>OX031016.1:25180812-28075812 GCA_943736025.1 Tenthredo mesomela | reverse complement strand
AAAAAAAGTGAAATCTCACAAAAAACATCCAAAGATGTAAAAACAGCCGCCAAGTACCCACACGAAAATCACAATTGCTTTATAAGCAAAACGTTTCGCCAGTCTCTGTCGTGAAATCAAAAAAAAAGCCAAGCACCGAACGTACCCCTGCGATCTTTCAGCAAGTCTACGTCGTGAAGTCGGAGTTTCCTGTGAGGATATCGAAACATCATTCCAAGAGCTACGTACTTGGCGGGCACATTCGGTTCCTTAGAGCTATACGGTCAACCAGCTTAGTTTTACGCGTAAATTGAGTTTTTAGTGCGAAAGCAATTAGATCCACTAAAAAACTAGTTATTCCATTCCAACCAACAATCGTATCAAAAAATACTTCTAAGTGTCCTTAACCGTCCGGTCAGCTACCAAACTCTTACCATTGATCCATTGATAACCTAATTAGTTAATAACTTTTAATGAATGATTGATTACGAAAAATTTCGACCAAAAATTGGCGTCAAACTACTTCAAATTTGGAGATCCGGGCGGTCATAAAAATTTAATAAGCGAAAGTTAATAAATTCTACCTTAGAAACTGAAATGGATACCCGGGAACCCGGTTACTGACCGGACGGTTAATTATGTGTATGACTTTACAGACGTAAAGACCTTGTATGATAAATAAAAATTGTGATCGTTCCAGTGTCATTGAATTATCAGATTAGACTCGGAACTCTGGAATGACGTACCTCACTATAGAGCCAATGCGCGATGTATACAGCAAGTTTTCCCGTGATAGGTGACATACCGTAGAGCTTGAGTGTATAATATTAATTGTGGAAGAATAAACTTATTACTATACTTGCAAAACTGTCGAATCAAGGAAACTGAAATTTGATATTTCGATATAAACCCTAAAACTTGCAGCTACGTGTATGCTATAGGTAGCATAGGGTATGACAGTTTGATATAGTGATGAATATAAAATTCAGTTGATGATTGCTTTGGTGTACCCATATTATGTCATACAATCTTGCTCATGATGCATGCGTATGTGCAGGTCCACGAGCGTATACACGTAGTGGGAAAGATCAATTTCAATACCTGAAACCCATCCTCATAACAGTTTGGCCTCACTTGAGTGCCAGAATATTTTGTTGCTCATTCGCTTGTGAAGAATAATCATTCGCAACTACACTTTCGTGGCACGCAGAAAGATTAGCGCGTGCGAGTTTATGGGAGGGCTATAGTGCAGGCGCCAAAGGCCAAAGGCCTTTGGCGCCCGCACTATAGCACTCCCATAAACTCGCACGCGCTAATCTTTCTGCCACGACAAAGTCGTCCCATAAAATCGGAAGATGCATTTTAAACAAGTGCGTATGGAACCAATGTTATCTGCAAATCAGACATTCATCAGTCGATGCAAAATTCATGACGTGTATATATCCAGCGACCGGAAACAGAGTACTATGAGACATCCATCAGCCGCATAGTACCGATACAAGCAGTTCGGAAGAACTGTCAGACAGACAGCCTAACACAAAATAGAACTGCAAGGAGTCGGTCCTATCAATCGATGTATTTTACGTGGCAGATTTGATGAATAAACAATATGGAAAACAGTCAGAAAAAATCGTTCGCAAAATACGATAAAGTACTATCAATCCTAAGCGAGAACAACAAACACAAAGAAAGAAAAACCGAATGTGCCCGCCAAGTACGTAGCTCTTGGAATGATGTTTCGATATCCTCACAGGAAACTCCGACTTCACGACGTAGACTTGCTGAAAGATCGCAGGGGTACGTTCGGTGCTTGGCTTTTTTTTTGATTTCACGACAGAGACTGGCGAAACGTTTTGCTTATAAAGCAATTGTGATTTTCGTGTGGGTACTTGGCGGCTGTTTTTACATCTTTGGATGTTTTTTGTGAGATAATATTAATAACGTCTAAATTAGTAAAATTACAGAAAATTGTTGTGTTGCACGTAAATTGCGCAGTTGGTTTTGAAATGCGGGACGAGACTGTTGTTACAATAATACAAGCTATCAGAATAACCATCTAATTCTATTTTTTTTACTATCCTCAATTTATAAATATTGGAATTTTAGTTTATATTTAATGTCAACCTGATAGTTCAGTACCTACTGCAAATACCATTTCATAGATATCTTATTATATTTTGAATCAAAATAAAGTTGAACTCATACCTGCAGATTTTGTCTTCTCATCCACAGCTGCAGTAGCATGATCATGTGAACGAATCTCAATTGGCGGTTGACAAACATCTCGCGTTCCCTCTGCATTCGTCGGTTTGCCCACATCCACGCAGCAATAAGCCCAGAGCCGGCGAAAGGTGAATAGCCCGTATATGGTATCTTTTGGACGGGGGGGCGGGGGGGTTACGATCGAACAAGGTTGATAACCAAAATATTGAGGATCAAATTGTACCTACTTGACGGGCGGTGCCAGTAAATTTGGCGAAGGGTGGAAAAACCCGCACGGAAATATATATATGGGCTTTTCCATGCCAACTGACCTGGTCGCTGACCCTCGACATTTTTGATCTCCCCAATTTTTTTTTATATGATAGTTGTCGAATAATGAGAAACATTCACCAATTTTCAGACCTTCATCTCAATCCGCCTTCGCGTTATGAATTTTCGAAAAATCAACGAATCATTACATTTGTTCAACTTCAATTAATCGTGACTCTGGATAAAAAACCGATATCGTCATAAACAAATACGTCATCATCTTTGTCTTGGATTGCACTTTAACATAAAAATAGCTTAAAAAATGTGCAACCTAAATTTAATCTGTTTCATACGCTTTGAAGTATGAAAAATCAATTTTCGTCAATTTCGACCCCTTCGATTTTCTTGAAAAAGATGACACGTATTCTACAGCTCAAGCCCGAATTTTCTGGACCAAAACGAAGACGGACCTCCAATTCCTTCTATTTTATTTTGATTTTTGAAATTTATTTGTGTGTCGATTTATTGACAATAATTGCAATAAATTCTTTTCGAATAACGAATCAAATGAATATCGGTGAAAATGCGGGTGCCAGGGGCGCTGCAAGCGGTTGCCATTCATTTCTTTCATCTCATTGTATTAGCGTCATTTGAAGTAACATAATGTCGCCAATAAAGTTTCACGACCGTTGCTGTAATCCCTTCAATAATCAAAAACACAAAAAGTTAAAAGCCTTGCGATATGTGTCTGAACATCTACGAGTTGAATGGCAATTGGAGAAATATGATCGTGTCTGTCAAACCTGCTACCGTAAACTACATACGAACGATTCCTCTGACATTAATGAGAATATTGTGGATTTTAATTCCGTTCAAGGCGATGATGATGTTTCCGACAGTGTTAGTGTTGGTGCATTATCTCAATTAAGTCTTCACACCACATTGCCTGTAGTTAATGAAGCTCTGCAGCTATTAAACGAGTCTCCAATTCCTGCGAAAAAATCGAAGACTGAGTCGTATCTCAAGAAAAAAGTTGATAATGTCGCTCAGAACTTGAAAAGATCGTTAGGAGTTGACAGTGACTCTGATTTCGCTGCTCAAGTCAATAACGCGGATGCTTGTGATATGATTGTAAGACTTAAAGCAAAATTTCATGATGAAAATACAAGCAAGGCCGCGAAAATACAAATTTTGACTATATTGCCATCAAATTGGAGTAAAAATAAAATCGCAGAAGTTATGGGTACAACTGAATATATGGCGAAACTTGCGCAGCAAGTCAGTGAAAAAAACGGGATATTGTATACGCCTGGACCGAAGATTGGTAAGAGTCTGATTGATTCGTGACTCATTTATTTAATTTATGATTTATTTTTAAAATAGTGGAATTGTACATTATATAGGTCGTCCTCTTTCTAAAGATACTGAATCAATAGTTATTCAGTTTTATAATGATGATGAAGCGAGTGTAAATATGCCGGGCATGAAAGATTGCGTTTCTGTCGTCAATGACGACGGGAAAAAAACTAAGGTTCAAAAGCGCTTGGTTATTTCCAACTTAAAAGAACTTCACGAGCTTTTCCGTTTGCGACATCCAGAGATAAAAATCGGATTTTCAATGTTCGCAACTCTACGCCCGAAACACTGTGTATTGGCAGGCGCGAGTGGTACCCACACTGTTTGCGTTTGTTCAATACATCAAAATGTCAAGCTGATGATGATAGGTGGGTGCGATAATAACGAATTGAATAAAGTTGACTAAACTTGCTACAAGGAACTTTTCAACGTTTTTTTCTAAAAAAGTACATAGTTTTGAAAATATTTTGAGTCAAAATTCACCTGGGGTGAATTTGACCCCATGTGCATTTTAAGATTTGCTACCGAGGTGTGCACTCACAGGGTTAATATTGTCGTTGTTATTACAGGTGGCAAAATGTCATCAATAACTGAAGGCCTGGAACAGCCATTTGAAAATTATAATGATTGTTTAAACGCAATTATCTGTCCCACTCCGACATCGCAGTGTTATTTTGGACACTGCTCTATTTGTCCAGGAACAGAAATTTTACGCGACCTCTTGATGCAGGCCATGGAAGATAATGAAATTGATAATGTAACTTTTAAACACTGGATCTCAAATCCACGCACTAGTCTCGAAACAGCCATTAAATGCTCATCAGACTTCGTCGACGATTTTTGTCAAAAGATCAAAGCGCTTTTACCACACAATTTCATTGCGAAAGAGCAAGCAACGTTTCTGAGATCTCTCAAAGATTCTTTACAAGACAATGAGTTTCTTGTCATTTCTGATTTCGCAGAAAACTATGCGTTCGTAGTCCAGAATGCAGCGCCAGGATTTCACTGGAATAATGATCAGGCCACCGTATATCCAGTTGTAGTTTATTATAAATCTGGCGATCTACTCATTCACAAGAGTATAGTCGTAATCTCAGACTGTCTCAATCATGATTCCATTGCGGTTCACGTATACACTGGAATCGTCATAGACTACATCAAAACGCTTTCTCCGGAAGTTTCGAAAGTATATTATTTCTTCGATGGCGCACTACAGCAGTACAAAAACTACAAACATTTCATAAATCTGTATTACCACAAAGATGATTATGGTATACAATCGGAATGGCATTTCTTCGCCACTGCACACGGCAAAGGACCTTGTGATGGTGTCGGTGGTACCGTCAAGAGAATGGCTGCTCGCGCTAGTCTGCAATTGCCCTCCGATCGCCAAATAACAACCCCGGACGAACTGTACAGATGGGCAACAAACCCGAATAATTTGCCCAATATAATAGTAAAATTCTCGCCAAAAGAAGATTATTTTTCAGCCAAAATCAAGTTGGAAAATCGTTTTGAACGTGCCAAACGTATACCTGCAACACAGAATACGCATTGTATCATACCGCAGACGAACGGTATAGTAGGGGAACCCGGGGCAAATTGAACCATGAAAAGTTTAAAGTGATGAAACAATTTATTTTGACAATCAATTCTTTCGTAAATAATTTTGAGATGGGCTTTGATCTTTAATAAACAGCAATCGATTATAAGAATTAGTCATTTTAAGTAAATATTATTATTAAAAACAATTATAATGAATGAGTCAAAAAGGTTCAGTTTGCCCCAGGACTGGGGTAAATTGAACTTGAGTCGGGGCAAATCGAATTTATGCAGAAAAATATTAGAAAATAGTTACTTACCAAATTTAAATTGTTTTGTTTGAAATAGTACAATATTCTATTATAGTTATATATTAAAATCTGTTCCAAATGTAGAAGAAATTTCATCTAATTAATTAATGACAACTTATAACCCTTCTTGTGTCAGACAGGCAGGAATTTGAACGATGCGCATCTTTTACGCGCAACCTCCTTCAAAACCATTGTCTCACAGAGAGTCATTTTACCCCGACCAATTTGCCCCAAAGCTATATTTTCAAAATAATATTTATTTCAACCGATATAACTAATACTTTCAATATTGTTATAATTTTTGATGAATAGTTTAATGATTGCAGAAGTCGATAAAATAAATTTTAATCTAAAAACTTCATGAGAAGTACATGTAAACTAAGAATTAAAATCACGAAAATTATGGTTAGAGAGCACCAAAATATTCTTTTCGCTCTTTTTTCTCAGGAATACGAAAATTTTAAAACCCAACGATTTCTTTATTATCGCGATGATATTAGACTTCTTCATTTTCATTTTCACGTGTTTACATTTACCCATATCAGAATAATTACAGAAATTCAATTTACCCCAGAGTTCAATTTACCCCGGTCTCCCCTACATATTAAGCGATTCTCGCGATCAGACGTGGTCGAATGCCACAAGATTCTCAAAAATAACAATACATGAACTTCATTATAATCATTTTCATAACACACTGTGTTCAATATTTCTTGTATTTTAATAAATTTCAAAAATCAAAATGAAATAGAAGGAATTGGCACCCACATTTTCACCGATCATTCATTTGATTCGTTATTCGAAAAGAATTTATTGTAATTATTGTCAATAAATCGACACACAAATAAATTTCAAAAATCAAAATAAAATAGAAGGAATTGGAGGTCCGTCTTCGTTTTGGTCCTGAAAATTCGGGCTTGAGCTGTAGAATACGTGTCATCTTTTTCAAGAAAATCGTAGGGGTCGAAATTGACGAAAATTGATTTTTTTATACTTCAAAGCGTATGAAACAGATTAAATTTAGGTTGCACATTTTTTAAGCTATTTTTATGTTAAAGTACAATCCAAGACGAAGATGATGACGTATTTGTTTATGACCATATCGGTTTTTTATCCAGAGTCACGATTAATTGAAGTTGAACAAATGTAATGATTCGTTGATTTTTCGAAAATTCATAACGCGAAGGCGGATTGAGATGAAGATCTGAAAATTGGTGAGTGTTTCTCATTATTCGACAACTATCATATAAAAAAAAATTGGGGAAATCAAAAATGTCGAGGGTCAGCGACCAGGTCAGTTGGCATGGAAAAGCCCATATGCGAAAAATATATGCCGAACATAGATGTGACATATTTTTTTTTTTTTTGCGCCTAAATATTATTTTTATAAATTTGACATAAATGTCGGATATATTCAACATAAATGTTGCGGCATCTATGTCGACATACATGCCGCAACATTTATGTTGAATATATCCGACATTTATGTCAAACTTATAAAAATAGATTTTAGGCGCAAAAAAAAAAAAAAAATATGTCACATCTATGTTCGGCATATATTTTTCGCATATATATATTTCCGTGCGGGAAGGGCCCGGAAGGGGATTTTTCGCTTCTGAATTCGCGTTTGATAACAAAAATTTCGAATTGCTGTGCGCCTGTGGACATTAATAGTACATTATGTCATTAGGCCGATGAAGTATTTTCCGAAGAATTTGAGTTTATAATGAAATTCGTCAGAAAATACTTTTATCACACATGCACGGAAAACCCGATTTTCCTCGCTATTATGCGAGAGTAAAATGGAAGTTTGCCTCCCGTGGTACACAAGATGAACTCGCGCATGCGCATGTCGTAGAGAATTCATTTTCTTCCCTAGGGAGCGGGAAGAAAATGAATTCTCTACGATATGCGCATGCGCGAGTTCATCTTGTGTACAAACCCGTCCGTGTTCACAGGTCACGTTGACAGTTGTCACACGTCACCTCAGACATCAATACGGCTTCGAAAATCGGTGTTTTCGTGCATTTGTGATAAAAAATATCGTGTGCATCAAGGAAGAATAGGTGTTACAAATCACCTATTTTCTTCCCTTGATGCACAATATACTATATCGGCCGTATAACGTATACAATTTTATGTGTTCAAGCCAAAAACCGCATTCAAGGCGAGCGAAGCGAGGTTAGAATCGCGGTTTTTCGGGCCTAGACACATAAAAGTACATTGGAGAAGAAAAACATTTCGTATTCCCGTGTATGGTGTACCATACACCCGGGACTCCCGTGTGTGGTGGATACCATACATACCACACACCTTTCGCCGGCCCTGGCAATAACTGCCACACGATGAGGCATTTCTATTGAACAGGAGCCAATTTATTCGAAATTCGATGTAACATCTATCACCGTAAGTTATTTGAGAAGAGGTGCACTTTACTTACCTTACGACTGTAATAAAAGAGGAGAAGGGGCCAGAAACAGGAATGAAGGTGGGTTGACACAGGATCTGAGGAAATATATAGATTTCTGGTTGAATATGCGGCATCCAAATAATTCGTATTATTTCATTGAGTAGTGACTCTATCGTTCGAATCCTATTAATTCATACCATATGTGAATTTATCGGACCAGTCGAACCAAATTTTAAGTCTTCTAACTGAAGCTCACCTCTATATATAGCGTGCAATCTCCAGATAGACCGAAAAAAACGGAAGTGCATCATAATTATTTTTTCAAGTAAAAATAGTTAGTTGGTTCGACTGGTCCGATAAATTCACACATGGTATGAATTAATAGCATTCGAACGATAGAGTCACTACTCAATGAAATAAACACAGGCCTGTGGACTAAGAGGTCAATGACAATAACATGAAATTCAGGTAAAGATTCCTTCAGTCCTTCAGTGGTCTAATTGGACAAGGCGTCGCAGTACAAATGCGGAGGTCCCGGTTCAAACCCGGGCTGAAGGAATTTTTACTTGAAAAAATAATTATGATGCACTTCCGTTTTTTTCGGTCTATTTGGAGATTGCACGCTCTATATAGAGGTGAGCTTCAGTTAGAAGACTTAAAATTTGGTTCGACTGATCTGATAAATTCACATATGGTATGAATTCGTATTATTATTTGAATAAGTACTGCGGAAACTAATGTCTGAGAATTTTGAGAGGTCGCTCTACGACGTTGAAAAACTCAACTTTTGCCTGAGATAGATTTTTGAATTTGTATATTTCGCAGCTCCCTCTCTCTGTCCAGGTAGTCAAACTCGTTACTTACATTCCACAGGTCCCCTAGTAGCGTGGCCTTAAGTTGCAGAGTTCATAAGATTCTGCAGTCAGAATTTTCAGGCAGAGTTAATGCAGACTGAGTACAGAACTTTCGCTACTGGTATCTCCATGTTGACTGATAGCAGCCTGGCTGAAGATGATTCAGCAGGAACTTGTTTTTCTTTGCATTATTCTTTAGTAGCCCTCTGCACGCAGACTTATCACAGCCACAAATAAGTTTTGGTTGGTTATACAAACGGCCCTCGAGATTACCTACCTAATTTCTATTCTTTTCTACAGTTTCTAATTTTCTAATTTGGCCTAAAATATTCTACTTCTAGATCAAGCCAGTTTCTACTCCATGATCCCTGTTACTCTTTATCGGTTATTATTCTTTTATCTTATTTTTCTTTAGTGATTTTTATATCACATTTTAGGTTTGTCCTTCATCTAAATAAATCTTATTTGTGGTCATAGAGTTATAATCTGGACAATCAACTAGTTCAATGAAGTTTTCACCTAGCCAGTTGCCTAAAACCATTTTCATATGCCCTTTATCATATAAGTTTTTTTTATACATAATGATCGTAAAATATACCTACACTCATCACTTCTGAATCCATTGAAATCAGTTTTATCTACCCCAAGTATTGGAAGTGTGCGGTTATATTTTATTTTCGAGTATATCAAAAATAATATGACTGGCATTATTCAATATATTGTTTTACTTATAGGGAATATAGGGTAGATTCAATAGTGGACGTTCGGTTTATGTAGCACGGTCGCATGTGCGGATTTAAGTCTCAAGACAGACTTACCTCGCGTTAATATAATTCAAGCGGGACACTTTTCTGCGCATAGGTCACCGATTTAGGTGCCACGCGAGATTTTGACTCCTAACCGATCCCCAACAAGAAATCTAGAGCCATTCGCTTTGGTATCAAGTGGTTCGGGGGTTATTCGATGTTCAAAATATGAAAAAAATCTGTTTTCGAGCGCACGGGACGATCTTTAGGCGTACGTAACTTCGGTTTGAGTGATCATACAGATGTTTTCCACTAGTAATTCAGAATCGTAAGCCTTTCACCTTTCACGCTGTGAGCTCAGAAATTTTTGAACACAAAATTCTTGATTACGATTTTTTCAAAAAACTTTTGTCTTTCAGTTTTCGAAACGAAGGTAATAATTTTTATTGATGAATATATTCCTGAAAGTAGTCCTTTGAATACTAAAGAATTTCTGAAATTTGTGGAAGGGTGTTCGGCCTCGTTTTTGTTCAAATAATTCGACGATGAATTTCAATTATTGGAGTAACGCGCCTGGAGTCTTTTTGTTCAACCAATAGATCATTATTTTCACTATAAAGATTTTACGGAACTTGACGTATTCTGAAAAATTGCTATCAGAGAATCACCAAATTACGTTATTTTCGAAAATTCGTGATATTGGAAAATTCATAACTTCTTAAAAAAAAGCTTGGCCGCTAATCAAACTTGCACGAGAAATTAGAGTTTTTCAAGTATTATTTGGAAAAAAATCAGCGAAGAAAACAAAATATATGCAATTGCCGAAAATTGCGCTTGAATTTCTTCGCTTTTTTCACATCATATTGGATAACTGATGCGATTCTGAATCGATCTACTTGAACTTGGAATCGATTCAAAGACGAATAGAATACGCACATTGCAGGACTAAGATGATCTCAATCCGTCGATTGGTTTAAAAGTTATAGCACTTTAAAGAAAAAGTAGATTTACGAAATCTGTGACAACGGGTTTTCACCGAAAAAATTGTAAAATCCGTATAGGGCGACACAATTTTTTTAAAGCAAAATGACTGAATTTAGGTCACCCAAATTTGCCAAAGAATGACATACATTTTTTACGGTTCATTTGAATTTTTCGTCCCGACCTTGCTGGGTGATTTTAGATAGAACCGGCCTTAACTTATGATCACTGAGTCTGCATTAATCTTTCAGTATCGTTATAAAAATCTTCATGTCATCTTGTGTGAAGCTTCTGCACTAAATAATCTTATGTCAGACCCGCACTCAAATGTGGAAGTAGACCGTATGTGTCTTGTGCAAAATCAACAACTCGAAGACAACGAGAGAAAACTATGCAGCGAACGACCTGGGGATCTGAAGTCATCAATTTGAACACCTGGACGACGTCAAAAGCGTAGTGAGAATCCTGGAGGTCGGATGTCACCTGCCTGGCGACAACTAAAATGAAAACTACGAAGTGAACGACCTGGGGATCGGAGGTCATCAGTTTGACTACCTGGACAACGTAATTCTTTTCCGCGACTTGAGAATCACGCTGTAGAAGAAGTGGCTATTAATTTATGGAACGCAAGTGCTCTCACATTAATTATCATAATAATATAGTAAGATAGTTGTTATCAATTAAAATGATTATAAGTAATAATAAAAAACGTAAGTACGTACACTGATGTTCGCACCTGCAGTTTCTTCTTCGCTGATCTGAACTATCTCAATAGCGATTGCGTCTAGCTCGATTGTCGTCGTCAAGTACACAAACAAACAATCGGTCAGAGTGATTTGAATAATTACCAGCCCATCGCCGCCTATTTTTTCATAAAGCCGTCGAAATAGATGCATTCATACTTACCGGTAGTACTTACCTTCTTGGTAGTACAGCGAAATACCGCATGCGCGTAAGAACTCTAAGAACTAGAACTAGAACTAGAACGAGAACGACGAATTGACACACAGCCCATGGATCTATCTTTCATCTTTAAAATGACCCCCTAAAAACCCAACGTCCAAATTGCCGATTTTATATTTCAGAATATTACCAACATGTCACAAATTGAGAAATATTTGTACCAGCTAGTGAGATTTGAAGAAACATCACCCAAGAAGTCAAAAATTATTGAAAAAATTATTGAATATTGACATACTCCCTTCAACTTGGATCACGTTTGACGTTGACAGTGGCAAATGTGTTGGAAAATTTATGCCGCCACCTTACGACGATGAACAGGAAGTAGCTGCAATGCACGACCTTGTGAGAAAGTGTGCACCACCACCAAAAACTTGGCCCACGTATCCGTTAGAGCCAAGCAAGTGAGTCAATCTCTACATTACGTTTGATTTGCATAATATGTGATAAATTGGAATATTCAAATCAATTACCTTGAAATTCTCATAATATCGCTAATCTGCCAGAGACATACGATGATGCATTGCTACGGTTGGATGTATTGCGAAAAGAAAAATATGCCTATACGAGTGATCCAGACAGAAAACCCCAGGAAACTGTGAAGGATCTAGAGCGATCATATCACCCTAAAAAACAAAAAATTGATGTAGCGAAGACTCAAGCTTTATTCGATGTACCTGAGCTCGGTGACAAGGACATCGAATCTGAATCTTCCTTTGTCATATGTAAGTACTCCATTTATGAAGTCATTCACAACTATCTGCCGTCAAAAATCGATACGAATTCCAAGGGCCTAGTAAGCTATCAGCTATTACAACGGTTTAGGTCAAAGCACCGATCAAAGTTTTGTGAAACAGTCAAAAAATAAACGTCATGGGAAAAAGGTGCGTTCCCCAAGTGTTTCACAAGACTCTTCCGATTACAACGATCGCAATTCACGTGCCTCTTCACAAGACAGCAATGCTTCGCCCAGAAGTGTGAAGTCAAAAGCGGATCTTAGGAATAACTTTCCAAAAAACAAAATAGACCCAAAGGGTAAAAAAAAAGTTCATTTTCCAAACCTTTTGACAAAACAATTAAAACAACTTGTTATCTTGCTAGGTACCAAGAATAAATGGAAGTCCGTTCGACCCGGGACCCCCTCTTCTTCCACTGATAAACATCGAAGCTCGCCGTACACAGCTGGAGAGTTGCTGCGAGAAAAATTAAGCTCGAAAAGCGGTAAAAGTCATCTGCAATCATCAATTGATCAGAATGAGATTGTGTGATATTATGAGTCAGAGAATTTATAATCTTTTTAGTAGCTAAAAATGATGAACTTGGCCATCAAATTTCTAGCCTGCACCCGCCAGCTCCTTCACAGAATTGCACGAACCTGCCTAATATTCACCAACGCATCCACCAACCAACATCAACACATCCGATTGACGGACCGCAATCGACAAAAGGTGTCAGACACCACGTATTCATTATGAGGGCTGAATCTCCCAAATCCGGGACTTGGATTCGATTCATGGTAGTAAAATTGGCAATTCTATTGGTTTATAGATAAAAATATTGTAGGAGTGCTAACGTCTCTCAGCGTTGATGTAGCGGCGTTGGTAAAAGAAGTGCGATCTTTGCGCAATATCATTGAGGCCAATAATGTTGCCTAAAATATTCGATTACCAGAGGAGATTGAAGACATGGAAATACCTCCCGTGTAGAAATTCAGACTCGCCGCCATCCAGCCACTATCCAGCTTCGGCTAGATCTATCTAGCCGTTTTCAACTGGTTGCCATCTAGTAATGTAACGCTTAGGCGATGTAGTGACTGTCCAGCCAAGGCAAGCAGCCACCATCTAGCTAAGGCTAGACAACACCACCCAGCTGAGGTTCAGCAGTCACCATCTAGCCGAGGTTAGACAATGGCTACCTAGCCTAGGCTAGGTAGTGGCTAGATTCTAAAAATGAATGTTACTCAGATTTGAAATTTTTTTTTCTTGCTATTTTTTCGTTTTTTTTTTTTTTTTTTTTCTTCCGATGAGCTTTGATGCTGTTGATTTCATCACCTGGAACACATTTCGATTTTTTTTTTTTTTTTTACCTTTATGAAGACTCGAACCCTGGACCTTTGGATTATGAACCTGTAACGTTGCTCACTGCGCCACTGCCACTTGGATGACTTCGTACATTTTGTTTTCATCTATTAGTTTCATCGCAGATGATCTTAATTACTAGCCAGTCATTACCTAGTGGCTGGATAAGGTTTTGCTTTGGTAATGGCTGTCCAGACTCTAGACAGCCACTGGATAGCATCTCCCAACTAACAAGGGCCACCTGTGTCCCATAATTACTATCCAGTCACTGCCTAGTGGCTGGATAGGGTTTTGCTTTGGTAATGGCTGTTCAAAGGCTGGACAGCCACTGGGTAGCATTTCCCAACTGAACAGCGTCACATGTGCCCCATAAAATTACTAGCCAGTCACTGCCTAGTGGCTGGATGAGGTTTTGCTTTGGTGATGGCTGTCCAAAGGCTGGACAGCCACTGGATAGCATTTCCCAACTGAACAGCGTCACATGTGCCCCAAAATTACTAGCCAGTCACTGCCTAGTGGCTGGATGAGGTTTTGCTTTGGTGATGGCTGTCCAAAGGCTGGACAGCCACTGGATAGCATTTCCCAACTGAACAGCGTCACATGTGCCCCAAAATTACTAGCCAGTCACTGCCTGATGAGGTTTTGCTTTGGTAATGGCTGTCCAAAGGCTGGACAGCCACTGGATAGCATTTCCCAACTGAACAGCGTCACATGTGCCCCAAAATTACTACCCAGTCACTGCCTAGTGGCTGGATGAGGTTTTGCTTTGGTAATGGCTGTCCAGAGGCTGGACAGCCACTGGATAGCATTTCCCAACTGAACAGCGTCAAATGTATCCCAAAATTACTAGCCAGTCACTGCCTAGTGGCTGGATGAGGTTTTGCTTTGGTAATGGCTGTCCAGAGGCTGGACAGCCACTGGATAGCATTTCCCAACTGAACAGCGTCAAATGTATCCCAAAATTACTAGCCAGTCACTGCCTAGTGGCTGGATAAGGTTTTGCTTTGGTGATGGCTGTCCAAAGGCTGGACAGCCACTGGATAGAAATCCTATCTGGCCGAGGCTATCTAACCACTGGCTGGGAACTAGTGGCAGCTAGATTGATTTCTACCCGGGCTATAGCAGATATGGCAAAATTCGTAGTTTTCGACAAAAAGCTAACCAAAGAGAACTCTGGATTTCGTAACAGAGTGGTAAATTCAGTCACTCTGTGATCGTTAACTCATAGCGTTTTCGGTCGTTAAATTCGGTTTTGATACATTTTTTAGGCACGCGCTTTACACTTGCATATTGACCGGGATGGGGTATTGTCGAGAAGCATCAAGTCGATACTCAAAAGTAGTAGGTGCCAGCCATGGCGAGTCATAACAAATGACGTCACGAGGTCAGTGACCGGGAGGGAGTGGGGATTCGGCGTCAAAACAATGAGAGACAGCAGACTGTCCGATCCAAGATGGCGGCGCCCATACGCAATATTATAAACAAATATGGCGCCCGTTTTCCAATTTTTTCAAAATCCAAGATGGCTACTATTTTTTTTCAAAATCCAAGATGGCTACTATTTTTTCAAAATCCAAGATGTCTGATCTAAGATGGCCCCGCCCATACAAACCAATATGGCGGCTTTTCCAAGATGGCCCCGCCCATACAAACCAATATGGCGGCTTTTCCAAGATGGCTACTAGTTTCCAAAATCCAAGATGGCTACTATCCCGGCTCTGAAATAATAAATTCTTATCCTATATATATATATATATCTATACTAGCTGAAATTGATAGAAAATGACAGGGTATATGTAGGGATTGACACAAATTATTTTCAAATATTCGTTTATTATTTTACCAAATCTAATTTTTTTTTTTACAAGCATATTTTATCAGATATAGTTTTTACAAGCATATTTTATTAAATCTAGTTTTTACAGGCATCTTTTTTTTTAACGTAGGTACAACAGAGCGCGCTGACCCGTCATTCGCCATCGTGAGACAAGATCGCACCCCCGCATCGGTCATTCGAGACCTACCGAATCGATTAATCAAGCCGCGATCTTCCTCGTAATTCCGGTACAATCCTCCTGACTATATCTTGACGCATTCACACCTATGAGTACCCCAGGATAGAGTCGGGAGAATCATACAAGCCTTATGAGGAAGATAACAGCCGGATTTATCGCCCGGTAGATCTTGGACGACCGATGCTTGGGTACTATCTGGTCTCACGATCCGAAATACGGGTCACATTCATGCAAGACCGCATCAGATCCCGATAAGAGGTCATCCGAGGCCTACAGAATCGATGAAACGAAACTGCGATCTTCCTCGTAATCCCGCTACAAGCCTCCTGACGCTAGCTTAGCCTATTCATGAATGAATACCCCAGGCTAGCGTCGGGAGAGTCATACCGACATTAAGAGGAAGACAGCAGCCTAATTCATCGATTCTGCAGATCGCGGTGACCTCTTATTGGGATCTAATTCGGTCCCATATTAAGACTAGTTTTCACATTCATCCCTTATATCGAACAGACTAAACTACAGAGCGCGCTGCCCCTGGGCTCGCATCACCCGCCATTCGCAATCACGTGACTAGAGCATATCCTCGCATCGGTCATCGGAAACGTATCGAAACGATGAACCAACCAGCCTTCCTCCGCGTCAACCCAGTACAGGTGTCCTGAGACTATCTTGACATATTCATGAATGAATACCCCAGGATGGTGTCGGGACGCCTATACTGAGCTCGCGCGGAGGAGAGCAGGAAGATTTATCGTCTCGGTACACCACGGATGACCGATGTTTGGGCTTGCTCAAGTCTCGTGATTCGAATCGTGCGGGGATGAAACCCCAGGGTCAACGCGGGCTGACAGTTTATTTCTCTCACACATACCCACTTAACAATGAAACCGCGCCGACATATGCCGGTAATAATGCACACACACACTTCACTTATCAATTATAACACTCTGGCGTATGTCGGCTATGATGTAAGGTAAAAACAAACGGGTCAACTCGTGAAACACAACATTTAAATGGATATGGCCGAATTCCGCAGCCAGCATGCCCCTGTGGAGCGCATCCTTCGCCGCATCAGCCTCCTCGCACACCACGACACCGATCTGCTGCAGAGTGGGGGCCGTCATCTTTCTGGATCGCACGATGCCGGCAAAGTGACGAACCAGCAACTCCTTGCACTTGTCGACATTATCCACCATATCCTCCAGTTGAATGATATACTCGTCTATACAGCAAGCGATATGGCGCAGACCGTCAAATGTAACCTTCTGCATCACAATTACCGGCGAATAGGTTTTTCGTTTCTTCCATCCAGGTTCACCAGTGTTATCGCCCTCCTCCTCCTCCTCGTACCCCTGCTGACTTTCGGCAGCGTCAGGATTGCTCGCATAGAATGCAACTACTTTCAAACCGTGAGCCGATGTTAAACGCAAGGAACACCCTCCGGCTAGCGAGATGGTATCGCTCAGCAACGAACTCAGACTACCGGCGGGACGCTCGCTTTTCTCGAAATACTTTTCGATATCCTCGAGCTTTTCAGTCAGATCTGCCCATGCTTCGGCGGTGAGGGATACACCGCTCGAGTAATTATTTACGAATTTCACCACAGGCTCGAAAGTCCCATCCAACCGGAGACGAAGCCCGACGTTCACCTTTTTCGACCACGAACCGTTCAGCCCGTACGTCCTCGACAGTAGCAGGCTACGCTCGGATTTCTTCAGCGCTATGTCAAAGGTCTTAGCCAATCGACTACACCCGTCTTTCAACGAGCCTGTTTTCGGTGTGGCCATTGTTCTTGACTGTTCGGTTGCAACTGAAAGCTCCGCACCCGATCTAGTCTTCACCGAGGCCTACCCACCCCACCATTCTGCACACCTCAGCAAAAATACGCATCACCACGTGACAATCGCGCGACAGTCGCAGCAGCATCGCGCAGCGCGCTTCAGCGAAAATGTAACCTCATACCGATCATGCGAGGATTACTGTAGCTATGATTTTTCTATAACCACGTAATCCGACGCGCAACGGACGTCGTTATCTTCCAGGTATCGTCAACACGGTCTTCGTAATATTTCAACAATAAAGTCGTACGCCGACAGCGGTCACCCCTGCCTTTCGTAAAACGCTGATGGCACATCACGCCACTCCAGGTGTCCTGCATATTCGCGATGTATGCACACCCACGCACGCACACACACACACACACACACACACACACACACACACACACACACCATTTTTTTCATACTAGTCCTAGCGAAAACCTTATGAAGGGAATAGAGAGACTCGCATTACAAACCAACAGATAGTCCGGTGAAGAAGTGTTTCTCGACAGCAACAACAGAAAAGGTATGTCTTTACGACTCTTTCCCTCGTTCAACCCTCTAATTCCGAAGGATTCTGAACAAAAAAAAATGTTTAAAAAAATTCAGATGGAACGGATCGCAAGACGTGCTCGAGTACTGCGGTTGAGGGGGGAGATGCGAGAGAGATATCTCACCAACGCGAGGGCGCTCTTGCAATTCCTGCGAGTAAACAATGTCGCAGAGGGGTTCGTGGCCGAGACCGATAATATCCATTATGAGATGCTCACCCATCTCAATAGGCAGTGGGAAATCAACGATTCTTTCGTCTACGGGACGAACCCCGCGGAGGCTGCAGGGGCTGTACAGAGCGAGGAGATTTCTTCAACCGTCGCTGAGGAGGAGGAGGAGGAGGAGGAGGAAAGAGACCCGCTAAATTTGGACGAGCACGACGGTCTGAGCATTCAGGAAGAAGAAGAAGAAGAAGAAGAAGAAGAAGAAGAAGAAGTAGAAGAAGTAGAGGAGGAAGACCAGGTGGTCCCAAATCGTTCGCCATCACCACCACCTCCATCCCCCGCCTCGTTACCTCGCTCCCCGTCCCCACCCCCAGAGTCCCCCCGATCACCTTCCCCCCTATTTATCACCCGCCGTTGATTTAATAATATTAATAACCTTACGTATAATTTTTTACACGAATATAGATTTAATAAAAATGTAGAGAGTATATAATTCAATAATAATAACCGTAGCTATAATTTTTACATGATATATATATATCGCGTCACTAATGCCATAAGGTCGTAACTGCCAAAAATAAAAATTTCATGTTTTTGGTGGCAAAATCTTTTTCGTGCGATATAACATCGTTTGGATATATCCACAAAAAAAAATTTTTTGGCGCTTACGACCTTATGGCTTTAGAGAGGCGATATATATTGATTTATTAAAAATGTAGAACCTATATTATCTAGATTTAAGAAAAAAAATGTACCAAATAAATATATACAGGGTGTCCCAGAACTAAGTGCAATAAATGATAGGGGTAATAGAGGGGGCTGAGCTGAGTAAATCGACCCAAAGAACATGTGGCCTCCGAGTCCGCGTTCCCGAGATACGACCGGTTAAAAAAACGCATTGGGCGCCGGCATGTATAGGCAACCGCGGACACAGCAGGCAGCAGTTAGCAGTCTTTTTGATAAGCGCGATCTTTCTAAAGCGAGTCATAACACTTTTGAATTCGAAAATTTCAAACAAAAATACTTTTGATATGAAATTTTATTATTGAAACAAGTAATGTTGTTGTGTTTGGCGGAAAATCAATGTCGAAAGTGTTTCTGTTTGAAATTTTCGAATTCAAAAATGTTATGACTCGTATCAGAAAGATCGCGCTTATCAAAAATACTGCGAACCGCTGCCTGCTGTGTGCGCGGTTGCCTACATGCCGGCGCCCAACGCGATTTTTTAACCGGTCGTATCTCGCGAACGCGGACTCGGAGGCCACATGTTCTTTGGGTCAATTTACTCAGCTCGGCCCCCTCTATTACCCCTATCATTTATTGCACTTAGTTCTGGGACACCCTGTATATTGATTCATTAAAAAATGTAGAACCTATATTATCTAAATTTAAGAAAAAAATGTAGCAAATAAACATATACACGTTCATATATATATTATATATATATATATATATATATATTGATTTATTAAAAATGTAGAGCCTATATTATCTAAATTTAAGAAAAAATGTATCAAATAAATATATATATATACACGTTCATATATATATATATATATATATACCCGACTCAGTTATTTGTTATCCCGTACCATCTTCACATATATATTTACAACATCTGCATGTATAGCAAGTACACGGGAGGTAGGGGGGATATGGCAAGATCTGGTATATAAGCGGTAGGGTATTATATCTTAAATATATATATATATATATACCTATATACAGTAGTCTCTCTCTCTTTCTCATTTATACACAGACGCTCGTACGACCTGACGATGGAGGGGATTCAAATTATTGCGCTATACTGTAGGATCTGCTATAGGTGTGTGTGTGTGTGTGTGATACCTCGGATGTAGAAAATTTTTATGAAAACTACACCGGCCATCAGAGCATATATATTGTTACGTTGCGGTTCTTGAGCGATACCACCGGTATCGCGAACCGAGTGTAATTGTGAGTTCTTTGCTCGATTTTATATGTTCTAGACCTTTATATCAAATATTTAATTTTCCCTATTACGGACTTGAGTCGCCGTGCAACTAAAGCCGCCTCCCCACAGACCTGAACACGTAAACGTGCTAAGGCTGCACTTTACCCACCTAACCTTTTGATTTTAGTTTTATTTAAGTTAGTTTATTCCCAATTATTCTAAACAATACAACCTGCTGTGCCAGACCTGAGTATGTCAGAGACACACTAAGGCTGTATCTAGCGTTGGTTCGTTATATCAATGAAGAAGACCTGGAAATGGCGGATAAGGGATCTGCATAGACTTACTTTTATATAATCTAGAAATTCGATTTATTTTATCTTTAACGATTTGCGGTTGCAACCAATTCTTATTTTATATTTACAGTTGTTGCTTACTTACTAAGTTATGACTATCGAAGCTGATTTGATTTCCGTTATATTCTATTTGAATTTTGACAGTTTTGTATGATTGTGATTTTATTGTCTAAATAATATTCTTGTTTCCAAATTTAATATCTTTATTTATATCTTTGATAATATTTTTTGAAATTTGTTAGTTTTCTTTTTGTTGATTCTCGCGAAAGTAATTGAGTATAATTTATATTGAAATGAAGCTAAGAGTTCACAAGGCGCTCTGCCTATTGTGACTGCCGAGAGAATAGTGTTGCGAGTCAACCCGGTGCTATACCGTGGAATTGCTGCTAATGAGAGCTGTGTCTCGACTTTTATACTGGCTATGACGTCACTTGACATGTCGCTCTCGTCGAACGTTCTCGATCGTTCGACGTTCGCAACGGCTGATGTTTGAATTGCTAACGGTCAGGCCTATGTTGTCTGATCCGTTACAATATATATATTCACACTGCCTCTCACACACGTGCACGGGAGGGATTATGATTCACACACACGAGACAGATGTAGTAGATGTGTAATATCAGCGAAATCTATAAATTCGGCTGCACCTGTTCAATTTGCTCAGTTTGAGTATAAACAGGCTAAAAAATGGAAGATAATAAATTTCAACGCGAATTAACGGGCGCTAACAGGGCGATTTACCGGAGCAGCGTGATTCGAACCGTGATACGCGATGTGCTGTATTGCGCCAGGAGGTTCGCCCCTCGATTCGTGCGAGAGTTTGACGAAAATTGGTTTCTCGAGCTGGTGGACCTTCCGGCAGCCGCGCTCCTCTTTCGCCTGAGAGGTCTTTTATGGAGTTGCACCGTGCCGGATATCGGTCGTATGTACGATCGGCATGTGTTTGACGAGTCTTGGGAAAGTATGAAAATTGCCGTCGACGTGGTACGTCAACGCGGTGGTCAGTCATACCCCGAAGTCACCAGAATGGTACGGGCGTACACGGATCACGAGGGTAAGTAACAACTCTGTTCTACGGACTCTTTGTCAACGGCTCGCTTCATAGTATTGTCGGGTGTTTTTTTTTCGCACCAGACAACGCGAGTAGCGAACCCGAGACGGAGTGGTTGAACGGAAAGGAGGATGAGTTCGACGGTGAAGATCAACTCCTGTACGACGCTGCGGCTCGTTACGAGCTTGCCGCGCGGGAGGAAGAGGAAGAAGAGCTAGAATTGATAAGGGTGACGGAGCAAGCCGAGGCTGTCGCGGATACACCTCTTCTCCAAGATGACCCTTCTGTTCGGAGCGATAAAACGACTGCCATCGCGGTACAATCACTTCCGCGCTGTCCCGACTCCCCCGGTGAGTACCAGCGAGTACGCATTTTTGAGACGCCTCGTGTAACCCGGTCTTTAACTCTTGGTTATCAGAGCAACGCCGACCCGTCTACGTCGGTGGTATCAACGAGGGTGCCGGTACATCGGGCATACAGTATGGTGGGGGTAAGAGACAGAGAGCACCGCCACCGTCTCCCGAAAATTCCTCGACAGACGATGAGATGGAGGTGGTGTTTTCCGACGAATCTTCCGGTGAGTACACCCCCGAGTACGCATTCTCCTTTTTTTTAATTTTCAAGACGACTCGTGTAACCGGGACTTTACTCTTGGCCGTCAGAGCGGCGCCACGCTGTCTACGCTGCGTTGAAACGAGCCGGAGGTATCAACGAAGACGCCGGTATAGAGCAGGGCGGGGGAAAGAGAGAGATAGCCGCTAGCACAGCTGCGGACGACCACATCGCGCGTCCTCCGGGTGTCAGATTTCTGATTGTAGACGAGAGTCGTAAATATTATCGTAGATTTGCCGTAACGGGGAGCGTCTTGACGTTGAAAATCATCACACCCCCGGAAACCGTAGACCCTGTTACCTGGCTCGAAGAAGCCGTCAGGGATATTCACAATTACGCCACGACCACTGCCCCGGACTCTGTAGATGATCCCGCTAACGATTATATAGGATTCGGCCTAGACACCCCCTCGTTTGCTCTGGGCACGGCCGGTTTGTCGTTTCGACTGGTCAGGGACTCTCGCTACGAGGATCTCTGGCGGCTCGTGTTCAGTCTCAGTCAAAGCGCCTCCGAATTTCGTGTGGATGACGCGTTCAGAATCACCGTTAACCGGGTCAGCGTACCGGTGGGTCGCGGGCGAAAGAGCAAACCTCTCACTCACGAGGAGGTGAGCAAAAGATCGCTTCTCGAGGTCGAACGCGACAATCTTTGTCTACCGCGCGCTATAATTTCTGCTCGCGCCTACCTGAACAGAGAGGGTATCGGGGGTAACGCAGCTGATCCCGCGCTTCGATGGTCCGACGTGCGTCACGCGAAATCTAGACTTCAGAGGGAGGCTGCCCTGGCTTTGTGCAGAGAGGCGCGCGTAGAAGTCCCCCCAGAGGGCTGTGGTATGCGAGAGATCGTCAGATTTCAAGAATATCTGGCTCCTCTGGGTCTAGCCGTCGTAATATACGATTTCAATACCTTTGGACGCGGAGGCGAGGCCGTTTACAACGGGGCGCGCGTACTGGCCGAGCGGGGTGAATGCTCCAGCGGCACATTGAACATACTGTACTTTCCACGCGGCGGTCATTACAAACCTATATTAAATCTTACCGCCGCAGCAGCCAACAGACGCTTCTGCGAGCCCTGCAACGTAGCCTATCGTTATACAGGCGATCACAGGTGCTCCAACAGATGTCCCGGCTGCAACACCGTTCCGCAGTGCGACAGATCGGGGGTACGTATGCCGTGCGTTGCCTGCGGCCGGTGGTTCTTTGGGGAGGAATGTCTGCGGAGACATCGCGTCGCGGGGTCGTTCGATCCTCGCAGAAGCGTCTGCGATACCCTGCAGATGTGCAGCGGGTGCGGTCTGTTCGTCGATCGTACTAAAAAGGGTCACTCCTGCGGCAACGCGTACTGCAACACGTGTGGATCCGTGCAGGCGGTAAACCACGAGTGTTACATGCAGCCTCTGAAGCCACCCACCGGAAACGCGGAGCATATATTCGTGTTTTATGACTTTGAGACCCAGCAGTGCGCTCCGGTGGCCGGCAGCGGAGATGTCAATCTGCACGTGCCGAATCTGTGCGTCGCGCAGCAGGCGTGCACCAGCTGCATAGACGAGCCGGACATAAGTACACCCTGTCCTAGTTGCGGACTCGTGCGCGAGTTCGTATTCCGAGAGAACCCCGTTAAACAGCTGGTGGAGTTTGTCACGCGGGACGTTTGTCGGTTCAAAAAGATCTTCTGTATAGCGCATAACGCCAGCGGTTTCGATTCTCAATTTATACTGCGTTACCTGGTAGAAAATAACAGAGATCCGCCGCAGGTGATCCTGAACGGTACCAAGATCATACTGATGGAGACGGGTCACACGCGTTTCCTGGACTCTTTGGCCTACATGCCTATGGCTCTAGCCGCGCTGCCCAAGGCATTCGGCCTACCTGTGGAATCGCGCAAGGGTATCTTTCCGCATCTGTTCAATACACCGGAGAATCGGAATTACATAGGTCCGTTGCCAGACGCGGAATTCTACTCCCCCGACAGTATGAAGACCTCGGACAGGGACGCTTTCTACAAATGGTACGGGGAAGCCACAGCCAGCGGGTACGTGTTCGATTTTAACCGCGAGCTGGTGGAATACTGCCGCAGCGACGTGGACATCCTTCGTCGAGCATGCGTCGCGTTTAGAGATATTTTTCTGAATTGCGGCGGTGTTTGCCCGTTCTCGCGAAGCACCACCATAGCGTCGGCCTGTTCCGTCGTGTTTCGACAAAATTTCCTCAGACCCCGCACCATAGGAGTGTTGCCGGCCGCGGGGTACAGGTTGGCCAACAATCAATCGGTGAAAGCGATCAAATGGCTCGTTTGGATGGAGAGGGAGCTGGGTACAGAGGTGAGGCACGCCGGACGAGGTCGCGAGTACAGGATTCCCGAGACGAGGCGGGTTGTCGACGGGTATTACACGGACGCGGCTGGGGAGCGACACGTGTTGGAATTTCACGGATGCTACTGGCACGGGTGTATTAGATGTCACACGATCAATCGCGACAAAGAGTTATCGTGCGGGGATACGATGGACAGACGGTGGCAAGAGACTGGGGCAAAAACGGCGCGCATGATCGAACTGGGTTACAGGGTCACGGAGATGTGGGAGTGCGCGTTCGACCAGATGATGGATGCCGATCCTGAAATGCGCGATTACGTCGAACAGCATCCGCTGGTCCTCTCCCGCGACTCGTTGAATCCTCGAGAGGCGTTTTTCGGAGGGCGTACGGGAAACACGAAGCGTTATCACGAGGCTGCCCCGGGGGAGGAGATCCGATACGTAGACGTATGCTCTCTGTACCCTTGGGTGTGCAAAACCGGTCGCTACCCCGTGGGGCACCCGCGAGTCTACGTAGGTAGGGAGTGCAGAGCGTTGACCGGTCCCTACAACACGGACATCTCAGGCCTCGAGGGTCTCGTGAAATGCGTTATCCTGCCACCCAGGAATCTCTATCATCCCGTGTTGCCGGTCCGTATGCGGGGAAAACTCATGTTTCCCCTGTGTCGCTCCTGCTGCGAGGCTTCTCTGCAGATCGATTGTCCGCACGAGTCGGAGGCCGATCGGTGGTTCGCGGGTACCTGGGTGTCTGCCGAGCTGCAGAAAGCCGTGGCTGTGGGCTACAGCGTGATCGACGTATCGGAGATCTGGCAATACGAGAGTACGGTGTACGATCCGGCCAGCGGTCAGGGGGGGCTCTTTGCTCCCTACATAGACACTTTTCTGAAAATAAAGCAAGAAGCCAGCGGGTGGCCCGGCGAGTGCACCGACGAGGCTTCCCGCGACCGTTATCTCGCGGAGTACGAGCGGGTGGAGGGTATCAGGTTGCAGCGGGAGAAAATAACAAAGAACGCCGGCCTTCGTTCCGTATCCAAGCTCTGCCTGAACTCGTTCTGGGGTAAATTTGGCCAGCGCGAAAACCTCCCGCGTACCGAGGTGATCAGAGAGCGTCAACGTCTGCTGGAACTGTTGACGGATCCCGAGAACGAGGTGGTCGATATCTTGCCGGTGACGGATCAAATACTCTACGCGCGGTGGATCAATACGGAAGAGAGCATCGTGCCGTCCCCCCTGGCCAACGTTGTGCTGGCCGCCTACACCACAGCTCAGGCTCGCCTCAAGCTGTACAGCTATCTCGAGAGGCTCGGGCGCCGGGTGTTGTATTACGACACGGACTCTGTTATTTACGTGAGTAGAAGCGGGGAGTGGGAGCCGGCTACGGGTAACTTTTTAGGCGATCTGACGGACGAGCTGGCGGAATACGGGGAGGGGAGTTACATAAAAGCCTTTGTTTCCGGTGGTCCGAAATTTTACGCGTTCCTGGTACAAAAGGGAGACGGGGAGGTGGCTGAGGTTTGCAAAGTGAAGGGGGTCACTCTAAATTATCAGACTCGAATGAGGATAAATTTTAATTCGATCCGGGGCATGGTGGTCGAGGCTGACGAACCTATTCGCGTCGAGCGAAGAGCTATACAGCGTACGGCGTTGCACCGGGTCGTCACCCGCAGCGTGAACAAGATATGCCGTCCCGTACAAACGAAAAGACGGCTCTGCGACACGGGCTACGACACTCTTCCTTTTGGCTACAAATCGCACAGTTGAATCGCTGTACATCTCGCTCTTTGGCTATAGAGCTCCGCAGCGAGGCTTAGACTCTCTCTCTCTCTATCTCTTCACCTACTCTTATACTCTGTTATTCGACACGCGCATAAACAGAGATAAACCTCGACTCGCCGGACTACGGGGAGAGCGCAAGTGTGCAGCTGTGACTCATCGGCTCAGTAGGTCAGTAGTAGCGGTAGTATTCGCTTATCAACCCGAGCGTAAAACGGCTGGTGCGGGGCGTGTGCGCGGCGGTCTGAGAAGCTGAGATCACCGCACGCCGCGAGGCAACCCCGAGTAAGCTGACACGGGTTGCCTCAGCCGCTTGACGAGCTGCTTCTAGCCGGCGTCCCGTCTCGCTCTCTCTCGCAGCTGTTTAGAGAGAGAGAGACGGGCCGTCACCGGACGCGCGCGCGCGCGTTCCCAAAAGCTTGTACGTAACGCGCGCACCCCGCGGGCCCCCCACCGCGGTTAAGCCTTCGAGACAGGGATTTAGACGCAAAACCGATGATATCTATATATTCGATTGCAGATAGGACGGGGTTGTGATTCGCGAGGATGGACACGCGCTGGAAACATCCCTTTTCCGCCATCGTAGCCGGGCCTTCCGGTTGCGGTAAATCCAACTTTGTGAAAAACTTTCTGCAACACGCGAGCGAGATGTGCGACACGGAGTTCGCGAGGGTGGTCTGGCACTACGCCGAGTGGCAACCTTTGTACGGGGAATCGAGCTCCGTGGAATATCGAGAGGGTTTGCCGCAACCGGCCGACTACGACGCGGACGCGCGACCCAAACTGCTCGTCATCGACGATCTGATGCGCGAGTCGTCCAACGGCGTTGTCATCGATCTCTTCACCAAGGGTTGCCACCACAAGAACATGAGCGTGTTCCTGATCACGCAGAATCTGTTTCACCAGGGACGGGGGCAGAGGGATATATCGCTGAACGCCAATTATATAGTTTTCTTCAAGAATCCGCGCGATCGCGCGCAGATACGTCACCTGGCTCGTCAGGTACACCCCGAGGACCCTCGCTTCCTGCAGGAGGCCTACAACGACGCCACAGCGCGCCCCCACGGCTATCTGCTCCTCGATCTGAAACAATCCACCCCGGAGAATTGCCGCTTTCGCACCGATATATTTCCCTCGGATTCGCGTCACTACGTTTACGTGCCTCGCAGGGATATAAAGGGTGGAGGATCGCACGCGGCACCAGTCTTTCGTCTGTGATGAAGCCCGGAACTAGACGAGGAGGAGGAAAAAGAAGAAGAGGTTCGGCAAACAGGTTCAGCTCTTCCAACGCCGCGGCCTTGCACGCTATCTGTAAATCGGACCCCGCTCGGAGACGGGCTCTGCTGCGCACGGCCGACGACGCTCTGGTGAAAAACATTTGCGAGTGCGCTCTGAACACTCTGAGGGGTAACGTGAGCCTGAGCGCCGATCGGAAGAGACGTTTGAGCAAGCACAGAAAAACTTTACGTCGCCTGGCCTGCGACACGGGCAGCTGGAAAAGTAAGAAACGTTTGCTGCTTCAACGGGGTGGATTTCTACCCTTGCTGCTCGCCCCGATTATAGACAGTCTGATTGGCGGGTGAAGAAAATTGAGGCAATGGAGCGGGCCAAGAAAATGGTCCTGATACCGCAGGAGACGGCCGAACGTATCCAGCAGCGTCGACCCGATACGGATCCCGCGAGCCGTCTGGACAGCGAGATGCACGCTATTCTCAACGACCCGGGGAAAAACGATCGGGAAAAATGGAAGCTGTACAGACAGGTGCTGAGACGTTACTTGTTTTTTGCCGCCGAGTCGCGAAAACCTTTGCAATTCTCCATACGAGGGGTGGGTGGCGAGGCTGCCGGTGGTAATACCGCTGGCGAAGAAGCGGAAGAGATGGACGGGGTGACTGAGGGGAATGCAGCTGGTAACAGCGGCGTAGCTATACAGGATATCGTGGTGAGCGTGCCGGACAAGTTTCGGCGGAAAGCGGAGCTCTTGCTGAACTATCTGACCACCAACGGTCGCTCCGAGATCTCGTGGGACGACAAGGGGACGATAGCCATAAGGGGGGCTCGGATAGCCGGGACAAACATCATCGATCTGATAAACGACGCGGTACGCGAGAGAAAATCTATGCAGGCCAGGGGGAGGGAACAGTTCGCCAGGATCCTTCACTCGATCAACACGCCGCAAGAGTACATAGGTAATCCCGTTTTTCAAAAACCTACGCGTCACGCCTCGTCACGATCGACAGCCGGCCCATCTCATCAGAGGCGTATCAACGAGGAGGAGGAGGACTGGGGTGTGGACGGTGACATTGACACGAACGAGGCGGGTGAGGAGGAGGATACGGATTCGGACTCGATATTTGCCACACCCAAGAACAGACAACGACCAGGGCAAACCGGAAACGGTGCTTGGTTGAGACTCAGGTTGAAATGAAGATCCTCGAACGACTGTACTACGATCCGGCCAACGAGGCGGGTTACGCGGGTGCCAGGAACTTGACTCGATCCGCGGGTGAAAGAAAAAAGGGGAAAAAAAAAATACCTCGCGCCGCGGTGGTCGAATGGTTGGCGTCGCAGGACGCGTACACGCTGCACAAGTCGATACGTAGGAAATTTCCCCGAGCCAGATACAACGTGCAGAATATAGACGACCTGTGGGAAGCGGATCTGGTGGATCTCAGATCGATCAAACAGTACAACGACGGATACGGCTACCTGCTGGTGATCATAGACGTGCTCAGCAAGTTTGCCTGGGTCGAGCCGCTCGCCGACAAGAGCGCGGCTACCGTTGCCGGGGCTTTCGAGCGCGTGTTGTCCTCCACGGAACGCTGCCCGATTCAGCTGCAGACCGACAAAGGCAAGGAGTTTGTCGGAGCTCAATTCCAGAAGCTGCTCGCTGCCAGAGGGGTGCGCTACAGAGTCACGCGAAACCCCGACATAAAGGCGGCCGTTGTGGAACGCTTCAATCGTACTCTCAAGGAGAGAATGTGGCGTTACTTCACCCACAAGAATACCCATCGCTACCTGGATGTGCTGCGACAGCTGGTAGGGGCGTACAACGCCACCACCCACTCGACCATTAAAATGGCTCCGTCGATGGTGACGCTGGAAAATGCCGCAGCCGCCCGCTTCAACATGGAAAAGGCACGCGGTGACCCGCCGCGATCCGGTGCAAAGCCACGGTTTCGAGTGGGGGAGCGGGTTCGCATCAGTAAGGCTAAGGGTGCCTTCAAGAAGGGTTACGAGGCCAACTGGACCGAGGAGGTGTTTGAGATTCGACGCGAGTAGTAATACTATGCGGGTCCCAAATTTTTTTCCACCAGTCGATAAAGTCAATCACTTACCATCATGGTCGATCTGATCCATTGATCGATAATTACCATCGGTCGATAAAGTCAATCACTTACCATCATGGTCGATCTGATCCATGATATCTGATCCATGATCGATAACTACGATCATCATGGTCGATCTGATCCATGATATCTGATCCATGATCGATAACTACGATGATCGATAATTACCATCGGTCGATAAAGTCAATCACTTACCATCATGGTCGATCTGATCCATGATATCTGATCCATGATCGATAACTACCATCGGTCAATTACTAAACTACCATCAGATATAATTACCATCCGATCCCGATCTATGAGTCGATAAAACTAATTCATGATCTATGATCGATAATTACCATTAGATCGATAATTACCATCCAGATTTACGATCGATAATATGATCTATGATCGATAATTACCATCGGTCGATAAAGTCAATTAGTGACAGCAGCAAAAATAAGTGATCTAGTTCTTATAGCATTTTAATTCGTCGAAGAAGAAGAAGAAGAAGAAAGAGACCAGAGAAGTATATTAATTACTATATTATTCTACTTTATCATCAAAGAATACAACGCTGCATAATAATTCATGCACGTCTATTCCCAAGAGGTTGCATTTATTCACAACTAGCGGTTGCATTTCTTTCGTAAAATTACATTGTATGCATTTGAATCAAAATACAACGCTGCATAATAATTCATGCACGTCTATTCCCAAGAGGTTGCATTTATTCACATAGCAGTTATGGAGGAGTATAATTGTTATATTATTGCAGAGAAGTATGTGAATAACTATATTATTCTAATTTGTTCAAGTTCAAGAATACAACGCTGCATAATAAATAAAACACGTCTATTTCAAAGAGGTTGCATTTATTCACAACCTGTATGCATTTGAATTAACAAAGCTGGCAGTTATGGAGGAGTATAATTGTTATATTATTGAGGTTGCATTTATTCACAACCTGTATGCATTCGAATCAACGAAGCTAGCAGTTATGGAGTAGTATAATTGTTTTATTATTTTAATTCATTGAAGGCTAGACAACACTGCATAAAAAATAATAATTGAAGCAAACCATATGCATCTACCTATACACATATCGATTAATCACAATATATATATTGAAATATTCAATATATATATGTATTGAATATTTCAACGTATATATATCACAGTCAATCGTCCAACTAGTTCAAATCAGTTTTTACGCTCCTTGAAGATAGTTCGGTTGATACGAATAATCATTATGAGTCGTCAAGTCACTCTTTATCAAATAGTTGAAGTGTTGGAGTCGTATGAGAATTGCGAGAATCTAGAAGATTGGGAGAATACATTAAACCGTTTACATGCCATACTTAAGAGTAGTAAATACTTGGAGGGTCTAGTAGTGTACAAAACTCTTAGTAAATTTATTAATGTATCAATACGACACGAGGTGGAAGCTACAATAGTGGATACTCAATTCTTCCTACCAGAACAAAATGAGCTTCTGAAGAAACCTTTCGAAATATCTACATTGAAAAAGAATTTGACTAAATCAGCACCGTTTGCTTTCGAGTCCACTTATTCAAATACCGTGTTAGAAAAAATAGTGGATTATATGAATTTGTCTCACGATAAAGATGAAGCAAGCGAAGTTTCTAAAGTAATACCCTCATGCAATGGAAATCTATGGAGTGATTTGGATATGGGGACAGTAGTAGAGGATTTATGTAAAGTTCCAAATTCTGCTACAATGATCAGTGGAATTCCACAACATATTATAACACAAACAGCAACACATTCAAATACAATAACTGCAGCTGATGGTAGGAAACCTTTTACCGTACAATTAAAAATATACCCGACTGAGGAGATTATAAACACAGAAAAATCAGAGTGGTGGAAGCACGCCGTCACCAGCATGCAATTCACAATGAATAATACGGATGATGCATATCTGTCCTTAGCTGATGTGATGAAACAAACTCTAGCCCACCTTCAAAATTCAAATAATTTCAAGACCAACAGGAAACGTAAATTTCAAAAATTTTCGCCATATTAAATTCAATTTATATGTATTTTACTTGTTCTATAAACTAAATATTTTCAATTTTAATGCAGTTACATATATGTATAACAAAAATTATTATTATTATTAAATGTATTTTACTTATCCTATGAAATATGTATTTCAATTTTAATGAAAATAGATATATATATGCATAATAAAATTAATAAAATGTATTTTCATCATTCTAGTATCTAAGTATATAATATAATATAATAATAATAAATATATGTAAACTGAAATTATTCCATAGACTCTATTGTTGAACCTCGTTCAGCTGAAAATTATTATAAAATTCATAACATAGTCGCGCGAGCGTCAAAAAAAAAAAAAAAAAAAAAAAAAAAAAAAAAAAAAAAAAAAAAAAAGAAAATAAAAAAAAAAAAAAATAAAAAAAAATAATAATAATTTATGCTTACTGGTTTCATCCTCTTCTTCACTGTTTAACCACTCTATAGGTATTCTTGCAGTCATAGTGGTTGTGATGATATTTGTACGTGTAGTCGTTTGATATATATAATTTATTACACCATCTCGCTGGTTGACCTGGTGGACGTCTTTCAGTTCACCCGACTGATGCACATTAATAATGCCATCTCTGGCATTAGTTTGGGTTAACATGTTTACGATTGGAGATGCGATCACTACCATTACAACCACAATAAAAATCATTTTTTGGAACATTTTTTTTTATTGTATTTTTAATTATATTTAGATTTTAATTATTTAATGTAGATGCTTCAAAAACGATTGAATCAATTTCATCACTAGCAAGCTAATATATATTCCAGAATACTATGAAAAATAGATTCGATCTATCGAAGTGGGGGCGGAGGATATCAGTGGGTGTATAGTTGCACTGCAGCAGAGTGTCGATATAGTTTAAAGAATACAGCGTCGTGGAAGTAATAATCATAATCTAATGAGATAGTGACGTTCGTAGAAACAAATCTGTTTCATATAGTAATGAGTGCGAGGAAGGTCTTAATTAAAAAAAAAAAAAAAAAAAAAAAAAAAACAAGTATAAATGAGTATATGTTTTTTTATTTATTTATGAATAAAATTTTACAAAATTTAAATTATGGATATTTTAAATTGAACCAATTACGCAATATCATAACATTTTCCATAGCGCAAGTACGTTCATGCGCAGTGCATTTTAGAACATTAGTAGCAGTATTTTCTTGAAGAAGTATTTTCAGCGATGGACATTCTAAGGTATCCAAATTAATGATGTTTTTGTTTGTTAATTCTTTTCGCAACCAAACACATTTTTCCGTCCCCTTAACATAGATGTCTTGAATTCCAAAAAGGTTTTGAGTCAAACGTTCGGTGACTTGACTGTACGGAATATCACCAGAATTCCAGTTGAGCCCATGATGCTGTTTTTCCAAGAACACTGCCTTCTGTTGATTCGCTTCAGACAGCATCTCCCAAGCGTAAGGTTTTTTGAATAGGAAATGTGCAAACCGATTCGTGTTATACAGAATGGCCAACTCTTTAAATATATATTGGTTATCACCTCCTATAAACCCCTGAGTGTCAACGAATGCACATTCCATTATAATAATTTCCGTACAATATTTGTTAGTGGAGTATATTCGATAATTCGATCGTGGAGAATAAGACAGTAAGCCGAAGTGTTAGTTTCAATAGCAGTTTCGAATTCGAACTCCAACCGAATATCTACAGTCGCGCTTTTTATAGCTTCATTTTGACGTGAGCAATCTAGAACAACCAGTGGCGCGAATTGCAGAAAGTCGGTCATGCTTAAAATTGGTTCGTTGCGATTATTGTAATATGATTGTTGAAAATTGGTGTACATATTATACAATAATCCATATTGTTTATTTTTACAATTTATATTTAAATTATCGTATGGATATGAATCACTATTCAAATACAGCTTTACATTTCGTAAATTGCAATGATTAAAATTACTTGCCTTATCAAAAATGTTTTCTTTTTTATTTACTTGTAATCCTAATATAACATATCTAGGTTTTTCTAATTGAGTGGAAATTTTTATTGGCCAAATTTGAAGTTTTGATTTGGGTAGATTAGGATATTCATGTAATGACCAGGAGCGAAAACTCATCTTGATTGGATTATTTCTCGCTAGGATTTGTAATAATGAAAGTTTTTCAGAATCTGCTGGTGTTACATGAGGTATCCTCCACTGTAGTTTTGAAATTTGAAATGTTACAAGTTCGGGATGGTCTGCAGTAGTATTATAACAATTTTTGTCATTCCGTGCACGTATTAGAATCAGTTCATGTCGAGCATTAGCAACAATTTTTTTATAATCTTCACAAAATCCTAGAATGTTTTTCAATGGTAGACAGATATTGAAACACCCAGTGGTCACATTTTTGGGGTATCCATCTTCATTCCAGCCAGAATTTTCCATGATGTGTTCTTGATTTCGATTCATGGAAATATAGTTTTTCATTGTTGAAGTTATCCCCACATTTTTACAACGATCAATCTCCACACCATTTAATTCGTAGCGTATTTCATCGAAAAGAAAACTGGCAAAATTATTTGATATTCCTGAGTTTAGATCGAAAATTTCCGTCACTCCGTCAACTTTGTAAATCTTTCCCTCCATATACAAAAAACTTTCACTAGGATGCACGCACAAATCTTGTTGTTGTATCAAAATACGAATTTCATCATTATTTCCATATGATGAATTAGCATATGGATTATGACCATGAATTTCAATTTTATTGATACTATTATCATAATGCGGTGAAACATCAATTTTAAGAATATTATGAACCATTTTTTTTTTTTATTTGTTTATTTATTTATTTATTTTTTTTTTTAAATAAAGCCCAAGGTTTTAAGTTTTATTTTACTTTCTTGAGATAACTTATTAGACTTTGATCTCGATTTCTGCTGAAGTTGAGGTTCAGATTTTTTGTTATAACTAGGTCTAGTTGTGCTAGAATTAATAATCGCACTATCGAAAGTCAACATATCTCACATTTCTTTTAAGTGTAGTCTGATTGTTATTTCCTCGCCACGAAAATTCACTGTTCGTCCGATCTGATCAACAATCGTTAGAGTTATGTTATCAATTATACGAACACCCACAGGCATATAAATGATAGTTTGAGGGGATTCAGAAATTTTATATCCAGGAGGTACATCCGGTGAAAATTCATGTATTGTGTGAGCTGGTAAATCGTTATTGTATGCCCCCAAGGATATATTACATTCAATTTTTATGGTGTTAACCTTGGAAATTTTTATTGGTTTGGGTGATTCATTCCATTGATTCCGATAAATTCCATCACCAACTTCATAACCTAGTAATTCATGCAGCGATGTGTCATCATCGAAATTAACATCCCATCTACAGAATATCTCTGATTTTAAAGTATTATTATTAGCTTTAATAGTAATGTGCGGTCCTGCTATTCCTTTATTTATTGAATTAGGATTAACATTCACTGGTCGATCATAATCTTTTATATGTTCTTGCAGATATTTATTTATGTCTTCAATTGTATAAGATCCAGTTGGAATTTTAATTTTCTCGGTCGTATCATATGAAAAAATATTACACGTTTCATCAATATTAGGTATTGAATTATATGATTGAAATGTTATTAATCCAAGGACATAAACTTTTTCAGAATTCAAAACAATTGGTGGAAAATAATTAGCACTTAGAGTAGATGAAGTACCGTTCAACGTGAATGTGTAAGACATAATTGTTTTTAAGAAATACTGCTCACAAGAAAATTAATACACAACTGACCGCAGTTAGCTGTGTTGTAGGCTTGATATCTCTTGTGATTATACATCACGTTATTATTATTTTTATCGGACTTGAAATAATGTAGGACTTCGATTGGAGGTTGGAGATTCCCAAAACTATCAAAGTAGAAAATGTTATTGTAATCCTTTTTGTAAGCCACCCAATGTGTTCCAGGTCCATTAATATCATCCAAATTTATGATTCCAGATTCACGTATTTTGATTTTGTTAGGCAAATTAGTTCTCATAAATACACCTCTGAAATATGGTATTTTTAACTGTTTTGCATATTTCATCAATTGAATATCAGTTGTCACTCCTTTGTTGAGATTTAGATTTAGATTTTTTTTTTTTGAATATATGGATGTAGATATAACCCCCATCCTTTTTTATATGGTGCTAGGTGTAAACCTTTACCGCGTCCTCCTAATGCAATGGCTTCCATAGTTTTATTATGTCGTTCGCTTTCTTTTAATTGTTTACCAGCACTTGATGCATCGTTGACCGCTTTCGCAATTCCTGCTGCACCTCCAGCTAATCCACCAACAGCAGAAAGTCCAGCGAATAATGGTATAAGGAATGGTAAAATTCCTCCTCGTTTGGCTACTGGTATGACTCGAGGAATTTTAACTTCATTCTTCCTGCTTCCAATGGCTTGCTTCGCAGCACGAAGCGCAATTTGAATAGCCCTTCCATGTGTTTTAGGTTTTGCTTCCTTAATCGCATTTCGGGCACTGATAATTGCTGTACGTATGGAAGGTTTTCTGTTTTTAACCCCCATACCAAATTTCACTTTTGCTCGCATTGTTTTATTAACAGTCCAAGCTGCTAAACGTTCTGATAACCTCGCACTTTTATCATGCAAACGCTCTAATGCTCGGTCAGCTAAAATATTATCAGCAATATGACGATTTTTTAAGTCTTTATTTTTTTCATATGCAACGTCATGATTCCGACATGCTGCATCCAATTGATTTATACCTGTTTGTCCGAGCGCAAGTCGATGTCGGAGACGTGTCCCAGGCCCACAAAATTCATAACCAGGTAGATGCAATTCTATAGGTAATTTGTTTATAACACCGTTTAAAAATCCTGTAGATTTTGACATTCGCGATTTCAACGCGCGTGCGTGCGTATGTACAGTCCAACGTTGACTAAACTTTTTTTAATTTGAAATATTAATACCTACATATATTACGTGATCAGTCAAAACGACAATGAAGTTGATAAAGCAACCTCTGTCTTTACCAATAAGAAATCTTGATCATGTATCTAAAGATCAAAAGACCCACATGCGTCATGGAAAATTGTTACCAACAACAGTGAGAAGTATTGTGTGCGGTCCTTCGACCTGCGGTAAAACTAACGTAGTTATCAGTTTATTGGTGAATATAAATGGACTTCGATTTCAAAATGTATACGTTTATTCGAAATCATTACATCAACCGAAATATTCATATCTACAGCAAGTATTAAAGCATGCTGGTGGGGTTACGTATAATACATTTTCAAATAATTGTGACGTCATCCCTGTGAATGAAGCCAAACCTAATTCAATTTTCATATTCGATGATATAGCATGTGATAAACAAGATGTAATCCGACAATATTTTTGTATGGGGCGACATAGATTTGTTGATTGTTTTTATTTATGTCAAACATATACCAGAATTCCAAAACATCTGATTCGTGATAATGCCAATTTTATAATTATTTTTGAACAAGATCACACAAATTTAAAGCATGTGTTCAATGATCATGTAAATACTGATATGACTTTTAACAAATTTCTAGAAATGTGTTCGTTGTGTTGGCAAATAAAATATGGATTTCTAACTATTGATAAAGATAGTCCTAAAAATAGAGGGCGCTATAGGAAAGGACTTGATATATTTATTGAATTATAAGCCACGCTCAAAACTTCATGAGACTAGTTGTAATTCATCAGTTAACAGACACCGTTCATAATGTTGAGAACAATGGAATCCGAAAAAAATTTGAAACGTAAAATAATCGATGCTAGTGATGTGGTGAGAAAAAAATATCAAGCATTGAAAACTCATGAAGCTGACAATGCTGCAATACTGGAAAAAACTTTAAAACCGATTATTGAACCGCTGAATACCATTGCAACAGCATCCAAAAGCAAACCCGATTTCAGTTCTGAAGAAGATTTGGAAAATGATGGAACTGCAAATGAGAACAACACGGTCACTAATGAGAGTATGGCTTGGGATTATGATCTTGATGTTCCAGAGTTTGAAGATTCAACATATCATATACGAAAGCCTAATCGATCATTGTTGAGAAGATTTAATCAACGAAGGTCAACTTTGAACAGATCCACACCACGTAATTCTACTCGTGTTAACAATAGTGATTACGAAGATGATATTAATAGCACTAATAATAATACAGAAATTCAATCCATCGGTACCAACGATGAAGAAGTTTTTGAATCCCCAGACATTAACAATCAAATTTTACCTCCATCACCAAAATCAGCGTTGATGGAAGCAATTCACGAACCGAGCCAACGTCAAGAATTTGTTGAACAACTTCAGGAACATGTTGGACCAATGACAACAAATTATATTATAGATTCGATTGATGACACGCGTAATTTGATGGATCGTCTGTATGGAATTAGGCATGTAGCTGAAGGTTACATGATAGGTGATTCCATAATAACATTTGATCGAAATCATTTACATGTTAAAGATATTCAATATAAAATAACTCCAGGTGTATTGGAACTTCTATTCAAAAGAATTCCAGATAATGAAATTTACACATCAGAAGATCTTATTAAATATGGGAAAATTGTTGACGCGACTAATGCTCATAAGCGTGGTTATATAAAAACTAGTCAAATTAATGGTAATAAATCTTATAAATATACACGTATTATTCAAAAGTTGTTTCCCCCTAGACATCGTGTTTCATTCGCGTCAACTGGTGAGGGGTTAAATATTGATGATCATATTGTTAATAACAACAGTGCTGTTGATTACATCTACTGGGATGATCCGAATGAACTGGTCAACAGACTGTGGTTGTTGAACAGTTCGGAACAGGCAGGTCATACCGGTCATAGAAATGAAATTATTTCTATAGTAACTGAATTACGAGATGCGCATATTATAAACTAATCGATCAGTTTGTTTTGAACTCATCATCTGACAACATTGAGTACGTGAAACGATGAGTAAGGAAAAAGTACGTCTGGTGAATGAATTACATGCCCCAGCAAGAAAAAACTTCAAACGTCGACGAGTAATTGTGAAAGGTTATGATGATTTGTGGCAACTGGATTTGGTTGAAATGAGAGCACATGCCAAAGTTAACAAAAACTTCAACTATATTTTAACTGTTATTGATGTATTCTCAAAATATGCATGGGCTAAACCATTGAAGACTAAATCAGCTAAAGATGTCACCAAAGCGTTCAAAGAAATATTGAATAGCGGACGAACTCCAAATAATCTTCAATCTGATGATGGAAAAGAGTTCTACAATACGGAATTCGCTAATTTATTGAAAAGATATGGTATCAATCACTATTCAACCTATAGTGTTTTGAAAGCCTCAATCATAGAACGTTGGAATAGAACACTTAAAAAGAAAATGTGGAAAGCTTTCAGCATGAATGGTTCATATACATGGATAAATATTTTACCGCAATTAGTTTTAGAATATAATAATCATAGACATCGAACAATTGGTATGGCACCCAGTAAAGTGACTAAAAAAATTTCAAACCAACTTTTAAAGACTGTGTACAACAACGTTAAATATGTGAAGAAAGCCAGATATAAAGTCGGTGATTTTGTTAGAATCAGCAAGTACAAGTCTCTGTTCGCCAAAGGTTACACACCAAATTGGTCAACAGAGATTTTTAAAATTATTAAAGTTAGAGTAACTAATCCACGAACGTATCTATTAGCTGATAAGCAATCTAACCCTATTCAAGGAGGATTTTATGAGGAAGAGTTGCAGTCAGTAAAGTATCCTGACGTATATCTAGTGGAAAAAATTATTAGAAAAAGAGGAAATAAGGTATATGTAAAATGGTTAGGATTTGATGAAACACATAATTCATGGATAGATAAAAACAATAATTTATAATTTATTATTCAAAAATAAAAAAAAAATACATATTGTAATAATAATAATAATAATAATAATAACAATGATAATAAAAAAGATTCTCAAAATGTATGCATTCAATTTGTTTGAGATGGAATATTCACATGACCCCAAGGTAATGTATCTGTAGAGTTATCCAATAAATATCTTTTATCATCATATGAACTTAGAGCAATTTTAGATTGTACGACGGAATATACATTGTGTAATTCTGATTGTATTGTCCGTTGTTGACGTATTTCACAGGTGTTTTTATTTAAACAATTCAGATAATCGTTGAAGGTTATATCATTCGCAATCACATTCAGCTTAACACCTTTCGCTCTTTTAGTTATTTTGTTACTTAAAGTTTTTATGGAATACATTTTTGACCGTAGACCTACGAATTCAGTCATGATTTCTCCATTATTCTCATCTTTCATCAATCCTACAATTTTTCTATTAACTAGTGGAATTTGATGAATATTTTTATTGGGATAATCGCTAGTATCAAATTTTTCAGGATTACTTTTAATAAAATCATACGCATTTTCACACTTGAGCTCATAAATCAGACTATCAGTATCAGTATACATTAATTTACAATCCATTTTTTTGAAATTTTTCAACATAACAGCGTAGTGAAAATCATAAATACAAATCTTCGATAAATCAAGAATAGCCATACCTACATAAAGTGGTTTGTTGAAATATACCTGTAATTTCCTCATTTCAATTGCAACTAAATTATCATTGAAAATACTTCTGCTATGGAAATTCGGTTTAGATATATAAGCTTCAGCACCATACCGCCCGTTCCATTCTGTTAACAGTTTTACATCACGATGCTTTCGCACATTTTCCATGGTTTTCCCAAAGACAGCATTATTCATGAGTTTATACAAATTTTGTTCGAATTTGTTCTTACTTTCCGAACGTAATTTCGTATTGAAATCAATATATGTTTTTAACCATGGTGATTGACCAAATTGTAAGATTCTATGAATCTTCGTCAAAACTAAACCGTTCTTAACACACTGTTGCAAATGACGATAATGAATTACATAATTCGACTTTTTTTCAACCGTTGCTAGAAGTTTCAAATATTTACCTCCACACGGTTTAGCATGATTTGGACAGAATGGAAGATCTTGATGCATTGTATGAATCGAGGAAGGATATTCTAAATCCACTTCGAGGAAATAACCAATCGGCGATTCATTTGATACAAAAAAAACATCAAAATTTTCAACGTTGTCTATCCATGCAAATTCTCCATATGGTAAGTATTCACACATTGCCCATCCATATAAATTATTAACATCAAAATGCATCAGAAATGTAGAGTTCTGACTTGGATCATAGTCAGGCATGAATTTATTATTAGCCTTACTATATCGATTGGAACATTGACTTAACCCCCCTCGCAACCCCCGTTCAATAAATAACAACATATCCACATCCGTCAGCAATTGCAAACAAATTTGTGTTTGTTTTAGCATACAATCCCATGCAAACCCCGGTAAAGTACAATAATGAACCGGATCTAATCGATATGTATTCAAACAATTACTTCGAAAATTTTCGAAGACGTCTGCAAGTAGCATTACATCAACTTTTAAATATAAGTCACTATACTCTCCTAGAGTTTGTACATTAAATGTATGCCATATTTGGTTGGCATAGTTATATTCATCATCTGATATATGAGCATCATTCAATTTGTTATAAAATGCTGTTTTTGACGGTAGGGTAGTTTCACTAAGCTGATCAAGTGATGTTATATAATCATAAGGAAACACACCTTTACGCGTTAATAGCTTGAAGTTCACATCATTCAAAGTTGAAAACTCAGATTTCAAATGAAACATTGAATCTGATGACATGTAGGAAGCTAATTGACTCAAACTAGAATTTAAATGCCGGAATGAATCAATAAATCTCAGCTTCAATCTCAGATGATGTATTTCTGTTGTAAATGAAATATAACGTTCCTTGTTTAATGGTAACAAATGTGTATTACCTTCTATAAGCGTAGCGATTTCTTTAATTATAAAATGAGCATCATATCCACTAAGGTTATGTAATATTATTGGTATTATTCTCCTTATTGAAGCCTGCAAATTACATTTTTGGTGACTTGGACCTCTATATAAACCAGTCAAATGGCAATGATCCCTAACACGAATATTATATTCCTCGAATTTCACTCCACATATCGTACAATATTCAGCAGTATGAAAGTCATTTATCTGTGAATCAGTCAGTGGATGCATTTTTTTAGGTGAATCTAATTGACTAGCTACTTTATATGATAGCATTTTGAGCTCGTGTATAAACCATTCTTGACAATCTACACCTCGATAAGATTTGTAGTATGATTGAGTTGAAGCGTAAGAACATTTAAAATAATATCCAACACTATAAGGAACATGTTTTTGATAAAACGATTTTTTTGGTATTTCGTTGGAATCGTTAGAAATTGTTTCTAACATGCATTCAAAATCAGCGTAGACTACAAATGGTGCACGTAATTGATTTCGTATATTTATAAAGGATAATTGATCATCAGGACTCTCTGGTAAGGTGATTTTACAAACACTTTGATTCTGCAGACAATCTTTAAGATGTGTTTCAAGTTTTTCTGCAGTATAAAAATAATGCAAGCATCTGTCACATATAAAAATCGTAGATTTATGTTTATTAAGTTGACTAACAACCAATCGCGATAAATGCTTTATCCAGCAATAGTGAGTTTTTGTACCTAACGTTTCACTGTATTCTTGCAGCAGAAGTAGATTAATACATTTTAAACTTTTATTTGAATGTTGATTAATATATAATGGTACAACCTCAACCTGTTTACCGCGAACTGATTTTTCCAAAATGTAAACATTAATTCTGATATCATTGATTTTTTCAAACTTTGGTATATCCCGAACCTGTACTGGAAATGATATACCAGTAAAATCAAAAACAGTATTATAGTGTGGATAACTTGTTGGCGCTGAATATATGGATGTTGGAGAATAGAGAGCTGAAACACAGGCCCATGCGAAACATGCATTATCATTATTTTTAATATTAACTATTGCTCTCTTGGCTTTTATTGCTGGAGGTGAATCTATATATGATGAGCCTAATAATGGAACATATTTATTGATGTTAATGAGAATATAATCAATACTGCTCAATGCCCATCCGCTATCACGTTCTTGAAATTCTTCAATCTTGGTTAATAGCGGAATAATAATTTTATTTTTATACCAGTCTGCGGAATTAAAATTGAGTGATAAAACTGAATTTTTAGTTTGAAAGAACTTTTGCTCAGTTTTATCATCTAGAACAAATGTTGCCGCGAGTATGCTGTTCAATTTAATGTGAAAAAACTGTTCAATTATTTTCGTAACTTTCTCAGTAATTATCTTTTCAGCGTCTTCTAAAAATTTGTTTAAATCTTGCGCTATTAAATTCACTACAACTCCGGTCGAAATTCGATTTGCAAAAGCAGATTCTACATCGTGCCATTGCACAGTAATAGGAGATGAGATAGTTCGTGCGTTCGAATATCCGAAACCGAAAACTGTATTATGATTTAACAACAATGCTCGAGCAGTCTTTAGTTTCGCAATGTGAGTATGAATTTTTTTTTGTTGAAAAAATTTAAATCTTGACTCTTTAACAATTTGACGAGTGTTTGTAGAATACTTTTATACAATCGCAACCACTTTTTTACATTTTCACTATTAACGTTTTTGAATACGATTGTAAATGCTTCGTTAAGAGCTTCGATCATATTTTCAACACCATTCATTAATTCAGACATTTTTTTTTTTTTCTTTTTTTTTTTTATTTTTGTTTTCTTTTTTTTTTTTTTCACTCCTCGTTTGGGGCATATTCAGCCAGGGGGTTAACACCTGGATGAGGTGGTAAATGTCTCACTTCACATCTCAACTCGTCCGCCCCCTCAACCAATTGCGTCGTTTCGTTGTAGCAACGCTCACAAGCAGTACTTGGACGTTGAATCAAAAAAGGTAAATTACAATCAAAACAGCAGTTACTTAAAACTTCTTTGAAATCTAAAGTAGATCTAAAATGTATCGATTTAGTCGAGTGCGCCTTGATGTTCATTAATATTTTCGGCAGCGAACACCAATCACACATCCGCAGGTAGTGTGGATGTCCTGTGTATGAATTAAAAGGGGGTGGTAACACAGCTCTATCGTCGTCAATCACATCTCTTAAATAAAACTTTACTTGCGAATAATGATAGCAAAATTGTTCAAATTCGACTCTTTCCATTTTTACGTCACTATGGATGGAAACTAAACATCACAGTTTATATACCAACCGATGAACCAATTAAAACCTCCTCCTCTCACTACATCCTCCTCCTATCAGCATTACGAATGCTGATCAGGTTCGATATATATATATATTCCTTCTCATACTGCAAAAGTCCCATAGACGGTATGGAGGGTTTACACTCTGATACTGCGGGAGTTATATATATATATTATCATCTTAACAACTGTAGTATAAATGGAGGGTTTATTTGCAAATGAAGAACTCGGTCAGGAGTTGAATATTCTTGAAAACGAAGAAATCGATTTGATTGATGAGCTAGAAATGGCTCCAGAAGACAATGGTTATGAATCTGCAGATCAAGGAAACTTTCGTGACAGAAAAATTATAAGTAAAGAGGTGATTGGTGCACTGCATGAAACGAAAGAAAATCGAAAATTCTGTCTTCTAACATCAGGATTTGGAATAACTCTAGGAGATCTGTGTGGGACATGTGCTATAAATCACAGTGATGTGGAAATCGGATGGGCTTTCATGAAACATAAAACGTATACAAACATAGAAGACAGGATCCCTATGAAAAGATGTATGAGGTGTAAAATCATATTATCGATTCATGTATTTACAAAAATTTGTATTGTTTGTACATCAAAAAAATTATCAGTATGAATTTTTAAATCAATAAAAAAAAAAATTATGGAAACAATTTTTGATAACTTGCATCTCTGATACACTTATCATGCGCACTGGCAAATGTATTTATATTTCTTTGTGTCAAATTAATTTTGAACCGTAATCCCTTCTTGGTAGCTGTACATTTGATCAAATCTTCCGTAAATTGATATATATTTTCTTGAGCTACTGCTAAATCTTCTTCACAAGTCAAATGAGAACCTGAGAAAGAAAGAAATATATTATTAGATCTAATTGAAAACGTTAGTATTCGATACATATATTTGTTTATATTATATCATATATTTTATTGTAATTGTTATTACCTGTATCAAAATTTGAATCACTCAAAGTATAATTCAATTGCGATTTTTGATGACAATCCCCCAACAAAAATAAAATTTGTGTTTGTGTTTTTATTTTCGCTATTTTGTCGACTAATAAATCGTTCACGTCATTGTTACATCTTTCTAATCGATGTCGAGCAACTGCAATGTCTTCTAGAAAATCTTGTTCACGTGAAATACAAAGATTTTCTGATTCCCCTGTAAGAATAGTGTTGAAGTTGAATAAATTTTTTTTTTTTTATATTTCATACAACATACTCACATATTAAAACTGTTGATTCAGTATTAGAGGCTTCTAAGATTCTCACAAGAAAAAGTTCGAAAGCAACACCGATGCAAATTATTGAAAAAGATCTGGAAATCATAATGCTGCGATGATATAAATTATAACACTTCGCACTAGATCGTACACCTAACTAAAATAAAACTTCGACTGAAACAATCTTATATACATAATAACACAACATCAATGATAAACCTGTGTGTGTGTGTGTGTGTATTACGAATATGAAAAATGTTGCTTTTAACAAGAATTAGACCTTCATATCAAGGTACATCGAATAATTTATTTATTTAATCTACTTAGTAAGATATCATCGGTTTCTAATAACAATTTAATATGCAAACACATACTGCAAAAAAAAAAAAAAAAAAAAACCCTCAGACTCCGTTTCATTTGCATGAAAGAGTAATTCATATGTGTGAATAGTCCACGACTATTATAAATTGTCGCCTGTTTCACTTAATTAAAATAATATATCAATTTCTATACTTCCTTCAACTGCTAGCTTTGTTGATTCAAATGCATACAATGTAATTTTACGAAAGAAATGCAACCGCTAGTTGTGAATAAATGCAACCTCTTGGGAATAGACGTGCATGAATTATTATGCAGCGTTGTATTCTTTGATGATAACGTAGAATAATATAGTAATTAATATACTTCTCTGGTCTCTTTCTTCTTCTTCTTCTTCTTCTTCGACGAATTAAAATGCTATAAGAACTAGATCACTTATTTTTGCTGCTGTCACTAATTGACTTTATCGACCGATGGTAATTATCGATCATAGATCATGAATTAGTTTTATCGACTCATAGATCGGATGGTAATTATATCTGATGGTAGTTTAGTAATTGACCGATGGTAGTTATCGATCATGGATCAGATATCATGGATCAGATCGACCATGATGGTAAGTGATTGACTTTATCGACCGATGGTAATTATCGATCATCGTAGTTATCGATCATGGATCAGATATCATGGATCAGATCGACCATGATGGTAAGTGATTGACTTTATCGACCGATGGTAATTATCGATCAATGGATCAGATCGACCATGATGGTAAGTGATTGACTTTATCGACTGGTGGAAAAAAATTTGGGACCCGCATAGTATTACTACTGACGCGTTCTGCACCGAGCACCGATCGTCTACCTGTTGGTTGATTTGGAGGGGGAGGAGATAGACGGCTTGTTTTACGAGGCTGAGTTGCAGCGCGTGATCAAGGACGATGTTATGACTGTGGATAAAATAATACGGACGCGGGGAAAGGGGGCCAGTAAGAAGCTGTTTGTCAGCTGGCGCGGTTATCCGGAAAAGTTCAACTCTTGGATCGCTGCGAGCAGCGTGCGAAAACAGGCATGAAGGATCAGTTTTACATCACGCTGCCCAGCAACAGCTCGATGAAATTTTTTCCCCACAACACGACGGCTCGATTCACCACCCAGCTACCGCGACGGATCGAGCTTGTCGGAGAGTGGGAAGTCGCCCTGGTGGAGATCCACTACCCGCTGACGCTTCAAAACATAAACGAACCCTACAACGCGGTGGGATTTCACGTGCATCGGTCGGACACACCTGCAGAAAATTTTCACGATATTTCATTGTTGCCGGGGGAAAAACGAGTGGCGCATGGTCAATTCCTCATCAAGCCTGGTATTTACACGGATATTTGGGAAATTATCCAAACGTTGAACGGTTTGCCGACCATCAAGGAGCATTTGGAGTTTGGACGAGCCGACAGCGCGGACGATCGTTTGGACGTGGTCAGAAAATGCAGCTGCAAGGATGGTCACTACCTCTCGTTTTCCGGCGGCATTCGTCAACAACTCGGATTTCCAAAGCTCACGACCAACATACGCGACAGGGTGGTGGCCAACCATCCTTTGAACCTACCAAGCGGGATACCCTCGCAGATGTTTGTCTACACGGATCTCGCGGAGCCCAGAATAGTGGGCGATGTCTACGCTCCGCTGCTGCGTATAGTGCGGACGGTGGGCAAAAATTTTCACAACGGTGTCTCGGAAAGCAAATCCCTGGCACCCCCGCACTACGTACCTCTGCTTCTCACCAATTTCCGTACCATTGAAATCGATATAAGGGACTCTCAGGGTAGACCCATGCCATTCACGCGCGGGACGTTGACGGCTACGTTGCACTTCAAGAGGTCGCACTGATGGCTCGCTACCTTGAACATTACGACGATCAGGTGGGTGGTGGTGGTATAGGCGGAGTTTATTCCGGTGCGCCGCTACAGCGTGGTAGCGGAATCGGTAGCTTTCTGGGGGGATTGTTTCGGCGCGTGATACCCATTCTGAAGAGCGGTGCGCGCGTGTTGGGGAAGGAGGCTCTGCGGACCGGTGTGAGAGTCGTGGAAGATATGGACGCCAACACACCCTTCAAAGAGGCGCTCAAGAAACGCGTCGTCGAGTCGGGTTACAATCTGAGGCGAAAAGCTACAGATAAATTGGGCAATCTGATGAAGGGGTCCGGATATAAAACGCTGCGCGGCGGACCGAGGGGGCAGTTGCTGCGGGGTCGCGGTGCAGGATCGATCGGGTCGCGTAGGAAAGGTGTCAAGAAAAGCAAACCGAGAAAGAAGAAGAAACCGGGGCTTGCCGGAATTAAAAAAAGAAAAAAAACAACTCTCAAGAAGAAGAAGAAGAAAAGCTGTTGCGGGAGTAAAAAAAGAAGCGTGGCTGATATCTTCGAAGCTCGCTAACAACGAAAATAATAAACATCGACCATGGCGTACTTGCACACACACTCCTGCGAGTGTCTGAAATCGGAGCTGGATTTGTTCTCTCTACCACCGACGCAAATCACGATCGAGAGCGGGCAGTGGGTCCACTACAAGCCTGTGTCATCGCTCACGGATGACTCACCCATAGAGTTTATGGTGCCCGGCCTCAGCGACGAGTATCTCGACCTCTCCCACACTATGCTCAGCCTGCGTGTGAGTCTACAAACGCTCAGCGGGGAGCCGGCGGCAAAGGGGGCTGCAAAGGCCGTCGTGGCCCCTGTAAACAACCTACTGCACTCTCTGTTCAGCCAGGCCGACGTGTTCTTCGATCAGAAGCTAGTTTCACCGGCCAACAACGCGTACGCTTACCGAGCCTACATAGAGTCGTTGCTGAATTACAATTCGGCTGCGAAACAATCACACCTAACCACCACCCTGTGGTACGGGGATACAGCGGGGAAGATGGATGAAATCGGATCGGCTAACAAAGGGTTTGCCCAGCGGCAAAAGCTTCTAAACGGTGAAACCAGCGTGGATTTGATCGGGCGTCTTCACTGCGACGTGTTTAATCAGGAGAAGTTTCTGCTAAACGGTGTCGAGTTACGGGTACGGCTCGTGCGCTCGCGGGACGCCTTCTGCCTCATGGAGAGCACCAACACACACGGCGTACACATACTAGAGGCCTCGCTGCTCGTGCGACGCGTAACGATAAACCCCGGCGTCCTGCTGGCTCACGCCAGAGCTCTGGGTAAAGGCACGGCAAAGTATCCTCTTACCAGAGTGGAGGTGAAGGCTATGACTATTCACAGCGGTGTGCAGGGTGATACGTTGGACAATGTATTTCTGGGTCAACTGCCTAAAAGAATGATTGTGGGTTTTGTCGATAACAAGGCCTTCAACGGTGATAAAGCCTACAACCCCTTCAACTTTCAACATTTCAACATAAACTTTCTGTCGCTGTACGTGGACGGGTCTCAGATCCCCTCGAAGCCGCTACAGCCCGACTTTACGCGAAGCAAGCTCTACGTGGATGCCTACCACACCCTTTTCTCCGGAACAGGCATACATTTTCTAAACGAAGGGAACGGTATAGGTCGTGAAGATTTCCCCCACGGGTATTGCCTGACGGCCTTCGACCTCACCCCCGATCTGTCGGCAAACAGCGGCACCCACTGGAATTTGGTCAGACACGGCAGCGTTAGAATCGAGGTGCGCTTCGAGGCTGCCCTGGCAACGACGATAAATTGCATCGTGTACGCGGAATTTGACAACGTCTTGGAAATTGACGCGGCGCGGCAGGTTATAGTGGACTTTGGAGGATAGACAGCGAGGTGAAACCTGAACCACCTCCCCCACCATTTAAAAAAAAAAAATAGCTGACGTTGCGTATCGAGGAAAGGTCGCTAAAGTCGAACGAAACACGCAGTATCCAGTTTTCCGTATACCCGCGAACACGTTTATAGCAATATGGTGGACTACGTGGTCGATGTGCAGGGTTTTCGAGACGCTCAAAACGGTTTTGCTGTCAAGGAGGTTTCCGTGTTAGCTTTGAATCGCGATCACATCGGGCACTGGGTAGCCACACCACCCTGCGCCTTCACGGATCTCCCGGCGAATATTTGTGCTCAGAACAATTATCTTTCGCGCAGCCATCACGGTATAGAGTGGTTCGACGGTGATATTCAAGACAAACAAATCTACAGAAAACTGCGCGCCGTGGCACGTTCGGCCCGCGTGATTTATACGCGCGGTGCGGAAAAGGCGAAATTGTTGAGGCGCGTTATGTCGCGTCAGGTGACGAATCTGGAGGACGAGGACTGCCCCGCATTCGGAAAGTTGCCGCCATCGGATACGTACTGCATGCATCACGCTCTGAGCAATCCCGGGGAATTTGTCTGTTCGTTGAATCGCGCGGCTGTGCTGAAATCTTGGCTGCTGGGGAGAGGGGCGACTGACGAGGTGGGCGGTGGCGGGTTTTCTACAACCGAATCCGAAGAGTGCAATGAACAGTCTGGAACTGAGGAGAGTTTTGGCGTTGATACCGACGGCTACGTGTGGCGTGTACGCGGCTGATCGTATTCCTTTGCGGTGGTCCCGCCCCGCGGCCCTTATCGCAAATACCGATGACCACACACAGCCAGGAAGTCACTGGGTCGCTTTCTACAACGACGAGTCCGGTAACGGGGTGTACTTTGACAGTTACGGGGTTGTACCCTTCATCCCACACCACGTGCGTCGTCTGCGGAAAAACTGTCCGCGCTACCGGTGCAACACGCGCCAGCTCCAGAGTGCATTTTCCGACGTGTGTGGTCAGTTTTGTGTCATGTTTCTCTATTATATGCATTTTGGTTACACGCTTGATGCTTTTGTGGATATTTTTACGGATGATTATGTAAAAAATGATTCGATGGCCGCGTCGTTTTACAATTGCGTGGCTAAAAAAATTAAGAGTTGCGACAAACTCGACGCCTCTTGTCTATCCTGTGTACAGATATGTTTAAGGAAACGTTGTTAATTATAGGCTAGTTTTAAGCAATATTGAATAAAGCGAAAATTTTGTAACGAAGTAGCGTGTGTCGTTTATTGCGAGCGTATCCCACCAGTATTTCAGCAACGTCAGCAGTTTTGGAGGTGAGAATGGTCATTTAATACCCGTCGGGACATCGAGACGTTTCTTGATAAGTATGTGCCTCTATCTCCCCCCTTGCTCTAGGTACGCGATGCAGCGAGGTATATTTCTCTGCAGGAGTCGTCACTCCATCTTCAGCCACCGAGTGAATTAAGAAGTGAGTGTGATTGTTCTCTGCTAATTTTGGCGAAAAGGATTGTGATTAAAAAAGTTTTTTCGTTGCAGAAATGGAAGACTTCGTGGCTGCAGTGCTAATCCACGGTGACCCCCGTGACATGTGGTTCCTCAGGGAACATTTGATCGCGATGCTTGCCGAGGTAGACAGAGAGATCGAGGCGCGCGAGGCGGAGTTGCTAGCCCTTGACGGGGATAGCGACTTTGCCGAAAGCGCCTCGACGTTGAGCTCGGCTGCATCCACAATCCCTGAGGACAATGAGCACATTGTCTACGGGGGTCACGGGGGTGGAATAATAAGAGAGAACGCAATTGAGGAAGAAGTACGTGAAAATGTGGAGATTTGGATGGGCCGAGGGTGGGACGAGGGCGAGGAAGAAGAGAATGCTGGTGAGGAAAGAGACTTCGAGGAAGAGCTGAGGGAGATAGAGAGGTTGCGGGAGGAAGAGAAGTTGCGGGAGGAGGAAGACGAGGAAGACGAGGACCGGTGGTGGCTGCCGGCGGAAGACGAGGGGTACCAATCCGGTAAGTTGATATATATATATATATATATATAATTTTCGTCGAATTTCGTTCGGTTATTGTACTAATAATTCCCGTATGTTTCAGACGAGGTACCCCGAGACGATTAGATTTTAAATAGTTTTTAGTTAATTTATTTTAGTTTGTAAGAAATGTAAAATAGTTTTAAATATTTAATAAATTATTTTATACGCTTTTTAAATATAATTTGCGTCATTTCCTGAATATACCCGACCATTTTGAAGAATTTCAGATTTAGATATTATTTAGTATAAGAGAGAGAAATTTAAAGCAGTCGCCATATTGGAATATGGAAAAAAAATAGTAGCCATCTTGGAAAAGCCGCCATATTGGTTTGTATGGGCGGGGCCATCTTAGATCAGACATCTTGGATTTTGAAAAATAGTAGCCATATTTGATTTTGAAAAAATAGTAGCCATCTTGGATTTTGAAAAAAAATAGTAGCCATCTTGGATTTTGAAAAAATTGGAAAACGGGCGCCATATTTGTTTATAATATTGCGTATGGGCGCCGCCATCTTGGATCGGACAGTCTCTCATTGTTTTGACGCCAACTCCCCACTCCCTCCCGGTCGCTGACCTCGTGACGTCATTTGTTATGACTCGCCATGGCTGGCACCTACTACTCTCAAACATTACCTGTCAAGAAATCTACTGTTGTCATTCACTGCAGTGAAAAAGACAGAAGGCAAGAAAGTCTTTAATGAGACGAACTTATGTGAAATCATAATGGGTAATAATGATGACGTTTTATTTGAGGAGGAGACAAAAGCGAAGACTAAATTTGAAAGTGGAGACAACAGTATTCATTCCACTTCCATCAATCATTCCTTTTCCAGGAGTTCTAAACGCTCACAGAGCAAGAAACGGAAAATCACCCCTGAAAAAAAGTGTTTTCTATAAGCAGTTGGGAAATGTCATCAGCAACGCCATCGATTGAGATGGAAATCGGAAAAGAAGAAGAGATCGTCGAGAGGTGAATTCGAAAAAAAGAAATGATGCCATAGCTGCAAAAAGCGAGACTCCCCTGCCAGAAACGGACGATGCTTACATGAGGACCAGGGCTGGGTAGTATTTGAAATGGTTCCATTTGAAATAGGTATTTGAAATGTAAAATGGCATTTAGCATTTTCTATTTTAAATAGAATCGACAGAAGCATTTTCATTTTATATTTCAAGCGATAAAATCTATCATTTTATGTAGTTTCGTGACCATGGTTGATGATAGAGTAAGTTCGTCAGATACGGTCATTGTTGATTTTTTAGTTTTTTATTGGTGACGTTTCGGCTGGCGACGGCCGGCCATCTTCAGACTACGGATACAAGAATCAAATACATGTGGTCTTAGGTTATGTTACATATTAAACAATTCTGTCTTTTGCTACATAGGTGATTTATGTGTTAAAGCTAGCTTATCCGAAAAAAGTTCATATTTTAGAAAATAAATCAAGAGTAACATCGGAAATTATTACCAAAAGTCGACATTCCTCTAGCCTAGGTGTTCATCGTGCGGCGTTTGGACGGGAAGTGACACTTCATGTGTGTAGTAAAGATGGTAACGAGTCATTGCGTAACTAGTTAGACAGTGTTACGTACGTCTAATTAGATTTAAGAATCTCAGAATAAAGATGACTAAGGTTTTGAATGTCAGTTCTTTTGTTGCAAGCAGTATTGTTGAACTTAGTTATTTGGATCATCTCTTTGATTAGCCTTTTTTTAGTGTTATTCTCAGTGCACAGGATAGTTGTATTATCAAAATCGAAATTGTGATGCTTAGTGAGAGAATGTGACACTAGAGCTGACTTGTCCGGGTCTCTGGACTTTAGATCCGTCTTATGGCCTCTAATGCGATTTTTGAGGTGTTGTGTAGATTGTCCAATGTAGCAGTTGTCACAATCTGCGCAAGGTATCTTATATACTGAGTTTGTTTTGTCCAATAGCGCGGTTTTTGATTTGAGATTTGAAAACAACCCACTGATGTTGTTGGTAATTTTATAGGACGTTTGAATCTCCTCCTTTTCTAAAATAGCCTTAATTTTCTCAGAAAGTCCTTTGATGTAGGGTATGGAACTAAAAGTTTTCTTGCTGTTAAGCGTGGAGTTCTGTTGAAAATTAAGGGTATCGTACAATTTGTTTATCCTATCTTTTGTAATCAAATCAATAACCGGCATAGGAAAGCCATTGTTCTGTAACGCTTTAGTTACGATGCAAAGGTTCTCTTTTCTAAACTGTGGATGAGCTAGTTTCAAGCAACGATCAAAAAGGCCTATCGCAACGCTACGCTTGTATTGGTGTGGATGATCTGAATAGAAACTCAGGTATCTTCCCGACCAAGTGGCTTTCCTATACCAGTTAGTGATGAGATGATCAGATTTTCTAATGACGACTGTGTCTAGGAAACTAATGCTCTGGTTACTTTCGAGTTCTACAGTAAAATTAATGCGGGGATGGAAATTATTGAACCTATCAACCAACAGGTCTACACTATTCTTGTGAACGCATGCGATAATATCATCGACATATCTTTTATATAGTGGTAATTTGAAAGGTAGATGTTTTAAAACCTTTTGTTCAAGCAATTCCATCACAAGGTTAGCAGCAACAGGGCTAATGGGAGAGCCCATGGCCACACCAAAAATTTGTTTATAGTGCTGGTTGTCGTATGTGAAATAGGTTGAATTTACACACAGTTTGACACCTTCTATGAAATCTTTCTTCTCCAGTTTAGTGGGATCCTTGATGGAGTCCCAATTTTTCCCTACAGATGCTAAAACTAAGTTGACCGGAATGTTGGTGTATAGTGAAGTGACATCCAATGTAACAAAAACATGGTCTTTTGGAATGACTATATCTTTAATCTGTTGTACGAAGGACCAAGAATCCTTGACGTGGAACTGGGTTCTTCCTACAACATTCGAAAGTACCGATGCTAAATGTTTACAGAGCTTGTATGTGGGTGAATCTATGTTGGAGACTATAGGCCTAAGAGGTACGTTTGCCTTATGAATTTTAGGTAAAAAAAAGAGCTTGGACGGTAGTGAATTTCTAGTTTTAAGATGTTTTCCGAGTGATGAAGAAATAGAACCCTTCCTTTCCCAATTAGTAATGAGTTTATTGACTGCAGTTTCCGAGATTTTGGTTGGATCCTTTTCAAGAAGTTCATAGGTATCCTTTTGATTAAGTAGGATTGAAGATTTCTGTTGGAATTCTGTCTTATTCATCACTACGGTAACAATCCCCTTATCTGCCTTAGTCACTAATAAGTCAGTGTGTGTTTTGAGAAAATCCTTGGCTTGTTTGAATTTGGACATTTCTGGTGACCTACGATTTGTTATAGGATTACGTTGTAGATGATTCGAGATAGTGTTGGAGACTTTGGATCTAACTAAGTCTTTGGTGTCTGAGTCCTTCCTGGAAAGAGCCATCTCTACCGAGCATATAATTTCCTCCATAAAAATCTATAAAATCTTTCCATTTAACTATTTGTAAAATGGTAAATGGTTTTTTTCATACGCTCCCAAAAAACTTGTAGGTCGATATTTTTAGATCGATTGCCTATTCTTTAGTTCTACTGTTCAGTGGAAACTGCTTGCCGCGCCGCGTTCTGTGTAAATGTGAAAGCTATTTGAGTGTACCACGCTTGACGCTCCATAGTACCACGTTTTATTGGCATCCGACGCCGGTATCTTGCTGCTATTCTGCAGTTAACCTCAAAAATCATCAATTCTAAATAATGTCGAGAGTAGAATAGGGCAGCTTTGGGGCGTCACAACAAACCCCCCTTTCCCCCCGGCCCCTCCCCCCTGGCGCCATACTTGCCCCTCAAGGTCGTCTGGGCCTCCCCCCTCAAGGTCGTCTGGACTCCCCCCTCGAGGTTGACCGTTGACGAGAGGGTGTCTCTGTCCCCCTGTCCCCTCGCTATTTTTGACCCCTCTGCCCCCCTCGCTGTATTTTCAGGAGGGGTCGTTTCTCGCTAAAATCTTAAATACGCTACCCCTGTCTTACGACTATAAGGACAGGAGGATCGGGTTCAAGATTGGAAAATGCAATGACACGGCAATGTTCACATAAATACTGGTTTTATTCAATTCTCAAGTACACAAGAACGGGGATGAGCCAACTTGTTTCCTTAACCCTATGAGTACATATAATTTCACGCAATTCTTAGGTTACATATTGGACTAAGTACTATCTTAACCCTATGAGTATGCATAGACACACACACACACACACACACACCCACACACACGCAATTTGTGTTTATTCAATACAACTTAATTCCACGAGTACAATTTTTTATTTATATGCTTATTCGAGTGGTTCTAAAAATTTCGTGTTGGGGTAATTCTACGACTTTGCTTTATTTTTAAATTTATATTCCCCAGAGGTACAATACTGCAGGCAACTGCTGGGGATAAAATTCCGAGATCTTGATATCTTGCCCTTACCGACTAACTTGTTATAAAATGTTCGTGCGATGGCGTCATTCTTTTCATAGTCGTCAGTAAATATATCGAGAAACTGGCGCAAAGTACTGCCAGCAGCCATAAAATAAATAAACATAATAGAGAAGTGTCCACATACGTCAGAAGAAAGGCTCTGCAGCTGCCTGTCGTAGCGGTATTGCCGGCAATTTCTTCGGATTCTTCGCATATGGTCAGGGATGAGCGGTGGCAGTCCAAAACTGTCAAAGTAGGTCCCCTGTCCGGTGGGGGTGACGTAAAATGCCACCCAATGCGAACCTGGTCGTGTGTGATCATCGATGTTGGAGACAATAGCTGTTGGGTATGTCCAAACCAAGGGTACTCGGTCGGCTGCGAAAACCCCGCACGGGACCGTGTGCAACATCTGTAGGGCCTGCATAATTTGTAGACTGTCCATATCCCTCGTTTTCGGATACGGTCATGCCTCGCGGTGATGACGTCGTAGTTGAATATAGTTCAAGTTGATCGAGAGCTTCGGACATGCTGACTATGGATTCTTCTTCGTCTTCCGTCTCCTCTGGATATTCCAATTTCTTTGGTATTATACCAGGCGTGGACGGTCTAAGCTCGACAGAATTTCGTCGCAGAGATGACTTTCTTTCAGGCCGAGATGGAGGCTGTCGTTTCTCGTTTTTCGTCGGTATAGGTGGTGCAGCCACCTGTTCTTGTTCTTCTTCTACCGTCGAGACGCTACGTTCGCCGTTCCGACACTTACTGTCGACCGCTGTCCTCGATAGGGAGATATAGTCGAAGCTGTCGGTGGCTGACTCGACGCGAGGACTGTGGTCGTGGGCTTTGAGAAACTTGCTGGCTACTAACCACTTTTTCAGCTTAACGGCATTGTTTAATGCACACGTGTAATATTGTTCCTTTTTCACGCCGTGAAATAAACAATATTCCGGCGTTGCTTCCATCTTGCCAAAACTAGGACAGTTAAAGTTTTCCAAATTTACGATTTTCCGTGCGGTCGCTTTTTCCAAGGATCTCGCCTTCTCGTTGCCTCGGGTCAGAATACGGTGAGCAGTGCGAGCAATCTCCCTCAGATAACTATTTAGTTTTCGTAACGAAATGTCGCCCTCGAACCACTCAATCCCGTGATGATAGCAGGTTACGTGATTATTACGGGTCTGGTCAATGGAATGCAAATCTTCAAACGGGTGCGGTGGCTCGACAATCCAATGCGCGGAGTGACTTCCCTCCAGAGTAAGCACCGTCACTTCTTTCAGTATAAATTATCGCTCGATGTCGTGAAATCCTTGGATATCAATAACGTAGTCCATATTTACCGCTTGACGTACGATGGCGAACGAATCAAAGGTTGGTACTAGACTGAACGTCACGGTGATGGCGTGCGGCCTTTTAAACTCGCCCACGAGCTCTTGGTCGTAGCCCTTACCGCTTCGAGGACTCGGCTCCTCCCCCGTAGTGGACACCTGGCTGGCCGATGACGTGTTATTGTTCCCCCTAGCTGACGTTGGGCTCGTTTAACCGCCGAAATCCGCAATGACCTGGCGGGCGGCATTCACTTCGATAATATTATCGAACTCTGCGTAAACAATGCAGTTAATCGTTTCTTTCAATGCTTCGTCAAAGCGCACTTCGATTCTCAGGGTACCGTGCTTGATGAGAGACCAATGTGACGGACAGTTAGCTGAGAGATCCGGGGTCAGGTCAAATGCCATTAGACAGAATCCTTTCGGGTAACTGGTCCTGCTGATTCCGTTTCCCTCGTTGAGAAAATGTATACCTGTGCCCGAGAAGAGGGTGTGATAGGCCTCGATGTACAGATTACTCGTCACTCCGTCTGTCTTGAAATTCGGCTGTAATGGTTTTGAAGGGACCTGTACCCCATCGACGTACAGTGACAAATAGTTCATGAGAAAGTTTTGGAAATTGAACGGATTCAGTTTCCTGTCTCCGTTGAAGGCCTTGTTGCTGACGAAACCTAATATCACGCGTTTCGGCAGTTGTCCAAGTATAACGTTGTCCAGAGTCTCGGCCTGTACGCCTGCGTGAATGGTAAAAGATTTCACCTCTACTCTGGTCACAGGGTACTTTGCACTACCTTAAGCGAGTGTCCGCGCGTGAGCCAATAGAATTCCAGGACTGATCTTCACGCGCCGCGCCAACAACGAGGTCTCGACGATGTGAAGACTATGCAAGGGCTCCGCCTCCATTATGCAAAAACTGTCTCGCGATCTCACGAGTCGTAGGCGCAGCTCTACACCGCTGAGTAGAAACTTTTCTTGGTTAAAGACGTCGCAGTGAAGATGACCGATCAGATCCACAACACGACCTTTATTCATTATAGCTTTACGTACAGCATATCCGCCATCCGCACCTTCCTCGTCAACGTCCCCCGTGTGGTTGTCCGTTGCCGATTTACCGTAGCCACTCCACAACCCGGCAGTAAGATGTGATTCCTTTGCATGTGGTGCGTAATTCAGTAGTGTCTCTATGTAGGAGCGATAAGCATACGAGTTGTTAGTCGGTGAGACTAATTTTTGATTGAAGAATACATCAACCTGACTGAACATAGAGTGAAGCAGATTGTTTACGGGACATGGCCAGGGATCTGCGTCATTGGGTTCGGTCGTTCGTCGAAATTGTACGCGTACGCTGAGCATGGTGTGCGCCAGGTCAATGTACTCGTCACCGTGTCCGGGTACGAGAAATTCGATTGGCGAATCATCGGTTAATGATGATACGGGCTTGTCGTGAACCCACTGACCGCCCTCGATGGATGTTTGTGTTGGCGGTAAGGTGAAAAGATCCAGCTCAGATTTCATACACTCCCCCGAGTGTGCGTGTAAAAACGCCATTGCTTGTTGACGTTGTTACCGGTGGGGAGAGATTAACGGGGTCCAAAGATATCGGTAATTGCCCGCTTTTTTGGTCGCTTTCCACTTTTGGCAGCTGTCCCACGCCTAGTCTTAACGGTTGTCTTCTTTTTCTTTTTCTTGTTAGCTCCGGTAGACGGGCGTCCGGCGACGAGTCGTTTCAGACGGGTAAGCGTTAACTGACGCTCTGTAGCTGCGGTGCCTTTTTTATATCCAGATCCCTTCATTAGTGCATCAACTTTTTCTTCGGCTTTTTGATGCAAATTACTACCCGATTCCTTCACCCGTGTCTTGAACGCCTGTTTAAACGGTTTATGATTCCGCATGTCCGACAATAGGTTGGCACCATTGCGTAAAACCTCTTTTCCAACGGCCTGAGCTCCTCTGGTTAGCAGCGGTAATACTCTACGAAACAGACCTCCGAGAAAACTACCGATACCGTGGCCTCGCTGATGCACCGCCCCGCGGTAGAAGTTTTCCATACCGCCGCCGCCAAGCTGCGCCTCGTAATGATCGATATAATGAGCCATCTGAATTTGTGCCAAATTTTTATTTTTCACTCCGCTTTCTTTCGTCGTCTTCTTATTCTCCTTCTCCTTCTCCTTCTTCTTCTTCTTCTTCTTCTTCTTCTTCTGTCTCAAAGAGGCAGATCGTCTTATTGCTGAATACGTCGGAAGTGCAGTGTGGTCGTCAACGTCCCGTACTCGAATGGCATAGGTTCACCGGTATGCGTTCTGATATTGATTTCAATCGTGCGGAAACTTGTAAGCATCAGAGGCAGATAGTGCGGCGGAAAGAGAACTCTCATCTCAGACTCCCCGTAAACGGAATGTTCTTTTCCGCATGCTTGGACGACTCGCAACAGGGGGGCGTAAACGTCCCCGACAATCCGAGGTTCCACGAGGTCGCAGTATACGAACATCAGGCAGGAGGGTATCTTTGGCTGTATCTCCTCTCGAGGTTTAACCTTCGTCGCCTCGTACACCCTTGGTCGTATCTCAGTCATCACCGTTGGATATTTATCCCACAAGACCTGGTTTGCCGCGATGGTAAGCGGATAATGAATCTCGGCAAGTCCAACCTCCCAGACACCGGTCAACTCGATTGACCGCGGTAATTGAGTTATGTAGCAGCAGGTACGATTTTCCGGAAAAAATTGCATCGAACTATTGCTTGGTAAAGTAATATAAAACTGATCGCCCGTCATGACGTCCGATCCTTTCCGGAAGTGTGAATCGTATGGCAAACGCACCCTTACTGAATCCTCGCTCCTTGACTCACGTGATTTTGTCAAACCTGCCGATTTTATGCCACGTGTTCTCCCTCCACCCGCTGAAGTTCAGGCTCGTAGAACGCACCGTCGATTTCCTCACCGGTGAGATCCTCCAACACGTAGACGATCGGCGAGCGCGTTAGTACGCGACGAATCTTGAAAAGTTCTTCGCTCCAGTTTGCCACGTAGCCTTTCTCGAACGTACCCTTGGTTCTGCTGATCCGTACATAGTCGTTTTTGTGAAATCTCGGCTTGCCCGCGAAACGGGGAGGGTAGCGTCTCTGCATGTGGGCACGCGTTTCCGCCGCGTTGCGAAGCGTCACCTCCGATGGAGCCATTCCTATGCTCGAGTGAACAGCTGCGTTGTAAGCTTGTACAACCTGAGGTAGGACGTCAACGTAGCGGCGCGTCTTCTTGTGTGTAAAGTATCGCCATAGTCGTTCCTTGAGCGTGCGATTGAACCGTTCGACGATAGCTGCTTTTATGTCAGGGTTGCGGGTGGTTCGGTACCTTATTTCGTTGTCGGCGAGTATCTTCTGAAAGGCGCTTCCGACAAACTCCTTACCCTTGTCAGTCTGCAGCAAAACGGGTCTACGCGGCGTTGTGTTCAACACGTGTAGAAATCCCTCGGCCACGGCTGCAGCAGTCTTGCGTTTCAGTGGGACCACCCACGCGTACTTGCTCAAGACGTCGATGACAACCAACAGATATCGGTAACCGTTGTTGTGTTTTTTCACAGAGCTCAGGTCAGCCAGATCAGCCTTCCACACGTCATCTATGTTGGAAACGTTGTATCTTGCCCGTGGAAATCTTCTTCGCACAGGCTTGTGCAGTGTATAGGCCTCTTGAGCAGCCAGCCATTTTCTAACCGATTCACGACTCTTATTTCCGTGTGTGGCCCGTTCAAGTCTTCGAGCGCCTGCGTACCCCGCGGGATGAGAGGCGTCGTAATACGTTTTTTCCAGTATTTCCATTATTTTTTCAGTCGGAGCGTCTTCCACCGGGGTTTTCCGGCGCCGATTTTTGCACGTTTCTCTGCGCTGGAACGATCGCGTGAAAGTCTTATATCCCCCCGACGATCGAACGATACAGGTGTTTCCTCTTCGGTGTCGTAAGACTCGTTCTCACCGGTAGCCCCGCCGTGGTCCGCTAATCGTCTTCCCCGTCTCAGGCGCGGAAGTCCACTGGGAGTGAGGTGGAGCTCGTTCCTCGTTGCAGATGATGCGATCCACGAGTTCGAGATATCCGCAATACTGTCATTGTCGAAGGCTCGTATATCTTTCCAAAAATTATCGTTTCCCACGTCTTCCCGCGGAACGTTGAGGGCGTGAAGAAATCGCGCAAACGGTACTCTGCCCACAGGGTCAAAGGTTTTTCTGTTGCGCATGGTGTGGTTTACCAGGTCGATGATATTCGTACCTGGCACAGGTACCCCGTCGAGCGAGATTGCCCCATCGTTGTTCCACGTCAATCGTGTCGAAGCGTCGCTCAGCATGCCCATTAGGAGTTTGGCTTTTGCGTTGAACTTGGCAGGTACGGCCGCAATTATTTTCCTCGTCTGTGTCGCTTATCCTTTTTCTTCTTCTTCTTCTTCTTCTTCTTTGTTTGTTCCGGCGGCCTTGACATCCGTTTTAAACTGTTCTTTGTTAGCAATTTTTCGGTCCGCATTGTCGGTCTTCTCGTAAACATCTACTCGCAATGGTTTTCGCGACTCGTTTGCAAAGAACAGATAACGCTGCAGAGCCTGTTGATAAAGTTTCCACTTTTCCGCGTCATCCTTTGTCGGGTGTTTCAAGATATTGTTCATCTCCCCATCGAGCCCGGATACGGGATCGGTGCGAACAGTGGAATCAGAGTTAATCGTCGGCGATACGGCCGTACCCACGCCATCGCTGACACGCCGTTGAAATCTCTCGATCGTATCCATCGGAATCAAAACCATCTTCTTAGCTCGCTCCATCTCAACCTAGCGTGTCGAAAATAGGCTAGAGGCAAGAGTTTGTAGTATCGGTCCGAGCAGTAGAGTTAAAAATCCGTTTCCCCGCTGAACGAGTATTCGTTTTTTGGTCTTCCAGGTACCGCGACTACCGGCCAATCGACGAAGGGTCTGCTTGTGACGGACGAGACGTGCCTTCCGCGAGCGAGACAGCGTCACGTTACCCTCCAAGGTGTTCAGTGCACACTCGCAGATATTCTTTATCAATGAGTTGTCGGCCGTAAGCAGCAAAGCTCTTCTCTGTGCGGGGTTCAATTTATGCAGTGCGTGTAAAGCGAGGGTATTCGTCTTGCAAAAATTGGCGGGACCGCCGTGACGGGGCGCGGTGCGGGATCCTCGCGGCATTACAGCTGAACGACTGGTAGCCTGTGGGCGTTGCCGCTCTTTATATCCTTCCGAGGAACGTAGACGTACTGTTTCTCATCCGAGGGAAATATGCTGGTTCGGAAACGACAATTTTCCGGCGTCGATTGCTTCAGATCGAGCGGTAAATAACCGTGCGGGACAGCGGTGGCGTCGTGATAGGCCTCTTGAAGGAATCGCGGATCCTCCGGATAGACTTGTCGCGCGAGATGTTGAATCTGTCCGCGATCCCGGGGGTTTTTGAAGAAAACTATATAGTTCGCGTTGAGAGAGATATCTCGCTGACCGTGTCCCTGATGAAAGAGATTCTGGGTAATGTAGAAGACACTGAGATTTTTGTGATGACAGACTTTGGTGAATAGGTCGACGACTACGTTGTTAGACGCCTCGCGCATAAGATCGTCAATCACCAACAACTTGGGCGACTTGTCACCGTCGTAATCGCTGTGTTGCGGCAGTCCCTCGCGGTACTCTATCCCGTTACCTGACTCGTAAAGCGGTTGCCACTCGTCAAAGTACCAGATGACGCGACTGAATTTAGTCTCGCACATGTTCTCGCTGTGACACAGGAAATTTTTCACAAAGTTCGACTTGCCGCATCCCGATGGTCCGGCCACGATGGCTGAGAATGGATGCTTCCAACGTGTGTCCATTGTCGTAGTTTCTGCGTTGCGATTAATTTCTTCGACACGTTCTGCAAAAAGTTGGAGAAATGAAATATTGATGTGCGATGGTAATCGAAACACGGAACTACTCTCTTTATGAGCTCATCCCGGCGGCGGCGGCGGGGGCGGGGGCCCGGCGCGCTGATTACCAGCTGATACCAGCGCGCGCGCGACGTCCGTTGGACGAGCAGACTACCGCGCGCGGGCTGCGTGCGTGTCAAGCTCGTTTGTACGCACGCGCGCGCTGTGCAATGAGCTGATAGTCAGCGCGCCACGCGGCGGCTATGAGCTCATTTTTATTTTTATTTTATTCTTATTTTTTCGTATACATGCCAACGAGATATTTGAAAGTTATTCATCAGGAATTATTTCTCAATCCACTCACCTGTTTAACAGCCTTGACTCTGCGTCCGAGGAAATATTTTGTCGTCGTTAACCCGTAGTCAGTGTCCTGGTGGCTTTCGGCATATATACCGATCTTTCACGGCGGGGCGTCCGTCCGACGGTCTGTCTGGCAGGTGTCTGCCAGTCTGTCTGTCTGTCTGTCAGTACATCGCTTGGTCGAGCGAAGGAGTGAGAGAGAGATAGATAGATAGATAGATATATTTATTATGTCTATGACAATGTTAGACAATGGAGCCACAGAGTATTACAAAGGGTTACTCTGTGACAAACGAAGTAGAGATACAATAATCCAATACACGAGTACTTAAGACTAAGAGCAACGTAGAAGCTAGATTGGTTTACCAACACCTAACAGATAAGAGAGCCGTACAGATCAGGAAACTAGGAGTGAGACTTAAGAGCTAAGAACGAGCATCTTCGGTGCCCAGCAAATGCGCGAATAAGCCAAGCTTAAAAGAGGCTAATGTAGGCGCGGTCTTAAGTGCAGAGGGCAGAGAGTCCCAGTAGCGCGCGCCGGCAACCGCGAAGGAGTTAAAAAACGCGTTAGTCCGACACCAGGGAACCACAAAATCACTCCTGGGTGCCCGCGAGGGGCGGTGAGCGGCGGGATCACCATGATCGGCCAGTACAAAGAGCTCGCGTAAGTAAGCAGGTTGCCCGGTACGCAGAATTACGAAAATCTGGACGAGGAGAAAGTAAATCCTTCTGTCCCTAACCCGAAGCCAGCCAAGCTCCCTCCGATACGGCGTGATGTGCGCATCGCGAGGCACACCGCAGACAAAGCGGACGCAGGTGTTCAGGAGCCGCTGAAGTTTGGTGTCAAGACCCGCCTGGAGGTCAGCGAAGACCGCGCAACAGTAGTCAAACAGCGGAAGTATCAAACTAACCACCATGAGTCTACGTAGGTTTTTTGAGAGCAGACGGCGGGATGCTGAGAGCTGCCTGAGGGTGCCATGTACGCGGCTAGACACAACATTAACCTGAGCTGTCCAGGATAGCTTGGAGTCAAGGATGACACCGAGATCACGCACAGTGTCAAGGTAGGGAATAGGGCGACCATCGAGAAGGACAGCGGGAAAGAGATCGAGCTCAAGCTTGGACACATAGGGCCCACTACCAAGAATCATCGCGTGAGTTTTAGCAGCGTTCAGACGAAGAGATGAGGATCTAGACCAGCCAAGGACAGCCTGAACATCCTCGTTGACACACGCAACAGCATCCGCAGCATTCGAAGGCAGGAACCGAAAATAAACCTGCAGGTCGTCCGCATAGACCAGATGGCTACAGTGCTTCAGGACCGTGGAAATGTCATTGATAAATAAAGAGAACAACAACGGACCCAAGACTGAACCCTGCGGGACACCGAGATCGAGACCCGCCCAAGGAGAGAGGTGGCCGTCCTGAGATGCGACTGCCTGCATCCTGCTCTGTAAGTAAGAGGCGACCCACTGGATGACATGCTGCGAGAAGCCAAGGTCGAGGAGCTTGCTAAGCAAAGTTGCATGTGGGATCGTATCAAACGCCTTAGAAAAGTCGAAAAGGACTAGGACAGTTAAGCTACGGCCATCAATACCTTTACGAACGTCCTCAGTAAGTCGGAGGAGAGCAGTTTGTGTGCTATGCCCGCGGCGGAAGCCGGATTGGCGGGAGTCCAGTACCTGCCGATCCTCCAGGAAAGAGGAGATTTGCTCATAAACAACGCGCTCAAGGACCTTAGATAAAAGGCAGAGGTTGGAAATCGGCCGGACCTGATCGAGAGTAGAGGGCGACTTAACCTTACCTAACGGTAGTACGCGTGCCCGCTTCCAGACCTCGGGGAAGACAGCGGTAGAGAGAGACTGATTGAAAAGAGCCAGGAGGTAAGGAAAGATAATGGGCAGCGTAAGCCGAACATCACGAAGCGACAGATCATCGCAGCCTCGCGATTGAGAGGTGAAATGATTGAGGGCTCGGAGAAGCGCACCCGGAGAGATATCCCGAAAGTAAAAAAGCGAGTCGTCATAGGAGGGTGGCGGGAGAGTTGCAAAGAACTCAGCAACTTCATTTACCGAGGAGGGACACTGAGACACAGCCGCAAAATGACGGTTCAGGTCATCCACCGCAAAGTCACCATAACCGTTGGTTCGAGGGGGCGCTATGCCGAGAGTACGAAGCTCCCTCCAGAGAACCCGCGAGTCCCGAATAGAGGAGAGCCGATCAGCGAAAAAAGTGGCACGAGCTGAAGAAATGTGCCTGTGAAGCTCGTCCCTGGCATCCCGGAAGCGAAGAAGAGCGACGTACGAGCGAGAGCGCTTGTAGGCCCGGTAGAGAGAATCCCTGGCACGCGTGAGAGTGAAAAGCTCTGGAGTGATCCATGGTGGCCTGCTGAGTTTAAAGGCGCGAGTCACGAACGGGGCATGCCTATCAAGAGCAGCAGTGATATTACCCTGCAGGCAGGAAAGCAGTCCATCCACAGAGACCAGAGCCTCAAAAGGTGACTAATCGCTTCCCATAAGGTCCTGCTCGAAAGAGTTAAGCGAAAAGTTAGCAAATGAGCGAGCTCTGACCACCCGACAGGATGGCGGAGGAGCTGAAATCGAGATGGTAATCGAGATAAGGTCATGCCCCGCAATAAACGGCGCAGCGGACTGGCCATAGGATTCGAGCACGTTTTGGTCGCTAAGCATGCACAGATCGAGGAGCGTGTCAGAGGTATGAGTGTGACACGTAGCCGCAAAAGGTACCAGGTAGAGAGCTCAGGAGGAAGAAAACTCACGAACATTGTCGGCGTCATACGACTGACCTAGCTGGTTTGCGTTGAAGTCACCAAAGATGACGGAGAGATGGTAGTCCACGCTAAGACGATCGAAGTCAGCCTCGAAAGCGGCCAGGTTAGTCGCCTTGGGCGGACGGTAGACGACTGCTATGAGAAACGGAGAAGAGTGCGAGGATCCGATTTCCGCAAAGAGATATTCAGGGCTGCAGCTATATGGGCCCGGAGAGACAGCGAGTAGCTTGGCCCGAAGAGACTGCAGTACATACAGTGCGACCCCACCCCCAATCTTACCAATACGATCATTGCGCAAAATAGAATAACCCGGCAACAAGACCGAGGCATCGGTATCAGAGACCTGCGCATGCAACCATGATTCACTAATAGCAATAATGTGAACTGAGCGAGACGAAAAATGACAGCGCAGTAAATCAATATGGCCACGAATGGAAGTGGCGTTAAGATGACAGAGGTTAAGATGGGGCGAGGTGACGGAGCCGGTGGAGTTAGTTGCCCCAGCGGGGAGGAGAGGATGACTTAGGGCCGGCTGCGGAGGATACCGTCAGACCGAGAGAGATTGATTGATTGATTGATTAATTTATTAATATATGCCCTAGGTTGCTTATGGGCAAGTGGGGATAACAGAAAGAGATAATACAATAAGGTAGTAATAGAAACAAAGAAATAATACAATAGGTAGTAATATAACAAATAAAAATAATATGCTAGTGCTAAAAATGCAAAGTAATAAAATAGTAGCGGTCTAGCCGCGAGGATTGTACAAGCTAGGTGAACACTGACTAAGACTAAGACTAGACTAGACTAAACTAAAACACACAGTGCATTACATAGTAGGCAAAACAGGTGAGATGCTGCCTCGAGAGAGAGAGAGAGAGAGAGAGAGGGTTGCACCGCTCTGCTTATGACCTGCGGGTCGAGCTATATACCCTACGCGCGGTAGCCGTAGGGTAGCGTATCAAAGTTACCTGGCAAACAACGTCTTTTGAGAAATAACGGTCTGCAGGTTTTCTTTTCAGTGCGCGTCACTACGTCGCGCATTGCAGTTGTTCGAATCGCACGGTACTTCACTTCGATCGGATTCGCCCCCGCAACTACCATCCGGCGAATGGATTCGAAATTGACGCGACTACCGACCGTGTAATTCAAAGTAATTCTTTTGACCTTGCACACTTCGACCTCTTTACCGTCCGCACGACGTACGATAAACGCGTAAAATTTTGGACCGCCCGAGACGAAGGCTCGAATGTAACTTCCGTCACCGTAAGCATCCAGTTCGTCCGTCAAGTCTCCTAAAAAGTTACTAGTCGGCGGTTCGTAATCTTTCGGCCGGGTAACGTCGCGTGTGTAAATTACCGAATCGGTGTCGTAATAGACAACGCGGCGGTCGAGTCTTTCCAGGTAGGAGTAAAGCTTCAAGCGTGCCTGAGCCGTGGTGTAGGCGGCTATTACCACGTTGGCAAGCGGCGAGGGACCGACACTGTGGCGCGCGTATGCCCACCTGACGTACAACACGTTCTCGTTGACTGTCAGCAGATGCTGCAGCTCGATCTCGGGATCGGTCGGGAACCCTCGACGTCTCCTACGTATACGGTCGGATGGTCAACCGGGAATCGTCCGTTCTTGCAAACTCACGGGTACAGGGAACAGACGTCTACGTAACGAATCTGTTCCACCGCGTCATCAGAGATTTGACGGTAACGCCGTGTGTTACCGGTACGACCACCGTAGAACGCATCTCGCGGATTCAAAGACTCGCTACTGGCCGTGCTCGCGGTCAAAGGGTGCTGCGCTAAATATTGCCACATATCTCCATTTTCGGCCAACTTCCGGTCAAACGCGCATTCCCAAATTTCCGTCACGCTGTAGCCCAGCTGCTTCATCCGCGAGGTCTTGGCGAGTGTTTCCTCGGCGCGCGCGTCAAGTGTGAAACCGTTTACGAGGCGCCGATCACGATTGATACGGAAACAGCGGCGACACCCGTGAAAGAAACAGCCGTGAAATTCCAACACGTGTCTCGTCCCGTCACGGTCGACATAGTAACCGTCCACCAGACGCCCCGTTTCAGGTATACGATATTCTCGAGAGTGTCCGGCGTGCAATACGGTCTGTCCTAGTTCCCGCTCCATCCAAACGAGCCACTTTACAGCCTTTTGAGACTGCCGGTCGGCCAACCTGTAACCCCCGGGGGGTAAGATCCCTATGCGGTCCGGCTGTAAAAATTTTTTTCGGAACACAGCAGAGCAAGCCGACGCTATCGTGGTACTTTCTGTGAAAGGGCATACACCGCCGCACTCTAGAAATATCGCCCGAAACGCGATGCAAGCACGCCGAAGAATATCCACGTCGGATTTGCAGTAAGCCACCAGTTCAAGGTCAAAATTAAACGTACAATTTTTTGCCACAGCGTCGTTGTACCAGTCGTAGAATGCCGCTCGCGCAGCACTAGTCATGCTGTCCGGAGCGTAGAATTGCGCTGCGGGGAGCGGTCCCACGTAACCGATATTTTCTGCGGTATTGAAAAAATGCGGAAATACACCTTTCACAGAACTAGCCGGCAGTCCAAAGGCTTTCGGGAGAGCGGACAGGGGCATCGGCATGTACGACAGAGAATCCAAGAAACGCATACGACCCGTCTCAAGCATAATAATTTTACTGCCGTTTAATATCACCGTCGAAGGCTCGACATCCCGCTCGACTATCCACCGCAGAATAAACTGACAATCGAACCCTTTGGAATTGTGGGCAATGCAAATAATGCGACTGAAACCCTGCACCGGACGTGTTGCAAACTCGACCAGCTCTCCGACAGGGTCTGTCCTGAAAACGAACTCACGCACAAGGCCACAGAAGTTGCAGCCTTGTTTGATATCAGTTTCACCGATGCATCGAGTACACACCTGCTGCGCCACGCAAAGGTTAGGCACGTGTACGTTCGTCGCGGGGTCTCCGCGGATCGTCTGACTCTGCTGTGTCTCAAAATCATAAAATATGAAAATGCAATCGCTGGAACGAGCTTCCGTTTTCAAGGGTGATATGAAACAGAAATGGTTGTGCGGCCGGTTACGATTACACGTCCGGCAGAAACGGGTTTCGCACGAGTGCGGACCGGTATTCAGATTGACGAGTCGGGAGCAATTCACGCACGAACGGAGCGTGAGGCAAACCGTCTGACGCGCGCTGAACGAACCCTCCTTACGATGCCTATCGAGACACGCGTTACCCCGAAACACACGCCTACAGTCGGGACATTCTAATTTAGCGGCCCGGTTGTCGCACTGCGGTGTACCCAGGCACTGCGGACATCGATGCGAGCAGCGATAATCGTTGCCTTTGTTGAATTTTTTGTTGCAGCCCTCGCAAAAAAACCTACCCGCCGAAGCCCCGGTTAAGTTGGTTATGGTGTCGAAATGCCGCTCGGCAGGATTATACAAAATATTCAGCCGACTGGTAACACTCAGGCGCCTGTCTGTAACACAAGCGGTGCCGTTGTAAAAGACCGCGTCCCCGGTACCTAATTTCCCCAGCTCGTAAATCACGATCGCCAGTCCCTTGGGGGCAAAGAAATCTTGGTATCTACTAATTTCTAACATCCCACAACCCGTTTCAGGGATTACTATTCCAGCTTGTTCTACGAGCCGCAGTGCTTCGACCCTCTGCAGACGCGATCCAGGGTATCGTATCGCCTCGTACCGCTCGTGGAGCGACCCACTACGGCTCGAACCCCTCTCAGCGTGCGATTCCGCCACGACCAACGCTCGCGGTAAACAAAGCCCGTCGGTATTCACGATTCGAACAATCGACTTTTTCATCACCCCGGCGTGTGTCATCGGTAAGGCCCTGCCACGGCCGGATGGTACCTTGACTATATGAACCGTGACAGTGAAGACCTTGTCGATTTCAAACTCTGCTGCACTCTGTGTAACGCTGGAAACCAGCTTCCACAGATCGCTGTAGTGAGAATCGCGGACAGGCCGAAAAGACAACCATGCGGACCCCTCATTGAAACTTTCCGCGTGAAAAATGAAACCTACGTAATCATCCCCATGACAGGTTGCAGTGACATATGTGTGCAAGTCTTTCAACGCACCCTCTAACCACTCTAAAGGATTCGCGTTGGCATCGGGAATATTTATTTTAACATTTAGTTCACGTCCGTCGATATCAAATCGCCTGACATGCCTCAAAGTTTCACCGAGAATACTAAAGCGATTTCCAGGTTCTAGCGGCTCTGGCTCAGCCTCGTCTCTCGTCACGCTCTCACGCTCATTCCTATCGCCCACTTCGCGGCCAGTCGGAGTATGGTCGGTGTTTTTTCCTTGCTCATCAGGCGTCGTGTCGTAGTCGTCGCTGTCGTCGTCATCATCGGCATCGTCGGAATCAACGGCTATCGCCCCAGCACTCGGTAGCCCAGAGGTACTGGCTCCTTCGTTCACGCGCGTGAGGCGTAGACGGCCTCCGGTCTGTAAACCGGAGGTACAACCCTCCACATATTTTCGTACCTCGACGTTCATCGGTAACTCTGATGTGCGGTAGCCAACAGAAAATAAAAACTTTCAATTTATTTATCCATTTATTTGGCACCGGTAAACCGGCCCTATAGGTCAACAATAAGAATACAGATACTTGTACAGCGAACAGTATAAAACATCAGACATAACGTTAAGAATAACAATTAATACTAGGTTATTTATGAATATGGAATAATCTGTAAAAACACACGCCCGCCCCGTTTATCAAAAATATCTCTCCGCCGCGGTCGAGGTATCGCGCATTGAAAATATTCCACTGTCGAAGGACGAGCCTGGACTGAATAACTGAGAAAGAGCCTCAGTGTCTGCCGTGGAAATACTGGCGTTTTCCTCATCCTCGTCCTCCTCCTCGTCCTCGTCCTCGTCTTCAGTCTCGTCCTCATCTTCGCTTTCATCCTCCACTTCCTCCTCTTCCTCATGTTCATCCGCATCTTCGGCAACTTTTTCCATGGCTACTTGAAGAACTGCGGGTTGTTCTGGTTGTGAATGGGAAAAGGAAATGTACGCACTGATAAATATATATGTGACACGGTACGCTTGCAAGAAGGCATGGTATACCGAGGTAATATGCCGAACAATACCTGAATCGGTGGTGACCTCCACCCGATTCGGTCTTTGTAGCTTTACGGTCGACGCCTGGGACAGTGGATCGTACAGACTAGCGGTAACCGATGCTGTTCGCATATGAAAAGTGACTGTGTAATTATATAGATCGGAAAAGCGGCGCGTCTACTCGGCGGCGGGCGTATATCGGTCAAATAAATGGGATTCTTGATTTTTGTTATAACTAACCGTTGGGGCAATCGCGGGATGTCGACGCAACCGGTTCCTTTATCTCGGCTGAAGAAATCCGAAAATTGCTCGACCGTCCAGCCCGAGAGAGCACGTGCCGTCTTGTTGTGGTGGTTTCGACCGCAATGGGCTCTGCAGATGCCTCAGAGCCTTGGCGATCGACTAGCGACGGCTGTTCCCCTGACATTTCCGCATCTTCGAACCAATCAAGGAGCTCGCACAACATCCCCTCTGTCTCCTCGGAATCCTCTAGCATGTTTGTCACTTCTGAAAAGCGTAGGAAATTAAATTTCCTCAGAGTTAACTCACTTTACACCGTATAAATACATTCGCACCTTATGAGATGAAATCTTGACTTACCTCGGTATTCATTATATTCTGCGATCAACGGCACCACCACGGCAAAATGTTCGGTCCTCCGTCTCAATACTGTCTCGACCGCAATTCTAAGGCACTCCCGCGATTTTTTAAAAACTCCGGCCGCGTGCATAGAACCTATGGCCCTCTCGCTACATGCCCCGATAAAACGTCGCAGCTGACGCAGCAAAGCACCGGCAGACATGCGAGCGAGTGACCGTTTCCAACGAATATCGCATTCCAGTCCAATTGTAGAATCCTTCTGTTTAGCGTAAAACACGGCCATCAACACTGCGGCACGGTACACACTCGAAATATCGGACATCGTGTTAGATGGTTTGAAAAATGTAACAATTGAGCAGGTAGGGTGAATCTCGAGAGAGAAAGATACAGAAAAATGAACAAGCGATATAGGCTCGATCAATGACTTCGAAAGAATGACAAAAATCGCGGAAAACTGGCCTAGATATACTACGTAGTACCCCTCACCCCGCTACCGTATGCACCTCTCACACTGAAAACGACGATAATATTCTCACGCGGGGGTACCGTAAGATTTTTAACGATTCCGCACGCGAGAATCCTAATGCATTCGAGCAGGCCAGCTGTAAAGCGCCTTTTTGCAAACTACTTGCCTTACTGGTAGTGATCCGCATACCGTATATTTTTGGTCATTTTGACTCGACCTTTTAGCGTGGGTCTAGGGGTTGTCTCGGAAATTAGGGGACAACGGCAGGTAATTAACGCCCCGCTGGTAACCGTTACAGATTGCGTCACCCCTGCAACCTGCCGAACGAGGGGGCGAAGACCAGTAGTCATCCAGTCTGGTCACGACTGATCAGCTGCCTATTCGAACCATATTATACAATGGTAGGGGTAAACGTAAAAATCATATCATGACATTTTATACGTATATTAAAGCACGGTAACCGCAAAGCCAGATCGTTTCTTCGTCAACAGTGAGAGAAACAACATCTCATAATGGCTACACCCAAGACTAGCTTACCGCCGAGCAATCCACGTGAAATTTTAAAAACTCACCCCCATCGTTGAAACAGACAGAGAAACACCTACTACTGTCGACTACATACGGATTAAACCAGTCGTTCACCAAGAAAATCAATGTCGGTCTTGGATTGCGAGGGGACAGTGCGTACAAGCTGTTGATTCGACTAGTGAATAATTATTCCGGAGGTATTTGCCTGAAACTCGATTCGTGGATCGCGCTGATCGACGCAACGGACATCATCTCGGACTACTTCGCTTTCGATATATACGCCGACGCCCAGTGGTACTTCGATACCCTCGATCTTGGTGAATGCAAACTAGCATTCACGACAGCTCACGGGGCAAGAGCAATCCGATTTGACGTACCAGCAGCCGATGCAGATATCTCATCAAACGCTATTGACAATGACGCACGAGCCGGTGACCACGAGGACGACCTACCAGCCGCTAAGCGCCAAAAACTCTATCAACCTTCAATCGTGATGCAAAAGACCACCTTTGACGGCCTGAAATTGCTAGTCCCCTGCGTACAAGAACGGATACGAATGCTGAAAAAATTGAAGGATGATGTCAATACGTGTAAAAAACTATTTGCAGAGTTCATCGCGGAAAAAGTCAAGATATTGCTACCTGCTTAGCCTTCCTTGCAAAGCATTTCGCAAATAGCTCTGAGGGAGTACGACGCGGCCGTCGAATACATCAAGCCCCTGATAGATCTCGAATTCCGTGAGAACTACCTTGACATCGTCCTGCTAGAGATAAGCAAACTTTTTCCCTATTACGTGACCGTTCAGGTGAAACAACTCATCGAAGCGCAGCCGAAGTAAGTGTTTCCGTTATTGGGACCGTCTGTCTCCGACGAGTTACACCACAGCCGCCAAGATCTCGCGGGGGTCACACCATGGTGACTGCTTGTGAGAAATAAAAAAAAATTCCCATGTCTGAAACCGGGCCGAAACATTACCAGGACCTGCTGGGGATGATAAATCGTACTCGTGGAAACACAGTCACCCAAGTATCAAATAAACGCAACTTTTTTCAAACGTGTCGAATAATCCTATATAGGCGTGTGAATTATACATTGAATTAGTGCAATTTTGTGTGTGTGTATATATGTGTACACATAGGGTTAAGATAGCACTTACTCCAATATGTAACCTAAGAATTGTGTGAAATTGTATGTACTCATAGGGTTAAGAGAACAAGTTGGCTCATCCCCGTTCTTGTGTACTTGAGAATTGAATAAAAATAGTATTTATGTGGACATTGCCGTGTCATTGCATTTTGTAATCTTGCACCCGATCCTCCCATCCTTATAGTCGTAAAACAGGGGTAGTGTATTTAAGATTTTAGCGAGAAACGACCCCCTCCTGAAATCACAACGAGGGGGGCAGAGGGGTCAAAAATAGCGAGGGGACAGGTGGGCAGAGACACCCCCTCGTCAACGGTCAACATCGAGGGGGAGTCCAGACGACCTTGAGGGGGAGGCCCAGACGACCTTGAGGGGGAAGTATGGCGCCTGGGGGGAGGGGCGGGGGGAAAGGGGGGTTTGTTGTGACGCCCCAAAGCTGCCCTATTCTACTGTCGAGTAATCAAATTGATGCTGCAAAGGCGGGTGTGCCTAACCCAAACCCGGAAAGTGAACCAGAAGAACGCGTGACTGAAAATTACGATGACAATAGAAATATAATTAGCAGTAATCGTACAATACCCCTTATATTGGATGGTAAATTTTTCAAAATCATCAAACTGGAAGACGACAACGTGCGAGCGGAATGTACACAATGCAAACGCATAATCAAGGGTAAAATGGGTGCGACTACGAATTTCCTAAATCACTTGAAGGTAGGAACTCGCTATCATTATAATAATATAATGTCATCATAATTCATAAATCATAATTCATAATGTGTATCAGTTTATAGTGTATAGTGTACAGCAATCTTTTTTATTCATGGGGTAGACCTCAGTGTTTGACTAATGACTAATTCAGGTCACTGCACTGATAGTTAATAGTATGAACGTCCGAATATATTTTATGAAAAAAGTGTTTATAGATAAGGGGTCATACTACAGAGGAGTACGTGAAATACAAAAGTATGCAAGTTAAGAATCCAGCAAAAAGGCTTAGAGATAACAAAGGCACAGAAGTAGAGGAACAACCATGTTCATCGAAGAAACAAAAACAGGCTACACTGAGTAACACATTCTCTCGAAGCGGTCAAAAATCGGCTGATGCGTTAATCACTTCTTTTGTCGTTGAGACGATGTCGCCGATGTCTATCGTCGAACATGAAGCATTCAAGAAAATGATCTCTGGTGAATATAATACAACCGAGGCAATTCAGCCACAACTATGGTCTATGAAATATATTGAAACTCCTTGTAGCTGTAGACAATGATCTGAATACCTGTGATGAGTTTTCACAACTTTTTCACAAGTCATCATTAATTTAATTCACTGACAGTTCTTATCCAAATATTACTGAAGATTGATTCATTGAATATTATAGGTATTAATAAGCTACAAAGTCCCATCTCTGTCATGACGAGAAAAACTCTACGTACAAAGATTGACAGCATGTATTCTGAAATGATAGGAACTCTTTCATTAACTTTCGAGTCGACTGTGTATGTATGTACAACCGCAGACATTTGGTCCTCCTCAAAGCGAAGTTTTCTCGGAGTTACTGCACATTGGGTGAATCTTCAATTATAATTATTACTTAACAAAGTAGCAACACAATGATAATAAAATCTATAATTGTTTTGCAGTCATTTGGAAGCTGTCGTTGACTGTTTTTTCTTCACAGATAAATGAAAGTCTTGAGAGAGGAAGCGCTGCTTTGGCCTGTCGCAGATTTAAGGGAACACATTCATATGACAAAATTGCGGAATTGCTTCACGACATACATAACGAATTCAAACTTGACTCAAAGAAGATTGTGAAAACAACAACCGACAATGCGTCAAATATGGTTGAATCTTTCGCCGTTTACAGTCAGCCGCAAAACTCGAACAATTCTGATGAATATGAAAATGTAGATGATGATGAAGATAAAATCGTGGTTACTGGAATTGGTGACGGTAACTTTGGTGTTGACGTATCACTACCTGAACATCAACGGTGTGCGAGCCATACGTTAAATCTCATAGCTTCTGTGGATATCAAAGCTGCTTTGAAAGGATCCGATGTTGGCGGTGTTTTCAGTTATAAGAGAGTTCATAATTCCGCATTTGGAAAATGCTCTGCAATATGGAATCTTACCTCAAGATCTCCTAAAGCAGCGGAGAAATACAAGGAGATAACGCAAAAGGCTTCAAGTTTTCCTTGTCCAACTCGTTGGAATTCATCATACGACTGTTTAAGAGATTTATTAAAAATAAAGGATTTCCTCGCTAGAGTATGCGATTCATTGGAACTCCCAAGATTCAAAGTTACTGATTTGGAATTTTTGGCCGAGTATGTTGAGTGCGTTCAACCCATTGCTGAAGCTTTAGATAGGCTACAATGGGAAAAAAATTGTTATTACGGTGAACTATTACCCATCCTGGTACAAATGCAGAAACAGCTACTAAAGTTACATCTCCGGCATTTGAAGTATTGTTCGCGTTTGGTGGAAATCCTTTTGGAAAGTTTGAAGAAAAGATTCCACGATTTCTATACTTTTTCGTCACAAATCAATGATGCCATACTAGCTTCAGTCACCCATCCTTTCTTTAAATTACGATGGGTTCCAAAAGAACAAAGGAACCGTGTAAAAGAACTTTTATTTAACGAAGCCGAATCTTTCTGTTCCCGAAATATTGCGAAAAAGACTAATGAGACAAACACAGAAAACGAGAGCAGTCATAGTTTTGTTGTAATTTGTTTATTTAACTCCCGTTATTCAAGGAATGGGGAATTAAAAGGGTTGTTCCCAGAGGTGATCTTTGACAATCACTCTAAGTGCTTGATAGTGACAAAGTAGTTTTATTTAATATTTAATATTTAACCAAGTACAAAAGAATTGCGTTTGGAGCACTTGCTCCGGTTCGAGTCAATGAGTATTCGGAGATAGCCTCCGCTTTCTTCAAGGTATCTGCTCAAGACTGAAGCGCGGCTCCGTCTTTAGCCTAATTTATAACTTACATAATGCTTACTCGATTATTGGCGTAACCGGCATGCGATGCGCTTTGTCGCATTCCAGGTCATGCCTTGCTTAATTATTTAGGATAGCCTAATTACGAAATGCAATGGAATGTTGAGTAACAATTCTCAACATCCCTCCCCCCTTAGGAGAATAGGCCTCCGGACTATTTTGTTCTACTTAACAAATTTCCTTAGTTTTAACCTTATTTGCTAATCTTATTTTAAACCAAACCCGGTTTTATTATTTTGATATGAGATACAATAATTTATTTGTGGTTACTTATATATAAGACATATTACATATACTCTTATCCCAATTCATTACATGTTTCTTACTAGCAAAAACCCATTCATAACTTAATGCTGATTACGTCGTACCCGTGATAGACGAGTTACGTTTAAAATTAATAACAGTTTTCCTGGCCATCGGAACCCGTTTCCGCGGTTGCGGAGGCTCCGGTGCCACTGTTTGTCGTGACGTTTCTTTACATCTAAATTTACCTGTAGATACACATTTATAGATTATGTAACCTATCATGCCTACTAATACTATTCCACTTATTGGATACAAAGGTGCCACATACGGCAGGTGCCGCCTGTGACTACTGTTCTTATCATCTAATTCCTTATGTAGGCTCTCAAGGCTAGTTCCCAATGAGTTTAGCTCGTTTGCGTCTCGCAGGACGCTCTTGAGTACTACACTGACACCTTTATCGTTAGACTTCGGGATTGCCTCCCAGTCTGTTTCGTGGAGACTCAGATTGTACGGCGGCAAATAACTGAATCAAGATTCGCGGCAGCGAATCGCCGCCAAGTACCCGTAGGCAGGCGAGAGCTAGCCGCGAGACTATTTTCTCGGAGGAACTCTTTATACCTGTAAGCACGGGGTCATAACTTCGGAACGCGTGAATATTTTTCGATCAAATTTACACAGCAGATATTCCCCCACCACACGACTTCGCTGTATAAATTTGATCGAAATCGGTACACAGGTTTCCGACATATTAGTCACCAAAGTTGATGAAAAAGACTCTTCTTCTCCTTCCCCGTCGCCAGCAGGTTTTCGCAGACGCTTTTTTGTCCTCACGTTTCCGAACGAACGGCGTCACGGATCGACTTGAACTTCGAAACGTGGTTACAAGCCATTGAATTCTCGCCCCCTATTGATTTTGGCATGAATCGGAATCCGCACTCGGTCGATATGTGATAATAAAGTTACCAAGTGAACTACAAAGGGTCGACGAAATCAAAATGGCCGTCGGATGGCTGTCGGATCACGTTATTGACAGTTAAAATATTCATAATTGGGTATATAATCATATTATACAGTTATATATTTATATTATATAATAATATAATGTGTTATCGGACATGCTAATAGTTTTATATCAGTGAATCAGTGATCAGTGAATAATATAAGAGTGAAATAATGCGACGACCGTGGTTTCATGCCGATGACTGTCATACTCATTAATAATAATTATCGACTGCATGATGGCATCTTGCAATTGCACGGAACAGATCCAATGAGCTGGGTTTAAATATAGAGAATAAACCAACGAACCTGGCAAAATATTATTTTACTACTGACCGGAGGAACTGAAAAAAAGGTTACGATGAAAAGGTTATGATTTTCACTAGATTTGACATTTGTTCACACAATAATAGATGAATAGAACAGCCTCAACTTCTTTAGTTCCACTAAATGCATGACTGGTTATTTGTTTATTGATTTGTATGTTTCCTACCATCTCAAAGGGACAATTCTGGATCTCTTGACGTTAACATGCCGCCGACGTTGACTTTTAGCGCCCGTGCTATCTTCGTGTTTCTTTGCTACCCCCATTCACCTCCGCCGGCCCCTATATATTTTGACAATCAACAATTGAAGACGAGGAAATCCTGACTCTACGATAACGCTACCCACCGATCAGGCACTATCGACAGGAGTCTTCAGGAGTCGTTACCGCCTACGGTAACGCCAGCCATTCGTTTTGGGCTCAGGCCGTGATTCCATTTGCTAGTTAGCGTCATCGCAGCGTTGAGTTTTGCCTGAGTTCAATAGGTGATTGTCATTGATAAACGTTCAAGTTGCTTAGCGACCTTGTATTTGCCAATGGAAAACAAAGCATATAGACGGTAACGGAGGTGAAAATGGACTCGCGGAGCAGCGCAACGACAGCACGGGCGCTCAAAGTTACCGTTGGGCGCTATGTTAATTAGCTCAAGCTTTCAATCCAGAATCGCGGTACTGAAATATTCTCCAATTACCAAACCGATAGACTGGACGAACGTGAAGCTTTATGTAAACCGACAACGAACGACCTGATCAGGAACAAAGTCTGCTGTTTACTCCGAACCTTACAATTGATATAGTCCCTTGTGATGATACATGCTAAAAAAATTAGTAGCAATATACTGAAACCTCTGCTTCAATGATTTGTTATTTTGTATCTTTTACAGCCACCTGGACCATTCCTATCCTATTATCAATCTATTAAAATGGACGAAGATAACACTTTGACAAAACGACGTCCCAAACGAAGGTTCCGATTATCAATCCGTTGAAAAAGACGAACATAACACTTCAGCAAAACAGCCTCCCAAGACAAAGGTAGCCTACGTGGAGAGTTGGAGAGCCCAAAGCTCCAAAATAATAACAAGCTACACTGAAAACTCTCTAGCGCAGTCAGCAATGTAGTCAAGAGTGGTAGCCGCTCTTAGGCCAGCGCAGCTAGCGCGCTTGCTAGTGCAGCTAGCGCGCTCGCTAGTGCAGCTAGCGCGCTCGCTAGTGCAGCTACTATACTCGAATCGAGTTTAGTCGCTACACTCAACTCCTGGCACTGTAGTCAAATCACCTCAGCGCGCTAGCTACTCTTTCAGCGCCAGCTACTACTCTCAAACTCGCATTAGCTACTGTAACAAGATTCAGCCTAATAGCCTTGCTGCGATATTGCTGGCTGCGCCAGGGAGTTTTCAGTGTAGGAAAATTAGTAATAATATACTGAAATCTCTCCTTCAATTCTTTGTAATTTTCTATCTTTCACAGTCACCTGGACCATTCCTATCCTATTATCAATCTATTGAAATGGACGAAGATAACACTTTGACAAAACGACGTCCCATAACACAGGTTCCGATTATCAATCTGTTGAAATAGACGGACATAACACTTCGGCAAAACAGCATCCCAAGACAAAGGTAGCCTACAGCTCATAGCTCCAAAATGATAACAATGCTACACTAAAAACTCTCTGGCGCAGTCAGCAATATAGTCGAGAGTGGTAGCCGTTCTAAGGCCAGCGCAGCTAGCGTGCTCGCAAGTGCGGCTACTATACTCGAATCGAGTTTAGTCACTACACTCAACTCCTGGCGCTGTAGTCAAATCACCTCAGCGTGCTGGCTACTCTTTCAGCGCCAGCTACTACTCTGAAAATATCATTAGCTACTGTAACAAGACTCAGCCTGATAGCCGAGCTGCGATATTGCTGGCTGCGCCAGGGAGTTTTCAGTGTAGGAAAATTAGTAGTAATATACTGAAATCTCTCCTTAAATTCTTTGTTATTTTATATCTTTTACAGTCACCTGGACCATTCCTATTTTATTATCAATCCATTGGAATAGACGAAGATAACACTTTGAAGAAACAACGTCTCAAGACAAAGGTAGCCCACAGCCCATAGCTCCGAAATAATAAAAATGCTAGGAAAATTAGTAGTAATATACTGAGATCGCTCCTTCAACTCTTTGTTATTTTATATCTTTTACAGTCACCTGGACCATTCCTATCCTATTATTAATCCATTGGAAGAGACGAGCATAACATTTCGCAAGACGATGTCCCAAAACAGAGGTAGCCCCCACAGCTGCTCCAAAGTTATAACACTCTACATATCTTCTTCAAATGAACTAACTTCTACCAGCCTACCAATCACTAACTTCATCTACCTATACATCAGCACCGCAAACTGATTACCAAACAGACTAATATATTTGAAATTGCTGATCATTGAAAGTGTTATAATAGTACAGTACGACATAAGTACGCACACACGTGTCGTATAATATTTTTTTAAACTCAGTGTGCGAAATTCTTGACCTGTAAAAAACTCTAGAAAATAGGGAAGTATAGTATATACAGGGTGAATTGCTAACGTCTGAACACTCAGAGGAGCGTAGAGGTGGCCACCACAAAATTGTCAATTGTTATATTGGTTTCGGGCTTTCTCATTAGTTGAAATTGGGAAACAATTGCTGACGCTGGACTCTTGGCAAAGCCCCCCCATTAGAAACAAAATACTTTCAGTAATGATTTTCAATAGCATACAATTTTATTAGTCTTCGTAACTAAAGAAATAAAAAAATCAGAGAAAAAAAAAAACTCGTTTTTCAGGCTTCTATATAATATCCCTTTACGTAGTCTAACGATGGAAACGCAACTTGCACAGTTATATCAGAAAAGCAAGTCTCATTTGATTTTGATAGAATTATATTATTTTTCACATAAGTTTTATTATTTATAAATAATATGTCATGTTAATTTAACATTTGGTGTCGCGATCATTTAATCAGTCAAATGTATGTCAACACAACTTAACACGAAATTGAGAAAGTTGGATAGAAAAAATTATCTTAGAAATTATTTTTAAACGAAGAGAACTTAATTATTGTTACATAGGTAAGTGTGTGAATCGGGCACTCCGCACACTTCCAATAGGCATGAGGAATCGAGTTTCGCACACTGAGTTTAAAATGAGTACATTACGATACGAGTGCGGTAAAACTGTTTCTGACCAGTGTGAGGTTGCAGCACGAGCCGAAGGCGAGTGCTGTAATCACACGAGATCAGAAGACTATAACTATAACTGGGTCGGGTGATGTACAAAATTTACTTTATGAGGAGTGAAAATGTGAGTGTTACCCATGCTTAGCATTCTGACACTGAGTAAAGTAAAAATATTTAAAGATCTATAAAATGAGTCAGAATATTTAATATCTTTCAAAATCTAGTTATATCGTTTGATAGCTCGAAATATGCTATCCATTAGATTGTTGGTGAAATTACATTAGTTCTTTGAAATCATTTGAAATTATGTAGCACCTTTCGATTTTCCGGAAAATTAGCTGTAGTATTTAACCATCTAGGCTATTATGTGTCATTTCAAGCTCATATACACTTCAAATAACAAGTAGTTGACCAATCACTTCAAACCGTACACACTGACCTGTATCTGTATGAAACAACCTCCGCTGTAAATCCAACCACTGACTCAATCTACCTATTCCATACTACATGTCATTTCTTGTTGGTGTAATATGCTAACCAATTGTGATTATTTAAGTCAAAGGCAACACAGTCTTCCATGCTATGGCGCAAAAATTACTGATTAAGTTCTAAATTAAGTTAAAACTGTATAAGACAACATTGAGTTCCATTTAATAAATTATTTATGTTTGTCACAGTTGACAATTGAAGTGAATGTGTTCTTCTCTCACTGAATGTTTCTCTCCTTGCCCAAATTCCAAATGTATTTCTTGTGATGATCATAGACTATAATAAGTAATAACGTGTAACCCCGCTGAAATTGAATGAGTAATTCCTCGTATGAAGAACGTCCACTTACATGTACGTACACACAGAGAGCGATTCTGTGTATAATAACGAGCCTAAAAGGTAGGTCAACGTGAAACGCCTGCAATAGGCCACCGACGATGCACCCATAAGAAATAGCATGAGGTGCGTCGTCGGTCGCCTATTCCGCGAATCCTAGTCGCGGCAGATTAACCCTGGGCGAAAATACATATAACTCCTGTACATACAACATGTATTGCGTGAATGATCGGGGGTTTATTGAGATTGTCGGCTGTATGGGATAGCGGTATCAATGCTCCGTACTTGCAAAAAGTAGTGAAATCCCACGAAAAACATCCAAAGATGTAAAAACAGCCGCCAAGTACCCACACGAAAATCACAATTGCTTTATAAGCAAAACGTTTCGCCAGTCTCTGTCGTGAAATCAAGAAAAAAGCCAAGCACCGAACGTATCCCTGCGATCTTTCAGCAAGTCTACGTCGTGAAGTCGGAGTTTCGTGTGAGGATATCGAAACATCATTCCAAGAGCTACGTACTTGGCGGGCACATTCAGTTCCTTAGCGCTATACGGACAACCGGCGTCTTTTTACGCGAAAATTGAGTTTTTAATGCGACAGCAATTAAATACACTGAAACTTTAGTTATTCCAACCAATAATCGTATCAGAAAATACTTCTACGTGTCCCTAATTATGTGTATGACTTCACAGACGTGAATACCGTATATAATAAATAAAAATCGTGGTCGTTTCACTGTCATTGAATTATCAGATCAGACTCGGAACTCTGGAATCATGTACCTCACTATGGAGCCAATGAGCGATGTTACTACAGTAAGTTCTCCCATGATAGGTGACATACCGCAGAGCTCGAGTACATAAGTAGTATTAATTATGAAAGAATGAACTTATTCACTTGCGAAACTATCGAATTAAGAAAACTCTACTTTGCTATTTCGGTATGGAACCTAAAACTTGCAGCTATACGGATATACGTGTATGCTCTAAGTAGCATAGAGTGTGACAGTTTGATATAATGATGAACATAAAATTCAGTTGATAATTGCTTTGGTGTACTTATACTATGTCATAAAATATTGTTCACGATGCATGCGTATGTGCAGGTGCACGACCGTATACACGTAGTGGAAATAATCAATTTCAATACCTGAAACCCATCCTCATAACAGTTCAGAGTAGTAGGGATCCGCTACTTCTGGATCACTGCGTGTTAGTGCACATGGATACACGCATACATAATTACCTCACACGTATATAAATATGCAAATATCATAATTGACCTCATTAAATATTCACCCCGATGAGCAGGAAGTTGCTAATTATACTCATTAAACCTCTTCGATCAACAAGGGGGAGATCTTATCAGTAACAATCTCAGGTAAGCGTGTCAATTACAGTCTCAGACAAAACTATTATACAGATTTCCCCGATCATTGAACTATTGAACTTTACGAGCTGTACGACTCAGAAAATAAATTATACACACGTCTTCCCACCCTCCCTCCAACCTGACAAGGTTTGCAAACTTTTTAACCGAGGTGTATAATGCTATGCCGATGTGTTACCCTACCGCGGATGATAAAACAGACTTACACATCATCATCAGTCGGTAGCCTCATCCGTGAAATCGCTATACCTGGTAAGAAGTCTGCGCGTGTGCGCCCCCCTCGAGTAATTACACATCATTTCAAATTATTATTACCCTCCGAGTGGAGTAATCGGAGTCATACATTGCTTATATCTGATACTTTACACCGATTATGCATGAATAATCATGAAGCGGAAACATTCTAACTACAGATGCAATTTATCCCACAAACCCTCCAGCAAATCTGATGTATATAAACTAAAATCTTTTCCATAACGCGCTCAAACACTCGACTACTCTTGTACGTCAGCTCAACGGTGAGCTAGGATCTTAACATACGCGTAAATATGGCGGACGACATTCTAATACGTATCGAAAACAATCTGAACGAACAATTCAAGATCCTTCTAAACAGTGCTAATCCTGAAGTATGTCAAAGGTTTATGAAAAACTGTGATAACGTTGTTAAATCGTTGCACGCGAGAATAAAAACAACGCGGTACACCGGATCCAAACAGAATTATGAAACTCGCATACGTAGAATGAAAAGTTATAAGACGGTGATCGCGCAAAAAATTTTAACAGGCCGCGGATTGAACCCTGCGAATCGGAAGAAACCTCGAACATATATCTGGCAGGACATTGAATCAGCTTTTGCAAACCGTATTCGAACCGGTCTCATCACCAATCTAAAACATATCGACGTCAAACAATTTCTCGACGATGTTAAATCTACAATTCGCACTCGTCTGAGAAATATGCAGAAAAAATATCGGTGCGTGAAAATTTATCTAGTGTTATCCGGAGAATTTGTGACCAAGGAGAGTACGGACATCAAATACTTCCATACTCCGACGAAACAAATATTGATGATGACCGATTTAAACGCTTGGTACCAAGAATTTGTCGTTCAATCTATTTTACACCAGTTGGAAGAGTTCCAAGAACGAGACAGCGGGTGGGCATTGCGCAGTATAATTAACCTAACTGTAAACTTCAACCAGTGCGAACCTGTACGTGGATCGGGATTCATAGATTTACCTCCAGCAATTATAGCGAAAAGAGCTGTTATAAATATTAAAACTAGCGATGACGCATGTTTCGCATGGGCCGTTGTAGCAGCCTTACACCCAGCCGCTTCGAATGTTTCTAGACAATCTTCGTATCCTCATTATAAAACTGTTCTGAACGTTAAAAATATCAGTTTTCCGATGACGTTGAATCAAATAAAACGGTTTGAGAGTCAGAACAATCTATCAATCAACGTATACACGATCGGAGACGAATATTTCTACGTAGCACCCATATACCTCACATCAAACCTAGCGACTCGACATATAAATCTGCTGATGATTTCCGACGATACGCAGTCCCACTTCTGCCTTATTAAAAACCTCTCAAGACTTATTTCCAGTCAAATTACCGTCAAACATAAAATGTTTCTCTGCAGCAGATGTTTAGCTCACTTTTATAGCGACGAATCTTTAACAAAACATACCGTCGATTGTTCAACGATTAATAATTGCGCGGTAAAACTACCTGTGGAAACGGATAAATGGTTAGAATTCAAGAATCATTATCGCAAAGACAATGTACCCTTCGTAGTTTACGCGGATTTCGAATGTATGTTGGAAACGGTCCAAGACGTTAAATGGGGTGATAAAACTCGCGCGTATCAGAAGCATACGGCATACAGCGTAGGATATTATATTCACTGCAGTTTCAACGAATCGCTGTCCGCCTACGATTTCTTTCGAGGAGTCGAATGCGCTCGATGGTTTGCAGAAAGAATGAAGCAATTCGCGGAAAACCTGGAAACTATGTTGACAAATCCTAAACCGATGATTCTGATGACAGAATTGCAAAAGAATGAATTCATACGAGCGAAAATCTGTCATATCTGTGGAAATGGTATCGATGAGAATGATGTAAAGGTACGAGATCATTGTCACTTGACTGGCAAATACAGAGGACCCGCCCACTCCAAGTGTAATCTCAGATTCGTTTCGAGTCATGTCATTCCAATCATTTTTCACAACTTGACATCCTACGACTCACATTTCATGATAGAGGAGATAGCCACAGCTTTTGAAGGTGAAATAGAGGTGATCCCCTTGAACAAGGAAAAATATATATCGTTTACAAAGAAAGTTGACAATACTAGAGTACGATTACGTTTTGTGGATTCATTCAGATTTATGAGTTCCAGTTTGGCTAGCTTGGTTCAATATCTAGGCAAAGGAGGTTTGCACATCACACGCAGAGCTTTCGCACATCTTGAAGAGAAAAAATTTGATTTGCTGACAAGAAAAGGTGTTTTCCCGTACGATTATGTCAGCGATGCGAGTAAACTGTCCGAAACGATGCTACCCTCGATCGAGAAATTTTATAACAAACTCGCAGACGACAACATTTCGGATCAAGATTATTCACATGCTCAAACTGTGTGGAAAGACTTTGAAATACGTACGCTAGGCGAGTACAGCGATCTGTATCTGAAAACCGATGTGTTGCTGCTGTCGGATGTGTTTGAGAATTTCAGAAAAAGCTGTTTACAGAACTACGATTTGGATCCGGCTCACTATTATACCATCCCCGGATTGGCTTGGGACGCTATGCTAAAACTTACCAAGATCCGACTAGAACTGCTCACAGATATAGATATGGTTTTGTTTGTGGAAAGAGGTATACGAGGAGGTTTGAGTCAATGTTGCAATCGATATGGTAAGGCGAACAATCGTTATATGAAAGATCGCGATGAGAGTGCTCCGGAAACTTATCTCATGTATTTCGACGTCAATAATTTATACGGTTGGGCTATGTCGAAATTTCTACCTTATAAAAATTTTAGCTGGATGAATGATGTGGATTCTTTCGATTTAAAAGCTGTGAGCGAAACTTCAGACATAGGATACATTCTAGAAGTAGATATCATCTATCCGACAAAATTACACGATCTTCACAAAGATCTACCGTTTCTCCCACACCCTGAAAAACCTACAGGATCTAAGAACAGCAAATTGATGACAACTTTCAACAAAAAAGAGCGATACGTAGCTCATCACACGCTTCTACAGCAAGCGACTAGTCACAACGTTATTATCGGTAAAATTCATAGGATATTACAATTCCAACAATCAGCTTGGCTCAAACCTTATATAGATTTCAATACAGAATTGAGAACTCGAGCTCGAAACGATTTCGAGAAAAATCTGTTTAAATTGATGAATAACTCGGTGTTCGGTAAAACGATGGAAAATGTGCGAAACCGTGTTAATATAAAGTTGGTGACAAAATGGTGGGGGCGATGCGGTGCTAATGCTCTGATTTCAGCGACTAACTTTTACCGAAGAACCGTGTTCAGCGAAAATTTTCTCGCGATTGAGATGCGGAAGCTGAAGGTGGTGATGAACAAACCAATTTACGTTGGGATGTGTATATTGGATATATCTAAGACCTGCTTATACGAGTTTCATTACGATTATATGATATACAAATTTCCAGACTCATGCAAATTGTTGTATACCGATACGGATAGTCTGATATATTCGATACAATGCGACGATTACTATTCCACGATGAAAAAAGATATTCACAGATTCGATACTAGTGATTACGACGTCGACAACGAATATAATATCCCTCGAGTGAACAAGAAGGTTCCAGGATTAATGAAGGACGAGAGTAACGGTAAAATTATGTTGGAATTTGTAGGACTCAGGTCGAAGATGTACTCTTTTCGAATGGCTGACTCGGAGGTAAAAAAAGCTACAGGAGTTAAATACGCGGTTGTGAAGAAATCTATAACATTCAACGATTATGCGGAATGTTTAAAAAATTTTTCCATTACGGTTCGCGAACAGTGTACGATACAATCTAGATTACACAAGGTGTATTCGATAACCCAGAATAAGATAGCTCTTAGCGCCCACGATGATAAGCGATTCCTCGTGCAAAATTCTACCGACACACTACCGTGGGGGCATTATAAATTATCTCAAGCTGACAACAACTTTTAAATGCGTTCAGGGGCAACATTGTATAACAGCTAATTTGCCAAAATCTAATTTCAAAACTGCGTTAGATGCAACATAGTTGCAGGCCAAAAAATATTGCGCATTAGACTTAACAGAGTGGTATAAAACGGTGCACCGCTTCAACGGAGTCAGTACACGGTTTACCAGCCTCATCATCTCATCAACCAAGTTTGCATCCAGTTCGCCATCAAAAATGTTCAAAAAACCTCAAATTTTCGTCATAACCCTCATCTGCGCAGCGGTCGCAGCTGCATCCGTAGAGATAGCTCACACGCAGGATAGACGTAAGTTTTTGAACTCGTCAGAAAAAACGATATTTTTCGATGACGACAATCGTGTGAAACCGAATGGCTCATCAGCGTAGTCGTTGAATATTTTGTATGGAGAAAAAAAATCTCTAAGATGATGTCGATACATTTACAGTTTGTTCAACGATCGCGCCGACTAACCATTCGGTTTTCACCCGATTGTCTTGACATATAATTATCGCTAACCGGTCTAAAAACTTACAGCTCAATCGGCGATAAGCAAATGTTTTGACAAAAAACATGATGCGTATGAAGTTTTAGACCGCGCCCGCCAAATAGTGACAGGATGTTTGTACAACATTGCTAAGATTCAAAATTCCATAAAGGAGAACGCAAAGACCTCAATCTCGTTAAGATATCTCAACGATAAATGTGACGCGGAATATGAATCAATTATAAACAATACCACGCAGATCGACAACCTGGGTAAGATTTGACAAGTATGGATATGATGTATCAACGTAAAAGAAGTATATATATATTGTGCTTTGATTTCAGACGAGACTCACGGGTGCGAGGCAGAGATCCACAACGTACTTGTAATGAGTAAGTTCGAACACGATCGTATTTTAAGCTGTAGGGGGGCGGTTCAAACACTCACCGAGCGGAACGACGTAGAAGTTGAGCAAACTGGTCATCTCGATCGATACAATCAAGCATGCTACATGAGGTTGAGTCTAGCCAAACGGCTAAAAAGTATGGGAGGTCTGTGAGAAAAAAAAAAACAGCACTCGATAGTAGTATAAATTTTAAATCTTTATTGTAATAATTGTGTGTATAATAGTAGTATAATAATGGTTATAATAAAGAGACAGAGTTATAAAATGTTATTCTTATCAATCCACGAATTGTGCGAAACATCCATACCCAACCATTTGACTAAAACCTTTGAGCCTTTTGTTTTCAAAACTTTTTCAACTAAATAAACATCGGGATACTTGGTTAGTTTTAACTCGTATTCGTAAAACCCTCCCAACACTGGGACACCTTTAGAATCTTCTAGAATATAGGTTCGAGGATTCGTATTTCTAACTTCAACGATTTTGAAAACCTCGGTAGTCCAATTAGGTGTATAACCTTTTGCAAACGCGCTCTTATATTTGCTTATGCGCACGTAATCTAGTTTATTGAATTTAGCAGGTGGAACAGATTTTATATTACTGTAAACCGTTGACAAAAGCGTTTTAGCGATTTTAGGTGTGACTTTCTCCGGCGCCATATTAATTGTTCGATGTTTCTTTCCGTTATAATTAGCCACAAGGTTTGCCAACATATCAAGCCACTGGTAAGATCCATTGAGTGTAAAATTTTTCCACATATCGTTTTTCAAGGTTCTGTTCCAACGCTCGACTACCGAAGCTTTCATAACACTGTACGTTGAATAATGATTAATCTTATATTTATCAACTAAATTCTTAAAAACAGTGTTGTAAAATTCCTTTCCGTTGTCCGTCTGCAGGTTTCGAGGTATCCGACGTTCTTTGAAAATAGATTCGAATGCTTCGGCAACATCTTTAGCGTTCTTAGTTTTCAACGGTCTCGCCCAAGCGTATTTAGACAACACGTCGATGACAGTTAGGATGTACTTCATACCCTTGTTGAATTTTCCATACACCTGCATGTCTACGAGATCAGCCTGCCACAAATCGTCAAAACCTCGAACGAGTACTTTTCTGCGAGCAAAGTTGCGTCTAGCTGGAGCGTGAAGCTCTTTGACCAACTGTTTTTTCTCAGTACTCATGATTAAGATTGATCCGAAATTACAATCTTCGCCGCGTCCGCCAGCGTAGTCAGCTTTAGGGTTAAACGTGCAACTTCAACTATTAAAGACTTCGTTTTCAGGTCCACGTAACGTTTATTAGCAGCGTCGTCAGCGTCCTGGGGATCTTTGAGATTGACGATTTTTTAGCGCTGAGCGTCAAACGCGAGATCGTTCGTTTTACGACTTACGCACAATTTAGAAATTGCGTGAAAGTTCAATTCCTCTGGATTGACGTGCGGTAGAAGTGACTCGTAACGTTTTCTAACCCTGCTTTTGTTGGGTGCGGTCTGTCTTCCAAATTTGTCCACAGGCATGATGCTACTGATAAATTTTTGCGTCGGAGCTCTTATTTAATGATTTTCTCTTCGCGTAATTCTTCAAGAATAGCCTCAATTTCGTTGTCGTGACCGGTATGGCCAGCAGCTTTTGAAGCGATCAGTAATTGCAAACGTTCCACCATCTCATCAAGATCGTTCCAATAAACGTAATCCACACCGTTGTCGGTTACATCCATCCCCATGGGGAGGAGTCCAGATCCTAACGAGCCTGTCCCAATTCGGGTAACCGTTGGAACGAGTTTGGAGATAATTTCTTTATACTTATAACCTTTGTTACCTCTCACCTGCTGATCGGGGGCGAAATTACGTTTGTATACCTGAGTTCGATTTAAAATATCTTTATAAGTTACCAAGTCGTGGTCGGTGTACACGAGGTTGTTAGGTATATTCATGAATATTAATTCGTACAGCCCCGGTGTACCCTTGTAGTTGACACCTTTTATGTTGATGTCATCGTTGTCCACGGAAAACGGTGAATCACCCAGCATCCAAACTCCATCCACATTGCGAACGCCGTAAGTTGTGTCCATCTTATTTTTTGAGTCGGTGACCAGCTTTTTCAGATATTTACCGGCTATCGGACCGAATTGGTGTTGCAAATAATTGTGCACATCGTTACGACCTTCGGGCGTGCGCACCAAATCTCGAACCGTAGACGATGCAGATGGAGGTGGTGAAACTCCCCCCACAAATTCATCGGGTAGGAAAAAAACGTTGTCATCATAGGTGGTTGATCGACCTCGCTTCGGTGAACGTACCGCTCCTTTAGCACTATTATCGTTAAGCGGAGACTGTCTACGTTTTTTACCATACTTTGCATGAGGTCTTGTCAGCGGGGTGGAACTAGATGCCAGGTTGAGGTCAACGTTCGGGTCAACGTTCTCATCATCTTCGAACAACTCTCGTTTTGCCTCCTCTTTAAATTTCTTTTCTATAGAAGCGTTGTTAGAGACAGCTTGCTCGACCAACGTCTTCAACAGTTCTACAATGGGTTTGAAGCTTCGTTCCAACTGCTGGTCGGTTTCGACGCGATCGGTCTTGAGAGCGATATATTTCCTTCTGATTGCATCGCTGGAGCGAGCAATATCTCGTTTAATTTGTTTCACGGTACGACTCGTCTCGCCAGCCATTGCAATGTTGTCGATAGTCTAACTAGAGCTCGACTGATTCTTGGGTAGCACGAGAAATTGGTCGAACCCCTTGCGATACCTCCCAGTCGTTATAGAGCTATCCTTGTCTATCACAACGCATCCGTACTTTGATTTCCAGCAGTGGGAGCATAATTCTCGAAACTGTTCGAGAGTCATGTCCGTGTTGACGTGATCGTTGTATATGTGTTTGAGATTCAACTGATCCTGCTTGAAAAGAATAATAAAATTGGTATTGTCGCGTATCAGATGTTTGGGGATGCGAGCATACGTCTGAGACAGATAGAAACAATCGACTGCGGAATGTCTGCCGGCTGAAAAATATTCTCGAACGGTTTCCTGTTTGTCGCAGGCTATATCGTCGAAGATGAACACCGAGTTGGGTGAAGTGTCTTTTAAGGGGATTACTTCACCGCTATTGGAGAACGTGTGATATTGAACTTCGGGGATGAGATCGAGCAATTTTTCCAAGTACTTGTACTTAGGTTGATGAATAGATTTTGAAAATACGTAAACATTTTCAAATCGCAATCCGTGAGGGCTCTCGAGAAGATTTATAATTAAATTAGTTTTTCCACAGTTGGAGGGTCCGCAGATTATACATCTGACCGTGTCGGGTAGCAGAGATCCGTGCTTACGAATGGATTGCGATTCCATTCTACGATCGAGGTTAACGATTCGAATCGCGACCGACTGTTTGACAAATTTCATCTCTACTGAAAACTTTTGCCTCGCGTCAGTAGTATTTATAGATGCATTCAAAGTATGCGACGTTTAGTGTCGTCTCAATCCTCGACTAGAGCAAATCGATGCCTAATAAACGTGGTCGAGGCTTGCTGAATCGTGCTATCAACGCATTGCCCATCGAATTGCATATACCCGGATATCAATTTTGTGGACCCGGAACTCATCTTGACAAACGTTTAGCCCGCGGCGACCGCGGTATAAATCCTCTGGACGCGGCTTGCCGCGAGCACGATATAGCGTATTCGCGGGAAAAAGAATTGACCGCGAGACACCGCGCGGACAAAGTTTTGGCGCGGCACGCGATCGACCGCATGCGCTCGCGGAACGCGTCCGTCGGGGAGCGGGCGGCGGCGGCGGCGGTCGCGGCTATGATGAAGTCTAAGGTCGCCTTTGGCATGGGTTTGAAGAAAAAATCTAGTAAAAAAACTGTCAGCGAGAAATTAATTGTCAAGAAAAAGAAGAAGAATGTGAAACCTAAAACAGTTAGAGTAATAACACCGCCCGCTCAACGCGGTGGAATTCTTCCATTCCTTATCCCTCTATTCGCGGGTCTCTCGGCGGCCGGCAGTCTGGCAGGTGGTGCGGCAGGTATAGCTAAAGCGGTAAACGATGCAACAACTGCCCGAAAGCGTTTAGCCGAAAGTGAAAGGCATAATCGAGCTATCGAGATGGCTGGAAGGGGTCTGCGACTATCTCCGTACCAGCGTGGATCGGGAGCCACCTTGAAGAAAAAAAAAAAGTAAAAATTCCTACGGGCGCTATGTCGAGCGTGCAACTGCGTCGTCTCGGGGTCAAATACATTCCACATTTTCGAGATGTATTCAGCAGAACAAACCTACCCAAAGATTCTTGGCATCATGAGAGCTGTATTGTTAATCTGGATGATGATAATGGGGCGGGAACGCATTGGGTAGCCTATGTCAAGTGTGGTCCTAGAGTCAAATACTTTGACAGCTTCGGAAATTTACGTCCCCCCGTAGAGATAATTAATTATCTGAGAAAAAGCGGTGCACGTATCTCCTACAACCACAACCAGCTGCAAAGTTTCGATAGCGATGTTTGCGGCCAATTGTGTTTGAAATTTCTTCTAGAAAACTCTTGCACCGGAATAGTCGAGCATCAGTAGCGTTGCAACTATGTCGCTGACATTTACTCTCAGCGGTAAAAGTTCGACTCTCAGCGTGGATTATTTTCCTCCGGTAACACTGAAAGACAATGTGCAATATGTGTTGGGTCTAATCAATTTTCAAGCCTACAACTCCATCCCCAATATCTCAAACTCGAACAATACGCTGTATTACGGTGACAACGAATCGATCGTCATACCCACGGGATCGTACGAAATCGATAGCATAAGCGAATATATCAACAAAGAAATGGTTAAAAATATGGAATTGGCTCAAAACACGTCCAGAAGATCCGATGAACACGATTCGCTCTTCGAGGTGCTCCCCAATAACAATACTATGAAAAGTGAGATACGTTGTCACTACAAAATCGATTTTACAAAGCCAAACAGCATTGGTAGAATGTTGGGATTCAAAAGACGCGTTCTGGAACCTAATCGTTCGCACGAATCGGATTTTCCCGTCGACATAGTTCATGTGAATATATTGCGAATACAATGTAACCTGACTACGAATGCTTTCAGCAACGAGCGAGCTGATCACACTATTCACGAATTTTTTCCCAACGTACCTCCGGGATATAAAATAATGGAATCACCGTCAAACGTCATTTACCTCCCGATAAGCACGCGCAACATACACAATATCACTCTGCAAATAGTGGATCAAAATAATAAGTTGGTTGATTTTCGCAGCGAAGAAGTGACAATACGTTTGCATATAAAACCTGGAGAATAGTTCGATATGTTGATTTTCAGTGGAAATAATTGTTATAATAATCATAATTATCTGCGCGCATACAAATATCCCGGGAGCGAACCTAATTTGAGCAGTAATACAAAAAGTGTCGAGGGTAGAGGACTTGACGATTATTCGAAACCTCGCTGTCATTGCGGTGCGACGTTGAAAAAGTCTAACATAGATTTTCTACGATCCTTGGGGCTTAAGCTATTGAAAGATGGCCGACGTTCTAAATATAACTTCTGAACCCGTATACGGCAATAGTATTACGCGGGTCGAAGTTCACGGGCATAATCCGTACGCTAGTTCATCGCTTGACAACAACGATGAAATTCGGATTCTGATTCAACAGCAAGATTTATACGTACTGCCTTGCAACAGCTATCTGTACATCGAGGGTACGTGTCATGGGGCTAACGATGTGACAGCTTTTACTCTGTGCAATAATTTTGGAGCATTTTTATTCGATGAAATTCGCTATGAATTGAACGGTGTTGAGATAGATCAGTGTAAGAATTTAGGGATTACTACAACGTTGAAAAATTATCTTTCGCTGGACTCCGACAAAAGTCGAACTTTGGACGTGGCGGGGTGGAATCTGTCGAACACGGTTAAGTCGAAGACGGAACCTAACGTAAACTGCTGTATACCGCTCAATACGTTGCTAGGGTTTTGCGAAGACTATCAACGCGTTGTAATGAACGCTCGACATGAATTAATATTGATTCGCTCGCGAACCGATAAGAACATTTATATGAATGGTGAGACCAAGAATAATTTAACATTCAAATTATTGAAAGTGCAGTGGAGGATGCCTCATATTAATGTCGAGGATATACAGAAACTATCTCTACTAGCCGTTCTCGAAAGCGGTAGATCTCTGAGTCTAGGTTTCCGTTCTTGGGACTTGTACGAATATCCAGTGCTTCAGACGACCGATAAACATACTTGGGCTATCAAAACGTCTACGTACACGGAAAAACCTCGTTACATCATACTGGCTTTGCAAACCGATCGCAAAAACAATGTTGCGAAGGATATCAGCAAATTTGATCACTGCGATCTTACGGACATTAAACTCTACCTGAACTCTGAATCCTACCCGTACGACAATCTAAACCTAAATTTCGAAAAAAACCAGTACGCTCTGCTCTATGATATGTATTATAAATTTTCCAAGTCCTACTACAACAGCGAGCGGTATCCATCTCTTTCCGCAAAAGACTTTAAAACTCACGCACCAATCGCTGTCATTGACTGTTCCAGACAAAACGAATCGATTAAGAGCGCTTCGGTGGACATACGTCTGGAGTTTCAATGTAAAACTAACGTGCCGGCAAACACCACCGCGTATTGTCTCATAATTCACGACAAGATATTTGAGTATAACCCCTTGAGCAACAGTGTACGTAAGATCCTATAAATATATAATTCTTCGCGTGTTAGCGGTTGGGGAAATTACAGTTTTTTTTTTCGTCTCGATAAATATTTAAGTATAACTCCACGGCTGCGCGTAACGTATCATTAATATAATTGTTGGCACGCTCCGCAGTTGGAGACATTGTAAGATCTTATAAATATAATTGTGCGCGTGCCAGCGGTTGAAGGCGTTGCAGTTTTTCCACCTATTTACCTCCCTCCATACATAGAATTTCACGATATATAAGATCTTCGAACAGTCTAAAATGCATTCAGTCTCTTGCAATGGTTTCGTTTGCGGATGTGCAAGGTTTCAAAGACTGTGACAATAAGTTTATTGTCAAAGAGTTTGCCTGTCTGGCACAAAACGGCAGATTGTTTCATAAAATTTTTGGGCCGCCGTACGATTTTTCCGAGTTGACTACGGCAAAACGGCAGGAAGCTAATTGGCTAACTGTCACACATCATGGATTGAGGTGGAGCGATGGAGATGTACCATATCAAGACCGGTACAACGTTGTTGCCGAGGCTGCTGGATATCACGGGAATCGCATACACTGTCGAGGTCTTGAAAAAAAGAGTTGGATAGCCGAATTGGTCGGCAAAAATCCTAATGAAATTCGCAACGTTGAGGACGATGATCGCTGGGGGGTCGAGCCATCCTACACATTTAACACACCTTTAACACCCTGCCCAAGCCATGGGATGCGTTGGAGACATAAATGTGCTATGCACGAAGTGTACGCGCTGTATAATTTGTGGGGTGAGGTTATGGATGCGGAGGCTGAAATGTCTGAGGAGAATGTTACTGATTTGCCGGAGTAAATAAAGAGAAATAACTTTTAAATAAAGAAAAATAATTCTACATGTGTATTCAAATTTATTTACCTCCCACCATTAGGATTACAGTTTATACAAACTATTAGAAATATATATGTCTAGAATAATCTCTAGTTTATTTAAAAGCAGTAAAGAATTACAGAAATATATATAATCTAAGCTAATCAGGATGACATGGTTGATAGTTGTTCAAGAAATATATATATGTCTAGAATAATCTCTAGTTTATTTAAAAGTCGTAAAGAATTACAAAAAATATATAATATGAGTTAATTAGGATGACATGGTAGACAGTTGTCCAGCTGCCAGCGCAACTAGCTCGTTGTCAATCAGAGATGACTCATCATACGTTGGAGACGATTGTATCAACTCTCTGATGCGGTCGTCGCTGTTGACATAGTGGTTTGTGTTTCGCTCCTCATCTTCGATAACTGTGCAGAAAATTTGAATCTTCTCCTCCACAGAGAGCAGTTTTTCCAGCAGATCGTTGTAGCAAGTTTTGATACATTTTTCCAAAGAGCACAACTGGTGAAACGTGCTCTTCATGAAAATGATGTTTTTTGTGCCCGATGCAATTTTTAACGCAGCCTTCCCATACATTGGACTAATTTCTAGTCGGACTCCTTCAAACTGATCGAGTGGATATGCTGTTGTGGGGAGGATCGATGTCAGCTTTCGATTAATATTTTCAGCTTGATTCATGATCCGATCAAACGCCGTCACACTCATGTTGACAAAATTCCCATAATTATCCGTGAGCCTGATGTCTACGGCGCATAGGTTTTTCCCGCTAAAATTTATAGCCACATCGATCCATTTCGAATTTGAAGCAGTCAGCTGATACTGGCGTGCCAGAAGTCTAGTCTGTCGAGGCGCAATCGTTGGTTCGGCAAAATCGAAGTCGTTCGATGCAAATCTTTTGTTTGACTGGGAACACTGGGAAGACATTGCGCTGTAACATAGAACGCTGTGTTAATTTTCTCATATAAAACCGTTTGAGTAGTTTTGCAAGGTTTGAACCTACCTCACTTACGCAGGGTGTGAAGTTGAGTTCGCTGTTTTCAGATGTATCGCTAGAGCTGGAGTATATCTGAGGACTCGCGGAATTGATGTGATGCTTACCTTGTTGCGAACAGCTCTTTATATTCATCCAAGACTTCCGTTTTGGACACTGTTAGCACGTCTATACAATTATTTAATGGAACGTTGATTAAAGATTTCACACCCTCCGACGACATTGTATTTGCAACGTTAGTCAGGTAGCGTGTCCGTATAATTGTATAATAAAATGTTGATTGAAGATTTTTAAACCGCCTACAACAGCTATTTTGCATGAGACATTGTACTTGCAACGTTAGCAGGTTGCGATAATTGTAGGTATAATTATAGATGCAATTATATTGCAGCTATCGTGAGCACCGGCTCGCGGTACAATGTATGAATGTTTTGTCGAGTTCACGCAATTCTCATCTGATGGTACAACGTTCTGCACGGTTGATGTGCAGGAGGAGATTTCATCTACGATACATTGTATGAGTTACACATCTGCTTAGCATTATACATTGTGGTTAATAAGTCTGCAATTACAATTATCGCTGCTTAGCATTATACATTGTGGTTAATAAGTCTGCAATTACAATTATCGAAGGGGTTGAGCGCACTTACCGCTGATTCGTTTTGACACGCACAGTTTGGAGAGGGTGATAGTTCTATGACTGATTTAATTATCAGACTCCCCCTTTTTAATTGCACCGGATGTCTAATGAGGGTGAATGCGTAATGAGGTTAATGGAATAAATTTGCAGCCATATTTGCAAATTTATATACGTGTGAGGTAATTATGTATGCGTGTATCCATGTGCACTAACACGCAGTGATCCGAATAAATTTGCAGCCATATTTGCATATTTATATACGTGTGAGGTAATTATGTATGCGTGTATCCATGTGCACTAATACGCGGTGATCCAGAAGTAGCGGATCCCTACTACTGTTCAGCCTCACTTGAGTGCAAAAATATTTTGTTGCTTATTCGATTGTGAAGAATAATCATTCGCAACTACACATTCGTGGCAGTTGAGAGATTAGCGCGTGCGAGTTTACGGGTCCAACTGCCACGACAAAGTCGTACCACAAGATCGGAAGATGCATTTTAAACAAGTGTGTATGGAACCAATGTTATCTGCAAATCAGACATTCATCAGTCGATGCAAAATTCTTTATGTGTATGTATTCAGCGACCGGAAACATGTTACTTGGAGACATCCATTCGCCGCCAAGTACCGATACAAGCAACTGTTAAGGTGCCACAGTACCGGAAGTCAATTCTCAGATTTTCTATAGATATATGTCATACCGAGACGTCAAATACGAGGAATTTCGTCGACAAATTGAGCCTTATTTACGGGACGCAGATAGGTGAAATAAGTTTTCCTGAAACAAGTGTGAATTCCTACGGGGCGCTTACTCCCTGTGTTGAGTGATAGACGTTTTAATCTCCTGGATGCGGCGAAAATACGACAAGTCGGTAATGGCCGGATTCTGATGCCGCCATGTTGGATATGTATAAACGACCTGTCACTTTTATTTATTCGCAATACACATTACTGGGTAATCTACGCTGAAAATCACTAAGTAAGCGCCCTACAGATCAATTTAAGCTTTTATAAAAAAATAATACCCGTGGAATTCGTTTCCTCGTTTGGGCTCAATTTGTCGACGAAATTCCTCGTATTTCATGATTCTGACGTCACAAAATATATATAGAACACGCCAGTACTGTGGCACCTTAACAGTTCGGAAGAACTGTAAGATAAACAGCCAAACACAAAATAAAACTGCAAGGAGTCGTGTCTTATCAATCGATGTATTTTAGATGCCAGATTTGATGGATAGACAATATGGAAAACAGTCGCAAAAAAAATGTTTCACAAAACACGATGAAGTACTATCAATCCGAAGCGAAAGCAACAAACACAAAGAAAAAAAAACTGAATGTGCCCGCTAAGTACGTAGCTCTTGGAATGATGTTTCGATATCCTCACACGAAACTCCGACTTCACGACGTAGACTTGCTGAAAGATCGCAGGGATACGTTCGGTGCTTGGCTTTTTTCTTGATTTCACGACAGAGACTGGCGAAACGTTTTGCTTATAAAGCAATTGTGATTTTCGTGTGGGTACTTGGCGGCTGTTTTTACATCTTTGGATGTTTTTCGTGGGATTCCTGGTTACTCTGATATTGCCGTAATGTCTCCATACGGAAATCCTTCGCAGTTACAGCGCATTTCCCGTTGAGAGTTATTGTGCCAGTGCCTATTAATGTTTCGCGCGCCGAAGGCAACCCTTCGCAAGCTACTGTGATTGCCTCGGCCTCTGGAGCTACGTATAACCATGTTCCTGGTCTCTGCAAAACTAAAACTATTGCCTTATTTACCCTAACTATTCTTTTCGGACATTGTGAAAGTTCAACGTCCAACTTCGAGAGGATTGCAATTTCACAGGGTGAACCTATTCCTATCGAATTCGTCGGGCGCCTTGGGTCACACAAATAATGCTCACCTAATCGCTTACAAGTTCCTAAATCTGCCTCTCTCATTCGCAGATAATTTCTATATTCGTGGTCCACCACTGCTAATTCCTCTGTCGTCTCCAGATAGCAATACGTATTATTTTGTGCCCTGACAAGCAGAGGATATACCTTATTGATGCTGTACTCCTCGCTACCTATCAGAGGTATTTCTATTACTGTAACTACTGTGTCTTCTCTTCCATAAGATTTAATATCTGCGACTGTCATCAGCAATGACACTCCTGGTCGCGTCAACGGTATGGGAAAGCTATGCCCCGCCGGCAGGTGCGGTAGTGCCGACGAAAGGTACTCTAGTATTTTAGCTGGTGTAAGCACCGTAGGGTTGATAATACCCCTCTTAATTTCCGTTAAGAATTGTACTAGGTCCTTCACATCGCTCAGCAGCGCATCTACTATTAGGCCTATTGCCTCTATGTGCTCGTCAAGGTTTTGTCTCGCTGCCGTTCGTTCTATACCGTTCGAGAGACTGATGTTGAGTTGTTTGGTTATCTCGAGCAAGGTTTTCTCATTCTCCTCCACTACCCTCATGGTGTTGTTAAACACTCCTAGCGTCGAGGATACGATTTGGATTTGCTTGCTCATTGTCTTTTTTAAGTTGGCTTGATCTTCCCGAAGATCATCGATCTCTTGATCTATTCTAGCCGCGTCTGCTGCATCCATAGTTCCGAACAAGGATTTTGCTATCGAGCCTAGACCGTCTATTAAACCTCGGCGCCTTCGTGCCGGCCCGACGCATGTGACATCGCGAACTAGTTGCAAGCCCCTATCAACTTTACCTAATAAGTTTTCTACCGATTCGGTCAAAGTCTCACATAAAAGCGAGCCCGCGTTATCTGGACCCTCGCATGTTCTGCGTATGTTGTTTAGATGCGCCTTCACGTTTTCTTCTCTTTCGAACACCGTGCGGAGGTCCATGTCTATTACTCAGCTCCACCTATCTTTGTACACTTGTAGTGTCCCTATTTTCTCGAAGAATACGCCTGGATTATCCCTGAATCTCTCGATCTTGTAAGATGAACTGATTTCTCCTTTTGCCAGCGCCATCGCCAGCAACGATCTGCAAGTTAATTTAGACATTAACACTAAAGTATCCCCTCCCTTTGTTATATCGTAAAATTTGTGAGGAATAAGGTAAGGGGTAGGATAGGGGTTGAGTATATGCTTTGCTCCTTCTAGTCAATGTTCTACGAACAACTTCAATCTGTTGGCGTGAACCTTGGTCTCCTTCCGACCCTTTCGGATGGTGTAGTTGACATCCGAATCCTTTTTCGTGATCTCGTATGGACCTACATACTTCGGCGTTAATTTCGCCGATCTTCCTCGCCGAACCGTCTCATCAAGCAGAAGAACCTTATCTCCCGGCTGAAATTTGGTCTCCACCGTTTTCCTGTCGTAGTATGATTTCGCTTTTCCCTTGGCCGCTTCCAAATTTCCTTTTGCTTGGAGATGAGCTGCCCTAAGCCTTTCGCGTAGTTCCTGGACGTAGTCGTCATACGCGTAAGTAAGTCTCGGCGCTTGCTTTACTGATGATGGTATTTCCGCTGGATGCCCGAAAACGAGTTCGTACGGCGTGAACCCTGTCGCAGTGCGGGGGGTTGTGTTGTACGTGAACATAGCGTACGGCAACCACTCATCCCAGTTGCTTTGGTCCTCTTCGATATAGTTCTTTAGATATTCTGCTAGTGTTCTGTGTGATCGTTCCAGCGCTCCGTTAGATTCTGGATGATACGCTGTTGTCTGAATTTTCTCGATTTTCAAGAGTTTACACATATTCTTAAATACATTGCTCAAAAAATTAGTTCCCTGATCAGTAAGGATTACTTTGGGTGTTCCATATTCGCATATAATATTTTTTACAAATTCTCTAGCCACTCTGGAAGCTTCTTGGTCAGCCACTGGCATAGCTTTGCTAAATTTGGTTAAACCATCTTGGAACGTAAGTACATACTTATTGCCTGAATTAGTTTCAGTTAATGGTCCCACGATGTCCAGTGCACATTTTTCGAAGGCTTTCGAGGGAGTGTCGGTGATTATCATGCACTGAAAAAAATTTAAAGCTCTAGTTGCTTTTTAGCCCCAAGCGAGATCTGCTTCAATGGTTGTGAAGCAACGTTGGCTTGAGAGTTCGGCAGTTTGTACTTGGGCCCAAGAAGATTCTGCTTTTCAAGCCAAGCTATAGCTATAGCTCTATCTCTATGTCATCTCTAAAAATGACTGTACTTGCTTAACGTTTGTCGGACTCTTAAATTTTTTGACGTCTGCAATTTTCGAGGGGTCTGGTAGGATTCCCTCCGAGGTTATCACATGCCCTAAATAGCTAGTCTCTTTCCGAAGAAACTGACATTTGTCCGGCTGAAGGATGAGATTGCTCTCCTGCAGTCGCTTTAGTACCTCGATGAGCCTATCGTTGTGCTCTTTGAGTGTTGCTCCATGAATTACAATGTCGTCTAAATAAACGTAGCATTTAGATGCTTGTAAACCTGCTAAAACGGTATTCATCAAACGTTGGAATGTCGCTGGCGCATTCTTCATTCCGAATGGCATTGAATTATACTCATAATGCCCATGTGCTGTTGAGAAAGCAGTTTTTTCCTTGTCTTCTTCGGCCATCGGAATTTGATGAAATCCCGAGGCGAGGTCTAATGTAGTAAAGTACTTCGCTTTTCCTAACTGATCCAATATTTCTGTAATATTTGGCAAGGGATACGAATCTCCTACCGTTATCTCGTTTAATTTTCTGTAGTCGACGACTACTCTAAATTTCTGTTTCCCTGATGCGTCAGGTTTTTTCGGTACTACCAGGAGCGGTGCGTTCCATTGGCTGCGACTCGGTCGTATTATGTTACTCTCTAACATGGCTTCCATTTGCTTGTTTATCTCTTGTTTCTGCGATTCAGGTAGACGGTATGGACGAACATTAATCGGTTTTCCCCCATCCGTTAGTGTTATTGTATGACTGGTCGCGTTGGTAACGCCTAGCTTATCCCCCGGTAAATAGAAAATTTCGCTATACTTTTCGCATATCTCAAGTAGAGTATTTCTCTCCTCCTCGTTGAGATGATCTGTGCGAATAGTATCATGTACTAGCTTGATTCGTTGTCTGCCCGTCTTACCAGTAAGTAGTCTTATGCAGGCCGTCTCTTCTTCCTTCGTTTTGTTATTTTCTTCGCATAACTCCTCCAATTCCACGGTCGGCGTCTCCAATATCACCTCGTGATTGTTTAGGTTTAAAATGTCTACTATGCATTCTTGGTTCGCCGGTTTAGTTAAGCAATTTCCTAGGTATACTCCGTCGGCGAGTTCCTTTTTCTCTACAATGCCGATGAACTTGCTGTTTGTCTTTACACTGACCTTCCTTATTGTTCGTGGCGCTAACCTAATTTTCTCCGATTTCAACGGTCGTAAGAGTTCGAAACGCTGCCCGTGTATGAAGAATGCATGAGCGCTTTTACCTATCGCGGCTTCATGATCCTCTATGAAATCTATTCCAATGATGCCGTCATCATCTAGACTGAAATCGTCTCTTACCACAAAAAAGGGATGTTCAATGGTTCTATCTTTCAATGGAATTGTTAATATGACTTTACAAAGTGCTTCAACAACGCCTTGTCCTATTCCTGATAGACTTGTCGTTTCTTCTAAAACTGGCAAATCATCTTTCAACATTCCTATTTTAATAATGCTGGCGTCAGCACCAGAGTCTACTAAAAGAGTCATATTTTCTTTAGTGGTTCCGTTCGCCGTTAACTCTATTCTGTTCCGACTTGCTCTATTTGCGTTGGCGACGTTCATTGATTTGTACGATCCTGCATTCCTCGTCGATTGCTGTGATCCTTCGTGTCCTGCGTTTCTACTATATGAATTTTGGGAGTAGCCCGTACTAGTTTTCTGGTTTTCGCCTGATCCGTTACCGTTATTTCCTGATCGTCGTTCATCGCGACGTATTCTATCCCTACAGTCTTTGTATAGATGTCCTCTGCGTTTGCAAAAATTGCATACCAGTTCTACCCGATGCACCGATCTACTCTGTCCCGCTGTAGGTAACGATTGCTTGTATTTTGTCTGGGTACAGTCCCGTGCAAAATGTCCCATCTGATTACACTTCAGACACTTTACTGTTGACGTATTCCTATCGCCGGGCTGGTTAGTCCGTCGATTTATAGAGTTTACGCCGTTTTGCGATTTTTCTTCCTCTTCCGCGCCCTTTATCGAAGCCGAAAGTTCCGTGAAATGGTATGATTTTACGATCGTTCTCAAATTATAATTTAGCCCGTTCTCAAAAATGGCTAGTGTTTGGTATTTGAGTAGGTCTTCTATTCCTTTTTTTTCCGCTGCTATTTCTGTCCTAGCTCCGCATGCTCTAATAAGATCCATCATAAGACGCGTAACCCTTTTTCCGTAATCATGCGTATTTTCACTTGTTTTTTGTCTACTTGAAAATAATTCTACCAACAGTGCTGGCGTAGAGCTTTTAACTCCGTACAATGCCAAAAGCTCGGCTTTTAGCTTTTCGAAAGAATCTATATCTTTATATCTAAGTTCCATGGCTGCTTCGCCCTGTATCTTTGTTTTTAGGACCAGTTCTAACACGTCTGGCTTTTGATTTGGATTTACTTTGTCCTTCGCATACTCGATCGTTTGCAATAAATCGTCGACTTTACGTGGTTCGCTTCCATCGAAAACGTTGACCATCTGTCGTACTTCCTTCAATGTCAAGTAGTCCGTCATCTTGGTTGCTGTCTGTTGCTTTGATTCTTTCTCGTCAGGAACCGATCCCGGAATGGTTATTGTCTCCTGGGATGCTGTTTGGGCTTGGTCAGGAAAAAAGGAAGTGCCTGGTTTAGGCTTTGAGGAAGGAGTTGGCTGTCCTTTTCTATTGCTTTTAATAAACGCTCGTAAAGTTGCCCTAATCTCCTCTACCGTGTTTGAGTCATCGACTGCTAGCCCGTATCTTTCGCAAATTTGTAGGAGGACCTCTTTCCGAATCTCCTGTATCCACCCGGTTTGACCTTGCGCGACAAGTTCCTCAATTTTATTCCATGTAGCAGACATCTACTCTAATCAAAAATTCTAATTCAAGCCTGATGAGCCTGAACTGATTCGTTACTTTGACGGAAAAATATCTAAAATTCCTTGCACTCTCTAAACATGATAATTTCCTAATGCTCGCACGCTTCTAACTGGCAGTTAGCTCTCAATAACAATGTTTGCGGCTTATATAGTAAAACTGCGAAAGATTTCAAATTGACTTACACAAAAATGAATATCTTCATCTTGCTTCTTCCGCTTCCGCTGGGCTGTTGCTGACCCTCTGATTCCTTTGGTGCTGCTGAATCGCTGTGTGCTGCTGCTGCTGTAGGTACCCCGTGCTGGTTCCTTTGCCTTGGCCACGAATGCTGCGTGCTGTAGCTCTTTCTTTGCGATGTATCTTTCACTAGGTTACAACGACTGCGTGTTGCACCTTTAACTTTCTTCTTTTTTACTTATTTATTTTTTATTTCACTTTTCTACTTTTTTTTAAACGTCAACTATCTTGCAAGCTCTGGTTTGTCCATCCCACCGCTGCCACCAATGTTGTAATTTGTTTATTTAACTCCCGTTATTCAAGGAATGGGGAATTAAAAGGGTTGTTCCCAGAGGTGATCTTTGACAATCACTCTAAGTGCTTGATAGTGACAAAGTAGTTTTATTTAATATTTAATATTTAACCAAGTACAAAAGAATTGCGTTTGGAGCACTTGCTCCGGTTCGAGTCAATGAGTATTCGGAGATAGCCTCCGCTTTCTTCAAGGTATCTGCTCAAGACTGAAGCGCGGCTCCGTCTTTAGCCTAATTTATAACTTACATAATGCTTACTCGATTATTGGCGTAACCGGCATGCGATGCGCTTTGTCGCATTCCAGGTCATGCCTTGCTTAATTATTTAGGATAGCCTAATTACGAAATGCAATGGAATGTTGAGTAACAATTCTCAACAGTTTTTTTTCATTCGGAGAAGGAACATATTCGGATGAGAGTGACTTGAACGTTTCTACGAAGAATAATGTTCAATTGCAATGCTTGCAGTACTTACAAAATGACGACATGTCTTTAGAGTCCGTAAAACAATTTCCAGCAATTAAAGGTCTATTCCTAAAATATAATACACCGCTGCCTTCGTCCGCGCCTGTCGAACGCTTGTTTTCTTACGGTGGTATGGTATTGAGGCCTAATAGGCGTAGCATGGACGACACTGCATTCAAAACACAATTGCTTCTCAAAGCAAATGCAGCATTTCATACGTAAAAACTTTACTGATATTCTATGTAAAGATCTCTCCAATAATAAAAACAATAATTTTCGGAAAACCATTTCTCATTTTACGATCCATTTCAAATACGTATTTTCCATTTTTCATTTTAAATATTTTTTAAGGAAACCATTTCCATTTCACATTTCAAATACATTTTGAAAACCATTTTCCATTTTCCATTTCAAATACATTTTTTAAGCCATTTTACCCAGCCCTGGTGAGGACTGACGATACCAGCTCAAGAACTGACGATTCGCCTTCGACAATTCTGAGCCACTGGTCTAAAGAATAATCAAAAGAAAGTTTTTATCACGAAGAAAGAATGATATATATATCTAAATATATATATTAGATAACATTCATAATCGACCAAAGTTAATACGTATAAAATGAATAATAAATATTTGATCTTGAATTTTGTGTCTACATTATTTTCACTACCCGTATAACAATAACAATAACAATAACAATAACAATAACAATAACAATAACAATAACAATAACAATAATAATTTTAGCCCGGAAATCTGATCAGGCACTGGCGGCGCGCTAGCCTGGCCAATCAAATTTGATAGGTGTATTTATAGGAAACTCGAATAAGGGCCTGATCAGCTGGGTTGGTTAGGCGCTAGCCTGGCAAGGTGTAACATCACTGGTTTGGCGCAGGGCAGTATGCCACCTCAGAAACTCGGCAGAGACGAGTAAAACTAGTCAGCACCTGGTCAGCGCTGCACAGTGGGGGATTTCGGCCGAAAAGTGGCCAAAATTGGAAAAAGTGATTTTTTTTTTTTTTTAATGTATGACCGGTGGGGATCGGTTCAGGAATAACCCCTCTATTCAAAACCGTTAAACCCAACCCCCGATAACCTGTGGTTGCCGAGATATTTCAGTGTAAAGTTGACCCTCTGCAACGGCACATGCTCGACGCGCGCGTCAACAAAATTCGTTACAAAGTTCGAAGTAATATTTACGCGAAGTTAAAATCACAAAAAAATATTGAAAATATGGCTGAGGTTCCTGGAAGTATGTAGAATATTATGGGTATTTTACTTTTTCTAAAAAAACTGTCGCTCTGTTTGTTTATTACATATAACAATACATCGAAAAAGTGACTATTTGTTTGAAAGAAAACTGACGATACACAGACGAAAAGTACCAAATCCCGCGGAATCCCGCGATCATTCTGCGATTAATTTGAAGTATCAACTATTAGTAAATGATTCTGAAAGAGCTAGCGACCAGTTTTGACCGGGTTAGATGTAACCTATTTTATTGGATCAGCGTGTGCGCTCAGCAAAGGCCTCCGGCTGGGGCGCCATGCTATCTGCCTACCTGCTCGGGCGCGCAGCTGTAGGTCAGCTAGAACGTACATTGTGTCTCTTCTCGAAACGGATTACTCAGGGGTGAGGGGCAGTTCGTATAATTTTAGCATTTGAATAACAAAAGACTGTCCTTTTCTGCAGAATGTATTAATGTGAAATCTTCTCGCAAAGGCACGTTCGAAAATTCTAAAGCATATTAAAATATAAAGAATATTTTATACACCTTATTTTCATCTCTAACACAGGTCTACAATGATTTTGGTGCCGCTAAAACTAAAGCAGATATTAAGTATATTAGATATCCTAACTCCAGCAATATCCTTATTTTTTTAATGCTACGTGTAGTTTTCGAGAAATCGCAGGTGTAAAATAAAATGAAAATAAACGATTTTGAAACATTTTGTTGAATTATTCTACATATACGACGACATATCAACGTTACTAAGTAAGAAATGAAATCAATTAAATATAATGACTATAAATATGACAAAATACAGTTTTTTGGTAATTATCTATAGATATAAACCTGGACGTAGCTTCAATGTTTTGACGACTCCGTACGACTTCTCGAGGGTTAATTAACCAAATTATAACAAAGAATCGTCGGCACCAAGATTTTTTTTTTTATTTGTAGGCCTGTGTAATCAAATCTTGATTAAAAAACCATATATGATGTAATGTGCAAACAGAGCTCCATAATAGATGTTATTTCAACATTGCAAATAACTGTAATTATATATGTGTCCCTTTTTTTTTACAAAGGATCTCAGGATCACGTTGTCGTTTAGACGCGGAAAAAAATATTTTCGATACTGCGGCTGATATCCTGTAGCGACGCAGAAGATGATTCAACCGGGGAACTGCCCATATCCGAGAGCGAGGAGTATGATTCCAACTGAGTTTTAATGCAATTTTTTTGAATAAAACTAATTATCATAATCAATCGTCACCAAAATATCTCAAATTTTTTCATAGTCAACCCAAAAACTCCTTCAGTATTATTTAGCCATTTCCAACCAATATTTCTAAGACCGAACGACGATATCTCGGCCGCCATTTTGTTATTCAAAATTTCGATACCAAATTCGTAATCAGCGACCCCAAAAACGTATCTTAACCAACTTTCAGCCATTTCCAACCAGTATTTCTAAGACCGAACGACGATATCTCGGCGGCCATTTTGTTTTTGAAAATTACATCACCAAATTCGTATTCAGCGACCCCAAAAACGTGTCCTAGCCAACCTTCAGCCATTTCCAACCAGTATTTCCGAGACCAAACGACAATATCTCGGCCGCCATTTTTTTTTGAAAATTTTGATACCAAATTCGTATTCAGCGACCCCAAAAACTACGAAATACCAAATTTGGTACAGTTCTAATCTTTCCGTGAATTATGGCCAGTTTTCGGCCGAAATCCCCCACTGCAGTGCGCCGGCTCATAATTTCTACTAGGGTGGTATGGGTACCAAAGTACCAGAATAATAGTGTGTGTCACTCAAACTATATATTGGTACCCTTTGGTAGGTACCTATACCAGAGCTCGCCAAAAATCGCCTTATGCCTGTCCTCCCTGCGCCTGCCACTTATAGAACAAGATAGAGGAGTTGAAAGTCTATATGGCTGCCAGTGAGTCGGTTCCAAGTTTGCGTTTCAAGTTTGAAACTGGTCCTGGAGTTGCAAGCGATTTTCGTGACGTATTTGTGGTTCTTGAAGTACAGTAGACTCTAGATAAGTGGCCATCTCACGGGGCTATAGGAGAGGAAAATGGCTACTTACGAAACGCTCCCACCACGGCTGAGAAAGAGGCGCATGACGCGCGGTGGGAGAAGCTGTTGGTGCGCATACTGCTGTGGTGGGGGGCATAGTATTTGTGTGAGTGACCGTCCGTGTGAAGGGGAAGTCGCTCGCAGGGCCACTTAGCGGATGGCCACTTATCTAGAGTCTAATGTAGCTAAGTGTTTTATCTTGTGAAAACAAAAAGATCTATATATAGTTTTTCACCCTTCGGAGTCCACCAAGGCAATTTTTCCTCCCCTGGGAGGTTAGATCTCCTTGAATAACTAAAAATTCAAATAGTTCCAAGGTACAAAGGTCTATAAACGTAAACATACACGACCCAAAGGTTCTTCACAACATAAGGAGAAGACAGGACAATCAACATACTGCGGTATATGCGAATACGCAGGACATAGGTATTTCTGTGTACAATAGAGTATAGCCATGTTGTGTGAGAGTGTGTGTTAGCCGGCCGATACTGAATGTCACCCTAGCCTAAGTAGTATACGCCCAGAGCGGGTCGCGGACGCATGTGCTCTGCACGCATGGACCGATTGCTGTAAACCCTGCCATGTTATCTTCAATAAAGTATATTTTGTAGTATTAATAATTTTGCTGTCTACAATTAGTTTCCTTACACCACACATACCATACATATAGTGTGGTCTATGGGAGACGCCGGCAACAACTTGAGAAAAGGAGAGAGTATATAGAGGATTTGGCACTCCTTCTTTTCAGAGCTCGTGCTAAGGCTGCTTCTGGTTTGGACTTAATCAGTAACGAAATGTTAGCTAGGGCACCCCAGTCATTTAAGGTATTATTGTTGAAGACTTTTAATCTCTTTTTAGAACATGGATGCAATCCTGAATCTTGGAAATAATACTTGGTGTGCGTGCCCGAGTCGAAATTTAGCCCCTATTTTAATCCTCTTAGCATCTACCTCAACCTCTTTACACCCTGCTTTCACCTCAAGCGCCTATTTTGAACCTTCAGGCCCTCCGTGGCCAAAATTTAGCGCCTACTTTAGTACTCACAGCGTACATATGCACCTCTTTGAACACCGATCGACCTCAAGCGTCCGTTTAGGACCTCCAAGTCCTCCGCAGTTATAATTGAGGACCTATTTTGATACTCACAGAGCTCGATCAAGTGTCGAATATACTCGAATTATAATAAATATTAAAAACTACACCAAGAAAATGATTTATTTAAATCTGGACTTTGTTTAAAATATAATTTTAAACAAGTACATTTGCATCTTTGGCAACGCAATTTCTTTCGTAACAATAAAAAAATGTATAATTTTCTTCAAAAAAATCTCTAATTGGCGGAAACGGAATATACGGAATAAATATATTTAAAGTGAACAAATTTTCTCATCGTTACAAATATAGTTTGGTTGCCACGGCTAAAAATTTACTTGCAGCAAATACATTTTTGCAATAAGTCAAAATTCAAACAAATCGTTTTAGTGGGTACCCGTGTAGAAATTTGTTCGGTAATCAGGCTTAATTGACAACACAAAGGCGCCTATCAGGATCAGTCGTGGATTCCACAATGATAAATCCCAATGGCTGGTATCAATAAAACGAAGTAGATACTAATGCTTCAAGTATTAGCATCTACTACGAAGAATTTAGGGGTTAATACTTCCCCTCGTAGTAAATACTTTACTTGCGTAGTAGATGCTTCCCTCGTGTAGTACATGCTACGCGAGTGAAGTATCTGCTACTCCTAAAAAGCATTTGCTTCAATACTGTAGTATCTACATTTTTTATATCTTTATATATCTTTATATAGGTATGTTTTTTTTACGAGTAGTGCAGTATCCACTAAGACGTTGAATGATGATCTACTACCTCAACAGTCTTTTTCAAAATATATTCGGGATTACAGTTTATATTAAGTTGGTATCTTATAAGTTCTTAGACTGAGACTAGATTCTTTATTTTTATTTTTTTTTCATTTTTCAATTCTCATTCTTTTTTCTTAGCTCACTCGCTGCTCCCGATGACGTTCGGTAAAAAAATGTAATTCTGTGAAAGACGAGTAGTCGCCGGAGAAGGCATTCAAAGTCCCGGCTACGATTCTATCAAAACGAGCTCCTTTTATCTCTGGATTAGTACGAGCTGACTCCTTCCGTTTCTCTGAAGCTGAATGTTTTCTTTCTTTGCCTGTTTCGACGGGTGGTTCTTCCGAAGTTCAGTCTGTGTTTGATAAATGTCTTGTATCAGTCAAGAAGTAATAATGAGTTACACGATAGTCTCAATGATCTAGAATCTAGTCCTGGACATGCTTTCACACGCAAAACTCACATAAAATCTTGTTTTTCAGGCATACCGTAACTTGCATTACCTAATTTAATTGTATTTTAATAAAATCATCTTACTTTAAACTTTAAGGTTACAATTTCTTTTGTCATCACTTAAAAAGATTGAAAAAATAAACTTTCGCCTGTTTGTATTCTTCGAGGGGGAAGTTATTAATTACAATTATTTCCAAACTGATTTACACGTCAATCCAACGGGTTATTATTAATAATAATATTACTTATAATAATTATTATTCTTAGGTTAGTCCTCTGCGGTATTCTCAGGTTAGATTCGACTGTCATTAGTTATGTGATATTTGGTGAGATTGAGTTAGCTTCGCGCTCGGCCGACAATGCGGTGCTGTGTGTTCATTTTGTGTTGCCAACATAACTGACTTGTCCAGAAAACTGGCCGTCTCATAATCCATGACCCCAAGTCATGGACGTAAGAAGTATATGGACGGAGCGTAAAGTACCTCAATGGGCGAGGGGTTTGGACCTGCATAGGGCCACAGCGGGGGGGAACACCGCCATATTGGTACGGGCGAATAGTGCTGCTGCCTATAGGCCATAGCTGTAAATAGTCATGTTAACGAGGTTATATCAGTGTTGAATGAGGCTGAATCTAGCGGCCGGAGCTAGCGGCCGCTCGGAGCGAGCGAAGTTATTGCAAGCGAATATAGAGTTGAAATTTCATATACATACTCACGAGTGACATTCGAACTGAGAAAAAAATTAAAATCCTGGGGTACGATCTTCCGAAAATTATTAAATATTGGTAATCGCTCACTAACGGGCTAGCGGCCGCTAGCTCCGGCCGCTAGATTCAGCCTCATCAGTGTTGATGATTGACGGATGCCACTGTACTTGTATCGCGATTTGTATTCAAAACTGATCGATTTCTTTGAGTACGATGCCGCATTGTGTAGTACCGCTGTGTTTCAGTCGCACCTCGGCTAAAAGCAAGCGGCAAGAAGAAATAGAAAAGGACAGGATTATCACGTTTCACCGGTAAGCTATTACTCGTTTGGAACCATTCAGTCGCGGTGCAAGTACAACAAGCTGTCTATTTTGAATTCTCTTAATCTATTTCTTTTACCACTGACAAGTGTAGTAAATAATAATCAGCTCTCATTTAATCAGATGTATTATTTATTGTTAGATTCCCTAAAGAAGAGGCCCGAAGATTGAAATGGATTAATGCTGTAGGATTGCAGTTATCAGCTGTGCCTAAAACTGCATTTGCTTGTTCACTGCATTTCTCTGAGGAATGTTTTGATCGTACATCACTTAGTTGCGTAAGGTTGAGAAATAGTGCTATTCCATGTGTGAGTGCAACCATTATTTTATTAGCAATACCATTGTCATACATGATATAAATCATCCTCTGTTATTAGTTCCTAACAAAACTCGACTAATGTATTGAATTACGGTTGAACATTACAGGCAAACATAAAAAATTCCCCGAAATTGGTAGATCATTATCTATATGATAATGAAGCATCTGAACCACTGTCATTTGAAAATAGCAAATCGACTTCCACGAATAGTGAAGCTATAGAAGTTATTGATGAGAAAATTCATGACAAGTCTGATGAAACTGTAAGTCCTCGGTTGTTTGTGAAAACATATCGCATCACTAATGCCATAAGGTCGTAAGCGCAAAAAAAAAAAAAAAAAAAAAAAAATCGTGTTTTTGGTGGAAAAATCTTTTTCATGCCATATAACATCGTACGGGCATATCTGCAAAAAAAATAATTTTTTGGCGTTTACGACCTTATGGTATTAGTGACGCGATATCCCGAGAAAAAACGATTAGATATATTCGGATATAATTATATCTAATCATCCAGATATAATTATATCCGAAAATTGGCCCGATATAATTGTATATAATCAGATCTGACTATATATAGCTATATATAAATAGATATATAAATTGTTGGCGTAAATATCTAGATACAATTATATCTATTCGACTAGATATGATGAGACACAATTGTATGATTATCGGTGCGTTCCGAAATCAGCTGCATGCTGCTTCAGCCAGCAGCTTGGGTTCTAGACAAAACGATCATTACGTGAGTACAGTAGATAATTTACCGGTAAGTTCGCGGAAAGCATTCCGGAATTAAATGGGAGAGTGTGGGTAACTTTTTTTCGTGTAGCAACTGCTGCGATTACGGAATGATCGGTTCGTTCAGAACCTATGTTGCTAGCTGAAGCAGTGTGCAGCTGATTTCGGAACGTACCCTAGATTCGAAAATTTTGCTTTTTATTCCGTTATTTTTGAAAGAAACAATTTCATTTTCCAATGTCTGAGCATTCGTAAAATATTGAAAATGATTGAAATTGGTAATTTTTCATCAATTTTCAAATAGATGATTACATCTGATCATGCCGTATCCGCGATATGAACATATAACTATATATGAACCTATATATGATTTTATATTGTTCCGTATGAGCTTCAACTGATTTATATTTAATTATATCTGATTATATATGGGCCTAGGTCTGACTATATACAGGGTGTCCCAGAACTAAGTGAAATAAATGATAGGGGTAATAGAGGGGGTCGAGCTGACTAAATTAACCCAAAGAACATGTGGTCTCCGAGTCCGCGTTCGCGAGATACGACCGGTTGAAAAATCGCGTTGGGCGCTGGCATGTAGGCAACCGCGGACACAGCAGGCAGCATTAGCAGTCTTTTTTATAAGTGCGATCTTTCTGATGCGAGTCATGACACTTTTGAATTAGAAAATTTCAAACAAAAATACTTTTGATATCAAATTTTATTATGGAAACAAGTAATGTTGTTGTGTTTGGCGAAAACTCAATGTCGAAAGTGTTTTTGTTTGATATTTTCGAATTCAAAAGTGTTATGACTTGCATCAGAAAGATTGCGCTTATCAAAAAGACTGTAACCGCTGCCTGCTCTGTCGGGGGTTGTCTACATGCCGGCGCCCAACGCGATTTTTTAACCGATCGTATCTCGCGAACGCGGCCTCGGAGACTACATGCTCTTTCGGTCGATTTACTCAGCTCGACTCCCTCTATTACCCCTATCATTTATTGTACTTAGTTCTGGGACATGCTGTATAGTTCAACATGAGCTTTAGCAGATCATATCTAATCATATATGGTTGTATATAGTCCTATATATAATTCTATATGGGCCTATATACAGCGCCGGATTTAGGCTTAGGCCCGTGAGGCCCTGGCCTAGGGCGCCAAATCTGAGGGGGCGCATTGATTCATGTTAGCATAAAAATTGAAGATCCCGAGAAAAAACGATTAGATATATTCGGATATAATGATATATAATTATATATTAGTTTATATATAACCATTTCAAATTATATATGTTTTCACATATAACTATATATATTGTAACTTTTCGGCTTTTACGAACCTTCTGGTTATAGTAAAAATCGGTTGCTACGGGTTCGAATTTTTATTTATTCTCTGAAAATTAATCATTTAGTATTATTATGGACTCCTCGTACTGAGAGGTGAGGAAAAGGATGGGTCTACCATGCAAAAGCCACCTCGTTCAGATTTTTATAACCCTATGCTAGCTACCGAACTCGGGTAGGTTTAATTACCAAAGCCGTATTAATTCCGAATGGAAGATTCAGAAATATCTCTACAGAGCCGGGTTTTGACACCAAGCCTGTCTCGCCTGATATTGAATATTTTAAAGATTATCTACAGATCCGGGTTTTTACACCAAGACTGCCTATCAGACTCGGGTTTCCAACGGTTGGCCCTCGAACACGGATTTTTACATCAATTGCAATGTCGTTCGCATCTTCCGTTGTACGCCAAAGCTGTAACTACTCGGCTTGTTCTGGTATTATGTTTATGTCAAATGGGTTGATAAGAAAATACCAGGCAATTTATCAGTAGTTAAGGGGCTTTCCTACCCAATCCACAACATTGTAATAAACGCGTGCAGAAGGTGCTATTAAACGGAATATCTCTGCCTGGTCACCGAAATCAATGAAACGAAATACGTCGCGCAATTCTATGTGCAACTCCGAACATGTACAGCCAAAAAATTGTTCGTTTTGCGCAAAAATAGAGAAGATATCCACGAAAAACAGTTTTAGAAGCGTTTTTCATGGTCGCGCACAGTCACTGAACACACTAATGACAGACATGTATTGGTAATCCGCGCCATTTTTATTACTTGGCTCGTTAGCGCCACCTGGAAGGTTTTTGCGTATTCAACCCCAAGCATGAAAAAAACACTGCGATGTAGCGATAGACGCGGATAATATAACGTACCGTTTGTGACATCTAGTTTTATATCTAGTTTTATATGTATGGCCATACATATTGCGGTGATACTCTAAAGATTTTTGCTGCAAGAGCAAGAAAAAAAATATTGCTTTAAAATTACACACCCTATAAAAATTTATATAGGGCGCCATTACTTCTTAGGCCTAGGGGGTAATTTGCGGTAAATCCGGCGCTGCCTATATATGATTATATATAGTTCTGAGCAAGTTTCCATCGGTTATATCTTATCATATATAACTATGTACACATCCATATATAGTTATATATGGAAACATATATAATTTGATATGGTTATATATAAACTAATATATAATTATATATAATTATATCCGAATATATCTAATCGTTTTTTCTCGGGATGGTATAAGTATTTTCATATTTATATTATAAAGGAGTCATAATCGTATCATAAGAAGTGTTTCAAATGAATTGCAATCTACAGGTTGTTACACGTCATGGTACTTGTAAACGCCGTATACCATTTGAAGATTTAAATGATAATAGTCCACCAAAACGGCAATATATAACTTCAACGTCAAATGAAACACCTACGGAGATATCTACAGGTAGGTAGTTCATTCGGAAATCTTTATAGAAACATAAATGCAATATGTTAGGAAATACGCTGAACACTGTATACATACGTATGTATACATACGTATGTATACATACGTATGTATACATACGTATGTCGACTATAGGATTTATCATTGCCAGGCTATACTGTATTCCCTTTGCTTCTACTTATTTGTTTATCTTAGTCAGTTACTTGTAAGCCACGACGACGACGGGTCGTCGTCCGTATCTGTATTAATATAATAAATCATATACTATCGTTCAAGTGCTCAGCTTTATTTTACATATCCTATCAGGTTATGGGCCCAGGGTATGTAACCTGCGTGATCAGTAGATGAATACCAAGTATTTCGCGTTAGATACGGTTTTTCGCGAAAAGTAAGTGAATCCTTGTAGTTGTCGGGTGGTGTGCGTGCGTCGGTCCGGTCCGTGCTTGTTTTTTCACTGTCGGTATACAGTGAGTTGTTGTTAACGGCAGAAAGATGAGTGAGCAAATGCAAATAGCTGCAGCTCATCGCCTAACCGGGAAGAACTATAAAGTTTGGAAATTTCATATCAATGCGTTATTGCGTGAAAAGGTTTAGAGAAATGCGTGAAAGAAACGATAGCCGTCACAGCAACGGCAGCAGAGAAGGCTGACTGGAGCAGAGATGATGGCAAAGCAATGGCGATTCTGTGCTCATCTCTCGTAGAAGACCAAGCACAACATATTTTAACATGTTCAAGCGCAAAGGAAGTTTATGAAAAACTCAAAGCTATATACGAAAAGAAGAGTGAAATAAGCGTGATGAGCTTGTACGAAGAATATTTTGCTATAAAAATGGCCGAGGATGAATCGGTTGCATCGCATGTGTCAAAAGTTGAGAAACTTGCCGCGGAAATTGAAAATCAGGGAGAAAAGCTATCGGATAATATCAAGATGTCGCGGATAATTAGCAGTCTTATGCCCCGTTTCCAAGGATTCAAAACTGTGTGGTACAATATTAAGGAAGGACGTAATTTGAATAATCTGTTGGCAAGACTTCAGCGTGAAGAAGACCAGCTAAACAAAGCCGATGAGGCAGAGCAAAGCGACACAGCTTTCGCAGTTCGAGGACGTAAACAAACAGATATGTCGAAGAAAGGTTATAACGATGATGCCAAGAGCAAAAACAAAAGCACGCGTACATCGATTGCTGAGTTGAAGAAGAAAACACGGTGCAAAGCATGCAGTGAGCTTGGGCACTGGTATAGAGAGTGTCCAAAACGCGACGCGAAGAAGCAACAAACGGCGTTTGTAGTAGTGTGCGATAAAATAAAAGGTGCTTCGTCGAAGGATGTATGGATAGCTGATTCCGGAGCAACGCGGCATATGACGTCAAGAAAGGACTGGTTTAGTGTGTTGCACATGGAAAAATCGCAAAATCTGGTTAAAGTGGCTAGTGGTGCAAAAATGAAAATTGAAGGACACGGTACGATAAACATGTCCATATGGAATGGAAGTACATGGGAGTCATGTGTACTGGAGAACGTATTGTATATACCAGACCTCAGTCCAAATCTGTTTTCCACAGGCACAGCCACGTCGAAAGGCTTTGTTATGATCGAAAGGGCACATGACTGTGAGTTGCGTTATGCTGATGGTAGAGCAGCTGTCATCGGTACAAAAGACAGTAACAATCAGTATCGCTTGTGTTTTCGAGTGAAAAGCGAAACGATTGCAGTTGCCGACAGCGTTGAAGTGACCCTGCAGAGATGGCATCAACGTTTAGGACATTGCAGTGTACAGACAATTAAAAACATGGTGAATAAAGAAATTGTTAATGGTGTAAGACTTAGTGACAGACAGAAGTTCTTCTGCAGTGATTGTGTTCAGGGGCGCATGCTTCGCATGTCACATCCGACAAGTGAGAAGCGTGATTGTCAGCCCGGCGAAAGAATACACGCAGATGTATGCGGGCCAATGCATGTGACCGCAGTGGGAGGTTTTAAATACCTTCTGTTGTTCAAAGATGAGGCCACTAGTTTTCGGTACGCGCAGTTTCTCGTGACTAAGTCAGAAGTTTTCGGTCGTATTAAAGAGCAGATCGAAATGATAACGACTGTAACGGGTAATCGCGTCAAATCGTTTCGTAGTGATAATGGCCGTGAATTTATCAATCGCGAGGTTGATCAGTATTTTCGTGCGAAGGGTATTGTGCATGAAAGATCATCGCCGTACACTCCAGAGCAAAACGGCAGGGTTGAGCGTGAGAACCGTACTATCCAGGATTCTGCTCGCACGATGCTGCTCGCGAGTGGATTAAGAAAGAGTCTTTGGTCGGAGGCGGTACGCACCGCAGTGTATATTCTTAATAGAACACCGAATTCGCGAAATCCGACAGAGACACCGTATGAAATGTGGTTCAAGAAGAAACCGAGCCTGAACCACGTGCGAATTTTCGGAGCGGAAGCATACATGCATGTTCCGAAAGAAACTGGACGGAAGAAGTGGGATGCACGAGCGAGGAAAGTTCACCTCGTCGGTTATGAGTCTACGTCAAAGAACTATCGTTTGTTTGATTCAGAGAATAACAAAATAGTCATAAGCTGTGACGTGAGGTTCAACGAGGATGAATTGTTTTCAAAGCTGTCACAAGCTAACGAAGACCGAACGCTGGTGCTCTCGGATGACGAGGAAAAAGAAATCGAGGCGAATCATGACGAAGACCAGAATGCACCCGTTCAGCGCCGCGATTACAGTCGAACTCTTTCGGAATCATGAAGCCAAAAGAGTGACCAACAAGAAGAGGCTGAGGTTGGTGGAAGATACAATCTTCGACCGTATGTCTATGAGCCGAATCGCTTCGAGCACGAAGCTTTCTCGAGCATTATTGAAGAGGTTGAGACGTACGAAGAAGCTATTCAATCAAAAGACACGAAGAAATGGCAAGAAGCGATGGCCGAAGAACTAGAATCTTTGGAGAAAAACTGCACGTGGGAACCCGTTTCACGACCGCCGGATCGTAACATCATCACGTGTAAGTGGGTCTATAAAGTAAAAACAGTGCTCGGAATTGATAGAGTTAGAGCAAAAGCTCGTGTTGTTGCGAAGGGTTTTTCTCAACGTGCGGGGGAGGACTACAAGGAGACGTTTTCTCCTGTTGTGTGATATGACTCAGTGCGGACAATGTTAAGTGTAGCGGCTGTTAAAGATCTCGAGCTGGCCCAATTTGATATTAAAACGGCGTTCCTGAATGGAGACTTGGAGGAAGAAATATTCATGGAACCGCCGAAGGGACGCGACACAGGTGGGAGAGATCTGGTATGCCATTTAAAGAAAAGTCTCTACGGTTTAAAGCAGGCATCAAGAGCCTGGAATGTGAAGTTTACAAACTGTTTAAAAGAATTTAAATTGACGCCGAGTGAATCCGACTCGTGCGTTTTTCATGGCGAAGTTGATGGTGCAAAGGTGTATCTCTTGCTATATGTGGATGACGGTATCGTGCTATCTAGTAGTGAAAACGCTTTAACAAAGTTTTTGGACTATTTGAAGAAAAATTTTGAGATTACACTTGGGAATGGGCGATATTATGTCGGACTTGAGATTACGCGTGATCGTGAAAAACGGCAAATCTGTATCGGACAGAAGTGTTATATCGAGAAAATGCTAACAAGGTTTGGCATGAGCGATGCGAACAGTTTATCGGTACCAACAGATCCAAATGTTGTCTTGACAAAAAGTGACGATAAAAGGGCAGTGAAATTTCCGTACAGGGAAGCAGTAGGATGTTTGATGTTTACTTCCGTCGTATCAAGACCGGACATATCATTCGCAGTGGGAGAAGTTAGCCGCTTCTTGGAAAATCCGGGATTGGACCATATCAACGCCGTAAAACGTATTTTAAGGTATCTGAAGGGGACAGCAAACAAAGGTATCTGCTACAACTCGGCAGAACCACTGCTTGGATATACCGATGCAGATTTTGGGACAGACCTTGAGACCCGCAGGTCGAATACGGGGTTCGTTTTCGTAATGGGAGGTGGACCAATTGTATGGCGCAGTCGTCGTCAAAGGCGTGTAGTCACCTCCACAACTGATGCAGAATATATCGCTGGATGTGATGGGACAAAACAAGTGTTTTGGCTCCGTCAGCTGTTGGAGGATATTGGTGAAGAACAAACAGTTTCAACTCCATTGTTCATCGACAACATGTGCACAATTCAAATTATTAGGAACCCGGAGGCACATGCCCAAGCCAAGCATTCAGATATAAAACTGCGCTATATGCGTGAAGCAGTCGAAGACAAAGTGATAAGCGTGGAGTATGTGAAAAGCGAAGATCAACTGGCGGACTTTCTGACGAAGCCACTGACAAGTGCAAAGTTTAATTTAAGGGGTTATATACGTTTACGCTAGGGAAAATTGAGAGTTTTGATTGATTTTTTTTTTGGTATGTAATGATAATTTTATTCAAATCAACTCCATAGTATCGAATAACATGTGTTTCGCTGCATTTGTAGAAATTATTTCATTGGAAAATTTGAAAAATTGTAAAAAACACGGCCTTCGTCCCGAAACGCCTTTTTTTCCATCGTTTGCGGTGACTACGATTTCTCGAAAACCAATTCATCGATTAATCTGAAATTTGGAGGTGATGTTCTTAATTATGATAGCTAGTTCTTTAACGAAGGGATTTTTATTTGGACAAAAGTTTCTATTTTTTTCGGCCGGAAAACTCTATTTTTGGAACATGGAAATCCGATTTTTTTGGGAAAATCATCGCCATTTTTGTAACAATTTTTTTTTTTTGTAAAACCCTTCGTTCACGAACTAGCTATCATAATTAAGAACATCACCTCCAAATTTCAGATTAATCGATCAATTGATTTTCGTGAAATCGTAGTCACCGCAAACGATGGAAAAAAAAGGCGTTTCGGGACGAGGGCCGTGTTTTTTTACAATTTTTCAAATTCTCCAATGAAATAATTTCTACAAATGCAGCTAAACACGTGTTATTCGATACTATGGAGTTGGTTTGAATGAAATTATCATTACGTACCAAAAAAAAAAAAATCAATCAAAACTCTCAATTTTCCCGAGCATAAACGTATATAACCCCTTAAACCTTGAGAAGTTAGGTATCACGTCAGTGTACAGCGAGTGGGAGTGTTAGGAAATACGCTGAACACTGTATACATACGTATGTCGACTATAGGATTTATCATTGCCAGGCTATACTGTATTCCCTTTGCTTCTACTGATTTGTTTATCTTAGTCAGTTACTTGTAAGCCACGACGACGACGGGTCGTCGTCCGTATCTGTATTAATATAATAAATCATATACTATCGTTCAAGTGCTCAGCTTTATTTTACATATCCTATCACAATAACGTATTGAAATTTATTTAATTCTGTAGAGACTTCAACTCGCACAGATCCAGCAATGTTACCAATGCGAACCAGTGACAAGGCAACTTCTATTTCACCTGATCAAACATGGGATACTCCGAGAAAAATCTTTTTGCGGAAAACATTACGAAATCAAGAAGAAACATCGAAACGAATGCTACACGCACTCAAAAAACAAAATCGACGACAACTAAAAAAAATTAGTGAACTGAAATCAATTTTGAACAACTTGAGAAAAAGGAATCTGATTGACGAGGACCAAAATGAAATATTAAAGACTATCGGTATGTCAAATACACACTTCTTAAAACACTTTGTTGTAAAACAAACTAGCAAACTCTGCAAAAAGGGGAAAAAGACTGATAAGAACTCTAAGCAGTATTAAATGTTATGATTCTTGGGTATGTAGCACTGAGTAGTACGCAAGGCAAAGTCACATACACTATAGCACCTGTATGACGGATGTGTCACGAGCAGGCTGTGTGAGTTTATTGTATATAGCGGCCTTTTAATGTGCGTATTATTATTTATTAAGTAATTAATTAAATATTTTTTTTTTTTTTTTAATTAATTACTTAACTTATCTATCCCTGATTATTTAATTTGTAAATAATTCTTTTGATGAGAAAAATTAACGGACGATCCGGGAATCGAACCCAGGATCTACGGACGCCTATCCGGGGACTTACACCCGAGACCACCTAGCTCGCCCACGGATCACCGCAATAATCAGGGATAGATAAGTTAAGTAATTAATTAAAAAAAAAAAAAAAATATTTAATTAATTACTTAATAAATAATAATACGCACATTAAAAGGCCGCTATATACAATAAACTCACACAGCCTGCTCGTGACACATCCGTCATACAGGTGCTATAGTGTATGTGACTTTGCCTTGCGTACTACTCAGTGCTACATACCCAAGAATCATAACATTAGATATACTGAGCGCAAGAATTTAAAAGATGAGAAAAGTTGCGGTGATCCGTGGGCGAGCTAGGTGGTCTCGGGTGTAAGTCCCCGGATAGGCGTCCGTAGATCCTGGGTTCGATTCCCGGATCGTCCGTTAATTTTTCTCATCAAAAAAATTATTTACAAATTAAATAATCTAAGCAGTATTCTCCAGAAATAAGAACGTTTGCTGTGACACTACATTATTATTCACCTAGAGCATAAAACTATGTGCGCAAACATTTTGACTCATGCTTACCACATCCTAAAACAACCAGTGCATGGTATCGCTCGATCAATGGGGATCCCGGATTTCTTGATGAAGCTTTCGCATCTATTGCAGAACGTGTCAAGATTGCTGATAATAAACTTGTAGGCCCGTTAGTTTTTGATGAAATGTCAATTCGACAGCACGTGGAGTATGATGGTCAAAAGTACTGTGGTTATGTAGATTTTGGGAAAAATATTGTTAGCGATACCACCGCTATTGCAAAGGAAGTTTTGACGTTCCTTTTTGTATGCATGAATGGTACTTGGAAGATACCAATAGGATATTTCATCACTAATGGTGTGAATGCAGACCAAAAATGTAATTTGATTTTACAAAGCATCTCTTTATTGCATAATTCGGGTGTTAGGGTTGCTGCTATAACATTTGATGGCACACGCACTAATCTATCTGTTGCGAAACAATTTGGATGCAATCTATCTCCTGACTCTTTACAGACTAACTTCATACATCCGGACACCAATGAAAAGATATTCATAACGCCTGACCCATGTCATATGGTGAAACTCGTTAGAAATACTTTTGCTGATTTAAAAGTCTTTGTTTATGGTAATGGACAAAAGGTGGAATGGGAATTCCTAAGAGAACTGAATCTGATACAAACCAATGAGGGCTTACATGCAGCCAACAAACTCCGTTCTGCGCATATCTATTATAGAAAACAGAAAATGAAAGTTCGTTTAGCTACTCAACTATTTAGTACATCGGTTGCTGACTCGTTAAAGCTATGTAGGGATGATTTACAGCTTCCGAAATTTGAAGATAGTTATGCGACCGAACATTTTGTGCGAATTATTAATGATTTATTTGACATTTTAAATTCAAAAAACTTGAGACAAATTCATTTTAAAAAAGCATTCTATTCCAAAAATTATTCCCAAATATCGCAAAGATTAGATGACTGTAAAAATTACATATTAAATCTCCGACTCTTAGATGGTCAAAGAGTTGTAGACTCTCTGAAAAGCACCGGATTCACTGGTTTTTTGATATGTATTGAGAGCTTAAAGGGTTTATACCATGAACTTTGTGAAAAAACAAAAGTATTAAAATATATTCCGACATACAAACTGAGCCAAGACCATATCGAATTATTATTCGGTTGTATAAGATCAAAGGGTGGACATAATATTAATCCTACTGTTCGTCAGTTTAAATCAGCTCTGAAAAAGTTATTAATCCACTCAGAAGTACGCGATGCTGGCACAGGTAACTGTATCGCATTAGAAAATATTGCCATTCTCCATGTCACTTCCGGTTACAAGTCAGAAGATGTTATTAATATGTCATCACGCTTAAATAAACTTGCCACTGACGATGAGATCGAACCACCACCTGACCTAGATATTCTTCTGAACACAACGCAAGATCATTCATATCTTCCAGATATGACATCGCTTACCCATTTTTCAGCAAGGGTAATTGCTTATATCGCAGATTTTGTTGTTAAATATTTAAAAACAAAGATACACTGTGAGGAATTTCTTGACGCATTAACAGGCAGCATATATCATATGGAATCAAGCCTTATCAAAATAAAAAATCATGGCGGTCTCCAGTTCCCATCCATAGACGTAATTAAACTTTGTAAAGAAAGCGAGGAAATCATACGCTTTACGTTAAAAGAAAGTGGAGGGCAGTTTTTAAATAAAAAATATACGGGAAGATATTTCGTTAATGCGGTACTTTCAAAGTTCAGTGAGTCAGATTCATGTTTTCGAGAACTACGCTACCATACTCTTGACCAGAACGTGCTAGAAAATCATGCCGCTCACTTGATGAAGGCGGTTGTCGACAAGTACGTTAAAATAAGGCTATTTTATATAGGCAAACAGATCATGAATCGCTCGGATAGCGATCGACATAAATTCACCAAATTGATCCTCTTCAAAGGGCAATAACATTGTTTATTTGTCAATTTTTTTTTTAAGATATTATGTTGTCAATAAATATATAATATGTTGTCAATAAATATATAATACTTTGATAAATTGATAGCACTTATTATTATCATTCCTCAAACTCCTAACTTATATTTTCTTCGCTTCAAATCTTTAATATAGTCTTATGAGTTTCATTACAGCGGCTGCATGAACCTATAATTCAATTTGAATATCCGCCAAATCGCCCATACCAATATGGCGGCCCCTCCCGCCGCGAACTGGGACACTACCCGCGCCTGACCGCTCCGTCCATATACTTCTTACGTCCATGCCCCAAGTGTACACATAGCGTTATTAGGAAATTGCTATAAGCCTCTGATAGGGGGGCGTTCAGATATTAACATAACATTAATTGGGGGGGGGGGGGGGGGGGGGGGGGGGAAGGGGCATGTGAGGTTGTTACGTAACTTCAATTGGACACTGAAGACTAGAAAAAAAGGAATTCCACAATTTATCAGACGACTCTGAAATGCATTTTTCAGATTCATTGCCTGGATGGGCGTTCGCAACGCCATCTTCGAAAAATAGTAGAATAATCCTAATATTGATCCTAATACAGCTAATCGCATTTCTTATTTTCAATCGGATAAGCTTTTTGTGTATATTTAATTGCAAAAAGTAAAGAAATTAATTCTACATAGATAACAATTTCGTAGATTCCCACACGGCACGTTATATTTCTGAAATATTTCATTACATCAAAAGTACACCGTGCATATTTTGGTGTAATATTGGTGTTATTCTGGTAAAACACTATTATGTGTCCAAAATTACACCAAAAACACACGGTGTAAAAGTGGTGTAAAAGTTGTTCCGTCCATAGACGCAGTTCTTAATATTAACATATAATAAGTAGCTGTAATCAATTATTTTTATGCCAACGCTGACTCAGCCTATACCTGAAAGCTGAGAATGTACGCATTGTACAAAGAGCCGGACGTCGATCATAAACCAACGGTAACTTTCGACCAATTTCAATTTTTCGATGTGCACATTTGGCGACCAAATGTGCACTCGGGAACTCTGGGTTTCCCATTTTTTACAACCAGGCTATGTAAACTTTCTAACATTTTCACTTTATTTTCTCTTATCACTTACCTCTTCCAAGAAAATGCATGTACCTTCTCCTACCCCTACAAACAACATTTCCCTCCAAAACTCTTGACCAATCCTAAAAATCCACCAATCACAATAATCAACCAATTACAAAAATCGTCCAATTAACACAAGCTCCTGCACCCCTCCACCTCTCCAAAATCTTCCAAATTCTTCCTTTCACCAACTTCCAAAAGTCAGTACACATCGACTCGTCAAATCAACCACATCTATCTAACAACTAACAAGTACAGATCAAATCCTCAAATCAACTACATCTATCTAACAACTAACAAGTACAACACAATTCTTCGAACCTACAATATCTATTTAACTAACTATCAAATCAATCAATCGTTGATATATCAAACGAACAACTATTTCAACTCACAAACTATTCACATAAACGCTAAAGATAAACTATTAAACTATTAAATAATAACTATTTGTAACCTTGTTGAACAACTTAAATTATCAGTTTGTAAATATACAGTTATTAGTTATCTTAATTCGTCTACAATTTCTTCAACCTTATTTTTAACGAGAATTACCCTCATTACACCTAAAGTATAGTGTGGGACAAAACAAAAGTAGTGTGAAAAATTCTGAAGTACACCTTGTCATTTTGGTGTAATTTTAGACGCATTATAGTGTTCCACCAAAATAATACTAATATTACACCAAGATCGAATTTTTGTAATGAGGTATAATTTGGGAGCAAAATCGGTGTAAAATCGGTAGAGTGTGAAATCGGTGTAAAAGATGGTGTAAAAATCGAGCAAACACACCGTTTAATTTTGGTGTAATTTTGGTGGCAATCTGGTATTGCACCAAAATTACACCAACATCATACCACACTTAAAACACACTAATATTACACCAAAAATAACGGTGTATATGAATCCGCTAGGGGATCAGTCTGGCCTTGACAAATCTGTTCCAGAAGAATGAGGGGTCGGCATCGCAGGTCGACGAGTTCTCAACCACACTGATCTCGGCTTTGGGTGACGCTTCAAGACTAATGATAGACTTACATTATTATATGTCGCTGTCAAGACGAGCTGGCATATCGACAGCTTCAAACCCAATCGTAAAGAAGACAGCCGAGAACAGCGTTGTTGACACGTTCCTGTTTGGCGTGGATTTCGCGGATAAACTAAAGGCGGCACAGAGTGTGGAAAATTCGTCGAAATTATTAGCCAAAGGAAGAAAGGAATACGCTCCAAAGAAATACGGGAGCGCACGACCTAACTACCCGAATCCTTTAAACTCCAATGCCCCCTCCAGGAAACCAGTCAGCCAGAACCAGAACATACAGAACTCGCACAGCCAGACAACTCGTTACCAGTCGCAGAACGGGAGCGCAAACCGGGGGGGGGGGGGGGGGGGGGGCGGCAGAAACAGCGCTACAACAATCGCCAAGCACCACGTTAGACGTAAGAATAGCTGGAAGGTTAAGCAATTTTATTAAGATATGGAGAAAAATTACTTCCGATCCTTTCGTGTTGTCGATAGTTAAAGGTTACAGGATTCCCTTCCCTACTGAAAATCGCGGCATGAGATCTGATGTCAGACCAAATTCTTTTATGAGATCTGATATCATCTCACCTGAGAACAGGTGAGATCCTACCTAGGCCTCACATCAGATCTCGGTAACGAATTTCGATTTTCAGTAGGGTTCACTCGTAAACCCTTGCAATATGCTCCACCAAAGGAGCCTACCTTTTCAGTAGAAAAGACTACAATAGTAGGAAACCTTATTACAGATCTATACGACAGGGGAGTAGTGGATAGGGTTAATCATTGTAAAGACCAATTTCTTTCGTCATATTTCTTAGTCGATAAAGCTACGGGAGACAAAAGGTTTATACTGAATTTGTAAAAATTAAACGAGTTCATATCCCCTTCACATTTTAAAATGGAAGACTTGAGGACGGCATCACGACTTGTCACTCAAGATTGCTTTATGGCGACAATTGACCTGAAAGATTCTTATTTTCTAATACCAATTGCTCGATCATTCAAAAAATACCGGCGTTTCTCCTTTCAAGGAGTTGTATACCAATTCAATTGTCTCCCTTTCGGACTCTGCACTGCTCCTCTAATCTTTACCTAACTTCTAAAACCGGTAGCACACCTGTTAAGATCTGAAGGATTGATGTCCGTTATTTATCTACACGGAGAGACTTTTCCTAGTAATATTTCTTAAAATTCTTACCAGAATTTACTATTTTCGATGCAATTTTGGGATATATCGGCATTTTAGCACTTATTACTAGTTTGCCTAGTAAACCTGTAAGTTACTATCATCATTGGAATAAAACCCAAGACATTTGTACAAACTCTTTTACAAATGAGAAAGTTTACTAGTTAGGATGGTAATAAGTATGGCGAATCTTATACTTATACCTAAAACGAGCAGTACCTCTTCCAAGTCAGTATGGTAAAGTCGTGATCGTGGCGCAATGGAATTTACCATACTGACTTGGAAATTTTACCAGTCATTTCAGGAAAAATTCCATGTCAAAAATTAAAAAGCTGGAAGGAGGTGATAGGCGGTTCAGCAGTTCCTGGATCTTACATTGTGTAGCTTTACTGTTGTGGTCATTGTTGTTCAGAGTTTGTTACATGTGTGTGTTCGTCCGCACTCTAGGGGCTGGCGCAATCTATAGTCGTCGTCTTAAACTTCTAGCCTAACTTCACCTACTCAACATAACCTCAACTCAACGCTCGCAATTCCGGACGCATCGCAGATACATGTTATAGTGTGGTTTCTAGCTTTCCTTATATACAAACGGATATAACCATCTGGCACAAGTGAGAGAAATATTCTGATATCTCGCCATCTATCGACGACGTGAGACCCGCCGAACTTGTTCGTCAATTCGCGGCGACGAAATTTACCATACTCGCTGGTAATCATTCTAACGTGTGTAGCAAAACGTCTTATTTGACTAGTCTATTATCCAATCCCTCTAGAAATACCTACTAATATTTATGCCATCTTTTACTACTCTCCGTTTTCTTATACGCGGACAGTAATTTTTTCTATCCGCTTATTACTTGTTACTATCACAGAATATCAGAATGCATTATCCAAATAATAGATTTTCCCGGTACTGTAAGAAATATTGCGAAATCAGCAGATATATCCCACTTTTACTCGCAGTTATTGGAATCTTTACCAGGAAAAGTTTCTCAGTGTAGACGACATTCTTATGCTCGGGAAAACTAGGAAGGACTGTGAGAAAAACTTGAGTCGCACACGAAACCTAATGAAATCATTGGGGGTTTGTCTTAAACTTAGGAAAATGCCAGCTGAAACCCACGAGACAGATTAAGTTTTTGGGCTTTATATTAGACTCAAAGGAGTTTAGCATAAAGTTACCAGAACAGAAAAAACAAAAAATAAGAGAGTTGGTAACCGACTTTTCTAACAAAAAGACCTGTAGAATTAGGGACCTAGCAAAATTGGTAGGTGTCTTAGTCGCAGCTTGTCCGACAGTAGAATATGGTACGAGAGCTATATACGAGAGGACTAGAAAGGTTAAAATTTCTAGCTCTGAAAAATTCAAATGGAGATTATAGTAAGAAAATGATAATCTCGGAAAAAATATCCCTAGATCTTTACTGGTGGACTAGAGCTATCCCTACAGCTAAAAGGACTATTAGGAGAGTCGTGTATCAAATATAAATTTTGTCAGACTCCTCCCTATCGGGATGGGGTGCATATTGCAACGGAGAGAGAACGAATGGTTGGTGGAAAGCCTCTGAACAGGCTCTCCATATAAACGTCTTGGAATTAAGGGCCGCACTGTATGGTCTCATGTGTTTTGCAAAAGATTTACACTTCTGCAAGATCCTTCTGCGCATAGATAATACCACGGCTATAGCATGTATTAATAAAATGGGCAGTGTACAATTCAAAAATCTTCATAAAGTGGCTAGAAGTATCTGGCAGTGGTGTGAGTCGCGAAACCTGTGGGTCTTCGCCTCATATATAAGATCCAAGGATAATGTAGAAGCAGATGAGGAATCACGACGGCTCCTGACCAAAACAGAATGGGAGTTAGCAGACTGGGCGTTCAGAGAAATTTCTAATACCTTTGGGAAATTTGAAATTGATTTGTTTGCTACCAATATTAACCGTAAATGCCATAAATTTGTCTCATGGAAAAAAGATACGAGGTCTTACTCTATCGATACTTTCACCATATCTTGGTCAAATTATTACTTTTACGCCTTTCCCCCGTTTTCTCTGATCTTGCGTACACTCAAAAAAATCAGGGACGACGGGGCAGAAGGAGTTCTGGTAGTCCCCCTTTGGCCAGTACAGTGTTGGTTTCCTCTCTTCAGAGAAATGTGGATTGGAAAGCCGATTTTTTTTCAACCACAGGATAACTTACTTCTTTCCCCTTCCAGGAAGATGCACCCTTCAACAGGAAACCTCACAATGGTCGCAGCGAAATTGTCAGGCAGGCATATTTGCTGAGAGGAGCTTGTGACACATCAGTACCAGTCTTACTCTCATCAATATCTGAGAGTACTCTAAAGCAATATGATGACGTTTGGAAAGAATGGTGGAAATGGTGCCAAGAAAATAATACACCTGTCTTCGAGACTTCGATCACCCAAATTCTGCAATTTCTAATAAAAATATACCATAAAGCAAAATCTTATGCAACGGTTAATATGGAGTTCAATCTCAATTATGTGAGTCGTCGCGTCCGAATAGATCAAAACCCTCCGAAAAAAAGGACATAATATACCCACCCGTTAGTTGCCATTTGACGCTTTAAAAATAATGGTGACATGGCGCGAGAGGATAGAGGAAGTGACCAAGTAGAGAGTAGAGGGCGCTAGTAGTTTCCGTACTTTAAATAATCTGTGGCAGGATCAATCAGTAACATCGTTACTACCATTTGATCTATTCGGACGAGACGACTCACATAATTGAGATTGAACTTCACTTAGGTAAGTTCGTCCAATCATACAAATGTTTACGGTAATTTCAACACTGTTTTTAGTTCTTGCGACAGAAGGATTTGCCACTTTGAGTGAATTTATGTTGTTTCAACTAAAAAAAAAAATGGTCAAAATAAACATAAAAATTATAGTGGAACTTCTGAAACATTTTTAATACAACGAAATGTCATATTTCATTCGGATAGACACATATGACCGCGTTAACAAAAAATATATCATATAATATTCAGTAATTAATCGTAATAAAATATGCAAGGACTTCAATCTAGTCCTGCAAATGCAAAATCTTGATGTCATTGAAATATTTCGAGTAATAACTTGACACTTTGATAGGCCCTGAACAAGTAGGAGAGTGTTGGGTCCTATGCCATATGGTAGCTTAGCCTAGTGGTTAGGGCGTGCGACTGGGAATCGAGCGGACGTGGGTTCAAATTCCGGCGGGGACTAATAATGCGGCGGTTTTTTCAATGGACGTAAAATGCGGTTTCTTCGATATAATGCGTAGGTTCGGTCAACTGACGATACAATTCGTAAAATTTTCTATTTTTTTTTCTATCACTACTTTTTAATTTCACGAAAATAAATTACGGACTCCGATATGACGGCTAGCCCGATCTCCTACTGAGATTTGTACTAGGGCGCCGGGTTCCACGAGGTTCTCGCGAGGTTCTCGTGAGATCCTCATTTGACCCTAAAACGCTGCATTTGTCTGCTAACTACGAGTTTTAGGCGCTGAAGAGGATTTCAATTTCCATACAAAATAAACCTCTCCAGACCCTCAAGAACCTCCCAACGGTAAAATTTCGAGGTTCTAAGCAGGCGTTAAATTTCGATGCGGGTGATCGCTAAACCAGGGGGTAGAGGATATAGACCCATTGCTATTTCTTCTAACGTCCTTAAAATCCTAGAAAGGATAGTTAATAGTAGACTCCAATGGTGGTGTGAAAACAACTCTATTTTCCCCAGAGGTTTCTTCGGCTTTAGACCGGGACTTTCCTGTGTTGATAACGTAGCTGTGCTAGCTGTGCTAGTGACGGATATTAATATGGCATACGCTAGGAAGGAATTTCTTGCTGCCGCCTTCATAGACATAGAAGGAGCCTATGGCAATGTGGAGCCTAAGATTCTTATTCAGGAGTTGCTAGAATTGGGAATTCCATACCAAATGGCAATGTTTATCAAGGAAATCATATGGTGTAGGAGGATTACTTGTGTATTCAAGGGTTTCGAGGTCGGGTCCAGAAGTTGTGGCAAAGGGCTACCACAAGGCTTAGTCCTATTCTTTTTAATATTTATATGAGGAAAATTTTACTCCAGGTAAATGTTAACACTAGGGTATTGTCCTATGCCGACGACGTGGCCATTTATAGTTCGGATGACAAGGCGGAGGTTGCCCTCAGGGAAATAGAGAGCTCTTTAAAAAGTCTCGACGGGTGGTTGCCCGAGTCGAAATTTAACGCCTCATTAGAACCTCAAAATTTTACCGTTGGGAGGTTTTTGAGGGTCTAGAGAGGTTTATTTTGTATGGGAATTGAAACCCTCTTTAGCGCCTAAAACTCGTAGTTACCAGACAAATGCAGCATTTTAGGGTCAAATGAGGATCTCACGAGAACCTCGCAAAACCCTCACTGCGCCCTGCCGCGTAGCGATGCACGGCTGCATGGTGATCGGATTTTATGAGTATCAAAATAGGCGCTAAATTATTATTACGGATTGAAAAGACGTTCATTTGTGCGCTATGCGTACTCAAGCGGGCGCTGAATTTCGACTCCAGAGTTGTAGGTTGATAATAGGAGTTTCAGGTCTAAACAGAATCTGTAGAGACGTTATGAGTTGGATGCTATGAGTATCAAAGCTGGCGCTAAATTTCGACTATGGAGGACTTGTAGGTTCAAAATAGGAGTTTGAGGTCTAAATAAGATCTAGAGACGTTGAGTTGGATGCTATGAGTATCAAAGTAGGCGCTAAATTTCGACTCTTGAGGACTTGTGGGTTCAAAATAAGAGTTTGAGGTCTAAATAGGATCTAGAGAGGTTGAGTTGGATGCTATGAGTATTAAAGTAGGCGCTAAATTTCGACTCGGGTGATGGATAGAGGACTCAAGATATCGGAACAAAAGACCCAATTATGTGTTTTCTCTAAGAGAAGATTCGGTGCTATTCCTCTGTCTATTTCTCTCAACGGGGTAAACGTTAAAAATAGTACATCGGTTCGTTTTTTGGGTGTGTACTTGGACACGCGATTGAATTGGAAAGTTCACATAGGGATTATTAGAAACAAGGCCTTGAAATCGATATCTATCCTCAGAGCGATTGCTGGATACAAATGGGATGCTCAGCCTTCTACGCTATTAACCCCTTCACTGGTAAAGAATTTGAGAGTGAAGTGGACATTTCTGGTAGACAATTTTTTTTTTTGTTTTTTCATCTTTTTTTTTTTCGCATTTAGTACTGAAATTCTAAGAAATTTGGTATATAACGCATTTTTTTTCGACAGCCCGCCATATGGCGGACTCACCAGTCAAGGGGTTAATGATTTACAAAGGACTCGTTAGAATAAGGGCAAATCACACGTCCACCAAAGCTCATCTATATCGCAAAAACATAATATATGAAGTATCATGCGAGTGTGGAGACCCCATAATGTCGTTAGATCACTCGCTGTTTGCCTGTCCTACTGAGGCGGGGCCAAGGACTAAATTATTAGCATTTTTAAGGAGAAAGAGAGTTAATGTGGATAAGGGTGTCTAGCAAATTTTTCTCCTCAAACCGTTAGATGTACTGTCTGTCATTTGCGATTTCATTCTCAGACATGACATTAGTGCCTGATAGGGGGAAAAAAAATAAAAAAAAGGATGTCAGAATGTTTCTAAAATAAATTCATGGGGGGGGGGGGGGGGGGGGGGATTTGAATCGTTCGCTGCGGGTGCCAATCCTTCTTAGTCCGCCACTGACCTTGTGTGTCAACGCAACAGCAGCGATGACATATCTTTACCCGTACGATGATTTACATGTAGAGCCATCTAGCGGGCATTTCGTTAGCCGAGGACCATCTCATATCTCAGCTGTCAGAAATCGACAATTTTACACTATTTACATCCGTACTACCGCTCTACTTTCGGTATCTCGGCCCCATTGTTGCGTGAAACAACAAAAATTTTAGACACATATGTTCGTCATTGAATGCAGCCCCTTAATATTTCGTATAATTAACTTCAATTCCTTTATAATGCTTCATATTATTTTTAAGGTGAAGTGAAACGTTTGTCAGAACTTCGAAAACGGGAATCGTGAATTCTCCGGAACTACTGAATCAATCGCGATGAAACTTGGAGGGATTACACATAATTGTGGCAGAAAGTGGCTGATTATTTCACTTTTCCAAAATTTGACAAAAATTTTCACAGATTGACGTACCGACCACATAAATCGCGAGATTATTCACTGTTGCCGTAGATAGTCGCATTTTTCCCGATAATTAACCACTCCGCAATGAAAAACTACACACTTTGAGCCTAATCTCGTGTCATTTGATGGAGAAATGGCTGAGAATTGACGATTCTCCGTTGCTCATAACTAAAAAAACGATATTCAGTTGAGATCACAACCCTTATCTACATTTAGTCGAGATCACAGCCTGTATCGAAATTGCAGCCAGTATATTTGCAAATAATCTAGCGGTGGACAGAGGTACCAAACGTTCGGTAGTTCTGTTTTACCGCGGTGCAAGGCACCCGGCCGTGGCCTTGAAACGTTTCACTTCACCTTAAATAACTTCAATTCTGTTCAATACTTTATTTTTATTGTATCGATTTCTATGTTAACTTCTAGTCCACGTTTTTAGGTTATGTCGCTCTTCGAAATATCTTCTCACTAGCTATTACTTTCAACCCGTTATTTTTTATTTTATTTTATTATTATTATTATTATTTTTTTTTTTTAATTTACTTTTAATTTGTGTTCTTAGTTTCTGTATCTCTGTTAACCATACATATTCTTAAGGCGAGGTTTCAGTCGCTCCGTAACTTCGAAACGGCAACGCGTAAGCTATACCTATATACAGGGTGATCCAGAATGCGGTACTTTCCTTACACCGGTGGATTCCTTGTAAAAATCTAAGACAAAAATTATTCATCCTAAAATGTCGAATGCTTAGCCGTGTTCAGGTAGGAGCCGTTTAAAGTAAGCCAAAGTAAGCCAATACGAGGGCAGATACGAGAATGGCTCAGCCGCCGCTACGCCGTTATTGTTGGCCCGCCACCGCGAACTTGCAAAGAAACGACGATCAGACGTCCGCGGCTCTGCTGTATGTAGCTAAGCCATACAGGCGATGCAATGAAAACAGAAGCATGCAAATGTTACCGAACTATGAATGAAATAAATAAGGTAAAGTCGGGAGAGATGCCGCAATTTTTTTAGAAAATTCATAACTTCTACAAAAATAGATATTAAGAAACGTATTTATCAGTGACCATTCTTTAAACTATGCACTATAATGTGGCCCTAACCAAAAATAGATAAACTTTCATTTTCGTATAAAACATACGTCAACAAAAAAACATTTATGGTGGCCATTAGTCAGGGAAAAGTCAGGGAATTCGAAAAATGGTCAGGGAGGTCAGGGAAAAGTCAGAGAATTTTTCAGCGAGTCGGGGAATTTTATGGTGACACAGAACAAGACAGAATAGAACGTCCCCCGTGATTCTTTCTTCTTTCTACCTTGCGCGGAATTATTAATCAGAAAATTGTTGATTATTAATTAATTCAAAAAATCATTCTCTATCAGCATTGATTCAGATCGTTGTTTATTATAGGTATACTTGAATAACCAGTAATTGGCCCGAAATTCAGTCAGGGAAAAGTCAGGAAATTTTTTTGGACTGTTTGTAGTGGCCACCACGTAATATGTAAGTAATATGGGCGAAAAATTAATTATTTCGAGGTTCTTCATCTATAAAAAGACTGCAGCGAATGTTTCCAACTAAAAACTAAGTTTCAAGGAGCATCTACTGCATCAATTGAAAACTACCGAATCAATGAGTTACAAAATTTTATCACATTTGAGTCATATAAAATCCTGGACTGAAACATTTTTTTTTTTTTTTTCAAATCCCTTGACCATTCTACAGATGTCATCTATTAATCCAGAAGATTAATAAATAACCGATCAAATCCAGAACAATATAATCAGTTCTAAGATACAGAAAACCGTATCGTTTGCTCCAACCAAAATTAATATCCTCCCATTCTTTTCCAAGACATCGTCGGTCAGTAAACTGACTACATCCGCACAACAGGCACCAATACGTACGTTCCGCTAAAAATGGTGAGATGTGATTTTATAACGCGAGACCCTGAACGTTATTTTGATCTCTGATATTTGGTCTTGATCTTCGATTGATTGATTTTTAAAAAAATGATGGCCATAGAAATCGGTAACCTGGTCATCCACAGTCGCTTCATATCTATTGATTCTGGATCTAGACCAATCTCGTAAAATCATTCCTGTATACCTTCGTATGAATGATTACATTTTTTAAAACGATTTTCCGATAAAAATTGGCATCTTGAAGCTACGATATAATAGTATATTTCGTATCAAGCGCGTAATATTTTATATTAGTGGTCACGGCATCAAACGAGGGTGTAAAGTATTACGCCCATGTTGCAAACGATATCTTTCGTTGCAGTTGGCGTCAAATTCGATTTTATCCAAGCAGAACAAGTTGTAAAATCGGATTCTACGCCCACTGCGACGAAAAATCCTTATTCTTCGTGTTTGTAAATCAATGACCGTCGTTAGTCCAAGTTCATTCAATCAGCTGTTCTCATTAAGAGAAATCAGGATCATTAGATATGAAACAGGATCATTAGATATGAAGAAAAACAGGAAAAAAAACAGGATCATTAGATATGAAACCACCGCGGATGACCAGGTTACTGATTTCTATGGTCATCGTTTAGTTTCAATCAAGCATTCGAAGATCAAGACCCGATCAAGACCAAATATCAGCGATCAAAATAACGTTCAGGGTCTCGCGTCATAAAATCACATCTCACCATTTTTTGCGGAACGTACGTATTCGTGCCTCTATGTGCGGATGTAGTCAATTTACTGACCGACGATGTCTTGGAAAAGAATGGGAGGATATTAATTAATTTATTAATTAATCAATTTTTCACTCATAATAGTTTTATCCATCCATTTGGATGGTTAAATTTACTCATAGAATACTATTTTATAAGTTTAAAATACCCGGTAGTGAATTTTCAAGTCTGGTCACCTTTATTTTCGAATATTCACTGACAACGAGTAATAATGAGCATTAATTTAGTATTTTTATTTCCTTTTATTCCTCTTTCGTACAGATTTCTACTACTTGGCTTGTCGGTTGATGCTTCTAATTTGCGAGTCAGCTAATTTTTAAATTAGGGCTATTGGGTTTTTACTCTAGTGGTGAAATTAAAAGCTGGTTCAAAAGTAATTATCAAATACGGACGCAAAATGATGACAGTCCTTGAATAATGCTGATCAGATATTCATGAATAAATCTGTAATGGGCTAAAGTCAGGACAGATGCCACATTTCTTATATCTCTGAGATTTTCTGATCGATGGTGTTGCAATGGTGATTTATGTTCAGTATCAGAGTAATGAAGCAGACGACAATCGATATTGCAATCGAAATCGTACTCTCTAAATTTTCTAAATTTGAATCAGTGAATAGTCACTGGTTTCCAGTTATAAGTCGGTCACTGATCCAATCAGTGACCGACTTATAACTGGAAACCAGTGAATATTCACTGATTGGTCAGTAGTTTTCACTGATTCAGATTTAGAGAGTACAAAGAATAAAGCGGAAAGAAGACGGTACGTACGAATTTTCCTCGTTGCAATTTCACGCGGTGGAGGGGTGCCTATTAATGCAAATATCACTGGCCTCGTTACAGTTTTCATGAATGTTATGGTTTTATCGAATTCATACAGCCCAATTTGACGTGTATACGTTCCATTCGGTTCCATTCGCGAAGCGAAAATCACACTGATATATATACTAACTGGATAGCCGATCGGCCAGAATTCGTGTGCTCCCAATAAGAACTGGTCCGATTATTTCACGTGCACTAAACGGATATTCAGTCGATTTTTGGTGTCAGTATATAGTCATACCAATATTACACGTTTGTAAAACACGTTTGTTAGCAAACGTGCAAACAATGTATATTATCTACGATTTTTATACGTATAATGACTCCACACGATGCGTATTATACGTTTAAATTGTGGACATGAGTGACGTATAATGAAAACGTGATTTTTTAGTTGAAATAATCAAATCTGTAGACGCGTATCCAACGTTTTTCAGCAACAACATTTATACCTTTCAAAATAGCTAGACAATAAACGTTTGTATCGCGGATCTACAATACGTTCACGAAACACGTCAGTTAAACGTAGCTTCAGTCTTTTAGGATTCGTGTATTACACGTCGCTGACTAGTGTAACTGTACCGTGTATTCCGAGGATGCATAATATACGTTTAAATTGTGGACATGAGTGACGTATGATATACACGTGACTTTTTAGGTGAAACAATCAAATCTGTAGACGCGTATTTAACGTTTTCCAGCAACAAAATTTATACCATGAAAAATAGCTAAACAATAAACGTTTGTATCGCGGATCTACAATACGTTCACGAAACACGTCAGTTAAACGTAGCTTCAGTCTTTCAGGATTCGTGTATCATACGTCGCTGACTAGTGTAATTGTGCCGTGTATTCCGTGGATTTATATTATACGTTTTCATTTTGGATAACAACGTATATTCTGCACGCGAATTTTGAGGTAAGGCGCTTGAATAGGTAGAAGGGTATTCAACGTTTTTTTCGCGACAATACCGAGTACTACACGTCATTTATACGTTTTCCCGAAACAATAATGAACGTGCAATATAATTAGATCGAGTGAAAGCTTGTGGAACTCTAGGCAAGAAATTAAATTAAAAACATATTTGCAATTCGGATGCTCAGTTAAGATATCTTGCTGCATCAAAACACTGATATCATTGACACAGATGCAAAATTCAAAACAAATACGAGAAAGCGGCATCCATTATAAAAAGGTAGTCTGGCGTAGTCGGTAGAGCGTGCGACTAGTAATACCAGCGAATGCGAGCGTCCCCGGATCGAATCCCGCCCACAACAATAATGCGAAGATTTTCTAATCTTAAAATTCTCATTGTATATCAAAGTGCGATTGTTTGCGATTAGTAGTTGTTAATCAACGCCTCATATATTGTAAATAATTCGTTTTTAGAATCTAAATTTTTTTTTGTTCGAGAATTATTTGGTCAAATATTCGAGAGGTACACGTGTATTAAACGTTGTGTATTGCGTAATATTAAACGTATAGACGTCACGTTTTCACTAAACGGTACGTATACGCTTAACTGAGGAACATTTGACCTCTGGAGAAACGTAGAGTATATGACCTCTTTCGACGTTTATTATACCGACCGGTTCTTATTGGGCTCTATTGGGGCTCCAAGGCAGCCATTTTTATTGGCGCCATGCATGCCGCCATCTGTCGGTTATCCCGATAGATTCGCATGACAGCTATTAATAAGATAATGAAATAATTCAAGAGGATTGGTAAGTCGAGAAAGATTTGGTCCCAAAACCCACAATATCGAAAATTGAGGACAAATAATCAAATTACCCAGCCGTGTCGCGGTACAAGGTTTATACTTTAGGATATAATTAACCCTAGAACTACAAACCCATTTTTTCTATACCTTTAAACTACAAACCGTAAATATTTACCCCACGCGTTTCTTGTTCGTAAAATTGTTCTGAAAGCAGTAATGGGACTCGTGAGTACATACATTTCTTCCTTTTTTCATGTAGAAGAGAATGTTGAAAAGCAAATTCAATTTCATTGAGATTTTTTCGATGAAAAATCGATTTAAATACCTGAAAGTGCTAAGGAAACGGCCAAAACGTCATTTTTCAGAGTTCGCCTGGGGTAGATATATACCTCGGTTTGTAGTTTTAGGGTTAATTTCACCCACCTGTGAAAATAACATTTTGATTTTTCTTCTGTGCGTGACAGGCAAGCTACACATTTAGCCATTTTACTAATGTAAAATATTTATTGAACAATATCAGTGCGACCTGTCAAAATTTGAAAATCATGAATTGATAGGTAGCTTGATGCGGTCAAGCACAGATGGCGATACACGTGGCGCCAAAAAAAGTGACACTCAACTGGCCTCACGCTTCGGCCTATATTTCATACGCGATCGGCTATCCAGTTATAATATATATCAGTGGAAAATCAGTATTCTCATTAGACAATATTGGCCACTACAAACAGTCAGAAAAATTCCCTGACTTTTCCCTGACCAAATCATAATTTTTCCCTGACTGAATTTCGGACTAATTACTGGTTATTCAACCCTACTTAAAACGCCGGATAGGAACCGACGAACCGGCCCTATCCGCCAAAACTTCGTTTTTTGGATCTGGTAATTTTCCGGATCCTATCCGGGTTCGGCGTTCGCTCTCTATCCGGAGCTATCCGCAACCGAACTGGAATCTCTATACGTTACTGCACTGCGATTTTTAGAAAAATATTTTTTAAATTTAAATTTTTTTTTTTTTCCAATTTATTCATACATTTTCTTCATTTTTTTCCATGCTTTAGGGGGCGCAACATATTATATTGGCAACATACAGTGCGTATTCGTGGATGCGGGTCACTTGATGATGCTTAACAATGAATTCACACTGAAGTCATTCAACAAGTGACCCGCATGCACGAATACTCACTGTATGTATTTTATAACACATCACTAATACAGGAATTAGGCGACGCTTATAAATGTTATTTTCGGTCTCTATATATACTCACCAACTCCTATAAGTGGCACTCGCGAGAATATCAGAACCGGTGGTCGCCGCCTTACGAGAAAATATTGAAGTAATGTAAATTACATGGAAACCCGATAGGAACGGATAGAGCCCTGCTTGGGACTCTGACATATTTTCGTGGCAATATTTCAATCACCTTAAAATGTACCGATTCAAAACCTGACAGGGATGTATAGAAACCCGAGTGGAACTTTGAAATATTTGCATTTCGTGGCGATATTTCAATCACCTTAAAATGTACCGATTCGAAACCTGACAGGGACGTATAGAAACCCGAGTAAGAGAATAAATATTTTCGACTTTGAATATCTGCCGACTCAAAAACTGATAGAGACGGATCGAGCACCACTTGGGACTTTGAAATATTTCCTACGCGTTGTAATCTGTGGGATGAAATCCTGATAGGGTCGGACGCAATTCGAGATAGGATTTCGGCGACAGATACTTTCGGTATAAGACAAGATAGATCACCGACTCTTTCAATCATCGGATGCGGACGGATTCAGGATAGGACCTTATAAGGTTCACACGAAATTGACAAGGAGGATCAAATGCGGATAGAAACGAACCAAATCCGATTGAACCCTGCACGGAACGCTATCCGCAGTCCTATCCGGTTCTATAAATTCTTATACGCTATTTTTAGTAGGGAAGTATACCTACCGAGAATATTCGGTGAGAGTAGACAGTCCCCTTGTCCCCTTCCTACGGCAAAACCAACACGAGCGCGCACCGCGTGCGTGAGGCTCGTGCGGGAGGTGATGCAATGCTACTGGCACCTCATTTCGTCCCGACCGAGGCTCACGCACACGGTGCGCGCCTGTGTAGGTTTTACCGTAGCAAGGGGACTGTCTACTCTCACCGAATATTCACGGTATAATAAACAACGATCTGAATCAAGGCTGATAGAGAATGATTTTTTGAATTAATTAATAATTAACAATTTTCTGATTAATAATTCCGCGCAAGGTAGAAAGAAGAAAGAATCACGGGGGACGTTCTATTCTGTCTTGTTCTGTGTCACCATAAAATTCCCTGACTCGCTGAAAAATTCTCTGACTTTTCCCTGACTTCCCGGTTTTCCCTGACTAATGGCCACCATAAATGTTTTTTTGTTGACGTATGTTTTATATGAAAATGAAAGTTTATCTATTTTTGGTTAGGGCCACATTATAGTGCATAGTTTAAAGAATGGTCACTGATAAATACGTTTCTTAATATCTATTTTTGTAGAAGTTATGAATTTTCTAACAAAATTGCGGCATCTCTCCCGACTTTACCTTATTTATTTCATTCATAGCTCTTTCCTCTTTGGCAGTGTTGACCCCTCTGATTTGTAGGCTAATCAGATTCAGTCTAGGATTAACTAAGCAATCCAACCAATCCTCCCCCAAGGCTAAGAATCCTGGAAGCTTCACACCGGATGATTGATTATATTTCTATAATCTGGGAGTTTAATAACTAACTATCCATGCCCAAGCCCAACAGTGCGAGAAGAAAGGAAAAGCGAAGCGTCTATCTATTTACTATCTTGTTTTTTTTTTTTTTTTTTTTTTTTTTTTATATATCATTTTATAAATATATGTTACGTCGCAACTTCTCTTTTTCTTAGTAACCACCCGATGCGTCACTTTCTTTCCGCCGAATGAGGGGCTATCCACTCCCGAGTATACTCGCTTTATTACAAATACTCGTCGAGACTCGCAATACTCGTCGAGACTCCGTCGATACTCCGTCGATACTCGTCGATACTCGTCAGTACTAGGAGGTACTCCTTGTTCATAAGTTGGCCTTTTTTGCGTTTTTGACGCCTGGGCTCAGATAATAATCGAAATGTTACACATTTCGACCAAAATGAGGTGGGCGACTAGGGATGGGCCTTAAAACCGAGCCTACCTTTTCCAAGCCCCGTTCCTACTACTCACTACTCATTCTCATTTCAAACTACCTACTTCGTAACCAATTACAAAACGACAGAGAACTCATTCCAATCTCGAACAACCAACTCCTAAAACCAATTAGGGACCGTTCAAATAATACGTAACGCGTTTTGGGATAGTGCGTGCACGGCGTTCCCTATACTACACTGTAGCATTTTGCGTTACGTATTATTTGAACGGTCCCTTACCAAACCACCTACTTCATTATTACTACTACTATACTAATTGTTGTATGTCAATCTAAAAGTATAGCGCGAACCACTAAAGTCAAGCGGTGAGCGACAGTGCTGCCTCGCTCTTTCGGCGTCGCCACCTGTGTACCTGTTAGTTGTAGTTCAATTAGTTATACTCGTCACGTCGTGCAGTAAGCACTTGAAATAAAGAATCACATTACAGATATATATATTGTAACGCAGTTTTTTTTAATAGGCGAGGAAAACCTAAATTTTACTCCGCTGCAATTCGGCACTCTTCCGTGTTAATAATTAAACTTACTGAATGTTGGGCGCCAGACGCTCCTGCGTCATTTCGATACGATACCATAAGACAAATTAAATAAAGCCAAAAATTTACGGAAATGCGACGAGCGATAACTCGACTTGCTCAGATAACAAAGCCTTAGATAGAGGGGCAGGGTACACCATAAAAACAATATTATTTCATTGAGAATATTTGAGAGCACATCAATCAATTATTTATTAATTAAATTAGATAATTTAACGAGATCAGTACAGAATCATAAGTTTTATACGACAGTTTGTTACGATAAACTATTTATTCACGGTAGAATTTACTTAATTACGATACGATTGACCCGAGGATGTGTCAGAGTTGACTCTAAATAAAATTAATTATTTAGACTCCACACTTGGTATCACAGAGCGATACATCGTATCCAAATGCAAAGTTATTCATAACCCATCCTTAAATCAACGTATTAAACTTGAGATATTAAGGGGGTATCCCCACCTTTAAATGGGTCAACATTCTGAGAAAGAGATTGATATTTTACAGCGAATTTGAGAGTCTGATCAAATCCAAAAAAATCATGAAGTTGAGGGAGGGTTTGACCCTCATTATCCATACTTAACATTGGATATTACTTTGAGTCTAATAGTAGTTACGCTGAATATAGATAAATACAAAATTACTCGGTTGTCGCAAAGAATCAGTAGTACCGTTGGATCGATTCTGGAATTTTTGGTCCTCAATTGTTGAGAAGAGATGCCTCTATCAAATGAACATAGAACTTTTCGATATCGCGAAAATTGCCTGACTCGCTTAGTTTTTACTGAGATTTTTCTAATTCTTCAATTTTTTTTCTCTATTTTTTCTATTATCTCAACCAAAAATAGTCATATCAAAAAGTTCTATGTTCATACGATAGAGGCATCTCTTCTGAACAATTGAAGACCAAAAATTCCAAAATCGATCCAACGGTACTACTGATTCTTTGCGACAACCGAGTAATTTCGTATTTTTCTATATTCAGCGTAACTACTAATAGACTCAAAGTAATATTCAATGTTAAGTATGGATAATGAGGGTCAAACTCTCCCTAAACTTCTTGATTTTGTTGGATTTGATCAGACTCTCAAATTCGCTGCAAAATATCAATCTCTTTCTTAGAATGTTAACTCATTTAAAGGTGGGGATACCCCCTTAAATTATGAAAATCAGTAACAAACTCTACAGATTCCCTATTAATTAATTAGCTACGCTTAGCTATCCGATTTACGATAATTCGAGATCTACTGCTAAATAGAGACCACACGGTCATTCGAAAGACGCGAATCACAAGTTCAACGATAACAGATTAATTCGGAATATGATTGGATCTTTAACTGAATTCTGACGATACTAGATCGATAGTTACGATACTAAATTATCCAAAAGATATTAATTTTACTGAACCGTACTTGATTTTACAGACGAGAATAAATTATATGATAGAACCGTATTTTAATTAATGATTGACTCAATAGACAAAAGACGAGCCTCTTAGCTCACTAGACAAAAACGAGCTTCATAGCCCAATAACCAAATTAATTAACCATACTTTTATCAGAACGACCTCGTGCCTTCACAGAAAGAATCAAGACCTTACCTTAAGTTGCTCAACCAGATACACAATAAACTATTTTGTATAGACTTTACGATAAATCACAAGATAGCAGTGCCGAACTATGACTGGTGGGGGCTTGTAGGCAGTAAAATGGTGGGGGCCTACTAGTGGGGAAGAAAAATCGGAAATGAATATGTAGATTGTGGAATCATTTTTTTATAGCTTATTTAATATAATAAGAATACGTCGATTATTACAATCGAATTACATCGAAAGCTTTTTTTACAGTTACTATTACGCGAAAAGTATATTTTTCTTTCATTTTAATTTAATTTAATTTAATTTAATTTAATTTTTAATTTTTTTAATCTCAAAAGTAATTCGTATTGGGAACCTTAGAACCTCGATACGCCAACTAGTGACGAAAAATAGAACTGTTCTAACAAGGCTGCATGTTTCAAAGCCACGCCCATTCCAAGGGAAAATACGAATTATGACGATCTCGTGATGTCACGTGGTACGATTCCTATAATCCTATGTGGGTGTACATACACTCGAACCTCAGCTCTTTGACCAATTCGGGACTATGCGTACTCAGTTCTATAGTCGATACATGTCGCACCTTGGCGACGAAGGTGACACAACTCAAAATATGGCGTTTTCGAGTTGATGCCATAATGAGGTGAATAAAAAAATTATTAAAAAAAAAAAAATATGTTGATCAGATTTTTTGAGTCGTGTCACCTTCGTCGCCAAGGTGCGATGTATTTGAATTATTATGCAGTACTATGGTGGTCCTTACTTGGGTGTTTTTCCAATTTTCTGCGGACAAGGCCGAAAAAGTTTGCTAATAAATTTAAAAAAAAGTACGCAAAAGTTGAAGTCTGTAGGTCAACTCAAAGTACTGCCCACAGGTCAGTGAATTTTCCCATTTAATTCACATAGGAACTCGGGCTGCATGCGTTATTTTTTTTTTTTTTTTTCACTGCCTTGATAGTGCTTCGAAAAATCTGAAATTTGGCATAGTAAGTCTACCCTATAATCATATATAGGTATTCCACAAAAAATTGGGCGATTTTAAGCGATAAAAGTTTCGAAGTTCTAGGACGTAAAAATTGTGATTTTCGACTTTGAAACACAAGTTTGACGTTCTGGAACTTCGAAACTTTTATCGCTGAAAATCGCCTAATTTTTTGTGGAGTACCTATGATTATCGGGTGGACGTATGCCAAATTTTAGATTTTTTGAAGCACTATTAAAGCAGAGAAAAAAAAACAATGCATTGAGCCGGAGTTCTTATGTAATTCAAATGGAAAAATGCACTGCCCTGTGGGCAGTACTTTGAGTTGACCTACAAAGACTTCAACTTTAGCGTACTTTTTATTAAATTCATTTGCAAACTTTTTCCGCCATGTCCGCAGAAGATTTCAAAAACACCCCAAATAAGGACCACCCTAATGCAGTACGGAGTGATTATTATGGTTATGAATGATAGATTTCTATTTGAAACGTGAATTAATATAATTTGGTGGGGGCCTTTATTTGATGGGGGCCTGTAGGCTGGCGCCTACTCAGCCTACTGCTAAGTTCGGCACTGCAAGATAGTATAATAATACTCGAGATAACGATAGTTGATGACGATAGTCGATAACGATAGTAGATAACGATAGCTGGTAACGATAGTCGATAGCGATAGCTGCGTGTCGTAGAACAGAGCGAAGAATAGGCAGTTTTGCGGCTGTACCCGCTTTATATAGGCCATATTTTCTACTGTCAGCTCATCCCTCAGATTAGTGAGATCACGTGTCATTGTGACATGCTAATTGGTCCGTGTAACGACAGGTTCGTCGAACGTAAGTTGGAGACATCTACCTCACCCCTGCCGCTGCTAATACCGCTCCTAGTACCGCCGTCCTTTGAAATCCCCGGGCGCTGGACTCACATGGAGCCTCGCTCGCCCGGCTACCCGATATTTCTTCTAGGTCTTGACACCATTCGCCGATCCACAAGAAGATTGGTGGTAGATTCGTGTTTAGCATACTAAGGGCCTTACTCACGGAAGAATTCGTTAGGTCGGAGCTGATCCGGGGGTTTTCTTGACCAACCACGGTCGCGATTACAGATTCGGAGGCAGTTGTTGATGGTAGCTGCACTTCGCATCGATAGTGCACTTTCTTACAGGCGGTAGCATCTCCGGATGACGGGAGGATTTCATCGTGCTCCTCGTACATCCCTGTACGCCGTTCATCCGGTAGTTTGAGGCGGTAGACTCCCCACTTGAGAGGAGGCGCTGACCTTGGGGTCTCTATGGACCACCATATGGTGTGCATGCCGACAGTGTCGTCCTTGACGATATAGGAGATTTCCTTACGTTCGTTAGTCATCGTTCCATCGGTAGTTCCCATGATAACAGTCGTCTCGTGGAGTATCGATCTCGAGGTTACATATTTTACAAAAATAAAAGAGTGTTAGTTAATCCTAATTAATTTTCCCTAATTTTTCCTTTTCCTGGAGACCCTGCCCACGTCACGCATCATCATATTCTCGATAGAATCGCCTTGTGGCGAGGGATTATAAAATACCACGTCACAACTCTTCCCTCCCGGAAAAAGGCTGACAAAGCCGTGATGCTTTAAGTGAGACACGAGTTTTTTAAATATCAGCTACTAGAGACGATAGTGAAACTTGTAACTGGCGAGTAAGTAGAGCGATAGTTTGGCTGAATCTTAATACGCGAGGTTTTCTGGAGATATCCTAAGCGGTATAGTTATTATTTTGCCAAAGCTTTTTACCAGAGATTCTTAACTAAACTAAACTGAACTAAACTAGACTGAACTAGACTAGAATAAGCAAAACTAAACTAAACTAGACTAACAAAAGGTTGTGCGAAGCACGCGAAACAAAAGAGGTTTTCTTTACGATAGAGCGCGTGAGTTTTTCCGCGAACGGACGATAGATCGCGCGGATCTTCGGATAGAACGAAGGCTGAAGGGTTTTGGTACTTTTGATTAACTATAAGTTATATTGACTCATGAACATAGTGTCTGGTGGTTAAATAATATAAGTTTTGGTATTACCTGGGGATTAGGTGAGTGGGATGGTTAAATCATACGAGGTAGAAACAGATTGGTTACTTTCTTTTTTTTTTTTTTTTTTTTTTTATTTTAAAGTAGCGACATGAGATATGGTAATAGTGCTGATAGGTGAATTATAAGTCTTTTAATAATCAAAAATTAAAATTGGGCGACTTACTAGGTAAATTATAATAGTTTCGTTTTTCTAGGCAGCAGAAATAAAAAAGATGATTTAGATACAACAGGTAGATTAGAATAGTTTTTTCTAATTATCAAAAATTAAAATGATTTGAAGGATAATAGGTGACTCATTGGTTTGAAATGGTCTTAACAAAAGATTTCTCTCATTCAAGAAAAGAAAAGAAAAACGTAAGATAGTAAGTCACGACAAGTGAGATTACATGTAAGCATGTATAAGTGAAAATAGATTATAAGTAGTAGGTTAGATGTGAAGTGAAGTTATGATAGTGTTACGTCCTAGGCTGGAAGCCGAATATTTAATCTATAGGTACAACAGTTACCATAGTTATTATCTCAGGTATAAGAATACCGACGTGCAATTATCATCAGAGTTTTAATAATGCATCTACTGATATAATTCCATTTATAATTTTTTCCTTTATTCTTTTATATATTGCTTTACTTATAGATATTAGTCAATACTTTTGAAAGGAACAATGTTAACTATAACATAGACAATTTCATCTCATTTTCTCACGAAACGAATATGCTCTGGAACACTTGAAACACCATAAAACTGAAAGCCTAAACTTTAAGTAAACTTTGAAAATCCTTATTGAGGAAACATAAATCTTCAGATCCTTCAGATTTTTACGACCCAAAGCGGAAAAGTCTAAAGACAAAGACAGCTCTGTTTTAAAAGAAGAGAGATATAGATGCTTACAGCATCCCTTCTTAGCGCCTCGACGCTTGGGCCTCTGACCCAATCGCCTTGCGCAAATGCTCTTCTAGCCAACCATATTTTTTCCCGCTTTTGTTTTAATGTTCTTTTTACCAATAGAAAAAACCTCGCCTTCCCGCGAGTTTTCCAAAACCTCCCCTTCGCGTATCCGCGAGGAGAGATCTTATCTACTGCAGTATTAGCAGTTAGTCACGAAACCTCAATCAGTAAAGATCGAACTTATAGAATCTTAGATCTCAGAATTATCAACTCAAAGTGTTTGGTGTAACAGTTAATTAATAAGTGAATTACTAAATAAAATAATAGAAACTACAAACTTAATTTAATCTCCACTTGCGTGAAGATTAATTACCAAAACTACAGTGTAGATTGTTATTATTAAATTGTTTAATAAATATTGTTATAATTAAAAGGTGAAACTATAAACATTTATTTCACCCACGCATAGTGGTGGCTGATAATACCCATACCTCAACAGATATCTCAACAGATACGAGCTCAGCGACGTCCAGAAGAACTAGTAATTTAAGACTCGGTAAGAAATACAGAACTCTACCAATTCAACATCATATAAAATAACTTGTGATTCGTTCTTCTAAATAACTTTCAACTCAAGACGTAACAATAGATAGATCGCACGATAGTGGGTTTTTGATAGTTATCCCGAGTGGGGTTTCTTTGGATCCCAGGTCGGTGGAGCAGGGGTTGTAGCGCGTATGGGATGGGTCGGCAGACCACCGGTACGGCGGTGATTTATCGTGGTTACCCATATTTTACTGCAGGTAGGACATTCAGCCTTGGTAACGCCATGTTTTCCACACTTAAAACAATGTTTCTCCAGGGGATGAGGGCAATGGGTGAATTGGTGACCTATGGTACGACATTTCCAGCAGGTGGCCATGACTGGGGGTGTATAGTGTGAGACTCGGGTTACTGGGGGGCGTAGTCTCAGATGCGTCGTGGTGGACGTCAGTGTTGGTCTTGATATGGTGGAGATCGGGGGTGCGGTGCACTTTACGAACGGACCAGACCTTGATGTACCGGCCTTGGAAGTCGATGGTTGGGGTTGTACAGTAATGTTCATTAATGGCTTCGCGGTGGCTAACTGTTTTTTCGGACTTTTTAGGATAGAATCGAATAAAATAATATTATATTATTTTTATAAGCGGTCATAATTATTAATATTATATTTTCGACTATCGGCACATGAAATACGACTAGAATGGAGTCTCGTTTATGAAAAAGTCCGAAAAAAACAGTTAGCCACTGAGAAACCATTAATGAACATGACTGTACAGGTGGGATAGACGTAGGAGTCGAGGATGGTTCTGGGAACCGAGGTACTCGTGGCTGGAATGGCATAAGGTCGGTCTGAGTGGAGTTGTCGCGTACTGTAGGCGGAGGTTTTGTCTGGGTAGCGGTAGAGAACCCAGATTTCGGTAGATCGCACTGAGTTTCCATTTCCGTGACTTCCGGGGGGTCGCGGATGCAAGAGGGACCGACGAACTGCCCTTGATAATTTTCGCGGTCTTCGGTGACCTCGGCACACGCGGCTATAATGTCAAGTTTCAGCTGTGGTTTTGCCGCACACATTAAATCTAATAAGTAGGTGTGACGCTGCAATCGGTCCCAGCCTCGGAGGGGTGTTGCAGTAGTTTCCTCGTCTGAGGACAGCACGACTATCATATCGTCATCTGACGAGTCCATAGTCCTTAGATTGGTTAGTCTGGGTGCGTGATGATGATGTCAGGTTAGTGTTGATGTAGTCGGTAGGTGATCAGCGATGGATGGTCAGCGATAGATGTCTGGGGGTCAAGGTACAGGGTTACGATATGGTTTTAGGTCTTCAGTATGCATTTTTCCTATCATTCGAGTACCTTCCAATTCTGATAATTCATATACACCAGGGGATAGGAGTCGGGAGATACGATAGGAACCAGCGAATTTGGGTGCGAGCTTCGCGGCGAAGTTGTGCATAGCTGATGATAAAACGCGGTTACGTTTTAATACAAGATCGCCTATTTCGAATTCTTGTACGCGTCGTCGTGAATCATAATATCGAGATTGTCTATTGAAAGCCGCTTCGAGACTTGTGGTTACCCATTCACGCAGGTGATGCAATTGTTGCATTCGTTTTGACCATGCTTCGGTGGGTTGAACGTTTAAATTAGGAGGAGCAGCTGTTCGATCACGTAGGAAGTTAGTAGGTCTCGGTATGCGACCGAAATTTAAAAAGGCGGGACTTGTTTCCACGGAAGTGTGATACGCGGTATTGTAGGCGAATCTAAAATCCGATAGATGTGAATCCCATTCTCTGTGATCTCTTTCTAAGAACGATATAATCATGGTTTTTAAAACTCTATTAACCCGTTCAACTGGATTAGCTTGAGGGTGATACGGGGGTGTAGTGGTGTGTAGTGGTGTGGATAATCCCGTATTTACCCGCGAGTTCTTTTATGGTTCGGTTATTAAATTCGGTACCGTTGTCTGTAAGTAACACTTGAGGTGCTCCCCATCGCGAAAGAACAAGTTCTTCGAAAGCTTCGCTAATTCTTTGACCAGTGGCTTTTCTAAGCGCGCAACATTCTATCCATTTGGTAAAAAGATCTTGTATTACTAAAATGTACGCGAATCCCGATTTGCTGGGGGGAAAAGGACCCATTATATCGGCAGCGACAACGACCCAAGGTTGTTCAACTACTCGGCGTCCCATTAAACCGGCGGAAGCGGTTTGATTGACCTTGCAACGTTGACACGTAGGACAGTTTTTTACGTAGTTCGCAACATAGTAATACATCCCTGGCCAATAGTAATCGGTAGTAAGTCGTCGATAGGTTTTATCGATACCTAGGTGACCGGCTTGGGGTGCATCATGCGCTTCCCGAAGTGCATCCGCCTGTTGGTCTTCCGGTAAGACAAGTTTCCAGGCATTCAAATCGGTCATTACGGTATCAGTGATAGGATCAGTACGTCGAAAATATAAATTGTCATTTTCAATTTTCCAATCGCGAAACCTTTGTGGGAACTTAACAATATTGCGTTTTCTTCGGTCATACCACGAATCGGGAACAGGAGCGGGGGCTATAGCGGCGGCTACTGCTATTTCCGAATCGGTAGTTGTTTCCGGAATTCGAGAGAGGGACATAATTTAATGCACCTTTCCGGTATACGATAGAAAAATCGTATCCTAATAATTCGAGAGCCCATCGAGCTAATCTTCCGGTAGGATTTTTACGTTTGTGAAGCCATTGTAAACTACTATGATCGGTGATGACCGTGAAGTGATATCCTTCGATATAAGCGCGAAATTTCGCGATAGCCCAAACTACAGCGAGACATTCTTGCTCAGTTACAGAATAACGACGTTCAGTTTCCGATAGGGTCTTACTCGCGTAAGCAATTACGCTTTCTACTTCATCTTTTGTTTGTGTGAGCACAGCGCCAATGCCCACTGCACTTGCATCTGTCTGTAGGACGAACGGAAGACTGAAATTGGGACAAGTTAAGGTTGGCGCGCTCGTTAAATAATGTTTTACTTGTTCGAACGCGTGAATTTGCTCTTCTTCCCATATCCAAGATTGAGTCTTCTTTAATAAGCGAGTTAACGATTCGGTAATACTGGCGAAGTTCGGAAGGAACCGACGATACCATGAAGCCATGCCTAAAAAACGGCGTAATTGTTTAATTGTCCGCGGTGCAGGATATTCAATAACGGGAGTGATTTTATCGGGATCTACTTGTAGTCCATTTTCATTTACTATAAAACCGAGATATTTAACTTGAGAGCAGCAGAATTCACTTTTTTCGCGATTGATAGTTAAGCCAGCTGTATGAATCCTTTTTAAGACGCGTTTTAGCCATTCAAGATGTTCTTCAAAAGTTTTTGTTGTGATAATAATATCGTCGAGATAAGCAAAGGCGTAGGGATCCATTTCCGGTCCGATCAGCTGATCTAATAATCGTTGGAATGTCGCGGGAGCGCCTGTTAAGGGGACCAGTACAGCTTGATTTAAGGAATATTAAGTGCTCCAGAACGACTTTATTTGTCAAGCAAAATTTGTTTTACATAAAAAAAGATGTTTCTTCAAAAAACTGTGTCGTAAGGTTTTAGTCACACCGTTGATCTAATTCAACTTTTCAACGTCTCACTTTCTTCAGACAGCAGCCCTACATCTTATGAACGCGGGGATCTGAAAAGAAAAAAACATGTGAATACTTACAGTCAATTATCCAAAATTTCCAAAATTTGAGCCACTAATTTACAAATAACTTGGCCAAAACAAAAACATTGAAAAATTCCTTCGTTCATATGATGAGGATTTATTTTCTGAACAGAATGAGCCCTTAAAGACCCCAATCTGACCAACGGTGCTCCTAAAACCTTACGACACAGCTCCAAAAACATAGTTCTGAGATAAACGAGTTTGAAGATTTCGCAGAAAAATTGGTATATAATTATATAGTCCTCCGGAGGCTCATACATCAAAAAGTTTGCTATACCAAAGTTGAGTGAAACTTTTTTCTTTTAATTTTAATTTTAAAAAAGAATTGTTTTTTTTTTTTTTTTTTTTTTGTTGGAAATTTAATTTTTTTTTTCTATCTGCAAACTATTTTCTCAGAACTTCTTTTTTCTATACATTTTTTTGTTACATACATGCTTCTTTCTCTTACTCACTTATTTTTTTTTCTTTTTTTTTTTTTTTTTTTCTTCTTTCACAAATACTTGTGCCCTCTTTTTTGATCGGCCGATGCATCCTTTTGTGCCAACACCAGAACTCCTCTCTCTTCTTTTCATATTGAATATATTAGATATATTTTATATATTTCCTTCATGTTTTATTCGAAAATCTGTGAACAAAAAGCAAAAAAGACTTCAACCGCACACACAGTTCGGCAGAAGCGTAGTACAGATATTACTATTTTGATTGCATACTTACTTTGAGGTTATAGTTATAGCACAAAGTATTTATAGTTATAGCAAAAGTCACAACACCCGTACACCGATTACACGCTATAGATATTAGGTGAATTTATAATTTTTTAGTACGGAAAAGTACTGTTTTTCTTTATTTTTTCCAAATCCGAAATACTGGAAATCGATAAAACGCTCACGCAACCTTGACAGGTATCGGACAAGTAATGGCGATCATACACCATGTGATCAATATCAAAATCAAGCGCCAGCGCCACTTGCGCCAGATCGCGATAGCTGAATGACGAACTTTTGTCGGTAACTCCGAAACCTTGACGATTTCGTCAAACTCAATTTTTTCACAGATGTAGAAGACCTTGAGGTAACATAAACTGCAAAGAACGAAAAACCGATCTTTTTGAAAATTCAAGCTGTACTGGTCCCCTTAACCCGAAAGGCATCCGCGTGAAATGGAAAAGTCCTTTTCCCGGTACTATAAAAGCTGTAATCTCGCGACTCTCGGGAGTTAAAGGAATTTAAAAATATGCTTGACTTAAATCGATGGTGGAAATAAAACGTGCCGATCGAAGTTTATCTAAAATACTATCCATACGCGGTAGTGGGTAAGCATCCTTTTTTGAAATACTATTTACTTGTCTGAAATCAATACACAGTCGATAGGATCCGTTTGGTTTTTTAACCATGACGATAGGACTCGCCCATTGGCTACGGGATGGTTCAATTATTCCAGCTGATAATAATTTATCAACTTCAGTATCGATAGCTTCTTGTATTTTGGGAGATACGCGATAAGATCGTTGTCGAACCGTGGGATGACCTCCGACGTCAATACGATGGGATGTTAAATTGGTAATCCCGATCTGATCGGAAGCTGGAGGTATTTCGATATCTAACAGAGTTTTTAACTGAACAGATTGTTTTTCCGAAAGTAATAAGAGAACATTACACGTAGTTAAATTGGAGCGGGTATTACCGACAAAATCAAACATCTCATTCGGATTATCTTTAAAACACCACGTTAGTTCATCAAAGTCAGCTACGATTTTACAGGTGTGAATAAAATCTAAACCAAGGATGCAGGCGAAGTGCAATCCAGGTATAAAATTTGCTTCAATCTCGAAAGTTCGATCGTATAATTCGATCGGTAGTGTGACTTTGTGTGCTACACTAGCTGTTTTACCGGCCGCGGTAATAACGTAGTCAGCTTGTGATTCTGTGAGCGGTAGGTTTAAAGATTCGATTAAAGGGTTTAATTTTGGACCAATGAAAGTGCGAGAGGATCCGCTGTCAAATAGAGCTTTAATTTTGTGTCCGAGTATGGTAAATTCGACAAATAATAACGGTAGATCTCCTGAATTTCGATTTAAGCTATAAAGTGATAATTCCGGGGGTTGATTTGCGGGCTGAATTTGGGGTTCCGCGTTCGCCCTTACTGGTGGTTCCCGGGTTGGTTTCCCGAGCATCTAGGACACGTTATTTTAGTAACATCCGGTTTACCGCATTTAAAACAAAATCTTTTCTTGTTTTCGGTACATTGAGGGAATCTATGGCCTGGTTGTCCGCAATTCGAGCATTTTCCTAGCCAGGAAGCGGTTTCTGCATTTCCTCCGGTAGGAGTGATGACGTTAGTAAAATCAAAGGGGTCGATAGGTGGCGTGGATGCAACTGGTTCGCGTTTAGGAATATCCGGTCTTCTAGTATTAGTTTGTTTCGTATTTTGCGGTTTTTTCTTGATGTTATTATTAGGTGAGATAGCGGCGCTTACGAGATCAGGGTCATCCATCTCTAGACTACACGCTGTAAGGGGGTTTCGTGTTTGTTTTGTTGTGGAACGCACTCCGCGATAGGCCAACTCCGGTAATAACGAATTTGCGGGTGTTGGAGGGGCTTGGTAGCGACCCGCGGTACCATACGTATTTTCAACGCGTCGAGCGACTTCTTCTAGTCCGTCTAGATCGTATACTTCGTCGCGGCGAATTAAGACTTGATAACGCGGTAATAAATTACGATGCGCGTATTCAATTTGTTCTTCGTCACTCCAGGGGGGATATAGTCTATCAAAATATGCGCGCATATAGGTGATGTAATCTGCGACAGATTCCTGTTCACCTTGGGTTCGTCTACGTATTTCTTCCCTAAGGGCTTGTTGAAGGTCAGGGTTTCCGAAACGGATGCGCCAAGCATACTCGAACTGTTGCCAATTTTGCCAACAATGACGTTTCGATCTGAACCAATACATTGCGACACCGGTTAGAAAAAATGGTATACTATTCAAAATATTTTCATCGCGAAGATTAATCAAAAGTTGTCCTTCTTGAATTTTCGATAAAAATGCTTCGGCATCCTCGTCGCGATCACCTGAGAATGTGAGCCTCCACTTACGCATAACGTCGTAAGCAGCTGCATCAGTCGGTACGCGAGTGTTAGATGACCTTGTATTGACATTCTGACGCGTCGCGTTAAATTGAGGACGGAAGTTAGTTTGATTCATTCTCGACGTAAATGGTCGACCTTGCGGTGAAAGATTTGAAAAGGGTCGCTGTAGAACGATAGCTCGTCCCTGCGATACATTTTGCGGTGACACGTTTTGTGAATGTACGTTATTGGTCGGTTGTTGATTCTCTTGAATATTATTATTTTCGGGAATGTTAATTTCGAGGTTGTTATCTTCGAAATTGTCATCTTCGAGATTGTCATCTCCGGGATTCTGATCCTCGAACTCGTTATTTTCAAAATGATTATTTTCGTGATTTGTGCCCATATGACTGGCTCCGGCACCATGCGCGGTATCTGACCGATTGTCTACTGTTCGTTCATTTGAATGTGGTAATTGTTGACTTTCCTCGGCTACGGCAGGCGGTAAGCGCGGCTCTACGGGGTTGAATGGGTTCGACATATTTCCGTATTTATTATGAAGTGCGCGTAGTAACCGATCACGTAATATAAAAATAGTTCCGGTAGTTGGTGAAGATAAACGATGTAATTCGAACTTTAATTCGTCAGCTGATAGAGAGTATACCCACGCGTCAATAGACGACGGTTGTGACATAGAGGTTTTGTAAACAAACGCTGAGCGCTAGTTCAACGGTTATAGGTCAATATTAACTGATTTGAAAATTAAGCAAGAAAGGTAAATATGATACAGGTCTTAAGCTTCGACGTAGTCAACAGCTTTTGTTCGATAGATCGACTTAATCCTTCTATGATAGTTAACAACAATACCGTTAACAACAACTTTTGTGTGACGGATTATGTTAATCTGGGTATTGTAATTATCAATGATATGGTCAATAATATCTTTCATGTGTCATAGGCCGTAAAACCGCGATTTTAACCTCGCTTCGCTCGGTTCAAACGCGGTTTTTGGCCTGGACACATAAAATTCTGTATGCCATACGGCCGAAAAAGTATTTTCTGACGAATTTCATCATAATCCTCGCCTTCGGCTCGGATTATAAACTCAAATTCGTCGGAAAATACTTAATCGGCCTAGTGACATAATGTACTATTGTTCACCGGATTATTTTAATCCTGTGGTTATAGTTAACAATAGTCATGCACACGACTAATCCTTCAACGTTCGTTTTTCTCCTCTCTTTTGTTCGGGTGTGTTTGTTGCGATTTGTTAACGGTTCTATATTTGAAAATTGTTAGATTTTCCCTGTATTTTTAGGCGACTTTATCGCGATTTTTCTAAACTTTGATTGATGTATCTCAAGATATTAATTTCCTCTTTGGCGTGGCCCCACGTTGGGCGCCAATTTGTAACGTAGTTTTTTTTTAATAGGCGAGGAAAACCTAAATTTTACTCCGCTGCAATTCGGCACTCTTCCGTGTTAATAATTAAACTTACTGAATGTTGGGCGCCAGACGCTCCTGCGTCATTTCGATACGATACCATAAGACAAATTAAATAAAGCCAAAAATTTACGGAAATGCGACGAGCGATAACTCGACTTGCTCAGATAACAAAGCCTTAGATAGAGGGGCAGGGTACACCATAAAAACAATATTATTTCATTGAGAATATTTGAGAGCACATCAATCAATTATTTATTAATTAAATTAGATAATTTAACGAGAATCATTCAGTACAGAATCATAAGTTTTATACGACAGTTTGTTACGATAAACTATTTATTCACGGTAGAATTTACTTAATTACGATACGATTGACCCGAGGATGTGTCAGAGTTGACTCGATATAAAATTAATTATTTAGACTCCAGACTTGGTATCACAGAGCGATACATCGTACCCAAATGCAAAGTTATTCATAACCCATCCGTAAATCAACGTATTAAGCTTGAGATATTAAATTATGAAAATCAGTAACAAACTCTACAGATTCCCTATTAATTAATTAGCTACGCTTAGCTATCCGATTTACGATAATTCGAGATCTACTGCTAAATAGAGACCACACGGTCATTCGAAAGACGCGAATCACAAGTTCAACGATAACGGATTAATTCGGAATATGATTGGATCTTTAACTGAATTCTGACGATACTAGATCGATAGTTACGATACTAAATTATCCAAAAGATATTAATTTTACTGAACCGTACTTGATTTTACAGACGAGAATAAATTATATGATAGAACCGTATTTTAATTAATGATTGACTCAATATTAACAGACTTAAATATAACCAAAATTAACGATAACGAACTAAACTATAATAAACTATACAATAACGCGAGGCTGAGCCTACGCGGCTATCTTCGCTCAGGGTACTCCAGGAAAGGTAATTTTCTACAGTATTTCATGCACAATATTATAATATACTAAATCAGCAACATAAGCCATACGAAGGATTCTTTCTCAAGTGGGCCACCCATTTTCGTCGTGGTCTCGAATTAATTTGATTATTTCCTGCAATGATTACCCTACTTTTTAGGAGTTTTGCTGAATTTTTGCAGATTTTTAGCACTGAGATATACGAAATATCTGGATAATCTGTTTATTTTACGTATTTATAAATTACTGATAATGAAAGGAAAATCAAAATACATGAAAGTTATGTTTTTTCATCAGCTTTCCAGTAAAAATATTTTCAATTTTAATAGAATGACAGTTAGGGCTAAAAATGCCAAAAAACCCCAAAAAAATGCGAAAAAAGGTGGTTTCAAGTTTTCGGGCCGCTTTGATTTTGATGAAAAAATTCGAGAAAGAGTCTCTCATTACTCAGAGTTTACTCTGTAAATTTTATTATGGGACCGCCACTCCTTTCTAAGAAGAAAACATCCGAAGATAGCCCAATGATTGTTTTTGTTCGTATGACAACTTGGAACGCTTTAGGAAGGATGGCGGTCCCATAATAAGATTTACACAGTAAACTCTGAGCAATGAGAGAGTCTTTCTCGAATTTTTTCATCAAAATCAAAGCGGCCCGAAAACTTGAAACCACCTTTTTTCGCATTTTTTCTGGGTTTTTTGGCATTTTTAGCCCTAACTGTCATTCTATTAAAATTGAAAATATTTTTACTGGAAAGCTGATGAAAAAACATAACTTTCATGTATTTTGATTTTTCTTTCATTATCAGTAATTCATAAATACGTAAAATAAATAGATTATCCAGATATTTCATATATCTACGCTCCTGCCAGTGCTAAAAATCTGCAAAAATTCAGCAAAACTCCTGAAAAGGAGGGTAATCATTGGAGGAAGTAACGAAATTAATTTGAGACCACGACGAAAATGGGTGGCACACTTGAGAAAGAATCCTTCATACGAGAAGCGATAGGCAATTATCAATCGATAATAAGCAATAAATTATATCCAAAAAGCACTAAAAGATCTACGTAACTCAGCCAGACTCGAGGTTGTTCGATAAATTAATAGACCAAAGACAAAAGACGAGCCTCTTAGCTCACTAGACAAAAACGAGCTTCATAGCCCAATAACCAAATTAATTAACCATACTTTTATCAGAACGACCTCGTGCCTTCACAGAAAGAATCAAGACCTTACCTAAAGTTGCTCAACCAGATACACAATAAACTATTTTATATAGACTTTACGATAAATCACAAGATAGTATAATAATACTCGAGATAACGATAGTTCATGACGATAGTCGATAACGATAGTAGATAACGATAGTAGATAACGATAGCTGGTAACGATAGTCGATAGCGATAGCTGCGTGTCGTAGAACAGAGCGAAGAATATGCAGTTTTGCGGCTGTACCCGCTTTATATAGGCCATATTTTCTACTGTCAGCTCATCCCTCAGATTAGTGAGATCACGTGTCATTGTGACATGCTAATTGGTCCGTGTAACGACAGGTTCGTCGAACGTAAGTTGGAGACATCTACCTCACCCCTGCCGCTGCTAATACCGCTCCTAGTACCGCCGTCCTTTGAAATCCCCGGTCGCTGGACTCACATGGAGCCTCGCTCGCCCGGCTACCAGATATTTCTTCTAGGTCTTGACACCATTCGCCGATCCACAAGAAGATTGGTGGTAGATTCGTGTTTAGCATACTGAGGGCCTTACTCACGGAAGAATTCGTTAGGTCGGAGCTGATCCGGGGGTTTTCTTGACCAACCACGGTCGCGATTACAGATTCGGAGGCAGTTGTTGATGGTAGCTGCACTTCGCATCGATAGTGCACTTTCTTACAGGCGGTAGCTTCTCCGGATGACGGGAGGATTTCATCGTGCTCCTCGCACATCCCTGTACGCCGTTCATCCGGTAGTTTGAGGCGGTAGACTCCCCACTTGAGAGGAGGCGCTGACCTTGGGGTCTCTATGGACCACCATATGGTGTGCATGCCGACAGTGTCGTCCTTGACGATATTGGAGATTTCCTTACGTTCGTTAGTCATCGTTTCATCGGTAGTTCCCATGATAACAGTCGTCTCGTGGAGTATCGATCTCGAGGTTACATATTTTACAAAAATAAAAGAGTGTTAGTTAATCCTAATTAATTTTCCCTAATTTTTCCTTTTCCTGGAGACCCTGCCTACGTCACGCATCATCATATTCTCGATAGAATCGCCTTGTGGCGAGGGATTATAAAATACCACGTCACAATATATATCGACAGCCTAATAACATAATCCCGTAAGCGCCAAAAATGGCCTATTTTTCAAACAATTTCTAATAGACGCCAAAATTTTTTTGGAGAAACGTCTGTCAGTTTGCGAAAATTTTTTTTTTTTTTGCGCTTACGTGACTATGTTATTAGGCTGTCGATATAATCATTATAATAAAACCTTTACCTCACGCACTCCCAAATATCCTAAAAGGTTATGGGCCCAGCCAGACAAGTGCATCCGAAGCGGGTTTAAGGTATAATTACAGTTATAAGAGTGAATATCAGTTTATTGAGAGTTATAAAAATGGCGAGTAAAAGCTCCTTTGGCGTTCTCCAGTCTATCGAACGTTTAAGCGGGAGAGAAAATTATCACACGTGGTCTATATCGATGAGAGCGTACTTGGAACATGATGAACTTTGGGATACAGTTAAGGTTGTCTCAGGATCAGTGTCTATCGACCCGAAGAAAGTTTCTAAAGCGAGTGCAAAGATTATTTTGTCGGTTGATCCGTTCGTACTATCCCACATTGAAAACGGAGAAACTGCGAACGTTGCGTGGGACCGGCTGAAGCAAGCGTATGAAGACAACGGTTCAAGTCGTCGTGTAAATTTGTTGTGCGAGTTGACGACCACGAAATCGGAGAATTGTAACTCCGAAGAAGAGTATGTTAATACAGTTATATCTACGGCGCATAAAGTAACGGACACCGGTTTGAAAATTCCGGACGAGTTAATCGGAGCTCTATTGTTGACGGGATTACCGAGCAAATACAGACCCATGATAATGGCCTTAGAAAGTTTATCAACACCAGTGACCTCAGACCTAGTCAAACAAAAGATAATACAAGAAGTGAAATGGCATAACAATAACGACAATGAAGGAGAGGCATCAGGATACCTTTCATACTCCAATCAAACCAGAGGTTTCAACAGAAGGGGGCGTTCTTCAAGAGGAAGAGGCCATCGAAGCAACACGTTCAAAAGATACATTAGATGTTACCAATGTAATCAACACGGACACTACGCCAGAGAGTGCCACACATCCAAGGATGAACCGAAGAAAGATGTGAAAGCCTGCAGTGTAGAAGAGGAGTCATGTGACGTAAACATTGCTTACCCGTTTTTGGGTATGTTAGCAGCTGACGTAAACATGGCAAGCGATTGGGCAGTAGACTCAGGAGCCTCAAGGCATATTATGTCTAACAACAAAGCATTGTTTGCTTCCATACGTAAGTCAGCAACTACCCGTATTACCGTAGCAAATAAGGATACATTGCCCATAGAAGGAGAAGGAGAAATTTATGTACAGTTAGATAATAATAAGAAAGTCAAATTGTTGAATTTATTATATGTTCCAAAAATAGCAACAAATTTGTTAACTGTCATGGCCGGTTTCACCAACGTCGAATAACTTCTTATTCATATAATAACGCTATTCATCGAATAAAAGTCGCAAATACAATGTAAAATAGTCTTTCGTTTTCAATGAATAAGAGTTTAATCTATGAATAAAGTTATTCGTCGTTGGTGAAACCGGACATTAGTCGCATTATGAGTGTTGGCTGTAGCGTAGTATTTAATGAGACAAGTTGTGAAATAGTCAGCCAAGCAGGTGTAGTCATTTTAAGCGCTCGTCTGACGCAAAGCGGCGTATATAAGTTAAGCTTAGATCATAAGAGCAATATTGAACCTAAAAACCCTAGCAAAGTCATTAATGGCCGGTTTCACTAACGTCGAATAACTTTATTCATAGATTAAACTCTTATTTATTGAAAACAAACGACTATTTTACATTGTATTGGCGACTTTTATTCGATGAATAGCGTTATTCTGTGAATAAGAAGTTATTCGACGTTGGTGAAACCGGCCATAAAGCGTTCTCAGGCAGGACAGCTGAGAGCTTGGATCTATGGCATAGGAGGATGGTGCATCTAGATGTGGTGTTACAAAGCACACTAGAAATTTCCATTTCCAAATTCCCGCCAGTCGGCCATATACGTAAATGCCATAGCCAAGCCCGGTGTTCTCAAACACACATAAGAATTCTTGATTTTTCGCCACGAGAATCGGTGGCGACACCGTAGTCACTCAGTCAGTCAGCCAAGAGAGACTCAATAGACAAGTCCACAAGACAAGTAGTGTGAAACCTAAAAACGCATGAAATAACCGATACGCGAGTGACTTTTTACATTATAAATTGTTCCGCTAATATCGGGAATCAGTATCAAAGTATAGTGAAAGGGTTAAGGACAAGCTTCTACTCTCTAAATCTGAATCAGCGAAATTTCGCTGATTGTCAGCGAATAGTCGCTGATTGAAATAGCGATAAGTATGCCACTGAGAATCAGCGACTAATCGCTGTTTGAATCAGTGAAAAATTGCTTCATTGATTTAACCAGTGTAAGTTTCACTATTTGAATCAGTGAAACAATATTCCAGGTCTGGCATGGAATGATTTTCACGAGCGTCGTCTTCGTAAGGCTCGTTCATGACGTCTTCGAGGCAGATTGTAGTATTTGCATCTTGAAAAAAGATACGACTATTCAAGTAATGATGTCACAAGACTCGAAGTCATACGGAAAAACTCGGCTTCCCTGATTGATGGAGGTTATGTTTGCATCAAAGATTTCAAACGCTGGTGTGTGACTAAATCATATATCAAGTAAATCGTACTTGAATCTGTATAAGGAATTCCGTTACCTAGCTTGTGCTATTCTAATGTTGTAACAGAAAGTTCTCACTAACGCGACGAAAGAAGACCGAAGGACAAGAACCAAACAAATGTCACTGTCTCGAAATTATAACAGATTCAAATCTGCAAGATTCGCTGATTCAAACAGCGAAGTTCGCTGATTCCCAATGAAAATATCGTTCACTGATTAGAACAGCGGAATTTCCGCTGATTCAGATTTAGAGAGTATAGTGGGATCAAAGATAATTATAGAATCAGTGAAAGTTGTGGAAATAGTGAATAAACATTATATATTCTACCACGTGTCTATTCTATACCAGATCATCCTCCTGAGAAACTCTTCAACCGGTGCTGTAAACTTTATGTTATGTTGTATAATCTTTACAAATTTGTCTACTTCTTACTTCTTACATAATAAGGAGAAGAAAGCTTCTTATTCGATTCATAGGTACGAGGGCCTACATCGAAGCCCGAATCCACGACGCCTAACGTCGAAAAACATTAGGTGGCGCCCAACGACGCAGCTAGCCCTAAAATAAAACGCCTTGGTGCATGCGGTCAAGTAATTAGCTTCCCTCGTTCGACTAATAAGTGAAAACTTAACTCGTGTCGCAGTGGATTACCTAAAATGTCTACAAAGAGACGCAGCCACAGGCATAAGTTTCGACGAGAATCAACGGCTACCCCAATGCGAAGCCTGCATACGAGGAAAATTGGCGAGGAAGCCATTCAAACAAAACGAGAAGAGGGCAGACGGCAAACTGGTACTGGTGTATACCGATCTATACAAAATGGAAACAAAATCGTTAGGTAATGCTATATATTTTCTCACATTTCTGGATGATTATAGCTGGAAAAGTTTTGTTTATTTTCTGAAAACTAAAGATCAAGTACCCGATACATTTGCCCATTTTTTGAAGTATGCTGAAAATCAGAGCGGGTGTAAAATAAAGACAATAAGAAGCGACAACCGTAGGGAATACATAAATGAAAGATTGCGTCGCATAATTCAAGATCATGGCATCAAGCACGAAACTACTATTCCATATAGTCCGCAACAAAACGGTCGAGTGGAAAGATTGAACAGAACTCTTATAGACAAGACGCGCTCGATGATGATGGACGCAAATTTGTGCAAAGAATTTTGGGCGGAGGCTATCGGAACAGCCTCATATTTGTCGAACCGAGCACCGAAGTCTTGCCTACAAATGAAAACTCCAGAAGAATTATGGACGGGAATGAAGCCAGACCTATCACATATACGAATATTTGGATGCAAAGCACATGTGCATATCCCAGCACACATGCGCGACAAGATGGACTCAATAACTAAAGACTGTTTGCTTTTAGGTTATAGCCCAAGTCAAAAAGGTTACCGCATGTGGGATATTGCAGCCAGAAAAGTATTAAATAGCAGAGACGTCGTCCTTTCAGAGAACACACAGGTGGTTAAGGAGAAATCCACAGTACTATTACCCATGGACAACCACCCTGATTACGAAGGTGGAACTGACGACTCCAATAACAACGAACCTAGAGAAACAGCGAAAGCGGATGAAATGTCTACGCCAAAGAATGACAAGTTCGAAGATGAAAACCCGGAAGGAATAGACTCAGGAGAGGATTCGGATGTCGACACCCCGACAATCCGGCCAAGAAGACCGGGTCGAGCATCTAAACTGCCTAAAAGTTTAGACGATTATGTAATATACTCAGCGATCAGCGATTGTGGCAAACCACATGATTACACGTCAGCCATCGACAGCGAAGAATCGGCAGCATGGCTAGACGCTATGACTGCTGAGTACCGATCAATAATCAAGAACAACACTTGGGAACTATGTGACCCACCGGCGAACTGCAGCGTTATAGGGACTAAGTGGGTTTACAAGAAAAAGATGAACGGCAGCAAAGAAAAACACAAGGCTAGATTAGTCGCAAAAAGCTACAGCCAGACTAAAGGCATCAACTATCATGATACGTATTCTCCTGTAGTCAGACTAACAACCCTACGCTTACTGTTTGCATATGAGGTATTCCATACCAACTCGACCAATGATTTTCCCTCACCATTTTTGATTTGGTTCATAATTTTTTCTACGGTTAATTCAACTCTAACACCCACTCATGAATTTTTTCAGATTTTTTCCATGAACCGTTATTTATTCATGATTATTCGAAACTTCGAACAGTGCGACACCTTCGATTTTTTTGAAAAAAATCTCAAAAATTCTACTTTCAAAGACGATCATTTTGACTCCCAGTCGAAAGTGGAAACTCTTTTCCTTATGTTTATTTTGCTTATTTAAGAAAAAATTATTTCGTAAACATGGTGGATAATGGCTCCCAGAATTTTTTCAATGCAAATCAATTGTATCTTCAGGATAATGGGTTGTTACCATCAGAGATATGTTTCATTTTATTTTCGAAAATTATTATTATTATTATTATTATTTTTTTCATTTTAATCGTCGTTCGTTGGAAGGATTTTTTTTGTCTCACAATAAATTATTGAAGCACTGTAAAAAAGAAAATTGTTTTTCGTGTTTGAAAAATATTTAAAAACCCCTTAAAAAAAATAACCCACAAATAATAATAATAATACAAAAAAATAATAATAATCAAAAAAAAAAAAAAAAAAAAAACAATAATAATAATGATAATTTTCGAAAATAAAATGAAACGTATCTCTGATGGTTACAACCCATTATCCTGAAGATACAATTCATTTGCATTAAAAAAATTCTGGGAGCCATTATCCACTACGTTTACGAAATAATTTTTTCTTAAATGAGCAAAATAAACATAAGGAAAAGAGTTTCCACTTTCGACTGGGGGGTCAAAATGATCGTCTTCGAAAGTAGAATTTTTGAGATTTTTTTCAAAAAAATCGAAGGTGTCGCACTGTTCGAAGTTTCGAAAAATCATGAATAAATAACGGTTCATGGAAAAAATCTGAAAAAATTCATGAGTGGGTGTTAGAGTTGGAGTAACCGCAGAAAAAATTATGAACCAAATCAAAAATGGTGAGGGAAAATCATTGGTCGAGTTGGTATGGAATACCTCATATGCAGCTGAGCGCAATTTAGAAATCTTCCACTACGACGTGGACTCAGCTTTTCTACACGGAGACCTGAAGGAGGAAATATACCGCGAGGACCAGGTGAAAGAGAATGGTCCATCCGCCCAGGCAGATAATATTTCGTATTTTTAGGGGGATAGCCACTCGTTGCGCTGAAAAAATCCCTAGGGTGATTTTGGCGCGCGGTCGATGCAACTCGGCAGCCATTGTTGATACAAGCCGGCTGACTGTCAATACATCGCGGAAGGTAGACAAGTGTGGTTATGTTCGTTTATTTGAAGCAAATGATAAATAAAGTGAATAAAACCTACGTGAATAAGCTAGGAATATTTATCAAAAATCGATCAATCAGTTTTAAATGATATCTTAATGCAATCAACGAATTAACCTAAGCTATAACTGGAAATTTATCAGAATCAAAGAGTTCATCGAGAACAACCAATTCGAACAAAATTATTGATTGTATCCTGGGGTTGAGGCATCAATAAATATCCATAGCTCATTCACGTAGGTTTTATTCACTTTATTTATCATTTCCTTCAAATAAACGAACATAACCACACTTGTCTACCTTCCGTGATGTATTGACAGTCAGCCGGCTTGTATCAACAATGGCTGCCGAGTTGCATCGACCGCGCGCCAAAATCACCCTAGGGATTTTCAGTGCAACGAGTGGCTATCCCCCTAAAAATACGAAATATTAGCTGCCTGGGCGGATGGACCATTCTCTTTCACCTGGTCCTCGCGGTATATGAAGGATTCTTTCTCAAGTGGGCCACCCATTTTCGTCGTGGTCTCGAATTGATTTCGTTACTTCCTCCAATGATTACCCTCCTTTTCAGGAGTTTTGCTGATTTTTTGCAGATTTTTAGCACTGGTAGGAGCGTAGATATATGAAATATCTGGATAATCTATTTATTTTACGTATTTATAAATTACTGATAGTGAAAGAAAAATCAAAATACATGAAAGTTATGTTTTTTCATCAGCTTTCCAGTAAAAATATTTTCAATTTTAATAGAATGACAGTTAGGGCTAAAAATGCCAAAAAACCCAGAAAAAATGCGAAAAAAGGTGGTTTCAAGTTTTCGGGCCGCTTTGATTTTGATGAAAAAATTCGAGAAAGACTCTCTCATTGCTCAGAGTTTACTGTGTAAATCTTATTATGGGACCGCCATCCTTTCTAAAGCGTTCCAAGTTGTCATACGAACAAAAACAATCATTGGGCTATCTTCGAATGTTTTCTTCTTAGGAAGGAGTGGTGGTCCCATAATAAAATTTACACAGTAAACTCTGAGCAATGAGAGAGTCTTTCTCGAATTTTTTCATCCAAATCAAAGCGGCCCGAAAACTTAAAACCACCTTTTTTCGCATTTTTTCTGGGTTTTTTGGCATTTTTAGCCCTAACTGTCATTCTATAAAAATTGAAAATATTTTTACTGGAAAGCTGATGAAAAAACATAACTTTCATATATTTTGATTTTTCTTTCATTATCAGTAATTTATAAATACTTAAAATAAACAGATTATCCAGATATTTTGTATATCTCAGTGCTAAAAATCTGCAAAAATTCAGCAAAACTCCTAAAAAGTAGGGTAATCATTCGAGGAAATAATCAAATTAATTCGAGACCAGGACGAAAATGGGTGGCCCACTTGAGAAAGAATCCTTCATATACAACAACCAGAAGGCTTCGAAGTTCCAGGGCAAGAGACAAAAGTTTGTCGACTCAAGAAGGCAATCTATGGATTAAGACAAGGAAGCAAAGTCTGGAACGACAAGCTAGACACCAAACTGAAAAGTATGAACATTCATCAATCAGAATTCGACGCATGTATATGGGGGTTTCCAGCTCATCTCGACCACCTTCCAGACCTGACCCCCTCGGATTTGAGTAAAACTTTTTTTTTTGCTTCACTCAAGGCCCAAATTGAAACCTCAATTTTTTTCAGAATTTTTCGAGCCCCCGTCCCGGAGGCATAGATAGTGGAAATTTGCCATTTTATGAAATCCCAGAATTTTTGAACGATGATATCTTGGGATTGGCGAGTCATATCAATAAAAACTGGGTGGTCAATAGATTTGTCTTGAATTAAACTTTCTGAAAAAAAATATTTCGCAATTTAGCGATACCGTCCCGGCCGCTAGAAATTCATTTCAAAGTGAAAAATGGATTTTTCGATGATTTGGGCATTTTTGATTTTTTTCATTTTTTTTCTACAATTCTATGAAGAAAGACAAATTTTTCAGGCCCAAAACGAAGATGGAGACTCTAATGGTTTAGAAGTTATGATTTTTTTAGTTTTTAAAAGTGTGCGAAACTGAGAATTTCAAGCGACAAATACCCGTCTCATCGGCTTTTTCATTTTTTTTCAATTCATGCGGTACAGTTCTTTGAATGAGAAGTCAATTCTAGTCGAATGAAACGAAAAAAAAATAAAAAAGCCGATGAGACGGGTATTTGTCGCTTGAAATTCTCAGTTTCGCACACTTTTAAAAACTGAAAAAATCATAACTTCTAAACCATTAGAGTCTCCATCTTCGTTTTGGGCCTAAAAAATTTTTCCTTCTTCATAGAATTGTAGAAAAAAAAATCAAAAAAATCAAAAATGCCCAAATCATCGAAAAATCCATTTTTCACTTCAAAATGAATTTCTAGCGGCCGGGACGGTATCGCAAAATTGCGAAATATTTTTTTTCAGAAAGTTCAATTCAAGACAAATCTATTGACCATCCTGTTTTTATTGATATGACTCGCCAATCCCAAGATATCATCGTTCAAAAATTCTGGGATTTCATAAAATAGCAAATTTCCACTATCGATGCCTCCGGGACGGGGGCTCGAAAAATTCTGAAAAAAATTGAGGTTTCAATTTGGGCCTTGAGTGAAGCAAAAAAAAAGTTTCACTCAAATCCGAGGGGGTCAGGTCTGGAAGATGGTCGAGATGAGCTGGAAACCCCCATATACTACTACATCGGCCGGCGAGAATTCATCATCGTGACTATTTTCGTGGATGATATCCTTTCCTTGTCTTCTCAGACTCGAAGGCACTAATATCGATTTTGAAAGAAGGACTCTTCTCAACTTTTTCCATGACGGATTTAGGAGAAACGAAAAGGTGCTTTGGTATCAACATAAAAAGGGACAGATCAAAGGGAATTATCCAATTAGACTAATCCGATTATATCGAATCTATCCTGAAAACCTTCCACATGGAAGAATGCAATCCAGTCAGCACACCGATGGAGCCTGCATGTATCTTGGCAGAGGCAAACACACCAAAGAATCAAGGACAAGTCGAGAGGATGCAACGCATACCGTATCAAAATGCAGTAGGTGCGATCATGTACTTAGTTCAAGTGACTAGACCAGACCTAGCCTTCGCGATCAGCTCAATAAGTAGATTCAACAACGCATACAACGAAAATCATTGAAATGCGATAAAAACGATTTTTCGTTACCTAAAGTCTACCTCAGACTACCAATTGACCTACTTCAAAGGAACTAACAACCAAGTGATCGGATACAGCGATGCAAGTTGGGGAACGGATGAAACTTATTCGCGATCAGTGACCGGTTACGTTTTTCAACTTCAGGGAGGAGCAGTCTCGTGGAATAGTAAACTACAAGCCTCGATTGCACTATCAAGCTCAGAGGCAGAATACTACGCACTGTCAGCGGCAGTGCAAGAGGTCATTTGGCTCAGGAGACTGACAACCGAGTTGAAGATTCTGAAACCCGAGCCTTTCCACGTTAGGAGTGACAACAAAGGCGCAATAGATTTTTCTAGGAACGCTAACTTTAGCCCAAGAACCAAACATATCAACCTACGACGTAACTTTGTTAAAGTACTAGTGGATTTCAGCCTTTACTCGTCAAACATCGGCTGCCGAAAGCACAAGTCGATTGATTACCCCATTTCGGAGAAAATAGACAAGCCGGTAACCGATTGGGTAACCCCCCCCCCCCCCCCTCCCCCCAAATAACACTTCAAGGAAACTGATTTATTAATTCATATCATATTACTCATTTACTTGTAGAATTGAGTGACCTCCAGTAGACTGCTCCACTATTACTTGTTCCACCTAAGCTTCGATATTAATATCTGGGTTATTTATTTCAACCGGTTCCCCCTCCATCTCAATTGTTTCCTCTCCTTTTACCATTAGTGCGATGTTGCTTTCAAATGTTACAAGCAAATTACGGGGAGTAACATTATTCACGGAATTTATTATTAGTTCTACTATATTTGAATGAGAGCTCACATACTGAGCTATCAAATATTCCTTAGCCAGGTTTAACGCCTGAAACTGACTGTTTCCCAATTTTTACATTAATGCATTAACCTCACAATAAAAGGAGTAAAAAAAGCAGTCCTGGCTAGAAGCTATATGTGGTTCCCTGCAATTTGCGCATTTACTCTCGGATGTACATTCACCTAATTCATGTGAGATACCGCCCTTATAACAGCGTGGAACGTTTCTGCATCTATTTTCAGGATGGCCGTATCCCTGACATGTCTGATACCTCCTGGTAGGAGGAGTGTAGTTGAGAACTTTGACTGGACAAAAGTAAATGTCAATTTCCTTAGGAATTTCACCTCTATAGTACAACTTTATATTATTTGAATCGCTCCACTCTACCTCGTTATCTCCTTCTTTATGATAAACCCTTTGTCTTACTCTTTCAATATTCTTTATTTTAGATCGGATTTCCTCATCTATTCCATTGACAATATCTTCTAAAGAAAGTTTGGTACTTACGTCGTGTATCAGTTTACATGGATAAACTGCTATGTCTGGTATTACCGCAAACCAAATTGGGTTCAACTTCCTGACATCTTCCTGTATAAATTTGTTAGCTTGCGCTCCAGAATCAAAAATCAAGATCGCTTTCTGCGGGTGTGCTTTAAAAAAAAATTTTTTTGTCGTTAACCCTACTATCGGGCCCCAAAGTCGGGGCACCTGGGTTTGAAGCTCGATATCTCGACGGGAAAAAATCGTAGAGCATCGTGTGATACAGTTTCTGAAAGCTTGAAATCTTCCACGTCCAGCCATTATATTCATAGTTGTTGCTAAATGTTTCTCAACAGAGATATCACTACACATATGTTCAAAAACGTAAGTTTTGTTAACTTTTATTTGTAGCTCCACTTCAACTCGTCACAGTTCGTTTCAGAACGCCAATAAAAATTTGAAATAATTCAGGCGTATTCAACAAGATCTTACGAGTACAACGACATCAAAAAAATTTCCTAAAGTGGTAGTAAAGTAAGTAAGTAAAGTTGATAATTCAATTTTATGTAGATTTGTGACCGTGGTTTGTAGTAAAATAAATTAGTCGGAGACGGTCAGTTTTCGTCAATAAATATTCTTTTTATTGTAAACGTTTCGGCTGGTGACGGCCGGCCATCCTCAGACTGTGGAAAACATATAGGTCTCAGGTACATGTGCGAATTACATTTAAGAATTGAAACTAAGAAAATAATAAGATAACATTGGTCCTTAGTGATATAAAGAAAGAAAGAAAAGAACGAAGAAAATAATTGTGATAAAGTTGAACATTAAGACTATAACAGGCTATGGAGCAGTAGGGTGACCCTTATTCGGTGGTCGGTGGAACTTTGACCATGGCACCCCCTAGATCAGTTCCAAATAAATAAATTATAATCTGGGTGAAGTTCGAGCTCTGTAGCTCATTGGGAAAGGGTGCCTGTAAGCCCATATTTTCGCCCATTTAATTAACATACGATTTTTCATCGAAAAAATTCATTTTTTTTCACGTGCCTGTAGTGCGCTGGAAAAATCCACTATTCCGTCAGTTGAGAGTGTCATAGTTAGTAAGTATGTACAAATTTTTCCAGTCCTCTAAAACCATATTTCACAGAGTAGCCGCTACCGACAGATTCTGGTTTTGGAGAAGAATCAAATTTCTTATAACAATGAAAAGATAATATCAGCCTTTTGGGATAGAAAGAAGTATAGTTTTTCCAAAACTAGAATCTGTCGGCAGCGGCTACTCTGTGAAATATGATTGTAGATGACTGAAAAAAATATGTGCATACCCACTAACTATGACACTCTAAAGTGACGGAATAGTGGATTTTTCCAGCGCACTACAGGCACGGAAAAAAAATAAAAATTTCGATGAGAAATCCTATGTTAATCAAATGGGCGAAAATACGGGCTTACAGGCACCCTTTCCCATTGAGCTACAGAGCTCAAATTTCACCCAGATTATTATTTATTTATTTGGAACTGATCTACACGGAGAGAAAAAAATAGGCATTTTTCCTATTTTCACATAGGAATTATTTCTATGTTACCAAAGCGATATTTAATATGTCAATATAGCAATTATAACTATGTAAAAAAAGGAAAAATACCTATTTTTTGTAGGATTATTTCCTATAAAAAATTGGGATTCCTTCTATGTTGACATTGGAATATTTCCTATAATACCATGGCAGTGATTCCAATGTTAGCATAGTGGAACTTCCATTAAAAACATAGGAATTATAGCTATGTTAAACATAGCAAAAATTACTATGTATCAAAGAAATTATTCCTATAATAACATAGCTATTATACCTATGTTTGAGATAGGTATAATTCTTATGTTAACATATGAATAATCTCTATAAAAACATTGGAACAATACGTATGTGTAACATAGGTATAATATCTATGTTGACATGATAATAATTCCTATAATAAATAGGAATTATTCATATGAGAAATTTTTTTTTTTTTTTAATATTAAATTTGCATTTTCATTAACTTTTAATCATTTTCCCTAATTTTCATGATTTATCTTAACCTATAAAATATGACTCCGACAAGTAGTAAATCACGTCAATGAAGAAATTATTTTATTTATTTGTTAAGATCCGGTTATTTAAATAATTAAAGTAAATTAGGTAATGAATGGATAAAAAAATAAATGCTGTTTAGCAAAGTTGGATCAGCATTAATTAGCATCAATTTCTGGATTTGTTCATAGAACTAATCGATAATTTAACAGATCAACACCCAACGTGATACACGTGGGATGCGAACAACGAAGAGAGATTTTTCAAGGTTAATATAATAATAATCAAAAATATATGACAGAATCAATAAATAATATTATCTAAAGTTTTCAAATTTACAAAACATAGTCCCTGATATTAGGATTGAAAGATTACAATTGGATAATGTGAGTGGGGGTTTATTCCTTACCGAAACCGACTTCTCGTTGCACTTAGGGTGTTAATTGGTAGGCGCTCAGCGGAGAAGTGAGATAACTAGGAAGTATTCTATCGACTGTAGAGTCGATATGTATCACAAAGATCGATACTAACAATGTCATCCGTAGATCGATATACACCCAATATATTTGGCGGTAATTATGGAATCTGGAATAAACCTACCACTCGCACTATCTTATAACTAAGCAAACAATGGTGCGTATAAATTACTTAGATTGTCTATGTCAGATCTTCTATTGACCGTAACATTCTTTCGGATGTGGATCATTTCCTTGAGTGTGCGACGATATATATTAGGTTCGCTAGTCAGGATTTTCACCTGGTCGAAGTCAAATTTATGTCCCAGCGAGAGGCTGTGGTTTACTAAGGCTGATTTGTCTACGTCCTTGCACTTGATACTATATTTATGGCCGTACAAACGCTTGTGAAGATGTTGCCATGTTTGCCCTATGTACCCTTTGTTGCAATCCAGACATGGAATATGGTATACCACACCTGATTTATCTAATAACGATACTTGATCTTTAAGACGGGAGAAAAGGTTTTGGGTTAAGCCACTTTTTTTGTGCACTAGCATGATACAGTCGGGACTCCCAATAAGAGGGCTCTCAATAAGAGCGCTTCCCCTAATCCGTGGCCGAGCAGTACCCCCACCACCTTGCTTGTTTATTGAGAGACCGGTTTACGTTCCGAGCGAGCGAGCTTTTCAATAGAGAGTGGGTGTACCACATTTCTCGGAAATTCTTTCTCCTACAGCCCCGTAGCGCTCTTATTGGGAGTCCCGACTGTATTGCGTTTTTTTTTTTTTCATGTTTTGGATCTGTTCCTAGAGACCTTTTACGTAAGTTATCGAGGCAATTCCTTCTATGTTAGAATGGGAGGAAAAATGCAGTAACGACATAGATAACATAGAAGGAATTGCCTCGATACCTTACGTAAAAGGTCTCTCGGAACAGATCCAAAACATTAAAAAAAAAAAAAAACGCAATATCATGCTAGTGCACAAAAAAAGTGGCTTAACCCAAAACCTTTTCTCCCGTCTTAAAGGTCAAGTACCGTTATTAGATAAATCAGGTGTGGTATACTATATTCCATGTCTGGATTGCAACAAAGGGTACATTGGGCAAACATCGCAACATCTTCACAAGCGTTTGTACGGCCATAAATATAGTATCAAGTGCAAGGACGTAGACAAATCAGCCTTAGGAAACCACAGTCTCTCGCTGGGACATAAATTTGACTTCGACCAGGTGAAAATCCTGACTAGCGAACCTAATATATATCATCGCACACTCAAGGAAATGATCCACATCCGAAAGGATGATACGGTCAATAGAAAATCTGACATAGACAATCTAAGTAATTTATACGCACCATTGCACAGTGGGGCCAAATCCCAAAAAGCTGGCCAAAAGTCGAAAACGTTTCAAATTCAGGTAAAATTCAGTACTCGGGGGTTTTCGGGGTCGCTGATTATGAATCCGAAGTCAAAATTTGAATAAACAAAATGGCGGATACAATATGGCTGAATTTTTTTTCGAAAAGTATGTTCAATTCAGGTAAAATTCAGTACTCGGAGGTTTTTGGGGTCGCTGATTACGAATCCGAAGTCAAAATTTGAATAAACAAAATGGCGGATACAATATGGCTGAATTTTTTTCGAAAAGTATGTTTAATTCAGATAAAATTCAGTACTCGGGTGTTTTCGGGGTCGCTGATTACGAAACCGAAGTCAAAATTTGAATAAACCAAAAGGCGGATCCAGCAGAAACCACTTTGTAGAAGTTTAGCACTTCACAGAAAGTGCTGTAGGCTAAAATTGATCATTTTTCTTAAATGAAGGAATAGAAGTGCAGTAAAAAGTCGAAAGTAAAAAATAAATCCATTTATTATATTGGAATACAGAAAATCTCTTATCTGATAAATTGCTTGAAAGTTTACGCATCGTCATCCGACGAATAATAATTAGACTCACAGTCAGTCGATTCGGAAAATTTTCTGGAAAAAAATCTCGATACCAGTACGAGTGTATACGAGTAATGGTGCGTAATTAGTATAAAAAGTAACTGATGATCATTTCAAAGCAATTTTGGCAAACAAAAAATATTTGAATAATAATAAATAATAAATAATAAATAATAAATAAATAAATAACAAATGAAAAATAATGAAAAAACATAAACATTAGTACACTCCTGAATAGATATTGCCAAACGCAACAATTTATATATCTGAATTACTTTTCTACATTTAGCGTTTTCGATATACAAAATTCAGAAAACTATGTTTTTCATTGCAAGAACTCGCGCTAATTATACAAAAGCAGCTAGAAGCAGCTGATTTTGATTTTTTTTCATTTAATAACAGTTCCATCTACAATATCCAATAGGTCCGGTCGCAGAACTCTACAGAACTCATGAACTTTTCTCTACGTGTTTGAAATTTTAAGTTGTAATTTTCCGTTTATTTCCGTACAAAACTTTCGTTTATTGTTATCACATGAACTATTATTATTAAATTAGTAATACATGATAATATTATACTTACTTTCAGCTGTCGATTCCATTTTTAAAATTTAAAATCGATCAATATATAAAGATTTGGCGTCCCATTGAACATAGAACTCGAAACTCCGGTTCTCGCGCGGCACGTCTAGCTGGATTGAGGGTTACCTTTCAACTGAATTACAATAGCAGGTATAGGGGATCGGCCCCACTGAGGTCTAGACTTCGACCTTCTGACTATTACTTAAACTAACCCATGACTCAAAATTCACGGAAATTAAATTTTATTTTTCGACTTTTGGCCAGCTTTTTGGGATTTGGTCCCACTGTGCATTGTTTGCTTAGTTATAAAATAGTGCGAGTGGTAGGTTTATTCCAGATTCCATAATTACCGCCAAATATATTGGGTGTATATCGATCTACGGATGACATTGTTAGTATCGATCTTTGTGATACATAGCGACTCTACAGTCGGTAGAATACTTCCTAGTTATCTCACTTCTCCGCTGAGCGCCTACCAATTAACACCTTAAGTGCAACGAGAAGTCGGTTTCGGTAAGGAATAAACCCCCACTCACATTATCCAATTGTAATCTTTCAATCTTAATATCAGGGACTATGTTTTGTAAATTTGAAAACTTTAGATAATATTGTTTATTGATTCTGTCATATATTTTTGATTATTATTACATTAACCTTAAAAAATCTCTTCGTTATTCGCATGCCACGTGTATCACGTTGGGTGTTGATCTGTTAAATTATCGATTAGTTCTATGAACTTCAGATTTTAGCTATGTTAATACTATCAAGAAGTATAGCGTAAATTATTGTTTTGTAATATGATTTATAGTTTATATAAGTTTGTTATCTGTGTATTTCACAGCTCTGAAGATGGTCGACCGTGTTTCGACCGAAACGTCAGAAATAAAATTTTCATTCCAAGACTGACCGTCTACACCCGAGATTTCATTATCCCTACTAGGTAAAGTCGGGAGAGATGCCCCACCTAAGGAAAATGTTTTTTTAAAAATTACGCATTTAATGAAAAAATGTTTTTATTGCACGAGGCTACTACATAAAGCTTTGGTAATCATTCATCACGAAAAAGGCAAATAATTTTCATCTTGATGTTATTGAAAAGTATACGATATATAAATAAAGTGTTTCGGCCATCTCACCTCAGGGGTATGGGTGAGATGCCTCACGTATGTGGGTGAGATGCCCCAGGAGGGAGAGATGGCCTCTACTGGTAATAATAATACTGGTAACCAATTTAATCGTTTTTTCTGTGTATCAATCTGTTTCTATTATTTATTTATTTATTTATTTCCATTTTATCCCTCCCGAATCCCGATCAGGGTAACATGCCTTTTCTGTGGTTAGTTTCGTCTTCGTAGACATTATGAATGCAATGTTAACCGTACATAACCTCCAAGTATCTAACTATGCATGCCTATAGGCTAGCTGCGTACCTCCACCTGCATAGAATCAAGCTTGTATCGTTGTATACATACACATAAATTGTTTCCCAGTTACGCCTCAGCCCCAAATAGGTGGCGCTGACGGGCGTATATGTGCACAAAAAACACACACACTAGTAGCGTACTTGTATGTTACGCAGCTAGCCTATTCTCATAATACACTATTAAATGACAAACGAAATTACAGCGAGGAGAATATTTAGAGTACTTACCTGCAAACTCCTTATTTCGTGAAAAAAAAAACTCTTCTGATTGCGCGTTTGTGCTCTCTATTTTATATTTCGGGTACGAATAATAACAGCGTAGGTAGTTCAATGGCGACAACTGAACATTGGTTTGGTGCGGCATCTATCCCGCAATTATGTGGGGCATCTTTCTCAATTGGGGTGAGATGGCCTTTTTGTGGTCACCTCCGTCGTAGTAGGCGTTATGAAGTTTACGTTGACCCTACATGACCTTCAAGTACCTATCTGAGTCTACCCATGCCCATAGTACCTTTTAGTTATTGTTAAATAGTCAGACCTACCGCCTAAATGATATACAAAGTTACAGCAATGAAAATGGTCCGAGTACTTACCAGTAAACAACAATTTTTATGGAAATAATCGGTTTTTTGCGAGCGTTCGTGCATGCCTTCTGTCATTTTAGATACGAGGAACAGTAAAAAAATTCAGTGGCGGTATCTGACTATTATTTCATCTGATATCGAATATCGGCCATCTCTCCCACTGAGGCATCTCTCCCGACTTTACCTATTACTACGTTACGGTCAAGAAAAATATTCTGTTATGTTACATTGGTATTTTTCCTATGTTACAAAGGAAAAATCGCTATGTTAACATTGAAATAATTACTGTGTTGCATCGAAATTTTGACTATGTTACATGGGAATAAATAATATGTCTTATATGAATTATTCCTATGTTGGCTTAGTAAATTTTTCTAGGCTAACATTGAAAATATACCTGTGTGAAAATAGGAAAAATACCAATTTTTTTCTCTCCGTGTAGGGGGTGTCATGGTCAAAGTTTCACCGACCCCCAAATAAGGGTCACCCTAATGAAGCAGCTATCCGTTCTTTGAACATGTGGTTGGCTAGGTTATGATAGCACGTGGTTATCTACCAAGAAGATGCTTAATTGCTAAACGTTAAATTATGTGAAAGGATTCCTTTTCCAAACAGAAAATGTGTGATTTCGTTTACATAAAGAATGATTATACGATAAAAAGATAAGAAAAAACAGTAGAAATTACCAAAGAGGACATTCCTCAGCGCTTGAGATGTTAACGGTGCGACATGATGACGGGAAGTGATTAGGGATGTGCGATTTATATCGATTCATCCAAAGATCGATCTTTGGACTTTCCAAAATCGATGTTTTTGATCGATTCTTCATAGGTCGATTTATCGGTAAATCGATCTTTTGTGGCATGAGAATCGGAGAATCGCTGTAAAAGTGCTATTTCATGCACGCGACTGCGACAACTGTCGCGCGACACAACCACACAGCGTGCCTTCGTCGCGCGACAATTGTCGCAGTCGCATGCATGAAATACTACCTTAATTCTCACGTGTTTCGAACTTACTATGAACCCGTGGTTCTATAACAGCGTGGTGACGTTCTACAGTCCACATTTCTATTTTCTACCGGTGCTTCGTATTTGTCGTCACTTTAAAAAAGCGACGCTTAGTGCTCAGACTCAGAGTGCTCAGAGATCAGAGTGAATCAGACATCATTCTGTAATATTGTTAATGCAGCACCTCAGGTAATTTGTCGAGAACATACAATATTTTGCTATTTCAGAAGGTTTCGAACTATCTTTGCATTATTCAAACTAATTCGTGCATTTCTCGTTCCCAATCCACAGCTTTTGTCCCTAACCTAACATAACCCTATTCGTCGGACAAAAATAACAAGGGCTGCGAAGTCGTATTTTTTACGATGCATAAAAGTAAGAATCCTCATTCCTTATCCTCCAATCCATCTCCTTTACTCTTTGCTGTAGTATAAAAATTCAGTGTGAAGAATGTACGTACTGTTTCCCAATTCACAGTATAGTGTATCTTGGACAGAGTCCACTCCATATGGCATATAGTCATACATTTTTACCAACATCTACCTACATATACATTTAATGTACTTACAAATGAATTATACTGCGTAAATATTTGAAAATATTCATGATTTTAATGGGATTCATCGATAGTGGCACCGACAAAAAAGCCGAGCATTGTATGGCATCATTTTGTTAAAACGGCAAACGGAGGAGAATGCAAACTATGCAAGGTACTGTAACGAGGCGGATTATTAGGCCTCGTAAATGAACCATCTCCTCTTTCCCCAGACCAAAGTGACCACCTTAATATAGAATATTGAAATCAAAGCGAGAAGTCCCAGCTCAAGTGCCCAAGGTCCTTTGTAGTAATTATAAGTTCATGTACTAATACTTTTTCCCGTTCCCTATATCTCATATGTCCCGTACCGTTCCGAGAAAACAACGAGCACGATCATCCCTTCGGATCATCCGGCCTGGCGGGCCACCCGGCCTTCGAGTGATTAACCGGGGAAATCCTGCCGTCGTATCCAGAGATATGCCTGGAAGAGCGCTGCATAAAGAATCAATCGCATGGAGTAGCCTTCTCCCTTCCTCTACCTGTCCCGTACCGGCTTGGTCCACCGGTCCAAACTGCAGTAATTCCGCCTTCCAGGATATCGACAATTAAGAACATGACGAGCCATCTAACAACCCCCTGGCGAAAGCTTGAAGTGCCAAAAGGCCCTTAGTACAGGCAAATTGTACCAACATTTGTCAAATATCCAAGAAAATTGCGAAGTCTTTGTAACTTGGTATACACGTACAAAAATATATTCTATTTAAGAATTCGACGAGTCCCGAGCGTTATATAGTGTGCTCGACCCTAAATTCAGGTATAAAGACCCTCGCGCCCCCCTCCGGCGAAATAGACCGGGAGCCCATAACACTTTTTTTATGTATCGTAACCTACCGCTCATTTACATCTTAAGTTCCATAAATCTGTGTCCCACATCACGAAAATATCATCGCCGAACAAATTCCATGGTGACAATATATTCCTCACGCGCGATCAAATTATTTAGAAAACCCAGGTTTTGGCATCATTAGTTACCGTTCGGCATATGTCGCAAATTACTGTTTTTGAAAAAAAAGCCCGGGCGGACGGCATTGCCGAACGTGTAGGATGGTTATGGAAGCCACTATTACCCTATGCTTTTGTAACAAAAATTGCTTAAAAGATTATTACTTCACGCAGTGTGATAATGGACGTTTTACCCACGCTTCGCGTGGGTAAAATCCCCATTTTCAGACCTTATGAAGTAAAATTTTGTACTATACTCGACGGAAAAACTTCTTCTGATCTTGTGTGATTGCAACACTCGCCTTCGGCTCGTGCTGCAACCTCACACTCGTCAGAAAAAGTTTTACCGCACTCGTATCGTAATGTACTATTTCCACACGGCGTACGCAAAATTCGATTTTGCGCACGCTCCGCGTGCATAAAATTCAACTTAACGCGCGCTGTGTTGAAAATGAAGTTCGATACACGCAGGCCCGTATTTCCGCCTAGGCCGGCAAGGCCCGGGCCTAGGGCGGCAGACACTCAGGGGCGGCCACTGATAGCCCATTTTCTATTTCTCAGACCGAGCGCTAGCACGGATGTTTGAAATAACGTGGATCTACTTTATTTTTATTTTTTCTCTTGTACTTCTATAACAACCTGAATGTCATTTGGTGGCTATGTGTATAGTCCGGTATGGAAAACTTCGGAATCAATACATTTCGCATTATAATCGACAATTCGCGGGTTGAACTTAATGAAAGAGTCATCTCTTATATTTCGCTGCGCGATAAATTTGGCTTTATACCGAAGTCACCAACAATGACCGTAGAAGGATCACAGAGCGTTTGCAAAATCTTCGATCATGTTATGCGTGTGACCTAAATCAGACATTAGACATTGAATTTCAACACCTCAGTTAAGGGGACCCGTACAGTTTGAAATTTTGCAAAAATCGTTTTTTCGTTTTTTGCGGTATATGCTATCTCAGGGTCATATCTATCTCTAAAAAAATTGGCGTCGACGAATTCGTAAAAGTGACAGAGTTATCGACCGAGATTCATAATTGAGCTTTGGCGAACTGGCGCAATTGGCGCTGTCGCCTTATTTACATGTCGCTCACATGTTTTGTGACCGGCCATTGTTTTCTGAACGCTTTCTGAAATCGTGTCAACGTTCCCGCTTTTTAAATCTGTTCCGATTACAATAAATAAAAAAACAGTACTTTTCAGTACTAAAAAATCCGCGATTCAATCGTGCTAAAATCTACTTCTGCTACTTGTGTGTGTGACATCAAGTTACAGTGTGTGTGAGGTTTATTTGTGGGAAACCACCGACTAACCTCAAAGTAAGTATCGTATAATAATAATAATAATAATAAATAATAATAATAAATAATAATAATAATAAATAATAATAATAATATCATTAATATTAATATTATTATTATTAATATTATTATTATTATTATTATTATTATTATTATTATTATTATTATTATTATTAATAATAATAATAATAATTCTCTCCCCCAAGTCGTGATGGACGCGATCAAGCCTGTCTTCGAAAATCTCACAGCTCCAGAACTACTCACCCGCTGCGTTGGTGGTAAGACTCACAACGCTAATGAGTCACTGAACAACGTGATTTGGAAATTCCGCCCCAAGAGAGTGTACACAGGACGGAAAATAGTGTCTATAGCAGCAAATCTCACAGCAATAACTTTCTCCGAAGGAGCCACTGGGATTCTGAAGGTCATGACTGCACTTGGAGTGACCTCAGGATCTCACGCAAGAGCTCAAATGATTCAGACTAACCAAATACGCTTGGAATAGGCTCGACGACAGGCAGCTGATAGTACTCGAGAAGCCCGAATCGCTATCAGAAGACTGCGGCTAGGTCAAAATGAGGCTGCAGAAGCTAGGGAAGGACCGTCATACGCTGCCGGAGCTTTTTGAAGATGGTTCGTTAGAAATATTACTTTGAAAGTTGGAAAGGAAAAGAACAATTTTTTTTGTCGAAATGAAAAATGGTCACTTGAGTCAAAATTTTTTTCCAAACAACTTTTGTTTGTAACAATTTTTGATATCTTGAACTTTTCTAGTAGTTATTTCCGATTTTTTAGTGAAAACTTGAAACGCGTTTATCTCAAAACTATGTTTTTGGAGCTGTGTCGTAAGGTTTTAGGAGTACCGTTGGACCGATTTGGCTCGGCTAGGGCTTATTTTTTTCAGAAAACCAATCCTCATCGTATGAACGAGGGAAATTTGGAAATAAAATTTTTGGACCAAGTTATCTGCAAAAGAGTGGCCACATTTTGGGTGAATTTTGATAACTCGCTATAACTTTTAACATGATTTTTTTTTTACAGATCCCCGCGTTCACACGATGTAGGATTGCGCTCCGAAGAAAATGAGACGTCAAAATGTGAAATTGGACCAACCGTGTGGCTGAAACCTTACGACAACTGATTTGGGCAACATGATTTTTTTGATATGTAATGAACTTTGGTTAAGTTATAAATGATTTTTGGAGTATGTTGAATTCATTGGTTCAAACTGTACTGGTCCCCTTAAGATCTGTCGGAATTAAAAACATTTCTATTATAGATCTGTGCTATAGGTTATACAAGAACGACCTTTCGACCGTGTATTCAGGCGTGAATATTGCACTGGGAATTTTTTTATGTATTCCCGAATCCGCCATCAAATTGTTCTGGTGACCGCTTCTGCTAAACGTCTCACCCTCGCTCGAAATCGCCATCCCCCCTAATTGCACAGTGTATTTTACTTCACTCAGTGTGATAATGGACGTTTTAACCACGCTTCGCGTGGGTATAACCCCTATTTTCACCACGCCTGCATGGAAAATACGACTTTCAGCCCCTCGCGTGAGCGGAAAGTCGTACTTTCCGATGCCAGGGGGTGGTGAAAAATAGTATACGTCACTTACTAATAATATGCCATCCCAAAATGCGTATTTGCCACCCTCGCCTTAGGCTCGGGTGGCAATCTCACACGTAGTTTGGAATAGCATACTTTTCCTCCCGATATGCGTAATATACCCTGCCTCCCGCTCCAGTGAGAGAAACCGAACAGCGGGAGGAAATGTATATTTCTTCCCGTTCGGTACTCGCGTTCGAAACGCTTATGCGTTTATTTTCAAACGCTTAATGTGAATATCTTACGGATAATTTTTCATCATAAAGATATGGGGGCATGGGCGGCCCCTTGTAATGGGCCTAGGGGCGCCATTAAGCTAAAGCCGGCCCTGGATACACGTGCAAAAGATGATTCTCGACTCGTGTGATTGTCACCCTCGCTTCGCTCGGGCGAAAAACTTCACACTCGTCCGAGAATCAACACTTTCGCACTAGTATCGAAAAGTAGTATTATAACCTACTGTTCGGCATCTCGTGAATATCTCTAATTATTCACTCAAATTCAAAGCAATACGGTCGCCGAACATTTTGGTTGGCTAGGGGCCCAGCTACATCCACGGACTTCCGTTTTCCCGTCTCTATATGTGTGACATCATAGCCTGTTCGGCGTTGATTTTATAACATATATGAAATGGAATGGAAGTATAAAATACATATGCCGAATAAATTAACCGGGCATACATTTGTTATGAACAATAAAATACAATAGTTATAAACAAATTATACCTTACCGTTCGGCGATGGTCTTTTATGACTGATTTCATTGTATTCCATTTTACAATGTAACCGCCGCACAAAATGATTAGTTATATTATCCGTAAAATCGTAAAATTTTGTAAATCCAGTCCACCCCACGTTTTTCAAACATGGCGACTCCGGCACACCCCTTGTGGTTAGGGACTCCTTGGTTTCTTGAAATATGTATATTTTTAAACATCTATGCCAAGTTTCAACTACTTCGCAATTTTTTTGTCTATTTTATACAATTTGCCTGTACTACCTGTCAGGCCCGCGACCAAACTCAACGGAAAGAAGATACGCCTATTAATGAGATGCGTAGAACCCCCTCCACCCCAAAATTGCATCTGCATAGAGATAGAGCTAGACGCTTCACTTCTTGCTTGGATATCGTATCGTAGAGTCTTTTTTTGTTTGAAAAGCCTGAATTGTTTTATTTGTTCCGAAGATATAATTGAAAAAGCCTAAGATCTTGTAGATTCAGTAACGTCTGTTAGTGAGTGCTAAAGAGCCTTAATTAAGGTAAGATTCCAACTCTAGACAGCCCTTCGATTGATGATAAATTGATCAAATAAAAAGAGATTCATTTCTTATTGCGTACTTGGGTCAAGTCTCAACGAGGGTGACGCCATTAACATATCATCGAATTGTTGTGCTTCAGTTTCGTTTAATTATTGATTGTTGATTATATTATCGATTATTGTGTTCTCAATTATATGTAATATTGCCGTATTGATCGATTTTTCGAAGAAGTACCGTCATTAATTATCGTATCATCATTTATTATCGTATCGTCATTATCGTCATTTATTATAGTATCGTCATTATCGGCATTTATTATCGTATCGTCATTATCGTCATTTATTATAGTATCGTCATTTATTACCATATCGTCATTTAATTATCTTACTGTTATTTCTTTGTCTTTTAGTTGCATCTTTCCGTACCTATTCTCTTGTAAACGTTATTAATTGATAGTCTGAGTTCCGGTAATTATTATTTTGTCAAGTCCCAGAAATAAGAATCCCCACGTGGAAAAATTAGTTGCGTAGTAAAATACGATAATTGATCTCGACGGCTTGTTGAGCCACGTGTTTCTGGAAGAATCGATCTACTGGTTGTAGATCTGATATCGTGTTAATATTCCGATTAATCTAATCCCTTTCCGATTAAAAGTAGATTTAATACCTTAGTAAAACCTTGAGCTGGTATAATTATTATGTTTCGGATTATTATTTGTAATAGGTTTTAGCGTCCCTTTTGTTAGCTTGTTATTGTGTAACCGACGCCTGTATATCGTGTAACGTTGCCTTTGGCCACCTTTGTGTGAACTTATTTGAATTAGATTCCGACGCCTTGCCCTTGTCTAGGGAAATAATCTGTAATACCGACTTGTTCATTAGTTACTAGAAGTCCCCAAATTATTGATTCCGGAATTTTGATCTCTCTACGTTATCGACCTATTTGTTATAACCAATAACCTCCTATTATTTATTTCTACCGTACCATAAGATATTTGTTTCCTTTCTTGTTCTGTTATTTTACTTGTTCTACATTACCTATACCTTGTTTATATTATCTTGTGTCCTACCTTACCTTATGTTCTATATTGTCTAATGTCCTACTCTTTCTTTGGTGACCTAGTCAGTCAGCTATTTCCGATTATTTTAGTTTAAGTTGTTTAACTTGCGTTAGTCCCGACCCAAGCGATCGGCTTTGATTGTTTAATTAGTTTATCGTGTGTTTGATTACTCGGGTTAATTGTTGTTACCGATATTTTGAATAAAAGGGTTTCTTTGTGACTTGATCCATAAACCATAAAAATATATCAGTCTTCCCCTATATTATTTCGCCCCCATGTTCCCCTCACGCTGAGCTTACCATGTAATACCGTACTCGTTTCATTTACCTAACCTTTAGTTTTATTTCATTTATTACCTTTAATTAATTTCGTTCCGTTTATTTCATTTAATTCATTTCGTTTATTATTATTATTCTTTCGTTTTGAGTTTTTGGAGTTTTGTTTCCGTACCGTGGTACCTGAAGGTACCTGGCGCCCAACATACCGTAAATTCAGTTAGACTAAGCTATATTATAAGAAGTCGTATTTAATAGCCAAACTTTAATGGAAATCAAACGTTGGAAGTGTCTGATCTTTGTAGTCGCGTAGCTGCCCGGAATAAATCCCCCACCGTCGGCGGTGACCGTCACAGTACATGTGAAAACTAAAGGAAACACTACCAACCTTAGCAACCATCTGAAGCGCAAGCATCCGGAAGTAATGCCTGAGCCACATGATCGCAGCACTCAGAAAAGGCCAGGGAAGAACGCAGTAAACTTGGTAAGATAATTAGTTTGTATTTATGTTCAATATATGAAACCGATGTGTCTATAATATTACAGTATAGATATGTGTCAGGAAAACAATGCTTTTTACATCCTTCTAGACTATAAGTGATGAGGAAAATGAAGAGAATGAGACTTACGACCATGAATCACCGCAGTTGAATTGTGCTGAGCAACCAGCATGCTCAACGTCTTCTGCATCGGTAGTTCCAGTGACATTCAGAAAAGCGCGAACAAGACGAGTGCTGAGTCGGGTGGATGATGCTTTCGCATCTCAAAAGAGTTTTGAAGGTACGAAGCAAAGTATTTGTCCAATTATAAAGCAATAATCTACAGACTTGACAATCACTGTTTAAAAACGAAGATATTTTCATAATTATGAATTTAAATACTCATTGTTACAGATGGTGGAGCCAAAGCTGGCTGAGTCACGAATGCGATATTATTCATGATTTCAAAAGATAACATGCCACTCAATACTGTGGAAAAGAGGGGTTTTGTACGTTGATGAAAACAGTAGCTCCGCTCTATAAAATTCCTGGGAGAAAAACTACCACAATCCTTATTGAAGAGAAGTTCGCGATTTTATCATCGGAGGTGAAAGCCGAACTAAGAACGGCTAACAATTTCTCGATCACCACGGATGTATGGACGGATACTCTCAATGCCAAAAGCTTCTTGGGAGTAACTTCCCACCTTGTAGCTGATGCTTCTCTGAAGTCGGTATTGTTAGCAGTTACTGAGCTGAATGATCGTCATGCTGCTAGTAATTTGGGAGCGTGGCTCATGGACACTCTTGACCAGTGGAACATTCCTATAGAGAAAGTTGTTGCCGTCATTTCAGACAATGCCTCAAATATTACCAAAGCCATAACTGACATTTTTGGAGCAGAGAAGCATCTGCCCTGTTTTGCGCATACCCTGAATTTAGTGGTATCAAAAGTCATTGACAGTAATGTCATTCTGAATGCTTTGTGCACGAAAATAAAGTCGATTGTCACATATTTCAAACATTTTGTAGTGGTTGCCGATCAACTGCGAGCTCACAGTAACCTCAAGTTGATGCAAAGTGTTCCAACTCGCTGGAACTCGACATAGTACATGCTCGAGAGGTTCGTCAAATTGGCAGATCAAGTAGGATTAATTCTTCTACAACATCCGACCGCACCAGAGATGTTAACAGCATCTGAATTACAAAATGTCAAGGAGCCCTGGTGGAAATATTTCTCTGAAAATACTCAGATTATTTCTTGTAGAATTCAGAAAAAGAATTGATAAAGTCTTACTTTCTCAGAAAATCTCAGAAAAAGTCTTATAAAGGCAGAAAAATGTTTTATAAGACTTTAAAAGAAAGAAAACGCTAATATATTGAGACTCTGTCAGAAGAGTTATTCAGAGTTTTGAAAAAGTTTTTCAGAGAACTAATAGAACAAAGAATAACAGTTTTTCAGAGATTTTCTGAGATTTTCAGTAATTTGAAGAGTTTATTGATTCATCTTAAAAATAATTATTCTGAGTTTTTCTTGAATATTAAAATATTGCTTAGAATTGCTGCAACGGTAGGAAAATTATTATTTAAATAAATAGAATCCATAAGTTACGGAGGGGCAAATATTAATTATTTGTTTATTTAGTGACATGAATTATAAATATTTTTTAGTACATTCTTCGTATATGTAAACGTTATCTGTTATCAAAATTTTTCTTGCATTAAACAATATCTATTAATTTTTATGACAAATTATTCTTAACAAATATACATTAATCAAATACCTTAACAATAAATAGAATATTATATAATGTTGATTCGTATAAATTATAAAGTTTTTTGATAGTCAATTTCGTGAGCTACTGAATATTCATACATTGAATATAGTAATTATTGTACATCAGATTGATGAAATTCTTCATCCCGCAGGTATAGAGAATGACTTTATTCTGTGCCTATTGACACATTGCTTCTCTTTGTTTATCGCTCGTGCAACATTTATTCGGTGAATTTGAAGACTTCTTCCGACTTGAAAAATGTTGAATGCGTGGTCAGTCTCAATACTTCCACTGGCAGGATACAAGATTCTGTAATTCACCATAAAGTATCAATTTCATCGCAATATTATATTCATTATTTCAGAAGAATATGTATAGGTAAGGTATACCTATATAATATATACTTATCTCATGGAATGGCATTGTGGCACAATAGGTGCGGTTAAGTTGTCCGATTAATCGTTTATGGGCGACAGCCCGATTTAGGAACAAACTGCTACGAAGAAACCTTTCCTAATAATAATTGGCAATTACTTTTCATATGCGAAATATTTTTGGATTTCTTTGATTTGATTATTTTCTTTACGGATTGACGTGTTGACGTCGATGATCGTCGAGCATGCCAGCCATATGCGAAACTGCCTTCGTAAAAGCGTCGTCTGCTAGGAGCAAAGACGTGTTCGAACGAGCAAAGACGTGTTTCTAGCGATCCTTTTACAAAGGCAGTTTCGAGTATGGCTGGCATGCGCGACGATCGACGTCAATACTTCAATCCATACAGAAAATATTGAAATCAAAGAAATCCAAAAATATTGTGCATATGAAAAGTAATTGCCAATTATTATTAGGAAAGGTTTCTTCGTAGCAGTTTGTTCCTAAATCGGGCTGTCGCCCATGAACGATTAATCGGACAACTTAACCTCACCTATTGTGCCACAATGCCATTCCATGAGATGAGTATATATTATATAGGTTGTTACGTTTCGGCTCTTGAGCGATACCACCGGTATCGCGAACCGAGTGTAATTGTGAGTTCTTTGCTCGAATTTTATTTTCTAGACCTTTAAATCAATAATTTAATGTTCCCTATTACGGACTTGAGTCGCCGTGCAACTAAAGCCGCCTCCCCACAGACCTGAACACGTAAACGCGCTAAGGCTGCACTTTACCCACCTAACCTTTTGATTTTAATTTTGTTAAAGTTAGTTTATTCCCAATTTTCTAAACAATAGAACCTGCTGTGCCAGACCTGAGTGCGTTAGAGACACACTAAGGCTGTATCTAGCTTTGGTTAGTTTTATCGATGAAGAAAGACCTGGAAATAGCGGATAAGGGATCTGCATAGAGTAACTTACTTTTTCAATAATCAAGAAATTCGATTTATTTTATTTTACTAAACCTAGCGGTAGCTACCAAATACTTATCCTATATTTACAGTGTTCCTTACTTGCTAAATTTCTATATTGTAGACTAATTTGGATCGCTAAGCGATGTTTGACAGGTTCGTCGTTTTTGAAAGAAAATTCCGTTACTTTACGTTATAATTTGATTTTCTATATTCTGATTAAATGATATATTTTCTTTTATGATATTTTCTTTTATTTATTTTTTGAATTTTATTTGATTTTCTGTTGAAATTTGCGATTTGAGATAGAAAGAGATAATATTAGAGTGACGCTACAAGTTCGCAAGGCGCTATGCCTATTGCGACTGATCTGCAAGAGAGCTGTGAGTTAACCCGGTGCTATACCGTAGAATTGCTATTTAATAGATGCGCGGTGAGTCAACCCGGTCGCTTTGCCGAAGATTGCTGGTGATGAGAGCTGTGTCTCGACTTATATACTGACTATGACGTCACGCGACTTGTCGCTCTCGTCGTATGTTCTGGATCGTTCGACGTTCGAATTGTTAACGGTCAGGCCTAGGTCGCCTGATCCGTTACAAGGTATACCTTACCTATACATATTCTTCTGAAATAATGAATATAATATTGCGATGAAATTGATACTTTATGGCGAATTACAGAATCTTGTATCCTGCCAGTGGAAGTATTGAGACTGACCACGCATTCAACATTTTTCAAGTCGGAAGAAGTCTTCAAATTCACCGAATGAATGTTGCACGAGCGATAAACAAAGAGAAGCAATGTGTCAATAGGCACAGAATAAAGTCATTCTCTATACCTGCGGGATGAAGAATTTCATCAATCTGATGTACAATAATTACTATATTCAATGTATGAATATTCAGTAGCTCACGAAATTGACTATCAAAAAACTGTATAATTTATACGAATCAACATTATATAATATTCTATTTATTGTTAAGGTATTTGATTAATGTATATTTGTTAAGAATAATTTGTCATAAAAATTAATAGATATTGTTTAATGCAAGAAAAATTTTGATAACAGATAACGTTTACATATACGAAGAATCTAATAAAAAATACGTAATTCGAAACGTAAGGCCATCACATTAAATACTTTGACTCGACTTGATTGATAGAGACCCTTCTCAATTAATATCTATTAATTTTTATGACAAAATATTCTTAACAAATATACATTAATCAAATACCTTAACAATAAATAGAATATTTATAAACATAGATTATCAACATTTTCATAAATAATTGCAATATTTAAGCAGTTTTTTAACCCTAGAACGACAAACCCATTTTTTCTACCTTCAAACTACAAACCGGGGTAAATATTTACCCCACGCGTTTGTTGTTTGTAAAACCGTTATGAAAGCATTAATGAGACTCGTAAGTACATGAATCTCTTCGTTATTTCATGCAGAAGAGAATGGTGAAAACCAAATTCAATTTCATTGAAGTTTAGTCGGTGAAAAATCGATTTAAATACCTGAAACTGCTAAGAAAACGGCAAAAACGTCATTTTTCAGAGTTTGCCTGGGGTAGATATATACCCCGGTTTGTTGTTCTAGGGTCAAGACTTTAAGGGGAGACTTCGGTGAAATTTTTCGCAAAAACAGGTTTTTTAATTCTTACAACTTTGAAAAGACGTGTATAAAACAATCCTTGCAGCAGTTTTTGAATAATGTCAGTATCAGGGTTGCCAGATACCTAAGGAGTCAGCCCGCCAGTACGCGGCGCTAGTATAGCCAATATTAGTGGGTGTGCCCCATACCTCCATTCAAGACACCTGGAAACCACAATTTTATCATCAAAAAATATATGATTCATATTCAATATAGACTTCATAGTCTGAATGAGCGTTAATTTCATCAGTAGTAGAATTCATACATAATATTCTCACATGCGTTGTTTATTTTCATAAATAATATAAGAATTAAATAATACATAGAATAAACTAATCATTATGAATATCCAAAACTACTGACCTATTACAGCCTTTGCATTTGTATCAGAAGACGTTCTACATCCAGCTTGCTTGTGTTCCTTGGAAGTATGGACATCATTTAATGATTTGCAAGTTTCACAAGTAATGTAAAAAATGGATGAAAGCCCAGATCGCTTCTCTTCAGATATATCCTCCAAGGAAAGTACTGATGTACACTTTTTGCATCGCAATTGACGAGCAAGTGTTTGTATATGTACTACACGACAGCCGTCAATTGCATCATTTTTGAAGTCGTTTTTTAAGTGAGAAATATTTCTTTTCCCGTAAACACTGCGAATCGATTTACCCACTTCACTTTGTCGCACTCGGTTATCGTAAACTTTTTTTGAAACCTTTCTTCCTTTCCAATAATGCCTGTTTTCGCTCATTTTACCAAATTAATGATACATAATATAGAAGCCGCGTGCTGTCTGCTTCAGTCACCCATACATAAGTATTATACTTGTACGTGAGCACTTACACTAACTCAAGGAGTGCGACGTTGCCGAATTATATACTACGTTACTCAAGTAAAAGATTTAAACTCTCTGACTTACTGCGTACCGAGGGTACTCCCTTAAAGGTCTTGCATGGAATATGTAGGTCCTGTGTGGGTACCTGTAGTAACCTATGATGATATCATAGGGCGTTCGAAGGACCTGCAAGGTATGGTATAGGTCCTACAAATGTACCACAAAAATCCGCGTGGGTGCTTTACCGGACCTGACAGGACCTATACAGGCATCCTATGTTGGCATACAGGACCCGTAAGGTCCGATATATGTGTTCGCAATAACCTTTGTAGGTGTTTGGTAGGCCCCAGTAGGACTCATATGGGTATTCTACGCTGACATACAGGACCCATGAGGTTCGATATGCTTCCGCAATAACCTATGTGAGTCATTCGACGTCAGACCGGACACCTTTCAGACACTATGTTCTTGAAACTCAACATAATTTTTTTCACAGCTTCTATGAGTCAAATGAATGCATCAAACAATTTTTCAAATTTTTTTATCTTCAATAGTTTCAGAGTTGCAGGGGGTTGAATTTCGTGAAAAAGGGGCAAAAAACGGAAACACGCTGTCTTTCAAATGCTCACATCTTCGGTTCTATCCATCCAACAGACTTGATCCGATGTTCGTTTTGAAGCTCTTGGAACAGACTTTTATATTATATTTTTTAAATGTTGGTACAGCGACAACGACTATTTGTTATAAACAATTATATTATTCAAATGCAATTTTCAAGGTGAGAACACGCTTTTAAAATTTTGAAAAAAATATGAGCGTGTTCCTTGGACAATTTCCTGAAAGATAGGTGAGTTTCAGAATGGAACTCGGATGGAAAGTATTTTTAAACAGTGATTGAATAAAAGAAAGTGGCGCCGCGCGACGCTGCTGGCGCGCCCCTTACGTAGATCCACGCTTTTGCTTAATCAATCGCTGTTTGAAAATGCTTTCCATCCAAGTTCCATTTTTGAACTTACTTTTCTTTTAGGAAATTGTCCGAGGAACACGCTTATATTTTTTTCAAAATTTTCAGAGCGTGTTCTCACCTTGAAAATCGCATTGCAATAATATAATTGTTTATAACAAATAGTAGTTGTTGCTATGGCAAGATTAAAAAAATACGACATGAAAGTATGTTTCAAGAGCTTTGAAATGAGCACATGACCTAGTGTCTGGGATGGATAGAACCGCAGATATGAGAGTTTGAAAAAATACGTGTTTCCCGTTCATGCCCCTTTTTGGTAGATCTACGTAAGAGGCGCGCTAGCAGAATGTGCGGGTGCCGGTTCTGCTTAATCAATCGCTGTTTAAAAATACTTTCCATCCGAATTCCATTCTGAAACTCACCTATCTTTTAGGAAATTGTCCAAGGAACACGCTCATATTTTTTTCAAAATTTTAAAAGCGTGTTCTCACCTTGAAAATTGCATTTGAATAATATAATTGTTTATAACAAATAGTCGTTGACGCTATACCAACATTTAAAAAATATAATATCAAAGTCTGTTCCAAGAGCTTCAAAACGAACACAGGATCAAGTCTGTAGGACGGACAGAACCGAAGATATGAGCATTTGAAAGACAGCGTGTTTCCGTTTTTTGCCCCTTTTTGACGAAATTCAACCCCCTGTAACTCTGAAACTATTGAAGATAAAAAAATTTGAAAAATGGTTTGATGCATTCATTTGACTCGTAGAATCTGTAAAAAAAATCAAAAAAGAATCGGAGACATCAAGTGAAATTTTCGATTTATTTTGTCCGGTCTGACGTGGAATGACTCATGTAGGTGTTTTTCAGGACCCAATAGGAAGCACATAGGTATTCGTAGTTGGCGTACAGGACCCATGTGGTCCGATATGATGCCGCGATAACCCATCTATGTGCTTTGCAGGCCCCATATAAAACCCACATAGATATCCTACGTCGGTATGCAGGACCCTCAGGTCCGATATATGGTTGCAATAACCCATTTAGGTGATTTTTAGGTCTCAATAAGGCCCGTTAATTCGCCGTACATACGGTGGTAAAAATGTAGGATAGGGTATTATATACATATTGTGTAACTCGTGGATACGGCATTTTTCCTTGCATACTTCAATACATACAGGGTGACAATTATAAGGTGGACGGTACTTTTTTGAGGGGTTTGCGAGGTGATATCGGGTTTTCTCTTTTTTTCTTCTTCAACGGTTTTTGATGCCCGATCTAAAGAAAAATACGGTGTTCATGTGACCATTATGGTTTTTGCGGTACGAAAATGGTTGATTCGAAAAAAAAACGAAAAATGATTTTTATTTTTTTTTAAATGAAGATTATTTAATTTTGAATACAAAGGACCGGTTGAAAATTTAATTCGATTCCGATGTCGTTGAGAAAAAAAAAGGTTGAATATTGGTATTTCAACGATTATCTAGCTTCAAATTCCGAACAGTAGAATAGAACCATGCCGCGTGAAGTTGGATCCGCCTCGTCTCACGGTCGTCGAATTGTCAGTGAAGTGAGGTTCAGAGCCGCTTGGTCCAAAGATAGTGCGAAGAATAGTTCATTAGAATTTTAATTGAGCAGGAGACAGTGACGGGGACGACGTACCCAGTAATGATACCCGAACCTGGCATTATCGAAAAATCCCCGGGGACGACGTTCAAAAAATTGTTAGCAATTGTTAATAACTAATCAAAGACGCGCGGAGGTACGAACTGCTCGGAAAAGTTGTTGCCAACGAATTTCAAGATGAGATTTGATAGACGTACCCAGTAATGATACTTGAACCTGGCATTATCGAAAAATCCCCGGGGACGACGTTCAAAAAATTGTTAGGAATTGTTAATGACTAATAGAAGACGCGTAGAGGTACAAACTGCTCGGAAAAGTTATTACAAGCTAATTTCGAGATGAGATTTAGTAGACGTACTCAGTATTGATAGCCGAACTTGAAAATAATAAAAAATCCCCGGGGACGACGTTCCAAAAATTGTTGGGTATTGTTAATAACTAATAGAAGACGCGCGAAGGTACGAACTGTTCGGAAAAAATATAACAAGCGAATTTCAAAATGAGATTTGGTAGACGTACTCAGTATTGATAGCCGAACTTGGAAATAATAAAAAATCCCCGGGGACGACGTTCCAAAAATTGTTGGGAATTGTTAATAACTAATAGAAGACGCGCGGAGGTACGAACTGCTCGGAAAAGTTGTTGCAAGCGAATTTCAAGATGAGATTTGGTAGACGACCCAGTAATGATACCCAAACCTGGGAATAATGAAAAATCCCCGGGGACGACGTTCAAGAAATTGTTAGGAATTGTTAATAACTAATAGAAGACGCGCGGGGGTACGAACTGCTCGGAAAAGTTGTTGCGAGCGAATTTCAAGATGAGATTTAGTAAACGTACCCAATAATGATACCCAAACTTGGAAATAATAAAAAATCCCCGGGGACGACGTTCAAAAAATTGTTAGAAATTTTTAATAATTAATCGAAGACGCGCGGAGGTACGAACTGCTCAGAAAAGTTGTTGCGAGCGAATTTCGAGATGAGATTTGGTAGACGCACCCAGTAATGATACTTGAACCTGGCATTATTGAAAAATCCCCGGGGACGACGTTCCAAAAATTGTTAGGAATTGTTAATAACTAATCGAAGACGCGCGGGGGTAAGAACTGCTCGGAAAAGTTATGACAAACGAATTTCGAGATGATATTTGGTAGACGTACTCAGAATTGATAGCCGAACTTGGAAATGATAAAAAAATCCCCGGGGACGACGTTCCAAAAATTGTTGGAAATTGTTAATAACTAATAGAAGACGCGCGAGGGTACGAACTGTTCGGAAAAAATATTACAAGCGAATTTCAAGATGAGATTTGGTAGACGTACTCAGTATTGATAGTCAAACTTGGAAATGATAAAAAATACCCGCGGAAGACGTTCAAAAAATTGTTAGGAATTGTTAATAACTAATCGAAGACGCGCGGAGGTACGAACTGCTCGGAAAAAATATTACAAGCGAATTTCAAAATGAGATTTGGTAGACGTACTCAGTATTGATAGCCGAACTTGGAAATAATAAAAAATCCCCGCGGACGACATTCAAAAAATTGTTAGGAATTGTTGATAACTAATAGAAGACGCGCCGAGATACGAACTGCTCAGAAAAGTTGTTGCGAGCGAATTTCGAGATGAGATTTGGTAGACGTACTCAGTATTGATAGCCGAACTTAGAAATAATAAAAAATCCCCGGGGACGACGTTCAAAAAATTGTTAGGAATTGTGAATAACTAATCGAAGACGCGCGGGGGTACAAACTGCTCGGAAAAATTATTACAAGCGAATTTCAAAATGAGATTTGGTAGACGTACTCAGTATTGATAGCCGAACTCGGAAATAATAAAAAATCCCCGGGGACGACGTTCCAAAAATTGTTGGGAATTGTTAATAACTAATAGAAGACGCGCGGAGGTACGAACTGCTCGGAAAAAATATTACTGGGTACGTCTATCAAATCTCATCTCGAAATTCGCTGGCAACAACTCTTCCGAGCAGTTCGTACCACCGCGCGTCTACGATTAGTTATTAACAATTGCTAACAATTTTTTGAACGTTGTCCCCAGGGATTTTTTATTATTTCCAAGTTCGGCTAATAATACTGAGTACGTCTACCAAATCTCATCTCGAAATTCGCTTGTAATAACTCTTCCGAGCAGTTCGTACCTCCGCGCGTCTTCGATTAGTTATCAACAATTCCCAACAATTTTTGGAACGTCGTCCCAGGGGATTTTTCAATAATGCCAGGTTCAAGTATCATTACTGGGTGCGTCTACCAAATCTCATCTCGAAATTCGCTTGCAACAACTTTTCCGAGCAGTTCGTACCTCCGCGCGTCTTCTATTAGTTATTAACAATTCCCAACAATTTTTGGAACGTCGTCCCCGGGGATTTTTTATTATTTCCAAGTTCGGCTATCAATACTGAGTACGTCTACCAAATCTCATTTTGAAATTCGCTTGTTATATTTTTTCCGAGCAGTTCGTACCCCCGCGCGTCTTCTATTAGTTATTAACAATTCCTAACAATTTCTTGAACGTCGTCCCCGGGGATTTTTTATTATTCCCAGGTTTGGGTATCATTACTGGGTCGTCTACCAAATCTCATCTTGAAATTCGCTTGCAACAACTTTTCCGAGCAGTTCGTACCTCCGCGCGTCTTTGATTACTCATTAACAATTCCTAACAATTTTTTGAACGTCGTCCCCGGGGACTTTTTATTATTTCCAAGTTCAGCTATCAATACTGAGTACGTCTACCAAATCTCATCTCGAAATTCGCTTGTAATAATTTTTCCGAGCAGTTTGTACCCCCGCGCGTCTTCGATTAGTTATTAACGATTCCTAACAATTTTTTGAACGTCGTCCCCGGGGATTTTTTATTATTTCCAAGTTCGGCTATCAATACTGAGTACGTCTACCAAATCTCATCTCGAAATTCGCTCGCAACAACTTTTCTGAGCAGTTCGTATCTCCGCGCGTCTTCGATTAGTTATTAACAATTCCTAACAATTTTAGGAACGTCGTCCCCGGGGATTTTTTATTATTTTCAAGTTCGGCTTTCAATACTGAGTAGGTACGTCTACCAAATCTCATCTTGAAATTCGCTTGTCATAACTTTTCCGAGCAGTTCGTACCTCCGCGCGTCTTCGATTAGTTATTAACAATTCCCAACAATTTTTTGACCGTCGTCCCCGGGGATTTTTTATCATTTCCAGGTTTGGGTATCATTACTGGGTACGTCTACCAAATCTCATCTCGAAATTCGCTCGCAACAACTCTTCCGAGCAGTTCGTACCTCCGCGCGTCTCCGATTAGTTATCAACAATTCCCAACAATTTTTTGAACGTCGTCTTCGGGGATTTTTCGATAATGCCAGTTTTAGGTATCATTACTGGGTACGTCTACCAAATCTCATCTCGAAATTTGCTTGTCATAACTTTTCCGAGCAGTTTGTACCCCCGCGCGTCTTCGATTAGTTATTAACGATTCCTAACAATTTTTTGAACGTCGTCCCCGGGGATTTTTTATTATTTCCAAGTTCGGCTATCAATACTGAGTACGTCTACCAAATCTCATCTCGAAATTCGCTCGCAACAACTTTTCTGAGCAGTTCGTATCCCCGCGCGTCTTCGATTTGTTATTAACAATTGCTAACAATTTTCGGAACGTCGTCCCCGGGGATTTTTCAATAATGCCAGGTTCAAGTATCATTACTGGGTGCGTCTACCAAATCTCATCTTGAAATTCGCTCGCAACAACTTTTCCGAGCAGTTCGTACCCCCGCGCGTCTCCTATTAGTTATTAACAATTCCTAACAATTTCTTGAACGTCGTCCCCGGGGATGTTTTATTATTTCCAAGTTCAGCTATCAATACTGAGTACGTCTACCAAATATCATCTCGAAATTCGCTCGCAACAACTTTTCCGAGCAGTTAGTACCTCCGCGCGTCGTCGATTAGTTATTAACAATTCCTAACAATTTTTTGAACGTCATCCTTGGGGATTTTTTATTATTTTCAAGTTCGGCTTTCAATACTGAGCACGTCTACCAAATCTCATCTTGAAATTCGCTTGTAATAACTTTTCCGAGCAATTCGTACCTCCACGCGTCTTCGACTAGTTATTAACAATTCCTAACAATTTTTTGACCGTCGTCCCCAGGGATTTTTTATCATTTCCAGGTTTGGGTATCATTACTGGGTACGTCTACCAAATCTCATCTCGAAATTTGCTCGCAACAATTTTTCCGAGCAGTTCGTACCTCCGCGCGTCTCCGATTAGTTATTAACAATTCCTAACAATTTTTTGAACGTCATCCTTGGGGATTTTTTATTATTTTCAAGTTCGGCTTTTAATACTGAGTGGGTACGTCTACCAAATCTCATCTTGAAATTCGCTTGTAATAACTTTTCCGAGCAGTTCGTACCTCCGCGCGTCTTGGATTAGTTATTAACAATTCCCAACAATTTTTTGACCGTCGTCCCCGGGGATTTTTTATCATTTCCAGGTTTGGGTATCATTACTGGGTACGTCTACCAAATCTCATCTCGAAATTCGCTCGCAACAACTCTTCCGAGCAGTTCGTACCTCCGCGCGTCTCCGATTAGTTATCAACAATTCCCAACAATTTTTTGAACGTCGTCTCCGGGGATTTTTCGATAATGCCAGTTTCAGGTATCATTACTGGGTATGTCTCCCAAATCTCATCTCGAAATTTGCTTGTCATAACTTTTCCGAGCAGTTCGTACCCCCACGCGTCTTCGATTAGTTATTAACAATTCCTAACAATTTTTTGAACAACGTCTTCGGGGATTTTTCGATAATGCCAGTTTCAGGTATCATTACTGGGTACGTCTACCAAATCTCATCTCGAAATTTGCTTGTCATAACTTTTCCGAGCAGTTTGTACTGTAACGGGTTTTCCTGGGCTCGGGTACCCAGAAATAATAAGCCGAATACAAACCGGGGCCTACGGGTAGCTAGGGGATGCTGTTGGGCGCCAGACTTCCCTTAGAAGTCCTCTCTCTCGCTCACTCTGCGACCCTCCGACTAACTCTAAGGGTAGAGGGATTTCGTGGGGGCGAGGAATAAAGACACTCTGTAGAATTACTATTATTATTATTTATTAAAAAGAAAAAAAGAAAAGGTGGCGAATTTAATACCACGCCCGCTACCTGGCGTATTTACAAAACGATAAATTATAATACTGACTCTACGGTTACGTTACTGACTCGACTTTCTTATTTTCCAATGACTCTACTCTAATGTTTAAATATCACAGGCGATTTACTAAATATCACAATCAAATAAATGAAGCTACTGAAATACTGAAATATGGAAATATAAACTTTATTACATTACGACTAACTATTATCGCTCTCTCGCTCTGGGTCTGCTCTATCCAGAGTATCCTAGATCTAGTTAGACGGTAGGGAGGACAGAGTCGACTCTACCTACGGTCTAATGCTCGCTCGCTCTAACTAGGAGGAAGCAGACGAGCTCTGACGGGTGACAGCTGAGCGTCGCGCGTGACGTCAGAGGTCGGTGGCAAAATGGCGTCTACTAGTTTTCTGCGCAGCGGTGACCAATCCGGGCACGGCTACGCGCAGCGTAAACAAGGCGCCCGGTGTCTACGTTTGAATCCAACGGTTCGCGGGGAACGGTTGAGACTCAGACACGAGGCTTTTCGAGGCTCTAGGTATTTATGCCGGGGAGGCGGGTTGCTACTGGGACGACTAGATTACGAATCGGATAGATCCTACCTGGTAGTGACGATGATACGGCCTCGGTTGCGACGGTAATGTGCAATAACGGTCGGAGAGCCGGGGTTTAGCGTAGGTCGTCGTAGGTCTAACAGTGGTCCAATATTCCGAATCCAATACTCAGTGGTCCAAGTCACTAGCACGGGTCGTTATATTACACAGAAACTCACACACAAAACGCTGCACAAACTCTCTCACAAACTCTCCTAAACTCTCTCACTCTCACTCTCTCTCTTAATATTCGCACGTTAGGCTCTTGATAATGACACACGAGGTACACTCTCTAGCTCCCAAAAATGGAATGAAGTTCTCTTCCGTTATCTCTAGTACCAACCGGCGTCGCCCGGTAAGCGAGCGCTGGCGGCGACCCGATCGCCATGTGCGAGGATCATGCGGCCAATATGGCGTCGCTGAGGGAGAGCGGCGCGATTTAAATCGGGCGGCTGGGCTTATGCACGTCCGTAGGTCGGTTCGGCGGAAGTCTAACGTGCACCACGTTACAACACCCCTCGGCCAAACGGAACGTACGGGTGCAGCTCGGACGTTCCGCAACTTCCGGCTCAACCGGCCTCTGTGTTACTTATTTGACTAATCAGTCTTGTCTCTTAGGACGGCTTCGAGGCGGGGAGGCGGGTGCGGGGTCTCAAGGAGTCGGGAAGGGGATGGTTGTTCACAGGAAGCGCTCAAGCACTTCCGCAATCGCCGCTAATAGCGCGGGATTGCGTGCCTGAGACGCTCCTGTGCGCCTCCCGCGGCGGTTACGGCGCGGCTGCGGTGCGGAGGCACCGGCAGCGGCGACTGACGCGCTGGCGGGAGCTGGGATGTTGGGAGGCTCGGTGGGAGCCGAGGCCTCCCTGTTCCGGTGCGCGGGGCAGGTACTCGTGGAGTACCCGCGCCAGCCGCACTCGGAACAGTGTTGGAAGCGGGGTTGCGGACACGCGGCCGGCAGGTGACCCGGCTGGTCACAAGACCAACACAGGGTGCTAGTGCGACGCGGGGGTCGCGTAGCACGGGTCCCCTGACCGTTGCCTTGGGTCGGCGGAGGGGGAGGGGGTGTCGTGAATGACGCGGTGGGTGCGACCAGGACGAACCTGGTCTCCGGGGCTCGCGAAGCCGGAGCGGTTCGCGTAGGCCCGGTCCCCCCTCGTCCTCTGGTCGACGGTCGGGGGTACGGCCTGTCCATCAAGCCGGCCAGTCGAGCTGGCGGGCGATGGGGGCCGGGGGTGTCTCGGGAGGTTGCGGGGGAGGGCCGGAACGGCTGCTCCGGCTCGTGTCCTCCCTGGTTGGTCGCGGCACGCCGTTTCGGAGGGTCCGGGTGCGAGTCGAGCGAGCTCGACCGGCTGTAATCCGTCGACTCCTCCGGACGGGTCGTGCGGCGACGGTGACGCGGCCGATTGCGGCGGCGCCTGGAGCTACCTGGGGCGGAGGTAGTAGGGACGGGGGGTGGAGGAGGTCCCAGCGCTCGTTGAGGGCTGGGGGTCGAGGAAGGGGTCTGGGGGGGTTGGCGGCTGGTGCTGGGCTGCACCGCGGCCTGCACCACCTCCCTTGGCCTTTCTAGGCCGGCCTCTGCCTCTCCGCACACTCCCTGCAGCGGGGGTGTGGGGTGCGGTTCCTCCTGTTCCATCGGCTCGTCCTGCGGCGGCGGAGGGTTGGTGGCCTCCGGGGTCAGCCGCGGTGGCCGCTCCATCGGCTCCCCTTGCTGAGGCGGCGGGTTGACGGCCTCCGGCGTCAGCGGTGGGGGCAGCGCGGCCTTTTCTGCCTCGTCGGCCAGCGAGAGGTATGTTAGCATCGCTGCCTCCTCCTCGAAATCGGTCGGTGAGCCGGTCCGAGGAATCTCCTCGGGGGGCGGGGCGGGCGTGTCGCTCGACCCTTCGCCGTTCGCCGGCGTTGAGGCGTCCGGGTGTAGCACCCTGCGGCCTCGCATACTGCCTCTCATCGTCTCCCTGCGGAATATCTGGTATTAATACATCATTTATCGGCTGAGGGGGAGGAAGAGGATCTAAGGAGGGAGGAGGGGGGTCTTCTACGGGTCTCGAGGCTTCGGGGATTTCAGACAGGTCCGCTGAAGCCTGGCGGTAGGGTTTCAGGTCATTCACGTGGGCCTTACCTGCGGCTTTACCGTCTAGGTTCTTCAGGCTGTAGGTGGACTTACCTCTCCGCTGTTTTATAACATACGGACCGCTGAAATTCGCCGAGAGCTTGGAGGTGACGTAGTTAGCGGCGGAAGACAGTATTCGTTGACGGCGTAGGACCAAGTCACCGGGTTTGAACACCGTGTCGCGACGCCCGCGGTTGTAGTAGTGCGCTTGTCGCGCGTTAGCGTCCTCCAGGTTCTGGGTGACCAGATCCCGCAGCGCGTCAAGCCTTCGCACGCGGCTTTCCCACTCCTCTAGGTCTTGTAGCTGTATCACCGGGGGGCCTTCTTCCTCTCGGCGGACCGTCTTCGGGGGCCTAAGCTCTCTCCCGAAGTTGAGGAAGGCCGGTGACACTTTGGTGGAGCTGTGAACGGCGGAATTAACTGCGAACCGGAATTCGGCCAGGTGCCGGTCCCATTCGCGGTGATCACCTTCCAGGAAGGTCTTGATCATAGTCTTAATTACGCGGTTCACGCGCTCGACCGGGTTTGCCTGTGCATGGTAGGGGGGAATTGTCGTATGATATACGCCAAGGTCGGCACACGCGGAGGTTATGACCTTGTTGACGAACTCTGTGCCATTGTCGGTCAACAGGACCTCCGGAACTCCCCAGCGGTAGAAGACCAGTTCTTCCAGCGCCTTGAGGATGGTAGCGCCGTTCGCCTTGCGTAAAGGTACGCACTCTACCCACTTCGTGAACAGGTCTTGGATAACCAAGACGTATGCGAAGCCTTGCCGGCTCGGCGGAAATGGACCCATAATATCGGCAGCTACGGCTACAAAGGGTGCCTCGGCGACTCGGCGACCCATCAGACCTTGGGGTCCGGCTTGGTCTACCTTGCAGCGCTGGCACGCTTCGCAGGTGCGAATATATTGAGCTACGTCCCGGTATATCCCTGGCCAATAGTAGAGGAGAGCGATACGAGCATACGTCTTCTCAACTCCAAGATGGCCAGCCGTAGGGACTGAGTGAGCCTCGGTTAGGGCTGCGAGGCGCTTTGCTCTCGGCAGGACTAACTTCCAAGGGTCTAAGTCTGGGAAGAGGGGATCGGCGAGGGGGTCCACGCGGTGGCGGTACAGTCTCCCTTCTTCTACTTTCCAATCCGGGAACTGTACTGGCATCGTCTGTACGGCTATCACCCGCTGTTGATACCATTCGTCGCGGGTTTCCTCTACCGTCGCTACGGGAAGGGGGGTTGGTTCTGGGATTCGGGATAGTGCGTCGGGAACGTGGTGTAGTGCGCCCTTGCGATGTAGGATTTTAAAATCATACTCTAGGAGCTCTAACGCCCACCTCGCGAGGCGACCCGAGGGGTTGTGAAGGTTATGCAGCCACTGCAGGCTACTGTGATCGGAGATCACAGTGAAATGATAACCTTCGAGGTATGGCCGGAATTTACGGATGGACCACAGAACAGCGAGGCATTCGCGTTCGGTGACCGTATATTTTCTCTCCGCTTCCGTGAGGGATCGACTAGCATAGGCTATTACGTGTTCTACGCCTTGCAGAGTCATCTGTATGAGGACCGCGCCTATGCCGTAATCGCTCGCGTCAGTCTGAACTACGAAGGGGAGTTCAAAATTCGGGCATACGAGGGTGGGTGGGGAGACCAGAGCAAGCTTTAGGGTTTCGAAAGCCTGCTGCTGTTCGGCGTCCCACTGCCAGCGGCGGCTCTTCTTGAGCAGACGGTTCAGAGGCTCCGCCTTCGTGGCAAAGTCATCTATGAAGCGTCGGTACCAAGAAGCCATACCGAGAAAACGGCGAACCTGCTTAACCGTGCGAGGCACCGGGTATTGCGCAATCGCTTCTACTTTCTCGGGATCCGCTTGCAGTCCGTCGCGGTTCACTCGGAAGCCCAGGTATTTGACCTCCGAACGGCAGAACTCGCACTTATCTGGATTGATAGTGAGCCTGGCATCGGTGATCTTGCGTAGAACCCGTTCGAGCCACTGAAGGTGGTCCTCGAACGTCTGGTTCACGATGATTACGTCATCGAGGTACACAAATACGTGGGGTTCCATTTCGGGTCCAATCAAGCGATCCATCAGGCGTTGGAAGGTGGCTGGAGCACCTGATAGGCCGTACGGCATTCGCGTGAATTGAAACAGACCGCGTCCCGGGACGGTGAACGCAGTTATTTCCCGACTCTCTCTCTCTAGGGGGATTTGAAAATACGCTTGGCTCAGGTCGAGAGTTGTGATGTATTTCGCCTCGCGCAGCTTATCGAGAATGCTGTTCATATGCGGGAGGGGATAGGCATCTTTCTTCGCGACCCTGTTGACTGCTCGAAAGTCAAGGCAAAAGCGGTATTTTCCGGACGGTTTTCGAATCATCACGATGGGACTCGACCACTCGCTATGCCACGGCTCAATTATGCCACCAGCCAGCATGGTATCTACCTCCTCGTACATGTACTCGCGTACTTTCGGGGAGACCTGGTAGTACCGTTGCTTAATTGGGGGATGGCCCTGCACATTGATGCGGTGGGTAGCGAGGTTCGTAGTTCCGGGGTGAGGATTGTGAGGGGGTACGATCCGGCGTATTAGGGCGTCCAGGCGGGACTGTTCGGAGCTGTTGAGCTCGGATAGTCCGGCGCAGGCTTGTTCTGGGGGTGGGGGGTGGGGAAACTCTCTCTCTCGGGGGTTCTCTCTCTCTTGGGGGTTCTCTCTCTCTTGGGGGCTTTCTCTCTCTCTCTCCTGGTTACTCTCTCTTTCTTTCCGTGCTTTCTGTGCTTGCTCTAGTAGAGTAGAGTTGAGTGGATTAGATTAGTAATTTTCTGTACCTAGTTGTTAAGGCTCACTGTACGTAGTTTTAAGGTCTCTGTAACACTCTCTTATAAGGGCACAGAGCAATCTTTCTTTGTAATGCTCTGTGTTGTTTTTCTGTCTCTACTTGTCTAATATTGCAATAGACATAATAAATCAATATCTATCTATCTATCTATCTCTATCTCTCTCTCTCTCTCTCTCTCTCTCTCTCGGGGGTGGTGGGAGGACTCTTCCGAGCGGTCGGTACCCCCTGGGGACCGTATGGTCCAGGTACCGCGGCCGAAATCCACGCGGAAACCGAATGCCGTCATTGCATCCATCCCTAGGATGCACTGGTACTCGAATGTCGGCGCGACGCGGACTATTAGTCGGCAAGTTCTCCTGCCTATGCGTACAGGCATCTTCATCTCCCCGGTTACCGAGTCTGTGGCTCCGTTGGGATAAATAACGCCTCCCGGAGGGAGAGGAGTTAACCTAGGTAGCAAGGCGCGGTACCGGTTCAACGCCGGTCCTCCGATATAAGTTCGGCTGGATCCGGGGTCGAATAACGCACGGAGGAGGTGACCGGCTACTTCCACGTCGATAAAGTAGCGGGGATCGCGGTAGTCTTCGTCAGTTGGGGGCTCGTTTGCCGAGACGGCTCGGGGGGAATAGGGTCCTTTCACCACGGAGGAATAAGTAGGGACCCGACCTACTAATTCCTGTTGGCGTTTCCCGGACCGGTACCTAGGCAACGTCCGCAACTCGCGTCAACTACTCCTGGCGTTCGGCATCGGGAACAGGCGACGTAGCTAGGGGGGTGGGGACAGTCGCGAACGAAATGCCCTGGGGAGTAGCACCTGAAGCAGCCAGTAGGGGGATCTGGGGGCGCTAGTTGTGTGGGTGCGGCCGCAGATCGCCCTCGAGCGTCGTTCAGCGGTGCTGGGGTCCTTGGGATCTGGTGGGGAGGGGGTAGGGTCATCAGGGGGGGGATATGGGATGTGGGATTGCGGTTTGGGGTAGGAGAACTCGGTCTCCCGCCCCTGGTTCTCGTTCTGGACTCTGGTGCTGGCCTATCTAGGGCAGCCGTAGCGGTTGTCGGGTTCGCGGACGCCTGCACTACCTCATAACTGATAGTCTGAGGTTGGCTCGGGGTCGGTATCGCTGCCGTGGATTTGGGTGCCTGGCACGCAAACTCCGGTAGGAACGTGCGATCGACCGGGGGTGGGGGAATATAATAACGGTCTAAGTCCCAGGCGGATTCTACTCTTTTCCCGGCCTGCTCTAAGTCCTTAAACGTCGCTATCTCGTTCCTCGCTATTCTCGATCGGTATCGGGGGTGCAAATTAGTGTAGGCCATGTCCAATTGCTCTTGGAGCGGCCATTTATTCGAAAGGCTCGACATTATCCCGATCATGCAGACTATAAAGTCGGCAATTCGTTCGTGCGGGCCTTGCGTACGTCGGCGGGCTTCGTCGCGGACGCGGATCTCATAATTTTCACCGCCGAACCTCTCTCTGAACGCGCTGGCGAACTCCGACCAATTTCCCCATGTTTCGCGATTCTGCCGGACCCATTGTCGCGCGACCCCTGTCATCATGGATGACAACGCACCGAGCACATCTCGGTCGGTCAGGGTCAAACCTATCCGGTTCTCCTCGACGCAACGGAGGAATTCTTCGGCGCTGACGTCGTCCTGGCCGGAGAATGTCAGCTTCCATTCTCGGACTGTCTTGTGGGGGTCGCGGCGGCGTTCGGACGCGGAGGTGGTGTCCGGGGTAGCTGAGGTGGTGGTGGAGGTACTCCCGTGAGGTGGTTGGGTATGGGGAGGGGGTTCTGGGTGTTGGGGTGGTGTGGGATGGTTCGAGTGGGGGTTGGCTAGGTGGTGGTGATGATGGGGATGTGAAGTGGCCATGTACGGTGGGTGGAGGGGGTAAGGGTTGAGCGGGAAGTGGGGATGGTTGGGATCCGGGGTGGCTGGGTAGTAGGGGTGACCAGGATAGGGAGTGGCTGGATAGTAGGGATGGTTCTGGTAGGGATGTGGTTGCGGATAGGGGGTTGAGTGGGGGTAGGGGTAGTGGGAGTAGGGGTTGGCGGCGTGGTACGGGTCCCCAGGGTGGACCGGGTACCACGGGGGGGTCTGTTGAAGGTAGGGGTTCGGATACGGGTATCCAGGGGTGGAATTCGGCTGCGGCACGCGATGCATCGGCACGAATGCATGGCTAGCGGCTTCCGCCGTTCCTGTGAGGGGTTCTGGGGGTTGGGGGTGGTGCTCTGGGGTGCCAGATACACCGAGAGTAAATTGAGGGTGCCCCTGATCGGTAGGGGGAGCCTCTGCGCGGTCCAGCTCCTCCGCAAAGTGGACCCGGGATCGAGCACTGGGTTGTGCGCGACCGGTCGACTCATACGGCGGCAGCGGGATAGCAGTCCGACCTAGCGGCGTACTGCTGTAGGCGGCTGACCGGTCGGCCTGCTCGGGAGGGGGGATTTCTCGGCTCCGGACGGTGGGACGGAGTGGAGGGGGAGATGGCGACCTAACTTCGGTTCTGGTCGCGTTGGAGGTGGACGGACGCGGTAGTTCATCCACCTCGGGGTCCCAGGTGATATTTTGACCGCGGGTCGTCATCTGGTAGCGCACCAGCCGCCACCTGCGGTCGGTGTCAGTACCGGTGGGTTGCAGGTGGTTGGCTTGTAGCAGCACGTCCAGCTCGGTGACCGGCAAGCCGCTGGCCCAGGAGATGACGGCAAACTCGTTGTCCGGGTGGAAGCCAAGACCCGGGACGGTTTCCGTTGGCGGCGGAGTTGGTTCTGCCGGGGCAGTAAGCGCCGCTTGCAGATTTCCCATCGTCACACGAGGTAATCTCCGCGGTGAGGGATCTAGGAGACTCGTAGGAAGTGCAGAAAAAATCAAAACTCACGAAAAACAAAAGAATCTAAGACTAACTAGCCTAAATAGCGGGGGTGAATTCGGCCAATACCCGAAGTGTCTTTATTTCGGGCCCCACGTTGGGCGCCAAATTTGTAACGGGTTTTCCTGGGCTCGGGTACCCAGAAATAATAAGCCGAATACAAACCGGGGCCTACGGGTAGCTAGGGGATGCTGTTGGGCGCCAGACTTCCCTTAGAAGTCCTCTCTCTCGCTCACTCTGCGACCCTCCGACTAACTCTAAGGGTAGAGGGATTTCGTGGGGGCGAGGAATAAAGACACTCTGTAGAATTACTATTATTATTATTTATTAAAAAGAAAAAAAGAAAAGGTGGCGAATTTAATACCACGCCCGCTACCTGGCGTATTTACAAAACGATAAATTATAATACTGACTCTACGGTTACGTTACTGACTCGACTTTCTTATTTTCCAATGACTCTACTCTAATGTTTAAATATCACAGGCGATTTACTAAATATCACAATCAAATAAATGAAGCTACTGAAATACTGAAATATGGAAATATAAACTTTATTACATTACGACTAACTATTATCGCTCTCTCGCTCTGGGTCTGCTCTATCCAGAGTATCCTAGATCTAGTTAGACGGTAGGGAGGACAGAGTCGACTCTACCTACGGTCTAATGCTCGCTCGCTCTAACTAGGAGGAAGCAGACGAGCTCTGACGGGTGACAGCTGAGCGTCGCGCGTGACGTCAGAGGTCGGTGGCAAAATGGCGTCTACTAGTTTTCTGCGCAGCGGTGACCAATCCGGGCACGGCTACGCGCAGCGTAAACAAGGCGCCCGGTGTCTACGTTTGAATCCAACGGTTCGCGGGGAACGGTTGAGACTCAGACACGAGGCTTTTCGAGGCTCTAGGTATTTATGCCGGGGAGGCGGGTTGCTACTGGGACGACTAGATTACGAATCGGATAGATCCTACCTGGTAGTGACGATGATACGGCCTCGGTTGCGACGGTAATGTGCAATAACGGTCGGAGAGCCGGGGTTTAGCGTAGGTCGTCGTAGGTCTAACAGTGGTCCAATATTCCGAATCCAATACTCAGTGGTCCAAGTCACTAGCACGGGTCGTTATATTACACAGAAACTCACACACAAAACGCTGCACAAACTCTCTCACAAACTCTCCTAAACTCTCTCACTCTCACTCTCTCTCTTAATATTCGCACGTTAGGCTCTTGATAATGACACACGAGGTACACTCTCTAGCTCCCAAAAATGGAATGAAGTTCTCTTCCGTTATCTCTAGTACCAACCGGCGTCGCCCGGTAAGCGAGCGCTGGCGGCGACCCGATCGCCATGTGCGAGGATCATGCGGCCAATATGGCGTCGCTGAGGGAGAGCGGCGCGATTTAAATCGGGCGGCTGGGCTTATGCACGTCCGTAGGTCGGTTCGGCGGAAGTCTAACGTGCACCACGTTACAGTACCCCCGCGCGTCTTCGATTAGTTATTAACAATTCCTAACAATTTTTTGAACATCGTCTTCGGGGATTTTTCGATAATGCCAGTTTCAGGTATCATTACTGAGTACGTCTACCAAATCTCATCTCGAAATTTGCTTGTCATAACTTTTCCGAGCAGTTTGTACCCCCGCGCGTCTTCGATTAGTTATTAACGATTCCTAACAATTTTTTGAACGTCGTCCCCGGGGATTTTTTATTATTTCCAAGTTCGGCTATCAATACTGAGTACGTCTACCAAATCTCATCTCGAAATTCGCTTGCAACAACTTTTCTGAGCAGTTCGTATCTCCGCGCGTCTTCGATTAGTTATTAACAATTCCTAACAATTTCTTGAACGTCGTCCCCGGGGATTTTTTATTATTCCCAGGTTTGGGTATCATTACTGGGTCGTCTACCAAATCTCATCTTGAAATTCGCTTGCAACAACTTTTCCGAGCAGTTCGTACCTCCGCGCGTCTTCGATTACTTATTCACAATTCCTAACAATTTTTTGAACGTCATCCCCGGGGATGTTTTATTATTTCCAAGTTCAGCTATCAATACTGAGTACGTCTACCAAATCTCATCTCGAAATTCGCTCGCAACAACTTTTCCGAGCAGTTAGTACCTCCGCGCGTCGTCGATTAGTTATTAACAATTCCTAACAATTTTTTGAACGTCATCCTTGGGGATTTTTTATTATTTCCAAGTTCGGCTTTCAATACTGAGCACGTCTACCAAATCTCATCTTGAAATTCGCTTGTAATAACTTTTGCGAGCAGTTCGTACCCCCGCGCGTCTTGGATTAGTTATCAACAATTCCCAACAATTTTTTGAACGTCGTCTTCGGGGATTTTTCGATAATGCCAGTTTCAGGTATCATTACTGGGTACGTCTCCCAAATCTCATCTCGAAATTTGCTTGTCATAACTTTTCCGAGCAGTTCGTTCGTCTTTTCCGCGCGTCTTCGATTAGTTATTAACAATTCCTAACAATTTTTTGAACGTCGTCCGCGGGGATTTTTCGATAATGCCAGGTTCAAGTATCATTACTGGGTACGTCTATCAAATCTCATCTCGAAATTCGCTGGCAACAACTTTTCCGAGCAGTTTGTACCTCCGCGCGTCTTCGATTAGTTATTAACGCTTCTGAACAATTTTTTGAACGTCGTCCCCGGGGATTTTTTATTATTTCCAAGTTCGGCTATCAATACTGAGTACGTCCACCAAATCTCATCTCGAAATTCGCTTGTCATAACTTTTTCGAGCAGTTCGTACCTCCGCGCGTCTTCGATTAGTTATTAACAATTCCTAACAATTTTTTGAAAGTCGTCCGCGGGTATTTTTTATCATTTCCAAGTTTGACTATCAATACTGAGTACGTCTACCAAATCTCATCTTGAAATTCGCTTTTCATAACTTTTCCGAGCAGTTCGTACCTCCGCGCGTCTTCGATTAGTTATTACCAATTCCCAACAATTTTTTGACCGTCGTCCTCGGGGATTTTTTATCATTTCCAGGTTTGGGTATCATTACTGGGTACGTCTACCAAATCTCATCTCGAAATTCGCTCGCAACAACTTTTCTGAGCAGTTCGTATCTCCGCGCGTCTTCGATTAATTATTAACAATTCCTAACAATTTTCGGAACGTCGTCCCCGGGGATTTTTCAATAATGCCAGGTTCAAGTATCATTACTGGGTGCGTCTACCAAATCTCATCTTGAAATTCGCTCGCAACAACTTTTCCGAGAAGTTCGTACCCCCGCGCGTCTCCTATTAGTTATTAACAATTCCTATCAATTTCTTGAACGTCGTCCCCGGGGATGTTTTATTATTTCCAAATTCAGCTATCAATACTGAGTACGTCTACCAAATCTCATCTCGAAATTCGCTCGCAACAACTTTTCCGAGCAGTTAGTACCTCCGAGCGTCGTCGATTAGTTATTAACAATTCCTAACAATTTTTTGAACGTCATCCTTGGGGATTTTTTATTATTTTCAAGTTCGGCTTTCAATACTGAGCACGTCTACCAAATCTCATCTTGAAATTCGCTTGTAATAACTTTTCCGAGCAATTCGTACCTCCACGCGTCTTCGACTAGTTATTAACAATTCCTAACAATTTTTTGACCGTCGTCCCCAGGGATTTTCTATCATTTCCAGGTTTGGGTATCATTACTGGGTACGTCTACCAAATCTCATCTCGAAATTTGCTCGCAACAATTTTTCCGAGCAGTTCGTACCCCCGCGCGTCTCCGATTAGTTATTAACAATTCCTAACAATTTTTTGAACGTCATCCTTGGGGATTTTTTATTATTTTCAAGTTCGGCTTTCAATACTGAGTGGGTACGTCTACCAAATCTCATCTTGAAATTCGCTTGTAATAACTTTTCCGAGCAGTTCGTACCTCCGCGCGTCTTGGATTAGTTATTAACAATTCCCAACAATTTTTTGACCGTCGTCCCCGGGGATTTTTTATCATTTCCAGGTTTGGGTATCATTACTGGGTACGTCTACCAAATCTCATCTCGAAATTCGCTCGCAACAACTCTTCCGAGCAGTTCGTACCTCCGCGCGTCTCCGATTAGTTATCAACAATTCCCAACAATTTTTTGAACGTCGTCTCCGGGGATTTTTCGATAATGCCAGTTTCAGGTATCATTACTGGGTACGTCTCCCAAATCTCATCTCGAAATTTGCTTGTCATAACTTTTCCGAGCAGTTCGTACCCCCGCGCGTCTTCGATTAGTTATTAACAATTCCTAACAATTTTTTGAACAACGTCTTCGGGGATTTTTCGATAATGCCAGTTTCAGGTATCATTACTGGGTACGTCTACCAAATCTCATCTCGAAATTTGCTTGTCATTACTTTTCCGAGCAGTTTGTACCCCCGCGCGTCTTCGATTAGTTATTAACAATTCCTAACAATTTTTTGAACATCGTCTTCGGGGATTTTTCGATAATGCCAGTTTCAGGTATCATTACTGAGTACGTCTACCAAATCTCATCTCGAAATTTGCTTGTCATAACTTTTCCGAGCAGTTTGTACCCCCGCGCGTCTTCGATTAGTTATTAACGATTCCTAACAATTTTTTGAACGTCGTCCCCGGGGATTTTTTATTATTTCCAAGTTCGGCTATCAATACTGAGTACGTCTACCAAATCTCATCTCGAAATTCGCTTGCAACAACTTTTCTGAGCAGTTCGTATCTCCGCGCGTCTTCGATTAGTTATTAACAATTCCTAACAATTTCTTGAACGTCGTCCCCGGGGATTTTTTATTATTCCCAGGTTTGGGTATCATTACTGGGTCGTCTACCAAATCTCATCTTGAAATTCGCTTGCAACAACTTTTCCGAGCAGTTCGTACCTCCGCGCGTCTTCGATTACTTATTCACAATTCCTAACAATTTTTTGAACGTCATCCCCGGGGATGTTTTATTATTTCCAAGTTCGGCTATCAATACTGTATAAGTAATAAGTACGTCTACCAAATCTCATCTCGAAATTCGCTCGCAACAACTTTTCCGAGCAGTTAGTACCTCCGCGCGTCGTCGATTAGTTATTAACAATTCCTCACAATTTTTTGAACGTCATCCTTGGGGATTTTTTATTATTTCCAAGTTCGGCTTTCAATACTGAGCACGTCTACCAAATCTCATCTTGAAATTCGCTTGTAATAACTTTTGCGAGCAATTCGTACCTCCACGCGTCTTCGACTAGTTATTAACAATTCCTAACAATTTTTTGACCGTCGTCCCCAGGGATTTTTGATCATTTCCAGGTTTGGGTATCATTACTGGGTACGTCCACTAAATCTCATCTCGAAATTTGCTCGCAACAATTTTTCCGAGCAGTTCGTACCTCCGCGCGTCTCCGATTAGTTATTAACAATTCCTAACAATTTTTTGAACGTCATCCTTGGGGATTTTTTATTATTTTCAAGTTCGGCTTTCAATACTGAGTGGGTACGTCTACCAAATCTCATCTTGAAATTCGCTTGTTATAACTTTTCCGAGCAGTTCGTACCCCCGCGCGTCTTGGATTAGTTATCAACAATTCCCAACAATTTTTTGAACGTCGTCTTCGGGGATTTTTCGATAATGCCAGTTTCAGGTATCATTACTGGGTACGTCTCCCAAATCTCATCTCGAAATTTGCTTGTCATAACTTTTCCGAGCAGTTCGTTCGTCTTTTCCGCGCGTCTTCGATTAATTATTAACAATTCCTAACAATTTTTTGAACGTCGTCCCCGGGGATTTTTCGATAATGCTGGCAAGTATCATTACTGGGTACGTCTATCAAATCTCATCTCGAAATTCGCTGGCAACAACTTTTCCGAGCAGTTTGTACCTCCGCGCGTCTTCGATTAGTTATTAACGCTTCTGAACAATTTTTTGAACGTCGTCCCCGGGGATTTTTTATTATTTCCAAGTTCGGCTATCAATACTGAGTACGTCTACCAAATCTCATCTCGAAATTCGCTTGTCATAACTTTTTCGAGCAGTTCGTACCTCCGCGCGTCTTCTATTAGTTATTAACAATTTCCAACAATTTTTGGAACGTCGTCCCCGGGGATTTTTTTATCATTTCCAAGTTCGGCTATCAATTCTGAGTACGTCTACCAAATATCATCTCGAAATTCGTTTGTCATAACTTTTCCGAGCAGTTCGTACCCCCGCGCGTCTTCGATTAGTTATTAACAATTCCTAACAATTTTTGGAACGTCGTCCCCGGGGATTTTTCAATAATGCCAGGTTCAAGTATCATTACTGGGTGCGTCTACGAAATCTCATCTTGAAATTCGCTCGTAACAACTTTTTCGAGCAGTTCGTACCCCCGCGCGTCTTCTATTAGTTAATAACAATTCCTAACAATTTCTTGAACGTCGTCCCCGGGGATTTTTTATTATTCACAGGTTTGGGTATCATTACTGGGTCGTCTACCAAATCTCATCTTGAAATTCGCTTGCAACAACTTTTCCGAGCAGTTCGTACCTCCGCGCGTCTTCGATTACTTATTAACAATTCCTAACAATTTTTTGAACGTCGTCCCCGGGGATTTTTTATCATTTCCAAGTTCAGCTATCAATACTGAGTACGTCTACCAAATCTCATCTCGAAATTCGCTTGTAATAATTTTTCCGAGCAGTTTGTACCCCCGCGCGTCTTCGATTAGTTATTAACAATTCCTAACAATTTTTTGAACGTCGTCCCCGGGGATTTTTCATCATTTCCAAGTTCGGCTATCAATTCTGAGTACGTCTACCAAATATCATCTCGAAATTCGTTTGTCATAACTTTCCGAGCAGTTCGCACCCCCGCGCGTCTTCGATTAGTTATTAACAATTCCTAACAATTTTTGGAACGTCGTCCCCGGGGATTTTTCAATAATGCCAGGTTCAAGTATCATTACCGGGTGCGTCTACCAAATCTCATCTTGAAATTCGCTCGCAACAACTTTTCCGAGCAGTTCGTACCTCCGCGCGTCTTCTATTAGTTATTAACAATTCCTAACAATTTCTTGAACGTCGTCCCCGGGGATTTTTTATTATTCCCAGGTTTGGGTATCATTACTGGGTCGTTCACCAAATCTCATCTTGAAATTCGCTTGCAACAACTTTTCCGAGCAGTTCGTACCTCCGCGCGTCTTCGATTACTCATTAACAATTCCTAACAATTTTTTGAACGTCGTCCCCGGGGATTTTTTATTATTTTCAAGTTCAGCTATCAATACTGAGTACGTCTACCAAATCTCATCTCGAAATTCGCTTGTAATAATTTTTCCGAGCAGTTTGTACTGAAGCGTTACTTCACCTTCTATAAAGAAGAGACATGATAAATAATATGATGATTAATAATATGTTAATTTAGATTAAGAATAATATGATTGTTGTAAAATTATTTGAAAATAAAAGAGTTCGTAGGAGTTAACATCAAACAGACCTACTAGTCGGTTTCGTAGGACATTTGTAAATAGACGGCTGAAGCCTCTCAAGTATTTGAAAATTCTGGGAAATTGAGAAATAGAGTGGGAATTTGGACTATATAAGACGGGTGCTCGAGCAGAGCTATTCATTCATAGAATCACAAATACAAATCACATCTACTAGATAGAGAAATAAAACTAAAAGAAAATGAAAACCGCAAAATTCAAATATAAAAGTAAAACAAATAAAATCAAATATAAGAATAATAAAATCACTAATCGAATCAGATAGAACAGATAGGAATTTAAAACAAAAAGAATCGTAAACTAATAAAATCAAATATAACATAATAGAATAGACAACTAGAAATAGTAAGATGAGCTTTGACGAACATATATTAACCAATACAATTGTACCTGACGTGAGTTATTACCTTAAATTTATGATTAACGCTAACGGGTGAAATCTCCGCAGCCGCAGTTAATAAATATCCCTTGCACAATTTTATAATTAACGCTAACGGGTGAAAACTCCGCAGCCACAATTGTTGATTTTCCTATACATGATTAACGCTAACGGGTGAAAACTCCGCAGCCGCAGTTGATGATAATTCCTTTCCACCTATAGTAAGATATGATCAACGCTAACGGGTTAAAACTCCGCAGCCACGATTAGCTGCTATCTCTCCTTAAGAATACGCCTAACGCTAACGGGGTAAAACTCCACAGCCGCAGGTCTTAGGTAGTATTAACCATTAAGGTTATCCTCACTTAAAATAAGAAAAAAGAACAATAGGATCAAATATAGAGCAGATGCCTTTGCTTAAGTAGCCCGGAGATTTATTAAGATTCAAAATTAAAGGAAACTCCTTACGAGAAATGAAATAACGTTTCAAATTTAACGCCAAATGAAACGTTATTTACTTTCTCGTAAGGAGTTTCCTTTATTTTTGAATATTAATAAATCTCCGGGCTACTTAAGCAAAGGCATCTGCTCTATATTTGATCCTATTGTTCTTTTTCTTATTTTAAGTGATGATAACCTTAGTGGTTTATACTACCTAAGACCTGCGGCTGTGGAGTTTTACCCCGTTAGCGTTAGGCGTATTCTTAAGGAGAGATAGTAGCTAATCGTGGCTGCGGAGTTTTAACCCGTTAGCGTTGATCATATCTTACTATAGGTGGAAAGGAATTATCATCAACTGCGGCTGCGGAGTTTTCACCCGTTAGCGTTAATCATGTATAGGAAAATCAACAATTGTGGCTGCGGAGTTTTCACCCGTTAGCGTTAATCATAAAATTGTACAAGGGATATTTATTAACTGCGGCTGCGGAGATTTCACCCGTTAGCGTTAATCATAAAATTAAGGAATATTTATTAACTGCGGCTGCGGAGTTTTAACCCGTTAGCGTTAATCAATCAATGTAGGGTAATAACTCACGTCAGGTACAATTATATTGGTTAATATGTGTTCGTCAAAGCTCGTCTTATAATTTCTATTTGTCTATTCTATTATGTTATATTTGATTTTACTAGTTTTACGATTCTTTTTGTTTTAAATTCCTATCTGTTTGATTTGATTCGATTTGTGATTCTATTATTCTTATTTTTGATTTTATTTGTTCTATTATTCTTTTTACTTTTCTATCTAGTAGAAGTGATTTTCTATTAGTGATTCTATGAATGAATAGCTCTGCTCGAGCACCCGTCTTATATAGTCCAAATTCCCACTCTATTTCTCAATTTCCCAGAATTTTCAAATACTTGAGAGGCTTCAGCCGTCTATTTACAAATGTCCTACGAAACCGACTAGTAGGTCTGTTTGATGTTAACTCCTACGAACTCTCTTATTTTCAAATAATTTTACAACAATCATATTATTCTTAATCTAAATTAACATATTATTAATCATCATATTATTTATCATGTCTCTTCTTTATAGAAGGTGAAGTAACGCTTCATTGCCCCCCTAGATTCAGGGCGAATTAACTAGTACATGTTTATTTGTACTGAATTTCTATTATCTACTTCCTAATCCGAATACATTTATGCAATTTACAGTAATAGCCTAAAAAATAATTTTTTTTTTTTTTTTTTCATATACATAGTGATTTTTTTTTTTTTTTTTTGTTGTATCGTCCTTTCGTATCTTGCTGGGTGATGGGACTCCTGCTTCATTTACTTCCGGTCATTGGCCAGTAACATCCCTCTTTTTCATCGTGACGCGTTAGTTTATGCGTGCCTTCATAAATAGCCATAAACTTATTTTGTCTGGATGTGGTTCAATTCCCTCCGTTGTTGACGTATATCTCAAAAACTCCACTTTTTGTCTACAAAACTTTGAATTGTCAAAGTCAACTGTGACATTGGGTTCGTCTAGTTTACTGAATACATGGTTTAATCGTCCCATGTGATCCTCGAAATTCGTTGAAATGCGTAATAACTCATCAACGAATGTGAGAATCTTATGGTTTATTTCTCTCATAGTGAGTATTGTTTCTAATTTTTCGTTTACTTTCTCTTCAATAATTTGATAGGCTTCATCTTCATCGCTTGCCTGAATTACGTTCACGACTTTATCCGGGTCGGTGCATACTAATTTTGATTTCTCTGAGTCTGTATCACCCACGAATTTTATTGATATGTTTTCCGCGTTGGCTTTAATTGTAAGTGTCCTAGCTTCCAGGTCGATTAACGATCTCAAGTCGTTCAATATATCGATACCGATAATACAAGGATGTATTAGCTTAGGTACAATTAATAAGTTAACATCTCTAGTTCCTCCCTTGACTGATAATGTTATTACTATCTGTTTTCTAATCCGCAAGGTCTTACCTCCGGTTGCTACCTGTAAATTAGTATTGTTCACCGGCAGTGTTTCGAAACTCCCTAAATTCTTTGTGTTATCGTCAAACCAACCTTGGTTTAAACATGATATCTCACTACCGGAGTCTATTAATGCATTTACGTCTACGCCGTTTAACTTGATCCTTATGATCGGGCACTTACAGCCTTGATTCGTGAATTTCTTTTCCCTTGCGTCAGGGTTCTTTTCTTCGTCTAATAAAAATTCTTTCGGGTTCTGAAATATTGAATTTATTTCATATGGATCATGACTAGCTTCGGGAGCATGACTATTTTTAATAGTTCTATTAATTTTTTTTATGATCCCCCTGCATGCCCCCGTCTAGTTTTCCTGATCGTAGCCTTGGCTGTCTTCTATCGGTCTATTATTTCCCGTCGAATCGGCTACTTCTATGTTGTTCGTATTGTACGACCTTTGGTATTGCGCCTGGTTCCCCGTGTTGTTTCTACCTCTATTCTGATCCCTTGTAGGCTGTATATTGCGATCTCTATTACCCGAGTTGAATGTTCTCTGTGTTGTGTCTCTATTCGACCGCGACGCGTCCTGACTATAGTTTGGTTTGCGTGTGTTGTCGAATTTTTCTAATAGGTTAATCAGTGCTGTGAGTGTTTCGACTCCTCGCGTCAGGATTGCATTATTAATTGTATCGTCATAATGTCTCGCTAAACACTCAACGATTTCCCGTTCCGTCATTCTATGTTTAAAGTCTTTCGCTGCATGATATCTTTGTATCGCGTATTCGACTCTGGATAACGTACCGTCCGGTCGATATGATCCGAACTCTAAGTTACGCCGGACTTTTCTTTGAGTCTCGTCACTCCAAAACTTATTTTTAAATTTTCTTTTAAATGACTCGAAGTTATCGCTCGCCGGGTCTTCCATTATTTCCCACCATTCTCTAGCTATTCCTATTAAGCTCTGTTTAATCATTACCATTTTCTCGCGATTAGTTAATCCTTGAGCTTCACAGAATGATTCTAACTGAGATAGATAACTTATGGGTTTTTCTCTAGCGCTCCCTTCATATTTTGGGATGATTAACTTTGTTCCCCAATTATTTGTTCGGCTCTGACCAGGTTCGCCTTGTCTACCTCCTTGAGCTTCGAGCCTATTCATTCTTTCTCTTTGTTCTGTCATGCTCTCTTGCACCCTGGTAATCGTGGCTAATTGTCTAGCTAGAAGCCCGTTCACTTCTTCATCTTGCGATGTTAATTTTGTATTAACTTTCTTTCTCAGGATCTCTAATTCTTTTTTATCTATTATCTCGGCTCTCAGTTTGTCTATTTCTAGTGAAGTCTGATTTATTATGTCTTGTGTTTGTTTTTCTACCATTGCTTCGACCTTACCTATCCTCGCCACTAATGATTTTTGGCAACCCAATAAGTCCGTCTTAGCTTGTTGTTTAATATGTTCGTACCTATCGACTATCTTTTTTTCTAATGTTTCCTGTACTCCCTGAAGTCTACTTTCAATTTCTATCATCCAATCTACTCTTAATTTCTTTAACCTCTCTTCCATTTCTTTATTAATCTCCTCGAGTCTTCTTGCTTCTGCCATTTTAGTTTAGAATCGTTAACCTTTTAATGCCAAAATTGCTTTATCGTGCCCCACGTTGGGCGCCAAATTTTTATTACCTTAAATTTAAATTTAATTTGTACCGTTAATTTGTACCCCCGCGCGTCTTCGATTAGTTATTAACAATTGCTAACAATTTTTTGAACGTCGTCCCCGGGGATTTTTCGATAATGCCAGGTTCGGGTATCATTACTGGGTACGTCGTCCCCGTCACTGTCTCCTGCTCAATTAAAATTCTAATGAACTATTCTTTGCACCATTTTTGGACCAAGCGGCTCTGAACCTCACTTCACTGACAATTCGACGACCGTGAGACGAGGCGGATCTAACTTCACGCGGCATGGTTCTATTCTACTGTTCGGAATTTGAAGCTAGATAATCGTTAAAATACCAATATTCAACATTTTTTTTCTCAACGATATCGGAATCGAATTAAATTTTCAACCGGTCCTCTGTATTCAAAATTAAATAATTTTCATTTAAAAAAAATAAAAATCAACTTCCGTTTTTTTTTCGAATCAACCATTTTTGTACCGCAAAAACCATAATGGTCACACGAACACCGTATTTTTCTTCAGATCGGGCATCAAAAACCATTGAAGAAGAAAAAAAAAAAAAAACCCGATATCACCTCGCAAACCCCTCAAAAAAGTACCGTCCACCTTATAATTGTCACCCTGTATAGTCAGGTATCTGTACCCACACAGGTCCTAACAGCCATATAGGGTAACGGCACCGGTAGTCGGCCACCCCCCAGTAGTCGGCCACTTGACCCATTACATCGCAATAATTAGTATGCATATCCATTGATTTCATTGGGATAATTTTCCTTGTGTTCATTGAGGTTTTTTCCGTCGGTAAGTACCACAGTGGCGTAAGTTAGCTGTTTTAGTGGAGTAAAATCGTTCGTCGAACGTCGCGCGTTGTCAAGCGCGGTGCTGAGTTGAGGTGGACACAACAAGAGCGTGGTATTTGAAAACCGTCAGTATTGAATTTACTGGCGAAAATAAAGTAATATTAGTATTTATATATGTTGGCCATTGATGAAATTAGCTATTTCAACGCCTAAATCAGTGTGAATATTTGTGAGGTTAAAATTATTCAAGGTGGCCGACCTCAGGGCTACAATATCCTAGGTAACTCCAGTAGTCGACCGGGTGGCCGACTACTGGAGCACATCGTATTTAATTTTTACTACCAGTAGTCGGCCAGTCCGGCCAGTCACGATGTTTAACCCAAAATTCGTTTGCGAAAAATATTAAATCCGTTAATCCAGTTATTTTCATTACTGTTAACTGCTATACTAAAACAATAGATTCCTCAATATTTAATATAATAAAATAGGGTACTGTTAAGAGTAGATATAATTAATAAAAATATTTTCTACAATAAATATTATTAAAAATAATAGTAATAATAATGATTGATAAATAAATGAATAATAGCTATCAAATAATAAAAATGAATATTAATTTAACGGAAACACATATTCATACCATATGTGAATTTATCGGACCAGTCGAACCAAATTTTTAAGTCTTCTAACTGAAGCTGACCTCTATATAGAGCGTGCAATCTTCAGATAGACCGAAAAAAACGGCCGTTTTTTTCGGTCTATCTGAAGATTGCACGCTCTATATAGAGGTCAGCTTCAGTTAGAAGACTTAAAAATTTGGTTCGACTGGTCCGATAAATTCACATATGGTATGAATTAATAGGCTTCGAACGATAGAGTCACTACTCAATGAAAGGAAACACATATTAATGTGGCTTGAATGAGCCCTTATGATTCTCCGAGCCCTGCGACTACCCGGCCGACTACTGGTATACTCAACGTGGCCGAGTACTGGTGCAGCGTGGCCGACAACTGGTGATTCGCACCACATTACCTTATTTGACGGTTAATTCTCGCATTTAAGTAGGGGAAAGGTGGGTAGCCCCGGACAGCGGGTACCCCCGGTCATCTCAAGTTTTGGACACTCACGAACAAATAAATTTGAAAAATAAAATGCGAAAATGTGACCAAGATCCTTGCCCTAATTTTCACGTTTTATTTTTCAAATTTATTTGTTCGTGAGTGTCCAAAACTTGAGATGACCGGGGGTACCCGCTGTCCGGGGCTACCCACCTTTCCCCTATTATTCCTTGAGCTGAACGTGAAAAACAATATCTAGGACCTTTTGAAAACAGTACACGAAACCCAAAATATCAAGTACGATACAAAGCGTTCGAAAAACGAAGTTAAAATCGCCGTAAGGCTTAAGTGGCCGACTACTGGTGCCGTTACCCTATGAAGGATTCTTTCTCAAGTGGGCCACCCATTTTCGTCGTGGTCTCGAATTAATTTGATTATTTCCTCCAATGATTACCCTACTTTTTAGGAGTTTTGCTGAATTTTTGCAGATTTTTAGCACTGAGGTATACGAAATACAGTGGGATCGCGATATATTACATCTTGATATATTGCCGCTGAGAGCGCTTCCCCTCCGTGCGGACTCTACTTGCTTCCCCCACCCGCCATGCGCGCATGCGCCGCACGGCCTCTGCGTCTGCGCGAAACAGCAATAGACTGAGTTTCAGTGAGACGATGCCGCATGGAGAGGGATCGCGATATATTGCCATTTCCCTCCCTACAGCCCCGAGAGCGGCAATATATCGCGATCCCACTGTATCTGGATAATCTGTTTATTTTACGTATTTATAAATTACTGATAATGAAAGAAAAATCAAAATACATGAAAGTTATGTTTTTTCATCAGCTTTCCAGTAAAAATATTTTCAATTTTTATAGAATGACAGTTAGGGCTAAAAATGCCAAAAAACCCAGAAAAAATGCGAAAAAAGGTGGTTTTAAGTTTTCGGGCCGCTTTGATTTGGATGAAAAAATTCGAGAAAGACTCTCTCATTGCTCAGAGTTTACTGTGTAAATTTTATTATGGGACCGCCACTCCTTCCTGAAAAGAAAACATCCGAAGATAGCCCAATGATTGTTTTTGTTCGTATGACAACTTGGAACGCCTTAGGAAGGATGGTGGTCTCATAATAAGATTTACACAGTAAACTCTGAGCAATGAGAGAGTCTTTCTCGAATTTTTTCATCAAAATCAAAGCGGCCCGAAAACTTGAAACCACCTTTTTTCGCATTTTTTCTGGGTGTTTTGGCATTTTTAGCCCTAACTGTCATTCTATTAAAATTGAAAATATTTTTACATGACCTTCAAGATTTCTGCATCTGCAAAAATGAACTTTGGCAAGCTGTAGCTTCCAAACGATCCATTCGAGAGCAAAGTTCTACTAGGATTTTTTCTTCCTTGTTCGATTATCTACTGGCAGTATTTTTTAGTTTTTGTTTAAGATCAACGCAAACCCCGATTTTCATCGATTAGTACTTTGGCACTACATAACTCCGGAACGATTCGTCTGAGAGCAAAATTCTACTAGGATTTTCTTTTCGTCTTTCGATTATCTAGTGGCGGTATTTTTTAGTTTTTTTTTTTTAGAGACCCGCGCAAACTCCGATTTTCCATTGATTAAAATTTTGGCACCACGTAACTCCGAAACGATTCGTCTGAGAGCAAAATTCTACTAGGATTTTCTTTTCGTCTTTCGATTATCTAGTGGCGGTATTTTTTATTTTATTTTTTTCTTTAGAGAGACCCGCGCAAACTCCGATTTTCCATTGATTAAAATTTTGGCACCACGTTATTCTGGAACGATTCATCTGAGAGCAAAATTCTACTAGGATTTTCTTTTCGTCTTTCGATTATCTAGTGGCGGTATTTTTTATTTTTTTTTTTTTTTTAGAGACCCGCGCAAACTCCGATTTTCCATTGATCAAAATTTTGGCATCACGTAACTCCGGAAGGATTCGTCTAAGAGCAAAATTCCACTAGGATTTTTTCTTGCTCTTTCGATTATCTAGTGGCGGTATTTTGCAGTTTTCACTTTTCATTTCAAGACCGACGGATACTCTTTTTGTTGATTATTCAGTAATCTTGCAAGACATGGCGTTGTAATCAGATCCTAGGTATTAGTGGTAAGAACAAAATTCAACATTGCAATGATGGTACGAAAATCACATGAGTTGCGATGGTTTCTGATTCGTGAGGCATAATAATGAGGAATAATTGTTGTGTTTGTACACAACATCGATAGGTACAAATGGGGAAACTCGGGAACGATAGATGTAGGTGTTTAAAGATTAATGAATTTCAGAGACTTGCGAGCAATAAAATAAACAGAAATGTACGCGATGTAAAATATCCGGCGGTATGCTAGCTATTAAGACCCAGAGTTGCCCTAGTCTCTCTCCTTTTCGTCAGCTGCGCAGGTGACCAATGCGCAACACCATCACAATCGCAACTCCTCCACAGCCTACGCCCTACATCCCCTGAGCGTAAAGGCCCAGCACACGACAGCGTCGCGGTCTGAAGCGGTCCTACCTCCACTCTGCATTCTTCTGAATTGCGCTGTCAACCAAGCGTACGCCTCATGCATTCGCTTGATACAAGCCTATATCAAGGGTATCTCTTTTCTACCAACTTCGCTAATAGCAAGAAGAAGATTTCTGCATTATGGAACCGTTCTATCTCTTAGCTCTTAAGGCAACCAGTGTGCACTACCCAGACTAATAATAACTAAATCAGTTTTTAATAGTCATTTGTATTTACAATTCATGTTGGAGGATATTTCGCTGCCGTTGCATCGCTTTATGTATAACATACCAACTTCTTGTCTTAGAATCTTCGGCAAGCATTTCCACCTTCCTTAAATTGTTGGTATTTATATACGCAAATATAAATTATAATTATCAATGGAATCATACTGTTTCTTTTTTTTTTTTCGTTTCTTAACCAGGTACAATGCCGTTGAATTTTGATAAAATAGTAGATGTTGTAGTACATTCCGTAGGCACTATCAGTGATTTAGATAACGGCCCTGCAACTCCCGAACTCTTACCTAAAATTTGCCAGTACATGGGTGTCCGAAAAAGCCATGATGTCCGAGGACTCCTTGCAAATTTACATTTTTTGTGGAAAAAGAATGATCGAAATTTCTGTGACATCGTAACAGAAAGATTACTATGCAGAAGCTTCAGCAATTCTTTAAATTTAACGCCTACCGAAGGTACTTCACAAGAATCGAACTCTTTGAAAACAAATGATGTCAGGAAGACAAGAAAATATCGAAAGGTGTCTCAAAAGACGAGAAAAAAATTTCTCGCATTAGTAGGAGTAATGAGAATCAAAACTCCACGGATCAGCAAGCATGGCAAGGTTTGTCCTGATCGGTTTCATCGACAAATTCGAAAAAAATTGTTGATATCTTTAAAAAAAAAAATCAACCTGTAGTCTGGTCTTCGAAGGTTTCAAAAGGAGCAAGAATCCGGAAACCCCATCCAAGTTCTGGGACTATGCGCACTGTCGGCAACCTAAATGCCACTGTCGGTACAAATTCATCGGATTGGCGAAGGACCACCAGTATACATACGTCTACGTATACGTAATTCGCGAAACCACACCGAAGCATACGTTGCCTCTGAATTACCAGCTGCGTGGAAAACAACGAGAAAAAGTCAAAGCTCGTTTGCAACACGAAATGCCGTCCAGAATTCACGCGAAGCAATACAAGGCCATCGATGAGCGTTTGGCCAAGACTGGCAAAAACTACATGTTCACCCTACTGAAAATTTCCAGGTGGGGAATCCATGGATGAATCCACCTGGAAATCCATGTGGGAATCCCATGTAAATCTACATGGTTCTCCATCGGAATTTCGAACTGGGAATCTACAGGATTCTATGGAATTCCAGGGGCTTTCTATGCGTGAATACCATGTGAAATTATGGATTTTTGTATGGGAATCCCATAACAATCGTTCATGGAAACCTAGAGGATCCCATAGATTCCCAGTTCGAAATTCCGATGGAAAACCGTGGAGATTTATATTGGCTCTCCATAGATTCCTAGGTGTAAATATCAGATAGATGCTATGGGATCTTTAGGGATTTCATATACGGAATCCATATAGGAGCCTATGGATTCCATATCGTTAAGTACGCATATGAATCCATAGGATCCCATAGATTCCCAGTTCGAAATTCCGATGGAAAACCATGGAGATTTACATAGGCTCTCCATAGATTCCTAGGTGTAAATATCAGATGGATGCTATGGGATCTTTAGGGATTTCATATACGGAATCCATATAGGAGCCTATGGATTCCATATCGTTAAGTACGCATATGAATCCATAGAATCCCATAGATTCCCAGTTCGAAATTCCTATGGAAAATCATGTAAATGCATGATGGCGGGGAGTGTAGGGTAATTGGGTGGACATTTACCCAGGTGGAGGGGATGTCCAATAAAAAGTAATTGATTGCATATTTCAGCAGACAATTTAGCAGGTAAACTCCACACGTATATGTGACTTGTCGGGATGACGAAGGCGGTCGCAGCGATAGCTGGACGATGTGCTAGCGAAGGAGTCGGTGCACGGTGTGTCGTGTTAAGTGGCCGAATACCAGGGTCCATACTCATATTAACATATCACTTTACTCGCGAGACAAATTTCTGCGATGCGCCACGTTGTGGCGTCGCGCGTAAGTGTGGCGATAGCCGGCCTCAGAGCGTTGGCTCGCTCGTAGAGGCGGGGCGCGTGCGGTGTGGTGGCCATGTATGGCTAGGTTGCCTGCCTTTATCCTTAAATTTCCACCTGGAAATTTTCAGTGAATACTATGGAACCGTATGGAAATCCATAGGCTCCTCGAACCGATCCGTTTCACGTGGAACACCCCATATGCTTTGTGAGAAGTACCTAATTTATCTATTATAGAAAAGTAGGGAGTTCAGATTTCTTTAAGTAGGTTCTGATCCACAAAAATATCGCCTTATGTATATCCTAATAAACAATTCGAAACGTATATGAGTTCTTAATCGATTGGCTAAGTGATATGAATTCCTACCGACCATAAACTCCGTACATATAGGGTGTCCCATTTTAAACAATCCAGCTGAATATTGCGGAAACTAATGGTTGTAGAGAAAAATATGTCAGATTTATTATTATAGATGATATCATGAATAACATTCTCGAAGTGATTAATGGATTTAAAAAATGACTAGCCATGATTAATCAATAAAAATAAGAAAACTTTTCACTCTTGAAATTTTTTTTCTTACCTCATATTTTTCATGGAAATTTTTTTTTTATTGTAAAAAAAAAAAAAAATCTTTCAACAAAAAAAAAAAAAAAAAAAATGAAAAACTGAACTTTCAGAAAAAAAAAGTTTCCCATAAAAGTATTGTATTTTTTTCTGTGGATTCCGAATCTGCACTAAAAAAATAAGGGTTTCTATTTGAAAAACTAAAGTTACCTTATCAAAACCCCATAAAATCTCATAAAAATTCGAAACCCATGTTATTAACAAATGTCCCCTTCAAAATCCAACAAATTTCATCCAAACCATTTTTCTTTGCAACCATTAGTTTTCGAGATAATCAGCTGGATTGTTCAAAATGGTATTGCACCTTGTTTATAGTATAAGAGAATGAGTACCAAATCCCACATTACAGAATTTCTTAGTACTTTGCCATACATATAGCTTATCTATCCACGACCTATGATCGATACGGTTGAATCTATTTGTTTACTTGATTACTCATGTTATGCTATATTATAATTTTTGATATTACTGGTTCACTTTTTCACCTTATCTAATTTTGTTGAAATGCATTTACGATTAGTATTGGATCCACATTTGTAATTACCGTATAGTAACTTTAAACGGATTCTCTCCAGTATATGATTGTAATTCTCTCCAGATTTAGAATGTATGCATGATTGCTGGGTTTCCTAGGACACTATGGATATCAATTGGAAATTTCACGTGATATTCCTATGGGAATCCACAGATTAATGTGAATCCTCCACAGTAAACCCTGTAGTTATCTATGGATTCTTTTTTTGAAAGTCATGTAAGATCGCTGGGTTTCTCATGACTATGCCCAGGAATAATAATCGGAAATCCACTATGGTATTCCTGTGGAAATCCACAGAATAATGTGGATCCTCCACAGTAAACCCTGTAGTTGTCTATGGATTCTTTTCGGGAAATTCATGTAAGATCGCTAGGTTTCCCATGACTATGTCCAGGAATGATAATCGGAAATCCACCATGGTATTCTTGTGGTAATCCACAGATTAATGTGGATCCTACACAGTAAACCCTGTAGTTATCTATGGATTTTTTTTTTGAAATTCGTGTAAGATCGCTGGGTTTCCCATGACTATTCCCAGGAATAATAATCGGAAATCCATTATGGTATTCCTGTGGAAATCCATAGATTGATGTGGATCTTACACAATAAACCTTGTAGTTGTCTATGGATTCTTTTTGGGAAATTCATGTAAGATCGCTGGGTTTCCTATGACTATGTCCAGGAATAATAATCGGAAATCTACCATGGTATTCCTGTGGGAATCCACAGATTAATGTGGATCCTCCACAGTAAACCCTGTAGTTGTCTATGGATTCTTTTTGGGAAATTCATGTAAGATCGCTCGGTTTACCATGACTATGCCCAGGAATAATAATCGGAAATCCACTATGGTATTCCTGTGGAAATCCACAGATTAATGTGGATCTTACACAATAAACCCTGTAGTTTTCTATGGATTCTTTTTGGGAAATTCATGTAAGATCGCTGGGTTTCCTATGACTATGCCCAGGAATAATAATCGGAAATCCACTATGGTATTCCTGTGGAAATCCACAGATTAATGTGGATGTTGCACAATAAACCCTGTAGTTCTCTAGGGATTCTTTTTGGGAAATTCATGTAAGATCGCTGGGTTTCCTATGACTATGTCCAGGAATAATAATTGGAAATTTACCATGTTATTCCTGTAGGAACTCACAGATTGACGTGGATTCTCCATAGTAAACCCTGTAGTTGCTCATAAAATTTTTCCGGAAATCATATAATTTTTCTCTGGGAATTACATGTGCCATTGCTGGATTTCCTACAACATTCTTCGTAGTTGTGATTTACTAATTTTATCCGGTTTATACGTGGAAATCCGTGGATTCCTATAGATTTCTCAAAGGAATCTTGCACTCATCCAGTAAATTATCCATGGTTTCTGGTATATGTAATCTCTGGAAATTACATGTATCATAACTGGATTTTCACGATATTTTCCATGGAGAAAACATGGCAATATTACATGGTTTTTTAATAGAAATCCAGGGATTCCTATGGATTTTCTATGAGAATCTTTTACTTATATATGTCATTTTCCATGTATTTAGACACATGGATTTCAATTATCATTATCCATAGGATAGCTATAGAATACGTACATCGATTCTACTGGACTTTCTATGAAAAACACATAAATGATCCATATAGATTTCTCATGTTACTGGATGTTGAATAGGTTTCCATGGAACTCCACAAAAATCCACCTGGATTCATATGTTTTCCCATGGATTTCCACCTGGAAATTTTCAGTAGGGCAGGCACTCGTTGGCGGTGTATCAAACGGCTCGATATGAAGCATTAAGGGGACCAGTACAGCGAGTTTTCGAGAAATGATCATAGTCCGAAATGAATTTATTTCATAACCAAAGTTCATTTCACATCAAAATATTTTTCTTTTTCAAAATCATGTGTCGTAAGGATTTCAGAGCACCGCTGGACCGATTCAGGTCATCTTGGATTCATTTTCTTCAGAAAACAAATCCTCATCATGTGAATGTAGGAATTTTAAAATAAAAAATTATGTCATAAGTTATGATCAATTTACCAAATTTGAAAAAATTATTATCACTCATTTCTTAAATAATTTGGCCAAAACGTAAAATTTTCAAAATTCCTACATTCACATGATGAGGATTTGTTTTCTGAAGAAAATGAATCCAAGATGACCTGAATCGGTCCAACGGTGCTCTGAAATCCTTACGACACATGATTTTGAAAAAGAAAAATATTTTGATGTGAAATGAACTTTGGTTATGAAATAAATTGATTTCGGACTATGATCATTTCTCGAAAACTCGCTGTACTGGTCCCCTTAAGTAAAAACGACAAAGATTCTGATGACACTCTCGATATCGTGAAGCGAATTCTCACGGATGGTCCCCATGAAGATCCCTTCATAAGGAGATTCATCACGCCTTTTACAATATATCTTGGATGTATAGAACAAATCCAATTTTTGAAAGAAAATCCAGGCTTAGTCTTCCATTTTGATGGAACTGGCTCAATTATTAGGCAACCATACCCACAGTCGAAGCGAGTATATTTATATTCTGGCGTTATAGTAAAGGCGCACAAAATCCTAGCCTTATTACAAATGGTATCCAACGACCACCGAGCCACTACTATTAGGGATATGTTGGTATTTTTCCGAGAATTGTGGACTGGTGCAGGTATTGAATGGCCACCTTTTGAGGCTGTGGTTGTCGACTGGTCATGGGCTAGTATAAACGCGATCTTATCAGCTTGGAACAACACTGACATTTCGCAGTACTTAGTGGCAGCATACAAAAATCTTACCGAAGGAATTGAAATCAATCTTCTAACGATCCACCTGTGTTATGGGCACATAATGAAAATGGTTTCTACATTCCTTCGCAAAAATCAAGTCGACGGGATAAGAAAGAACGTAATAATGGAAGGAATGGCCGTTCTTTGCCACTGCAGATCCCTCATTGACCTTCGACGCAAGGTGAAATGTTTTGCAACAATTCTTCTGTCCACCAAAAAGTCTGAAAATCTGCTCTTGGCCGTAAGGAAACTCATCCGTGCTGATATCACTCACAACACTCCGGATTCACAAAATAACAGCATCAACAGCGAGGGCCTGGATGACGCTAGTTGTGATCAATTCGATTTCGAAACCGACAAAAAAGGTCCAGCATATGCTTCGAGTCCGTTTTTCGTCTACTTCTGTGCTTTATTATTTGATCTTAAAACGTCCGTTAACTGTAGAGATGCCAATAAGGCGGCAGAGGAGAACGAATATCGTTGTATATCTTTCATGGTTTATTTGAAGAAAAACTTACTGCCTTATGCGCCGCTCTGGACTGGTCTCATCTTAAAAAATCGGACTAGGGAGCATTACTCCAACGCGATTGCCGAAAATTTTTTCAAAATTGTCAAAAAATCGGTGTGTGAAAACCAAATCCACGCCAAGGCCGGCCGAGTTATTGATAAGCTGTACGACAACGTCCTCTCAACAGTAAAAGACTTAAATCTAGGCCCATCTTCACAGCATATTAAGGTGAAGTGAAACGTTTCAAGGCCACGGCCGGGTGCCTTGCACCGCGGTAAAACAGAACTACCGAACGTTTGGTACCTCTGTCCACCGCTAGATTATTTGCAAATATACCGGCTGCAATTTCAATACAGGCTGTGATCTCGACTAAATGTAGATAAGGGTTGTGATCTCAACTGAATGTCGGTTTTTTAGTTATGAGCAACGGAGAATCGTCAATTCTCAGCCATTTCTCCATCAAATGACATGGGATTAGGCTCAAAGTGTGTGGTTTTTAATTGCGGAGTGGCTAATTATCGGGAAAATGCGATTATCTACGGCAACAGTGAATAATCTCGCGATTTACGTGGTCGGTACGTCAATCTGTAAAAATTTTTGTCAAATTTTGGAAAAGTGAAATAATCAGCCACTTTCTGCCACAATTATGTGTAATCCCTCAAAGTTTCATCGCGATTGATTCAGTAGTTTCGGAGAATTCACGATTCCCGTTTTCGAGGTTCTGACAAACGTTTCACTTCACCTTAAGAAAAGAAAATGCGAATTGGTTAACGAGACCAAGGTTGGCCAGCCAGATGACTTCGAATATGACAAAAATTCAAAGATACCCAAGACTGACGCGCGTCCAGTCATTCATAACAATGTTGATGTAATTGATTATAAAAAGATTCCGAGCTCGTCATTGGAATCATATGGCACTAGGAAAAATCGAAAATCAGAGCGTAGAATCAACGAGCCTGGAAACATGAACTCAACAGAGTATTGGATGAAAAAACGTCAAAGTGGAAAAGCGCGGAGGACGTACCAAGCAGTTACGACGCTGAAGAGTATAATAGGGACTCATGAAAATGACCTTGTAAGTGATTCCAGCAAAGAAATTCATTTGAATCCGAACGGTACAGTAGCTAATAAGAACTACTACTTCGCACCTAATGTTTGTCGAGAATACTGTGTAGGCGTTGTACCAAAAAGTCCGGAAGAAAGGGACTATTACAGGTACCTGCGAGGCGAAGACTACATCACTTTATTCGGAAAAACCTGGATCAGTAATATGGTCATTGATTACTGCTACAATTGGTTGACGTTCGAGACCGCCTGTAACAGCCATAGTGATAAATTTGCATATGTCGTTGGTGAAGTAGCGAGAAAATTTATTGGCAGAGGTGAGTTGGCAGATATGTGTGACGAGTTTACGGCCAACTGTAAAAGAGACTGGGCAGGAAAAAATCGGCTGTTGTTACCGATCAATATACATGAGCTACATTTTATCTTAATGTACGTAGACATTGCGGCGGGAATAACATATCTTCTTGATCCGGCAATGAAAAACGGTGAACTTTATCATACGATGTGTCACAAGAACTTTATTGAAATGTGGCAGCTTATCTTCGGGACCAAGTGTTATTTTACAAGAGGTACCTGTAAATACCCGTATCGAGCGGATGGATATAATTGCGGATCTTCGTAATTCACTATATCCAGAAAATACTAAGCACGGATGATCTCAAAATCGATCCAATAACACCCGATAATCTTCGCATCAGGTTACAGCACGACTGTGTCGTTAAATCGGTAGACGTACGAGAGCGATGTCTCAGGTGTGGTTGTGGTGAAACTCGGCGGGAAGAAACGTGGGTGGGTTGCGATTGTTGCCGGAGGTGGACACATTTTAGTTGCCTTCGACACCTGAACGAAACGCGAGAAGAGATAGAGCATAGCTCTTATAGATACATATGCGATTTGTGCGCGAATTGGATGAATTCTGCGTAAGATATCGATTGAAAACGGCAAAATGGTAATTGGGTTAATTCCTTTCATTAACAAACAGTCAATAGAACACTGCGATTACAGGATTATCCCTGGTGGGAAAGAAGCATATAATAAAAGTATATTCGGACAATATTCGAAACGCCGGATCATCAAAATATTGACTCCGTCAATAGTTGAAAAAAAAGAAGGATTCCACGATATGTTGCTGCTTTAGTTTCTTCTCGAGTTTCTTTTATGGAGCAAAGTTGATAGAACATCGTGATTACAGGATACTTTCAGTAGAATACACGTAGAATTTTTATGAGACTTGCGGTACTCTCCAATATATAATATATAATATAGGCACAAAAAGGCCGCTATATACAATAAACTCACAGCCTGCTCGTGACACAGCCGTCATACAGGTGCTATAGTGTATATGACTTTGCCTTGCGTACTACTACAGTGCTACATACCCAAGAATCATAACAACACATACATGTGAGCACAAGAATAGAAGATGAGAAAGATTGCGGTGATCCGTGGGCGAGCTAGGTGGTCTCGGGTGTAAGTCCCCGGATAGGCGTCCGTAGATCCTGGGTTCGATTCCCGGATCGTCCGTTAATTTTTCTCATCAAAAATTATTTCAATTTGAAACATCAGGGATAGATAAAAAGTTAAGTAATCAATTAATTATTTAATTAATTACTTAATAAATAAATATTACGCACACAAAAAGGCCGCTATATACAATAAACTCACAGCCTGCTCGTGACACAGCCGTCATACAGGTGCTATAGTGTATATGACTTTGCCTTGCGTACTACTACAGTGCTACATACCCAAGAATCATAACAACATATAATATAGTATATATTGTGACGTGGTATTTTATAATCCCTCGTCACATGGCGATACTATCGAGATTTCGATGATGCGTGACGTAGACAGGGTCTCCAGGAAAAGGAAAAATTAGGGAAAATTAATTAGGATTAACTAACACTCTTTTATTTTTGTAAAATATGTAATCTCGAGCTCGATACTCCACGAGACGACTGTTATCATGGGAACTACCGATAGAACGATGACTAACGAACGTACAGAAGCTTCCACTATCGTCAAGGACGAGTCTGTCGGCGTGCAAACCATGGATGGTCCAGAAAAACCCCAAGGTCAGCGCCTCCTCTCAAGTGGAGAATCTACCACCTCAAACTATCGGATTGACGGCGTACAGGGATGCAGTGGCGTAGCTAGAGGGGGGCGGTGGGGGCGGCCCGCACCGGGTGTCACCTGCTTGGGGGTGACACCCAACCGCGAAAAAATAAAATGAAAACTCGCAAAAATTCGTATTATTCAAATAAAATGATACTTAAAGTCCTTCGCATTTTTATTGGTTTCATTCTTGGGGTGACACCATCGATATCCGCACCGGGTGCCACCCATGCTAGCTACGCCACTGCAGGGATGTGCGAGAAGCACGACGAAATCCTTCCGTCATCCGGAGTAGCCACCGCCTACAAGAAAGTGCACTGTCGATGCAAGGGTGGCGTACAGGGTCATGTGCAGGTACATCCTCACAGCCTCCCACCTAAAGGCCATCAGTCAGCGCAGTTATTATCGACAACTATCTCCGAAGCTGGTATCGCGACCGTGGTTGGTCACGAAAACCCCCGGATCGGCTCCGACCTAACGAATTCCTTTGTGAGTTAAGCATGCTGCAGTTTGCTAACCACGAAGCTACCACCAACCTTCTTGTGGATCGACGAATCGAGTCAGGACCTAGAAGAAATACCGGGTAGTCGGGTGAGCGAGACCTCAAGTGAGTCCAGCACCTGGGATTCAACAGGACAGCAGTAATAGGAGGGGTATTAGCTGCGGCAGGGGTAGGATAGATTTCTCCAACGCTACGTTCGTCAAATTTGTCGTTACACGGACCAATTAAAGTATCGATATGACACGTGATCTCACTAAGCTGAGGGATGAGTTAACGGTAGAAAATATGGCCTATATAAAGCAGGTACAACCGCAAATCTGCCTATTCTTCGCTCCGTTCTACGTCACTCATCTATCGTACTGTCTCGACGATCGAACCCAGATCACTATCGTATATCTAGTCTATCGAATTGGGAATCAACTATCTTTCTCGAGTATTATTATATTATTGTGGAATATCTTAAAGTTTATATAAAATAGTGTTGTGTTATCTGGGGGCTTATTCACTAACTCTGCAGCTACGTATAGCTGCAGAAATAACTGCGGTTTCATTGGAAACAGCCTATAGGTAGCTTGATTCTTTTGGATTTTCATAGCTGCACAATAGCTGTATCCGTATTCTGTAACTTTGACGTTGTTTATCTGTTGCCATGCAGACCATATCTAAGCCGCGAGAAGTCATCCTGCGCGTTCATGTGAATCAAATTCTAATTTTGATTAACCTACAACATTTTTATCTAACCTATATTGTGTGTCGCCGTTTTACATCTTTTTCGGTTATAAAGTGCTATTTACAATAAATTGAAGATATTCCACGAAGGAAGATACTAAGCGGTAAGTGCATTTGTTCATCCTTAGCTGATTTCGGGTGGTGAAATTAAATTAAATAAGTCAATTACTTAAAGAAGCTTAAATATTATTCAAATATTATTCAAATTATTTGAATCAATTACTTGAAGAGAATACTTTTTTATGCGTGTATAAGTTTTATGTAGCTTCCATAATCTGACTCACGTCCACGCCTGTACTAAGTGATCTAATGATGGTGTACACTAAAGTATACAAATCACATTTTCAATAAAAAAACATGATATCGTATAATGATTCAGAGAAGAACATGGATCCTAATATTGCATTGGGTATTGTGGTACTCGATGAAGACACAGATGCCGATGAAGATAGGGAATTGGCCCAGGTAATACGACTGCGTCGTGCTGGTTTACGTGATGCTTCAAATCCGCTTGAAGAAATGCCGCGAGATTATTTTCGGCAACATTACAGGTTTTGTACAATATTATGTTTTTCTGAAATATAGATATTCAATAAGTGATTTTTAGGGGTGGGTAGTTTTGTCCCATCTCCCCCCTAGTTGTTATATTAACGTCATTTCAAATCTCCGGGTCCGCCTTTGTTGATAAAGGCTTCTACTGAAATTCCGCTTATGCATTTTCGTATTGCAGCTGCATTAATTTGTAAAAAAAGCAAATATTAAGCAAATTCAACTTCAATGTCGCTCAGTTTATGCATCGAAAAAGAGGCATGTACGTGACTTTAATTCCCGCAGGTTACAAAAAGAGACCGTGGCATGGCTGTGCGAATTATTGACGCCACGAATCCAGCAGATTCGGAACACGTCTATCCCGATTCTTTTACAAGTACGTTATTGTATTTTGACTGGTATGAATTGTCAGACAGTCAATATGAAATATGAATTACCTTACCAGCATCATATCGCACTCAATCATTGCACGTATGTATTTCTCTAATGATAAAAAAAAAAAAAAATCACAGGTCTTGTGTACGTTGAGATTTCTAGCTCAAGGAAGCTATCAACGTTCAATCGGAGAATCCGAGCATCTTTGTATGTCACAGGCATCTGTGAGTAGAGTTGTTTGTCGAGTTTCAACTGCCATGGCTAATTTGGCAAACCAGTGGGTCAAATTCCCACAGACCGTAGCTGAAAGAGCGCAAATATCTGCTGGGTAATAACGTGATTTATTATGATCCAATTCGATTTAAACATTATTCTTTGTCTCGTTAGCTTTCATCACATTTATAACGCTTTAGATTTCATGCGATCGCTGGATTCCCAGGAATAATTGGATGCATCGACGGTACGCAGATTCCGATTTTCCCACCATCTGAAATGCCGTGGATGTATCTCAACCATAACAGGACTCATTCACTCAACGTTCAAGCCACATGTGACCATCAAATGCGTATAACTTCACTAACGTTTTTCCCAGGTTCCACCCATGACGCAAGGGTGTGGCGAGAATCTGCTGTAAAGCAAGAGATGAATCGACTGGATAGACATCGCGTTGGCTCATTCTTTTTGTTGGGTAATTAATTCACAGCAAATTGGTATATCTATGTATTTCCCAAGTCTATCGTGTTGGTTCGTCGATTTTACCATAATAAGGAAATATCTTCCATTTTTTGGGCTTTCATAAATATATTTAGTATTCTAAACTTTTTTCTGACAAATTTCAATAGCTATCGAAACATACAATAATACGCAACGCAAGTCTTGTTAACGTGTTTATTAAAATATATCACATTCATATGTACTTTTGAAATGATATTATTCATTATTTATTATTATTTATTTATTATTATTTAGTTATTATTATTATTAATTTTTTTTTTTTTTTTTATTATTAATTTATTTACTGTTGCCAGTCGATGTCGTTGATGAATAATCGATGGCTGCATCAATTGAGCTGCATTGTCTGAAATCAAGGAATTACGTTATTTTAGGTGATCAAGGATACCCATTGCAGCCAGGCATGTTGACTCCGTATGGAAACCCCGCGCCAGAGTCTCCTGAAGCTCGGTACACTCACAGTCATACTCGCACTAGGAGTATGGTAGAACGTGTATTCGGATGTCTAAAAGGAAGGTGGCGTTGTCTAAAGAGGGATCGCACCCTTCATTACAAGCCTGCGCAGGCTGGTTGTTTTATTAAAGCATGCGCTTTTCTGCATAATGTGGCGGTGTTTTTGCGGTGCGTTTCATATGAATATCGCGATTTATCAATTTGAATGCTCCTCGTGTCAATTACTTCGTTCGTTATAAATGTTTCAGTGATCCGCCAGGAGATGACGAAATTGTGGAAGATGATGCCGTTCAGTTACAATTAGATCTACCAAATAATAATAATATAGCTGAACGTGGGAGAATAATTCGTGAGCAAATTGTCGATCAGTACTTCCGCATGCAAGAGAATTAGGCTAAAAAAAAAAAACATAAAGACGAACAAGACAAACAGACTGACAGATAGATAGACCCACATTTTTCTAAAAACCTGTTTTTAGGATTAAAAAATGAATAGATTAATAAATTAATTAATCAATAAAGGCGATAAAAAGTAAAAATGACTGATTACTGTAAATACCTCGCAACCACATCTACCGCCGTGGAGACGTAGTTAACAACGCTCTCCATTCGATTTTCTAGATTTTGAGTATTTTTGTCACCAGCTATTTTTTCTAAAGTAGTCAGAAGCCGTGGCACCCACAACTCTAAGTTATTATTCAGCCTCTGTCGACGGATGAAGAGAAAAAGAACAAGACACTAAGGATGGTACACCTCAATGCACACATTTTTTTGGTTTCGTCGATATTATAATATCATTACTTTTATTTCGACGAGGCTCTCCTTAGATGTGTTGCTCAACGATGTCATGATTTCCCTACGATCTAGTGCATTTTTCAAGAAATCGGCAGAGCGTTGTGGTTTTCTTTTCATCGGAGCGGTTTTAGATTTCTTGACAGTAGGCGAATGTGTCACGTCATTAATAACGGGTGGCACATTCAACGTAATCAGCCCTTCGAAATGATCGTCAACCTCGAGATCCATAACGACTGTCTCAAACCCTAGTGACGGAATCACTTCTTCCATGCCAGATGACGTCTCTTTTCCGACAGTGTACAATATTTTTTCTTCTTCCGCGGTTAACGGATCTACCGGACTCGGGTTCCCCGTTTGCCGCATTACTCGCTGGATGTCTCCGTTATTATCGCGAGCTTTTCGTACGATTCCTTGCCACGCCTAAATTGTAGAAAAATGGTTTTAATTTAATTCGTAATCGAATCGAATAGAAAGCGTCATCTAACACGAAAATTTATAACACTTCTTAAGAGTATCGAATAATTTTTTACGTGAAACTCCGCTTTAGTGAAAGGAACACGTGTGTTAAACGGAACGTTTTAAATTAATCAAAATTTCTATGAAGTTCTCCAAGTGATTCAGAGTGCGGTACGTTTTCCTTACACCGGAGGATTTCTTGTAAAAATCTAGGACCAAAATCCACCGGTGTTAGGAAAGTACCGCATTCTGGATCACGCTGTATTATCACTCACCGCCAACCACTGTAGCGACGTTTTCTGAGGCCCCTTTTCATTCAATTCGTTCGACAAGCTATAAAGAACGTACATTAATAGTTAATAAAACAGGCTTGATAATTAAACTATTGCGTCGAAATATATATTTAAAAAAATTATATTTAACAAGCTATACCTTGTCCATATCTGCTTGTATGTGTCGTTGCCACGAATGCCTAGCTTCCCGCGGTTGGCAAATTCTGTGTGCGTTGCCATGAAATTTACTAAGTGGTCCCGCTGAACCGCGTTACATTTCTGTTGTCGCGGATTAGTAGATTTTGAATTTTTTTTTTTTTTTTGCTGCGAATTTTCACCCTGTTCACTGTAAATTACTGTTAGCACTTGGACCTTCAAATATTCAATATTTTGTTGAGCGTGAAGATTATACGTAAATCCAAAAATCTTTGTTACTTTACAAAATTCGAATAATTGCACATAAAATAAACGGGTTCTCGAATACGCGTTCCGAGATAGCGTCTATTCGATTCAAAATTGGAGCACGTAATATTGGACGCTGGATATATTGATAATTATTATACTTTCAATTGCAACGTACCTTTCCATAGCGTCAAATAATGATCGAGCCTTGTATAAATTCCTCTCGTATTAGAAACACTTATTGAGAGTGAAAATAAGTTGCGGTTATGTTTAAAATAGGAAATTGAATCACGCGGCTGAGGGTTGCTAGCCGCGCTCATGGCAGATAGGTGTGAAGCGCTTTTGTTTGTACAGTTATTTTAGCTGCAATTATTTTGCAGTTATGAATTCTGCAGCTATATAGCTGCGAAGTTAGTGAATAAGCCCCCTGATTGAGCAACTTAAGGTAAGGTCTTGATTCTTTCTGTGAAGGCACGAGGTCGTTCTGATAAAAGTATGGTTAATTAATTTGGTTATTAGGCTATGAAGCTCGTTTTTGTCTATTGAGCTAAGAGGCTCGTCTTTGTCTTTGGTCTATTAATTTATCGAACAAACTCGAGTCTGGCTGAGTTACGTAGATCTTTTAGTGTTTTTTGGCTATAATTTATTGCTTATTATCGATTGATAATTGCCTATCGCTTCTCGTATGGCTTATATTGCTGATTTAGTATGTTATAATATTGGGCATGAAATACTGTAGAAAATTACCTTTCCTGGAGTACCCTGAGCGAAGATAGCCGCGTAGGCTTAGCCTCGCGTTATTGTATAGTTTATTATAGTTTAGTTCGTTATCGTTAATTTTGGTTATATTTAAGTCTGTTAATATTGAGTCAATCATTAATTAAAATACGGTTCTATCATATAATTTATTCTCGTCTGTAAAATCAAGTACGGTTCAGTAAAATTAATATCTTTTGGATAATTTAGTATCGTAACTATCGATCTAGTATCGTCAGAATTCAGTTAAAGATCCAATCATATTCCGAATTAATCTGTTATCGTTGAACTTGTGATTCGCGTCTTTCGAATGACCGTGTGGTCTCTATTTAGCAGTAGATCTCGAATTATCGTAAATCGGATAGCTAAGCGTAGCTAATTAATTAATAGGGAATCTGTAGAGTTTGTTACTGATTTTCATAATTTAATATTTCAAGCTTAATACGTTGATTTAAGGATGGGTTATGAATAACTTTGCATTTGGGTACGATGTATCGCTCTGTGATACCAAGTCTGGAGTCTAAATAATTAATTTTATATCGAGTCAACTCTGACACATCCTCGGGTCAATCGTATCGTAATTAAGTAAATTCTATCGTGAATAAATAGTTTATCGTAACAAACTGTCGTATAAAACTTATGATTCTGTACTGATCTCGTTAAATTATCTAATTTAATTAATAAATAATTGATTGATGTGCTCTCAAATATTCTCAATGAAATAATATTGTTTTTATGGTGTACCCTGCCCCTCTATCTAAGGCTTTGTTATCTGAGCAAGTCGAGTTGTTGCTCGTCGCATTTCCGTAGATTTTTGGCTTTATTTAATTTGTCTTATGGTATCGTATCGAAACGACGCATTAGCGTCTGGCGCGCAACATTCAGTAAGTTTAATCATTAACACGGAAGAGTGCCGAATTGCAGCGGAGTGAAATTTAGGTTTTCCTCGCCTATTAAAAAACCACGTTACAATATATATATAATATATAATCTACACTCCTCAACAAAATTAGCGGATCACCTGTTTTTTCGTTCGAAAAATATTGAATTTCAAAACCTCGTATCTTCGTCAAAAATGATCGTATAGCCAAGGTCAAAAATCTATATTGATCACTGAAATGTTTTCTTTGATGCGGTTTTCGAAAATCGAAGGTCAGACACTTTTTCAAAAAGTTATCGCATTTTGAATCCAAGGTTGTCAACGTCAAAAACAAAAGTTGCAACTTTGACTGCCACTACGGAGTGACAAAAAAATGGTAGACACGAGCGGTTTCCGCCATTCGAAAGGTCCAAATCTTGCCTGTAATTCTGTTTTTTTTAAATTTTGGCTGCGATTTTTTTTTACCGAGTTATCCGGCGAAGAAAAAAAAAGCGTTTTCCAAACTTTGACGCCAAATGAAATGAAAACGACGAATCGTACCGTAATGATTAAAAAAACCATTAGAAAGCTTCATTATTCGACTTTTCATTGCTTTCCTCATGTTTTGGATCGGATCAACCGTTGCGATCCTGCACGACTTTGAACTTTGCCATGCAAATCCTGTAATTTTTTTTTTGCCTTCGTTCTCACGTTAAGGGGGGAGTAGGGTCAGGCCACTTTGCCAAAATAATTTTTTTTTTTTTTCATTTTCTTCTAGAATAAGATCTCAGAAATATTGTCTCAAAATTTAAAGTCAATCGGAGCGAAACTCATGGAGTTACAGACTTTTGAGTACACGTCCTTTCTACTCGGCCGAGAGCAGCAGCGTGCAGCAAGCCGGGCTCGGCAGTTTTTTTTTTTTTTTTTTTTTTTTTTTTTTTTTTTTTTGCAGCAGCAGCAGCAGCAGCAGCAGCAGGCACTTTGCTTTATGGTGCTGGTATCGATGATTCTGTATAATTTTGAAAAATAAAATTTTTTCTTCATCTTTCACAGTAAAAAACGAAGTTGCTATCGGAACTTACTTCAAACGCGTTTTTCTCAAAACTACATTTTTTCAAATCGGTGTTATCTCTCATTCGAAAACTATTGCACCGATCATTTTGAAATTTGGCACACTCTTTTTACACATAAATTGCGAGGCCCCAACGTTCTTTTTTTTTTTTTTTTTTACTTGGAACCGATTTTACAGCAGCTAAATGGCGGAATTTTTTAGTAAAAATCAAAATTTTGACTTTCAAGAGTCGCCAAAAATGGAAAAACGAAGAAAAAAATAAACGGAGCACGTTGGGGCCCGACCAAACTTATTTTTCAACGAAGTCTCTTTGATTTTTTTTTTTCAGATCATCCTGTGATTTTCTACGAATAACACCGCAAATCGTCTTTTTTCAAACACGTCTTCGCAAACACTCTGTCAATGGCTCATTTCTCAATATTTTTTTTCGAAATTCGGACAGGATGTTCTTCAAATGTTACTTCATTATATGCAAAAGATTAAAATGAATTTACTTTACTGGTATCTTCAAAAAAGCACCTCAAAAATATGCTTTCTTTTAACCCGCTAGACCCTACTCCCCCCTTAAGCTCTTCAAACCGATAAAATCTGTGTGGCATTCGCGGAAATCCGATAGCCAGAAAACTTAACTATCGAATGCTTTTTGAAAAAGTCCGCTAAGACTTTTCGTTCTCGAGTTATCCGCGTTTAAAGATGTGATTTCGTTCGATCACCGCGCACGGAGAAACGAACAGAATACCCATACGAAGCTCCGTGGCTACGTCACGCGCGCGATGTACGGGTTGGCCGAAGCCTCCCGAGGTGAGCCGGCGCTGGCCGACACCGCTCTTCTCTCTCGTGTTAGCTGGAGCGTCTCGCTTGCGCCTAAGCACTTTGCAGGCTATACGCAGAACAACGGCTTGAAGCTTCTGATCGTGAGATCACGGAGAACGTGCGCGGTGATCGAACGAAATCACATCTTTAAACGCGGATAACTCGAGAACGAAAAGTCTTAGCGGACTTTTTCAAAAAGCATTCGATAGTTAAGTTTTCTGGCTATCGGATTTCCGCGAATGCCACACAGATTTTATCGGTTTGAAGAGCTTAACGTGAGAACGAAGGCAAAAAAAAAAATACAGGATTTGCATGGCAAAGTTCAAAGTCGTGCAGGATCGCAACGGTTGATCCGATCCAAAACATGAGGAAAGCAATGAAAAGTCGAATAATGGAGCTTTCTAATGGTTTTTCAATCATTACGGTACGATTCGTCGTTTTCATTTCATTTGGCGTCAAAGTTTGGAAAACGCTTTTTTTTTCTTCGCCGGATAACTCGGTCAAAAAAAATCGCAGCCAAAATTTAAAAAAAAACAGAATTACAGGCAAGATTTGGACCTTTCGAATGGCGGAAACCGCTCGTGTCTACCATTTTTTTGTCACTCCGTAGTGGCAGTCAAAGTTGCAACTTTTGTTTTTGACGTTGACAACCTTGGATTCAAAATGCGATAACTTTTTGAAAAAGTGTCTGACCTTCGATTTTCGAAAACCGCATCAAAGAAAACATTTCAGTGATCAATATAGATTTTTGACCTTGGCTATACGATCATTTTTGACGAAGATACGAGGATTTGAAATTCAATATTTTTCGAACGAAAAAACAGGTGATCCGCTAATTTTGTTGAGGAGTGTATAATAATAATATAATAATAATAATAATAATAATAATAATATATATAATAATAGTAATAATAATATATATATATAATATATAATCTATAATGTACATATGAAAAGCTTCGCTTCACTGTGAGATTGATGTGAAGTGTACATCAGAACTTTTACCATACAATGCCGCATGGCATTTATACACCAAGGTAATATGAAAATTCACGCCATCGCACAGTGGGGAATTTTCACGAAAACGTGGCCATAATCCAGGGGATTATGGGAATTTTTCGAAATTTGATATACTGATGTTTTTGGGGTCGCTGATTACGAATCTGGTATCCAAATTTGGAAAAAAAAAATGGCGGCTCCAATATGGCCGATGGAGACATCAATTTCGTAAAAAACACGATTGATTATACACCTTACCGATGTTTTCGGGGTCGCTGATTACGAATCTGGTATCGAAATTTGGAAAAAAAAATGGCGGCTCCAATATGGCCGATGGAGACAGGAATTTCGTAAAAAACACGATTGATTATGCACTTTACCGATGTTTTTGGGGTCGCTGATTACGAATCTGATATTCAAATTTGGAAAAACAAAATGGCGGACTTAATATGGCCGACTTGGACATGAATTTCATAGAAAACACGATTGATTATACACTTTACTGATGTTTTCGGGGTTGCTGATTACGAATCCGATATTCTAATTCGGAAAAATAAAACGGCGTACCTCAAATATATGTGCTATACTAAATTAGACAATAGATTCCGAAATTTCGGGGAAAATAATTATTCTCTTGCAATATAGTAAACAAAGTCTTTATTTCCAGAAATTAAAAGTCATAAGTCAATCCGAAGCCGGATAGAGATCTTCATGTGCGATAGTTGGGCTCACTAATAGTGGAATAATGGTTTCTGACGAAAACTGCTCCCTTTTTTATTGAAAGGATTTCCCTTCGCTTGAAGGTGATAGGAGAAGTTGCAGAACCTAGATAGAAAGAATAGTATTTCGTATTAATTATAAATGGCATTGTAATCCGAATGAGGATAAGAGATACGCCTTTGTGCATTTAGTAACATTTCATTAGAATGCGGATTTGGCGTTTCGAATACAATAACAAATTTCGAATAAATCCCTTCGCCTCTCGGAAACAAATTGTACGTATGATAAATCAGGTATCAGAATTTTCATTAACAATATATTAATATTTCGAATCCATTGTTAGAGTAAACCAGTCGACCGAGTCCGCTTAGGGTGAGAAAGTTCCAAGTAAGCGAGCTACCTGCCCAGCTCGGCTGACTAGGCAACTGAACTGGCATGGAACGCGGCGCGAGCGCCGCCGCGCCGGGGGCCTTCTCGGAACGCGCATACGTTCACTAAAAATGCTCTGGATCAGCCCGCGCAGGTTTGCGCAGTCTGATCCACACTTCATTCGAAAGCTGATATTCTAAGCTAAAATTTGAAAAAAAAACGAAGGCGGGATGTCGTGGGACTCTCAACTAAAAGTCTAGGCAAAGTCAATATTTATTTCCGAACGAAGGCACTTTTCGGGATTATCGTTAGACTACGTAAACATGGACAATAAAGACTATTTTTTAATTGTAAGATGAGCAAAATTTTCTACATACCTTGAGGAAGATCGTCCATTTTGTCGAAATTGATTATCACTTTACACTGTCAAGTTATGAGTGTTCAAAGTTAGAGCGGATATGAAAGCGAAATTCAGGTACGTGACTGTCACGGACGAGGGTCAACTTTGAACTGAAATATCTAAAAGACTATAAGGGTTAAAGGGTCGGGCTAGCCGGGAGCTTACGCAGGAATTAGTTCTTAACCAATCCCCCCGGTCGTTATACCTGCATAGGAAAGTTCGTTTTTTGACTTTTGGCTACGTTTTCGTGAAAATTCCCCACTGTGCATCGTATGGCTGAATTGTTAGTTAAATGTTTCCGGAGGTTTCCCAGATATAACCTTTTTTATAAAAAAAGAACACAGTATAAGGCAATCAGTTTGACGAAAAACAGACTTTCCGTCGGTCTTATAAAAAAAAAATAAGAAAATTAAAATTAAAATTGAAAAAAAATTAAAAAATAAAAAAAAATTAAAAAAAAAATTTGAAAAAAGAAAATTAAAAAAAAAAAAAGTTAAAAAAAAAAAAAACTAAAATATACCGCCACTAGATAATCGAAAGACGAAAAGAAAATCCTAGTAGAATTTTGCTCTCAGACGAATCGTTCCGGAATTACGTGGTGCCAAAATTTTAATCAATGGAAAATCGGAGTTTGCGCGGGTCTCTAAAAAAAAAAAAACTAAAAAATACCGCCACTAGATAATCGAAAGACGAAAAGAAAATCCTAGTAGAATTTTGCTCTCAGACGAATCGTTTCGGAGTTACGTGGTGCCAAAATTTTAATCAATGGAAAATCGGAGTTTGCGCGGGTCTCTAAAAAAAAAACTAAAAAATACCGCCACTAGATAATCGAAAGACGAAAAGAAAATCCTAGTAGAATTTTGCTCTCAGACGAATCGTTCCGGAGTTATGTAGTGCCAAAGTACTAATCGATGAAAATCGGGGTTTGCGTTGATCTTAAGGTAGTTGTTTCGAGATAGTCACGGCCAAAAGTATAGCTCGTCAAATTAAAAGTATAATATAGCTCAAGCGTTACTCGAAAACCGCCCATTATGAAACTTTTGTAAAAGTACACTTTTACTGCTCTCACACACACCTAAATAGTATCTATACGTGTATTTTTTCATGAAAATTTTCAGATTTTCACAAGTTAGATTTCAGTAACGGCGTGGTCAAATTTTTTTATTTTTTTTTCTGTGATTTATACCTTTGGTTGTTATAACATATCAAATTTTCATCAAATTCCTTTGTTGCGTTTGGATTTTATGCTAAAATTACAAAATTTTGAGATCGTTTATCTCAAAATTGGGGTGGTCAATATTAATCGGTCAAAAATTTTATTTTTTTTCTTTATAATTTGTAACTTCGGTTTTTATAACACATCAAATTTTTATCAAATTCCATTTTTGCGCTTTGATTTCATGCTAAAATTACATAACTTTGATATCGTTTATCTCAAAATTGGGGTGGTCAATTTTAATCGGAATAGGCTCATATTATTTGTATTCAATTAAATAACAATCAAGGAAAGTTTCGTTGAAATCCTTTGAAAAATCGTTCCACGCAACAACTACCTTAAAAAAAAACTAAAAAATACCGCCAGTAGATAATCGAACAAGGAAGAAAAAATCCTAGTAGAACTTTGCTCTCGAATGGATCGTTTGGAAGCTACAGCTTGCCAAAGTTCATTTTTGCAGATGCAGAAATCTTGAAGGTCATTATTTTTTACTGGAAAGCTGATAAAAAAACATAACTTTCATGTATTTTGATTTTTCTTTCATTATCAGTAATTTATAAATACGTAAAATAAATAGATTATCCAGATATTTCATATATCTACGCTCCTGCCAGTGCTAAAAATCTGCAAAAAATCAGCAAAACTCCTGAAAAGGAGGGTAATCATTGGAGGAAGTAACAAAATCAATTCGAGACCACCACGAAAATGGGTGGCCCACTTGAGAAAGAATCCTTCGTATAGCTATCGTAATTTGGGACAGATCCGTATGGGAATATACCATACAGGTGAAGAACCTATGTAGGACCCATACCCGTATAGGTATGGAACCCATATCTATATAGGCGTGCCTACATACATGTCCTATACAGGGAAGAAACCTTGATATTGCACAGTCGATGCGCCTAATTGCGCATGCGCCAAATAATTCAATTTTATTGGTCGGTGAGATGGTCCCGCGATAATATTATGACGTATGAGGCAGGGGTGCCAACTTGCGAGAATTGAAGCAAGAGCCGTCAAATTTTCGCGCGTAGACAAGTCAGTTGAGGTTATGTTGTTGTTCATTTTTATTTAACGTGAATTATCAAAATAAAAGTGGCATTTGAGATTATAACCTCAAAAATTCGTATCAATTACATCGCCGCCAAAAACACAGTTTGACAGCTGAAACTCGGGATGGCTAACCTGCCTCAGCGGACGACGAAACTCGCGCATGCGCAGTCAGGCACTTTGACTGTGCAGTATCAAGATTTCTTCTCGGTATAGGTTTTTCTCCTATACATACACACCCATGTGAGTCATTCCACGTCAGACCGGACACCTTTCAGACACTATATTCTTGAAACTCAACATAATTTTTTTCACAGCTTCTATGAGTCAAATGAATGTATCAAACAATTTTTCAAATTTTTTTATCTTCAATAGTTTCAGAGTTGCAGGGTAGGGTGAGCCAAAAAAACTAACCAATCGAATCTATGGGTTAAAATGAACCTATATACCGAGAAGAAAATTCCCCTGCAAGGCAGGATTTTTAGCTCAATTTTAAAAGGTGGCGCTCAGCATTCAAAGTTTCCCATTTAAATAACACGTGAAAAAATCTTTTTTCATTAAAAATACCATAACTTTTGAACCGTTTCGGATAACATTTTTTACATCGCGGATTCTTGTAGAGCATAAAATTTCCTAAAAAATAAATCTTAGAGTGATTTTTTTCAATTCAAAAATTAGTATATTTAAAAGCTTTGAAAAGTGAAAAAACTCAAAATATGCACTGAATTTTGATTTTTTTCACTTTTCAAAGCTTTTAAATATACTAATTTTTGAATTGAAAAAAATCACCCTAAGATTGATTTCTTAGGAAATTTTATGCTCTACAAGAATCCGCGATGTAAAAAATGTTATCCGAAACGATTCAAAAGTTATGGTATTTTTAATGAAAAAAGATTTTTTCCCGTGTTATTTAAATGGGAAACTTTGAATGCTGAGCGCCACCTTTTAAAATTGAGCTAAAAATCCTGCCTTGCAGGGGAATTTTTTTCTCGGTATATAGGTTCATTTTAACCCATAGATTCGATTGGTTAGTTTTTTTGGCTCACCCTATTGCAGGGGGTTGAATTTCGTGAAAAAGGGGCAAAAAACGGAAACACGCTGTCTTTCAAATGCTCACATCTTCGGTTCTATCCATCCAACAGACTTGATCCGATGTTCGTTTTGAAGCTCTTGGAACAGACTTTTATATTATATTTTTTAAATGTTGGTACAGCGACAACGACTATTTGTTATAAACAATTATATTATTCAAATGCAATTTTCAAGGTGAGAACACGCTTTTAAAATTTTGAAAAAAATATGAGCGTGTTCCTTGGACAATTTCCTAAAAGATAGGTGAGTTTCAGAATGGAACTCGGATGGAAAGTATTTTTAAACAGTGATTGAATAAAAGAAAGTGGCGCCGCGCGACGCTGCTGGCGCGCCCCTTACGTAGATCCACACTGATAGAAGGATTTCTTAAATAGTAATAAATACATTTATTTGGAACCCATTTTTTGATTTTTTAAATATGAATAAATACATTTATTTACATTTAACAAATATTTCTTTGTGAGAAATATACATTTTTAAGGGAAGACCCTGGTGAGATTTTGCCCGAAATCGTTCAAAAAATCGATTTTCTGTTTTTGCCGGAAAATTACTCCCGGGGCTTGTCCCCACCTTGTGAGAAACTTTCAAGGCCCTCCGATTTTTTTTGGTTCATTGGCAGCGAATTTTATAAATAAAATCGATAAAATTTTTTTTTTTTGCATTTCTTTCGTGATTATTTTTTTCTAGAAATCTAGAATTCCATCAAAATACTATTGAATGGGAGATTAGCAATATACAAGGTCAAAGTTTGAAAAACTCGGTAAATCTGACGCAAATTTGAAATTTGTGACGTCACAACTCCGTGTAGTTCGGGATCGAACCACCTGTAGCACAGGGCATGATCGACTATTGGTAACTGTATCTGAAGCGTAGCCACCTCGTGGTCAAAACCAGTAATACTCAAATCGGGTCATTCATGTATCTTTATGGCGAAGACGCGTTCGCCATCTGGTATTTGAAATTTGAACTAGTGAAACAGTACCTTGCGTCCAGTTACTAATTGTTCCCGTGCTTTCCTGCATTTAGTGGTTAGTTTACTACAAACTGGCATCTTGTTGACAGCAAGTGTAAACTACTCTGCAATTTTGTGATTTTCACTCATTATGAAACAAAAAAATCTCAACGAAAAAATGGATTCGATTACCTCACGGTGGTGCAAGTCTAGAAAACGCCTAACGTCTAAAAACAAGCAGGGTAAAAAAAATCTTGGAAATAAATTCCAATTGAAGGCCTTTCCCGCTGGAAAACAAGTTGGTCATCAACAATTGCGTGACGAACCGGAGCCTGGCCCATCCAGAATATAATTAGGACCGAAAAAGATAAGTAACCCTCTAGGACCTAGTACATCATCTACTAGCAAAAGAAAAATTGAAACTTTTGTTTCATCACAGTCGTCGGAGCCAGGCGATGCTTGTAAAAATTATTTATTTGTGCATTCCAGTACCTGGCAGGAGCTTTTTAAAAATTTAGCATGCGCTGAATGTGGACAGAAGAGCCTCGCTGGGCAGATGAGAGAACGAAGAGGATTCGCAGCACAGCTGTGCGTCAAATGCGAAGACTGTGGCTTTCTTTCCGCACAAAGTTTTACGAGTCCGCGAACAACAGACAACACCAAGCGGCGACCGTTCGATGTCATTAGAAAAATGGTGGAAGTTTTCTCAGAATCTGGAGGGGGACATGCTCAAATGCAAAAGTTTGGAGCAACAATGGGCATGAGCGTGATGGCATCCCAGACATCCTTCGCACATTCAAAGCGATTGGCAGACGAAGGTGAGTCGCTAAAAGAAAAGGTGCTTGTCAAGGCTCGCGACGCTGTTCGACAGGCTCATGTGAACAGGGACGAACAGGTGATGAAAATCAGTACCAAGATTTTGAAAGAGCGGGACACTCAACGGAAAAGAAAAAGCGAGTGGCAGAATGAAGCACGACGAAAAAAGCTTCGGCGTGCTCTCAAATTGACAAAGGCGCAGCTTGAAGCTTTGAACATCAGAAAGGAAGAGACAAATTATGGAGCAGGACAGTTCTAGGCCAGGCAATGTCGAACCAACATTCAATAATCATTCAATAATAATAATAATAATAATAATAATAATAATAATAATAATAATAATAATAATAATAATAATAATAATGATAATGATAATAATAATAATAATAATAATAATCAATTATTTGACCCCCACTATTACTCTATTAGAATGCTCATTTTTGTTTTTAATTTTATTCCATGTGACGGTGAACCTGGAAATGTCAAGCGAAGATAATCCGTGCTCCGAGATATGTCGGAGCAAAAGAAATTGAGGATCTAAGATGCGTTCATCAGAAAGTGTAACATTATGACCTCGGACCATATATTCTGAAGAATTTATTTAATTTGTACCAATTTTCATTAAAATACGATTTACTCAAAACTACATTTTCAGCTACGCTAAAAACTCCTTGCGTCATTGTTTTGCGCCGATCAACTTCTCCTTCGCAGAGGAAGTTCACGCATACCTTATGCACAAATTCACTGATCAGATTTTCCAAATTGTAAAAGAAACATATTTTTCAAGTCTCAAATAACATGAAAAATGCAAAAAATTTGGAAGTGAAAATAGTAAATGCTCTTAAACAAGAACAAAAAATTAATTCGCAAATCTGATCAGCAAATCTCTTCGCCTGAGTGTCCCAAAGATGATAGTTCAAGATAAATATGATTCGATTAAAGTTATGACGCAGGGGACTTTTTGAAGTTCAGTATGTTTTTACCATTAAATGTTGCGTAACTTCCACATTTATCAAGTAATCTGTGAGATCAAGGTGGGATTTTCTTAGTTCCTAAGTATACTTTCACATGATCTAAAAATAATTTCGATTATGAAAGAAATGTCGAAGTTTTGAGTTTCACCAGGGTCTTCCCTTAACAGTTAACAAATATTTATTAATAGTTAACAAATATTTATTAAATGCAAGTTTCGTGTAGACCGCCGCGCATAAATACACGCCATAACCTCAGACACCAGTAAGAGGTTAAAATAGACGTACGCCTCGAAACTGGTGTTATTCCATGATGTAATCATAATAGGTACAATTGAGCAAATTGTTTCTTTTTTTTTTTTTTTTTTGTGATCAGAGTAATATTGAGTCTACAGATAATATGAAAGTATAAATATAATATTCGAGGTTATGAAAACTGTCAATCGTAGAATTTCTGCGCATTTCTAAGGCGCATTCCCTATCTGTCTTCCAGACTTTTGAATAAATATTTTTTAACTATTAATAAATGTTTGTTGACTATTACCAAATATTTATTAACAGTTAACAAATCCTATTTAAGAAATGATTTATTAACTGTTAACAAATATTTATTAAGTATATGAGTTAATAAATCATTTATTAAATATGAATAAATCTTATTAAATGTTAACAAATCCTTCTATCAGTGCACGCTTTTGCTTAATCAATCGCTGTTTGAAAATGCTTTCCATCCAAGTTCCATTTTTGAACTTACTTTTCTTTTAGGAAATTGTCCGAGGAACACGCTTATATTTTTTTCAAAATTTTCAGAGCGTGTTCTCACCTTGAAAATCGCATTGCAATAATATAATTGTTTATAACAAATAGTAGTTGTTGCTATGGCAAGATTAAAAAAATACGACATGAAAGTATGTTTCAAGAGCTTTGAAATGAGCACATGACCTAGTGTCTGAGATGGATAGAACCGCAGATATGAGAGTTTGAAAAAATACGTGTTTCCCGTTCATGCCCCTTTTTGGTAGATCTACGTAAGAGGCGCGCTAGCAGAATGTGCGGGTGCCGGTTCTGCTTAATCAATCGCTGTTTAAAAATACTTTCCATCCGAATTCCATTCTGAAACTCACCTATCTTTTAGGAAATTGTCCAAGGAACACGCTCATATTTTTTTCAAAATTTTAAAAGCGTGTTCTCACCTTGAAAATTGCATTTGAATAATATAATTGTTTATAACAAATAGTCGGTGACGCTATACCAACATTTAAAAAATATAATATCAAAGTCTGTTCCAAGAGCTTCAAAACGAACACAGGATAAAGTCTGTAGGACGGACAGAACCGAAGATATGAGCATTTGAAAGACAGCGTGTTTCCGTTTTTTGCCCCTTTTTGACGAAATTCAACCCCCTGTAACTCTGAAACTATTGAAGATAAAAAAATTTGAAAAATGGTTTGATGCATTCATTTGACTCGTAGAATCTGTAAAAAAAATCAAAAAAGAATCGGAGACATCAAGTGAAATTTTCGATTTATTTTGTCCGGTCTGACGTGGAATGACTCATATAGGTCTCAATCCTATAGGGGTGAGTGGGGCAAGACCAGCAGTGGGGGCAAAACTGGCACAAAAAAAAAAAAAAATGACTTAATGGTATTTTCGAATTAAGGCGAGTCATACGAAACGCTATACCGAGTGGTTCCGCTAAAAGCGATAAAAATTTTGGAGGGTGGGGCAAAACCGGCACCAAAAAAAAAGCGGCTTAAGGGGTAACACCACTCTAGGATTTTGAAAAAATCGATTTTTGTTTTTTTGCTTAAACAATACTTTAGGGTCATAAAAACAATAACCAATTGGTCCTATGGTAAAAAAAAAGGAACTTCAGAGGTTTTAATTTTTAATTTCGCCGCAACGCCTCGGAGCACACGTTCCGCGTTTCTGCGGTAACGCTTCGATATTTTGTTTTTACCTGTCGAAATAATGAGTGCCTCTCTTACTTACAGAGTAGAAGGTCATTAAGTCACCTTCGTAGGTTACCAGGGTGCTCTGATGCTATAATATACACTTTAATATACGTGTATGTGCAAGTACTTATAAAACTTTGAACGGGTTTTTGTTGAAATCACATTCTTCAAACTGGGCGGAAACGCTGCTCGAAAACCGTTCGATGAATTGTTTTGAAATTTTGACTGTAGCTTCACAATCACATTATCTAAAGAAGTACATAGCCGTTTTTCGATTGAATGTAAACTTTTTTCTTTATAAACAATTTACTGCAAATTTTTTTGCCGAAAAAATGAAAATTTTTTCAAACTCGTGCCATTTTTGCAAAAATGGATTTAAAAGAAAAACCCTATGTACTTCTCTAGCCAATGACATATAGATTGGGAAAAAATTGATTTTCTTGTTTCACCTCTTATACTTTCGGAGTTACACGTCCGCCCGTGGAGGTATCGAAAAAAAAGTGTTCTTGAAGACTGGCTCTGTCGCCGCTATTTTGTATCAAAAATGCAATTACAAATTTTTTCTACATACTTCAATATGTGTTTAATAAGCCCTGAAAAAAGAAACCCGATCGATTCTCCAATATTCTAGAAAAAAATCATAAAATTTAGGCCTTTTTTGCTAACTCTAGAGTGGTGTTACCCCTTAATCGTATTTTCGCGATGAGGCGAGTAAAGAAAAGCTGTATCTAACGTTTCTCTACTGAAAATGATAAAATACCGGGAAATGGGGGAAAACCGGCCACTAAACAAGAAAACTATACGAATGTTACAAATTCAATGTAACAAAGAATAGAAAAATCAATTTAATGAAAGAAAAAATAGAAAAGTTTTAGAGACTAGATGTGTTTAACAAAAGAGCTATTACTATACCATTTGAAATTAATGAACCAAAAAATATTAATCGAAAGAACAATTATTTATACAGTTTTCTAGAAATTAGAAGATTCGACGAAATGAGAGAGCGTCTGGCCGGTTTTCTCCCATTTCCCGGTATTTTACCGTTTTCAGCAGAGATACGTTAAATACAGATTTTTCTTACTCGCCTCATCGCGAAAATACGATTTAGCCATTTTTTTTTTTGGTTCCGGTTTTGCCCCACCCTCCAAAATTTTTATCGCTTTCAGCGGAACCACTCGGTATGGCGTTTTGTATGACTCGCCTTAATTCGAAAATACCATTAGGTCATTTTTTTTTTTGGTGCCGGTTTTGCCCCCACTGCCGGTCTTGCCCCACTCTCCCCTATATGAGCTAATTCACAAATTCCCGGTGTGGTTTTGTACCTCAAAATTTTCGACCATTTTTTTTTCTTCAATAATGGGTCATTTCCGTGGAAATAAGTCGGAAGCCACCGCAATATAATTTTTCTCAATGCAGCTCATGGCATTTTTGATATTTCGCGTTTTCAACTGTTTTTTTGAGAATCCCCGAGACGTTGATAGTCTAACGGAAGAATTTAAACACACTTTTCGAAGGAAATTTTCCGCTCTTTTCATTGCAAATATTTTCATGCACCGCAGACAACCGGAAGTTCAAAGTACATACGGCTGAACCTTCTTCCGCAAGTCCAAATTCGATTTTTTTTTCGCTATTCGACAACTTGAAATATGTCCTGTGACATATCAAAAGTATAGACTGGGCTACCACATACTCGAGTATGTGGTTATAGACTGTTAAATAAGTTTCACTTAAGTATGTGGTAGCCCAGTCTATATTTTTGACATGTCACGGGGAATATTTCAAGTTGTCGAATGGTGAAAAAAAAATCGAATTTGGACTTGCGGAAGAAGGTTCAGCCATATGTATTTTAAACTTCCGGTTGTCTGCGGTGCATGCAAATATTTGCAATGAAAAGAGCGGCAAATTTCCTTCGAAAACTGTGTTTAAATTTTTCTGTTAGATTATCAACGTCTCGGGTATTCTCAAAAAAACAGTTGAAAACGCGAAATATTAAAAATGCCATGAGCTACACTGATAAAAATTATATTGCGGTGGCTTCCGACTCATTTCCACGGAAATGACCCATTAATGACAAAAAAAAAAAAAAAAAAATGGTCGAAAATTTTGAGGTACAAAACCACACCGGGAATTTGTGAATTAGCTCATATATATACCGGGATGGGCCCTAGTGCACTATACCGACGTAGGTCCTACGTACTCCTATATAGGTACCTGTCCAAAATTACGATCCGTATGGTACCTATGTAGGTCCTGTGTAGGTTCCTATGTGGGAATTTTTACAACTGCGCTATACCGACGTAGGTCCTATGTACTCCTATGAGTTGTACTCCTATAGGAACCTGTCCCAAATTACGATACGTATGGTACCTATGTAGGTCCTGTATAGGTTCCTATGTGGGAATTTTTACCAGGGCAGCTCAATTCAATTGCGTTCGACTCGCAATGAGCGACTGGAAGCCACAGTAATTTCACTCCGTCACCCCTCATTTCTCTTGCTATTTTTTCTAACAAGTACGTTTTCGTATGACGATACTGTATGCAATGATGTAAAAGATTTGCCTCTTTAAGTGAATTATAAGATCCAGCGTGTTCAGGAATAGGTACTCCCCTCCCTGTCATCCATTCTATTATTTTCTGTTTTCGCCAAGCAGTCGTAGGATTGCGGTACTCAGGGTCAAGCATCGTATGATACGGTGCCTGGTCAATTACGATTATCGATCTTTCCGGTATCACGTCTAACACACGTCGGAACCATTATTCATCTTTCACAAGAAAGATATCCCCTTACGAGTGATTGTATCGTTCATTAACAGCGCTACGTATTTCTTAGCACGAACTTTAAATGATTGGATCGGTAGCCATGTCACACCTCCGGCTTCTAAAATCAAGGACAGCTTTAGTTTGATTGATAGAATTAGACATGTGGTCCTTCCACCTAATTATATCCTAATTTCTCTTGATGTCATTTCACTGTTTACGAATGTTCCGCAAGGATTAGCGATGGATGCAATCAACAAACGTTGGCCTCAACTCAAAGACAACATACCCATACCTCAGGCAGATCTTACTAGGGCGTTGAACATTTGCTTCAGGGCGGCTAGATTTAAATTTAACGACACCATCTTTGCTCAACAACATGGCCTTTCTATGGATTCTCCTCTATCCCCAATCTTGTCAGACATAGTTATGGATGATTTAGAGCAATCTTGCATCAGACAATTAGATTTTGATCTTCCGTTCTTTTACCGCTACGTTGACGACATCCTCACTGCTGCTCCTAGGGACTCTATTATTCACCTGGTACATGTCTTTAATAATTACCATCCTAGACTCCAATTTACTTGTGAAACTGAACAGGATGGTCATATCAGCTTCCTTGATGTCAATGTCGTCAACAATAACTCCATCATAAAGACTGATTGGTATCATAAAGCAACGTGGTCACAACGCTATTTAAACTTTTCATCACACCCCCCTCTGTCTTACAAAATTGGCACGATTAACAATTTGGTTGATCGCGCTATTAGGCTATCTGAACCGGAATACCGATAAAAGAACTTAGATTTAATATTCCATGTTTTACGTCTGAACGATTATCCTTCTCACTTGATAAAAACATGCATACAAAAGAGATGTTGGGTGTTGAACACGGCAGATAGTAATAATAACGGGGATATAGGCTCTGATTCGAATACCGCACAACCCAAGTTTGTTTCCATCCCCTACGTAGCTGGCCTTTTTGAAACTCTAAATAAAACTTTCCGCAAATACAATATGAGATTTATAGGAAATAGTATGAATGACTTAAGTTTTATTTTTGACTCGGGCAAAGACCCCCTACTGCAGGATAATCGTTCAAATGTAATTTACAGAATCCCTTGTAATGATTGCAACGGTGTGTATATTGGGCAAACTGGAAGATAAGTAAAAACTAGGATTAAAGAACACAAAAACAACATTAAGGAGTCCAATGATAGGCATACCGCCCTCACTAGACATATCACTGAATGTGATCATTGTTTTAATTATGACAGTATAAATATTTTAGACGAAGAACCTAGATACCATAAGCGGCTACTATTAGAGATGTGCAATATTGTTAGTCACTCTTCGGCGGTTAACCTCAGACAAGATGTTGAAAATCTGAGCTCTATTTACTCCTCGGTCATTAAGTAAGTTGTCCTCCTTATCTACGTCTCACTATTGACACAACATCGATCCGCATCATATGATTGATTTTAACATCGACTCTATTTCCCGCTTTAGAGGGATGTCTTGCTCCCATCTTGTCTTGCCTACCTCTGACAGTTTTGCTTCCTTTGACCGCTGATTCTAATTTCCTAATAATTTTGATAATGGAGAAGTGGGCTCTTCTGATAGCTATTCTATCGCTTCCTTTTGTTGTTTTTCTCCTTAAGGTAATATTATTGGGTTCTAATTCTCTTTGGCTCCTAGTTCTGATACACGTGCTAATACATTCTATCTCAACAGCCGTTACTGCAGTGTTATTATTCAGCTACGGGATGCCTATATGTTTTTGTCTATTAATGCTTAAGGTATGTTGTCAAAAAGAAGTTTGTAAATATCTATAACTTTTTGATTTGTTAATAGTCTTTTATTTATATATTTTATTGTTTGTCGATTCTAACTTAGTTTTGTATATCCTTTAGAATAAAATTCGTTCTGAAGAGGGTCCTCAACAGGACCGAAACGTCAACTGATGTTTTTATAACCGACCTCTACCCGAGATTTATTCACACAGTCTTCATAGTGCTGGGAGTTCATTTCGTCGTGATAATCAGTACTTCCTGTTTTCCCTATGAAGCATGTCATACAGCCTTCTAGAAATCCATCTTTGCTCCCAATATGCAGAACGATGACCCTTTTACCGCTTTCTGACGGAGTAACAAACCCCCCACGAGCACCTCCAATCTCTTGTACAGAGTTCCGATACTGATCGAAATTGGCTGGTTGATCTGGAACTGCTCACTCAACCCATCCGTGTTGTCGAGAATGATTGGCACCACACCACGTTTCATCAGTGTAAAAGATTTTCCATCCTTCTCCTCGATAATGCTTTATCAACCTCAGAAATTCAGATCTTTTACCAGCTATAACGTGACTCTCCATTAATACAGGCCTTTTTTGAAGTTTTTTAAACTGAAAATCTAAACTGTGCAACAGGTTTTTCAAAGTAGTTTTTCCGAATTCACGAAGGTCTGGTACATCTTGTTTCAATTTCTCATACAGTTCCTGGATGGCCGGGTACCTTTTTTCCGTGTAAAAATCAAGAATCTTACATCTGACGATTCCGCACAAAAAATCGTCGAATTCAATAGCGGGCCTGCCTTCTTTCTGGTAAGGTGTTCTTAATTCTTCACGTTCTGCCTCAGAAGTTACACGGAGGACGCTGCGCTTAGAAATTTGGAGGCATGCCATAGTTCTTTTCACAACTTCGTGCTTATCAAAAAGTTGGGTTCCGTCTTTCTCGGACTGGAAAATGCTCTGACTCTGCAAATAACCATTTTCATCGCAATAGAAAATGCAGACGGTCGGGAGTGGTAGCTCTTTTTATCAGTTTTCATTTTACTTGTTTTATGATGACGGGCCAACAGGTTTTCGTTAGGGTATGATAAAGCCACGATTGATTCCGCATCAGTACTGATTTCACTTTGAATGTGATGTGCGACTGAATTCTCATTAGAATCTACAGAACCTGTAGCACTCACTATTTCTTCAGCTGTTGGAATGACGTGGTTGTTGCTGAAATCCTCACTGTCGCATACATTCTCGGTTAAGGGGACCAGTACAGCGAGTTTTCGAGAAATGATCATAGTCCGAAATCAATTTATTTCATAACCAAAGTTCATTTCACATCAAAATATTTTTCTTTTTCAAAATCATGTGTCGTAAGGATTTCAGAGCACCGTTGGACCGATTCAGGTCATCTTGGATTCATTTTCTTCAGAAAACAAATCCTCATCGTGTGAATGTAGGAATTTTGAAAATTTTACGTTTTGGCCAAATTATTCAAGAAATGAGTGATAGTAATTTTTTCAAATTTGGTAAATTGATCATAACTTATGACATAATTTTTTATTTTAAAATTCCTACATTCACATGATGAGGATTTGTTTTCTGAAGAAAATGAATCCAAGATGACCTGAATCGGTCCAGCGGTGCTCTGAAATCCTTACGACACATGATTTTGAAAAAGAAAAATATTTTGATGTGAAATGAACTTTAGTTATGAAATAAATTGATTTCGGACTATGATCATTTCTCGAAAACTCGCTGTACTGGTCCCCTTAAGGGTAGGAGATACTGAAAACTGCCCATCTGAACCAATTGCTATTTTCAAATGAGGTTTAACACACATGTTTGCCATCTCAAAACATAGACATTGTGCAAATTTCAAGTCATTTGAAACAATAAGTACAGAGTTACTCCTCATAATGCTTCTGAAATAGCCTTTATTTGAAAACCTTCCATGCGTCTCAATTATTTTTGAATCTTGCTGGGCTTGCACACACATATTTCAGGCTGCCCAAGCCACAAACCCACGTCGGTTTTTAGAGATAGCTACGATACTTTGATTTTGACACTTTTTTTTATGAAAAAAAAAAAAATACAATTTCAATTTTTTTTTCTAAAATCTGTAATTTTGTCTCGATTTTCAAAATCCGACGTGGGTTTGTAGCTAGTCTGTGTAGGAATGCACCCTGAAAATTGCAGAAGTCTTCGACAAAAACTAAGACGCATGGGACTTTTTCAAAAGGCAAAACCATAGTTCTGAGATAAATCGCTTTGAAGTTTTTTTTCAAATTATTCACAAAATTCAAGACTTTTATTACTGCATGATCCAAACTAGTTTCAGACGAGATTGCTAATAGTTTTGAAGCATGTGACGTTAAAAAAAAAAAAAAAAAAAAAATAGCTGGGCTCGCACAATATTTGAGTGGAATTCACATTTTCATCATGCATTTCAGAAATTACGATTTCAAGGAAGTTGGAAAGCATTATAAAGCATATAAATTATCACAACTTGAAAAAATTTCAACGTTTATATTTTAGCAGTTCAGTTGATATAAACTTGGTCTTGTCAAGTTTAAGCAATTTGATCTGCAGGCAGCAAATCGTGCGGTTGATGACTTGTAAATCTGGTTCTGTAAAATGAATACAAACATTTGGGAGAATATTGATTTGCTATATGAATTTCAATGCTTATCTCTAGTGAAGTGTGTGACCAAAAACTTCAATAAGATTTCCAACCGTAGAAAAACATATTTTGGAGTTGTTGTCTTATGGGAGTATACACACCTTGAAAATGATTTTTTTCCAAATCACTGCTATGCTCTGAGAAAACATTCTAGTGACTCAGTTCTTCCACAGTTGATTAGTGCTATTTTGATACATAGTTCATGATTTTCCCAGATTTTATGTCCTCCGCTGAACCAAAATGTAGTCCACCGAAGAAAAAGTAGTTGTCGTAAGGTACAGTATGCTGCGTTGCATGAAATTTCTCCAAATTGGGGTGAATATTCTGTATGAATGTAATTTAGGGACAAACCAATAATATTTCATGAATTTAAGTTCCAGACATAGAAATTTTTGATTGTAAGACTTTTTTTTCCATCGTTTTGGAAAAAATATTTTACAATCAAAAATTTCTATGTCTAAAACTTGAATATACATGAAATATTATTGGTTTGGCTCTAAATTACATTCATACAGAATATCTCCTCCAATTTTGAGAAATTTCATGCAACGCAGCAACCTGTACCTTACGACAACTACTTTTTCTTCGATGGACTACATTTTGGTTCAGCGGAGCACATGAAATCTGGAAAAATCATGAACTTTGTATCAAAATAGCACTAATCAACTGTAAAAAGACTGAGTCACTAGAATGTTTTCTCAGAGTGTAGCAGTGATTTGAAAAAAAATATTTATTATTTTATTATTTTTTTTTTTATTATTTTGTTATCTCACGTGAAAAATGCATCTCAAGTTACTTATTTTCACAAATTGAAATGGCAATAACCGAAATATAGGAAAATTAGGAACCTCTACTGTAACATTATACGTTTTATTGAGTAAACGAGGCTTAATAATTTTTTTTTCGGTTCAAGGATTTGTGTACGTATAGATAAGGGTTCAAATAACACTTTTCCGTAAAAAACCGAAAATCGATTTTTTTCAAATTTTCGCACTCAAATTTCAGTATCTCCTACCCTTAATTGTTCACGGCGTAATGTCTCGACATAACGGGAATTCACATCCGAAACTGGGAGTAGAAGTTGGAAGTGACCATCCCTATCGTTTTCATGTCTCATTCCGGTGAATAATAAATGCACGGTTGGATACTGGTCACCTGCCGTATTCCTCTGCGTATAGAAGCCTCCATTGTGTAGTACACGGACTACTAGGTTCAAATTCAGAAGCTCCGATGCAGCGCGACATTCCATTTCGGATCCGTAAATGCCAGATTGACCCATGTACAAACGATACTGATTTTGACTCGTGATATTCAGACTATGTTCAATCCAAAATGCATATTCCGACCATTGCTTTACAATATATTGCACAATTTCTTGGCGTATGCGATAATGGCTTCTTTCGTTGATTGCCAGAGCTAGCGCTTTGAACAAACAATCACCTTGACCTCCTGCATCTCGAATTTCGAATACTTGACTATCAATAGTAATAGTGGATGGCATTTTCGTTATTACGCAAGGGAACAGAAATTATAACTATATTAATGTCGCAACACACTATGCTATAATTAAAACGGTTGACACTATCCTACACGAACACGAGTAAGTTAAGTTTTGCAATGCAACAGAAGTTAAGAAGCAACCAGACCTAATAAAATACTTTAATTTATATTTAAGAATTAGAATGACGCGTTAAAATCCAGCGAATCCGTAGACAGCGTAAATACGAATAGCTTTGTTTAACACAAACGCTATAGTAATACGTCAGCTGAAATAAAGATGTTCGAATGTTTTGACATTATTGGGCTCGCAATTGTTGTATCCGCCGGGATGCGCCCCGCTTTAATAGGGGAATTGCGGCGGGGAATGGATGTCAAAATTATTATAATACCCGGCAAAAACATTATAAATGTCGAAAGTTACCGCCAAGTACAAAAATGCTTTCACCAGCCAAAACTCAGAAGCATCATACTCTTTACCAGCGACAGATTACAAACGTCATTTCTTTACACAAAATAATACAATAAAACCTTGTATGTGAAATCAGGCAACATCAAAGCCAAGCACTCCATCAAATAATTTTGATATCTCGAATTATATTTTCTGAATGCTAGTCAATGAAAATCAATGGTAAACCAATAGAAAATCATTCGTTACCTTCGACATAATAGCATTTCGGCGAAGGGAAATATTGCCTAAGGCAGTATCTCGTATGATGATACAAACTTGGCGGGCATAGATTGTTCTGAAAATTATCAATTGCACTCTTTTTTTGATTCATTTATTTCAGTCACTCTGTGACGATCACACCCACAAAACTGTTGAGAGCTTGATGAAAGACTATTTGAACATCGTTTGCATTGATAATATCCATCATTGTAAAATGAAACTAAGAAATAATAGTCATTTGTATGACAAGGACGCGAAAGGACCTCATCTGCGGATCATACAGCACTTTCACACTCGTCATAAAGTTCCTCTATGTGCTTGTGTAGTACTCCATCCTATTGTTTTTTTTTTTTTTTTTTTTTTTTTCTCAGATTTAGAAATGAGAAAACTTTTACAACGCACTAGTGCTTGGAAAGCTTAATGAAGAGCATGTTTTTGACAAAAGGTAGTGCAGAAATGAATGTTAGAAACGAGTGAATAATTCGTTAAAATTATTGTTGAGTTAAACATACCTATAGCGTGTTCATAGCGAGAACTAATAAGTCCATAAACGGCGGTTTTGGAAATTTGAATTTAAATTCCAGTTTTGAAAACGGGTTTGATTTCATTATGCATTTGTCATTCACCAACGTTCGCCTAAGGTTATAACGCCGTGACACGCCACGGTACATATCTTGAACCTACCTATCATCGGTACACTATTGACTAGAGTAATGCTTATTGAACGTCTTCCTTTCCATGTGAAAATTTATTGGGGATACCAGAATATTCTGTTATACTCACAGTAAATATGCATCGAAACGCATCAGTTTTTTTCGTTACAAAATAATGAATATACTAAAGTATATTCGACATTCAAAGACATACTGATTGTTGATCGTACCTCACATTTCCGTGATTGATAATTTTCAGAACAATCTATGCCCGCCAAGTTTGTATCATCATACGAGATACTGCCTTAAGCGATATTTCCCTTCGCCGAAATGCTATTATGTCGAAGGTAACGAATGATTTTCTATTGGTTTACCATTGATTTTCATTGACTAGCATTCAGAAAATATAATTCGAGATATCAAAATTATTTAATGGAGTGCTTGGCTTTGATGTTGCCTAATTTCACGTACAAGGTTTTTGTATTATTTTGTGTAAAGAAATGACGTTTGTAATCTGTCGCTGGTAAAGAGTATGATGCTTCTGAGTTTTGGCTGGTGAAACCATTTTTGTACTTGGCGGTAACTTTCGACATTTATAATGTTTTTGCCGGGTATTTCATTACTTTTTGTACATAGGGGTGAGTGGGGCAAGACCGGCAGTGGGGGCAAAACCGGCATCAAAAAAAAAAAAAAAAATGACCTAATGGTATTTTCGAATTAAGGCGAGTCATACGAAACGCCATACCGAATGGTTTCGCTGAAAGCGATACGAATTTTGGAGGGTGGGGCAAAACCGACACTAAAAAAAAAAAAAAGTGGCTAAATCGTATTTTCGCGACGAGGCGAGTAAAAAAAAGCTGTATCTAACTTATCTCTGCTGAAAATGATAAAATACCAGGAAATGGGGGAAAACCGGCCACTAAACAAGAAAATTATACGAATATTACAAATTCAATGTAACAAAGAATAGAAAAATCAATTTAATGAAAGAAAAAATAGAAAAGTTTTAGAGACTAAATGTGTTTAACAAAAGAGCTATTACTATACCATTTGAAATGAACCGAAAAATATCAATCGAAAGAACAATTATTTATACAGTTTTCTAGAAATTAGAAGATTCGACGAAATTAGAGAGAGCGTCTGGCCGGTTTTTCTCCCATTTCCCGGTATTTTATCGTTTTTAGCAGAGATACGTTAAATACAGATTTTTCTTACTCGCCTCATCGCGAAAATACGATCTAGCCGCTTTTTTTTTTTTGGTTTCGGTTTTGCCCCACCCTCCAAAATTTTTATCGCTTTCAGCAAAACCACTCGGTATGGCGTTTCGTATGACTCGCCTTAATTCGAAAATACCATTAGGTCATTTTTTTTAAATTTTTTTGTGCTGGTTTTGCTCCCACTGCCGGTCTTGCCCCACTCGCTGCCATACATTTGAAAATTTTCAAATCAAGCATATAGTGCAACAATATCTTTGAATTTACGTAAATTATGTGAGCAAAATCGTACTTTCTGTGGAACTATTGACAAGATGTTGGAGTTATGGCTTGTAGTCTATAGCATCGTGTCCGATGCTTCGCCCAACCCGAACCGGACCCGTTCATTCGTTTTTTAAATATCGTACCTGCTAGATTTTTTCTTTCATTTTTTTTTCACTTCAATGACATTTCACGAAAAGAAAAAAATTCCCGAAAATTGGAAAATTTTGAGCTCAACTGCAGGTGGTCTCTCATTGATTTCTTTCATAAATATTTGATCAATATTAGAACCCTAAAAATTATTTCGCTTCTTCTTTTATAACATAACTACAGCAATTTCACGAGAAACAATTCGTGCCAACTATGCTCTCGTGTCTGATAGTCATCAAAGCTATTAGAAAAAATATAATTATAGTGTTCGTTCGTTGAATGCGTGAATGAGCGGGTGACGGTTCGACGGCTCAAAAAAAGTTCAGATTCAAAACGCTTATGAGTAATAAAGCTTCCTTGCTTCTTTGTTTTCTCGGGATATTTGTGTTCCAATTTTCCATAGGAATTTCGGTACTAATTAAATAATTATGTATCAATAATAAGAAGAAAAAAAAAAGAAAACTTTGAGTTTCATTTCATGAAATATTTAAAAAATTAATGATGAACCACTTGAAGTCGAGCTGAACATTCGAACCTTTGCTAGAATCTTTCCCTTCGTGAAAACGAACTTTGAAGCAGCTGTAATGTACATGAAATAAAACATGAAAAAAAAACACCATACTACGCACCGCGCACGTATGTGCGAAATCATCATGATTCGCAGGCGCTCACGTATCTCATATATCTTTAGACTTTTATGCACCAAACCTGTCTTCAACGACTGTTTTGCAATAATAGATTCTGAAAACACTAGTAAGATCTGCAATGCTGTGTCAATGTACTTTATGATGAATTTAACAATAAAAAAAAAAAAAAAGGTAATGATAATAATGATGATAATCGGAAGATATCGTGGTCCCGAGACACATATGTATCTATGTCGACATCTTCGTGCATATATAAGATAATTATTTTTTTGTTAATTACTCCGGCATGCGTGATCGAATGTTGCTAAAAAATAATAGGGGGCGAGATTTTAGTGTTAAGAACACCCCCTCCAAATTGCAAGTTCATAAGTGCAACGGTTCGACAGATATCGGGGTCCCAAGAATCCCAAGAAGAACGTTCTGCGACGAAGAAGAACCAGGAGATTGTGTTTTTTGATCAACTTTGACAGTCAATATCTCAGGAACTACCAGGTCAATTTCGTTCAACTTTTTGGAGGAATGTTAAATGGAGTGGGTCTTACGCCTCTACAAATTTTGTTAAAAAATATTCAGCGGTTCGAAAGATATGACAGTTTTTTTACAAAAACAAAAGCTTGCTCGGGATAACGATTCGGGGCTGGCGCGCCGGCCTACGGGTACTTGGCGGCGATTCGCTGCCGCGAATCTTGATTTAACTCACGTTTACTGCAAAACCGCATGACGGATTAATTTTCTTGCAAGGTATCTGAACGATGAATTTTTCAAACTGAATTATCAACTTTACACCATTCGGCTGGCGCTACCAGTGGCCGAGATCACCATTTCACTGATAATTGTTCGTAGCTGCCACAATTTTGAAAATATGGAAATTTTTTTGATGTCGATGTACTCGTAAGATCTTGCTGAATACGCCTGAATTATTTTCAATTTTTATTGGCATTCTGAAACGAACTGTGACGAGTTGAAGTGGAGCTGTAAATAAAAGTCAACAAAACTTACGTTTTTGAACATATATACAGGGTGACCCAGAACCCACGCGCCACCTTGAATAGGCATATTCCTTGTCGAATTCTAAGACTAAAATTCCTTAGCGAAAAAGTCCGCAGATTAACGGTGTCCGAGTTATTAAATATCTTAGTCGACCATTCAGAGAGCCTAACACTGGCCGAGATAGTGCCGGCTCAAAATTGAACAATTGGGGCTGTGCCCTCCGTCGTATGTCTGACGATTTGGCTAGACAGTTTCTTTTTTTATTGATACATAACGGATAACGGGTGTTACTTCTAACTTTGACAAGTCCGTTTTTCAGTCTTTGGCAGCCAGGTCGTCCGCTGCTTAGTTTTCGGCCGTCTGGGTCCGCCGCTGCACAGTTTTCCGCAGCCAGGTCATCCGCTTCATAGTTCTCCGCCATCCACATCGAACACGAGATAATCTTCGTGGTTCGGGTCATCCGTGCCATAGTTTTCGGCCTTCTAGGTCCACCGCTTCACAGTTTTTCGCAGCCAGGTTATCCGCTCCATAGTTCTTCGCAGCCAAGTCGGCCAGTGCACAGATTTTGGACGGCAACGGCAACCCATGCATGTTTCATTTCATTATCTCGCTACGAGCTGCTAGTTAAGGGGGTTATCGTGATATTTCGTTTTCTTACGAATGTCGTGAAAAAATTCACATGAGTAGCTTCTAGTACCGCAATTAACACATTAAAATTTCAGAGCCCTCAGCGGCACCAAACTCGAGAAAAAAATTGGCAAATTGAGAATCTTATACATGGCATCTTATGGGAAGCGTCGTCTAGCATTAACGTTTTGAGGCATAACTCAAAAAGTTTTCTTACGATTTTCACCAAAAACTAACACACAATTCAACATCAATATTGAAATAACATATCCAAGAATCAAGACATTTGCCGTCACGGTTTTCGAGATATAGCTTTGTAAAGTTTGCTCTGCATTGACATTACGCGTTGATCTCATGGCTTCGCTTCACTCGTGGCGCTGCTGGGTCGCTAGTTTTACGCGCGCGCATAGTATGCGTGTGAACACACAAAGCGCCACTATGTGTGCGTGAACAGTCACTAACCAAAGTTTCGGTACGGAAGCGGCGCTAGGGGATACAGTCAGGAGTCAAGCGCTCATGTTATACTTTTGAGGCTGTTTGTAGCACGATAACCCCCTTAATGAAATAAATAACCTATTCAATACTTAATTATTAATTAATTATTTATTTATGTATTAAAAATGGGTCTACTTTCGGATTTTTTCTTTGTGTTAACTGTAATACCTCTGCTATACCGCTATACGATACGAAAGTCTTGTTCGTCGGGGTAATAAGTACAATAAGTGAAACAGTTCGTATGCTAGACTAACAGATAAAATACTTAAATACTTATGCAACGTAAGTTCATAAGAGGGACTTGTTTCATATCCAGCTACGAAACGTCACCGGATAATCTCACAAGTTCTTCCTTGAAGAAGGAAGAATAGGAATAGAAGTATTGAATAGGTTATTTATTTCATTAACTAGCAGCTCGTAGCGAGATAATGAAACGAAACATGCATGGGTTGACGTTGCCGTCCAAAATCTGTGCACTGGCCGACTTGGCTGCGAAGAACTATGGAGCGGATGACCTGGCTGCGAAAAACTGTGAAGCGGTGGACCTAGACGGCCGAAAACTATGGCGCGGATGACCCGGACCACGAAGATTATCTCGTGGTTGACGTGGACGGCGGAAGACTATGGAGCGGATGATCTGGCTACGGAAACTGTGACGCGGTGGACCTAGATGTCTGAAAACTATGGCGCGAATGACCCGGACCGCGAAAATTATCTCGTGGTCGACCTAGACGGCGGAAAACTATGGAGCGGATGATCTAACTGCGGAAAACTGTGAAGCGGTGGACCTAGAAGGCCGAAAACTATGGCACGGATGACCCGAACCACGAAGATTATCTCGTGTTCGACGTGGATGGCGGAGAACTATGAAGCGGATGACCTGGCTGCGGAAAACTATGCAGCGGCGGACCTAGACGGCCGAAAACTAAGCAGCGGACGACCTGGCTGCCAAAGACTGAAAAACGGACTTGTCAAAGTTAGAAGTAACACCCGGTATCCGTTATGTATCAATAAAAAAGGAAACTGTCTAGCCAAATCGTCAGACATACGACGGAGGGCACAGCCCCAATTGTTCAATTTTGAGCCGGCACTATCTCGGCCAGTGTTAGGCTCTCTGAATAGTCGACTAAGATATTTAATAACTCGGACACCGTTAATCTGCGGACTTTTTCGCTAAGGAATTTTAGTCTTAGAATTCGACAAGGAATATGCCTGTTCAAGGTGGCGCGTGGGTTCTGGGTCACCCTGTATAGTGATATCTCTGTTGAGGAACATTTATAGTACGAGCGGCAACGGCATTAGATATTGTCTCGTCCTGCTATATTATATAGAAGGGAGAGGTAACTAGGAAGGGAATGGACGACTGTTGTCTATTCTATAATGATCTGTTTATTAGGAACATCCAATGTACACTGGCATCGGGTGCCTGAGGTTCAAGGTACATGGCATACACACATGCTTACATACTTACATACACACATACGTACAGGATGAGCCATACTCAGAGTATGTACAGTTGTAACACCTCCCCCTTTTTTTTTTTTTTTTTCATAAAATTTCTTTCATTATCATCTATCATACTTTAACTGTATCCCTATTGACAACTTCGTTTTTTAATTTGGCGAGAACTTCTTCGCAGTTCCCTGCCCTCACTTTCAACTATGTACGATCTTGGAGCCGCGTGCTTTTTCACGACTGTCGCTTCCTCCCACTTGTTCATTGTCTTTACATAGATCTTTTGCCCTAAATCAAATTCGACACTTTTCTTTGCGGCCTTATCGTAATGTTTCTTTTGAGTTAGTTGGTTTTTTAAGAGTTTTTCAGACGCATCTATTATGGTTGGCTTCAGCTTATTTTCTAGTGTAGGTAACATAGTCCGTAGTTGCCTGCTCATTAATAATTCCGCTGGTGAATATGTCATTCCTGCTACTGGATTATTACGGTAAGCTAACAGAGCTAGTTGAATATCATCATCACTATGTTTACACTTCTTGAATATTTTCTTTAAAATACCCACTGCTTTCTCAGCCATTCCATTTGATTGCGCGTAATTTGGGCTACTCGTTTTTGATTCAAATTCCCATTCGTCGGCAAAATTTTTGAATTCGTATGAGGAAAACGGTATGTTATCTGAAATAACAGTTTTCGGGATGCCGTAGATTGCAAAGATAGATTTGAGTGCTGTGATTACTACTTTCGCAGTTTTTCTATGGATCTGTCTATAATCAATCCATTTTGAATAATAATCACTGATTACTAAATAGTTTTTTCCCTCATACTCAGCTATATCCACCCCAATTTTTTCAAATGGCAGATCTGGAATGGTGTGAGAATGCAGTGGCTCTTTTATTTTTGCTGTACCATAGGTCGCACAAGATTTACATTTTGACGTTATTTGTTCTATGTCTGTTGTAATTCCTGGCCAGTACATGATTTTCCTTGCTCTTATTTTCATTTTTGTCGTTCCGACATGCCCCTGATGTAGTTTTTGAAGCATTTCGCAACGCATTTTGGCTGGAATCACAACTTTCTCTTTATTAAAAATTAGTCCGTCATGTACACAAACGATAGCGGTAAGTGTCCCGCCCGATGATATGCAATCGATCATACATCTTCTTTTGAGTTGGCAATACCCTAGGCAATAGTAGATTTCTATTTTATGGGCAATAGCTGACTCAAGAGCCCCCACGACAAATTAAAAATTCAGTCCGTCAAAACGTCAAAACGTCAAAACGTCAAAATGTCAACCAACATAACCAACCAACGCGTTAATCATTTTCGATAAGGATGACCGCAATTTAATCATTCATTCAACAGTTTTATTTATTAAGCATGACAGATTAGAATAAAACTCTTAGAAATTTAAATGGGCATAAAATATGCAATAATTAACAATATCTTTGGGAAGTGCTGGTAAATAAAACATGCCACAATTTAATGTAATCGTATAACGAATTACTTATACAATTTCAGACCATATGTAAGTAATTCAAAACCTATTTATGAAATAGTTAACAGCGCAACGCTACTATAATCTCAGTCATCAATATCCATTCGATTATATAAACATGAAAATATGAGCTATATAACCTATTACAGTTTAACGCAGGTTTTATATAAGCTATGCACCTCTCTATCGCAGAATAACATGAGCATAAAATTGAGCCTTGTTCGCGGATCTTCACATGCTGCATGGACTTCTGGATGCTGAGCATATCAGTCGCGCACGATTAGCGCCATATGGACGGCGCTGTTGTGTTCAACAACGCCAATGATAGGCATTTCATCTGCGGGATATACAGCCCTCACAGAAGGTATCATCACTTCTTCCAGAATTTTGATGTCCGCATCCATATTGTGGAGGATCTCCACAAGCTGACCCGGACCAGCACTCCTCATCCAAACCCAGAACCCAGCAGTGACTCGTCCGCTCTTATTTCTGGGAAGGACGTTGTCCGGGTGATAACGTTGCCCACGTTGCCTCCATACTTTTCGTCGACAATCTTTGTTTGTGGAGAAAACTTAACGAATAACAAATTATAACAAATTACCTTTACAATTTCAGACTTCATCTAAAAGTAATTCTAAACCTATTTATGAAATAATGCGGTGTATGCAGCTCTTATTTTCAATAAGGATGACAATTTGATCATTTATTCAACCATTTTATTTATTAAGCAGGACAAATTAGAATAAAACTCTTAGCAATTTTAAATCGACATAAAATATGTATTAATGACCAATATCTTTGGGACGTGATGATAAATAAAACATACTACAATTTAATGTACACTATTTAATCATACTACACTTTGACTAGAACATGGCAGGTTCTATATAAACTATCCGCCTCTCTATCGCAGAGTAACATATGTATAAAATTCAGCGTCCTAAGCATTCCATACTTTTAAACTTGACTGAGAGTCTCACTTTGACTCGAACGCATTGGAAGAATGGGGTAGTGAATCCAACGTTTGCAAATCAATGACATATTACAATGCACGGGGCTCTACAGTATAAATACTGTGCGAGACCGTGTCGTACGGCGGCCTTTACCGATGACAAAGTTTTCTCCACAGACAAATCGTTGGTTCATTCCCACCAATAATTATTAATAAAGAACAGATACATTTAATAAAATATCGAAATATTTAAAAATGAAAATTATACTATACACGTAATTTCAACCGAGCAATAAAATTTTGAAAAGAACATTGCGTTTTACATTAAGATATTACGGCCAAAGCATTTGAAAAAATGAGTTGACGGAAAGTAAGCAACGCTATACCAACATCGTTATGTCATCTTTACCGATGAGAAAGTTTTCTCCACAGACAAAGATTGTCGACGAAAAGTATGGAGGGAACGTGGGCAACGTTATCACCCGGACAACGTCCTTCCCAGAAATAAGAGCGGACGAGTCACTGCTGGGTTCTGGGTTTGGATGAGGAGTACTGGTCCGGGTCAGCTTGTGGAGATCCTCCGCAATGTGCATGCGGACTATTACATCGAAATTCTGGAAGAAGTGATGATACCTTAGGTCATATCCCGGCACACTCATTAGTCGAAAGAGTCTAAGATGTAAATCCACTTAACCCGTTCACCGGCAGTAATCCTTTTAACGCCATTTCTTGGATTTTGGTAGGTATGAGTGGGGATATGCAGGTATGACAAGACCTGGACGGTCTTACGCAGTTGTTGCCGTCCCAAATAGACCGCACACCCCTTAGTTCCTTTTATTTCTCCTGAACGCTGGCCCTACCATCGCACTTCCAGGTAAGGACGGGTGACCGTTTTCAGGTAGACCGAGGGGATTTCGGATCGCACTAATTGTCACTTAGAGCTGGGCCTGCTCCGAAGAGCACAGTGAGGCCGGGGTATGCCTTAGGTAATTCGTTATACGATTACATTAAATTGTGGCATGTTTTATTTACCAGCACTTCCCAAAGATATTGTTAATTATTGCATATTTTATACCAATTTAAATTTCTAAGAGTTTTATTCTAATCTGTCATGCTTAATAAATAAAATTGCTTAATGAATGATTAAATTGCAGTCATCCTTATCGAAAATGATTAACGCGTTGGTTGGTTATGTTGGTTGACGTTTTGACGTTTTGACAGACTAAATTTTTAATTTGTCGTGGGGGCTCTCGAGTCAGCTATTGCCCATAAAATAGAAATCTACTATTGCCTAGGGTATTGCCAACTCAAAAGAAGATGTATGATCGATTGCATATCATCGGGCGGGACACTTACCGCTATCGTTTGTGTACGTAAAGCGAATTTCTTTGGGACCAATAAATAATCATGTCTTTGGGTAAATTTTTCTTTGTTTCTGGCCATTCTGTATCGCAATACTCTTTTATTCTCTTTAGTACTTCATCTTCTATCGTATTTTTTATTTCCTCTTTTTTTTCAGTTATAGCTAGGTTACAACTAACAATATGTATAGTTTGTCTTAAGTCTATTTCATCCTTTTTTTTGCATTGCAAGTAGTTTCTGGAGAGTAAGTCAGCGATGTGCATATACTTTCCTGGCAAGTACTGTATGGTTAATTCATAATTAGCTAATTTTAGAGCCAAGCGCTGTAATCTACTTGAATCTATTTGTTTAATGTTCTTTGTGTTTAATGCTACTAGCGGCTTGTGATCAGTGAGCACTGTGACTGGTCGGCCATAAATAAAGTAATGGAATTTTTTGACAGCAAAGGCTACACTCAATAGTTCTTTTTCAACCTGTGCATAGTTCTGCTCAGTCTCAGTTAAACTTCGAGATGCAAAGGCGACGGGTTTGTTATCTTGTAAGAGGCAACATCCTACACCCGTAGCCGATGCACCCGTCTGTATGAAAATTTCCTTGCTTTCGTCAAATGTTTGTAGGATTGGGGCTGTGCTTATTTTTTCTTTTATATTTTTTAAGATGTTTGAATGCTGTGGTAACCACATCCACATCGATTTTTTCTTTAATAGTTCTCTAAGCTGTTTCGTTTCTGTTGCCAGATTCGGTACGTAATCTCTAAGATAATTTATCATCCCTAAGATTTGTTGTAGCTCTTTCAGATTTGAAGGATCTTTTAGCTCGGTTATTGCCTTGATTCGACTATCTGCTACTGATTTTCCTTCCTTGGAGAAAACATAGCCTACATAATTCACGGAAGTTTGTTTGTATTGAATTTTAGCTTTATTGAATTTGATGTTCAACTGCCTTGCTCTTTCTAGAACTTTACATAAATTTCTATGATGCTCTTTTGACGTATTACCCGTTATAACTAAGTCATCGAAATATACTACAATGCCGTCGATATCTCCGAAATTCTCTTCGTTCCACTTTTGAAATACCTCTGGTGCACAGCTAATTCCGAATGGTAATCTTTCAAACTTGTAACACCCGTGAGGTGTAGAGAATGTACATAACTTGGCACTCTGCTCGTCGAGTTTTATTTGCCAGAACCCATCTTTCAGGTCTAATACGGTATAAAAGTTTTCATATTTTAATTTTTCTGCAATTGATTCTATAGTGGGTATTTCATAAAATGTTCTTTTTATGGCTTTATTCAAGTTTTTCGGATCTAAGCATATTCTTAAACTGCCATTTGGTTTTTCTCGTATTACTAGGCTACTGACCCATGATTCGGGATTTTCGTTTTTTGTTATGATACCTTTTTTCTCTAATTCACTTAGAGCCTTCTTCAGGCGATGCTCAACCGTTTTAGGTATACAGCGTGGAGGATTTGCTATTGGTTTTATATTAGGATCTGTTACTATAGTGTACTGTTTGGGAAACTCGCCTATCCCTGTGAAAAGATCGATATTTTCTTTTACAAATTTTTCTCTTTCGTGATCGTTACGTTTTTCTGTAGCTTTGCACACTTGCTTAATTATCCCTATCTCTTTGCATGTCTTTAATCCTAAAAATGGCTCTAAATTCTCTTTTACTATTACAAAACTAGCCAAATGTTGTTTATTTTTGTAATAAATTGCAATGTTAATTTTTCCGAGAGCACGAATTTGAGTACCTCCGTATGCTTCTAGCACAGTTGGTAATTTTTCTATTTCATTCGCTTTATTTATTTTTTCGCAAATACTAAGCGGTAGCACATTACAATTTGCTCCAGTATCTATCTTCATTTTGATTTGTTTGTTATTTAGAAGTACTTTTTCATACCAATTTTCCTCTTCATTGTCATTTTCTTTCGCCAGGCTAGCAATTTTTAAGCTATCTATTTCATAGTCGCTATCGCTATCGCTGCTACTTGTACTATTAGTAGTTTCATGCAAAACATTGACGGTTCTATTTTTGTTTTTATCGCTTTGAGGTTTGTATTTACAGGCGGACGCAAAGTGATTCGGCTTATTACATTTTGGGCATTGTTTACCGAAAGCTGGACACTGTCTTGCTGCCTGTCGTTTGTCGCACTTCCTGCATGTAAACGTGTGCTGGTCACTAGATGTCCCCTGTCCTTGACGGCTGGATTCTCCTTCTCTGTCGTTTCCCCTCGAACAGTGCGATTCTTCTTCTTTGTTTGTTGTCTTTGCTGATCGTTTCGATCGGTTGTCGAACTTTCGATTGCGACTTTCTTTCACCACAGCTACACTTGCTTTCTCTATGCTTTTCCGGATTGTTTCTATTTGATCCGCACTTATTTCACTTGTCTTTATGTTATCTATCAAGTCTTCTAATTTTAAGTCTTTTATGCGTAGTACTTTTTGCTGCAATCGCGTGTCTCTCATGTGTCTTATTATGTTATCTCGGAGAAGGCTATCGTGGAGCGTCCCATAATTGCAGTTTTTCGCTAATTTCTTCAATTCAGCTACATATTGGTCGATTGTCTCACCTTCGTGACGAGCTCTTGTTGTGAAAACAAATCTTTCAAACGTCTCGTTTGGCGTGATTTTCAAATGCCAGTATTATCTTGTCCGGGTCACCTAAGTCTTCATCGGATAAACAAAAGGTTTCTAGCAGTTCCAACGCTTCGGGTCCCAGCAGATTCTGTAGAGTTGCTGCTTGAATTGATTTAGCTTTTTGGTGGCGATTCGTTGCTACCATGAAGAGCTGATGGTCTCTTTTAAATGTTTTCCAGTTTTTGGAGGCATCACCTGTCAAGGTGTATTGCTGCGGTGTATTCAATCCTTGGTGATCCATTTTTCTCTTCGATCCGTAGACGTCACTTTCTTCACGTGAATTTTGAGATTGATCACTTTCTTCGTCGGAACTAGATATTACTTGTATTGACACTTCCTCTGGCCTTTGCATGTTCTTTTAACATACCGACTGCGCCATGTCTCGTCCTGCTATATTATATAGAAGGGAGAGGTAACTAGGTAGGGAATGGACAACTCTTGTCTATTCTATAATCATCTGTTTATTAGGAACATCCAACGTACACTGGCATCGGGTGCCTGAGGTTCAAGGTACATGGCATACACACATGCTTACATACTTACATACACACATACGTACAGGATGAGCCATACTCAGAGTATGTACAGTTGTAACAGATATAGTGTGATAAAACTTTTCAAGGTCACACACATAATTCGTTACGTCAGTGATGGGGGAGCACAAAATGACACTGCTGCCACGTATAGACCGAACGCCGCTATGAAAAAAAAAAAATTTGAAATTTGAAATTTTTTTTTTTTTACATTGTGTAGTGACTCTATCGTTCGAAACCTATTAATTCATACCATATGTGAATTTATCGGACCAGTCGAACCAAATTTTTAAGTCTTCTAACTGAAGCTCACCTCTATATAGAGCGTGCAATCTCCAGATAGACCGAAAAAAACGGAAGTGCATCATAATTATTTTTTCAAGTAAAAATTCCTTCAGCCCGGGTTTGAACCGGGACCTCCGCATTTGTACTGCGACGCCTTGTCCAATTAGACCACTGAAGGACTGAAGGAATCTTTACTTGAATTTCATGTTATTGTCATTGACCTCTTAGTCCACAGGTCTGTGTTTATTTCATTGTGTAGTGACTCTATCGTTCGAAACCTATTAATTCATACCATATGTAAAAAAAAAAAACCATGGAGACGCTTTTCTTTTAGTTTGTTTGAGAAGCAGTCAGCAACGGTCGTATCGCTGTCCATTTCTGTACTCTCACAGCCGTATTCATAGTTGCGTCGTTAGTAGCATTACTAGAGCCTACTTGATAGTGGGCTCAAATGAGGGCTACTAATGATTACTGAATATTTGTATTCATAGTCAATGATTATCAAATGCTAGTCACCCCATGTCACTCACTAAATTTTAGTGATGTTTTGGTCGTTCTCTTCTTATAGATATGACAACAATTGCAATTGCGTGACTTATCGATATTTATCGATAAATATTCCGACTGCGGCAACCTCCGACCGATGCTGTCAAATCCCCGTCGAATTGAAACTATACCGCGAAAGGTTATTGTGTGCTACTCGTTCATAAAATATGTCCAAAGTTAAAAGGGAAAGAGCAGCAAATTGGACCCAAGATGAAAAGTCTGCGCTTCTAGATTTAGTGAAAGAAAGGATAGACGTGATTGAAGATAAATCGTGCGATGGTAAATTCATTAAGATGAAAGCTGATGCATGGAACCAAATTCATAATCACTCCATTGCACAATATGGGCAGAAAGATTTGAATCGCCTCAAGGAGCAATGGAGAAGAATGAAGATGAGTTCAAGAACCAATATATCAAAAGTAAATAATAAAAAGCCTAAAATACTTCGTAATAACACCAACATAATTTTTCACATTTCATCATAGATCGCGGCAACACCAAACCAATACCAGTTTTCTGTTTAAATTGAATGTATGTAACCGATTTTTATAGGATAAAAATTGTAGAACTCTGACTGGTGGAGGTCCTCCCCTGCCAAAAAAAGAGGGTCCATGTGAAATGGATTGGGCCATTAAAGACCTTCTGCCTCACGAATTCGTTAAAGACGACAACAATTTCGACGACGATGGACAGAGAGATTTCGAGAATGTAATATTTATTCGATCAAAGTAATCTATGGATGCTAAAAACTCGATATGATATCACATCTTTATAGGAAGAAGCAAGTACCAATATCCTCGATATAGAAAATGATCATATCATTTTTAATATCGAGGATAAGTTGGATACAATAGAAGATGTACGTGTAGAGAAATTCATTGCTGAAGCCGAAGTCGTGCCATAAGCGTCAGATGTGGATTCTTTTGGAAAGACTGGAAACCTCGAGAAAAATCAAAATAATAACAAGAACAATTCCAAACGAACTATAGTCGAACCTGCAATCAACAATAATTTAGATAAAGAGTGAGATTGATGAATTCAATTCAATTTTACCGCTATAATATATGAAGTATTCTCGTCCATCCGGGACATTTTTCTGCGCATGGATCACCGATTGTTGACCGTTTTTTCTGACAGGCACAAGAAATTGAAAAGATCGATCAGCAATGCAAAACGTATGCCAGCGTACGAAACTGAGTTGATTACACTACATGAAGCACGTATAGAGCAGCAAATGCGATTCGGAGAAGAACGTCATAAAGCGCAGCTACGAGTTTTCGAAGAGGAGTTAAAGTACTGGCACACGAAAAGAATGAGGGAGGAAGAAATGCATGATAATGATATGCGGAATATGAAACCGTGAAAATTGAAAAAAAAATAAGATTTAAAAAAATTTTTCTCGCATGTATATTGTTATATTTCTTGTTTGTTGTTCAATTCAAAATTTGACTGATGGTATAAATTTCAAAATGTAAAGTTGAATTAAATTACAAAAGTTTTGTCTGAAATTTAGATAGTCGTTTTACTGACGCCCAATGAAATGTCTGTTAATAAAATCAGCACGGAAAGCGTTTCCTCGTCTATTTGCTGGTAGCACTTCGTGCACGACATTGCACACTGGAATTTCATCAAATTCGTCATCTGAATCGCTTGATTCAGCAGAATTTCTATTTTGCGTAAATTCTATTCGCAGATTATGCAGTACTGCCATAGCGACTATCATCGCTGTTGAACTAAGTAAAGATGTCGTCAGCTCGCGATGTAAAGAACGAAACACCATTTTCCAGAGACCAATAGTGCGCTCTACCGTATTACGTGTTCTGATATGAGCGTAGTTATATGCTTCTTGCGTTATGTTATTTGGATTAAGCACTGGAGTAAGAACATACGGTATTATTCATCATGAATGTATCACTCGAAGTAGAAGTAATCGGAGAAAAGGTCTCAATCAATCAAGTCGAGTCAATTTTTTTTTGACTCGACTTGATTGATTGAGACCTTTTCTCCGATTAACATACGGTATTGCAGGATATCCACTGTCTCCAAGTAGCAGCCCCGTGAATTCTCCGTTTTCAAACTCTTCATGTAATTGGCATTCCCTGAAAATTCTTGAATCATGTGCACTTCCCCTCCATCGAGCAACTATATTCGTGATACGCAGATCAGCCCCGCACACAACCTTAAATAGCAGTCCCTTTTATTAGTATTACGCATAGAAATTCGCTAGTTTAAAAAAAAAAAAAATTAAATTTTTTTCAATCTTGGAATCATATTTGAGACTAGGATGGCGTTGAGTTGAAATTACTTACCTGTACGTTAAGGCTGTAAAAGCCTTTCCTGTTTATATATGCCTGTGCGTAGGGACCTCCTGGATTCGGAATTCGTATATGTGTACCATCCACACATCCTATTACTTGCGGGAAGCCGCTGATTCGATGAAATGCCATCATCTCTCGCCTTTGCTTTTGAATTGTCCTGGGGAATTTTATGATCTCTCTTCTTTTTCTCGCTAATGCAACAGAGACTCTTCGCAACACCCTACATACAGTTGACTCACTCAAGCCATGCAAGGCACCATCCTCGAGTTGGTAGAATCCTTTACTGTAAATTCGTAAGGCCGTTAGGACTTGCAATCGGGGTCGAATTGGTAGACCTCGATTATTCATCGGGTATCCCAAATCAGCTCCAATTAAGTTGATGATATTCTCAACCCCAGCCTTCGAAAATCTGTACCTCTTCTTGAATTCCCAATCACGAAATCTTTCGAAAGGGTCTTATCTAGCACAGCATATTTTAAACTCTCTTTCGTTAAATTCCCTCACTTCTCTCACCGCATCAATCTCACCAAATTCCAGCTCGAGATTCATAATTTTGTTATGATATTAATAAAAGCTTCAAGATTGTGTTAACCATAAATATGATCTAATGACGTTTAAGGGGACCAGTACAGCTTGATTTAAGGAATATTAAGTGCTCCAGAACGACTTTATTTGTCAAGCAAAATTTGTTTTACATAAAAAAAGATGTTTCTCCAAAAAACTGTGTCGTAAGGTTTTAGTCACACCGTTGATCCAATTCAACATCTCAACGTCTCACTTTCTTCAGACAGCAGTCCTACATCTTATGAACGCGGGGATCTGAAAAGAAAAAAACATGTGAATACTTACAGTCAATTATCCAAAATTTCCAAAATTTGAGCCACTAATTTACAAATAACTTGGCCAAAACAAAAACATTGAAAAATTCCCTCGTTCATATGATGAGGATTCATTTTCTGAACAGAATGAGCCCTTAAAGACCCCAATCGGACCAACGGTGCTCCTAAAACCTTACGACACAGCTCCAAAAACATAGTTCTGAGATAAACAAGTTTGAAGATTTCGCAGAAAAATTGGTATATAATTAAATAGTCCTCCGGAGGCTCATACATCACAAAGTTTGCTATACCAAAGTTGAGTAAAACTTTTTTCTTTTAATTTTAATTTTCAAAAAGAATTGTTTTTTTTTTTTGGAAATTTAATTTTAAATAGTGTTTCAATGTGAAACAGCCTATAGCCAGCAGAATTGCTAGCCTCGTAGTTGCCACTGATTTTTCTATCCGAAGCTGTTGAAACCTGAGTACCCTGTTCATCAGGCGTTGTTTGTTTCTGTACAAATACTTTTGCCCTCTTTTTTGACCGGCCAATGCATCCATTTGTGCCAAGACCAGAACTCCTCTCTCTTCTTTCCATATTGAATATATCGGATATATTTTATATATTTCCCTTATGTTTTATTCAAAAATCTGTGAACAAAAAGCAAAAAAACTTCGACCGCACACACAGTTCGGCAGAAGCTTGGTACAGATATTACTATTTTGATTGAATACTTACTTTGAGGTTATAGTTATAGCACAAGTATTTATAGTTATAGCACAAGTCACAACACCCGTACACCGATTACACGCTATGGATATTAGGTAAATTTATAATTTTTTACTACTGAAAAGTACTGTTTTTATTTATTTTTTCCAAATCCGAAACACTGGAAATCGAGCAAACGCTCACGCAACCTTGACAAGTATCGGACCAGTAATGGCGATCATACACCATGTGATCAATATCGAAATCAAGCGCCAGCGCCACTTGCGCCAGATCGCGATAGCCAGATGACGAACTTTTGTCGGTAACTCCGAAACCTTGACGATTTCGTCAAACTCAATTTTTTCACAGATGTAGAAGACCTTGAGGTAACATAAACTGCAGAGAACGAAAAACCGATCTTGTTGAAAATTCAAGCTGTACTGGTCCCCTTAAACAGCCGCATACCCTTGTTTAACTTTCACGGTATAGTCAGTTACTATGATAGTAATTGATTATTGGTGACTAGTATAATCAGCGACTATGAATGCTGTTTCTCAATATTCGACTGTAGTAGCTGACTATATGAAATAAAGTCATCTACTAGTTTGACTATGAATACGGGTGTCAATGTATCTTACTTTTTTCAAAAATGATTTGTTTCATTTGCAAGAAATGTGGTGATGTTACACAATTCACCGAAAGTACTTTGAACAAATGTTTAAGTGTTCTTGCCTACAGAAAAGAGAAACTTTTCAAATACGGTGACTTATCTTTGACTCGTATGGACAGTGATAATTTCGGATATCACTATGAGTGCTACAAGAAATTTTCGGTTTTGAAACGGAAAAATCAAGATGAACTCCAAGCGCGGTTTTCTTCGTATGCAAGTGTAAGTATAAAAACGATTATAGAAAGTGTATGAGTAGGTTCTCTTACACTGTGTACTTATTATAGGAAAGTTCTGAGAACACAAACCCTGAGCCCAGTACATCGACATCAGAACCCGGAGGTTCTGCATTGGAAACCATGAATCCACCAACGTCGCTTTCCGCATCCTCAACAACAGCGATGGAAGCAGAGGAACCGACGGAGTATTCTGATTTTCAGGAAAAGGAGAAAAATCCAATCCTCCCCTGCATTTTCTGCTTTACGGGAGTGAAGACTGTCCGGAAGAAGAGGGTATATACCATGATATGTCCTTCGGATAGTACACGGAGTAACATTCAAATGTACGCCATTGGCTTGCAAGATGAAAAAGTACTCGGTCATATACAATTTCGCGGAACAATCGCTTATCATCGGGCGTGTTACTCAACGTATCGAAATAAGTACTTGTCCGCCATCTAGAAAAGTGAAGATCCGAAACCACGTGGCGTTTGGCACGATACCCGCGAAATTCACAAGGCCGCGTTTGAAGCGATTTCTGAAGTCATCGAAGAGGAAATTATCGAAAAAGGAAGAATATTTTTCTTGACAGATCTTTATGCCACTTTCAAATCATTTCTTATTGAATTCGGAGATGGTATTTATTCGAAGGATGACGTCGATAACAGTAACATTTCCACTTTTTGCGATAAAATTTTGCAATCATTCGTCGATCGCATCGTGATTGAGGCTTCCGAAACGCCTCATAAGAAGCGCATCGTTTATAAAATCGATATTGATACCCATCAGTTGGTGCATGAGAAAGTACTCCGCGAGACATCAGATGCTACGAAATTAGAGCAAGCTGCTTTCAATATCAGAAACTCTGTAAAAAATATGCCAGTCAAGAAACTTCCACAAGAAGTAAAGGTCGAAAATATTATCGAGGGAGAATATGAAATTCCGGAACTCTTGTTCGAATTCATTTGCAATCCTATCCAAGGTCCCGGTTATCGACGAAAAAGTTCTGACGTTGACTATACGAAAATCAAATCTTTGTGCTCGGATATTATGTACCTGATAACCAGAGGTAGAGTCAAGCCGTCGAAACAATTAACATTGGGGTTGGCGTTGAAATCTTTAACAAGTTGCAGAAAAGTTCTTAATATACTTAATCGGTATGGGCATACTATTTCCTACACTACAGCAGAGGAGCTAGAAACTGAAATGACATTTACAGTCTACAGAATACCAGAGCAGTGCCACAATTCCCGCTGGAATGTCTAATGCCCGTGGGCTCTGCACTCATGTCGCGTATGACAATTTTGATCGTTTTGTCGACAATTTCTCCGGTAAAGACACCTTACATGATACAGTGGGAATCATTTATCAGTTTAGTTCTCCTTTACTTCCTTCCGAAGCAGTTTCTGCGCCCTCTGGAAGCGCGACGACAGCTAATGATCGCCGTGACGAAAGTTCGTTAACTGATAGGCCAGCATCCCGCAAAAGACGCAAATTTTCAGAAATTCCAACCGACATCGAGCCCTATTACAAACCACGGAAAAACTACGTTCCCTTAATGCAGTACGATACGATTCAAAATCTTTTGCACGATTTTCAATTCGCTGAGAAAAATGCTGCTTCGAAAAACATGTTGTGGGCATTATCATTCTCGCAACTACCCGATCTTCCAATGTGGATTGGATTTCAATCCTTCAATACCATCGATCACAGCGAAATGCAAATCGTTGATTACTTGTCGCCCATCAATCGTTCTCCAACGTCGCATCAAGTCGTCAACCTGACTTTGAAAAATGCTGTAATTATTGCCGACCACTGCGAGTAATCGAAAATAATCGTCACCTACGATTTAGCTATTTCCAAAATGGCAATGCTCATCCAGAACAGCGAGAGCCCAAAGTACGACAATATTTTTATAAACATGGGAGCGTTCCATTTACAGATGGCGTATTTCAAAGCCATAGGGAAATTCATCGATTCCTGCGGTCTCACGGACATTTTAGTTCAGTCCGAGGTCTTGGCTGGTGGTTCCATCAATTCTTTGCTCGATAGCAAACATTTTAATCGATGCAAAAGATTGCACCCACAGCTCTCAGTTGCACTGCAAACTTTCCATTTGGAGCGTTTTTTGTCGGAGAATGAAGTGTGTCGTGAGGTTTTGGTAGAGGATTTGAATGCAGCCGTAAGAACTCCTGTGAAGCCATCTGATGATTTGAATATTTCCCCTAGTATGCGTGACTTTCTTCAGCAGTACGCAAACTTTGGTAACGCGACATTATCTGGTGAGCATGGGAAAACTGCGCAGTTTTACATGAAGTATGTCGAACTCATCAACGCGTTTTTTCATCTCTCTCAAAGCATCCGTACGAGCAATTTTGAATTATACGTAACATCGATTTTCGACAATTGCTGATCTGTTCTTCATTTTCAATCAGCCGAATTACGCGAGATGGTCGATCAAGTACCTGTGTAATTTGTTGAGTTTGAAAACTACCGACTCCGATTTATTGGACGAATTCAGAAGAGGAGCGTTTGAAGTGAAACGCACGAGCGGAATTCTAGCGCGAGCTTCCGTCGATTTAACGTTGGAGCAAACAATCAACGGGGATGCTGCGAATCCTATGACTGGCATTAGTCATTTCACCAACTCAATTTCTGCTAGGAAACGTTGGGCCTTGAGCCATAGCATGAGAACGAAAATTATTTCCAAAGTGCTCGAAGATGTTGAAATAACTCGCGGAGACGACATTTCATATGAATTGAAGAAGAAAAAAATCGAAAAAGATCGGAGTGCTGTTGCCAAGATTGTTGTTGTTGTTGACGCAATAAAACATAATTTGAATCCATTTGATTGTTACGTGGACCCCCATAGCTTGTTTCACATTACGACGGGAACAGCTGCATCTTCTTTGGTCGCTGATTTCCTTTTGAATGCCAAAGACGTGGGTCGAGATAGCAAAATTCGCTTTCTAAAAGAATGCGAGAAAGAAGAATCGCGATTTTCGAAACCATTGAAGCGACACCCGAATAATAATTTTGCTTCCGATAGCATGAAAAAAGTTCAGAAAAATGGAAGTGGAAGTAAACAGGCTTTGATTAAAATAGAAAGAGACATATTCAGGCGTTTGTTGGCCATAGCGTTGGAAAAAAAAGTTGACATTGCAGCTTGCCTTTCTTATCCTCTTGCCCCCGCGCCACAAGCTCTTTGTCAATACAACGGTGACATGCATAAAACAGACAAGTCAGCGCTTGCAAAAATTTTGAAATCGAACGTCGACTCTCTACCACCCGTAGTAGTGGACATTGATATTATCGATGGCTTCTATTTTTGGCATACCATCGGTGCATCCTTGCCACTAAGTTTCGAGAAAGTCTCGGAGACAATTCTCATCAAAATTTGCAACACAAAAGCTTCAGAAATTCACATAGTGTTTGATCGATACTTTTCTCCCTCGATCAAAGATTGTGAACGTGAAAAACGCGATGAACAAAACATTCCTTATAATATCGTTGGACCTCATCAGACAAGACCCACTGATTTCTTGAAAAGCTTGAAAAACCGAAAATTCAAGGAAGCTCTCGTGTGATTTCCATCAGAGCACTGGGCAAACGATTACCTAGCGTCGATCCTTCAAAGTAAAAATGTTTTCATAACGGTCGAAGAGCGCTGTTTTTCGTACCGAGTACTCGATAACTACGTTGTGAAGACAGAGGAAATAGATTATAGTTGCTATCACGAAGAAGCAGACACAAGAATAATGTTCCACATTTCAAAATCAAAACCGACATCTAGAATCGTTGTAAAAGCATCGGATACAGACATTTTGATAATTCTTTTGGGAAACATACATAAATTTCTGGAAATGAAGTTATGGATAATGAACACTTCCCCGAAAGTTTCGGCAGATTCTTTAGTCGATTGCTCCAGATTAGCGACAAAGTTGGGATCGGAATTATGTAAAGCGTTGCCCGGTTTCCACGCTTTCACTGGATACGATTATACGGCGGCATTTTTCCGAAAAGGAAAAATTCAATTATTTAAAATGCTTCGGAAAAACGAACATTTCCAAAAGGTTTTCGCGTCTCTGAAGGATAACACAGATTTGCACGAAGAGAATACAATAGATACATTGCAAGAGTTCACATCGCAACTGTATTCCATAAAAAATTGTAAACGCGTGGATTCAGCCCGCTTCGAAATTTTTCAAAAATTGTATTCCTCGAAGCACTCAAGCGATACATTTTTGCGAAAAGTAAAAGGCTTCGATTCAAGCCTTAAGGCCGACGCCCACTAGTCCGCACCGATCGGCACCGCACCGCTCGGCACCGAATTTTATTGTTTAAACAATGAAATTCGCTGCCGATCGGTGCGGTGCCGATCAGGGCGGTCTAGTGAGCGTCGGCCTTTATCCCGCTATGCTACCGATCGCTCGAACAAAAAATTTTGCGAACGATATACGTGACCAACATGTGGCAGAATGTAACTTCCGAAAATGGCACTAATCTTCGTTTCGAGGAGTACGGATGGGAGATGGGCGAAAAGCTACAGCCTCGTTGGTATAGAGGTCAACCGACACCTCTACACGTTGACGATATATTGTCTTTGTCGACTGATGGAAATGAGGAAGATGACGAAGAATTTGACGACACCAGCTTCAATTCTGAATACGAAAACTTGTACTGATTTATGTGATTGTATGTGACTTTTAATATTATGATAAAAAAATTACTGAACAGTGAAATTATTTGAATAATCGATTGCGAACTTCAGGATCGCGGGGATTTTCATAAATTAACTGTTATATTTGCACGAAACTCAAAAAAATTAAATTTCTTTTCACATAAAAAGACCAATAGACGATTACTTATTTCAACCACGCTTACATTACAAGGCAAACGCCGGAAAAATCGGAAAATGTCACATAAATAATACAATTCAATTTTTTTAAACGATCAACGCCCCGGAAAATTTGTTGTAAATTACAACGACACGCATATTTCATTAGTACAGATCGAAAAGAACTGGATTATTGCTGTTAAAACCGGATGGAAACGCGAAATTCGGTTGCGATGAGCGCGACTTTCAAATGCTGCTGCCGCCATTTTGTTCACTGTTTGGAAAAGGCAGCAGTGGTTTTTCTTACATAGAAATTGCTGATCTTTCAGAAACTGTTTGAATTTTTATGAAGTTCGATAATACTAGAAAATCGGATTATAGGGATCACTTATCTCCCTGCTGCGACTGATAAGGGTTCTCACAGGGGCTGGCAGCACTGCATTTTTCCTTAGCCCTACTCCTTCCCTGTCTCGAGGAACAATCAGAATCGTGAAGTTTTATGATAATGGATATTGAAAAAAAAAATTTTTCAATTTTTTTTTTTTTTTTCATAGCGGCGTTCGGTCTATACGTGCCAGCAGTGTCATTTTGTGCTCCCCCATCAATGACGTAACGAATTATGTGTATGACCTTGAAAAGTTTTATCACACTATACCTAGTGCCGTTGCCGCTTAGACTATTAGCAACAACTATGAATATAATGGCTGGACGTGGAATATTTCACGCTTTCAGAAACTGTATCACACGATGCTCTACGATTTTTTCCCGTCGAGATATCGAGCTTCAAACCCTGGTGCCCCGACGTTACGGCCCGATAGTAGTTCCACTCATCTCTTTCCTATCATCATCCGATGATAGTTGCCTAAACTGCAATTCTCTCTGCAATAATACATGTGAACAAAGTATGGCCCCTCATCTCCAACAGAATTTACATTTTCGTTCCATACACCTAAGGCCCATGGGTTTTCTACAACATTAATACCACGGTGTTTGTTAACGCTGAGTGGGGGAGGAGAACCTGATAACTTTTTGTTTCTATGGGCTATCTTGTCCGATCCCGAATTTGAGGAATTGCTACCTCCGCTAATATTCAAATGAGCAGGTCTTTTGGTCATTATTAAATTACTCTAAACAATTCCAGAGTAATTTCATGCAAAAGAAGGAAATAAAAAAATAACCACCATGAACATCTCCCCAGACTATACCAAACAAAACCTTAAAAGAGCCGGAAATAAGAAGAATGGAAACACTCACTACCAAACTGCGAGCAAAGCCGGGCAATCCTAAGCTTTAATGAAGATAAAATGTAGTTTAAATAGTATTACCTAAGGATACTTGGGTATATAGCGTGATGTATCCCTCTTAAGTTTTTCCCGTGAGGATGTGCTCCTATAACTTCCAATCCGCATCCAATCTCATGTCCTCTTCTATTGTAGGAGGGTCGCTTAATATTTCTTCCAAAATTTAGTATATAGTTCTGCAAATTTTTTATCATTGAAAATGATTTTATTTTCGGGGTGTTTGGAAAGGATAGGGGTTTGTATGTTAAAAGTGTCACGAAATTGTGTAACGCCAATAAATGTATTGTATGCAAGTGTCCGTCGATCGAGGATCGGACAGGTCTGCACCGATCGAAAAGGCTTCTGCGCATGCGCAGACATATACTGGGGCTCGGTCTGGTTGTGTCACAAAATTGTGTAATGCTCGATGTTTTCAGGATGACTCGTAAGCTCAGAGTCCGATGTTTGCGGGACGATGACTGCGCGACTGAGCTTCTGCGCATGCGCAGATACATACTGGGGCTTCATCTGGCTATGTCACGAAATTGTGTAACGCTCGATGTTTTCAGGATGGCTCGTAAGGTCAGAGTCCGATGTTTTCAGCCTAATTCATACGACTTGGGTCAGTTTTGATATAGTCAACTTCTGCGTGCTTTCATCTCGTTTGAAGTACAACCGGCATCAATATGATGTTATCACCAAACAATGGTAATACGAATTCTTCATTATCACCAAATACGATTTTCCCATTGTATGTGAGGAAGTTAACGACCATTATGTCATGTATTGTTCAGCGAGATGGTTTGATAAATCAATCCGCACATCTAAACAGTAATAAAATTACATTGAAAAATTTAAAAAAATGCAGGCGGATCCCTGCTGAAAATTTCCAGGTGGGGAATCCATGGATGAATCCACCTGGAAATCCATGTGGGAGTCCCATGGAAATCTACATGGTTTTCCATCGGAATTTCGAACTGGGAATCTACAGGATTCTATGGAATTCCAGGGGCTTTCCATGCGTGAATACCATGTGAAATTATGGATTTTTGTATGGGAATCCCATAACAATGGTTCATGGAAACCTAGAGGATCCCATAGATTCCCAGTTCGAAATTCCGATGGAAAACCATGGAGATTTACATAGGCTCTCTATAGATTCCTAGGTGTGAATATCAGATGGATGCTATGGGATCTTTAGGGATTTCATATACGGAATCCATAGGAGCCTATGGATTTCCATATCGTTAAGTACGCATATGAATCCATAGGAGCCCATAGATTCCCAGTTCGAAATTCCGATGGAAAACCATGGAGATTTATATAGGCTCTCCATAGATTCCTAGGTGTAAATATCAGATGGATGCTATGGGATCTTTAGGGATTTCATATACGGAATCCATATAGGAGCCTATGGATTTCCATATCATTAAGTACGCATATGAATCCATAGGATCCCATAGATTCCCAGTTCGAAATTCCTATGGAAAACCATGTAAATGCATGATGGCGGGGAGTGTAGGGTAATTGCCTGGACATTTACCCAGGTGGAGGGGATGTCCAATAAAAATTAATTGATTGCGTATTTCAGCAGACAATTTAGCAGGTAATCTCCACACGTATATGTGACTTGTCGGGATGACGAAGGCGGTCGCAGCGATAGCTGGACGATGTGCTAGCGAAGGAGTCGGTGCACGGTGTGTCGTGTTAAGTGGCCGAATACCAGGGTCCATACTCATATCAACATATCACTTTACTCGCGAGACAAATTTCTGCGATGCGCCACGTTGTGGCGTCGCGCGTGAGTGCGGCGATAGCCGGCCTCAGAGCGTTGGCTCGCTCGTAGAGGCGGGGCGCGTGCGGTGTGGTGGCCATGTATGGCTAGGTTGCCTGCCTTTATCCTTAAATTTCCACCTGGAAATTTTCAGTGAATACTATGGAACCGTATGGAAATCCATAGGCTCCTCGAACCGATCCGTTTCACGTGGAACATCCCACATGCTTTGTGAGAAGTACCTAATTTATCTATTATAGAAAAGTAGGGAGTTCAGATTTCTTTAAGGTGAAGTGAAACGTTTGTCAGAACCTCGAAAACAGGAATCGTGAATTCTCCGGAACTACTGAATCAATCGCGATGAAACTTTGAGGGATTACACATCATTGTGGCAAAAAGTGGCTGATTATTTCACTTTTCCAAAATTTGACGAAAATTTTCACAGATTGACGTACCGACCACATAAATCGTGAGATTATTCACTGTTGACGTAGATAATCGTATTTTCCCGATAATTAGCTATTCCGCAATGAAGAACCACACACTTTGAGCCTAATCCCATGTCATTTGATGGAGAAATGGGTGAGAATTTACGATTCTCCGTTACTCATAACTAAAAAACCAACATTCAGTTGAGATCACAACCCGTATCGACATTTAGGCGAGATCACACAGCCTGTACCGAAATTGCAGCCAGTTTACTTGCAAATAATCTAGCGGTGGGCAGAGGTACCAAACGTTCGGTATTTCTGTTTTACCACGGTGCAAGGCACCCGGCCGTGGCCTTGAAACGTTTCACTTCACCTTAAGTAGGTTCTGATCCACAAAAATATCGCCGTTATGTATATCCTAATAAACTGTTACGTGCGTTATTTCTGAAACCTTCAAAACTCTAAATTTCTTTTCATTCATTTCATTGATTCATTCTTCAATCATCATCGATAAAGTCGGATAAATAATATCGGATTCGTTCTTTTAACGCGCAATAGTTTACTCGCTTTACTTCTGAAATCGGTAATACAATATTTCCTTTTCAATGCAAAACGGAAATGTAATACAATATTTCCTTTCTTGAAATGTCTATAAGTCACGTAGCAGTAGACAACGGTGAAGCAAGACCGGGACCCCAGTATTGCTGACCGCTCAATTTCACACTACTAAGCTAGTGTACGTAGATGTAGTTCTCTCTCTCTAATTTCCCAAGGAAATAGGAAAGCTAAGCTAAATAATAAAGACTATAGGTGAAGCATGGAATAGCATGGGACCGCAGAACGACACCAGGGCCCCACCCCTATGCTTAACTGCAAGTAGTCCTTCAAACCAATCAGGCGACAATTAGCCACTAAGCAAGGCCCTAATTGGCTAAGCCACGCGCGCAATAATATATGCATTGTTGCAACCGCGGCTACCTCGTCGCCTTTGAATTTGAATTAGTGTCTTTCTTCTGTCAAGTCGCGAAGTGCGTGGTCGCAAGGACCCGTGTGCAATAATCAAGCCAAGAGTTATACTCAATCTTTTATTTCTTATAATAAAAGTGGTAGTATAAAGGACTTAGCACCCGTTAACAAATTCAATTAAACGTGATAAATCTAAAAGTTTAGTGTTCCGTTTAAGTTCTTAAATTCAGTGCAGAGACACAAGCTATTAAATATTTTCAATATTAAATTATAACTTCACTTTCCGCCTTATACTCATTTCGAGTATTTGTATTATTAATATAACCTATATTAAATTCAATCTCAGATTAAATCAATTTCGCTTTCATCATTATTATTTCTACAAACCTAGAATCATTCAAACCTGTGTATCGAATCAATCACGAACAATGGACATTTGATCGTAAAATTAGCTTCAGTTCAAAACATTTTAAATCCATCAAAAACAGTTAATACATCCTAAACCGCTATCTAAATTCTACGCAAATCGAAGGCTTCGAGGTGCCTAAGGTGAGGGAGGCAAATACCTAAGGATCGAAAATTAGTCCCATGCCACGCCATCTCATCCAAAGCTAAGTAACCACGATCGCTCCTAATATTCGCTCTTTTATAATTTACCTCTCATATTCGAAAATCGATATATAGTTTTCCAGAATTCTTTAACTTTAATCTTATGCATGATAAAATATAATTCCATCTGATGTGTAGTACAACTACGGGAATATCGTTATAGGCCAATATTAACAATATTTCGGAGTGATCCCTTCCTAATAACGAGACCACCCGGTGAGCTTGCATTGCTACTCATTGTTCAATCCGAATATTTATATTTTTACCAGTTATTCATATAATTATAACTAACATATATGCATTACTTTAACTGAATAACTCGAGATTGGTATGGTCATAAAATTAATAACCAAGCAGGATAATTCATAGAATTCCGGGTTTCACCCTAATCCTGTTGGGTCTGTTTCTTTTACTCATCAAATTCTCAATATCATTAAGACCAATAACTAGCGATCTCGAATTATAATATTACTTCATTACTATTGGCTCCGTGCACGAAAATACTAATACTATTTAACTATCAGTGTGTAACATATTCATGCATACTGTCAGCGCCATCTAAAATCATGCTCAGCATTTTTCCATGCTCAACGTATACACAATACACACTTATTTTTAAAGTAGTGTATGTGCGTGCGCCCAGCCAATAATAAGGAAAATTTACATATTATGCATATATTTACTTATATTCAATTTCCTTATTGGGGAATTCATTTATTATTCTCTTAATTGAACCAAGATCAGAATGACTGTAAATCTAACAAACCGCCTGGGATAATTCATAGAATTTCGGGTTCTACCCTGATACCAGTGCGAGAATTCTTTTATGTCAAATAGAGACTTTTATTCTGGTGTTCTACCTTAAAGCACTAAGCTCGTATTTACCGATCTTGATTCAATCCTGGAGGAATTTTGCCTATAGATCTTTATAGGTAATACAATAGATTTCCGATACTATCCGAGAGAGAGTTCTTAGTTCATGATTTCATTTTTTTTTTTTTTTTTTGTATTACTCGTATCAGCGTGTGAATCGTGAAGAGGCTTTTATTATTTCATTACCTTCATTGATAACAATTTTTATATAGTAACAAGCCTTCACGATCCCCACGTCGGATATCGTTATATTATTACATTATTTTTATCATTTTGTGATTACATTATTTTATATTATTCTGTTCAACCCACAATCATTTGTCCGTCGCTTGAACCATATTATTATTCTTAAAATCGTTCAAGAATACATTATTGATTTTACCAGTCAATCCTCATGATCATTTGAACCACCTTCTATTCATTTATTTTATTTTACTTTAATTATTTTATTATTATTTCTATATCAACAAGCCTCACAACAATTTAAATAAATCAATTGAGACCTGTATAGGACTAGGCGGCAACGATTCCCATTTACCGATCTATTTTAGAATAGATCTTTTTCATAATTATTTATTATGTGGATGTGACGGGATGATGAATTCCATTGGTTGATGGGTTCTCGCTTGTGATAAAACCATAGGGATTAATAACACTCTACCCATACCGTCCGTCACAAACGTATATGAGTTCAAAACGTATATGAGGTTTTAATCGATTGGCTAAGTGATATGAATTCCTACCGACCATAAGCTCCGTACATATAGAGTGTCCCATTTTAAACAATCCAGCTGAATATTTTGGAAACTAATAGTTGTAGAGAAAAATATTTCAGATTTATTATTATAGATGATATGAAAAATGAAAAAACTTTTCACTCTTGATATTTTTTTCTTACCTCATATTTTTCATGGAAATTTTTTTTATATTGTGAAAAAAAAAATAAATCTTTCAACATGTTACGTCCTACTCCACGTTCCTCTCGCCAACCTGCTATCATATCTCCTTGGATGATACCTTACCTCCTGCCTTCCTACCTCGCTATATTTCTCACGCTAACCCGCTGCACACGACACTCACAAGTGCATCGGTCTGCAATCCTCTAATCCCCACCTTTACCTCAAGACCTCACGACTAACGAATTACGATTACAATAAGACACTTCCCAGTCAACCTTCATCTCCTTTACTTCTACTCTCCTTTTATTCATACATTCTTCCTAACTGACTTCCTAACCAACCCTCTTACAAAAGACTCCTAAATTACTCAACCTATTCTACCTGTACGAATTATCGACACTCATTACTTATACACCTATAATCCTAGACATGAGTCGTGCTCTAATATTTTACCTAAACTATGTCGACGAAATGCCGACGCAGGCTCTTTATCTCGGGCGTTTAGGAATGAATCCTCGGGCCTACTTAATATATTTTAAGAATTATGGGAGAAGGTTCAATTCAATTTATATTAATATAGAAACAATGCATTTATTAAGACAACACCTTAATTTATTCTGTTCATTATAATTAAGAATAAAGTTTAGAATCTAATATATACGTTTGCAATCACCTTGCTTGCCTCTTTTGAGGACTTTTATAAGAGTCTTTAACTCGTAAAACCTCTACCGGCGGTCAACTATGAATTTACTTATATCTATACTAAATCTAATAATTCTGTATTGAGTTGTCGATCATGACTTTATCTTAATGACGAACACCTGTACTATATTTAATAACCCTTTATGAATTATCAATTGTGATTGTACCTTAATGACTAACACCTATGCTAAATGTAATAACTCTTGAGGAGTTGCTTTTGCCTATGTCTAATGTAGGACTTTTACATGAGTATTTAACCCCGGAAACTATCTTGATATATTGAGAAGTTAATGCCTATCCTATTGACGTGATTATAATTGATTTTAATTTATATTTGATTTTATGTGATATTATAAAAAGAGTTGATTGGCTAAAAGAAATAATGAGTTGACTGATTCTAATCCACCAGTTGTATCTGAGAAGTACGAGTAGGACAGGTAATGCGCCGAAGCAACACCACTAGCTAACCACTAACTTCCCAAACGAGACTGTGTTATTAAAAAAGAAATAGATATGCCAGCACACGAGGACAGGCAGGGAGGACGAATCAACCCCGCTAGCTACGCAGTCTGCTATATCTAGAGAGATAGCTTTTTATTCTCTGATTAAATGATAATTGATTCCCGAACATATATAATTCCCGTAGTTACTTTGTTAGCGAGAAAGATTTTAGAGAATATGGCGCTTGGCGATAGTCGAGCGCGCCGTGGTAGATGGCGTCTATAGTAGTTGACCGCGCTGGTGGCAGATGGCGCGCGCGCTATCCATCTATATTGCCTATTTGACGGGGTCGTGAAATGGCCACGCTACAATTATCCCCACAGTAAAGTAATCTCGAATATATTTTAATTAAGGATCTAACGTATTTAATGTGTTCCGAGGAACTTTGCTGTCCGTACTTGTGGCAGACTTTATGAAATTGGCGATATAAAAGTGAAATAATAAATTATAAGAACATGTGATCGCTAAGGCTAAGTACACAACATGGCGAATAGTTGAAGAAAAACATATACCCGTTGAAAATGTCTACATACGAGAAAGCAAAAAAAAAAAAAAAAAAACACATCTATCATACCTATATCCTCATCGACTAAAACTAAAAGTGCTTATACTAAGAAGAAAACAGAAGAAAAACAAACACATGGAATCGGATGTACAGAAGAGGTACGCGTAATGTGTTTACGTGTATATATCGATGCACTTATTAATGGGTGTTTAAGGCGAACGTATTTTCACTTTATGTCGTTTAGGCGGTTGAGCGGGATTGCGCAGATTAGGGACTCGCGGAAGGTGATGGGTGCTGAGGGCAGGGGGTCACTGGTTGGGATTGGTGACTCTGCCTGTAGAACGTCAGAAGATGGGGAAAAGGGGGGGGGGGGCTCGATGATTGAGGATCCCCAGATTTCAGGATCGTTGGAAGGTGAATTGACGTGGGAGGATCCCTAGGATTCGGCATGACCCCGGACAAGTTTGGCGGTGGATCCCCCAGCTTGTAGTGATTTCGAACACCTTCGAGTTCCAGCCCTGTCCCGGTATAAACTCTTTTATGTCATCTGAGTCCGGCTCGGCAATGGTCCAGCCGTCGTGACGTCGCTGCCGCGCTCCTCTGCCGTCTTCTTCCACGGAAGCGAGGGAATGAAGGGACGAAATAAAGGGAGGGCTTTTTTCTTGGCTCAACCATGTCGTTGCTACGTCGTTTTAGCGAATTCGTTTGTTATACACTTACACACATATATATATATATATTTGTATTGTTTTTCTGTCTCGTTGTATGTTTATTCTTATAAATTAAACTAAGGCTAACTGTATAAGTAAGAGTCATTTACTCTGAGGGCTTCTCATACCTCCTTAAACTCATACGGTGATGTACACCGATAACTTTAGATGGGTTGTCGGGATCTAATACCTGATTTTTCTTTATTTTTTAATCTGAAATTATGGTCTTGACCTACACCCCACGTCACCGCGTTTAAAAGAAAAGTTCCCGAAGGATCGGGTGGCTGGTTGTCCATCATTCGGACGAATCCCCCGATAGCGGTTTCGGTCTCATTGCGTGTTACAACCTGTAACCTTTGACTTTTAGTTCCCTTGTTGTGTCTTTTGAATTTAACCGTAGGTTTGTATAATGTTATATTCTTAACCCTAATTGTTTGTGTCTCTAAATCTATCGCGACGCGGTTTTCATGGATCCAATCAATCCCCAAAATCATGTCTTCTAACGCGAGAGGTAACACGTAGCAAGGTGTCTCGATTATTTGTGACTCGACGCGAAGCTGTACCAACACCTGTTTTTTTATTACTGGTGACCTATGTATAAACGGCCCGTGTACTTTGAGGTTTTGCACCGGCAATGTCGGAAGATCATCTTTTTGAATTAGACGCTGGTAATACGGTTCCGATATGGCCGTGATTTGGCTTCCCGTATCTAAAAGTGCCGCGGTTGAAATTTCATTAATTTTTACCTCTAATCTTGGACAATCTACGTAATCTTGATCCTTGCTCGACGCGGTTTTCGTTGGACCATCCCCTATCTCTTTCCTAAGGTCTTTTGACATACTTTCCGTGATCGCCGAACTTGGGCATCGACCGTTGCACAAGTCCGTTAGCGGTTTAAAGATTGAACTTGGTTTCCGCCCGATCTTGACGTTGATGCTACGTTAATCCCTTCACGCGTTGAGTACGGAGTTGTTGGACCCATCCCCGGACCTTGGTCCGTTCGTTTTTCTTGATTCATACTATAACTCGGTCGGTCGCTATTATTATTCGATCGTTCACTATTAAAATTATGTAGATCGGTATCATTATCCGATCGTTCGCTATTAAAATTAGGTCGGTCAGTATCATTATTCGATCGTCCGTTATTATAACTAGGCCCATTTTGGCCATATCTTGGCGATTGATTATACGCGTGTTGCTGATGTCGCATATTTTGCTGATACATAGGTCGCTGATGGAACATAGGTTGCGGATCGTACATAGGTTGGTGATTATACATAGGTTGCTGATTATACATAGGTTGCTGATTATACATAGGTTGCTGATTATACATAGGTTGCTGATTATACATAGGTTGCTGATTGTACATAGGTTGCTGATCATACGGAGGTTGCTGATCATAGAAAGGGTGCGGATCATAGAAAGGTTGCTGATCATACAAAGACGGATTATACATAGGTTGCTGATTATATTGACGATATTGTGATTCGGGCCTATCAAGGAACATTGGGTTCTCTAGTAGGCTAAGCCTTTCGATTACGGAAGTTATATTTTTACAATCGACTGTTCCGATCAGTGAGCAGACGTAATCTGGTGGATATTGTCTGATAGTATGGTACGCGATCTCGAATTTGGTCATGTTAGCGTCAATTCGCTTTGCTCGGTGCAATTGGTCGTAAAAATATTCAGTTAATGACATACCGCTTCGAATATTGTATCGTCTATTCGCCCATTCGCTTCGCTTACGCAACCGCGTCGGTTCGCTCCAAAACGCGCGTGTGAACTCCTCTTTAAATTCTTCGTATGTATTTAAATTATTTTTTAGAGCTCCGAACCAAAACTTGGCATTGCCTTGAAATATATTGTTATTCGTTTTTAATTCAGTTAATCTTTCCGCGGCAAATATATTCCATTTACGGAACCAAACTTCCAAATCGTCCAGAAATTCTAGTGGGAATGTCGTATTGTTATTGTGGAACGTTGGTGGTTTTTCCTTCGCTAACCTCGTTAAGAGTGGTATTTGACTATCCGTCGCGGTACGAATGTGTGCAATCTCTGATTCTAATCCGCCTAACCCTGTGACTCGTGTGTGCACCGGCCTTTGTTGTTCAATTTGTTGAACTCTCTGATCAATCCTATCAATTTGCGCGGTGGTATCTGCTCTTACGAGGCCGATTGCTTCCTCCAGACTCTCAGCAATTTCGGTTTTATCCGTATTTCTATCGTTATGCGACTTTTTGAATGCAGCTCTTATTTCTGCTTGAAATTTAATTAGCATCGCTTGTAAACTATTTATTGAACCATCATTAGGTACTTCTTGCGTTACACCGTTGCTGCTACCCGGTCCGTTCCTATTTACTTCCTCGACAACCTCATCTACTTGACTTGAACCATCCCCCGTTATTCCATTTTCATTAGCCATATTTCTGCTTGGTTTCTGCGCACTTCTAGTGAGAACCATCCCCGAACTCTTAATTAACTTTATTTTGATATGACTTTATATATGATTAAAGTTAATAATGATTTTATAATTAAAGTAACTAGTGATTTTATATTTAAGTAGAGAGAGATTTTATATTTAAGTAGAGAGAGCCCCACGTTGGGCGCCAATTGAGTCGTGCTCTAATATTTTACCTAAACTATGTCGACGAAATGCCGACGCAGGCTCTTTATCTCGGGCGTTTAGGAATGAATCCTCGGGCCTACTTAATATATTTTAAGAATTATGGGAGAAGGTTCAATTCAATTTATATTAATATAGAAACAATGCATTTATTAAGACAACACCTTAATTTATTCTGTTCATTATAATTAAGAATAAAGTTTAGAATCTAATATATACGTTTGCAATCACCTTGCTTGCCTCTTTTGAGGACTTTTATAAGAGTCTTTAACTCGTAAAACCTCTACCGGCGGTCAACTATGAATTTACTTATATCTATACTAAATCTAATAATTCTGTATTGAGTTGTCGATCATGACTTTATCTTAATGACGAACACCTGTACTATATTTAATAACCCTTTATGAATTATCAATTGTGATTGTACCTTAATGACTAACACCTATGCTAAATGTAATAACTCTTGAGGAGTTGCTTTTGCCTATGTCTAATGTAGGACTTTTACATGAGTATTTAACCCCGGAAACTATCTTGATATATTGAGAAGTTAATGCCTATCCTATTGACGTGATTATAATTGATTTTAATTTATATTTGATTTTATGTGATATTATAAAAAGAGTTGATTGGCTAAAAGAAATAATGAGTTGACTGATTCTAATCCACCAGTTGTATCTGAGAAGTACGAGTAGGACAGGTAATGCGCCGAAGCAACACCACTAGCTAACCACTAACTTCCCAAACGAGACTGTGTTATTAAAAAAGAAATAGATATGCCAGCACACGAGGACAGGCAGGGAGGACGAATCAACCCCGCTAGCTACGCAGTCTGCTATATCTAGAGAGATAGCTTTTTATTCTCTGATTAAATGATAATTGATTCCCGAACATATATAATTCCCGTAGTTACTTTGTTAGCGAGAAAGATTTTAGAGAATATGGCGCTTGGCGATAGTCGAGCGCGCCGTGGTAGATGGCGTCTATAGTAGTTGACCGCGCTGGTGGCAGATGGCGCGCGCGCTATCCATCTATATTGCCTATTTGACGGGGTCGTGAAATGGCCACGCTACAGACAGTACTTATCAATAAAGTTATTAGTTCTCTAACCCTGTCACGTTTGTTCCTCCATCAACAATCCCTCAGTTATACTCTAGTATTTAAAACAGGGGATAAGATCCCAATTCAGACATAACACTGGTGGCAGCGGCGGTCCCCCTGTTACTGAGGGTATTTGAAAAAAAAAAAAGTGAACGAACGAAACCAATACCATGACGATATAAACTTCAAACTAAACAAATTGTGACATAAACCAGTGAACTAGTGAAAAAAATAAAAAACAAGTGGTGTGAACTAATAACCCTCTTCCGACTGAAACGACTCAAAAGACGCAAAACTAATATAAAAATACAACTACGACAGAAACATTACCTACAACTTGTGAAACAAAACATAGTTATCAAATATCGAAAAACTGCACAACCGAAAACCTAGACAAACACACGGAGGTCTACTACACACCGCGTTACGATCAGTGACTATTATCATCCTGCCGATAGTAGATTGCTGCTAAAACAAAGAGCAGAAGCCGAATATCATCGACTAACTTCAAGGCACCTTGCCCCTCAAAGGCTCATCTGAGCCCCACAAAGAGCGAACTCGCTCCAACGAGTTATTACAGTGACGACTTCACGACAACTACCTATACCGATGAAGAACTGCCTGGATTACAACCCTCGAAATGTTACCTTCCCACCATTTCAACAAATTACTATAACAGGAAACCTATGCAAACCGGAAATACTACTCACCCTACAACTTTCATAACATTCTTCGGTTTGTAAACCCACTAAATGTAACCAAATTACTTAACTTTATTACATAATTAGTTGTAAACCTTAACTTGTAAAATGCCTGACTCAAAGGAAACTAACGTTCCGTACCTACCATGGGAAGTCATTATTGAGATGATTCCAACATTCAATGGATCTAATGTAACGATAAGTTCCTTCATTTCGAAAGTAGAAAATGCAAAGAAACTGATAAATCCGCGACATCTGTTTACACTGACAGTAATTGTACGTTCGAAAATTGAAGGTCGCGCCGAACGAGCATTATCGCGACGTAACCTCGATTCTTTGCAAACAATTATCAACGATCTGAAAAGATACTATGAGCCTAAACGACGACTAACAGACGTACAATTAGCAATAAATGAAGCGTACCAAGAACAAAACGAAAACGCACTAAATTACGGTACTAGAATAGAAGAATTAGTAGAAGAAGCTTACGAAATAATAGAATACGAAGAAACCAGCGAACACGCGAAAATTCTGACCGAAAATGTTAACGAAAATGCATTACGATCATTTATAAAAGGCCTATCCAAAAATTTAGAACAAAGAGTAGCTAACGAAAAACCTCACACGTTGCGCGAGGCAATCGATAAGGCAGTAAGCGCGGAAAGAATAGTGTTAGAAAGACGGAAGTTGAGAGAACAAACATACAATGACTTACATGACAGTTACTCGAAACTGACACCGCCTTACGATCCGTCGCCGACCTGCAGCTACTGTAAGCGAGCTGGCCACTCGGTAGATTGCTGTGAACACAGCCAACAATCCCAGATCTACCTTGATCAAAACTACCCAAATCAAAAATACGAACCAAGTGACAGATTCCAATCACATGACGTTAGAATTGATTACACAAACACTGACTACGCGAATAACGATGATTTTCAGATAAACTATGAACAACCCTATGACACACAACATCCAAACCTCACAGACGAATTATTCGCCCCTTCCAGTGGCGTAGCTAGCATGGGTGGCACCCGGTGCGGATATCGATGGTGTCACCCCAAGAATGAAACCAATAAAAATGCGAAGGACTTTAAGTATCATTTTATTTGAATAATACGAATTTTTGCGAGTTTTCATTTTTTTTTTTTCGCGGTTGGGTGTCACCCCCAAGCAGGTGACACCCGGTGCGGGCCGCCCCCACCGCCCCCCTCTAGCTACGCCACTGGCCCCTTCTACGGATGCTCATGAAAACCCTGTATCAATTCTTATGATTAACGACATAGGACCACAACCAAAAACGAAAACTTCGCCTCATGAGACGAATGATAAATACACTACTACTACCATTACTATCAAACAAACTACAAATACTGCGACACCAACACCCTCGAATAGTTTAGCTATCGACACGACCTACAACAACACACATGACCAACGTCACGACGATTCACTATCACCAGGTTACCGAACACCGCGACGCAAGCCAACGGTAGATAATCTGCACCTGGACTACACACACGACTCGGACAATCACTTACACAGTCGTCAGAAGTATAACATTACCACGGTCTCGTCTAACGTAAACAAAATAATCCGCAAAAAGACACACACCAAAGAAACAAACGCTATACCGATGAATAAAAAATCGGAACAAAAACTCCCGAGACTTTACCATAAAACAAATTCCCAATCATCCGACATCCGAGGTAAAACAGTAAGAAGAAATAACACAAGACCTACACCATATCGCGTTCAATCAACAATCAGTAAAACAGCGAATCTCACACGAATGAATCTACCACCCTCATTGTTAAGGAAATTAGAAGTTCCGGCGGCTGAAGATCCACTAAATCGCCCGCCGCCACATCCTCCCCCTTTTTTCTGACTAAACAATCGCAACTAACACTGCCCATCAATATGACAAAAAAAAAAAAAAAAAATTACAAACAATATCTTCATTCTTGACCTAATAACATGTACGCCATACGTAAACAAGCAACAATGAACCTAAAAGAAGCAGAATTCAAAGACAAAACCTACTTATTAGAAATACTTCAACAAATTAAAACTAGCACACACACGAGACTAACAAGACAAATAATTACAGATACGACTCTGAACCTAACCGAGATACATGAAGACTTGAAAAAGAACCATACTGTAAACTTATCCACAATTCCCATATTTCACTAAGCAAAGCCCCACCTCCTATACACCAGGCAACGACGAACTACTTATATAAACTCGACTAATGTAAGCTAGATTTTAAGTCATACCATTACCAATGTTTTTGAACACCTACTTAGACTTAAGCCTTTAGAATATCATTCAACCCTTAGCATTAGGATAATAATATCACCAACATTTATAACACATTAAACATTCACTTATTTGTGAACTTATAATTATAAACCTACGGAAACCTACAATACAGAACTTTAATACATACCATCACCCATATTTTTGAAATTGTAATCACTTGCTTAGACTTAAGCCTTTATAATACAATTCAAACGTTAGATAACAATTGGATAGCACAATCCTTGTACACATACACCTACTATACTCCTCACTATTACTATACTTTCATACGTATTTTTATACGCTATCTCATTGACAACCACATACCTACTAGAATTACTATAAAACTGTAATTCCGCATACTGCCAATATTACCGATATGCAACCCTAATATCAATATGAGAATAATACATATTCGAACCATACTCATCACACTATCATTTGTACTACCGGACTTAATAAAGGCTCATGCCACACTACTTAGTCCACTCACCACACACATACATCCATCTATAATTCACAAATGTTTACTTACAACTATACCTATCTAACTACGTTACTTAGAAACATATTTCTTGTATCCAATCAATATGTTCCCTCTAACGCGGGGGGTGTTACGTCCTACTCCACGTTCCTCTCGCCAACCTGCTATCATATCTCCTTGGATGATACCTTACCTCCTGCCTTCCTACCTCGCTATCTTTCTCACGCTAACCCGCTGCACACGACACTCACAAGTGCATCGGTCTGCAATCCTCTAATCCCCACCTTTACCTCAAGACCTCACGACTAACGAATTACGATTACAATAAGACACTTCCCAGTCAACCTTCATCTCCTTTACTTCTACTCTCCTTTTATTCATACATTCTTCCTAACTGACTTCCTAACCAACCCTCTTACAAAAGACTCCTAAATTACTCAACCTATTCTACCTGTACGAATTATCGACACTCATTACTTATACACCTATAATCCTAGACAGTACTTATCAATAAAGTTATTAGTTCTCTAACCCTGTCACGTTTGTTCCTCCATCAACAATCCCTCAGTTATACTCTAGTATTTAAAACAGGGGATAAGATCCCAATTCAGACATAACAAACAAAAAAAAAAAAAAATAAAATAAAAAATTGAATTTTCAGAAAAAAAAAGTTTCCCATAAAAGTATTGTATTTTTTTCTGTAGATTCCGAATCTGCTCTAAAAAAATTAGGGTTTCTATTTGAAAAACTAAAGTTACCTTATCAAAACCCCATAAAATCTCAAGAAAATTCGAAACCCATATTATTATCAAATGTCCTCTTCACAATTCAACAAATTTCATCCAAAACATTTTTCTTTGCAACCATTAGTTTTCGAGATAATCAGCTGGATTGTTTAAAATGGTACACCCTGTTTATAGTATAAGAGAATAAGTACCAGATCCCACATTACAGAATTTCTTAGTACTTTGCCATACCTATAGTTTATCTATCCACGGCTTATGATCGATACGGTTGAATATATTTGTTTACTTGATTACTCATGTTATGCTGTATTATAATTTTTGATATGACTGGTTCACTTTTTCACCTTACCTAATTTTGTTGAAATGCATTTACGATTAGTATTGGATCCACATTTGTAATTACCGTATAGTAACTTTAAACGGATTCTCTCCAGTATATGATTGTAATTCTCTCCAGATTTAATATGTATGCATGATTGCTGGGTTTCCTGGGACACTATGGATATCAATTGAAAATTTCACGTGATATCCCTATGGGAATCCACAGATTAATGTGAATCCTCCACAGTAAACCCTGTAGTTGTCTATGGATTCTTTTTGAGAAATTCATGTCAGATCGCTGGGTTTCCTATGACTATGTCCAGGAATAATAATCGGAAATCCACTATGGTATTCCTGTGGAAATCCACAGATTAATGTGGATCCTCCACAGTAAACCCTGTAGTTGTCTATGGATTCTTTTTGGGAAATTCATGTAAGATCGCTGGGTTTCCCATGACTATGCCCAGGAATAATAATCGGAAATTCACTATAGTATTCCCGTAGAAATCCACAGATTGATGTAGATCTTACACAATAAACCTTGTAGTTGTCTAGGGATTCTTTTTGGGAAATTCATGTAAGATCGCTGGGTTTCCCATGACTATGTCAAGGAATAATAATCGGAAATCCACCATGGTATTCCTGTGGGAATCCACAGATTAATGTGGATCCTCCACAGTGAACCCTGTAGTTGTCTATGGATTCTTTTTGGGAAATTCATGTAAGATCGCTGGGTTTTCCATGACTATGCCCAGGAATAATAATCGGAAATCCACTATGGTATTCCTGTGGAAATCCACAGATTGATGTGGATCTTACACAATAAACCTTGTAAATAATTCTTGATGAGAAAAATTAACGGACGATCCGGGAATCGAACCCAGGATCTACGGACGCCTATCCGGGGACTTACACCCGAGACCACCTAGCTCGCCCACGGATCACCGCAACTTTTCTCATCATTTGAACCACCTTTTAAATTCTTGTACTCAGTATATCTAATGTTATCATTCTTGGGTATGTAGCACTGAGTAGTACGCAAGACAAAGTCATATACACTATAGCACCTGTATGACGGATGTGTCACGAGCAGGCTGTGTGAGTTTATTGTATATAGCGGCCTTTTAATGTGCGTATTATTTTTATTAAGTAATTAATTAAATATTTTCAATCAATTACTTGACTTTTTTTATCCCTGAATATTTATTTTGTAAATAATTCTTGATGAGAAAAATTAACGGACGATCCGGAGTCGAACCCAGGATCTACGGACGCCTATCCGGGGACTTACACCCGAGACCACCTAGCTCACCTAAAAGGTGGTTCAAATGATGAGAAAAGTTGCCCACCTAAAAGGTGGTTCAAATGATGAGAAAAGTTGCGGTGATCCGTGGGCGAGCAAGGTGGTCTCGGGTGTAAGTCCCCGGATAGGCGTCCGTAGATCCTGGGTTCGATTCCCGGATCGTCCGTTAATTTTTCTCATCAAGAATTATTTACAAAATAAATATTCAGGGATAAAAAAAGTCAAGTAATTGATTGAAAATATTTAATTAATTACTTAATAAAAATAATACGCACATTAAAAGGCCGCTATATACAATAAACTCACACAGCCTGCTCGTGACACATCCGTCATACAGGTGCTATAGTGTATATGACTTTGTCTTGCGTACTACTCAGTGCTACATACCCAAGAATCATAACATTTAATAAACCTTGTAGTTGTCTATGGATTCTTTTTTGGGAAATTCATGTAAGATCGCTAGGTTTCCCATGACTATGCCCAGGAATGATAATCGGAAATCCACCATGGTATTCCTGTGGTAATCCACAGATTAATGTGGATCCTACACAGTAAACCCTGTAGTTATCTATGGATTCTTTTTTTGAAATTCATGTAAGATCGCTGGGTTTCCCATGACTATGCCCAAGAATAATAATCGGAAATCCACTATAGTATTCCTGTGGAAATCCACAGATTGATGTAGATGTTACACAATAAACCTTGTAGTTGTCTATGGATTCTTTTTGGGAAATTCATGTGAGATCGCTGAGTTTCCTATGACTGAGCCCAGGAATAATAATCGGAAATCCACCATGGTATTCCTGTGGTAATCCACAGATTAATGTAGATCTTACACAATAAACCGTGTAGTTGTCTATGGATTCTTTTTGAGAAATTCATGTCAGATCGCTGGGTTTCCTATGACTATGTCCAGGAATAATAATCGGAAATTTTTAGAGGAAGGTCTCAATCAATCAAGTCGAGTCACTTATTCGTTTTGTTCAAAATGCCTGACGTTTCGGCAGTCATGTTCTGCCCTCATCAGAGGCTGTTTATTAAAAAAATTATTACAGAATTTAGATGTCTGACAATGTGTATAAATTATTTACATTATGTTAAAAGTCAATATAATTAAAATCAAGCTTATCACAAATAATCCAAAGGAAGTCAAACATTTAATGGAAGTCACATATAATACAAAGTAAACAGACGGATAAGACCTAATAGTAATAATTTTGAACAAAACGAATAAGTGACTCGACTTGATTGATTGAGACCTTCCTCTAAAAATTAAGAAGTTCGAGTGTTACCTTCACGATGAATAATACTACGAGGGTTGAATCTACGACATCCTCCAACAACATTAGTTTCTACAACTTGTTGACCAAAGTACATGGAAGAAAAACTACTACCATCTTCAAGGAATCGGTTGACACAAAGAGAAGAATCACCATTTCTGCTGCACAACGACGGTACCTCCTAAGATGTAGGACCTACGACACAAGACCAAAACACATTCAACACATTGGAGACAAACTGGATTCTATCACGTGTCATAGCAAGACGGGATCCCTCCTGTTACGTGAGAGTATCATCCAACTTACAACTAGTTTATTAAATATAGAGATCGAGGACTTACACATTCACTTGTGTTTCTTAGGAAAAAAGGTAGATAAACTTGATACTTCACTACATGAGTTACTACCCCCTGAGGTGTACAATGACTTAGTTAAGCACCAACACGACAATCTAGATCTTTTAATAAATAAACTGAATATTAGTTTCACACGTAAATTCAATGGCTTATCGCACCGACCAGTAGTTAAACACACATACACACAAGGCACAATAGCAGTCTCGACTAAGCCTAATGAACGTTGGTTTGTGAATCTAACTGATACTTCGATCCCGGAGGATGTCATTGCTACGGTATCTTTGGGTCCTAAATTTTCTCCACCAACTAGCTTAGACCAGGGGACCATAATTAAAGTTATAAAAAACGTTGAACATGCCGTTAACGCACCGTCATTTCCGGAAGAACATAAAAAAGAGTTAGGAAGTAAATTGATTAAGAATGTTGAACATTTTTCTCGTAATAATAGGCATATTAGCATTGAAGACCGAGTTGCTGCACAGAGACTTAATATTACTCGTCAATTTCTGAAAAATAATAATAACATCTTCTTCACTAACGCGGACAAAGGCAATGTCACAGTAGCGGTTGACAAAAACAGTTACACACACAAAATGAGGACTTTATTCGGTGACACCACTACTTATAGATTAGTAAACAGGAACCTACTAGCCTCGTTACGTAAGACTGCACAGAGAATTTTAGACAGATGGAACACCAATTGTTTCCTGTCTCAACAATACCATAAAAACGAGTTAACGCAAACTAACACTTGTTTAGCTAAAGGGTATGGACTACCGAAAATACATAAAAAAGACATACCACTGAGACCAATCATCTCAGCCATAGGCAGTCCGACGTATTCGATCTCTAAGTTTCTGAGTAATCTACTAATCAAGAGTATTCCTAAACCTGATTCATACATTAAACATAGTTGGGACCTGATTGAAAAACTTAGTAATATCCAGGTACCTGATGATTTTGTTTTAGTCTCCTTAGATGTGACGTCCAGTGTTGCGAGTCACTAATTACATTTGTAATGAAATTACTCATTTAATTACCCATTACTTTGGTAATGTGTAATTAAACTGAGTTTAATTACCCATTACTTTGGTAATGTGTAATTAAATCGAGTTTAATTACACATTACCAAAGTAATGTGTAATTAAATGAAGTTTAATTACACATTACAAAAGTAATGTGTAATTAAATAAAGTTTCATTACACATTACCAAAGTAATGTGTAATTAAATAAAGTTTCATTACACATTACCAAAGTAATGTGTAATTAAATCGAGTTTAATTACACATTACTTTGGTAATGTGTAATTAAATGAAGTTTAATTACACATTACTTTGGTAATGGGTAATTAAATGAATTTTAATTATACATTACATTTATATATATATATATATATTGATAAATATGGGGTAGTCCACCTCAACTCGCCATGTCCACAAACCTTGACAATTTCAATCTGACTGAGTTTTTTTTCATGTACTATACTATCAAAAAGAACGTACTTGTATATCCTGGTTTATCGTTTTCTTCCACCGTTCGAATGATACAGAATTTTGAAATTTTCAAGTTTTACCCCCCAGTTATATTTTGAGCTCCGGTAGCTCAGAATTTGGTTACTCCTATCGAAAAAATGTATTCACATAACTTCTTTGTATTGAAATGTTCTACTCAAAAATTATTTTATGCACGACTGTGCGTAAAGTGCGTGTGTAAAGTTAAATTTTCGATGCGTGAAGTGTACTTTTCTTAACGCCGTATGTATGAATGCCTTGCGGCTATTTACTTTACACACGACGTTAAGAAAAATACACTCCACGCCTCAAAAGTTTAATTTTACACGTGCACTTTACGCACAGTTCGTGCATAAAATAGGGTATGCGACTCGTGCGTAACTTTTTTTCCACTCGTGCGATCTCACAAAACTCGTCACCGGCTTCGCCGGTGACTCGTTTACCGTGATCGCTACTCGTGAAGAAAAACTCACTTTACGCACTAGTTGCATAATATACTATTTTTTTAATTTTTCCATCAACTGGCAACCGTTTTTTATGCGAGTAAACATCAAAAAACCGTTTTTTGAAAAAAGGCCCTAATTTAAAATTTTCAAAAAAATATCATAAATTCTACCCAAAATTACAAAACTTTTGGGACCTTGGCCATGATGGAGTCTTTTTTGGTTTGAAAGTTACAGCTATTCAAACTATCTACAAGACCGAATTCAGCCGCTCAGCAGAAAAATTTTTCCGACAAGCGGCTTTATGGGAAATCATGGAAGGTAGGGCGCGGGAAGATGAAAAATAACGACAATGAAAGTATAAGAATGCTCAACGCGTTTTCAAGATTTTTTTTTTTTAACTTTATTTTATTTTTATTTTTTCGATGATAAAGCTTTCGAAGATTTCTTATCATTTGCATTTTGGTACCCAACCACCTCAAGGTGCCTTTGCATTTGACGCTCGACGCTAGAAGATGCGTTCCTCTTGTTATCACGTGACCTCAACGTTATTTTTCGTTTGGTTAAATGAAGATCACGTATAGATCGTACTCGATTCTGCTAATGGTTGCGCGCTGGCAAGTAAATAAAGTAATATGGGCGTTCACAAATAATAGTACATTTTGTCCTGCAAAAGCGGAAGATAAAGTACTTTTTTCCCGCAAACATCACTTATTTGCCGCAAATTTTACTGTTTTTCCGCAAATTTTATTTTTTTCCCGCAAATCTACTTTTTTTCCCCCAAATAAAAAGTGTAGTAGGGAATCGAATGCCATTTTTGTCCCGCTTTTCAGGTCAATAAAGTGGCCATTACAGTTGAGCCGGGAATAATAGGGGAAGGTACGGCAAAACGGACCGAGAGGTCAAAACGGACCGCCTGAAAAATTCCTTTTAAATTATTATAAAAAATGGAATTATTCATCGTAAAGGTAACCCTGGAACTTAGTAATTTTTTGAGGAAGGTCTCAGTCAATCAAGTCGAGTCAGACTCAGTGAAGTCATCGCAAACGACTAAAAAAGAAAAACTGACTCGACTTGATGGACTGAGACCTTCCTCCAAAAATTACTCAGTTCAAGGGTTACCGTCGCGATGAATCATTAAATTTTTTTGATAATTTAAAAGGAATTTTTCAGGCGGTCCGTTTTGCCCTCTCGGTCCGTTTTGCCCTCCGGTCCGTTTTGCCCTCCTGGTCCGTTTTGCCCTACCTTCCCCTAGTATATTATGCATCTAAGGGACTAAAGTGTTCTTTTTGACGAGTGTGAGGTTTGTCGCCCGAGCGAAGCTAGTAATTGACCGTTGGATAAAAAAGTAGCGCAAGGTTGAAAATGAATCTCAAAAACGCGTTGAGCATTCCTATACTTTCATTGTCGTTATTTTTCATCTTCCCGCCCCCTACCTTCCATGATTTCCTATAAAGCCGCTTGTCGGAAAAATTTTTCTGCTGAGCGGCTGAATTCGGTCTTGTAGATAGTTTGAATAGCTGTAACTTTCAAACCAAAAAAGACTCCATCATGGCCAAGGTCCCAAAAGTTTTGTAATTTTGGGTAGAATTTATGATATTTTTTTGAAAATTTTAAATTAGGGCCTTTTTTCAAAAAACGGTTTTTTGATGTTTATTCGCATAAAAAACGGTTGCCAGTTGATGGCAAAATTTAAAAAAAATAATTTTTGAGTAGAACATTTCAATACAAAGAAGTTATGTAAATACATTTTTTCGATAGGAGTAACCAAATTCTGAGCTACCGGAGCTCAAAATATAACTGGGGGGTAAAACTTGAAAATTTCAAAATTCTGTATCATTCGAACGGTGGAAGAAAACGATAAACCAGGATATACAAGTACGTTCTTTTTGATAGTATAGTACATGAAAAAAAACTCAGTCAGATTGAAATTGTCAAGGTTTGTGGACATGGCGAGTTGAGGTGGACTACCCCATATATATATATATATATATATATATATATATATATACAATATATATATATATATATATATATATTGTAACAGCGATTCCCACGGGTTCGGGTATTACCCGCAGGAACTACGATCTATTATCAAAAACAAAATTGGAACACCAACGCTGAACCTCCTCCGACTAGCAACGTAGATGTTGGGCGCCAGACTTCTGAGAGAAGTCCTCTCTCTCTCTCGCTCTCGTCGCAGCTAGCCTGTCGGTAGAGGGATATTCGTGGGGGCGAGAAATAAAAATACCAACACACAAGAATTATATTTAAATTGATTATTTATTTAGTAAAAAGAAAAAAAGAAAAAGATAACATTAATTTGCTCAGCCTGTTATCTGGCTTCGGCTTTCTCACCGCTAGTTTGTGTTTATAAATTAAATTAAAGAAAAGAATAACTAGAAGAAAGAAATAAATTAAATAAAGGGCTCTACTATATCAAAAGACTCTACGCTAAATATCTCCAAAAATAATAATAATAACCGTGACTCTAAAATAATAACAGTTGATTGAACTAATAATAATAAAGCTAGAAAGAAAAGGTATCGTTGACAATTATCACAGACAGTCAGTCTCTTCCTCGCTACTACTAGCTGGAGGTACGGCTGTCACGTCTATTTCGAGTACCTCGCTTTACGCGAGGTCTCTAGTCTCTGACTGACAGCTGTGCGCTCTACGGCTAGGAGGGGAAGGGATGCGGAACCCAATAATTCCGGACTCTGCCACTAGAGCTCTCTGACACGCAGCAGTCTGCTGCGACGCGTGACGTCAGAGACCTCGGGCAATATGGCGCCGACTCTGGGTGCACGAAATCCTGCGCAGCACGGCTGAGAACCGGCACGCGGATGCGCAGAGTCGACAGGCTCGGAGAACAACAACAAGTTCGAAACTTGCCGGCTCTCAACGACCATGCGGTACTATGAACGATAATATAAAGCGGGACTCTCGTGGTATACGGGAAACGAAGAGCTATTCCTAATGTTTACTCGAGACTCTATACTTTAAATGACTCTAGGAGAAGGATTTTATATGAATCTGACTCTAGGCTGGAAAGATCCTACCTGGTAGGCGACGATGTCTCTGCCTCGTGTTCGGCTCAAGTCCGGGGACAGGCGAGGGTCGTATAATATCCAAATCAGTAACACAATTAAGTCCAAAATCCAAAGTCGAAGTCCAATAATTAAAGCACAGGTCACAGCAATAACTCGGCTCACTCACAAACTCTATAAACTCCTCAAAACTAAGAAAATACTCTCTCTCTCTCGATTCACTGAAATTATGGCTCGTGATTACTCTACGGCTAGACAATGAATGACGCTTCGTTTCCGCTTTGCTAATTGCTTATCCTCGCCGTTCGTCCTGTTAGCGCTAGCCGTTATCGATAGACCAATCCGCTGATCTACGATCGATATGGCTGCGCTAGGACGAAGGGCGGCAGATATTCAAATTAGCTATACCTACTCGGTACTCTAGGAAATGTGTACGCTCGTTTTAGCTGGTATGGAGGAGGTCCGAACGTTTGCCACGTTACAATATATATATATTGATATATATATATATATATATATATCAATGTAATGTGTAATTAAATAAAGTTTAATTACACATTACTAAAGTAATGTGTAATTAAACTCGATTTAATTACACATTACCAAAGTAATGTGTAATTAAATAAAAATTCAATTACACATTACGAAAGTAATGAGTAATTAAAAAAAATTTAATTACAATTTTCACAACACTGGTGACGTCCCTGTTTACGAATGTACCTAGTGAATTGGTCAAGTTAGCGATAGCTAATAGATACTCCTTTATAGCGAAACATTCCACCACGCCTTTAAGTGAAGTATTAGCGGGTGTAACATATTTACTAGATAACGTCTATTTCCAGTTTGATAAGCAATATTATAAACAAATTTTTGGGTCACCTATAGGTTCCCCAATTTCACCGGTTTTAGCTGACATTGTAATGGTAGATCTGGAACGCGATTTTTTGTCTAAACTGAACTTCAAGCCATTGTTTTATTATCGGTATGTCGACGATATCATCATGTGCATACCTAGGGCTAACGTTGAATGTGTGATCAATATTTTTAACGGTTATCATGACCGCCTCCAATTTACGCACGAACTGGAGGACGAACGTAGGCTAAGTTTTTTAGACATTGATGTAATTCGGGAACATGATAATTACTAATTGGTACCGTAAACCAACGTTTTCTGGTAGGTTTTTAAATTTCAATTCATCACACCCTCAGTCTCAAAAGCGGGGTATGGTTTTCAACTTAGTGGATAGAGCTATTTCACTATCCCACCCAAAATTCCACACTGAGAATTTGAATTTGGTCAGAATCTTGCTACGTGATAATAACTATCCTGACTCTTTCATTGAAAAGTTATCAATGGAAAGGGTCAAACGTTTGAAATTTAAGAGCCTACATAATAAGAATACCAACATAGTAATCACGATAACTGACCCTGAACAAAACACGTCTGTTATCACAGTGGTTAGTGGTCCAGTCCGGCCGAAACGTAAATTAGCACCGATACCATACATCAGTGGTTTTTCTGAGAGATTAGGTAGTTCGCTTAGGAAATATGACTTAACACCCGTCATGAGTGTGAACAGCAACCTTAGGTCCGTTGTTACTAAAGGTAAAGACCTCACCGACAAACTAGACAAATGTAATGTAGTTTATAAGATTTAATGCAAGGGTTGCTCGGCATCCTATGTAGGTGAGACCAAACGTGAACTTAGAACTAGACTGAAAGAACACCAAGACAATCTTAAGAAAAACCCAGAATCACATTCTGTAGTCTCCTCTCATCAAATTGAATACAACCATATGTTTAATTGGGATAAGACAGCTATACTCGATAGGGAAGCAGTTTGGTCCAAGCGCATCACCTCGGAGATGTTACAAATTAATTTGCAACCGAATAGCCTCAACAAGAAAGAGGACACTAAAAAATTACATTTACCTTATTCCAACATGCTACATAGATTTAGATCAAAAAGATACTCCTAGCTTTATTAGTGGTTGTTGTTGGTGAAAAAACTGTATTATGAGAGTGGACTCTATTCAGAATAATATAAACAACCATTGACGTCAGTCATTGACGTCATTCGCTAACGTCATTAAGTTTGAAATATTTACATTATCACCTGTAGCGTATGTCAACAAGACCAGCCTCAGCTGAGTCCGTATATAATAAGTGTTGTCACACCTCTCTTGTTTCATTAAACGTTTCACGATCACAGGATGACAGACTGCTCATCCTGTTGTGTGACAATAGCCATATTAACCCGCTGGGCTACACCTGGGTCACCCTAAAAGTTACGCTCCTGCGAACGGATCCTTTCTAGGGTCGTAGCTATTTTGCTGTAAATTAGGGGAAAAATAGTGCCTATCCGAGGGGTACAGCTTCATCCTCAGTTTCTACTTTATCTTCGAGCGGTGAACACAAAAGTGGATTTTCGGGTCTTCTGTCACCCAGGTGTAGTTCATCAGTTGAAAAGTCAACGAAAAATGTTGGTTCTCTTTTTTTTTTTGGAAATAATATTCTGTGTTATTTGGAAGGTATTCCAGTGAAAAAAAAAAATATTGATATAAAATTGAGGCGGAGAGACGTTTTAGAGCAGGAAAACTCTCATTTTCAGAGCACTTTCGGAAGTAAGGTATACAGGGTGATTCAGAATGCGGTACTTTCCTTACACCGGTGGATTCCTTGTAAAAAACTAAGACCAAAATTATTCATCCTAAAATGTCGAAAGCTAAGCCGTTTTCAGGTAGTAGTAGTTTAAAGTAAGCCAAAGTAAGCCAATACGAGGGCAGATACGAGAATGGCTCAGCCGCCGCTACGCCGTTATTGTTGATCAGGCGTGGCTGGTCTGCTGTACGTAGCTAAGCTATACAGGCGATGCAATGGAAACAGAAGCGTGCGAATGTTACCGAACTATGAATGTAACGTCTGATCGTCGTTTCTTTGCGAGATCGCGGTGGCGGGCCAACAATAACGGCGTAGCGGCGGCTGAGCCATTCTCGTATCTGCCCTCGTATTGGCTTACTTTGGCTTACTTTAAACTACTCCTACCTGAAAACGGCTGAGCTTTCGACATTTTAGGATGAGTAATTTTGGTCTTAGATTTTGACAAGGAATCCACCGGTGTAAGGAAAGTACCGCATTCTGAATCACCCTGTATATTATCGTGTAATCTATTACGATATACAGCTTTATATTCTTGTATTTCATATTTTGCACTTGTGATCGATGAAGTTATTTGTTAGTTGTGTAACGAGGCAGATTATTAGGCCTCGTAAATGAACCATCTCCTCTTCCTCAGACCGAAGTGACCACCTTATTCTAAAGAATACTAAAATCAAAGCGAGAAGTCCCAGCTCAAGTGCCCAAGGTCCATTGTAGTAATTATAAGTTCATGTACTAATACTTTTTCCCGTTCCCTATTTCTCATATGTCCCGTATCGTTCCGAGAAAACAACGAGCACGATCATCCCTTCGGATCATCCGGCCTGGCGGGCTACCCGGCCTTCGAGTGATTAACCGGGGGAATCCTGCCGTCGTATCCAGAGATATGCCTGGAAGAGCGCTGCATAAAGAATCAATCGCATGGAGTAGCCTTCTCCCTTCCTCCATCTGTCCCGTACCGGCTTGGTCCACCGGTCCAAACTGCAGTATTTCCGCCTTCCAGGATATCGACAATTAAGAACATGACGAGCCATCTAACAACCCCCTGGCGAAAGCTTGAAGTGCCAAAAGGCCCTGTCAGGCCCGCGACAAAACCCGACAGCAAGAAGATACGCCCATTAATTAGATGCGTAGAACCCCCTCCACCCCCAAAATTGCATCTTCGTAGAGATAGAGCTAGACGCTTCACTTCTCGTTTGGATACAGTACCGTAAAGTCCTGTTTTTATCGATATCTATTAATTGTTTTCTTTGTTCCAAACTTAACGTATAAAAAAAAAGCTTAAAGCCTAAGATATAGAGTCATTAACTTCCGTTAGTGAGTGCTAGACTCTACTTAAGGTAAGATTCCAACTCTAGACGACCCTTCGATTGATATTAGATTGATTAAAAGAAGATTCATTTCTTATTGCGTCCTTGGGTCAAGCCTCAACGAGGGTGACGCCATTAACATATCATCGAATTGTTGTGCTTTAGTTTCGTTTAATTATTGATTGTTGATTATATTGTCGATTATTGGGCTCTCAATTATATGTAATATTGCCTTATTGATCGATTTTTCGAGAAAGTACCGTCATTAATTATCGTATCGTCATTTATTATAGTATAGTCCTTATCGGCATTTATTATCGTATCGTCATTATCGTCATTTATTATAGTATCGTCATTTATTACCATATCGTCATTTAATTATCTTACTGTTATTTCTTTGTCTTTTGGTTGCCTCTTTCTGTGCCTATTCTCTTGTAAACATTATTAATTGATAGTCTGAGTTCCGGTAATTATTATCTTGTCAAGTCCCAGAAATAAGAATTCCCACGTGGAAAAATTAGTTGCGTAGTAAAATACAATAATTGATCTCGACGGCTTGTTGAGCCACGTGTTTCTGGAAGAATCGATCTAATGGTTGTAGATCCGATATTGTGTTGATATTCCGATTAGTCTCGTCCTTTTCCGATTAAAAGTAGCTTTAAGACCTTAGTAAAACCTTGAGCTGGTATAATTATTATGTTTCGAAGTATAATTTGTAATAGATTTTAGCGTCCCTTTTGTTAACCCTTTGTGGCTTGGTGGTCAATATATTGACCACCTATTGCGTCTTAGATTTTTGCGTATAAAAATTGTATTTATAGCCATATATTAGTGATTATACATTCTTCTATTAGCTAAAATGTTTCTCTATCGTAATAAATAACGAAAATTAATATTTATTAAATTGTTAATTAGTTATAAATAAACAAATGGCGTAAAAAGCTCTTTTTTGAAGAAAAAAATCAATTTTCGCTTTGTTTTTCATTCAATCATTCTAAAAATTATTACGCGGGGGTTTTTGGGGTCACTGATTACGAATCTGAAGTCAGAATTTCAACATTTTTACATCCAAGATGGCGGATTCAAGATGGCGGACTCACTTTTCCAAAAAATAGACGTAGAGCACTAAAAACTTGTACTCGGGGGTTTTTGGTGTCGCTGATGACGAATCTGAGCTCAGAATTTCAAAATTCATAATGGCGGATCCAATATGGCGGACAAAAGTACAAAAAGTTGCTTGATGGAAGTGAAATTTGTCACTCGGGGGTTTTTGGTGTCGCTGATGACGAATCTGAGCTCAGAATTTCAAAATTCATAATGGCGGATCCAATATGGCGGACAAAAGTACAAAAAGTTGCTTGATGAAAGTGAAAATGGGCACTCGGGGGTTTTTGGGGTCGCTAATGACGAATCTAAGCTCAGAATTTCAAAATTCAGAACGGCGGATCCAATATGGCGGACAAAAGTACACAAAGTTGCTTGATGGAAGTGAAATTTGTCACTCGGGGGTTTTTGGTGTTGCTGATGACGAATCTGAGCTCAGAATTTCAAAATTCATAATGGCGGATCCAATATGGCGGACAAAAGTACAAAAAGTTGCTTGATGAAAGTGAAAATGGGCACTCGGGGGTTTTTGGGGTCGCTAATGACGAATCTAAGCTCAGAATTTCAAAATTCAGAACGGCGGATCCAATATGGTGGACAAAAGTACACAAAGTTGCTCGATGTGAGTAAAAACTTGTACTCGGGGGTTTTTGGGGTCGCTGATTACGAATCTGAAGTCAGAATAATGAAATTTTCACAACCAAGATGGCGGATTCAAGATGGCGGACTCACTTTTCCAAAAAATAGACGTAGAGCACTAAAAACTTGTACTCGGGGGTTTTTGGGGTTGCTGATTACGAATGTGAAGTATTGATAAAGTAACCGCGCTTGGTTGATTCCAGAGACACGAACGAGGACGTAGCGGTTATTGTCTCCATTTTCTTTTTTTTTGTTTGTTTTTTTTTTTTGTTTTTTTGTTTTTATTTTTTTTTTTGTTTTTTTTTTTTTTGCTTTTTTTCTAAGAATTTAGTTTTTACATTTTATTTATAGTGTAACTGTTTATTGATGGTAAATTTGAAAACAGTTTTTCTCGGATTTTATGCACAATGGCACTTTGCAAGTACTGCAAATGTATATAGTTTTGTATGGTACAGCCTTTGTACTACAAAGAGCACAGCGTCTTGGACTCTTTACACATTCAGGCATATGACGGGATTCAGAACGCCTTTTCTCGATAGGTACAACAGGTTTTGTAACTAAGTTTGATGGAGATGCTTGTAGACGTTTTTTTCCTCTAGCTGTTGGTAAACGATGACTTGCTAATTCATCTACTAAAAGTAACCTGAATTTTTTTAAAGTTATTTGATGTTCTGGATTTTTGGCATTGTAAATAATTAATGCATTTGGGCGTTTCTCTACAAACTGGGCGAAAAACTACCCAAAATTGTCCTCACTACTTTTTTCGCATTTTTTGAAAAAATAATCGAAATGAAATCAACTAAGAACAATATTACTTTTTATAGCAAATCAACATGTTACAGAACCAAGTTCTGAAATCAACATCTCATAAAATTAACTTATTGACAGTAAAATTGGGAAAAACTGACATATTTTAGGCAGGGGACTGTGCGACAGGGGACTGACGAATTTGGCAGAAATACAAAATCTTGCCGAAACTAAGAATATTCCATCAAATCAACTCGCAGTAATAGTAATACGATTTCTACCGTTAGATGTTATCCAGCTGGATAGGGTGAATAAAATGATTTATTTAAAGAAAAAACCTTGCCAGAGGACTGTTCTTTTTGAGGTTACAGCACGTCATCATCACATTGAACGCGAAGAAATGATTAGATAAAATAGCGCGAAAGCGCTGTCCGGCATTTGATATGAACTTCTCAGCGGGAACATTCGATTTAACGCATAAATCATGGCGAGGGTACCACACACCATTAAAAATAATTTTTTTTCTGTGCGACAGTGGACTGTTAGCAGAAATCAAGGGACAAACTTTAGCTCACAATTTCGGCGTAAAAATAGTAAATTGAAAAATTTTAACCATGCAAATTGTGAAATGCCTTTATTATGGACAACGATACTAGAATAGTATTGAAAAATATTATTACTTGTTCACTACAGGTCACAAAATAATTTCGATTTTGCATCTGTGACATCCCAGGGGACTGTTTTTTGGGGGTGTTGATGTGAAAATTTTCCTTTTTATGGATTTATTCTAATATTTTTAGACTATTGGCTCTTTCAAACAACTTGTTACCATTCATTTTAGTAAAAAATAATATCTAATTCCAGTCATTTTATGAGTGAAATCTCCGTGGGACACGAAGTCGCCCAGTTTGTGGAGAAACGCCCATTTATAATAGCTACTTCAAAAAAATGCCAAAATATACGGTGCCACCATTTTTTTGACTTTCTATCAAGTTTGTAAGTTGATATCAAATGGTCAGATCTATCAACATACCCCATATTATTGTTGTACCTATCGAGAAAAGGCGTTCTGAATCCCGTCATATGCCTGAATGTGTAAAGAGTCCAAGACGCTGTGCTCTTTGTAGTACAAAGGCTGTACCATACAAAACTATATACATTTGCAGTACTTGCAAAGTGCCATTGTGCATAAAATCCGAGAAAAACTGTTTTCAAATTTACCATCAATAAACAGTTACACTATAAATAAAATGTAAAAACTAAATTCTTAGAAAAAAAGCAAAAAAAAAAAAAAAAAACAAAAAAAAAAATAAAAAAAAAAAAACAAAAAAAAAAAACAAACAAAAAAAAGAAAATGGAGACAATAACCGCTACGTCCTCGTTCGTGTCTCTGGAATCAACCAAGCGCGGTTACTTTATCAATGATTCACATTCGTAATCAGCGACCCCAAAAACCCCCGAATACAAGTTTTTAGTGCTCTACGTCTATTTTTTGGAAAAGTGAGTCCGCCATCTTGAATCCGCCATCTTGGTTGTGAAAATTTCATTATTCTGACTTCAGATTCGTAATCAGCGACCCCAAAAACCCCCGAGTACAAGTTTTTACTCACATCGAGCAACTTTGTGTACTTTTGTCCACCATATTGGATCCGCCGTTCTGAATTTTGAAATTCTGAGCTTAGATTCGTCATTAGCGACCCCAAAAACCCCCGAGTGCCCATTTTCACTTTCATCAAGCAACTTTTTGTACTTTTGTCCGCCATATTGGATCCGCCATTATGAATTTTGAAATTCTGAGCTCAGATTCGTCATCAGCGACACCAAAAACCCCCGAGTGCCCATTTTCACTTCCATCAAGCAACTTTGTGTACTTTTGTCCGCCATATTGGATCCGCCATTATGAATTTTGAAATTCTGAGCTCAGATTCGTCATCAGCGACACCAAAAACCCCCCGAGTGACAAATTTCACTTCCATCAAGCAACTTTGTGTACTTTTGTCCACCATATTGGATCCGCCGTTCTGAATTTTGAAATTCTGAGCTTAGATTCGTCATTAGCGACCCCAAAAACCCCCGAGTGCCCATTTTCACTTTCATCAAGCAACTTTTTGTACTTTTGTCCGCCATTTTGGATCCGCCATTATGAATTTTGAAATTCTGAGCTCAGATTCGTCATCAGCGACACCAAAAACCCCCGAGTGCCCATTTTCACTTTCATCAAGCAACTTTTTGTACTTTTGTCCGCCATATTGAATCCGCCATTATGAATTTTGAAATTCTGAGCTCAGATTCGTCATCAGCGACACCAAAAACCCCCGAGTGACAAATTTCACTTCCATCAAGCAACTTTGTGTACTTTTGTCCGCCATATTGGATCCGCCATTATGAATTTTGGAATTCTGAGCTCAGATTCGTCATCAGCGACACCAAAAACCCCCGAGTGACAAATTTCACTTCCATCAAGCAACTTTTTGTACTTTTGTCCGCCATATTGGATCCGCCATTATGAATTTTGAAATTCTGAGCTCAGATTCGTCATCAGCGACACCAAAAACCCCCGAGTGACAAATTTCACTTCCATCAAGCAACTTTTTGTACTTTTGTCCGCCATATTGGATCCGCCATTATGAATTTTGAAATTCTGAGCTCAGATTCGTCATCAGCGACACCAAAAACCCCCGAGTGACGAATTTCACTTCCATCAAGCAACTTTTTGTACTTTTGTCCGCCATATTGGATCCGCCATTTTGAATTTTGAAATTCTGAGCTCAGATTCGTCATCAGCGACCCCAAAAACCCCCGAGTGACAAATTTTCAGCCAATTGAACGCAAGGAAAAATGTGGGCCACAAAGGGTTAACTTGTTATTGTGTAAACGACGCCTGTATCTCGTGTAACGTTACCTGTGGCCATCTTTATGCGAACTTATTTGAATCTGATTCCGACGCCTGTATCTCGTATAACGTTGCCTTCGGTGGTCTTTGTGCGAACTTATTTGAATTAGATTCCGACGCCTTGCCCTTGTCTAGGGAAATATTCTGTAATACCGACTTGATCATATAGTTACTAGAAGTCCCTAAAATAATAACTCTGGACTTTTGTTCTCTCTACGTTATCGACCTATTTGTTATAAACTAGTCTTTCTACCGTACCATAAGATATTTGTTTCCTTACTTGTTCTGTTATCTTATTTGTTCTACATTACCTATACCTTGTTTATATTATCTTGTGTCCTACCTTACCTTATGTTCTATATTGTCTAATGTCCTACTCTTTCGTTGGTGACCTAGTCAGTCAGCTGTTTCCGATTATTTTAGTTTAAGTTGTTTAACTTGCGTTAGTCCCGACCTAAGCGATCGGCTTTGATTGTTTAATTAGTTTATCGTGTGTTTGATTCTTCGGATTAATTGTTGTTACCGATATTTTTAATAAAAGGGTTTCTTTGTGACTTGATCCATAAACCATAGAAATATATCAGTCTTCCCCGATATTATTTCGCCCCCATGTTCCCCTCACGCTGAGCTTACCGTGTAATCTCGGACTCGTTTCATTTACCTAACCTTTAGTTTTATTTCACTTATTACCTTTAATTAATTTCGTTCCGATTATTTTATTTAATTCATTTCGATTATTATGATTATTATTATTCTTTCATTTTGAGTTTTTGGAGTTTTGTTTCCGTACCGCGGTACCTGAAGATACCTGGCGCCCAACATACCGTAAATTCATTTAGACTAAGCTATATTATAAGTAATCGCATTTAATAGCCAAACTCTAATAGGAAATCAAACGTTGGACCTGTCTGATCTTTGTAGTCGCGTAGCTGCCCGGAACAAATCCCCCACCGTCGGCGGTGGCCGTCACAGTTGATAAATGCGCATCAGATTTACAGAAAATGTATTTGTCACATTTGTTTACCCTTTTCGTTTATTTAAATAACTTCCCGATGACAATTCTTTTTTTAGCGTATTATCATTGCACAGCTGTCATGTTAAGCTTTTAAAAATTCCCATTTTATGTTGGAAAAGTACATTTCTGCATGAAATGGCAGCCGAAAACGTAACTTTTAGATTCACGCCAAAACCCATTTTCATTCTGTAAAATAAATAGACTTTTTGAAAGCAACCGAAAAACCGCCTTCATAGCTTTTTAGAGAGGAGTCTCGAGATTACAAAACACTTCGATTTTTTTCAATTCAATGAAGAACAGAGTAAATATCCTAAAAAATACGAAAAGAGCCACTTTTCGCTTGATTCCGCACCTTTTCGTCTTCTTTATCCAATAACTTTTTATAAAATCAAGATATCATATTCGTTCTTGCATGGTCTTACTCGAGACATTCTGACGATTCCATTTCACTATAAAACTTTTGAAAACAAACTTTCTGTATTGCTTTTATAAAGGGTAGAACTTTTGGGTCAGTGGTGACCCGGGTGTACTTCAACGTGGCGACGGAAAATGGTGTAGCCCAGCGGGTTAAGGATGCCAAGTTTTTTCACCTAACACCAATTGATTAAGGTAATTAGATTTTGTTTACGATTTAGTATTAGGTCTTATCGGTCTGTTTACTTTGTATTATATGTGACTTCCATTAAATGTTTGACTTCCTTTGGATTATTTGTGATAAGCTTGATTTTAATTATATTGACTTTTAACATAATGTAAATAATTTATACACATTGTCAGACATCTAAATTCTGTAATAATTTTTTTAATAAACAGCCTCTGATGAGGGCAGAACATGACTGCCGAAACGTCAGGCATTTTGAACAAAACGAATAAGTGACTCGACTTGATTGATTGAGACCTTCCTCTAAAAATTAAGAAGTTCGAGTGTTACCTTCACGATGAATAATAATCGGAAATCCACTATGGTATTCCTGTGGGAATCCACAGATTAATGTGGATCCTCCACAGTGAACCCTCTAGTTGTTTATGGATTCTTTTTGGGAAATTCATGTAAGATCGCTGGGTTTCCCATGACTATGCCCAGGAATAATAATCGGAAATTCACTATAGTATTCCTGTAGAAATCCACAGATTGATGTATATCTTACACAATAAACCTTGTAGTTGTCTATGGATTCTTTTTGGGAAATTCATGTGAGATCGCTGAGTTTCCTATGACTAAGTCCAGGAATAATAATCGGAAATCCACTATGGTATTCCTGTGGGAATCCACAGATTAATGTGGATCCTTCACAGTAAACCCTGTAGTTGTCTATGGATTCTTTTTGGGAAATTCATGTAAGATCGCTGGGTTTCCCATGACTATGCCCAGAAATAATAATCGGAAATCCACTATGGTATTCCTGTGGAAATCCACAGATTAATGTGGATGTTGCACAATAAACCCTGTAGTTCTCTAGGGATTCTTTTTGGGAAATTCATGTAAGATCGCTGGGTTTCCTATGACTATGCCCAGGAATAATAATCGGAAATCCACTATGGTATTCCTGTGGAAATCCACAGATTAATGTGGATGTTGCACAATAAACCCTGTAGTTCTCTAGGGATTCTTTTTGGGAAATTCATGTAAGATCGCTGGGTTTCCCATGACTATGCCCAGGAATAATAATCGGAAATTCACTATAGTATTCCTGTAGAAATCCACAGATTGATGTAGATCTTACACAATAAACCTTGTAGTTGTCTATGGATTCTTTTTGGGAAATTCATGTGAGATCGCTGAGTTTCCTATGACTAAGTCCAGGAATAATAATCGGAAATCCACTATGGTATTCCTGTGGGAATCCACAGATTAATGTGGATCCTTCACAGTAAACCCTGTAGTTGTCTATGGATTCTTTTTGGGAAATTCATGTAAGATCGCTGGGTTTCCCATGACTATGCCCAGAAATAATAATCGGAAATCCACTATGGTATTCCTGTGGAAATCCACAGATTAATGTGGATGTTGCACAATAAACCCTGTAGTTCTCTAGGGATTCTTTTTGGGAAATTCATGTAAGATCGCTGGGTTTCCTATGACTATGCCCAGGAATAATAATCGGAAATCCACTATGGTATTCGTGTGGAAATCCACAGATTAATGTGGATGTTGCACAATAAACCCTGTAGTTCTCTAGGGATTCTTTTTGGGAAATTCATGTAAGATCGCTGGGTTTCCTATGACTATGTCCAGGAATAATAATTGGAAATTTACCATGTTATTCCTGTAGGAACTCACAGATTGACGTGGATTCTCCATAGTAAACCCTGTAGTTGTTCATAAAATTTTTCCGGAAATCATATAATTTTTCTCTGGGAATTACATGTGCCATTGCTGGATTTCCTACAACATTCTTCGTAGTTGTGATTTACTAATTTTATGCGGTTTATACGTGGAAATCCGTGGATTCCTATAGATTTCTCAAAGGAATCTTGCACTCATCCAGTAAATTATTCATGGTTTCTGGTATATGTAATCTCTGGAAATTACATGTATCATAACTGGATTTTTCACGATATTTTCCATGGAGAAAACATGGCAATATTACATGGTTTTCTAATAGAAATCCAGGGATTCCTATGGATTTTCTATGAGAATCTTTCACTTATATATGTCATTTTCCATGGATTTAGACACATGGATTTCAATTATCATTATCCATAGGATAGCTATAGAATACGTATATCAATTCCACTAGACTTTCTACGGAAAACACATAAATGATCCATATAGATTTCTCATGTTACTGGATGTTGAATAGATTTCCATGGAACTCCACAAAAATCCACCTGGATTTGTATGTTTTCCCATGGACTTCCACCTGGAAATTTTCAGTAGGGATCCGTCTAGTAGCGCGGAATGCGTGCGACGCTTTCGTAAACGAAGAAAAAAGTGTTCGCAAGAAAACAACGAAAATAAAAAACGCGCGAAAAGTGATGTCGACCGACAACGAATTTGTCGTGAAAACAAAAAGAAAATTCGAGACTCGAGTGAACGACAACAACATTGTTGAACAAATCGATAGTGATACTGATGATGAAGCCAATATTGTTCCCTAAGAAATAAAAAGTATGTCGCCGTTTGGAACAACCGTGACGGAATTAATAGATTCGGCAAGGAACGCATCGGCCGTTTTTAAACGATATTATGATTACATGGTGGATACATTTTTCGACGATGATATGCAAAATTATTGTAGAGTTTGTGATCGCATGTGGAAAAGTGAATTGAAACTGTTGTCTAGTGTGAAGAAACTATGCGTGTCACAAAAATTAAAAGATTGCGGTTACGATGTATGCAGTCCTACGTTTACGGTGTGTGTGACGTGCTTGGCGGCACTGAACAAAAATCTAATTCCTCAGCTCTCAACCGTTAATGGCTTTATCTATCCGCAAGTACCTACCAGTTTGCCACAACTGAGTCCGTTGGAAGTTCGGTTGATCGCGCCACGATTACCATTTATGCAAATCCGGGAAATCAGATACTTTCCAAGCACATCCAGAACCGCGAAGGAGGTGCAGGAGGGGGTGCAACGCGGGCGAAACCCCATGTCATGTGATCGGCACAGCCTCGCGCCGGAGATAACAACACGGCACGACGAGGTAGTGTACCGGGTTCTGAAGACAATGTGAGAAGCCACCGACGCCCCGACGGAGGTACATGAGTCCATAAAATACGGGATACCGACGCTCTACGCCGAATACAACTGGCAAGGGAGGAAACTGAAATTCCGAACGGGAGGAAAAGTGGTTACGGACCCACTGCTCTACCACAACCGCCCAGACATTGTTCTCCACCTGACCAACCCGGTGAAGATACTCGTAATAGAGGTGGCGGTGTCGAATCTCCAGAATATACAAGTACAGGAGAAGATAAAGAGGGTACGCTACACCAAGAACTCGACGGTGCAGATTACGAAAGAGAATGTGGACACGGTCGAGAGAGGTTACAACTTGACGGACGCTCTAGCCAGAATGCACAGATGCCCGGTGAGGTTTGCCGCCATGGTGGTTGGCACCTTGGGCGAAGTCTGCAAGACCGACGAACATCTAAAGGTATTGAACACCCTAGGAAAACTTGGGGTAAAAGAAGGCCACGTGAGGAAAATGATACAAAGGATAGCCGTCACCACAACGAAGGTCTCAGCCAGTACCATAATGAGAAGAATCAATCAAGAATGAATGAACAATGTATCCGATGCTTTGCTATGTATATAAAAAAATAAAAAAATGTATAAATTGTAACGCGAATTCCCTTTGAGGGTGGAGGAAGAATAAGACTCCTCGCGATACCCTACGGCGCTTGTCTTTGGATTTACTCAAAACCCATAAAAATTAGAAATAATAATAATAATAATCAGAATTTTGTTGGGCGCCAGACGCAAACAGCGTGATTTATTAATTAAATACCAAATTTACCAGAGACTTACGACGGATGTGCTTCGGCTAATTCAACTTATTAATCAGAGGGTAGAGGGGGGTAGGTCACCAAATGGATAATAGAATTAATCAAAGAAATGATACAGATTTGAATCGATATAATATTTGCGTTTTTAATCAAAACTTGACATAAATTAGATTAACATGAGTTTGATTCGATAATCAACGAGTTTTAATCACAATATTCAGCAAATAAGTTTCACATTAGTTGGAGACGATAATAAATAATGAGATTTACTCCAAAGAACAATAGATTCGAGACAACAATTAACAAGTCTCTAATTTAACGAATAATAAGCTCAATGCAAGCTGATAAATATTTTATCGAATTATAAAGGACGACATAAATCAGGGATTAACCTAGAACAATTAATAATTTATTAACTAACTTAATCCTAACGTGGATAACTCTCAGAATAAATTATATTTTACATAAGAAGAAGAAAGAAGAAAGAAAACGGACGAGACTATTGCTCTCCACGGCTACAACTACGTTCGCAATACCCAGGATAGCCAAGACTGATTATATAATTACTAATATTTCACTACTAGAGAATAAAAAAAAAGATAGTAGCTCAACTACAAAGAATAGGACACTAAGGTCCGCAATAACTAACTAATAGCGAATTTGTGCTAGATTGCACGAGGATTATCCCTCAGAACATGCTTAAGCAACCAAAAAGACAGCCAGTCACGAAATAACTCAATAATTAAGCCAAAGAATGTTATAGATTCGGCACGAGACGATATTATTAATGAAAAATGCAAATAATCAAATACTACAGCACGACGAGACCTCGTGGCCCAACGCCTGCGTAGAAAACTATACTATACTCAGAATTCGTACTCGATATCATACGATTTATTCAGAATTAGTTCGTGACTTCACAATAAATTAAGTAGGCTTACCTTACGGTTGACTCTGGCCACAAGGCACTAATGACACTAACTAAATTAACAATAAACGATAAATTTTGAAAAGACTCTAATGGCCGGTTGCATAAACGTGGGTTACCCGAACCTTCAAATACCCCGTAGGTAACCTCGCAGATACTACCCGTTCAACCGTTTTTTCATCTGACAGCTGTCATGAATCGCTGTTAACTTTGACAGTCATGTAGGTTGAACGAGTAGTATCTGCGGAGGTTATTCAAACTTTTGGGTAACCCACCTTTATGCAACCGGGCATAAGTTACATAAATTCAAGACACTATAAAGAAAACTCGGGACGAGACGATAATTAGCGTGTGTCACAGCCGACAGTCGAACGTAGAAGAGAAGGATTCTTGGTGCTTCCTTTGGCTCGCTAGGTGATGAGTTGCGAACTTCCTCACGTGCTCCTGTGATTGGCCTAATTAGGCGACGTAAGTGGGGCGGATCTAGTGGACAGTTGTTGCGTCTCACCTTAGGATCCCGCTGACGGAATTATGCTTTCTTCTAGATCTGGATCGTAACTCGTCCGCGTCCTGGCAGCGATCTCAGCTGTTTTCTGGACGTCGGACGGACTAAGGCGCGCTGATTTCAAAATCGACATCGTGTCGCAACGGAGTTGTGTCAGTCTTAAAGACGACCGGCGTTCCTGTTATCGTAGTTTCTTTACTCCCTGATTGTTGGTGACTCGGAGGGGCTCTCCAGTCGTCCACTCATAAAAAGTGTTCCTGGCTGGAGGATCTGGCTGCAGTCAGGGCGATCCTCAACCGGATCTTCGCCTCGGCTGCACCATTGGCGTCGCGGAAGGTTATCAAAACTTCCTCACATGAGGTAGCTGCTCCCCAGGCAGCAAACTTGGCATATTTACGTTACCGTGATATCACACTGTAAAATTGCTGGTACATACCAAAGTTTATGTAAGTTTTATGTAACATTCATGTATCAGTAATCTTTTGATATAACAGAGATGCGCTTGACATAAACACTGCAATATGGCAAAGACAGTACATTGTTATGTAGCGTTGACATCACCCAGTTCTCACTTTAAGCAGTGCCCAAGTTTGATGTAGCTGTAGTATAACAATGATGTTGCAGTGTTATATCACTCGAAAAGCACAACCAATATGTAACGTTGATATTACCAAGTACTATCTTTGAACATTGGTCAAGTGTGATGTAGCTGTAATATAATTAGGATGTTGCAGTGTTATATCACCCAGAAATCACAACTGATATGCGACGTTGATATCGCAGGCTTCTATCTCTGCGCTTTCCATGAGTTTGCAACTAATTTGGAGGTTATGTGTATACTGGTTGTCTGGAAATCTGTGGCAAGTCATTCATGCTCGTGATCAATGAATATATACTTCTACTCATAGTTATATGCATGCATGTGAAAGTGAAACTTAATGAGTAATTTGACAAATTGATCAGGTCTATAATAATGTGAATTGCACAACCCGATACCAGCGGGAAAAACTCTGTATCTGTTCTAACCCAACTTAACCTAACAAATGTAATCTTCACCATCCACGTGAGTTTCGACGTTGCCGTGCATTTGACCAATCTGCATTGATTGATTTGGTGAAAATTTGTCACCCTAAATAGTTCTGATACTTCGACCATAATATTTGAAACTTAGTTACTGTAATAAAATACTAATAATCAACGATCATCGCCTGAATTATCGTTAATTATTTGAGCTTCAAACTAAAAATTCAACTGTGTTATTCGTATAACAAGAAAAGATATTCATTTTCACGTGAAATTGTGAATAAATAAAAATAAATAAAAAATAAATAAAAAATGAATAAAAAAAATAAATAAAAACAAAAAAAATAAATAAAAATAAATAAATAAAAAATACTAATAATAAATAAATAATAACGATAACGATAACGATAACGATAACGATAACGATAACGATAATAAATAACCAATATTCTGATGAATTTCTGTTGAACATGATAGAGTTCTGAATGCTTATTTGGAAATGTGTATCGTGGTGTCGAGGCAGCGTACCTGACTACGAATAGGTAGGTCGTGTGTTCAAAACTCGGGGGTGCGCGCGTACGACTTTTCGCGAATTATAATATGTCTATAAATTTAGCTAGCGTGAAAATTTTCAGCAGAACGCGTTCATATAGTATTCAGCACCACATTCTTACAATAAAAAAAGGATAATTGCTCATAATAAGCAATAATAAAATCTTATTTTATTTTTTATTGACTCGTAAATCCGTACCACTGGGATGTTGCCGTTATGTCACTGTTGCATGTACCGGGTACGTAACTATGTGATGTATCTGTCGTGATTCTGACCCATAGCTGATACGTAACTATTCTGTAATTTTGATCTGTAACTGTGACATATTAGCCATGGCGGCCTGTGGCGGACATTTTGATATCCTCGGACTATCTCATTTACAGTCCCGGTGATGTAGTAGTGATAAAGGAAGGAACGAAGTGACGTATCTGTGATATCAGAGTGACATGATTTTGCTGCCTGGGATCGTTGTCGAGACGATATTCGTCAGCTTTCTTGGCTAACACGTAGCCGGTACGATAATCAGGAGGGTAGATGTTATTTCTTTGGTTCAGCTCCAGGCTGAATAGTCGTCGATGAAGGAGGCTGTAATGAGTTACTTAATTCGCTCAGCCCTATACGCTGTCATCGCGGCATTCAGTTTTTATACGATAAAGCCATCGTCAATGCAACTCTGGCAAGCTTGGGGAAGGTGTTCCCTCGGTGGATGTTGACTCCGTTGCGCGCCGAAGCGCGAAGTACAATTTTTATAAAAAAGAAGTAATACAAAGAAAAGAGGATTAGAAATATGATACTCTGCCTAATTCTGTCTTAGCTCTTTCCGGGTAGCCTGCCGACCGTGCACACTCGTTATCGCGTTCGGTAGTCCCTGGGACGCTTGCACAAAGTTCAACGTCACAATATGTATATTGACCTTGTAACCATGACTGTGATATATATCTATTTAATATATTGTGATAATTTTGTTACATATGCTTTACTGAATGAATCTATCTAGGCGCGCAAGCAATTATTCTATACTAAATCTGTTAAGTTTTTGTAAATAGGCAGGTAAGGAAAATTGAATAAAGAATTTTGAACCACATCCTCGCCCCAGAAATAACGGCGAGACACGACAACGTGGTGTACCAAGTCATCAAAACGATCCTAGAAGCCACAAGCGCCCCAACTGCAGTACGAGCTGAACTGAGGTAAGGGATCCTGGCGTTGTACGCCGAGTACAACTGGGGAGAAAGGAAAATCAAATTTCGAGCCGGGGGAAAGATCGTAACGGACCCGCAGTTGCACCATAACAGACCAGACATCGTGATACACATGACAAACCCCGACGAGATACTGGTGCTAGAGGTAGCAATCTCGAACCTACAGAATATGGGACTACAGGAAAAAATAAAGAGAGTGAGGTACACGAAGAACTCAACAGTCCACATTACAAAAGACAACTTGGACACAGTGGGGAGAAATTACAATCTAACGGATGCCTTGTCTAGATTCCACAGGTGCCCGGTGCGCTTCGCCGCACTAGTGGTCGGCACGCTCGGAGAGATAAGAAGATCGGAAGAACATCTCGAAGCTATGGAGATCTTGGCAAAGATAGGTGTGAGAGACAAGAGAGCCAACAATGCAATACAACGGATAACAGCCCAGACAACACGTATGCCACAATAAAGACGTCTGAAAGACATCCACTATTGACGAAAGACAATTTGAAAGACAGTCATAAAGTCATCTTTGAGACGTCCCTCAGACGGCCGATGCGAATTTTTGTGTCAGCTTTTGGATGCCTTCCATCGGACGTCTTTGCAACTTTTCATCAGGTGCCATAAAGGCGTCTTTCAATGAAATCTTCGCAGACACGATACAGTCGTGTTTTTAAACCCCTCATGACATAAATGTCGAGCTGTCTCTCTATAACGGCAGTGAAAATTGTTCGATAATTGCATTGACCACTAACAAATGAGAATTGTTGCGCTCAGCTAATTGTACATCTCCATTTCTAGGGGGCAAGTTCAATTTTCAAATAACTTTTTTAACGTTGGTGAGATCACAGATACATTCAATCAAACAGCTGATTGGTTCGATGTTAAGTGCTCTTACAAGGAAACTGAAGTAAGTCCTCGCGGACTTTTGGCATAGACAACTTTCGTCTCAATTTTCAGCAAGGAATCTGTTGGTATGCAGCGGATGCGTAAATACTGAGACACTCTGTGTATACCCTTAAATCAATAAGTTATAAGGAATGGATAATTGATGACTCATTTTGTTGTAATACGAATATTTTTTTTATTAGTGGAGAATTTATCAAATATTTATTATATAGCGAATATTTTTTTATTGAGCCAGTCAACGTTGATTCTTATTTAGCCTATAACGAAGACGGTCTCCAGCCCTTCGGAGCCATTCTTGGGCTGTGTGTTGTAGACTAGATAGAGTTGCACGCTCATCGCAACGCACAACGGTTTATGAAATGTATAGAAATGACAACAGTTATACATATCAGCATAATGACAAAAACAGCAGCCCTCGAATAACATTTAACCTTATATGGGTTAGTATAGAAAATTCAGGCTTCATGATCATGTTTAACATCTGGTAATGCCTCACCGATAATGGTTTTGAAGAAGAGGGTATCTTTCTCTGTGGTGTTGTAACGGTCTAGATACCCTATCAACAATTAATGGGATAGGACGAATATAAGGGGGAGAAATGTATCTGACTCGCGAATTATGCTGTATAACAAAATATAAGTTGATTTATTCAATAATCTTAATAACTAAATACAGGTGTGCTGGTGTGTGAAAGGGTAGGCGTGTGAGTGTGTGCGAGGATATCGGTATTCGATTATCGGGGTTAGATTAGATTGGTAAAAAGGTACTGGACCTTAGGACCAGTACCAGGTAAAGGACCTTACGTGGGGTGATTACACTATTCTTTACTTTATTACTTTTCGTTACACTTGTCGAACCGACGGTAGGTACTTGAGTGACGATCGGTCCTAGTGACCGATCGTCCTCGGCTATGCTCGGCTAGTTTCGTCAGATTTTGAATATGTTTCGGGGTTTTGTGACTCGCCTTGTCACAGTGTACGTTAACACATGACCAGTTTCGAATGATAAAAATATGTTGGGCACATTTTTCACGTGCTTAGGGCCATCACGCCCTCCGATTCTAGTTATTTTTGATTTCTGAAATGAATCACAGCATATTGTCATGTATGATGCAGAAAGTTTTGGTTGAATTCTTTCTTAAATGAGTCACGTTGTTTACTCACGAATTGGTGTAAACTCTGTTGATTGGTTCGTAATGTCTCGTTGAATAATTTATATTCGTCCTTCGTTGCCAAGGGTAATTCTGGCAGGCAATCGAAGACATCTCCGGGCAGTGGTCGGTCCCCAGCTTGTTCACGAATATACTCCAATATTTCGTTTAGTTTTTGGTTCTGTGCATCTGTAGATTTTTGTAACGCAAGGGCGGTGGTGAAAGGTGAGACTGATTTTGAGGCAAACGTTGAAGCAGTCGCTGATGTTTCGGCGAGGGCTGTCGTGAGAGGTGAGACAGAGATCGAGGCAGACGTTCAGGCTGAGACAGTTGCTCAGATTCGGGTACAGATTCGGATTCAGGAGTGGGTTCGGATTAAAATTGAGAGTCATGTGAAAATGGGAGCATTTGACTCTGCAACTCTATAAGTGCACAAAGGAATAAGGAAAACACTAAGATTGGCATGTTTATTCAATTTTGCTTTGGATAGGGTTAGTGAATAAGGTGAGTAGGGTCAACTAGATAAGTAAGGTGAATATTCATTAATCGTACACTGACCTTCGTTGAAAATACTATCAAAGATTGGTTGTGCATCGGGCATGTTTTTCGGGTTCCATTGGCATACAGTGTTGGGAAAATCAGTGTTCGTGTTCAAGGTAGAGTCTGTCAGTGCTTGTTCTATCGGTGAGAAGTACGTCTCATCACTGTCCGCATGGTTACTTGTTAGAATAGGGTTAATTGATCCTGAAGTTTCTGGTGCGCCCCATCGGTGAACTCTATATGCATCTGGTGGTTGTGGAAAGCTGGTAGTTTTTTTACTCTTGGGTACTGCAAGATTTGTACCGTGAAACATATTGCAATCCGAATTTTAAAAGTTAGTTGCATTATATGTATTGTAACGTGGCAGATTTGATATTTAATATTTTATTTATTATCTGCCACTGGACCGCGCCTCCACTCGCAAACGTGAGCGACCATGCCGCTGCCGTACCGAAATTCTTCACCGAAGCGCGAGTCCAACCTTAGTTTTGTGAATAGTGTGTCTGCCGTAAGTTTTTTTTTTATTGTGAACCACAGGTACATCACCGCCAGGACATCGTGGGAGTCGTCGATCGTCGCAGAATCATCTGGGGGATGTCCTGGAAGCCTCGGCACTAGTAACCGCACCTAAGTCATCAGCCTTCGTCTCTGCAGCCTCGTCACCTGCCGGCCGGGAGAGGGCTGCACCTCCCAGCCTGCTATCGCCGCCAGCCGTTACCTCCCGGCCTGATTTTGGAAATGTTCAGCGCTCTAGGTGCGGAGAACATGTCGAGTGTGGAAAGGCTTTCCCCACCACATTTTGAATCGCCGATCGACGATCACTCCGTTGCCGACCCGCACAGCGAAAACGTCGAGTTCTTACGTTACCGTTACCGTACCTTATCTTTATCTGGGGCTTATCTTTATCTTTTGTCTTTTTCTTTCTGGGGTTTCTTTAGTTTTTCTTTAGTTCGTTATCTTTTGGGGGTTTTTTTTTTGTTAGTTTCGTTTCTTGCCTTCTGCATTTTTATTTTTGAGTGTGTGCTCTCTTTCTGACGCCGCCTGGGCTGTGACCCCTCTAAAAGGTAGGCCTTTCTATCCATGACCTCGACCATCCGTCCCCAAGCGATTTTTGCGGCGTTGCCGATTAACGACTTTGATTCAAATTCTGCGGTCGACGGGTAGTCGTGGTCGGATATCTGTCCTAGGCTACTCTAGCATTAATTAGGCTAATTAGTATCTTTTCTGGACTTGCGCTGCTCGGGAAGAATCCCTTGCCGTCTCGCATACGTTACCTATAACTTTCCTTTTTTTTGCGTGCGTTAATTTGCGTTTAACTATTACCTAGCGTTCCTTTTTTTTTCCTCTTGCGTGCATGCGTACGTTAAGTTAACTTTAAATATTATTTAGCGTCATTTTCTTTATTATCTTTCGTTAGCTTCAATATCTTTTCACTTCTTTTTTTTGTATTATTTAATTATCTTGTGCGGCTTAACCGCCGTATTCTTGTATTGCGACGCCGGAATCAAAATTCCGCCGCTACCTTTTTTTTTTTAATTATTTTGCGCTACATATTTTAGGCACAGTATATTATTTTCTTTTCTTTGGTGCTCTAACTTTTCTTTTGTTCTTTTGCTTATTTTTAAGTTCACTTTTGTATTATTCTGCCGTCCTGTATTATCTTTGGTTATTTATTTCCTATTTATTTTGTGCTGCTTTTGATTCGAAATTATAGTTACCGTATCTGCTACCTATATCTGCGTAAAGTGTGTTATTTCTACGCCCCCACGTTCCCCTCTCCTTCTATCTAGTCGGTTACCGTTTCGTTTCTGAATTTAGTTGTTGCTTACTGCGTTTTGTTTTGCTAACTCTATCTGGCACCTTCGTGTGCCTGGCGCCCAACACTATCTTTTAGCTTTCGTTTCGTTTCTGTATCGTACCGTGTTTTGAGTGAGAATACGTTGGGACTTCTTTGAGCGGGATTTATTTTTCTATCTAATTTCCTCCGGGTAGGAAAATTGCTCGTTACAGTATATAAATATATTATTATATTATGTATTATATTATTATTATATTATTATATTATATATTATATTATTATTACATTATTATATTATATTATTATTATATTAATTATATGAGTAGAAGTTTATTACGTTGCTGCTTGGCCCGTAATAACTCGTCATCAAATCTTTTCTTGGTGATTTTTCGTTTATTAGGAAGTACTTGGCTGGCAATATGAGCGAATTGTGCTTCGTCTGACGTTGAAACATTAACAGACTCGCGTTCGATTCTGCAAGCTTCATCAAACGTACCTGCATGACATGAGTATGGCAATAAGCAAAAAAAACAAAAACCTCTTAGAAAGCAGAAGCATTTTGCAGAAATCGCCTATCAAAACTGGAGTAAAATTTTAGAAATAACTTACTATATGGTCCATAGACCTTCTTATACTGCAGTGTTTTCCAAGTGAAATCAACTAATTCTTTGCTTCTGATGAGGGATGCAATTTTAGATGTAGGTGGAGGCCACCTGAAACGCTGCGTTCCCTCACTTACCCAACCGATGGGAATGGTTGAGCACCAATTGTCGCAGATGATGACGTACCACATCGGTAAATGTATAAGTACTGTAATGAAGAATTAGTCTACAATGAAACTTCTTGAAATATTGTGTAGTTTTCAAAATTTAGAAGCAATAAATCGATGATTTAATATTCACGGTAATTCGTAAATGATATTTAGACTAATAGAAGGACACTTGCAAAAATAACCTATCTTAGACAAATCTTTGACAACAATTCGAATGTACTTAACGACCAGATGCTATACCTTCATCACGATTTGGTGTGCAATAGCGGGAAGAAGCAGAATTTGCCTTTGTAGGGAAGTTTTACAGCTTTGCTAACGATTTGGTTTACTTTGAATAATTCAACATCAGACCACTGGTTTCCAACGTGGATACCAAGCTTTCGTGAATTACAAGGATAAGTTGAAAGTCCTTCAGAATTGCATAAGATGTGACCTACGCAAACTTTTTCTTTATTCAGATATCCGATATCTTTGAGGCGCAGAATACTTCCATCTTGTAAATAGCAGCAATTATTGGCCTTGTTGACGGAAGACAATTGAAAATGTTCGAATTTAATCTTGATGTACGGGTGCAAGGGTCCCACCGACAATCTGCTACCTCCACGACGTAGGAGCACAGGTTCTTTTGATACGTGATCACTAGTCTGTAGCGTTACTTCATAACTTTTTTCAACGATTCTATTATGCAGCTGCGACAATGATCTCTCAGCTTTTCTCAGCAATTTCTTAATAACCTGCATAAGGTTTTCAAATGGAAAAGCACTGAAGCTATCTAATGAACCCAACAATTTGACATCATCAGCAAGATGGACTAGGTTATGCACGTTGTAGATAATAGTGTCATCACCATACAAAAGTTTCATCGATCGTACAAAGTACAGCAATAATTCCTTGGCATAATCATTATTGTGCATGCAGTCAGTTGGATGGCACAAAATGGAAATTGCACATTGTAATGTGCATATATGCAGTATGTTTTCATTGGGCAAATATCCGTATAAGATTCCCAGCAAACACAGAACTGCCGAAATTATAATGGCCCAGCACTGGCAGTGCTGGCAATGTGCTGGTGTAGGCTAGCCTTTGCTGCGCCACTAGATGTAAAATAGCGGTATTTCGGTGAAGTTTTACCAGTATCCAACCATTAATGGAACGGTGTTGGTTACCAACTACTGATTTCCTGCAGGGCATTTTGCATCTTGCCACAACCGACTTGCCATCACTTGGCCGTTTTCAAACACACTTGCATCTGTATCTTGATGGCCCGGCATTGGCAACCCCGGCACTTTTCTACCAGCATTCGGTCGTTGATTCGCCGGCGTACATAGTATAAGCTTTTTTGCTGACTGCAGTATTTCTAACACTTTCACCGAATTTACCGGAAAAAGAATGTTTCTATGCAATCGAACAAAAGTATATACTATTTAATCATCAGAAATGTTCGAAGTCATTTTTTTTTTTTTTTTAGTACATATTAATGAAAATCCTCACAAATCGAGGTTTACCTATCGAGTCAAAAAGTGTTGAGCATTGCAACAGGCGACGTTTGGGTGTAGATCAACACTGGACATCATACGATCAACGAAGTTAAGCAATTTCACCTGCAGCCAGAATTCGGATGGGTGACCCACATGAATACATCTAATTAGTCTTCGAATAGCTAATTTCTAACATCCTGGGAATATGAACTTTGCTCTACCGCTCGAAAAGGAATCAACTATTAGTGAAAAAAATATTTTTTGTCCGGATAATATCGAAAATAAAAAAAATCGAATGATCGGGTCATCGGCTGATCAATGTTGGGCTCTTGTTGGGCCATTGACGACTGCCCGACAACCAATCTGGGCCATTGCTGGCCCTGCGCTGGCTAACTGTTGGGCCGGTATAACACTGCCGGCACTGGCCCAGCTGTCGGCCACTGTGACACCAGGGTACAGGGCCATCACAAGTCTTCCGGCAGCGGTTCGGCAACTCAAGTATCGGCATTCCTCGACCTAACTAGTAATGGCCCTGCACTCTGTGTTTGCTGGGATTACAGGTGACAAGTACAATAGGAAAAGTCTAAATTCTGTTGCTTTCCAGCAATCAAATTCGTCCACACCTCTCGGCTTACGACAAAACTCAGTTGGTATCCACTCAGCCATTGAAATTAAATTTTGCGACAATTTTTTTATATTTTGAGAGCTAAGCCTCGTTGTTTGATATCCCCTCAAGAACAGACCAATCAGTATCTTAACTACACCCAAGCAGACAAGATGCATGTAATCGTTAGGAAACAATGTCACCATAGGCAGGGGAACACTTCCAAAAGGAAATATACCAGTATGATGATCTTCATTGATGCGATTGACAAACCCACTGTCGGTGCGTAGAGGAGCATTTGCATCTAGAAACAACATTCGGTTGTTCCTATGTTCACCTTCCTGCATACATTTTCCGCAGCCAAAATATCCGGCATGACCCTTTGTACGTGTCACAAAAGACCTCGCTGGATCATCGCAAATAATAGCTCTAATTTTGACAGTGTACTTGTTGCCTTCAAATTCAAATCCTTCGCACTGAATATCTTTGTACTCATTCACAAATTCTTCGAGAAGTTCTGATGCTGATCTGGGCTTCGAGTTTCCATGGACTGCACCAATGATGAATGGATCTCTATGAGGTTCAAAAATTTGTCCAAGAATAGGCCATAATTGACTTTTAGAGCTTTTCGCTAACGGGAGACCATCAATATTCATATCAATTTGTATATGGTTTTCACTTTTTGATGAAAGTGTTCGCATTCTGAGCTGGTCTTGCAATGCTATTTTTAATCCATAATGAAAGTAAGAACCTGAATTTGTTTGTTTAATAGCGTTGTACCGTGGAGTACATAACAATGCTCGAGCAGAAGCAGGAAGGCCATCGATGGCATTATTGTCAAGAACGCCTAGTAACTTTGTGAGTGTAACTTGCGTGACATTACACTCAAGAGTCCATGAAACTAAACACTGCCGTAACGTTGGCACATTACACTTTGTGGCTGTATGAACCTGGTATACTGAATTCAAGTCACATGAAGATCTGTCTAGTTGTGGTATCAATTGATTTGAATCCGAAGGGGGCATTATATTACATTGGTCTGTTACTACAGGGTCATTATCATCTGTTAAGGTAGTTATGCCGCGAAGTGCATTTCTATAGAATCATCTGAAATTTTGACTATAGTTTTAATAACGTGGTATCTACCCAAACGATTTTTTCTAGAATTTTCGACCGTCTGAAACGCGGGATAATATTGCACTCAAAGTTGATACTTTTTATACATGTTGCCTGTGTAGAGTACATGAAAATCGCACATTTTCAATTTTAATATTTAAACGGTTCTATAGATCGTTACGGAAAACGAGCATATGGTCAAACAATATTTCATGATTATTCATGAGAAAAATCAGATTGATCTACCGCATAGTTTTGCTGATATATCAATCAAAATCAATCAAAGTAATTCAATTTCAACTAAAATTTCGCGTGGACGGACCGAGTGGTGGGAGAATACGGTGAAAAAAACAATAAGAAACAATACACGAAACAATCAGTCATAGTGTGCGTGTATCGGCATAGGGATCTATTCTCTCTGTGATAGTGTTTTGACGACACTCCCAGACGAAAATTTTTGGCATATTCAGTGATTCGATTGTCAAACTGCGCGCAGGAATTTTGGGACAGACTGTCGCGGCATAACTACCTTAATGGCTCAGATGGACTATGAGTTTGATCCATTGGATCGGCGTTGAATGCTGGGGCTGGTTCACTGGTCAATTGTTTAACTTGATCAATTTTTCCTTGTCGCGAAGCATCAGTTGTTTTACTTACTGCCATTCCCTTAAGTCTTCGATATTTTTGGGAGCGTGACAACTCTGAGAAATTCTTGCACTTCGGCATCATCTTTTTCATCCTGAATAATGTATTTATAAGAATTTATCTTTCAGTAACCAGAAATGGACCCAATTATAATAGTTTTGGCACTGCAGCACTACGGTTTTTAAATAATGAATCGCCACCAGAATGTGCTCCTGGGTATAATATAACAAAAAGATCCATGCATCTGTAGCAACATCAGTCGATAAGCATAATGGGAGAAGAAGTGGAAGTGTTCAATGTCTAGGACCCCTATTCAGTAACTCCGATTACGATCGTATTGATAATTTTACGATCGAGTGTGACGTCAGAGACCAATAAGGTTTCAAGAAAGACCAATCTACCCAATAGAGAGAAAGATTGATTGATATTTATTAATGCCCTAGTACAACTATGGGGCAAAGACATAACGAGATTAGAAAATACATGAACAAAATACATGAATAAGAACATAACTTAACTGAAATACAGAAAACAGAAAACTTAACTTAACTATAGATTAGATTATAGCCGTAGGGCTGAGCGGCTTGGCTCAACATAGTGCACTCCTACAACCTAATTTAAAAATAATACGGTAGATCGAGAATACATTAAAACTCAGTCACCCAATGCATCAGTGATGAATAAGAAGGATTCTTTCTCAAGTGGGCCACCCATTTTCGTCGTGGTCTCGAATTAATTTGATTATTTCCTCCAATGATTACCCTACTTTTTAGGAGTTTTGCTGAATTTTTGCAGATTTTTAGCACTGGGATATACGAAATATCTGGATAATCTGTTTATTTTACGTATTTATAAATTACTGATAATGAAAGAAAAATCAAAATACATGAAAGTTATGTTTTTTCATCAGCTTTCCAGTAAAAGTATTTTCAATTTTAATAGAATGACAGTTAGGGCTAAAAATGCCAAAAAACCCAGAAAAAAATGCGAAAAAAGGTGGTTTCAAGTTTTCGGGCCGCTTTGATTTTGATGAAAAAATTCGAGAAAGAGTCTCTCATTGCTCAGAGTTTACTGTGTAAATTTTATTATGGGACCGCCACTCCTTCCTAAGAACAAAACATCCGAAGATAGCCCAATGATTGTTTTTGTTCGTATGACAACTTGGAACGCTTTAGGAAGGATGGCGGTCCCATAATAAGATTTACACAGTAAACTCTGAGCAATGAGAGAGTCTTTCTCGAATTTTTTCATCAAAATCAAAGCGGCCCGAAAACTTGAAACCACCTTTTTTCGCATTTTTTCTGGGTTCTTTGGCATTTTTAGGCCTAACTGTCATGGTATTAAAATTGAAAATATTTTTACTGGAAAGCTGATGAGAAAACATAATTTTCATGTATTTTGATTTCTCGTTCATTATCAGTAATTTATAAATACGTAAAATAAATAGATTATCCAGATATTTCATATATCTACGCTCCTGCCAGTGCTAAAAATCTGTAAAAATTCAGCAAAACTCCTGAAAAGGAGGGTAATCATTGGAGGAAGTAACGAAATTAATTCGAGACCACGACGAAAATGGGTGGCCCACTTGAGAAAGAATCCTTCATAAAATAGATGTCATTAGTCATTAGTCAGCCTGGATAGAGTGATGCATGGAATTTGAATTTAGAATATAAATAATAACAAAACAGATAGTAATGAGAAGATACAATCTAGTTGTGAAGAATTTATAATGTAGTGACGATAGAAGAATGTAGAGAGAGAGAGAGAGAGAGAGAGAGAGAGAGAGAGAGAGAGAGAAAATTTATCTGTCCCTGGAGGAATAAAATAAAAAAAAATAAGATAAAAAAATAAAATAAAATATAAAAAAAATAAATTAAAAAAAAAATAAATAAATAAATAGAATAAAATTAAAATATAAAGATCGACAGCATGTGGTGAGATGTAAAGTATAGAACTATGAGTATAATCGTTATGTGATATAAACTATAAAAATAAAGTAAGGATATAGAATGTGAAATCGAGATTTGCATAGAAGACGTAAAGTAAAAATATAAGTTGTAGAATATAAAATACGCTATGCACTATGTATTTTTATATAGTAACATGACTCGATACTTAAAATAAATAAAAGTAAAAAGAATAAAGTCGTAGTTAAAATTAAGATAAAAAGCGAGAGAAATAATGGAAAACAAGACAAAAAGAGCTCATCCGATCGTTTCGTCAACGAAACGTTTTTTTTTTTTTTAGCCCCCACAGAAAAAAAAAAACAGAAAACGTCCGTCCCCTATTTCCTAATTATTATGTCAAAACATGATATTGATCTATTTTCCGGTAGCTTATACACAAAACTAAATGCAACAAGCATGCAATGAATAGACATGTGCAATGTTCACCTGCCTTGTTTGGAATATAAGAGGTTATGTTGGCCGGGGAATCGGCACGTGCTGCAGTACGAGTGGTACGAGATCAATTCATTCATACACGGAAAAAATGTCGGGTGAGCCGCGCGCCCGTATCTGGTTATGCCGACGCACCGAATATGCGGTGGCGCTGCGCGATCATGTGGTAGTGCAGTCGCCTGCCCAACATTTTTTCCGTGTAATAATATCATATTAGAGAACTACTTACTTTGCGCTGTGTGAAGAAGATCTGCTTCGCAGTTTATCAACACCACTCTTAGCACTTACGAGCTGGATGATGTAATATCTGCAGTTATAACTGTAAGATTTTCACGGACGCTACCCGTAATGGCGTTCGCGGCAGATAAACAGCGGCCAGCGCGTGTATGCATACGATAGTGCTCGATTCAACCGCGCTGCAAGCGCCACTACGCACAAGACGGCTATGACGTCTTTAAGGCGTCTTTAGCTGGTCTTTATAACTATGTCTCTCAGCTGTTTAACAAAGACGTCTTTGGATGTCATTCATGCATCAACTAAAAGACATCCTTTGGAAGACATCTAGAAGACGTCTTTTGTGGCATAAGTGTTGTCTGGGAGGCGACGTCGTGAAGGCCTCAGCTGCGGCGATAATGAGGAGGATAAACCAGCCCGGATGAGGGTGGATATGACAATATGATACATACAACAACATAATGTAAATCCTAATCAACCGAGACTGGAATGTATTTCTTTTTTTATTACTGTGCGATGCATTTCTCTTTTTGTTTCTGTCATTATTTTGTGATGTATCTCTCTCTGTATTTCTCTTATTTTTCTCTTGTTTCTCATGTTATTTTGTAATGTATTTCTCTTTCTGTTTCTGCCATTATTCTGTGATGTATCTCTCTCTATATTTCTCTCGGCATTTTGTAATGCACTTCTCGTTGTATTTTTCTCACAAGTAACGTTACGCAAGTGTCACTCTCCGATTTTAATCAAACTATGACAAACTTGTAGAACGGTCAAAAATAATTGACACATATTTTTTTATATGTGCAAAGGCACACGGAAAGACAAACTGCGCTCCTAACCTCTCGAGACTGAGAGCGTCAGCCGCTCATAGTACAAGGATAAATACACTTCCCGCTGGTTGGCGGGTGACGCTACCAGCTTGCGTGGACTCTCATGGTCTCACTCGACTGGGACGGCAGAGCTCCCAGTCGCTGTGAGTTTGAGAGCTCGCCGCACGCCGTCCAAAACCATCGTATATTGAATTACTTTCTCCTTCCGAATTTGGACGATCGATCTATATCATGGAAATTTTTTTTCATACATATCAATCTGCTTATTAACATGTGATTGGTAGATCATGAAATTGTTCATTTTTGTAATTCAATACAGGAATAATAAACGACAAACGTGATACGTTGTCAATAAAAAATTCTGGAGATATTTTTATTTCTGATATTTGAAACAAAGTTCATTCAAACACATATTTTTTTCTACATAAAGCTAAAAAACTATCAAGAATTGAAAATTTGGAATTATAAAATTTTCTTGTTTTTTTTTCACAAACGTGATATTAAAGAGAAATATTTTCCACACTCAAAAAAGAAATGTTTTCCAGACTACCATCAAAATTTGAAAGACGATTCCCAAGTTACGATTAAGGGGGGGGTAAGGTCAAATCATACGAAAAAAGCCATGTTTTCGTGATTTTTTTTCTGACGACGCAGTTAAAATTTCTTTACTCAACCAATGGTACATTGAAGTATGACATTCGAAGAATGTTTCATCAAATTTTTACAAAGAAATATTAAAAAATACGGCAATGGCAGCAATTGTTCGGACGTGTCTCGAAAAAAAGTTGAATTGCGGTGCCCCTCATAACTTGGTGCTGGATCATCTGAAATCAAAAAATCAAAGTTCATTCGTTAGATAATAGTTTTCCCCAGGTAACGCTGTCGAGTTTTTTTTTTTAATTCCAATTTTTTCATTTTTTCGAACACTTTGAAGTGAAAAACACAATTTTTTGGGAAAAAATCGGCTAATTTGTTATTGCGAAATCAAAATTATGAAAAAAAAAAAAAAAAACTCGACAGCGTTACCTCGTAAATGATGTACAGAAATAGTGTTTCAAATTTCAAAAGGATCGGTGCAGTAGTTTTCAAGTTATCAGGGGCACCGACTTTAAAAACGTGAGTTGTGGGAAAAACGCTTTAAAGTTTTGAACACAAAAAAATCCAGTTAAAACGTTTGTAAGCGAATTTTATCGACATACTTCACACTGAGTCATCAATGCCAGGTCCATAGAGGATGTTGCTGTCATCGATGATGTCTAATGCATCTTTTTGCGACTGCCTACGACGAATCCTGCCTTCTTTGGTTTGTCGTTCAGCTTCCTGCTCTGCTCGGCTTATGCGTGTGGAGTCAGTGGATCGCGCCCAGTCATGAGCGCTTAATCCACTACTGATTCCCATGTCTTGCATGAAGGTGAGTAAAGCAAACGAACCTTCATTGAAGACACTGGCTGCCACATAAGCTGCAATTTCAACGACGACAGAGGTTCCACTCAACAACTTTCGCACGACACTTTGATATGAAATCCAAGACCTTCTTTCTTAGTCGAACGAAAATTTACTTTTCCATCACACTTCACACACTTCACTAGCGTAGCAATTGTTGCAAAGACCAATAAAAAATCAATTACCCTATAATGTTTTTCAAGATCCTCCGTAATTTGATCTTGAACGGTCATTTTTATTTTTTTAGCTGACGCGCTTATTGTCGTAACGTCTTCGCTTTTCCGTTTGTGGGGAGGTAAAATTTTTTTGGGTCGATGTAATCTCGAACTAACTGATTGTCTATCAGATCTTGAAATTTTTTTTGGCATTTTTGTAATAATTTAACAACAAAAATTAATGAAAACGGAGCTGAAATTATGCGAAAATAAGAACGCGCGGATACGTCTGCTCGATAGGATATTTCCTGCTGACTGAATTTTGTACGCCACACTGACAAAGTATACAGACCAGGTATAAACACGTTTGTCCTTGCCTTGAAATTTCCATAGATGGAGAGCAAAACATCTGCCGGGTAACAATAGCGCGCTCGGGTCGGGGTGCTCGAGTCGGGTCGGGTATAGGTACAAAAATCCGGCAGGTATAAAAATACTCATAACTTCGTCAATTTTGCTCCAATTAACTTGAAATTTTGACACAATATTCTTCAGATATTGCGGATTCAATTTCAAAAATAAAAAAAAAATGCAAAAAAAAAAAAATTAAATACCTTACCCCCCCCCCTTAAGTGGCACATGCATGGTGCTGAAACGCACCGATAACCAAAACAAAGGATAGAAAAAGAAGTTACGATTAACGATACTAAATATCTTAATATTTTTCTAATTATAATTTTTTTTTTTTTCAAATAACAGTAATCGGAGATCATAGGATAAATGTGTTATCTAGTAGTAATTTACTTTACTGCAAAAATACAGAATTCATTTACGAAGAGTAAAATTTACAGAGAAAACCTTGATACCTATCCCTAACTCGCAACACAAAAAGGCGCATGGGCACGCCACGACGGAATCGCAATCGTCTCTCTCGATTGGGAGGCCTGGCGTCCCAGGTCCGTTGGCACTCGAGCGTCCCTCACTTGCGCCACCGCGCGTTCAGCGGGAGACAGTACACCGACCACATGAGTGGTACTGCTATTACACGATAGGTTGGTACGCTGGGAGCGCAGTTTGTCTTTCCGTGCAGCATTCCAAGGGTGGTAACAACCCGATGCATTTTTAGCCACCTCGAGAAATGGCGGGTGACAACTTCAATACAAGGCATTTCGGAAGGAAATGTTCATAGGATAAGTTGTAAACTTTCAAAACATGCATCCGTTTTCACCGTTTTTCACGTTTTCAATGATTGTTAGCTCACAATTAACGAGCTTTGAAGAAAATGACAAAAATTTCAACCCTCTAAATTGGCAGAGGATTCTGACCATAAAATAAAAATATGAATTTCCATGTACGAACTGCAAATTGGCCCTGACCTGGCCTTGACACCGGCAGTGAAGGTCAATCCAATACCATCATTCGATGATGCACGTTTTAAAGATCTATAACTTTTGTTACAAACATTTCCTTCCGAAATGCCTTGTATTGCAGTTGTCACCCGCCGTTTCTTGAGGTGGTTAAAAATGCATCGGGTGGTTACCACGCCTAGAATGCAGCCTTTGCACGCATAAAAAAATACGTGTCGAGTATTTTTGACTGTTCTACAAGTTTTTCATAATTTGATTAAAATCGGAGAGTGACACTTGGGTAACGTTACTTGTCAGTGTTCTGTGATGTAATTCCGGGGAAACAAAAAAAATGTAGGCTAACGTTTACCCCTGACTTGTCAATATGCATGAATGACTACGTACTACTGTACTCAACTATGTTTAAGCTGTCGCACTGCAATACCACTGTTCCTTTTGTAAGACACAAAATATTTATCTGTCGTCCGTAGAGTTTTCAATTTTTGTAATCATTTTTTGTAAAATATACCGATGTACAGTCGGGCAACAAAGTTCTTGTAGGGTCGAAATTCAGGCGCATGCTAAACCGCATAAGTCTGAATTTCGACCCTACAAGAACTTTCTTGCCCGACTGTACAAGAAAATGAACAAGGGCCATTCCACGTGAACCGGATCAGTCACCTCTCAGATATTTCTTTAATTTTGCGTGACGATTGTCCTCGGGGAGTTAGATTTTTGTGCCAAAGGATTTTTCAATTAGTGCAAAATTCGAGCAAGGTTTTTTTTCAAAAATTCATAACTCCGCGAAAAATGACAGTAGACTCAATTTTTTTTTCGTTCACGCGGAAAGTATCATAGAATGTATAAAAAAATATGTACTTTGAGAAAAGTTTGTTCATCCATTTTTTATTCGACAATTAAGTTTTCAAAGATTTTTATAACAGGGTGGGACACGATCAAAAACATTTTTTTAAATACTGACATATACTTTGCACTATACTACAGCCTGTGAATTAAATTTAAGAACGTGTTATTTTTTGGTTTCGAGTAAAAAAATCGCTAAAGTTGGCGGCGCGCGCCAATTCCGAGTCGACGCCGCGTGGAACGTAATGGCGTGCGTTAGACTGGTGTTCACCGCTACTCGACGGACGCGTAGCTGCGGTATTCGAGAGTCATTTTTACAATGAGCGACACGATTTAAAAATCTGTAAAAAAATACTGTATATTCCCAATGGCAACTATAAGCGATACGTTGAGTTTCAAGAACGTGTTCTTTTTCGTTTTTGAAATATTGCAGCTTAAAATTTTAGCATGTATGCTGAGCTGTGTGCTAAGATTTCAAACTGCAATAGTTCGAAAACGGAAAAGAACACGTTCTCGAAACTTAACGCATTGCTTATAGTTGCCATTGGGAAACAACTATAGTATTTTTCTCAGATTTTTAAATCGTGTCACTCAATGTGAGAATGACTCTCGAACACCGCTGTACGCGTCCGTCGAGTATATGTATGCTCAGCATACATGCTAAAATTTGAGGCTGCAATATTTCAAAAACGAAAAAGAACACGTTCTTCGAAACTCAACGTATCGCTGATAGTTGCCATTGGGAAACTACAGTATTTTTTTCAGATTTTTAAATCGTGTCACTCATTGAGTGCTATTCCATCGTGGGGTCAGAGTCGGGTTAGAGTTAGTTTAGTCCGCGCACTCTAGCGGTGGAAACGGGCGGGATCAGAAAACGGTGCGTCTATTTCCATCGAGGGTCAGAATCAGGTTTAAAGTTGGTTTTGTCCGCGCGATTAAGCGGTGGAAACACCTCGGGTCGACCGAAACTCTACCCAGTTAAAATTCTGGGTCGGGTCGAAATAGACTCAGCTGAAATTCAGTACTGCCAACTCGACAACTTTGTTTGCGTGGCGAATAATTCAAGTTGTGAAGCAGTGGCACATGGCACCGATAGCCAAACAAAGGGCAAGTTTTGAAACGTTATTAAAGAACAATGGAAACAATTGTCGGCGAGAGTTTCTATGAAGATAGTAAAAGAAAATCATGGTGCGTCACAGAAACTGAGTGCTTTTTATCAATTGTGAAAGAATTGAACGTCATCCGTTTGATGGATGGGAAGAAATTCCGAACTTCGGATATTTTCCGAAAAGTGGAGGAGCTTTTTAAGGCAAGAGGGTACGACAGGACAGCAACACAACTTTCGGACAAATTTAAAGCAATGAAAAGTATGTAAATTACGAAGCAATACTTTAAGTATGGGCTTAGGAATAAGTCTAATTGTTAATGTAAGTTCATACTATAAACTTCAGGTTAACGTATGTAGCGAAACTGAACCTTGAATTTCCTTTGTGATTGAAGCCTTTACATTTCACTTTTTTTCATTTTTATATTCGTTATTTTACAGAACGGTTCATCACAGCGATAAACGCAATGTCTAAAAGCGGGGCAGGAACAGCAGCGAAAAAACAATGTGCATTTTACGACGAACTTGACGACATATTCAGTTATCGACCAACTGCGAATCAAACTGGCGTGGATTCAACTGTATTACAATCTTCGGTTTTGGGTACGGTTTATTAACGTTCAAGATTCTTGTTTCTTATATTGGGATCCTTGGAATGGGCGTGGCTTTGAAATTTTAGCCTTGATAGAGTAGTTCTATTTTCGTCACTAGTTGGCGTATCGAGGTTCTAAGCCCTCTCATTGGTTACTGTAGCCTTGATAGAACAGTTCTATTTTCTGCCACTAGTTGGCGTATCGAGGTTCTAAGGTTCCCAATATATTCAATGTTCTGGTATCCTGTTAAGAATAAGTGGATCCCTCAATTAATTGTCATAAATTGTAGCGTATATTGATACACTCGTAGCACAGATACAAAATTCATTATTGGTCAACAATGTGTTCGTGTTTAGATGAGGACAATTCCGGTTACTATGCCAGTGATCATGAAGTTTCGAGTTTGATTTCAAAGCAACACAGTACGCCGAAAAACAGAAAATCCATCGAACCAAAGGCAGGTTGTTCCAGAGCGCCAGCAACATCTTTCACGCGTGAAAAGAGTCCGATTTCACCTGCGTCGCCAAACATCAGCTATTTTTCGGACCACAACACCGATGATCCGAGCTTCAGATCCACCTCTAGATCTTCATCCTGCATTTCTAATGCTCGTGATGGGCAATAATACTCATCTTTCCAAGAAACCGAAAACCTGTTGTGTAACTAACCCAGAAACCGCACGATCTGGTCTTAAGAACATAATGAATGAATTCACAGAGAAAATGATGGAATCACAAAATGATTTGCTGGAAAAGATGCTAATTGAGCAACGTCAATTGGATAATAACATGATGACGCAATATAACAATATTTTCATCATTCTAGCCTCAAAATCGCAACTTCGTTGCGATTTTTCGGCAATCCTGATGAAAAATAATGATCGTTACTTGTAAGTAAAGGCTTTTTGACGAACCTCGTTACAGCACTCGCCTTCGGCTCGTGCCGTAAACCTCTCGTTTCGTCAAAAAAGCCTTTCCTTACTCGTAATGAAATGTACTATTTTACACAACAGACGCAAATGTTACTCGCAGGTCTCCGTAGCTTGGGTAAGAGTGTACCAACTAACTTGGTACCAATTCCCGATTATGTCTCTCCCTCAATACCTTCAGCATCTGTAATGTTTCCTAACACTCCACACGACATGAACAGAGTACAATCAAGCGATATATGTAGTGATCTGCCGCAAATGACACAGGCTCACCAAGAATCTGTTCCCCCTCAAAGTCCAGTTACGGCATTCACCACTAGCCCACCTGTCCATTCCATCCGGCCTAGAGTGATATCGCAAGGGTCACTCATCAAAACGACCATTGTTAGAAGTGCAAAAAAAGTGGATCAACAACTCCCACCAATCGCTGCAACAAAATCGTTTACCTCTGCCAATTATTCATATAGCGTACCATCGAGTAGTAAATCAGTACAGCTGATATGTGGCAACGACGATGAGGATTCAGACTTGAAATTTGAGGATGTAGAATTTTTAGATCAGGATTAACCAAAATTTAACGCATAAGAAGACTGAATAAGTTACAATAAGTCATAATCATAGTTTTTTACCTTTATACTTTATTACTAATGCTACGTTTCACAAGTAAGTGTTTGAGATTTTTATTTAGTTTAGTATTAAGGGGACCAGTACAGCGACTGTTCGAGAAATTATCATAGTCCGAAATAAATTTATTTTATAACCAAAGTTCATTTCACATGAAAATATTTTTCTTTTTCAAAATCATGTGTCGTAAGGATTTTAGAGCACCGTTGGACCGATTCAGGTCATCTTGGACTCATTTTCTTCAGAAAACAAATCCTCATCATGTGAATGTAGGAATTTTAAAATAAAAAATTATGTCATAAGTTATGATCAATTTACCAAATTTGCAAAAATTGTTATCACTCATTTCTTAAATAACTTGGCCAAAACGAGAATTTTACAAAATTCCTACATTCACATGATGAGGATTTGTTTTCTGAAGAAAATGAATCCAAGATGACCTGAATCGGTCCAACGGTGCTCTAAAATCCTTACGACACATGATTTTGAAAAAGAAAAATCTTTTGATGTGAAATGAACTTTGGTTATGAAATAAATTGATTTCGGACTATGATCATTTCTCGAAAAGTCGCTGTACTGGTCTCCTTAAGATATTGTTATCGATACCAAAGTAGTCATCGCAGTACAAAGATTAAGATTAAAATTAAGTAAAGCATTTTCAAGATATTGATATCACTTAAGATAAATATGTATTTCATGTTTCTCAAGAATCTGTTGCACCTGTTATATATTTTTGATAAAATTTATAATAAAATGTCTATGAAACCATTGTGGATTGATTTGTCATTTTGCAAATTAAAAACTCTAGAAACCTGTTTTTCGGATTAACAATATCACAAGGATGATCTTTGTAAGGGAAATTGTGCAACGTGATTCATCAGCACATCTCTAATGCTTTGTGCGTCCAAGTTATCATATTCGCGTAATCTTAGGTTATCAGGTTGTGGAAAAAGTATATTCGCTTCATCAATGTCTTGCATCCACGCATATCTGAATTCCTGTTTGTTGAATTCGACTATATTATGGAGGGTGCAGCAGGCAGCCACAATATGCGGTACAAAACTGTGATGCACGTCAATCCTTTTCAGGAGCCGACGCCAGCGTGCTTTTAAACGTCCAAACGCAAGTTCCACATCCACACGACCAGTGTTCAAATGAACATTAAACGATTCTTCTTCGGGTGTTAAACGTCTACTTCTGGTATATCCTTTCAATAGCCATGGAAGCAAGGGATAGGCGGGGTCTCCCATTATCATGAAGGGTATTTCAATACCGTTTAGTGCCACTGTTTTCTGCAGGTTATTTAACATCGTTAATTGAAATGAGCTTGTTTTTTTTTTTTTTTTGCTTTGAAAATACAAGTGTGGCTTTATTTATACTAATAACGACTTTGGAACTGTGAATAGTTCCCATATTTAACACTGTAAATGAATAGACATTGTAGATGTGGAAAATAATAGCCAAGATATCTCACCTGTGGTATTAAATTTACGTAATGCTGAAACACCCTAGACCGTCTGAAAACTGCTGCGTCGTGAGATGAGTCAGGAGCTTGACAGTTTATATTCCTGAACCTGAAGAATAATCGTTTGAAACATTGTATATGAGATTTATTCGTACTAGGCTTACACTATGTTTCTTAGTAATACCTCAGTGTATTATCAACCACCGCTTGTAGAACCATTGACGGCCAGCCTTTTCGATTTACATAATCTCTGTAACCGTCCGTAGGCGGTAACATGGGTATGTGGGTACCATCAATTGCCCCAATAATTTGAGGGATATGTGTGCGTTCTTCGTATACCGCAGAAATCATACTGCACTCGAATTCCGTAGGCAATTTAATCCACTCTGGTTGAAGTACTTTGTTTATAGCTCCGGCTACTTTGTGGACACAACGCCACACCGATGTCTTGTGCACTCCGAATAAGTTGCCAATAACTCTGTATTCACAACAGCTTGCAAGATAATAAATAGTGATTGCAATTGCCTTTTGCACAGAAATCGGCTCTCTAGCTACCAAGAATGGCTTGTTTCCTTGTAAACTATCTTGTAGCATCTCACAAATATAATCGAATACGGATTTCTTCATCCTGAAACTTTCAAGCCAGTCTTCATCCAAGTATTCTATCAGAACTATACGTTCCCAGAAGCCTGAGCTTCTGATTTCGGACCAAAACCTGGGAGACCTTCTTAGACTTTGCATAGCAAGTACGTCGGCGAAGGTTATCGAATTGGTATTGATTGGATTAAATAGTGTAAACAACAATCTTCGCACTGCTTTTCGACGATGCTCTTTGAAAATTTCAAATAATTTGTGCATATTACTAAAATACTGATTAATCAGGAGCACTGCTTTCGGATCCATGCTTGTATTGTTTAACGGCGCGTTTATGTGTATACCGTAAGGAGTAGTGGATATTCCGATACCATAACCTAGCAATCACGTGCTATTAGAAAACAGTTGGTAACGTTCAACTTCCACGCTAAAACGTATCGATGGAAACGGGCGGGATCAGATAAACGTGGTCCCTTGTTTCCATCGAGGGTCAGAGTCGGGTCAGAGTCGGGTTTAGAGTTGGTTTTGTCCGCGCGCTCTAGCGGTGGAAACACCTCGGGTCTTCCCAAACTCTACTTACGGAGTGTTTCCACCGCTGGAGCGCGCGGACAAAACTAACTCTAAACCCGACTCTGACCCGACTCTGACCCTCGATGGAAACAAGGGACCACGTTTATCTGATCCCGTCCGTTTCCACTGCTAGAGTGCGCTGACTAAACTAACTCTAACCCGACTCTGACCCCACGATGGAATAGCACTCATTGTGAAAATGACTCTCGAATACCGCAGCTACGCGTCCGTCGAGTAGCGGCAAACAGCAGTCTAAAGGCCAACGCGCACTACGCGGAAGCGAAGCGAAGCGAAGCGCGGCGAAGGTATCGGAAGCGAAGCGCGGCGAAGGCATCGGAAGTGATCCGAATATAAAATAATTTTTCGTTAGCTATCGGATGCTGTAGGCTGGTCCACAGCTTTATTTTTAATTGACCTTTTATCATTCTCACACTTTTTTATCTTTAGGTCATGGAACAACATTCATTCAATTGGTATGAATTTTTGTAAGGTGATTAGGCACGATTGCATAGCGGAGTGCCTATTAAATTCGTCATCGCAGAAAACGTCGAACTGAAAAAAAATTCTTTTCAAAAAGGTGGAGCTTTATAGTATTGACACTAAAACTGCTGGTTAAATCTGAAATTAAACGTAATTCGTAATCCTCTCACACTTACACATGATGACTATTGTAAAATATTGACTTCACACACATATCGTGTCCCTAATGCCATAAAGGCATATCGTCGTTATAGGCGTTTATGGCATACTAATGCCAAAAAGGCATATAGTTTTTTCAAACTTCGCTTATCGCTTTGAAAATATGAAAAACGCATAGAAAGTTAAAAAAAAAAAAAATCAGTTTTCCTAAAACCAAAAGGGCCTATGTCCCAAAAGATATGCCTTTTTGGCATTAGTTCTTTATTTTTTTTTCGAATATTCATTTCAAGTGATTCTGAAGCGATTGGGAGAATAAAAAAATTTATATGCCTTTATGGCTCTTAGGGTAGATCTATATACAGCGTATGCCTTAATGGCATTAGGGACGCGATATCAATTGATAGAACTGTCTGAATTGATAATGGTCTCATGTTGTTGCATTTTTATTTTCAGCCTCATACATTTTCATAATTTTTCATAGAGTTATTCTGATAACTTTTTATCGTATTCTTATACGCAAGCCTGCAATCCTTTTTAACCCGCTGGGCTACACCTGGGTCACTAGTGACTCGGCTTCCTTCTACAAAAAAGAGGCATTTTGCGAAATATTCGCGACTTCTCGTCTTCATTTTCAAATAACTTTTTATAAAATGAAGATATAATATTCGTCCTTGCATAGTCTTACTCGAGACATTCTGACGATTCCATTTCACTATAAAACTGTCAAAAACAAACATTCTGGATCACTTTTATAAAGGGTAGAACTTTCGGGTCACTGGTGACCCAGGGTGTACTTCAACGTGGCGACGGAAAATGGTGTAGCCCAGCGGGTTAAACAAACTATTTATTCATTGCAATGTGAGTCGATTTTGCGTTGAATCATATGGTTCAAATGCTTCCAATGGTTGTTCACAAGGATTCGTATTTTTGTAAATGAGGAAAAAAATACATTAGATAAATTCACTCATCGTATAGTGACTTGCAAATTATCTAACAAATTATGTAATGGGAGATAATCGAAAAGTGGAACATTAAAAAAGGTAGTAAGCTGTGGTTCATAGCTTGGTTGATTTAATACGAAACTTCCATATTGCTATCGTTGCCGACTGTTATTTTAACAGCCATTGCAGTTACGTAAGGCAAAGTCAACGTACATAATTTAAAAAATTATGTCGCACAGCGATGAAACGTTTATACTTTTGGTCGAGAAATACAAAGCGATTTACGACATGAGTGATCTACGGTATTCGAATCAGCAGTACAAAGATAATTGTTGGCACGATATTTCTAGGGCAATGCAGCTACCGAGTGAGTAGACTGGCAATTTAACAAAAAAAAAAAAAAATTAATAAAATTGTACTGTTCTCCACATGTGTACTTGGCGAGACTCTACCGAGTCTATTGATAATTTTCTTGAGCTGCAAATTTTTTATTTATTTATTTTTTTGCAATCGTGTAGTCAAAATTCATTATGGTGAACTAGAAATTAAAAATTTTGCTGAGTTATGAACTATATATGATCATAATGCAAGATATGATTTACTGTGCTATATTTAAAAAAAAAAAAAAAAAAATGGAAAAATTTACGTAATTTGAAGAAAAAAAAAAATCCCAGATTTCGGCTGCGCAGTATTCGTAGCCTGGTTAATTTCCCCTCATACCCATTCTGGCTCTTTCAGTCTGCCATTCAACACTGCCCATCGGAGACACAAAATAGTCCTTGAATTTTTCTCTGATGTTGACCGCCTCAATCGCCGAATTGCCACCCGTGTTCCTTACAGCGTTCGCGCCGTGATTTTCTTCAATATTGTCAGGGATAAAATTTTGTACGGTATCTCTAATAAAATTATGCAGGCAGCATGTAGCCAGGATCACTCTGTCTACATATTCTGGCTTCATTTTGATTCTGCGCTGGTATATTCGAAATTTTTGGGTCAGTATTCCAAACGCATTTTCGGAAACTCACCTTGCTCGGGACAGTCGATAATTAAAAATCTTTTTCGTCTCATCCTCACGTGATTGCGCACCAGGATATGGGCGCATTATATTCCTCCTAAAAGGGAACGCTTCGTCACCGACGATTACGTGTGGAAGTGGATGTACACTTCCAGGTGGCGGCTTATCGTCAGGCACGTTGAAGTTGCCATCATTGAGGGCCTTGCCGAAGGTGCTTTTCGCGAAAATGCCGCCGTCGCTATTTTTGCCGTAGGCATCAACGTCCACGGCAATGAATTTATAGTCGGCATCTACTAGGGCCATTAGGACGACGCTGAATGATTTTTTGTAATTAAAATACATGGACCCAGTATTTCCCGGCGCTTCGATCACTACATGTTTCCCATCCAACGCACCAATGCAATTCGGAAAATTCCATCTTTCTTTGAAAACACTTTCAATCTTTCTCCATTTATTTACATCAGGTACTGGCATCACAATTGGGGATAGTCTGTCCCAAATCACCGAACAAGTGTCGTGAACAATCTCACGTACGGTTGTGTCACCCAATCGGTAACTCGACGCAATAGCCTTGAAAGAATTCCCAGTCGTTAAATATCTATAGCAAAAATTTTAATTTCTATTAAATATAATTAAAGTATTGAATCATTGTGAAATAACTGTAATTTTCTATAATTTCCGTAATCCATACCTCAATTGTTGATTATCTTAGACATCGCATCGACATCTTCAAACCGGCCAGTAGAAATGTGCAAATCAAAAAAGAAAAATGTACCGACTACTCCTGACTCAAATTTATCATGTACGCTTATCGATTATTTGAAAAAAAGACAAGGTGACGGCAAGCAAGCTGCTGGGCACAAACAAACACCTAGTGCATTGATGAACTTTTTCGTTGCAATGGCACAAACTGTAGAAAAATTTCCAGTCAAGGATCAAGTAGACATTAAAGCTAAATTATTTACAGCAGTTGACCAGTGTGAGATGCGTATCGCAAATACGCGTTCAAGACATTTTAATAGGAATCAACCACCATACGATGACGATCAGCGTGATTATGAGAATAACCGCGATTATGACAATTACCGTGATTATGACAATTACCGCGATTATGACGATAACCGCGATTTAGTAAACTTGTCAGGTGGGTCGGGAAACCTCCAAATAATAGAGGATCCAACAGATCCTACTTTATCTGGTACATTGTTCACTTTATAGTTTATATATGGGCTTTTCCATGCCAACTGACCTGGTCGCTGACCCTCGACATTTTTGATTTCCCCAATTTTTTTTTATATGATAGTTGTCGAATAATGAGAAACATTCACCAATTTTCAGACCTTCATCTCAATCCGCCTTCGCGTTATGAATTTTCGAAAAATCAACGAATCATTACATTTGTTCAACTTCAATTAATCGTGACTCTGGATAAAAAACCGATATCGTCATAAACAAATACGTCATCATCTTTGTCTTGGATTGCACTTTAACATAAAAATAGCTTAAAAAATGTGCAACCTAAATTTAATCTGTTTCATACGCTTTGAAGTATAAAAAATCAATTTTCGTCAATTTCGACCCCTTCGATTTTCTTGAAAAAGATGACACGTATTCTACAGCTCAAGCCCGAATTTTCAGGACCAAAACGAAGACGGACCTCCAATTCCTTCTATTTTATTTTGATTTTTGAAATTTATTTGTGTGTCGATTTATTGACAATAATTACAATAAATTCTTTTCGAATAACGAATCAAATGAATATCGGTGAAAATGCGGGTGCCAGGGGCGCTGCAAGCGGTTGCCATTCATTTCTTTCATCTCATTGTATTAGCGTCATTTGAAGTAACATAATGTCGCCAATAAAGTTTCACGACCGTTGCTGTAATCCCTTCAATAATCAAAAACACAAAAAGTTAAAAGCCTTGCGATATGTGTCTGAACATCTACGAGTTGAATGGCAATTGGAGAAATATGATCGTGTCTGTCAAACCTGCTACCGTAAACTACATACGAACGATTCCTCTGACATTAATGAGAATATTGTGGATTTTAATTCCGTTCAAGGCGATGATGATGTTTCCGACAGTGTTAGTGTTGGTGCATTATCTCAATTAAGTCTTCACACCACATTGCCTGTAGTTAATGAAGCTCTGCAGCTATTAAACGAGTCTCCAATTCCTGCGAAAAAATCGAAGACTGAGTCGTATCTCAAGAAAAAAGTTGATAATGTCGCTCAGAACTTAAAAAGATCGTTAGGAGTTGACAGTGACTCTGATTTCGCTGCTCAAGTCAATAACGCGGATGCTTGTGATATGATTGTAAGACTTAAAGCAAAATTTCATGATGAAAATACAAGCAAGGCCGCGAAAATACAAATTTTGACTATATTGCCATCAAATTGGAGTAAAAATAAAATCGCAGAAGTTATGGGTACAACTGAAAACCACAAAAAGCACCTTTGGTGCAAAAACCTTTCGCCAAGTCCATTAATGTGTAGACTACCAAAAAATAATCAAAAGTTGTGCTCGCTCGCTCGCTGCGCTCGCTCACTCGATGGGTTGATGATTATCAACATACAAAAGCATCGAAATCAGATACAACTGCCAAGTACCTGTAGAATGATAAAAGTTTGGAATCGAAAAATTTGTTCAAACTAAATAACGTTGTACTCGTTCGCTCGCTGCGCTCGCTCACTCGATTGGCTTATGATTATTGATTGAAAAAACAATTCGGATGAAGAAATTGAAGACGTCAATATTTATCTAAAAATATTCATAACGAAAAAATAATAAAAAAAAATTGTAAAAAAAAATTTGGAGTCCGTGGTACGTTGGCGGGCCAATGTTTGAATATCTATAAGATGACATTGACATGGTTCGCGATCGATATTTCATCATTCTTTTTCTATAAAAGGCCCCCCAAGTACCACTTCCTCCAAATTTTTTTTTACAATTTTTTTTTATTATTTTTTCGTTATGAATATTTTTAGATAAATATTGACGTCTTCAATTTCTTCATCCGAATTGTTTTTTCAATCAATAATCATAAGCCAATCGAGTGAGCGAGCGCAGCGAGCGAACGAGTACAACGTTATTTAGTTTGAACAAATTTTTCGATTCCAAACTTTTATCATTCTACAGGTACTTGGCAGTTGTATCTGATTTCGATGCTTTTGTATGTTGATAATCATCAACCCATCGAGTGAGCGAGCGCAGCGAGCGAGCGAGCACAACTTTTGATTATTTTTTGGTAGTCTACACATTAATGGACTTGGCGAAAGGTTTTTGCACCAAAGGTGCTTTTTGTGGTTGATTTCACTACTTTTTGTAAAATTTTGCTTGACCACCTAATAATTGTGCTCGCTCGCTACGCTCGCTCGGTTTCTTTGTACTATTTCGTACCGCCCGAAGTCCCTCGATAAGCAGGAACGTCAACAGCAATGAGCACGCGTGTGCTCATAATTTTGCCCAAGTCTCAAATTTGTAGACTGACGCGTAATTGACCACCTAATAATTGTGCTCGTATTCATTGTTGAATTATATCACAAGACTCGTTACAATCTCGCTTAGTAATAAACGTCGCTTCAGTAACTGTGAAATAAATTGAGAAGGTAGAAGAGTAGAATAGATTAGTAGTTCGTTCGGTTCTGGGATAGGACTCTGTTGTCAAGTTAGTCAGAAATAGACAAGAATTATGGAGTCTGTCTGAGGGACTCGATATTTGAGTAATATCGGTGCCTTTTCCTCATAGTTTCTGTTCATTATTATATTTATTTATACCTATATCATTTTTATCTACTCTTGTAGTCTTGCCACTTAAGACAATGACAATTGGTATCTGAAAACGATAAATTCCTAATTTATATTTTGTTCAATGTTGTCTCAAAGTCCAATATCTGTAGTCTGTGATGCACCGAGATGATTATCTAGAACTTGAATCACTTAATTCGATATTTTCATACTGAAAAATAGACTTATCAAACTCAAACGCACTTCAAACGTGTAAAATATAATTTACTGAAGTTCAATGCAAAATGGTGACGTAGAGTGAATATTATCAGTCTAATACACTGCATCGACGTAGAGAATAAAATAAAGCTGATCGTAGTCTAATGCACAATGTTGGCTTACGGTCTGGTTTTGACTAGACTATACGAAGATATAACAATCCGCTACAAAATTAAACAATCCGTAAAAAAGGTTGTGCAATGAATAAATAAATATAAATGAGAAATAAATGGTTTTTATAATTTTCATGATTGAATACAAAGGTTGTGCAATGAATAAATAAATATAAATGAGAAATAAATGGTTTTTATAATTTTCATGATTGAATACAAATCTCTATTATCTGAGAAAGAGGAAGTCTATCGATCATTTCTTTCATATTGAATAAGTATTTTCATTCTGACTATTCGTCGTGATAGCACTGATCTGAATTTGATTGAGATCGTTCCGAGCGGAGAGTCTAAGCTGTTTGTAAAAAATGTATTAAGAAATTATCTTCACCGAAGGTCAAAGCACTACATTGTCGTGGAGTGTAGAATAAAGCCTATCGGAGTCCAACGCACAACGTCAACTTACAGTCTCGTTTGGACTAGAGGATACCGAGATAGAATACAGAACTCGTCGGAATCCAACGCATAACATTGACGCACAATTTGGGTCTGAGCAGACGAGCCTTTAACGATGAGCCTAACATAGAGCTTAAAGTGGAATTCGTAGCAATGCAACGCTTGAACTTGGCTTTCTTGGTCTGGCTCCATGCCGTCCTTATATCAAATCATGCTATCCTGATATTTTTCGACTTCAACATTTTCTCTTGATTTTCTATTGTCAGACTTCTTCAGACGGCAGCGTGCTAAATAATTGGAATCCCTAAAAAAAAAACGTTTCCTCCGATAATTGCATCCATAAATGAAAATAGGCCAAACCTACAATGTATAAGTGAAGAAAATTTAGAGGTAATAGTCAGTTAATAATAGTCATCTGACAGTCTTGTGTCATGCAAGGTAAACCTAATCGTAAAATTATCCGTTCACGATTGTTATTTCATTTATCACCATGAATTTTACACGTCAGTCGATTCGCATAACCTCAAAAGCTCAAGATCGTAGGATTTAAGATAATTAACCTATCGAAACATTTTTGTTGGTGGCTATCACTTGAATGTACTTGGCGTAAGGTTTTCGCACCTGAGGGGCTTTTGGTGGGTATTCACTAGTTTTCGTACCTTCAAATTTTATTAATCATTGCTTGTACCTTTGACTATATACCTATGGACTGCTAATCGCTAACTTCACGCGTGTACCCAAATGTGACGCGACCTCCGGGGCTAACGGCTGATTTTGGTACTACAATCAGCTGCGTGCGTTATGTAGGTGTGACGCATCGGTGTGTGTGTCACGTAGATGTTTCTTTACACCTACGTAACCCACACAACCGATGCGCCACATCTACGCAACACACGCAGCTGATCGTAGTTCCAAAATCAGCCGTTAGCCCCGGAGGTCGCGTCACATCTTGGTACATGGGCCTCCACAGGCTTGGGATAGGGACTAGCAGTCCATAGGTATATAGTCAAAGGCTTGTACTTTCTTTTATTTTCTTTATTTGATTTGAATTCGAAAACATGAAATGAAATGACAACACGCGTCTGCTAGTGTTGCAGACGGTTTCTGTCTGCGATACCAGCGCTGACTACGTTGTGACTGTCGAACTAACGCCATTCTATACAATTTTTGTGTAGATTTTCCCTTCTATGTGATTTTATGGCAATGGTTTTAGTGTGAATGACAACACGCGTCTGCTAGTGTTGCAGACGGTTTCTGTCTGCGATACCAGCGCTGACTACGTTGTGACTGTCGAACTAACGACATTCTATACAACTTTTGTGTGGATTTTCCCTTCTACTATGTGATTTTATGGGAATGGTTTGAATGGGATGAATCTTGGTCTGAATTTTTGTGTGGATTTTCCCTTCTATGTCATGTTCCCAGATGCGTAAAGACGTATGTTCTATGTATAAGCATAGGACATACGCCCTGCGGTCAGCAACGAAATGTGATTTTATGGGAATGGTTTTAGTGTAACTGAATCTTGGTCTGAAGACGAAGGAAAAATATTGTACGAGGAAACGGGGTTTCAGAATGTAGTTATAAATATATCTCAGCACTCCGGACACCGATTTAATCGATCTAGGGCTCAAATGAAAGCTTTTCATGCCCACATCCTGGATTAAGTTAGTTTTAATTCGTGTATGTTGTGAGGTGAAAGAAAACGAAGATACTAATTCGCGGTATAGGTTAGGGTAGTTGCCTCTCGGGTATATAGACTCGTTGAGTCTCGCGCTTGAAAATTTTTTTTTTTAATGTACTTGGCGCGAGACTCTACCGAGTCTCTTGATATATGGCGAAACTTGCGCAGCAAGTCAGTGAAAAAAACGGGATATTGTATACGCCTGGACTGAAGATTGGTAAGAGTCTGATTGATTCGTGACTCATTTATTTAATTTATGATTTATTTTTAAAATAGTGGAATTGTACATTATATAGGTCGTCCTCTTTCTAAAGATACTGAATCAATAGTTATTCAGTTTTATAATGATGATGAAGCGAGTGTAAATATGCCGGGCATGAAAGATTGCGTTTCTGTCGTCAATGACGACGGGAAAAAAACTAAGGTTCAAAAGCGCTTGGTTATTTCCAACTTAAAAGAACTTCACGAGCTTTTCCGTTTGCGACATCCAGAGATAAAAATCGGATTTTCAATGTTCGCAACTCTACGCCCGAAACACTGTGTATTGGCAGGCGCGAGTGGTACCCACACTGTTTGCGTTTGTTCAATACATCAAAATGTCAAGCTGATGATGATAGGTGGGTGCGATAATAACGAATTGAATAAAGTTGACTAAACTTGCTACAAGGAACTTTTCAACGTTTTTTTCTAAAAAAGTACATAGTTTTGAAAATATTTTGAGTCAAAATTCACCTGGGGTGAATTTGACCCCATGTGCATTTTAAGATTTGCTACCGAGGTGTGCACTCACAGGGTTAATATTGTCGTTGTTATTACAGGTGGCAAAATGTCATCAATAACTGAAGGCCTGGAACAGCCATTTGAAAATTATAATGATTGTTTAAACGCAATTATCTGTCCCACTCCGACATCGCAGTGTTATTTTGGACACTGCTCTATTTGTCCAGGAACAGAAATTTTACGCGACCTCTTGATGCAGGCCATGGAAGATAATGAAATTGATAATGTAACTTTTAAACACTGGATCTCAAATCCACGCACTAGTCTCGAAACAGCCATTAAATGCTCATCAGACTTCGTCGACGATTTTTGTCAAAAGATCAAAGCGCTTTTACCACACAATTTCATTGCGAAAGAGCAAGCAACGTTTCTGAGATCTCTCAAAGATTCTTTACAAGACAATGAGTTTCTTGTCATTTCTGATTTCGCAGAAAACTATGCGTTCGTAGTCCAGAATGCAGCGCCAGGATTTCACTGGAATAATGATCAGGCCACCGTATATCCAGTTGTAGTTTATTATAAATCTGGCGATCTACTCATTCACAAGAGTATAGTCGTAATCTCAGACTGTCTCAATCATGATTCCATTGCGGTTCACGTATACACTGGAATCGTCATAGACTACATCAAAACGCTTTCTCCGGAAGTTTCGAAAGTATATTATTTCTTCGATGGCGCACCACAGCAGTACAAAAACTACAAACATTTCATAAATCTGTATTACCACAAAGATGATTATGGTATACAATCGGAATGGCATTTCTTCGCCACTGCACACGGCAAAGGACCTTGTGATGGTGTCGGTGGTACCGTCAAGAGAATGGCTGCTCGCGCTAGTCTGCAATTGCCCTCCGATCGCCAAATAACAACCCCGGACGAACTGTACAGATGGGCAACAAACCCGAATAATTTGCCCAATATAATAGTAAAATTCTCGCCAAAAGAAGATTATTTTTCAGCCAAAATCAAGTTGGAAAATCGTTTTGAACGTGCCAAACGTATACCTGCAACACAGAATACGCATTGTATCATACCGCAGACGAACGGTATAGTAGGGGAACCCGGGGCAAATTGAACCATGAAAAGTTTAAAGTGATGAAACAATTTATTTTGACAATCAATTCTTTCGTAAATAATTTTGAGATGGGCTTTGATCTTTAATAAACAGCAATCGATTATAAGAATTAGTCATTTTAAGTAAATATTATTATTAAAAACAATTATAATGAATGAGTCAAAAAGGTTCAGTTTGCCCCAGGACTGGGGTAAATTGAACTTGAGTCGGGGCAAATCGAATTTATGCAGAAAAATATTAGAAAATAGTTACTTACCAAATTTAAATTGTTTTGTTTGAAATAGTACAATATTCTATTATAGTTATATATTAAAATCTGTTCCAAATGTAGAAGAAATTTCATCTAATTAATTAATGACAACTTATAACCCTTCTTGTGTCAGACAGGCAGGAATTTGAACGATGCGCATCTTTTACGCGCAACCTCCTTCAAAACCATTGTCTCACAGAGAGTCATTTTACCCCGACCAATTTGCCCCAAAGCTATATTTTCAAAATAATATTTATTTCAACCGATATAACTAATACTTTCAATATTGTTATAATTTTTGATGAATAGTTTAATGATTCCAGAAGTCGATAAAATAAATTTTAATCTAAAAACTTCATGAGAAGTACATGTAAACTAAGAATTAAAATCACGAAAATTATGGTTAGAGAGCACCAAAATATTCTTTTCGCTCTTTTTTCTCAGGAATACGAAAATTTTAAAACCCAACGATTTCTTTATTATCGCGATGATATTAGACTTCTTCATTTTCATTTTCACGTGTTTACATTTACCCATATCAGAATAATTACAGAAATTCAATTTACCCCAGAGTTCAATTTACCCCGGTCTCCCCTACATATTAAGCGATTTTCGTGATCAGACGTGGTCGAATGCCACAAGATTCTCAAAAATAACAATACATGAACTTCATTATAATCATTTTCATAACACACTGTGTTCAATATTTCTTGTATTTTAATAAATTTCAAAAATCAAAATAAAATAGAAGGAATTGGCACCCACATTTTCACCGATCATTCATTTGATTCGTTATTCGAAAAGAATTTATTGTAATTATTGTCAATAAATCGACACACAAATAAATTTCAAAAATCAAAATAAAATAGAAGGAATTGGAGGTCCGTCTTCGTTTTGGTCCTGAAAATTCGGGCTTGAGCTGTAGAATACGTGTCATCTTTTTCAAGAAAATCGTAGGGGTCGAAATTGACGAAAATTGATTTTTTTATACTTCAAAGCGTATGAAACAGATTAAATTTAGGTTGCACATTTTTTAAGCTATTTTTATGTTAAAGTACAATCCAAGACGAAGATGATGACGTATTTGTTTATGACGATATCGGTTTTTTATCCAGAGTCACGATTAATTGAAGTTGAACAAATGTAATGATTCGTTGATTTTTCGAAAATTCATAACGCGAAGGCGGATTGAGATGAAGATCTGAAAATTGGTGAGTGTTTCTCATTATTCGACAACTATCATATAAAAAAAAATTGGGGAAATCAAAAATGTCGAGGGTCAGCGACCAGGTCAGTTGGCATGGAAAAGCCCATATACTCTAACTTCTATTCTATTCTTTAAAGTAGGATATTAGAGTTTGAATTTTATAAAATAATACGTTATCGTTTATGAGTTTTAATTTTTTCATAGTCATATTTTTACTTCGTATTTTGATTGTGAAAATATGAATAAAAAATTCGAAGACAAATATTGACATTTGATCCACAATAAATTATATGATTACTATTTATTGTGCATACAGTTTCATCATCGAAGTATAAGTATGCATTTTATTTTATTATAAATTACATACGCGCGGAATTCGATACATCTGAATCCCTGCATTCGCATCTTTAAAAAATTACATGCGACATGAATTAACTCAAATGCTGGTATTTACATTTTTTTAAAATATTTACCTTAAACAAACGGCAACCCTTTCTTCGGGACACATCGACCACCGGAAACGCGTGTGTTGCTTCATCAAATCTTGTTCCAATAACTTCAGCAAAACTTTAAATTTATCGTATGATAAGTGGAAATATTCCGAAAATTTATTATGATCACGCACAAGTTGCGGAACTCCCCGTGGATCTGACGATCTGCACATATCGGGTGCACCCACATTCGTTTTTTACGATTCTTCAAGCGATCAGCCTCCTCGCAGAAGAGAGCTAAAATAACGATTTCTTCGTCGGAGCTATCCATTTCTCATTTTTTGATGATCTCAACGTGACTTAAATGTCTGATTCTTGTTGATTTCTAAGATGGTACATTCACCAAAACGACATTCTACGTATCGATGGATACATTTCTATGATGCGAATCTCAATGGCAATGATGGTTGTTATCAATTTTCATATATCGCATGACTAATAGCATAAGATCGTGAGCGATCGTAAGTGAAAAATATTTAAAATATTTAAAATATTTTACAATAGTCATCATGTGTATGTGTGAGAGGATTACGAATTACGTTTGATTTCAGATTTAACCAGCAGTTTTAGTGTCAATACTATAAAGCTCCACCTTTTTGAAAAGAATTTTTTTTCAGTTCGACGTTTTCTGCGATGACGAATTTAATAGGCACTCCGCTATGCGATCGTGCCTAATCACCTAACAAAAATTCATACCAATTGAATGAATGTTGTTCCATGACCTAAAGATAAAAAAGTGTGAGAATAATAAAAGGTCAATTAAAAATAAAGATGTGGACCAGCCTACAGCATCCGATAGCTAACGAAAAATTCTTTTATATTCGGATCGCTTCCGATGCCTTCGCCGCGCTTCGCTTCCGATACCTTCGTCGCGCTTCGCTTCGCTTCCGCGTAGTGCGCGTTGGCCTTAACGCACGCCATTACGTTCCACGCGGCGTCAACTCGGAATTGGCGCGCGCCGCCAACCTTAGTGATTTTTTACTCGAAAAAAAAAAAATAACACGTTCCTAAATTTGATTCACAGGCTATAGTATAGTGTAGAGTATATGTCGGTATTTAAAAAAAAAACTTTGATCGTGTCACACCCTGTTTTAAAAATCTTTGAAAACTTAATTGTTAAATAAACAATGGATGAACAAACTTTTTTCAAAGTACATATTTTTTTATACATTCTTTGACACTTTCCGCGTAAACGAAAAAAAAAAAATTGAGTGTAGTGTCATTTTTGGCGTAGTTATGAATTTTTGAAAAAAACCTTGCTCGAATTTGTTCATACAAATAACTTAACGAATTTTGCATTAATTGAAAAATCCGTTGGCCCAAAAATCCAGCTCCTCGAGGACAATCGACATGCAAAATTAAAAAAATATCTGAGAGGTGACTAATCAGGTTCACGTGGAATGGCCCATAAACAAATTTGAACTTAAGCGGCTGCTAACCACAGTCCGGCAGTGGAAACGTGCGTTCGAAGCTCTTAACCCTTTGCTTCACGTAAGTCGCGAATCGTCTCGGTTTGAATGGAGTATTGAATGGAGTAGCGTGCTTAGGTGAAGCAAAGGGTTAAACTACCTGTTTCTCATTGGAGCGATTGGTTTCTTTTTTTAACCGTAAAGAAGCTGAACACGACGTCGCGAATCGACTGGCAGACGTCCCTCACTGACAGTAAGAGAGTCCCTTCTTTTGAAACTCTCATCCTTTTCCTAGAAAACCGAATTCGAGCATTAGAATCTACATATTCTAAGGATTCTCGAGCAGTGCCTTCTGCAACTCACCAGCCCGGAAATGGTTCCACCCACAATTCAAAGGGAAAGTCGGGTACACCCGCGTGCCACGCCACGACAGCAGGCGACAAAGCGAAAACAACCAACAAATGTCCGCTCTGTCAACAGGGACACTCCCTAGGCTATTGCTTTAAATTAAAAAAACTGAGCTTCTCTCAACGAAAACACGACGCAATGAAATTAGGAGCTTGCCTCAATTGTTTGCAAACAGATCACGAAACGAGTAAATGTGGTTCTAAGTACCGGTGTACTGCGTGCAACGGGCTGCATCACACGTTTCTGCACAGTGCAGTTACCGGTGGCGCGGTCTAAAGTAATCCCCTTACAAACGAATCTGGAGTAAAATCAAACGCCGGGACCAAGGCAGCTGCGGCGGCGACCACTGAAGTGGCTTCATATTCAGTTACCACTGAGCGCGTCGTTCTGTTAGCCACGGCTCGTGTGCAGCTCGAAGGGCCCAACGGGAACTGCATTTCGGTGCGTGCCCTCCTCGACACGGCCTCGGAGTCGTTCTTCATTACTGAGTGGGGCGCTCGAACCCTGAAATTGTCAAGCCGAAGAGTCTCAGTGCCAATTTCAGGAGTGCAAGGCGCTGCTACGGGAGCCGCCGAGAATGAGGTAAAGTTACTCCTACGCCCTATGCGGCCAAATGGATTCTGTCTGCCAGTACAAGCTTTGGTATTACGGACACTCACTACTCTACTCCCCTTATCCATCATCGAGCATCAACCATGGCCGCACCTCACGGGACTGCTGTTGGCGGATCCAGATTTTGCGAAACCGTCGCGCGTTGACGTCATCCTTGGAGCGGACGTCTGTGTCATGCTTTTTGAAAACGACAGCAGACGCGGACTATCAGGTTCCCCTTCTGCACTGCTAACCGTGTTCGGCTGGGTACTGATCGGGCCGATACAATCGGGAACTCCAAAGGATTCGGTGGCTCCCTTCCATTGTCCTACTCACATTTGTGACCAACCTAACCTTCAACCGTTTCGGGAACTGGAGGAGATCTCCCTCGACAGGTCGCTCTCACCTGAGGACACCAGATGTCAGGAAATCTTCCAGGCTACGCACACACGCGATAACGAGGGATTTGTGGTCAGACTACCCATGTCAAACGACGAGTCAGTCCTTCTCGGACAATCACGCCAAGCGGCTATGAAGCTGTTACTTAGTACAGATCGCCGCCTAGCTAAAGATCCGACTCTGAAAAGCAAGTACGTCAACTTCATGGAAGAGTATCTCGAGTTAGGGCACATGGAGCAAATACGGGACGCGTTGCGATCTGACGCTAACGCCTGCTACCTCCACCATCATGCGGTAACCAAGTCTCACGACCCAACGGGAAAACTCCGTGTCGTCTTTAATGCATCCTTCAAAACCTCGTCTGGGTTTTCGCTTAACGACCGGTTACTTCTGGACCCGAAACTACAGTCCGAACTTTGGTTAGTACTGTCACGATGGCGCCTTCCGCGCATTGTCTTCACCACCAGTGGCGTAGCCAGGATGGGGCAGGGGTGGGCACGGCCCACCCCAGAAGTCCCGGTGCCCACCCCAGAAAAAAACGATAGTACTTGAATTCAAATAATCGATTATGATTATCGATAATATTATCATAAATTAAATATGGGACGAATTTTTTTTTTTTGTCAAGGTAGTCTCCCCCCCCCCCCCCCCCCCCTAGGCCCACCGCAGCAAAAAATGCTGGCTACGCCAATGTTCACCACGGACATAGTAAAAATGTTCCGACAGGTCCGCGTGCCCCCGGAGGATGCTGATTATCAGCGAGTCTTATGGCGATAGGAGCAGGATGAACCCGTGAAGGATTACAGACTCACCACAGTCACTTACGAGACGGCTTGTGCTCCGTATCTCGCGTTACGAGTTCTTTTGCTACTTGCTGAAGACGAGCGACAGCGCTTTTCATTAGGTGCTCAAGCTATTGAGTTGCACTCGTACGTCGACGACATCCTGGCTGGCGCTGATGACGTTCCACCAGCTGTAGAGATGAAACGGCAAGTGCTGGAGATATTTGCAGCTGGAGGCTTCTCTTTAAGCAAGTGGGCATCGAACTGTCCCGACCTTTGTCCCCAAGCCGACACCACCGCGCGTAACTTTCAAGACTCTGAAGGAGTCAGTACCCTGGGCCTCTCGTGGAGTCCTATCGACGATACATTTTCGCTAAAAGTCGCCACGCTGCCCGCAACCACTGCCCCTCTGACCAAACGTTCGGTGTTATCCGAGGTCGCGCGCCTCTTTGATCCCTTAAGGTCGAGTGTCCATCACGCGGCTAAAGCGATTGGAGCTGCGCGGCTGTAGACGTGCAACTTCAGCCACGTCGCTTTCTCCACTGCTATACATTCAAATTAATGAGCCTATTGCCAATCACGCGATTTCGGTCGTACGGCTGTAGCGATCTCGGCGACGCGACTCTGAATCGCGCGGCTCGACTGCTCCGAGAGCAGTCAAATCGCTGGCCGCCGCGGTTTTGAGCAGGAATTTCCGAATTTATCTTGGTGGTCCGGTATTTTCAAAATTCCAGATGAATGATTCATTCCTTCAGCCGCGTGATTGACAATCATACGGGCGGCTACAGCCAGCGATCGTCGCGCTACTACTAGTAGCGCGGCCGCAATCGCGCGGCTCCAATCGCTTTAGACGCGAGATGGACACTCAACCTTTAGGGTGGGTCGCACCGGTCATCGTGACTGACAAGATCATGATTCAGGATCTTTGGTTAGCTGGAATCGAGCGTTGACTGAATATTATAAAGACAGCTCCCCTTATGGGACTTTGTGAGCCGACTAAAGTTCGTAGCGAGCTAGCGCCCCCTCAGTAATTCTGGCGGCGTATTCAGGAAGCGAGTGAAAAATATTGAAACTCGCTGGATCTGTGCTGCGATTACCGACTGGAATGAACGGTTTTCGTGATGATACGTCAGAGCGGTTAGAGTAGGTAATTATAGGAATCGCGAGTATCCCCGACCCGTTTTTACCGTTCCGTTGTAACTCACAGAAATAAAGCAAATAAAATAAAGATGATTGATGGTGACTTCATTTTAATTAATAAATAATGTGAATTGAAAACACGTTTTCACGCAACCCCGCGCCTTCCTACTTAGACATTTTGGTATTATGACGAATTATGACAACTTCTTGAAAAATTGATGAAATGAGGTTTTTTATTTTTATTTTTTTAAGTTTTGTTTTCAACTATCCTTCAAGAAAACAAATTTGAAAAATCAAAAGTTCGAATTATTATTTCCGTACGTTGTGTACGCGATCGAAACGTTCTTTTCGTTTTCTAGATAACACCTATTTTCAATCGATTAACAGAACACCGCGGATTGGAGATCAATATCGAAAGCGCTGTGAAGTTTTCGGATGCTTGATGAGGCCAACGAGAGATTATACTTTTATTCTTCACTGAATAATTCGAGTTATTATTATTCTTCGAAGTTTTGACAATACGAATACATACGGCTAACCCAGTAATCTCTTCATTCTCCGACCCTCACCATGACCAAGTTTCTCCCTTTGTCTTTATAAATTGAAAATGAAAAGAACACGTCTTTCTTTATCTTTATATACGTTTCACGACCCCTTCCGATTCTGCAGTTGATTGAAATTATGCATCTCTTCGAATTACGCAAATTTCTCAATGCATTTATATAGGTATTATACAGAGAGATTCTGTGGAAAATCACGCGCCTAAAAGGTAGGCTAACGGGAAATGCCTGAATTGAGCAGCTCAAACATCGATGATTGGGTTTTATTAATTTCGTGGGAAATAAGACCCAATCGTCGATGTTTGATCTGCTCAATTCAGGCGTTTCCCATTAGCCTACCTATATTAGGCGCGTGATTTTCCACAGAATCTCTCTATACATACGGCAAGCCATTTCACCTGTTATACCTAGGTTTGTATAAAAAATACAAAGTAAGAAGATAAAGTTTGAATGAAAAATTAAGCTACCTAATGTTTATTAATGATTCTTACGTCGTAACTTAACTATACAGTTTCCAAATAAGTTCGTTTGAAATTCTGAATCAACGTGATACATGGTGGACCACTCGGTTTTTTGTTTATTTCTGGTCGAACTGATGTTTGCAAAAAGCAAAGCGCAGGTAAGTGAAAATCATTCATCTAATTAACGTTGTTAGTAAATAAATCCAATGGTTTTAATTATTTTATTGATAATTTCATTCATTATTTACCGAAACCTCTCTGCGTAGATATATCTTCGAAACAGCTAACTGCATCGACGAAAGTTTGGTAGGCAATTTGTATGTTTTCGAATGGACTTTGGAGAAAACATTATGTCAAATATTCAGACAACGACATGAATATTTATCAAGTCGCGTTAAAGCCGAAAATTCATGTGTGAACAAATGGTCATTTTTTTAATACTGCAACAATGGTCGACTGATACGAAAAAGGTGAACATAGTTTGAAAAATAGTTATTAAGTAATAAAATAAAATAATAATAATAATAATAATAATCATAATAATAATAATAATAATAATAATTAATAGTTATTAAGTCACACTTCGCGCTATAGCCGTATATTGCATGGTAGCGTAGCGGGCCAACCTATAGGCTCCAGTCGCCCGCGAGACGCACAGTTAATCAGGTCTTTATTGTTATTTTTACTTTTGGTAAGTAACAGTTTTGTTCAAAACGTATAGCTCATACTAAAACGGTTATCAGACTTGACTAACTTGGTGGCGAGGCCAGAGGACGAAGTAAAACTATATAATTACGACTCTACTATCGGGTGGTAAAATCGGGACACGCGGGATCAAACTCCGATATATCTCTTCCTGATAAATTATTAGAGGATCGTGCAATAGAATCTCTGAAACTATGGAGTCTGCCACGTCGAGGTGTCACTTGCATAATTGTTGTCCAAAATTTCGAAGCAGGGATATCCCTATATATATAAAGGACCGAAAACGTAAGTTTCGCGTATTTATATCCGTAGCGCTACTTCAACTCGTCGCTATTTACTTTATAATATTAGTAAAAATTTAGAATATTTAACAATAATCTTTAAACTTTCATACGTACATCGCCGGTTTGAAATTAAAAAAATGTTGAAAATTATGACGGCTACAAGTCATAATCGGTGGCGTGGTCATCTCGGACACTGGTAATACAGTCAGCCGAACGTTTAGAGATTTGAAATTTCACAAATAAAAATCGATATGCACTTCAGTTGCGTGGAAATCGATCGCAATTACGATTACCTAGTAAATAAAGTTATTTATTATTCAATCATATTATTAATTTCCTTGCAATGTGGGAGTGGGGCGCGCTTTGCGACCACGACAATGCATGGAAAAAGGGGTAGTGATCACGACAATGTATGGGAAGAGGGGTAGTGGTCGTAAAGCCCCCCCACATTTTTACTAATATTATAAAATAAATAGCGACAAGTTGAAGTAGATCGAGCTACGGATATAAATACGCGAAACTTACTTTTCGGTCCTTTATATATAAGGATATCCCTGCTTCGAAATTTTTTACAACAATTATGCAAGTGACACCTCGACGTGGCAGACTCCATAGTTTCCGAAACTCTATTGCACGATCCGCTGAAAATTTTTCAGGAAGAGATATCGGAGTTTGCACCCGCGTGTCCCGATTTTACGGCCCGATAGTAGTTAATTTATATCAAGTATTCGTATTCTCACATAAGCAGTAAGAGATGTAATAGAATAGAATTTATTAGTAAATGCCCATCCCTTCTCAGAGAGAGAATACGCAAGAGAAAAAGAGAGTGTAGGGAGTATTAGGTAGTTTCAACATAACAGAAGATTTCAAATTGTATTATTAATAATTAATTTCAAGCATTTATAAAATGACATTGTATTATTGAACACTTTTCACGATAAAAGGGCACATAGATATAAAAATCCGCATTTAATCTGAAAGATACCCAGATACAGTTCACACATGTCGAGTACAGGGAAACATAAATTTTCCCGTAATACAGGGTGAGCAACAAGTATAAATTTATATGAAGGATTATTTACATAATATATTAGACCGGTTCAAAAAAATCGACTATTCTTTTTTTTTTTTTCAATTTTCGCATTGAAATACTTTGGGGGGGGGGGGGGGGGGGGGGGAAGATGCCTGTTAAGGTTGTTGTCGTGCTACAGTCCGACCCAAAACTTAAAACCCATATATATATATTCGTACTAGTCAGCGACAATGTATGGCTCTGCGAGAGTGAGAGCCAGGAGATATCCACTCGAGAGCAAGAGAGATACGCGCCGCTTTATGTTTCAGTTTTAACTATAAAATCCAAGCGAGACAGTCGAAAATGTTGAATGATGAATCAAACGATTCAGAAGATGACAATTTACCATTAAATATTTTTTTTATCAAAAAATGTCGAGTTGTTCGTTTTTTAATAATTAAAACCGGTGAATCTGCATTTGAACACATGTTAAATTCGAAAAAATTCAAAACTTTTTATCTCGAGTTTGAGACGGTCAATTATGCGATCATCCTAGGCTTATTTTGTAGCTAATTATTGGAGCTATTTACGATAAAAAATTCAAAAAAACGTTGTCAAAAAAAAAAGTTACAGGCCAACAACCTTAAAAGCGGAACTTTTAATATTAAGATTTAGAGGTCGCTCATTGCGGATTTCTATTTTCCGTTTAAATAGCATAGGAATTTTTTTTTTTTTCTTCTTCAGAATTTCGTAGCTCACAAACCAATGAACAAATCCAAATGACTCTTACATATTTTGATAGGGGATTGAACACTCTAAAAAATGTATCCATAATTTACTCTTTTAACTAATTATTTATTCATCAATCGTTATGATATAATTTTTTCAAACCAGAATATGGGAGAAGAAAAGGAGGGTAGGTTGGCGGCGGAGTGGGAAGAGATAAAGAAAATGAAGAATGAATTGGTAGAGGAGATAAGAAAAGTGAAGGAGACGCAGGCTGAGTTGGCGGAGGAGAAGAAGAAGCTGAAGGAAAAGAAGGAGAAAGAAAAAAAAGACGAGAAGGAAAGGACTGCGGAGAATGAAAAGAAGAACGAGAAAGAAAAGAAGGAGAAAGAAAAAACAGCTGAGAAGGAAAAGACAGCGGATAGGGAAAGAACAGCGGAGAATGTAAAGAAGAATGAGAAGGAAAAGAAGGAGAAAGAAAAAACAGCTGAGAAGGAAAAGACAGCGGATAGGGAAAGAACAGCGGAGAATGTAAAGAAGAATGAGAAGGAAAAGAAGGAGAAAGAAAAAACAGCCGCGAAGGAAAGGACAGCGGCGAATGAAAAGAAGAAGGAGGCAGAGAAAAAGAAGGTAAATAAGACAAAGATATAGGGAGCCAGGCAACACACGTTTGTCATGTATTTATATTCTGCAAAACCAATGACTGACAAACTTTTCATCTGCGAAGTTAATTTTTATCACGAGATATACTTCAAAGGGGCCGACAGTCAGCTGTAACTTGAAGGAAAAAAAAAAATTAACTTTGAAAAATGCAACGATTTTTACGAAAAACAGTCTGAAATGCTTTATTTTGATTATTATTGAGTTTGGCACCTTTGATTTGAAAGTAAATTCGAGATTACCTCGTAAGTTTTTAATTATTTCTCAAAAGTTAGAACGGTTAGTGAGTATTGTTATTGTGGAAATATAAATAAGTTGAACTTTTTAAGAATATATATCTGAATCAATTTTTTACGTGAAATATTGCGATTCTTTTTTCTCTACCCAGGAAAAAAATGTGAAATTCGAGTTTCTAATTTTTTTTCCTCGACAATTCGTACGGTAAATGTCTTAGATTTTGAGAATTGATTTAGGTTAGGACCAATTAATGAATGTATCCTAAAAATTTGAAAGCTGTACATTATTGCGTTCATTTCCCGTAAAATTACTGAGGACCCTCCTTAACTGTTTCTCTAATATACTTCTTTTCGGACGGAGCGCGTCAATATGTAGCCATCTTCATTCGTAAATTCGTGATTCTTCCCGCGCTAATTATTTTTTGCATCAAATTTTGTCACTTCGGAATATACGAAAACTACAATCTAATAATAATTCTTTTGTCGACCTCGTCAATATCAAACTTTTTATCACTATCTACTCATTTCGCCTAGTCCATGAGCCACCAGCCTTACGTTTTACCATGTTTCGTAATTCGTACTTTTAATCGCTTCTATGAATATTTGTGATCGTCTAGCCGAGTGAAAACACAAGGAAAAGGGGACGGAGCAGGGAGCCGAGTGGTAAAGGGGACGATGGGAGAAAGCTGGGGAAAAAGAAGGAGGGGCAGAAGGAAACGGAAGGAAAAGTTAAAGGAAAAAAGGAGGCGCGCAATGATAAGTTAGTGTCAATTTTTTCGCACCTGTATAGAATACACAAATCAACTTATTACTCATGTCAGTGCGAATGAAGCGTATCAACGCTACATACTATGCAGCGCCGAAGTTTGTTATATAATCAACCAATAATATGGCGTCTTTTTAGATATAAATGGTCTAATCGGCGTACATGGGGCGGCGGAGGCAAACGCGGCGGCGGAGCTGATCGCGGCAGCGGAGGTGATCGCGGCGGAGGACGAGGTGGTGGTGGCCGACAACGCGGCAACATATACATTTTCAACGCGTGAACCTCATACGACTCACGCGTTGAAAATGTATACAGGGTGAGTCAGAATTCGTGACGAATCTCTCGTCGGGTTAATCCTGGTCGAAATTGGGATCGAAAGTTCCTTAGCCATTTTTCCGAAAAACGATTTTTTTCCTTGGAAATTTTTTTTCCGACAAACGATTTTTTTCAACAATTTTTTTTTTTTTCTTGTTTTTTTTATCATATGTCACTTTCTAATAATCCCAAATAATGCCAATGAGTTCGTTTTTTTCAATATTCGAGAGATTTTTCGATGAAAGTTTCCTATTTGGTCAACATCTTCCACCAAATAAGAAACTTTGTTTCATCGAAAAATCTCTCTAATATTGAAAAAAAAAAAAACTCATTGGCAATATTTGGGATTCTTAGAAAGTGACATATAATGAAAAAAAAAAAATTGTTGAAAAAAATCGTTTGTCGGAAAAAAAAATTCCAAGGAAAAAAATCGTTTTTCGGAAAAATGGCTGAGGAACTTTCGATCCCAATTTCGACCAGGATTAACCCCACGAGAGATTCGTCACGAATTCTGACTCACCCTGTATATATACATAAATATATTTAAAAAAAAATGTATATTTAAAAAAAAAAAGTATTTTTATAAGAAACAAAAAAAAAAAAAAAAAATATTATATTTATAAAAAAATTTATAAAAAATTTATATTCATAATAAAAAAAAAAAAAAAATATCGAACAAACCCCAATCTTTCCTTTTTGTGAACAACATTTTCCTCATTCGAAACGATGACTGCGAAACTTCGCATATCATATTTACTCAAAACTATGCGATGACTATAAATTCGACGGTACTTTGGAAAACCTCGTATCTCAGGAATCACTACTTTACAGGAACAACAAAAAAAACTCTATATTAATAATAAAAAAGTATTTTTAACAACTATTTCATCTGAATATTAAAGATAATGATACTTTGAAGTTTATTAAGGGTAAAATATAATGAATCACAGTATTTTAACCCTTATTTTGAATAAAGTTGATAAGATACGAGGTTTTTACACGCTAAACTTACACTGGGATGCGACTTACGTGTTTTTGCAAATAAAGGAATTTAAACAAAAATTTTATACTTGTGTTTTAATGATAGTTTGAAATAAATGAACAAACATCTTATTTAATTTACTCGATCCAATTGAGAATGATTTTTGTTAATTAAATAAAGGAAATAATATTTTAAAAAGTTATTTTGATAGAAAATTCAGACGCTACATTTTTGACAGCAAAAGACAATCACACTTGGTAAAGAAATTAGGTGTCGCTCATGTATATCTTGAGATACGAGGTTTTGCCGGGTTTTGCATTGTCAACTTATTGCGGTGTGAGATACAAGGCTTTAAGGGGACCAGTACAGTTTGAACCAATGAATTCAACATACTCCAAAAATCATTTATAACTTAACCAAAGTTCATTACACATCAAAAAATCATGTTGCCCAAATCAGTTGTCGTAAGGTTTCAGCCACACGGTTAGTCCAATTTCACATTTTGACGTCTCATTTTTTTCGGAGCGCAATTCTACATCGTATGAACGAGGGGATCTGTGAAAAAAAAAATCGTGTGAAAAGTTATAGCGAGTTATCAAAATTCACCCAAAATGTGGCCACTCTTTTGCAGATAACTTGGTCCAAAAATTTTATTTCCAAATTTCCCTCGTTCATACGATGAGGATTGGTTTTCTGAAAAAAATAAGCCCTAGCCGAGCCAAATCGGTCCAACGGTACTCTGAAATCCTTACGACACATAATTTTGAAAAAGAAAAATATTTTGATGTGAAATGAACTTTGGTTATGAAATAAATTGATTTCGGACTATGATAATTTCTCGAAAAGTAACTGTACTGGTCCCCTTAATTTGTTTGATGGAAAATAAACTGTTTGATATTTTTACATAAAACTTATAAAGGTTTTACCAAAGTACATACCGTCGTATTGCGATACTGTCACGATTTTTTTTTATCAGAACAATGACCGTGGCAATATTGACGTGTTTCAGTCTTCAACCGATATACTATTTTGAATTAGCAAGTTGTCTATCCTAATTAATTCTGTTTTGTGATTAGTCAGGAATTAATTGTATTCATCTTTGATTTTAAGAGTATTGATTCTAAAATTACTGTTCCCTAGTTACAATTCGCGTCCTTAAAAAGTGCCTGACAATCACCATTACTATACTATTACATATATTACTACACAAGTTCCGTTGAATATGATTCACATTTTTTTATACAAGCGTAATAGATATATTTCAGAGCCACGAATGACTCTATTCGCCGAAAATTCCACGTTAATAAAAAAAACATTGATTATTCTAGTTTTTGAAATACATATTATACATAGGGGAGGCTTGGGCAAAATGGACCACTAGAAAAAACGATTGACGATTAAAAAACTTGAGTATGAATATGAACTTTTTTGCCCCAAGGGGTCCATTTTGCCCCAACCTCCCTTATCAGTGTCAATTTATCAATTATTAGCTGCTCAGGTATCCCGAGCATTTCCAGGAGACGCCACGAGGAGGCTAATTGATAATATCTCCCACGTTGTTCAGTTCGATCAACTCTGCAAGGAGTTGTGAAACTGCAACTTTGATTCGTTCAACCCCGAAGAATTGCGAATAATTTTCATTTTTGTCGATCAACTCGATCATATCCAAGGAGATGCGACGTTGCGACTTTGATTCGTTCAACTCGATCAGCTCTGTGAAGAGATGCGACGTTGCGATATCAGTTCGTTCAACCCCGAAGAGTTGCAAACTATTTTCATTTTTGTCGATCAACTCGATCATCTCCAAGGAGATACGACGTTGCGACTTTGAATCGTTCAACTCGATCAGCTCTGTAAAGAGATGCGACGTTGCGATATCAGTTCGTTCAACCCCGAAGAGTTGCAAACTATTTTCATTTTTGTCGATCAACTCGATCATCTCCAAGGAAATGCGACGTTGCGACTTTAGTTCGATCAACCCCGAAGAGTTGCAAACAATTTTTTTTTTTTTTTTTTAACATACAAATAAAAGTACAATGATGAAAAGAACACACTGATATAGAAAGGTTCGGTTATTATTAATGAATGTTCGTTAAAGAGTTTCGGTACACCAAAATGACTAGTTTTTTATAAATTCATTACGGCATAGTCGTCACATTAAATATTCATCAAATTATTGTATTCATAAACTGATGGTTTCCCGCAAATTTCCAGAAAAAAATAATACCGAAATTATAAACAAACGGCTAGATATCGATTTTTGATTTTCAAGTGATTTAAAAAATTGAAAATGGTAAAAAATCTAGTAGATTGGTTCGATTACAGTCTACGATGGCTTATTTTCTTCAGGAAACTATTCTCTTTAATCTGATTGTGACACATTTTTTTTTTTATCATGTTGGTGATGGTAAATATTCAATTTCACAAGATTGCACGTACATCGCTTTTAAGCAACAAATAACCACATTGAATTGCCAATTGATAGGGAAAATAATCTGTCAAAGTGAATTTGTGGGAAATAGTTTACTGGATAAAATGAGCCATCGTAGACTGTAATCGAACCAATCTACTAGATTTTTAACCATTTTCAACTTTTTAAAGCACTTGAAAATCAAAAATCGATATCTAGCCGTTTGTTTATAATTTCGGTATTATTTTTTTCTGGAAATTTCCGGAAAACCATCAGTTTATGAATACAATAATTTGATGAATATTTGATGTGACGACTATGCCGTAATGAATTTATAAAAAACTAGTCATTTTGGTGTACCGAAACTCCTTAATACAAATGAATATTCGTTAATAGTTAACGAATAATTAATAATTAATAATTAATGTACCATCCGTTAATAGTAACAAATGAATATTCGTTGATAGTTAACGAATCCATATGTTTCAGAGGAATGAATCGGCAAAAAATGTCCAACTAAATGGGTTCGTGAACAATAACTAAACGTTTCTATCATTGCAGTAAAAACCAAATAGTCTATTTTTATTTGGTACTATGCACTTCGCAGATTCGTTAATTTTTGCGGAGTCTTCGAATGCGAGCTACGGGTAGATTGAGCTCTCAATAACTCGCCCATCCACTTTACATCTTTGTTGATTTTCACACGCATAAAGTTATATGCAAGGTCACAACGATGCTGGCCACAGATTTCTTCATCAAACCAACCAGTATTTCCGGGTGTACGGTTTACAGCTGATTTCATCAGCCGGAAGATCTTGTCTTGGATGTCATACTGGGCCCTGAATAGCGGGTAACCGGCGTCGAAAATTGCATTTATCAAGTCAAAGACAAATGAAAAACTATCGGTTGCTACGCACATATGCCCAAATTCTTTTTCGTCCTTTGTTTCATATGCTCGGAAGTAGGTCAACAGATGTCTATCACCCATCTTCGGATCAGGATCGATGAGCGTTTGTCGACATCGCTCGCATCCTGTCTTGTCAACAGATTTTTTGGCAATGTAACCTGCTAAGTATTCCACTGCGGATTTTGCCAGCGTTGCCTCCGTTGTACGCGATCTTCCAACCTTGGCAAGAATCTCTTCGATATCGATTGGTTCTTCTTCTTCTTCGCTGTCGATATCGGGGTCCTCGTCAAGGTGGTATTGCAAAGCATTGCTCTGGCTGGCCTCTGTGCTGGGCTCAACTACGTTTTTTGTCCGGTTATTCGCTGCTGCCTGCACATCGGCATGTAACAGCGTGTCATCTTCATCGTCCAAGCAATTTGCAGATTGCGCTGGTTTCATCAAATTGAGGACGATGTTTTTCTGGAAGATGAGCCTGAATTGAATTGCTGTAGGGTTCTGATTGTAGGTTCCTCCATGGCAGCGTATCATTGAGAACAAATTTTCCAACGGGTCTTGATTTAATCTTGACGTCATTAAAAATTTAATATCCTCCGTTTTGAGATCCTCCCACAGCGATAAAACAGCTTGGATAGTTTGTTGGACACCTTTGAAGCACGGAGGAACCTTCAGACCCCTATCCGTGACTGTACGCCACTCGGCAGAACGTCTTAAAACTTCTTCCAAATTTTCTTGAACTTGTGGACGCTGATCAGAGAGAGCACATCGGTTCGGATTCGCGTCATTAGGACATCGGCTGTTCAAATTGTCGAACGAGTCATTCAACTCCCTAAAGAACCATGCGGTGTCCATAACGGTATTGCTTTTGATACAATCCGTGGTTCCAGCGGTCATTAATGCTGCAGCAACCCTGCGACTGAAGACTTGCAACGCCAGGCGACAATTCATTTTCTGGAAAATACCTGGATACACATGTTTGGTCGATAGTTTGACCGCAGCTCTCGTCATTTGATGTTGCTCGAGCTTCCATAGCTCACGCACATCATTCCATGATGCTTTTCTAGGACTATCAAATGTAATGTCGTACATCAAAATCTGATTCCTGAAATTCTTCCACAAGTGTGGAGCGTCAAAAAAGCAATATATTTTCTTTTCCTGGTAAAAGAAATAGGGACCGTCCGGAGACAAGCGGTTACTAATAACACTCTGATTATTAGTGCCTTGATCGCAGACCATTCCTCGTACTTCCAATCCTGTAGCAATAACGCCATCAAGTACTATGTCGATGAGTTTTGACAGCGTTCCGGAATGCACACTGCCAGCTGTTAGAAAATATGCAACCGGCTGCTTCCAATTGTTCAACAATCCGCGGGCCATGAACACGAGAGCACTCGTAGCTACGCCGGTCGAAGAACCTAGACTGCCAAGATCCTGAAAGCCTTCAATTTTTTGACGACTCTCATTGAACTCGAAGCCTTTCTTTAATTTGACCTCGTCAAAGAGAAGAATGCATTGCCGTTCATTTTTATCCATGCACGATACCTTGGCTTTCAAGCAATCGAATATCGCCGGACAAATTCCTGGCCACAGATTGATATTCCCGAACCAACGTTTCAATGCTGACAACGAGGGAAGCGTGAACCCAAAATATTCTCGCAGTTTGGTGTACAGGCTTGGCGACGTGTAGTGCATCTTCATGGCTATTTCTTTTTCGTCTGGACGGTACTCTGAATGCTTCTTGTGGAATAATTGCATTATTACAAAAGTATATAAAAACCCAGTGACTCTGTGGGCCAGTGCCTTTGCAAGGCTGTCGTCCGAAAATACGCCAGCTCGAATCTTAGTTGTTTGTCGCGAATACGACAATTTTGTATTTTTCAGTGACCGTTGAAGTTTCGCATTGCATTGCTGTAGACGAATGATTTCGTTGTCTCTAATTTTAATTCGCCTTTTTAAAGCTCTTTTTTCAAGATCGCAAGCGTGATGAATACCCGGAAGCGGAGCCACTTCGGTGATAATCGGCTTTTTATCATAAGCGAAAGGGACTGCATTACGCACTAAGCGACCCTTCGGACTAATATGGTCGCGGGAAAAATGTCGACTGCATATTCGTATCCGGCATAATTCTTTTTCGGTTTCTTCGACAATGTGGGCAAGACCACTATTGACAAGCCATTGTACCGTGAGCGCAGGGTCTGCAGTTGGCAGACCAAAGAATCGTAGACCAAGAACATTATCTCTGCTACGATTGGCACATTTCGAATACGCGCAGGTAAAACTATGCGCTAATTTAGGCCTAGCCATAATCCGTAATTACTGCGGATAAGTTACGAATCGAAAATCACTTACCTGTGATTAGCCAACGCCTGTGAAATATCCGTTTCGGAATACACGTGATGAACACAACAACGCGTCGGACAACAACAAACTCTTTTTTTTTTTTTTTTAATATTTAAATATATATCCCTCAGTTAACAAACTCTTTGCATACACACGAAGATGTATCGAGTTAGATGCCCGCTCCGGCAACGACTGAACGATTCTCGTGCCTATTCGCAAGCTCGTGGCAAGCTCGCAGCGTTCTCGCAGACTCCCACATTGACAGCTGACTGAGCGTAGTGGCTGACTAGCGTTCAGAGACCGGTCACTTTATGCAATTATAGGGCCTCAAATGACACTAACAAGGTGGAAAGCATGAAAAAAAATACTACGATGTAGCGATAGACATAAATAATACATCGTACTGTTTGTGACGTCTAGTTTTTACTCGTTTTTGAATAAAAAATTGAAAACCCGAAAAAAAAAAACTCGAAAGAAACACGTTTCTGTACCTTTCGCGTCGAACGCTGCTTAAACGAAGGCAGATAGACCATAAGTTAATTAGACCTTTTTTGTAGAGCATTGAATTCTCTACGGAAAAGTCCGCGACGGCATGTATCTATAGTTGATATCCGATGCGTTTGGGGCGATGCAAAACGCACGTACGAAAACGCACCTACGAAACAGATGTCACAATCGGTACGGTGTATTATCTACGTCTATCGCTACATCGTAGTATTTTTTTCATGCTTTCCACAATTAGGGTCGTTTAAAAACGTAAAATGATTGGTCTATTACGGGCTCTGGGCAAATTACTGCGGAAAACATCACGAAAACCAAAGCCACACGAAAAAAAGAAAAATCGAAAAATTACAGTTCACATAGTAATAACAGGCGCTTCGAACCCTAAACTGCAAAAATTGCAGTTTCAAATAACATTTTTATAAAATACAATTTAAATACTAATTTTTACAGTTTCGAATGTAATTCTACACTTTTAAAATGTAATTCTTACAGAGTCTGTAAAAATTGTTATTTAAACTGTAATTTTTCCAGTTTTATTTGCGTAGCGCTGCGTTACTATATAAACTGTAATTTTTCAATTTTTCTTTTTTCCGTGCAGAAGGTCGTAATCGCCAAAAAATTAGTTTTTCGGGAATTTCAATGGAAATACGCGTTTCCGTCGATTTCATGGCGAATTCGAGAAAAAAAAAGGCGGATACGACCTTCTGACTCTTATTTTCTCGATTTTCCCCTGAAATAGAGCCAGGTTAAAATAAAAACTGTTTCAAATTTTATGAATATATAATATATTTTTTTACGTGAAACGGTGGGATTGAAGTTAGTGCGGGTGAGATTTTTTTTCAACCAAACGCCTCAACAATACCAAATCTGTACCCAGGCCGTTGACCCAGGCTCTCCAATTACATTGTATCATATCGAATGGGGATAATAATACATATTCGAAAGGAACGATATTCATTTGCCACAAAATCAGATGACTGTAAAATCTTCAAAATATAAATAAAATAGACATCACGATTCGCGAAACATTTACGATCGAAAAATGATCTGACAGCTCAAAATAATGAAAATAAGACCGAATCAGGATTTCACTCGTTTATTTATAACAAAAACATAAAATTTTGAAAATTTCAAAAAATTGTAGACTTGTCGGCTCACAATGATTCTGGTCTCCAAAATTCCGTCATTTCCGACAGTTTTTGTGAAGAAAAAAACGAAAATCGATGTTGTACAGGAAATTAGTACGTATCAGAACATTATTCGAAAACATCACAGCTGCTACGAGCAGGTTTTCGGCATAGTCGATAAAGTGGAGAAAAAATACGGGCAGTAAAACAGTGTGTCCGATAGTATCTAAGATCCCTACTGTTATCAATCAGAATTTACCCCACGAGTCAGCTCGCAGCTGCTTGGAACGGTAAATTTCAGTCGGTATTACAGATACCGTTTGCAACGCCAAGCCCACTTCAAGCCCACTTGGTCGGCTCACAAATTAACCCAGGGTGAGCTGTCTTTATAATATTCAGTCAACGAATCGAGTGATGACGCTGAAGCTAGCAGCCGATTCACAGCAGCGGATTCAGCAAACCAGTGGATCTCATGCAGACTGACTCGCGACCGTTTGAAATTTTTTTTCAAGAGTAAATATGCGCGTTACGCGATGAAATTTGTACCACTGTTTTGGGGGTGCAGAAGAAGCATTCCTATTTTCTTCAAATTTTTCACACTTTTCGGAGTAATTAGCCGCCGATTTGAACCAGAAGATTCACCGCTTTGACTATTTGATTATTTTTTTTTTTGAGAGAGTAAATGTTCGCGTTACGTAATGAAATTTGTACCACCGTTTTGAGGGTCCAGAAGAAGCATTCCGATTTTTTTTCAGATTTTGTACACCTGTCCGAGTCATTAGCCGCCGATTCGAACCTAGAAAATTCACATGAAGTTGAAGTTCGTAACGTTAACGCAACAAAATATTTGACAAAAAATTCTCAAATTCGAGGCTCGAACGTTTCAAACGGATCAAGAACCGTGCATAATTCCTAAAATTGTGTGAAACATGTTTATCTCTCATATTTTACAATTCTAACAACATTTAAATCACGAAATATTGCATTTCTTCAACGAATATTCTGTTACGTTAACGTTACGAACTTCAACTTCATAAATTCACCGCTTCGACGATTTGTTTATTTATTTTTATAGTAATTTTTAATTTTTTTGTTTTTAATTTTTTAACCTCTTCCCGGCCACTGTTCCATATATGGAACAAAAGTTAACGTAACCTCTAGCGCGCGTATGTTGTTATTTTTTTTTTAAATTCCCTGAAACATTTTTTTTTTTTACGGAACCAAAAAATTCGGCCGGGAAGAGGTTAAATTTAAAAAAAAAATTTTAATTTTCAAAATTTTTAATTTTCAAAAAAAAATTTTAATTTTTTTTTTATTCATTTTTTCAATAGTCACCATTTTTTTGGGCTTTTACTTGTATAAGAACATGAACTTCAAACATGCACAGTATTCTACTGTGGTCGTAGCATGTCCTGGAACAGCGCGCGATAAAGTTATATACTTACTTCTTTTGCTATCCGCTTTCATGTGATCCAATGTTTGGATGTCCCAATAATTCACGGGAGTGGTTATAATTATCCCGTCCGCTTTCAAAATTGTGTCGAAAATCCACTTCCAGACTTTCAACATTTCTTGTTCGGTAAAAAATAACACCTGGCTGGTACATATGATGTATGCCCAGACACAGACATAAGCACCACAATTATTTCCCCCTCCGAAACCTGGACATTGATTGGGGACATCTACTAAGCAATATAAAGTCCAATCTCTCCAGTCGTACCGGGGTAAGTCCCTTCTACCAAATATCTTTTCCAGAAAACCACATAGTCTCGACATGAGCTGTTCTGAGGGTGTTTGGTGCAAGGAATCCAAATACATGATGTACTTACTTGGAAATACAATTACCACCAGCGTCCAATGTCCGCGTTCGCACCTCGGCATCAGCCAGATATTGTATTTCCAAGCTTGTACCTTCTGAGCCCATCTCACGAATCCAAATCTATCAGAATTGTCCATTAAAGTGACGAAGAATTGTGAGTCGACAATAAGCAATTTACCGTTGCTATTGTTATGCATTGCCAATTGCAAAAAACAATTGACGATGTTGTCATCTAGTTCTTGACCAGGCAGCAACGTTTTCAAGCAATGCTCACTTATCATAAAGCTGGCTAGATAAAAGATCAATTCTCTCCAATTCTCTGGATATGTCTTAATACCGAATTCTCGCCATGGAAGTTTGATCGAGGACTGGTTCAATGTCGACGTTGCGGCCAATTGGTTTGTTGTTTCACGTTTATTTTCCGCATCGAATTCCTTTTCCACTCCGAACTCCTTTTCCACTCCGAATTCCTTTTCCGCTCCGAATTTCTTTTCCGCTCCGAATTCCTTTTTGGCTTCGAATTCCTTTTCCGCTCTAAATTCCTTTCCCGCTTCGAATTCCTGTTCCACTTCAAATTCTTTTTCCACTTCGAACTCCCTTTCCACTCCGAACTCCTTTTCCGCTCCAAATTCCTTTTCCACTCCGAACTCCTTTTCCGCTCCGAATTCCTGTTTCGCTTCCGATTCCTTTTCCGCCCCGAATTCCTTTTCTGCTGCGAATGCCTTATCTGCTTGGCATTCTAACAGAGCTTTATCAAAGTTTTTGAAGCCTGCATTGAATGCTATTGATTTTGATCTTCAGAGCCAACCCTCCGTGGTGAGATCAAAATCAAAATCCGGCTCTACATCATCATTATCGTCCTCTTCTCTATTTATGATATTTCTGGTTTTTTGAGCAGACTCTACTGCTTTGCGCCGCTTGGTATTCAGAAATAACGCAGTAAAGTCATGTGCACAAGTTACTGCATCAAGGGCATGTTTAGCAGAGCAATTTCTCTTCGCAGGGCTACTCATGTTCATTGATGTATTTCGCGAGACATCCTCATTCTTCTTCGCGTTCTGCTGGTCGTTATTAATTTCCATCTTCTGCTGGTCCTTATTTTTTATTGCTCTGTTTTTTGCCTGCCTCGTAGTGTTGCAACTATAAATCTTTTGCACGATTCGGTTCTTGACATTCTCTGCTAATGTCTTGATCACTCTCAGAATGAGTTGCCTCATTTCACCGTCAAACAAATAGGTTTTTATAATTTTGTTCCAATTTTCAACAGCAGCATTGGAATGTCTCCTGATCCCAAACTCCTTAATTCATACTCCTGACCACAATGGATAGATAGATAGATAGATAGATAGATAACGGATTTATTATGCCCTAACCACTACCGGTCGGAAGGCAACAAGCAGCATAGTTGCAGAAAATCAAGGAGACAAAGATAAATTGAAATTAGTATCTGTAACAGATAGATAACTTAAAAATTAACAAATTAACCCTAGAATGGTACACTGGGGTCCAATAGACCCCAGCCAAAATGTCGGCTGCGTAGAAAGTGCAAGCAGTTCGATATCGGTCGAATTTCGGATAGCGGCCTAAAAAAAATGGTCCGGTGAATTTAGAAAAAGCCTTCACCAGTAATTTTGACATTATTCAAAGTTTTAAATGCTGCAAGCCGCATTGAAAAATATCGATTACAACGGAAATGGCACGTGCTCAAAGTCGACTGAGGTCCACTAGACCCCTAGTGTACCGTTATTGATCGGCTAGAGAAGTGTATCGTTCTAAGGTTAATAACGGAAGTAAGCAGACAATAGAAATTAATATTCAAGAAGTAATAATAGCGATGGTACATGTAGACATTAAATAAATAAATAGAGACAGATGTGCACAGCAAATAAATACCAATGATATAATGAGCTAATTCACAAATTCCCGGTGTAGTTTTGGACCTCAAAATTTTCGACCATTTTTTTTTTTTTTTTTTTTTTCTTTTTTTGTCATTTATGGGTTATTTCCGTGGAAATGAGTCAGACGCCACCACAATATAATTTTTATCAGTGCAGCTCATGGCATTTTTGAAATTTCGCGATTTGAACGGTTTTTGGAGAATACCCGAGAAGTTGATAGTCTAACAGAAAAATTTCAACACATTTTTCGAAGGAAATTTTCCGCTCTTTTCATTGGTAATATTTTCATGCACCGCAGACAACCGGAAATTCAAAATACATACGGCTGAACCTTCTTCCGCAAGTCCAAATTCGATTTTTTTTCCACCATTCAACAACTTGAAATATTCCCTGTGACATGTCAAAAGTATAGACTGGGCAACCACATACTTGAGTTACACTTACTTAACAGTCTATAACCATATACTCGAGTATGTGGTTGCCTAGTCTATACTTTTGACATGTCACAGGGAATATTTCAAGTTGTCGAAAGGCGAAAAAAAAAAAAAATCGGATTTGGACTTGCGGAAAAAGGTTCAGCCATGTGTATTTTTAACTTCTGGTTGTCTGCGGTGCATGAAAATATTTTCAATGAAAAGAGCGGAAAATTTTCTTCGAAAACTGAGTTGACATGTTTCTGTTAGACTATCAACGTCTCGGGTATTCTCAAAAAAACAGTTGAAAACGCGAAATATCAAAAATGCCATGAGCTGCACTGATAAAAATTATATTGCGGTGGCTTGCGACTCATTTCCACGGAAATGACCCATTATTGAGAAAAAAAAAAAAAAAATGGTCGAAGATTTTGAGGTACAAAACCACACCGGGAATTTGTGAATTAGCTCATATGCAGCACATAGAGCGATAATACCATAATAGCTTAGTAGCGCCATAGGTCGCAGCAACTCAAGACGACACAGAAATAACAATAATAATTAGGAAATAAATAAGAGTAACTTAAAGAAAATAGTGCCTAAATAAAGTTGAGGTTAGAACCGAGATCCGGTGCCAGACGAACAAACACATATACGTCCACTCACAAGTGCCACATGACAACTTGCATACTAAAGCTTTGATACGGGCGAGCAAGGAGGGCACACCACAGCGGCCGACGATAAGTGCGCAAACAGCCTGACCCTGAAGACGTCGAGCGACGACGAAGATCTGACGGGTAGCGGGAGGCTGTGCCAGAATGATTGGCCGCGAAAGCGAATGAATTTCGGCAGGTGGCAGTCCTGTGAGGCGGAATAAGGAACTTCTCAGTCTGGTCGGACTCCGCAAGCCGAACCGAACGGCGAATGCTTGGTTCAACCCTGACAAAGAGTTCACGGAGGTACGCGGGAGACGAGTTCGCTAGGACCTGGTATAAAAGCGAACCGAGAAGGTACCGTCTCCGATCGCCAACCTATAACCATCTCAGCTGCGAGCGATATGGGAAAATATGCACAGCTCTTCTCAGCCCGAAGATAAACCGAATGCCACAGTTCACAAGTCGCTGTAGTAGCTTGAGATTCAAGTAATTAGTCAAATCGCAGTATACTAGACTGCAGTAGTCAACATGCGGCAGTACTAGGGCAGAGACGAGCAGCGACTTCACGTGCCGTGGAAGCGAATTGCTATGATACTTCAGCTTGTGCAACGTGGCGTGGACCTTACGCGATACATGGGACACGTGGTTATTCCAGGAGAGGTCAGCGGATAAATAAACACCGAGGTTGCGGACTGTGGTCGATGCACAGTGGGGAATTTTCACGAAAACGTGGCCATTATCCAGGGGATCATCGGAATTTTTCTAAATTTGATATATCAACGTTTTTGGGGTCGCTGATTACGAATTTGGTATCCAAATTTGGAAAAAAAAAATGGCCGCTCCAATATGGCCGATGGAGACATGAATTTTGTAAAAAACACGATTAATTATACACTTCACCGATATTTTCGGGGTTGCTGATTACGAATCCGATATTGAAATTTGGAAAAACAAAATGGCGGACTTAATATGGCCGACTCAGACATGAATTTCATAGAAAACACGATTGATTATACACTTTACCGATGTTTTCGGGGTTGCTGATTACGAATCTGATATTCAAATTTGTAAAAACAAAACGGCGTACCTAAAATATATGTGCTATACTAAATTAGACAATAGATTCGGGAATTTTGAGGAAAATAATTATTCTCTTGCAATATAGTAAACAAAGTCTTTATTTCCAGAAATTCAAAGTCATAAGTCAATCCGAAGCCGGATAGAGATCTTCATGTGTATTAGTTGGGCTCGCTAATAGTGGAATGGTTTCTGACGAAAACTGCTCCCATTTTCTATTGAAAAGATTTCTCTTCGCTTGAAGGTGATAGGAGAAGTTCCAGAACCTAGATAGAAAGAATAGTATTTCGTATCAATTACAAATGGCATTGTAATCCGAATGAGGATTAGACATACGCTTTTGTGCATTCGCTAACACTTCATTAAAATGCGGAGTTGGCGTTTCGAATACAATAAAAAATTTCGAATAAATCCCTTCGCCTCTCGGAAACAAATTGTACGTATAATAAATCAGGTATTAGAATTTTCACTACCAATATATTAATATTTCGAATCCATTGTTAGAGTAAACCAGTTGACCGAGTCCGCTTAGGGTGAGAAAGTTCCAAGTAAGCGAGCTACCTGCCTAGATCGGCTGACTAAGCAGCTGAACTGGCATGGAACGCGGCGCGCCGACCGAGCACCGCCGCGCCGGGGGCCTTCTCGGAACGCGCATACGTTCACTAACAATGCTCTGGATCAGCCCGCGCAGGTTTGCGCAGTCTGATCCACACTTCATTCGAAAGCTGATATCCTAAGCTACAATTTAAAAAAAAAAACGAAGGCGGGATATCGTGGGACTCTCAACTAAAAGTCTACGCAAAGTCAATATTTATTTCCGAACGAAGGCACTTTTCGGGATTATCGTTAAACTCCGTAAACATGGACAATAAAGACTATTTTTTAATTGTAAGATGAGCAAAATTTTCTACATACCTTCAGGAAGATCATCCATTTTGTCGAAATTGATTATCACTTTACACTGTTAAGTTATGAGTGTTCAAAGTTAGAGCGGATATGGAAGCGAAATTCAGGTACGTGACTGTCACGGACGAGGGTCAACTTTGAACTGAAATATCTAAGAGACTATAAGGGTTAAAGGGTCCGGACAACCGGGAGGTTACGCAGAAATTAGTTCTTAACCAATCCCCCCGGTCGTTATACGTGCATGGAAAAGTTCGTTATTTGAATTTTGGCCACGTTTTCGTGAAAATTCCCCATTGTGCGACGTACGGCACCGGCCGACCGTTGATGCTAATTTGCGGTAGATCAAGTTGCTTAAGCGGCCGAACAAATGCAGAACTGCCCAAGATGATGGCCTTAGTTTTACCAACATTTAGCTTCAGCCCGTTCTCCCCTGCCCAGTCGGCAACAGCCGCTGCGTCCCTATTTACTTCATCGACGGCAGTTCACAGATCGCTCGAAGCAACATGCAAATAAATCTGCAGGTCATCCGCGAAGATTATATGCTTAGTATGCTGCAAAACCCCGCCGATATTTTTGATGAAGATCGAGAAAAGGAGAGGTCCAAGGACGGAACCCTGCGGTACGCCCGAGAAGTTAGGTAGGAAGTCAGAGTGCCCGCCACCGGTTGGGTCTTGCACTGCCTGCGCTCTACCTGACAGATAGGAATGGAACCACGAAACAGCATCCACGGAAAAGCCGTAGCACCTTAGCGTAGTAAGAAGTAATCTGTGGTTTATGCTATCAAAAGCCTTACTGAAATCAAACAGTAGCAAGATGGTAATGCATCTGTCATCGACCGTTTTCTTTACATCATCGAGGACCCTAACTAGCGCCGTCTGAGTACTGTGGCCCTTCCGAAAGCCGGCTTGCGCTGGATCTAGCAGATTGTTGCTATCTAGATATAAAGTTATTTGATCCGATACGACGCGCTCGAACACCTTTGACAGATGAGATAAGTTCGCTACCGGTCGAGTATCAGCCGCAGAGGTCGGGGGGTTGCACTTATTCAGCGGAACAATGTACGCCCTCTTCCAGATTTCGGGGAAGATCGAGGTACGCAACGACGTATTGAAGAGATTTGCGAGGTGAGGTACAAGCACAGGCAAGATCTTTTCGAGATGACGCAACTGAACGCCACCAGGGCTTCGCCCTCGCGATTTATTAAGGTTGTTAGCTTGTAAAAGCGGTTACCGACAGATCTGTGTGAAATTTTACTGGTGAATAGCTTGAAACACGTTCTACAACATGATACGAAGTTCATTGATTTTTGCCGTATATTAGTGATGAAACAAATTATTGAAGTTTACATTATTTGCATACGTACATAGGGAAAATACCAACTTTTATCACTCTAACGTTTTTTATGATTCAACTAGGCGACAGATTTCAATAAAAAACTAGTATGTTATGAATTGAAATTTAACGAACATTTTGAGACTAGGAACAAAAGTATTTCCCGTGTAATAAGAAAGATATTGTTAGTTAAACTCAAGTCTCTTTTAGATATTTGCGTGTAAATCAAATGCTGATGTGATAGACGTGACAACAGCGCTCACGTAGCTCAAACGGACGGCTCGAGCGGATTCTTCCGTTATATACACGCAATGTTGCCACGATCTATTATAACTTAGACTCAATGCGCGTGTGCCTATGCTTAAAAGAAATGTGAACTGTACCTTGACAACAGTTTGTCAACTTGGCCGTTTTAAAAAAATCTTAAAAAATATTAGAACGACTTTGTTTAACCATCAAAACATTTTGATACGGTTTGCATATCATAGCATGTAATTGATAGTGTGTATATTTGATTTTGTGACTTATTTATTACTGTGGTCATTCTAGAACTATCGTCAACTGAAATAAACTTTTGGCTGTGACTATAACAAGCTAACAACCTTAAGGGAAGACCCTACTGAGATTTTGAACAAAATCGCCTAAAAATTCTATTTTGCGTTTTTACTGGAAATATACTCTAAGAGCCTGTCTCCACGTTGTGACAAATATTTAAGGCCCTCCGATTTTTTCTAGTTTACGGGCAGCTAATTTTATAAAAAAAATTTATTAAAAAAAAAATTTTTTTGCTTTTCCACAATGAACTTCTAGAATTTCATGAAATTATTGAAAATACCATTGAAAGTAAGTTTCATAAGATATAAACTCAAAGTATAAACTTCATACCCATGTGTGGGTATGGGTATTGCAGGACTCCAAAATGCAATAAAAAGCTGGAGCGCTCAGAATATAAAATTTCTTCATGAACATATTTTCTTGGTTCTAAATCCAACTTCTGTAGGACAACAATTATGTGAAAGATAACTAATGTCCCTGAATTAAAGGAAACCATCAACGCTACGCTAAAAATTGGCAGTCGCTAGATCAAAAATCCTTAATAATTGAGAAACTAATATCTTTTCATGAGAGATCAGCCATAGAAGAGCTCAGAATGTCAGCGGAAGCCTTCTTCCGCAGCGTATCTGGTGTAACTGCTCAAACAAAGCTCTATTCAAAATGAGCGGCAGCAGTGAGCGCTGTTGGGCGATGCATGAGTTACTGTTCTAAGGCAACAGCCAGAGATAAACAAGTGTTATAGATCAGCGCCAAGTTTTTCTGGGAACCACAATAGCTAATTCAATTCCTATTTTTATTATCTGTTTTGGGACGGTGAATCTACAGATGCAGGGCGAAGAAGATTCGCGGTCCGAGATGCCACCGCAGCAGAAATAGAGAATCTGAGATACGTTGATCATAAAGTTTCATGATATGACCGTTCCAATCATTTTGTGCCATATATTCTGGAGAATTTAATTAACTCATACCAGTTTTCACTAAAATGCCATTTACTCAGAACTATCTTTTCAGCTACGCTAAATGCTTCTTGCGTCTGAGTTTTGCTCCGATCAACTTCTCCTTCGCAGTAAAGATTCACACATACCTTATGCACAAAATGAGGGATCGGTTTCATTCTATTGTAAAAGAAACTTTTTTTTTTTTTCAGATTTAAATAACATGCAAAATGCTAAAAATTTGAAATAAAAAATAATAAATTCTCTCAAAATGGAACGAGTGATCCAATCTCAAATCCGATCCCTCACTTTCTTCGCCTCAGTTTGCTGAAGACCTCAGACGAAGGGGAATATGATGCGATTAAAACTCAGACGCAAGAAGCATTTTGAAGTTCAGTACGTTTTTACCATTGAATGTTGCGTAACTTCTACATTTCTTAAGTAATCTTGAAGCTCAAGGTGTGATTTTCTTAGTTTTGGAGTACACTTTCACATGATGTATAAATAATTTCGATGGTATGAAAAATTTAAAAGTTTTCAGTTTCACTAGGGTCTTTCCTTAACGTACGATGACAGCACAGACGAGAATTGATGCGACTGAACTGGCGAAAATAAAAACTCGGAAGATACAATCGGTTGACTATCGTGAGAAGCATCGCTAGGTCTTGCAAGGAGCACGGCGAATAGACACCAGTGATCGCGACATAGTGCCGGTTTAACTGCTGGGCGGAAAAGTGGTTCAACGGGGATGAGGAGGCGGTATTGACAAGCCCGAGCCACCTGAGCTCGGTCCAGATGTTTGGTGCACTGGGTAGGCTTTTGAGGCGATCCCTGACATAATCGCTTTTTGCTTTCCTAATTTGCTGTCTCACGGACTTTCGCAGAATACGGTACTGCCCCAACACAACTACAGACCTAGACCACTTTGCTACAGTATAAAGCCCGTTACGAAGCGCGACACGCCGTTTGATCTCAGGGGTCAACCAAGGGGCGCGAAGCCCTGATAATGTACGCGAGACGACCGGTACGTGACTGTCCAGTGCCGCTATGATCGAATTACAAAGTGAATCGGAGAATAAGTCTACGTTCTCCGTTGAGCTGGGTGATAGTTGAGCAATGTTAGCAAGTACAGCATCACTGAGAGCTCACGCATCACAATTTCTAAAATCACGAAATGTTATAGTTCGCTTAGGCGGTGCAGAAAGTAGCAGTTTGTACTCGAACTCGATCAGGTCGTGGCCCGCTATAAACGGGACTACCGACTTATTAAAAGAAACTAACTTATCCTCCGAATCAATAATTGCCACATCGAGCCAAGAATCGGAGTTGCTCGTATGGTGCGTATTTCCATGCGGAACTAGAAAGAACGCATGGCTGTAAATAAAATCACGTATAGTACAACCTCTCAATAGTGCCACTCTCAATAGTGCCGCTTCCCCTAATCCGTGCTCGGGCGCTTCCCCCACTACCATACTACACTCCCAGCGTACAATAAGGTACGAAGGTTACACTTTTTTTTCACAAGCGTTGATAGTCAGAGTGGGGGAACCGAGATTCTAAGAAATGTATTCCCCTCACAGCCCGTGAACGGCACTATTGAGAGGTTGTACTGTAGATACATAGCCTAAAAAATGCTACCACTTAAATTACAATTAAAATCGCCAGTAATAATAATATGCTTATAACTATGAGAGAAGCTGATGAGCTTGCCCGCAAATTCATCTAGCAGAATACCTTTGGGTCTGCGATACACAATTGAAAAAAGGATTTTCTCGCGGGCTGACTTAATTTCTAGCAGTAGAAATTCGGGAGAATTCGTAAACAAGGGCGGAGAAAGAGCCAAAATTTTGCATTTTAATGAATTGTGAACATAGCAGGCGACTCCCCCACCAAGTTTACCAATCCTATCATTCCGCAGAAGGCAATAGTTATCTATGCTGAAAAGCTCATCGAGGATCCCGGCGTGCAGCCACGATTCTGAGATGGCGATAGCATGATAAAAATTCTCATTAACATGCCATCTAATTTGATCTATATGGCCGGATAAGGAAGTAGCATTAAAATGTACAACTTTCAAATGATGAGCTGATGCACTTGCAGAGCTGCCCAGCATGTCGACTCCCGAGACCGACCCAGACTGTCAGGCACTCCCCTCCTCCCGACCAGCACCTGAGGGTCCTGGGCGCTGGTCATTCTGTTGACTTGCAGGCACCGCGGTTCTAGGCCAAGATAACTGGCTTAGGTCTGCTTCAGAGCGAATGACTACCGGTTCAGAAGATGCTTCACGCTTGACAAATATCGTCCCGTTTCTGGACCAAACAAAGCGATAGCCTGTAGTGACCGCGTCACGACCACGACGCCTCTACAGCATCAGGAGAGAACCTCTCCACGTGTACACAACGCCTCTATTAGAATATAACAAAACTACATGTATCTAGTCTAAGTCGTACTTTTCCCGCCACAGCTTTGGCGTTATATTACATACAACATGTTCCTACTAAACCATAAGTAATAACTAATATAGAAACAATACGTTTTATAAGAATTCTAACTCATTAATTTATTTGTGTGGGTAACATAGCATCCAACCCCACAAGCCACATCGTTTAGCGACATCTTTGGTCTTGCTCAAGAGGGCAGCAAGTGTAGGCGAAAGATGTTTATTTAAGAACACAGGCCTATGCGGATGTTCGCCGACCAGGTCGAGTTCGTCGGCATATACTGTAACGGATCAGGCGACCTAGGCCTGACCGTTAGCGATTCAAACATCAACCGTTGCGAACGTCGAATAGTCCAGAAGGGTCGATGAGAGCGACAAGTCGCATGACGTCACAACGGGTATATAAATCGAGACACAGCTCTCAGCAGCAGCTATTCATAGGCACAGCGCCTGATAGACTCACTACGCTCTTAGTATTTGGACACTAAAGGCATAGCGCCTAGTGATCCTGTAGCTTCACTTTAAAAATTATTCTACAAATTCATTACAATCCAATTTCATACATAAAATAAAAATCAAGACGTTTAGTTTCAAACAAACAAATAATTTGAGCAAAAAGAAGTAGATTCATTAGCTACAAAATTAACGGAAATTACCGAGTAAAAACGACGAGCCTGTCAAAAAATTCGCATAGCGATAATAATTAGTCTACGATATAGAAAGTTAGTAAGTAAGCAACTTTGTAAATATAATATAGGAATAGGTTGCAACCAGAGTTTAAATATAAATTAAATAAATTGATTTCTTGATTATCTAAAAGTAAGTAAATCTATGCAGATCCCTTATCCGCCATTTCCAGGTTCTTCTTCATCCGTATAACCAACCAAAGCTAGATACAGCCTGAGTGGGTCTCTGACGCACTCAGGTCTGGCACAGCAGGTTTTATTGTGTAGAAAATTTGGGGATAAACTAACTTTATCATACCTAAAATTAAAAGGTTAGGTGGGTAAAGTGCAGCCTTAGCGCGTTTACGTGTTCAGGTCTGTGGGGAGGCGGCTTTAGTTGCTCGGCGACTCAAGTCCGTAATAGGGAACATTAAATTATTGATATAAAAGTCTAGAACATTAGAACATCGAGCAAAGAACTCACAATTACACTCGGTTCGCGTTACCTGAAGGAACGCTAAAGAACCGAAACGTAACAATACATGCCCGATGGAGCGCTTGGCAGCTAGAAAGCGATTTCGGCAATCCATCGAGAGAGTACGGGCTAAGATCAAGCGGGGTTGGTCTGTGCTTCTGGTGCTCCTGATACGTACCACCTCGCAGACGTCTGCCCTGGAGAGTTTAATCGAAAGGCGAACAGCCAGAGATCGCACAACAGAGGGAAGGTCCTCATCATCTACTTCCGGGACGCCCGATATCATGGGATCCCGAGAAAAGTGGTTACGTTCTAGAACCCCCAATCTTGTTGCATGCCCCGTAGATTCCACGAAGAGACGAGCAACGTCGGCCGATTTGGCCTCGCAGTTCTCCTCCAACTCAACTACACGGTTTGTAGTAGTTACATTCGTCGGATGCGCACATGTTATTGAATTTATGAGTTAGTGAGTGAGCACACGGGCTCACATACACTTGTTAGGTCAGACTTACGTCTTTACGTACCTATTATTTTATTTTCTCGTCAAAAAATGTTAAGTCTTGTATTAAAAATCATTCTTCGACGAATTTACACCACCTTCGGTGGCATTGGTTATATTTAATTAAATATAACCAATAAAATAATAGGTACGTAAAGACGTAAGTCTTACCTAACAAGTGTATGTGAGCCCGTGTGCTTACTCACTAACTCATAAATTCAATAACATGTGCGCATCTGACGAATGTAACTACTACAAACCGTGCACACTAACTAGACTTGAAATTGACGAGAGAAAATTTGAAGGCGGCCAGGTGGTCTAGTGGGTATAAGCCCCCGGATTGGCAGCCAGTAGGCTCGGGTGCGATTCCCGGGACGCCGGATAAATTTTTCTCGTCAAAAAATTTTAAGTCTTATATTAAAAATCATTCTTCGACGAATTTACACCACCTTCGGTGGCATTGGTTATATTTGATTAAATATAACCAATAAAATAATAGGTACGTAAAGACGTAAGTCTTACCTAACAAGTGTATGTGAGCCCGTGTGCTCACTCACTAACTCATAAATTCAATAACATGTGCGCACCCGACGAATGTAACTACTATATTTCTTTCGTGTATAAAAAATAGATCCATATCTTCTTGTAGATGTTTTATGAGTTCGCTGGGTTCGGCGATGAATTGTTTTTTCAAATATTTTGTGACTTGACGCGCTTTCCTTGTCTTGGTATCCACTATATCTTGTTTTTCGGAAATCCATTTTTTGAAGTGTATCTGCGTGTTGTTGTCGGATACTTGGTAGGCTGACACTGTATTGACACACTGTTAGCATTGTCTAGATAAGCAGTCTTCATTATATCTGTCACAGCATACGTCTTCGACTAATTTTTGGTGAGTATTATAAGGCAATATTTTTTCTGCATGCAAAGCAGAAAGCTTGAAATCTAAGTTAGCATGGGTTACACATAGACAGGTGTCACGAGCGTTGACTCTGGGAATTACGACCCAAAACAGGCGGATACGACAGAACAAGGCGTAACTTATTGGAAAATAGTTTTGAGTGAACTTTCTGTGGAGACTTCGCAGCGAGTCCAACAGGTATCTTTTTTGTTTTTTGACTTTTTTGTGCGTAATAAACTCTCTTTTCGCAGCCCCCAAGCGACTATTGGCATCATCTTCATAGAAATTTTTGATAGTTGTTTTCAATTGTGGAATTCTATTTTTACGCGTTCGTTGTTGGTGTAAACTTTTTGTTGCTGCTTGTAATCTTTTATAGGTTAAAACACCTCCGCTAAATTTCTAAAGTTTGGATTTATCAATTAAAGATCCTGATAGAACTTTAGTGAAATCCCTTTTATCTTTCAATGTTTTGAGTCTCGAAAAGTTATCCTTTAGCTGGTTTTTCATAACGTCCCCGAATAGCGCTTTTTTTTACCAGTTCTTGTCTTTCCTCAGGCGTATTCAACATGCTTTTTAGTTTAGTTTCAGAAGAAGTCACTTTCGTTTCTTGCGCTCCTTTCATTCTGTGGTATCTTTTCTTGTAAGCTTCCATTTTCTTCCTCAGTCTTGCTATTTTCAAATCCTTTTCTTTCAATAATTTTCGGCGCAATTTCTTGCCGCGTCTCTTTCTATTGTCGGTTGGTGTCAATACGGAACATCTTCGTGGAGGTTCAGCATCTATTTCTGTCGCTGAATCAGGCATATTTTCTCTGATAGATCCATTTGTACTGTTCTCCAGTTTTCTCTTTTTTTCACGACTATTGGCAGAATGGCTTCTCCAAATTTTCTTCATGGCTCGATGCTCCCGTGGATTCATATCCTGTACTAGTTTTCTCGATTCCTTTTCTTTTTTCTTCTTGTATTTTTGTCGTTCATTCTCCTTCATTTCGATCGATTTTTGTGGGTCACTCTTCATACGTTGGTATCTGAGACGTTCCGCTTCCCTCTTTTTTTGTAATATTTCTTCTCTCGTCAGTATCTTTTTCGTTTTAGGCGCCATTATCCTCAAAAATGCCTGAAAACGTATATTGAAACAGTCCTCTGGCAGTGTGGTCAATCCCCTGGCGTATTTCCAGACAGGGGACTGACGACAGGGGACTGACAAATTAGGCTAAAATAGACAATCATGCGAAAACTAACAATATTCCTTCGAATAAACTTGCAGTAATAGTTATATGACGTCTACCATTAGATGTTATTTAGCTGAACGGAGTGAATAAAATAATTTAATCAAAGAAAATACGTTACCAGAGGACTGATCTTGTTAGGGGTCCAGATAGGTTAGCATCACACTTAACTTGAAGAAACGACTGAATAAAATAGCGCTAAAGCGCTGTCTGGCATTTGCTAAACCACAAAAAGCACCTTTGGTGCAAAAACCTTTCGCCAAGTCCATTAATGTGTAGACCACCAAAAAAATAATCAAAAGTTGTGCTCGTTCGCTCGCTACGCTCGCTCACTCGATGGGTTGATGATTATCAACATACAAAAAGAATCGAAATCAGATACAACTGCCAAGTACCTGTAGAAAATAAAAGTTTGCAATTGAAAAATTTGTTCAAACTAAATAACGTTGTACTCGTTCGCTCGCTGCGCTCGCTCACTCGATTGGCTTATGATTATTGGTTGAAAAAACAATTCGGATGAAGAAATTGAAGACGTCAACATTTATTTAAAAATATTCATAACGAAAAAATAATTCAAACAAAATTGTAAAAAAAAAAATTTGGAGTCCGTGGTACGTTGGCGGGCCGATGTTTGAATATCTATCAGATGACAGTGACATGGTTCGCGATCAATATTTCATAGTTCTTTTTCTATAAAAGGCCCCCCAAGTACCACTACCTCCAAATTTTTTTTTTACAATTTTGTTTGAATTATTTTTTCGTTATGAATATTTTTAAATAAATGTTGACGTCTTCAATTTCTTCATCCGAATTGTTTTTTCAACCAATAATCATAAGCCAATCGAGTGAGCGAGCGCAGCGAGCGAACGAGTACAACGTTATTTAGTTTGAACAAATTTTTCAATTGCAAACTTTTATTTTCTACAGGTACTTGGCAGTTGTATCTGATTTCGATGCTTTTTGTACGTTGATAATCATCAACCCATCGAGTGAGCGAGCGTAGCGAGCGAACGAGCACAACTTTTGATTATTTTTTTGGTGGTCTACACATTAAGGGGTAACACCACTCTAGGATTTTGAAAAAATCGATTTTTGTTTTTTTTGCTTAAACAATACTTTAGGGTCATAAAAACAATAACCAATTGGTCCTATGGTAAAAAAAAAGAAACTTCAGAGGTTTTAATTTTTAATTTCGCCGCAACGCCTCGGAGCACACGTTCGGCGTTTCTGCGGTAACGCTTCGATATTTTGTTTTTACCTGTCGAAATAATGAGTGCCTCTCTTACTTACAGAGTAGAAGGTCATTAAGTCACCTTCGTAGGTTACCAGGGTGCTCTGATGCTATAATATACACTTTAATATACGTGTATGTGCAAGTACTTATAAAACTTTGAACAGGTTTTTGTTGAAATCACATTCTTCAAACTGGGCGGAAACGCTGCTCGAAAACCGTTCGATGAATTGTTTTGAAATTTTGACTGTAGCTTCACAATCACATTATCTAAAGAAGTACATAGCCGTTTTTCGATTGAATGTAAACTTTTTTCTTAACAAACAATATACTGCAAATTTTTTTGCCGAAAAAATGAAATTTTTTTCAAACTGGTGCCATTTTTGCAAAAATGGATTTAAAAGAAAAACCCTATGTACTTCTCTAGCCAATGACATATAGATTGGGAAAAAATTGATTTTCTTGTTTCACCTCTTATACTTTCGGAGTTACACGTCCGCCCGTGGAGGTATCGAAAAAAAAAGCGTTCTTGAAGACTGGCTCTGTCGCCGCCATTTTGTATCAAAAATGCAATTAAAAATTTTTTCTACATACTTCAATATGTGTTTAATAAGCCCTGAAAAAAGAAACCCGATCGATTCTCCAATATTCTAGAAAAAAATCATAAAATTTAGGCCTTTTTTGCTAACTCTAGAGTGGTGTTACCCCTTAATGGACTTGGCGAAAGGTTTTTGCACCAAAGGTGCTTTTTGTGGTTGATTTCACTACTTTTTGTAAAATTTTGCTTGACCACCTAATAATTGTGCTCGCTCGCTACGCTCGTTCGGTTGTTTTGTACTATTTCGTACCGCCCGAAGTCCCTCGATAAGCAGGAACGTTAACAGCACCGAGCACCAGAGTGCTCATAATTTTCCTCAAGTCTAAAATTTGTAGACTGACGCGTAATGTATACTTGCATGGCGTTTACAAATTGTTCCATTACAATAATTCTTTATATTTCTTTATATACCTACAAACAACATCGAACCCTGCGTGCAGCCCTCCTCCTTTCTCATCCGGGCTTGGGACCGGCAATGGCGGAGTTACTTGCACGCAGGGTTATATGTTACTCATCATAACAGTTTTTCAAAATTCGAATATTATTATATATGGACTTAAATAAGCAATTAGGTTCTGACCAACATTTTTGAAAAATTATTTTCAAAGGTCAATCATCATGTATTTTCATAGCATGGCTATTGTAAAACCCAAATATACCACAACCTGAAATGTATTAAAAACTTAAACCCTTATGCTTAAGGGGGTATCCCCACCTTTAAATGGGTTAACATTCTGAGAAAGAGATTGATATTTTACAGCGAATTTGAGAGTCTGATCAAATCCAAAAAAATCATGAAGTTTAGGGAGGGTTTGACCCTCATTATCCATACTTAACATTGAATATTACTTTGAGTCTAATAGTAGTTACGCTGAATATAGAAAAATACAAAATTACTCGGTTGTCGCAAAGAATCAGTAGTACCGTTGGATCGATTCTAGAATTTTTGGTCTTCAATTGTTCAGAAGAGATGCCTCTTTCATATGAACATAGAACTTTTTGATATTCCTATTTTTGGTTGAGATAATAATAAAAGTAATGAAAAAAAATTGAAGAATTAGAAAAATCTCAGTAAAAACTGAGCGAGTCAGGCAATTTTCGCGATATCAAAAAGTTCTATGTTCATATGATAGAAGCATCTCTTCTGAACAATTGAAGACCAAAAATTCCAGAATCGATCCAACGGTACTACTGATTCTTTGCGACAGCCGAGTAATTTTGTATTTTTCTATATTCAGCGTAACTACTATTAGACTCAAAGTAATATTCAATGTTAAGTATGGATAATGAGGGTCAAACCTCCCCTAAACTTCATGATTTTTCTGGATTTGATCAGACTCTCAAATTCGCTGTAAAATATCAATCTCTTTCTCAGAATGTTAACCCATTTAAAGGTGGGGATACCCCCTTAATAAAATGTCCATCTGTATATAACAATGTGTATAACAATTGTTCCGTCATATTTTTTAGCGCAGCTAGCTCCTCTGCAAAAAGAACATGTATGCATCCTTTGCATTTTTTATCCATTTCTGCTTCCTAATTTCATAATCATTGACTTGTTGCCAAGCAGAAGTTCCGTCTCGAAGCATGCAAGTATAATGTCCTTCTTCAATATTCTGACCATGATGGAATACAGCGCTATTGACTTTATATTTTTTCGCGCAAAAGACGGGTTGATCCGTAGGAACTGCTTTGATACCGTAATCCGTTATCTTCGTAATATTCCCATCCTGTACGGAAAACAATGAGAGCTGTAAAATGAGACAGCTGCTTGCCGATGATACATCGGTTTTGATGAGTATATTTTTTGACTCGCAATTTTGACAGGACGAATCTTCGACGTTCTTCCAACGCGAAAAATTGTAATTGATAATCTCTGTTAAACTGTGAGTCTTTTTCTTGCTTGGGGCCAAAGCAAGTAACAGAATGTAACCAGCTTCGATTGTCTTGCTCGTGAAACCACAATTCTTGCAACGCCTTGTAGAGGTTAGCTCGTGTTTTACGATATTTCTCAAGTCGTCGTATTTCCAAATTAGACTGGTTAAAAATTCAGGCGCATCTTGCTGAACGTTCAAAGTGAACTCTTCACCGGCAAGTCTCCTCGCATGAAAAACATCACCTGGTGATTGTAAATTGACATAATTTTCGATCAAGATTTTCATGACGTCGTCATTTTGTTGATTTAGCCAACAGTTTCTAATAGGTCTACTGTGAAATAGACACTGTATCGTAGCGTTAGCATAACAAGAAACACCATCTGTATTCTGAAAACCTTTCACTCGCCACGTGTCGCTGGATGGTTTTTCCTCGATTGGTTCCTGACATGTAGATAAATTTATCGGTAAAGACCATTTGCGGTCTTTAACTTTTCTCGCCCGTTTTTTTGAAACAGTCATCGCCATAAGGTCCGGTCGATATTGCTTTCTCAACCTATTATACTCCAGAATAGCGGAATCATCTGCTAATACTGCATGCGGATCGTAATTAATCAAGTGGACTCCTTCTAAGGAAGTTACCCGCGAGAGGGCAACGTACACTTGTCCACTAGAAAATATAGAATTACCCGCATCGATCACGGCATTCTTCAAACTGAGACCTTGGCTTTTATGGATTGTAATTCCATAACTGAGGCAAATTGGGAACTGTCTTCGAATAACGAAAGCCCCTTCCATTGCCTCAAATTTTACGTCTACGCGCTCTATAACGTGTTCGACACCTGTCCCTAAGACAACTCGTATCGCTTCAACATCCTTCGTATCAATAGCTCGTGATACCGACGTGATTTTACCAATCGTACCATTTACAAGACCTAAAGTAACATCAATATTTCGTCTGATCATTACTTTTGCACCAATTTTTATGGCAATTAAGGGGGTATCCCCACCTTTAAATGAGTTAACATTCTAAGAAAGAGATTGATATTTTACAGCGAATTTGAGAGTCTGATCAAATCCAAAAAAATCAAGAAGTTTAGGGAGAGTTTGACCCTCATTATCCATACTTAACATTGAATATTATTTTGAGTCTATTAGTAGTTACGCTGAATATAGAATAGTACTTTTCGATACTAGTGCGAAAGTGTTGATTCTCGGACGAGTGTGAAGTTTTTCGCCCGAGCGAAGCGAGGGTGACAATCACACGAGTCGAGAATCATCTTTCGCACGTGTATCGAACTTCATTTTTCAACACAGCGCGCGTTAAGTTGAATTTTATGCACGCGAAGCGTGCGCAAAATCGAACTTTGCGCACGCCGTGTTGAAAAAATACAAAATTACTCGGTTGTCGCAAAGAATCAGTAGTACCGTTGGATCGATTTTGGAATTTTTGGTCTTCAATTGTTCAGAAGAGATGCCTCTATCATATGAACATAGAACTTTTTGAAATGACTATTTTTGGTTGAGATAATAGAAAAAATAGAGAAAAAAAATTGAAGAATTAGAAAAATCTCAGTAAAAACTAAGCGAGTCAGGCAATTTTCGCGATATCAAAAAGTTCTATGTTCATATGATAGAGGCATCTCTTCTCAACAATTGAGGACCAAAAATTCCAGAATCGATCCAACGGTACTACTGATTCTTTGCGACAACCGAGTAATTTTGTATTTATCTATATTCAGCGTAACTACTATTAGACTCAAAGTAATATCCAATGTTAAGTATGGATAATGAGGGTCAGACCCTCCCTCAACTTCATGATTTTTTTGGATTTGATCAGACTCTCAAATTCGCTGTAAAATATCAATCTCTTTCTCAGAATGTTGACCTATTTAAAGGTGGGGATACCCCCTTAATTTGGCAAGGCCCGCAGTTCGGGAACAATCCTCATCTGCCATATCCAAAATTTTATGCACTTTCTTTTTGACATATGTGGGGCAGTCCACTGTATCGTGGGCTATCAGTTCTATTTCTTCGCTTCGTATCTCGGCTAACATAGCTTCATTCAGAACATCACACATCCGACACGTGGGAAGCAGACAAACTGCGTCGTTCGGTAAGTTATTTATGTATGCACATAGTTCACGTACCCTTTCACTGAAGGTTGAAGTTGTGAAGTTTGTGAAACGGATTGTCCTTGATGCTAGGATCTCTGTGTCTGAATCGATAACAATTCCTAAGCGTATTCTTGATAGTATCTCGCGATAGGACTGATCGTTTTTTTGTCGCATGTTAATCGTTGATTCATCGTAACTGAATAACTTACTCCACAGATTAACACTTCCCATTGCGCCCAGGAGTTTATTCAAAACTGCGCTTGATAGTTGAGTAAACGCAGGTTCTTCTCGAACGGGTGGAAGTTGCAACAAGTCGCCGAACAGGAGAATATGTTTTTTACCGAACCAACCGTCATCGCAATCGGTGGTATCAAATATTTCACTCAATCGGAGATGTATGTACATGAGTGTTACATTAGAAATCATAGAGACCTCGTCAATGATAATAAGCGCGACATTTCTAAGCTGTTCTCGAATGACTTTCAAAGCTGCATCAGAGAGTTGCTTGTATTTAGGAGTGCCCCCGTGCTCGACAGGCAGTTGAAACAACCTATGAATCGTCAAACCGTTGACATTGAATGCCGCTATTCCAGTCGGTGCTGTTACGGCGGTATCTTTACCAGTATGCTGCTTGATCCACCATACGAGCGCTTCGATAAGATGACTCTTACCAGTTCCACCCTCTCCACTGACGTAATGTCGTAGAATTCTATCGTTTGAACTCACAGCAACCGTGGTTGTATCAAATACCCGTTTTTGATCAGAATTCAAATCCGCAATTATTTGCCAACTCTCCACCGTGTCGACCTTTTGCACGCGTGCCTGAAATTCTTTCATCGCACCTTCTGCTTCGATTGGCCCACAACCTAATGGTACCGCATCCGAAGTGTCGCTTTGTTGGGATTGAGCTTCTGTCATACGTTTTTCGATTACCGCTTTGATATGCTCAAAACCTTTCTGTATTTCCGCAATGCGTTCGTGATACTGTAACGCATCTTCAAGCTCCGTTTGGACTGATTGGAATGCTTCTGGGTACGTATCACATCCATTCCGCAGCTCATTTGTATCTCTCCAAGGTTTGAAGAGCAACAGTAGCGCAAAGTAATATCGTTCAGGCTGATTATTCACATTATTTTTATAATGATTAATTAAACAACCAAGTTTCCTTCGTTTCAGGTACAATGACTTTCCGATCTTGTGATATTCAATATCTTTTGCTTTAGGTTCAGCTTTGGTAACTTCGTACCATTTTACGAAGTCGTACAGGTTAGTTGATTCCAATTCCTCTGGTCGAGCTGGATAATGCGTATCAACTACTGAATCACAGAAGATATTAGTAGAATCCGCATCGAGGGCTTCAATTTCTCGACGAGTTTTGACTTTTCTGTTTCTTATTATATTCACATCTATCCATTTAATAGTTGTTTGTGGATCTGTGCCGTACAACGGGATTCCTAACAGAGTATCAGCGGCCTCCAACGCTCCGCATTCTCTATGACTTAACATACGTTGAGCAAAACTCCACAGACGACTGTAGAGCGATTTTGCCGAACTGATCAGTGTTGCCATGTCTTCGTTCATGTTGCTTTTCTCACATTTTGACAGGTACTTAGTGATATACCACATGAGTATAGCGCTGAGCTCACCAATGAACTGTATGTCCATATTGCCTTCCCAAGCATGAAGAATTGCTGGGTTGTAGTCATTGATATCCACCTCGTTCTGATTTCGAGGGAGATCATACAGCCTACTTCTAGACTTTAGCTTCCGCCTGCCAGCTATTGAAACAGCCACGTCCCTGATAACAATGTTATTCGTTACGGGACGAGGAAACCCGAATCGACATGCTCTGGACGAACCACCATCTTTTTTTCGCTTACTTCGCAAGCAATAGGCATTGTGTTTGTGCCGTTGATGCGTATTCACGCGACGATACAAGTCTGGTGAAACATGTTTCGGTGGCATTCTGCAAGTTACATATTTCAGAATAAAACTCGCTATTTCTTCGTTCGAAGATTTCCCAATAACCGGAGCATCTTTGATCCAGATTAATAGGTGGAAATGCTGCATTCCCCTGCCTTGGTATTCGCGCCTCCAAAAATAATGGGTCACCTCTCCAATAGGGTTATCGGGAGAGCATGTTATGAAATCGAGCATAGCGCGAAACTTGTTTTCAATGAATCGAGATGCAGACACTGGATCCGCCGCGACCAATTGACTCGGAGACATCTTAGCGGCAGCAGGGCCACCGACTTCGCGAAGGTATTCCGTCATATCTGACCATAACCATTCGCTTGGACTTAGGGTGAGAAACCATGTTGCCGGACCGTAATGATGTGTCATACAAGATACATCATTTCTTGGCCGACTCCAATATTGCGCCGTGTTGCGCAGCCTCGAAAATATTGCATTCAAATTCCCTTCCAATTCTTCCCTGGAAAGTTTTTCTATATAACTCGCGGCGGTAAATCGTTCGCTTGGATTAGTGATATTAAGTTTGTAATAAATCCCACTATTCAATTGCCGAATATTGGCGTCATTCAATAGATAGAACAAGTATTGCTGATCCAGCCGGTATTGCGAATGCTTCGACATGAGTCTCGATTTAATAAATTCGGCTTGCGTCAGACGCGTTGATCTATCCTCGTGCTGTCCATTGCAACCATACGGATATAAATGCGGGAAACATAGTAAATCCAGACTTTTATGACGATTATCTAATGGCACGTCTTGGATTTTCAACATTTGATAAAGATCTGTGACAGTTTCATTAGGCCTCTTTTCATACATCGGATGTATAGTAAATTGTTCGTAAATTTCATCCGATTGAGACACTTGAGTCAATAAGGCGCCCTTGTTTGCGTCTACTGTATTATCCTGGTGTTCACGCTTTTCATCGTCATTATTTCCGATTTCACTTGCGGAATCTATTCTATCAAGACCTTCGCGTTTCTTCGAATTTCCATTCCCATCGTTATCTTCATTCTCTAATTGGAACTCTATGTCTTCTATATCAGCTAGCAAGGCGTCAGCCGTTGCTGGCATCTGAATTTCAAAATATTGAGGATTATTCGCCTTGAGCCATATTAATGCGTCCCATACTTTATTTATGTCTACCAATTGTTCCCACACTAACTTAGATTTTGTTGGGATTCCGCGAACTAATATGTATAGCTCGTGATCGAGATTAATTGGATCTGCAGGGGGACAGATTTTCTTCAAAGTTTCCTCCATAGGTAAGGGCAGATGAAATGTTCTGCCTTTTACTTTTTGTACCATCTCTCTGTGCGGTAGTTTCTTGTTTGCTACCGTATTCATTCTTTGAACAGTTTGAAATGCTTTAGCTCTTTGTATCAAAATTCGTTCGAAATCATTCAACGATTGTATAATTTCCGGTACTGATTCAGTAATAAGTTTATTCATTATGCACTTAGGTGGCATAGTGTTTTGTCTGAGTTTAGGAAGGCAATAGTTGCAAACATATTCGCAATCATCATCTTTACATTCCACATGTTCCATCAAATCTGTCCAAATTTTGGTTGTTATGGGTTTTCTGAATTTGTCCACGCTTGTGACTTCTCTTTTGAAACAAAGTTTTTCACAGGATACACAGACTAAACGGGGAATGTCTATAGAACGTTTCGTCAAAGCATTGAATGCACTTTTATACTTCTTTCTGATTTCATCTTCAACCAATTCAATATCATTCGTGATATTATTAGCGACGCTATTAGCATTTAGCTGCGCAAGTTGTGAAATTTCATTCAGTTTTTCGAGATCACCGTCGTTTAGTGCCTTGTCGATCACGGAAATTTTCGCGTAACCATTCATCAATTTGTATACTAGCCTCTGTGTATACCGAACTGATGGAAAATGCGCGGATAACGTTTGCACAGGCAAGAAAATTGATTTTCAGGTGGCATAATCCATATAACAAAGTTGCGAATGGCCTAGCTTACTATTCGCGTGTTTAGCTGTACACTCCAACTTGTCTAGAAACTTGTGTATATTTTTCAACGTGCACATGGATATAATCCGAAGAAACTCTACGTATTTCGCGAGTAATGTAACATCTTTTGTTTTACACATTTTGTCGCAAGGCCAACTCTTGCTTTTGCTTTTTACACTTTTATTTTGTTTTTTGTTAAACAATGGCAGAATGTTGGCAGCTTGCCCTGTTGTATTAATTGCAATTGGTTCATGAAACTGAACAAGCTCATATCCAGCTTCCGCGTAAAACGATTCAGCTGAGGCGATGTGCCTTGATGAACCACAAAGAACGCTCAATTTATCTTCGAATTTATTACTGGAGCATTTGTCAACCTTAGTTAAATATATGTCTGCTCTTTTATTTACAACTTGTAAAGTTTTCTTAATCGATTTGATTTTCAAATCTCTATCACGAATGCACCATTTAATGATCGATTCGGCTTTTATTCTTCTATCACTTTCGGTTAGCTCGTCAATCTTTGCCGCAATCTTTGCTATATATTTTTCCTTGGACTGTATTAATGCTATGGTATTCGCATTTTGAATACGATGATATTTAGCAACAATCTTAGTAGCGGTACTCTTCTTGAGCTTCGCTAAACGATTTAAAGAATAAATACCACGCCTAATAGTTCGCTCCTTCGCAGCATTCGATCTATAATATGCGCGCACTCTATTTCGCTGTTTCTCAGGGTTCAAATTATAACGTTCGCGCTTCTTAGTTTTCTGCGATTCGGCATTCGAATGATAACGATTGCGCTTTTCCTCTCGCCGCTTTCCAACGTTCGAATGATAGAGTTCGCGAGCTCGACCTCGCAGCCGCTCAGCGTTAGAAAGGTAGTTCTGAAAGTTTATAATACTCCGTTTCGTAGCGACACTACAGTGCTCCGACTTTTCGGCACTGGAATTATTAGACGTATATTTGTCTCTGTTTTTGATACCACGTTTTATCATGGCATCCGCCATAGATGTGTTTGGTATATCTTGGTGTACCTGTCCGCGATTAATGATATCTAATCTAACATGGTGCATAGATTCTGGATCTATATTTGGCATCAGAAGTTGTTGTTTTTCATTAATCTTTTGATCACATTCAGTTGTTGCATTTGCCTGAATGTGCTCGCCGCAAATTAGCGGTTTTGGGTAAGTTGCAACATTTGTTTCTGATTCTAATTTCGAAAGCAAAGCTTCTCCTTGTTCTGTGTGCGCAATAAGTTCAGCTCGTTGTTTTTTAACCCCAGCGGGACATGAGTTCTCTTGTTCCATTTGCTGCGAGTTTGCAGTTTGAACGATTTCCGACATTACTTTACGTTTACAAGTAAGAGTATCCCTTTTTCTAACCGTGCGCTGCGTTTTACGAACGTGAGGAAATTCTTCGAGGACGTTGTTTTCGAACAATTTCAATAAATGTGCACGCATAAGAGAAACGTCGTATGTTATCTTATTCGGACTGTTACCATTGACGAGCGAGATTGCAAATGCGATAGCAAATACCCCACAATCCGAGCAGTTGAGTTGGTTTTGAACCGTTGGAAATTTTATGCGCTTACTGTCAAACTGATAGAAAGGAAATAATTTCCTTAAATAAGTCTCGTGCGTTTGATGTAGCCTTTTGGAATTGAATGAATCATATATGGATATCGATTTGGTATCATAATATGCGCATACCCAGTGCAGTGCAGTGCTGTGTAGTATTTGGATATGCTTGTGAGTAGGAGAAGCTGGCTCGATGGTATTCGGCATTTGTACTCGCCAGGTTTCACGTGGTGAATATTCTGTACAGCTCCTTAAGAGGTACGCAAATTGAGTCATGTGAAGATCAGACAACCACGCGCCTGATGTAATTATACGTTTAAATTTCTCGTCGAAAGTTGGGGGGGCATTACGCCTTTCTCGCCTCCGTGATTCCCTATCATTAATAACATTAACTATTTCTGGTTGTTGAACCATTGCAGCTAATGATCTCACTGGAGTTTGTTGCGAATGTTTTTGCTTGGTGCTATTGCGAGGCGATTCGTGGTTAGTGATAGCAATATTTTGTTTTGTATCAGATACTTGCATTCTAGTAATGCATGGGAAGTCTTGTATCTCATTATTTTTGAATATCTGTAAAAGATGTTTTCGCATTAGCTTAACATCGTAGATAATTTCGTCCGGCTGATGCCCGTTTATCAATGAAATTGCAAATGCGATTGCAAATACTCCACAGTCGGATGAGTCGGGCTGACGCTGAACTGTTGGAAACTGTACTGTATGTTTGTCCACTTTGTAAAATGGAAATAAACGTTTCAAATATATTTCATGCTCTTCGCGGAGTACTTTCGAATTCAACGAGTCGTATATGTAGATCGACTTCGTATCAAAGTAGACGCACACCCAGTGCTCATCGCTTTTTTTCTTACAAGCGCTATACTCGCCGCCGTTTTTCTCACCACCGCTATGCAATATTTGAATATCCTTGACGGTCGGTAAAACAGGTACGATTGTATCTGGCAAATATCTTTTCCACGACTCTTGAAGTGCGTAGTTGGAGGTACGGTTGACAAGTTGGGCAAAGTGATACATATGCTCATCCCCTAACCAATCACCAGATTCGATAATCTTCACAAATTCATTAGGTAAAGGGTTTGTATTTAGCTTCTCCATATTTGGCGCAAAGGTGCCGATCTGTTTGAGGCGCAAAGCTGCCGATCTGTTTCAGGCGCAAAGCTGCCGATCTTTTTCAGGCGCAAAGCTGCCAATCTGTTTCAGGCGCAAAGCTGCCGATCTGTATTTAGTGCAAAGCTGCCGATCTGTGGCGCAAAGCTGTCTTTTTTGAGTTGGGAGAAGCTGATTTGGTTTGTTACTATTATCTAACCTAAATAACCTAACCTGCCTACTTACCTGAATGATAACTACTCCGTCGAACCTAATTATTAAAAAATATTTTCCTGTGCTTGACACGCCAATTCATACGCTTCTTCTTCTTCTTATCTGTTTCCTGAGGCTCAACTCAAAAAGTTTACACGCCGATGTCGATTCTGCTCAGAGGCCGTTAACTCAATGATTTTTAGAGATAGTCATATGGCCGAATTTTTTCAAGCAGCGACACTATTCTGTACCAACATTACAGAAGAACATTAACAGTTTCTAGATTTCAATAGTTTTTTTTTTTTTTTTTTTTTTTTGTTGTGGTGAAAATGTCAGCAATGTATGGGTCATAGGACATTAGTACGTGGCGCTTTCTGTCAACAAGTGTGATAAATGCCTAGGCCGGTATTCATAGTCAGGTCTAGAGACCGAAATTCGTCAAGACGGTCTCAAGTCGGCTTCAGACACGACTTGATTGGCGGAGAGCCGGTCTTGAACCACGCCGGTCTCAAGACCTGACTACCAGCCCTAGTTTTCGCAGCGCCATAACTTGACTTGATTCAAGAATCGACCAATCAGGAGGCTGCTTCGGCCACGCGCCAGGCGAATCGAGCCTCCTGATTGGTCGATTCTCAAATTAAGTCAAGTTACGGCGCTGCGTAAACCAGGTATTAAATTAATAAAATGATCAGCTCTAGAGATTTTCATTTTATAAAGTTGTCGAACATGAGTCCCGCCAGCTTGGAGAATATTGGGTATCGTCTATGGAGACTATAAGAAGGAGACCGAACTCCGTGTACAAGAAACGTTACCACTTTCCGCGCTCTATAACATATATCTGTCAATATTAGCCGATCGCGGTGCCTCTGCCGGCAGCCGTTGGCAGCTTTCACCTGTCAAAGATTGCGTGCTAGAGCTTTCGTCAAACTCTGCTAGAGGCGCGTCGATCGGCTAATTGCAAATGTTAGCTATATATACTGTTATGTGTGATGAATTCACCCCTATATATTACTTTCATACGATCTAGATCAAGTAGTCTATATGATAAAAGACATCTCTAAAAATATATGAATCGCCGTTGCCGTATCAATAAGTATTATTGTAAAACAAATTAGTCTGTCTTTAGCCTCGTACTGAAGCAGACCTGTATTTTCTGAATACATAAACCTTTTGTCCAATTGATTATATTTCATCTGATTCACTTTATTTCCCTCGGGAATCCATAAATATTAACTTATTATTACAACAAATATTAAAAATATTACATTGGTGTCAGAATCGGGATCTTACCGAGATCGATAAAGTGAATTTTTGAAAAAGAGTTCGTGATTGTCAAAGGATTTAAAAAGAATTTGAAAAAGAAAAAGAAATGTCTTCTCGTCGACGAGAACCTCAACAAGCTCGAGCACCTCAACCCCAGGTTGATATGATTGAACGACTATTCCAAGTCATGGCTGCACAACAACAAGCCAGTCTAGCTGCCCAAACCGCCCAACTCGAAGCTAATTTAGCAGCACAAACAGCCCGTGAAGAACGCGAAATTATAGCAAAACGCGAAGAAAGAGAGGCTAAACGAGAAGAAAGAGAAGCTGAATTACTAGCAAAAAGAGAAGAAAGAGAAGCTATTTTATCAGCACAGAAAGAGGAGAGAGAAGAACGCCGAGCTGAAAGAGAAGCAAATTTAGCAGCTCAACGAGCTGACAGGGAAGCTAATATGGCAGCCCATCAAACCACCATGTCCCTACTGATGAGACGCCTGGAACCACAGGAAACAATGTCTCAAACTTCGACTCCTAGACGATCCCCAGTGAGGATCGAGGAAATTATTGAACAACCAAATATACGGTCTGTACAAAACTATGGGGAAGAAGAACCTTCCCCAACAATACGTAGACCTCGTACGGGTGGAGCGGCAACTTTTACGCCACACACCCGTACTGTAACTCAAAGCGACCGAATTGGAGGTACAATTCGGGACGCACGAGGCGTAGAAAATACTAATTATATGGCTGGTGACCAAAACGTAGATAATACAACCAATAATCTTCCTCTCAATTTATCTCGCGCCGGGAGTAGTCGCGATAAACAGATCAATGATACAATTATTACTCGTAATGAAGGTTTTACTGAGTCGACAAAAAAATCGTCAAACCTTAAAGTAAATTTCTTCGACGGATCAATTCCTTGGGCTGACTATGAGCGACAATTTCAAATAATTGCAAAAGTAAACTCCTGGTCTTCTATTACTAAGGCCGGACAACTTGCAGGTAGCTTAAGAGGTCCTGCCTTAGCTGTTCTATCAGCTCTTGCTGATTCAGATATTGAAAATTACGATAAACTCAGTGCAGCCTTACGTTTGAGATTCGGAAATCAACTTATATCAAAACTATCTTTAACTCAATTAGACCTTAAAAGACAAGCTAAGGAAGAAGGTCTTGCCTCACTCGGAGTAGAAATAGAAAGATTAGCTAGAATAGCTTTACCCAATTGTGATGAACCTACTAGAGACATGTTACCCTGTAATAAATTCATTAATGCAATAACAGACCCAGAGTTGAGACATACTCTGAGCCTGACAGGACCTTCTTCCGTACAAGAAGCGGTCATTAAAGGTATGGAAATTGAAGCATTAACAAAACACCATCTAGGAGTAGGAAAAGTTCGACGTATCGAAACAGATAAAAATCCTACTTTTCCTAATAAAACCAATGATTCCGAAAAAACTACTCCCAGGCAGCAAAATAATTATAATAACGGATATAATAATAATAACTATAATAGAAATAATAGTAATAATAATTATAAAAGACCAAATTACGGAGACAGACCCCCGTTAAAATGTAAATATTGTCAAAAGATTGGACATGACGCCAATCGTTGTTTTTCATTAGAAAAATTAAATCAAGCCAATAACGAAAATTCTTCAGATAAAAAAATGTCGTGGAGGAAAGATAGTGAAAATAATACAGACAATTCTCATAAAATTTCGGAAAAACCTCAGGGTTCTTCTAACCAAAAAAACTAATTATTGATGATTTAGAAGGGCGAAAGTCATCAAGTGTTCGATCCATCGAAAGCCCTATTTTAACACAATTTTTATTAAGAAGCCTAAGACAAACAGGTTTATATGCGCGAGGGACTGTCAACGGAATTAACTGCCTCTGGGTGGTAGACACTGGGGCAGAGGTCACAGTAGTCCGTTCGGATCTCTTGAAATCTATTAACCATTCTCAAAATTCTGCTTCCCTTCGAACTGCTACAGGAGAAATAACTCCAGTTTTAAAAGAAGTTTTAGTTCAGATTAACGTGATAGGGTGTATCGATTCTTCACATAAAGTTAACGTAGCAGATATCGAGGATGAAGGGATCTTGGGGATTGATTTTCTTGCAGCGCATAATTGTGTTATTTCAACTGAAGGGAATTTATTAACGTCGGGTCGACACGAGATCGCTCTTTTAACTAATAGGAATAAAACATCAGATTTTCCTCAGATTCAAGTTATAGATCTTTCCAGAGAAGAATTAATTCCTTTTCCACTTCATTTAGAAAATCTCTTAGAAAAGTCATCTGTTGGTTTAAATCCCATTCAAAAAAAGAAATTCAAAACATTAATTGAAGAATATCAAGATGCTTTTGCTAAAAATAGCAACGATAAAGGAAGAAGTACCATAACGACTCATACCATCGATGTAGGAAATAACGCACCTATAAAACAAGCTGCCCGAAGACTTCCATTAAATGGTCGAGAAGAAGTAGAGAAGATGGTCAACGAAATGCTAGCCATCAACGTAATAGAACCATCTTCAAGTCCTTGGGCTTCACCAATTGTTCTTGTTTCAAAGAAAGATGGAACGAAGAGATTTTGCATCGATTATAGGAGGTTAAATGACATAACCAAAAAAGATTCTTACCCCTTGCCGAGGATAGAAGAAACCCTTGATTTAATAGCTGGAGCAAAATGGTTCAGCACTATAGACTTACAGAGTGGATATTGGCAAGTAGAAATGAATGAAGATGATAAAGAAAAGACAGCCTTTGTAACCGGCTTAGGAGGATTATGGCAATTCAAGGTTATGCCTTTTGGGTTATGCAACGCTCCTGCAACTTTTGAAAGAACAATGGAAACGATACTAAGAGGAATTACAGAAAAGAAGTGTCTGGTATATCTGGACGATATAATCGTTTTTGGAAGAACATTTGAAGAACAAGTAGAAAATCTTACTGAAGTCTTCTCTCGCCTTAGACAAGCAGGACTCAAAATGAGTCCGAAGAAATGTCATCTATTACAACGAGAGGTTCATTTCCTTGGACACATAGTCTCCGCAGAAGGAGTGAAGACGGACCCTACAAAAATAGAGAAAGTATCAGATTGGCCCCGTCCTGTAGATAAAGAAGGTGTTCAAAGTTTTATAGGGCTCTGTACTTATTATCGTCGTTTTGTTAAAGGGTTCGCCTCAATAGCTAAACCTCTCCATCATCTAACAGGGAGTAAGGTTCAATTCGAATGGTCTCAAGAATGTGAAGAAGCTTTTATCAAATTAAAGACTTATTTAACATCTTCTCCTATTCTTGCTTATCCCCAAGTAGAACAACCTTTTATTTGAGACTCAGACGCTTCTCTTTCGGGAATAGGTGGAGTTTTGTCTCAAATCCATGACGGAAATGAAAGGGTAGTCAGTTATTACAGTCGAGTCCTTAGTAAGACGGAGAGGAATTATTGTGTCACTCGTAGAGAACTTTTAGCTGTGGTAAAAACAGTAATACATTTTCATCATTATTTATATGGGAGAAAGTTTTTGATTAGGACAGATCATGCTTCTCTTAAGTGGTTGCTTTCTTTTAAATCTCCAGAAGGACAGGTAGCTAGGTGGATAGAGAGACTAGGCCAATATGATTTTGATATTCAACACCGCGCTGGATTATTACATGGAAACGCAGACGCTCTATCCAGAAGACCTTGCGAAGGACCTGTCGAATGTAAACAATGCACAAGATTAGAAAAACAACTAGACGAACCCTATAAAATCCGATCAATCACTTTTGAAGGAGATCTGAACCCATGGAGAAAGGCTCAACAAGAAGATGAAGTTCTATTACAGATTAAAACATGGAAAGAATCTGAATTACGCCCTGAGTGGCAAGATGTTTCTGCTAAGAGTCAAGAGCTAAAAATCTATTGGACTCAATGGGATTCTCTATTTTTAATGAACGGAATATTATATAGAAAATGGGAATCTCCAGATTGAAAGATAATTAGATGGCAGTTATTAGTACCAAAGAACAAAATAGAAGACATCCTCAAGCAATATCATGATTCACCGTCAGGTGGACATTTCGCTTCCAATAAAACTTTAGGTCGGATTAGGGAACGATTTTTCTGGGCTCGCAGCAGAATGGATGTAGATGATTGGTGTAGATTATGTAAAGTCTGCATTGCGAAAAAGGGTCCACGCGGTAAGGGTCGCAGTCCTTTCCAAATATATAACGTCGGAGCACCCTTCGAGAGAGTGGCTATGGATGTTCTCGGGCCACTCCCTCTTTCTAGATCTGGAAATAGATATGCCTTAGTTATTGCAGACTATTTTACTAAATGGCCCGAGGTCATCCCTATCCCTAATCAGGAAGCAAAGACAGTTGCCCAAGTATTTGTTCGAGATTTTGTTTGTAGATATGGGACTCCTCTAGAATTACATACTGATCAAGGTCGTAATTTTGAATCAATTTTAATAGAAGAAATATCAACAGTTTTAGGAATCACAAAGACTCATACAACCCCCCTTCATCCTCAGTCTGATGGAATGGTAGAACGGTTAAATCGAACTCTTCTAAGTTATTTAGCTTCTTTCATTGACAAAAGTCAACGAGATTGGGATGAGTGGATTCCTCTTTTTCTTCTATCTTATCGATCAGCTGTTCACGAGACGACTAAACAATCTCCAGCTTCTATGCTTATGGGAAGAGATCTTCGGTTACCTTCAGACTTAGATAAGGGACCTATTCCTTCGCCAGATCCTCTTCAAACAGACTTCGTATCTAATTTAAGGGATAAATTAGAACAAATTCATGATTTTGCTAGGGGAAGAATTGAAATCGTTTCAGATAGGACAAAAGCTCATTATGATATTAGGGCTAGAAATCTTGAATTTAAAACTGGAGATTTAGTATGGCTCTTCCAACCTAGACGAGAAAAAGGACGTTGTCCTAAATTACAATCTAATTGGGAAGGTCCTTATTCAATAATTGACAAAATAAATAATGTAGTTTATCGAATACAAAAATCTACTCGTACGAAACCTAAGGTAGTACACTTGGACCGTCTGGCTCCTTATAATTCAGATAAACTTACTCACAATAATAAAATAAAGAATCTTCGTTCTTTAAATATAGATGAAAATCATTCTGTAAATAATAATTTCTCTCTTCTAAGAGATGATCAAACCTTTACATTGGATTCTTCCAGGTGGTCTAAGGAACTGCCTTATGGAATTAAACGATGAGATTATAGACCTTTAACTATCCTCATTGAAGGAAACATTGGATGTGGTAAAACGACGTTTACTAAAAGATTTTTAAATGATAAAAATATTCTTACACTATTAGAACCTTTAGATGAGTACCGTAACGTAGCTGGTGAGAATCTCCTTGAAAAGATGTATAAGGATCCTAGTAAATATGCATATCATTTTCAGCATCACGCAGCTATGACAATGCGAATTAGACATTTAACTCAGACCGCGTTACCTAATAAAATTATGGAAAGGTCAATATATAGTTGCAATTGCTTCGTTGAAGCACGTAGACGAATGGGAGATTTTGAAGACCTAGAAGCTCATCTTTTATTAGAAAATGTTAAAGTTTTGGTTAGCGAGTCTCCTGCCTTCGAAGTAGATTTGATAGTTTATTTGAGGTTATCTCCTGAAGAGTCATTTTCGCGTATAAATTCCCGCGCTCGTTCGGAAGAGGATGGTATTCCATTAGATTATTTGAAGGTTCTTCACGAGGTACACGAAGATTGGTTAGTTAGAAAGAAATTTGCGACTCTTCCAGCACCAGTCTTGATCTTAGACGCCGAAGCTTCCGCAGACGAAGTTTATATGAATTTTTGCGAGGTTATGAAAGCATATGACTTCTAACATAGACTCAGAGTGAACTAGGAACAACTCGTAACTATTCGAAATAGCTCGGAAGAAATCGGAACTAATGATAAAACAATTCAAATCGAGCCGGTAATGAAGACTATTAAAAGCAAATGGAAGATAACGAATATTACGAATAACATAACGAATAACATAACAAAATGAGAGGAGAAATAATGGGAGAAAGATACATTTATTATAAACTAATATTGTTTATTGTTATTTATAAATTTTAACATTCCGTAACGAAATAAGTTTAATTGAAATGATATTTTATTTCTCGAATTATTTTTATTCTAACAAATTTTCTTTAAAAATGATTTAACACCTTCTTCTCGACGACGTGCTTGATTAGTATTTTGAATTTCTCACATTCTTCACACCCTTCTGGATTTCCAGATTCAATTAACAAAGGGATCTTACAAATATAACACGTGTAGAAACTCCCCAGTGTAATCAACGGACCAATGTAGGAACGATGAAGTGGAAGCAGTCTGATTATATTCTCCTTTGGCACACTGAAATATATATAAAAAAAAAAAAAAAAATTAATCAATATTTATTGAATTGATATCTATTAAATTAATTATCTATTAATAGATTGAACTTATTCAACATACCTTGTTGTGTAGCAATTGATGCATGTTCTTAGTGGAGAGTTTCTTAGTGTTACTGCACCCCCTTTCGCACACTTGACTCTCCCCCATTCGTTTTCAAACCAAGTTTTAGTTTCAGGGATATTTATTCCTAATAAGGTTTCCCAATTAAACTGAGAAACCAAGATCCCAAGAAGAATAGCGTCCTCAGGGCCGGATTTACCATTAGGCACTCTAGGCACAGTGCCTAGGGCCTACGATTTTAATAGGGCCTACGAAGCAGCGATTTTTTTTGTTTTCAATTCCGAAAAGAAAACGACGGAGACAGATAAATAAGACAACATATTTTTTTGATTATTACAACAAAATTTGGATGGGTCTGATCTAAAAGATGAAATCTACACGGTCTCATAGATTTTTTTTACGCTGATTTCAAATCAGTTTCAAAAATTTCCCTAGATGGTTTAGTTTTTGAGAAAAAAAATGTTAAAGTTCAAAAAACTCGGTAAATTGGACAACTAGAAAAATTCATGAAAAAATCAATTTGAATGGAATTGCTTTCACAAAAAATAGAGAATTTTATAAAACTTTAATTTCAATAGTGGAATCGACACCTTTTTAATTTTTGTAGTAGAAATGAGTCAAAAGAATCACAAAAAAGTTAGAATATTCGGAGTTTTTAGAAAATTTGAATCTCTTGAATAATATTTAGCAGCAAAGTGATTACAGAAACTGAATCATAAGCCGACTTCCGGTGATTCAAATTACTCAAAAACTCCGAATGTTCCAACTGTTTTTAAGACTTTTTTTTACTCATTTCTACTACAACAATTAAGAAGGTTTCGATTCCACTATTGAAATTGAAGTTTTATGAAATCCCTGTTTTTTTGTGCGAGCAATTCCATTCAAATTGATCTTTTAATGATTTTTTCTAGTTGTCCAATTTACCGAGTTTTTTGGACTTAAACATTTTATTTCTCAAAAACTAGACCACCTAGAGAAATTTTTGAAACTGATTTGAAATCAGCGTAAAAAAATCTATGAGACCGTGTAGGTTTCATCTTTTAGGTCAGACCCATCCGAATTTTGTGGTGGTACTGGGTTATATTTGCATAAAAAATTATTGCACAATGTTTTCTTCTTATATATTGTATCAGTGGTGTTTCTTTCGGAGAGTTCTTCCATTGATTTGACTTGTGGTAAGAGATTACAATTCTGATGATTAGAACTCGAATCACTCCAAGTGTCGTCATTCACAGATGTATTATACTATTATCTACCTAATACCGAGTATGTCTTAAAAATAAAAAGTAACATAACAACTCCCTTCCAGAAAATTTCTGACAATTGAGCCGTTCTCTGCAACAACATCTTAAGTCGACTTAAGTTTTGGTCGAAAATAGGCGATTAAAGATTCGACGGTTGGTATTTCAATTTTGCGGAGGCATTTCACAAGAAACCAATTTTTTTTTACATAGGTGGGGTACTCAAAAGTCATATGAGCAATTCCACGTCAGACCGGACAGCTTTCTGACCTCGATGTTACCGATTTCGCTATCATTTTTTTACGGGTTCTATGGAACAAATAAATGTATCAAACAATTTTTTTTTTTTTTTTTTTGGCCCCTATTTTCCAAGTTACACGGGGGTGAAATTCAGGAAAAAGAGCTAAAAATCGAAAACATACTCCTCTTCAAACGGTCATATCTTTGATTGTATTCATCCTAGAGACTTCATCCAAGAACCATTTCAAAGCTATTGAATGACACTATTATAATATATTTATTGAATTTCGCAATAACAAACAATTCTCTTTGTTATAAATAAATATATTATTCAAACGTGATTTTCAACGCAAATACCAAGCGATAAAATTATCAAAAAAATATGAGCGTATTCCTTGATCAATTCTCTACAAAATCGTTAAGTCAATTTTATGGAGAACCGATGGAAACCATGTTAAAACGATTTATTTATAAGCGACGGCGCGCGCTGCCACCCAAAAACCCGGCTCAGGTACGTGTGGCTAGCATGAGAAAGCATCGGTGGGCATGTTCACGGTCATATCTTTGATTGTTTTCATCCGAAAAACTTCTTCCTAGAACCATTTTCAAAGCTATTAAATGCCACTATTTCTATATATTTATTTAATTCTGCGGTAACAAACAATTCTAATTGTTATAAACAAATATATAATTCAAATGTGATTTTCAAAGCAAAGGCCACGCGATAACATTCTCAAAAAAATATGAGCGTATTCCTTGATCAATTCTCTACAAAATCGTTAAGTCAATTTCATGAAGAAACGATGGAAACCATGTGAAAGCGATTTATTTATAAGCGACGGCGCGCGCTGCCGCTGAAAGACTCGGCTCGGGTACGGTTTTTCGGTGGCAGCGCGCGCCGTCGCTTATAAATAAATCGTTTTAACATGGTTTCCATCGGTTCTCCATAAAATTGACTTAACGATTTTGTAGAGAATTGATCAAGGAATACGCTTATATTTTTTTGATAATTTTATCGCTTGGTATTTGCGTTGAAAATCACGTTTGAATAATATATTTGTTTATGACAAATAGAATTGTTTGTTACCGCGAAATAAAATAAATATATTATAATAGTGTCATTCAATAGCTTTGAAATGGTTCTTGGATGAAGTCTCTAGGATGAATACAATCAAAGATATGACCGTTTGAAGAGGAGTATGTTTTCGATTTTTGGCTCTTTTTCCTGAATTTCACCCCCGTGTAACTTGGAAAATAGGGGCAAAAAAAAAAAAAATTGTTTCATCAATTTATTTGTTCCATAGAACCCGTAAAAAAAATGATAGCGAAATCGGTAACATCGAGGTCATTTTTTGATTTATTTTGTCCGGTCTGACGTGGAATGGCTCATATAGGAATGTAAAACAATCGAATATAGTTTGCAGTACGGTGAGATACATGAAGGTTTGGAGTGAGATAGATTTTTTTTTTTTTTTTTTGCAGAGAGCGGCTCAATTGTCTTAGGGCCTACACGCCAAAATTCGGCCCTGTGCCTAGGGCCTACGGACACTAAAATCCGGCCCTGAGCGTCCTCGTTCAAGGGCTCCATGATTACGAATGACGCTTCTTTAGTTTTCTTCCCCTTTCTATCTTTTATTTCTTTTCTCTTCACTGAAAGAAGATGGCGAGCCTGGCGCTCGCACAACCTTTTGGAAGCAGCACGGTCACACGCTCACTCTGCGCGCGACAGAGCATCCCACTTTCAGAGCGCCGTCATTTAAGAATACTCATCGTGCCACGATCGTAGCTACTCTGCGCGCGTGGTCATCGCACGGTAGGCAGGCCTATCCCGCTTTCTGCAATCCACGCGTTCTCAGACGGATAGAGCCCTACACTACCATACATGTGAGATCACCTGTAACTCACTCTGAGACGCTCGCCTTCTCGTTCTGCGAGCGTGGGCCGCGCACAACTCTCCGAGTCCAGTCGTCCTACTTCTACGACTGCGAGGCTCTTTCGTGCGAGCGCCAGGCTCTCAATCTCTTTTCAGTGTTGTTATAAACAATTTTGCACTTGTTTGAACAATTTTTCATTTATTTATCGACGATTTTCTTAAAAGGGTTCGTTATAGGTCGTTTAAAAGACCCTCGTTTATTTTAATCTCGAATCCCGCGAAAATATTACAAAAATATAACGCTAGGTGTCGTTACAATAGACTTATATAATAATGGCGTCTAAATGAAAAGAGATCCGAGCGGAAAATCTAAATATAGGTTATGTTTTAGTTTCCAAACATTAACCCAAGTTTTTCCAGCTCCCGATATTCCGATAGTAGGATATTGTATTAAATGACGAAATGATATTCTGAGACGAGAAGAAGGAAGCCTAATTCATCCCATCCTGACCTATTTTCCCAAGTTTCCACTTCTTTCCAGATAAGATCGTTTCAATTTATATTTATAATATCTATTTAATAGAATAATTTAATTTATCAATTTATTATATTTGAAATAATCTATCTAATATCAAAAAGTTTAATTTATCATTTGAAAGAAAATATTTAAAAAGGAATTTATAATTTTGATTTAAAAGAGATTTGAAAGGAATCTATAATTTTGAAGAGTTTTTAGAAGAGAAACTCATATTTATGACCTTATTATTTCGAGAGAATAACATTTGTCCTCCCATTTAGGTCGTTATGATTTATTTCGAAGAGGTTTGGAGATGGATCTCCTGGAGTTCAGAATCGGACTTTCCGTTCCAGTCTTTGGTCCTTCTACCCCTCCAACCCCTTCCTGTTCCAGTATTCAGGACTTTCTTCATATTGACCAAGGAATTCTTCGCCTTGTTCCTGTTTGTTGATTCTTATTTCCTGATTCCTGTCTACTGATCCTGTATTCCTGAGTTTCTACTCTTGTTCCTGGTTCCTGTTCTTGAAGATTTTTGTAAAAACCCATGTTGTGAAATTAAGTTAGACTATCTTTTAGAGGTTTTCTGTGGTTTCCCTGCTAATAAGAGACGAATGTCAGATGGTACTTAGGAAAATTTTTAATTACTTGAGCCACAGCTCCAATTCTCCTAAATAGAGCACATAGATTTTATGATTCAAATATCGACTTGCTAATCCTTATGACGATTTTAAATAGACAATTTTTATTATATTTACCTTACGAGTCGGGTCGACTCTTTCACTGAAGGGGGGGTAGTGTTACATTTGATGAATTCACCCCTATATATTACTTTCATACGATCTAGATCAAGTAGTCTATATGATAAAAGACATCTCTAAAAATATATGAATCGCCGTTGCCGTATCAATAAGTATTATTGTAAAACAAATTAGTCTGTCTTTAGCCTCGTACTGAAGCAGACCTGTATTTTCTGAATACATAAACCTTTTGCCCAATTGATTATATTTCATCTGATTCACTTTATTTCCCTCGGGAATCCATAAATATTAACTTATTCTTACAACAGATATTAAAAATATTACAATACAAACAATATATATATATATCACATTTAGAGCGCAGAAAACGAGCACGTTTTCGCCGGAGTGGGGCGGACCAAGATCGGTCTCCTTCTTAAAGTTGGAGGGCAGGAGTAAACAACCCCTGATTCTGCTGTTGCTGGGCTAAAAGTGGAAGCACACAGAAGTCCATAAGCCATAACCAGGAAGCATAAGCCATAGCGCATCAATTTTCTCTCAAGGCCCGGGCAGACTCAAATCGGATCGCAGTCGCAAATGCAGCGATCTGACGCTCTCGATTGGCTTAGCTTTGGACAAATTTTTTCGACAGCCAGTCAGGAGCGTCAGATCAATGCGTTTGCGACTACGATCTGATTTGAGCGTTCCCGGGCCTTTACTGCAGATCTTATATCTATATCTATTGCTATGCATACTGCTTATGGACCTTTTTCATTCTTGATTCCTTTTTGAATAATAATGCGCAATGTTTAGATCACCTATTATTATATTTTCAATAATAAGTAAGATAAGTAATGCGTATAAATTGATTTTCAAGCCATAAAGTACTTATATCCGTTTTCAAATTTAGATTTTGCGCTATAATGACAAACAGTTAGAACGATAATGGTCAGAAATGTGTGAACTGAAACTATTGTAGATAAAAAAAATTACTTCTTCACTCGTAGAAAAATGATCGATCGACTCCCTCTTTCTCAGATGATATAGATTCTCATTCATAGAATAATATCATTTTTGTTCCCCGAAGTGCCCATAATTACGGATATTTATTTTTTAATTTATCCTATTCCTACTTATATCTGCATCTGGCAATCTTCTTCCCTTGTGAGTGAAGGCCTGCATAATTCGCTTAAAAATAATGAGTAAAATATTAATATAAATAATGAATAGAAACTATGAGGAAAAGGCACCGATATCACTCAAATATTTCGAATCCCTCAGACAGACTCTATAATTCTTGTGTATTCCTGACTAACTTGACAACAGAGTCCTATCCCAGAACCGAACGAACTACTTATCTATTCTATCTGCTCTCTCAATTTATTTCACAGTCATTGGAGTGGCGTTTATTACTAAGCGAGATTGTAACGAGTCTTGTGATATTCGATAAATAAAATGAAAGAAATGTGGGAAACATTGAAAATAAAAATGACGATCTATAGATATATTAGGTGCTTTTATTTAGACAAAGAACACCTTACCGCGATGGCGGTAAGGGTAAGGTGGGTATGATATGAAATGATGTTTTAACGCCGATCCTCCTTCTTCTTCTTACCCTTACCGCCACCGCGGTAAGGATTTGCCATATCGTATAACAAGTCTACGAGATTTTGGCGTCGATGGCGCCGAGCCTTCCAAGATTGGTTACGTTGCCCAACATTTTCTTCTGAAAAATTGAAAATTACATCATTAATTTTTAGGAGTTTTGTGCAAAATCAGGTGAAGCAACTACCGGAGCTCAATTAGCCTGAATGCATCATAGTTCAGAATAATGATCGTTATACTAGTTCAAGTAGACTTCAGTATAAAAACTACGATATTTCTTCGATCATTCAAATGTATTACGGTATACATCAGCAGAGATGATGATGACTGACTTGTGGCGGTTGCTCGCATACCTCAAGTCAACCGTAGAACTCCAAGTTTGTCCCAACTGACATGACTCAATGATATAAGAAAATTTAGTGATGTAACAATAATTGTCAATTGATAATATGGATATAAAAGTGGTTTGGTAAAATAATTTAAGATTATATATCATCGTACAATCATCATATCATACAGTTAAACATGAAAATAAAACGGTCGTAACTGTGCATAATGAAATAAGGAATAAAGGTGGAAACGATAACGATTTTACACCATTTGATAAAAATACATAACGTTGTCAACTATACCTCCCGCCGCTCCGGCCCCAGCCGCCTCTGCTGCCCCGGCCGCCTCTGCTGCTCCGGCTGCTGCTGCCGCTGCCCCTACAGGCCCTGCGTTCTCTATAAATAAAGGCATACAACCATATTGATGAACTATATTTAAGTCAACATCGGGCGAGCTTTCCAATTGTTTGTAATTCAAAAAGCATTGGATGGTTTGACTAATAAAATACATAATTGAAATAAGAAATTCGTTGTTCAATTTGTAGAATCTCAAATGGTAACTAGTTAGTTCGAATATAAGTTGTCATCATTTATGCATACTTTCTTCTGTCAGACATTGATGTATACATGCGTAGGGGACTATATCGAACCTTCCACTTTGAGTATATAATTGATTAATAATTTAAGTCGAATTATTGAGAAGGGTATGGGAGTTATGAGAATTTATTCTGTACCAGCCACAACCGGCTGATTTGGGGGGATCTCCGCCGCCGGTCCAAGAGGATCAACCTCTACGATCCCCTGATATGGTGGATTTATCAATCAGAACACGAAATTTTATCACAGTGACATGACAGATTTGTGTATAGGGTGAAAGTGAATGTTGCGTAGCCGTTTCGACAGATGATTCTGCGGATCCAGATCGGCGAAGATTCCTCCGCAGAATGTATTAAAACCTTGGTCGAAACTAGGGTCAAATTTTTTATCTGCTTGCAAAATTTTACTCATCAAGAGGAACCAGAGAGGGGAAAAAAAATGTGAAAAAGGGACGACGGGTCGAAAATGAACGCATCAGCATAAAACAAAAATAATGATGTTGAGAAAAATATAGAAAATGGGATTGATCTGCGAACTATGGACCCTTTCAGACTTTTGTTGACCTTTATGGGTAGGATGTTTTCAAACGAGGAAAATTTTGAACTGTAATTTACGAGACCACGTTTGGGGGTAATTTTCGCCAAACGCGAAGAATCACCTGACAAAGCGGGAGCACAGAAGCCAGTCACAATCTGCATAGTACAATTCTTCAAACTTACGGAGGGAATTCGCCGGATTCATCTTGAAAAAATACGCTCGGCACGCTGGTCAAAGTCAGTCAACTGTTCAACAAATATAAAAAATACATGCATGAAATTTATCGAATTCTAGCAGAATAATTAATAATATTCTGTGCTTTTTTTTTTTTTTTTTTGCCTTTTTGGCTTATCTCCGATAATATTCTGTGCTAATAATATAAACTTACGATATCTGTAGGCGACGAGATGAAGCACGTGGCGTCTAGTTAAAAGATATGGCTGCAATGACGATGCAATTCGCGGGGATTCCTAGCAGCCAAAACCATACACAAAGTAGAAGATTGAAAGATAGGAGCTCTACCAGGACGCACTGAGTACAGTTTTCATAGTAGTCCAGTCGCTCATTGGTTGGAAGCTAGGGAATATGAGTTCAGTGCGTCCTGGTAGAGCTCCTATCTTTCAATACTCTAGTTTGTCTATGCTTTTGGCTACGTTGGGAATCCCAGGAAATCGTTCGTCATTGCAACCATGTCCGACCAAATGGATGCACGCGATGCATCGTCGCCAGATATCGTAAGTTTATATTATTAGCACAGGATTATTAATTCTGCTAGAATTCGATAAATGTCATGCATGTATTTTATCTTCGTTGAACAGGACATCGATTTCGATTTAAATATCAACGACGACTTTGATTTTCCGGTCGTGGATCGGATCGCCGCCGGAATGCACGTGGACGATTTGACCCCGATGACTCCCGTCCGTAAGTGTGAAAAATTGTGCTATGCAGGTTGTGACTAGCTTCTGTGCTGCCACTTTGCCTGGTGATTCTTCGCGTTTGGCGAAAATCACCCCCAAACGTGGTCCCGTAAATTACAGTTCAAAATTTTCCTCGTTTGAAAACATCCTACTCATAAGGGTCAACAAAAGTCTAAAAGGGTCCAGAGTTAGCAGATCAATCTAATTTTCTCTATTTTTTTCAACTTCATTATTTTTTTTCATGCTAATGGGTTAATTTTCGACTCGTCACTTTTTTACTTTTTTTTTCCCTCTTTAGTCCTTGCTGAGTGAAATTTTTTGAGGAGATATAAAATTTGACCCTAGTTTCGAACAAGGTTCTAATAAATTCTGCGGAGGAATCTTCGCCGATCTCGATCCGCAGAATCATCTGTCGAAACGGCTACGCAACATTCACTCTCACCCTATACACAAATCTGTCATGTCACTGTGAGATAAAATTTCGTGTTCTGATTGATAGATCCACCATATCAGGGGATCATAGAGATCGATCCTCTTGGACCGGCGGCGGAGATCCCCCCAAATCAGCCAGTTGTAGCTGGTACAGAATAAAAATAAATCTCATATATCCCATACCCTTCTTAATACTTCGACTTGAATCATTAATTAATTATATACCCAAAGTGGAAGGTTCGATAGAGTCCCCCACGCATGTATACTTCAATGTCTGACAGAAGAAAGTATGCATAAATGATGACAACTTATATTCGAACTAACTAGTTACCATTTGAGATTTCTACAAATTGAACAACGAATTCATACTTTCATTATGTATTTTATCAGTCGAACCGCATCCAATGCTTTAAATTACAAACAATTGGAAAGCTTGCCCGATGATGAGGTATATACAGTTCATCAACATGGTTGTATGCTTTTATTCATAGAGAACGTAGGGGCGCAGAAAGCCGAGGCAGCCTTTGCAACCTGGGAGGCGGAGGCAGCCAGGGCGGCGGAGGCAGCAGAGGCAGCGCACGCGGCGGAGGCAGCTGGGGCCGCCGGTGCGGCAGAGGCAGCTGGAGCGGCAGAGGTAGCTGGGGCCGCCGGAGCGGCGGAGGTAGCTGGGGCCGCCGGAGCGGCGGAGGCAGCTGAGGGCGCCGGAGCGGCTGGAGGTATAGTTGACAACGTTGTGTATTTTCATTAAATGGTGTAAAATCGTTATAGTTTCCACCTTTATTCCTTATTTCATTATGACAGTTACGACCGTTTTGTTTTCATGTTTAATTGTGTGATGATATATAATCCTAAATTATTTTACCAAAGCACTTTTATATCCATATTATCAATTTGACAATTATTGTTACATCACTAAATTTTCTGATATCATTGAGTCATGTAAGTTGACTTGAGGTATGCGAGCAACTGCTACAAGTCAGTTATCATCGTCTCTGCTGATGTAGACCGTACAAATTTTAATAATCGAAGAAATATCGTAGTTTTTATAATGAAGTCCACTTGAACTAGTATAACGATCATTGTTCTGAACTATGATGCATTCAGGCTAAAATTGAGCTCCGGTAGTTGCTTCACCTGATTTTGCTACAAAGCTCTTCATAATAATGATGTAATTTTCAATGTTTCAGAAGAAAATGTTGCCCGAAGACGGCAACGTGCCGGGCGCCAATGGCGTGCACGCCGCCAACGGCGCCGTAATCTCATAGAATTTCTGTATGATATAGCGAACCCTTACCGTGGTGGCGGTAAGGGTAAGCAGAAAAAGGAAGATAAGGACCGGCGTTAAACAGTATCTTACCTTACCTTACCCTTACCGCCATCACGGTAGGGTGTTCTTTCTGAAAATAAAAGCACCTGTACTCCAGATCGTCATTTTTATTTTCAATGTTTCCCACATTGTTTTCATTTTATTTATCGAATATCACAAGACTCGTTACAATCTCGCTCAGTAATAAACGTTACTCCAGTAACTGTGAAAAATAAATTGAAAGAATTGAGTAGAATAGATTAGTAGTTCGTTCGGTTCTGGGATAGGATTCTGTTGTCGAGTTAGTCAGAAATACACAGAATTACAGAGTCCGTCTGAGGAACTCGAGATATATGAGTGATATCGGTGCCTTTTTCTCATAGTTTCTGTTCATTATTTATATGTTTTACTTATATCTATTTGATCTGTTCTTACCCACGCAGCACACATGTCCGATAGATGTCCATAGGATATCCATAGGATATCCAAATGTCCCATGGCTATCTTATGGATATCCTATGAACAACTATCAGATATGTGTGCTGTACGGGTATAGTCTCGCCACTCAAGACAATGACAATTGGTATGTAAAAACGATGATTTCCTTATTTACATTTTTGTTAAATCTTGTCTTAAAGTCGAATATCTGTGGTCTGTGATTCTTCAGTGTTTGCTCAATTTCTACTCATTTTTTTTACAAAGTTATCACCTCCAACGCCCCTATTCTACTAACTTTTTGCTTACTTTTTACTCACCTTTCAAGCTTTTTACTACCCGCTTCCCAACTGCGTATGCAGGCCTTGAAATATATTACGTTGCATATAAGATTTTTATTGATTTCTCTCTGAATTTGTTAAAATCAATATTCATTCGTAATCTCGTTTTGACGAGCATCCAATTATCACAATTGTGAGGCAAATTTTTTTTCCATGTGCGCCGAGATGATTTTTTAGAACTTGAAACACGTATTTCAATATTTACATACTGAAAAATAGACCTATCAAACTCAAACGCACTTCAAACGTGTAAAATATAATTTACTGAAGTTCAATGCACGATGGTGACGTAGAGTGAATATTATCACAGTCTAATGCACTGCGTCGACGTAGAGAATAAAATAAAGCTGATCGTAGTCTAATGCACAATGTTGGCTTACGGTCTGGTTTTGACTAGACTATACGAATATATAACCTAAAGCTCATCGAAGTCTAACTCATAACGTCAACTTCAATATCGGGTCTGAACAGAAGGTATCAGAAATCATATAGAATTGAGCCTATTGATGAAGACTAGCGTAGAGCATAAAATATAAGTTTCTGGTGTCAAACACTTGCGTTCTGCTCTCTTCGTCTGACTCTTACCATTTCTTGTATTCAATCATACTATCCCGATATTTTGCAGCCCTAGCGTTTTCTCTCATCATCCTCTCTTCTTAACCCGCTACAAAATTAAACAATCCTTAAAAAGTTTTTTGTCCAATAATTAGTACATTCATAAATGCAAATATGCTGAGTCTACAATGAATAAATAAATATACGTGATAATCTATATCATCTGAGAAAGAAGGAGTCGATCAATCATTTCTTTAATAGCGAATAAGTATTTTCATTCCATTTGTCGTGATAGCATTAATCTTAATTTGAAGAAAGCTTAATAGAGTCGAACATACAGACAGGTTGCATACCAAAATGTAAGAAATTTATTGAAATTCGACATCAAATTATGAATATTCATTATACATGGATTAAAAAATTATCTCCACCGGAATTCAAGGCACTGCGTTGACGTGGAATGTAGAAAAAAAGCCTATCGGAGTCCAACACGCAACGTCGACTGACAGTCTCGTTTTGACTAGATGATACGGAGTTAGATTATAAAACTCGTTGTTGACTCTCAATTGAGTCTGAGCAGACGAGCCTTCGAAGATGAGCTTAACATGTAGTTGAAGTAGAATTCGTTGCAATCCAACGCTTGAACTAGGCTTTATTGGTCTGGCTCTTTGCCGTTCCCTATATCAAATCACGCTATCCTGATAGTTTTCAACTTCAACATTTTCTCTTGATTTTCTCTTGTCAGACTTCTTCAAGCGGTAACTTGCTAAATAATACCCAAAAAATCGTTTCTTCCGATAATTGCATTCATGAATGAAAATAAGCTATATTTACAATGTATGGGTGAATAAAATTTGTAGGTAATAGTCAGTTAATAATAGTCATCTGACAGTCTTGTCCGTTCACAATTGTTAGTTTATTTATCACCATGAATTTTACACGTCAGTCGATTCGCATAACCTCAAGAGCTCGAGATCGTAGGATTTAAGATTAACCTATCGAAACATTTTTTATTAGCATTGCTCGTACTTTACTAGTTTTTATCAAGCATTGCTCGTACTTTCTTTTATTTCTTTTATTTCTTTTATTTATTTGGATTTAAAAACATGAAATGACAACACGCGTCTGCTAGTGTTGCATAGATTTTCCCCTCTATGTGATTTTATGGGAATGGTTTTAGTGTGAACGAATCTTGGCTGACGACGACGTAGGAGAAACATTGTACGAGGAAACGGGGATATCAGAATGTGTAGTTAATTTATTAAGCATTACTCGTACTTTCTTTTATTTCTTTTATATTTGGATTTGGATTTAAAAACATGAAATGACAACACGCGTCTGCTAGTGTTGCAGACGGTTTCTGTCTGCGATACTAGCGCTGACTACGTTGTGACTGTCGTACTAACGCCACTCTATACAACTTTTGTGTAGATTTTCCCTTCTATGTGATTTTATGGGAATGGTTTTAGTGTGAATGACAACACGCGTCTGCTAGTGTTGCAGACGGTTTCTGTCAGCGATACCAGCGCTGACTACGTCATGACTCTCGTACTTACACCACTCGATACAACTTTTGTGTGGATTTTCCCTTCTACTATGTGATTTTATGGGAATGGTTTGAATGCGATGAATCTTGGTCTGAATTTTTGTGTGAATTTTCCCTTCTATGTCATGTTCCCAGATGCGTAAAGACGTATGTTCTGTGTATAAGCATAGGATATACGCCCTGCGGTTAGCGACGAAATGTGATTTCATGGGAATGGTTTTAGTGTCAACGAATCTTGGTCTGAAGACGACGAAGGAGAAACATTGTACGAGGAAACGGGGTATCAAAATCTGTAGTTAATTATATCTCAGCACTCCGGACACCGATTTAATCGATCTAGGGCTCAAATGAAAGCTTTTCATGCCCACATCCTGGATTAAATTAGTTTTAATTCGTGTATGTTGTGAGGTGAAAAAAAACAAAGATAAGGTAAACGCACCAATAGTGAAACGCCCACCGCTGTGTCTCGATTATTAACGGCAAAAAAAAGCATAAATTTGAAAGTTCTGGAGTAATTTTTATTCTGGGCTCACAGTTGAACTTTAGAGCTTTAAACTAACCAATATATTAAGTCTATATTAGCTAATAATGAATTTTAAAAGAAATTTCAAAGACTCGAGATTTTCGGAACAGAAGTGAAACAGCCAAATGGGTGGGAAACCAGTAGTGAAACAGCTAGATGACCAATTGTGAAACGCTATCCCCAGTAGTGAAACATGTAGCTTACCAATAGTGAAACGCCAGTCTAGAAAGAAGGTGGGAGTGTGTTTGAACCATTTTTCTCGGGATTTTTAATATAAATTTATTTGAAAATGAACTTTTATTGAAGAAATAATAACCACTATCAATTTTTCATTCGAAAATATTATTTCCTTAGCATATAATGGATAACTACTAGAAAATTAATATCAAGTAAATATTGTTTTTAAGTTATAATGCTTATAATTATGAACAAAGATTAACTAATAGCTTAACTAATTCACTTTAAGGGGGGCCTATACCGAAATTTGAAAAAAAGTAGTTTTTTATTTCTCAAAGGTGTAGAAAATATCCAAATGAAAAAACCCTACGCTACGTTGTATATGATGCTAGTATCTATGTATAGAAAAAAATTCAATTTTCTGCCATGAAAGTGTAGACGCAAGGAACTTTTTGCAGAGTCTTGCAGCGCAGCGAAGCAGAATCTTGCAGAATCTTGCAGCGCAGCGAAGGAAAATTTCTGTAAAAAGTTCCTTGCGTCTACACTTTCATGGCAGAAAATTGAATTTTTTTCTATACATAGATACTAGCATCATATACAACGTAGCGTAGGGTTTTTTCATTTGGATATTTTCTACACCTTTGAGAAATAAAAAAACTACTTTTTTTCAAAATTTCAGTATAGGCCCCCCTTAAGTAGTGAAATCAAGGGGAAGGACTGCACCGTGATTGACAGGTTCATGAACCTCCATAATGGTGCCTCCAGGTAAGGCAAGCGGCGCCTATAAATTCTCTGAATTATTTGGTTTATCTTGTTCAGAGACTCTTGGTCTTTCAGTTTTCTTATTAGAAGAATTTGAATTATTAGTTATTGCCTTTTTTGGTTTATCTTGTTCAGAGACTCTTGGTCTTTTAGTTTTCTTATTAGAAGAATTTGAATTATTAGTTATTGCCTTTTTTGGTCTCTTATTCTTAGAATTCTGAACTTCTATCTCTCTCTCTCTTTTTTTTCTTAATTTCTCCTCTTCTTTTCTTTGTTTCTCAATTCTTTTCTGTTTCAATTTCTCTTCTCTTGCTTCTTGTTTAATTTTTTTAGCAGCCTCTTGCATCAATTTTTTTCGTTCCCTCTCAGCTTTTAAAGCTTCCCTCTTAGCTATCTGTAACTCTTTTTCTTTTATTTTCTTTTCTTGATACTCGATATACTTATCAGAGCTAATCACAGTAGGAAGTTTTTCCTTAATTTTAGCCTCTTTTACTGATCTTTGCTTCCTCTTAAAGGGATCAGACTCAACATAGAAGAGCAAATCTTTGAAGGCAGAAGGGACTTTTTCATTATTGTTAGGTTCTATAGTCTTCATTTGTGTATTGGGAATCACTATAAAAATGAGTATGTTATTGATAAAAAAAAATTTCCCATTCTATTACGTATTGTTAGAAATGTTTTTACCTTGAGAATTCAATGAAATATTTTCCTGATTGGCTGTAGATGTTACTTCTTGGCAAGGAGTTTTTTGTCTGTCTGTGACGACTGAAGAGTCTTCCAAGAGGACTTGATTTTGTGCTTCGGCCAGTGTTTCTTCGTGAGTCGATGAAGGAATTTCCAAAAGGATTACATTATCGCTGGAGTTTTCAGTAGAGATAGCCTCATTGTTTTGCAAAGAGTGCTGTAAATGTGCAGAAAAGAAAAAACCTATGTCTAGCCTTGTAAAAATACCCAGATTTGATTCTTATAATTGAAAGTCCCTTCTATCTATATTAAACTGAGAGACAGTCAAAAGTTTTTTCTACAGATTTTATTACTCGATTGCTTGTTTTAAATAATATTGCTCAGGAGTACTTCTTAATTCTCTCAAATCCAATCACATTGTTTATATTTCTTTAATAAATCAATTTGTAAATAAATTTGTAAATTTATCAATCTTGTAAATAGATTAATTTGTAAATATTTCAATTTTGTAAGTAAAGCAATTTGTAAATATTATGAGGATCAAAACTGTAAATAGAATGATCAAAATTAATACTTTGCAATAAATTGAATGGATCTTTTGATTGAAAATAAAATTGAACTTTTGTAAATAAAACTACTGGCACGTTAGGACATATTTTCTTGGATAGCTCTTGAAAATGGAATTCTTTGGATAGGACAGGATAAATTTTTTTACCGAGGCACTTGATTCTTCATCAGGGTACAATATTATAGTATTTTCTGCGGATAGATCACATTCCATAATTACTTCATGGATCTCAGTATTCTCTAATGCATCAGCAATAGATTCATGTGCAGAATTAATGGAGTTCACAGGAACTGCACGTGCTAATTCTGTTCCATTTATTCCAACATTCTCTGGAGGAAAGGAAATCCCTTTAGATTTTAGCCAAAATTCAAAAAAACTGCGATCACAATCAGGGCCAGACCAGACTCCATCTTCTGCACATTTTTTGAAAACTGCCAGGGTCTGTTCATTTATTTGTCTTTCAAATTCATCAAACCATGTTACAGGTTGTGAATCATTATTTGTCTCATCTACATTGGTAGTAGAAAGTGATTTTCCAGGAATCCTTGAATACGCTGGAGCATTTTCATTAAATGGATATAATCCACATGCAGCGAATCCATTCTTCATTATCGTCGCTAAATCTAGGGATTGTAGTGCATTATGTATGACATTACCAAAATTTTCACGACTAGGATAATTTCCGTGATGTTCATGTCTCCATTTGTCTAATTCAGCTTTATATGCCTTCTTCAATGGTTTGAACAATGCCACATCCAACGGTTGCATTAGATGAGTAGCGTTAGGGTAGAGAGTTATCAATACAATTTGGTGTTCTGAACAGAATTTACACAAGGGTAGCGTTAAGTGGCTGCTGTGCCCATCCAAATATACTAGTACGGGAAAAACTATTTTCTCTTTCAGACACCAATTGTAAAAAGTATTTGTAATATATTCATAGAAAGTCTCCCCCGTCATCCAACCATTCTCACTCCTACCAGCAGTGAAGCTGGTTGGAAGATTTGCAACAACGTTGTGTGGAAATTTAACTCCTTTGAACATTATGAGTCCAGGTGGAAGTTGGCCCTTAGCGTTGACTGTAATCAAAGTTGTCAGGCATGCTTTGTCATCAAAACAAATGTTGTAGACAGCTTTTTGTCCTTTTCGTACAATGACTTTATCAGTTTTTGGTGACAAATGGAAGGCTGACTCATCTAAGTTGAATATCCTGGATGGATCAATTTCCAGCAGCTTCTCAGTTTGAAGATGTCCATAAACTTCCTTAAACCAGTTCCTGATGGCTTCTTCAGTTACTGTTGCTCTTCGCAATGTCAAATTTTGACTCATCCTGACACTCAATTCATTCTTATGACGATTCATGAACCCCTTGTACCATTTCACTGATGGCCGCCCTCCAGTGAATGGATTTTTCTTCTTTAATTTAGCGCATACGAGCTTCACGCTGTCTAAAATGTCATTTTTTGAAACAGGGTACCCTACGCTGCCCATGTGTATGACCCACTTAACAAGTTCATGTTCCTCTTCAATTGATAAAACTGTCTTGGGTCCTTTCCTTGTTATCAGAGGATATTTTCCTTGTTTTCTTCTTAAGAGAGTTGCAGCAGGAATTCTGAACTGTTTTGCAGCTTGGCGTAGGCTCAAACCATTGTTGACTGCATCCAGCGCTGCCTGCAATTCTGTAGGACTGTACTGCTTCTCAACTTTCGCCATCTGCAATCCCCACGACAACAAAAATTAGGAGAATATCTAGATAATTATTAAAAAGCAAAGCCTTCTATAAACAGCATATAACCTAAAAATGATTCGTCCATTTGCTGCCCTTTAACCTCGAAATTCTTTGACTTTCATACCTAATATTAATGTAAAACTATTGAAAAAATCAATCTGGTAAAGAAATTCACAGTTTAACGTTGTCTGGGTACAGAGAATTGATGTATTAATCATGACACAATTCGTTTATAGTAACCACAAAAAGCTGTTTCACTTCTGGTTGCATCGCTCTTCTGAGGTAACCTTTAGTGAAACGCGGCTTTTTTTATAGGAAAAACTGTAATTTATTTTATTTACCTGCTCTTCAACGATACGTGTAGTGTCACTACTACCGTGGGTGCAGTTTTTCAACACTTAATTAAGCGAAAACATGTGCTAGCTCTCTTTTCGATACTGAGCGTCAGCACCCCTGGCGACGGGTAGACGGAGACCAAAGAGCCCGCTCGTCAGAAGGGGCGCCAGAAATATGACATTTTAAAATTCTTCCGAACATTTTTAGCGAAAAAAAAATTTGCTTTCCCTTTGTAAATATATTTCTTAACTAAAGCAATGAATTCCCAAAAAAAAAAGTTATATATAGAACTTGTAGAAAGAGAAATAACTCCGCTGTTTCACTATTGGTTAGTGTTTCACTATTGGTACGTTTACCTTACCAATTCGCGGTATAGGTTAGGGTAGTTGCCTCTCGGGTATATAGACTCGTTGACTCTCGCGCTTGAAAAAAATTTCTTTTTAATGTACTTGGCGCGAGACTCTACCGAGTCTCTTGATGAACTTCACAGCGGTTACATCCTATTTAACGCATAAATCGTGACAAAGGTGCCACGCACCATTTAAAATAATTTTTTTTCTGTGCGACAGGGGACTGATAGCAGAAATCCAGGGACAACCTTTGGTTCACAATTTTGGCGTAAAAATAGTGAATTAAAAATTATGACTACGCAAGCTGTAGAATGCCTTTATTATAGACAATTACATTAGAGTAGTATTGAAAAATATTTTCACTTGTTCACTACACGTGACAAAATAATTTCGATTTTGTATCTGGGACACCCCAGGGGACTGATTTTATAAGGTGTTGATGTGAAAATTTTCCATTTAATGTATATATTTTGAAATTTTCAGACTATGGACTCTTTCAAGCAACTTGTTAACATGAATTTCAGTAAGAAATAATATCCAATCACAGTCATTTTATGGGTGAAATGTTCGTGGGACACGAAGTTTCCCGTTAGTGTAGAACCAGCCATATATCATTTATCATTGTTAAATACGTAAAGATTCATGCTTCATAGAGATCTGAATCTCTTAACCGGGATAAGGAGGTCTCCCATCTCTAGCCATAGGCTGTATAATGGAGGACGCAGAGAAATTCTGACCACAGTGGATTGAGATCTCTCCAAGATCCACAAGAATTTTGGGATAATCATGCTAGATGTTGTGGAGGCCTGCTTGGTAATATATTTTTTGAAGAGGAAGTCTCTTCTCCATCCCAGAGGAGGGACCCCCCACCAGATGTAAGAGGATATCAGTAGGGGTAGTTTTAAGGCCTCCCAGACAAATCCTGAGAGCGACATATTGAACCCTTTCCAGAGATTGTGAAGAGAGGCCCCCCCCCCCCCCCCCCGGTAAAATATGCTGCCCCAGTCCAAGATAGCCCTCACCAGTCCCTTGTATACTATAAGTAGGGTCAGTGGATGAGCTCCCTATTTAAGGTGAAGTGAAACGTTTCAAGGCCACGGCCGGGTGCCTTGCACCGTGGTAAAACAGAACTACCGAACGTTTAGTACCTCTGCCCACCGCTAGATTATTTGCAAGTAAACTAGCTGCAATTTCGGTACAGGCTGTGTGATCTCGCCTAAATGTCGATACGGGTTGTGATCTCAACTGAATGTTGGTTTTTTAGTTATGAGTAACGGAGAATCGTCAATTCTCACCCATTTCTCCATCAAATGACATGGGATTAGGCTCAAAGTGTGTGGTTTTTAATTGCGGAGTGGCTAATTATCGGGAAAATGCGATTATCTACGGCAACAGTGAATAATCTCGCGATTTACGTGGTCGGTACGTCAATCTGTAAAAATTTTTGTCAAATTTTGGAAAAGTGAAATAATCAGCCACTTTCTGCCACAATTATGTGTAATCCCTCAAAGTTTCATCGCGATTGATTCAGTAGTTTCGGAGAATTCACGATTCCCGTTTTCGAGGTTCTGACAAACGTTTCACTTCACCTTAAGGGCTTTGGTTCTAGTTATATCAATCTGTATTTTCCAGTTGAGCTTGCACGGAAAACCGTTTGGTATAACCGTTCTCCTTTGCGATATTTTTCGGTCATTGGGTGCACCAAATTCACAGAGAATGGTTGTCTCATGTGGTAAGGTAGGAAGGTTTCCCCATTTTGGGAGAACATCTTTACTTGAGTGGTGGGGATAACTGTCACGCTATACTTCGGGCGAACCGTTGTCTCTCAGCGTAGAATAGTTCTTCTTTCTCGAAACCGTTTACTAACATACAATGCTCACGCGTTCTCTCGCCGCTATGGTCAATGGTTCCTTCTCACGGTTCTTTATCACTACTGTATTGGCTCTGTTTCTTGTGCTCGAAGCACAAGTATCTGTCTCATGATGCCTTAACTCATATATGCTCTTGTATACTATAATACTGTAATTTAAATTTGCCCCATGGAATATCCAGGGCATAATAAATAAACGAATCAATTAATCAATTAAAAAAAAAAAACGATTCTCCCAAAATGGCTGATCCGCTCAACGAATTTAGAGTTCAACTATTCTCTCGCAGTTGGTAGACCCACTCTGCCAAACAGTTTTCCGTGTGGAATCCAGAACAACTCTCAGAAACCTAACTGAAAAGCTTTTCTGGATCGTCAAGTTATTAAATTGGATTTGGATTGGTCTGCGACCCAGATTCTTTTTTGTGAAAACGCATAGGCGCGTTTTGTCCCCTGCGATGCTTAGGCCCCTGGAAGAAAACCAGGAGTTGGGAGACGAAAGAGAATTCGAGACTTCGTCCAGTGCATCGGACAGCCTGCTAGCCGAGGAAAGAGGACCACATCATCGGCGTAGGTCAAGACCCTTGTGTCATTATTCACATAAGTGAGGATGTTTTTAATATATAGATTAAAGAGTATCGGACTCAAAATGGAGCCTTGAGGAAGACCCTTCCAGGTAGTTCTCTCACCCAGATCTATGCCCTGAAAGGACCCAGACAGACGTCTGGACCAGATAACATTCTTGATGAACATGGCAAAATTTTGAGGAAGTCCTAGGTCTATCAGGTCCTGGATGAGAATCCTAGGAATAACATTATCAAAAGCCCCTTCAATATCGATGCAGACTGCCGCGAGGTAATTGTCTTTTATAAAGTTAATATATATGTCAGAAATCAACACTGCGATATTATCTGTACATGATCTCTGTTTCCGAAAGCCGAAGAAGCTATTGGGAAGCAGGGACTCCCTCTCCGTCCACCAAAGGATTCTATCATTTATTATCCTTTCAAGGGATTTTGAAAGTGCGCAGGACAGGGAGATAGGACGAACGCCTTTCCCTCCTGGCTTAGGAATCAAGCACACCAAGTATGAATGCCAATCAACCGGGAATTTTTTCCCAGAGAGAATAAAGTTAAATATTTTGACTAGAGTGTTTTTGGCGTTGGTGGAGAATCTCTGAATAATATTATAAGACATCAAATCAAGACCTGGGGAGGATCTATTGCGACCCCTAGCCACGAAAGATGTAAGCTCCGCTGCTGAGATTGGAGCCTGACAAAGCGACTCCGCAACCGGGATCCCGTGATAATGGAATACTCGCTCCTCCTCGACGAAAGGAGGAGCAATTTTTGAAAAAGCCAGGTCAACTGAGGGATCCTCAGTGCCAGCAGACTTGGTGGTGATAGGGACGTTAGACCTACGCCTGAAAGCTTTAATGGGACCCCATACCTTATCTAAGGGCGTGCTAGGACTGAGAGAGTAACAGAACACTCTTAAGCCCTTTTTTGTTCTTTATCTAAAAATTTGCTGGTTTTTTTGCAGAGCTTTATATACTTGTCATAGTTAGAGTCTGACATGTCCGCGCGATAAGCATGTGCCGCTGCCCGTCTAATCTTAACCCTCCGCGAGCACTCCTCCGACCACCAAGGAGCCGGAGCCGGGGATCGTCCGGAACCAGCCGTATCGGATGCATCAGGGAACCTAGCCCCAGCCAGTCGGAGCGACTCCCTAACGTGCCCAACAAAGGAATCGTAGGCCTCGAGGAAGTTATGATCCGTGACGACTATACTATCACATCTAGACTCTAGTTCCTGATTAAATAATGACCAGTCCAATTTGTTGGTAGATATTTTCTGTCGAATTTTGATGCGAAATGGAGGAAGGCGGTTTAATTTAATAGTTAAGGGGGTATATACACCTTTGAATTTTCAAAAAATCGTTTTTGTTTTTATTTTTTGGAATGCTAGTGACCTACTTTACCTGCAAATAAATTGGCGTCAGAAAATCTAGAGGATTTGAAAAGTTATAGCCATGACAGTCCCGAGTTGCGAAAAAGCGCCGCCCCACGGCGCGCGGACGCTCATATTCGTCTCGTAAATATTCTACACTATCTACAGTACCGCCAACACCACTGTCTCGCTTTTTTTGACGTTTTCATATATCTTGCTTTTGAATTTTATTCTGTGATTTTTCAATTCTTTGTAATTATGATTTTTATACATATTTGAGTGGTTCTCCCGAAACAATCATTTTGCATGTTCCTTCTCATTCTGGCTATATTAAATATAATTTCATTAATTTTTTTGCAAAATATAGTAGTAAATCACATTTATAAAAAAGTTTAAAAGACAGATTTTTTATAAAAAATCGTATCAACCATTTTTTTTCTGTGCGTGACCCCTAAAAGTCATTCCCCTGGCACGTACCTTTTACATTTTCGCGCATTCTCACAGACTACAAGGGTACTCAAAATTGTTTAATGATGAAATTATGGATATTTCCTAGAACTATATAGTATCAATATCACTCTCCTGAAACCTGAAAAAAAATATATCTCACAGATGCGCCACAATATAACATGAAACTTTGTACCCGGGTTGTTCCGTCATTCCCCTGTTCCTATGGAAACCAGTCAATATTTATGAAAACAGATAGCGATAGCTCAATATGTCTGTCAGAACAGTAAAATCTTGATCTATTCCATCGATCTGATCCATCATCCATTCGTCGTTTCAATTACTTCCGTTTTAATTTCGTCGTATTAAGGTGCCATAAGTGAGTGTCACAAGCTGATGCATCATTCCCCTGGTAAGTGCCAAATGTACATTTTTGATTGAAATAATTCTTCATATTTTTTTTCAAGTAAATCTATTGAGTATCACCTCACCACCGCGTTATGAGATTAGAAAGACGTTGCATATCACGTCGCGAATTTAAAATCGTCCAAATCGTCATTCCCCTGGGCGTCATTCCCCTGAGATCGACATCCAGTGAAATGACGAATCTTCCAGAGTAATGACACCACCTAGATTATGATGCAGGAGTCTACATAAAAATTATTTCTTGTATTATTGCTGAAACATGGAACTTTTTTCTTGTATTATTACTATCAAAAATATATTATCTCATATCATTGCGATGCCACTGTCGAGGGCAGAAAAGCTCCAGCGCAAAAGGGAAGCCGAGCGAAAGAGGAGCGCTAAGCTTAAAGAGGATCCTGAAAGGGCAGAGGAATTAAAACAGAAAGAACGAGACAAATATTTGAAGAAAAAGGACAAGAAGCAAGTTAGGCCAATCGCTGAATTGAGTAGAAGAGAAAGACGCAGGAAAAGGAAACAATGGTGTGAAAACTCCAGAACTTATCGACTAAAAAAAAAAAACAGAATCAAGAGAATAATGAGTTCTTGGACCAAATTACCCCTACATCTTACCCCGTTCATTCAGAAAATTCAAATATTCGAAGACATACATCGCAAAGTATTGCAGGAAAACGTGTAGCCGAAAAAAATCGAAAAATAAAAAGCAGAAGATCTCAAGAAACAGACTTAGCCATAAACAAATTAAAAAGACGAGTCAGTAAGTACAAAACACAATGTCGAAGACTGAAGGTGAATCTTGCAAACGAAAAAGCGAAGTATAATTCTGATCAACTTTCTCCACAAAAAAGAGTGACTAGAATGATGCTAAATAACCAATATCAAGAAATTTCCAAGAATCTGCTATTTGCCGAAGCTGTAAAAGACCAATTGAAGACAAACTACAAGGAGTTGAAGACCAATAAAGAAAAGAAAAATTTTAGACAGGTATTATCGGGACGAATAGTAAAGAAGTATCGAATTACTAAGGGCTTACGGGCAATCTTGAGAGGAAGTAGACTGATTGGAACTTCGATGAGTACTCAGAAGCGGTATGCACTAGAAACGTATACTAAAATTATTGCAATTGAGAAATTTCTAGAATCTGACATAAATAGCACAATGTGTCCGGGTAAAAGAGATTATTGTTCGAAAAATGGTAAAATAAAACAAAAACGTTATCTCAATAACACTATGAGAAATTTGCACAAAAAATTTTTGAAATTGCATTCGCATATGCCCATCAGTTACGCTTTCTGGTGCAAGAACCGTCCGTTTAATATTGTTTCGAGAAAAGTTTCGACAAGAGATACTTGCGCCTGTACAATATGTATGAACATGTCACTGTTGATTCAGTCTCTCGCACGTTTAAATGTGATCAAGGAAAATGACCCATATTTCGTGATGTCGGCATTTTGTTGCGAAAACAAGACAGAGAAATGCCTTCTAAGGGATTGTCTCGATTGAAAAGATAAAAGGATTATAATATACCAAAATGAAGATCAGCCTTTACAGGGTCAGTATTCTAAGTGGACGACACAGAAAGAAACGTATTTTGGTAATAAAACTAAAAAACAAAAAACCGTCGTTAAAACCTTGAAACGAAAATTTCTATGCTCTATAGCCGCCATGATAGAAGAATTTGATAGTAATATTGTAAAGTATCTGGAACACAGGGGTCGAGTACGTCACCAATACAAAAGGATCCTGGACATGAAAGAAAATTTGAAAAGTAGTGAGGCCTTGTTACACATGGATTTCAGCGAAAACTACAATTTAAAATATGCTGATGAAATTCAAGCTTTTCATTTCGGAGGATCCAGACAACAAATATCACTTCATACTGTTGTTGTCTACACGAAATCTGATAATGAGCTAAAGAAGGAATGCTTCTGCACTTTGTCTGAGTGTCTGCAGCATAACGCATCTGGAATATGGGCACATTTGGATCCCATTTTAAAGCACATTGATCAGCTGTATTCCATTGACACCTTGCATTTTATCAGTGACAGTCCGGCTACTCAGTACCGTAACAAAACAATGTTCCACTTTTTAGCTGTTGAACTTCGAAATTTGTATCCGAAAATTGATAAGTTCTCCTGGAACTATTTAGAGGCTGGCCATGGAAAAGGTGCTCCAGATGGTGTCGGTGGGGTGACCAAGCGAACAGCAGATAGATTAGTAGCCGAAGGCAATGATATTGCCTCATTTAACTATTAGTCAATGTACTATCTAACAATGTTAAAGGCATTACATGTCTGTGTGTTAGCGGTGAGGAAATTGAGAAAATGTCAAAACGACTAGAGCAGAAGAAGATTATAAATTTCAACGGGACTATGAAAGTTCATCAGGTAAAAAGCGATTTGACCCAAAAATCCACTGCACGACTTCATTTTTATTCTTTGAGTTCCTTGATAGAAAATGATCAGACATATCTCATTGTGTAGTGACTCTATCGTTCGAAACCTATTAATTCATACCATATGTGAATTTATCGGACCAGTCGAACCAAATTTTTAAGTCTTCTAACTGAAGCTCACCTCTATATAGAGCGTGCAATCTCCAGATAGACCGAAAAAAACGGAAGTGCATCATAATTATTTTTTCAAGTAAAAATTCCTTCAGCCCGGGTTTGAACCGGGACCTCCGCATTTGTACTGCGACGCCTTGTCCAATTAGACCACTGAAGGACTGAAGGAATCTTTACTTGAATTTCATGTTATTGTCATTGACCTCTTAGTCCACAGGTCTGTGTTTATTTCATTGTGTAGTGACTCTATCGTTCGAAACCTATTAATTCATACCATATGTGAATTTATCGGACCAGTCGAATCAAATTTTTAAGTCTTCTAACTGAAGCTCACCTCTATATAGAGCGTGCAATCTCCAGATAGACCGAAAAAAACGGAAGTGCATCATAATTATTTTTTCAAGTAAATTCAAGTAATTCAATTCAAGTAAAAGTGAATTAATAGGTTTCGAACGATAGAGTCACTACACAATGAAATAAACACAGACCTGTGGACTAAGAGGTCAATGACAATAACATGAAATTCAAGTAAAGATTCCTTCAGTCCTTCAGTGGTCTAATTGGACAAGGCGTCGCAGTACAAATGCGGAGGTCCCGGTTCAAACCCGGGCTGAAGGAATTTTTACTTGAAAAAATAATTATGATGCACTTCCGTTTTTTTCGGTCTATCTGGAGATTGCACGCTCTATATAGAGGTGAGCTTCAGTTAGAAGACTTAAAAATTTGGTTCGACTGGTCCGATAAATTCACATATGGTATGATCAGACATATCACCTTGGATCACTCATTTATGAGACAAGTAGTTCATCTCAAGAAAAATCCAGAAACGAAGCCGTGCTTGCAACACCAAAGAGTTCGACTCGGCGAAAACTCAGTCACAAGAAGTTGCATTATGAGGATGTTTATTCGGACGATAACTAAGCTGAGACCGATAGCCAGAAACTAATAGAAATTAGCTCTGTAATGGCCGGTTGCATAAACGTGGGTTACCCGAACCTTCAAATACCCCGTAAGTAACCCCGCAGATACTACCCGTTCAACCATTTTTTAATCTGACAGCTGTCATGAATCGGTGTTAACTTTTGACAGTCATGTAGGTTGAACGAGTAGTATCTGCGGAGGTTATTGAAATTTTTGGGTAACCCACCTTTATGCAACCGGGCATAAATGATATAAGTTTGTTAATGGACTACCTCTTTCTTTCGTTATAATACATTTTTTGTAACACATGCACGATTTTTGCGTTTTTTTTACCCATTCAGCGGGCCTAAAGTGACAGTTTTCAGACGAGCGGGCGTTTTTTACCATAATAATAAAAACGCCCGCTGCAGCGGGCGCAATTTATTATTATAATAAAATCGCCTGCTGTAGCGGGCGCAATTCATTATAATAATAAAATCGCCCGCTGCAGCGGGCGCAATTCATTATTATAATAAAATCGCCCGCTGTAGCGGGCGCAATTCATTATTATACTAAAATCGCCCGCTGCAGCGGGCGCAATTCATTATTATAATAAAATCGCCCGCTGTAGCGGGCGCAATTCATTATTATAATAAAATCGCCCGCTGTAGCGGGCGCAATTCATTATTATAATAAAATCGCCCGCTGCAGCAGGCGCAATTCATTATTATAATAAAATCGCCCGCTGCAGCGGGCGTTTTTATTATTTCAAGAAAATTATCAACAATGTTGAAAAAACGCGAAAATCGTGCTGTTACAAAAAATATGGTGTGCACCAGGGCTAAGTGGGTTTTTTGACCTTGTGTGGTTGCAGTACTCGTCTTCGGCTCGCCTCTGACTCGTACTGCAAACTCCACACTCGGTCTAAAAAAAGCCCACTTTACGCCCTTGGTACACAATATACTATTATTATCGGTGTCATGAATATTTTTTGTTATCGGTCACGTAAACTGGCGTACTATTAGTAAGATAAAGAGAGTGATGTTTTTGAAAAAAGATTAATATCATACGAGTTTTGAGTTATCCATTAAATTTGATATTGGATTATTTCATGTTATAATGTAATCATAAATCTGATACACAAATAAAGTTATAAAAATGCTATTTTAAATATTTGCGTCATTCCTCTGTCCTCGTCGTCATTCTCCTGGCACTACTATTTCTTTAAAGTGCGATAAATCTATTGAAATGAAATGAACAGCGTGGCCATGGGGTAATTACGGTTCAGCAATTCAATCTGAAGCTCATCTACATGTTTCTCAGTGAAAAAAGCTTTTTTTGTTGGTTTAATTTTTCAGCCCGAAAAATGATTGTTTTGGGAGAACCACTCATTTAATTTTCAATATTCTCTTGAATTGTGATCATTGACAGAACACATGGCTGCGATCTACATTTTTTCGAGGTTAGGTGTCCACTTGTTTGTAAAATGTCGTGCTTTCATTACGAATTCAAACCAATAGTAATTTTCAATATTGAACAAACACAGTGTATATATGTCTGAGATGAGACTTCGGAATCGAAAGAAGATTATCCATCGAAAAGTGCATTTGAAATTGATGCCAGGAGACTACATATTCAGATTTCTAAAAAGATGAGTGTTTCTATCATATATTAATTGCGAAAGTTTGATAAATATTATAAGAAAAAAGGTATGGTTAATGAAAGATGAGAGAATTTTCGAAATATTGACAAAATTGTCAATATCTATCATCTTCTGAATCTCAAAATATTGAAAATCAAGAATTCTGAAGAATTTTTATGTTTTGAAAAATTTTCACCAGATTTTCCCTGAAGCAATCCATTCTTTTTCTAGCAGTCTTACTGGACACCTACCGGACACTGTTGTTGGACAGAACAGGTCAAAACTCATTACAAACCTCCGCCTGGCACATGTGTCTAGACTCGACTCATAACACATCGATACGAGAGCAGCTGCGGATCCAGCATATTAATCATTAGCAAAATCTTAGAACTTGATTTTCTGTAGCTACATTTTTTTCTCTGGGAGAAGTAGAAATTAAAAAAAAAATAAAAAAATAAAAAGTTTAAAAGTTGATTTCTGGAGAACGAATATTTTGACCGGTTGTCGTAAAGAATCAGGAGTATCGTTAGATCAATCTTGGAATGCTTGGTCCTCAATTGTTCGTAGGAGATACCTTTATGGTATGAACATAGGATTTTTTGATAAACTCATTTTTGATTAAGATTCTGGAAAAAATGTGAGAAGAATTTAAGAATTGAAAAAAAAAATCTGAAAAATCGAATAACTCAAGTGATTCTTCCAATATCAAAAATTCCTACGTTCATACCATAGAGGCATCTCCTATGAACAATTAAGGACCAAACATTTCAAGATTGATCCAACGGTGGTCTTGATTCTTTACGACAACCGAGTCATTTTGTAATTTCTTATCTTTAGCGTAGCCACTATCAGACTACAAGTAATACATAATGTAAAATATGCTTAATGAGGGTCGAACCCTCCTCAGACATGATGATTTTTCTGGATTTTGTCAGAGTCCTCGTGTGGCAGAGAAAAATCAATTTCTTTTTGGAAATTTAAACTCCTCCAAAGGTGTACATACCCCCTTAATAGTTAAGGATCGCTGCCCCTGGGATCAACATCCACCATCATGTGATGGAAGTAAAGATGTCGGGAGAGGCTAAAGTTATGTCCGGACAGCTCCTAGTGTTATGGGTGATGTCTAGTCTGGTTGACTCTCCAGAATGAAGGATACAGAACCGCGAGTCGTTAATAGCCTTGGCTAGGTTGTTGCCATCGTGATTGCTAAGGTCGCTACCCCAATCCGAATGGTGTGCGTTGAAATTCCCGCATACCACCAGATTAGGGAAGGTTTCTAGGATGGTAAGCAGTCTGGACCACTCTGCCGCGTCAAGATAATTGTTAGGAGGTGCTATAAAGGTTAAAAATATGGAATTTTTTGGATCCTATCGTGGCCTCAAGCATAATCCACTCACCGGGGACTTACACCCGAGACCACCTAGCTCGCCTACAGATCGCCGCAATTTTTCTCATCTGTTCTTGTACCGTATATGTGTTGATATTATGATCTTGTGTAGTAGTACGTTGATGTCCGCAAGGCAAAGTCGTATACACTTATTATACCTGTGTGACGGATGTGTCACTAGCAAGCTGAGATTAAAGTATACGTGTCAAACTATTGACCTAATTTTAATATTTCATGCAATTAGTTTCCTGACTTCTTAATTTAATTCATAGTCTAATATGTTTTGTCAACCATGGACCTTTTTGTAATTTTTTGTAATTTTATAATTTTTTCAATAAATAGCCTCTGATGAGGGCAGCACATCACTGCCGAAACGTCAGGCCAAAGAAATTAAAATAAACTGACTCGACTCGATTGATTGAGCCCCTCCTCAAATACGTTATCGGTATCATTATATCTGTTTTCTAGCATTCTAGAAGGAGGGGTATTGAGCTGGTCACAGCGATTCCCGCGGGCTCGGGTATTACCCGCAGGAACTACGTTCTATCAACAAATTCGACACCAACGCTTTTACCTCCTCCGACTAGGAACGATGGTGTTGGGCACCAGACTTTGGAGAGAAGTCCTCTCTCTCTCTCAGCCTTCTGCTGAATTCTTCGAGGAGATGATGCGTCAGATCGATCGTCGATTCGATGAGGTCGGTAATCGTTTTGATGACGTTGGACAGCGCCTCGACTGTCTGCTTGCGATGCAGGAACAGCTGGACAACAACACCGCACGTATTCAGGTACTCGAGCGACAAAACCACGCCCTCGTTGACGGAATAAGGGAGTTGCGGACTACTGTCGTTGACCTTCAGCGCAGCCGAGCCGCTGGTCAACAGGAGTTGCGGCGCGTCCCTGCCCGGCTCTGCGAAGCCGAGCTAATCATCTCTGGGGCTCCGTGCTCCCCTCCTGACGGCATTCGACCTGTCATCCGTCAGGTTGCCGTTGCACTAAGCGTTGCCTTGCTTGAGACTGACATCCTCTCCGCGCGTTTCCTTATACCGCGCTCTCGCGCCCGTCGGAATGAGAAAGATGTCCTGCTACCCATCATCATCAGGCTCTCGTCTCGCGATCTCTCTCTTTGTTTCATTGCCGCCAAAAAAACGCAAGGGCATCCTTCGCACCTCCGATCTCGACCCCCAGCAGCCGGCTGGTCGTACCACCACCATCAATGTAAACGAGGCTCTCCCTCAGGTCGTTTATCGGTCAAGGATCTCGACTCACTCGAGGCGGTATCCCCCCTTGCTTCTCCTTCCGACGAGGATCCTGGCTGGGTTCTCTATTTTTCGGAATGACCGTCTCGGCAAGATCAGTGGCGGCGTCGCCTTGTATGTTCGTAGCTTTCTCTGCTGCAGACCTCTCGCGGCCTCCCCGTCCCTCTACACGGGGACCCACGAGTACCTTATAGTCGAGATAAAGGCTCCTACCATCGCCCCCTTTCTTGTCGCAGTAGTTTACCGCCCTCCAAAGACTGCCAACTTGGCTGTTTTCGGCGCCGACTTCGACCATTACGCTTGCGACTATGCTTTTTCCGTGGTCCTGGGCGACTTCAACGCCAACCAGTTAACCAACACCTATGATGTGGAGGATGTTCGCTCCTTCTGCCGTGCTCGCGCGCTCTTCGTGGTCCCATATGCACCCACCTATCACTGTTTTGCGGCTGATACCCTTCTCGACCTCTGCCTGGTTAGCGATCGTGACTTCCTTTCCACCTATGGCCAATCCGATGCGCCTTTCATCGCAGGCCATGACCTAATTTACGCGTGTCTCGTCTGGTCTGCTCCTATCGAGACTAGGCGCATCACCTATCGGGCCTTCTCCTCCGTGGACTTCATCCGCACCCTTGATGCCGCTAACTGGGAGCCCTTTCTCCTGCCTACACCTGTCGATGATAAGGTGCAATGCTTGCAGGCTAATCTCACTGACGCGCTTGACGAGCACGCGCCGCTCCGCTCATTCACGCCCAGGCGGACCGCTCCGCCGTGGATCACTCCGCATCTTCGGGCTCAAGTACGTGCCCGTGACGCCTTGTACCGCCGATTTAAGCGCTCCTGCTCTCGCACTGCTCTTCTGGCCTTCCGCTTAGCGAGGTACTCGTTTCACAAGAACATCTCTGAAGCTCGCTCGACGTTTTACGCGAACAGGCTTGCATGTATCTCCAGCGCTCGCGAACTCTGGTCGGAACTTCGGTCTCTTGGATTGGCATCCACTCAGAAGAGTGATTGCGCCGGTTTCAATGTCAATGAGCTCAACGCTCATTTCGCTGCCGTATCCAGTCGCCCGGGTGCTGATGCAGAAGTCGCAGACTTCTTTTCTGCCCTGCCGCCTCCAGTCTACGATGACTCCCTCTTCTATTTCCGCGACGTTACTCACAGAGCCGTAACCGATGCTATCTCCCACTTCGTGTCGCAGTCTCGTGGTGTGGATGATATCTCGCTTCGAAACGTCAGAGACGCGCTTCCGGCCTTACTTCCCTTTCTGTTGCTGATTTTCAACTCCTCGCTCACATCCGCGGTTTTCCCGACAAACTGGAAAAAGGCTAAGATTATCCCGCTAGCCAAGGTCAAGGCGCCGTCCTCGCCTCCACAGATGCGCCCTATTGCAAACCTCTGCCTCCTGTCAAAGGTTCTTGAGCGTATCGTTCTCGTCCAGGTCCTGGCGTTCCTTGAAGATCATTCGCTACTGGACTCCCGCCAGTCCAGTTTTCGCCGGGGCCGCAGCACGTAAACGGCCTTGCTTAAGCTCACCGATGACGTCCGTCGTGGCATTGACAACCGACTTGTAACCATCTTAGTCTTGTTTGACTTTAGCAAGGCCTTCGACTCAATACCTCATTCCAGCCTTCTTGCTAAGCTCCTCGCGCTCGGATTTGAAATGGATCTCAAGCTACCTTCAGGGCCGCTCCTAGGCTGTAGTGAGCCCCTCGGGCGAGCAATCCTCTTGGCTGCCCCTCGATCAAGGTGTTCCTCAGGGCTCTGTCCTGGGACCCCTACTCTTCATGGCCTACATTAACGACATCTCGCGGGTCCTCCGGCATACGCAGCACCTACTCTACGCGGATGACCTCCAGATTTATCTGCAGTGTCCTGCAGCCGATGTTCCTGACGCCATTACTCGCCTCAACCTCGACATCGCCGCGGTTCACTGCTGGTCTGCCGCCAACTCCCTCAGCCTGAATGCGTCAAAGACGCAGGCGATTATCCTCGGAAGCTCACCGTTCGTCATGCGGCTTTACAGCGCTCCTCTTCCGCCGGTTCTCGTGAATGGTGTGGCCATTCCTTTCGCCCGGACTGTCCGCAATCTTGGGCTTTCTTTCGATTGCTCGCTAGCGTGGTCCGACCAACTCGATACGGTCTCCGGAAGGGTGCATCGTTCTCTCCGCCAACTCTCCGCGTCTCGTCGGCTTTTTCCGCCTGCCCTGCGCGTTTATCTCGTGACGACTCTGCTTTTTCCGCTGTTGGACTACTGCGCCATTGTTTACAATGATGGAACAGTGGTCCTCAATAATCGGCTGCAGCGTGTGGCTAACTGCTTCGTCCGCTTTGTATGTGGTCTATCTCAGGCTGAGCACGTCACCCATCACCGTCGTGAACTGGATTGGCTCTCCGTGCGCGACCGCTGGCTTTACTTTCTCGGTAGCGCGCGACAAAATCCTTCGCACGAACTCTCCCGATTATCTACGCGTTCTCTTCTCCGATCGTCCCCCAGGTCCGCCGGGATCTACTAGTCAGCGTATGGGGGCCGACTTTCTTATGCCTCGCTTCGCTACTAAGGCCTATAGAAGGTCCTTCGCGGTTTCTGGGAGTCCCTTCCTCTTGAACTGCGGAGGTCGTCGTCGGCTACCATCTTCCGCTCGCGATTGAGGGACCACCTTTTTGAAACGGAACTGACGAGGGTGTAGTGGCACCGGTGCCCTGGTAGGTCTGCTGTCTATACCTCGTGCTCTTCTCGCGCGTTTTCTCTTCCCTAGGTTAAGCAACTAGATTAATTTATCTTTACGTACCCTAGGCTAAGCAACTTATTGTTCTCTCCTTGATGTATTCATCACCTATCTCTTGCCGTCTACCCTGCATTACCCTGCAGTTAGCTGGTTGGCGATGATAGCTGGTTGGCGATATAGCTGGTTGGCGTCGGTGGTCGTGCCTGTGTGTCGTGCTTGATTTATTAGACGTGATGCGAGTTTTAGTGAACTTTTATTATTAGAGTTGTGCCTCGGGTTGCGAGTGTATGCATAGGTATATCTGGCCGAGTTATGGACTGCAGTCTCTTTGAATTACCTACGTTATTGGGTTTTGGCATATTGGGAGTGGTATGTTACGCCGGTTATCTCGTCAGTCCGACCTGCTTGGATGCTCAGCTGGGCTAGCATGTTGACGGCGTGTTTATTTTGTATTTGCACGTGCACGTGTGAGTGCTGTAGGTGTGCTGGTCTATAGTTAGACTGGTATTTGGCTGGCCTTTAACTGATCTGGCTGGACATCTTGTTGTGGTGTTGTTGTAGTGTGTGTGAATCTCCAAGCCTGCTGTCACTGCTGACTATATCGATAATGACCCCTCAGTGTGGTATATGCAGCGCTTTTGTCTCTGCAGCCGAAATTTCTTGCCGCGGCACGTGTGCACGTCTTTTTCATACTAGTTGTGTGAAGAAACAATTGCAACTGTCCTCTAGACCCCAACCGGGGAACTATAGCTATCGATGCACGATGTGCAAGTCCCCGCAAAATTCTGCCGCTTCGCGGTCCGGGCGGACTTTGCAACGCTCTGGAGGGTCAGTGCAAGTCGTTCGGGCTGGCAACGACCATCAGGCTCCTGGTTCGGTGTCAGAACCTGGACCCGCGTCTGGTGTGGAATCTGTTACCCTAGCCTTCTTGGCGGCAGACATAAGAGCGGTGGCGGAGGCTTTTGGGTCTGCCAATGTCCAGCTCAAGAAGCTCAAAAAACTGGATGAGCTCGGTGACATCAAGGCTGGGCTGGATAAGTGCTCGCGGGAAATAGGCTGCATGTCATCTGATATACAAACCCTTGGGGATAGGGTGGAGGACCTGGCCATGGCTCATGTGGGTCTAGGTACTTGGTGCCAGGCGTTGGAGGATCGTGCTGAGGCTGCCGAAGATCAACTGAGGGAGCTGGCAAGTGCTGTGCGAAATATCCAAGCCAGTGGTCCCAGCTCTGGCACTCGCAGCTTGCAGCGGTCCTGTGATCTACTCTCCGTGAGGGTTGACAGGTTTGAGCGTCAGCGCCGGGATTATGAAGTTATCGTGACCGGACTGCCCGGCATACCTGGCGTGTCTTCGCTGGGTAAAGTGTCACGTCTAGCCGCTGCCTTGGGTGTAGCCTGTACTGCGACCGATATAGATGAGGCCTTCCGTATTCCCAGCCAGGCTGACAAACCTCGCCCGCTCATTGTCAGGTTCACCACCGTCCTGATGCGGAATCTGTGGTTGGAAAAATGTCGGGCTATGAAGAATCTGTGCGCCAAAGACATCGATTCCAGCCTCCCTGAAACCCGGGTGTTTATGAAGGAGCCGCTTCTGCCTGCTGAACGTGCCCTACTCAATGCCGCACGTAGCTCTGCGCGCCGGCTTGGCTTTAAGTATGCGTGGGCGAGGCGTGGTCTTGTTTTTCTCAAGAAAAATGAGGGAGATCAACCTCTCCGTATCCGATCCATGGATGACCTAGATGATTTGCCTGGTGGGAATGACTGACTGCTCCGAGGGACCTTATCATCGCGTCCCTCTCCGGGTCCTAATCGGCCAGGCTCGGGGCTGAGGGGTGTTGCCTCCGCTGGCGGGTTGAACTTAAAGATCTGTCATACCAAAGTAGTAGATGCCAGCCATGGCGAGTCATAACAAATGACGTCACTCGGCGGGAGTGGGGATTTGGCGTCAAAACAATGAGAGAGATGACAGACAGTCCGATCCAAGATGGCGCCGCCCATACACAATATTATAAACAAATATGGCGCCCGTTTTCCCAAAATCCAATATGGCGACTGTTGCGACTAATTTTTCCCAAAATCCAAGATGGCTACTATTTTTTCAAAATCCAAGATGGCTACTATTTTTCAAAATCAAATATGGCTACTAGTTTCCAAAATCCAAGATGGCTACTATTTTTTCACAAAAACCAAGATGGCTACTATGCCGGCTCCGAAATAATAAATTCTTATCCTATACCGCGATAATCAGGTGAAAGAGAATGGTCCATCCGCCCAGGCAGACAATATTTCGTATTTTTAGGGGGATAGCCACTCGTTGCGCTGAAAAAATCACTAGGGTGATTTTGGCGCGCGGTCAATGCAACTCTGCAGCCATTGTTGATACAAGCCGGCTGACTGTCAATACATCGCGGAAGGTAGACAAGTGTGGTTATGTTCGTTTATTTGAAGGAAATGATAAATAAAGTGAATGAAACCTACGTAAATAAGCTAGAAATATTTATCAAAAATCGATCAATTAGTTTTAAATGATATCTTAATGCAATCAACGACTTAACCGAAGCTATAACTGGAAATTAATGAGAATCGAAAAGTTCATCGAGAACAACTAATTTGAACGGAATTATCATTTAAAACTAATTGATCGATTTTTGATAAATATTCCTAGCTTATTCACGTAGGTTTCATTCACTTTATTTATCATTTCCTTCAAATAAACGAACATAACCACACTTGTCTACCTTCCGCGATGTATTGACAGTCAGCCGGCCTGTATCAACAATGGCTGCAGAGTTGCATCGACCGCGCGCCAAAATCACCCTAGGGATTTTCAGTGCAACGAGTGGCTATCCCCCTAAAAATACGAAATATTGTCTGCCTGGGCGGATGGACCATTCTCTTTCACCTGATTATCGCGGTATATATATTAGGGTGGTCCTTAAATGGGGTTGGAAAAAATTTTGACCTCGCCGCCCCCCAGATCAGCTCCAAATAATATAATAAAATTCAGCCCCCTATCTTAAAAATTGGCCCATGCCAGAGGGGGGTAATTTGCCCCTTTGAAATACACGTGTTTTTTCGATTTTTCAAAGACCTGCGTACTAGAGCGTCCTAAACTCTTTCTAAAAATCCCAAATACTGACGAACGCATTCCTTGTACCCATATTTTATATCCAGATGGATAAATCAAACTCCTGATTCAACCTTGACAGCTGTATGGGTCATTCTATGAGAGGAAACTTTTTTTTTTTTTTTTCTTTTAGTTGCCGAAAAATTTTGTCAGAACAAAGTTCGACATTGAAAATATCGATCATGGAATGAAAAATATAATTCCAAAAATTTTGACAAAATTTTTCGGCAACTGATGGAAAAAAAAAAAAAAAAAGTTTCCTTTTATAGAATGACCCATACAGCTGTCAAGGTTGAATCAGGAGTTTGATTTATCCATCTGGATATAGAATATGGGTACCAGGAATGCGTTCGTAAGTATTTGGGATTTTTAGAAAGAGTTTAGGACGCTCTAGTACGCAGGTCCTTGAAAAATCGAAAAAACACGTGTATTTCAAAGGGGCAAATTACCCCCCTCTGGCATGGGCCAATTTTTTAGATAGGGGGCTGAAATTTTTTTCACATTTCTTTCGACTTATTTGGAGCTGATCTGGGGGGCGGCGAGGTCAAAATTTTTTCCAACCCCATTTAAGGACCACACTAATATATATACTAGCTGAAATTGATAGAAAATGACAGGGTATATGCAGGTATTGACACACAAATTATTATAACTTCGACTCAATGCGCGTGTGCCTAAAAGAAATGTGAACTGTACCTTGACAAAAGTTTGACAACTTAGCCGTTCTCAAAAATTCTTGAAAAATATTAGAAAGAATTTGTTTAACCATCCAAACATTTTAATACGGTTTGCATATCATAGGATGTAATTGATAGTATGTAATATTTGATTTTGTGACCTATTTATTACTGTAGTCATTCTAGAACTATCGTCAACTAAAATAAACTTTTGACTGTGACTATAACAAGCGAACAACCTTAATTTGTGAAAAAAAATTTTTTTTTTTTTTTTTTGATGACGAAAATTAACGGACGATCCGGGAATCGAACCCAGGAACCACGGAAGCCTATCCGGGGACTTACACCCATGACCACCTAGCTCGCCCACAGATCGCCGCAATTTTTCTCATCGTATTCTTGTGTTCGTGTATGTTCGTGTGTGTTGTATAACTTCAATTTCAACCTTAATTTGTGTTTGCCGTCTTCTCAATTTACATAAGATTATTCGTAATTCGTCTAATGTGAAAACATTGACAACATCTTCCGGTGTGAATTTAATGTAAAGTTCAGTTAATTTCTCCTTATTCAAGGGTTGTATGCTAATCGCCGTATAAGATCGTTCTCCTCCATGTGTTTGTAAACACACTTTACCTGTCGCTGAGTGGCGAACTATTTTCGTCTCTTTGTGTACTTCGCGAATGGCTTTGTGTCGCTATGCCTACGTATCGAAGTATAGCACTATGGTGCGAGAGAGACAGGTATGGCTCTGCTCCTTTCCGCTCTATTCGCGTCTACTTGATTCGCGACTGTCCAGAAGTTTTTGCCAATCTTAGTCGATTATTGAGATTGGTATTTGAGTACTCACGCCGTGGTTGTGTTATCCACTGTACTCACTCCTCTGATGCCGACAACCGATGCATGTGCTCCTCGCCGGATGCCTCTAATTATCTTCTTCGTAAGTCTGCATGATAGCTGCTGTGCCTAACTGCCGCCCTCGTTGCGCTCGTCGCGGTTTTCGATGTGGTCAGTCGGTCGCTTCACGTATCTTTTTATGCCTTTTTTCTAGTCTTCTTTCATCCTCGTCGCCAGTGTGATGTTTGTGGAAATATGGAGATATTGAAGCGTTCTTAATTATTCGTTAATGTTTACTTTGATAGGTTTTATTATTCATAGATTACATGGTTCTATGCAGGGCCGTCTTAAGCCAAGTGGGGGCCCGTGGCACTTTAGGATACATGGGGCCCCCTCACAGAAATTTGGGTTATCAACAGGAATAAAGAACATTCTTATTATAATTGTTATTTTTTTATTTGAAAAGTTACAAACTAATGCGACCATAGTCCATAGTCCATACTCAAGAAATCTATACCGATACAAGCGGTACTTTCCTGGATTTCTGATTTGCAAAATCAGAAATTACTTCTTCAAAGTCTATCTCTTCAAGTACATCACTTTCTATGGACATCAGCGATAAACTGTTCAATCTCTCTTGCAGCATTGTATTTCTCAGTTCGTTTTTTATTCTTTTCAATTTTGAGAAGGATCGTTCCCCACTGCAGTTAGTTACCAGCATGCATAAAAGATTCTCATATCTATTTCTACATTCGGAAACGTATATTCGATTTTGTCTTCTTTCAAAAGATGATATAGTTCTGAAATACTAATAGTTTCTTCATTTTCACAGGTCTGAACACCTTTCAAATATTCCGTTAAATGCAGACATTCCATCTCTAACTCTTTTGCGCTAATGTCATCGTGATAAACTTTAGCGAATTCTTTGCAACTATCTCTCAACTCTTCGGAAGTTAAAGTTTTCAAGCGAGATAAAAAACCGAACCGTTGACTGATTATCTTGTATGAATCCAATCGCTGTTTCAGATGCACGGTCAGAGTATCAATTATAGGGAGAAAAGTTTCTACTTTGAATTTTTCTTTGCCATTTAGTTGTACAGTAGGGTGTCCGTTATTTACCAAGTTGTTTTTTTTCTTCGCAGCGCCCCCTAAATTTTTAGTTTATGATCTAAAAAAAAACATGAGACCAAAATAAGCCCTTAATATTCATATTAAACCGTGCCACAAAGACGATATATTTTCCATTTAAATAACATGGGATTTTGTCACTTTTTACATTTAGGTTTTTTTTTTCTGAGCAAATGAATATATAGCAACAAAAGACATATTCTTGTAGGTATATTCTTGTAGGTAATTGATATATATTCTTGTAGGTAATTGAACGCTCTACAAAAAAGATCTCTTATGATTTTTCGATAAATTAACTTTTTTCAAAGTTATTAAAGGTTAAAGTTGAACTTAGTTATTTTTCAAACTTTTCCACTTTGACAGCAAAAGTATTACCATTTAGATATAAATGAATTGTTGATATCGACGAATAACTGGTTCTCACTGTATTATATAAAAAATTACTGAAAAAAAATTTCAATACATTCAAAATTTTGTATTACATTGCGCGTATTTGGTACTAGTTTCCAGAATTCTTAGGTTAATTATAAGCTATCAATTTCTATGAAATTTCAGAAAACTTCGTACGCTTTTGTAAAATTTTATAAAATGAGACTTTTCCAGCAGCACAGTGAATAACCTAGAAATTATTTTTACCAACAAATGACACTTTTACTCACGCAAGCGCAGTAAAATAATGTACGTCTAATCACATTATTTTCGAGTTATTGAAACTTTTTTTAGAAATTTTTCATATAATACAGTGAGAACCAGTTATTCTTCGATATAAACAATTCATTTATATATCTAAATGGTAATACTTTTGCTGTCAAAGTGGAAAATTTGAAAAATAACTAAGTTCAACTTTAACCATTAATAACTTTGAAAAAAGTTAATTTATCGAAAAATCATAAGAGATCTTTTTTGTAGAGCGTTCAATTACCTACAAGAATATATGTCTTTTGTTGCTATATATTCATTTGCTCAGAAAAAAAAAAATTAAATGTAAAAAGTGACAAAATACCATGTTATTTAAATGGAAAATATATCGTCTTTGTGGCACGGTTTAATATGAATATTAAGGGCTTATTTTGGTCTTATGTTTTTTTTTAGATCATAAACTAAAAATTTAGGGGGCGCTGCAAAGAAAAAAAAACAACTTGGTAAATAACGGACACCCTATTGTACAGACGGCGCAGGGCCATCAAAGCATATCGTACGTGAGCTTCTAGCTCTTATTCTTTGAGATAGGTCCTTATAGTCAGATTCTGGATTCTTCTCCTTAGCGGACGATTCGAATTCATCAAAATTATCCATGACAGTATTAATGAAATTCCCCAGTGAAGTCAACAAATTTGTTGCAACGTCTATTGTTATGGTTTCTTTCTGAAGGTTGCTACTTGTTTTATTTATCCTTTCCAATATGGTACTCCACATTTCTGTTAGAATATTAAATTCCAGGTTTTCCATTTTTCTGGACAAACTAACGGCTTCGGTTCTAGTTTCTCGTGGCTGCCCAGTATCTTCAGCGATAGACGTCAAGGCTTCTAGAATTTGTTTATGACCTCGATTCAAGGCGCTTACTGCATCAGCTCGTGCAGACCATCTGGTTTCAGAAAGACTTTTCAGAACTTTTTTTGAACCTAAATATTCTGTCAATGTATTCCACCGATGGGTAGAACTTGAAAAAAAGTTGTACAGCTTCTGAACCATTTGAAAAAAAATTGTTGCCTCTTGTACACACCCAGCAGCATGAAGACCTACCAAGTTAAGAGAATGTCCCGCGCATGGTACAAAAGTAGCAATAGTATATTGTGCACCAAGGGAGCAAACAACGTTTTTGCTCCCGAGTGTGTAGCTTGCCGCCCGAGCGGAGCGAGGACTCGGCGAGCCGAAGGCTCTCCGAGTCGAGCCGAACGCGAGGGCGGCAAGCTACACCGAGGGAGCGAAGACGTTTGCTCCCGTGGTTCACACGCTATTTTTTTTTACACATGAACGGAGGCCGATTTTGCTGCCTGTTTTCGGGGAGTCTTCCCGATTAATTTTCAATTATTTAATTAAAGTTAATTATTCAAAATAATATTATTATTAATTAATTCATAATGGAGAAGATCACACAAATAACTAAAAAATGATTGATCAAACAGTAGACTCAGACGTGGCGCTGCTGACCGAGTGGCACTGGGAGGAACTACTTCCAGGTAAGAAAGACTTTGCGGGAGGAAAGATTTTGCGGGAGGAAAGACTTTGCGGGAAGAAAGACCAGGGCAGCAAGACGTCGCGGGAGAAAAGACTTCCCGGTCGGTAAAACCGCACTTTGCTCCCCGAAAACAGGTAGCAAAATCGGCCTTTGCGTTCATGTGTAAAAAAAATTCACATTTCTCCTTGATTCTCGCTTGCAAACCAGAATATTTTCCCGACAAATTTGATGCATTATCGTAGCTTTGTCCTCTACAATCCTTTATGGGAATATCATGATTTTCTAAAAATGTCAATACTGTTTCTGCTAAATATTCAGATTTGTGCTCTTCAATGGGTATAAATTTCAAAAACCTTTCAATTGGAACACTGTCTTTTACGTATCGACTTATAAAAGTCAACTGGTCAATATGAGATAGGTCAGGCGTACTATCAACGCTAATCGAAAAATATTTTGCTGATTTAACTTCACTTATAATTTTTATTAGGACCTGTTTTCCCATTACGTCAATAAACTCATTACAACTATTTTCTGATAAATAAGAAATGTGGCCTTTCCCGGGATTTCCAAAATTTCTTAAGTGAGCTGCGAGGAATGGATCAAATTCACTTAATAACTCCATACATCCCAAGTAATTTCCATTGTTGGGAGATCCAAGGGTTTCGTTGTCACCGCGAAACGGAAGTCCTCTCGATGCCAAAAATTTTACAACAGCGACAATCCTTTCAAGTACACTTCTCCAATAATCCACTTCTCTTTTATTTTGAGATAGCAAGTCTGTATCTACTCTACCAACAGTTTTATTCCGTGTGAGATAAGTCATCATAGATTGTCTATGTGCTGAGCTATTTTCTTGTTCCAAAATGATATGATTAATATGTTTCCAATCATTGCATCCACACGGCGAACAGAAACTCATATTGGACGGTTTAAATAAACAACATAAAAAATAAAATAGAGATTTCTTCGAAGGCGAATATAACAACCATTTTTGTTCAACGCTTTTGTCGTTCTTTAATTGACGATGAAATAGTGTTTTATTGAAATTTGTAGTTGTTGATCTACCATCTGCTTCTTTGTAAGTTCTGGTAGCTTCGGAGAAATCACAATTTTTATTTTGAAAAAATGCAGGCTCTTTGCGAATCCAAAATTCGCGTATTTTTTCCGTAAAAACTTCATGAAAATAATCGCCAGCATCATGTGAAATGTTTTCTGGGGCTGAAGACTGGTGTTGCTCAGCTAAAGCATTTGTCGCTGAAGTCCATGTATTTTTGCCATCAAGACGATTGCCTTCTACATAATATGATTTTTCGATTTGTTTTTCTGACTTGGAAGAAATCAGCTGAGAACAAGTGGGTTCTGAAGTTTCCTCAATTTGTTGTTGCTGTGACTCTTGTGGAAGATTACTTTGATCGCTACTCACAGAAGCTCCTGGTCTAAAATATGATGTTAATTTTGTTAACTTTTCAATTATGTCCTTTTGGTGTGCAGCTTTTTTTTGTTTCTCTGAGCCACTAGGATATGATTGTTTCGACATACTTCAATTCTTCTTCTTCTAACACTAAATACAATCACAAACACAATCCTAGACGCGAAACACATAAATTGCAAATTCAAAGGTAAGTGAACTGATTTTCAGACGCTAGCAGAAATAACGTTAAGTGGCGCTAAGGGGAATCCCAATATTGTCGTATTTAAAGTAACAATTTTCAACGCCATCCAGCAATTCTATTACAAGTTATTTAATTCCATAATAATGGTACGGAATCTTTGAATTGACAATGTAGTTGAAAAGTGAACAAAACAATCTATTACAGGTTAGCTTAGACTGAACTAGCTTGTGATATTGATAGGATATTTTATTAGTTGAAAAATTGTTTGTCGGTTGGTTCGTTGAAGCTAGGGGGCCCCATGGATCGCGGGGCCCTGGGCTCAAGCCCAGCGAGCCTATGCGGAGAGATGGGCCTGGTTCTATGCTCTACAGTCTAGCAAGTACTAGACGAAGAGCTAGTGACAGATTTGACCAAGTCTCAAGCATCCTTCTCTCACACACATACCTGCGTGCTCACTCATACTGGGCTATTTCACATACATTACAGTATATACTGCGATGTCGTCTGCGAATGTTAGAATTTCTGTGGTAAGGTTTTTGATGGCATCGACTAGATACAAATTAAAAAGTATTGAGCTGAGGATTAAGCCTTGTGGGAGGCCCAGATCGGTTGGGCGGACTCCCAGGTCCTGGCCCTCGCTAAGTCCGTGGAGGCGTCTTTAGAAGATAAGGTTATAAATTAGTCCAGTGATTTGAGGAGGAATGCCGATTTTTACGAGGACTCCAACCAACGTGTTTGGGACAATATTGTCGTAGGCGCCCTCGATGTCTAGAAATGCTGTAGTTAGAAAGTTTTTTGAGAAAAAGGAGAGGTTGATGTCACCAACTAGGCGGGCTACATCGTTGAGGCAGGACCTATCCCTCCGGAATCCGAAACAGTTATCCGGGAGGAGCGAGCCCCTCTCAACCCAGTATTGGAGTCTCTCGTTGATGATTTTTTCCAGGATCTTCCGGAGTGCCTGAGCCATTGCTATGGGGCGCTAGCCCCTGTTACCTGGCTTAGGTATGAACGCAATTCTTTGGTCTGCCCAGGACTGTGGGGTCTTGCCGGAGGAGATTATCTGGTTGTAAATCTTTCTAATAACGTCCCGCCACACGATGTAGACCAGTCATTCGGGACAACCAATTAACAATAAATCCAAAAGTTTTAAAATTTGTATGTAACATCAGAAAGGGTATAAAAACGAACTATAAAATTTTGCAACCTTTTTCGAAGTACGGAACATAGCGAAAATGGCAAAAAATGGTATTTGACGATATTCTCGCCAAGAAAATTCCAAAGGTTCTGCAAATTTGAAGTAGCTTCGAAGGCCTTATTTTACATCACGTATCAAATTTGCAACCAATTGAAGGCTACGGAACATTTATTTTATTAATAATGAAGGTTTTATATCTATAAAAAATGAAAAAATAAAATCCAAAAGTTCTGCAAACTTCACAGATCAATCGCAATAATGAAACAAACAGTTGCATCGATTTGCAACCATTCGCGTTGACCGGAACATATTCATTCATAATTTTCTTCATGAGCGGTCGTTTTACCGAGCAGGATGGTCTCGTGAAAATTACAAAAGTTTTCAATTTCGGTTGCAAATATTCAGAACGTCAATTGTGATGTTTTTATAAATTTGCAACCTCGTGTGAGACCCGGAACCTTTTGCAATTAGCGGAAATTAATTTTTTTTATTTTTTCACCCTCAAAAATATTTTAAAAGTTTTGCAAATCCAGTGGCTTGATGTAATTGGTAGCAAATTACGGTTCCTCCATTTGCAACCTCGTGCGTGACCCGGAACATTCGTTAACTTACGGAAAGCAACTTTTATAATATCTGTACCCTCTAAAGAATTGTATAAGTTTTGCAAATTCGGTGAATTGTTGTACTTAGAAATGAATTACTTAAATCAGCACATTCCTGCACCAGCTGCTGAATTAGATACAGAAGTAACAACTTCTTCGAAGTGAACCAAAGTGAGAAATAATTAGGTATTCTATTAAACGTAAGTAAAAATAAACTTATAAGGTCTGAACATTTTCGAATTGTAATGATGCATTGTAGTATTTCACAGGGAGGGGATTAAACCAAACAAATCGATTTGCTTTCTGACGATTGCTGTATTCGAAAATTTTATAATGTAAACATATGAACTGGAAAATCGGCCCACTAGAAAATTAATCGACACATAAAATAATGAAAATTTGAAAGTAACCAAAGTGAGACACAATCACGTATTCTATAATGAAGGTAAGTGAAAATATAATCGACTTATAAGGTCTAAGATTAAAGTATAGTAACTAAGGTTAAGGTTAAGCTGTACTAACTAGGTTGAACTATAGTAATTGAGTCGTATTATTTCTAACTATAGCATGAATTAAAACCAAAAAAAAAGAAATTAAAGAAAATAAATTTCCCCCTAAAAATATTAACCTGAATTAAATTCTTATTAATAAAATTCCTACGTATTATGCTATAAAAATTAAAGCAAATTTGTCGTATTATTTTACAGATAGCGTATAGAAAGGAAGACACCATGAGGCATTTTGATAAAGGTAAGTAGAAATATAATGAACTTATGAGCAGTGTTGCGAGTCACTAATTACATTTGTAATGGCATTACTCATTTAATTACACATTACTTTGGTAATGTGTAATTAAGCCAAGTTTAATTACACATTACTTTGGTAATGTGTAATTAAACCGAGTTTAATTATCCATTACTTTGGTAATGTGTAATTAAACCAAGTTTAATTACACATTACTTTGGTAATGTGTAATTAAACCGAGTTCAATTACACATTAACAAAGTAATGTGTAATTAAACCAAGTTTAATTACACATTACCAAAGTAATGTGTAATTAAACCGAGTTTAATTACACATTACCGAAGTAATGGGTAATTAAATGAAAATTTAATTACATATTATCAAAATATTTACACATGAATAAATAATTAAATTTTCATTTGATTACCCATTACTTTGGTAATGTGTAATTAAACTTGGTTTAATTACACATTACCAAAGTAATGTGTAATTAAATAAAAATTCAATTACACATTACGAAAGTAATGAGTAATTAAAAAAAATTTAATTACAATTTTCATAACACTGCTTATGAGGTTTAAATGTAAGATAGTATTAAGTATAGTAATCACGTCGTATTATTTCTAACTATAGCATTTATCTGTCGTATTATTTTACAGGTGGGGTATTGTACAGGTAGGGTATTGCGATTTGGTGTTCCACGATTGTGACATTCGATAGTTCTAAAAAAATAAAAAATGTAAAAAATCAAACCAGTTTCAATATTTTTCTCCGGGAGGGTCCTGGTTCATCGGCACGTTCGGGTTCGATGATAACATTTTCAGATGAACTTTCGGGCTGAACGGTTATACATTCCTCTGCAACGTCATCTACATCTCCTTCTGTGCCATTGTAAGCATCCAGTGGTTGACCAAGACTATCGGTCTGAGTGCACCATCGTTCCATTTCGTTTGGCTCGTCATCATCTGATTCATCCAGATTTACTTCTACCACATTCAAACAGGATTGCCCACGGCAGAAGTGACAAGCCTCGGAGCATTTCAGCCCTGCTTTTCTGCAGCTACATCTTCCTCCGCAGCCTTTGGCACATCTGCATTGTACAAATTCGAGTAAATCTTTCGGTAAAGACATGAAGGATGTCGGTCTTGCAGCTGCGACTATAGAATGTGCTATAGCTGTGCATTTTTTTTTATATTTGTCTCTAGATTTCCGCTTTGTTTTGAGTATAACCTCATCCAGGAACACTCGGAGAGTCTCAGGTATATCTTCTTCGGTATCGTCCAGAAAATTTTCAGGGTTAGGATAGTCATCTGTGTTATATATCTGGGATCTGATGTCTTCGGAAATTATTCCAGCTGCTGTTCGAATAATTCTCAACCGTTCATCTGATTCGTTCTTCATTTTCTTTTCTTTGTACCATGTGTCCACAAGGACCACGTGGCTTCGAAAACATACTACTGGAGTTCGACCAACCCGATTTGTAATTACAATGTCATCCTTATATTTTTCTAGAAGTTTGCTTTTGAGAGTTGCATCGGTAGGCGGATCGTCGATGAGACTACTCAGTTCCCGCAATGAAAATTGGCACTGGTCTCTGTTTTCTTCCAGGTACTCATAAATTCGGTCCATTGCAGATGTTACATATGACTCCGATGGTCGGCCACGGCGCGCTCCTGAAGGTCTCGTAGGCAAACAAAACGTAGAATAACAGGATCGGTGATATTGTGCTCCTACCGAGTGCAGTTCCACCCCTTCGATACGCTGCAGCACCTTAGAATGAAAATGGGATAGATTGCTTAGAAAAATACCAAATTTAATTAAACATTTTGAATAATTTTTTCAGATTTTACGAAACCGTAAACAATTGAAATATCTTCAAACTATGATAAATCTTGAAAGTCATTCGTAAAAAATAAAAAGATTATTGACTGACGATTTGCAATATTATAAAAAAATACCTAAAACACAACCTTTTGAATAATTTTTCAAGATTTTACAAGACAGTAGAAATATAGGCGTCGAGTTGACACGGACTGCCCCAATATGTCTTTTCGTATTAGCAGAATTCAAGATATTGGAATATTACCTCCTCACTCCAATCGTCGTCATGTTGTTTGGCAGCACGGACAATGCCTTCTTTCGCCCCAGCATTGCGAATTTTGTAAACTATAGTTCTTTTCCCGATTGGTTTTTTGCTCTCCTGCTTCAAAAATTCGTCCGTTATGTCTTTCGCACAAAACACACACTTTTTGTCAAAACCGAACAGATCACGTTCAACCACCGGATCGTTTTCTACGGGAATCGCTTCTCGTGGTCGTTTCAGGGAAGCTTTGATGTTCTTTTCGTTGGTGTAAATTTTTCGGCAGCTCTCGTGTATTGTCACATTTTCCAAATTGATGATAACAGCTGCTTTCCCGTCACCTCTCCTTTCACCTCTGTACCTTATGTAGACTCAGTGCGTAATTTAGGCGTTATTCTGTCAGCGGATTTGACCTGGAATGGCCACATTTCGCAAGTTTCCAGGAAGGTTTATGCGACATTACACAGACTAAAGCATCACAGTGATGCACTCTCTCCGCAATTGAGATCGATGCTTGTCTCCTCGCTAATGCTACCTCACATTGACTATTGTTGTCTTGTCTACCATGATGCAACTGACTACTTAAATTTAAAACTCCAGAGACTAGCTAACAGCGGGATCAGATTTGTCTTCGGCCTGAGACGGGATGCGCACATTACGCCCTACCGCTTAAAACTTAAATGGCTGTCGGTCGTGGGTCGTCGCTTATACTTCCTTGGAACAGCCTTATTCCAGATCCTCGAAACCTCCTCGCCGTCATACCTGCGCCAACTATTCGTGCAGGTGGACCCTGAGGCTCGTCGATCGGCACGGCTAGCAGCCACTGACCAGGCTTCGGCTTTTGTCATTCCTGCACACAGAACCGCGGCCTATGAGAACTCGTTTGCGCTATCGGCCATTTACTTTTGGAACGGTCTTCCATCGACAGTGAAATCAGCATCCTCGGTTGACACCTTCAAGGCGAGACTGCGGTCGCATCTCCTGGCCTTTGAGTCAGGTCTGGGCTCAGTAGCCCTGCGGTCTCGACGTTGAGCCCAAGTCTTCAGAGCGCGTTATCTAGTGTTACCTTTATTTTTACCTAGCTTTATCTTCACTTGAAATGAACTCTTACTATCTTTAACCTTCTTATAGTCTCGCTAATCTATTTCTCTGTAACTATCGTTATCCGCACGGCTTTATACCTTTTCGATATTTGATTATATTAATTTGCTTTGTAATGCTTTCATGTTATGTTGTATTTTTGCAAACTGCAAATCCTTTTCTTTGTCACTTGTTGTTATTTACATTATACTTGATACGGTTTTCTAATATTTAGTTACTTTAAGTCTTTTTGTACTACTTTTTGCTGTTTAACCTTATGAATGTATTGTGTTACTGTACCATTGCCCAATAACCCAATAAGGGTCACGGCATAATAAACCTCTTTCTATTCTATTCTATTCACTGCAATTAACAAGGGTAGCGATCCCTTTCACCTTGACCGTACGAATATCTTCGTCCGTTGCATCTTTATTGCAAATAACACAGTGAGTAGCTGCATCCATCGTGAGGATGGAGCGATACGAGACGCTCAACTTCGGAAATAACGGACAACTGACCCGCCATTTGCTGGTTAGCATGGTTACGAACAGGTGACGCGCAACGGCGTAGTGACAGCGTAGCCCGGCTGGGCCTTCTGCTCAGTGGCGTAGGTAACGTGAAATATTATATTTAGCGTGAATATTATTAAATAATATTTCCGGATCACGCACGAGGTTGCAAATGGAGGAACCGTAATTTGCTACCAATTACATCAAGCCACTGGATTTGCAAAACTTTTAAAATATTTTTGAGGGTGAAAAAATAAAAAAAATTAATTTCCGCTAATTGCAAAAGGTTCCGGGTCTCACACGAGGTTGCAAATTTATAAAAACATCACAATTGACGTTCTGAATATTTGCAACCGAAATTGAAAACTTTTGTAATTTTCACGAGACCATCCTGCTCGGTAAAACGACCGCTGATGAAGAAAATTATGAATGAATATGTTCCGGTCAACGCGAATGGTTGCAAATCGATGCAACTGTTTGTTTCATTATTGCGATTGATCTGTGAAGTTTGCAGAACTTTTGGATTTTATTTTTTCATTTTTTATAGATATAAAACCTTCATTATTAATAAAATAAATGTTCCGTAGCCTTCAATTGGTTGCAAATTTGATACGTGATGTAAAATAAGGCCTTCGAAGCTACTTCAAATTTGCAGAACTTTTGGAATTTTCTTGGCGAGAATATCGTCAAATACCATTTTTTGCCATTTTCGCTATGTTCCGTACTTCGAAAAAGGTTGCAAAATTTTATAGTTCGTTTTTATACCCTTTCTGATGTTACATACAAATTTTAAAACTTTTGGATTTATTGTTAAATTTTAGCTTTTTAATGTCTATAATGACTGGTCTAATGGGGCACTTTTTGAGGATCTCATACGAGTGGCTATCGGTGCCTGGGGTGGATTTGGTTGTTACTCTCCTGAGTGCGTTTAGTAATTCGTTTGGAGAGATCGGGTTTATTAGTGGGGAGTATTCAGTGATTGGGTTGTCTGTGATTACGAGTTTTTGTTGTGACAGGGGTTTGGATATCTCTTCGAATGCCTCCAGGAGCTTAGGTTTGTAGAGGAGTGGTTTTCCTTGTAGGGGTCCTTGTTTCTTCGATTTTTAAAGGCCTTTGTCACTGCCCACGTTTTCCCTGTGTTTTGGTTGGGAAATAGTTGGGAGAAAATTTTTTTCAAGTTGTCAGATCTGGTTTTTTCTATGAGCTTTTTTGTCTGTTTGACTACTTTGGTATATGCTTCGTAATTTGTATCGCTAGGATTTTGAAAATGAGTCTTGAGGGATTATGATCTTGTCGATCTGGCCTCCAACCACTCAGCCGCCCACCAAGGGCTTGGTGGAGGAGTCTTGAAGTTTTCGGGATTGCTTGGGAATTTGGCGCCGGCTTTGGTTAAAGCTTGCTTGATGATGCCCACCGTGCGGTCGTAATTGGTCGGGGCCTCCTCGTCCTCGAGGGTGTCCCTCTCGTAGCTGGAGACTCCTTGGAGCACTTCCTCGTGGAAGTCGGGCCACTTCACCCTGTTGAGTTGGAACCGGGGGTGCGCCGGGTTGAATTTTAGGTTTAAGTTCCCTATTTGGATAACTATTGTGAGGTGGTCGCTGCCCATGGGGTCGTCCAGTACCTTCCATGTGCAGGTTGGAAGTACGTCCCCTGTTGTAAGGGTGAGGTCAGGGACGCTGTTGTGCGAGGGATTATTTGAGATTTGAGTTTTTGATCCGCCATTAAGAACGGTAAGGTCGCAGGCTAGTTGGGCTTTGAAGAAGTTATTATTATCGCTTGGTTTAAGGTTGGTCCCCCAAGAAGGATGTTAGACGATTGGGTCACCGCATATAATGAGGTTTTTGTACTTTGAAAGTTCATCTAGTAATTTGCTCCAATCCGTAAGGGAGATTTTATTTGGGGGGGGGGGGGGGGGGGGGTGTATATATTAAGGATATGGCATGAAAATTGTTGAATAGAACGATATCCTACACACACCGCCATCTATAGACAAAACTGGAGAAGCAACACACACATACACTCACTCACTCACACACACACACACACACACTCACTCACTCACACACACACTCTCACACACACACACACACACAATCCACTTACGCCGACACACAAAAGGGACTGATATCTTTTCTCTACAAAACTAAAGTTACATTAAATAAAGTATTACATATCAGCTATAAAGAATCTATTATTTCTCTACCCACAGCACCAGATAATCCCATAAGATCAGATATTTTAACAAAAATTTCCCGCGAATCATTTTCTTGAATAGGTACTCCAAGGAATCTGGGGGGTTTGCGAGTTGGAGTCCCTCATACTCTAGGTCTTCGTGTATAAAAGTGACGACTTCTCCTCCCCTGGTTTGAGAGATCCTGTCGCATCTGGTGACGTTCAAGTGTTGAAGATAAAATTTATCGTCTTTGGCGAACCGCAGGTTTCCGTTACGCAAGCCACATTGAATTTAGGACCGAATTCCGTAAACTCGGCCCATTTCCCTCTCAGACTACGCGCGTTCCATTGTAGTGTTTGGATGTTATGTTTGGTAAATTTTTTGAGATTATCCATTCAAATATTTTATGATGCCTTTTTTAGTGTTTTGTAATTCAGTGGCTAATTCTTTCACTTCTGGAAACTTGGCTGTTATGCTTTTTGTGATGATGTCTATGATGTTGCTCAGTTGTTTCTGAAGTATTTTATTGATTCATTAAATGACTGATTAGATTAGTTCCTCTGTGCTTGGGCCGGGTGGCTGGGAGGAGTAATTACCTTCGTGAGTCTCCGGAGCCTGGTTACCGGTGTCGTTTAGATTTTGGTTTTGAGCAATTTGCTTTGGTTTCGTCGTGGGTGATGGGTTGGGTTGGGTTGGGGGGGGGGGGGGGGGGGGGGGGTCGTATTTGGCCCCACTGGGGTTTTGATTGTGGATTGCGGTTTTGCTTGTTGTGGGTATGGTTGGGGTTTGACGATTCTGTTATTGGGGTTGTCTGATTATTGGGAAGGGGAGGATAGTGAGAGCTTTCAGCGCTATCTTGAGTGTTACCGAAGGTAATCCTCTCCCCCGCTTGATGGAGAGGATCGCTTCGCGGACTGACACGTTATGGGTGAATCGAACTTTATTATAACTTCCTTATGGAAAGCTAGTGAGGGGCAGCTTTTGCTGTCTGCCTCGTGATTGCCTTTGCAGTTGATACAGGCAAATTCTTTTACGTCAACTATTTTGCAGTCTTTTGACTCGTGCACTGCTGCACAGCGCTGGCAGTAAGTGTTTTTACTTTTACAGTTTTTTACCACGTGTCCGCATCTTTAACACCTTAGACAGCGTCTTGCTGGAAAGATGAAAGGGACCACCTTTCTTCGGTCGTTCCAACTGGTTATCTCTTTGGGGATGTCACCTGAGGTGAGGTACGAGATTTTAATGCTATTAGTGTTTATGAGCTCGTGGGGAGCGAAAGGGTCTTCGAATTTAATTATCTCCACCTTAAGAATCTGTGTGCTGTTATGGGAACTCTGAATAGCCTCCAGAATTGTTTGGTCGTCGAAGGAAGCTTCTACCCCCCTAACCAATCCAACTCTGTGGACACGGGAGTCCGGGACGCAAGCCTCCCAGGACTGGTTAACTTCCTTACCCGAGTAAAAAAGATTATATATAATTATATAAAAAAACTGGCCCGATATAATTGTATATAATTATATAGATTTATATATAATTTTATATATTTATATATAATTATATCCAGGTGCCTTTCTCAACAAAAAAAAAAAAAAATTCCCTCACTGGGATGAGAACCCAAGTCCGCTCGCATACTTAATATTACTGGTCGCACGCTCTACCGACTACGCCAAATTACTTTATAGAATAAGATATCATATTTTCCTATTTGTCGAAACCTATTGATCAAGTTGTCGAATTCAGAGCTAATAGACATTTAATTGAATGAATTTTTTGTTTAGCAATAATATAATATTATTGACTTAGTACAATAATGAATTTTTCATAACACGGGCATGAAATGGGGTTTCTTTCATGCTTGTCCAGAGGGGGGGAAATCACGTGTTTCGACCGTGAGTACCGAATATCCAACAGCGGGAGGGAGTGTACATTCCCTCCCGCTCCAACGGCAAATCTTGGATCTTTCTTTTTTTATAAATAAATTGTTACTAATTATTAAAAAAAAAAATGAATTTTTTTTTCATTCTTTTCAATTTTAATATCTATAAGTGTGTAGTACACGACTCAACACGCGCCATTCCCCATCCGATCGACGCGCATCAAAGAAGGCCCATACCGTGCCCTTATTGTAAAAAGTACAGTGTGCAACTAGGGGGGAATGGCCATTTCTACCTCGGGTGGAACGTTTTTAGCACTCGTCTTTGTCTCGGGCGCCTTTGGCGCCCTCTACTACGACTCGCGCTAAAAACGTCTCACCCTCGCTCGAAATGGCCATTCCCCCCCCCCCCCCCCCCCCCCCCCCCCTAGATACACAATATACTAATTATAATCATTTTTATGAATTAATGAGAATAATAAAACTCCACGGAACAAATTAAAAATTCTACTCGCGACTCTTCAGCAGAAATAAATCCGTATCACCGACATAAGATTGAATATTCCTAACTTTGATTGGTTGATTGATTGATTGGTTATTTATTTATGCCTTGGTAACCCTTGAGGCAAATTTACGAAATACAGTAAGTAAGTAAGCTAAAGAAATACAGGATGAGTAAGCATGTAAGACAGTAGGAACAGCAGAGAGTCAGCATTCAAAGCATGTACATGAGATAGAGATAGCACAATGAGAATGAGAGCTAATAAATTGATAATAAAATTTAAAAATATTACATAAATAAAAATAGAGCGAGTAGTAAGGCTTAACATAGATAGTAGCATTCCAGCATTGAGGCATGTACATGAGAGAGAGATAAGCGCAATGAGAATGAGAATGATAAAAATAATTGAAATATAAATTTAAAATATTACATAAATAAACATAGAGCGTGTAGTAAGGCTTAAAATAGCATGCGAGCATTCGTACATGCACTCTCATCTCGAAAGGACAGAATAGACTTATAAATCGATAGAGTGTATAATAAATCATGAGACATACAAGCATACAGGCGATCGCACAATCATTCAGGCATAAAATGAAATACAATAAAAATATTAAAAATAGTAAAAGTAGCTACTGCTAAACACACCGCAAACGCAGCCAGCCGGGAAGCTAGTTAGGAGGAGTCAGTGTCAAGTAAAAAAAGATATCTGAAAAGGCCGCACTTGAAGGAACCGATAGATGGAGAGGCTGTAATATTAGGCGGCAAAGAGTGCCAAAAGTACACAGCTGTAAGAGCAAATGAATTTCTAAAAATGCAGGTCCGATGCGCCGGCGTATGAAAAACTGCAGGAGAGGCCTGACGCGAAGGACGCAAGCCACTCGACCGAGGTGGAGTAAAAAGGTCAGACAAATAAGCCGGCGCGGCACCACGCAAGATATTGTAGACCATAATACCAAGGAAATATTGACGCCTAGATCTAACTGAGAGCCAACCCAGCTGCCTGCGGTAAGGGGTGATGTGCTCGTCACGACGCAAGTCAAAAATAAATCTTATCGCACTATTTAGGAGCCTCTGAAGCGTAAGGTTGAGTTCACCAGTCAAATCATTAAAAACAAGGCAACAATAATCAAGCAGAGGGAAGATCTTAATTCACGGGACAGAGCGTTACGGTGATACTTGAGACGGAACAGCGAGAAATTAACTTTATTCGAGATGGTTAAAACATGGCTACGCCAAGAAAGATTGGAGCACATCATAACCCCAAGGTTGCGAACACTGCTGACGTAAGAGAGAGTGGTCTGAGCAACAGTGATAGGTGGCAGACTAGCCAAGTCAATCCGATTAATAAAAGTACCACTACCCTGAATTAGCACCTTTGACTTTGACAAATTAAGTTGAAGCCCATTAGTTCGGGCAAAATTAGCAATGACCCCAACATCGTGGGTGATCCTCGCAATACCGTCAATAAGCTCAGAGGGTGGACAAGATAGATAGATCTGCGTATCATCAGCAAAGATAAGGTGTTGAGAATGCAATAGCTTGGCCCCGATATCATTGATAAAAAGTGAAAAGAGGAGGGGACCAAGCACAGACCCCTGAGGAACACCCGATGACGTATCAAGCCAGGCCGAGCAAGCACCCTGAGAATCAACAACAGCCTGAGAGCGCCCTACCAGGTACGAAAAAACCCAGCGCAAGACACTCCCAGAGAAACCAACCCCCCCTGAGCTTCTCGAGCAAGCGAAGGTGACCCACCGTGTCGAAGGCCTTGCTAAAATCAAAAAGCACCAAAATAGTGACACATCTCTCATCGACACCCTGCCTGACATCATGGCACAAACGCAGCAACGCTGTTTGAGTGCTAAACCCCGCTCGGTATCCCGACTGACGCGGGTCCAAGATGTTGTGCTCAGTGATATAGCACAAGATTTGCAGGTGAACGACCCTTTCAAAAAGCTTACCCAATTCGCAGAGATTAGCAATAGGACGCGTGTCGGACGGTGAACGCGGTTGACTGATCTTTAGCAGGGGACGAATAAAGGCTCGCTTCCAAGGAGACGGAAAATGACCTATTCGCAAGCAGTGATTGAATAATGATGCAAGCTCAACTCAAAGCAGAGGAAAAGCCTGATGTAAAATAAACAGTGATATCCCGTCGGGTCCCGCCGCATGCGAAGATTTGGTGGAAGAGCTAAAGAGTCGCGCGACACCTGAGGGAGAAACCGGTGAAAAATCAAACGGCGCCTGACCCAATGGCAGCACAGGCATGCAAGAGAGCAGACTGGCCAGATCATCAAGGTTACACGCAGGCGACGCGTTGGCAACAGTGACAAATGAAAGGTTCCTCGGCAGAGAAAAAGTTAAGCGGAGAAGCAGGTCGAGACTTAACCAAACCAAGATTGGCAAGCTCCCTCCACAACTTCGCAGGATCGGTAAAGGCAGAGAGTCTGCGTGAGATATAGCTACTAGCCGCAAGCCGCAAGTCGCTGGAGAGCTCATCACGATAGAGCCTGTACGTTGCTAGCCCAAGGAGGCTACCCGCACGCCGAGCTTGTTTATACATGGAATTGCGAGTTTTAATCCTAGACTTAAGCTGATCGGTGAGCCACGGCGCAGGAGGCTTCTTAACGAAGAAGGTGCGAATAGGTGCAAGTAAGTCGACCGAGGTAACCACCGAATGGTTCATTCCACTCACAAAATCCTCAATATCATCGGCCACAGAGCAGTGTGCCAGCGCATTCGGAACGTTGACTAGCAGCTCATCAGCCAGAGAGGTTAAAAAAGCATTTGAATCAAAGCGCCTGAAATCACGCCGAGAAATTTCACGATGACGAGCACACTCTACACTAAACTTATAAGTAAGCTCGATCAGATCATGACCAGTAATGAACGGGGTGTCGGTTTTAGAAAAGCTTGAGATTTTCCCCAGGTCGTCAACGATAAAAACATCAAACAAGGAATCAGACACCGGAGTGTGGTGAGTGGCCTCAGACTCAACAATATGCAGCGCCTGCGCCAGAACAAACTCACGCAGGAAGGTCGATTCAACGTTAGCACGGAGAAGGTTACAATTTAAGTCACCCGAAATAATAACATTATTATAGGCCGGAACTAGCCTACTGTACGTGAGAATAAAATCATTAAAAAGAAGCCCCTTGGGCCTCCTATACATAGACGTGAATAAAAGTGGATGAGAATTGCCACGGCGAATGTCAAGAATTAAAAACTCTGGCGAGTTCGAAAATGGACCTGGAGACTTTGTGCGAATCAAAATCCTCAACCAATTAAAAATCCTTTCAATTCCGTAGATAATTTTGTATAATTCTATACAATTATATATAAATCCATTACTTTTTTTTTTAGCAATTTTATGCATAATTATACATAATTTTATACAATTTTATACAATTTTATATAATTGTATATAATCATATAAAATTCCATATTTTTTTGTAGCGATTTTATACATGATTATATATAATTTTATACAATTTTATACAATTTTATATAATTGTATATAATTATATAAAATTGTATATAATTCTATACAATTATAGATAAATGCATAATTTTTTTCAGCAATTTTATATATAATTATATATAATTTTATACAATTTTATATAATTTTATATAATTGTATATAATTATATAAAATTGTATATAATTCTATACAATTATATATAAATGCATCATTTTTTTCAGCAATTTTATATATAATTATATATAATTCTATATAATTTTATACAATCTTATACAATTTTATATAAATCCTATATAATTATCTATAATTATATAGAATTATATACAATTATATCTAAATCCATTATTTTTTGAGTAATTTTATATATAATTGTGTAAAATTATATATAATTTTATATAATTTTATATAATTTTATACAATTATGTACAGTTTTATATAAATTCTATATCATTCTATATAATTATATACAATCCCTAACGACTTTTTCGCAAGGTTGAGAGAAGGTTCACATACCGATGTTGAACGGTATATTTCCGGATTTACCACGGGTAATCACTTCAGAAATACGGTATATTTGCGCCTTTCTGCGTACCGTGTTTTACCGGCACTTCCACCGTATTCACGGGTACTGAACACAGTTTTCATACGGTATGAACACAGTTACCATACCCTGCCTAAACCGTCAAATTTTCTGGCCAGCTCAAGCAATTGGGTTTGACCGCAGTATGTGTACCGTAGTTCCACAGTTTTGAAACCGTATTCTCACCACATTCGTACTGTATTCTCACCACATTCATACCGTGTTGACATACGTGTCTCATACCCTGTTCATGCGTACTTCATCTGCCATCACGACTGAGAAAATTCCGCTTCAATACCGTATTATTAGTGATTACCTACGGTGTATAAACGGTATGCATCCGAGCTCAAAAATACGGTATTCATTCCTACAACACACAGTTTTACTACGGTGCGTTTACTCTGTTAATACTAATACCACGTGTTCACGGTTGACATACCGATGTTATACGTTGGTCAAAAGTCGTTAGGGATTATATATAAATCCATAAATTTTTTTAGTAATTTTATATATAATTATATATAATTTTACATAATTTTATATAATTTTACATAATTTTACATAATTATATATAATTTACATTATACTAATTTATATAAAATTATATATAAATCTATTAGACAGACAAACCTCCGTTCAAACTTAGCGCCTTAGCGCATGACGGATAAAAGCCAGGTTGTTCGATAGATCGAACAACCAGTCGATACTCGTATTGGATATATCGTGCAATATGTCCGCCACCTGCCTCATTCATCCTGATCATACAATAAATCATGAATAAAGCATAATGTTAACTAAAAGTCGCTAAATGTTATCTGTGTTTCAATAACGATCCCTCATTTCCTCTCCAAGAGGTTATGGGCCCAGATCCGACAACAAACAAATACATGTACGGTTTTTTTTTCGAAAAGAACAACGAAGCCGGCAACACGTGGTAAATCCCCCGTTACTCACTCTACAAACTCGGGAAGACCGAAAAATAAGTGCAATAACGATCTATCAAGATGAGTGCAACCAACGTCCGCATCGAACCTTTGAAGTCCGACAACTACGACACTTGGAAACTTCAAGCAAAAGCGGTTCTCGTGAAAAACGACCTTTGGGGTTATGTTAGCGGCGCACTCTCAAAACCCTCCTCCGGCGACAACGAGATTCTAAGGTGGGAAACATCTGATGAAAAGGCAAAAACCGACCTTATACTAATTATAAGTCCTTCAGAACTAAAACAAATAAAAAACTGCGAAACTTCAAACGCTATATGGAAAAAACTCGAAAAAACTTTTCAGTCGAAAGGTCCAGCCCGAAAGGCTACTCTCCTCAAACGGATCACGCTGTCCAGAATGAAGGAGACTGACAATCTACGAGAACACTTAGATCAATTTTTTGATGCAGTTGACAAGTTGGAAGAAATAAACTTAAAAATAAACGAAGATTTACTAGCGGTACTACTTCTCTATAGTTTGCCTGATTCCTTTGAAAACTTCAGGTGCGCCATGGAAACGAGAGACGAGCTGCCGAAGCCAGATGTCCTTCGCGTCAAAATCGTTGAAGAAAACGAATCTCGGATGGCCAAAGATGACTCCACAACGCACAACGTCATGTATGCCAAAAAGGCAAACCATGGAAGACAAGAAGCAGGGAACGGACCAAAGAAATATCGTCCAGACCATTCCAACACACCAAACCTTAAACCTAAGTGTGAGCGATGCCTAAAAATAGGGCACAGTGCAAAATACTGCCGCTCACGCTTTCCAGCGAAGCAGCACCAAGCCAATCAAGCAGAAGACACCGCAGAAGAATCAGCAAACCAGATCCAACCCAACGCTGAAATCGCACTACTCAACGCCGAGTCCAAGACACTCGGAGACTGGTGCCTCGATAGTGGGTGCACATCGCACATGACCTCGGAAGCAAATAATCTGGGGAACCTCACCAAGATCGATAGACCACTGAACCTAGCCAACGAGACGTCAACTAGAATCAATGGCATCGGGAACGTCAGACTAACCTTTGACAACGGTGAAGGTGAGCAACCAATCAAACTTGAAAACGTATTACACGTCCCAGATCTTCGTACAAACTTGCTATCAGTGGCCAAAATCACTGATAAAAATTACGAAGTCCTTTTCCGAAAAAACGATGCGATAATTATGGACAAAAATATTGAGCCATTAGGCATAACTGAACGAGTCGGTGATCTGTATTTTATACGTGAAGATTCAGAAGCTGCGAATGCAGTTAACGATACATTCCAACCTCGAAATAAGTTAGAAGAATGGCACATCAAACTAGGCCACCTTAATGAACGAGACTTAATTGAAATGATGAAAGGGGAGAAAGTTCATGGGATGAACTTCGACACAAAACTAAAATTGCCACCCTGTGAAATTTGTATCAGCCAGAAACAAACATGAACCCCTTTCCCAGAGACCGATGAAGATCGCACATCGGAACCACTGGAAATCGTGCATTCCGACGTATGTGGACCTATGCGTCACACGTCACACAGCGGATACAAGTACTTCATTACTTTCATTGATGACAAAACCCGCTGGTGTGAAATTTATTTTATGAAAAATAAAAACCAAATTTTGGATTTTTTCAGAAGTTACAAAACAGCAGTAGAAACCCACACCGGAAAGAAGGTGAAATGCCTACAATCCGACAACGGCACAGAATACTGCAATGAAGCATTCAACAAATTCCTAGAAGAAAATGGAATCCAGAAAAGATTGACGGCACCCTACACACCCCAGCAAAACGGGATAGCTGAAAGAAAAAACAGAACTCTCGTGGAAATGGCTCGGCGCATGATGAAGGAGGCTGGAGCACCCCCAACCTTCTGGGCTGAAGCGATCAACGCAGCTAACTACGTACGTAATAGATGCGCAACTAAAGCCCTGAACGGTGAAACACCGCACAAAATGTGGAAGAACAAAATTCCAACAGTAAGTTACCTCAAACCTTTCGGAACTAAAGCCTTTGTTTTAAACAAAAAACAAAAAGGAAAATTCGAAAGTAGATCAGCAGAACACACTCTGGTAGGATACTCATCCCAATCTAAAGCTTACAGGCTATGGTCACCTGAATCACGTAAGATTGTAATAAGTCGCGATGTTAAATTCATAGATGAACCAAACCTGGATGGCGAGTATTCTAAAATAATCGACGAGGGACAACCTTCGTGGCCTCAACCATCATCCCCTCAAGAAACCGGTACCCATGAAGCTCAGATAGAAATTGACCTTTCTGAAAAGACAACACAACGAGGAACGGAGACAGGAGAGAAAAGACTGAGAGGACGACCAAGGATTTATCGAACTGGATCAGTAGGGAGACCCCGCAAAATATACCGCACTAGCTCCACGAGCGATTCAAGCTCTGAGCGAATCACACGACAAAAACAAGACAAAACCAGGCTCAAAGCACGATAGAAAAAACCCGCAGCACCAACAACCCTGAACCCGGTGGCACTGACCCTGAATTAACAAGCGAATCTGAGGATAACCTCAACGATACAGTCATAGACGTATTCGCAAACTTTGCCGAGATCCAAGATCCAACTAACCTAGAAGAAGCACTGTCAACCGACGACGCGGAAGCCTGGGAAACAGCGCTTATCGAAGAATATAAAGCCCACATGAAAAACAAAACCTGGGAAATTGTCGATAAACCACAAGGACGCAAGATCATCGGAAGCAGATTTGTCTTAAAAACGAAAAAACACGAAAACTCAACGCCTAAGAAGAAGGCACGACTAGTAGCGAAGGGATGTTCACAACAACCCGGAGTGGATTTTCATGAAACATACTCACCGGTAGTCCGAGCTACCTCCATCAGGACGATAGCCGCCATATCAACAGAACTAGGACTGGCAATTCACCAAATGGATGTCGTCACCGCATATCTAAATGGAAACCTGAACGAAGAAGTATACATGAAAATTCCAGAAAAACTCAAAGATACCCTGAAGAAAGTCACACAAAACAGCGCAGAAGGCAAACAAGACACACTGGACCACGAATCGTTCGAAACTGCTACCCGATGATACGCAGAGCTAAACGAAGGAGGGGACAAAGTTTGCCTTCTGAAGAAAGCATTGTACGGCCTACGACAATCAAGCGTTCAATGGCATCGAAGACTCATCACGGAACTGCGCAAGCTCGACATGGAACCAACGACTCAGGACCCATGTATGTTCATCTCAAAGAAAGGGAGGGATTTGATGATAATCGCAATCTACGTCGATGCCAGCCTACTAGCTAGTAACAATATCGACTGGATTAAAGAAATTAAATCATCACTGAAGAAAACCTTTGAAATGAAAGACTTAGGGGAAGTAAGAAACTGCCTCGGAATCGAATTCACACAGAACACCAAACGAAGAAGCATACAGCTAACCCAAAGCAGCTACATCGAGATGATATTAAACCGATTCAACATGCAAGACTGTAAATCAGCGGCTACACCTCTAGAGATTAGCTGCCAGCTACGTAAACCAGAACATATCGAAGAAGAGACGATGAAGAAATATCCCTACCAAAACCTTATCGGAGCGCTATTATATCTAGCAATATCAACTCGACCTGACATCGCATTTGCTATGAACCTTCTTAGCCAATTCAACACCAACTTCAATGGCGAACACTGGAAAGCAGCCAAAAGGGTACTACGATCCCTGAAAGGAACACAGAATTACGGCCTAATATACAAAAGGACCGGAGAACCACTGTTCGGAGTCGTTGACGCAGACTGGGGAGCCAACTTAGATGATCGACGCTCCTACACGGGCTACGCCTTCATTCTTGCCGGCGCAGCGATCAGCTGGGAAGCCCGCAAACAGCTTACCGTCGCGTTATCCAGCACAGAAGCCGAATATATGGCACTATCGGAATCGACCAAAGAAGCACTCTATCTCCGTAGAATACTCCAAAAAATTGGAATATCAAGTACTGAGACAAAACTACTTAACGATAACCAAGGAGCACAAGACTTAGTAAAGAGCCAAGCTTACAGATCTAGGTCGAAACACATCGACATACGTCACCATTTCATTCGCCAGACATACAAAGATGGCAAAATAAAACTAGTATATACACCTACAGACAGAATGCCAGCAGACGTACTGACGAAAGGACTCACCGGACCGAAACACAATACCTTCATCAGAGAGCTCGGAGTGATACAGACAAAGTAACAACGAACGCACGTTTGAGGGAGGGTATTAGACAGACAAACCTCCGTTCAAACTTAGCGCCTTAGCGCATGACGGATAAAAGCCAGGTTGTTCGATAGATCGAACAACCAGTCGATACTCGTATTAGATATATCGTGCAATATGTCCGCCACCTGCCTCATTCATCCTGATCATACAATAAATCATGAATAAAGCATAATGTTAACTAAAAGTCGCTAAATGTTATCTGTGTTTCAATAACGATCCCTCATTTCCTCTCCAAGAAAGTCATATACAATTATATATAATTATATAAAATCTTTTTTCCCCGGGTAGTATTTGCGACGAATAGGTTGGCATTTGATGGGCTATTGAAGGTAAGTGAGATTTTGTCTTTAGCTTGGAGCTAGCTTGGAGCTCCAAATCTGATAAAATAATATCGGGTTTTCTGATAAAATTCCTGAAGGAATTTAGATTTTTTTCGTACTTATTAACGGTGCGCCAGAATTCTGAATAAAGGTCAGTGAAAACGCCATGTTTATCAAACGCAAAACTTAAGAGGCTTTGCGGCACGTGTTAAAATTGAGATAACTGGTTCAAAATTGGAGGATGTTTTTTTTTCAATTATTTGGAACCCTTCTAGGGGGCGAAGAAATCGCAATTTGAAAATGACCAAAATAAGGACCACTCTAATATAGGCTTCGCCCCCCTGCGCGCTACGCGCGCCAACCCCCCATATTCTAATTTGTATCAGTTGTTTCTAAAATTCAAATAATCCGTGGATTTTATGTTCTTCGTATTCCTCGTTGTCCAGGTCGTTTGCCAAGTATTTCTAGTAGTCCAGGTCCTCGGCTTCGTAGTTCTCGTTGTCCAGGTCGTTCAGTGTGTATATCTCGTAGTCCAGGTCCTGGGATTCGTAGATCTCTTAGTCCAGGTCACTCGCTAAGTATTTCTTGTAGTCCAGGTCCTCGGCCTCGTAGTTCTCGTTGCCCAGGTCCTTCGTTTCGTATTCCTTGTTGTCCAAGTCTTTCGCTAAGTATTTCCAGTGTCCAGGTCTTCGGCTTCGTAGTTCTCGTTGTCCAGGTCATTCACTGAGTATTTCTCGTAATCCAGGTCGTCGGATTCGTATCTCTTGAAGTCGTGTGTAGAGATTATTAGGATATATCGCCGCCGCCGTGTCAGACATTTTGTGCTCTCTTCGGCTATCCTCGGTTATCCACGGCTATCTTCGGTTATCCTAGGCTATCTTCGGCTATCTTCGGCTATCCTCGGCCATCCTCGGCAATCCCCGGCTATCTTCGGCTATCCTCGGCTCTCTCCGGTTCTCTTCGGCTCTCCTCAGCTGCCTTGGCTCTGCTTCCCCCTTTCCCTTTCCTGGGCCCTTGGACCGAGGGGAGGACCGGGTTCGGCTCCCCTTGGCTCTCCTCGGCTATCCTCGACTATCTTCGGCTATCTTCGGCTATCCTCGGCTATCTTCGGCTATCCTCGGCTATCTTCGGCTGTCTTCGGCCATCCTCGGCTCTCTTCGGTTCTCTTCGACTCTCCTCGGCTCTGCTTCCCCCTTTCCCTTTCCTGGGCCCTCGGACCGAGGAAAGGACCGGGTTCAGCTCCCCTTGGCTCTCCTCGGCTGTCCTCGGCTATCTTCGGCTATTCAGGATAGTTTTCGATAGGGAAGCCGAATGGGCTGGGGGGAGGGGGCGAAAACAGCCGAGCGGGGTCGCGGAGGCCCAGGGCAAGAGGTAGGGGGGATGGGAGGGATAAACAAAAGCCGAGCGGAGCCGAGATCGCTCGGATACTGACAAAGGTTAGGTTAGATTACCTAACCTTTCTAACCTAACCTACTCTATCCTGACCAAGGCAACCCAACCCAACCTGACACAACCTAACCCATCCTAACCTAACCTAGCCCACTCTATCCTGACCATGGCAACCTAACCCAACCTGACCTGACCTAACCTAGCCTAGTTAGGTTAGGTTACCTAACACCTCAAAGGTCAGGTCAGGTAAGGTTAGGTTAGGTTACCAACCTAACCTACTCTATCCTGATCAAGGCAACCCAACCTAACCTGACCTAACCCACTCTATCCTGACCATGGCAACCTAACCCAACCTGACCTGACCTAACCTAACCTAGCTGAGTTAGGTTAGGTTACCTAACACCTCAAAGGTCAGGTCAGGTTAGGTTAGGTTACCCACCTAACCTACTCTATCCTGACGAAGGCAACCTAACCTAACCTGACACGACCTAACTCATCCTAAGGGTTAGGGGGAGGGGAGGGGCGAAAAGAGCCGAGCGGGGTCGAAGAGGCCATGGAAAGGGGGGGGGGGGGGGGTAGCGAGCGGGGTCGAGGAGGCCATGGAAAGTCTGACACGGCGGCGGCGGCGGCGGCGATATATCTTTATAATATAGAGATATATATATATATATATATATTTATTGTATTATATTATATTATATTATAGTATATTATTCTTGTTTTTATATTATATTATAATTTAATTTAATATCATATATATATATATATATGATATTAATATATATATGATATATAGAGTCCTCACGGTATATATATATATATATATATATATATATATATATATATATATTGTAACGAATCAGGCAACCCATGCCTGACCGTTAGCATTCAAACATCAGCCGTTGCGAACATCGAGAACAGTCTAGAACGATCGACAGCAGCGACGAGCTGAGTGACGTCACGACTGATATAAAAGTCGAGGCGCCGCTCAACTCACCAGCTATTCTAGGGTAGACACCAGATAGACTCACAGTCACTTGTTGGTCATCACGAGCATAGAGCTCTGATGAACCGTTAGAGTCAGCTATTACTTCAAATATCAAATATAAATTCACTTATTCCAAATCAAACTACCAAATATCAAATCATATATTCTTACCATTGAGTTTAGAGGAAATTATTAAAGAATAAATATTAAAATACGATCGACGCATTATTGCTAGAAAACTTACACTGAAAAAGAGATATCAAATTCAAATAAAAACCTTGTAAAGACAAGTAAGTAGATAATAAGCAACGTGTAAAAATAGGTTAGGGTTGCAACCGTAGTTTTAGTTAATTGAATAAACAGATTCTTGAACATTACAAAAAAGCAATTTAATCAGATGTCAAACCCCTTCCTCCGCCAATTCCAGGTTATAGTTTAAATCTAACAGAAAGCTAGATACAGCCTTGGTGGATCTCCGATCTACCCAGGTCTGGCACAGCTATTATTTGGGAATAAATTAACTTCATTAAATTAACATTTAACAGTTAAGAGGGTAGAGTGCAGCCTTAGTGCGTTATCGTACTCAGGTCTGTGGGGAGGCGGCTTCAGCTACACGGTAGTTCAAGTCCGTAATAGGCACGGCTGATAATTAATAGTAGAAGTCTCAAACAAAAATATAAATTGAGTAAAGAAAACACAATAACCAACCGGTTCGCGTCACCTTCAGTGTCGCTCACTATCCGTAAAGTTACATTTGGCGCCCAACGTGGGGCTTCTCTATTCAAATTTTAGCTAGAAAAATTGCTTGAAATATCTAGAGTCATTTATTTATTAACTTAACTTCGTTGCATCAAATTAGAATCAAAATTATTGCTAGTAGAGTCAATTGTGGATTATGTCAAAGTCCGGTGTCACAACCAGGCAAATGGCGGACAAGGGATCTGGCATCAGTTCGGCTACAGAGCTAGGTTTAGGAGATAGGAATCAGGGTCGTCAAAATAAAGACAAAGAGACAGTAAATTTAGATAAAACCTTTATTGAAATAGAAAAAGAAAAAGATACAGATCGTCGAAGAGCGATGATCGTCGACCAGTCCTCAGTGATGGATGCGCTGGAAAAAATACATAAGAAAATAGATGATAAATATGCTAAACTAGAAAGAACAATCGTCGAAGCAAAATCAGTAAATATAGATAACGTATTATCATGCGAAGATAATTTCAGAAAAAGGCTCGAAGAGCAATCTTTAAAATATAAGAAACAATTAGAGATATTAGATAGAAAATTAGAAGCTACAAGCGAAAAGTTCGAAGAGAAATTAATAGAATGTCAAAAAGAATACCATGAAGAGCATGGAAGCATAAGAGAAGAGTTTGGCGAGAGTCTGGATTGTTTGGATAGTAAGATCGAAAGAAATCAAAAAGTAAATTTGGAAAGAATCATAGATATCGAGAAAAAACACGATAATTTCAAGATAAGCGTGAACGCGGAAATTAGAAAAGTAAAATCGGCAAATCCAAATCAAAGTTGTGACTACAACAACTTAATTTCCAAACACATCAGACTACCGCAGTTCTCTGGAAAAGGTTGGGAAAGACCAGCAAATTATGTTAAAGAAATAGAAGAATACCTTACCTTTATAGATGCTAGAGATGATGATATTTGCTTAAAGCTAGTAGGACAAAGTCTCATGTTAGATGCAAAGGATTGGTGGATCGCGCGTCGCGACGTAATTCGTTCCTGGGGAGAGTTTAAAAAACGATTTTTGAACAGATATTGGGGCGTAGAAACACAACGGGAGTTACGAAGAGATATCGAATTTGGATATTATATTCCGGACGCGAGGGTGACGTGGTCTGAGTATGCCAATCGAAAATTCGCATCAGCTGTCGGATTAAATCCAGCCATGTCAGAACGAGAGATCGTTCGAAATCTTACAAGGCACTTTGACGAGCCGGTTGTTGAAGCTGCTAAATGCCGCGGGATTTGCGACATCGACGCACTGTTGGAGTTTTTGGACGAAATGCAATTCGGGGGTAGATCAAACGCGCCTAGACAAAAACCGACGTACACGAACAAACAGTACCCAACCGTCAACCGTCCAACTGAAAACCGAGACAAACAGGTGTCATGGCGTAACGACATGACAAGTCAAAGCTTCAAACCTGCTAACGATAATCATGAAACGCGTCAAAAACATGGACAAGGCGAGCATGTCAACAATAGGTCGAATTGGACAACTAGTCATATAAAGGCGACCGTTGTAAACACCGAAGATAACCCGTCGGTAATAGAATCAAATATCGTAAATACGGAAAACTAGGAGGCGCTGTGCTGGAAGAGGAATTGATACCGACACCAGTACAGCGTATCTTAAATATTTCGGCGGTAAATCCGGATAAAAAAAGTTCACAAAATAATTCATTTGAAAATCCGTTTAATTATCTGGTAAAGGAGGATACAGGCGATTGTCAAGCGTCCGTACAATGTCCGGAGGTTCTCCTGCGCGTCGAAGATGTCGAAGTCAAGGCTCTGATCGACACGGGTAGCCACATAACGTGCGTGTCGGGAGGCTGGTACAATCGGCATAAGGCAAATTTTTTGAGCTGCGCAAAATTACCAGTAGTTAATTTTCAAGTATTGGGAGTGTTAGGGGGCAAACCTACACGAATAAAAGAACAATTTCTAGCCAAAGTCGTAATAGGATCGTCATCCGATGAGGTGTGTTTTCTCGTCGTACATGGACTAAAGCAAGACATGATCATTGGAATTGATACTTTACATAGATGGAAGGCTGATTTAGATTTAAAACTAAATAAACTACAAATTCAAATAAGAAATAAAACAGATCAGATTGAGATTCATAAAACGACCGGCGTTAACGACGAAAAAATAGAAAAGGAGATTATCTCAAGCATTGAGTCGGTTAATAGTCATCAAACTGGACATAATCCTGGATTAACCGATGATGAGATTAACAGCAAATTGTCGGAATGTCAGGTACTTAAAGCTTGTGAGATTAATGATTTTTCAACCTTATTAAAAAAGTATCGCGACATTTTCTCAAAAATACCCGGTAGAGTCACAATTTACGAACACAGATTAAAAATTTATGAGGATCGACCTTTTGTAAGACGGTCGTATCCAGTGCCAATTATGCACAGAGATAAAGTCAGAGCAGAAATTGATAAAATGTTAAATCTTGGTATCATTGAGCGCTCATGCAGCGAGTATATCAACCCCATAGTGGTGGTAGCTAAAAAATCAGGTGACATTAGATTAGTGTTAGACGCACGCTACATCAACAAGCTGATAGTACCTGATCACGACTGTGCGCAGTCTACTGAGGTGCTATTTCAGAAGTGCGGTAACGCTTCATTTATGTCCAGTCTTGATCTAACCGCCAGTTTTTGGCAAGTACCATTGCATAAAGATTCCAGAAAATACACAGCGTTCATGTACGAGGGAAAAACATACCAATTCGCGGTGACACCCTACGGATTAAATACTAGTTTGGCAAGTCTAATCCGCACTCTCGACTTAGTTTTAAGAGAAACAGAAAAATTCACAATCAATTTCGTTGATGACATCTTGTGTCTATCTGATTCGTTCCAGTCTCATTTAGCACACCTGGAGTCACTATTCGCAGTTTTTAGGAAGCATCACATGACTATAAATTTCAACAAATCAAGATTCTTCCGAGATCAAATTGATTTCTTAGGCCATCGGATTACCAAGAAAGGAATCCTACCACAGCCAGAGAAAATAGAGGCTATAACTAACTTTCCTGAGCCGAAAAACGTTAAACAATTAAAAGGATTTTTGGGCTTGACCAATTATTATAGTAAATTCACGAGGTATTACTCGGAGGTAACTGCACCACTACTGAGACTTGTGCGAAAGGATGCTAAGTGGGAGTGGAACGAAGAAATGAAAGCACATTTCAATCGAGTAAAAGAGACATTTTGTAAGGAGATGATCATTCATCATCCAGTTCCAGAAAAAAGATATTATTTGCAATGCGATGCTAGTAATTTTGCTATCGGTGCCGTATTGTACCAGCTAAACTACGCGAACGAGGAACTGATTGTAGGCTTTGCGAGTCGCACGCTAAAAGGAGCGGAATTAAATTATTTTACGTCTGAGAAAGAGCTTCTGGCGATCGTCTTTGCGTTGGAGAAGTTCCGGACATTCATAATCGGAGCGCAGTTAACTATCAGAACGGATCATCGCGCACTGACATTCTTGTCGACCTGCAAGTTAGTAAGTTCACGTTTGGCGCGCTGGATACTGTTTATTCAGACATACGACTTCGAAATCGAGTACGTGAAGGGGAAGGATAATCTTGTAGCGGACACCCTAAGCCGATATCCACCTGAAAAAGAAAAATCACAAATTAGTAAATTACAAATAGTTGCACCATTAGCAAAAGAAATAACACAAAATTTAAACGATAACTTGAGAAACTTCGGAATGCTTCAAGCAAACGATCCGAGTATAAGAGATCTCGTAGAAAAGGATCTAACGAGAACTAAAAAAAGATTAAAGTTAGAACAAGGTATTTGGTACCATGTTGAACCAGGGGGCAATAAAAGAGCTTATCTCCCAGAAGGATTATTAAAGGGATTAATTATCGAGACACACGAAGCATACGGACATGTGGGGTCAGGGAAATGCTATAAAATGCTTAAAGAGAATTTTTACTACCCGAAATTTGCGCGTTGCATTCGAAAAACTCTAGCAAGTTGCGATCGATGTCAGCGATGTAAAGTACCGAATTTATACAGCTATGCGCGAATGCAGAACATAACACCCAGCAAAGTTGGAGAACTAGTTTCTATTGACTTCTTAGGCCCGTTACCCTCAAGTAAAGGAAACTATAAATGGTTGCTAGTTACCATCGACGCGTTCAGCAAATTCGTACGCTTATATCCGCTCAAAACTGCCGACGCGCGCTCCACAATCCGGTGCATCTTCGATGAGTACATACCTGAGTTGGGTAAGCCGAACAAAATTCAGTTCGACCATGGGACACAGTTCACGTCAGCACAATGGTTAAATAAACTAGAAGAAGAAGGAATCACTCCTATATTTTCATCGATAAGACACCCACAAGGGAATATGGTCGAAAGAGTAAATCGAGAATTGGGAAGATTTTTCAGAACATTCCTTACCGACAAACATACATCATGGATTAAATGGTTAAGAGTTATTGAAAGTTGCGTGAACGAAGTGCACCATGAGTCGACTGGATTTTGTCCGTGCGAAATTCAACTCGGCGAGCCACCCAGTAGATTCTGGAAACAATGGTTTAAAATAGATCAAAACGATATTACACAAGAATTAAAATTAAAATTAGTTAGGGAAAGTATAATAAAGAATGGAAATAGCAGAGCCAACAGATTCAATTCGAACCATAAATTAACGGAATTTAAAGTAAACGATTTGGTATTAGTCCGAGCGCTTAATGTCTCGGATTCAAAAAATAAAATAATGGCCAAGTTCCTAGCGTTATATGAAGGTCCATATCGAATTTGTAACCGTGTTGGTGAAGCTACGTTCATTTTAGAAAACATAAACACACGAAAAGAGCGTGGTAGATTCCACACAAACATGCTAAAGCGATACATATTACCCGATATTTGAAAAATAAACGAACATTAGCAACTAGGGGTACTGACTGTCATCGTTTGCAACGGTTGTGTTTGAATTGCTGACATACCAAGGACAGATGATACGAAGAAGATGGTATAAAAGCTCGAGGTCGCTATGAGTCATCACAGTCGTTATCATGTCTGAATACGGGTATATCAGCGTACAGGACAAGGAAACCCAAACCGTTGGCGATGATGTCCATAATCCTGAAAATGATAAAGTCATTGTACCTTCGGGAGTGTTTAAATCGGGAACCGGGAGATATGTGATAGGTAGAGGATACCAAACGGCTGCATACCTCATGGATCCGTCACGATTGCATCGACGAAGGAAGGATGCACGTCCGAATTTAACGGAAGTCACCGAGCCGGTGAATGCACCTACCGTTCCGCCGACCACCAGCGAAGAAGTAGATGAAGTTGTTGACGAAACAAGGGTCGATCCAGTCGTTCCTAAGGATCGAAACAACAACTTAATACTAAAAATCTGTATTCCAAGAGTTAAAATACCGATGATTAACAAGGAGGAGACAAGCCGTAAAACCATCAAAGATAAGAATGAGATAGTAAGGAAATCCAACTTACCTACCATTAAAAGGATAGAGGCAATATCCAAACGCCATCCTGATCTTCGAGGATTCAAAATCCCACGTCTGAGGGAGAAGTCCAATGACGGTGCATCAACAGCAAGCCGCAATGCACCAACACCGATCAACACCGACACAGATCGAGCTTTGCCAACCGGCAGCAAGCGGTGTCGACTCGCCGACTTCGACCGACGAAAAAATAGGAAACCAGAAGATCTAATAAAGATGCTACGAGTATTCGGCACTTTAGACCTGTCAGATGACGAAGACGACGAGATGACACAAAGGCGCAAGGTACCGAAAACAGCTGTAGTAGTCACTAGACCACCGGCGATCAGGTATGCCAACAAGCCTAAGCCAAGGGTGAATGAAATAGTGGAGATACCCGTGCTACTGGATCCGACTGATCCATTAGGATTGAAGAGGGGGTAAAAAGTTCACCATTCATCATCATCTCATAGTGACAAATCAAGAAGGACATCGATCATCATCCATTCGTATCATCAAAGATCATCCGACCACCTGATGATCGAAGGGGGCCAATGTAACGAATCAGGCAACCCATGCCTGACCGTTAGCATTCAAACATCAGCCGTTGCGAACATCGAGAACAGTCTAGAACGATCGACAGCAGCGACGAGCTGAGTGACGTCACGACTGATATAAAAGTCGAGGCGCCGCTCAACTCACCAGCTATTCTAGGGTAGACACCAGATAGACTCACAGTCACTTGTTGGTCATCACGAGCATAGAGCTCTGATGAACCGTTAGAATCAGCTAGTACTTCAAATATCAAATATAAATTCACTTATTTCAAATCAAACTACCAAATATCAAATCATAAATTCTTACCATTGAGTTTAGAGGAAATTATTAAAGAATAAATATTAAAATACGATCGACGCATTATTGCTAGAAAACTTACACTGAAAAAGAGATATCAAATTCAAATAAAAACCTTGTAAAGACAAGTAAGTAGATAATAAGCAACGTGTAAAAATAGGTTAGGGTTGCAACCGTAGTTTTAGTTAATTGAATAAACAGATTCTTGAACATTACAAAAAAGCAATTTAATCAGATGTCAAACCCCTTCCTCCGCCAATTCCAGGTTATAGTTTAAATCTAACAGAAAGCTAGATACAGCCTTGGTGGATCTCCGATCTACCCAGGTCTGGCACAGCTATTATTTGGGAATAAATTAACTTCATTAAATTAACATTTAACAGTTAAGAGGGTAGAGTGCAGCCTTAGTGCGTTATCGTACTCAGGTCTGTGGGGAGGCGGCTTCAGCTACACGGTAGTTCAAGTCCGTAATAGGCACGGCTGATAATTAATAGTAGAAGTCTCAAACAAAAATATAAATTGAGTAAAGAAAACACAATAACCAACCGGTTCGCGTCACCTTCAGTGTCGCTCACTATCCGTAAAGTTACAATATATATATACCGTGAGGACCAGGTGAAAGAGAATGGTCCATCCGCCCAGGCAGCTGATATTTCGTATTTTTAGGGGCATAGCCACTCGTTGCACTGAAAATCCCTAGGGTGATTTTGGCGCGCGGTCGATGCAACTCGGCAGCCATTGTTGATACAAGCCGGCTGACTGTCAATACATCGCGGAAGGTAGACAAGTGTGGTTATGTTCGTTTATTTGAAGCAAATGATGAATAAAGTGAATAAAACCTACGTGAATAAGCTATGGATATTTATTGATGCCTCAACCCCAGGATACAATCAATAATTTTGTTCGAATTGGTTGTGCTCGATGAACTCTTTGATTCTGATAAACTTCCAGTTATAGCTTAGGTTAATTCGTTGATTGCATTAAGATATCATTTAAAACTGATTGATCGATTTTTGATAAATATTCCCAGCTTATTCACGTAGGTTTTATTCACTTTATTCATCATTTGCTTCAAATAAACGAACATAACCACACTTGTCTACCTTCCGCGATGTATTGACAGTCAGCCGGCTTGTATCAACAATGGCTGCCGAGTTGCATCGACCGCGCGCCAAAATCACCCTAGGAATTTTTTCAGCGCGACGAGTGGCTATCCCCCTAAAAATACGAAATATTAGCTGCCTGGGCGGATGGACCATTCTCTTTCACCTGGTCCTCGCGGTATATATATATATATATGAGCAATTCCACGTCAGACCGGACAGCTTTCTGACCTCGATGTTACCGATTTCGCAATGATTTTTTTTACGGGTTCTATGGAACAAATAAATTCATCAAACAATTTTTTTTTTTTTATTTTTCAGCCCCTATTTTCCAAGTTACACGTGGGTGAAATTCAAGAAAAAGAGCCAAAAATCGAAAACATACTCCTGTTCAAACGGTCATATCTTTGATTGTATTCATCCTAGAGACTTCATCTAAGAACCATTTTATAGCTATTGAATGACACTATTATAATATATTTATTTAATTTTGCGGTAAAAAACAATTCTATTTGTTATAAACAAATATATTATTCAAACGTGATTTTCAAACAAAGGCCACGCGATATCATTCTCAAAAAAATATGAGCGTATTCCTTGATCAATTCTCTACAAAATCGTTAGGTCAATTTTACGGAGAAACGATGGAAATCATGTGAAAATGATTTATTTATAAGCGACGGCGCGCGCTGCCACCCAAAAACCGTACCCGAGCCGGGTCTTTCAGCGGCAGCGCGCGCCGTCGCTTATAAATAAATCGTTTTCACATGGTTTCCATCGTTTCTCCATAAAATTGACGTAACGATTTTGAGAATTGATCAAGGAATACGCTTATACTTTTTTGAGAATGTTATCGCGTGGCCCTTGCTTTGCAAATCACGTTTGAATAATATATTTGTTCATAACAAATAGAATTGTTTGTTACCACAGAATTAAATAAATATATATAAATAGTGTCATTCAATAGCTTTGAAATGGTTCTAGGAAGAAGTCTCTCGGATGAAAACAACCAAAGATATGACAGTAAACATGCCCACCGATGCTTTCTCATGCTAGCCACACGTACCTGAGCCGGGTTTTTGGGTGGCAGCGCGCGCCGTAGCTTGTAAATAAATCGTTTTCATATAGTGTCCATCGTTTCTCCATAAAATTGACCTAACGATTTAGTAGAGAATTGATCAAGGAATACGCTCATATTTTTTTGAGAATGGTTTTTGAGAATTGAAAATCACGTTTAAATAATATATTTGTTTATAACAAGTAGAATTGTTTGTTACCGCAAAATTAAATAAATATATTATAATAGTGTCATTCAATACTTTAAAATAGTTCTTGAATGAAGTCTCTAGGATGAATACAATCAAAGATATGACCGTTTGAAGAGGAGTATGTTTTCGATTTTTGGCTCTTTTTCCCGAATTTCACCCACGTGTAACTTGGAAAGTAGGGGCCAAAAAAAAAAAAATTGTTTGATTCATTTATTTGTTCCATAGAACCCGTAAAAAAATCATTGCGAAATCGGTAACATTGAGGTCATTTTTTGATTTATTTTGTCCGGTCTGACGTGGAATGGCTCATATGAGCATATCAAAGATCACATGAAGATGTATGGGAATGTAAGATCATATATGAGTATATCTGAGAAGATCTGAAAATATAAAGGCATACATGAGCATATCTGAACATATCCGAACATATCTGAGCATTTGTGAACATATCTGAGCACCTTATATAAGCTGAATAAGCATTTAAAAGTAAAAGTAATGTGACTTCGTAGGAACGACACTTCTCCAAGTTATTGCACGTTGTTTTATTTTATTCGTTTGACTTACATCATAGGTACCCGAGAAGAAAGGATTGGATACATTCGGATCTAATTATATATAATTATATATTAGTTTATACATAACCATATCAAATTATATATGTTTTCATATATAACTTGTGACGTTGCAGATTAGCTGCCGTCACTAGAGCCTTTCTGGCATATCTTTTAGTAGGAATACCGCGAGAGAGAGAGAATATCGCCATCTAGACCCTCGGGATATAAGTGACGCACCTGTTTAATAAGCAATAGAATTAGACTAATTTGAAGTATTTTTCTGTTAATGTACCGCGAGAGAGAGAGAATGAATGAATGAATGAATGACTTTTATTATGTCATGGCTGAGCCCTAGACAAAAAAGAACAGTAGAGAAAACGATAATACAATAAACATCATACAACTATGTACGTAGATAAAAATAGAAAGACTAAAGTATAAAGTAGTAAGTAGATGAATATTACAAGTGAGACTATATAAGAGATAGTAGTTGAAAGATATGTATAAAAAATATAAAATAAAGATATAAAAATAAAAATAAAAATAAAGTAGAGTAGGAGTAAAAATAATAAGATTAAGCATAAGATAGAAATAATAAAAATAAAGATAAAGTGAATAGAATTAGGTTAAAAATAGTACATTAGGGCAGTATAAAATATGAAACATCCGAAATACTAGAGAATTGGAATAATTAGAAATTAGATTAAAATAGTACAGAAGAGTAGCATAAAATATGAAATATAAATAAAAATAAATAAAAATAAATATAAATACGGCATCATTCGGTTGATTGAGAGGACTGATCGAGCAGGTAAGAATGCAAATCGCGTTTGAAAGCCGAGAGGGTCGATATAGAAGTGAGGCGAGAAGGAAGAGAGTGCCAGAAGTAAGCTGCGGCAAGGGCATATGACCGCTGGTAAGTAGTCGTGCGATGTACCGGGATGATGAACGTTGGAGGAATTGGCAAACGTACAGAGCGTGAATTGTGAGGGACACGCGGAAACATTTCAAGGATATACTCGGGAGCCTCTCCACGCAGAACCTTAAAAACTGAAATGCCAAGGAAGTAATTCCTCCTAAGCGCCACCGGCAGCCAGGCCAGTTGAGCTCTGTAAGGAGAGATATGCTCATCCCTACGCAGATTGAAAATGAACCGAATGCACTTATTTACCAGCCGCTCAAGAATAAGATTTTGCTCTCCAGAAAGGTCATTGTATACCAGACAACAATAGTCAATTATTGGGAAGACTAGCGAAATCACAAGAGATTTGCGCAGTTCCTGCGAGAGAGAGTTTTTACCATGCTTAAGGCGAAAAAGGGTGACATTTACCTTCTTGGAGAGGTGCAGAACCTGTTTGTTCCAGGACAAATTTGACGTAAAAATTACCCCGAGATTCCGCGCCTCACTGACAAAAGGAATTGCAGATCCATTCACAGTGATGGGGGGAAGAGCAAGAAAGTCAAGACGATTGACATACGCACCGCTACCCATAATCAGTACCTTTGACTTAGCAAGGTTGAGTTTTAGGCCATTAGAAGCCGAATAATTGGCAATAACATTGACATCATGAGTGACTCTTTCCAGTGCCATTAAAAGATCGGAGGGAGGACAAGAAAGATATAATTGTGTATCATCAGCATAGGTCAGGTATCTGGTATACTGGAGACCAGTACCGATATCACTGATGAATATAGAGAACAGGAGCGGTCCCAGTACTGATCCCTGTGGAATACCAATATTAGTACGCCTCCACATTGATGTAGCACCGCTGTCGTCCACTACTGCTTGGGATCTATTCGATAGATACGAAAAGATCCAGTTGAGAGCACTATCAGAGAAACCCATGGTACGCAATTTATTTAGGAGAACAAAATGAGGTACGGTGTCAAAAGCCTTGCTAAAGTCGAGAAGGACGAGAACGGTCAGCCGCCTATTATCAACCGCCTGTCTCACATCCTGGCATAATTTCAGGAGAGCTGTTTGCGTGCTAAACCCCCTTCGAAATCCCGACTGAAAAGGATCCAATAACTGGTGCGTTGTAAGGAAATCAACAATCTGCTTATGGACGAGCCTCTCAAAAAGTTTAGCAATCTCTGAGATATTGGCGACCGGCCTGACATCCGATGGCGATATAGGAGGACAGCTTTTGACAAGCGGACGGATAAAGATGCGTTTCCAGATCGAAGGAAAAGAGCCAAATTGCAGGCTAGCATTGAAAATAGATGCCAAGAGAGAATCAATGACATGCGCGGCTTTGCAGAGGGCAAACAAGGGTATACCATCCGGTCCCTGAGCAAGGGACTCAGATTTTGACTGTGCCAGAATGATCTTGACCATACTAGCAGAGATAGCTGAGAAGTTGAAGATTGGATGGTAAGGACGAAGTGGTTGGACAAGGTCTAGAGTAAAGCGATCAGGGTATGGCGCTTCCGTGAAGGATATACTGGCAAAGTATTCATTTAGTATATTGGCGGAAAAGAAGGAAAAAGGAGAAACACCTCTCGGCTTAGTGAGCCCCAGGTGCGAAAGTTCCTTCCATAAGCGAGAAGGATCAGTCACGGCAGTGAGACGGCGTTCAAGATATTCAGACTTGGCTCTACGGAGTTCAATAGTTACCTGATCCCTATACTCCCTATACATGGCCTTATCCAATAGATCGCCCGATCGTCGCGCTCGCTGGAATAGCCCATTCCTAGTAGTGATCCTACATTTCAAGGAGTCCGTCAGCCAAGGAGCTAGCGGTCTCAAGACAGTCCATGACTTTAATGGCGCATAATGATTGAAAGCTTGTGAGAGAGAGAGCAGAGATTTTTCAACAGAAACCTCAAACGTAGTAGGGGAGGAGAAATCATATTCGGCAGAATCAGACCTAAAAGATTCAGTAAGCATTCTAAGAAAATCCGCTTGGACGAAATGCTTGATATCGCGTCTTGAGATGACCTTATTCTGTGGGGCATTCGAGAAAAATTCATATGTGAACTCCAGATAATCATGTCCCGCACAAAAAGGTGCATCAGATTTATTAAAATACAGGACTTTCGTCGGACAATCTACTATAACAACGTCCAGCCAGCTATTCGCGGTACCCGAATGAAAAGTAGCATCACAATTAAGAATATTTAGGCCATGGGACATCACAAAATCCTTAAGTGCAGAGGATTCAAAATGCGTACGTAATAAGTTGCAGTTAAGGTCTCCAGTGATGACGATATTCTTATAGATATGTGAGTAACACGATAAGGCCTCGGAGAGGTTCTGAAACATAAAGCCTTTCGGTCTACGATATACACATGCAAACAGCATGGCTTGATCACGCTGATTCCTAATTTCGAGCATAACGAATTCAGGTGTATTAGAGAAGCCAGGAGGAGAAGTGCGCAAACATCTAAAACGAAGAGAATTATGTACAAAACAAGCAACACCTCCTCCTCGCTTACCTATCCTATCATGTCTGATCAAATTGTAATTTTCTATCTGAATAACCTGATTTGAAATATCCTCATATAGCCAGGTTTCAGTGATCGCGATAACGTGATAGAAGTTCAACGATAAATGAACTAGCAGAAGCTCGAAATGAGAGTAAAGCGAGTTTGCATTGAAATAAAGCACCTTTAAGCTATTGCAATTTTCTACCGCTCTAGCCACGGAGACTGCACTGGAGACTACTCGAGGTGACGTTCATGCTAACTTCGCTAGGTCCCTCTCGGTCTTAATGATAATGATATCATCACCATCTGTACGCCGTACACAAATTCCCGCATTCCACCATACATATTTATAGTTCGCATTCGCAGCTTTGGCACGAGTTTTCTTTAGTAGTCGGTAAGAGTCCGCAGGAAGCAGTTCATTTACGAAGATGGTGCCGGGAGTCCGGTCAAGTGCAAAGACTTCACGAACTGCAAGAGATTTTTTCTCGCGCTTCTTAGCGATAACATAGTCACGAACTACAGATGATTTCATTTTGACAATATATGAGAGGGATGAGTACTGACGTTCAGGATTTCCGGAAGAGGGCCCATCATCCGACGTGTTGCGATTTTTCTTTATTGTATCGCGTATCTCAAGAATGTCGGCGACTAACTCAGTAACACCCAGAGCAGAGAAAACCTTCTGAACAATGACATCTTTAGAAATTGTGAAATTTACGGGAATCCCGCTAATGATGAGCTCACTAGAACCTTGAGGCGCACTGACAGAAGCAGATTCTAATTGAGAACGCAAATTCTGTTGATCTTTCTTGAGAGAATCGATCTCAGTTCTGGTGTCGTCAGCTATAGCCTCTACTTTTTCGAGTCGATTTGAAAAGTCATGATGAGCATTGACCAGCGCAGCGATTTTCTCACCAATATCCGCAAAATTTGATGACATCTTTTCAGAGATGCTTTCGAGCTTACTATCAATCTTGTCGGTTAGGAGTTTAAGTTGCTGCGAAACGTTTTCTAGCGCGGAACAATCAGTTGCGTTCAATGTGCAGCCTGGCGATTTTTCCGGGGTGCGCATGGTACAGTTTGACCGATGCATATAACAGGGATCACAACGAAATTTTCCGGCCGATAATTCACTCAAATCTCGTTTGTACGCCGTTATCACACAATTTACATGAAATAATAGTTTGCATTCCTGACAAGTGACTGTTTTTTCAAGCCGCTTGATCGAGTCATTGCAGATACAGCAGATGACAGGCATTATTAACAGAAAATAATTGTAACAGACAGTGAATATGTAATAATCTAATAATGGTTAAAAGTAGAGTGAAAGATGGTACTTGAGCAGGCTATAAGCCAGCAGGTAGCAGGTTGATTCAGCAGATGGTCGATAAAGCAGGGCTCAATAGTCTAGCCAGTTGATCCAGTCATGGAGATCGATGAGAGATGGAGCAGTATCACAGACATGAGAGCGAGTGCGCATGCGTCATCAACACAATGATAGTAATATATATCAACAATCTTGGGATGAGAGTATAGGTGTCTCAAAATGTTGAGGTTAGGATCCAGATTCCCAAAAAGCCAGAGTGAAAAGCGTAGCAAAAACCAAGGACCAGAAGTAGTTAATGTGTCAAAATAATCGGCAGAATTTTGCATGCCAGAAACTGCAAGAAAAAAATACGCCCGAAGGCAAAGAAAGCAGTAAAAGTTCTCGGGACAACAGAGGCGAAGAAATCGTGACAGGTTGTACTTACAGAGAGAGAGAGAGAGAGATAGATAGATAGATAGATTGTATTTATTTATCCATTACAATATTGGACAATCCTAAGTAGATATAATAGGGGGGTTCTGGATCAAAACTTCTTTACCGGCCGAGTTGTGATGGTAAGTTACCGACCGTGCGGGGTAAGTTACCGACAGTCTGATGGTAACGATCATCGATCTTTGTTACCGACAATCGGATGGCTGCAATTTGCCGTCGTGCGATGGCGCCACTACCGATTGTTACCGATAGTCCGATGGTAACGATCCGATCATTAGTTACCGATAGTCTGATGGTAACGATTTCCGGTTACCGACAATCTGATGGTTGCGATTTGTCGTCATGCGATGGCGCCACTATGGATTGTCGATCTTTAGTTACCGATAGTCCGATGGTAACGATCCGATCTTTAGTTACCGATAGTCTGATGGCTGCAATTTTTCCTGCAATTTTCCGTCTTGCGATGGCGCCACTAACGATTCGCTTTCGAATCATGGTAATGATTACCGATCTTTTTTTTCTTACCGACAATCGATCCAAGATGCCTGAAATATCTAATTCTTAGCTTATATATACGAATTATACTAGCTGAAAATGTTTGAAGAGTGACAGGGTGTTATATATATATATGCAATCAATGACGCAAATTATCTGATAATATATATGTTTATTTGTTATGTCTTAAATCTAACTTATATTCTAAAATGACAATTTTTTTTCTTAAAACTAACTTAAACCATGTATACATTAGATATATCTAATTTTAACTTAAGCTATATATGTACAACGGGGTGCATCGAGCTTCACGCATATCATCTGAAACATACAGGTATTTTTTGTAATAACCGAACGACATGTAATGAAAATTACGTGTACTTACCTAGCAACGGGTAATTCAAAACCATAGTCGCGAATGTCAATCTGTTCGAGTGGAATCACCCCCGGCGGCGGTGGTATGTCCGGAGATGAGGACCTCGACGACGATGGTGATTCCGGACTCGATCTCGATGTGTCAGAACCGAACGATCGCGATCGACTTCTCCCCCTATCAATATGTACCGTCTCCGCATCCGAATCTTCCGCATCTTCTTGCATGGAAGATGTTATATCCGGGCATTGGATGGCCGATTGTGTCACATTTTCTGTCGCGGCAGCACGCCTTGCCCAATTATCATTTATTTCATACTGCCTCGTGATGCTCTCGATCATCTCGAAATGTATGCTTGACGTTTCGACCACGAAGCGCTCATCCACATTCTGCTGGCGCAAAATACGCAACACAAGCTGAGCGTTCCGGAGGAATCGCATCCTCAACTCGGCCCTCCGTCGCAGCTGAGCCGCCCGCAGTGAAACTCTTACGCCAGCCGGATTCATCTGGATTGATCACACATTCTTATGTTTAGAATCTGTTGAAATTTGAGTATTCAACGCTAACACAACATACCTTTTTTTCACGTGTTTAGTTTTAAAATTCTTCTTCCCCGTCTATTTCTTCGCCTTGATACTTTTTCCTGCTATTCAATGATCTTCCACTCTTCACCGATATTTTCAAACTGAAAATTGTATTCTTTTCTCAAACCGATCCGGTGGGGGTTGGACTGCAATCCTATCGGCTGCATACCACCCCCAATTCGAAATGAAATCAAGCCTAACCAACCCGAGAACAGGACACAAAAGACTCCACCTCAACTCATAAAAATGGGCAAGTCTCAAAGGATTTGGTGGTGAATATCATTTAAAAGTTTTTTTTTTTCACTGTACTTTCGTCGCTCGAAAACGCTAAGATTCCGCAAAGCACGAAGATTGTAATAATCAAAAGATCCCACCTGGCCCCCATAAAATCGACAAATCTCAAAGGATCAAGTAATAAAATATCATTCAGAGTTTTCACATCCTTTCGCCGCTCGAAAACGCTAGGATTTTACAAAAGATTACAATATTCAAAACATCCCACCTGGGCCCCCATAAAAATTAGCAGGTCTCCAAGGATCGAGCAATAAATATCGTTTAAAAGTTTTTCCACACCTTTTCGCAACTCGAAAATGCTAAGATTTGTAAACACAAAGATCGCAATAATCTAAAGATCCCACCTGCACCTATAAAAGTCGGTAAGCCTCAAAGGATTAAACAATAAACACCATTCAGAGTTTTTCACATCCTTTCGTCGCTCGAAAACTTTAGAATTTTGTAAACACGAAGATTGTTTGGAACACCTGAATTTTTTTTCGCATTTTTTTTTTTTTCACACGGTACCATCTGCACACCTGCACGCATACTGATCCCACGCAATAAATCATCAGCTCAGTCAATTTCCGGCATTGCTTGAGATCGCACACGAAATCGTCAATATGGAGCTAATATTAGATCTACAAGGTTTTGGACGATTCAGTGATAAATTTGTAATAAAAGAGCTGGCTGCAATAAGCATTCGCGCGCATGAGGAATATCAGCAGGATATCACACGCATTCTCTTCAAAGCACCATGCTCTTGGGTGACTCTCTCACGCGAGTATAAAAATCTGAATTCGTGGTTGACATGGCGTCATCATGGAATACCCTGGATTGCGGGAGAAACACCGTATAAGGATGTAGTGAAAACTGTGAGAAAAGTTGCACAGGATGCGAGGCGCATTTATGTGAAGGGATTGGAGAAGAAACTCTGGATCGAAAAAATCCTCAATGACGACTCGAAACCGGTGATTGATTTGGACGAGCTGGGCTGCCCGAATTTTCGAATACTACGATTGGAATCGCGTGTATATCGCTGGCATGATGACTGTCATGGCGATGTATTCGGAGGCTACCATTGTGCCTTCGAGAACGTTCAGCGGCTGAAAAACTGGTATTTAGAGGAGGGGCATAAAAAACCCTCCCCACATGTCTCGATGGCGGGGGATGATGGTTTAAAAGTCAAGAGCTCGCAGGGAGCTGCATCCGTGCATCTCGACTTCTCACCATTAACACATCTTCCTCGTATATTCGAATCTGCAAACTCTTTCGAACAAGGTAACAATCCCGTTACACGATAATCATATTTAATTATAATATAAAAACTAATTTCGAATTATTCATTTTGTGCAGATGGATTTCAGCAGCCTTAACAGCACCAGCCGTCTGGATAATAATCTACCAATGAAAAGGATGTCAGAGCTGGAGGTTGGGCAAAAGTATGATATCACAAGACTGAGGCTTGTGAAAACGAAATTCGACTGTAGAATCATCGCCACTATTGCCAACGAATACATCGTGTTCCTGCCTGCAAGAATCGGAAAGGCTCTAGAGAACGATTCCACTCAGCTGGATCAGTTAAACAATGAGGCTGATCAGAAACGTTTGCAGATACTCTATCTTGGAGGACCATACAATAAATTTGAATTCTGTGGCAAAATCTAAACACACACACACACACACACAAACACACACTAATGTATATAAATATAAATATATATGTAATGGGAATGGGCTAGGGTTGAATAAATAACAATGAAATTTCAATAACATTTATTTATTTATTTATTGTTCCTTTAGAATAAGCTTAATCTATAGTTCTCAAGCATGTAGAATCCTTAAAATGTGGCTAATTTTTTGACGGTACCGCTGATTGGATTATATTCAACAATGCGATCGTGTATAATCATACAGTAGGCTGAAGTATTTGCTGGAAATGCAACGCTAGTTTCAAATTCTAAACGAATATCCACCGGTCCACTCTTTAACGATTCACTTTGCTTGGAACAGTCTATAGTAATGAGTGGGGCTGTAGCCAAAAAATCACTCTTCGACAAAAGAGGTTCGGATTCCTTATCGTAGTATGAAATTTGAAAGTTTGTGTACATATTGTAGAGAATGGCGTATTGATTGCGAGCAATATCAAGATTCAAATTTCCATAGGGATAGCACTGTGAGTTTAGGAAAAGTTTCACATCTCTAATCATACAATGATCGAATTGACTGGCATTTTTCGTCGCATCGTTTCGTCTTGCAGTTTGGAATCCCAGTATGACGTGTCTCGGTTTCTCTAGCTGTGTAGATGTCTTGACAACCCATACATGTCTCGTTGTTGCAGGCAGCATCGGGTACTCGTACATTTCCCACGAGCGAAAACTCATAGATACAGCCGGATCTTTGGCGATATAATTGAGCATCTTGATTTTTGCAGAATCCGACAGTCTGATGTATGGCAATAACCATTCAATTTTCTCGAGTGAAATTTTGACCCCCTCCAGAGCTGTTTGATGTATGGTGTTTAGATCATTGTTTGATCGCGTCAAAATTAGCTCATGCTTCGCATTGACGATGATTCGATTATAGTCTTCGGCAAATCCGAGCAAAAAACTCAGCGGTATAACAACATCGAAGTATCCTTCGGCGTTGGTTAGTTTATTTTCATTATCCACCAACCAACCGGTGTTTCCCAAAAGATGTTGTTGTCCAGGGGTGAATGATAAGTATCCCTTCATAATACTCGTGATGCCGACATTCTTATTCTGATCAATCTCGTGTCCATTCAACTCGTAACGCATATCGCCAAACATGTGACACACGGCCATATTGACCAATTCTGTACCTGCACTAACAGCGGTGCCGTCTGATTTTGTAAGCCGACCGTAGATGTGGAGTGAACTTTTGCTGGGTAATACACACGCATCTTGATTCTGTACAGATATTCGAATCTCATCGTTATTTCTGAATGTAGATGCGGCATACGGTTGATGCGCGTGTATTTCACAGTGGGCAATCGACTCGTCGAAGGTCACAGGTGTTTGAATTTTTATCATTTTTGTGATGGGCATACGCAGATAAAGCAATGGATTCTTATTTTCCACCACAACGAAGTCGAAGTCCTAGGCTCCGGAGAAACTGAGCGTTCTGATGTGTCACTCGAATCGGAGCTGCTCGACGACTGATGATGCTCGGACATGTTATCGAGCTTTTATAACTACTACCAGATTTTCTTGTCCTCTCAAACACAATGCCCATATTATCTCACAGATTTCACGTGTAATCGTATAGTTACAGTTTCTCTACGAAAATTGATTAATTTGCCGTCCTGATCGACTATTCTCAATTGTATATCGTGTATTGACCGTACGGTGATTGGATGATAAATGACATTTGTCGGCACTTCCACGATCTTATATCCGGGCGGTACGGTTGGGAAAAATTGATGAATCGTATGCACCCGATGTTCATTTATATACGCACCGGTGGTAATATTACACTCAACTCGCAAGGCGTTGACTTTGAGTATGCGAACGGGTAACTGGGATTTATGGGTAATACCACTTTCAAGCTTTTTTGGGGTAAAACCGAGCAATCGGCCGATGGAATCTTTTGGTTCAAAGTTCACAGAATGATTGCATCTAATTTCACTGAGTAACTCATTGTTATTAGCCTTTAGACTGAGATTTATATCCTTAGGTATTGCCCTTTTCAAATAATTTGCGATATCCTCAATTTCATAGCTCCCGGTGGGTATTGTAATCACAGTGTCTGGTTCTATATAAAACTTATTACACCCTTCATCTATATTGGGGATTGCATTGAATGTCAGAAGCTCAATGAGTCCGAGAACATACGTCTTTGTTGGGGATAACTCGATAGGTGGAAAATATTGAGTCCTCAACACCGACGATTCTCCGGAGAGTGTCAACGTGAACGAATCAGCCATGACTAATATCACATCGGCGATTCGCATACAATTTATAGTTGTCCGCTGAGAAACTTGAGGCACAGGTGACCGCAAATTATCGTGTTATATTCTTGATATCTCTTATGATTATATTTTACGCTACCAACACCGAGATATTTCATTAGATCTCTAGGTGGTTGTAAATCGCCAAAACTATCGAAATACACCGCATCGTTGCCATTTTTCGTGTACGCAACCCAATGCGTCCCCGGACCGTTTTTATCATCGAGATTGATAATTGCAGATTCACGCTTTCTAGGTCCTGAACTGGGTAAATCATTTCGCATAAAAACACCCCGGAAATGTGGAATTTTCATTGCTTTTGCATAGTTGAGCAAATCGGCATCTGTGAGGGCTCGGTGTGGTAGCTTTATTAGTTTTTTGCAGGCTTCAAATACAGCCCCATACCCTTCTTATATGGTTTGAGGTATAAGCCCTTCCCCAACGCAATCGCTTCCATTGTCGCGTTGTGACGCTTGGATTCTTGTAATTGATGTTTATTTGCTTTAGCCTCATTGACAACCTTTGCTATACCCGCAGCACCACCGGCTAAAGCACCTGTGGCACTAAGGGCCGCAAATATTGGGATGAGAAACGGTAATAAACCGCCAATTTTCTTGGGGACAGGTAGAATACGAGGCACGCGCACTTTTCCTTTAGACACGACCGAACGGGCACCCGCCAAAGCTGACTCAATAGCTTTAGGGCCCGACTTCATAGATTTCTTTGCTGCTTGTATAATAAAGTTCAATGTTTTTTTTTTCTTGTTCTTGAGCGATGTTTGCGTCTTGACCCTCCTCATGCCCATACCTAGTTTGGATTTTGCTTTCATGGTGTTGGTGACCGCCCAGGCGACAGCTTTTTCAGCTGTACTCGCGTCTTTGGCTAAAACCCGATTCCAAGCCCTCTCGGCAAGCACTTTATCAGCCTTATGACGCTCCGCAATATTATCGTGATTTTTGGAGTATGCGATATCGTGCTGCTTGCATGCAGCGTCTAGAGCATTGATACCACGATCACCGCGAGCTAACCTCTTAGCTAATTTTGTACCAGGTCCGCAGTACTGATAACCGGGAACATGCAATTCGACGGGGAGATTGTTGATGATTTTATTTATTAGCCCACAACCACTCCTTTTTCTACGTGTGTGTCCAACCATGGTTCACCATGAACTAACACGAATTCTATAAAAGCGTGTATTTTATACGTGAATATATTAGTTCTCATCGAGACGTTTGTCAAGCATCATGAAATTTCAAGATCAAACGATCAAACTACCCATCGCCAATTTTGATAATTTGGTCGAGCGAAAAAAGAAGAAGGGGAAACGGCACGGGGCTCTACTACCAAATAGTGTGAGGGCTGTCTTTTGCGGACCTTCGAATTGCGGCAAAACTAATGCCCTTCTCACACTACTGACCCATGCGAATGGTCTACGATTTGAGAATGTGTACGTCTATTCAAAATCCCTCAATCAGCCAAAGTATGAGTTCTTGAAGAGGTTGTTGGAACCGGTGAAGGGGCTGGGTTATTTTCCGTTTGATGAGCACAAGGAGGTTGTAGCACCGAAAGATGCACATCCCAACTCTATTATGATTTTCGATGACGTGGCTTGTGAGAAGCAGGATAATATCAGAGCCTATTTCTGTATGGGGCGACACAGGGATGTCGATAGTTTTTATCTTTGTCAAACGTATGCCCGAATTCCGAAACATTTGGTGCGTGATAATGCAAACTTGTTGGTTCTTTTTCGTCAAGATGAAATGAATTTGAAACACATCTATGCCGATCATGTGAACACTGATATGACCTATCAGCAATTTAAAGATTTGTGCTTGGCGTGTTGGAATGACGGTAGATATAGTTTTGTAACCATCGACAAAGATAGCGAGATTAGCGCTGGGCGATATAGGAGAGGCTTTGACTGCTTTATAAGTCTGAATCACGAATAAACCACATACAGTCGCAACACATCGATCAAACTAGCAGCATGGAGAGCTCCAAGATACGTAAGCAAAACGATGTGTTGCGGGAAATAGCGAGGGCCAGCGATATCATTCGACGTAAACATGAAATGATAAAAATGGGGAAAGACACCAGCGATCGGGCTATTAGTGAAATCTTTAAACCACTGGCCACACCACTGCATAAGTTGGTAGATTCATCGAAGCAGCAGCAGCGGCTACTAATGAAGCGAGAAATAAAAACGGAGCCGGGTTCAGTCAAGACAGAGAAGGTAGAGCCGGGTTCGTTCAAGACAGAGAAGGCAGAGCCGGGTTTGGTCAAGACGGAGAAGACAGAATATTTTGTGGAACCAGAAGATTATGAGGATGCTGGTGATGATGAGGATGATGATAATGATGCATATAAAAGTGCGATTGAGGAGAGCTTGGCAACTAACATTGCTAGTGGAGACAATGCTACCGCCGCTATGGATGATACAGATGATGAAGATGATGATAACAACCTGGATCGTACGTTAATCGCGTCTACAAGCACACCGATGTTGAAAAAAGAAGTTAAGACGGCGCGCTATTTAAACATGTTTGCCTCTGAAAAACAGCGCAAGAAATTGGATGAGAAATTTGGAGTTCGAAAATTAGCTAGCGGATTGAAGATTGGCAATTCGGATATCGCATTTGATGATAATCAGATATATGTAGGTGATATGCGTTATGATAATACACCAGGATTGCTTGAACTGTTATTCAAAAAGTTACCCGATCATGCCAAGGTGAATAAAAGCGATAGATTGAATTATATCAAAATCGTGAAAAAAACGAATGCTTATCGGAAATATTACAAAGCTGAGACAAGTCCTCATCATGATAGGGAAAAGTATTCAAAGTATAGAGATTTCATTGCCCCATACATCGACCTGTCGGTGAAAAAATCCGGTGAAGGTTTATTACCCACCCATAAAATCGCGCGGGGACAAAGCATGGATTATGTTTATTGGGATAATCCTAATGAGCTCGTTGATCGTCTCCGGTTACTCACGGCATCTCAAGCAGCTGGTAATACTAGCCATACCAATGAAATTTCCTCCATTATTGAGGAGCTACGTGAGGCGGGAATCATTTATTAGCATGAGATTGATCATAAAATAATCATTCAGTCACAGATCGTTGAACAATGAGCATAGACATATTCGGACGACCGTCGGCTAGAAACAGCTACGAAAAAGTTGTTATCCGGGGTTCTCCAGGTGTTGGATTCAAATTCACCCCTGATAAGCAGTACGATCTAGACGGCAAACGATTATGTAATATTGCGGATCCGCAGGAGCCGAACGACGCTGTTTCTCTGAAAAGTCTTGAAGATATTACACGGCGAGCCTTGAGTGTTCTCGAACATTCTATGGAAAAAACATTTGCAAACTCTACGCTACAAGCACTTCACAAGTTTGAATCTCAACTTAATACACGCCTTGACAACAATTTGAGCGAGAATCAACACATTCAGACTCTCATGCTAAAAGAGATTGACACTCTGACAGCGGAAAAGGAACTTCTGAAGATTCGATTAGCTGTCGTAGGATCTAATCTTGCAAAACTCTACCACAACGGGCTTATCCATAATATTCACCCTGAATCAAGCTAGATCGATCGATAATGAGCATAGACATATTCGGTCGTTGGTTGACTAGCAGAAAAATTAAAAGTGTGAGTAGTCGTGGACCGCCCGGCGTTGGATTCAAAACCACCATCGATAACCAGTACGACATAGACAATAAACGATTGTGTAATATCGCACACCCGCAGGAGCCAACCGATGCCGTTTCTCTGCAAAGTCTTGAGGATATTACACAGCGATCATATATTGGTGTTGAGCGTACTATAAAGGAAACATTCGAGCAATCCATGCAACAGGCGCTCGCAGCTCTTGAATCTAAACTTAATGCTCGGATTGCACAAGAACACAGCGAAAGTTTTGAAGAAGATCAGCGTATTTGGATCCAGGCAAAAGAAAGGATTGCGGCACTGAAGGGGGAAAGTGAATCTTTGGAAAAACGGTTGGTGATAGTAGAGAATTGCGCTGAAATACTTAGCCGGCATTACATCCTCGGAATTCCGATTCCACCCGAATTTTTAGACAACGAATACATTGCAAATTGGTTGAAGACGCATGAACATGAAGTCGGTAATAGCGAGCGAACTTCATAGACCCGCCCGACGTAATTATCCTCGCCGTTATGTCGATATACGCGGTCTGGATGAGACCTGGCAAGCCGATCTTGTCGATATGTCCGCATACTCATCCGTCAACAAGGGCTCAAAATTTTTGCTCACAGTAATTGATATATTTTCAAAATTTGCGTGGGCCGTGCCGATCAAGAGTAAAAATGCCAAAGATGTAACAGTTGCGATGAAATCTGTGCTAACTCTGGACCGCATACCGAAACATCTACACGTTGATCAGGGCAAAGAATTTTACAACAAAGAATTTAAAACTCTAATGAGACATCATGGGATCAATATGTACTCGACATTTAGCAACTTGAAGGCATCGATATGCGAACGCTTCAATCGTACACTGAAAAATAAAATGTGGAAGCAGTTCACACTTCAAGGTTCTTATAAGTGGACTAGCATTCTACCAGATTTAGTTGCATCGTACAATAATACCAAACATCGCACGATTGGAATGAAGCCGAAAGATGTGACTACAACTAATGAAAAACAACTGTATCGAAGTGTGTATAAACCGCGTCAAATAAAAAGAAGCAAACGAAAACGTAAATTTAAGGTTGGCGATAAAGTTAGAATTAGCAAATATAAAAATGTATTCGAAAAGGGTTATACGCCGAATTGGACAACAGAAATATTTACGATTCATGAGGTGAAAAATACCAACCCTCCAACTTACAAACTCACCGACTACCTGAATCAGCCCATTGAAGGCGGATTTTACGAGGAGGAGCTCAGCAGGGTGCAATATCCCGATGGCTATCTTGTAGAAAAGGTCTTGCGGAGGCGTGGTGATCAACTCTATGTAAAATGGTTGGGATTCGACAGTTCACATAATAGTTGGATAAATAAATCGGATATGTAATATAATTTTCATGAATAAATTTATTATCAACTTATTTACATTTGTTTCTTCACCCTCCTCAATCTTAATGCTAGCTTACATGATAATTGCGGAAAAATGTTTTCACACACATACACTTTCTCACATTTTCTCACACTTTCTCACATTTTCTCACATTTTCTCACATTTTCTCACATTTTCTCACATTTTCTCACATTTTCTCACATTTACGTGTAAAGTAGATGGGAAATTGTTTGAGAAAATGTGAGAAAATGTGAGAAAATGTGAGAAAATGTGAGAAAATGTGAGAAAATGTGAGAAAATGTGAGAAATTTACAAGTTTGCAACATCTTGGTAACCCCAAGGTAAAGTATCAGTTTTACCGGGTATCAACTTTCGCTTATCGTCACACCAGCTTAGAGCTAACTTATTCTGTATAATAGTGCTAACTGTATGTCGACTACTTCTTATCATACACTGTTGCTCAACCAAATTTTGATAACCGAAAAGGCATCGTTTGTAATCATCAAACGTGATAGATTTTAATGTCGAGTCTTTTACACCCTTTGCACGTTTCTTATCGGTATCGCCACGAGTTCTGAATGTATAGAGTTTTGCGCGCAATCCGATAAATTCGGTCATAATTTTTCCATTATTTTCGTCCTTCATCAGACCAAGACGTTTTTTATTCAACAGGGGAATGCCGTAGGTATTATTCGGTAGATAGTCTGATGTATCGAACATTGTAGCAACATCACGCTTGATGATTTCATAGATATTTGGAACAGTAAATTGATATATCAGGCTATCTGTATCGGTATACATTAATTTTGATTCGGTACTTGAAAAATTATTTTTTACATAATCATAGTGGAAGTTGTATAGAAATATTTTCGAAAGATCGAGAATAGCAGCACCAATGTGGATGGGTTTATTGAAATAAACCTTGGTTCGATTTAGCTGAATAATTACCATATCTTCATCAAATATGGTACAGCTATGAAATGTTGGCCTTGCAATGAGAGCACGTGCACCGCCCCTACCCTCCCATTTCGTGATTAGTTTCACAGTTTTATGGTTACGCACATTCTCCATGGTCTTGCCAAATACAGCGTTATTCATAAGCTTGTAGAAATTCTTCTCGAATTCGTTTTTCGATTGCTTTCGCATATTTGTATTGAGATCTATGTATGATTTTAACCATGGTGATTGTGCGAACCTTAGAATTCTGTGCACTTTCGTCAACTTTAAACCAAATTTGATGCACTGTTTCAAATTACGATAGTGCAGCACATATTTTTCCTTGGGTAGAAGCGTTGCCGCAAGTTTTTTCATTTTACTACCCGGTGGTGTGAAATGCTCGGGACAGAGAGGTAAGTCCGCATGATGTTTATGGAGCTCTGCGGGGTAATCTAAATCTACCTCTAGAATATAACCGATTGGTGCGTCATCCGGATGGGACATCACATCAATGGCATCATTTTCCCACTCAAACGATCCACTCGGCAAATGCTCACTCATAGCTGCACCATAAAGATTGTTAACATCGAAATACATTAAATATGATTCCGCTTTGCTCGGATCAAAATCTTCACCCATAAATCGATTATTTGCTTTGGCGTAGCGATTTGAGCACTGTGCCACACCGCCTCTTATGCTTTTCTCGATGAATAATATCATTTCCGGATTGTCTAGAAGTTGAAGATTAATTTTCGTCTGCTTTAGCATAGCATCAAAAGCAAGCCCTGGCGCGGTATAATAATGCAGAGGATCCAAGTTATATGTTCTGAAGCAGCTATCGCGAAAATTTTGAAATATATCGGCCAATAAAAGCACATCGGTTTTCAGATACAAATCGGAATACTCGCCCAACGTTTTCAAATTAAACTTGGTCCAAACATCTTTGGCATGTTCATAATCAGCATCGGTGATACCCGCGGCACTGAGTTTTGAATAGAATTTTTTTTTATTGGGTAATTTTATTTCGTTAAGTTTTCCCCAAGAATCAATATACTCGTACGGAAAGACACCTTTACGAATCATCAAACTGAATTCATCCCGATCGCTGTAAAATTTCCGCGTTATTTTCTTATCAGCATCGTCGACGTACGATGCTAATTTCTCTATACTGCTAGCCATGAATCGGAGTGAATTTATGAATCTCAAACTAATCATAGTACCATCGATTTTCTTTGTGAATGATATGTATTTTTCCTTATTGATGGGTAGCAATGAAATATCACCGGGAAAGGTTGTGGCCAGAGATTTGATGATAAAGTGAGAATCGTAACCCGATAAATTGTGAAAAACCACGGGAATCGTGTGCGACTCTTGAAAATTCAGATTGCATCGATTGTGTGCGGCTCCGCGATATTTACCCGTGAAATGACAGTGATCGCGACATTTTTTTTCCTCAGGCGAAAACGGCTTCTCACAGATATAACAATTTTTCGCCCGCATGTGACGATCGCGTTGCGTTTGATTCAACACCTCCATTGGAATTACATTTTTTATACGCGACTCTACTTTTATGGATAATTCGCGAAGCTCCTCAATCAACCATTTAATGCAATCAGATCCACGATAGCCCTTGTATTCCGATAATGTATCGTCGTACACGCAATGTGTATAATACGCCGCACTATGTGGAATATGCTCTTGAGATTCTTTCACCCCAGGTTTCATCATGCATTCAAGATCGGCATATACGACGAACGGCACAGTGCCCTGATTTTTAAAATTGGAAAATCTCAAAGTGTTCTCCTTGGGGAATTCCATCCGCACTTTATTTAACCGCGTGCAATCTTGTCTATGATTTTCATAGGCATTCCGTACGTTAAAGTGACACAAACATCTATCACACAAAAATTGTGCACATTTATGATTCGACAATTGCATGCTAACCAAACGTGAAAGATTCTTGATCCAAGCAAAGTGGAATCGTGGTTTGAAATTATCTAAATCGCCACCATCGTTATCATCTAGTTTGCTCCGACTCTCAATCATAAGCAGATGGATTACATTTTTCTCTGTTACATTTTTACTTAAATATAGCGGGATAATTATACTATTGGTCGACTCTTTCTTGCTTTGAAAAGTTTCCGATTCGATTCCATATACGTTAATACTCAAATTATTCAACTTCTCGAATTTTTCTACACTATGCAAGGTTACGGGGAATTTGATACCTGTGCAATCTAGCTCTGATATGTACCGTCGATAGCTGCGTGTTCTGGTTGCGTTGACGTCTACGGGGTGAAGAGCTGCGGCAACAGACCACAGCAAACATCTATCATCGTCGTTTTGCACGTTGACCACCGCTTTCTTTCGCTGAATATCCTCAGGTAGCGGTGTGAATGTCGAGAGTCCACCGCGAAGAGGCTCGTATCGGTTGATGCAGATCACGGCATTTATGATCTCAATCATACTCCAACCAGAATCACGCTGCTCGAAATCCTCCACCATGGTTAGCAGAGGATTCGTTACATTATCGGTGAACCAGGTTTCCAAATCCGTTGATGGAAGAATCGTGGCGTTGCGTGTATTGAAGTTCTTAACTTCCACACTGATCTCATCGTTTTTGACGTTCTCAAATTTACACGAAACCCCCACATTCACCTTGATACTTCCTTCTTGGCGTAGCACATTTTTCAAACGTTGCATCGTTACCACCCCAGCGTCAGCCAAAAATCTTGCCAAATCTTTATGCTGAAGATTTGTCACGGCTCCGGTGCGTATGCGACACTTGAAGGCGCTCTCCATGTCATCCCATCGAACGCGATTATGAATATCATCGCCGATATTACCACCAACAATAGTTGCACGATGTCGTTCAAATTTCACCGCCCACGATTGAAGGAGTGAAATTATATGTTGCAATCGTTGTTTTTCACTCACACCCGGTTTAGATTGCGTTAAAATATTGTTCAAAAATCGGATATTTTGATGTGCAATGTCACGCCAGTGAATAAAAATATCTTCATTTGCCTGTTCTGGTGGTAGTGTACACAGTAACTTGTATGCGTCCTCCATCATCTCAACGAGATTCATATACATAGCGTTGTCCATTTTTTTTCTTCGTAGAATTTCACGGTCAAACTGGCACTAGACGATTGCTAACACCCACCCTAGGGTTTGGGGTTTTATATGCCCACATCCTACCCATCCACCTTCCAAATACCATGAAAATTCAAGCTTTTCCAACCATTGGTCAAGGGGTTTTTTTTTTTTTTTTTCCGTCTGGGAGGGTTGGCATCTTTGGTACCTCCGTACGAAAAAAATATTTTCCGAGTTTGTCATTGATCAGCCCCCTTCCAATATTGAGCATATTTCGGGTTTCTAGTTGGGTATAAAAGTGCGAGTTTGCATCGAGTTTTACACAATCCGCAACCAGTCGAAAGAGGAAAAATCACACAGAAATCGCAACAGCCAAATCGAAAGCAAGAAGTAAGTATCGTTATTCTTCGATATCATAGTTTTTTTGTTTTTTTCTCTCTTTGAATTTCGATGGATATAGTTTGTAATTGATATCTCCTATTACAGAACATGGATCGTTATGAGGATTGGAGCTCCGACGATGATGGGTATGACAGCGACAACAACGAGGAAGAGGTGATAGATGGGGTGCGTTGGATCACGGTCCGATATGATGATGGCACCCCCATATGGATCGAGGTGAAACCTCTAAAGTGGGGGTGGGATGATGAGCAGGTGGATGGGGAGGTGCCGGCGGTGGAGGAGAATGGGGATGGGGAGGAGGTGCAGCCGGTGGCGGAGGAGGCGCCGCTGGATGAAAATTGGGATGAGGAGGAGGTGCCGGCGGTTGCAGAAAAGAAGGAGGAGGTGGAGGCGGGGGGAGAAGGTGGAGGAGGCGAATAATGCTAGGTAAGTACACGTAATTTTCATTACATGTCGTTCGGTTATTACAAAAAATACCTGTATGTTTCAGATGATATGCGTGAAGCTCGATGCACCCCGTTGTACATATATAGCTTAAGTTAAAATTAGATATATCTAATGTATACATGGTTTAAGTTAGTTTTAAGAAAAAAAATTGTCATTTTAGAATATAAGTTAGATTTAAGACATAACAAATAAACATATATATTATCAGATAATTTGCGTCATTGATTGCATATATGGGTGGATTTCAAGAAGTGGGCCAAAATAAGAAACCACTTCCTATTTCTAGTATGTTTATCTAAATATGCCTAATTATTTTTGTTTTCGGTGTGAGCTGGTTTACTTTACTTAAAAAAAAAAACGTGGAGCATTTCAAAGAAGATTAACATTGCTTTTTTAACTTTTAAACAGTCAAAATGTCATTTCGGCGACGTGACGTAAAGTCCGTTTCTCGACTTTACACGTTTGTAAAAAATGGCATGCTATGTCTGAGCACTTTGTACTTATTAGTTTCAAGTCTCTAAGACTCAAATTTACAGAAAAGACAAGCAGTTTCGAAAAGTATTCGACCAAACGTGAGAAAAGTGAGAGAAAACCCGTGAACCTACTTTATCAGTAATTTCGGCGACGGTTTAAGTTTACTATTACACACACTCGGCAAGAAGTGCTAGTGGCATGTTGTAGCTGTCAATGGTCTCTAGATATGTATGTGATATCGGCTCCGTATGATAAGTTCTCCATTATTTTATACTTCACAGACAAAACAAAGTTTATCGAGCAATAATTTGCTTGTCACACTTATTCACTGTAATTTCGGCGACTGGACTAAAACGATTATTATTCATGGAACTTCTAATATTATATTTTTCATGAGATATCTTGCTCGTTTGTGTGAGCTATCTTCAATGGTAATATTCTTACTGCATGCAAAAATCGGCGGGAAATATTTTAACGTCAAAATGTACACTCGGCGACGGTAATTCCGGCGACGTCGACGAAATTACATTCTTCCTCTCTTGATGTCAAGTTCCTTTTTATGCATCTATTTCAATAAATATTTAATTTTGTTCAATAGAAGGCCTATTATTGTGCCACAACATGCCGTAAAAAGTTATTTCTGTGATGCGTATGCAATTTCGGCGGCGCAGTGTAATTTCGGCGACACTCCTTCTTTTGAATTTTTGGTATTCTTAACGTGCTCATGAAAAGCTAAAGAGGTATTAATTCGAATCTGGTAGGTTTACTTGACATAAAAAATACAAATATCACACTCTAGAAAAAATATTCCGTTTATGAATAAACCGCAGTTTTCTAATAAATATTGTGAAGTGCTACAAAATTCCATTCACACAGAGCGTTGCGTGTGTCAAATATTCAAAGTAGGGGTCTTACAGGATTAGAAAATGTATACTACTCTAATAAAATGTCAATGTTGTTTTCTTCTGAATTGCCAGGCTATTTTGGCCCACTTCTTGAAATCCACCCATATATATATAACACCCTGTCACTCTTCAAACATTTTCAGCTAGTATAATTCGTATATATAAGCTAAGAATTAGATATTTCAGGCATCTTGGATCGATTGTCGGTAAGAAAAAAAAGATCGGTAATCATTACCATGATTCGAAAGCGAATCGTTAGTGGCGCCATCGCAAGACGGAAAATTGCAGGAAAAATTGCAGCCATCAGACTATCGGTAACTAAAGATCGGATCGTTACCATCGGACTATCGGTAACTAAAGATCGACAATCCATAGTGGCGCCATCGCATGACGACAAATCGCAACCATCAGATTGTCGGTAACCGGAAATCGTTACCATCAGACTATCGGTAACTAATGATCGGATCGTTACCATCGGACTATCGGTAACAATCGGTAGTGGCGCCATCGCACGACGGCAAATTGCAGCCATCCGATTGTCGGTAACAAAGATCGATGATCGTTACCATCAGACTGTCGGTAACTTACCCCGCACGGTCGGTAACTTACCATCACAACTCGGCCGGTAAAGAAGTTTTGATCCAGAACCCCCCTATTATATCTACTATCCTACCTTGGATTTACAATGCAGCATCCAAGGTAGGCAGAGAAAGCTTAGCCTAACTTAACTTATTAGTTAGAGAGAGAGATAGATAGATAGATAGATAGATGCTTTATTATGACCATAACAATGTTGGACAAGTTGGTGAGACAGCAAGAGTAACAGAGAAAGAATAGTGACATAGAGTAAAGTAACAGAGATAGATACATAAGAGACAGATAAAACTTAGAGCTAGCTGAAAGAAAGCCGTGAGTATAGTGAGAGAGCAGGAAAGACTTAGAGCTAGTAGGGAGATGGGAAGACAGCGAGAGACGAAGAGCGAGAAGCGAGATAAGTGAGAGCGAGCGAAAGAGCGAGCGAGAAAGCAAAAGGGCCCATAGCGTGAAAACGGGAGAAACAGACGAGACTGGCGAGCACCTAAGCTAAAGGTTGTCGTCGAAGTTCACCCGCAAGAATAGCTTCGAACAGCATATGCTTAAAAGCAGAGAGAGTGCGCGCCCCTTTAACCCGCGGCGGTAACAAGTCCCAAAGGCGGATTCCAGCGACCGAGAAGGATCTGTTGAACGTCTCTGTGCGGACATTTGGTGGAATAAAGTAACTGGGAGGCCGCCTCGTGGAGTTCTCCGCTGCTACCGGGGCCCGAACAGTGAAAAGGTCCCTCAGATACGAAGGCCGGCTTGAACGCAAGACGATGAAGAGCAAGGATAGGAGGAAATAGGTCCTTCTATCCGAAACTGTGAGCCAGCCAAGACTTTGACGATAAGGGGTGATGTGTTCGTCTCGAGCAGCACCGCATATGAAGCGCACGCAGGAATTGGAGAGCCGTTGAAGCCTGGTATTAAGCACCCCGGAGAGGTCACAACACACCACGCAGCAATAATCCAGCAGCGGAAGGATCAGAGCAGTCACCAGCATCTTGCGAATCGGCTGTGAGAGAAAGCGCCTGGAGGCAGAGAGTTGACGAAGCGTGCGGTGCACACGGACCGAGATGGAGCCAGAGAGAGAGAGAGAGAGAGAGAGAGAGAGAAAAGCATTTATTGCGCCCTGGGATCTGGGATCCCCTAAGGACGTGACACAAATACAGATAAACAGTTGCATTAGAATGTAGTATAAACAGAGTAGCGTGACAAAATAGAAGAAATTACAAAGATGGTATAACTAGGAACTAAATGAGGGTCCGAGATAACCCTTGAAAATTACAAAAATAGAATGAGATAATAATTACGAGATAAGATGAGATAAAGATTACAAAAATAATATGAGATGATCCTAAAATTACAATAATGAAATATGAGATGATCCTAAGATTACAAATAATATAACCTAGGAGCTAAGCAGGGACAAGAGCTGAGCCTTGAAAATGTGGAGTGACCTAGACTGTCGCACAGCGGAGGGTAGCGAGTTCCACAGTGTGCAAGCACTAATAACAACAGAATTCTGATAGGTCGTGGTTCGAGTGTACGGAATCAGGAGTGCATCCTCGGGACCCCGCAGATCCCTCCGCTCCACGACAGAACGAAGACGCAGCTGCGAGTAAAGATAAGATGGCCGCTTTACTTGCAGCAGCTGGTAGATGAAAACGCCTAGCAAGTACCGCCGCCTGCCGTCAACTTTCAACCAACCCAAGATATTATAAAAGGGGGTGATGTGCTCGGATTTTTTGACATCGAAAATGAAGCGAATGCAGGAATTTAGCGCACGTTCAAGCTTAGTGTTAAGTTCCGCGGTTAAGTCGTAGTAGACGAGGCAGCAGTACTCACAAAGTGGAAGAACCAGTGCCAGAGAGGGGGTACATATGGTACGAGCAAGCAGACAGGTTGTATATATAGGTATATAAATATATAGAAACACCCGCATTCGCACGAGGGACAAGGGAAACCGCCGGAAAAACCTTGTCCATGTGTAGCCGGATCCGAGCTCAAACCACCGTGAGTCAAGAGAGAGAGAGAGAAAGCGGTATTTATTTCGTGCCCTGGGACCAGGTCCCCTCAAGCGCTTCGAACATACATACATAGAACAGCCATAGTGCTGTGATATTATCTTATGGTTAACAATGTAAAGAGAGTAAAGAAAGATAAACGTAGGTATATATATAAGACGAGTCGTCTCTCAATAGAGAAGACGAAGAAAGAGAAGAAGTATCCTTTCTCGTTTTCGGAGGCATTTTATCAGTAAATCAATTTATCAAACAAATAACAGAGAACAGTAGTAGAATTAACTTTTAAAATATAAAGACAAGTCACCAAATAGATTCGTATTTCAAATTATAATTTTATGAGAGATGTCACGCTTCCGCGAGCTCCTTTTCCGAATCAATAATGATCTCTTTGCAGATCTTTCTTAAACAACAGGAGCCCAGCAACGATAGTCCTCCTTTTCGAAAATCGAGCGACTATCATCGCAGTAACGGCTCCGTGCGAGCGAGATGATAAATATCGCTCCATCTCTCTGAGAAAAAGGTCCAAAAAGCGATACGCGCCGACATATATATATAAATAAATAATTACGTAAAAATTAAAGTGTCACAGTACATACGAATAGTTTTCAGTCAGTATGAATAAGAAGTGCAGACGAGAGATGAGAGGGACGTACAAGAAGTTAGTTAACCCTAAAACGGTACACTTCTCTAGCCGATCATTAACGGTACACTAGGGGTCTAGCGGACCCCAGTCGACTTTGAGCACGTGCCATTTCCGTTGTAATCGATATTTTTTAATGCGGCTTGCAGCATTTAAAACTTTGAACAATGTCAAAATTACTGGCGAAGGCTTTTTCTAAATTCACCGAACCATTTTTTTTAGGCCGCTATCCGAAATTCGACCGATATCGAACCTTTCTACGCAGCCGACATTTTGGCTGGGGTCTATTGGACCCCAGTGTACCGTTCTAGGGTTAAGAAGTTCGGTCAAATTGCATAAAAGAGATAAATGTAAATAGAAATATAACATGATCCCTGCCCCGCAGCCACCGACGAGCTACTCGATCCACCCGTCGAAAGTGCAGTGACAGGAAGAGGCGCTTTTACGATCCTGAGATCACGACAGATCGGGTCCGTTGCATTATACAGTGGTTAGCAGATGCGCGTAAAGACGCTTTTTGGAGGTTCCAATAGTTGTGGCTTGTCGTACTGGAGATGGTGGATTGTTCCAGAACGAAGGAGCTACAGCTTCGAAGGAATTCTTATAGAGCTCTGTCCTGCATGATCCAGGTTGTAGCCAGTCGCTTGGTCGTCTGGAGCTCCTTTGTCTGTTGACGTTAGGAAGTGCGAATCTGTCAAAAAGAAACTTCGGTATGCGTGAGTTGAGTGTTTGATATGTAAGGCACCCTAGAAAATACAACCTTCTATCTTTGGTTTTGAGCCATTTTAGTTGTCGATAGTAGGGGAGACCGGGGCAATTCGTGACAACGCAAAAAAATTTTTCGATCGAATAACTTTTGCACGTTTGCTGCTGAAAACCTGTAATACCGTCTGTAGATAGGCCTAGTGGTTATCGATCGAACAACAAACTTCGACTCGCATATAATATTATGTTGTGTTTTGATTTGCGAAAAAGTGATTTGGACGTGTCGAAGTAAAATTCAGAAGTCTCGGAAATTTTGTGTATACTACGAATTAATTGCCTGCAGATCACAAACGGTAAGTTTTACTTATTCACTCTGCTGTTATACACGCGTACGTAGTCCGGTTTGTATGCATTTATCTCTTGTCTATGTTTTTCGGAATATGAAAGGAAAAAAGTGATGCTGGGGCATTTCGTGACACGAATGCCTGGGGTAATTCGTGACACATTGTATTTGGCTATTTATATACAATCTGTATATAAGTATTTTATATTGTCATAAAAATGAAACTGTCACAAATCACCTACATTGTCGTGTGCTTAAAAAAAAATATTTTTGAATCTGAACTGATTTGAATATTATTTTTGAATCTATATTTATATGAGTTTATTATTTATTATTTTTAGTTGATAATGGTGCGCAATTATATTCGCAAGACTCCTGCTGTGTGCGAAGAAAATATGAAAAAGGCAATTTCCGCCGTAATAAATGGAAAATCATCTGTGAGAAATGCTGCGAAGGAGTTTAATGTTGGCAGAATGTCTTTAAGCCGTCACTGCGAGTCTGCTGAAAGTGAAAATATCAAAATCAGTCGACCAGGATTAACACCGGTAATTTTAACGCTGAATAATTATAAAAACAAAACATAAAAATAACAATCATAACAATAACAAAAAAGAGACAATAACAAACGATAAAAACACTTATAGGTTTTCAATGATGAACAAAAAAGAGCGTTGGTCAATTACATTTTGGAAGCATCAGATATTTATTTTGGACTTTCGCCAAAGGAAATTCGAAAATTGGCCTTCCAATATGCGAAACAACTGGACTTGGACATGCCGCTTTCTTGGAAGGATCGAAACAATGCTGGGGAAGATTGGCTCACTGGTTTTTTGAAACGGCAAAAAACCTGTCTATCCGCAAACCTCAAGCTACGAGCCTCGCTCGAGCTACAGCTTTCAATCGAGTGACTGTTTCCGAATTTTTTGGAAATTTAAAGAACATATACAACCGACTGGCCTATCCTCCACGATCCATCTACAATATGGATGAAACCGGACTAACCACTGTACAAACTCCAGACAGAATTGTGAGCCGCCGAGGTTTTAAGCAAATCGGACGAGTTACTTCTGGAGAACGGGGGACGTTGGTGACGATGGCATTGGCTGTGTCGGCTCAAGGAAATTTCGTAGCACCGTTTTTTATCTTTCCGCGAGTACATTTCAAACCTCATTTTTTATCCAACGCACCAATCGGAAGCTCCGGAAGTGCAAACAAAAGTGGCTGGATGATAACTGAAGATTTTTTATTGTTTTTGAAACATTTTCAAAGCCACTCTCAGTCTTCAGTGGCAAATCCTGTGCTTTTAATTATGGACAACCATCAGTCTCATATCTCGATCGCTGCCCTCCAGTTTTGTCAACAGCACCATATCACAGTTTTATCTCTACCACCCCACTGTTCACACAAGCTTCAGCCACTGGACCGAAGCGTTTTCGGCCCATTAAAAAAAGCATACAACCAACATTGCGATTATTGGATGACGAACAATCCTGGTAAAACGATGTCAATATATGACATCCCTTCGATCGTAACCAATTCTTTGCCTTCAGCCGCAACAAATACAAATATCAGGGCCGGATTCCGTGCAACAGGGATCTTCCCGTTTAATCCTGATATTTTTAGTGAAATTGATTTTTTACCCAGTCAAGTCACGGATCGAGCATGGAATGAAGATAACCAATCACGGCCAGGGACTTCGAGGGAAAATGATATGTCTAGGGCCTCAAATACAAACGACAGTGATGATGATATCCCCCTCGCTCAGGTCCTTCAATCCATTAAATCGTTTCCAAAAGCGGGTGCAAGGAAAGTCACGAATAGAAGTAGAAAACGCAGAAAAACTGCAATTTTAACTGACGCCGAGGAACTGAACGCACTGATTGAGGAGCAGAACAAAAAAGTACGAAAACCTAAGAAGAATATAAGGCCTTCCAAGAAGCAGCCAGCTCACAAAGGACGTGGACGCCCGAAAAAGGTCGTTTCTCGCAGTTCTGAAGACGACGAAAGCGAAGCTTGATGATTTTTTTGGCCTTTCGATTCTATTTCATGTACCTATAAAGTTTGTGATTATAATAAAGTTTGTTTGTTGTAATATAAACCTTTTCTGAATGAGTAGGTGTTGGAACTTTTGGTTAAAATCATGAAAACAGGATGAATTCAGATATTTCATTCGTTGACAAAAGTGTCACGAATTGCCCCGTACCTTGTCACGATTCACCCCGGTATTGGGGCAATTCGTGAAACGAGACAGAGTATGACATTAGTTGTTCTACTTTGGAAGTAATGCGATTGAAAGACACAAGTAAAATTTTTCTTAAAACTAGAAAGTTGAGGGATGACAAAACAGCTGATACATATCCTGATGTCAAATAACTGATTTCACAAAAAATTCAAAACAGAAAAATGTCACGATTTGCCCCGGTCTCCCCTATTCGGTGATGTGTGCATCACGCCTGATGTCCAACGAAAAGCGAACGCACGCATTCAGAGAGCGGCTGAGGACAAGATCTTGTTCGTTGGGTATATCGAGATATGTCAGGCAACAATAATCGAGATGAGGTAACACGAGCGCCGAAACTAGTTGCGCCCTTAAGTTGTAACATTACATGTTACCACAGGCTCCTTACCCCTTAGACGACCTTAGCGGAGTGTCTGAGGATAGTATGAATGATTAGGGTGGCCCTGAGGCCTGGCAATAATTCCGAGAGACGACCGTGACCGACTAAGATCTGTAGAACTCCTTATTGATTCTTTTGTTTTTCTTTACGCATTTTCTCTGGCATGTGGGAGACGAGGCCTAGACGAAGGCTCACATTCACCCCGAAAGAACGAGTAGACGCACCTACGACGCCCAAAATCGACCAGAAGGATCCCTGATAAGGAACACCGCGTGAGCTCTAGGAGGTAGTCCTGGCCAGGCTACCTCCACTGCGGAAATAGAGGACACGGGGGAATGCCGAGGGCATTTTGCAACGAGGTATATCGGTGGCGGAAGAGATTCCCGCCGCCTAGAAGAGCCTGCAACCCGTGTTCCTTGGATGTAAGGAGCTACAACCACCGCGGTGGATTTTTAATATTCGCGCGTAGCGAAAATAGGGATCTTTTGGTCGATGGGAAATCAATAGTCGATCGCCTGAGATGTGCGCTAAGTACCGGCGCCATGCGGTCTACTCACTCTGCGTTAGACTAGCGTCACAAGCACACGAGTGTAAATTTTGGTATTCTTTTCCTTTCACGTTCATAGCCAAAAATTCCAAGTTGCCTTTGTCAGTAAAACCCCGAGAGTTTAATAACTGATTAGCGAGTTGTTGGAGTGAGTGAGTTCCGAATTCCTTCGAGGGAATAGTCCCTTCACGTGGGTCCAAAAATGGACTTTGAGAGAGAAAGAGGACAGTTCGTGGCCTGGCTGGAGAACGGTAAGCGTTAGCCATTCGTACTCAGGATAATTCATATCCGGCAACGGCTATCCGCCATATTGCCATAGATTAAGCCACGAGGCTAATTAATATTCTTGGGATCGAATTAAGCCGATCTCCGAAGGGTAGGCCGTCACCAGTGTCCCTTTGCCTTAGATTTTGTAGTTCGAGTCTTTATTATTTTTTTTTTTTTGGAGTAATTATTCGCGTAATTAATAATTGAGTCAAGTGCGTACCTGTAGTACACGAGTACGACAGAGACAGAACGAGTCGGTCACTGTCGCTCTCTCTTCCTCCTGCGGGGAGAGACGTAACTCGAGGCTTAGCCGAGAGAGATAGTTGTTCTTCGCGGTAGAATTTAGGGTTCATTATTTCACTTTCGTAGTTAATAAATTCAGTAAATTATCCGCAGAGTTAGTTTAAATGAGTTGTAGGAAAAATCTGTAAATAGTTTGTAAAGAATAAGCTCATCGGAGCACTTGTACAACGGGAGACTTCGTCTCTCGGAGACGAGCTAGTCGTCGGAGTACGACCTGAGACTGAGTAACTCATAATTAGTTATTATTTTATCGTTATTAATTAGTCATCAATTCGGCTCGTAGCCTATATTTAATAAATTAGTAATTTAGTTAGTATTGTCCAGCGAGGACTTGATTTGACGAGTTATATATTATTTTTTTGCATGAATTCTTTTTATTTGTTATTGCTCTCCTACGTGGAAGCTAGTAGTTTGATTTTTTTTTCTATTGTAAAACTCGCCAAACGTGGCCAGGTCACTCTTACACGACCTGTAGTCGATTTATACCCGCTGGGGAGCACCCCCGGGTACTAGTATTATTATTTTTATTTTTTTGATACCATTTTTCTGGAATAAATTTTATTTTCTTCGTTAAATTCAACTTCACCGAGTCGTTAATACGCCCTGCTAATCCTTCAATTAATCCCGACCCCTCTCCGCGGTTCTGACGCTAGCCGGCGCTCAAGTATCTGTAGTTTGTTTTTTTTTTTTATTAGTAAGATTTTCAGAAATTGGCGATTATAAGCCTGGCGCCCAGCATCTTTGTTTTATTATTAATTTTCAGTTGGCCAATTGTCGAGTGGACGGTTCTCAGACTAGCTTTCCGGTCTGGTCTGAGGACCAGGAAAAATCCACGTCGCAAATTGGCGCCCAACGTGGGGCCTTTCTAAATAGGTTTTTCGAAAGAGGCGTCATAAATTTTAGTTAGTTAAATAATTATTACTAGTTTAGGTAACGGCTTCGCTGTTGCTAAGGAGAGAGAGGTCGACGGTTTGTTTGTCTCTATTAACCGGAGAAGGATTAGCAGCGTGTACGCTCGAAGCGACTTGGTGTCGCAGCCGTACGGCGTAGAATCTTTTGTTTACTTCGTGTTTGAATTTTTCTATCGTATTTTTACAGTCTTCGTAGCGAGTTTTCTGATAAAAATTATTCAATTCCTTGGAGGTATTCTGACTTTCGGGAGTCCATACGTTTTGTTGTAGTGTATTTTGTTATTTAGCCGTATTTTCCCCACTCGAGGGGAAGACTTGGAAAATAGCCGTGCTAAAGCACGTTCTATGCACCGGGACACTGGATACGGACCCCAAACTTAATATTAAGACCTAATCGCAATTACATTACACCTGCTTGCTATTTCATTGTTTGTTTTTTTTGTTTTTTTTTTTTTTGTGTAATAATCTTGTGCCTGACTTGTGGTGGTGGATATACTGTCCTAAAGGTGATAAACTAGCGACGGACCGCATTGAAAACGGTACAAGATACTAGCGGAGTCCCACCCTAGAAACGCCGGGAGAAAAACATTAAAATTTACAAATTGGACACCTGGTATAGCTAGCTAGCGAGATTATTGTTCCATGTCCAACAGTCAAATAATTCTATAGTTCGTGTTTCGGGACAACATCCTATAGGCAGTGGGAGGACAGAGTCCAAAGTACAGCGGACTCGTAACCAACCCCCGCACCGAGGGGACTATCTACGCGTCGTCAACTCAAATCGACTCGACGCTCATAGATGTCGCGTTTACTCGGATTTTGAATTTCGTATTTAGCGGTGGTGCTCAGGTGTGGGTTCTGATACCTACTAGAACACAACAGCTGTTCGTAATATAGGTCAACCTCGGCGAGTAGACTCGTCGGGACTGTACAGTACGACCCCATAATTATGTTCTGAGTCGAAGACTTTCTTTCGGGTTCGCGTTCGAGTTCGAGTTCGAGTTAGCGGGTGCTTACAAGTTGCATTGAGCGGTATTAAATTTTTTTTAATGCACTGGAAAGTGCAGTAAGATAATAAGAAAAGAACATTTTTTTTTTCTCTCCTTCATCTAATATTTCGGGAAAAGTTTTTTTTTCTCTCTTGTTCTTTTTTTTTTCGTTCGGGAAAAACTTCTTATTTCGTCTGTATTCTTCGTTAATAATTTCGGAAAATTTTTTTTTTCTTTTCTTTTTTTTTCTCTTTGGAGTTTCGGAAAATTTTTTTTTTCCCTCATCCTATCTTTTTCGCGTTCGGGAATTTTTTTTTTTTTTTTTATTGTTCTATTCTTCTTCGTATTTCGGGTGGATTTCTTTTCGCGTTCGGGATTTCGAGTGAAGATCAAAAGTTCGAGCACGATTTTTGCGTTTCGAAATCTTTTTTTTTCTCTCTCTTTCTTTTTTTTCGTTAGTTTAAATTTCGAAGTTTCTGGTTAGCGTTTGACAAAATTTTCTTTTCTCTTCACGGTTCGGAAATTTTTTTTTTTTGGATTTAAGTATCAAAATTTTTTTTTGTTTCTCTCTTTCTCTCTTTCGCGTTTCGAGTAAGTTTTTTTTTCTTGAGTTCGAGTTACGGAGGTCTGTTTGCGTGAGGTAGACCGAGTTTTAGATTCCGCATCGAGTCATGGCGACCAAAGATACCCCATACGGCGAAGCGTTATGGAATCTAACTCACGCGGAGTTATCCCAATTGCTAGACTCACTGCATGTGAGTACCAGTGGCTCAATTATTGAGCTAAGGGATCGATATGTGCGACATTGGCGACGACGTCAAGGCGAGCGTACGATCCCGTGGGAACCGGAAGACGAAGGTATCTTCACCTCAGGTGGAGGGGTACTACCGAGTACTAGCCACGACCGAGTCCTAACTCCGGTTCGAACCGAGCGGAGTGTCATCTTAGACAACGCAGCGCGAACAGGGGGTAGCCAAGAACGGCTATCGACTCCCCAACCTCCTAGAGTATCGTTTGCAACGAATTTCGAGTCGCACCCGGTAACCTCGACGACCACGAGCATTACATACTCGGTAGCTCAACCGATTATGTCGACAATAGTCGAGCCGAGACCCGCGACTAGTCCTCCGAGGACACCAGCCAGACGGGCACAAGTACGCGGCGTTCCCGATGCACACGACGCGTATCGAAATTTTTATAGCGATTACGCGGCACTCCTCGAAATTCTACAAGAGGAGGCACCCGAAGCGATGCCTCGCCGATCGACGGCTCACCCGGGAGTCTTAGCTGAATACGGTCGCGAGTATCAACGAGCGACTCAAGCGGAAATCGGGCGAGAAACGAGATCGGAACAGCGGGAAATCGAGGAGGAATACCTCCACCAGGGTATACTAGCCGCCAGACGGGCAGCACTAACACCCGAGCTAATTGAATTAAGCGATGCTAGCGAGCGACTACCGCCGGAATCGCGTCCGAGAAGGACCCTGCGAAGTCAGGAAGAATTAAGACGACCCACGCGCGCGGAAACGTGGCCGACAACCGACCAAATACGCCGCGAGGCAGACTTCGGACGAGACCGCAGTCTGTCACCGATCATTACCCACCCGCCCTCCCGACCCGGTGCACCTACCTTCGGAAGGTGGGACGCGCCGCAACCCAGCTGGGAAGATGCAGCAATTCCGTCGCGTTTACACTGCAGAGATCGGGCTAAAGAGGTAATCGAGGCCTTGCGTCGCTGGAATGTTAAATTCGCAGACGGAGACGAGCAAAGCGCCGAGGATTTCTTGAGTCTTTTAGATGGCTGCAAGAGACTCACTCCTTTGACCGGCAAGGAAGTCATTCAGTCTTTGCCGATAATATTCACGGGAACCGCCTCGGAATGGCTGCGTATCGAGCGCGACAACTGGTCGAGCTATGAAGACTTCCAGCAAGCGTTCAGAAGCTGGTTCGGTGATGAAACGGTGAACAAACGTTTCCGGCAGCAAGCTGCGACGCGTACTCAAGGCGAACACGAGTCGGTGACGAAATATCTCACCTGCATTCGAGGGTTGCTGCATCGCATGACTCGCCCTTATGCGTTGGAAGACCAGCTAGATCTAGCATTTGAAAACTTACGTCCAAACATTCGGGAGACTCTAGACCGGAATCGGATTAACAATTTTCTAGAGTTAGCCCGAGCTGCGACCGCGAGGGAAAGGAATTTGGATCTTTCGCGTTCGTATAGACCACCCCCATCCCCCGAGGATTCGTTTATGGCGGAACTAGCGTGCAAGGCTAAAGCCAAGCCCCAGAAGCGAACGCAAGCGCTAGCCGCAGTAGATGATATACCCGTGGTGAAAGAAGCTCCGAAGGCTTCAGCTACCCAAGCCTCGAGTAAGGGGGGGGGGGGGGGGGGGGGTAAAGGTCTAGGGGGGGGGGGGGGGGGAATGGCCGTGGATAAGGCCATTAAAGAACAGTTAGCGGCGATGCAACTAAGTTTGGAGAAAAAGATAGCGACCGAGATTAAAAAAATTCAGCCTCAGAAAGAAAGGCAAAGCGCTCCGGAGCGAACGAATAATCCGAAGGTAGCCACGATAACGGCTCACCAACAGGCACCGCCAGCGTCTAACTCCATGCAAGCAATGGACGGAGGACCGACGGTTATGTGCTTCAATTGCGATCGGAGAGGTCATATCTGGAGAGAGTGCCCGGCACCAAAGATTCGTTTCTGCTACCACTGTGGTAGAAAAGGAGAAATTGCGACGACGTGTTCGCGTTGCCATCCGGGAAACGAGCAAGGGGAGTCTCGAACAGGGACTACGGGTCCCCTCAAACAATAAATCCAAGTCCCAATAATCCAACCGAGGCATATGCCGATTGCTTCCCGATGCAGACTCTCGAGCTACAACCACGCTGGTTTCTAACGGTAAAAATCGGAGACTCAAAAGTTCGCGCGCTAGTAGACACCGGGTCTTCAAGAAGCTTCTTAGGAGCTTTAGGCAAGCGGATTGCCGAAGAAAACGGTCGAGCATTAAACCAACCAGCCTTTGGACGCGTAATTCTGGCAAACGGCGACACTGAAGCCGTCTTGGGAGAATTTAGCGTGCCAATAGAGCTGTCGGGAACAACTCACGAGCTCGCGATTAGAATCCTTCCGTCCTTAGCGTGGGACTGCATCCTCGGGATGGATTTTATTAGATTATTCGGGTTGGAAATGTATGGCGGAGACGATACTTGGCGCTTAAAGGGGGGACCAGATGATACGAGTCCGTTTTGCGAGGCAATATCAGCCGCGACGAACAAAAGGTCAGATAACACGTGTTATGGAATCGCAGAGCTAACACGAGCGGAGAAAACGATACTGGAGGAGTTTTTAGAGCGAGAATTACCCGCGGTCACGGGACCACTTGGACTGACGAGTCTAACTGAGCATACCCTAGATACGCAGGGAAATAATCCCATTAAACAACGCTATTATCTAGTATCTCCGGTGGTACAAGCCGCATTCCACGCTGAAATCGACCGGATGTTAGCCGAAGGAGTGATAGAGCCCTCACAAAGCGCGTGGTCAAGCCCCATAGTAATGGTCAAAAAGCCAAATGGAAGCTATCGTTTTTGTTTAGACTTTCGTAAAGTAAATAGCGTCACCAAGAAAGATGCCTACCCGATACCATATATTAACGGGATTTTGGATAAATTACGTGCCGCGAGGTATATTTCAACAATTGATTTGAGTCAAGCCTATCATCAGATTCCCTTGCACCCAGCCAGTCGCGAAGTCACTGCGTTCACTGCACCGGGAAAAGGCTTATTTCAATTCACGAGAATGCCGTACGGACTCACGGAAGCCCCCGCGACGTTTCAGCGACTGATTGACAAATTAATTACACCGGATATGGAACCGCATGTTTTCGCGTATTTAGACGATATTATAGTAGTGACGGACAATTTTGTAAAACATATGGACTGGCTCAAACGCGTATTTAATGAAATTGCGAGGGCTGGTCTGACATTAAACCCGGAAAAATGTGAGTTTTGTAGGGACGAAGTAAGATACTTGGGATTTCGAGTTAACAACGAGGGTTTGCAAATAGACCCCGACAAAATCGAACCGATTGTCAGTTATCCGCCACCACGGAACTTGAAACAATTGCGACGGTTTTTAGGGATGGCCTCGTGGTACCGCCGGTTTATTCCAGCGTTCGCGGGCTTTTCGGAGCCATTAACGCGGCTTTTACGTAAAGATAAACGGTGGGAATGGGGTGAAGCACAAGATCACGCTTTTGCAGAATTAAAATCCGCGTTAACTACCGCCCCAGTATTATCATGTCCCGATTTTCGCGTACCTTTCGTAGTACAGACCGATGCCAGCGATTTTGGAGTAGGCACTGTCCTAACTCAGACAATCGACGAGGTCGAACGCGTAATAGCCTACGCGAGCCGTACTCTTTCCGAAGCCGAAAGAAAGTACTCGGTGACTGAAAAAGAATGTTTAGCGGTAATCTGGGCAATAAAGAAATTTCGCGCTTACCTAGAGGGGTATCATTTCACGGTAATAACAGACCACAGTAGCCTTCGATGGTTACATAACTTGCATAATCCGACCGGACGCTTGGCAAGGTGGGCATTGGAGCTCCTGGAGTACGACTTCGAGGTCATACACCGGAAGGGAGCCATGCACCACGTGCCCGATGCATTATCGCGGATGTATGAAGACGAGGTCGAAAATCTCGCAGCTGAGCATGTAGCTGCGATTAACGAGGCTCAAGACCCGTGGTACATCCGCCGAGTACAAGAGGTGTTAGCCACACCTAAGAAATACAGAGAGTGGTCGGTCCACGAGGGCCGGCTGTATTATTTGCGACCAAATCCGGTGACCGAATCGGTAGTCGAAGAACTTAATCCGTGGAAATTAGTATTGCCAGCCGAGCATCGAGCTCGAGTGTTTACTGAAGCACACGAAGACCCACAGGCGGGACATCTCGGCGTAGAGAAAACGTACGCTAGAGTCCGCGAGGAATATTACTGAACCGGGATGTTTAGAGATATCGTCGTGGCAATTCGTCGGTGCCAACGTTGCCAGCAATGTAAAGTCGAACAAGCGCCGCCTGCTGGACTAATGGGAGAACGCGTAGTCGATCAACCGTGGGCAGTCGTCGCGGCTGATATTATGGGTCCGTTTCCTCGCAGCCGCTCAGGCTACGAATATCTTTTGGTCTTCGAGGACCTTTTTACCAAATGGGTAGAATGCATGCCTTTACGAAAAGCCAATGGAAAAAATATTATCGTCGCGTTTGAAGATTTAATTCTGTCCCGGTGGGGTACCCCCGAAGTATTTCTCACCGATAATGGGACTGAGTTCGCAAATATAGCCATAAATGACATGTGCGCCGAGTACAATATCGTACACGCTCACGTACCCCCGTACCACGCTCAGGCGAATCCGGTCGAAAGGGTAAATCGCGTCTTGAAGACTATGATCACAGCGTATATCGAGAAAGACCATCGCGAGTGGGACGTGCACCTACACGAATTTCGGTTCGCGTACAATTCCGCGGTACATAGTTCCCTAAAAGTGAGCCCAGCCTTCTTGAATCTAGGCCGGGAACCCAGACCTCGAGTACAGCTCCGACGTACAGAAGAGGGTCCGGCCACGATCCCGGAAACGCGTCCAGCCAAATGGGCAGAGAGAATGACGCGACTGCAAGAATTAAGAGATCTCGCGACGAGACACTTGCAATCGGCGCGCACGAGACAAGCGCAATATTATAACCGGCGTCACCGAGACGGTCATTACAAGGTGGGAGATCGAGTCTGGAAGCGTAAGCGAATCCTATCCTCTGCCGCGAACTTCGTAGCTGCGAAGCTGGCTCCCAAGTTCGAGGGACCGTACATCGTAACGAGAGTCGTTTCTCCGGTCGTCTACGAACTAGAGGACGCGACAGGCAGAAAACTCGGTCGACACCATATTAAAGATTTTAAGCCCTACGTCGCCCCGGAAGTAGATGTTAATCTCAGCGAATCCGAGGAAGAGGATCTGTCCTCAGACGAGGCGTGAGAAAATAAAGTTCGCGTTCGTTTTATTCGGGTTTCGTTGGCAATTAAGTTAGTGAGTAGAGTTAGGGAATTAGGGTTAGGATAAAGAAAATTCGGCCAGCCAGACGAATTAGTTTTTTTTTTTTGTTATTTTCTTTTGAGTCGACTGCAACAACAATCTCGTAGTGAGCCTTTGCTCCCACAAACCAAGAGTTTATAAGGAGAGGTCTTCCGTAGCCTACGAAGGTGCTGTCCACGACGAGGACATACGCGCGGCCTGCCAAGACCTAGTGGCCCTTCAACAGCCTACAACCGGGCGCGGAAGCGGAACAACCGAAGAGGTCGAGCCAGACCGTATTCCCCCGTGGGAAGTCCCAGGACGTAGGCCTTACCTAAGCGCCGAACTGAGGGAGGCGTTTGGGCTGCACCCCATACCGGGTGCTATCTACAACATGGTAGCGACTCCGGGCCCCAGTCAGCCCACACCCGCCGCTCCAGAGGCGACTACACGTCGAGAGACACAGACGAACCCGGTGCCCCGGGACCCACGATATATACCGATCGTCCGATCCGTGGAAAAGCCAAGGCCGAGCACCGTGGCAGACCAACTAGAATGGGAGTTCCAGGAAGCCGATCGCCGCGCCCGCGAAGCGCACCGAGCGGCTCAGAGCGCCGCGAGAGTAGCTGACAGGGCTCGCACCGAGGCTATGCAGGCACACCAGGCCCTCGAGGCGGCCCGAAGGACCCAACAGAACTCCGCTGACGTCCGGCGACAAGAAAGGGAAGAGCGCGAGGCTGCCTTGTTAGCCTACCGACGCGCGCAGTCCAACTGTTGGAACTGCAGTCAGGTCGGACATAACTCGCGACATTGTGATAAGCCCAAGCGAGATTTCTGTAATCTCTGCTCGATGCCCGGGGTGCTCGCCGAGACATGCCCGTGCCGAGACCAGGGGTGGCACATCAAGTTGGAGATACAACGGGCCAAAGCGCAAAAGGCTCGAAAGGGCTGCAAGCCTGGAGCACCGCCGGGCAGTCAGTAAAGTCGAGGGCAGTTCGTCGCTTTTGTTTTCGGGTAGCTTATATTTTTTTTTTGTTTTTTTTTTTTTTTTGTTGTTTTTTTTTGTAAATTTTTTTTCTTTCTTATACATTTCTCTTTCAAGAGAGGGGGAGAGTAGTTTTTTTTTTTTTTGTTATTCTGTTTTGTTTCAATTTTTTTTTGTTTGCGGGGAGGTCCGGATGGGATCCCCCGTTCCGCACCCCAAGGGGTAAACTATAAACTTAATTTTCGTATCGTTTTCCTTTTTTTTTGTGTTTCGAGCATCGACGCTCTGTATTTAGTTTCGTTTTGTTTTGTTGGTTCGTAGTCTCTTATTTTATTTGTTTTTTTTTGTTGGGGTTCATGATTATTGTTGGTAAAAATTAATATAGTACTTTTTGTTCTGGTTTTTTTTTGTTGCTATAGTTTTTCTTTATATTTCGAGTTTTAAGTTCGAGTAGTCTTGTATTTTGATTTTGTTTTTTTTTTTTTTGTACTTCGGATTTCGAGTTTTTGATTTAGAGTAGTCTCTTATTATGATTTTGATTTCTTTTATCTCTGGTTTATCTTTTATTGAGGGGAGTCGAACCCTCTCCTGAATTTTTGTCTTTCTGCCTTCTGCAGGAGGAGAGTAGCGGGTGACGACTTAATAATTAAACCGGGGGTTTTCATAAAGTACCTTCTTAATTCCTTTTCGGGGGAAAGTTTAGTCTAAAATACAGTATTACGTTTAAATAACTAGACTCAACGAAGTCAGTAGACGTAAGACACGGTGTGCGGTCGCCACTCGGAGTTCGGTCCATGGGTCAGTTTTGCTAGCGCTTCCGCCCCAGTGGTCCGTCTAAGGGGGGGGGGGGGGGGGGGAGTTGTAACATTACATGTTACCACAGGCTCCTTACCCCTTAGACGACCTTAGCGGAGTGTCTGAGGATAGTATGAATGATTAGGGTGGCCCTGAGGCCTGGCAATAATTCCGAGAGACGACCGTGACCGACTAAGATCTGTAGAACTCCTTATTGATTCTTTTGTTTTTCTTTACGCATTTTCTCTGGCATGTGGGAGACGAGGCCTAGACGAAGGCTCACATTCACCCCGAAAGAACGAGTAGACGCACCTACGACGCCCAAAATCGACCAGAAGGATCCCTGATAAGGAACACCGCGTGAGCTCTAGGAGGTAGTCCTGGCCAGGCTACCTCCACTGCGGAAATAGAGGACACGGGGGAATGCCGAGGGCATTTTGCAACGAGGTATATCGGTGGCGGAAGAGATTCCCGCCGCCTAGAAGAGCCTGCAACCCGTGTTCCTTGGATGTAAGGAGCTACAACCACCGCGGTGGATTTTTAATATTCGCGCGTAGCGAAAATAGGGATCTTTTGGTCGATGGGAAATCAATAGTCGATCGCCTGAGATGTGCGCTAAGTACCGGCGCCATGCGGTCTACTCACTCTGCGTTAGACTAGCGTCACAAGCACACGAGTGTAAATTTTGGTATTCTTTTCCTTTCACGTTCATAGCCAAAAATTCCAAGTTGCCTTTGTCAGTAAAACCCCGAGAGTTTAATAACTGATTAGCGAGTTGTTGGAGTGAGTGAGTTCCGAATTCCTTCGAGGGAATAGTCCCTTCACGTGGGTCCAAAAATGGACTTTGAGAGAGAAAGAGGACAGTTCGTGGCCTGGCTGGAGAACGGTAAGCGTTAGCCATTCGTACTCAGGATAATTCATATCCGGCAACGGCTATCCGCCATATTGCCATAGATTAAGCCACGAGGCTAATTAATATTCTTGGGATCGAATTAAGCCGATCTCCGAAGGGTAGGCCGTCACCAGTGTCCCTTTGCCTTAGATTTTGTAGTTCGAGTCTTTATTATTTTTTTTTTTTGGAGTAATTATTCGCGTAATTAATAATTGAGTCAAGTGCGTACCTGTAGTACACGAGTACGACAGAGACAGAACGAGTCGGTCACTGTCGCTCTCTCTTCCTCCTGCGGGGAGAGACGTAACTCGAGGCTTAGCCGAGAGAGATAGTTGTTCTTCGCGGTAGAATTTAGGGTTCATTATTTCACTTTCGTAGTTAATAAATTCAGTAAATTATCCGCAGAGTTAGTTTAAATGAGTTGTAGGAAAAATCTGTAAATAGTTTGTAAAGAATAAGCTCATCGGAGCACTTGTACAACGGGAGACTTCGTCTCTCGGAGACGAGCTAGTCGTCGGAGTACGACCTGAGACTGAGTAACTCATAATTAGTTATTATTTTATCGTTATTAATTAGTCATCAATTCGGCTCGTAGCCTATATTTAATAAATTAGTAATTTAGTTAGTATTGTCCAGCGAGGACTTGATTTGACGAGTTATATATTATTTTTTTGCATGAATTCTTTTTATTTGTTATTGCTCTCCTACGTGGAAGCTAGTAGTTTGATTTTTTTTTCTATTGTAAAACTCGCCAAACGTGGCCAGGTCACTCTTACACGACCTGTAGTCGATTTATACCCGCTGGGGAGCACCCCCGGGTACTAGTATTATTATTTTTATTTTTTTGATACCATTTTTCTGGAATAAATTTTATTTTCTTCGTTAAATTCAACTTCACCGAGTCGTTAATACGCCCTGCTAATCCTTCAATTAATCCCGACCCCTCTCCGCGGTACTGACGCTAGCCGGCGCTCAAGTATCTGTAGTTTGTTTTTTTTTTTATTAGTAAGATTTTCAGAAATTGGCGATTATAAGCCTGGCGCCCAGCATCTTTGTTTTATTATTAATTTTCAGTTGGCCAATTGTCGAGTGGACGGTTCTCAGACTAGCTTTCCGGTCTGGTCTGAGGACCAGGAAAAATCCACGTCGCAAATTATGAATGAATTCAGATATTTCATTCGTTGACAAAAGTGTCACGAATTGCCCCGTACCTTGTCACGATTTACCCCGGTATTGGGGCAATTCGTGAAACGAGACAGAGTATGACATTAGTTGTTCTACTTTGGAAGTAATGCGATTAAAAGACACAAGTAAAATTTCTCTTAAAACTAGAAAGTTGAGGGATGACAAAACAGCTGATACATATCCTGATGTCAAATAACTGATTTCAGAAAAAATTCAAAACAGAAAAATGTCACGATTTGCCCCGGTCTCCCCTATTCGGTGATGTGATACTCTCTCCCTCTCTCGGTGAGTACTGCCTGTCACGATTCTTGATCGCTCTCCCCAAGTTTGGCTTTTCTCTGCCTCAAAGTGCCTTCGGGCCTCTTTGCTTTACAGAATCCTTGCACGCTACTAGTTGCAATTGCTCCTGGATAATTTTCTACCTGTGGGAGGGCTACTAACGTTTTGTTTGGTCGCTATTAAAACGTGCAAAACCTTAACCTAACTTTGGACTAAGGCTGGCTACTTCGTTTACTGCTGATTACGTTGCCTGCGCATGCGCGCCTACGCTGTCGTTCTCTCCATCCCAGCTGTCATCTGGCGTCCCTGCTAGCGAGCTCCATCGCCTGGCAACAACAACACTGCTGACCACATTCCACTACTACGTCGCGGCGCGGCTGCTTTAAACTCGTATGTCACCTCAATGCTTCAGGTGTCGCAGAGGGATTGCTGGCGACGTTCTAACCTGCGCTGAGTGTAAGCGTGAGTTCCATCCAGGCTGTGCTGCCGCCTATCTACTATATAAAACTGCCAGCCAGTGCTGTACAATTAGTATAAATAGTATCATTAGTCCAAGTGGTCCTGGTGTACCTAATGCCGATGGTACCCAACCAGTGTCTGATAGCTTGACCTCTCATACCTCGTTAAACATGGATAACACCCTTATTGAAAGAATGGTGGACGCCATAAACCGTACTAATGACACCAATAGACAGCTCTCGGCACTGATCTCACGCCAAACCGACATAAATAGCGATATTGCAGCCAAACTCGATTGTCTGCCCTCTTTGGTTGCTAAAGTAGATAAACATGATGACTTGATTGCCCGTCTCGAGGCTACGAACGTGCGCATTCTGCACGAACTTGAGACCCTTAAGGCACCTTCTGCTGTGGATCCCTCTCTCCTCACCGCTGAGGTCATTCTAGCTGGCGTTCCGCTCTCTATCCTGGATGGGCCTAGGGTCGTCGTCCAAAAGGTACTTGCTGCACTTGGGGTCCCAGAATTAATTAGTGAGGTTCTGGATATCCGGCCAGTTGTCAACAGGGTTACCTCCGCAGTGGGTGAGTCCCTTGGAGCTTCGACATCCTCAGCGGCTTCGACATCCACCGCGAGTTCGTCATCTTCCGTGGACCTTGCCTCTTCTACAGCCCCTAACAACTACAGGTCACTTATTATTACCCTGCGCTCTGCGTCGGTTCGTGACCATGTTATCGCCATGAAACGTGCGAAGGCTGTCTTACCTGCCCGTGATGTCTTTCCGCAATACCTGGGTACTAGCAGAATTTACATCAATGAGTTTCTCCCAGCGGCCACTCATGCTCTGCTCCGTCGTACAAAAGCGAAAGCTTCCGCAATGCATTACAAATACGTCTGGGTTAGATCTGGTGCGATTCGTGTGCGCAAGGCAGATGGTGCACCTGTCATCATTATCAAATCTGACGAGGACCTGGCCAAACTATCCTGACTGTCTCCTGACCGGTCAGTCCTGCGTTCCGCCACGCTACCTTGTGTTAGTATACTGCAATTTAATGCTACTTCGCTGCTCCCGCATTTTAACCTTCTTAAGGCACATCTAACCACTCGGTTCTATCACATCATCTCTATTTCCGAAACCTGGCTCAACGCTCGTACATCGGATAGCCTAATCCAGCTAGAGAACTATACGCTCATCCGGAATGATAGGGAAGGCAAGTTGGGTGGTGGCGTGGCGTGTTTTATTCACACATCACTGAAAGTCAAAGTGCTCGCTGCTTCTCCTGGCCCGTTTTCCAATGCTCCGGAGTTTTTAATCCTCGACTTGCGTTGCGGCAATGATAAGCCTCTTTTATTTGTCTCTATGTACCGTAGGCCCAAAGGCCTCCTTTTTAATGATTTTATCAATACTTTTGCGCAGTTCTCCTTAGCCTACGACAACATAGTTATTAGCGGCGACCTTAACTGCAATCTACTTAGCTCTAATGTTGAAGCGGTGTTCTTGCGTGAGCTGGTCTCGGCTCAAGCCTTGCATATTGTCAACTCCGGTGCTACCTACCATACGGTCACGTCCGATTCTTGGCTCGACGTCTTTATCACTGATGACCCAAGTAAGGTTTGTCGCTTTGCCAAGTCTGATGCACCATTTATCGCTGGCCATGACATGATCGAACTCTCCTACCGGCTGGTTGTGGCTCGACCTTCCGTCAAAACCATTTCCTGTCGCAATTATAAAAACTTCTGTGCTGCGCCTTTTCTGGATGAGCTTGTGTGCCGGCTTTCATCTGATGGTGTCGACACACCTCCTGAGAGCACCTGTAGCGTCGATCAGCTTGTAACCTGCATCAGCAACTCAATTACCGCTGCGGCAGACAATCACGCCCCTGTGACGACCTTTCAAGTCTCGAAGCCCCTTGCGCCCTGGCTAACAGAAGATCTTAGGGCTAGGATCCGTAGAAGGAATGCACTCTTTAAGCATGCGAAGCGGTCAGGCAGCGTCTTAGGCTTCGCTATCTATAGACAGTTTCGCGGTAAGCTCTCCGTGGATATGCAGGCGGCTGCTGAAGGCTATGCACGGCGCCGCCTCTCCTCCATCTCTGACCCCTCCAAACTGTGGCGTGAACTTGCCAACTTAGGACTTGTCAGGCCCCGCCTTACCTCCCCATTCGCGTTTTTTACTGCGGACACCATGAATGTGGCGTTTGCGGCATTCTCCAACGGTGACCCAGCGCTCTCCTCTTCAGTATTTGCTCAGTTTCTATCTTCTGCGAGTGACCCACCACGAACTAAGGCTACGTTTGATTTTTCTCCGGTAAGTGCTATGCACATCACGAGGCTGGTCAAGTCCTCTACAAAGCCAACGCACGCGATAGGTCCGGATGGCATATCGTCGTACATTATTCTCCAGGCGCTCCCCTGTTTGGCCTCTGCTTTGGCCATACTATTTAATAGTGGTTTCCATCATGGGTACTTTCCGGCGTGCTGGAAGAGAGCTTTTATCTGCCCCTTCATTAAGTCCAACCCTCCTCAGTCGCCGTCTGACACTCGCCCTATCGCACACCTATGTGAGTTAGCTAAAATATATGAGCGTGTTGCTCATGAGCAGATACTAGATTTTGTAAAGAGCAATGACCTTTATGACCGTCAACAGTCAGGCTATAGACGTGGGTTCAGTACTCAAACTGCATTACTCCGGCTATGCCAGGATGTTAGGCAAGCAGTGGATGATAGGCGCCTGACTATTCTAGTGCTGTTTGATTTTAGCAAGGCCTTCGACACCATAGGGCACCTCCCCTTGCTGATCAAGCTTAGAAACTTGGGTTTTTCTAACAATGCCTTATGCTGGATCTTTACTTATCTCACAGGGCGGTCCCAGGCGGTGGTTGATGAGCACGGTGTCCCTGCTGCCTGGCTGGCTACGTCCACTGGGGTCCCTCAGGGCTCAGTTCTGGGCCCTCTGCTATTCTCACTTTTTATAAACGACATCGGTGCAGGCTTGCGGCACTCTAGTCACCTCATCTTTGCTGACGATACTCAGATCTATTTGTCGTGCCTACCATCTGAGTTGGTGGATGGCCTTGCTAAAATCACGCATGACGTGGACGTAATTGCCACCTACGCGGCCTCGAATGGACTTAAACTTAACCTGTCTAAATCTAAAGTTCTAATTCAGGGTAGCGGCACCTACATCAATCGACTCGACCTGCTTAACCTCGCTCCCATCACTGTAGAGGGGACCGCTTTGCCATATGTCGATGAAGTACGTAATCTAGGTGTTTTTATGCGTGCTAACCTGTCCTGGCGAGGCCACGTTGTAGCCACCTCCAATAAAGTCAACTATGCGCTCCATAGGCTCAAATATCATCGCAATGCGCTCTCCTCCGAGCTGAAAGCATCGCTTGCTGTCTCGCTTATCTTTCCACTCTTAGATTATTGCTGTCTGGTGTACAACGACCTGTCAGGAGAGCTCAATCTGGTCCTCCAGCGCCTTGCAAACCAAACTATTAGATTTATCTTTAATTTACGTAGAGATGAGCATATCACTCCCTATCGTAGGCAACTTGGATGGCTGACTGTGCGTTCTAGAAGGCTTTACTTTCTAGGTATTATGACCTTTAATATTATTGGTGGTGTCTCCCCTGCTTACTTGTCTGAGATGTTCACTCGCGCTGAGCCGACCACCGATCGCTCTCTGCGGCCAGGCACGGCAAAGTTCTTCTTCACCCCTAGTCACCGTACGACCATTTTGCGGCACTCGTTCCGTCTATCAGCCATATACTTCTGGCACTCCCTGCCTGCTGAAGTTGTTTCTTCCACGTCCTTAGGTATGTTTAAGATGCGACTGTTTTCCCACCTTTTTGCGTCCGATACGGCATCCTACTGATTACTGTTTAATGGCTACTGTAGGTTTCTTACTTCACCTTGCGCTACTGCCTGTATTTGCGTTTTAGTTCTAGTTATATTCTTATATTACTATTTTTATACTGCTTTATAGCCTATGCTTAGACTACTTTTATTACATTGTTCATGTGTTTTGCCGATTTTTATGTTCCACTTTCATTATGCATTTATGTACTGTGGTTCCTGTTCTATTACTGTTCTCTCCCTGTGCACCTTGCCTGTTCTTATCTCTATCTAGCTCGTATGTCTACTACTACTTTTTACGCTTAGTACATACTTTATTTTGTTATTTCTGTCTTATTACATTTAACTCTCTGTAAGATTTGTTTATTTCTGTCTTATTTTTAGATTCACTCTTAGTTCTGCTAGCTCTATTGTACTACTTATATTTTAAATTTCCATATCATGTCTTGATGTATACCATTTTGCCCCTAGGTACCCCAGGGCATTTAATAAACAATCAATCAATCAATGTGTGCATCACGGCCTGATGTCCAACGAAAAGCGAACGCACGCATTCAGAGAGCGGCTGAGGACAAGATCTTGTTCGTTGGGTATATCGAGATATGTCAGGCAACAATAATCGAGATGAGGTAACACGAGCGCCGAAACTAGTTGCGCCCTTAAGGTATGAGAGAGCAGATTTCTACATAGCTTGAGCTGATAGACAATGCCATTTATTTTCTTCGCAATCCTTGTTGTGTTGGCGCTCCAAGATAAGGTTCTGCTGATGGTTATACCGAGACAAGTCACATCAGTGGAAAAGGGTATGTTCGCGTTACCGACAACATCAGGAGGGAGGTTGTCAAAGATGATGTTTGCGATAAAACGCCGTGTACCAATGACAATAGATTTGGTTTTTTCATTGTTTAAGAGAAGACCTAAATCGTTCGCCCAGGTGGAAATGGCCTTGATATCCTCGTTTACCGCCCTGATACTCTCTGCAAGGTCCGCAGGATTGCAGTGCAAGTAAATTTGCAGATTCACAGCGTAGAAATTGTAGCTGCAATGTCTGAGGATGTTATTAAAGCCGTGGAGGTATAACACAAACAAGAGAGGTCCGAGTACCGAGCCCTGAGGAACCCAATTCTTGATATTCAGCCACTCATATTGAGCCCCTGTATGGCGGTCGAGCGTAGATTGTTGTCTCCCTGAGAGATATGAACAGAGCCAGCGCAACGTAGACTGGGCGAAATTGAGCGCACGAAGTTTTCCGATGAGTTTCTCATGCCGAACGCGGTCAAAAGCCTTGGAAAAGTCAAAAAGTACCAGAATGGTGACCTTGCGTGAGTCCCCCGCCCTTCGAACATCCTCGAGCACACGGAGAAGCGCTGTCTGGGTATTATGACCGGCACGGTAGGCAGGGGATCGAGCAAGTTATGCTTGTGAAGGTGGTCCATTATCTGATCAGCCACTATCTTTTCCAGGCACTTGGACAGAGTGCAGAGAATGGAGATTGGGCGGTACTCATTCGCATTAGCAGGGGATTTGACCTTGGGTAGAGGGCAGACACGAGCACACTTCCATGAGGTGGGAAACAACCCTGACATGAGCGCGTAGGAGAAAAGGTGATGGATCATAGGCCGTATGCAAGGGAGGGCTAGTCTGATCATAACGATTGAGAGTTCATCAACTCCAATGGCTGAAGACTTAGAGTGGTTCATGGCCTTGTCAAGTGTGTCATAGCTTATGTCAAGAAAGTAAAACTTATCATCCCTGTACTCGGGTTCTCCAAGGTAGTAGGTAGGCGGATGTTCATAGGTCGGGTCATCGCCAGCAGATGCAAAGTATTCGTTAAGACATGTCACTGAGGTAGCAAGTGGGAGGGTGCAGCCGCGTTATTTTATGAGTTCCAGGCCACGTAGTTCCTTCCAGGTGAAGGCAGCACTAGTCCGAGCCGAAAAGATGCGGTTATAGTGCTCCGCTTTGGCAGTTCTAATCATGGATTGCAGCGAGTTTCTGAGATGTTTGAATCTGTTATGTGCGTCCGGTATGCGTCTTCTTCGCCATACCCTCCTCGCTAAGTCCCTGGCTCTCATTCCTGTTTTGATCTCAGCTGTTAGCCATGGAGCAGGTGCCCTTTTGGCTTTCACTTTCGTGAGTGGAGCGTGTGTGTCCAGACAGTGCGTGAGGTTATCGTTGAGTATAGACAGTTTATGTTCTAAAACATTTGTGTCGTAGAAAACGCCCCAGTCCATACTGGCTAGCTGCGTTAGGAAGGCAGTAGCATTGAAGAGCCTGAACTCGCGCGGAGGAGGCCTGTCGATTTTCAGGTTGTATTTGACATATATGAGGTCGTGTGCTGAGAGGAAAGGAACTCCGTGTTGTCCATAGCCTTCGAGCATGTTTTTGTCGTCGATGATGCAGATGTCGAGTAGGGTGGATGCGCCGCGTACATGGTGTGTTGGCTCATAGGGAACTAGATGTAATGGCTGATCTACAATGGTCGCTAAAACGCAAGGTCGCAGGTCGCATCGCCCATCGCAAACAGCATACATGCAAAGACTTTGTATGCATGCATTTGTTCGTCGCAACCTTCTTGTGATTGTGACCAGCGATCTTGCGTTTCAACGACCATTGTAGATCAGCCATAAGTCAGACGCTTCTACGACCGTTACGCAAGTGTGTGCTGTCATGCGAGATGGTATTAAGGTCTGTATTGAAGTCGCCGAGTACAACTGAGTGTTGATATAGTGTGCTATGTTGAAGAAATAAGTCCTCGAATTCTGCTAGATAGCCGGCATGTGGTGGTCGGTATACAGCGCCAACAAGCATCTTCGAGCAGTTTGGTATAGTTATTTCTGCCAGTAAATATTCAGGTTTTCTGTCATGGTTGCCTCCCGAGTCCGCTAAGATCCGCGCTCGCAAGGACGAATGCACATATATACCGACGCCTCCGCCCCCACGGTTAAGTCGATCGCATCGCAGAAGGCAGTAATTTTGTAATCTTACATAGTCATCAGATATTTGAGAAGTGAGCCAGGTTTCGGACATACATATGATGTGATAGAAATTGTTGGTGAAGAAGTGGCGAAACTCATCCAGATGACATTCCGTTATTTTTAGCTCCGATCTGTTTTTAGCGGCTTGAGTGAAGTTACAGCTTCCTTTACTCCGACGGAGCAGGCCTCAGTAATTTGCGAGCTTACTGCCGCGTTGAGGGAGGTTTTGAAAGCGTCCCTTATACTAGCAATGCACGTGCGCGTGATCTCATTCTGGGCAGAGGTTACTGCTTCGGCACACCTATCCTTTTCCAGTACGTCACCCACTATAGTTGAGTACGCTGCAAAGACCGTGTTAAATGCAGTTTGGTAGTACTGAAAAGCTTCTTGCAATGCGGACTTCTTATCGACGGATTCCTTGGAGCTGCGAATAAATTTTACTATTTCCGTGTCATATGCGAACAGCCTCGCGCGCATGGATTTGCTATCGGAGGATGAGAGCGGTAGATCTCGTGCCGTCACAGTCGTATCGTGCAACTGTGATTGCCGGGGAGACCCGAATGACAGTGAGAGCGGTGGCAAGGGGGTGAGCCAGGTGTCGTCGGTAAAGACATCGCCCACTACACGTCGGGCAGCCCTCACCGCGCCCCGCGGCCCTCAGACCGCAACAAGCACAGATCCAGCAAGCGATCGATAAAGCAGATCGAACCGGGATTATCCGAGCCTGCGCCAGGCTGTAGCGCACGATAGATCTAGGCCGTGTTCGACGGCCTCTTCATTTTGATGAATCCCTTCAAAATGATGGGAGCGCACGCGCGGAACGTACCTGCTGCTGCGCGAGACCGGCACATGCGCATTTACATTAATGCAGCCGATCGGAAGTAGCAGAGCAGCCACAACCTGCTTCACCTCGCAGCTGTCATATTCCTAATAACCTAAAAGTTCATTAAATACTTTTAGGTTATTCAATGAATGAATAAATAATTTTAATTCTTCAGGTTAACCCTAAATTGAATAATATTATTATAAGAATACCATATTAGAGGACCACGATGATGGGGTTAACCTTTAAAATTAAAATTATTTATTCATTCATTAAATAACCTAAAAGTATTCAGTAAATTTTCACGCCGAATACATAACCACAAGACTTACAATTGCATGAATGTTATTATTATAGGTTAGCGACTTACAGAATTCAAAGTGCCCAGAGTGATCTTTAGACGATGTACATAATTTGGTGTAGAGGACGACGATGACTGGGTTAACCTGTATTGTGATCATGAGAATAGCGAGGAAGATGATAACGAAAACTACTAAGATGATAACGAAAGTCTTACACTCAGCGTCTTACTGTTTGAAGGGCTACGGAGCAAGCCTAGATGGGTCGATGACTGGGAAAACTGCTTAACAATAATACAAACTAATAATAATAATATAAGCGAGGGAGATGATAACGAAAACTGAGATGATAACGAAAGTCTTACACTCAGCGTCTTACTGTTTGAAGGGCTATGGATCAAGCCTAGATGGGTCGATGACTGGGAAAACTGCTAAACAATAATACAAACTGCTAATAATAATATCACTCTTCTCGTACAATTAGCATTATCATTTCTGAATATTTTATTATAGTAATCTATGGAGATTACCAGATGAACTATAAGACCAGTAACACCTATAACTCAGTATTTTTTAATTTCAAATACTGTTTAATAAGGCTGCATTTTTCTTTTTCCACAGCTAACTTCTCCTCTTCGAGTTTAATTTTCTTTTTCTGTATCTCTAGTTTTTCTTGCTCCCTTATCTTTCTCTCTTCATTATCTTTGCTAATACTATCCCTAAATTGCCAATTGTGTTTATATGTTTCCATCCCATGGGAAGTACCAGATGTGTTGCTTCTCTTATCTTCCGTTTGTCTTAGGTCTTGTTGTAGTCGAGGTTCTTGTTGTAGTCGAGGTTCTTGTTCTTCTTCTCCCTTATCTTTCTATCTTTCTCCTAATTCACGACCATCATTTATCCGAAACATGCGATTGAAGACATGTAAGCGTCTGTCAACGACGTCCTGATTTTCATCACCATTTTCACCATTTTCACCATGATCGTCAATGTGACGATGTTCACCCCCATCTACATCATCATCATAGTGTTCTTCAGCACGATTTCCATCACGATTATTGTCATCATCGCAGCTTTCATCTGAACACTGCTCCGCATCTTCTGAGATGCAAATATTATGCAGTACACACGCTGCCATTATACATCGTACAATAATATCCATGCGGAGATTATCTAATCGTATTAATCGTCTGAATTTCCCTCGCAACAATCCAAATGCTTGTTCTACTTTGACACGAGTGGACGCATGCCGGTAATTAAACAATCTTTGTCGTCGATTTAGACGACCATTATCACGGAAGGGAGGGATGAGCCATGGTAGATTGGGATAAGCTGAGTCACCAAGAAGAAAGTAGTTTCCGAAAAATTCTGGTTCCTCTAAAGCCTTTTCATATAAAGGTGATCTTCGCAAAACCCTAGCGTCGTGCATTGAACCAGGTTCACCGATATAGACATCGCTGAAAGTTTTTTTGCTTGTCACGACAGCTTGTAAAATGACACTGTGATATCTTTTACGATTCACGTAATCTTCTTGATGCTCAACCGGTCGTCGAATGCGTACATGACATCCGTCAATAGCACCAATAATTCCATGAATATTTCGAATTCTGGCAAATGAACGACTGACCGCTTGCTTTTCGTCTTCTTCCATTGGAAATCGTATATATTCTTCCACCAACGAGTTCAGAAAGTCGAGTGTTTTTATCAGTATACGGTGAGCTGAACTTCGCGATAAATTAAATCTGTCTGCGACTTGGCGGAAGGTTTCGGTATTTGCTAGATACCATAGTGTCATTAAAAAAGCCCGTTCATGCGTCACTGTTTCTTCATGCCCTTCATTAATTAAGTGGAAATTTGTTAGTTCAAACCGATCTGAAAATTGAATTAAAATTAAATATTTTAACATTTAAGGCCTGTTCAGACCAGCCGGAATCTTCCGGAACAGAAGGAAACGGAAGAGTACGGAACCGAAGTGATGGAAGCGTCTGGAAGTCCGTGGAAGCATCAGATGTTTTCTGATTGGGCGAACGATATTCATTTAGTCATTGAAAACATCTGATTGCTTCCACGGACTTCCACACGCTTCCATCACTTCGGTTCCGTACTCTTCCGTTTACTTCTGTTCCGGAAGATTCCGGCTGGTGTGAACAGGCCTTTATTCGTTCTTTTTTTTTTTTTATTTTTTCTTTTTTTTTATTTAGTATTTAATATATTTTTTTTTATTCTTGTTTTTTTATTTTTTAGTATTTTTTTTTTAATATTCATTATTATTAAATTATGATTTGATGATCATGAAAATGATGAACACATTAGTTATTATTTACCTATCAAATTATACACAGATTGTCGTTTGAGCCTAAAATGACTTTTAAATTCGTCCTCAGCGTACAAAGGCACCGTATTTTCCACATAGTTGGTCACATAAACTCTTCTCCTACGCATCGGTACTTCATCCTCATCTGATGAACCTGAGTCAGTTGAATAATCCAGTTCGGGATAAGCATCCTGGAATGGTGCATCAAACATCCAGTCCTTCCAAATTAAATGTTTTTATAATTATACCATTATTTTTAGTAGATTGCAGATATAACAGATTAGCAATCTTTCAAATTACTCCGATGCATTTACAAACCTCAATTATTGCTTCTACTGCATTTTCGACCATATCAATATTTTCCGCCGGCAAATTGTTCTGCATTTTTAAAATGAAAAGAATATAAAAAATTTGCTAACGCTAAAGGTTAAACTGTCTAACGCTATATTTATTTCTGAATAAATTGCACTTCGTTATTTGTGTACATTAATTATTGTACCCTCCTAACGACCGACCACTTGGAGTAGTGTTGAGGTGGCCAAGAGTCCAACGCAGGAAATTGTTTAAAAATTTGAATGAATAAAACAATATAACAATTGACCATTTTCAATGGCTTCCTAATTCTCACCGTATATGGTTTAAACTAAAAGAAAAAATGTCGCAACAAATTATGATGAAACATATTTTTTGGGATCCAGAGTGCCAGACCAGTTATCCTTTGTTGATTACCAAAGACTTGCAGAAGAGAATACAAACAGGTAAACATATAATGAAAATTAATTTAAAACTGATGAGAAACCATCTGTTTTCAATGCTGGTACTTCAATTACATAGTTTCAATTGCATTCCAGATCAAAATTTTGCCATGCAGATGTTCGTCGTAGCCAAAAAGCATCACACAAATCTTCGTAATAAAAAAAAAATAGAGAACGACAATAATAGCCCCAATCAGACACCTCAGACAAAACATAAAAATTCTGATCATGACGAACCTGAATCCCTTGAACAAGAACCTCGACTACAACAAGAACCTCGACTACAACAAGAACCTAGACTACAACAAGAACCCCGACTACAACAAGAACCTCGACTACAACAAGAACCTCGACTACAACAAGAACCTCGACTTCAACAAGAACCTCGACTACAACAAGAACCTCGACTTCAACAAGAACCTCGACTTCAACAAGAACCTCGACTACAACAAGAACCTCGACTACAACAAGAACCTCGACTACAACAAGAACCTCGACTACAACAAGACCTAAGACAAACGGAAGATAAGAGAAGCAACACACCTGGTACTTCCCATGGGATAGAAACATATAAACACAATTGGCAATTTGACAGCACTAAAGCCCTCATCCAAAGTTATGCTTCTCACCTTGATGAATTGTATCATCCAACACAGAGGAGGCATTTCTGGGCCAATGTTTCGAATGACTTGGTGAGCCAGAAATGGACCGTAACTAAAGAGTTGTGTCAATCCAAATGGAATAATTTACTGAAAAGTTATAAACAATGCAAGGATAAAACTGGACGTGGTCCTTCCAGATTTCATTTTTTTGACGATATGGATGAGATTCTCGGGAGTAAGCCATCGAACTCATCATCAGACACGTTAAGCTCATTGAAGAAAACAAATCAAAATCAAGGAAATAACCAAGGAAATTGTACCACTGGCGACGAAAAAAGACTTCAGAAAAAAGAAGTGAAAACTGGAAAACTAAAAAGGAATAGTATCAGCAAAGATAATGAAGATAGAAAGATAAGGGAGCAAGAAAAACTAGAGATACAGAAAAAGAAAATCAAACTCGAAGAGGAGAAGTTAGCTGTGGAAAAAGAAAAATGCAGCCTTATTAAACAGTATTTGAAATTAAAAAATACTGAGTTATAGGTGTTACTGGTGTTATAGTTATTCAGAATTGAATTATTATTAATAATATTATTATTATTATTATTAGTATGATGTTATAGTTCATCTGGTAATCTCCATAGATTACTATAATAAAATATTCAGAAATGATAATGCTAATTTTACGAGAAGAGTGATATTATTATTAGCAGTTTGTATTATTGTTTAGCAGTTTTCCCAGTCATCGACTCATCTAGGCTTGCTCCGTAGCCCTTCAAACAGTAAGACGCTGAGTGTAAGACTTTCATTATCATCTCAGTTTTCGTTATCATCTCCCTCGCTATTCTCATGATCACAATACAGGTTAACCCAGTCATCGTCGTCCTCGACACCAAATTATGTACATCGTCTAAAGATCACTCTGGGCACTTTGAATTCTGTAAGTCGCTAACCTATAATAATAACATTCATGCAATTGTAAGTCTTGTGGTTATGTATTCGGCGTGAAAATTTACTGAATACTTTTAGGTTATTTAATGAATGAATAAATAATTTTAATTTTAAAGGTTAACCCCATCATCGTGGTCCTCTAATATGGTATTCTTATAATAATATTATTCAATTTAGGGTTAACCTGAAGAATTAAAATTATTTATTCATTCATTGAATAACCTAAAAGTATTTAATGAACTTTTAGGTTATTAGGAATATGACAGCTGCGAGGTGAAGCAGGTTGTGGCTGCTCTGCTACTTCCGATCGGCTGCATTAATGTAAATGCGCATGTGCCGGTCTCGCGCAGCAGCAGGTACGTTCCGCGCGTGCGCTCCCATCATTTTGAAGGGATTCATCAAAATGAAGAGGCCGTCGAACACGGCCCTAGCTATGTTTATGGGCGCAAGGCGCGTGCGCAAGACGAGAGAGAGAAGAAGGTTGAGAGACAACTGAGTGATGACAGGTTACAGAAAACAAAAGTCAGGTTAGGAAAGAGAAAAGCCAATGTTTCGCATGAGAGGTTAGAGAAAAACACCTACCCGAATATCCCGTAGATGGAGGATAGCGAGAGGAATCCCACAAGCACAAGTATGTCACCAACGAGAAGGTATGATCCACCACAGAATCAAAGGAAACCAGAGGAAGCAACTGACACTCTCGCTCGACTCAAAAGAGAGAGAGATTTTTTGATTGATTGCTTTTATTAGCTATAAGCTACAACTGTGTCTTACCCACACAGCACATATGACGGATTTACGTCCATAGAACGTTTCTTTGCGAACGTTTATTGTATTTTGAACTATAACGTTCAGGAGACGTCCCAAATGAAACGTTTATATGATTGTCCGAGGGACGTTGATTGGACGTTCGTCTTAAGCTTGCTCAGCGCCCCTCGAGGCAGCGCCTCGAGCGTCTGGCCGCCACGCTGCTAGTTTGTTCCGTGTGTCCGTACTAGTAGTTTCGTGCAGTTACTAATATAAAACGTAAAACGTGAGGGCGTATTGAAACGTAAGTATCAACTCAAATTAATTTACGTACGTAAACATTCTGGAATCGGAGTCGGTGCACTATAATATCTTGTGTACTCAACATTCGCGATTTTGTACCGACCAGAAAATGAGGTTATGTAGCGTCACCTCGTCTTTGTAGATTTCCATGCATTCATAATACTTTCATTACGTATATTTAAGTCAAGTTTCTAATAGAGATTTTTGATCTTTTTCTCCAGGTCGATATAGGTGGTCTAATCTATATAATCAAGACCGGTTTCGTCGGGTGGGGGTTCGATGGGCTCGAACCATCTCTGAGAAAAAATGAGCAGACGGCGAAAATAAAAAACTAATATAAAACTATACAATAAATATAAATGTATAAAAAGTAAAAATATATATTCCTCTGTTCTCTGTACTTATATTTGTTCACATAGAAATATGTACATACCTACCTATCATTTGAGAAAAGTTCGATGACCGATATATTCCTTCATTATCTATGTACAAGGTGATTCGGAATTCGAGACGAATATTCAATAACGTGAATCCTTGTCAAAATTCATCTCGGAAGTTCCTTATAGCCATTTATCTGAAAAACGACTTTTTTCATCAAAGAGAAATAAACAAATTAAATTTTTTTTGTCTTCAACTTGCATATTTTTTTTAATGAAAAAGTCGTTTTCCAAAAAAATGGCTACAGAACTTCCGATTTCAATTTTGACAAGGATTCACTCTTTAAAATATTCGTCACGAATCCTGAATCACCATGTATAACCGGTTCTTCTCAAAACGCGTCTTATTTGAAACGTTCTTTCAATGTCTCAAATGGGACATCATATAAACGTCTCAAATCGGGACATTGGACATGTCTGGGACGTTAAAGGAACGACTAAACTGTGATGAAATGGGACGTCCGCACGCTAGAAGAAACGTTTTATGAACGTCCCAAAAACGTTTCTGTGTTGTGTGGGTATGTTCACAGAATATTCGTTTTCTTATCATAGTAATATAATATAATATGCCTTACACCTATTCACATCCATTCATGCTTCCCATATGTTCCTTCAAACACCATTTAAATCTTTCTATATTTTCTGCCTCCGTTATGTTAACCGGCAGTTCATTATACATCTTAAAACCTAAATATACTATCGACTTTTCGGCTGTTACTGTTCTCGTTCTTTTTATCGCTACTTTTTCATTGTTCCTCGTGTTGTATTTATGCGTTTCACTCACTGTTTGAACTTGCTTTCTCAGGTACTCCGGCGTAAGCCCATTTCTCATCCTGTACACTAACACACATACATTGAACTTCACACGTTGTTTTACACTCATTAGATCCAATACATACAACATATCCCTAATCGGAGTATACATATCTACCATCAAGATCGCTCGCATTGCCCGATTTTGCGTTCTTTGCAGTACAGTCATGCTTTCTTTGCTGCAGTTCAATAGCACCGAGTTACAATATTCATAATGTGACGCTATTATCGCTTTATATATCGTTACCCTTGTTTGTATGCTGAGAAATCTCTTTATTCTATTTAAGAATCCTATCTTTTTTACTACTTTCTTTGCGATATACCATGCATGCTCTCCAAATAATAGATGTTCGTCAATCATTATTCCTAAATATTTCGTTTTTCTCACTTCTTGTACAGTTTCGTTTCCTATCTTAATTACACATTTGTTTTTTACATTCAATTTTCTTGGATCATGGATCGCCATAAAAACAGTTTTTTTTTATATTAATTTTTAATGAGTTATAATTTAGCCATTCATACAGTTTCTTTAATCCTATGTTTAGTGTATTCTCTATAATCTCGAGATCTCCGTCCGATATATACATCATCATGTCATCGGCAAACAATTTACATTTACAGCCAACTTCCTTTAATCTTTCTACGACGTCATTAATATATAAAATAAATAAAATAGGTCCGAGTTTCGATCCCTGCGGTACCCCCGATTTGACTAGTATTTCTTCTGATGTAATATCATTATATTTCACTCTTTGGGTTCTATTATGCAAATATGATTCGAACCACTCTACTACTTTTCCACCTATTCTATATTTCTTCAATTTATCTATCATTACTTTCCTATTTATAGTTTCGAAAGCTCTTTTAAAAGCTATGAATACTACTCCGATAATCTTACTTTCATCCATTTTTATCCTCCAGTCTATTAATGTGTCCTGCATAGCCGTTTCACATGAACAACCCTTACGAAATCCGGACTGTTCGTCTATTATAATTTTATTGTCTTCTAGATATTTTATTAGTTGGTTTTTAACGAGTTGTTCTAAAATTTTTTCGTTCAGGGGGAGCGTGTTAATTGGTCTGTATTCCTCTGCCTTCTTGCTATTTCTAACTTTCGGTGTGGGGGTAATTATTGATGTCTTCCACTTTTGCGGAACTATTCCTTCCTGCATCGATCTATTTATCAAGTTCATTATCGTATTTTGATTACCTGTCCATAATGCTTTAATCATATCGACAGTGACATCGCCTTTCGTTCCTTTTTTTGGATCTAGATTTTTTATCACAGTGTTCATTTCCTGGTACGTTACTTCCTTGAATTTCTCTAATCTAACATTATCTTCCATTGGAATATTTACAAAATTATCCTCAAAATTATCCTCAGCCTCCCTCATATCTCCACCTATTTCTGTTTCTCTTACAATATCTTCTATGCTTGTAACAAAAAACTCATTCATTCTTTTTGCTATTTCTTCAGACCCAGTATACAGTACTCCTTCAAATTCCATTTCTGTTTTAACGTCGTTTGTTTTTTTATCACCGATCAGCTGCTTCAAGGTTCTCCACATTTTTTTGGGATCCTTTTTTTGCAGATCTATATTCTGTTCATAGTATAGTGTTCTCGTTTGCTCTTGTCATTTGAACAACTTCGTTTCTAATTTTCCGATAATCTTCCCATCCAGTCTGCGTTTTAGTTTCTATTGCTTGTTTGTATGTTCTATCTCTGTCTTTGCACATTTTTCTCACTTCCTCATTGATCCAGGGTTTATCAATCCATTTCGTGGCTACAACTTTTCGGACCGAAGGTGCTATTTCGTTCATCGTTTCTACCATATTATTTATTGTATCGTTAGCAAGTTGATGTATCGTCCTGTCGCCATTTTGTTGAATACTCATTTTATTCTCAAATATTTTGTTGAATTCACTCTCGGAAAATGCACTATAGTCCCTTTTATAAAAAATCGTTCTTCTGTTGTCCTGCGCTATATGATTATTTATTATAACTTTAATTATGCTATGGTCAGTTATCTTTGGAGTCGTCAGTACTTCTGTCCTAATATAAAAGTTTGAAAACACTAAGTCGATTATTGTCTCTGAATTATTTGTTATTCTAGTTGGTTTGTCTACATATTGCTCAAGTCCCACGGATAAAAGGTTGTTCAAAAGTCGATTCACATAATGATTGTCTTTGCTCACGTCCAAGTTAAAGTCCCCCATCATAATGAGGTGTCCTCTATCTATGACTTTTTCGCATTCACTTATTATTATTTCAATAAAATGTCCGTCACTTGTACTAGGTGAGTGGTACACGTTTCCAATAATAACACCTTCATTTTTATCTTGAATTTGTATTATGTTCAGCCATACATTTTGTTCGTTATTCTTACTTTCTATTATTTTATAATTAATTGCTCTTCTGATGTATGTCAATACTCCCCCTGTTCTATTATTTTCTGTATCAGTTCGTACTACTTGGTAATTGTTTATATTCAGTTCGTGATTGGCCACATCTTCTGTGATGTGTGTTTCCGTTAGACAAAGTATTTTCGGTTTTTGCTCGTTGATTAATTTTTCGATTTCATCCTTATGTTTAATAAATCCTTGCACGTTTAACATTAATATATGATTTTCTTTCTTTTGGCCATTATTTGTCTTCCTATAGTGTCGTCCTTGCGGTGTTAATTGCTATTCATTATAATACTGTACATTTCTACTTGCCCTCTCTAATAGTCTCTTATATACTGGACATCTATAGTATGTAGCTTCGTGGTCCACATCTACTTCCGATACATTATACTTTAGACACATTTTAGTACAATTTACACATTTTTTTAATTCTTCGTCGCAGTTTCTGCTATCGTGCTCCCCTCCACATTTTCTACAACTCAGTTCATTGTCACAGTCTTTCGCGAGGTGATTGTATCCATTACATTTATAGCATCTTAAGACGCTTACGTAGTCGAACAGCTTGCAGTTTTTGTATTATATTTTTATTTTCTCTGCTCTGACTAATTCTTTATGCGTTTTCGGATCCACTTCAAGTATCAGATTTGATTCGTTGTGATTGACTTTTATCTTTTTCACTATTCTCATTTTGTAATCGCTTTCTTCGTCATTTAAATTATTTTGTTTACTTATCCTTTTAACAAGTTCTTCTACTTCTATGTTGTCCATTCTTTCTTCTATTCCTATGACCTTTACTTTCGGTAGTTTCTTTTTTGTTTGGATTATTTTGTAGTCACTTCCTAGATTTTTTTCCAATTCGTTTCCCAGTCGTTCTTGATCTTTTTTTTTTTTTTTTGCACGTCTAGTATTACTTTTCCGTTTGAGCCTCTTATTACCTCGTCAATACCGATTCCTAGCTGCATCACGTCAACTTGTTTCCTAACCTCGCCTTCTGTGTCTTTGCACGTTTGTTTGTTTACTGGCTTGACCACTACGTACTCTCGATTACTGTTCCTCACTTTGTCTGCATATGTTAATGTGTCCTCTCTTTTTTTATCCATTTTATTATCTTGTTCTAGTTCACCCCCTTTCTTTTTTGTTCCCTCCCATCCCGTCTGTATTCGTTGTACCCCTTTGTTTATTTCCTCAATCATACTTTTTTTTTATCCCATCAAGAGAGAGAGAGAGAGAGTAAGAGTAAGAGTAAGCTTTATTTGGCGCTCTGGGACAAGTCCTCTCAAGCGCATTAACGATACAGTGTTAGCAGAAATCATACAGATAATTAAGTGGTAGTAGTAGTATTAGTAATTATCATAAGTATAGATTGAGGAAAATGAGTAAAATTAGATAGATACAATACTGTTATAAAAATTTGATAGAAGAATATAAGTTAAAAAATAAAAATTAATCAAAGCAAGGAAAAACTACAAAAACAGATATTCAAGCAACAGTAACCTAAGAGTACATAAATGGTAGATGAAATGCAGAAATTATAATAAGTAATAAGACAGAAATTTCGTCTGCAGACAAGTTCAAAAGGAGTACCCCCATTTGGTGACGTGGCTATAGGGAAAACTGCAGAAAAACCTATGCCGGGTACAGCAAAAATAGACCTCAGCTCGCTTCTGAGCATGAGCCACTATATGCCAACTTGAAGAGATGAGTGAAGAGTTTGGCTTTGAACGAATTTAGACTGTTCATGTTCCGAATTTCCGTGGGCAGTATATTCCAGAAATTTGGTGCTGCTGATCGAAAGGACTTCTTCAACATTTCGGTTCTACAGATAGGCACAATAAGATGGTCAGTTTGTGCTCTTGTGTCACGTGATAACGTCGGATCCCTGAAGACAAAGTACTGCGATAGGTAGTGAGGTGTTTTGGTCTTGAGTATGTTGAAAATCATGCACCCGAGGAAATATTTGCGTCTATCGCTGATCTTGAGCCATCCAAGCTTTTTGTAGTAAGGTGTAATATGTTCATCTCGTCTTAAATCGAAGATGAACCTCACGCATGCATTTAGGGCTCTTTCCAGGAGAAGATTTAGTTCGCCCGTCAAGGCCAGGTAAATGAGGCAGCTGTAGTCGATGTGTGGGAACACAAGTGTGGTTATAAGAAGAACCCTAAGTTCTTGGGGGATGTTTCTTCTATTTATCCGCAGCTGATGAAGTGTGCCGAAAATCTTCCTGACTGTGAAGTCGGTGTGTTCATGCCACTGTAATTTGTTCGTGATAGTGATCCCAAGACACTTTGTGTTCGTCGAGTATTGAAGGGGTTGCCCATGAACAGTGACTGGAGCTAGGCTGATAAGGTTGATCGTATTTATATGCCTAGTTGTTCCGATGACCATGACCTTTGTCTTATCTGCGTTTAGTAGAAGCCCTTTCTCAAGCGTCCACGCATAGAATGATGCCACATCTTCATTGACCTGTCGTATACCAGTTTCGAGTTCCGATGGTGCACAGTGTAGATAGAAAACCGTGTCGTCCGCGAAGATACTGTGATTGCAATGCCGTATCCTTTTCCTGAGATCTGAAACATAAATGGAGAATAGGAGGGGTCCGAGTTCCGAACCCTGAGGAACTCCATTCTCGACCTGAAGCCAATCTGAAATATTTTCCTGTCCATCCCGGACCGCCTGTTTTCTGTCAACGAGGTAAGAGCATAGCCATCTGAGGGCCGAGTTTGAGAAATTTAACTCCGTGAGTATCGAGAGAAGCACGTCATGTCGAACCCTGTCGAAAGCTTTCGAGAAATCAAAGAACACCACCACTGTTACCATTCTAAGATCTGCAGCCTTGCGAATGTCGTCCGTCAGCCGGAGTAGAGCAGTGTGCGTGCTGAAACCCTTTCGATACGCAGATTGGAAGGGGTCATGAAGGCCGTTTTTGTTGAGAAATTCCATGATTTGCTCTGTGACAATTCTTTCTAGGGCTTTAGAGAGTGAAGGAAGTATAGAGATTGGTCGGTAATCTCCGCATGAGGTAGGTGTTTTGACTTTGGGTAGAGGAGTGACGAGCGATTATTTCCAGTTTTCCGGGAAGATGTCCTGCATTAAGGAGAAGGTAAAAAGATGATGAATTTGAATCCTCAGACTTGGAAGGGCCAGTTTAATGACACTTATAGCTATACCATCCACACCTGTAGCTGGACCGAGAGCCAGGAAGAAAAACGACGTATGATTTGCGAAACTTTGAAACTTTTTGAGAAGTTAGCCAGTGTTATAAAGAACAGGGAAACGCAAGTATGGCGGCCCGTAGGTGTCGGCGTTGCGCTGCGCAATTTTTTGGATGTTTCAAAGAAAATTATGCACTTGGGGAATGAGCTAAAAGGTAATTCTTGTTTTATATCATTCATTCGATAGCCAGAGTATGAAGGAGTCGTATGCCATACCGATGCGGCGTCTCAAACTGTCCGCCATACTGAATTAAACTGGTCATTTTTTTTCATGTTCTCTTGAAATACTAGCGAAAAGCTAATTTTTTGACCAACGATTCAAAAAGATGTCTCATCACCGATTATGGCCATGCCATACCGTTCCGGTGTCCCTTAGTACACGCCATACTGATTCAAAGATGTCGAATTTTACACTAGTCCATGTATCATATGTATCGTATACATATATTTGACATCTTTGAATCAGTATGGCGTGTACTTAGGGACACCGGAACGGTATGGCATGGTCATAATCGGTGATGAGACATCTTTTTGAATCGTTGGGTAAAAAATTAGCTTTTCGCTAGTATTTCAAGAGAACATAAAAAAAATGACACGTTTAATTCAGTATGGCGGACAGTTTGAGACGCCGCATCGGTATGGCATACGACTCCTTCATACTCTGGCTATCGAATGAATGATATAAAACAAGAATTACCTTTTAGCTCATTCCCCAAGTGCATAGTTTTTTTTGACACATCCAAAAAATTGCGCAGCGCAACGCCGACACCTACGGGCCGCCATACTTGCGTTTCCCTGTTCTTTATAACACTGGCTAACTTCTCAAAAAGTTTCAAAGTTTCGCAAATCATACGTCGTTTTTCTTGCTGGCTCTCGGTCTAAGCGTTCGACCTAGAGTGATTCAGTGCCTTGTCTAGTATCCTAACAGAGATATCTTTGTGCTGTAATTGGGATCCTGAGATCCTTTATACAACTACGATTTGTTTAAGGATCCGTTGTCGAATTAGGAGTTGGAACTCGGTCGTACAAAGTGATTCAAGTTTATTAATGTATGAAGAGTTTACAAAAGGTGATTTACTACGTCTAACTGAGATCTGGCATAACCTGCCCTAATATCGGTCTTGATGTTCTGACGATGAGTATTATAATCATCGCTTATTTATTACGTATAAGGAGGTCGCCTTGTTTCTGCAATTGTTGTTAGTTGCGTCAAGCCTCGCACTTGCACATTCCAGAGTATTGCCAAAGTGTGTCTCAAAACATCTGGATTGCAACACCTTGATACTCTGGTTGCAACGTCCCTCCCCCCTTAGAGAGAAAAGCCCTTAGGATTTTCTTCTGAAATCAGACAAATCTGCTGGCTTGCGTCGTTGTGCGTACGCTTGCCTATTATGCTATATCTAGGTTAGTTTACATAGTGTATCCCGTTAACATATTTTTATATAATCGTTTCTTAATCTAGGTTAGTATGACCTATTTTCTATTTCATTTTTCTATCAGCTAAATTGTTTCAAATTTCTAGTTCCAAATTTCCTACTCGAGTCATATTATTCAATAAAAGGTTTCAATCGATTTACATGTACTCTGAGATTCTTCCTATTAACTTTTATGGTGTAGTTAACGTATGAGTTTACCTCTAGAATAGTATAAGGACCAATCCATTGAGATAATAGCTTCTTCGATCTTCCTCTGCGTACAGTCTCGTCGTATAGTAATACCTTATCTCCAACTTTGAACCCTTTTTCTTTGGTTCGTCGGTCGTACTCGATTTTTGACTTCTCCTTGGCTTCTTGCAGATTTTCTTTGGCTATCAGATTGCTGGCTCGCAATCTCTCTCGTAATTCTCGTGCGTAGTCGTCATAGGTGTACGTCGGTTCTGGATCCTTTTTCAGCGATGTTGGTAGTTCAGCTCGGTGTCCATACACCAGCTCGAATGGTGTAAATCTCGTTGCAGTGTGGGGCGTCGTGTTATATGCAAACATAGCATATGGTAACCATTCGTCCCAGTTGCTCTGTTCTTCGTTTATGTAATGTCTCAGATATTCAGCTAACGTCCTATGTGAACGTTCTAAGGCTCCATTGGATTCAGGATGATAGGCCGTCGTCTGAATCTTGTCGATCTTCAACAATTTACAAGTATCTTTGAAAACGTTACTCAAAAAGTTCGTACCTTGATCGGTGAGTATTCTCTGTGGTATTCCGTGTTCGCATACGATCCTGGTCGCAAATTCCTTAGCTACAGTGTTAGCTTCTTGGTTCGGAATAGGTATTGCCTTGCTGAATTTTGTTAGACAATCTTGAAACGTAAGGATATATTTATTTCCTTGTTCTGTTTCCGTCAGTGGTCCTACGATATCCAATGCACATTTCTCAAACGGTTGATTGGGAGTGTCGGTTATGACCATTGGTGCCTTCGTCTTCTTGCTGAGTTTATTCTTCTGGCAATTCTCGCATCTCGAAATGTGTTCCTCGACTTCCTTCCGTAATCCAGGCCAATCGTGCTTCAATCGGATTCGTTCGATCGTTCGATTAACTCCTTGATGTGCTCCTAATGGCGTATCGTGGTACTCATAGATGATCCTGTTCCGATCTTCCTCGGAATATTCTTGTTCTCGGTTGTTCAATTCTTCCTCTTCTTTCCGCTGACTTCTGGTCACTGCGTACATGCGACTCAAGGCATCTGCGTTGGTATTTGCCTTCCCTGCCTTGTACTCGATCTCATAGTCGTATTCTTCCAGCTTCAGTCGCCATCTCATGAGTCGTGATCCTGGATCTTTGACTCCGAATAACCATGTGAGTGGTTTGTGATCTGTAACAATCTTAAATCTGGTACCATATACATACGGTCTGAAATGATTAACTGCCCAGACTATGGCTAATAGTTCCTTTTCTGTGGTGCTGTAATTGCCTTCTGCCGAATTGAGAGTTCTACTTGCGTATGCTATTGGCAAGTCACTTCCTATTATTCCTTGCGACAGGACTGCTCCGATAGCCTTGTCGGATGCGTCTGTCGTCACGATGAACGGTTGCTCGAAATCTGGATGTTGTAGAATTGGTGCGGTCGTCAACGTCTTCTTCAAATTTTCAAAAGCTTCTTGTTCCCTCGAAGTCATCCAAATTTCACCTCTTTCTTTAGCAAATGTGTAAGCGGTTTTGCTAAACTCGAGAAATTCTGTATAAATCGTCTGTAATATCCGGCCAAACCCAGAAATCCTTGAACATCTTTTACAGTCTTTGGAATTGGAAATTCTTCTACTGCTCGTATCTTCTCTGGATCTGCTTTTATCCCATCTCTAGTGATGACGTGTCCCAAGAAGTTGACCTCTTTCCTCAGAAACTCACACTTGTCAGGTTGTAGCTTCAATGAATTCTGTCGTAAGCGTTCCAGTACCTCTTCCAGTCGTTTGTTATGTTCCTGCAAACTAGGAGCATGTATGACAATATCATCGAGATAGACATAACACCTAAGGCCTTGTATTCCTGAAAGTACAGTATCCATTAACCGTTGAAACGTAGCAGGTGCATTCTTCAGTCCAAAAGGCATGCGATTGTATTCGTAGTGACCATGTGAAGTGGAAAATGCCGTCTTGCACTTATCCTCCTCTTCCATTGGAATTTGGTGAAATCCTGATGCTAGATCTAGTGTAGAGAAATATTTTGCCTTACCCAACTGGTCCAATATCTCGGTAATATTAGGCAGTGGGAAGGAGTCTCCTACAGTAACCTCGTTCACCTTACGAAAGTCAACTACGACTCTCATCTTCGTTTTTCCTGATGCGTCTGCCTTCTTCGGTACTACTAGCAGTGGTGCATTCCACTGGCTTTTGCTCTGTCTGACTATCCCGTCGGCAAGCATTTTATCTACCTGCTCGTTTATCTCCTGCTTGTGTTTTTCTGGAAGTCTATAAGGTCTTACATTTATTGGCGCAATATCTGGATTTGTAGTAATTCTGTGACTAGCTGCGTTCGTGTAACCCAGATAGTCTCCTTCTAAGTGAAATACATCATGAAATTCTTCACAAATATCTAGTAAGCTCTCTTTTTCTTCTCGATTCAGATGACTCGTACGTAGGTTGTCTCTCAGCTGTTGCATTCGGCTCGCGTTACTCGGTGTCATTGCTCGACATGCATAAACTTGCGTCATATCTGTGTGCTCTTGGCCTAGTGCTGCTATTTGTACACACGGCTGTTCCAGTTCTACATCATAATCGTTTGTATTCAAAATGCTGACTTTGCACTCACCGTCGACTGCGTTGGTGATGCAACTCCCCATGTATACTCCTGGCTGTAACTCGATTCCTTCGACGATACCTTCCGTGTCGTCATGTGTCTTTGCACGGACTATCTTCTCGCTTCTTCGTTCAAGCGATATGTGAGCTCCTGTGGCTCCTAAATTCCATGTCGTTCCGTACAATCTTGCGTATTTTCCAGATCTGAGCTCGACGTCATGCTTCTCGAGGAAGTCGCCTCCTAAGAGACCGTCTGCTTCTAGTGGAAAATCGTCTTTAACTGCGTAAAAAGGGTGCGATATGTGCCTATCACCAACCCTTATATTTAACCTGACCTTACATAAGGTCGCAACCGGTGTTCCGCCTATTCCTCTGAGCGTGATCACACCGTCTTCAGCCATTACTTCGCCGTCAATTTTTCCAACCTTTACTAAGCTTACCTCAGCTCCTGAATCTAATAGCATTGTTCCGTGTCTCGTTTTGAATTCATCTGCCTTGATCGTTGCATGGTTTTTCTGTTTAGATCCGTTTATTAGGCAATTTACTGGTACGACGCGATACGGTTGCCTGTCCGCCGCGCCTGCTCCTCGTTTCCCGAATTCTCTTCGTCTCGCCTGCTGGCGTCCCTAGAATGACCTGGTTGGACCCGTTCCTCTCTTCTAGGAGGTCCCTGATTTCTTCCATAGCCTCGCCTATTTTCTTCGGCTAATCTGGCTCTGCAATCTCGAATAAAATGCCCTGGTTTTCTACAAAAATGACAAATTACCTCAACTCTTCTCACGTATCTGCTTGGTGTCGGCAATCTCTGCGGATAACTGGATCCTGTCTTCGCTGAGCGACACTCTCGTGCAAGGTGTCCCGTCTTCCCACAGTTATAGCAACTATTTCCTCTGTTACCTTCTCTGCTGTTGCGCGGTTGATTGTGTTCCCGATCCGATCCACGAATGGGGCCTAAATCTCGTTCTTCTTCTATCGCAAGTGATATGGCTTCCCTAAGATTTTCACACTGTCGGCTCTTGACCAATATCTTCAGCTTGTCGTTCAAGCCTCTGATGAAGATATTGACAGCTTGTTTTCTGACCTGGCGTTCCAGCGTCGGTTTCGAATCCTCTTCTGCGGCTTCCTTCATCGTCACTTCGATTACCTGTGCAGTTAGTTTCTCGACTCGTGCTCCATATGACTTCGCGTCCTCGTTGTGACGTTGTCTATAGCAGCTGAATTCCACTTGTAACGAAGCTAATGTCCGTGTATCGATGCTCATCGACTTCAGCTCTTCCTCCAGTGCCTTCCAGGTGTCAATTGTTTTGTATTCTAAAGCTCGTGCCGGAGCACCTTTGATCCGCGTGCTCAAAACAGCCTTCAGTAGGTTTTGCGTATCTGCAGGTCGTATTATTTCACGTGCATATTTACAAGAGCGTATAAAATCACAAACTTTTCCTCGGTCACTGCTATCAAAGATCTCGATGTCCTTCAGCACTTGTCTCACGGTAATGGTATTTTCTGCCATGTTAGTTAGAGGTTGATTATTTCTTTCACGATGCCTGCTTTCGGTGCCACGATCACTATTCTTCTGATTCACTCGCTCGATACTTGATTGACTTGTACGATTCGACGATCCCACCGCTGCCACCAGTTGTTGTAATTGGGATCCTGAGATCCTTTATACAACTACGATTTGTTTAAGGATCCGTTGTCGAATTAGGAGTTGGAACTCGGTCGTACAAAGTGATTCAAGTTTATTAATGTATGAAGAGTTTACAAAAGGTGATTTACTACGTCTAACTGAGATCTGGCATAACCTGCCCTAATATCGGTCTTGATGTTCTGACGATGAGTATTATAATCATCGCTTATTTATTACGTATAAGGAGGTCGCCTTGTTTCTGCAATTGTTGTTAGTTGCGTCAAGCCTCGCACTTGCACATTCCAGAGTATTGCCAAAGTGTGTCTCAAAACATCTGGATTGCAACACCTTGATACTCTGGTTGCAACATTTGAAATAGAACTTACTATCATCATATTCGACTTGCCCTAGATAGTAGGGAGCAACTGAGATGCCCTCTCCCTCGCCACCCACTCTGACAAAATGTGTATTCAACTCAGATAGAGGGAGGTCAATCAAAGTATTAGTCTTTTTCGCAGGAATCAAACCAAATTTACGAAGTTCGGACCAGATGGCTCGAACGTCTCCAGCTGACCTAAAAGCGTTGATATAGTGGCTCGATTTTGCATCCTTGTCTGTGCTTCATTTCGTAATTTTCGGAAAATCAAATGGAGCGAAGAGTTTCCACGATTTTTCTTCCATGCCCTACGTGCCCTGTCGCGCTTTGCCATTGCTTCCTTTATGTCGGAAGTGATCCAAGGCGCAGGTGTGTTTTTAACGCTAACCTGACGAATGGGAGCATGCCGGTCCAGACAATCAGTCACAAGACGATTGAAGATTTCAACCTTGGAGTCGAGTGAGCGAACCTCGAAGAACTCACTCCTATCAGCCTCTTCCAGATCCCTGCGGAACGAGTCAAGGTTTATCTTCTGCAAAGAGCGACAAGAAAATATGCGGGGAGCCTGCCTTACTACCTTCAGATCGTAGGTTATGTATATTAAATCGTGCGCCGAGAGGAAGGGGACCTCATGTTGTCCGTGGTCTGTTACCTTATCAAGATCGTCTACGATACAAAGATCAATCAGTGTAGAGGAGTCCATCAGGTGATGCGTCGGTTCAGAAGGAACCAGATGTAGGTTTGAGCTGCCTATGAACCGCCTTAGGTGATTGCTATCGTGGTTTACGTTCAGCAGGTCTGTGTTGAAATCCCCACAGATGATTTGATTACTAAACATAGGGTATAGTTTAAGAAATGCATGGTCGATAAACCACTGCCAGGAGGACTTTAGAACCATAGCCCGGTGAGAATTCTGCTATCATATATTCAGGTTTACCCTGATAGGTACCACCCGAGTCGCCCAGCACCCGTACTTGAAAATTTTCATACTTGACAAAACGCGATTTTCAAAGATTTACCAAAATTCTGAAAAAATTCATACATATTCAGAAAAATTAAAAAATAATTCTCACCTAAAAAAAAAGTTGGGTCATCGGCTAATTTCTTGAAAAGTTTTTTTTTCCATCAATTTGTTAATAACTTTTTTGAATTATTATTATGCAAAATCAATCTCCCGAAGATCTTCCACATGCTTGATTTTTTTCAGATTTTTTCCCCATCGAGAAGTACTCGAAATCTGCTCTGGAACCCACGTTTGGTGGGACTGTAGGTGGAGAACCACCTTAAAGCATTGCGCTACTTTAACGTGGTCGTCAAATCTACACGCCGAGAGACCGATATATATTCTCTGCTCGTCTTTAATCGCGGCCCGAGTTTTGGGGGATACCTCAAGGACACAGTTTGTGTACGCCTTACCCTCTCGCGGGGGATATATGTAGACAACCTTAGAGAGTTTATCGTCCGAGCCACTCAAATTCAAATTTATAAAATCTGACCGAATTTCCTCCTTAGTGAGATCTTTAGAGACGCCGTAAATTATGACTCGCGGATTATATCTGAGGTCCTCTACAACCTTGAGTCCTGCCTTTGCCAGAGCTGGATGCGCCCGGATTTTATCGAGATCAACTTTATTCGCCTGAATACGTATGCCGTTGTTTCTGGATCCGCTGATCCTTTGGACTTGTAATCCGACCTCAGCTGGCTTGACAAGATTTGTCACAGCCTTTTTGGTTGCACCCGACGATTCGTATTTAGTGGCAGAGTTGGCTTTAGGCGCGATTATGAAATTTACCGATTTTTTAACCTCTACCGTGGATCCTTTCGGTACATGAACTTTATTTTGTTTCACCGCGGCGGCAAAACTTTTTTCTACGACTGGCTTCTGTGCAACGGGATGCTTATTCAAGACCTCCATCACCCCGGTGGTGCAGTTTCGAGTTATGCCCGCGCATGCCTTGATGACTGCCTTCTTGCACTCATTAGCAGTCGTGATTTGAGCAGCTAAAGTTAGATACGCACCCGTCAACTTACTAAAGGCCGTCTGGTACATTAGGAATGCCTCCTGAAGCGCGGTTTTCTTTTCGACCGTTTCTTTGCACGCCCTAATGTGTCTTACAACTATGTTGTCCTGTTTAAGTAGATTTGAACGCAGTTCATTTATCTCTTCATTAATTAATGGGAGAAAAATATCACAGTCGGCTCCCGACGCGTTAGGACTCGCAAAAACCAAATTTTCGGGAAAAGATATCGAGCTAGTATTTGCGCTTGACCCCTGGCTACCCGCACGGCTCCTCGCAGCTAATGCCATATTCGCCGTCGGTAATTAGGCTTGTGAGCCAAAGTAAACAAAGAAAGAAAGATAACGCGCGACAACACCAGAGACAGCACTGGCATGCGCAGGCCAGGCTGCGTGTTGGAAAACCAACTGTCAATTTGAGGAATAGGTTAGAATAAAACGTGCATTAAATATCTGATTTTTGTACAAATGGGTGAAGGAAAAACACAATCTCTCAATATACACTAGGAACGCCGTAAAACAACTTGAAATAGTGCCACTCTATATGAAGAAGAAGCAGAATAAACACTTATACAAGCGCAGATATAAGGAGCAAAAGAAGAACACAACCGGCACTCAAAGAGACAGATAGATAGAATAGAATAGAATAAGTTCATTTGTCCATAACAATGTTGGACAAGTTTACCTTGCATTTACAAAAAATAAGTTATACAAGGTAAACGAAAGAAAGATACATGCACCACAAATGGGTGAAAGATATATATACAAAGAGAGCTTAACCTAGGCCTAGAGCTAATTAAAACTAAACAGACTAGACAGACAAAGAGAGAAAAGAAAGCGAGAGAAAACTAAGGGAGCAGAGAAAGCATACAGATGGACGCGAGAAGAGAGACAGCAAACAAACAGACAGCAGCACACCTCACGCCCAAGCAGCCTCTGCACTGAAGAGATGAGCATGAAGCCCGCGCTTGGAGGTCGAAAGAGTGCGAGCCTCCCTAAGTTGTTGTGGAAGCGCATTCCAGAGATAGACGCTGGACACGGAGAAAGAGTTTCTGAAGGCCTCCGTACGAATGCGCGGCAGGAGAAAATCGCCACGAAGAAGCCGCGAGGGGCCGCAAAGTACGGGGCCACGCTCAACAAAAAGCTCCCGAAGGTAAGTCGGACGGCCAGAGCGAGTGACAATAAAGAAGAGCGCAAGCTGAAAGTAAGTCCTGCGATCTCGAACAGAAAGCCAGCCAAGACCCCGCCAGTGCGGCGTGATATGCTCCACACGTGGAACTCCACAAACGAAACGCACACAGGAGTTCATCAGTCGCTGAAGTTTGGTGTTAAGCACCCCAGATAAATCGCTATAGACTAGACAGCAGTAATCGAAAAGCGGGAATATAAGCGACGTCACCAGCATTTTGCGCAACGATAGAGACAGAAAGCGCCGAGAGGCAGAGAGTTGACGAAGGGAGCCATGCACCCGTGCAGCAACGGCAGCAACCTGTTGAGACCAAGACAGCTTACTATCTATCAAGACACCCAAATCTCGAACCGTGTCAGAGTAAGGCACCGAAACTCCGTCCAAAAGGATCGGAGGCATAGCAGCCAAATGTAATTTGGAGATATAGGCCGAGCTGCCGACAATTATGGCTTGGGTCTTGGCCACGTTTAGTCGAAGACCATAACGCCTAGACCAGCCAGCTATCGCCTCAACATCCTCGTTTACCTTAGCGATGACACCAGTAAGCCCTTGCACGTCACAGTGTGAGTAGATCTGCAGATCATCAGCGTACAGGAGGTGTGACGTGTGACGTAGTACTGACGGAAGGTCATTGACAAAAAGAGAGAATAGCAGCGGCCCAAGAACAGAGCCTTGTGGGACTCCAAGATCGAGCGGAGCCCAAGAGGATGACCGACCATCACTACCGACAACCACCTGCGTTCTTCCCATCAGGTACGATGCAACCCACCTCAGAACGTGCTGCGAAAACCTGAGAGCAGCGAGCTTAGCCAGAAGGACAGCATGAGAGACGATATCGAAGGCCTTTGAAAAGTCGAAAAGGACAACAACAGAGAGCTCGCGACGGTCAATGCCCTGGCGAATATCTTCAGTCACCCTTAGCAGCGCAGACTGCGTGCCAAAGCCCCGACGGAAACCTGACTGCCTTGGATCAAGCAGGGCACGCTCCTCGAGAAAAAACGAGATCTGCATCAACACCACGCGCTCGAAGACCTTGGATAAGAGGCACAGGTTCGCAATTGGCCTGATCTGCTGGAGGGAGGAGGGCGACTTGACCTTCCCCAACGGGAGCACCCTCGCACGCTTCCACTCAGCTGGAAAGGTGGCGGTATTCAAAGAGGCGTTCAGTAGAGGCGTTCAGTAGAGATAGCAGAAACGGGAAGACCACAGGCAACGCCTCACGCAGATTGCGAAGCGAGATGTCATCAACCCCTCGAGCCTGAGAAGTGAAGTGCGCTATTGCATCCTGGAGAGCCCTCGGCGAGATGTCTCTGAAGTAAAACAGCGAGTCGTCGTACTGAGGTGGAGGCAGAGACGCGAACAAGTCTGCTATTTCAGAAGCAGCAGAGGGACACTGTGAAGCAGAGACAAAATGCCGATTAAGCTCCTCCACGGAAAAATCGCCATAATCATTAGAGGGATCCGCAACAAGTCCCAGGCCTCGGAGCTCCTTCCATAGCATGCGTGGCTGCTCGATAGACGATAGACGGCTGGAGTAATAATCAGAGCGAGCAGCAGAGATCCGCTGGTGAAAATCATCTCGGGCCTGGCGATAACGATAGAGCGAGATTTGAGACCTCGAGCGTTTGTAGGCGCGATAGAGAGCGTCCCTGGCCCGAGAAAGGACCCCAAGTTCCGGTGAGATCCAAGGCGGCTTGCCCTTCTTCCGCCTACATTGACGGTAGGGAGCATGCAGGTCCAGAGCACTCGTGAGATTAACCTGCAGGCACCGAAGTTGCTCGTCCACAGCAGCCGAAGTCCCAAACACAGACCAATCAGAGCTTGCGAGATCACGTAGAAAGGTTTCCTGAACAAGATTACAATACGAGCGCGCTGAGTATTCCCCGGCAATAGTAGGGGGAGCAGGTCGACAAAGTTCCACCGAGATCAGGTCATGAGCAGCAATAAAAGGCGCAACGGACTGGCTAAACGAGTGTAGTGCCGCCTCATCACTCAGGATGCAGAGATCCAGCAGCGTGTCGGAGGAGTGCATGTGACAGGTTGGCGCAAAAGGCACAGGAAAAAGGGCGCGAGTGGTGTAGAAATCTCGCACATTCACTGCCTCATACGTGTTACTCAGCTGGTCGGCATTGAAATCGCCCAAGATGGAGGCAAGGCTGTACTCGAGGGCAAACCGATCAAAATCTTGCTCAAATCTATCAAGATTCGCCGCCTTGGGGGGGCGATAGACCACCGCGACTAGAATAGGCGCCATTGAGACTGACTTGACCTCCACCAGGAAGTATTCCGGCTGCCGAGCATATAGGGACGGAGAGGCAGCAAGAACCCCCCCACGAAGAGCGTGATGTACGTAGAGGCCCACTCCTCCACCCTCTTTGCCTACACGATCGTTCCGTAGCAGCGTGTAGCCGGAGAGAGCAGCTACCGCATCAGAAAACTGCGGGTGGAGCCAAGTCTCGCTGACAGCTAAGAGGTGCGTAGACCGATCAGCAAAGCGGAGTCGCAGAAGGTCCATGTGCGACCTGAGAGAGTTGGCATTAAAATGACAGACCGACAGATGAGAGAGGCCTGAGTGAGTCCGAGAAGCCGCACGGTGAGGCCGAGGTGCGGAGGGCACCCGACCAGCGGCGCAGGTGACAAAGAGATGGCGTCACTCCGCATCAAAGACGGCTAGGTCATCCAACGTCCGAAAACGCCTAACCTGTCCGCCATCCACCCTTCGGGCAAAGACAGCCCCATCCCGACGCCACACGTACTTGACACCTCTCGCCCTAGCTGCAGTCCTGACAGCAACAAGCAATTTATACAAATCAGGTGGTAGAGCCTCATTAATGTTAATCGAGGCAACGGGACCCGGAGAAGTCGAGGATGAGGACCCCAGATCCGCAGACGTCAGACGCCCTTTCCGCTTCTTGGCCTCAATCAGTCCACTCACATGGTCATTAGAGCGAAGCCTGACGATGATCGGGAGCGGAGAGTCCTTACGTGCCTTAGCACGAGTGACCAGGAACCTGGATGAGACAATATCGCCCTCACCGAGCTGAAAGCCAAGAACAGCGGCCACCCGAGCAATGACTCGAGGAATTAATCCTGCAGAGGAACAGGGAGCCCCTGAAACGATGAGCTCAGGCTCACGGACCAACGCAGAGGTACGCCTTCGTTCCACCTGCTCAGTTCTCTGCACATCCCGAAGCGCAGCCAGGTCTTCAGAGAGCGAGCGATTCTGTCGCTCCAATTCGGCAACACGAGTGGTCGCCAGCGCAGCCAGTTCGGCAGAGAGAGCACGGTTCTGCTGCTCGAGATCATCGATTCGACTGGTGTTAGACTGGATTTGAGCCAGCATGGCAGGTAGAGCATCGAGCTTCTCCACGAGCTGATCGAAACGCTCATTCATCACCCGGAGGAGATCATCAGCTGAAGGTGGACTTGCAGAAGGAACCGGAGGTGGAGGCTGCGAAACAGGGGCAGAGGTCGACGGAGTAGACTGTGACTGTGAGGACCGTTGTACTAGGTGTAGATGGATGTCACGGCAACACTGGTGCGACCCTGGGCGCGAGGCCTTCACTTTTAGGCAGCCCGGGTGATAATACGAGTTGCACTCGACACAGTGCACCGCATCAACAACAGACTTGTAACAACCAGCGCAGGATTTCGGAGGACTCATTAAGACAAGATGCGAGCCAGGTGAAAAGAATAAAAGAAAAGCAGCGGTCTACGTTACCGACCGAGCATGCGCTAGAGCAGCGAAGGATAGTGAGCCAGTAGATGGAGCCAGGGTCGCAGCAGCCGACGAGCGTAGATCCGAGACAGGCGATCGATGACAGTGATAGAGGCTCCTATCACGTGGCTATCGATGCTAAACGCAGCCAAACAAGACCCAGCAGAAGGTCCAGTGAGTCGACTAGTACATGACGTTGATGACAGACAATCGATCGATGGATCGATTCAGGTGACAGGCTGACAGGTTGAGGTTATGTTGCGCCAACAGGGACCGATCAGAAACTCCAATAATACCAAGAAGCAAGCCAGAGAAGAAGAGGAGAGCAAGCCAACGGGAGGCTTGCAATAGGGCGCATGCAAGAGAGTCTGAAACAAGACGCCCGAAGGCAGAGAACAGCAGAAAGAGCTCAAAGAGACAGGGGCAAAAACGGTTGACATGCAAGCGTACTTACATAGCGAGAGAGAGAGCAGAGAGAGAGAGAGAGAGAGAGATTGATTGATTGATTGATTTGGTTTATTTAGCATTAGCTACATTTGGTTTTGCGAGTTCTTCGCTACATTGCACTTATCCTACTATACATTTTTTCTTTCAGGTATTTTACTACCCCTCGTCGAAATCTCCCCTCACGCCTGCTTTTAATCTCTGCCGGCAATTCATTATACAGTTGTAGACCCTTATAAATCACATCATTTTGACCGAAGCTCCTTTTGACTTGTTTTATGTGTCTATTATTTGATTGCCTCGTTATTCTTCTATGACTATCGGTTTTTGCTTCGTTATGTTCAGTTTTTTCCATCTAATATATATATTTTAATACATTGAATTTTATTCTTTGCTCTACACTCATTAGGCCTAGTGCTTCTAACATATCCCTGATTCTCGTTCTTTTACTGCAGTGGAGGATTGCCCGCATGGCTCTATTTTGCATCTTCTGCAATATGTTTAGGCTAGTTTCGTTCATTGCGTATAAGATTGTACTACAATATTCGAAATGAGGTGAGATTATACTGTCATATATTATTTTTCTCGTCATTATACTCACATTATTTCCGATTCTATTCAACATTCCTACTTTTTTCCCGATTTTTTTGACAGTGTACTCCTGATGGTGTTTGAATGTCAAGTTAGAGTCGATAATAATTCCTAAGTATTTGATTTCCATCACTCTTTCTAGTTCTACCCCGTCCTTGCTTTTTATAATTACTAGCGTATTTGGCGCGCTGCGCGCGCCTCAGCCTATACCGTATGGGACGTACCTCCATAAACCTGACAATAAAAACTAAAAATTGGGTTTAATAATCTGTGTATTTTCATTCATTCGTCGTGTCGAAATTTCGTTTTTTTCGATCCATATTTATTTACTCTCATTTTCAAATTTGTTGTCACTTCGAACTTTACACGACGAATAAGTGAAGTACACAGATTATTAAACCCAATTAAAATTTTTGATTTTCATTATAAGATTTATGGAGATACGTCCCATACTATAATATACAGGGTGTCTTGCAATTGGTCGTACAAACCTATATAGGGCGATTCCTCTACGGAAGAGAAACCGTATGTACGTAGCGAAATATTTTTGAGAGCAATAGTTCTCCAGCAATAGCAATACATAGATAAGCCAATCAGCAGCCAGTTGAGCGTATGAATAAAGATAAGTACCGAGTTAGGAAAACAACCCGCTCACAACAATCACGAGCGACGCGTTCGCACCCGTCTTTTTTTCATTCGTCGCAGCCCGCCGTGGGTCGCTCGCTCGTTGTACACTGCCGTGCTTAGGTGATAGGCAGTAAAGTGAAAAACGTTAAATCAGAAAAATCAGAAAAATCATTTTTCATTATTTTATTTAAGTATTTCTCTTAGTCCAGCTCCTTCGCTAAGTATTTCTCGTAGTCAAGGTTCTTCGCTGAGTATTTCTCGTTGTCCAGGTCCTCGGCTTCGTATTTCTTGTAGTCCAGGTCGTTCGCTAAAGATTTCTCGTAGTCCAGGTCCTTCGCTAAGTATTTCTCGTAGTTAAGGTTCTTCGCTGAATATTTCTCGTTGTCCAGGTCCTCGGCTTCGTATTTCTTGTAGTCCAGGTCCCTCGCTACGTATTCCTCGTAATCCAGGTCCTCGGCTTCGTATTTCTTGAACTCCAGGTTGTTCGCTAAGTATTTCTCGTAGTCCAGGTCCTCGGCTTCGTAGTTCTCGTTGTCCAGGTCGTTCGCTAAGTATTTCTCGTAGTTAAGGTTCTTCGCTGAGTATTTCTCGTTGTCCAGGTCCTCGGCTTCGTATTTCTTGTAGTCCAGGTCCCTCGCTACGTATTCCTCGTAATCCAGGTCCTCGGCTTCGTATTTCTTGAACTCCAGGTTGTTCGCCAAGTATTTCTCGTAGTCTACGTCGTTCGCTAAGTATTTCTCGTAGTCCAGCTCCTTCGCTAAGTATTTCTCGTAGTCAAGGTTCTTCGCTGAGTATTTCTCGTTGTCCAGGTCCTCGGCTTCGTATTTCTTGTAGTCCAGGTCCCCGCTACGTATTCCTCGTAATCCAGGTCCTCGGCTTCGTATTTCTTGAACTCCAGGTTGTTCGCTAAGTATTTCTCGTAGTCCAGCTCCTTCGCTAAGTATTTCTCGTAGTCAAGGTTCTTCGCTGAGTATTTCTCGTTGTCCAGGTCCTCGGCTTCGTATTTCTTGTAGTCCAGGTCGTTCGCTAAAGATTTCTCGTAGTCCAGGTCCTTCGCTAAGTATTTCTCGTAGTTAAGGTTCTTCGCTGAATATTTCTCGTTGTCCAGGTCCTCGGCTTCGTATTTCTTGTAGTCCAGGTCCCTCGCTACGTATTCCTCATAATCCAGGTCCTCGGCTTCGTATTTCTTGAACTCCAGGTTGTTCGCTAAGTATTTCTCGTAGTCCAGGTCCTCGGCTTCGTAGTTCTCGTTGTCCAGGTCGTTCGCTAAGTATTTCTCGTAGTCAAGGTTCTTCGCTGAGTATTTCTCGTTGTCCAGGTCCTCGGCTTCGTATTTCTTGTAGTCCAGGTCGTTCGCTAAAGATTTCTCGTAGTCCAGGTCCTTCGCTAAGTATTTCTCGTAGTTAAGGTTCTTCGCTGAATATTTCTCGTTGTCCAGGTCCTCGGCTTCGTATTTCTTGTAGTCCAGGTCCCTCGCTACGTATTCCTCATAATCCAGGTCCCCGCTACGTATTCCTCGTAATCCAGGTCCTCGGCTTCGTATTTCTTGAACTCCAGGTTGTTCGCTAAGTATTTCTCGTAGTCCAGCTCCTTCGCTAAGTATTTCTCGTAGTCAAGGTTCTTCGCTGAGTATTTCTCGTTGTCCAGGTCCTCGGCTTCGTATTTCTTGTAGTCCAGGTCGTTCGCTAAAGATTTCTCGTAGTCCAGGTCCTTCGCTAAGTATTTCTCGTAGTTAAGGTTCTTCGCTGAGTATTTCTCGTTGTCCAGGTCCCTCGCTACGTATTCCTCGTAATCCAGGTCCTCGGGTTCGTATTTCTTGAACTCCAGGTTGTTTGCCAAGTATTTCTCGTAGTCTACGTCGTTCGCTAAGTATTTCTCGTAGTCCAGCTCCTTCGCTAAGTATTTCTCGTAGTCAAGGTTCTTCGCTGAGTATTTCTCGTTGTCCAGGTCCTCGGCTTCGTATTTCTTGAACTCCAGGTCGTTCGCTAAGTATTTCTCGCAGTCCAGGTTCTTCGCTACGTATTTCTCGTAGTCCAGGTCCTTCGCTACGTATTTCTCGCTGTCCAGGTCCTTGATTTCGTATTTCTTGTAGTCCAGGTCGTTCGCTAAAGATTTCTCGTAGTCCAGGTCTTCGCTTCGTATTCCTCGTGGTCCAGGTCGTTCGCTAAGTATTTCTCATAGTCTAGGTCGCTCGCCAAGTATTTCTCGTTGTCCAGTTCCTTCGCTAAGTATTTCTCGCAGTCCAGGTTCTTCGCTGAGTATTAAATATTTAGCGAACGACCTGGACTACAAGAAATACGAAGGCGAGGACCTGGACAACGAGAAATACTTAGCGAAGAACCTGGACTACGAGAAATACTTAACGAAGGAGCTGGACTACGAGAAATACTTAGCGAACGACCTGGAGTTCAAGAAATACGAAGCCGAGGACCTGGACAACGAGAAATACTTAGCGAAGGACCTGGACTACGAGAAATTTTTAGCGAACGACCTGGACTGCAAGAAATACGAAATCAAGGACCTGGACAACGAGAAATACGTAGCGAAGGCCCTGGACTACGAGAAATCTTTAGCGAACGACCTGGACTACAAGAAATACGAACTCAAGGACCTGGATAGCGAGAAATACGTAGCGAAGGACCTAGACTACAAGAAATACTTAGCGAACGACCTGGAGTTCAAGAAATACGAAGCCGAGGACCTGGATTACGAGGAATACGTAGCGAGGGACCTGGACTACAAGAAATACGAAGCCGAGGACCTGGACAACGAGAAATACTTAGCGAAGGACCTGGACTACGAAAAATCTTTAGCGAACGACCTAGACTACAAGAAATATGAAATCAAGGACCTGGATAGCGAGAAATACGTAGCGAAGGACCTAGACTACAAGCAATACTTAGCGAACGACCTGGAGTTCAAGAAATACGAAGCCGAGGACCTGGATTACGAGGAATACGTAGCGAGCGACCTGGACTACAAGAAATACGAAGCCGAGGACCTGGACAACGAGAAATACTCAGCGAAGAACCTTGACTACGAGAAATACTTAGCGAACGACCTGGACAACGAGAATTACGAAGCCGAGGACCTGGACTACGAGAAATACTTAGCGAACGACCTGGACTACAAGAAATACGAAGCCGAGGACCTGGACAACGAGAAATACTTAGCGAACGACCTGGACAACGAGAACTACGAAGCCGAGGACCTGGACAACGAGAAATACTCAGCGAAGAACCTTAACTACGAGAAATATTTAGCGAACGACCTGGACAACGAGAACTACGAAGCCGAGGACCTGGACTACGAGAAATACTTAAATAAAATAATAAAAAATGATTTTTCTGATTTAACGTTTTTCACTTTACTGCCTATCACCTAAGCACGGCAGTGTACAACGAGCGAGCGACCCACGGCGGGCTGCGACGAATGAAAAAAAGACGGGTGCGAACGCGTCGCTCGTGATTGTTGTGAGCGGGTTGTTTTCCTAACTCGGTACTTATCTTTATTCATAAGCTCAACTGGCTGCTGATTGGCTTATCTATGTATTGCTATTGCTGGAGAACTATTGCTCTCAAAAATATTTCGCTACGTACAGTAATGTTCATCGATGGTGTCCTAGTGGCTCACTATTTTTCGTAGCCTTATTTCAGATAGAATTTCCCTTCTACAAATATTTTATTTGCTCATGACCAGTGGAGCAGCCGATCGGAAGTAGCAGAGTAACCACAACCTGCTTCACTTCGCGGCTGTCATATTCCCAATAACCTCAAAGTGTTGATTAAATACTTTTAGGTTATTTAACGAATAAATAAATAGTTCAAATTTTTTAGGTTACCCCTAATCAAATAATATTATTATAAGAATATCATATTAATGTTATAAAATTATATTATATTATCTTCATCCCTATTAGAGGACGACGATGATGGGGTTAACCTTTGAAATTAAAGTTATTTATTTATTTAATTTTCATTTCTCAGGTTAACCCCAAATTGAATAATATAACTATAAGAATATTATAGCAATGTTATACAACAATATTATATCATCCTTATCCCTATTAGAGGACGACGATGATGGGGTTAACCTGTATCGTGATCATGAGAATAGTGGGCTAACCTATAACCAATAACCTATACAACTAACCTTAAAGTGTTCATTAAATTCGTTTAGGTTATTTAATGAATGAATAAATGATTTAATAATTATATTATATCATCTTTATCCCTACTAGAGGACGACGGTGATGGGGTTAACCTTTAAAATTGAAGTTATTTATTTATTTGATTTTAATTTCTCAGGTTAACCCTAAATTGAATAATATAACTATAAGAATAATATAGTAATGCTATATAATAATATTATATCATCTTTATCCCTATTAGAGGACGACGGTGATGGGGTTAACCTTTGAAATTTGAATTATGTATTCATTCATTAAATAACCTAGAAGTTTTCAGTAAATTTTCATGCCCAATACATAACCACAAGATTTACAGTTGCATGAATGTTATTATTATAGGTTAGCAAATTACAGAATTCAAAGCGCCCAGAGTGATCTTTAGATGATGAATATAATTTGGTGTAAAGGACGACGATGATACAAATAGAATTGGGAATTAGGAATTGCTGCGAGCAGTCTTGGCACTCATCGAACCCCCACGACTGGCTCCGTAGCCATTTGAGATTGAAGATTCTTACTGACATAGTGCTGCGAGCAGTCTTGACACTCATCAAACCCCCTCGACTTGCTCCATATCTATTCAAATTTGAAGATTTTAGGCACTACCCCGTTTCTGGACGGAACATGGAATAGATTGACATGAGTAAATCACAAACCAAACTAGGCTACCTGTTGTTATTATAGTCTGTAACGACGCAATAGTTATTCAAGCTATTTCGGAGCACGTATATTCTCTTCTTACAAAGTTTTGTTCACACAGCCTCAGCAGAACACAATATTCGATTCAAGATTGAAGATTCTTACTGACATAGTGCCACTAGCATTCTTGGCACTCATCGAACCCCCTCAACTTGCTTCGCAGCCATTCGAGATTGAGTCATTGAACGTATCATCGTCCTCACACCAAATTATATTCATCGTCTAAAGATCACTCTGGGCGCTTGGAATTCTGTAATACGCTAACCTATAATAATAACATTTATGCAACTGTAAATCTTGTGGTTATGTATTGGGCGTGAAAATTTACTGAAAACTTCTAGGTTATTTAATGAATGAATACATAATTTAAATTTCAAAGGTTAACCCCATCATCGTCGTCCTCTAATAGGGATAAAGATAATATAATAAATCATATAACATCAATATAATATTCTTATAGTAATATTATTCAATTCAGGGTTGTCCTGAAAAATTAAAATCAAATAAATAAATAACTTTGATATTAAAGGTTAACCCCATCATCGTCGTCCTTTAATTATACCAAATTATATTCATCGTCTAAGGATCACTTCGGGCGCTTTGAATTCTGTAATTCGCTAACCTATAATAATAACATTCATGCAATTGTAAGTCTTGTGATTATGTATTGGGCGTGAAGATTCACTGAAAACTTCTAGGTTATTTAATGACCGAATAAATAACTTGAATTTTACAGGTTAACCCCATCATCGTCGTCCTCTATTAGGGATAAAGATGATATAATATTATTATATAACATTACTATAATATTCTTATAGCTTTATTATTCAATTTCGGGTCAACCTGAAAAATGAAAATGAAATAAATAAATAACTTTAATTTTAAAGGTTAACCCCATCACCGTCGTCCTCTAGTAGGGATAAAGATGATATAATGTAATTATTAAATCATTTATTCATTCATTAAATAACCTAAACGAATTTAATGAACACTTTAAGGTTAGTGGTATAGGTTATTAGTTATAGGTTAGCTCACTATTCTCATGATCACGATACAGGTTAACCCCATCATCGTCGTCCTCTAATAGGGATAAAGATGATATAATATCATTGTATAACATTACTATAATATTCTTATAGTTATATTATTCAATTTGGGGTTAACCTGAAAAATGAAAATTAAATAAATAAATAACTTAAATTTCAAAGGTTAACCCCATCATCGTCGTCCTCTAATAGGGATGAAGATAATATAATATAATTTTATAACATTAATATGATATTCTTATAACAATATTATTTGATTAGGGGTAACCTAAAAAATTTGAACTATTTATTTATTCGTTAAATAACCTAAAAGTATTTAATCAACATCCCTGATTATTTAATTTGTAAATAATTCTTTTGATGAGAAAAATTAACGGACGATCCGGGAATCGAACCCAGGATCTACGGACGCCTATCCGGGGACTTACACCCGAGACCACCTAGCTCGCCCACGGATCACCGCAACTTTTCTCATCTTTTAAATTCTTGCGCTCAGTATATCTAATGTTATGATTCTTGGGTATGTAGCACTGAGTAGTACGCAAGGCAAAGTCACATACACTATAGCACCTGTATGACGGATGTGTCACGGGCAGGCTGTGTGAGTTTATTGTATATAGCGGCCTTTTAATGTGCGTATTATTATTTATTAAGTAATTAATTAAATATTTTTTTTTTTTTTTTTTAATTAATTACTTAACTTATCTATCCCTGATTATTTAATTTGTAAATAATTCTTTTGATGAGAAAAATTAACGGACGATCCGGGAATCGAACCCAGGATCTACGGACGCCTATCCGGGGACTTACACCCGAGACCACCTAGCTCGCCCACGGATCACCGCAACTTTTCTCATCTTTTAAATTCTTGCGCTCAGTATATCTAATGTTATGATTCTTGGGTATGTAGCACTGAGTAGTACGCAAGGCAAAGTCACATACACTATAGCACCTGTATGACGGATGTGTCACGGGCAGGCTGTGTGAGTTTATTGTATATAGCGGCCTTTTAATGTGCGTATTATTATTTATTAAGTAATTAATTAAATATTTTTTTTTTTTTTTTTTAATTAATTACTTAACTTATCTATCCCTGATTATTTAATTTGTAAATAATTCTTTTGATGAGAAAAATTAACGGACGATCCGGGAATCGAACCCAGGATCTACGGACGCCTATCCGGGGACTTACACCCGAGACCACCTAGCTCGCCCACGGATCACCGCAACTTTTCTCATCTTTTAAATTCTTGCGCTCAGTATATCTAATGTTATGATTCTTGGGTATGTAGCACTGAGTAGTACGCAAGGCAAAGTCACATACACTATAGCACCTGTATGACGGATGTGTCACGGGCAGGCTGTGTGAGTTTATTGTATATAGCGGCCTTTTAATGTGCGTATTATTATTTATTAAGTAATTAATTAAATATTTTTTTTTTTTTTTTTAATTAATTACTTAACTTATCTATCCCTGATTATTTAATTTGTAAATAATTCTTTTGATGAGAAAAATTAACGGACGATCCGGGAATCGAACCCAGGATCTACGGACGCCTATCCGGGGACTTACACCCGAGACCACCTAGCTCGCCCACGGATCACCGCAACTTTTCTCATCTTTTAAATTCTTGCGCTCAGTATATCTAATGTTATGATTCTTGGGTATGTAGCACTGAGTAGTACGCAAGGCAAAGTCACATACACTATAGCACCTGTATGACGGATGTGTCACGGGCAGGCTGTGTGAGTTTATTGTATATAGCGGCCTTTTAATGTGCGTATTATTATTTATTAAGTAATTAATTAAATATTTTTTTTTTTTTTTTTTAATTAATTACTTAACTTATCTATCCCTGATTATTTAATTTGTAAATAATTCTTTTGATGAGAAAAATTAACGGACGATCCGGGAATCGAACCCAGGATCTACGGACGCCTATCCGGGGACTTACACCCGAGACCACCTAGCTCGCCCACGGATCACCGCAACTTTTCTCATCTTTTAAATTCTTGCGCTCAGTATATCTAATGTTATGATTCTTGGGTATGTAGCACTGAGTAGTACGCAAGGCAAAGTCACATACACTATAGCACCTGTATGACGGATGTGTCACGGGCAGGCTGTGTGAGTTTATTGTATATAGCGGCCTTTAATGTGCGTATTATTATTTATTAAGTAATTAATTAAATATTTTTTTTTTTTTTTTTAATTAATTACTTAACTTATCTATCCCTGATTATTTAATTTGTAAATAATTCTTTTGATGAGAAAAATTAACGGACGATCCGGGAATCGAACCCAGGATCTACGGACGCCTATCCGGGGACTTACACCCGAGACCACCTAGCTCGCCCACGGATCACCGCAACTTTTCTCATCTTTTAAATTCTTGCGCTCAGTGTATCTAATGTTATGATTCTTGGGTATGTAGCACTGAGTAGTACGCAAGGCAAAGTCACATACACTATAGCACCTGTATGACGGATGTGTCACGGGCAGGCTGTGTGAGTTTATTGTATATAGCGGCCTTTTAATGTGCGTATTATTATTTATTAAGTAATTAATAAAATATTTTTTTTTTTTTTTTTTAATTAATTACTTAACTTATCTATCCCTGATTATTTAATTTGTAAATAATTCTTTTGATGAGAAAAATTAACGGACGATCCGGGAATCGAAGCCAGGATCTACGGACGCCTATCCGGGGACTTACACCCGAGACCACCTAGCTCGCCCACGGATCACCGCAACTTTTCTCATCTTTTAAATTCTTGCGCTCAGTATATCTAATGTTATGATTCTTGGGTATGTAGCACTGAGTAGTACGCAAGGCAAAGTCACATACACTATAGCACCTGTATGACGGATGTGTCACGGGCAGGCTGTGTGAGTTTATTGTATATAGCGGCCTTTTAATGTGCGTATTATTATTTATTAAGTAATTAATTAAATATTTTTTTTTTTTTTTTTAATTAATTACTTAACTTATCTATCCCTGATTATTTAATTTGTAAATAATTCTTTTGATGAGAAAAATTAACGGACGATCCGGGAATCGAACCCAGGATCTACGGACGCCTATCCGGGGACTTACACCCGAGACCACCTAGCTCGCCCACGGATCACCGCAACTTTTCTCATCTTTTAAATTCTTGCGCTCAGTATATCTAATGTTATGATTCTTGGGTATGTAGCACTGAGTAGTACGCAAGGCAAAGTCACATACACTATAGCACCTGTATGACGGATGTGTCACGGGCAGGCTGTGTGAGTTTATTGTATATAGCGGCCTTTTAATGTGCGTATTATTATTTATTAAGTAATTAATTAAATATTTTTTTTTTTTTTTTTTAATTAATTACTTAACTTATCTATCCCTGATTATTTAATTTGTAAATAATTCTTTTGATTAGAAAAATTAACGGACGATCCGGGAATCGAACCCAGGATCTACGGACGCCTATCCGGGGACTTACACCCGAGACCACCTAGCTCGCCCACGGATCACCGCAACTTTTCTCATCTTTTAAATTCTTGCGCTCAGTATATCTAATGTTATGATTCTTGGGTATGTAGCACTGAGTAGTACGCAAGGCAAAGTCACATACACTATAGCACCTGTATGACGGATGTGTCACGGGCAGGCTGTGTGAGTTTATTGTATATAGCGGCCTTTTAATGTGCGTATTATTATTTATTAAGTAATTAATTAAATATTTTTTTTTTTTTTTTTTAATTAATTACTTAACTTATCTATCCCTGATTATTTAATTTGTAAATAATTCTTTTGATGAGAAAAATTAACGGACGATCCGGGAATCGAACCCAGGATCTACGGACGCCTATCCGGGGACTTACACCCGAGACCACCTAGCTCGCCCACGGATCACCGCAACTTTTCTCATCTTTTAAATTCTTGCGCTCAGTATATCTAATGTTATGATTCTTGGGTATGTAGCACTGAGTAGTACGCAAGGCAAAGTCACATACACTATAAACTCACACAGCCTGCCCGTGACACATCCGTCATACAGGTGCTATAGTGTATGTGACTTTGCCTTGCGTACTACTCAGTGCTACATACCCAAGAATCATAACATTATTTAATCAACACTTTGAGGTTATTGGGAATATGACAGCCGCGAAGTGAAGCAGGTTGTGGTTGCTCTGCTACTTCCGATCGGCTGCTCCACTGGTCATGAGCAAATAAAATATTTGTAGAAGGGAAATTCTATCTAAAATAAGGCTACGAAAAATAGTGAGCCACTAGGACACCATCGATGAACATTACTGTACATACGGTTTCTCTTCCGTAGAGGAATCGCCCTATATAGGTTTGTACGACCAATTGCAAGACACCCTGTATATACTTATATCCATAAATACATATGTATATATGGATATGAGATAAGATGTGGATATTAAATTAGATGGATATATATACCGCGAGGACCAGGTGAAAGAGAATGGTCCATCCGCCCAGGCAGCTAATATTTCGTATTTTTAGGGGGATAGCCACTCGTTGCACTGAAAATCCCTAGGGTGATTTTGGCGCGCGGTCGATGCAACTCGGCAGCCATTGTTGATACAAGCCGGCTGACTGTTAATACATCGCGGAAGGTAGACAAGTGTGGTTATGTTCGTTTATTTGAAAGAAATGATAAATAAAGTGAATAAAACCTACGTGAATGAGCTATGGATATTTATTGATGCCTCAACCCCAGGATACAATCAATAATTTTGTTCAAATTGGTTGTTCTCGATGAACTCTTTGATTCTGATAAATTTCCAGTTATAGCTTAGGTTAATTCGTTGATTGCGTTAAGATATCATTCAAAACTGATTGATCGATTTTTGATAAATATTCCTAGCTTATTCACGTAGGTTTTATTCACTTTATTTATCATTTGCTTCAAATAAACGAACATAACCACACTTGTCTACTTTCCGCGATGTATTGACAGTCAGCCGGCTTGTATCAACAATGGCTGCCGAGTTGCATCGACCGCGCGCCAAAATCACCCTAGGGATTTTTTCAGCGCAACGAGTGGCTATCCCCCTAAAAATACGAAATATTATCTGCCTGGGCGGATGGACCATTCTCTTTCACCTGGTCCTCGCGGTATATATATATAATATTATATGTAATAATTGATATAACCATTTAACTATTTTTCAATGAAATCAATTATTTATTTATTCATTTAATTTAAAAAATGAAATCAGCGAAGGTCTCTTATATTTTTTTTTAATATAAAAACAGTATTGCAGTTTTTATGTTTGTTGACAGTTTTGGGATAAGTATTTATTCAGGTAATTGTGAATTGAATAATTCTTTATAAACATAATTCTTCACGGTTGTATTGTTTCGTTGACTTCCAAGGTAAATTTTCAATGATTGCCACGTGCGCACTCGCGATAGAGCTACATATAGTTGTCCGTGATTGAAAACATCTTTTCGTAAATCAATTCCAATTTTGTCAAAGGTTTGACCTTGTGATTTGTTGATCGTAATCGCGAAGGCTAATTTGATGGGGAATTGTCTTCGAGTGAAAGAAAATGGATATACAGGGTGGTCCATTTTAATCTCCGCAGGCGAATATCTCGAAAACTAACAGTTATAAAAAAAAAAGTTTTATACAAAACTTGAAGGGTTTCGAGGGGGAAATATGATGCTGATATGTGTTAACTTGTAGACTTCGCCAATTCCGAGATTTCGCAAGTAACTTCGGATTTTAGATAGGGAACACATGTTTTGGTTGGGGGCACCTGATAGCGAGATCAAAGACGCATTCAAATACGGAAGCATTAAAAATTGAAAAAAAAAAAATTTTGCCAAAAAAATTCAAAAAAAAAATTTCGCAAATTTTTTTTTTTTTGCAAAAGATTGTTTTTTTTTTTTTTGTCCCTAGCTTTCGAACACATTCATTGTTTATCACTCCAGCTCAAAATTTTTCTCGCCAATTTTGAAATTGGAAAGTTTGAATGCACCAGATTAATAAAAAAAATTCGCAGATCAATAACGCAGAAAACTAACCGCATTAGTTCGCCCGACATAATTACACTGACAACATGTTCCAGCTCATGCCGGACTTAAGCCTTTACACCAGTGTCAAGGTTGTGACTATGTAGAGGTTTTGTTATCTTTTTAATTTCAATTTTCAATAAATTCTTTTTTTTTTCTCTATCAACGTTTTTTTTTTTTTTTTTAATTTTTTTTGCAAAATTTTTTTTCCAATTTTTAATGCTTCCGTATTTGAATGCGTCTTTGATCTCGCTATCAGCTGCCCCCAACCAAAACATGTGTTCCCTATCTAAAATCCGAAGTTACTTGCGAAATCTCGGAATTGGCGAAGTCCACAAGTCAACACATATCAGCATCATCTTTCCCCCTCGAAACCCTTCAAGTTTTGTATGAAACTTTTTTTTTTATAACTGTTAGTTTTCGAGATATTAGCCTGCGGAGATTAAAATGGACCACCCTGTATATCTTCACACATCAAAGTAATTCTATTTAAGAATATTATATCTCCTGCTTTATCTCCAGTTAGAAGTTCACACAACAATAGATTTGTTCCAGCTTTTAGTAGTAATAATCTCGTGCCATTGACTAAACCTTCGTTGATACTCAAATTTCTGATCAACATGATTATCGAAAATTGTCGTAATCGTAATTCGTACGGTGGAAGACTATTCGGAGATAACGAATGGGGATGTAAAGTTGTCAAGCTAAGCGCAGATGGCGCCAGGATCGTTGGTCCACTTTGCCACGTATTTTGAAAGTCGTAAAAATGGAAAAGTATTTTGGTTGCACAGTGAAAGAATTAAAAAACGAATTGATTCGCCGTGGTGCGTATTTAAAAGGCAAGAAAGAAGATTTGCCTGAAAGGTAAATAAATTTTCAAATAATGCACTAATTTTGACCGTAAGTATAACCTTGAATAAATATTAAAATAGTCACCAAATTTGTTGAATTATTTGTAGACTTCAAAACACAGTTTAGCTTGTGGTTCTGGTTGATCAACAATATAGGGTACTTTTATTTCAGATTATATTTTTATGACACTAACAATAATTTGTGAGGTACACTACAATCTACATTGCACCATGACGACAATGATTGTGTGGCAGTACTAATAGGATAGACAGTCCTCGTGTAGGTATACTCGATGTAGTAAATATCCTGAGTGAATGCTTCAACTTTAGCAGCATAGGAATATACTACATACCGGGTCTCTAATGCCAAAAAGGCATATACGTTTTCATATGCCTTTTTAGGAAACTAAATCCGAAAAGGAATATAGTATTCCCAAAATTTACCTATCACTTTGAAAACATGGAAATAGCATGAAAAGTGGAAAAAAAATCATGTTTCTAAAAGCTAAAAACCAAAAGAGCCTATTGTCGAGAAGATATGCCTTTTTGGCATTTATTTATTCAGTCTATTTTTTGTTTCATTCATATTTCAAGTTATTCTAATGCCATCGGCAGGAGAAATGTTTTTTTATGCCTCTAACTCTTAAGATGGATCTATTATACATGGACTATGCCTTTTTAGCATTAGAGACGCGATATCATCCAATCTCAAGAAGATACACTTCGAAATTATATAACATTTTTACATATTTTTCCTGAAAGCGTTGCTAGGAAAAATGTTCGTAAAAAGAATATTCAAAGAATCGCGCTGAAAGGGACCAACTATAGTGGTGCCACCAAACGACCAAGTTTGGCAGTTTACATCCCCATTTAAATATTCCGGTACCAAATCCCGATTGATTCTATTATTGTCGTTACAATTTTCTGCGCTATCGACGCTCGTATAAATACGTTCAGTAGTCAAGTCCAATAAGTCGACGACTTGTCTATTCATTTCATTCACATCTAAATTTCTTGCTGCTAATACTGCATATTTTGAAGCTTCTTTGTATTGTTTTCTGCTGAGTATATCTTCATAAATATCTTTCGCTATATCGATGTCATCGTTGTACGTACAATTGGAGGGTAAATTTAAATTATCAACCTCATCATTCAAATCTCCAGCCCCAACTTGCAGTAAGAATTCAGAAAAATTCTTCTCTTCTTGTAGTGCACGCATATTGATAGTCAATTCGAATATTTTAAATAGTCGCCACAATGGACTGAATTTGATTGATAAGTTTACCGTTTCACTGCGAGTACCACGAATATTTACCGGAAGCAATTGTCTGAAATCCCCTCCCAATATTACTATTTTTCCTTCAAATGGTAACGTGTTATTCATTATATCCTGTAAAATCGTATTCATTATTTCTAATGCGTAGCGCGGTGCCATAGGTGCTTCATCCCAAATGAAAATCTTTGTTTCTTTCAAAATATTTGCTTCTTTTGAACCCACTTTAATTGTTGAAGTAGAATCAGCGTATAACGGAACAGGTAATCCTAATGTTTTGTGGACTGTTTTTCCATTTGGTAGTAATGTAGCAGCTATACCTGTGTAAGCCATAGTACTGATTTTTTCTTTTCGTCCAGTAAGTAAATGCCATAATGTAATGTACAGAAATGTTTTGCCTGATCCACCCGGTCCGTCAATATAGAATGTTTTATGTAATGTCGAATTGTTAATACTTTGAAGTATGGTATCAATTATAATTTTTTGTTGAACATTAAGTTTTTCATAGTTAGCCAATCCTACATCCATAATCTTCTCGTAATTTTTTTCATCTGTTATTTGACTCACATTAATTTTCGGAGGAATTGGCATTGACGGGAAATCAGTTCTGTTTTTTCCTTCTTCTTCTAAAAGATTGTAAATTTGTCGGAGAGCCTCGCCTTCTGCAGAAATTAAATCCATGTTACGAGAAAGATCTTCTGACATAGCTGTCTTGAATTCATCCCACAATTCTTCTGGATACAAAGGATTACAATGGAGTAATATGCGTGTGAATAATCTTCTCATTTGTAGAGGCATCATCCAAATTTCAGCTTCATGCATGGTTCTATGCCATTCAGAATCATCTGCTATTAAACCTCTTTTGAGACAAGCTTCAGTAAACGATGCCGCAAGTTCTCCATTCACTGTGCGTAGTTGTTCATAGCTTGTTGCCCCTCTAACAGTTAGTAACAATAACCGTAAATGAAATAATTCTTTTTGCGACGGATTCACCGAATACATTCTGCCGATAGTTTTGAACGAAGCTTTTCGTTTTCTCCAATTAGATACGTAGATATTATTGATTTTTTCCTTATGAAATACATAATGGTATGGTATTTCGATGTAAAGATAATTGCGTGCATCGCTATCACGTTTATTCAATTCAAAATAGTCAAGTAGCATATTCCGTTGTTCCAAGATATGATTGAGGGTGAATTCTTCGTCACCTGAATGAATCGTGATGTTTTGTTGATTCGGTAGATGTACGGGCATACGGATAACGGGATGACTTTTTTCGTGCAGTTTTTTACCCAATATTCTCCAACATGCTTCGACAGGGCCTACATAGCGAGCTTCGATATGTTCATTTATCTCGTCATGGATAACTTCTTCTATATTCGTTGCTTGTCCCCGCATAGTTATTGTAGCAGCATCATGGCCTTTATAGATGTATTTGAAAAGGTATTTTACTGATTTTATGCTAGAAACCAATTCTGCATTACAATGACAATTGAATTTACGTAGTAGTATAGGTGAATATGGTACAACATGGCGATTATTTACGACATATCCATGCGGTCGATTGTAATATTTTCCTGTATCTTTTCGTCGATAACACGGGTAACCATCTTCATCCATAGTAGTTGTTGATTGGAAGGGTTTTGGAAAATGTTTCGAACATTTTTTGTCTATCAGACACCAATCTCCACATGGGCCGTGTATCATATTATGCATCACAATATCGTGTAATATAGGTTCTTCTTGTGGATCAGGGATTTCAGCACAAATCATAGCATCGACAATTTCCGGATGTGTTACTTTGTAATTTCTACTCAATGTTACTAAGAGATGTATATGTGGTAATCCTCTTTTTTGAAATTCTATGACATATACCCAAGCTTCTACTTTTCCAAATATTTTGTTTTCTATAATCGTGTTCAACAAAACATCCTTTTTTAAATTGAAAACCCGAGCTACGATATCTGGTCTATCTTGAGGTTGTTGGCTGAGCTTGAGATTTTCACGAATTTCTCTCCAATTCGGATTACACGTCATAGTGATGAATAAATCTGGTTTGCCAAATTTTCTAACTATAGCCATAGCGTCTTGATAATTTTGAGCCATATTTCGAGGAGAACCAATGAAAGTGGATGGAAGTATTATCATGCGCCTAATTTTTGCATTGCGGTCTTCGGCTTGATTTGCCATATAATCAATAACGCCTTGATAACTTTCTGATCTTAATTCTTTTTGATGAGATCGACAGTACGTTATTCGATCTTTTTCGATTTTGACATAATTATCCACCATCCACTGTTGAAATAATCGACCACCATGAAGGAACGGGTTGAATTCAACTCGAATAGCAATTCGATTTTTCAAATATGCTGATCTAGTAATTCTTCTTGTAGAGTTCAAACGCTGCATATCGTCATGCCAACCATCAGTTCCATGAGGATAGAAAAATGGATAAATCCATGGTTCGACTCTCTGATCCATCCAGCTTACGTATTCTAATTTACTTGTTGATTTATTGTGAATAGTCACATATGAATTCGGAATATCTTCATCAGCAGTCGTTGTGAAAATAGCTGCTATTTCGTTTGATCGCTGTGGATTGTAACGGCGAGCATCAAGTCCTGATCTAGGTATGAATGACATTATCACTTCCGGTATTAGCGTTGATTTTCGTTGTAAGCGACGTATTTCATCTTTCATCATTTTATAGGACTTGGCATATCTATTTTTTCGGCGAATTATTTTATCTAAAATGTCTAGAAGTTCCCTATTCAATCCAGAAAATGTTCCAAGTCTGATTTGATTAGCTTCGGATGGATCTAATATGAATAATTGTCCGTAACTTGCATCGCGATTTGGTTCTGGATATAATGCCGTATTAATTTGATAATAAATGTGACCTTTTACTTTAAAACAATATTCTTTTGATTAGCAGGCTGTGTGAGTTTATTGTATATAGCGGCCTTTTAATGTGCGTATTATTATTTATTAAGTAATTAATTAAATATTTAATTAATTACTTAACTTATCTATCCCTGATTATTTAATTTGTAAATAATTCTTTTGATGAGAAAAATTAACGGACGATCCGGGAATCGAACCCAGGATCTACGGACGCCTATCCGGGGACTTACACCCGAGACCACCTAGCTCGCCCACGGATCACCGCAACTTTTCTCATCTTTTAAATTCTTGCGCTCAGTATATCTAATGTTATGATTCTTGGGTATGTAGCACTGAGTAGTACGCAAGGCAAAGTCACATACACTATAGCACCTGTATGACGGATGTGTCACGGGCAGGCTGTGTGAGTTTATTGTATATAGCGGCCTTTTAATGTGCGTATTATTATTTATTAAGTAATTAATTAAATATTTTTTTTTTTTTTTTTAATTAATTACTTAACTTATCTATCCCTGATTATTTAATTTGTAAATAATTCTTTTGATGAGAAAAATTAACGGACGATCCGGGAATCGAACCCAGGATCTACGGACGCCTATCCGGGGACTTACACCCGAGACCACCTAGCTCGCCCACGGATCACCGCAACTTTTCTCATCTTTTAAATTCTTGCGCTCAGTATATCTAATGTTATGATTCTTGGGTATGTAGCACTGAGTAGTACGCAAGGCAAAGTCACATACACTATAGCACCTGTATGACGGATGTGTCACGGGCAGGCTGTGTGAGTTTATTGTATATAGCGGCCTTTTAATGTGCGTATTATTATTTATTAAGTAATTAATTAAATATTTTTTTTTTTTTTTTTTAATTAATTACTTAACTTATCTATCCCTGATTATTTAATTTGTAAATAATTCTTTTGATGAGAAAAATTAACGGACGATCCGGGAATCGAACCCAGGATCTACGGACGCCTATCCGGGGACTTACACCCGAGACCACCTAGCTCGCCCACGGATCACCGCAACTTTTCTCATCTTTTAAATTCTTGCGCTCAGTATATCTAATGTTATGATTCTTGGGTATGTAGCACTGAGTAGTACGCAAGGCAAAGTCACATACACTATAGCACCTGTATGACGGATGTGTCACGGGCAGGCTGTGTGAGTTTATTGTATATAGCGGCCTTTAATGTGCGTATTATTATTTATTAAGTAATTAATTAAATATATTTTTTTTTTTTTTTAATTAATTACTTAACTTATCTATCCCTGATTATTTAATTTGTAAATAATTCTTTTGATGAGAAAAATTAACGGACGATCCGGGAATCGAACCCAGGATCTACGGACGCCTATCCGGGGACTTACACCCGAGACCACCTAGCTCGCCCACGGATCACCGCAACTTTTCTCATCTTTTAAATTCTTGCGCTCAGTATATCTAATGTTATGATTCTTGGGTATGTAGCACTGAGTAGTACGCAAGGCAAAGTCACATACACTATAGCACCTGTATGACGGATGTGTCACGGGCAGGCTGTGTGAGTTTATTGTATATAGCGGCCTTTTAATGTGCGTATTATTATTTATTAAGTAATTAATAAAATATTTTTTTTTTTTTTTTTAATTAATTACTTAACTTATCTATCCCTGATTATTTAATTTGTAAATAATTCTTTTGATGAGAAAAATTAACGGACGATCCGGGAATCGAAGCCAGGATCTACGGACGCCTATCCGGGGACTTACACCCGAGACCACCTAGCTCGCCCACGGATCACCGCAACTTTTCTCATCTTTTAAATTCTTGCGCTCAGTATATCTAATGTTATGATTCTTGGGTATGTAGCACTGAGTAGTACGCAAGGCAAAGTCACATACACTATAGCACCTGTATGACGGATGTGTCACGGGCAGGCTGTGTGAGTTTATTGTATATAGCGGCCTTTTAATGTGCGTATTATTATTTATTAAGTAATTAATTAAATATTTAATTAATTACTTAACTTATCTATCCCTGATTATTTAATTTGTAAATAATTCTTTTGATGAGAAAAATTAACGGACGATCCGGGAATCGAACCCAGGATCTACGGACGCCTATCCGGGGACTTACACCCGAGACCACCTAGCTCGCCCACGGATCACCGCAACTTTTCTCATCTTTTAAATTCTTGCGCTCAGTATATCTAATGTTATGATTCTTGGGTATGTAGCACTGAGTAGTACGCAAGGCAAAGTCACATACACTATAGCACCTGTATGACGGATGTGTCACGAGCAGGCTGTGCTCAGTATACAGGTGCTATAGTGTATGTGACTTTGCCTTGCGTACTACTCAGTGCTACATACCCAAGAATCATAACATTAGATATACTGAGCGCAAGAATTTAAAAGATGAGAAAAGTTGCGGTGATCCGTGGGCGAGCTAGGTGGTCTCGGGTGTAAGTCCCCGGATAGGCGTCCGTAGATCCTGGGTTCGATTCCCGGATCGTCCGTTAATTTTTCTCATCAAAAGAATTATTTACAAATTAAATAATCAGGGATAGATAAGTTAAGTAATTAATTAAATATTTAATTAATTACTTAATAAATAATAATACGCACATTAAAAGGCCGCTATATACAATAAACTCACACAGCCTGCTCGTGACACATCCGTCATACAGGTGCTATAGTGTATGTGACTTTGCCTTGCGTACTACTCAGTGCTACATACCCAAGAATCATAACATTAGATATACTGAGCGCAAGAATTTAAAAGATGAGAAAAGTTGCGGTGATCCGTGGGCGAGCTAGGTGGTCTCGGGTGTAAGTCCCCGGATAGGCGTCCGTAGATCCTGGGTTCGATTCCCGGATCGTCCGTTAATTTTTCTCATCAAAAGAATTATTTACAAATTAAATAATCAGGGATAGATAAGTTAAGTAATTAATTAAATATTTAATTAATTACTTAATAAATAATAATACGCACATTAAAAGGCCGCTATATACAATAAACTCACACAGCCTGCTCGTGACACATCCGTCATACAGGTGCTATAGTGTATGTGACTTTGCCTTGCGTACTACTCAGTGCTACATACCCAAGAATCATAACATTAGATATACTGAGCGCAAGAATTTAAAAGATGAGAAAAGTTGCGGTGATCCGTGGGCGAGCTAGGTGGTCTCGGGTGTAAGTCCCCGGATAGGCGTCCGTAGATCCTGGGTTCGATTCCCGGATCGTCCGTTAATTTTTCTCATCAAAAGAATTATTTACAAATTAAATAATCAGGGATAGATAAGTTAAGTAATTAATTAAATATTTAATTAATTACTTAATAAATAATAATACGCACATTAAAAGGCCGCTATATACAATAAACTCACACAGCCTGCTCGTGACACATCCGTCATACAGGTGCTATAGTGTATGTGACTTTGCCTTGCGTACTACTCAGTGCTACATACCCAAGAATCATAACATTAGATATACTGAGCGCAAGAATTTAAAAGATGAGAAAAGTTGCGGTGATCCGTGGGCGAGCTAGGTGGTCTCGGGTGTAAGTCCCCGGATAGGCGTCCGTAGATCCTGGGTTCGATTCCCGGATCGTCCGTTAATTTTTCTCATCAAAAGAATTATTTACAAATTAAATAATCAGGGATAGATAAGTTAAGTAATTAATTAAATATTTAATTAATTACTTAATAAATAATAATACGCACATTAAAAGGCCGCTATATACAATAAACTCACACAGCCTGCTCGTGACACATCCGTCATACAGGTGCTATAGTGTATGTGACTTTGCCTTGCGTACTACTCAGTGCTACATACCCAAGAATCATAACATTAGATATACTGAGCGCAAGAATTTAAAAGATGAGAAAAGTTGCGGTGATCCGTGGGCGAGCTAGGTGGTCTCGGGTGTAAGTCCCCGGATAGGCGTCCGTAGATCCTGGGTTCGATTCCCGGATCGTCCGTTAATTTTTCTCATCAAAAGAATTATTTACAAATTAAATAATCAGGGATAGATAAGTTAAGTAATTAATTAAATATTTAATTAATTACTTAATAAATAATAATACGCACATTAAAAGGCCGCTATATACAATAAACTCACACAGCCTGCTCGTGACACATCCGTCATACAGGTGCTATAGTGTATGTGACTTTGCCTTGCGTACTACTCAGTGCTTCATACCCAAGAATCATAACATTTTAAAACAATATGGTCCAGCACGCCTTCCGTGGAAATTCATCAGATTTGCATTGAATGACGCAAAAGAAAAAGATGTATTATAAGCTCGAATGTTATTCAAAAATTCATTCGAATATTCATGAGTTCTAGTGAATAGCGATTGAAGTATTTTTGGAAAATCACTGAATGAGCATTCTGGAACACCTCCATGACTACAGCAATCGTTGAATGACAAATCTTTTTTTCTGGCCAGTATTTCCCCAGAGAAATGTTTGGCATTACAATGCCGACAGCGAACATGCATTTTTCCTAAATAATTTTCAGTTGATGTTTCGGTATAATATTTTTGTTTTAATCGTCATCGATGACTTTCGACTCTTTGGGATATGGTTTTTGCTTTCTTTTTAATTTGTTTATATCTTAAACGTCGTCGTCTCTGATCATTTCTATTCTGATTTATTTTATGTATTCTATTATTTCTATCGCTATTTCTAGACCTACTTATTTTTCGACGTGCTATATCAATATAATTGAGACGATAAAGATCTTCACATTAGTTTAAAAAAATCAACGTTTTCTGTTTTATATATTATGATGCAAAGTAGATATGCATATATCATGGCGCAAAGCATCCATATTTTATAGCGCAAGGCAGCTATATGTCATTGCGCACAGCAGCAATGTTTTACTATTTGCTTATTTATGTTGAGATTTTTACTTGGTAATAGGTGATAAATTCTCTTGAATTACTATTACTATTACTTATCTTGTCGACGTCGAGCCGATTGAATCAATTTTAGAATGTATTCCTTGTTTATATGGGATGAAATGGAATCCAATCTCTTTCTTCTTATAAATTGATGATTGTTATTTGAGATTCATCTTCGCTGATTAATTGTGGAATGTTTTTTTTCCAAATGGGACAAATTGTAATTGGATTTTCTGGGAGTAAACGAAAATTCACTGAATTAATGGGTATTAAATTAGTTGAAAATGTAAACAATATCCAAATGAGATACGTACCACTATCAGAACTACTCAATCATAACACATTTGAATTTTTTAATTAGATTTAATTCAAAAAATAAATTCAAGATATCAATTCAATTTGCAGTTCATTTGATTATAACTGTAATTATAATTTATTATAATCAATCACTGTTTAATTTATTATGTTCCTACACATCTGTCAAATTAAATTATAATATGAAGGCAGAAGACGAATGCATCAAATTGAAGAAAAAGAATTGAACAAAAATCGAATCATTGAATTTAAGGCTACCTTCAAATAATCTTCATAGAACAATGTCAAATCTTTCGAACGGTATTTTATTATTTTCATTCATTTATTGATTTTTTAATTTATTATGAAATCAATATAAACATTTACTATAATTGTAATGAGATTATTTATAAAGTGATTCAGATTCGGGTTCAGAGTTTCATTCGTCCAGATCTTCGTATTTTACGTATTTTATTCCCGCCGTTTTGTAGTTAAGATTTTTTATTTTATATATTATGATGTAAAGTATCATATATTATGGGCAAAGCATCCATATGTTATAGCGCAAGGCAGCCATATATTATTGCGCGCAGCAGCAATGTTTTATATATCGACGCCTGGGCGGAAGAAGATCGTATCTCAAAAAATCCGTAAAAGATCGTAACTCGAAAAATCAGCGAAGAAGATCGTAACTCGAAAAATCCGTGAAGAAAATCGTAACTCGAAAATTCTTGAAGAAGATCTACGAGAAGAGTTACGACCTTCTTTACGGGTTTTACGAGTTACGATCTACTTCATGAGTTTTTCGGGATACGATCTTCTTCGCGGATTTTTCGAGTTACGATCTTCTTCACGGGTTTTTCGAGTTACGATCTTCATCGCGGATTTTTCGAGATACGATCTTCTTCCGCCCAGGCGTCGATATGTGAAAATCGAATCATTTATTTCAAAGCTATTTCAAATAATTTTCATAGAATGATGTCAAATTTTTCGAACAAATTTAGTTTCGCTTATTTAAAAGAGAATGTGGGATGTCAGCTGTAAATTTTCTTGATCGGATCGATGTAATTAGTTTAAAATATATTTCCTGTTCCTATAGGATGAAATGGATTCATTTTCTTTGTAGTTGATTGGGATTCGGGATTTCTCTTTTTGTATGATGTAGTTATTGTTCTACACTGGATCTGGAAAAAAAATTAGAGGAATATATATTTGAGGGAAGAGGAGAAGGGGTAGACGTAAGAAAGGTAAAATGAGGATTGACTGAAGTGGACAATGGTTTTTTTTGACAGACTCATATCAATATTTGGAAGATAGGCCCCATTTCTTAATGAATCGATCTGAGATTTATTAAATCGAAATTTTTCAAGTTAATGAAATAATTCAAACTGATACATTAGGTTCCCCGCCTATTTTTGTGAAGTACAACCATTTAATCATTCCTCCATTAAAATATATTGATTTTTTAATAATAATTTAAGTTTTTTGTGAGATTTGAAAATTCATTGAATTGGCAAACGTTAAAAATTTGTTAGTTTTTGACATGAAATTTTAAAATCTATGAATGTAAAATCAGTAATTTTGTTCATCGCAGCCAGAATGTAATAAAAAATAAATAAAAAAAAATAGTAATGAAAATGTAGTAGTCTGTAAGATGAAATTTTCAAATTCATAAATGAAGCATTCTTTGTAAATCAGGCCACTTTTGTTTTTCATCCCCTCTAATTTTTTTAAAATCTGACAGTTTTAAATATTAGTCAAAAGAATCGTCTTTATTTTATTTTTTTTTTTTTTTTGATTTTTTTAGGTATCTGTTTAGGTTTTTCAATTTCTCTTTACGAACACTATACTTAAAGAATATTCATTAATATCTATACTATACTTAAAGAATTTTTATTATTAAAAAAAAAAAAAAAAACATGAAACTGAATTTTTTTTTTTTTTCGTTTAATCAAAATAAATCAAATTCATAATTTTTCTGCATTGAGAAAATTGAAATTCGGCAAAAAAATGAGAATTTTTTTTTTTTAACCTAATAACAGTAATTAACATATTTTTCCGGTATAAATTGTACAGAATGTCTGTTATTGGATAAAGAGTCTGCAAAAAAAAATCAGAATGGTATCAGATTTTGAAAAAAATTGGAGGAGTTGAAAAACAAAAGTGGCTTGGTTTACAAAGAATGTTTCAAATGTAAAGTCACTCATCTTCTTCGTCGGAGTCCGATTGTGATTCTTAATTTTTTCGACGATTTTTTGAACATCCTGATGTTGAACATTCTACGTCATTATCTAATTTTCTTTTTTTATTTTGACGGTGAGCAGTTGATGATGATGGGACAGGAATTTGTTGGTTAGCCAGAGATAATTTTTTACGAGCCATAGTTTTATCGTCAATCTTGGTAATATTGTCGAAATTTGCAACAATAAACATATAGTTATCTGTTTTAGAAATTAGATAATTTATAAATTTGTTAATAGCTTATCATCATCTGTTATTGAATTATAATAACATCGACGGATATTTTTATTACTTTCTAATTGGAATTTTCCTAACAATTCAATGTGATCTCCAACACTATAAGGACTTGTAAATTGTTTTGGAAAATTTCGAATCTTTATTGGTAATTTTGTTTTATCTTCAGCAATGGCACCAAAGCAAGAACTATTAGTGGGGTTGTTGTAGCTGACCATGATTGCGAAATTGGTTTTTATATAACCAGTAACATCTAAAATGTGAAAGAGAAAATGTTCATGGCAGAATTTTAAACTCGGTAAAAACTATGTAAAAATTATTTATTATTATCCCAACTAAAAATTGTGTGAAAACTGTAGAACTTACGACAGTCGTCATTCGGTATTGTTCCTGGATTAGAGATCGAAATTCTTGGTACTGGCTCGTTTGGAGGATTAAAAGTTCCTAATATTTTAACCTCAGTATTTGAATGAATATTGAGTTGTATATTCCGTCTGCTCGTGGTGTTATATTGAGGATTAGAGTCTTTGGCTGTAGCACCATTAATTTGAATAATCTAAAATAATTGGAAGAATTCAAATAGAATTATGCTTTTCGTATTTAAATGTAATAATTCAAATGGAAACTACTTTACAGCATTTTGTTGTATTTTTGGATGAAGTTTTTCAGCTACTTTTCCCCATGCTACGATTTTCATTGTGGTTTTGTCTTTATTACTGACAACAAACGATAATACACTTCCCGTACTACGAGATATTAATCCTTCCGTATCTTTTATGTAGCCTACCAATTCACTATAACGAAATGCGGAAAAAGTATAGAATACCGTACGGTTCAAAGTTCAGGATTTTATTTTGAAAAATTAGTAAAATATCAAAATGGAATTTAAGAAGCAAAAAATGGCAGCAGATTTTTTTTGTAGTTGAAGATATCATCTTTTTAATTGAAATTATATAACTTCGAACTACTGTCTCGATTCAAAAAAATTACCAAATTCAAATCTTCTCCATTCTACTATTTATACAATAATATCAAAAACCTTTTTTTACAACGGAATAAAATTTAACTAACACTAATAAATCCTTGCTCTGTATATTCATAATGTCATCTGTTGGTGTAAACTCATAATCTTCACTCTGAGCATCTAAATGAAGATTTACTGAATTAATTAGGTGTTGAATGAATTAAAATTATTAGGAACATCTAAATCAGATACGTACCACTATTGGAACTATGTTCACTCATTATGCACTCAAAAATTTTTAGAAGACAATAATTTAAGATATTAATTGTAGTTACAATTTGATTAATGATGGTCGTAATTATAATTTATCGCAATGAATTACCGTTTCATTTATCATGTCCTTATAGAACTGTCAAAATAGTGTGTAATGTGAAGATGGAAGACAATTGAATCAAATGAAACAAATTGTTCGAGTGAATCGTAGATCACATAGATTTATATATCTATTATATATGTACCTATGTATATGTGTATATATATTGTAACGTATTCGGTCTATAGCCAAATAGCCGAACGTTTCATAGTATAGAACTCAAACACATCGAAGCAGTTCAATACGCGTTACCGTCCTCACGCATCATCGAACATCAGTATGACGTCACAACGGATATAAAAGGCGACCGTCTCATTACTCGAGAGCGGACTTGTGCCAGAGCGGCCTACCGACTCATAACTCATTTCACATTAAATTCCTAAATTCACAAATTCTCTCTTAATTGAGCATAGCTAACCCAAAAGCGGGCATTTAAGTAAAAGAAAGTCAAATTGTTATAAGCTAAAGCAGCATTTCAATTAAATTCAAACAAATAATAGTTATAAGCTAAAGCAGCTTCTCAAATAAAATAAAATCAAAACGATTTCTAGAAATCAGACAATTCAAACAAAACAAACCAAAGTCCGGCCATTGAGCCATCGCAAATTAGAAATTAAGTTAGGTTAAGTAAAAGGAAGATAAATCAAATTATTATTTCACATTAAACATTTTTTTTTTGTATTATTTTTGTAAATGGCTTTGAACCACAGATTCTCTACAATATTAAATAAAATAGGAAATGATTGAATAATCATTGAACAATCAGGAATCTGACCTTTATCACTTATTTTCTTATAACCTTGTTTCAAACTTTATTTTTCAGCAACTTCAAATCATTCAAAGCTAGATATCAGTATCGGTGAGTCTTACTGACACAGCACGGTAGCTCTATAGCACCTACCTTCGTCTGTGAAAGTTCGACATATCCCAGATCTGATTAAAGCGGTATTGGTGCGTCAAATTCAACAGCAAGATAGCTCTATAGCACCTATCTAAGTCTGGGGAATTTGACATATCCCAGATCCGCAGGGTAATTAAGGGTTTTTTCAACTTTTCCCAGAGGAGCTCCAAATATCATAACCCGTGACAAAGAACTCACGCGAACTAGCATAATTTCACTAGCCTTCAGCTGGTGAAACATATGCAATAAGTTACAATATATACGTGCATGTATCAAATTAATACGGCATTATATTCAAAACTAATCGTAATCGTTATGTAAGTTATGGACAATTATTCATATTAGATTCATCAGAAGCTAATTAAATCAAACTTGAAACAGTCTGGGAACAGGAAATGAAACAAAAAATCGTTCGAGTGAATCGTATACGTACTTTTATAGATAATATATATACATACCGCGATAATCAGGTGAAAGAGAATGGCCCATCCGCCCAGGCAGACAATATTTCGTATTTTTAGGGGGATAGCCACTCGTTGCGCTGAAAAGATCCCTAGGGTGATTTTGGCGCGCGGTCGATGCAACTCGGCAGCCATTGTTGATACAAGCCGGCTGACTGTCAATACATCGCGGAAGGTAGACAAGTGTGGTTATGTTCGTTTATTTGAAGGAAATGATAAATAAAGTGAATGAAACCTACGTGAATAAGCTAGGAATATTTATCAAAAATCGATCAATTAGTTTTAAATGATATCTTAATGCAATCAACGACTTAAACCAAGCTATAACTGGAAATTAATGAGAATCGAAAAGTTCATCGAGAACAACTAATTTGAACGAAATTATCATTTAAAACTAATTGATCGATTTTCGATAAATATTCCTAGCTTATTCACGTAGGTTTCATTCACTTTATTTATCATTTCCTTCAAATAAACGAACATAACCACACTTGTCTACCTTCCGCGATGTATTGACAGTCAGCCGGCTTGTATCAACAATGGCTGCCGAGTTGCATCGACCGCGCGCCAAAATCACCCTAGGGATTTTCAGTGCGACGAGTGGCTATCCCCCTAAAAATACGAAATATTGTCTGCCTGGGCGGATGGACCATTCTCTTTCACCTGATTATCGCGGTATATATATATATATATATATATATATATATATATATATATATATATATATATATATATATATAAATATATATATCTATATATATCTATATATATATATATATATAGTATATATATATCTATATATATTATATATATTAGGGTGGTCCTTAGAAGGTGTCAAAAAAAAAATTCATGTTGGATCCCCCCAAATCAGCTCCAAATAATTAAAAAAAAATTCCTTAATTTTTTCAGATTTTTATTTTATTCCCCTAGTCCCGCTGTTTTCATTCAAAGTTCAAAATACAATCGACGATACTTGAAGTGAAATTTTCGCCGAAATATTTCTTTTTTTGAAAAAAAAAAAAAAAAATAAAAAAAAAAAAATAATCATAATAATAATAAAACACACGATTCCCCTGGGATACCCCATTTATAAATCTTTAATTTTTTTTTTTCAATTTTGTTTTTAATTTTTTTTTTTTTTTTTTTTTTTAAAGAGATATTCCGGCGAAAAATTTAACTTTAAGTATCGTGGATTGTATTTTGAACTTTGAATGAAAACAGCGGGACTAGGGGAGTAAAATAAAAATCTGGAAAAATTGGGGAATTTTTTTTTAATTATTTGGAGCTGATTTGGGGGGATCCAACATGAATTTTTTTTTTGACCCCATCTAAGGACCACCCTAATATATATATATGTCGGCGTGTATTATTTGGACACTCGATGAGAAAGACGGAGCATGATCTCCGACGTCATGAGATCTGCTCGCACAGAGCCGTCAAAGCATCGATAGCCGCTTCGTCATCAAAAGGACTATCGGTTGCTGGGCTTTTATTTAGAAGATCTGATGTTCGATTATTATGGATGGAATTGATCGGAAGCCCGCGGAACTGTGACGTCTCTCTCGAGATTGTGAATTAACAAATTAATTGATATTAAAATGCCTCCTGAATCATACCGGAGAACTACTTATTCTTCTCGTCAAATGTATGACGGGAAGATTCGACTTATATATATATATATATATATCGGTATATATTGTAACAGCGATTCCTACGAGTTCGGGTATTACCCGCAGGAACTACGATCTATTATCAAAAACAAAATTGGAACACCAACGCTGAACCTCCTCCGACTAGCAACGTAGATGTTGGGCGCCAGACTTCTGAGAGAAGTCCTCTCTCTCTCTCTCTCTCGTCGCAGCTAGCCTGTCGGTAGAGGGATATTCGTGGGGGCGAGAAATAAAAATACCAACACACAAGAAATATATTTAAATTGATTATTTATTAAGTAAAAAGAAAAAAAGAGAAAGATAACATTAATTTGTTCAGCCTGTTATCTGGCTTCGGCTTGCTCACCGCTAGTTTGTGTTTATAAATGAAATTAAAGAAAAGAATAACTAGAAGAAAGAAATAAATTAAATAAAGGACTCTACTATATCAAAAAGACTCTACGCTAAATATCTCCAAAAATAATAATAATAACCGTGACTCTAAATTAATAACAGTTGATTAAACTAATAATAATAAAGCTAGAAAGAAAAGGTATCGTTGACAATTATCACAGAACAGTCCGGTAGTTAGCCTTCCTCACTACCACCAGCTGGAGATCCGGCTGTCAAGTCGATTTCGAGTACCTCACGTTCTACGCGAGGTCTCTAGTCTCCGACTGACAGCTGGTCGCTCTACGGCTAGGAGGGGAAGGGATTCGGAACTCAGTAATTCCTTACTCAGCCACTAGAGCTCTCTGACACGCAGCAGTCTGCTGCGAGGCGTGACGTCAGAGACCTCGGGCAATATGGCGTCGACTCTGGATGCACGAAATCCTGCGCAGCACGGTTGAAAACCGGCACGCGGATGCGCAGAGTCGACAGGCTCGGAGAACAACAACAAGTTTGAAACTTGCCGGCTCTCAACGACCATGCGGTACTATGAAACGATAATATAAAGCGGGACTCTCAAGGTACTGGGGAATCGAAGAGCAATCCTTATCGATAACTCGAGACTCTGTAATTTATATGACCTTAGGAAAAGGATTTTATATGAATTTGGCTCTAAGTCGGAAAGATCCTACCTGATTTCTCACGTTAGCTCGGCCTCGTGTCCGACTCGTAGTCCGGGGATAGGCGAGGGTCGTGTATTAGCAAAAATCAGTTATAGTCCAGTCCAAAATCCAAAGTCGAAGTCCAATTAATAAAGCACGGGTCACTGATAACTAATATCACCAATTTAACCGATTCTACACTCCTCAAAACTCTACAAAACACTCTAAATAAACTCTCTCTCGACGCACTGTAATATTGGCACGTTACTTAATTCACGGCTAAACAATGAATGGCTCTTCGTTTCCGCTTCGCTAATTGCTTATCCTCGCCGTTCGTCCTGTTAGCGCTAGCCGTTATCGATAGACCAATCCGCTGATCTACGATCGATATGGCTGCGCTAGGACGAAGGGCGGCAGATATTCAAATTAGCTATACCGACTCGGTACTCTAGGAAATGTGTACGCTCGTTTTAGCTGGTATGGAGGAGGTCCGAACGTTTGCCACGTTACAATATATATCTATATATATATATATATATATATTGTTACGTTTCGGTTCTTGAGCGATACCACCGGTATCGCGAACCGAGTGTAATTGTGAGTTCTTTGCTCGAATTTTATTTTCTAGACCTTTAAATCAATAATTTAATGTTCCCTATTACGGACTTGAGTCGCCGAGCAACTAAAGCCGCCTCCCCACAGACCTGAACACGTAAACGCGCTAAGGCTGCACTTTACCCACCTAACCTTTTGATTTTAATTTTGTTAAAGTTAGTTTATTCCCAATTTTCTAAACAATAGAACCTGCTGTGCCAGACCTGAGTGCGTCAGAGACACACTAAGGCTGTATCTAGCTTTGGTTAGTTTTATCGATGAAGAAAGACCTGGAAATAGCGGATAAGGGATCTGCATAGAGTAACTTACTTTTTAAATAATCAAGAGATTCGATTTATTTTATTTTACTAAACCTAGCGGTTGCTACCAAATACTTATCCTATATTTACAGTGTTCCTTATTTGCTAAATTTCTATATTGTAGACTAATTTGGATCGCTAAGCGATGTTTGACAGGTTCGTCGTTTTTGAAGGAAAATTCCGTTACTTTACTTTATAATTTGATTTTCTATATTCTGATTAAATAATATATTTTCTTTTATGATATTTTCTTTTATTTATTTTTTTGGATTTTATTTGATTTTCTGTTGAATTTTGCGATTTGAGATAGAACGAGATAATGTTAGAGTGAAGCTACAAGTTCGCAAGGCGCTATGCCTATTGCGACTGGTCTGCAAGAGAGCTGTGAGTCAACCCGGTGCTATACCGTAGAATTGCTGTTTAATAGATGCGCGGTGAGTCAACCCGGTCGCTTTGCCGAAGATTGCTGGTGATGAGAGCTGTGTCTCGACTTATATACTGACTATGACGTCACGCGACTTGTCGCTCTCGTCGAATGTTCTGGATCGTTCGACGTTCGAATTGTTAACGGTCAGGCCTAGGTCGCCTGATCCGTTACAATATATCTAATACATACGTAATGCAATTATTATTTTGTATTCAAATTTATTTATAACAACAGAATTTATAGTAAATTATTTAAAATATTTTATTAAAGTATAACATGATATAAATGGATGAATTAATGAACATAATTTAACATAATATAATATAATATAAATGGATGAATTAATTTACAGAACAATATAAGTAATACAATATGAACATGCAAATATTTATTGCTCGCCACCCCGACAACGTGAATAATATTGTTAATACAACACGAACAATATACAACATATAACATACAACATTAGTAATACAACATTAGTAATACAATTTAAATATTTATTATTGCCCGCCGCCCTGACCTTGGCGGTTTTTTTTCAAAATCCAATTTGGCTACTTTTTTTCAAAATCAAATATGGCTACTTTTTTTTTCAAATCAAATATACTAAGACACCAGACAAAGACGATGGTTCTGAAATAATAAATTCTTATCCTATATACTAGCTGAAATTAATAAAGCATGACAGGGTATAAGCAAGGATCGAGACAAATTATTTTTCAAATATTCGTTTATTCGATGTTACTCTTAAGACTGGTTTCACAGTAGGTACAAACGAGTATCAAGTGACCAGCCTTGTTATATTTCTCCTATCTCCAAAACTGCTGAGGTTGCTGAAATACTGGTGGGATGCGCTCGCAATAAACAACACACGTTATTTCGTTACAAAATTTTCGTTTTATTCCATATTGCTTGAAACTAGCTTATAATTAACAATGTTTCCTTAAACATATCTGTACACAAGATAGACAAGAGGCGTCGAGTTTGTCGCAACTCTTCATTTTTTTGGCCACGCAATTGTAAAACGACGCGGCCATCGAATCATTTTTTACATAATCATCCGTAAAAATATCGACAAAAGCATCAAGCGTGTAACCAAAATGCATATAATAGAGAAACATAACACAAAACTGACCACACACGTCGGAAAAGATACTCTGGAGCTGGCGCGTGTTGTACCGGTAGCGAGGACAGTTTCTCCGCAGACGACGCACGTGGTGTGGGATGAAAGGCGCAACTCCGTAGCTGTCAAAGTAGACCCCGTTGCCGGACTCGTCGCTGTAGAAAGCGACCCAGTGACTTCCGGGCTGTGTGTGGTCATCGGTGTTTGCGATAAGGGCAGCGGGGCGGGACCACCGCAAAGGAATACGATCAGCCGGGTACACCCCGCACGTACTCGCCGGTATCAAAGCCAAAACCCTCCTCAGCTCCAGACTGTTCATTACACGTTTCGGATTCGGCTGTAGAAAACCCGCTAGAGTCCACCTCGTCAACCGTTTTTCTCTCCAACAGCCAAGATTTCAGTACAGCCACACGATTTAGCGAACAGACAAACTCTCCGGGGTTGCACAGAGCGTGATGCATGCAGTACGTATCCGATGGCGGCAGCTTTCCAAATGCCGGGCAGTCCTCGTCCTCTAGATTCGTCACCTGACGCGACAAAACGCGCCGCAACAATTTCGCTTTTTCCGCACCGCGCGTATAAATCATGCTGGCTGAACGTGCCACGGCGCGCAGTTTTCTGTAGATTTGTTTGTATTGAATATCACCGTCGAACCACTCTATACCGTGGTGGCTGCGCGTAAGATAGTTGTTCTGAGCACAAATGTTCGCTGGGAGATCGGTGAAGGCGCAGGGTGGTGTGGCTACCCAGTGCCCTATGTACTCGTGATTCAAAGCTAGCACGGAAACCTCCTTGATGGCGAAACCGTTCTGAGCATCCCGAAAACCCTGCATATCGACCACGTAGTCCACCATATTGCTATAGACGTGTTCGCGGGTATGCGGCAAACTGGATACTGCGTGTGTCGTTCGACCGCAGCTGCCTTCCGTCAATCTGCAACGTCGTCTTTTCTTTTTTCAATGGTGGGGGGAGGTGGTTCAGGTTTCACATTGCTGTCTATCCTCCAAAGTCCACTATAACCTGGCGTGCTGCGTCGATTTCCAACACGTTGTCAAATTCCGCGTATACGATGCAATTTATCGTCTTTTCCAGGGCAGCTTCGAACCGCACCTCGATTCTAACGCTGCCGTGTCTCACCAAATTCCAGTGCGTACCGCTGTTTGCCGACAGATCGGGGGTGAGGTCGAAAGCCGTCAGGCAATACCCGTGGGGGAAATCTTCACGACCTATACCGTTCCCATCGTTTAGAAAATGTATGCCTGTTCCGGAGAAAAGGGTGTGGTAGGTATCCACGTAGAGCTTGCTTCGCGTAAAGTCGGGTTGTAGCGGCTTCGAGGGGATCTGCGAGCCGTCCACGTACAAGGACAAAAAGTTGATGTTGAAATGTTGAAAGTTGAAGGGGTTGTAGGTTTTATCACCGTTGAAGGCCTTGTTATCGACAAAGCCCACTATCATTCTTTTCGGCAGCTGACCCAGAAATACATTGTCCAACGTATCACCCTGCACACCGCTGTGAATAGTCATAGCCTTCACCTCCACTCTGGTAAGAGGATACTTTGCCGTACCTTTACCCAGAGCTCTAGCGTGAGCCAGCAGGACGCCGGGGTTTATCGTTACGCGTCGCACGAGCAGCGAGGCCTCTAGTATGTGTATGCCGTGTGTGTTGGTGCTCTCCATGAGGCAGAAGGCGTCCCGCGAGCGCACGAGCCGTACTCGTAACTCGACACCGTTTAGCAGAAACTTCTCCTGATTAAACACGTCGCAGTGAAGATGCCCGATCAAATCCACACTGGTTTCACCGTTCAGAAATTTTTGGCGCTGGGCAAACCCCTTGTTAGTCGATCCGATTTCATCCATCTTCCCCGCTGTATCCCCGTACCACAGGGTGGTGGTTAGGTGTGATTCCTTCGCAGCCTTATTGTAATTCAGCAACGACTCTATGTAGGCTCGGTAAGCGTACGCGTTATTAGCCGGTGAAACTAGCTTCTGATTAAAGAACACGTCGGCCTGACTGAACAGAGAGTGTAGCAGGTTGTTTACAGGGGCCACGACGGCCTTTGCAGCCCCCTTTGCCGGCTGCTCCCCGCTGAGCGGTTGTAGACTCACACGCAGGCTGAGCATAGTGTGGGAGAGGTCGAGATACTCGTCGCTGAGGCCGGGCACCATAAACTCTATGGGTGAGTCATCCGTGAGCGACGACACAGGCTTGTAGTGGACCCACTGCCCGCTCTCGATCGTGGTTTGCGTCGGTGGTAGAGAGAACAAATCCAGCTCCGATTTCAGACACTCGCAGGAGTGCGTGTGCAAGTACGCCATGGTCGATGTTTATTATTATTGTTGTTAGCGAGCTTCGAAGATATCAGCTACAGTTCTTCTTTTACTTCCGCAACAGCTTTTCTTCTTTTTCTTGAGAGTTGTCTTTTTCTTCTTAATTCCGGCAAGCCCTGGTTTCTTCTTTCTCGGTTTGATTTTCTTGACAGCTTTCCTACGAGACCCGATCGATCCTGCACCGCGACCCCGCAACAACTGTCCCCTCGGTCCGCCGCGCAACGCTTTATATCCGGATCCCTTCATCAGATTGCCCAGTTTCTCTGTAGCTTTTCGCTTCAGATTGTGACCCGACTCGATGACGCGTTTCTTGAGAGCCTCTTTGAAGGGTGTGTTGTTGTCCATATCTTCCATGACACTCACACCGGTCCGCAGAGCCTCCTTGCCCAACACGCGCGCACCGCTCTTCAGAATGGGTATCACGCGGCGAAACAATCCCCCCAGGAAGCTACCGATTCCGTGACCACGCTGTTGCGGAGCACCGGAATAAACTCTGCCTATACCACCACCGCCCACCTGATTGTCGTAATGTTCAAGGTAGTGAGCCATCAGTGCGACCTCTTGAAGTGCAACGTAGCCGTCAATGTCCCGCGCGTAAATGGCATAGGTCTACCCAGAGAGTCCCTTATATCGATTTTAATGGTTCGGAAATTGGTGAGAAGCAGAGGTACGTAGTGCGGAGGTGCCAGGGATTTGCTTTCCGAGACACCGTTGTGAAAATTTTTGCCAACAGTCTGCACTATACGCAACAGCGGAGCGTAGACATCACCCACTATTCTGGGCTCAGCGAGATCCGCGTAGACAAACATCTGCGAGGGTATTCCGCTGGGTAGGTTCAAAGGATGGTTGGCCACCACCACCACCACCCTGTCGCGTATGTTGGTCGTAAGCTTTGGAAATCCAAGTTGTTGGCGAATACCACCGGAAAACGACAGGTAGTGACCATCCTTGCAGCTGCATTTTCTGACCACATCCAAACGATCGTCCGCGCTGTCGGCTCGTCCAAACTCCAAATGCTCCTTGATGGTCGGGAGACTGTTCAATACTTGGATAATTTCCCAAATATCTGTGTAAATACCAGGCTTGATGAGGAATTGACCATGCGCCACTCGTTTTTCCCCCGACAACGATGAAATTTCGTGAAAATTTTCTGCAGGTGTGTCCGAACGATGCACGTGAAATCCCACCGCGTTGTAGGGTTCGTTTATGTTTTGAAGCGTCAGCGGGTACTGGATCTCCACCAGGGCGACTTCCCACTCTCCGACAAGCTCGATCTGGCGCGGTAGCTGGGTGGTGTAGCGAGCCGTCGTATTGTGAGGAAAAAATTTCATCGAGCTGTTGCTGGGCAGCGTGATGTAAAACTGATCCTTCATGCCTGTTTTCGCACGCTGCTCGCAGCGATCCAAGAGTTGAACTTTTCCGGATAACCGCGCCAGCTGACAAACAGCTTCTGACTGGCCCCCTTTCCCCGCGTCCGTATTATTTTATCCACAGTCTTAACATCGTCTTTGATCACACGTTGCAGCTCAGCCTCGTAAAACAGCCTGTCTATTTCCTCACCCTCCAAATCCGCCAACAGGTAGACGATCGGCGCGCGGTGCAGAACGCGTCGAATCTCAAACACCTCCTCGGTCCAGTTGGCCTCGTAACCCTTCTTGAAGGCACCCTTAGCCTTACTGATGCGAACCCGCTCCCCCACTCGAAACCGTGGCTTCGTACCGGATCGCGGCGGGCCACCGCGTGCCTTTTCCATGTTTAAGCGCGCGGCTGCCGCATTTTCCAGAGTCACCATCGACGGAGCCATTTTAATGGTCGAGTGGGTGGTGGCGTTGTACGCCTCTACCAGTTGCTGCAGCACATCCAGGTAGCGATGGGTATTTTTGTGGGTGAAGTAACGCCACATTCTCTCCTTGAGAGTGCGATTGAAGCGTTCCACAACGGCCGCCTTTATGTCGGGGTTTCGCGTGACTCTGTAGCGCACCCCTCTGGCAGCGAGCAGCTTCTGGAATTGAGCTCCGACAAACTCCTTGCCTTTGTCGGTCTGCAGTTGAATCGGGCAGCGTTCCGTGGAGGATAACACGCGCTCGAAAGCCCCGGCAACGGTGGTCGCACTCTTGTCGGCGAGCGGCTCGACCCAGGCAAACTTGCTGAGCACGTCTATGATCACCAACAGGTAGCCGTATCCGTCGTTGTACTGTTTGATCGATCTGAGATCCACCAGGTCAGCCTCCCACAGGTCGTCTATATTCTGCACGTTGTATCTGGCTCGGGGAAATTTCCTACGTATGGACTTGTGCAGCGTGTACGCGTCCTGCGACGCCGGCCATTCGACCACCGTAGCGCGAGGTATTTTTTTCCCTTTTTTTCTTCTTCCCACGGCTCGAGTCAAGTTCCTGGCACCAGCGTAACCCGCCTCGTTTGCCGGATCGTAGTACAGTCGTTCGAGGATCTTCATTTCAACCTGAGTCTCAACCAAGCACCGTTTCCAGTCAGTCCTAGTTGTTGTTGTTGTTGTTGTCTGTTCTTGGGTGTGGAAAATACCGAGTCCGAATCCGTATCCCCCTCCTCCTCACCCGCCTCGTTCGTGTCAACGTCACCGTCCACAGCCTGGTCCTCGTCCTCGCTGATACGCCACTGATGAGATGGACCTGCTGTCGATCGTGACGAGGCGTGACGCGTAGGTTTTTGAAAAACGGGGTTACCTATGTACTCTCGCGGCGTGTTGATCGAGTGAATGACCCTGGCGAACTGTTCCCTTCCCCTGGCCTGCATAGATTTTCTCTCGCGTACCGCGTCGTTTATCAGATCGATGATGTTTGTCCCGGCCATCTGAGTCCCCCTTACGGCTATTGTCACCTTGTCATCCCACGAGATCTCAGAGCGACCGTTGGTGGTCAAATAGTTCAGCAACAGCTCCGCTTTCCGCCGAAACTTGTCCGGCACGCTCACTACGATAGCCTGTATAGGTACACCGCTGTTAACACCTGCATTCCCCTCCGTCACCCCATCCATCTCTTCTTCTTCTACCCCACCAACGGTATTACCAGCTGCCTCACCACCCACTCCTCGTATAGAGAATTGCAAAGGTTTTCGCGACTCGGCGGCAAAAAACAAGAAACGCCCCAGCACCTGTCTGTACAGCTTCCATTTTTCCCGATCGCTTTTCCCCGGGTCGTTGAGAATAGCGTGCATCTCGCTATCGAGCCGGCTCGCGGGATCCGCATCGGGTCGACGCTGCTGGATACGTTCGGCTGTCTCCTGCGGTATCAGGACCATTTTCTTGGCCCGCTCCATTGCCTCAATTTTTTTTTCACCCGCCAATCAGACCACCCACCAGAGTGCCGATAATCGGGGTCAGCAGCAAGGGTAGAAATCCACCCCGTTGAAGCAGCAAACGTTTCTTACTCTTCCAGCTGCCCGTGTTGCAAGCCAGGCGACGTAAAGTTTTTCTGTGTTTGCTCAAACGTCTCTTCTGATCGGTGCTCAGGCTCACGTTACCCCTGAGAGTGTTAAGAGCGCACTCGCTAATGTTTTTCACCAGAGCGTCGTCCGCCGTGCGTAGCAGAACCTGTCTCCGAGCGGGGTCCGATTTACAGATAGCGTGCAAGGCCGCGGCGTTGGAAGAGCTGAACCTGTTTGTCGAACCTCTTCTTCCTCCTCCTCGTCTAGCTCCAAGCTTCATCACAGGCGAAAGACTGGCGCTGCGTGCGATCCTCCACCCTTTATATCCCTGCGAGGCAGGTAAACGTAGTGGTGCGGATCCGAGGGAAATATATCGGTGCGAAACCGGCAGTTCTCCGGGGTGGATTGTTTCAGATCGAGGAGCAGATAACCGTGGGGGCGCGCTGTGGCGTCGTTGTAGGCCTCCTGCAGGAAGCGAGGGTCCTCGGGGTGTACCTGACGAGCCAGGTGATGTATCTGCGCGCGATCGCGCGGATTCTTGAAGAAAACTATATAGTTGGCGTTCAGCGAGATATCCCTCTGCCCGCGTCCCTGGTGAAACAGATTCTGCGTGATTAGGAACACGCTCATGTTCTTGTGGTGGCAGCCCTTGGTGAAGAGATCGATGACCACGCCGTTGGACGACTCGCGCATCAGATCGTCGATGACGAGTAATTTGGGCCGCGTGTCAGCGTCGTAGTCGGCCGGCTGCGGCAAACCCTCTCGATACTCTATAGCGCTCGAATCTCCGTACAACGGTTGCCACTCGGCATAGTGCCAGACTACCATCGCGAACTCTGTGTCGCACATCTTGCTCGCCTGTTGCAGAAAGTTTTTCACAAAGTTGGATTTTCCGCAACCGGAAGGACCGGCTACGATTGCCGAAAACGGGTGTTTCCAGCGCGTGTCCATCCTCGCGACTCACCACTCCGCCGTATCTGCAATTGAATATATATATATTTATTATAGGTTGATATTCGGTGTGTGAGTCGATGCCCCCTGTCGTGATGGCATAACCGCGGTGGGGGGCCCGCGGGGGGCGCGCGTTACGTACAAGCTTTTGGGAACGCGCGCGCGCGCGCGACGACCCGTCTTAACAGCTTGAGATACGGGTCGCCGGCCGGGAAGCAGCTCGTGACGCGCCAAAGGCAACCCGTGTCAGCTTACACTGGGGGTTGCCTCGCGGCGTGCGGTGCTCTCAGCTTCTCGACCCACCGCACACACCCCGCACCAGCCGTTTTACGCTCAGGTTGATAAACAATTACTGGCTACTATACTAATACTGACCTACTTAGACGAGCCACCGCTGCACACATCTGTTCCTGCCGGCTTGGCGAGCAGAGGTTTATCTATTTCTCTCTCTACACACGTGTCAGATAACAGGGTATAACACTAAGTAGGTAGAGAGAGAGAGAGAGAGAGAGAGAGAGTTTTGCTGCAAAGCTCTTGACTAAAGAGAGAGATGTACAATTTACTCCGCTCAGCTGTGCGATTTGTAGCCGAAAGGAAGAGTGTCGTACCCCGTGTCGCAGAGACGTCTTTTGGTTTGAACGGGACGGCATATCTTGTTTACGCTCAGCGTGACCACTAGGGTGGTCCAAAAAAAACATTTTTTTGTTTTTTTTAAAGTCTTATCATCTCAAAAGTTTCGTTTGGGTATAAAACAAATTCTCCTAAAAGGGCAGCTCGATATCTCAACTCTACGAGGAGCTCAACGATTTTCTGTTTTCCCATCTAAATAACACATGAAAAATTTATTTTTTCGTTTTTTCTGCATAAAACTCCGAAAAAAAATGTTATTCCAATTTTGATGCACATATTCTTGTAGAGAATTCAATTCTCTACAAAAAAGGTCTCATAAGGTTTTCTTGTAATCTCAACAGGTTAAAAGTTATCAGGCTTTAAACCGCTGCAACTCAATTACATTTAACCAGATATAATTTCAGAACGATTTTCAAATTTCTTCAAATGTGGAATGATTTCTTACTGTCTAAAAATAATCTCTAACTGTCGCAAATATTTATTGATACAATCACAAATTCACAGTCTACTTATGGATTAGTAATTACAATATTTTTAAAATAATATTACGCTTTTAATTAAAAATAATTATTTTTGTTACAATTAGGATATTTTTTTCTACGATCAGCAACTACTTGTAACAGGACTAATAAATTTGGCCCCAAAAATGAAGAGCGAAAACAATATCTGTTACAAGTAGTTGCTGATCATAGAAAAAAAATATCCTTATTGTAACAAAAATAATTATTTATAATTAAAAGTGTAATATTATTTTAAAAATATTGTAATTACTAATACATAAATAGACTGTGAATTTGTGATTGTATGAATAAATATTTGCGACAGTTAGAGATTATTTTTAGACAGTTAGAAATCATTCCACATTTGAAGAAATTTGAAAATCGTTCTGAAATTATATCTGGTTAAATTTAATTGAGTTGCAGGGGTTTAAAGCCTGATAACTTTTAACCTGTTGAGATTACAAGAAAACCTTATGAGACCTTTTTTGTAGAGAATTGAATTCCCTACAAGAATATGTGCATCAAAATTGGAATAACATTTTTTTTCGGAGTTTTATGCAGAAAAAACGAAAAAATAAATTTTTCATGTGTTATTTAGATGGGAAAACGGAAAATCGTTGAGCTCCTCGTAGAGTTGAGATATCGAGCTGCCCTTTTAGGAGAATTTGTTTTATACCTAAACGAAACTTTTGAGATGATAAGGAAAAAACTTTTTTTTTTTGGACCACCCTAGTGACCACCCGGTGCAACGCTGTACGCTGTATAGCCCGTCGCTCAACGCGAATAGGTTTCCGAGCCTCGACCACCATGCCCCGGATCGAGTTGAAATTTATCCTCATTCGAGTCTGATAATTTAGAGTGACCCCCTTTACTTTGCAAACCTCGGCCACCTCCCCATCCCCCTTTTGTACCAGGAACGCGTAAAATTTCGGACCACCGGAAACGAAGGCTTTTATGTAGCTACCCTCCCCGTATTCCGTCAGCTCGTCGGTCAGATCACCCAAAAAGTTACCCGTAGTCGGCTCCCACTCCCCGCTTCTCCGCACGTAAATAACAGAGTCCGTATCGTAATACAACACCCGGCGTTCGAGCCTCTCGAGATAGCTGTACAGCTTGAGGCGAGCCTGAGCAGTGGTGTAGGCGGCCAGCACAACGTTAGCCAAGGGAGACGGAGCGATGCCCTCCTCCGTATTAATCCAGCGCGCGTAAAGTATTTGCTCCGTCACAGGTAAAATATCCGTCACCTCGTTCTCGGGATCGGTCAACAGTTCCAACAGGCGTTGGCGGTCTTTGATCACCTCGGTACGCGGGAGGTTTTCGCGCTGGCCAAATTTACCCCAGAAAGAATTCAGGCAGAGCTTGGATACGGAACGCAGCCCGGCGTTCTTTGTTATCTTCTCCCGTTGCAACCTGATACCCTCAATCTGCTCGTACTCCGCGAGATAACGGTCGCGGGAAGCCTCGTCGGTGCACTCGCTAGGCCACCCGCTGGCTTCTTGTTTTATTTTCAGGAAAGTGTCTATGTAGGGAGCAAAGAGTCCCCCCTGACCGCTGGCCGGATCGTACACCGTGCTCTCGTATTGCCAGATCTCCGATACATCGATCACGCTGTAGCCCATAGCCACGGCTTTCTGCAGCTCGGCCGATACCCAAGTACCTGTGAACCACCGATCGGCCTCCGACTCGTGCGGACAATCGATCTGCAGAGAATCCTCGCAGCAGGAGCGACACAGGGGAAACATGAGTTTTCCTCGCATCCGGACCGGTAACACGGGGTGATAAAGATTCCTAGGCGGCAGAATCACGCATTTCACGAGACCCTCGAGTCCGGAGATGTCTGTGTTGTACGGCCCGGTCAACGCTCTGCACTCCCTACCGACGTAGACTCGCGGATGACCGACAGGGTAGCGACCAGTCTTGCACACCCAAGGGTACAGAGAGCATACGTCGACGTATCGGATTTCCTCCCCCGGGGCAACCTCGTGATAACGCTTCGTGTTCCCCGTACGTCCTCCGAAAAACGCGTCTCGAGGATTCAGCGAGTCGCGCGATACGACCAACGGATGCTGATCGACGTAGTCGCGCATTTCCGGATCGTTTTCCACCATCTCGTCGAACGCGTACTCCCACATCTCAGTGACCCTGTAACGAAGCTCTGTCATACGTTCCGTTTTTGCCCTAGTCTCTTCCCACCGTCTATCCATCGTATCCCCGCCGGATAACTCTTTGTCGCGATTGACCGTGTGGCATCTTCGACACCCGTGCCAGTAACAACCGTGAAATTCCAGCACGTGTCGTTCACCCTCAGCGTCTGTGTAATACCCGTCGACAAGCCGTCTCGTCTCGGGGATCCTGTACTCGCGACCTCGACCAGCGTGTCTCACCTCTGTCCCCAGGCACCTCTCTACCCAAACGAGCCATTTCACCGCTTTCACCGATTGATTGTCGGTCAACCTGTACCCACTGACCGGTAGTATTCCTATGCTGCGGGGTCGGAGGAAATTTTGTCGAAACACGACGGAACAGGCCGATGCTATGGTGGTGCTTCGCGAGAACGGGCAAACACCGCCACAGTTCAAAAAAATATCTCTAAACGCGACGCACGCCCTGCGAAGGATGTCTACGTCGCTGCGACAATATTCCACGAGCTCCCGATCGAAATCAAACACGTAGCCCCCGGTCGTGGCTTCCTCGTACCATTTGTAGAAAGCGTGTCTGTCCGAGGTTTTCATGCTGTCGGGGGAGTAAAATTCCGCGGCTGGTAACGGCCCTATGTAACCCCGATTCTCCGGTGTGTTGAACAGATGCGGAAAGATACCCTTGCGCGATTCCACAGGGAGTCCGAATGCCTTGGGCAACGCCGCTAGAGCCATAGGCATGTAGGCCAAAGAGTCCAGAAAACGCGTGTGACCCGTCTCCATCAGTATTATCTTGGTGCCGTTTAGAATCACCTGCGGCGGATCTCTGTTGTTCTCCACCAGGTAACGCAGTATGAATTGGGAATCGAATCCACCAGCGTTATGCGCTATGCAGAAGATCTTTTTGAATCGACAAACGGGCCGCGTCGCAAACTCCACCAACTGTTTAACCGGGTCGTCTCGGAATATGAATTCGCGCACGAGACCGCAGCCGGGACAAGGTGTGTTTATATCCGGCTCGTGTATACAGCTAGTGCACGTCTGTTGTACCACGCACAGATTTGGTACGTGCAGGTTGACATCCCGGCTGCCGGCCACCGAGGCGCACTGTTGCGTTTCAAAGTCATAAAATATAAATATGTTTTCCGAGTTTCCGGTTGGTGGCTTGAGAGGTTGCATGTAGCACTCGTGGTTGAGCGGCTGTGCGGATCCGCACGTGTGACAGTACAGGTTGCCGCATGAGTGACCCCCCTTAGCGCGATCGATGAGAAGACCGCACCCGCTGCATATCTGCAGGGTGTCACAGACGCTTCTGCGAGGATCGAACGATCCCGCGACCCGATGTCTCCGCAGACACTCCTCCCCGAAAAACCACCGGCCGCAGGCACCGCATCGCACCCGTACTCCCGCTCTGTCGCACTGTGGTACGGCGTTGCAGCCGGGGCATCTATTCGAACACCTGTGATCGCCCGTGTTTCGATAGGCGATGTTGCAGGGCTCGCAGAAGCGTCTGTTGGCCGCTGCGGCAGTTAGATTCAGTATTGGCTTGTAGTGGCCACCGCGAGGAAAGTACAGTATGTTCAATGTACCTCTGGAGCATTCCCCCCGCTCAGCTAGTACGCGCGCCCCGTTGTAAATGGTCTCACCCCCGCGTCCAAAGGTGTTAAAATCATATATTACAACCAGAGGATATATTAGACCCAGAGGAGCCAGATATTCTTGAAATCTGACGATCTCTCGCATACCGCACCCCTCTGGGGGGACTTCTACGCGCGCCTCTTTGCACAAAACCACGGCAGCCTCCCTCTGAAGTCTCGATTTCGCGTGACGTACGTCGGACCATCGAGGTGTGGGGTCCGCGTCGTTGCCCCCGATACCCTCCCTGCTCAGGTAGGCACGAGCAGAAATTATAGCGCGAGGTAGACAAAGATTGTCGCGTTCGACCTCGAGAAGCGATCGTTTGCTCACCTCCTCGTGCGTGAGAGGTTTACTCTTTCGACCGCGACCCACAGGTACGCTGACCCGATTAACCGTGATTCTCAACGCGTCATCCACACAAAATTCGGATGCGCTTTGGGAGAGACTCAAAACGAGCCGCCAGAGATCCTCGTAGCGAGAGTCCCGGACCGGCCTAAACGACAAACCGGCCATTCCCAGAGCAAACGAGGGTGTGTCTAACCCGAACCCTATATAATCGTTCGCGGGATCATCGACAGAGTCCAAAATCTAACGAGAGAAACTGCGCCGCCAGCAGTTGACACTCGTTGCGCCGCTGCCGGACCGGTTTCGCGGGTGCCTGGAAATTCAATAGACACAGGGTTTAAATTGTGCGAGACGTTAAAAGTCATACGTCCTCCACAAAACATGTTCGTTTTACATGCCGGTACTCTCTAATTTGGAGTAAAACGAACATGTTTTGGGGCGTACGCGTTCGGAATCGCGCATAGAATTGCACGACGGATTATGTTTTATTGATTTTGGTGCGCAGGCAGAGATATTCTGTTTGATAGCAATACGACCTCTTGGTTCTACAACGCGTAATTCAATTACCTGGGGGGCTTCTGCTGGAGGCTCTGCCTCGGCGTCCGCCCGCTCCACCACCGATGCGACGATGGCCTCCATGTTTGTGGCTATGATGGCCGCCGCCTCCGCTTCGGCTTTAGCCTCCGCCTCTGCTTCCGCTTCAGCCTCCGCCTCTGGTTCCGCTTCAGCCTCCGCCTCTGGTTCCGCTTCAGCCTCCGCCTCTGGTTCCGCTTCAGCCTCCGCCTCCGCTTCATCGGAGACCCAGAAAGCGGCTATGATGGTGTCATCCTGCTGCGTGTTTGGAAAATATTGTAAATTGTGCGAGACGTTAAAAGTCCTACCTCCTCCACGAAACATGTTCGTTTTACATGCCGGTACTCTCTAATTTGGAGTAAAACGAACATGTTTTGGGGCGTACGCGTTCGGAATCGCGCATAGAATTGCACGACGGATTATGTTTTATTGATTTTGGTGCGCAGGCAGAGATATTCTGTTTGATAGCAATACGACCTCTTGGTTCTACAACGCGTAATTCAATTACCTGGGGGGCTTCTGCTGGAGGCTCTGCCTCGGCGTCCGCCCGCTCCACCACCGATGCGACGATGGCCTCCATGCTTGTGGCTATGATGGCCGCCGCCTCCGCTTCGGCTTTAGCCTCCGCCTCTGCTTCCGCTTCAGCCTCCGCCTCTGGTTCCGCTTCAGCCTCCGCCTCTGATTCCGCTTCAGCCTCCGCCTCCGCTTCATCGGAGACCCAGGAAGCGGCTACGATGGTGTCATCCTGCTGCGTGTTTGGAAAATATTGTAAATTGTGCGAGACGTTAAAAGTCCTACCTCCTCCACGAAACATGTTCGTTTTACATGCCGGTACTCTCTAATTTGGAGTAAAACGAACATGTTTTGGGGCGTACGCGTTCGGAATCGCGCATAGAATTGCACGACGGATTATGTTTTATTGATTTCGGCGCCCAGGCAGAGATATTCTGTTTGATAGCAACCAATAGCCCAATATTCTCAGGTCTGGTGAAATTGGGTGGGGATCTTAACGTACTTCGACTGGCAAACGTGAGGCCAAATATTCCTGGTGCCCCAGGTGAGTTATGGGAGAGAAATCCGCCAGCCGGATTTTGTGCAGAATTGTGTGTTTGTAACGCTGCACAAAATCACGGATCTGGAGGATCCTCTCCCTTGTGATTTTCCGTTTGTTCTTGTGGACCAAGGCAGCAATTTTAGCTGCCTCGGTCCTGGGGAATGTTCGGTCGGACTCGGCCAGCAACTCGGTCCGGTTCTTCAGCACTTTGATAATCCTGGTCTGCAGAACACCGCTTATGCTTGGCATCTGTTGGAAAAAGAATCACATTGAAGGAAAAAGTACAGGAAACGCATGCCGGAAAATCGGGATTCCTTTTCCCCAACACAGTGTGAAAATAGTACATTTCAGTACGAGTACGGACGGGCTTTTTTGACGAAACGAGAGGTTTACGGCACGAGCCGAAGGCGAGTGCTGTAACGAGGTTCGTCAAAAAGCCTTTACGTACAAGTAACGATTATTATTTTTCATCACGAAAGCCGGGAAATCGCGACAAAGTCGCGATTTCAAGGCTAGAATGATGAAAAATTACATACCTTGAACTTGGATTTATTTATTTATTTTTTTATTTATTTATTTATTTATTTTATTTTCTTCCTGTCTGGTTTTCTTGTTTTTTTATTTCAAATGTAGAAACGTTCGAATCGACCGTTTCCATTGGAGGGTCAGAGTCGGGTGAGATTCAGTTTAGTCCAATGAGAAATAAGATTTGAAAAGAAATCAAGCGTCTTTTTAAATCGCACTTCTCATCGGCTCAAATTTGCACCCAACCTGACTCTGATCACGGTCTTATCATTGGCTCATTAGAGTTCAGTGGTGCCACCTTGCGAAAAATTAAGCAGGAGCTGTCAAACTCTTGCGCGTAAAGTGGTTAATCGAGGTTATGTTGATATTTATTTTGATTAAACAAAGAAAAATAGCACGGACTAGCAGTTGTCAATAATCTACTCCATATCGGGAGATTATTCAATGGGTGCAATACCCAAGTAGCATTCTGTCACAAGTGCATGTCACGGCCATCTATGGGACCCTTACGTCATGACTTTGCCAGCAGGCCACTATCGGTCTATTTCCGCATTGGTCGCATGGACGTGCGCATGGAGACTTGACGCAAGAGCTTGCTGCAGACAGTGTTGCCAGATCAGGGGATTTCCCCCTAGATTTAGGGTTTTTTCAGTCGTGTTAGGGGGGAAATAGGGGAAAAAATTATTTAGGGTATTTTTCAGGGGAATATTACTACAGCTATATATTTTATTTTTAGTCAATAACATTCATTGAACAGGATTATTTATCATAAATAAACACCACATATCTGTTTGAAATATGTTTCATATAATAACATATACATAGACTATAATATTTAGATTATAAGATTTTAAAAGGCGTTTAGAAAAATCGCGGTCTCCGACCGTTTCCTTGGTGGAGGTAATCTAGGGGATTTCTAGGGGGAAATGGAACTCAGTCTAGGGGTATGCCGCAGAGACCATCTGGCAACACTGGCTGTAGATCTACGTAAGCTTCGTGCATGCCGGCGAACGGCAGACTTGCTGCATATGTGGTAGGAATCTGCAGCGCCAAGCGATTTCCAGATGCGGGGTAGCGTGTCCTTTGTTTTCATCATTTTTCGCAATTTGCTCTAAAATTTCGAAACATGATGAAAATAAGGGTGACCCTAATGCGGGGGTACTGGGGTCGGTTTTGTATCACGAAAGATATATTAAGTTGAGTTACCGATGCTATATAAATATAGTAGGGTTGGTATAACTCTTAGGTTCAGTTTCACAATCGAAGGTTAAAATTTGAACTAGGTTAAAACTTACAGATTGCCTGCCATTGGTTAAAATCCGTCGCTAAACCAAGTTTAACCGAAAACTTGGTTTGAAGTCAAATTGTGGACCTTTATCTCTTTCGTGAAATATTGATACATATCCCGACAGTTGTATATTTATAGGGTTTTGTTATTGAAAAATATAGTACTCTCGCACTTCCTAACATTGTAAAAACTTTTATCTGCCAGTCTTTTATGATGCAGTGATTTCGTAAAAAAATGGCTGATCGAAAATTAGTACATTCAAGCGTTGACTGAATATTCTAAAGACGGTTCACCCTGGGTTAATTTATGAGCCGACCAAGTGGGCTTGAACATAGACATAGAGCATGGACTGCGCAATCGGACCGAAAATCGCTCGGTCCCTAGAAAGAGAGAGAAACGGACGCGGCCAAATCTGTTTCTTTCTAACCAACAACGTCAAATGCATAGAAAGAGACAGAGTTGGCCGCGTGTGTTACCTTCTCTCTCACTTTTGGCGTTACCACAGGTAATATAGGGAATGCGCAGTCCATGCTCTATGTCTATGCTCTATGTCCGTAGTCAGTATCTTGTCTTTGTCTTTGTCAAATTTGGTGAATTATTGTCGTTACGAGAATTTTACTTCACTCGAGAGATTTTCGGTTCTTCATAACAAATTTCTTGGCTCAAGTCATTCTTTTCTTCTGTGTGGGCGAACCTTTCGATCGTAAAATTCTTTAGACTTTTGTTTGGATAGCTCAAGTTCTGTTCTGCAGCTATACCCAAGTAGAGCATTACAATCGGCCGAATACTGGGCCAACACTTCGCAGAGGCGCTGAAATCTCTCTTTCCCCCGCCCCGCTGTATGCCTGATATACTGGCCCCTTCGTTGACTCCTCCGGCTCGTTTCAACGCAGCGTAGACAGCACGGCGCCGCTCTGACAGCCAAGAGTTAAAGTCCTGGTTACACGAGGTGTCTTGAAAATAAGAAAAAAAAAAGGAGAATGCGGACTAGCGCGTACTCACCGGAGGAATCCTCAGAGATCTCCACCTCCATCTCATCGTCTGTCGACGATTTTGCAGGAGACGGTGGTGGTGTGCCGGCAACCGTATTTTCGGCCTCGGCAGGAGGTGCATCTTCGGCTTGGTCACCGGGAGACGGTGGTGTTGCGGTCGTGTTATCTGGTTCGGCATTTTCGACAGCTTCGGTCGCCCTTATCAACTCGCACTCTTCGTCCGCCTCCTCCCGCGCCATAAGCTCGTAGCGAGCCGCAGCATCGTACAAGAGTTTATCCTCCTCGTCGACCTTCTCCTGCTTTTCGTTTAGCCAATCTGTATCGGGTTCGTCGGTCGAGTTGGCTGTTGCGGAAAAAACTATAAAGCGATACGTTGGTAAAACACCCGTAGAACAGAGTTATTACTTACCCTCGTGAGTCATGTACGCTCGTGTCATCTTGGAGACCCAAGGGGCTGACTGACTACCGCGCTCCCACAACACGTCGACAGCCGTCTTCATACACTCCCAAGAAGCCTCAAACAACCTCATTTCGTACATGCGACCGATATCGCGAATGCAGCAGCACCATAAAAGTCCCCTCAACCGGTGGAGCAGCGCGGGTGCCGGTAGGTCCACCAGCTCGAGCCACCAATTTTCGTCGAAGTCTCGCACTGTTTGGGGAGTGGAACTCCTGGCGTAACGCAACACGTCGCGTACCACATTTCGAACCACGCTGTTACGATAGATCACCCTGTTCACACCCGTTAGCTCGTCTTGAAAATTATTGGATTCCATTTTTAAGCTGTTTGTCATCAAACTGACCAAACTGCACGGATGTAACCGAATTTATAGATCTCATACCAGATCCGTCTAGTGTGGGAATCATACCCCCTCCCGACGTACGTGTGTGTGTGTGTGTGTGTGTGTGACACACTGTGGAAATTTGTGATGGGTTGGGCAGTGTGGTTTTCATAAATCTTTATTATTATGATTTCCTACATTCAGGATACGACACACCTATACCCTGATCCTAATACCCCTGCCTCCCGTGTGTGTTGTTGTAATTGGGATCCTGAGATCCTTTATACAACTACGATTTGTTTAAGGATCCGTTGTCGAATTAGGAGTTGGAACTCGGTCGTACAAAAGTGATTCAAGTTTATTAATGTATAAAGAGTTTACAAAAAGTGATTTACTACGTCTAACTGAGATCTGGCATAACCTGCCCTAATATCGGTCTTGATGTTCTGACGATGGGTATTATAATCATCGCTTATTTATTACGTATAAGGAGGTCGCCTTGTTTCTGCAATTGTTGTTAGTTGCGTCAAGCCTCGCACTTGCACATTCCAGAGTATTGCCAAAGTGTGTCTCAAAACATCTGGATTGCAACACCTTGATACTCTGGTTGCAACAGTGTGGGACACAGACGTTGTGAGATTATATGCTGGTTCGAGATAACAAATAACTAGTATTTATATTCCCCCACGCTTAAGATATAACACCTATGTACCGCATCTTAACGTCTCGTGAACGAATCATAGACCCCTCCACCCTACCGTCATACGTGTGGGAGTATATATACAGTAGACTCTAGATATATGGCCGCTCGGTATATGGCCGCACGAGCGAATTCCCCGTCACACGTACTTGGACGCACACAAATAGTGCTCCCCCACCACAATTGCGCACGCCGCTGCCGGTAAGCACTGCGCAGTGACACTAACCTCCCGGCGCTCACTCTCACATGCACTTGTAAGCGCTTATGCCAAAATCAAAACAAATGCAGGCCGCTAGAGGCGTTACGTGGGCACTGAACTGCTGCGTGGAGGGGGCTCTCCACTTATGGCCGTTTTCCTCTCCTACAGCCCCATACCGCGGCCATCTATCTAGAGTCTACTGTATATATATATATATTAGGGTGGTCCTTAGATGGGGTAAAAAAAAAAATTCATGTTGGATCCCCCCAAATCAGCTCCAAATAATTAAAAAAAAATTCCCCAATTTTTCCAGATTTTTATTTTATTCCCCTAGTCCCGCTGTTTTCATTCAAAGTTCAAAATACAATCCGCGATACTTGAAGTTAAATTTTTCGCCGGAATATCTCTTAAAAAAAAAAAAAAAAAAAAAAAAATTAAAAAAAAAATTGAAAAAAAAAATAAAAGAATTATAAATGGGGTATCCCAGGGGAATCGTGTGCTTTATTATTATTATGGTTATTTTTTTTTCAATTTTTTTTTTTTTTTTTTTTTTTTCAAAAAAAGAAATATTTCGGCGAAAATTTTAACTTCAAGTATCGTCGATTGTATTTTGAACTTTGAATGAAAACAGCGGGACTAGGGGAATAAAATAAAAATCTGAAAAAATTAGGGATTTTTTTTTTTAATTATTTGGAGCTGATTTGGGGGGATCCAACATGAATTTTTTTTTTTCACCTTCTAAGGACCACCCTAATATATATATATATTGTTACGTTTCGGTTCTTGAGCGTTACCTCCGGTAACGCGAACCGAGTGTAATTGTGAGTTTTTTGCTCGATTTTATATGTTCTAGACCTTTATATCAATAATTTAATGTTCCCTATTACGGACTTAAGTCGCCGAGCAACTAAAGCCGCCTCCCCACAGACCTGAGCACGTAAACGCGCTAAGGCTGCACTTTACCCACCTAACCTTTTGATTTTAGTTATGCTAAAGTTAGTTTATCCCCAAATTCTCTAAACAATAAAACCTGCTGTGCCAGACCTGAGTGTGTCAGAGACTCACTAAGGCTGTATCTAGCTTTGGTTGGTTATACAGATGAAGAAGAACCTGGAAATGGCGGATAAGGGATCTGCATAGATTAACTTACTTTTAGATAATCAAGAAATTCGATTTATTTTTATTTTAACTTAAACTTGCGGTTGCAACCAATACTTATCCTATATTTACAATGTTGCCTTATTTTCCTATAGTTTCAAATGACGTGCTTTGTCGATAATATCTTTGATAATTTTGATAAGCGAGGTTATTTGATATTTGACTTTGTTTGATTTTATTTTATTTCTAGTAATTTGATTAAACAGAATATCTTTCTCTATGTGAATTTCTTTTATGATCTTTTAGAATCTATTTATTTTCTGTTGAAATTTGCGAATTGAAAAAATTTGAATTATATTAAAGTGAAGCTACTAGTACGCAAGGCGCTGTGCCTATTGCGACTGATGAGTAAGAGTGTTGCGAGTCAACCCGGTGCTATACCGTAGAATTGCTGCTGCTGAGAGCTGTGTCTCGACTTATATACTCGCTGTGACGTCATGCGACTTGTCGCTCTCATCGAACCTTCTAGATGGTTCGACGTTCGCAACGGTTGGCGTTTAAATTGCTAACGGTCAGGCCTAGGTCGCCTGATCCGTTACAATATATATACGAGGATGGTTCGGGATAACAAATAACTGTTTCGAGTATATGCGTAAAAACGATATATTTATTTTCTTAAATTTAAGTGTTAAATTGGTATTGTTTTTCTAAAAACGATATATTTCCTACATTTATTTTCTTAAATTGGTATATGTAATAATTTTTATTATGATTTCCTACATTCAGGATACGACACACCTATACCAGATCCTGAGCCCCCCTACCTCCCGTGTGTGAGACACACATACGTGGTGAAATATATATATGAATATATACGAGGATGGTTCGGGATAACAAATAACTGCTTCGAGTATATGGGGGTTCATAAAAACGCTTTATTCAATACATTTTTTTTTTTTCTTAAATTGGTGTTGTTTTTTTTCTAAAAACGATATATTTATGTAATATGATAATATGATTCAACGACGATGAATTCGGGACACTGGGGAGGGTGATCAGGGTGGTGAGGGTGAGGCTGGTGGCGAAGGTGAAGTGGGTGGCGAGGGTGAGGGTGGTGGCGAGGGTGAGGCTGGTGGCGAAGGTGAAGCGGGTGGCGTGGGTGAGGGTGGTGGCGAGGGTGAGGCTGGTGGCGAAGGTGAAGCGGGTGGCGTGGGTGAGGGTGGTGGCGAGGGTGAGTCCGGTGGCGAAGGTGAGTAAGGTGAAGCGGTTGGCGAGTAAGGTGAAGCGGGTGGCGAGGGGATTGATTCCGCGTCTTCATCGTTGTTAATAGTTTCTTCGTCGTCGTCGTCCTCCTCTGCTTCGTTTTCCTCCTCCTCCTCCTCCTCCTCCGCCGCCGCCGCCGCTGATTCCTCAAGAGTCGAGGAGATTTCTGCGTCTTGCAGTTGTTGTTGTTGTTGTTGTTGTTGTTGTTGTTGTTGTAGCTGTTGTCGTAGCGCAGCTCTTTCGGTGAGGCATGCATTCACCCTGGCAACGAACATATCATTCAGTTCCCACTCCCTGTTAAGTTGTTCGACGATCTCGTAGTGCGCGTTGTATGTTTGGGTCACGACACCCTCTTCCGCGTGGTGGGTCCGTAAAAATTGAAGTAAAAACCGCGCGTTTGCGAGGAAGCGATCTCTTAACTCCGCCCTGAGGCGCAACCGCTGGGCGCGGCGCGCAATTCACCCTGCATCCATCTGAAATGATTAAACACACATTCTTTTGCTTAGAATCCCTTCAAATTAGAGCGTTAAACGAGAGAATCGTACAGACATACCTTTCTTGATCTTCTGTGTTATACCTCCGTACCGGTTGGTCTGCTTCTTTGTTATGCGAGTGTCTATTCATTTGTAGATTTCACTTGGTGGGGTAGTTATAAAAATGTGTGTGTGTGTGTGTGTGTCGCGAATATCTAGCGTCCATCGTTGGCGCCTGGAACCGCGTGATGCTGTATCAGCGTCTTACGGAAAGCGATGCGGATCGCTCTCGGAGTACATTATCAGTTTCTGTATTATAGAAGTCCGAGTTACCTATACCTAAAAGATAAGGATGGCTGTTGCGAGTCGGAGTACGTGTTTTACGGAGGAAGTCACGACTGCCCTCTACCTCTCATACCCCGCACAGTACTCATCGGATGACCGTTATGAAAAACGATGCGGATCGCACTCTGAGCACATTATCATTTTCAATATTATGGAAGTCCGAGTTACCGATACCTAAAAGACAAGGATGTCTGTTGCGAGTCGGAGTACGTGTTTTATGGAGGAAATCACGACTCGCCCCTCTACCTCTCATACCCCGCACAGTACTCATGGGATGACCGCTATGAAAAACGATGCGGATCGCACTCTGAGCACATTATCATTTTCAATATTATGGAAGTCCGAGTTACCGATACCTAAAAGACAAGGATGTCTGTTGCGAGCCGGAGTACGTGTTTTATGGAGCAAATCACGACTCCCCCTCTACCTCTCATACCCCGCACAGTACTCATCGGATGACCGGTACAAAATTACAAATTTCGCGAAGCCGTCTCCCACCATCATGCGTTGTTACAAGTTTTTGCTGAGGTATGCAAAACGGTGAGGCAGCTCGGTCTCGGTGCAGATGCGGAGCGTTCAGTTGCAACAGAGAAGTCGAGAGCTATGGCCACACCGAAAAAAGGATCGTTGAAAGAGGGGTGTAGTCGATTGTCTAAAACTTTTGACATAGCATTGAAGAAATCCGAGCGTAACCTGGTACTGTCGAGGACGTACGGACTCAACGGTTCGTGGTCGAAAAACGTGAACATTGGCCTTCGTCTCCGCTTGGATGGGGATTTCGAGCCTGTGGTGAAATTCGTAAATAACTACTCGAGCGGGGTATCCCTCAGCGCCGAAGCATGGGAAGATCTGGCCGGAAAGCTCGAGGATGTCGAAAAGTATTTCGAAAAAAGCGAGCGTCCCGCCGGTAGTCTGAGTTCGTTGCTGAGCGATACCATCTCGCTAGCCGGAGGGTGTGCCTTGCGTTTAACATCGGCTCATGGTTCGAAAGTAGTTGCATTCTATGCGAGCAATCCTGACGGTGCCGAAAGTCAGCAGGGGTACGGGGAGGAGGAGGAGGAGGAGGGTGATAACACTGGTGAACCTGGATGGAAGAAACGAAAGACCTATTCGCCAGTAGTTGTGATGCAGAAGGTTACGTTTGACGGTCTGCGGCATATCGCCTGCTGTATAGACGAGTATATCATTCAACTGGAGCAGCTGGTAGCCGATGTCAACAAGTGCAAGGAGTTGCTGATTCGTCACTTTGCCAGCATCGTGCGATCCAGAAAGATGAAGGCCCCGACTCTGCAGCAGATCGGTGTCATTGTGTGCGAGGAGGCGGATGCAGCGAAGGATGCACTCCACAGGGACTTGCTGGATGTGGGATTCTGCCGTATCCATTTAAATGTTGTATTCCACGAGTTGACCCGTTTGTTTCTACATTACATCATAGCCGACATATGTCAGAGCGTTATAATTGACAAGTGAAGTGTATCGTTGCCGGCATAATGTCGACGCTGTCTAATTGATAAGTGGGTATGTGTGAGAGAGAGAGAGAGAGAGAGAGAAAGGAAATTTATTTGTCCCTGGAGCAATGCTCCCTAAGGGCCACAGGCAGATTACAAGAACAGACAATAAAATTAAAATATAAAGATCGACAGCATGCGGTGAGATATAAGTGTAAACAATGAATATAATCCTTATGCGATATAATCTATAAAAGTAAAGTAAAGATAAAGAATGTAAAGTCGAGACTAGCATAGCAGACGTAAAGTAAAATATAAATCATAGAATATAAATTACAAGGAACAGACAATAAAATTAAAATATAAAGATCGACATCATGCGGTGAGATGTAAGTATAAACTAAAAATGAATATAATCCTTATGCGATATAACTATAAAAATAAAGTAAAGATATAAAATGTAAAATCGAGATTTGCATAGCAACCATAAGTAAAATATAAATCGTAGAATACAAAATACGCTAAGCACTATGTGTAGTAACGTGACTTGATGTTTAAAATAAATGAGATATAAAAAGAATAAAGTCGTAGTTAAAATTAAGATAAAAGCGAAAGTGAAATTGGGAGAAAAATTAAAATAATTATCGTCGAGATTAAGATTAAAGTTAAAAAATTAAACTCCGAGAAACTAAAAGAGAGAGAGAGAGAGAGAGAAACTGTCAGACCGCTTTGACCCTGGGGTTTCATCTCCGCATGATTCGAATCACGAGACTTGAGCAAGTCCAAACATGAGTCATTCGCGATGTATCGAGAGGACGAAACTTCCGGCTCTCCTCCGCGTGAGCCCGGTACAAGCGTCCCGACACCATCCTGGGGTATTCATTCATGAATATGCCAAGATAGCGTCAGGACACTTGTACCGGGTTGACGCGGAGGAAGGCTGGTTGGCTCATCGTTTCGATACGTTTCGTATAGCCGATGTGAGGATTTGCTCGAGTCATGTGATTGCGAATGGACGATGATGCGAGCCCAGGAGCAGCGCGCTCTGTAGTTTAGACTGTTCGATATAAGGGATGAATGTGAAAACTAGTCTTAATATGAGACCGAATTAGATCCCAATTAGAGGTCATCACGATCTACAGAACCGATGAATTGGGCTGCGGTTTTCCTCTCAATGTCGGTATGATTCTCCCGACGCTATCCTGGGGCATTCATTCATGAATGTGTCAAGATAGCGTCAGGAGGATTGTAGCGGGATTAAGAGGAAGACCGCGGTTTCGTTCATCGGTTCTCTAGGTCTCGGATGACCTCTAATTGGGATCTGTCAGGTCTTACGATCGCGCTCTGTTGTACCTACTGTAAAACTAGTCTTAATAGTAATATCGATCAAATGAAAAAAAAAAAGATTATTGTAAAACCTATCTTAAGAGTAATATCAAATAAACGAATATTTGAAAAATAATTTGTGTCGATCCTTGCATATACCCTGTCATGCTTTATTAATTTCAGCTAGTATATAGGATAAGAATTTATTATTATTTCAGAACCATCGTCTTTGTATGGTATCTCAGTATATCTGATTGAAAAAAAAATAGCCATGTTTGATTTTGAAAAAAAAGTAGCCATATTGGATTTTGAAAAAAAAGTAGCCATATTGGATTTTGAAAAATAGTAGCCATCTTGGATTTTGAAAAAAAAAGTCGAAACAGTCGCCATATTGGATTTGAGAAAAACGACCACCATCTTGGATTTTGAAAAACGACCGCCATCTTGAATTTTGAAAAAAAGTAGCCATCTTGGTTTGTATGGGCGGCGCCATCTTGGATCAGACTATCTGTCGTCTCTCTCACTGGCGCCAAATCCCCACTCCTGCCGGGTGACGTCATTTGTTATGACTCGCCATGGCTGTCACCTACTACTTACGTAATGTTTTGATCCATACCATTGGCTTCCGCAAGCGGCTGTTGTTGTTGTTGCTGTTGTTGTTGTGGCTGTTGCTGTTGTGGCTGTTGCTGTTGCTGCTGCTGTTGTAGTTGTGGCTGCTGCTGTTGCTGCTACTGCTGTTGTTGTTGTTGTTGTGGCTGCTGTTGCTGTTGTGGCCGTGGCTGCTGCTGTTGTTGTGGCTGTTGTTGTTGTTCTTCTTCAAATAAATATATGAAGACGGAATATATTATTATATTATTATTATTAAAATTATTAATACATGCAATTAATTGAAGCACGAGTTAAAAACACAAAGTCAAATAATAATAATTGTTGAAAAGAAGATCACATAACGTACCATTCAACTGCTCTCCCATATTTATCACTTCGCTCATGATTTCTTGAATATCTAATAACTAAGAAATAACTAATGTAATGAATGAATTTAAAAAATGTTAATATTAAATGTAGCTAATGATTATTAATACTTACGTTATCGGACGAAGTAGTGCTTTCAAGAGCTGACATAGTTGAATGAAACAAATTTTATTTATTTGGTGCGTGGTTACGCGTAACAAAAAATGAGCGCGAAGATTAGCACTGGAAAAATAATTCTTCACTTGATTGGCCGATATGTCATTGTGGAATACCGTGAAATTAAAAGGAAACCGAACGATGACTGCACTATAGCTCGACCGACACACGCTCGCGTTGCGTACGAGCGTATGGGTATATATATATATATATATTGTTACTTGATGAGTAACAGGAAAAGGGAAATCGTGAGTCCTCGAGCGAAATAAGGAGATTTATGGAACACTGATAAATCGGTTTCAACGAATTAGTTTTATTTGGATGTACAAGTGCTCGAGTTTATGTCTGGAGCAAGACTGACTTGTCTTTTTACAATAATCGTTGTTTATGTAGAAACCTAGCTCCTATGTTTTAAGAAGTAGCTCATTTATCTCATAGCTATACTAGATGATTATACGAATTACATATTGATAATTTGAGAGCTATAGGGCGTTTCACCCAGCGTAACACTGCTCCCTCCTTAGCAAAAGAGTCGTCCCGACTCTTGAAATAATTAAAATGTTGGCAAAAAGGGAATTTAGCATTTTACTCTCATAGGGAAAGTTGAGCTGTGGCTCGAAAATTAATCAGTATGATTTCCCTATCACTATCCGGTCTAACCTTTGGTCTCCTTGGTAAACCACAGAAAGCCACAGGAAGATAGTCGAGTTTACTTAAATATCACAACATGGTGCACGGTCGGTGCATATAAAAATCTTCAAAAACAGGAACCAGGAACAGGGATGAAGATCAGGAACAGGAATGAGGATCAGGAACAGGAATGAAGATCAGGAACAGGAATGTAGGTCAGGAACAGGAATGAAGATCAGGAACAGGAATGAAGATCAGGAACAGGAATGTAGGTCAGGAACAGGAATGAAGATCAGGAACAGGAATGAAGATCAGGAACAGGAATGAAGATCAGGAACAGGAATGAAGATCAGGATGAAAAGAGTCGAGTCCTACGTATTGTAATGGGAAGCGGCTGGAGGGAAAAGGGGCCAAGGACTGAAGAACCGGGCTCCAAACCTCTTCGAAAAGTTTGATTAAACGACCTAGATTGGAGGACAAATGTTAGTTTCATGTTGAGGAAAAGAGATCGAAATATTGGTTAGCTGAAGGCCTGAATTTATAATTGAAAGTTTCTTTGAAGGATAAGTTACATAAAAATTAACAAAATCTATAGTTAAATGAAAGAAGAAAGGATAAAATTGGAACGGTCTTATCTGATCAGAATCTTTTGAAGTTTCTTCAGGAAGTAGGGACGGACTGAGGACTCTGTGTCATATTTCAAATTTTCGCTGATCTTTTTCTCAAATAAATCAGAAAAATCTGTAAAACTCAAAATTCATTAAACCTTAAGCCTAAATATTAAAGGAAAAAGGACGGTTCGGATCTCGCTAGTTTAAAAAGTAAAAGAAAAAGATCTGAATGAACTGCTGACAGGAGAGAACATTGAAAGGTTGAAAATCTAAACAAAAGAATAAAATAAGAAGGACATTCAAAGGAGCGCGGAACTCAGAATCCAAAACGCTCACGATCGGCACCGCAAGCGCCACACCGGCACAACGCAACGAACCTCTTGTCCCTCTCTCCCCCAAAGAAAAAGAAAGAGACGAGCTGTCAAAGTTTATAACCTAATCGTCATTGGGTCCCATAACCCCGCAAAAATTCTCGTAAACTAGTTTTTTTGTTCGGAGTTCAACCGAGAGTTATTAAAAGGGAGCATCCTCTCTCCCTGGTGAGGGTTATCGTTTCGGCGATTATCGTTAAAATTTCTCCACGAGGTTTGTTCTGAAGGCCTCTGACTATTCCTAGATCGATTTTTATTTTGTAATGAAATGCAATGGTCGATGTCGTGCCCCGATTTTTTACAATATCTACATTCGAGGTTATTTCTCTGAAAATCTCTATTTGAATTATTTTTTTGATCTTGCCAGGGAGGAGGGTGTTCCTGATTGATTTCCTTTTGATTTTCGGGGACAAGTTTTTTAACTTCCACTTGGCGAACGCGCCCTGACCCTAAATGTTGTTTCGATAAGGCATCTAATTTAAGAGCTTTGATAATGGCCCCTCGTAGAGAAGTTGGCTCCGACACACTTAAGGCATGTCTCAATTCGGAGTCTAAAATAGCGTTTATGAACCTGTCGGTAGCTAAACTTTCGCGGATTTCAGTTGGGCAATTAGGCATAGCGATTCGGGACAATCGCTCTATATCATGCCCTAAGGTGGCAAGGTCTTCATCTCTACGTTGGCGTCTAGTATTAAATTGGGTCAAGAACAAATTCGCCATGTGTTCGTTACCGAATCTGAGGTTAATGGCTGCACTAAGTTTATCGAAATCTTGGATTTCTTCATCGGCTAAAGTGGAAAGGATTGTAAGAGCCTGGCCTCTGAGGCTTCCGGCTAAATTTGTCGCTTTAATTGAATTATTCCAGTTATTGGTTTTCGCGATTAAATGGAACTGTCTCTGATAATCAGTCCACGGACCAGAGCCGTCAAAAGTAGCCACTTTAACCGTCGAAGAATTTCTTAAGGGTTCTGTTTGGGTTCGGGAATTTTGATTTACATTTATTCCTATATCTGGAATAGGCTGAATAGGTGGTGCTATTATGGTCACCACCTCATTCGCCTGAGGCAAAGGTGAATTCGGGAGAGTCTCTTCCCTTATAATTGGTACAGACCTTAGGATTGTGGAAACCTGGGTCGGTCGGCAAGAGGAGGTGGAAGGGATCGGGTCGTCAAAGGACTGGATTCGGTGGGGCTCGCCTCCGGATCCTCGTCGGTCATCTCGCAACGATGTAATCAGCTGCGTGAAAGACTGCTGTTGCTCTTGTAAGACTCCGATCAGTCGTCCTTCAGATCGTTGTCGTTCCTCTAAGACGCGTGCTTCAGATCGCTCGTGTCGGTCGCGTTGATCTTGCAGAAGCTGAAACAAAGCCTGCTGCTGCTCGAGTTGAGCAGCTTGCTGTCGCTCTTGTGCGGCCTGTTGACGCTCTTGTGCGGCCTGCTGACGCTCTTGTTGGGCAGCTTGTTGGGCGGCCTGTTGTTGTAGGAGTTGGACTAATGCAGCAATCGGGGTCGCTTCGGGTTCAGCGGCCTGAGGTTGGTCAGTATCAGGGGAGACTTGGCGGTGGGAGTGAATATTTCTTCGGGTGCTCATTTTTCGTGAAAGAGTTTGATTCTCAAAGGCAAATGCTCAATTCAAGTTTGATTCTCAAAGGACAGTGGCAAGGGGTTTAGTAAATTCAAATTGAATCAATTAGAAGAAACCAAGAGAAAAGTGTCAGATTAAATCAACTTATCGGGCTCGGGAAAATCACACTCCTGACACCAAATGTTACTTGATGAGTAACAGGAAAAGGGAAATCGTGAGTCCTCGAGCGAAATAAGGAGATTTATGGAACACTGATAAATCGGTTTCAACGAATTAGTTTTATTTGGATGTACAAGTGCTCGAGTTTATGTCTGGAGCAAGACTGACTTGTCTTTTTACAATAATCGTTGTTTATGTAGAAACCTAGCTCCTATGTTTTAAGAAGTAGCTCATTTATCTCATAGCTATACTAGATGATTATACGAATTACATATTGATAATTTGAGAGCTATAGGGCGTTTCACCCAGCGTAACAATATATATAGATAATATCTATATATATCTATATATATATATTGTAACGGATCAGGCGACCTATGCCTGACCGTTAATAATTCGAACGCCAACCGTTGCGGACGTCGAACGATCTAGAATATTCGACGAGAGCCACAAGTCGCATGACGTCACAAACAGTATATAAATCGAGACACAGCTCTCAGCAGCAGCAATCTTCGGCAAAGCGACCGGGTTGACTCACCGCGCATCTATTAAATAGCAATTCCATGGTATAGCACCTGATTGACTCACTACGCTCTTATTGTTCGGACACTAAAGGCATAGCGCCTAGTGATCCTTTAGCTTCATTTCGTAAAAGATTCTATCGTTCAATTATATACAATTTCAAATATAAAATTAAAAGCAAGACATATAAATCAAATCGAACAAAATAGTTAAATAAAACAAATTAGATTCGTTAGCTTCAAAATTAACGGAATTTTCCTTATAAAACGACGAGCCTGTCAAATATCGCCTAGCGATACTATTAAATCTACGATACAAAAAGTTAGTAAGTAAGCAACATTGTAAATATAGGATAATCATTGGTTGCAACCGCAAGTTAGGATAAAATAAAATAAATCGAATTTCTTGATTAACTAAAAGTAAGTTATTCTATGCATATCCCTTATCCGCCATTTCCAGGTTTCTCTTCATCCATATAACCAACCAAAGCTAGATACAGCCTTAGTGTGTCTCTGACGCACTCAGGTCTGGCACAGCAGGTTGTATTGTTTAGAAAATTTGGGAATAAACTAACTTTAACATAACTGAAATCAAAAGGTTAGGTGGGTAAAGTGCAGCCTTAGCGCGTTTACGTGTTCAGGTCTGTGGGGAGGCGGCTTTAGTTGCACGGCGACTCAAGTCCGTGATAGGGAACCTTAAATTATTGATATAAAGGTCTAGAACATATAAAATCGAGCAAAGAACTCACAATTACACTCGGTTCGCGATACCGATGGTATCGCTCAAGAACCGAAACGTAACATTTGGCGCCCAACTGAGGGGCTTTTATAATCAATATTTAATAAAAAACTTACTTAAAAGATATCTAGAGTCATTTATTCAATTTAACTTAACTTCGTTGCACTAATTAATTTAACTTCATTACTAGTAGAGTCATTTTTGTGGATTACGTCAAAGTCCGATGTCACGACCAGGAAATGGCGGACAAGGGATCTTGCATCAGTCTAACTGTAGATCAGGGACTAGGGGGCAAGGATCCGGATAGGCATAAACACGAAATGAAAAACACAGCGAATAAGATGAATAATTTCTTTATTATCGAAAATAAAAACGACGATGTCGACAGCGACACGTCAAATTCAGCGTCAGATGACTTTATGTCATTCCTAGATAGATTAAATAAAAAATTAGATGATGATTTAGCGTCGATGGAGAAAAAAAACATTCAAGAAAAATTAGAGAATGAAAAATTAATGGAAAAAGAAATGAGCTTTAGAGAGAGATTGGAAGCACAATCAAAACTTTACAAAAAACAGTTAGCAGAATTAGATGATAAAAAAAAAAATGAAGTGGACGAAAAATTCGATTCACCAAAAGAAAAAATATTAACGTCGAACGAAAAAGTAAAAACCGCGGAAAAGATTGACGGGTTTAAACCCAGAGAATGTCAACACAAAATCGTCGAAATAAATAAAATCGAGCCAGTAGAGCCGGTAGAATTTAAAAACCAAAACAAAGAACCGAATGACGAAAGTCACGGCAACGAGCAAATAAAAACAAACAAGATTCGAACAGGAAACGAATTTTTCGTCAACTTAGTAGAATTAGAAAACTTAGAATTAGATAAAAAGAAAAACAATCAGCTAGCTAGCATAGGAAATAGAATTAAGTTAGATTTAGAAAAGATTAAAACACACCGATTTTGATACCGATTGCAACGCTAATATTAAATATCTAGCAGACACTGAAATAACGATACACCATGATTTAAACAAAAATGTCAAGTCACCGCACTATAGTTTAGTCTTGGATTTAGATAAGTCGCGAAAAGATTTAAACAAAATTTTCACTGCACTGCACGACACTGTAGAGAATAATCCAGCTGGAAGCTATAAAAATCCGAAGCGCACTCAACTTCACCTCACGCGCACCACGCAGATGAAGATCCTCGGCTGGATGGAATCTGAAAAAAAAGGAGAATCGACGGATTAATAAACTTGACATTAATTCGATCAACACCCGATATAACGAAGACACTGGATTTGACAGATAGGATTAGACCATATGCAGACTATCCAGGGGATAATCCGATCATGAAACGACTAATCGAAATCAAGTTGCGCAATAAGAAAAAATTAGAAGAAGGTCTGTACCATTTGGAGCCAGGGAGCGATGCACAAGTTGCAGTCATCACTGATGTTATGGGACCGAGTATCAAATGCTACTAATACGCAGTCAATTTCACGATCCGACTCAACTCAAGATCCACCGGCAAATACCTAAACAGACAAGAGACAAGGATTAACGACAACAACATCGACACAGACGATACCATGAAGTAATAAGACGAAAGACAAAGACAAGACCAAATAGAGCGAGATCGACGTACCTGTGGGTTCGAGTTTCCTTCTTCTGAGCTATGAAATTGACGCCAATGTCGATCTCGATAGATCAAGTCCAACGCAGAAGAATTTCAGTGCACGGGGATTCTTTTTGAAGAGGAGGAGATCGATGAGCACCGGCAGAGATGCACATCTCAAAAGCACCACCAAAAATCCAGTGTGCACACAAGGAAAAAGAAATTTTTCACGGAGCACAACCACGTCACAGTCACGACTATACCACGCACCGCATCAACACCGAACATCGACAAATCGATCATCGTTCTGCCGACAATCGAAGATTGTCAGAAGAGCCAATAATCGAAGGGGGCAATGTAACGGATCAGGCGACCTATGCCTGACCGTTAATAATTCGAACGCCAACCGTTGCGGACGTCGAACGATCTAGAATATTCGACGAGAGCCACAAGTCGCATGACGTCACAAACAGTATATAAATCGAGACACAGCTCTCAGCAGCAGCAATCTTCGGCAAAGCGACCGGGTTGACTCACCGCGCATCTATTAAATAGCAATTCCATGGTATAGCACCTGATTGACTCACTACGCTCTTATTGTTCGGACACTAAAGGCATAGCGCCTAGTGATCCTTTAGCTTCATTTCGTAAAAGATTCTATCGTTCAATTATATACAATTTCAAATATAAAATTAAAAGCAAGACATATAAATCAAATCGAACAAAATAGTTAAATAAAACAAATTAGATTCGTTAGCTTCAAAATTAACGGAATTTTCCTTATAAAACGACGAGCCTGTCAAATATCGCCTAGCGATACTATTAAATCTACGATACAAAAAGTTAGTAAGTAAGCAACATTGTAAATATAGGATAATCATTGGTTGCAACCGCAAGTTAGGATTAAATAAAATAAATCGAATTTCTTGATTAACTAAAAGTAAGTTATTCTATGCAGATCCCTTATCCGCCATTTCCAGGTTTCTCTTCATCCATATAACCAACCAAAGCTAGATACAGCCTTAGTGTGTCTCTGACGCACTCAGGTCTGGCACAGCAGGTTGTATTGTTTAGAAAATTTGGGAATAAACTAACTTTAACATAACTGAAATCAAAAGGTTAGGTGGGTAAAGTGCAGCCTTAGCGCGTTTACGTGTTCAGGTCTGTGGGGAGGCGGCTTTAGTTGCACGGCGACTCAAGTCCGTGATAGGGAACCTTAAATTATTGATATAAAGGTCTAGAACATATAAAATCGAGCAAAGAACTCACAATTACACTCGGTTCGCGATACCGATGGTATCGCTCAAGAACCGAAACGTAACAATATATATACATATATCTACTATATACATATACTATACTATATACATATACCTACATCCATATATATATATATATATATATTGTAATATTTTTAATATTTGTTGTAATAATAAGTTAATATTTATGGATTCCCGAGGGAAATAAAGTGAATCAGATGAAATATAATCAATTGGGCAAAAGGTTTATGTATTCAGAAAATACAGGTCTGCTTCAGTACGAGGCTAAAGACAGACTGATTTGTTTTACAATAATGTTTGTTAACGTAGCAACCGTAGTTCTTATATTTTAGAAGATATCTTTCATCATATAGGCTACTTGATCTAGATCATATAGAATTAATATATAAGGGTGATTTCACAAATGTAACACTACCCCCCCTTTAGTAAAAGAGTCGACCCGACTCGTAAGGTGAGTATAATAAAGATTGTCTATTTAAAATCATCATAAGGATTAGCAAGTCGATATTTGAATCATAAAATCTATGTGCTCTATTTAGGAGAATCGGAGCTGTGGCTCAAGTAATTAAAAATTTTCCTAAGTACTATCTGACATTCGTCTCTTATTAGAAGGGAAACCACAGAAAACCTCTAAAAGATAGTCTAACTTAATTTCACAACATGGGTTTTTACAAAAATCTTCAAGAACAGGAACCAGGAACAAGAGTAGAAACTCAGGAATACAGGATCAGTAGACAAGAATCAGGAAATAAGAGTAGAAACTCAGGAACAAGGCGAAGAATTCCTTGGTCATTATGAAGAAAGTCCTGAATACTGGAACAGGAAGGGGTTGGAGGGGTAGAAGGACCAAAGACTGGAACGGAAAGTCCGATTCTGAACTCCAAGAGATCCAACTCCAAACCTCTTCGAAATAAATCATATACGACCTAGATAGGAGGACAAATGTTATTCTCTCAAAATAATAAGGTCTTAAATTTGAGTTTTTCTAAAAACTCTTCAAAATTATAGATTCCTTTTAAATCTTTTTTTTTAAATCAAAATTATAAATTCCTTTTTAAATATTTTCTTTCAAATTAGAATGATAAATTAAACTTTTTGTTATTAGATAAATTATTTCAAATATAATAAATTGATAAATTAATCTGTTAAATGAATGTTATAAATATAAATTGGAACGATCTTATCTGAATAGAAGTGATGGGATGGGATAGTTTCGGCTTCCTTCTTATTGTCTCAGAATATTGAATCAGTTCCTATAGTGGAAACTCTGAAAAATCTTGTTTTATATTAGTTATTTGAACTAACAATACCATTTTAACAGAATTATTATGTTCGAATCTCCTATATAGCTATCACGCTAATGAAATAAAAGAAAAGTTAGATCGATTGAAAATAAATAATGAATTGGGAGATAAACGATCGTAGTCGCATTTAGAACATTTGTAACGCTTTTCCTATTAAAAATTGGATAGAACTAGGGCTATTTATAAAAAGTTCCTTCGATGATTCAAGCTCTGTTGAATCACCAGGACCTAGTTCCTTGAAGTTACTAGTTGCGTATCTGATGAGGGACCTTTATCCCTCCAGGAATTTTTATTTGAATAGTTATTGTTCTCATCGTTTTTTCGCCATGAAGTTTTATAATTTGAGCAATTCCCGTGATTTGATTGATAATTTGAGGGATTTCTATAATTTGATTGATTATTTGAAGAATTTCTGTTATTTGTTTGAATTAATTTTTTTAATGAAAAACAACGATTGGCGTCATGTCCAATCTTTTGGCAATATTTGCATTTTAATGGGGGTCTGTCTCCGTAATTTTCATTATAAGAATTCTTCTTTTTCTTATCATTATTATTCGATGACCGCCAGAGGCCAGTTTTCTTAGTTTCGTCGATCTTAGCTAGAGTATTTGTCGTCTTTTCAGTTTCGATCTGTCGAATTTTTCCTACTCCTAAATGATGTTTGGTTAGTGCTTCAATTTCTAAACCTTTAATTATTGCTTCTTGCCAAGAAGAAGGTTCTGACAAACTAAGAGCAAGTTTTAGCTCTGAATCGGAAATCGCGTCAATGAATCTATTGCAAAATAATACATCTCTTGTTGATTCGTCACAAAGGGGCAAAGCGACTCTTGCGAGTCTTTGAATTTCGAAACCGAGGGAGGCAAGTCCTTCATCTTTGGCTTGCTTTCTATTCCAAAATAAAGTTATATAAAGTTTTGACAAATGTTGGTCTCCAAAACGAAGTCTTAAGGCCGCACTGAGCTTGTCATAGTCCCGAATGTCTGAATCGGCCAGAGCCATCAGAACTGATAAAGCAGGACCTCTGAGATTACCGGCGAGCTGTCCGGCTTTGGTGGTAATAGACCATAAATTTACTTCAGCAATTATTTGAATTTGCGTTCATATTCGGCCCACGGTGTAGAACCGTCAAAGAAATTAACTTTTAGGTTACTCGATCTATTTTGTACATTCTCAGTGTGAACCTCTTGACATGAGTTTACTACTCTTTGAGTCGCGTTTAATTCTTTTTCGCGACTGCTACGGATAGTTGGGGAAGGTTCTTCTTCCCCATTATTTTGTACAGACCTCAAAGTTTGTGGCTCAATTATTTGCTCAACTCTTTCAATGACAGGAGATCTGCTAGGAGTTGAAGTTTGAGGTATGATTTCTTGAGGCTCTAGGCGTCTAAGAAGGAGGGAAAGGGTGGCCTGTTGAGCTGCTAAATATGCCTCTCTTTCCTCACGTTGTGCCACCAAAGCTTGTTGTTGTGCTGCTAATGCAGTTAGGTTTGCTTGCTGTTGTGAGGCTAAGGCTTGAAAAAGGCGTTCCATCATCTCGACCTGGAGTTGAGGTAGTGGGGCCAAAAGCTGGTTACCAGCGGGTTGAGATTCGTCAATAGGCGCAGTAGACATTTCTTTTTCTTTTCAAATTCTTTCAAATTCTTTTCTCAATCACAAACTTTCAAAAATTCACTTTATCGATCTCGGTAAGATCCCGATTCTGACACCAATGTAATATTTTTAATATTTGTTGTAATAATAAGTTAATATTTATGGATTCCCGAGGGAAATAAAGTGAATCAGATGAAATATAATCAATTGGGCAAAAGGTTTATGTATTCAGAAAATACAGGTCTGCTTCAGTACGAGGCTAAAGACAGACTGATTTGTTTTACAATAATGTTTGTTAACGTAGCAACCGTAGTTCTTATATTTTAGAAGATATCTTTCATCATATAGGCTACTTGATCTAGATCATATAGAATTAATATATAAGGGTGATTTCACAAATGTAACAATATATATATATATATATATACCCATATATATATATTGAAACGTTATACTATATGCAGTAGAATCACTTCACTAGAGGAGTGTACGTGATTCTACCGATATACGGGTTCAGTTCTAGACCCTCTAAGTTTTGAATTCCTCAGATCCAACTTTATCGTATTAAACGATTCAGGCGTCTCTCATCATCGGAATTTTTTACTGGTACTGTCGGGAATCTAACTGTCTTAATCGGGATATTGTGTTACGTCCGGGAATCTAGTAGTTCTAATCTGTGGTATTGTCTAGGTGCTTATACTAATATTATGACTATCTGTCCTAGGTAGACCTGTCGCTGAAGGTGTACCTTGGCTAGAGACCATACGTATAGCTTATACTATTCGTTAACGTTATAATTGTAATCGTTCAATTGACGTTCTTAATTTTACATGCAATAATTGCATTTATGATTTGAATTAAAGGATTTTATGTGTGAGAGTTGAATTTACGATGTGTAAGAGTTAAATCTACGCTACGCGAGAATTGAATTTAAGTTATACAATATTTGAATCTATGATACGCAGGAATTGAATTCAAGTTATACAATAGTTGAATCTATGATACGCATGAATTGAATTTAAGTTATACAATAGTTGAATCTATGATACGCAGGAATTGAATTTAAGTTATACGATAGTTGATTAATAAATGAGTGGAATACTCGGTTTTGGAAAAATGTTAGTGAGCCTGGGCTATGCTCAGAGGAGCAATTGATGTCCAGCGCAATGCTGTAATCAATTGTTGATTGTAATAGGACGAGGTACGTCGAGGTTATACAGAATACTAAGACTGAGAGTCTGGTGACTCGGGTTTATATAAGTTCGGTTCGTTCGTTCGAGAACATTCGATCGTCATTGCCGGGTGATAAGCTAGATGCCACTAGAAGTGCCATTTCGTTACATGGTCCCTCCAAACGAACAGGCCGAGATAGTTTTTTAGATCAAGGTTTGTTCGTTTCGTTTGTTAGATTGGTATAGGTTCTTCCAGGTTATTCTTGTTTGTCTTGGTTTGGTTTCTCCGGTTGGCGTGATTTTCCTGTCGGAGGTCTGGTTCTTGAGTGTCGTCGGATGCACATGGGCATTTCCTCTTCTTCACTACGAGACTGCTCTTTTTCCGTTGACGGTGGCGGTTTCGTATTTTTGCTGAATGTCGTTGTCCCCTTAGGTGCAGATATGATCTTGCGACTCAGTTGGAGTGATGGTGGGAATATTTGGACGCTTCGGACGTATGGTTTCCTTTGGACCATTGGTACTTTTGGAATCCGAGGAATGTATTTCATGGGGATGCGTAGCGTTTTCCCCTCGATAGTGGGTGGTATTCCAAGTGCCTTTTCTACGTCGCGTTTGTCTCTCATCCATTCAAAGAAGATTTCCTCGGTTTGTGACTGAACGTGGCGGATTCCCGTAGGACGGTTGTATTGCGCGTGATGCCATACTTCGTATTTTCTTGCTCTGATGATTTTTAGTGACGTTTCTAGTGTTTCCTCGCCACTTTCGGTTTGTGTGCTAGCTTCGATTTTCGCATTCATCTTGAAGATGTGAACGATTTGCTTTACGATAGCGAACTGGCGTTTCGGATTATTGCGAATATCGGTAATCCTTAGTAGTTGTATAGTCTCAAATCGTGAATATGGTATAACCCCCTGATTTTGCCAGTGTTTATAATCTTCAGCACGTATGATGTGTTTCCCTTTTTTTCGATAATCTCATAGGGTCCCTCATACAATGAGAGGAATTTAGCCGTTTGTTTCATAGCTGGATTTGACACATTCAATGATCTCGCTAGGACAAGGTCGCCGATGTTGAGTTCGGTCAGACGGTGTTTCTCATTGAATCTTTTTGCGTCTCTACCTCTATTATGTTGCATGTTTCTTTTTGCTCGTGCAATTAGCTCTTCCCTAGTATGCTCGGGTGTGATTGGTTTGTTCAGGATTACTCCCCAAGGCTTCGGTGGTCGTACACCGGTGTGCAAAGTCACGGGGATGCATCCCGTTGATTCGTGGTACGATTCATTTATGCAGGACTCTATCGTTGTGATCCATTGACTCCATTGCGTGTGATCTTTCCCCAAAAACGTGCGGAAGAATCGAGCGAGTTCTCGATTCGTTCTTTCGACTGGATTGGCTTGTGGGTGCCTAATGGATGTCAGTATTCGTTTTATCCCCTCACCGTCTAGTACCTCTTTCCACTTCCTAGCTGTGAATTGGGTTCCTTGGTCGGATAATATTGCGCGAGGTTTTCCGTACCTAGGTGCGTAATCGTTCAGAATGCACCGTAGAGTAGCGTCCGTAGTTGCTCTTCTCAATGGGTATATTCGCGTCAGTTTTGAGAAAACATCTATGACTACGAGGATGTATCTCATGTCGTATTTTGCAGTTGGTAGAGGTCCATAGAAGTCCAAGGATACTAATTCTCCTGGTCCGTTGGGCAAAATATTCTTCATTTCCGCAAATATTCCTTTTGCGTAAACCTTGTTGCGTTGACATGAGTCGCATGTTGCAAGCTGTTGTCTCGTCAGCTTGTATAGGTGTGGGCAGTAGAAGTCTTCTTTGAGTAACAGATAGCATTTCTTGGCTCCTATATGGCCGTAAATCTCGTGGCACTCGTGTACTAGGCTGGGAATGTATGTCCTAGGTACTAATGCGCGATATGTTTCGTTAATCTTTTTGTACAATATCCCGCTACTGAGCATATATTCGTTGCCATCGACGTTCGTTGCTGCTTCGTTTCAAAGTTCGCGCATCCTGTCATCGGTTTCCTGAGCTTCGCCCAAGTTACTGAGCATTGCAGTTAATTCTTCGCTGATTCCTCTGACTAATTCTGAGATAATAATTTCGTTGTCTTTCTCTAGATGTCTGGAAATCGGTGGACGACTAAGTATGTCTGCGACTACATTTCTTTTACCTTCACAATGCTGAATGGTTATGTTATAATCCTGTATTGCTAAGGTCCATCTGGTAAGTCGAGCATGCGCTAGTTTGCATTCTTGTAAAAATGTAAGGGCTGCGTGATCGGTAATTACAATCACTTGTGCGCCAAGTAAGTACGATCGAAACTTCATCAGGGCCCATACTACGGCCAGTAGTTCCTTTTCCGTAGTTCCGTATCCTATCTCCGCTCCTTTTAGCGTCCTGCTGGCGAATTGTAAAGGTTCTGATCGTCCTTCATCATTAACTTGAAAAATAACTGCACCAAGTGCATAGTCGCTCGCGTCAGTCTGCACATAGTATGGTCGTGTCGTATTAGGATAGTGCAATATGACTTCTTCGCAGAATTTTGTCTTTACGTTCTCGAATGCCTGGTTTTCATTTTCAGACCATACCCATTTGACCCCTTTTTGTAATAATTTGAGCAATGGTACCGTTGCTTTAGCGTATTCGTTTGTGAATTTACCATAATAATTTACGAGTCCTAAAAAACCGCGTAGCTGCTTGACTGTTTTCGGGGGTGGGAACTCTCGGATTGCTTTTATCTTCTCCGGATCTGGTTGGACTCCTTCGGGAGTAAGGATGTGCCCTAAGAAGTTCACGCGTTGTCGAAAGAACGCTGATTTTTCTAAGTTTATGGTGATCCCGTGTTTTTCGAATCGGAAAAATACTTCGTCGAGGTCTTTAAGATGTTGTTCGAAGGTTTCCGAAGTGCATAATAGATCGTCGACGAAATTTAGGACATTCGCGAGTCCTTTTAGTACCGTTCCTAAACCACGGACGAGACTAGCAGTGCTGGTTCGCAATCCAAAAGGGGTTACACAGAACTCATAGCATCGACCGCGATGCATAAACGCCGTGTATTTCCGTGATTCTGGTGCGAGAGGTATCTGCCAGAAACTGGATCTGAGATCCAATGATGACATGAAGCGTAATCCTGTGCACTCCTGGAATAATTCCTCCGTGGATTGCATACGTTCATTATCCGGATGTAAGACTGTGTTTAGTTTCCTCGCGTCAAGACATAACCTTACGCTACCATCTTTTTTTGTCACTACTACCAGTGGATTATTATACGGACTTTGTGAGGTTTGTATTATGCCTTGCTCCAGCATTTCCTCTATCGCTACGTCCACCTTGTGCCTATAGGCAAGCGGAACGGGGTATGGCTTGACTTGAAATGGTGTGTGTGGGACTGTTTTCAACTCGTGGGTGTACGTGTTGAGTAATCCGGGTCTTTTACTGAATATTTTGCGTCGCTTCTCTAACAACGTTTGGAACGCGTGGGCGTCTTCTTCTGATGTCCATTCAGTACGAGCTACCTTTTCTTCGATTTCTTCGTCAGTTATCTCGCAGGTCTTTGCTGGTGATTGTTTTAGTATGGTTATGGGTTGTGCTTTATCCGGGTTTCTTTGTTGCTGCGCGTTTTGACATGAGATTTTCTGCAGTAGCTGCAAGTTATTCGGATCCGGGAATACGAGTTCGTACTTATTTAGGTCAATGCAAGCCTTGATCTTATTTAAAAAGTCGACTCCAAGAATGCAGTCTATGGATAGGTTTGGTATGATCAACAGCGTTGCCTGTGTTTGCTTTCCCTGTATGCCTAGTGATACAAAGATTTGTCTCGTTACTTTTGTTGCTTTCCCAGCCACCGCTCCCCGTACTGTTACGCCTGATAGTGGCAGTGCCGGGCAACTCCCTAGGATCTGTTTGTATTCTTGGTATGATCGTTCGGATATTGCACTTACTTCACTTCCGGTATCTAATAATGCTTGTCGTGGGATATTTTCGATTTCTATGTCAATGATTGGGCACTTGGCCCTGGGTTGTTTCACAGCGTCATCTTCCTTCAGCAGCATCTCTCTTGTGTCCTCCCCGTATGCACGCGCCTCGGCTAGTCGGAGGACTGTATAGCCGATGCTTCCTCGTTTTCCGGGAGTTCCGTTGATTCCAGTGTTCCCGCTGCGTCCGGTTGTTCCTGCTCCTCATCTTCTTCTTGTAAGATCGTACGGATATTCTGGCCATTGTCTCTTGGTTTGAACGGATATGGTCGCTGATTATTCTCAAATTTCCTTGGTGCATTTGTCGCATTATTCTCAAATTTTCTTGGTGTATTTGTTGCATAATTGTTCTCAAATTTTCTTGGTGTATTTGTTACATTGGTTTTTTGATACGAGTTTTGTGGTATTCGAGGCCATCCGTGCGTCTTCGCCTCTCCACCAGTTGGTTCGCCGTGTTTTATCCCATCGTGTTTTCGATTAGAGTTTAATTCTCCGGATAAGTCATATTTCTCTAACAGATCGCAGAGTATGGGTATCGTAACAATCCCACGAGAGATAATCGCGCTTCGCATCTCTTCGGTGAAGTGTCGGGATAGTTTATTTATAATTTGTGCATCTGCCATGGGAGGTCGCAACTCCCTTGCGATTCCTATTAAGTTGATCGCGTATGCTAGTCGCTTTTGTTTCAATTCGGGATTATAGAAACCGAATTCAAGTTTCTCTCTTATTTGGTATTGTGCATCGTCATTCCAAAATCGGCGGCGAAATTGCACTTCGAAATCTTCCCAGGTGAATATTCCTGGCTCTACCAAATTCCACCAGTCTTTCGCGAAGGCTATAAGGCTCTGCTCTATTACTGTTTTAAAATCGTATTGTGGTCCTAGTGCCTCCTGGTACTTAGCAAGATCAGCTAAAAAACGCATTGGTCGCTCAGATGCCAAGCCTTTAAACGTTGGCGTAGCAAGTTTAGGTGCTCCCCAGGTCTTTGTATTGCTACCGGTTATCTCTATGCCGCGAGGGAATCCAGGTGATGCGGACATATTCGGAGGTCGATTTCTTTCCGCGGAATGCATCCATGGAGGTGATTGTGGGTCAATTTGTCCGTTTGTATCGCGTCTTTGATTCTCAGTATTAATACGTGTGCTTTGTAGTTCTATATTTCGGGTAAAGTTGTCATCTCCTCTCTCAGGTCTTGTGGCGTCGTGGCTTGCGCCTCCCAGTGCGGACGGGTATCTTTTTGCGTTTGGTCGGTGGGTGTTTCCGTTATTGCCTACTTCTGCATGTCCGCTTGTACCGTTCGACATTTCGTTGCGCATTATTGATATGGATTGTTCAAGGTATTGTTGCATATTATCTAATCTACGTGCTAATGCTGCGCTCATGTTCGTAATTCGCTCTTCATTTCTAACTGATTCCTGTCGCTGCTGTAGTTGTAATTGCTCGATTATCTGTACCAGCGGTCGAAATTCGGTTCGGGTTAAAGAGTTTGTCAATATCGACCCTAGACGCGCGTTTTCGATCGCATTATCGGCTGCGTTATCGGTCGCGTTATCGACACGATTCATTTCAAGTTGGTTGTCTTGGAACCCTAAAGGAATCGTTTCGCGAGGTAATGTCGTGCTCTGCTGGTTACGTTGGTTACCGGTTGCCATTTCCGGCGGCAATTGTTTCGGTGTCGCACCTGTCTGCCTGTTAGATGTTGCCATCTCGCTCTTCCTACTTTTGCTATTTACTATCTTCTTTCTTTCTTTGCCGTGTCGACCCAGTTTGTTTACTTTGAGGGTCCCTGTTCGGGCGCCAGTTGAAACGTTATACTATATGCAGTAGAATCACTTCACTAGAGGAGTGTACGTGATTCTACCGATATACGGGTTCAGTTCTAGACCCTCTAAGTTTTGAATTCCTCAGATCCAACTTTATCGTATTAAACGATTCAGGCGTCTCTCATCATCGGAATTTTTACTGGTACTGTCGGGAATCTAACTGTCTTAATCGGGATATTGTGTTACGTCCGGGAATCTAGTAGTTCTAATCTGTGGTATTGTCTAGGTGCTTATACTAATATTATGACTATCTGTCCTAGGTAGACCTGTCGCTGAAGGTGTACCTTGGCTAGAGACCATACGTATAGCTTATACTATTCGTTAACGTTATAATTGTAATCGTTCAATTGACGTTCTTAATTTTACATGCAATAATTGCATTTATGATTTGAATTAAAGGATTTTATGTGTGAGAGTTGAATTTACGATGTGTAAGAGTTAAATCTACGCTACGCGAGAATTGAATTTAAGTTATACAATATTTGAATCTATGATACGCAGGAATTGAATTTAAGTTATACAATAGTTGAATCTATGATACGCAGGAATTGAATTTAAGTTATACAATAGTTGAATCTATGATACGCAGGAATTGAATTTAAGTTATACGATAGTTGATTAATAAATGAGTGGAATACTCGGTTTTGGAAAAATGTTAGTGAGCCTGGGCTATGCTCAGAGGAGCAATTGATGTCCAGCGCAATGCTGTAATCAATTGTTGATTGTAATAGGACGAGGTACGTCGAGGTTATACAGAATACTAAGACTGAGAATCTGGTGACTCGGGTTTATATAAGTTCGGTTCGTTCGTTCGAGAACATTCGATCGTCATTGCCGGGTGATACGCTAGATGCCACTAGAAGTGCCATTTCGTTACAATATATATATATCCTTCTATATTATATAATTCAATCGCCGCCGCCGCCGCCGCCGCCGTGTCGGATTCCAAGGCCTCCTCGACCCTGCTCGGCTCCCCCCTCCCCCCCGCCTTCCTCTTGCCCTGGGCCTCCTCGACCACGCTCAAATCGGCCGAAGATAGCCGAAGATAGCCGAGGATAGCCGAAAAAAACCGGAGAGAGCCGAGGATAGCCGAGGAGAGCCGAGAAGAGCCCAAAGTGTCTGACACGGCGGCGGCGATATATCTTAATAATTTCTACACACGACTTCAAGAGATACGAAGCCGAGGACCTGGACTACGAGAAATACTCGGTGAACGACCTGGACAACGAGAACTACGAAGGCGAAGAACTGGACACTGGAAATACTTAGCGAACGACCTGGACAACGAGGAATACGAAGCGAAGGACCTGGGCAACGAGAACTACGTAGCCGAGGACCTGGACTACGAGAAATACTTAGCGAGTGACCTGGACTAAGAGAACTACGAAGCCCAGGACCTGGACTACGAGAAATACTCACTGAACGACCTGGACAACGAGAACTACGAAGCCGAGGACCTGGACTACGAGAAATACTTAGCGAGTGACCTGGACTAAGAGAACTACGAAGCCCAGGACCTGGACTACGAGAAACACTCACTGAACGACCTGGACAACGAGAACTACGAAGCCGAGGACCTGGACTACTAGAAATACTTGGCAAACAACCTGGAGTACGAGACCTGGACTACGAGAAATACTTAGCAAGTGATCTGGACTAGGAGAACTACGAAGCCCAGGACCCGGACTACGAGAAATACTCACTGAACGACCTGGACAACGAGAACTACGAAGCCGAGGACCTGGACTACTAGAAATACTTGGCGAACGACCTGGACAACGAGGAATACGAAGAACATAAAATCCACGGATTATTTGGGTTTTAGAAACAACTGACACAAATTAGAATGTGGGGGGTTGGCGCGCGTAGCGCGCAGGGGGGCGGAGCCCCCCTAGTATATATATATATATATATATATATATATATATATATATATATATATATATATATATATATATATATACATATACTATACTATATACATATATCTACATCCATATATATATATATATATACATATACCCATATATATATATATATAATATATATATATATATATATATATATATATATATACCCATATATTGTAACGGGTTTTCCTGGGCTCGGGTACCCAGAAATAATAAGCCGAATACAAACCGGGGCCTACGGGTAGCTAGGGGATGCTGTTGGGCGCCAGACTTCACTTAGAAGTCCTTTCTCTCGCTCACTCTGCGACCCTCCGACTAACTCTAAGGGTAGAGGGATTTCGTGGGGGCGAGGAATAAAGACACTCTGTAGAATTGCTATTATTGTTATTTATTAAAAAGAAAAAAAAAGAAAAGGTGGCGAATTTAATACCACGCCCGCTACCTGGCGTATTTACAAAACGATAAATTATAATACTGACTCTACTGTTACTTTACTGACTCGACTTTCTTATTTTACAATGACTCTACTCTAATTTTTAAATATCACAGACAATTTACTAAATTTCACAATCAAATAACTGAAGCTACTAAACCAATTAAATATGAAAATATAAACTCTATTAAATTACGACTAACTAATTTCCCTCTCTCTCTCTTGGTCTACTCTATCCAGAGTATTCTAGATCTAGATAGACGGTAGGGAGGACAGAGTCGACTCTACCTACGGTCTATTGCTCGCTCGCTCTAACTAGGAGGAAGCAGACGAGCTCTGACGGGTCACAGCTGAGCGTCGCGCGTGACGTCAGAGGTCGGTGGCAAAATGGCGTCTACTAGTTTTCTGCGCAGCGGTGACCAATGCTGGCACGGCTACGCGCAGCGTAAAAAAGGCGCCTGGTGTCTTCGTTTGAATCCAACGGTTCGCGGGGAACGGTTGAGATTCAGACACGAGGCTTCTCGAGGCTCAGGGTATTTATGCAGGGGGGGCGGGTTGCTACTAGGGACGACTAGATTACGAATCAGATCGATCCTACCTGGTACTGATGAGGATACAGCCTCGGATGCGACGGTAGTATTCAATAGACGGTCGGAGAGCCGGGGGTTAAGCGTAGGTCGTCAAAAGCCAGTCAGTAGTCCAATAGTCAAAATTCAATAATCCGTAGTCCAAAAGCGTAGCACAGGTCGTTATAACACACAGAAAACACACAAACTCTACACACAAACTCTCCTAAACTCTCTCACCACTCTTTACAACAAAACTCTCTCACACTCTCTCACTCTTTTATTCACTTTCTTGACTTTTTAATAATGCACGAGGTATACTCAAAGCGTCCAGAAAATGGAATGAGGTTCTCTTCCGTTATCTCTAGTACCAACCGGCGTCGCCCGGTAAGCGAGCGCTGGCGGCGACCCGGTCACCATGTGCGAGGATCTGCGGCCAATATGGCGTCGCTGAGGGAGAGCGGCGCGATTTAAATCGGGCGGCTGGGCTTAGACACGTCCGTAGGTCGGTTAGGCGGAAGTCTAACGTGCACCACGTTACAATATATATATACAGGGTGGTCCATTTTAATCGATGCAGGCGAATATCTCGAAAACTAACAATTATAAAAGAAAAAGTTTTATACAAAACTTGAAGGGTTTCGAGGGGGAAAGATAATGCTGATATGTGTTGACTTGTGGATTTCGCCAATTCCGAGATTTCGCAAGCAACTTCGGATTTTAGATAGGGAATACATGTTTTGGTTGAGGGCATCTGATAGCGCGATCAAAGACTCATTCAACCACGCAAGCAAAAAAAATTGGAAAAAAAAATTTTGCAAAAAAAATTGGAAAAAAAATATTGCAAAAAAAAATTTCGCGAAATTTTTTTTTTTTCTCTTGCAAAAGATTGTGCTTTTTTGTCCCTAGCTTTCGAACACATTCATTGTTCATCACTCTGCGTTATTGATCTACGATTTTTTTTCCACTAATCTGGTACATTCAATCTTTCCAATTTCAAAATTGGCGAGAAAAATTTTGAGCTAGAGTGATGAACAATGAATGTGTTCGAAAGCTAGGGACAAAAAAGCAATCTTTTGCAAAAAAAAAAAAAAAAATTCGCGAAATTTTTTATTCCAATTTTTTTTTTGAAAAATTTTTTTTTTCCAATTTTTTTTTGCTTGCGTGTTTGAATGAGTCTTTCATCGCACTATCAGATGCCCCAAACCAAAACATGTGTTCCCTATCTAAAATCCGAAGTTGCTTGCGAAATCTCGGAATTGGCGAAGTCCACAAGTCAACACATATCAGCATTATCTTTCCCCCTCGAAACCCTTCAAGTTTTGTATAAAACTTTTTCTTTTATAATTGTTAGTTTTCAAGATATTCGCCTGCATCGATTAAAATGGACCACCCTGTATATGGGGCATTCCAGCTCAACTCAACCAACCATCGACACTCATGTCTTCTGCTTTTCTTCGAAAAAACATATGTCAAAGTTCGAGTAAAAAGACAATGTTTCTGTAAATTACAGGTCTTGCATTCAATTTCTGACAGACATAGATATTTTGATAAATTTAGACATTAAATAATTCAAATTTTCGTCAAATTTAAATACGGAATCTTAGAGGAAAATGTTGAATAGACAAAACAACCGTTATCCTACGAATTTCAACTAAGAATAAACGCAGAATTTTTGATTCATTTTTTGACCCAATTTTGGTCGATAAGAGTAAAAAATCTCGATTTTCTCAAATGTCGCCATAACCGATTTGTATGAATTTTTTACACAAAATACTACATGAAAAAACAAAATTTTCAAGACCTTAACCGAGATGCCTGGACCTCTGGTTCCAGAGATATGAATTTTACAAAAAACAATATTGATTAAGTCAATTAAAAATGCATAAGTGGTTGATTGAAAAAATATTTTCACTCAGAATGACACAAGATATACTAATCGCTATAATGCTTTTGGGGATTTATTTCACTTAAAATGAATGAATAATTCAAGGGTGATTAGGTGAACAATCAAACATTTTTTTCTCAATAGTGTCGGGTATGGATAACATACATTATAATTATCGAAGTCATTGGTCACAGTATGACTTTTTATTGAAATATAATTATATTTTTGAAGTTGGTTACAGGTACCATTTATCATACGAAATCATTTGAAACTATCCAATTGATTTTAAAATGTTTTGAGTCATATTTGTCTCAAAACTCAACGAAAGACGAGAAGAATTAACGAGATCTCAAAAAAATTATTAAAAGAATAATAATTAATAACGATAAATAATAATAAATAACAATAAACAAGAAAGAAAATTAATTTATAATCAAGTCTATCTACTCTACAATTTACTGTAGTCATTTCGAGGACAATTTCGTAATTAATTAGGGAACAGATTTGCCAATACGGTCTACTTCGAATAATGTACATGGAATATCTTTTCGTCTTAAGGTGGTTCTTCCGGTACAGTCCCACCAAACGTGGGTTTCAGAGAAGATTTTTAATACTTCTCGATGGAAAAAAAATCTGAAAAAATCAAGCATTTAGAAGATCCTCGGGAGATTGATTTTGCATAATATTAATTCAAAGAAGTTATCAATTTGTTGATTTGTTGTCAACACACTGTGACCAATGACTTCGATAATTAATGTATGTTATCCATACCCGACTCAATTAAGAAAAAAATGTAAGTGAAATAAATCCCCAAAAACATTATAGCGATTAGTATATGGGCATATCCATGGAATTTTTAACTTTTGTGAGGGATAGTAGTTGACTCCATTTCAAGTACAAATTTGAGACCCCAAAGGTGTTTTCGATTGACAAATACTTTTTCTCAAAGGTAACTGTGATGTTCTAGTATATTTAAATTCATTTCCGCATGTTATGAGTACAACAATCGTCGAGAAAATGACAAGTCACTGTGAGGATGGAGCACTTTTTTTTATTTAAACTACTATAACTTGTTGACCGAAGATGATAGCAACTTAATTTTTTTTTTTAATTAATTGTGAACACGTAAACAATAGGAAAATGTGGGACAGATAACTGTGCCGGTCAGGAGAGCTATAACAAAAATTAATGAAATAGCGATGACGACATTTTTTGAATTGAAGATGATTTTACTTTTTTAATTACAACTTTTTGACCGATCCATTTGAACAAGTGACCTTAAAGTATCTTATTCTACTTATCTTAAGCTATAAAAAGGTACCTGATCGGAAAGTGTGCCCAGAACCTGAAAAAAGTTTCAAGCTTTTGAAAATGACTATGTGAAGAATAATTCAAAGAAAAAAATCACTATTTCAGCTGGCACACATGTATTTTGATTGCGATCTCATTCCAAGTAATAGTAATTGTTAAAATTCGTAATAAGAAGTATATTATCAAATCGGTCGCTATTTTTATGCATATTTGGAAGAGATAAATACAAACGAGTAAATATTTTCAGAAATCATCAATTTTCATAGTTGTTGAAAAAATGTTCACAAACATATCTTTTACGTGCAGTATCCCAAATGTAGTTTTAAACAGCACGAGTAGTTATTTTTTATTCATTTTCATTAATTTTTTTTTTATTTCAATTTCTTTTTGATTTCTGTTTTTTTTTTTTTTTTTCAATTTTATTCCATTTTTTTCGTTTATTATACGCGTAAGACTCTAGTCGCCGTCGAACCGGAGCGCAAATTCGATCAAAAAAATAGTTTTTCAAAGATTATTTCAAAAAGAAAATTGAATTTTAATTTTTCCTCCATCAGAACTTGACCGAGCCTTGAAAATGAATTATTTTAATTTTTTTCGTGTATACTGAGACTCAAGAACACAGATCATTCTAGTTTTATAGGTGTGCCGTCAATTTTTCTGAAATTTATTCTTATACCTCAAAAGTTGAAAATTCCATGGATATGCCCATATCTTGTGTCATTCTAAGTGACAATATTTTTTCAATCAACCGCTTATGCATTTTTGATTGACTTAATCAATATTGTTTTTTGTAAAATTCATATCTCTGAAACCAGAGGTCCAGGCATCTCGGTTAAGGTCTTGAAAATTTTGTTTTTTCATGTAGTATTTTGTGTAAAAAATTCATATAAATCGGTTATGGCGACATTCGAGAAAATCGAGATTTTTTACTCTTATCGACCAAAATTGGGTCAAAAAATGAATCAAAAATTCTGCGTTTATTCTTAGTTGAAATTCGTAGGATAACGGTTGTTTTGTCTATTGAACATTTTCCTCTAAGATTCCGTATTTAAATTTAACGAAAATTTGAATTATTTGATGTCTAAATTTATCAAAAAATCTATGTCTGTCAGAAATTGAATGCAAGACCTGTAATTTACAGAAACATTGTCTTTTCACTCGAACTTTGACATATGTTTTTTCGAAGAAAAGCAGAAGACATGAGTGCCGATGATTGGTTGAGTTGAGCTGAAATGCCCCATATATATATATATATATATATATATATATATATTAGACTGACAGTTATTTTGGCTTTCGACGAAATGTTTCGCTCCGAGTACATGAATGGGTTCGAAATAAATTGAAAAAAAGCCTCTCCAAATTTTGGCCCTTAATTTTAATATTTAGGGGTGCCGACAGCCCCTCAATTTTTCCCATTTGAATAACATAGGCCTTTTGACTGTTTTAATCAATTTTTTTCTCGAAGGCCCAATTATTCGTCAAAAAATCTAAGATTCAGCAACAATGTCGGTGATGATACTCTCTTCCAGTAAAACAAAATTTGTCCACATCCATTCGGAATTCCATGTTGGTTCCCATCCCTAACTTATTTTGAGACTTTCGAGCGAAGCGAAAAAATTGTTCTTTCCTACAAAGTTTTTGAATATTCTTCGTCAATGTCGTACCTCATCAACTCATCAGAATGTGTAGTTCGCATTCATGCTCATAACTTCGAAAATCACCCCCATCCCCTAAAAATCGTACCAAAAATGGTGGGTAAATTAAAAAAAAAAAAAATGATTTGGCTGTAAAAATGATTCGTTTTCAACAGGAGGGTTACAAAAAGAAATTTTTTTTTTTTTTTTTACATTTTTCTTCGATACATTCTTTGAGTCACCCCCACCTACGAAAATTAGAAAAATAATCATTTTTTTTTTTTTTTCATTTTTTTATTTTGTTTTATTTTAAGCTCGCTACATAGAATAACGCATCAACCAAAATCGAGAACATTGGATAGCGATTTTTCCAATTTTTGTAGATAGGGGTGACTTAAAGAATGTATCGAAGAAGAATGTGGTAAATAAATAAAAAAAAATTTTTTTGTAAGCCTCCTGTTGAAAACAGATCATTTTTATAGCTAAACGATTTTTTTTTTTTAATTTACCCACCATTTTTGGTACGATTTTTAGGGGATGGGGGTGATTTTCGAAGTTATGAACATGAATGCGAACTACACATTCTGATGAGTTGATGAGGTACGACATTGACGAAGAATATTCAACAACTTTGTAGGAAAGAACAATTTTTTCGCTTCGCTCGAAAGTCTCAAAATAAGTTAGGGATGGGAACCAACATGGAATTCCGAATGGATGTGGACAAATTTTGTTTTACTGGCAGAGAGTATCATCACCGACATTGTTGCTGAATCTTAGATTTTTTGACGAATAATTGGGCCTTCGAGAAAAAAATTGATTAAAACAGTCAAAAGGCCTATGTTATTCAAATGGGAAAAATTAAGGGGCTGTCGGCACCCCTAAATATTAAAATTAAGGGCTAAAATTTGGAGAGGCTTTTTTTTAATTTATTTCGAACCCATTCATGTACTCGGAGCGAAACATTTCGTCGAAAGCCAAAATAACTGTCAGTCTAATATATATATATATAGCATATGGGTATATATATATATATATATATATATATATATATATATATATATATATATTAGGGTGGCGCAAAAAAACCGACTATTTTTTTTTTTTTTGAGTCTCGGGTGAAAAAATGTTAGTTTTTGATGTTTTAAGAGCCCTCTCCAAAGGACAGCTAAAAAAAAAATTTTTAAGAGGTCGCTCCAAATTTTTTTAAATTTCAAAAATCGTCAAAAATCGATTTTTTTTTTTTTTTTAATTTTTTTTCTCGTTACGGTATAATTTTACAGTCCAAAAAAAAAATAAGTTTCTGAAAGTTTCAGTTCAAAATTTGAATTTTGAAAGGTCGCTCATAATTTTTTAATAATTAAATAATTAAAAAATCTAAAGTATGCACTGATAAATTAAAAAAAATTATGAGCGACCTTTCAAAATTTAAATTTTGAACTGAAACTTTCAGAAACTTATTTTTTTTTGGTCTGTAAAATTATACCGTAACGAGAAAAAAAAAATTAAAATTCGAATAAGAAAAAAAAAATTCGATTTTTGACGATTTTTGACGATTTTTGAAATTTAAAAAAATTTGGAGCGACCTCTTAAAATTTTTTTTTTGAGCTGTCCTTTGGAGAGGGCTCTTAAAACATCAAAAACTAACATTTTTTCACTCGAGACTCAAAAAAAAAAAAAATAGTCGGTTTTTTTGCGCCACCCTAATATATATATATATATATATATATATATATATATATATATATATATATATATATATATAGCATATATATAAGCCTAGCTATGCGGCCTAAAAAACCTGACAAAAAACGTTACAACGCTTTTTTTTAAAGAGGATTGCCTTACCTTTAGTCTGTCTTTGATGGGAGAGGACCATAAATTTAGTTTTATTTATATTTATTTTTAGTCTGTTCATATCTAAATAGTTTTCTATTTTATGTAAGCATGGGTTGAGTGTACCTTCTATATCTCTCGAACCTTGTCCGTGTGTAAAAATTACCATGTCATCCGCAAATAAGCGTATCTCACATTCAATTCTACTCTCTTTTATGATGTCATTAATATAAATCAGAAATAGTAAAGGACCAAGTATAGACCCTTGCGGGACCCCAATTGGAACCTCAATCCTATCCGACCTACTACCACGGTAATATGTGCTTTGTGTTCTGTTCGATAGATAAGAATGAAACCATTCCCATGCTTTTCCTTCAATGCCGTATTTTCTCATTTTTTCTAGTATTACTGTTCTATCCACAGTTTCAAATGCCCTTTTCAGATCAATAAATATAGCACCCACAATGTTGCCCTCACTGATTTGTACCTTCCAGTCTGACACTATTTCTTGGACTGCGTTCTCACATGACTTTCCTTGGCGAAATCCATATTGCTCTTTTATAAATAACCTATTTTTTTCGAAGTATTCTATTATTTGCTTTGCTACAATTTTTCGGCATGATTTCTGAATGTTTCCAATCTGCGGGAACACACCCTTGTTCGATGGATTCATTCATAAATGATCGCAATCTGTCGCCCATAGATTCGTTGACAAGTTTGATTATCTCTGTGGAAATTCCCTCACTAGTCCCTTTTTTACTCGACAGATCTTTGATTATCTTATTGAAAGTTTCAGCGGAGATTGGTTGGAAAGAGTCAAACGTTTGGTCGGTGTGTTTTGTTTCGTCAGTCTTTGTTTCACTTGGTTTTATACTACTCACAATTTCTTTTATGCTATCTACAAAATAATTATTGAATGTATTGGCAATTTCTTCGTCGCCTTTAATAAGTGTTTCATTTATACTCAGTTGGTCAGGTAGTTCGACGTCGTTCGTCCGTTTTAATACTTCTTTTAGTGTTTTCCACATTTTTTTGCTATCTCGTTTATTTTTATCAATTTTATCGTCATAATACTTTATTTTCGCCAATCTAATTTCTGTTACAATCATATTTCTCTTTTGTTTATACCTTGACCAATCACTGTCATTTTTACTATTTCTAGCAATGTCAAAGCATGTTTGCCTCTCTTTAATATGTTGCCTAATTTCGTTATTGAACCACGCTTTAGCTTTAATGTCATATTTTTTGTCAACTAATTTCATAGGCGCTTCTTCATCTATTATTTTGGTAATATCGTCAATAAGTGTTTTAGCTACAGCTTCTATTTGATTTTTACCATTTTCTGCACTTATGTTTGTATTCAGGCACTGCGTTGCGTTTCTTAGTTTTCCTTTAAATTTATCAGTGTTGATTGCTTTTAAATTACGTATCAAAATTTTTTGTTTGCTTGTGTTTTCCTTATAATTTCTATTTTTTCCTATTTGGAATTCAATCATTGCATGGTCCGTTATTTGTGGAGTCTGAATGACCTTTGCAATAATATCATCATTGCTGAATAATAAGTCTATCGTAGTTGATGAAGTTTCCCAAACTCTCGTTGGATCTCTTATATATTGCTTCATCCCTAAACCTGTAAAAGCTTGTATTAGTTTCTTTGTATAAAAATATTCTTCGTCATTAATGTTTATATTAAGGGGGGAATGGGGTATAATGCATGAAAAAAAAACGCTTTTTTTGTGAATTTTTTTCAGACATCTGGTTGAAGTAAATTGATTTAAATATTTTGCATATTACAAAGGATCATTCGAACCACATTCAGTATTTTTTTTTTAGAAAAATATTGAGTAATGAGCTAGTGACAGAGCATTTTCGAGGACACCTTTTCAAAAAGATGATATGCGGTTCCAGCGATATCTCAACGTCGAATTATCCGAAATCAAAAAAGTTGCGATATTTAGTTAAAGTATAAGTTTTCCCTCCCCCCAACGATCATTTTTAGGTTTTTTTTTTTATTTTCAAATTTGTTGTGATTTTTTTAAGTCAAAATTGCGATTTTTTACGAAAAATTTCGTCATTTTTTAAGTGGAAAACAACCTTGATATAAAAAAATTAAAAAAAAAATATCGTTGGGGGGAGGATTTTTATATGTAGAAAAAGTGTACCAAGTTTGAAAAGGATCGGTTCAGTAGTTTTTGCACAATCGTTGGAACGGACTTTTAAAAAGTGGTTTCGAGAAAAACACGTTTAAAGTTTTGAACACCGAAAAAGTGAAGAAAAAAATTAATTTTTTCAACTTACACTGAATCATCGATTCCAGCTCCATAAAGTACTTTTCCCGCAGCAGCTTCGTCGTGAAAGCATCACCGTGTATCTAAACAATATACCTATGCGGCAGCTGCGCGTAGGTATATTTTCAAGAGTAGCTCCGGTCTATGAGGAGGTTCGGTTTAAAGGTCTATAACTTCAAGAGTTTTGCTCCGATTGACTTGAAATTTTGACACGATATTTCTGAAATATTTTACTATAAGAAAATGCAAAAAAACAAATATCGGTTTTTCGAAAGTGCTTATACCCCATTCCCCCCTTAAAATCACCTACACATATACATTTAGGTTCTCTACTCAATCTATCGCATATATCCTCTATATGATGTATAAATACCGAGTGATTCGCTTTTGGTGAGTGGTACGTTACTACTATTACGCCCTCAAAACCATTAATATTTAATCTTACACCTATTGTCCAACAGTTATTTACAATTTTTTCATTTACAATTAGTTTGTACTTAATATCGTTTTTTATGTACATCATTGCACCACCATTTGTTCTTTTTTCTGAGTCGCATCTTACGCTTCTGTAGCCTGGTATTGCGATTTCCACATCCTCTATTTCGTCTGTGAGCCTCGTTTCACTGAGAGCTATAATACTTGGGCTTTTTATTTTGATTATCAACTCTTCTATTTCCTCTTTGTTTTTTATCACACTTCTTGCATTCATATGTATAACTAGACGATTTTTGTTTTTATCATTTTGCATTTTTGAATTTGTCTCCGCTGTGTTCACTTTATAGATATGCTCCCTTTCCTGTACTTGCTCATAAAATATTTATATGAAGGGCATATCTTGTTTTTGACATCGTGTTTGGTTTCCTCACTAGATAGTTTTAATTTTTCTTTATACTTTAGACAGGTTATACATTTTAGTTCGTCAACACTACACTCCTGAGTATTGTGGTCACCCGCGCATTTCCCACATACTGAGTCTTTTTTACATTTTTTGGATGTATGATTGAAACCCCAACAGTTAAAACAATGCAGTGGTTTCATATAATCGTATACTTTACATTTATTCCATCCCATGTTCAAGAAATTTCTTTGCAAGATCATGTGATGAGTTTTTTCATTTACTTCCATTATAATTGCCATGTTGTTATACTTTTCAATTTTCCATTTGCTATATATTTTCATATCTGTCTTTTCCTCAAGTGACTCGATGTTGTTCTGTTTTATAATATCCTTTATTAGGTTTTCATTTGTTTTTTCGAAATTTTCAATACCAATGTTTATCACTTTGAGTTTTGGTTTAACCTTGCTTGGAATTATGACTGTGTACTCGTTGCCCAATTGCTGATCTATTAAATCAAGCAGCTTGTCCTTTTCGTCATCATGTTTGCATCCAATTATTACCTTGCCATTTGTTGACCGTTTTATTGTGCAGTTTTCAATCCCTGAACTACCGATATCAATTTTATTTTTTACCATAGATTCCGTTACCTCTGAGTTCACCTTCGTTTTCGGTTTTATGATAATTATGGGGTCATTTTTGTTGTGTTTTTGTTGTTGTCTCTTCCCATTTGAGGTTATGTTGGCATATGTCATAGGCTCGGACTGTACATAGGTTTTTGTGTTACTATTACTATTTATTTTATCAGTAGCTGTTGATGGTGGTTGTTTGTTTAATACAAGCTCTTTTAAGAGGTTTTTCATTTCCGTAATTTCACTTTTAACTAGCATCATGTCTTCGTTCATTTTCCTCTGTATTGTGTTTAGTTCACTCCTCAGTATGTCGCACACTGCACTTTTGAAGTTGACTGAATTGTCTTTTGAGTTCTTTAATTGATGGATTTGTTCAACTAGCATATCGACTTTGTCACTTAGTGACCCCTCTATCTCATCAGAATTGTCATCACTATCACTGTCACTGTCTCCGTCTCCTGGTCTCTTCCGTTTGTTTTGATAATTGTTGCTTTTTTGTGGCTGACTACGCATTTCATTTTGTCCCTTATCGACTGTTTCGTTTTTGGTATCACCTTCCTGTATTTCCATATCCGGCGTCATTCGTATATTGTCATTTATGTTCTTTGTGTTGTCTTCTGAGTGTTCGATGACTGCTGTCGTCTGGAAGCACTGTGATGATTGCGAGGATTTTATCACTACTATTTGCCCTGGGCATAGGATGAGTTCATCCACGTCATTGTAGCTTTTGTGAATCTTAGCACATCCTTGATGATAGAATTTGAGGCAGCGCTTACACTCATATTTATCTCTAACAATGTTCTTTCGGCACTTACTGCAGCTCGCAGTATTTGTATTGGACATATTTGGAAATCTAGGTTAGGTTTGAGGTTAGGTTTATGTTACTCACTTTTCACTATTTATGTATTTGAATATTTCTTATGTTTTTGATATTTATATTTGATTATGTTGAGAAAACAATACTGATTTGGGTTTGTTCTATTTTCAAATTGTTGGCACTCAATTTTACTGTTTTAGTAAATTCGAATTATTAAGGCGTTCAGAACACATCGTCTTGAAGAGAGATAGATAGATAGATAGATATTTATTATTATATCCATGGCAATGTTGGATAACATACAATTTAACAAAATCATATTAAGAGAAATAAGGAAAACATGAGAGTTACTACAAACAGAATAAGATATAAAGAGCCAGTATGAGAAAAGTAAGGTGGATAGACCAGAGAAAATACATAGAAAAACTTAAAACTAAAAAGCTTAGTCTAAGAAACTTAAAACTAGGGGTACATAGGTGGAGTAAGATAGATAAGATAAATTAAAGCTAGAGAAACAAAGGAGAAGGAAAGAGCTGACCTAGGACGCGCGGGCAGATTCGGATTCGAGGAGAAACTGCCGAAAACGAGAGCGGAAAATTGGGTACGAGCGGGCCGACCGGATATCAGCCGTTAGGGATTCCCAGAGATAAACGGCAGCGACAGAAAAGGACCTCCGATAGGCCTCGGTGGAGAAGCGGGGGATGACAAAATCACCCCGATCGCGCCGGGAGGGACCTGGTGCGTTCGGCGCACTAGACGCGAAAAGAGCCCTCAGATAGGCGGGTTTACCGGAGCGGATGGTTGACACAAATAGGCAACCAAAAAAATACAGGCGACGGTCGCGCGCGGTGAGCAGGCACAGCTCACGCCGAAAAGGAGTGATATGCTCGTCCCGGGAACAGCCACAGACAAAGCGTATACAGCAATTGAACAGCCGCTGCAACCGGACATCAAGGTCGTCGGAGATGCCGTGATAGACAACCGAGCAGTAATCTAGCAGCGGAAAAATAAGAGCAGTGACCAGTAACCGGCGTAGGTCGGCAGAAAGCAGACGCCGCGACATCGACAGCTGCCGCAACGCAGAGTGAACGCGATTGGAAACCGCATCAACCTGAGGTGCCCACGAGAGCTTATTATCTAGCAGGAGCCCCAGGTCACGAACAGTCCGAGAATACGGGATGCTGACACCATCGAGTATGACCGAGGGAAGAGTGATGGCGCTGAGCCGCGTGACGAAAGGGGGGCTCCCCAAGATGATTGCCTGAGTTTTAGTGGGGTTGAGGCGCAGACAGTTGTCGCTGGACCAGGTGTGGACCGCAGCTATGTCGAGGTTTAGTCTACTGGTGGCCGCAGGAACCTCACCGGCGGGACACTGGAGATATATCTGCAGGTCGTCGGCGTAGAGCAGGTGTTTGGCATGACGAAGGACAGAAGATAGGTCGTTGATGAAGACTAGGAAAAGGAGTGGACCCAGGACAGAGCCCTGGGGGACGCCTTGGTCTAGTGAAACCCAAGAGGAGAGATCCCCAGAGGGCCCGACGACGGCCTGCGAGCGACCCTGCAAATAGCTGGCTATCCAGGACAGAACATGCTGGGAAATGCCGAGGGCAAGTAGCTTAGACAATAGAAGAGAGTGCGGGAGGGAATCGAAAGCCTTGCTAAAGTCAAACAAGACAAGGATAGTGACCAAGCGATTATCTTTGCCACGACGGACATCCTCCGTGAGTTTGAGCAAGGCGGTTTGAGTGTTCATGCCCCAGCGGAAACCAGACTGACAAGGATCGAGCAGGGATCTATCTTTGAGGAAAGCCATCAGCTGTACGAGCACGATGCGCTCGAGAACCTTGGACAGAAGTGGAAGGTTGGAAATGGGCCGCATTTGCTCAAGAGAGGTTGGTGATTTGACCTTTGCTAGCGGGACAACTCGAGCTCTTTTCCACAGGGCGGGGAAAACACCGGAGCTGAGCGAGTGGTTGAAGAGGAGCAGAAGATATGGAAAAATGGCTGGCAGAGCTTCCTTAATGTTACGCAGAGAAAGGTCGTCAACCCCGCGTGATTGCGACGAAAAATTAGCAACGGCGTCAAGGAGCGCGCGCGAAGTGATATCGCGAAAGTAGAAGAGAGAATCATCGTAAACAGGCGGTGGTAGATCATGGAAGAAATCAGCAACCTCCTGAACGGAGGTAGGGCGGCGGGAGACCATGGCAAAATGCCTATTGAGGTCATCAATGGAGAAGCCAGCGCAGTCAGTGCGCTGGGAGCGAGCGAGTCCGAGGGAGCGTAGTTCGTTCCATAGGGCATGGGCGCTAGGGGCGCTGGAAAGGCGGTTGGCATAAAAAGCGGAGCGGGCATCAGAGATGAGCCTATGGAGAGTGTCCCGGGCGACACGAAAACGTAAGAGCGCCGGAAGAGAACGGGACCGTTTATAACGCCGATACAGCGCGTCCCTGTCCCGCAGCTGAGCGCGAAGAGCGGGCCTAACCCACGGCGAGCAAGCGCGTTTAGGGGTGAAGGTGAGGAAAGGAGCGAGGGCGTTTAAAGCAGCGTGAAGGTTATCCTGCATGCACTGCACCATGCCGTCGACCGAAGAATGAGACGAGTGAGAAAAATGGAGCGGTTCCCAGGAAGAGCGATCGAGCAGACGTACGAACTCATCCTGCGAAAAAGCAGCGTAGGATCGCGCGGTGATAGAGCGAGTATGCACAGGAGCGGGCAAAGCGATACTGAGGAAAATCAGATCGTGCCCGGCGATAAAAGGAACCTGGGTCTGACCGTGGTCCAGGACGAGGTCGGCGTCACTGACTAGGCATAAATCGAGTAGCGAGTCCGAGGTGAGAGTGTGATGCGTGGGCGCGGAAGGTACCATATAAAGGGCACGCGTGAAGCAGAAGTCACGCACATGCTCGGCCTCGTAAAAGCTGCAAAGCTGATTTGCATTAAAATCCCCCAGAATGAGAGAGAGAGGATAGTCGCAGGAGAGCCGGTCGTAATCGCTTTCGAAATTGGCGAGGTTAGCGACCTTGGGCGGACGGTAAACCACCGATACTAAGAAAGGCGGGGAATTACGCATCCGGACCTCCGAAATCAGGTATTCAGGAGCGGCCGCGTAGAGAGACGGAGAGGCTGCGAGGATTGTGGCACGCAGGGAGTCAGCGAGATACAAAGCCACACCGCCACCACCCTTACCGACACGGTCATTGCGCAGCAGGGAAAAACCCGGCAAAGAGAGTGAGGAGTCGGATACCTCAGGAGTGAGCCATGACCCACTAACGGCTACGATGTGGAAACGAGAGCCAACCAGGTTTAAGCGCAGGTAGTCCAGATGGCCACGGATAGAAGTTGCGTTGAGATGGCAGACATGCAAAGAGGCGTGCGGAGGGCCAAAAACAGGAGGCGCAGCGAGCGGAGACGGGGGAGCAGGAGGTCCGGGGAAGCGGCGTCAATCAGACGAGGGTGAAGACAGCACCAACGGCAGATTGGTAGAACGCGGTCCGGTAGTACGAGCGGAGGGGCCGGGAGAGGGCGGCCGGGGCGGAGAAAACACACGGGTAGGAGAGCGAGAGTTCGGATTATCCAATTCAGGACCGCGTAAACCACCGCGAGAACTTGCGTAGCGGGTAGACCGGGAACCAGGGCGGGACCAAAAGGAACGGGGAGCACCAGAGCCACGAGCACTAGGGCGCGAGAGAGACGGACCAGGCAAGGAGGAGAAATCGAAGAAAGATCGTGATGCGACAGACGGGGACTCAGCTTCCAGGACCTCGAGGTCCTCCGCAGAACGAATTCGAAGCGTGCGCGCGCCATCAGCCTTTTTTAATAGAACAATGCAGTCGCTGTGCCAAACATACTTGAAGTCTCTAGCTTTGGCGAAGGTTTTAGTAGCCAGCAACAGTTTATGAAAATCTGCAGAAAGGGCCTGATTAACGTTAATGGAGAAAACAGGACCGGAGGGTGGAGGAGCTAGACTTGACGTGCGAAGGTGACCGAGCCTCTTCTTAGCCGCGATAAAGCGCTGACATAGGTCAGACGAACGCAGTTTGGCGATGATAGGCAGCGGGACATCCTTTTTGCGGGCCCGGGAACGAGGTATTAAAAAACGCGAAGACACGATGTCACCGGCGTCGAGAGTAAGGCCGGTTGCAGCAGCTACCTGCATGACGACGAGGCGGGTGTTGTCAGACGATGCACAAGGGGCACCGGAGACTATGACCTGGGACTCGCATAGACGAGCAGAAGTGCGTCGAAGCTCCGATTGGCCTACCGCGTGCGTACGCAAAAGTCCGGCAACGGTAGAACGGAGCTGAGTAAGCTCATCGGCAAGATTAAGCTGCTCAAGACCGGCGATTCGGGCAGAGTTAGACTCTATCTGAGCCTGCATTGGCGGCAGACATTCTAAGCGGCGCTCAAGGGCATCGAACCTACGGTTAAGCAGCTGCTCTAGAGATGAGGACGGAGAAGCATTGCTAAGTTGCACGGCGGAAGCACCGGATGCAGATGCAGGTGTGGGTTGAGAGATGGACGAAGGTGGCACACCACGGCTAGCATATTGACGCGCAGTATCACGGCAGCACCGAAAAGCTCCGGGTTGAGAGGCCCTTGTCTTAAGGCACCCAGGATGGAAAAAGGAGCTACACCCCGCACAATTCACAGATTCGGTGGCAATGGTTTTGCTGCACCTACAGCAGGTAGGAGCCATATGTATATGTGTGTGTTACCGACTAGCCGACGGAGTAAAGATTAGCAGAGATCCTGAGAGATGTCGCCACATACGCAATCAGCCTATAGCAGCGGGAGGTCGATAGATCGATGGAGAGCAGCTATCCGTGACGTAATCAGTCCAGGCATGCGCACAGGTAGGCGATCCGGGCTGACTCGTTGACAGGAGAGGTTATGTTTGTCCCACAGTGACCACGGAAAAACCGGGAGAAGAGCCCCCACAGAAGAAAGCCAAGGAAAAACAGCAGGCAGAAGAGAGCTTGCATAAGAGCGCATGCAATAAAGTCTGCAAGAAAACGCCCGAAGGCAAAAAAACAGCAGAAAAAGACCGGAGAAGCAGGAGCGAAAGACAGTGTGTGATAGCGTACTTAGATTCAGATTCAGATTCATTTATTAAGCGCTCTGGGACAGGTCCCCTCAAGCGCATGCCATACTGTATCAGTTATTTACAAAGGATACATATGTTCTTTGTGGATATGTACTAACTAGTTAACAACAGAATTGGTGTGTGACTAAGAGAAATAACAGGATATAAATAGATATAAATAGATATAAATAGATAGCTCTTACAGCACCAGAGAGAGAGAGAGAGAGAGAGAGATTGATTGATTGATTGATTGATTGATTAGGTTTATTATGCCCTAGGAGCCTTTGGGGCAAAAATGATACAGAAAAAAAAAAATCACATGCTAGTAGAAATAAAGTAATAAAGCATTGAACTAAGCATCTAATGAGCGTAGAAAGTAAATAATAGAAAGTTAAGACATACATAGAACAGTAAAATAGTAATAAAGTGGTAGATTAAAACAATGACGTAAAATAGTAAAATAAGGTGAGTATAGCAGAGATAAAAGGGTAGAATAAGACAGTAGTGCAAAGCAGTCAGAATGGCTGAGAGAGAGAGAGAGAGAGAGAGAGAGAGAGAGAGAGAGAGAGAGATAGAGCTAGATAGATAGATAGAGCGGATTTTATTCGACCTTGGAACAATGTTCCCTAAGGCCGTAGGCAGAATACAGACACAAACAGTTATAATAACAAGTTGGTAGTAATAAGTAATCAGTAAAATAATATCATAAGTATTGAAATAAAACCTAGACACGCAGGTGAACAATAAACAGCATTAAAAATAGTAAAAATAGTAGTAACTCAGAAAAGTTATAGCTAGGTAAATCGAAGAGAAATTAGCGAGGTAGGTAATAAGTAGGTAACATAAGTAATAATTGAGATAAGAACAAATAAAAATAAAAATAAAAATAGTAAATACATCAAGAATTAGAGTAGAGCAGAGTAAGAATGGAGTAAGTGACATAGATGAGGTACAAAGGGACTACAATAAATAAAGACCGCTAAAATAGAACAATGTAAAATAAGACCTAAATTAGACCAATGTAGAATAGGAACAGTAAGAAAAGTATAGTAAAGAAAATAGAGCGAAGTTAAGTAGTAGAATGAGATTAAAAATAAAAATCAACTTAAAATTAAAAAATAAAATAAAAATAGGTTGGAAATAATTTAGTACACAGAAGTGAGACAGTTACGGCGCATTTCGATGCGGCAAGCGAATAAGACTGGACGGATTCGCCTCACGCTCCTCCAGGTCTAGAAGATGTTGGAAACAACGCGCGCGAAACTCTGTAAGATTGGGTGAGGACGTCGAATCAGGTGGCAGCGAGTTCCAGAAGCCAATGCCAGTCACCAAAAAAGATTTTTGCATCGTAGTCGTGCGAACTGAAGGAACGCGAAGCGTATCCGTCCGCTCCAGGTTGCGACGCGACGCAAGAGTAGCCCGAAGCTGCAGCCGGTCACCGAAGAGCCCCGGTATGCCTAAACAAAGCGCTTTATAAAAAGCGCAACCTAAGAGTTGAAGTCGGCGCATACAAGGCCGCAGCCAACCACATCGTCTTCTATGCCTAGAGACGCTAGCATCACGCGGCAGACGAAACAGGAAACGTACACAGTTATTTAATGACACGAGCAGAGACCGCTCTAGCTTCTCAGACAAGTTAGTCAATACTGGTGCACAATAATCGAATATTGGAAAGACCAAGGCAACAACCAGTCGGCGTTTCAAGGCAGTATTGAGGCTACTATCATTCATTCGGATCCTATATAGCGCTCCAGCCGCCTTTTTTCGTACAAGGTTAATATGTTCCGTCCACGCTAAGGTACTGTCAAAAATCACGCCGAGATACTTACAGGAGCTAACGAGCTGTATCGTGGTGGTGCCTAACAGTATTTCCGGCAGAGAGAGAGATAGATAGATAGATAGATAGAGCGGTATTTATTAGACCTTGGAGCGATGCTCCCTCAGGTCACAGGAAAAGTACAGTAAAATACAGAAAAAGGAGTAGATAGAAATAATAAAAGAAAAAGTAAACATAAAAAATAATAAGAAAACAATATGAATTAAAATTAGGCTAACTAGAACTAAAATAAAAATAAAAATAAAAATAAAAATAAATTAAAACAAAAATAAAGTATAAATAAGCAGAGTGAGATAAGAGTCCTCAGAAATTCAGGCAAGACATAGAAATAAAGAAGTGAAATAAGAACATAAAAATAGAGTACAAATAAGTGAAAAATGAAAAAGAGAAGAAAGTTGTGCAAATTACAAATGGCACAAATAGTACAAACCAGACCGGAAACTAGGCGCATTACATATTAACGCGAGACAGACCCGCCTCCCGCTCCTCCAGCACCATCAAGTAGCAGTAGCAGCGAAAGCGAAAATCGGCAAGAGAAGTCGCAGAGGTTATTTCGGGCGGTAGAGAATTCCAGAAGCGGATACCCGCAATCAGCAAAGAATTCTGCATCGAAGCCGTACGCGCTGGAGGGACGAAAAGCGTATCCGTACGCGCTGGGTTACGGCGCGATGCCAGATTCGCCCGGAGCCTAAGCTGGTCCCCAAAAAGCCCAGACTGGCCAAGACAAAGAGCTTTGTAAAAAGTACATCCAACCAACTGCAACCGACGACTAGAGGGCCTGAGCCAACCACAGCTACGCCTGTGCGCGGAAATGCTGGCATCGCGCGGCAAACGAAGTAAGAAACGCACACAATTGTTCAACGAAACACATAACGAGCGCTCTAGCTCCCCAGTCAGGTTAGTAAGTACTGACGCACAGTAATCGTAGACAGGAAAGACCAGGGCGATAATCAATCGGCGCTTCAAAGCAGTGTCTAAATTACTGTCATTCATGCGAATGCGATAAAGCGCGCCCGCTGCCTTCTTTCGCATTAAAGAGACATGCTCCGTCCAGGCCAACGTGCTGTCAAGGACCACCCCGAGATATTTGTACGAACCAGTAATCTGAATAGGAGAAGCACCTAGCAAGATCTCCGAGAAACCCATTGAACGCAGTCGATTAACATACCTGGAGCTACCGAAAAACATCGCCTTGGTCTTGGTAGGGTTGATATGCAACTTATTGGCCACGCACCACTGTCGTATCTCCTCAATATCAGAATTTAGCAACTCAACGTGATGCTCGACCTTTGAAGGAGGACACTTGAGGTAGACTACTAGGTCATCAGCGTACAGAAGGTACGAACAGTAACGCAAACACCGTGGCAAATCGTTAACAAAGAGCGAGAAAAGAAGGGGACCCAGAACGCTGCCCTGTGGAACCCCAGACGTTAAAGGAAGCCACCCGGACAAACTGCCATCACTACCCCGGACCGCTTGAACCCGGCCGCGAAGATACGAATGAAACCATTCCAGAACTCTAGCCGAAAAACCTAGAGCATACAACTTACGGAGCAAGATCAGATGGTCGATACTGTCGAAAGCCTTAGTAAAATCAAAAAACACGGTTAAAGTGATCATTCGTTCGTCAATACCTTGTCGAACATCATCAACGAGCCTCAAGACCGCGGTCTGGGTCCCCATCCCTTCCCGAAAGCCGGTTTGACGCGGATCTAAAGAATTGCGCTCACAGAGAAAAGCCATAACTTGATCGCAAACAAGCCGCTCAAAAACTTTTGAGAGAGCGCAAAGCTGAGATATCGGCCGAAAATCAGCACATTCAAGCGGTGCACGGATCTTCGGCAACGGGCAGATGAATGAGAACTTCCACAGGGATGGAAATACGCCATCCGCAAGGCATGCATTAAATAAGCCTAGAATAAGCGGTAGCAACAGCGGACTCAAAACTTTGTACGCCTGGATTGGCAAATAATCCGGACCCTGCGATCGAGTTTTTATGCGCGATAACGCGTTTCCCAGCGCACTTCCGCTAACAGACCGAAAAACAAAATCGTCATTCACATTACCAGCACCCACATCATGTGCGTACCGGCTAGCAACATCAATATCATTGAGGCAGAGCGTGAGATCTGGGAGTGGAGTTCCAGAAGAGACAGCAGCAAACTGCTGGTTCAAAGACATCAGTGAGACGTGCATAGGAAGCTCGTGCCTTGTAGCGCGCGTAATCCCGAGACTGTCAATTTCTCTCCAGAAGGCACGTGAGTTACCAGCCGCATCGAATTTGGAATGTAAGAAACGAGACTTTGCAGCTACCAACTTATTTTTAAAATCACGACGAAGACAAACGTACTTATCATAAAGCTGTTTTGACCCCGACCGCTTAAAGGCGCGATAGCAGGAATCCCTATCACGCTTTACTTTACGCAACTCTTCAGATAACCATGGGGCTGGTGGCCGTCTAACCGTAACCTCACGCAGAGGAGCGGCTCGATCCAACGCATCACGCACAACACAATTAAAAACAGATAGCTGGCAATCAACACTTGGTTGGGCTGCCAGCAGTGACAGATCGACCGACGAGATAACCTCAGCTGCAGCCTCAGTATCAGCGTCATCCCACGCACGGTAACAGAAGGTCCTAGGCACAGGGCGATCAACAGAATACTTAATCGTAATGTAGATGAGGTCGTGACCCGAAAGGAAAGGCTGAGCAGATTGACCCCAACCATCCAGAGAGCGAATGTCACTCACAGCACAGACGTCGAGCCAAGTGTCCGACGATTGGGTATGATGAGTAGGACTGAACAGCACGATACACAGCCGCTGAGCAGACAAAAAATCTCTGAGGTGAACAGAGTCGTAGGTGTCCAGAAGCAAGTCCGCATTGAAATCGCCGAGGGCGCAGACAAACTTGTAACGCGAGGCCAGCGATTCGAGCTCGTTCTCAAAGAGATTAAAAAAGCCCACTTTCGGTGGTCTATACACTACGGCTATCAGGATCTTAGGCCGAGAGGGAGTCCAGACTTCTGCAAGGAGGAACTCGGGCACACCATCGCGCTGCAGTGAGGCAGACGAAGTCACAATACGGCCACTCAACCCACTTCGAAGGAACAGAGCAACACCGCCGCCATGCCGCCCCCTGCGATCTACCCGAAGAACAGTGTATGACTGAAGAGCAATCTGGCTATCCAAGATAGAATCATTTAGCCAGGTTTCGGTTACCGCAATTAGATGGTAAGAGTTAAGCCGAAAAAATTCGCGGAATTCGTCGATGTGCGAATGTAAAGACTGAGCATTGAGACAACAGGCATTCAAAACTGAGTTGCTGGATGAGGGCGCCGATGAAGCAGACGATGAAGGTATCCGGAGAGGCTGGGATGGTCGAGCCAAAAAGTCAGATCGAGAGCTGACCAAGGTCCACAGAAGGTAGGATTCTGACAGGCTTTGACTCAGCATCCTTGCGAACAAGAACAGCACCGTCCGCGATCCAGACCTGGTTATGCTTGAGCGCAGGAAACTTCCGCAGAATACGGGCCCGCAACTGGTACAACGGAGCTGGCTGACGACGATTAACATACACCTTGCTATCAGGGTATGTCGAGATGATACTAGGGGCACGAAGATCAGGCACAAGCTTCTTTCCCGTGATAAGTTCAGTGCACTTGGCTTTTGGTGTAAGTTCAAGCAAAATGGCACGAGCAGCACTACCGGCACCACCTGTCCGTCTTCTACCCATCCGCTCAACTGCCACGATGTTCCAGCCAGCCAACGGCACCTTCAATGAGAGAGCAAGCTTAAGGACAAAACCTTGCAAGTCCTCAGCTCCGTCTATGCACTCAGGCACACCAGTTATTAACACCTGAGACTCCATATCCCGACACACAACACGAAGGAGCACAGCTTCATGTGACTGCGACAGGCCTCCAGAGGAGCCGGTAGCAATGGCACCCTCTACAGCCTGCAGACGATCTTTGAACTGAGAGACGTCTGTGACTACATGGTCTAAGTCCTTCCTAACTGCGTCTACTGACCCACGAAGCTCCGAGGTGTCTTTTTTAACAGACAGTTGATCGGCAGCCAGCGTGTCAACCTTACGGTTTAAGCTGTCCAAGTTCGTCACCAGCCGATCAACATCCCCTACAAGCGAGTCGACCTTACCAGCAGTCACATCCATTCTAGCGAGGCGCTCATTGATGCTTTTTAACACTGATAAATGTTCTGCTGAACCCTGACACACAGGACAGGCCACACGGATCGCATTGGTGACAGCTCTGGAGGAGTCCAATGAAAGTCTGACGCGAACACAATAAACATGGAAGCTGTGCTTGCAAGGTGCACTGGAGGTTACACATTCACTCGGCTTTTCCACCTCCCCAAAACATAAGGCACAACACACTTTACCAGACATATTAAGAAAGTTTAAAGTCACAGGCTAAGGAAGTATAGGCCAGACACTGGCTATAGTAAAGTCACAGCGCGCGGAGATTTAAAATTTAAAAGTCCAAAGTTCAAAATTCACCCGCCAAGAATGGGCAGCACGACGTAAACACAACCTGCCGAAGAGGTAATGACCCACTACAATAGCACGACGTCTCAACTTCAGCAGCTCACAATAACATTAAGGCGCCTTTACAGAGCGCGAATCCGAAAAGAGGCAAAATAAAATCCAATCCACCGACGATCTAGCTGTCAACACAAAGTTTATGACAGATCCCAACGGCACTATAAAGTCTAAATTAAAACAAAATTAAGATAAAATTACACAAAACCGGTGCTCAAGAGGCAAACTTTTCAAGCGGGACAACCTAGTGGCCTACGAAACACAACAGGCAGCTAAAGAAAGCAGAAAAAGGGGTAGGACCCACTAGAAAAGATAAAATACCGGACGGAAAAGGCACACACGTCAGCCACCAAAAGTAAACACGACACCAGAGAGAGAGAGAGAGAGAGAGAGAAAGTAGATTTATTCGATCGTGGAGCAAGCTCCCTAACAACCGCAGATAGTTACATGGTTTACATGAAATTAACAGAGTAAGGTAAATGAGTATAAAGTAACATAGGGTACAAATAAAGACAAAATGAAATGAGACAAAATAAAATAAGATAACAAAAAGAAATAAAATAAAAATAGAATGAAATAGATAGAAAGTAACATAGAAAATGCCAGTATATAAAGTAGAATATAATGAAATTAGATTTAAAATTAAAATTAAAATTAGAATTAAAATAGAATAGAATAACAGAAAAGTAAGTGAGTAAGCAAGAGGTTAGCAACATACAGAGGTAAGGACATTCAGATTGAGATTACGCGAACACTAATCACTCCTGTTCAGCGCAAATCACATACTACAGTACTGTCGCTGTACATTCACACTCACACTCACGTTCGTACTTGCGCATAAGGCACAACCTGCACCCCACTCCTCTCCGACTGTAGCAGGTAGTCATGACAGCTCTTCCGGAAGCTAGCTAGGATAGTGGCCGAGGTAACATTCGGAGGCAACGAGTTCCAAAAGTAAATACCCGTTACAAGAAACGATTTCTGAAATGCCACTGTGCGGAAAGGAGGAAGGCGGAGCGTGTCAGTTCGAGTTGGATCCCTATGCCTGGCAATATTTGGGTTCAACTGTAATTTTTCGGCGAATAGCCCATGCTGACCCATGCAGAGTGCTTTATAGAAAAGGCAGCCAATAAGAACAAGACGACGGTTACGCGGTTCTAGCCAGCCTAGACTACGTCTATGCTCGGAGATATGCACGTGTCGAGGGAGCCGCAACAGGAAGCGCACACAATTGTCCAGGGCAACTCGCAAGTTACCCTCACGTTCACTCGAGAGATTAGTGAGTGCCGCAGCACAGTAGTCGAAGATAGGAAAAACCAAGGCAACTACCAATCGACGTTTTAGCGCAGTGTTTAGAGTATAAGCAAACATGCGGAGGCGATACAACACGCCTGAAGACTTTTTGCAAATCTGCAGGACCACGATAATTTGTCATCTATCAATATGCCGAGGTATTTAAAACTAGAGACGAACTCTATTACTTCCTCGCCGATGTAGAGCATGGGTATCTCAGAGGTGTTCAACGCGTTTAAGTACTTGGAGGACCCTATCACCATCGCCTTGGTTTTTCCCACATTCAGACTTAGTCTATTCTCATCACACCAGCTAGACACGTTCCCGAGGTCGTGGTTCACTAGACGCAACGCGTCGCTGAGACTGTTGGGTGTGCAACTCAAGTAAACAACCAGATCATCCGCATAGAGTAAGTACTGACAGTGTTGTAGTGAGGTAGCGAGTTTATGAAGAGTGAGAAAAGCAGGGGACCTAGAACACTGCCCTGAGGCACACCAGAATGTAGCGGAAGCCAGTCTGACACCCCGCCCCCAGATTCACGTACTGATTGTTCACGACCGCTCAAGTAGGAGTGGAACCATCGGAGGACCATTTCTGACATACGAAAGTTACGAAGTGCACGGAGCAGTAATACGTGGTTAACGGTATCAAAGGCTTTCGTGAAATCAAGAAAAACCACTATAGTCAGTGACCTTTCATCTATTGTAAGGCGACAATCATCGACCAACTTAAGAACTGCCGTCTGTGTACCCATTCCTTCCCTAAAACCAGTCTGTCTTGGATCAAGTGATCCCTCAGCTACCAAAAAGTGCGTTATTTGATCAAAAACAATTCGTTCTAGCACCTTAGACAGGGAATAGAGTAGGTAGATCGGCCTAAGCTCGGTTAGCGCAGTGGGGTTACATACTTTGGGTATCGGAGTTACATGAGACGACTTCCATAGAGTAGGGAACGTGCCCGTACTAAGCGAGTTGTTAACAAGATACGCGATAAAGGGCATAAGTAGGGGCTTAAAAACCTTATATACCTGGACCGGCAATCCATCTGGGCCTGAGGCTCGAGTAACTATCCTATTCATTACGTCACTTATGCAGGCAACGCTCGACGGCACAAAGGAAAGTTCCCCGGTGTCAGAGGACTCGGACGCGGAGGGAAACAGTTCATAGAAGTCAGGTAGCGGCAGGCCAGAGGAGATCGACGCAAAGTGCGAGTTAATATTGTCTAACGTGAGGTGAGCCGGCAGTACAGGATAAGATTTGCCTTTGTTGCTTGCTATACCAAGCTTGTCGATCTCTGACCAGAAGACGCGGGTATTTCGGACTGAGTTAAAGGTGGTTTGTACGTAGTCAGACTTGGCATCCGACAACTGCTTCTTTGCCTGCCTTCGGAGGCGCGTATAGTTATCATACATACTCCTGAGCCCAGTGCGTTTAAACGCTCTGTAGCACGCATCCCTTTCTCGCATCAGGTCCCTAATATCCGATTTCAACCAAGGCGCTGGCGGCCGCGTGACCGTGAATTCCCGCATAGGGACCGCAACTTCGAGTACTTTGTACAAGGCCTCGTTAAAACGCTCAAGTTGATCGTCGACAGAGCGCAACGCCGCAAAAGCCGAAGTGTCAACATCAGACAGCATGTGTTCCGCAGCCGTGTCGTCAGCGTCCCGCCAGGGACAATAGCGAATGACACGCGGCTCCCGCTTGCTGGTCCAGTACTTAATAGAGATGTAGATCAGGTCCTGCCCCGATAAGAAGGGCTGGGCACTCTGACCATAGGAGTCGACAAAGAGTAGGTCGTTCACAGCGCAGATGTCAAGCCAGGAGTCGGCAGTGGCAGTGTGATGCGTTGGTTGCAACGGCACAATGCTTAGAGCCTGAGATGTTAAGAAGGCTTTCAAATGATTCGAGTCGTAGGTTGAAACCGTTAAGTCAGCATTAAAGTCACCAAAAACACACACTATTCTATAGCTTGGCACAAGAGCGGCAATCGCGTCTTCAAAAAAGTTCAGGTGGCCAATTTTGGGCGGCCTATAAACAACCGCGACCAGAATTTTGGGTCGAGATGCGCCCCAGACCTCAGCTATGAGAAACTCAGGAACACCATCCCTATTAAGAGTAGCGGAGGTAGCTAAAACGTTTGAACTAAGACCGTGGGCCACGTAGAGAGCCACGCCTCCACCATGACGTCCTCGTCGATCTAGACGAAGCAAAGAATAGGATGGCAGAGCGACCTGCTGGTCGACACGCGGTCATTCAGCCAGGTCTCAGTCACAGCAACAAGATGATAGGGGTTGACTCGAAAGAATTCCCTGAATTCATCAAAGTGCGATGAGAGCGATTGGGCATTCAGACAGCAGGCATTCAAAGCAGATGGTTTAGTTCTTGGAGGCAGAGTAAGGGTAGATGTTGGAGAATCGAGTCAGAGAGGACCTAGTTTTGAGAGGTCTATAGACGGCAGTACCCTGATCGGTCTAGGCTTCGAATCAACCCGAATGAAGACGGCAGCGTCAGCGATCCAGACATGCTTAGGCTGCAAAGAAGGAAAACGCTTAAGCACTCGTCTTCTCAGTTTGTGCAGCTGCACCGGCGTCCGACGATTCACGTAGACTTTGCTGTGCGTCAGCGTGCTGTCAATGTCAATTGCCTGGAGCGCTGGCTTGCGCTTCTTCCCTTCCAAGATCTGGTCGAGCTTACTGACAGTTGACAGCACCAGCAAGATTGAACGCCCCTCCATGGTTGCATCGGGGGCGGGGACTTCAGATCGCCTCTTTCTAATCCTCTTCGCACCCAAGCGCTCAACCTTGACTACATCGGACAGCGCCAGCGTGATGTCTAAAGCGACCGCCAATTTTTGCGGGAACGTAGTGAGGTCTTCATTCCCCGAATAAGGCTCAGGCACTCCGGATATGATGAGGTGGTTGGCAACCTCGGAGCACGCAGCACGTAGAATCACAGCCTCATCAGCTGGCGATAATCCAGAGGTCGAAGGCCCAGCATCCAGTCTGTCCTCAACAGCCTTAATCTTTGCAGTATTTAAAGAAGTTTCGCCACAGACTTTGTCCAGGCCCTCCCTAATGTCAGCTACGGAGCCTCGTACATCCGCTAGCTCCTTACGAAAGACAGAATTATCAGCGACCAGCTGGTCAAACTTCGAGTGCAGACTCTCAACATCACCAACGAGAGAGTCAATTTTTGAGACAGATGTCTCCAGTTTTCCCAGCCTATCATTGATGGACTTGAGAAGTTGGATTTGCTTCCCACTAGTTGCCTCAGTGTCACTGGGTGGCGGGCAAGTTGGACAGGACGCGCGTATACGCAAAGAGGCTTCCTTGGTTGTGTCGACAAGATATTTCACTTTGACACACCAAGCATGAAATACATGCCCACAGATAGATAGATAGATAGATAGATAGATAGATAGATAGATAAATTTATTTTTCCATGGCAATGTTGGAAAATATTATATACAAAAATAATCGGAGAAAGGATATAGAGATAGAGTATAGCAAACAAGCGAACAAAGAAACAGTACACAAATAAGTAAGCAGTAATATACAGTAAGCGATCAGAGACAGAAACATAGGAGATCTTAAATTACAGCTTAACTTACAAGGACCTAAAGATAACTAAACTAGAGTAAACTTAAAGCCTAAAGAAAATGAGCAGCGACTAGAACGAGGGACGGACTAGGACGCGCGCGTAAACTCCGTGTCAAATAAATGCTCACGCAGGTGGTGCTTGAAGACGGGCAGATAGCGGGTCGCCCGAAGATCAGGAGGCAAAGACTCCCAGAAGTAAACCGCTGAAACCGAGAAGGACCTACGGTAGGCCTCGGTGCTGAAATGAGGGATACGGAATTCACCTCGCTGACGCCGAACAGGGCTAGGGGTGGCCACAGGAGTGGGCCGAGCAATAAAAAGATTCCTCAGATATTCAGGCCGGCCAGAGCGGAGGACAACAAAAAAGAGAGTACCCAGAAAATATGGCCGTCGGTCCCGAGCACTGAGCCAGCCGAGCGCACGCCGGTGGGGGGTAACGTGGTCATCCCGAGCAATGCCGCAGACGAAGCGGACGCAACAATTCAAAAGGCGCTGCAGTCGAAGGTTAAGAACGCCTGGGATGCTCGAAAGTATAGCAGCACAATAATCTAGGTGCGGAAAAACAAGGGTCGTTACTAGGCGCACGCGGAGGGGGCGAGAGAGAAGCCCACGAGAGGCAGAAAGCTGACGAAGAGCACCATGCACTCGGTTAGAGACGGCGTCGACCTGCAACACCCGTGTGAGCTTACCGTCGAGGAGAAGGCCGAGGTCGCGAACTGCCTCCGAGAGAGGAATGGGAACACTGTCGAGAACGATCGAAGGAAGGACAGCATTGCTGAGCCGAGTGATGAACGGCGAGCTGCCGATGATCATTGCCCGAGAAAAAACGATTAGATATATTCGGATATAATTATATCTAATCATCCAGATATAATTATATCCAAAAATTGGCCCGATATAATTGTATATAATCAGATCTGACTATATATAGCTATATATAAATAGATATGTAAATAATTATTGGCGTAAATATCTAGATATAGTTATATCTATTCGACTAGATATGATGAGACACAATTGTATATGATTATCGGTGCGTTCCGAAATCAGCTGCATGCTGCTTCAGCCAGCAGCTTGGGTTCTGGACAAACCGATCATCACGTGAGTACACTAGATAAGTTACCGGAAAGTTCGCGGAAAGCATTCCGAAATTAAATGGGAGAGTGATGGTAACTTTTTTTCGTGTAGCAACTGCTGCGATTACGGAATGATCGGTTCGTTCAGAACCTACGTTGCTGGCTGAAGCAGCATGCAGCTGATTTCGGAACGCATCCCAGATTCGAAAATTTTGCTTTTTATTCCGTTATTTTTGAACGAAACAATTTCATTTTCCAATGTCTGAGCATTCGTAAAATATTGAAAATGATGGAAATTGGTAATTTTTCATCAATTCTCAAATAGATGATTGCCTCTGATCATGCCGTATCCGCGATATGAACTTATGTATAATCGTGTAACGACCTATATCTGACTATAGATATTTCCGTTCAAGCTTTCTTATAGATTTTATTCCGCGGTATATAATTATATATAGATCTATATCTGATTATGTATAGTTCCGCACAAGCTTTACTTGATTAGATCGAATCAGATATAACCATATATGAACCTACTAGGGGCTCTGCCCCTGCGCGCTTCGCGCGCCAACCCCGCTCGTCGCTCGCTTCGCTCGCTCCGAGGGCACTCGGCGCTCCGCGCCTCGTCTGTTCGGCGCTTCGCGCCTCACTTAATTGCGAGGAACAGTCAGTGCCGTGTGAACATGACTTATCATCCTACACGGAATAGGTTTTGGGACTGCTGCAGCGCCAAACGGCAGACGGTGGGCTTCCCGTATCTGAGTAAAGGCGCCGTCTCTGCGACGGAACGCCACGTTCTCTCGCGAGAACTCTGCAGTCTTTGAGACGTTGGGCTGCGATACGTTGGACGTAATAATACGGGAGTCCAACGTCTCGCAGACTGCAGCGTTCTCGCGAGGGAACGCAGCGTTCCGTCGCAGAGACGGCGCCTGTCTTTGGATACGGGTACTCACCGTTCTGCCGCTTGGCGCTGAGGCATTCCCGAAACCTTTTCCGTGTAGGCTAGGTAGCAACCCCCCCCCCCCCCCCCCCCCCCCCTCCCCTTCTCCTCCTCCGCCCATCGGTGGAAGTTTTTTGAGACGTGAAATTTTCCAACAGATGAAATACAATTTTAACATGGTGCAAGTGGTGCAAGAAAAAAAAACGCAAATATAATTTTGGACCCGCACGCAAAGATTTAAACCCGACTGGTTACGGTTCTGCACACGACTCAGTCAGGTGCTATCGAAAAATAGCGAATCGTGGTGCAGCACCACACTGAGTACTGTTTAGAACACGACTTATTACTGTGCCCACACGACTCATTCATGTACGCACACGAATGGTTTGAATTCTAAACAGTGCTCAGTGTGGTGCTGCACCAGTATGCGCTATTTTTCGCTAGCACCTGACTGAGTCGTGTGCAGAACCGTAACCAGTCGGGTTTATATCTTTCCGTGCGGTTGCCGCCCGCGATTCTGCTGCCTCTGAAATATTGCCGCCCCAGGCTATAGCCTAGTTAGCCTGTGCCTAAATACGGCGCTGGCTACACGGAAAAGCAACATTTAACACAACGTATTTATCATATTTTTATTATTTTTTCAACTGATTGAATTCATTTTGCATAACTTATATAGCCTATGTTACTCGGGAAAACCTACAGAACAATTTGGTGTAAGGTTCATCCAAATCGGTCCACTGGTTCTCGAGTTTAGCGGTAACAAACATACAAACATACAAAGCCTTTTATATATGTAGTAGATAGATATATGATTTTATATCGTTCCGTATGAGCTTCACCTGATTTATATCTAATTATATCTGATTATATATAGGCCTAGGTCTGACTATACATAGTTCAACATGAGCCTTAGCATTATATCTAATCATATATGGTTGTATATAGTCCTATATATAATTCTATATGGGCCTATATATGATTATATATAGTTCTGAGCAAGTTTCCATCGGTTATATCTTATCATATATAACTATATATACATCCATATATAGTTATATATGGCAACATATATAATTTGATATGGTAATATATAAACTAATATATAATTATATATAATTATATCCGAATATATCTAATCGTTTTTTCTCGGGTGCCTGGGTCTTAGAGGAGTTTCGAAGGAGAGAGTTCTGGCGAGACCAGCTGTGCACGGCCGCGATGTCCTCGTTGAGCCGACTAATGGCCTCGGGAACCTCACCAACTGCGCACTGGAGGTGGATTTGGAGGTCATCTGCATAAAGCAAATGCTCCGTGTACCGTAAGACGCTGGAGAGGTCATTGATAAAGATAAGGAACAGCAGGGGACCGAGAACAGAGCCCTGCGGAACTCCGCGGTCTAGTGAAAGCCAAGAGAACAGTTCGCCGGAGGAATCCACAACGGCTTGCGAACGATGAAGCAAGTAACTCGAGATCCAGGCTAAGGTATGTCGGGAGAAGCCAAGGGCGAGAAGCTTGGCGAGAAGGACGGAGTGCGGGATGGAGTCAAACGCCTTGGTGAAATCAAAGAGGACTAGGATGGTAACCCGGCGATTGTCAATACCGCGGCGGACGTCCTCGGTTAGCTTAAGCAGCGCAGTCTATGAAGCTGAAGTTAGCAGCCGGACTTAGCAGCCAGAACTGGAAAACCAGGGACGAATAGGGGTGCCGGGGCCCCGGGTCTTAAAAATAATTTAATTCCGGTGTAATATTTTCTGCTGGGAGTTTTAACAGAGAAATCATGAAATAGGGCGGTCAGCGCATATAAAGGCGTTGCACAGCTTGGTTAATTTGTTGTTAATTTGTTAATCAAACAATTGACAGCAGCCACAGACCACGCATGCTCGGAAAAATATGAAAAAAATCACAGACGTTGTATTTCAAACCCGGAAAACGATCCCGTAAAAACTTTGGCGTTGCACGACTTGGTTCATTTGTCGTTAATTTATTAATTAAACAAATGGAAGCGAGACGAACACGCATGCTCCAAATAATATGAAAAAAAATCACAGACGTTGTATTTTAAACCCGGAAAACGATCCTGTAAAAACTTTGGCGTTGCACGACTTGGTTCATTTGTCGTTAATTTATTAATTAAACAAATGGAAGCGAGACGAACACGCATGCTCCAAATAATATGAAAAAAATCACAGACGTTGTATTTTAAACCCGGAAAACGATCCCGTAAAAACTTTGGCGTTACACGACTTGGTTCATTTGTTGTTAATTTATTAATTAAACAAATGGAAGCGAGACGAACACACATGTTCGAAAAAATATGAAAAAAATCACAGACGTCGTATTTCGAACCCAGAAAACGATTTTATAGCAACTTTTCAGTTAGCAACTGCATCAGTGCAACGTTTATGGAAGCCACCTGCAGTCGCGATTTGTTTATACTCCGCTCTCTGTCGAATCCGGAACCGCGAACGAGGACGCGGCGGAGGTTGGTTCCGTTTTTTTTTTCGGCTTTTTTCTTTTTTTCTTGTTTTTTTTTTTTTTTTTTATTTTTTATTTTTCATTTTTATTTTTTTTTTCAATATTTCTTTGGTTAGATATATATGTAAGACGGATTACGGCGCTGGTCATGTCAACAAGTGACGTAAGGCTTGACAATGGCCGGTCAAGCCTAGCTGGAGGGAGTAAACAATAACTGGAGCAATCATTCCGAAATCCTCAGTCTCAGAGTAGTCGCCTTACAGAGCGGAATAAGTCTCGAGGAGACAACATTTGTCTTATTTTCATTTCATTTAATAAAAAGATTGTGATCAAACCTTAATCGTCTTGCACACTTTATTACCCCTAAGCGAGATTCTTACATCAGAAGTGGAATAATGAGACCATAGATTGTGCAGTGAAATTCGTTAATTTTTTTTTTTTTTTTGGGTTCTTCCTTCGTTAACAATATGCCATTAGACACAGAACGCCAGAATAATAGTGGTGCAAAGGACTTGGAAAATGTGTCCGAGACAGTGGAAGCACAGTCGCTCGATTCAGCGTCAATCCTGGCACAGCTGATAGCGACTCAACAACAACAACAGGCTATGATGATGGAAGTGCTAAAAGCACATCAACTCAGCAACGAACGTCAAGTAATTCAGGTACCAGCTACGCACGTGACCAGCGCTATTACATCATTCCATTTGTCTAGCTTCGACCCCGATACGAGTTCATACAGCATGGTCGAGTGGCTTGACGATGCCTCTCGTTTACGTGACGATCTAAAAATAAGTGATATTCTGATGATTCAGCGTGCTACGGAAGCCTTGCGAGGCCGTGCTCGCAGCTTTGTACGTGAATGGCGACCACTGCATCGCACTTGGACTACCCTCGTGAACGACCTGTCCATCGCTTTTCCGGATACGAAGACGTTCGGTGACCTCGTACATGATATCGATCGAATGAAGAGTCCGGATTTCAAAACTCTCAGCGAATATGCAGTCACAAAAGTACGCCTCATAAATCGCGCTTTCGAAACTATACCTTGGCCAACGGTTGTTAGTCTAATTGAGCACGGACTTGACGATCAGCATACGCAGTCAGCAATTTGCCTCCAACAGCCGGGGGCGGATTCTAGGGTGCCGACGTGCACCCATTGTAACAAAAAAGGGCACACTGACGAGCAGTGTTGGAACAAACACGGTTACCCCAAGAAAATTTTGCTGCTTAATCTCGGTAGAAGCTTATCCCGTTCACCCATCGCTACACTCTTAAACGACAAAAAAGCACTAGCGGCAACTTATTTGATAGATAGCGGTGCTGAGGTGTCAATTATCCACGAGTGCGTAACCCAACAATTGAACACCAAGACTATACCGGAAAGACGAATGTTAGCTGGACTGGGATGTCATCCACTAGAAAGCATTGGCTCCTGCCGACTTATCGTAACTTTACAGCATATTACTCTTGAAGTCGATTTCATGATAGTTCCAACAGGCACCATACCTGGTGGTAAAATCGACGTACTGATTGGATGGGATGTGATTAGGAGGAAAGGCGTCTGCGTAAAAATCGGACTGCGTGGTCTCGAACTACATCACGAACCTACTACCATTCCGAAGATCTGTGCCATGACTGCGCCGCAGACCCTTACATTCGAAAAGTCAGAATTGGCCGAGCAACAACGAGACGAACTCCGTGACTTCATGTTAACACTACAACAACAGACACCTGATTATGTTACTACTGGTGAGCTGAAAAGATCATTAAAAGACGCAGAACCTGTATCGTACCGTCCACGACGTCTTGCCCACGCAGAACGAATGCAAGTACAACAAATAGTCAAGGATTTGCTCGATAAACACATAATCCGCGAAAGTTATTCATCGTACGCGAGTCCAATAGTACTTGTGAAAAAGAAAACCGGCAAATGGCAAATGTGCGTCGACTATCGGGATGTCAATAAGAAGGCTGTCAAGGACCGCTACCCCCTGCCCCTGATCCATGATCAGATTGATGCCCTTTGCAACGCCGTATATTTTACAACGCTTGATATGAGGGCAGGCTTTCATCAAGTAAACGTGTCCGAGGAATCGAGACAATACACCGCATTCGTAACGCCAGATGGCCATTTCGAATATAATCGGATGCCCTTCGGTTTCGCTAACGCGCCATCATGTTACCAGCGTGCTATCGATAAGGCGCTCGGAAAATTAAAAGGAAAGAAAGCTTTCGTTTATTTGGACGAGGTTCCAGTGGCATCAAAAACACTCGACGAGGGACTGAACGACCTGAAAGAGGTACTGTTAGCCCTCGCTACAGCTGGGTTTTCACTGAACTACGATAAGTGCTCATTCTTCACGAAAGAAATAGAATACTTAGGCGTATTGATTAGTAGCGGCTCGATTAAACCAAGTACCCACAAAATAACAGCGCTGACAAAAAATGCTGCACCGCACGATATAAAAAGCGTCCGACAATTCATGGGACTAGCCAGTTATTTTCGCCGCTTCATCGATCACTTCGCTATCATCACTGCACCCATAACCAAGCTACTGCGGAAGAACGTGGCATTCCAATGGACGAACGAGTGCGAGCAAGTACGGCTAGTCATCATCAATAGTTTAACCAGCCAGCCGATACTACGTATTTTCAATCCCGATTTAGCCACCGAACTTCACACCGATGCAAGTGCGATCGGTCTTGGAGCTGTATTTATGCAGATCGAAAACGACATGACACGACCGATAGCATATTTCAGCAGGCAGACTAACGAATGCGAATCACGATACCACTCGTACGATTTGGAAACGCTAGCAATCGTTGAAGCAGTGGATCACTTTCGTGTTTACCTCTATGGGCTCCAATTTACTGTATACACAGACTGTAACTCTGTACGGGCAACAGCGCTTAAGAAGAACCTACACCCACGTGTGGCTAGATGGTGGATCCGTCTCCAAGACTATGATTTCTCAATTGAATATCGACCCGGTGGTAATATGGCCCACGTGGATTTCCTGAGCCGTAATGCACCTGCCGCATCGGTGCTAATCACCCAAGAAACTTCAGCGAACCCAACCCTCAAAGAACAACAACTGGCAGATCCTTTCTGTGCACGCATGAGGTGTGGAGCCGAGCAACATCCTATGTACCAAGTAAAAGGAGGACTGGTCGTGACTAAGGAAATACCCCAACGTTACTTTGTACCAGTGTCGGCCCGCTTGCAAACGATGCGTCTATATCACGACGAAGCAACGCATGTTGGTTAGAATAAAGGATTGAGCAAGATGAAAGAAGAATTATCATGGCCCGGCATGGGGCGTGCACTACGAAAATACATCAATAACTGCCGTGCCTGTGTATTAGGCAAATCACATACGGGCAAACGGAGAGGTGTTTGGCAGAAGGAATCCCCGATTCAGGAAAAACTAGACACCTGGCATATTGACCATGCAGGACCAATGGTAGCCTCAAGAGGAAAGACCCAGATTTTAGTGATCATCGACGCCTACACCCGGTATTGCATGTTGCACGCAATACCCAAGAAAACGAGTGAAGCAACGACGCACGCCCTGACAACAAGTTTCACAGCAATTGGAAAACCGCGGCGCATCATCGCTGACCGTGCGGCTGCCTTCACATCTACGGCATTCCAAAAATTTATGAATGATAATGGCATCCAGCTGCATCTGATAACAACAGGAATGGCACGTGAGAATGGACAGGTAGAACGAACAATGAGACATATGTTCAATCTGTTACGATCAACCCTGAACGAGGAAGACGAAAAAAACTGGATCAATCATTTACCCCAGGTAGAAAAAACAATTAACACTACGGTGCATTCAACAACTGGTGTAGCACCTTGGACCTTGATGTTCGGAGAAAACCCACGACTCGAGTCAACTGCTTGCTTTTTGGACACATTACCGCAACTCAATTCGAACCCCGAAAACGAGGAAGCAATAATCAACAGACTCAATGACATTAACGAAGATCGCGCCCATACCTTCAATAAGAAACGCTTAACGACGAAACCTTTTACAATAGGCGACAAAGTTGTGGTGGAGAACACACAACTAACAACAGGTGGAAAACTAGGACTTCCTTACAAAGGTCCTCGCACCATAAAACAAGTTCTACCTAACGAAAGATACGTCATATCAGCGAAAGGTCGGAGAACGATCACGGCAGCACATGAACAACTACGTGCCTGGCCAACACAACCACAACAGGAATCGTATGATGAAACATAAAAAAAAAAAAAAAAAAAATGGAAGTACCATTTAATTAGGATTGGGAAAACAAAACAAAAAAAAAATATATATATATATTGTTACTAAATTAGCTTCTGAGGGCTAATTGTAATTATTTAAAGAAAGGCTCGAGCAGATTAAGTTGGATAAAATGTGGGTCCTGAGTTGAAATAAGAGATTCAAGTCGAAGAAAATATATTTGTCAGGGAAATTGAATATATTGGGAGATGCGAGAAAATGTGTGTTTACAGTTTGAAGTGTGAAACAGCACTGTTTTTATAATAATGTTTTACTTCAGTTATTTAATATTAACGAGTCATTTATTTGTATTCATTTATCTTCTATGACTGCTAGATGATGCGAAGTTTAGAAATAGAATGTAAAAGTAATCTCCTAGTAAAGATAAAGAGGAAAATCAATCTTTGTAACATTACCCCCCCTCCAGAAGAAAAGTCGTCTCGACTCGTTAAGTCAAAAAAAAAAAAATCAAAAATGAAATGAGAAATAACAATCGAGCAGTCATAAAGAGTGTGTGTGTGCTCTTTTTTTTGGGGAAGTTGGAGCTGTGGCTCAAAAGTTCAAAACTACCCAGAAACTATCTGACATTCGTCCCGCCCTGCAGTCCCAAGGTAAACCACAGAAAACCTTGAGAAGATAGTTGAGCTTTAATTTTATCAAAGTGAAATATAATGAGTATAAAAAAATGTTCGTTCTTCAGTCTCAAAGATCAGGATTAAATGAGGATCAGGTGAAGATCAAATAAGGTCCTGCGAACTGGAAAAAAATAGGCAGGAGCGGACCGGAAAGAAACAGGAACACAAGAATCATCAACGATCCGAGTTGCTGTTCTTGAATAGGTCAGCTTCAAACCTCTTCGAAATTAATCAAACGACCTAATTTGGGAAAACAAATATGAGTTTCACGAATAACAAGGCGTTTGTAATAACAAATACATGATGAAGTCATGTATTACTTAATTGTGATATTTAAATAGTTTTGGTGATAAATAAATAAAAGGAACGATCTTATCTGAGACAGGAACACAAATTGGGCCAGGAAAAGATTGGAAATCGTATATCCAGGTACCAATTTGAAGAGTTCTGAAAAAGACTTAAATTCCTAGGGAAAAGGTCATGGTTAGAGACAATAGTTCGCTCGAATCTCTCTGCTCTTCATAAAGAATTTTTGTAACACATGCACGATTTTTGCGTTTTTTTTACCCATTAAGCGGGCCTAAAGTGACGGTTTTCAGACGAGCGGGCGTTTTCAGTTTTTATTTGCCCGCTAAATCGAGCAGCGGGCGTTTTTAGTTTTTATTTGCCCGCTAAATAGAGCAGCGGGCGTTTTCAGTTTTTATTTGCCCGCTAAATCGAGCAGCGGGCGTTTTTGGTTTTTATTTGCCCGCTTATGCTCGAGTAGCGGGCAAATAAAAAGTGAAAACGCCCGCTACTCGAGCATAAGCGGGCAAATAAAAACTAAAAACGCCCGCTAAATTATTTTTCAATATTTTCATGAAAATTATCAACAATGATGAAAAAACGCGAAAATCGTGCTGTTACAAAAAATATGGTGTGCACCAGGGCTAAGTGGGCTTTTTGACCTTGTGTGGTTGCAGTACTCGTCTTCGGCTCGCAGACGCACTCGTCTTCGACTCGTGCTACCTCGCCTCTGACTCGTACTGCAAACTCCACACTCGGTCTAAAAAAGCCCACTTTACGCCCTTGGTACACAATATACTATTGCGACTACCCCGTGTGATAGGACAACCGTTCACACACGAAAAACAAGAAAGGGGCGCTAAAATGATTCATAAAAGTCCCGCGAAAATCTAAGAGCCACTAACTTAAAATCTATTAAAATCAATCATCGATCATGACCAAGGCCAAAGAGTTCGTGTTGGCGGGAAATTTTAAGATCGATAATATTACCACAGAAATATGTTCAGATCGTACACAATTTCAGATATGACTTGGTATACTAGACTGAAGTTGCTGACTAAATGTGGAACACGGAATTGGACCGTAAATATTTGAAATTGAGTCCTCAAAAGTGTGAGATAGAGTGCGCCACCGACAAAATAAAATATTTGCTATTAACAAGCGTGTTTTGCACAATTAGTAATCCAATCGGCGAAAAATGTTGAAATCTGAACCACTAACTTCAGCGCTTATCGTTAAGGACAACATTTATTGCTACATAAATCTATCCAGCTTTAATAACTAGGATTAGCAAGCCCATGAAAAACTGAATAGAATTGAATAAAGCGTCTAATTAAATTATTCCAATTTAACTAGAATTAATACGAAAATCAAGACTAAAATCAAGACGGAAAATAAGACTAAAATCAAGACAAAAATCAAGATAAAAATCAAGACAAAAATCAAGACAAAAATCAAGACAAAAATCAAGACAAAAATCAAGACAAAAATCAAGACAAAAATAAGACAAAGAATAAGATAAAAATCAAGACAAAAAATACGATAAAAACCAAGACGAAAAATAAGATAAAAATCAAGACTAAAATCAAGACGGAAAATAAGACAAAAATCAAGACGGAAAATAAGACAAAAATCAAGACAAAAATCAAGATAAAAATCAAGAAAAAAAATCAAGACAAAAGTCAAGACAAAAATCAAGACAAAAATCGAGACAAAAATCAAGACAAAAATCAAGACAAAAAATAAGACAAAGAATAGGATAAAAATCAAGACAAAAATCAAGACGGAAAATACGACAAAGAATAAGATAAAAATGAAGACGAAAAATAAGATACCAATCAAGATAAAAATCAAGACAAAAATGAAGACGAAAAATAATACAATAAATAAAATAAAAATCAATCAAGACATAAGATAAAAATCAAGACAAAAAATAAGATACCAATCAAGATAAAAATCAATACGAAAATCAATGGATACTTCCAATAGATAACGTAAATGGATCCTTCTTATTCACAACAAACAGAATGACGGCAAGGAAAACAGGAATACAATTATTAAGATTGCTATTTCTATACTGTCATTGACGATTTGATAACCTTACTGTATTTCTTCAAAATAAAGATAACAAATCTGTAGTAATAAAACGAATTTTTTATTTTCATTTATTTCTGTACAGCTTTTTTTTTTTTTTTTTTTATTTCTTTCTTACTTCAGTCTAGTATACCAAGTCATATCTGAAATTGTGTACGATCTGAACATATTTCTGTGGTAATATTATCGATCTTAAAATTTCCCGCCAACACGAACTCTTTGGCCTTGATCATGACGAAATTCAGACGGTAAAATTCTAACCTCAAAATTGAAATCGATCGTAACCTAACCATCCTAACTTCTAGAGATATCCATAACCTCGCAAAATTGTTTATAAACATCTTCTGCTGAGGAAGCAGCGTCTAAGATCAAAACAGGAGCAGGAAGAACCGAAAATGATTTGTTGATTAACCAATCTTCATGCACTTCGTGAAGTAATTGAAGATAAACTAAAGGGATAGCGTCTTCTTCGCTTCGAGCGCGTGAAAGGACGCGAGAATAGGCTATTTTAGGATCTAACCTCAAATAAACAATAAGATCAACTTCAAAATTAATAGAATTCTCTGTAAATCTACGAGTATTTTCTAGCAAAAGGTGAGCTTCCACCTCTTTAAAATCTTTCTGTCTCCTACGAGCTTCTACGAAACAATTACAACTATAAATCGACCTTTCCATAATTTTGGTAGACAACTGAGTTTGAACGAGATGTCTATCGGACATGGTCATCAACGCGTGATGCTGGAAAAGATACGCGTATTGAGAAGGATCTTTATACATTTCTTCTAGAAGATTTAAACCAGCTACATCCCGATAAGAATCTAATGGCTCTAATAAAGTTAAGATATCTGGATATTCTAGAAACCTTTTTGTGAATGTGGTTTTACCACAACCCATATTTCCCTCAACCAGGATAGTCAGGGGTCTAGAGTCTTTTCGTCGAACTCCAAAAGGAAGATCCCCGGACCATCTGGAAGAGAATAAGAATACACTTCATTGAAATCAATCCGACGAGGTTCTGCTACTTCCTGGTTCAGAAACTACTTCGTAAGGGGCAAGACGGTCTAAATGAACAACTTTGGGTTTAGAACGTGAGGAACGTTGTATTCTATAAACGACATCATTGATTTTTTTAACTATCTCATAAGGACCTTCCCAGTTAGATTGAAGTTTAGGACAACGTCCTTTTTCCCTACGAGGTTGGAACAACCATACTAAATTGCCTGGTTGGAAATGAAGATTTCGAGCCCTAATGTCATATCTTGCTTTAACACGATCTGAAACTAAATGAACCTTATTTCGTGCAGAATTATGAATTTCTTCTAACTTGTCTTGTATGTAGGCACCATATTGAACAGGTGAGAGTTTAGAAGAAGGAATAGGTCCCTTTTCTAGATCTGCGGGAAGACGAAGATCTCTTCCCATCAGCATAGAGGCCGGAGTACAACCGGTTGACTCATGCGTGGCAGATCTATACGACAAAAGGAATAGGGGAATCCATTCGTCCCAATTCTTCTGATCTTCATCTATATAAGAAGACAAATACCTCAAAATTGTTCTATTCAATCGTTCTACCATACCGTCTGACTGAGGATGCAGCGGGGTAGTACGAGTTTTTCTAACTCCTAAAATTTCTAATATCTTGGCCAGGAGCATGGCTTCAAAATTACGACCCTGATCTGTATGGAGTTCTAGAGGAGCTCCATATCGACAAACAAATTCTTTAACAAAAGCTCTAGCTACTGTGTCGGCTTCTTGGTTGGGAATAGGAACGACCTCTGGCCATTTAGTGAAATAATCTGCGATCACTAATGCGTATCGATTTCCAGATCGCGTGAGAGGAAGAGGACCGAGAATATCCATGGCTACCCTTTCAAATGGGGCGCCAACATTGTAAACCTGAAAGGAGCTCGTTCCTCTGTCTCGCGGACCTTTCTTCGCCACGCAAATAGTGCAAGAACGACACCAGTTTTCTACATCATAACGACAACGCGACCAAAAATAACGTTCTCTAATTCGATAAGGTTCTTGCATGAACGATCTAACAAATTTTCAAATAGAGTAGGAGAATCAGTGTTGGTAGAACTAGTTATTTCGCGAATTCGCGGAAGTGAATTGATCAGAGGGACTTTCGATCTATTTACTAAGAGAGAGATCTGGTTATGACCAGAGGTTAACGAATTAGTGGCTGTGGAAATAACACATTCGTGTTTAGAAAGAAAATCCAACCCTAAAATGCCATCATCCTCTATATCAGCTATATATACCGCGTGAGGTGAGGTAATGATTCCAGCTACATTTATTTGAATGGACCGTTGTCCCAAAATCGGGGTATTTTCTCCGGTAGCTGTTCTTAAAGAGGTTAAAGGGAAATTATTCTTAGTGGAATCTAAAAGATCCGAACGAACCACTGTAACTTCCGCGCCGGTATCTATAACCCAGAGACAATCAACACCATTTACGGTGCCCCAGGTATATAGACCGGTTTGGCGAAGACCCCTTATTAGAAATTGACATGGGTTAGAATTATTTTTACAAGGACCACTAATGTTAAATTCTTTCGATGATTTTAGTCCCACTGAATCATCAGAGTCTAGTTTTTTGAGGTAGAAGGTTGGGAATAAGAGGAATCTTTGTTCCTCCATGAAGCGTTATTTGAATTTGAATTAGAATTGGAATCAGAATTGGAATTCGAATTTTGATTACTATTGTAGTTCTTTTGGGGATTATTAGAATTCATTTCATTTTTCCTTTTTAAAGTATAACAGTCTTCGATATTATGACTGTCTTTTTTACAATATCTACAGAACTTTGAAAATCCTTTGGAACTGTTTGTATTCGAATTTTTTGAGGCGCGATGCTGCTCGGGAGTAGTTTTATTTCGATTATCGGAAGAAGAATCTGTTGTTTTTATCTGTCTCACGCGACCTGCTCCTAAATATAATTTATCCATAGCTTCAATCTCTAATCCTCGAATGACTGCTTCTCTAAGAGTTGAGGGTCCCGCCAATCCGAGAGCATGTTTAAGTTCACTATCTTTCACTGCATTAATAAACCGCGAGCAAGCTAAACGGTCTCTTGTTGATTCAGAACAATCTGGCAAAGCTACCCTAGCCATTCTTTCTATATCGAGTCCCAGATTAGCGAGACTCTCATCTTTATTTTGTCGCCTATTTTCTAATTGGGTTAAATGAAGTTTTTGAAGGTGTTCGTCTCCGAATCTTACTTTCAAAGCTGAACTGAGCTTGTCGTAATTTTCTAATTCTTGATTAGAAAGAGAGGTTAATACTGCTAGCGCTGAACCTTTGAGGTTAGCTGCTAAATTCCCGGCTTTAATTGCTGTACTCCATCCATTTAATTTTGCAACGATTAAAAATTGGCATTCGTATTCGGCCCATGAGGTGGTACGTCAAAAGTTGGTACGCGAATGATAGGATTTTTTTTAACAAACTCAGTTCGGCTTTCTACGTTGATTGGAAGAACCGGCCTATCATAATCTCGCGGTTACTCCCGGCGCTTATTTCTTGTCGTACAATATCACCGATTATGTCGCGAAAATTATCCAGCGTGTTAGGAAGTCGAGTGGGTGAGGATCTTAGGATCTCATCTTGTGAGAGATGGTCCCCGCACACTCGGTCAGGTCTAACGTAAAAAGAGGGAGTTCTTACCCCAGGAACGTTTACAGACCTTTCAATTATTGGGACTTGTTCCAATTGATCCCGAACCAAGGAAAGTCGTCGAGGGGTTGGGATGGGGGAAATGCGATCTGGAAGACGGGGAAGTAAGCTTTCTAAGCTGCGTTGAAATGTCAGCAGGTGGGCGTCTCGATCCTCTTTTTGAGCGGCGCGTTGAGCCTCTCGTTCTTCTCGTTGCGCCTCACGGTCTCGTTCTCGCTCTTCTCGTTGGGCTTCTCGTTCTTCTCGTTGTCCCTGAAGAAGGAGTTCGGACTGGCGTTGTTGAGCGGACATCAGCATTTTTAGTATTGATTCCATTTGGCTCATTGGGTCCGTCAAAGGTTGTTGGGGGGTGATTAGCCGGGATTCGGCTGATTGGTTTGGATTTGAAGTAGATGCAGAGGATTCGTCCACAGGAGGAGATTGAGCTGCGCTTCTAGTATTCCGACTCATTTTCCAATATATTTCGTTTTTAAGTAATCAAGTTATAAGTTTTCAAGTTCAAGACTTGTAGCACTTTTAATTCAACTCAGTAATCCCGATTCTGACACCAGTGTTACTAAATTAGCTTCTGAGGGCTAATTGTAATTATTTAAAGAAAGGCTCGAGCAGATTAAGTTGGATAAAATGTGGGTCCTGAGTTGAAATAAGAGATTCAAGTCGAAGAAAATATATTTGTCAGGGAAATTAAATATATTAGGAGATGCGAGAAAATGTGTGTTTACAGTTTGAAGTGTGAAACAGCACTGTTTTTATAATAATGTTTTACTTCAGTTATTTAATATTAACGAGTCATTTATTTGTATTCATTTATCTTCTATGACTGCTAGATGATGCGAAGTTTAGAAATAGAATGTAAAAGTAATCTCCTAGTAAAGATAAAGAGGAAAATCAATCTTTGTAACAATATATATATATATATATATATATATATATATATATATATATATATATATATATGAGGTAGTCCACCCCAACTCGGCGGCATTTTTCCCTGACCATCTGCGATTTGTTTCATTATTTTTCATCTTATTCAACCTACAGCAGAACGTACTCTCAATTTTTTTTCAGATTTTTCGGGTTAGCCGTTCGCTCAAAAAAAATTAATGAACTCACTTTTTGAGAAAAAAAACGCTCTTTTTTAAAATTCTCAAAAAATTCACAAAAATTCTGTGTCACAAAACAAACTTTTTGAGCCATAAATCATAGTGGAAGTATTTTTGTTTATTTTTTTATTCAATTTAATGAGTTAGACAAAACTTTTTTCCTCATTTTCTAACTACCCGAGAAAAAACGATTAGATATATTCGGATATAATTATATATAATTATATATTAGTTTATATATTACCATATCAAATTATATATGTTGCCATATATAACTATATATGGATGTATATATAGTTATATATGATAAGATATAACCGATGGAAACTTGCTCAGAACTATATATAATCATATATAGGCCCATATAGAATTATATATAGGACTATATACAACCATATATGATTAGATATAATGCTAAGGCTCATGTTGAACTATGTATAGTCAGACCTAGGCCTATATATAATCAGATATAATTAGATATAAATCAGGTGAAGCTCATACGGAACGATATAAAATCATATATAGGTTCATATATGGTTATATATGATTCGATCTAATCAAGTAAAGCTTGTACGGAACTATACATAATCAGATATAGATCTATATATAATTATATACCGCGGAATAAAATCTATAAGAAAGCTTGAACGGAAATATCTATAGTCAGATATAGGTCGTTACACGATTATACATAAGTTCATATCGCGGATACGGCATGATCAGAGGCAATCATCTATTTGAGAATTGATGAAAAATTACCAATTTCCATCATTTTCAATATTTTACGAATGCTCAGACATTGGAAAATGAAATTGTTTCGTTCAAAAATAACGGAATAAAAAGCAAAATTTTCGAATCTGGGATGCGTTCCGAAATCAGCTGCATGCTGCTTCAGCCAGCAACGTAGGTTCTGAACGAACCGATCATTCCGTAATCGCAGCAGTTGCTACACGAAAAAAAGTTACCATCACTCTCCCATTTAATTTCGGAATGCTTTCCGCGAACTTTCCGTTAACTTATCTAGTGTACTCACGTAATGATCGTTTTGTCCAGAACCCAAGCTGCTGGCTGAAGCAGCATGCAGCTGATTTCGGAACGCACCGATAATCATATACAATTGTGTCTCATCATATCTAGTCGAATAGATATAACTATATCTAGATATTTACGCCAATAATTATTTACATATCTATTTATATATAGCTATATATAGTCAGATCTGATTATATACAATTATATCGGGCCAATTTTTGGATATAATTATATCTGGATGATTAGATATAATTATATCCGAATATATCTAATCGTTTTTTCTCGGGTATACTTCAATGACTGGATGTGTTACAAAAGCATCAGAAATAAGTATGTATACAAGGATGTGCTGCTTTACGCGTTGTACACAAAAAGTGAGGTTCATTAATTTTTTTTGAGCGAACGGCTAACCCGAAAAATCTGAAAAAAATTGAGAGTACGTTCGGCTGTAGGTCGAATGAGATGAAAAATAATGAAACAAATCGCAGATGGTCAGGGAAAAGTGCCGCCGAGTTGGGGTGGACTACCTCATATATATTTTTAGTAGTACTATACTAGTCTATTTGATTAAGATTGGGAGAACCATTCAAATTAACGGGGAGAACCCACAGCAGAGAGCAAGAAGAACTTGTCTCCCACAGAGTGAAAACTGAAAAAGCAGGATAAACCATTGCAAATTTGATTTTCTTTTTTCTCTGACAAAAATGTCTGTTTCAGGAGACTTTCTGTTCATTTTTCTTCCATATTTCTGTTCACTTCTGCGTTATTGGTATGGAGTCTGGACTTCGCAGTACTTGGGTCGAGGCCGACCCAACTACAGGATGGCCGTGTAAGACGGATTACGGCGCTGCACAGTGGGCTGAAACGCCGAAAAGCCGGACATAATTCACAAAAAAAGGAATCCCACATTTTATAAAATCAAGGTCTAGTACTAGTCAATATATGTGTCGACAATCAAAAAATTTCCTTTTTGGTTATTTATAAGACTATCATATGGAGGTACAACAAAATGAATGTTAACATTACGAGGCAAGCCATTTTCTTTGTAAAAAAAAGTCTTGATTCAATACGCTGTAGGATCCACATCTTTGTGTTAAAGTTGTTCATACTTATTTGTATCTTTTAGTACACCTTCAAGAGTTCAGAGAAAAAAATAATCATTCTTATTTCGTCTCGTTTGGGTTTCGTAGATGAGCTCTACGAAAGAGGTGTCCGACGGAATTGAAACTCAACTTCTCATAAAGATTCAAAAAAATCCCCAAAATTCCTTGAAATGAAATAATTTGCATGTCAATCCGTACCAAAATACCTCAAAGTTTTGAGAGTTTCAGCTGCAACTTCCTGCAACCTTGGCTGAATTTAGTGAATTTAACTTTTCATTCCGACCGACCGACCGGAAAAAGTGATAATAACCACATTTTCTACTACTTGAGTTCTATTATCCCACGATAGCGTTATGTTTAAATATAACCTAAGGCGAGAAAACTGAGCGCACGAATGTGCGGAAGTGAGAAGGCAAAAACTTTTTTCAGGTCTATTGCTTCATTTTTTTTAATTGGAATTTTATATGCATGGGTATTTCTACGCAGGTAAACTGTAATGATTGTACTCGATAAATCTATTAATTTCGTAGAAAGGAAGATTCAGTAGTTTTTTTTGTACCGATTATGAAATAAGTAAGCTTAAAAATCGTAATACAATATTTTTATTTGTTTATTTTTATTTATTTATTTATTTATTTTTTTTAATTGTTTATTTATTTTTATTTATTTCTTCATTTATTTATTTTTTTTTTTTACCTCCTCGGACCAACTGACCAATCTGCGTTTTATGACGAAAATCGACGCGACAACTGCATGACCTCAGCCGTAACGTTGTTTTTTTTCGGACGATGTGATTTTTTGACGGTATCTTCAAATTTTTTTACTCATAAAACATTTTTTTTTACTCCAGTTCGAAAATGTAATATTTCCCCAAATTTGGTGTTAAGACTACATTTTTTGATGCGATAAGTTTAATTTTCTAAATTGGACCACAAATTCATAATCAGCGGCCCTGAAAACCCCCAGGTACCAACCATGTTAGTGATGCGATTTTACGCGATTTTGATTGGGATTTTGGAGCACTCATTTTGGAAATTGAAATTTGGACTTCAGATTCGTAATCAGCGACCCCGAAAACCCCCGACTACCTACTTTCATGTTGGTGATGTGAATCTTCGCGATTTTTATTTTTATTTTGGAGCCGTCATTTTGAAAATAGAAATTTGGACTTCATATTCGTAATCAGCGACCCCGAAAACCCCCGACGACCTACTTTCATGTTGGTGATGTGAATCTTCGCGATTTTTATTTTTATTTCGGAGCCGTCATTTTGAAAATTGGAATTTGGACTTCAGATTCGTAATCAGCAGCCCCGAAAACCCCCGAGTACGATTTTCCAGCCATATTTATGATAAGTACGATGAGTTATTGGAATATGTCCGCATATTTTGCGTTTCAGCCCACTGTGCGCTGGTCATGTCAACAAGTGACGTAAGGCTTGACAATGGCCGGTCAAGCCTAGCTGGAGGGAGTAAACAATAACTGGAGCAATCATTCCGAAATCCTCAGTCTCAGAGTAGTCGCCTTACAGAGCGGAATAAGTCTCGAGGAGACAACATTTGTCTTATTTTCATTTCATTTAATAAAAAGATTGTGATCAAACCTTAATCGTCTTGCACACTTTATTACCCCTAAGCGAGATTCTTACTTATATAAATTTTGAAATAAACTTCTGTTTTTTCATTTTTCAATTTTTCAGTTCTAGCAACTTCAGTTCAGAGTTATGTTATTTCTCATCACCTAATAATATCTATTTTTATAGGGTTAATAGGGTAATTACTAATTATCGTTGATTCATAATCCATGTGAGGTATGTCCCGCATGTACTACCGAAATAACAAGACGGAAGGTTTCAGCGAGTAGAATATATTAGAGATTATATATGGATATAGAGTATATATAGTATATATATATATATATATATATATATATATATATATATATATATATATATATATATATATATATATATATATATATATATATATATAGTATATATAGTATATATATATATATATATAGTAGAGTATATATTATACAGGGATGATTTCTTGATAGTATACAGGTGACTGCGCATGCGCGAGTTTCGTCGTATGCTGAGGCAGGCTGGCCTCAAATACCACTGCGTGACGACTTTACCGACCAATGAAAATGAATTATTTGGCGCATGCGCTGTCACCTGTATACTATCAAGAAATCATCCCGGTATAAAAGAAGAAAGTACGGCAACTGACTTTTTCTGAAATAACAACAAGACGGAAGATTTCAGCGAGTAGAATATATTATAGAATATATATATTGTTACGTTTCGGTTCTTGAGCGTTACCTCAGGTAACGCGAACCGAGTGTAATTGTGAGTTCTTTGCTCGATTTTATATGTTTTAGACCTTTATATCAATAATTTAACGTTCCCTATTACGGACTTGAGTCGCCGTGCAACTAAAGCCGCCTCCCCACAGACCTGAACACGTAAACGCGCTAAGGCTGCACTTTACCCACCTAACCTTTTGATTTTAGTTATGATAAAGTTAGTTTATCCCCAAATTCTCTAAACAATACAACCTGCTGTGCCAGACCTGAGTGTGTCAGAGACTCACTAAGGCTGTATCTAGCGTTGGTTGGTTATACGGATGAAGAAGAACCTGGAAATGGCGGATAAGGGATCTGCATAGATTAACTTACTTTTAGATAATCAAGAAATTCGATTTATTTATATTTTAACTTAGACTTACGGTTGCAACCACTAACTATCCTATATTTACAATGTTGCCTTATTTTACTAATGTTCTAATGACGTACTACGTCGATATTATATTTGATAATTTGACTTTGTTTGATTTTATTTTATTTCTAGTAATTTGATTGAATAGAATATCGTTTTCTATGTGAATTTCTTTTATGATATTTTAGAGTTTATTGATTTTCTGTTGAAATTTGCGAATTGAAGAATTTAGAATTTTATTAAAGTGAAGCTACTAGTACGCAAGGCGCTGTGCCTATTGCGACTGATGAGTAAGAGTGTTGCGAGTCAACCCGGTGCTATACCGTAGAATTGCTGCTGCTGAGAGCTGTGTCTCGACTTATATACTCGCTGTGACGTTATGCGACTTGTCGCTCTCGTCGAATCTTCTAGATAGTTCGACGTTCGCAACGGCTGATGTTTGAATTGCTAACGGTCAGGCCTATGTTGTCTGATCCGTTGTAATATGGATATAGAGTTATTATAGTGGAGTATATATTATATAAAAGAAGAAAGTAGTACGGCAACTGACTTTGTTTGAAATAACAACAAGACGGAATTGGCTCCAGCGAGTAGAATATATTAGAGATTATATATAGATATACAGGGTGACCCAAGACCCCCGGACCGGAAGGAATGGGTGAATTCCTCGTTGGATTTTGAGACGAAATTTCCTTTTCGAAAACTTCGTCCGATCAACGGTGTCCAAGTTATTAAAGATAAAGAGTAGCCAATCAGCGCCTCGCTTTAGGTCCGTGCCAGTGCCGGGTCAATAGTGAACGGCGGGCAGGGCCCGTGGTTTATAATAATAATAATAATAATAATAATAATACGCGTCGATCGTAAAGTGAAGGAGAAAGTAGCCAAATGTAAAATAAACCACGGGCCTTGCCCGCCGTTCACTATTGACCCGGCACTGGCACGGACCTAAAGCGAGGCGCTGATTGGCTACTCTTTATCTTTAATAACTTGGACACCGTTGATCGGACGAAGTTTTCGAAAAGGAAATTTCGTCTCAAAATCCAACGAGGAATTCACCCATTCCTTCCGGTCCGGGGGTCTTGGATCACCCTGTAGAGTTATTATAGTAGAGTATAAAAGAAGTAAGTACGGCAACTGACTTTATTATTGTTAATGACTTACTGCAATTACTACTTTCGTCGTGCGCGAGTAGGGTAAGAGGTTTCGTTCTGCACAATGAGATGCAAAGATGCAGAAAAATTGAATGTATTCTCGAATGCCAGAGGAGTCGCTTTTGATGTAGTCAGATTTCGGCTGATATTCAACATTTTGTTGTGAGTATCACTTTGGATGTTACTAGATAACAAGGCATCACGGGATTTGATATTTTTATTGTCTTTTCGCTTTCCTGAAAATTGCTCGACCAAGAACTTGGCTATTCCTTTTCTAGCAGTATTCATCTGACGTTCGCTGAATGTTGTGAACGAGCCAGAAGCTATTATGTATGCCCAGGTACACAGATGGACACCACAATTTCCACCCACTTGTCCGTTAATTTTCCGGGATGGTATATCAACTGGCATATAAAGAGTCCACTGATCCCATAGGGTTTCTCCAAGGTGGTGCTGCATGAAATGACAGATACCATTCAAGACCGTGCGATTTGGACGGCCGTGCAACGAATCATAGTGCACAACTATTTTTTGTTCCTGAAGTACCATTAGTAACGTCCAATGGTCGCCAAGGTTTACTGGTATCAACCATATGCGATGATCACCAACTAAATTGATGCTAGCCCACCTCTCGAAGCCATTGCTCACCCAGCCGTTTCTTAAAATACTTTCAGCGAAATATGTGTCGAAACAAGCGAGTGAAAAATTTTTCTTCCTAGCAATACCTGGCAAAAAGCTCATAAACGCGTTTATAATGTTATCATCGAGGTATTCAGTCGGTGACTCGTATGGCGCCAAGGTGCGAAAACTTCTTGGTTCGATGATAAATCCGTTAACTTTTTTCCGTATATCAGGAAAATCTGACGGATACTCTAGTTTTTCGTCAAGTAGTGCTACGTCTGCTGTTGCTGGGTTGTTGTGTTTTATTAAATACAAGTCCGGTTTTTTGTTACAAATGTTTTCGCCTTTGTGGTCAGAAAGTAAATCTGCATACTCTGGTGTATTTATTGTTAGTATTTCTTCGAGCTTTTGCTCCTCTTGGTGATCGGTATCGTCCGTATTACAGTTTTGTGCGGAACTGCAATCTTTCACAGAATCTGGCTCGTCGATAGATTCCGTCAAAGGTTGCGATTCCTCACATTGCAGCACGGATTCAAAGGTATCATTGATATTGACATATTTCGCCATCGTTAAAAAGCTATTAAATCTTCCTTGCCTCTTTTTCATCCAAGTTTCGACAGCGCTATCTTCATCATCGCGAATTTTGACGCTTCGCTTTTCACCACGTGACGGTTTCAGGCTAAACTTACGCTCTTTCAGTCTTGCGGTAATGAATTCTAAATTTTTTGTATGAAGCGAGGTGCCGGGATGTGAGTCGCGCTGTCTAGTAATTGGTACTTCAATATTTTGAAATAGTCTTCGACTGAAGCGTTGCTATCGCGATTCAATCCAAATTTGGAAATACATACAGCCGACCACAAAGGAAAGTATGGCATCAGAAACTCCGTCACATACTCGAAAAAATCTCTCGAGTAGAACGTGTTTTCCGTCAAAGTAGTGTCGCTGTTCTCCAAAACACTCATCTCAATTCTTTTGAATGTGAGATAATAAGGCGACTTTTTTCTATCGCAAGACGCATTATCAACCTCAAGATCCGTTGCAACATAAGGGCCACAGTCGTTGTCAGTGTCACTTTGATTGTGAAGCTTAACTGATTTTAAAAGTTTTTCAAAGCAAAGAAATCTATTCTTCAACCCAAAAATTGTAACAAATATCTTATACCATGCCATTGCTGCTGCTACACTGTCGCAGTGCAGAATGTTTGCAACAAGAGATGCAGCTGAAGAACGCTCCCGACTTTGACTTTTACGGTTTGGATAACATTTTTTAATCTTTTGTATGACGGTTTTTATAAAATGTGAGGAACATACATGAAGAACGGTCACCTTTCGTTCGGATTCCGTTTTTAATTCATATTTGTCATACGCAAGTTGGATATATTCTGTTAATCCCATGCTATTCAACGCTTTGCAGGCTGATTGCAGTAGCGCCATACTGAAATCAGTCTCTATTTTATTAATTTTTACAGCAGAAATTTTTTTTAGGTTGTCGTAGAAAACGTCTAGGAAATGCCTTATTACGGTAACGTCATGTTTCGCAGATATGAATTCAGCAATAGGGAGTGGTCCGACGTCCTCTGACCCAGGTAAAATTAACGCGTAATAGTAGATGGTGATCGCAGATCTCAAAAGTTCCGGTTGCCCTATTATGGAGCCAGTTGCATCAAAGTTCAGGCATTTTTGGCGGTCCGAGACTAAATACCGAAGCTGCGCTTCACTAAACAGAATAATCGAAAACGGTTGTACAGAAAATTCCTGGATATACCCATTCATTGTTTTACCTTGGACAGTTGCTTTTTGGACTTCCATTAATTACAACATAAATATTATGAAGTCCTTATCCAAATCAAATTTAGAATGATTTTCAGAAGATATCTGATGAAGGAGATCTAAAGTGGGTGCTGAATTCAAGTTCCCAGCTATCAGAATTTCTTCCGGGGTTTTATTGAGCATGTCTAGTTTAGTATATATCGGGGATTTTTTTTCCAATTCACTCGCTATCGCAGCTCTATATTGGTAACGTATGCGCCGCCGATGTCTCTCTCTTGCGTTATGACAAACTTCACGACTTACAAAGACGTTGACAACCTTATCTGTATGAGGTGTTTCAATTTTGTCAGTCACACTGAATTTGAACTTGGCGCACGAGGAATGCTTACAATTTCCTGCAGCAAGAAAATAAGTGCCAGTTCTTTTCGGTTCATCCCGAGATTTATGCCATGACATAGACAGAACGCAAATAAGATATTTCTTCTGAAATTCCACATTGAACGATTCAATCCAACCTTGTCGTTTGAGAGGTTTATTACCACCAACCCAATATTCTTCCCAGAAATTTCTAGGAAGAATAAATGAATCTTCGCTCATCTATGTAGTGCTGTTATTTTGAGTAATGCTAGCTTTTGGTCGAAGTGAACCTGTAGAACGTATGTCGTAGTCATCTGCAGAGATGACAGGATCATTTTTTTTTTTTACATCATTAAATTCTGCAATTGAAACACGCTTATTATCGAGCTCACTTTCACTATGAGCTGCACTCGTGACTGACATTGACATTTCTGATATTGAAATGCATTCATTGTTTTCGGTCACATTTTTAGTGAGATTAGGGTCTGTGAAATCTTCGTTATTACCCGTGGTATACTGAAACGGAAATTCAACTAAATCTCCTATGTACTCAGTTTCTATATTATCTTGGTGATGTGAAGTATCATTTTGAACATTTTGTTTTGTTCTTATCAGATTCCGAATACTACTATGGTGTCTCCTGAACCTGTCATAGCACGCTCGATGATGCTTTATAACTGTACGGTCATCTGAATTATTACCTAAAACAGCGCGGCATATATCCAACCAGATTGATCTACCAAATTTATCTTTCAAACCTGTAATGAATTTGAATACATCTGTATCATGTACGGAATAAATATTTCATATTGCATCGCAGATTGAATCGTCGGGAATCATTTTATTTTCTGGATATGCAATCTTGAGTACTAAAAGGACAGATACTCATCACAAAGTAATAAGAGAAACGGACAAAATAGCAAACTATATTCATGAAACAAAATTATAAGTAGTAGTGTCGGCAAGGAAAACGTGCGCGGCAAACATGAATTCTCTATTGCTTTATATGCTCGGAACACTTTCGTGAGTCCCAGTACCGCTGATATATTCTGTGCGGAGTGCGTTTGCGCAGGCGCGTGCTCCCCCCCCCCCCCCCCCCCCCCCCACACACACACACACACACACACACACTACCGACACGACGCCTGACACTAGGGTGTGCCAAAGAAATTTCTTTTTTCAAACGTTCATCAAAATTTCGCTATAGCATCTCAAATAGAATATCCCAGCCAAATATAAGCTCTTAGTACTGATATTTAGAGTGGCTATTTCATTTCATCCGTTTTTCATTTGAATAACATCTCATTGTGCAAAACGAAACTTCTTACCCCACTCACGCACGACGAAAGTAGTAATTGCAGTAAGTCATTAACAATAATAAAGTCAGTTGCCGTACTTGCTTCTTTTATACTCTACTATAATAACTCTATATCTATATATAATCTCTAATATATTCTACTCGCTGAAATCTTCCGTCTTGTTGTGATTTCAGAAAAAGTCAGTTGCCGTACTTTCTTCTTTTATATAATATATACTCTACTATAATAACTCTATATCCATATATAATCTCTAATATATTCTACTCGCTGAAATCTTCCGTCTTGTTGTTATTTCGGTAGTACATGCGGGACATACCTCACATGGATTATGAATCAACGATAATTACCCTATTAACCCTATAAAAATAGATATCATTAGGTGATGAGAAATAACATAACTCTGAACTGAAGTTGCTAGAACTGAAAAATTGAAAAATGAAAAAACAGAAGTTTATTTCAAAATTTATGTATATCTAACCAAAGAAATATTGAAAAATTAAAAAAAAATAAAAAATAAAATAAAAAAAAAAAAAAATGTAATGTCTTATATTGTGTAGTGACTCTATCGTTCGAAACCTATTAATTCATACCATATGTGAATTTATCGGACCAGTCGAACCAAATTTTTAAGTCTTCTAACTGAAGCTCACCTCTATATAGAGCGTGCAATCTCCAGATAGACCGAAAAAAAACGGAAGTGCATCATAATTATTTTTTCAAGTAAAAATTCCTTCAGCCCGGGTTTGAACCGGGACCTCCGCATTTGTACTGCGACGCCTTGTCCAATTAGACCACTGAAGGACTGAAGGAATCTTTACTTGAATTTCATGTTATTGTCATTGACCTCTTAGTCCACAGGTCTGTGTTTATTTCATTGTGTAGTGACTCTATCGTTCGAAACCTATTAATTCATACCATATGTGAATTTATCGGACCAGTCGAACCAAATTTTTAAGTCTTCTAACTGAAGCTCACCTCTATATAGAGCGTGCAATCTCCAGATAGACCGAAAAAAACGGAAGTGCATCATAATTATTTTTTCAAGTAAAAATTCCTTCAGCCCGGGTTTGAACCGGGACCTCCGCATTCGTACTGCGACGCCTTGTCCAATTAGACCACTGAAGGACTGAAGGAATCTTTACTTGAATTTCATGTTATTGTCATTGACCTCTTAGTCCACAGGTCTGTGTTTATTTCATTGTGTAGTGACTCTATCGTTCGAAACCTATTAATTCATACCATATGTGAATTTATCGGACCAGTCGAACCAAATTTTTAAGTCTTCTAACTGAAGCTCACCTCTATATAGAGCGTGCAATCTCCAGATAGACCGAAAAAAACGGAAGTGCATCATAATTATTTTTTCAAGTAAAAATTCCTTCAGCCCGGGAATTTTTACTTGAAAAAATAATTATGATGCACTTCCGTTTTTTTCGGTCTATCTGGAGATTGCACGCTCTATATAGAGGTGAGCTTCAGTTAGAAGACTTAAAAATTTGGTTCGACTGGTCCGATAAATTCACATATGGTATGAATTAATAGGTTTCGAACGATAGAGTCACTACACAATGAAATAAACACAGACCTGTGGACTAAGAGGTCAATGACAATAACATGAAATTCAAGTAAAGATTCCTTCAGTCCTTCAGTGGTCTAATTGGACAAGGCGTCGCAGTACAAATGCGGAGGTCCCGGTTCAAACCCGGGCTGAAGGAATTTTTACTTGAAAAAATAATTATGATGCACTTCCGTTTTTTTCGGTCTATCTGGAGATTGCACGCTCTATATAGAGGTGAGCTTCAGTTAGAAGACTTAAAAATTTGGTTCGACTGGTCCGATAAATTCACATATGGTATGAATTAATAGGTTTCGAACGATAGAGTCACTACACAATGAAATAAACACAGACCTGTGGACTAAGAGGTCAATGACAATAACATGAAGTTCAAGTAAAGATTCCTTCAGTCCTTCAGTGGTCTAATTGGACAAGGCGTCGCAGTACAAATGCGGAGGTCCCGGTTCAAACCCGGGCTGAAGGAATTTTTACTTGAAAAAATAATTATGATGCACTTCCGTTTTTTTCGGTCTATCTGGAGATTGCACGCTCTATATAGAGGTGAGCTTCAGTTAGAAGACTTAAAAATTTGGTTCGACTGGTCCGATAAATTCACATATGGTATGAAGTAATGTCTTATATATGGGGTCTTGTCCCTGTTCTAAATACTACGGTATAACCGAGGGATATCGATGATAGGTAATTGGACAGTTATGTTGCGGTGAACTAATGGTTGTATTTATAACGAACAGTATTATATTTTATTTAGGTATGATACATTGGTCTTAGTGGTATTTAGTTATATTTAGTAGGCCAAGTTATTTAGTTATTCTAGGTGTCTACTGTAACGAGTATAGTTGGGAAGTGAGTCGAAGGAAGGATAGTCAAGTAGTTGTTAGAATAGTGAGGTAAAAGGTTTTAGCTGACTCGTTGCATTTGGCAGAGCCGTGTGCAACGAGCGTTTTCTAAAATGTAGGAAGGGAAGTCGCGGAGATCAGGTAGCAAGTAGATAAGAAGAGTAGAGACGTAGAGATGTAGAGGAGTAGAGATGCAGAGGGAAAAAGGGGGGGAAGCGTGTGAAGAGTTAGAGGACAGAGGTATGGGCGAACGTATGGGTGGTGATACCCAGACGTAACACCCCCCCCCGTTAGAGGAAACATACCGCCTGTATTCAAGCGGTATGTTTTCTTTTAACGCAGTTATTTAAATATCATCTAAGGTTTACAAATAGGTATTATTATCCTAATGTTAAGGTCTGAATTATATTCTAAAGGCTTATGTCTAACTAAGTAGGTGATTACATCTTTTCACAATGGTATATAAGGTTGTGTGTCCTAATGTTGTGTCTGAATTATATTTTAAAGGCTTATGTCTAAGTTAGTGATTACAATTTCGAAAGCGTTGGTAATGGTATGATAATATGGTTAACATGATATAGGTATTTAAAATCTAGCTTACATTATTCAAGTTTATAATAAGTATATATATAAGTAATTGGCATATAAGTCTAATGACGTTATAATATTGTCGTTAAAATTAGAAGAGCGTAGCGAAAAACTTTCCCGTTTTTAGTCGTAATATTTTATTGGTTCCAGCGGGTGTGATTTTGCGGTTGTCCTGTGTGGGAGGTGGGTTTTTTGGGTTTTGTTTTTGTGTATGGTCGGGTTTGTTGTGAACGGTATCAAGGTGTAAGGTTGGTTTCTATCGTTCTCGAGTGTCGTGCCGTAACTGTAATTATTTGTCGTGTTAGTCTCGTGTGTGTGCTAACTTCAATTTGTTTAGGTGAACTATTTTTGTTCTGTTCGGCGTAATGTAAATTTCTGCGTTGATATTGTCAATTATTTGTTTGATAATGTACGGACCTTTGTAATGGTCGTCGAATTTTGAGCGTGTTTCGTTTAATAGGAAGGCTTTTTGTCCGGCTTCAAAGGTTTGTGGATTAATTAGCCTGTCGTAGTATGTTTTTGATTTCCGTTTGGCTTCTTTTAGGTTCGTTGCCGCTTGTTTTCGTATGTCGTGCATATTTGTTATTAGGTCGAGAATGAAGGTGTTGTACGTATTTGTTGTTGCGTTGGTTGGTGTTTTGTCTGTCGGTAGGCGTGCTTCTTTTCCAAAAATGAGATTGTGTGGGGTGAAGTTTGTGCCTTCGTGTTTAGCTGTGTTGTAGCAGAAGATTGCAAAGCGAATGTATTCGTCCCAGTCTTTGCCAATGTTTGTGTAGTGTTTGATATGTTCGGTGAGTACGAGGTGACTACGTTCTAGTGATCCGTTCGATTGTGGGCGGTAGGCAGTTGTTCGAACTTGTTTGATCTTAAAGAGTTTGCCAATTTGTTTGATTGTAGTACTCATAAAGTTCTGTCCTTGGTCCGTCAGTATTGTTCGCGGAGCTCCGTAGCGCGTAATGTATTCTCTGGCGAAAGCTATGCCTATTGTTTGGGCAGTAGCATTAGGAAGTGGTATTGCGTCTAGGAATTTAGTGAGGTTGCATTGGATCGTTAACAGATATTGGTTGTTGGATTTCGTGATAGGAAGTGGCCCTACAATGTCGAGTGCTACTTTATCAAAAGCGTCCGCTGGTTTATCTGTGATTATCATCGGTAACTTGGTCTTGATTCTGACTAATTTTTTTCTTTGGCAGCTATCGCAAGCTTTGATAAAGTTTTGTATTTGAGTTTTGAGATTTGGCCAAACGTATTTTTCTCTTATTCGGTTAAAAGTCTTTGTTACCCCTTGGTGTCCTCCAATTAGCGATTCGTGGTTTTCTTTGATTATTTCGTGGCGTAGCGTTTCGTCGGGCGTGGTAATTTCTTCGGTGCAGAGTGTGATTTTGATATTGGTATTCGCAAAGATGTAATAAAACAGTTTTTTGATCGTTGACCACTGAAAGCTACCTAGCCCTACGTTGTTTTTTGTGAAGGTGAAGGAGTTTATATTTTTATATATTAGGATACGTCTCAAGTTGAAGAGTATGTTATGAAAGTCTTCCAGATTGTCTTTGTCTGTGCGTTTGTTTTTGATTATAAGTGTGAGAACGGATCTTTCTCTGAATTTTGTCAGGGCTATTTCTAGTTTATGTGGTGTTCGGATTGTCAACGTTTTTTTGTTCAGCATTCCCTTATCTATCAGTTGTTTTGCCAATGGGTCATCTAACGGGTGGTCCGCTGGAACGCAGTGAACGTAGTTGTCGTTTATTAGGAACATTTCGTCCTTTGATTCCTTGACGTTAGTTACAGGTATTATTTCATCAAGGTTATTTATAAAATGGTTGAAGTCATTAGTTGTGTCGTTGGTATCGTTATCTCGAATGCCTGTATGTTGTGGGGTGTCAGTGGGGGTTGGGGTGGGAGAATCATTGTTGCGTAGGTTTCGGGAATCTAAGGTGTCCATTGGTGAGTCGGTGTCGTCGCTTTCTGTTGATCTTAAGTTTTCGGAATCTGACGAGTAGTCTGTGTCCGTCGTGTAATCGGTAGTGTTATCTACTTCCGTTGGTGGAGTGATGTTATGTTTTGTCGTCGGGTGTGGGGTTACTGTTACTGGGTCAGGTTGTTCGTTGATTTCGAGGGTGGATCCGTGGGATATCGGATTTTCGTGTACACAAATAGTGATTTTAATGTCTGCGTCTTTGAATATATAATGGATCATACGACTAATTATGTCCCAGTTAAGTTCGTCTAGGCCGCAACCTAATCTTGGTATTGATACTGATTTCACTCCTTCTTTGATAAGTGCTATTTTTAGTTTGGCTAGTATCTTGTACAGGACTTCCTTCGTAGGTTTGTCGTAGTGATGTTTTTTTGTTACCAAATTATAGATTATGCGTCGTGGATATGTGACTGTTATAATGTCTGTCACTTCGGGTTTCATGGCTAGAAGTTGTTTACGTTGTATCAGTCCTTGTTTCACCATCTGATCCGCGACACCTAGTGAAGCTTTACAGTCTGCTGAAATGCAGTGTGCTAGATTGTCTTTTTGTTTCAATATGTCAGCGTTTATTTCTGTAATGTGTTTATTGTAAGTCAAAGGTAGAAATTCCATATCTCGGAGGAATTGGCCGTATGGGGGTGTGTCTTCTGGGTTCTGGTTGGTGGAGGTTCCGGCTAGTCTGTCGCGTGAGTCTTCTCGTTTTCTTATATCGAATCTAGTGGGTGTTGGTCTTGATTCTGAGTCTGTGGTCAAATTTGCGTCCGAGAGTTTTTTATAAACCCTTTTGCGTATGTAGGGTGCATGTCTTGGCTTATTATTTTTTGACGTTCCCGGTTCAGCATTGGGTGGTTTGCTTTGCTCGTTTGTGTTGCGGTCCGTACGCATGTACGGGAGTTTACTTTTCGTTGGTTTTTTTGTGAAAATCGCGCCTGTGGTTTGTTTGCGAACTTTTTTGTGAACTCGTCGATTCGAGCTAGACGAAGTCGTGATCATGCGTTTGTGACGGATGTGTACCTGGGTGTCTGAGTCGTCCGTAGAGTCTGAGTCATTATCTACGTTTGGTTTGCCTCGTGGTGCTGGGTTACCTGAAGATTGTGTATCGCGATAACGTTTATTTGGCTTTTTAACGCTCGGGCAGGTTTCTGGAGAGTTTGTTCGTTTATTGTCGTTTTCTTCTGGCGGTGTTGAGTCATGAGCGAACTCGGATAAGTGAATTTCCTTCTTTTTGGCGGGGGGCGGGCTACTAGAGCACTCAGTAGTCCTTCGTCTTTTAAGGGGTTCAGGTTTTTGATAGGTAACTTCCATATCTGAACTGTCCGAGGTTGTTGACGTTATCGTAGTTGGCGTTTCTTGTTTTTTTGTTCTTTTGGTCGGGGCAGGGTTAGTGGATTCGTCTGTGGTTTGTCGAGGACGTGTCGGGTATTGGTGCGTTAGTTTTTCCTTTTTGTTCTTTTCGTCTGAGGGTTCTGTGTTGGTTCTAAGGCGTTTTGAATCAAGAGGTAGGATTTGGATTGTGTCGGGTGGTGGATTTCTGGATAGCGCATCTGCGTTTGAATTCATCTTTCCTTTTTTGTAAATAACGTTGTAAGAATATTCGTCGAGTGTCAGGCGCCATCGTAGCAGTCGTGAGGTAGGGTCTTTCACATTGTTTATCCAAACTAGTGGTCTGTGATCTGTGACGAGTGTGAATGTTCGTCCGTAAAGGTATGGTCGGAAGTGTTTTACGGCGAAGATGATTGCTAAGAGTTCTTTATCGATCGTTGAGTAGTTGACTTCCGCCTTTTCGAGAGATCTCGAGGCGTATGCGATCGGTAAATCTTCACCGATTTTGCCTTGGCTAAGAATCGCGCCCACCGCGCAGTTAGAAGCATCGGTCGTTAATACAAATGGTTTCTCAAAGTCCGGGTACTGTAAGATAGGTTCGTTACAAAGGCTATCGCGTAATGTTTCGAACGCAGATTGGTGTTCGGACGTCCAAAGGAATCGGTTGTTTTTCTTCAGTAGGTTGTTTATGGGCTTTGCGATTTTTGATAAGTTAGGTATGAATCTGCGGTAGTAGCCGATCAGTCCGAGGAATTGTTTGATTTGTTTAGGATTCGTAGGGATAGGGTAGTTTTTGACGGCTGCTATTTTGTTTGGATCCGGTTTTACTCCGTCTTTCGTGATGACGTGGCCTAGATATGCTATCTCTTTGCGTAGAAATTCGCATTTGTCAGGCTGAAGGGTTAATCCGGCATTGGCTAATCGTTCCATAAGTTTTTTGAATTTAATTGCATGTTCTTCTAATGATCTCGCATAGATTACTATGTCGTCCAGATAAACGAAAACTTCGTTGCCTAGGAGTCCGGAAAGTACCTGATCCATTAGGCGTTGGAAGGTCGAGGGTGCATTTTTTAGGCCAAAGGGCATTCTGTTATATTCGTAGTGGCCATGCGGGGTTGAGAAGGCCGTCTTTGGACTGTGATCAGGGTGCATCGGTATCTGGTAGAAACCTGACGCTAAATCGAATTTAGAAAAGTATTTGGCGGATCCTAATTGGTCTAAAATGTTATGTTGGGTAGCGGATAAGCGTCACCGACAGTTTTTTCATTAAGTTTTCGGAAGTCTATGACCATGCGCCATTTCTTATTGCCGGCGGCGTCCGTTTTCTTGGGTACTATCCACACTGGGGAGTTATACGGTGAAGAAGAGTGTTTGATGATATCTTGATCGAGGAGTTTGGCAACTTGTGTATTTATCTCTTCTTTGTGAATTTGAGGATATCGGTACTGTTTTGTGTGGATTGGAATTTCATCTGTGGTAGGGATGGTGTGGCTGACTAGTTGTGTATGTTTTAATTTGTCGCCTGGTAGGAAGAAAAGGTGGTTATATTTTATAGCAAGGTCGGTTATCGATTGTTTTTCTTCGTCATTTAAATGGTTCAATCGAAGGTTTTCCATAAGGGTGTTAAGACGTTTCGAGTCATAGTTAGGGGAGAAGTGAAGCGTACGGGAGTTGTTACTGGTATTAGTTTGACGAGCCTTGGTTAGTAGGATTGATTGAACGCTCGTGAGTCTTGTGTCGGTCAGCTGGGGTCTTGTATCCCCGAGTTCGTCGACTTCTTCTAAGGTTACTACAGGCCTCCTTATCTCAACAGCTGTGTCGCTGGAGTTGATCGCGTAGGCATATGCTAAACCGTTTCTGTTCGTGACTAAGGCCTTACCGAGAAAAATACTGGGGCCGAGGTCTATGTTATCAATGAACCCTGTTTTCAAAGTCGGGTTGGCGACTTTCAATGATATTACTTTACCAGTTCGGCTAGGAATAGATATGATATTTTCGTCTAGTATTTTCAGTGGTTTACAGTTATCCGTTGTTACTGTACTAGTTCCGAACGAAATTGTGGCGTTCTCATTATATAGGAATTTCGTACCCAAAATACCGTCTTCTTCTATCGGGAAGGAATTATCAACTAGATGGAATACGTGCCAACTATTGCCGATTTGTACGTTGACGCTTCCGAGTGTTTCTATAGTACCGTCTGTTGTGCCGGTTATCTGCGTATTGTCCGTCGGGGTACAGCGTATGTTCGGTTTGACTGCGTTGAGTTTTATCACGTTTATGTCAGCTCCGGTGTCGACCAAGAGCGTGCTTGTCTGTCTCACGAGTTGGGGCGTGTGTAGATGTATCTTAGGTGTTTGTGTTACCGCCGTTGTGAGGATGCGGGATGTTCTTATATTATTATTCGAGGTTTTGTAACGTAGTGGGATAACGCCCGTGTTTCGTGAATGGAGTTGGTCGTTTTTAAAACAGATCGTTGCTTCCTCGAGTTGCAGGAAATCTGCGCTCAGGATCCCGTCTTCTTTTATAGGAAATTCGTTGCTTATCAGGTGGAATTCGTGGCAGGTGCCGGCAAATTCTAGATTAATGCTACCTAGTGTTACTGTGAAACCTTCTGTTATTCCCGAGATGTAATGTTTATCCCTTGGTTCAACACGAGTGTCTGGGGTGATACTTTTTTGTTTTATTAGGTTTAAATTCGCACCGGTATCTACTATTAGTGTTCCGATGTTGCCAATGAGTTGTGGTGATTGAATAGTAATAGTCGGTGATTCTAGAAAGATCCTTTTTACATATTCGGACGCATGTCTAGAGTTCGGGACGGCGTTGCGTCCGTATGGTGGTCCCGTTACTCGTTTAAAGTCTGCGATTCTAATGGGAAATTGTCTGTATTCGCGAAGCTAGTATTTGCATTCGTAAAGTTTGTGCGTGCGTATCTTGACTGTTCAGAGTCTGGTTTATTTCGTCTTTCGTTATTAGGTTGGTTTGGTCGATGACCAGAGTTGTTGTATTGGGGTCTGTCGTGTGCCTGAGCTTGTTGGGCGTATTGTGGAGTGTTTGATTGGTAGAATGAAGGATTTTGGGGTGTTTGTTGGTTTTGGTAGTTTCGCGTGCGGCACCTTTCGACCGTATGACCTTTACGTTTACAATATGTACAAGATAGATTGTCGGTACGCTCTCGTGATCTACAGTTATCTATTGAGTGCCCAACACGCTTGCAGAACCTACAGTTTAGCGACGGGTCGTGAGGCGGTGTTTGTCTCGAGCTATTATTGCTAAGGTTTCGGGTTGGTTCATTTGTTTTTGAGCTGACTTCGTTCGATTTCCTGTCGTTTGGTGTCTGCGCTCTAAGTTTTTGCCTTTCTAATACTATTCTTTCCGCGCTCACCGCCTTATCGACTGCCGCTCGCAGCGTGCTTGGCTTCTCGTTTAATACCCTTTGTTCTAGCGCGTCACACAGACCTTTTATGAATGCGCGTAGAGCGTTTTCTTCTATGTTTTTTGTTAGTATAGTCGCATGTTCGGGGGTCTCTTTTGAATCTATAATCTCGATGGCCGTATCTACAAGTTCTTCTATCCTGGTTCCGTACTCTAATGCGGTCTCGTTTTTCTCTTGGCGTGCACACGCTATAGCGCATTGCACGTCTGATAGTCTTTGTTTCGGTTCAAACGCGCGTTTTAAGTTGTCTGTAATAGATTGTAGTGTCAGGAGACTATCTCGCGGGAGTACTCTTTCTGCACGGCCTTCGATTTTTGATCGTACTAGTGCAATGAATAGCAGCGTATCTCGCGGTGCTATGAGTAATCTGGTGTTTTCGACTTTTTTGAGGAAAGATTTTACCGTGATATTTGATCCATCAAAAGTTGGGATCAGTGTAGCCGCGAGTTTTAAGTTCATGAATGCTATTTCTGTGTCGGACATAGTTTCTGGCACGGTTTATGACTTGTCTTAACTGGTATACATATGTTAAGTTAGCTTACGTTCCGCAATTTATGCTGAGTAGAATGATAGTGATTTTTCTCAGCATGTTTCCGAAGTGGTGATTGTTGATGTCTTGGGGTCGTCAAGGGAATACCTCGTTGGAGCGAGTTCGCTCTTTGTGGGGCTCAGATGAGCCTTTGGGGGGCGAGGTGCCTTTGAGGTTCGTCGATGAAATTCGGCTTCTGCCGCGAAGTATAGTTAACTTCCGTGTTTGTTTGAGTTTTTCGGCTGTGTAGTTTCTCGATATTTGGTAACTACGTTTTGTTTCACAAGTTGTAGGTTGATGTTTCCGTCTCAGTTAGATTTTTATATTAGTTTTGCGTCTTTTGAGTTCTTTTCACTAGTTCACTAGTTTATGTCACAATTTGTTTAGTTCGAAGTTTATATTGTCGTAGTATTGGTTTCGTTCGTTCACTTTACTTCGATTACCCTCAGTAACAGGGGGACCACCGCTGCCACCAGTGTAATGTCTTATATATGGGGTCTTGTCCCTGTTCTAAATACTACGGTATAACCGAGGGATATCGATGATAGGTAATTGGACAGTTATGTTGCGGTGAACTAATGGTTGTATTTAAAACGAACAGTATTATATTTTATTTAGGTATGATACATTGGTCTTAGTGGTATTTAGTTATATTTAGTAGGCCAAGTTATTTAGTTATTCTAGGTGTCTACTGTAACGAGTATAGTTGGGAAGTGAGTCGAAGGAAGGATAGTCAAGTAGTTGTTAGAATAGTGAGGTAAAAGGTTTTAGCTGACTCGTTGCATTTGGCAGAGCCGTGTGCAACGAGCGTTTTCTAAAATGTAGGAAGGGAAGTCGCGGAGATCAGGTAGCAAGTAGATAAGAAGAGTAGAGACGTAGAGATGTAGAGGAGTAGAGATGCAGAGGGAAAAAGGGGGGGAAGCGTGTGAAGAGTTAGAGGACAGAGGTATGGGCGAACGTATGGGTGGTGATACCCAGACGTAACAAAAACAAGAAAAAAACAAAAAATCCGAAAAAAATATGGAAAAAAAAACGGAACCAACCTCCGCCGCGTCCTCGTTCGCGGTTCCGGATTCGACAGAGAGCGGAGTATAAACAAATCGCGACTGCAGGTGGCTTCCATAAACGTTGCACTGATGCAGTTGCTAACTGAAAAGTTGCTATAAAATCGTTTTCTTGGTTCGAAATACGACGTATGTGATGTTTTTCATATTTTTCCGAACATGCGTGTTCGTCTCGCTTCCATTTGTTTAATTAACAAATTAACAACAAATGAACCAAGTCGTGTGACGCCAAAGTTTTTACGGGATCGTTTTCCGGGTTCGAAATACAACGTCTGTGATTTTTTTCATATTTTTCGGAGCATGCGTGTTCGTCTAGCTTTCATTTGTTTAATTAACAAATCAACAATAAATGAACCAAGTCGTGCAACGCCAAAGTTTTTACGGGATCGTCTTCCGGGTTCGAAATACAACGTCAGTGATTTTTTTCATATTTTTCGGAGCATGCGTGTTCGTCTCGCTTTCATTTGTTTAATTAACAAATTATCAACAAATGAACCAAGTCGTGCAACGCCAAAGTTTTTACGGGATCGGTTTCTAGATTCGAAATACGACGTCTGTGATTTTTTTCATATTTTTCCGAGCATGCGTGGTCTGTGGCTGCTGTCAATTGTTAAATTAACAAATCAACAACAAATGAACCAAGTCGTGCAACGCCAAAGTTTTTATGAGATCGGTTTCCGGGTTTGAAATACAACGTCTGTGATTTTTTTTCATATTTTTCCGAGCATGCGTGGTCTGTGGCTGCTGTCAATTGTGTAATTAACAAATTAACAACAAATTAACCAAGCTGTGCAACGCCTTTATATGCGCTGACCGCCCTATTTCATGATTTCTCTGTTAAAACTCCCAGCAGAAAACATTTTACCGAAATTAAATGATTTTTAAGACCTGGGGCCCCGGCACCCCTATTCGTCCCTGATTTTCCAGTTCTGGCTGCTAACTCCGGCTGCTAACTTCAGCTTCGTTCGCCAGTTCCGTTACAAAATGGTGTTCCCTCAATCGCGAGCGGAAGATGTTAGCCGACGACGACCTACGCAGTTCAAGAGGAAGGGACTCCCAGAAATAGACCCCAGAAACCGCGAAGGACCTTCTATAGGCCTCAGTAGGGAAGCGAGGAATAAGAAAGTCGCCCCCCATACGCCGACTAGTAGATCCCGGCGGAGCAGGGGGACGATCGGAGAAGAGGACGCGTAGATAATCGGGAGAGTTCGAGCGAAGGATGTTATCGAGCGCGGTACCGAGAATGAATAGCCGGCGGTCACGCACGGAGAGCCAGCCCAGTTCACGACGGTGATGGCTGACGTGCTCAGCCCGAGATAGACCACATACAAAGCGGACGAAGCAATTAGCCAGACGTTGCAGCCGATTAGAATACCTGGAATGAGGTATTAGGTCGAAAGCCTTACTAAAGTCAAACAAGACTAAGATGGTTACAAGTCGGCTGTCGATGCCACGACGGACGTCGTCGGTGAGCTTAAGCAAGGCCGTTTGCGTGCTGCGACTGCGACTGGCGGGAATCCAGTAGCGAGTGATCTTCAAAGAACGCCAGGACCTGGACGAGTACGATACGCTTAAGGACCTTCGACAGGAGGCAGAGGTTTGCAATAGGGCGCATCTGTTGAGGCGAGGATGGCGCCTTGACCTTGGCCAGCGGGATAATCTTAGCCTTTTTCCAGTTTGTCGGGAAGACCGCGGATGTGAACAAGGAGTTGAAAATCAGCAACAGAAAAGGAAGTAAGGCTGGAAGCGCGTCTCTGACGTTTCGGAGCGAGATATCATCCACACCACGAGACTGCGACACGAAGTGGGAGATAGCATCGGTTACGGCTCTGTGAGTAACGTCGCGGAAATAGAAGAGGGAGTTATCGTAGACTGGAGGCGGCAGGGCAGAAAAGAAGATTACGACTTCTGCATTAGCACCCGGGCGACTGGATACGGCAGCGAAATGAGCGTTGAGCTCATTGATATTGAAACCGGCGCAATCACTCTTCTGAGTGGATGCCAATCCAAGAGACCGAAGTTCCGACCAGAGTTCGCGAGCGCTGGAGATACATGCAAGCCTGTTCGCGTAAAACGTCGAGCGGGCTCCAGAGATGTTCTTGTGAAACGAGTACCTCGCTAAGCGGAAGGCCAGAAGAGCAGTGCGAGAGCGGGAGCGCTTAAATCGGCGGTACAAGGCGTCACGGGCACGTACTTGAGCCCGAAGATGTGGAGTGATCCACGGCGGAGCGGTCCGCCTGGGCGTGATGGAGCGGAGCGGCGCGTGCTCGTCAAGCGCGTCAGTGAGATTAGCCTGCAAGCATTGCACCTGATCATCGACAGGTGTAGGCAGGAGAAAGGGCTCCCAGTTAGCGGCATCAAGAGTGCGGATGAAGTCCACGGAGGAGAAGGCCCGATAGGTGCGCGAGGTGATGCGCCTAGACTCGATAGGAGCAGGCCAGACGAGACACACGTAGATTAGATCATGGCCTGCGATGAATGGTACATCGGATTAGCCATAGGTGGAAAGGAAGTCACGATCGCTGACCAAGCAGAGGTCGAGAAGGGTATCAGCCGCAAAACAGTGATAGGTGGGTGCATATGGGACCACATAGAGCGCGCGAGCACGGCAGAAGGAGCGAACATCCTTCGCCTCATAGGTGTTGGTTAACTGGTTGGCGTTGAAGTCGCCCAAGACCACGGAAAAAGCATAGTCGCAAGCGTAACAGTCGAAGTCGGCGCCGAATACAGCCAAGTTGGCAGTCTTTGGAGGGCGGTAAACTACTGCGACAAGAAAGGGGGCGATTTTAGGAGCCTTAATCTCGACTATGAGGTACTCGGTGGTCCCCGTGTAGAGGGACGGGGAGGCCGCGAGAGGTCTGCAGTAGAGAGAGCTACGAACATACAAGGCGACGCCGCCACCGATCTTGCCGAGACGGTCATTCCGGAAAATGGAGAACCCGAACAGGGAAACAGAACAATCAGTTACTTCCGAGTTTAGCCACGACTTACTGACTGCGATGAGGTGGTAAGAAGAGGAGCTAAAGTGAAGGCGTAGGTAGTCTAAATGACCACGGATGGAGCTGGCGTTTATATGACAGATGTTCAATGAGCGCGAGGAATCCGGAACAGAGATAGGTGTTACTGATGAAGGCGGGTCTGGCAGATGGTGTCATACATGAGAGGGCCCGGGAAGAAAGCAAGATCCCGAAGCCGAGGAGGCAGAGGAGGCCAGGTGTTGAGTGGCCGGCGCCGTCTGCCTTCCACGCGAGCCACCCCGGCGTTGTGCGACCGAACCACTACTGCCACGGCCGGTACCGCGCGAAGAAGAAGTAGGCTCACTGGTCCGCTGCGACGAGCGAGGATCCTCGTCAGAAGGAGAAGCAAGGGGGGATACCGCTTCGAGTGAGTCGAAATCCTCGACCGAGCGGATGCACCGAGCGCACACGCCATCCCGGAGCTTGACGAAGACAAGGCCGTCGTTATGCCAAACATACCTGAAGCCTCGAGCTCTGGCTGCTGTCCTGGTCGCGACGAGGAGCCGATAAAGGTCCTGAGGGAGAGCTTCGTTAACATTGATGGTGGTGGTACGACCAGCCGGCTGGGGATCGAGATCGGAGATGCGAAGGATGCCCTTGCGTTTTTTGGCGGCGATGAAACGAAGAGAGAGATCACGAGAAGAGAGCCTGACGGTGATGGGTAGCGGGACATCTTTCTCATTCCGACGGGCGCGAGAGCGCGGTATTAGGAAACGCGCGGAGAGGATGTCAGTATCAAGCAAGGCAACGCCTAGTGCGACGGCAACCTGAAGGACGACCGGTCGAATACCATCGGGAGAGGAGCACGGAGCCCCAGAGATGATTAGCTCCGCTTCGCAGAGCCGGGCAGGGGCGCGCCGCAACTCCTGTTGACCAGCGGCTCGACTGCGCTGAAGGTCAACGACAGTAGTCCGCAACTCCCTTATTCCGTCAACGAGGGCGTGGTTTTGTCGCTCGAGTACCTGAATACGTGCGGTGTTATTGTCCAGCTGTTCCTGCATCGCAGGCAGTCAGTCGAGGCGCTGCCCAACCTCGTCAAAACGATTACCGACCTCATCGAATCGACGATCGATCCGACGCATCATCTCCTCAAAGAATTCAACAGAAGGCTGGGCCACGGGTGGGGGCGTGGGCAGAGTGGGGGGGGGGTGGGGGGGGGGGGGGGGGGGGGAGACGAGACCGGAAACAGAGGTTGGGAGCTCGAGGCCGAAGGCACAGGATGCGAGGCCTGCTGCGCAAGCAGCAGATGAGTATCACGGCATCACCGAGAGCAGCCTGAACGCGGAGTCTTAACGCTTCAACAGCTCGGATGATGAAATGAGTTACACCCAGGGCAGTGAACTGCCTCAAGGACCGGTCTCTTGCAGCCAGAACAGATTTTAGCTGGCATGTTTATTAAATGTAGAGCAGCAGGTGATGCAAGGCGAGGTACTACTTTACCGACCGAGTGTGTGGTGTGGAGAAGTCGTAGGTACCAGTAGAGGCTAGGTGTAGATGATATTGCGGTGTTTTGATGAACTCAGGGAGTTGGGTGAACTCAGTATGAGGTTGTAGTTAATAAAATGGTCGTCTTTCGTGAGTTTAGGATGAGTTTATTATTATTTGGTACAGTCTAGACGTACAGTGAATCTTTAAGACAGGTGTTCTCGATACCATTACCTGGTATAGACTACTTCAATAACGAGCGCGCGACCAGACTCGCCATGAGTCAGGCGTATCAACATATATTGGAGCGTTGTGCCGCGTTTGGCGGTCATCTTTGAAGTAAATCTTGAACACTAGGCGATGGCGCAACGAGCGGTGAGATCCAGCGGCGGCGAGTCGATAATAGGAAGAGTGAGGTAAATAGCCGGACATCCAGGCATGCGCAGTTGATGACAGGTACAGCTTATGTCGTGTGTGACAATCGATGAAGCCTAGAGAGGCCCGGAGAGAAATGCAGTTAGCAGGCCAGTGGATGCAGAGGTGAGAAGAAGGAGCAAACCAAGAAATGGCTTGCAGAAAGAGGCATGCAAGGGTCTGCAAAATAAAAAGGCCCGAAGGCAGAGAGAGGCAGAAAGAGGCTCAAAACGAAGAGCGAAGCAAGAAAGCGTGCCGGTGTACTTACATAAAGAGAGAGAGATAGATAGATAAATTTATTTTTCCATAGCAATGTTGGAAAATATTATATACAAAAATAATCGGAGAAAGAATACAGAGATATAGTATAGCAAACAAGCGAACAAAGAAAAAGTACACAAATAAGTAAGTAGTAATATACAGTAGATGATCAGAGACAGAAAAGAAAGATTGCAAACATTAAATATACATAGGAGATCTTAAATTACAGCTTAACTTACTAGGACCTAAAGATAACTAAACTAGAGTAAACTTAAAGCCTAAAGAAAATGCGCAGCGACTAGAACGGGGGACGGACTAGGACGCGCGTGTAAACTCCGTGTCAAATAAATGCTCGCGCAGATGGTGCTTGAAGGCGGGCAGAGAGCGGGTCGCCCGAAGATCGGGACGCAAAGACTCCCAGAAGTAAACCGCTGAAACCGAGAAGGACCTACGGTAGGCCTCGGTGCTGAAATGAGGGATACGGAATTCACCTCGCTAACGCCGAACAGGGCTAGGGGTGGTCACAGGAGTGGGCCGAGCAATAAAAAGTTCCCTCAGATAATCAGGCCATCAGAGAGAGAGAGAGAGAGAAAGAAAATTTATTTGGCCCTGGAGCAAGGCTCCCTAAGGGCCATAGGCATATTACGTAACATCGTACAGAAATAACATTACATATAAATCAAGAACATTTCAGAAACAACCAAAACTAAGTAATGCGGATAGTAGCAACAAAAAAAAAAATTATAAAGTAATTAAATAATTAAAACTGTAACAGTAAAACAGGCATGCAAGAGAAAATAGAATGAAGAGAGGCAGATAAATATCAGAAAAATAAAAATGAAAGTAAAATGAAATAATATAATAAAAATAAAATAGAATGTAAGTAATAAGTAAGTAAAGTAACAAGGAAGAAAAAATAAGTAAAAAATAAGTAAAGATAACAGAAGTAAAAAGAGCTGAATAAGTAACAATAAGTAAAGCCGGCTTAAAAATAAAATAAAATAAAATAAAAAATAAAAAATAAAATGACATGCCATAGAATAAGTAGCCAAAAACATACAATAGGCATGAAATAAAATAGAAATGGAAATAGAACTAGGAATAGAGAGAGCGCGAGTAAGCCAAAGTACCATAGGAAGGTGTGAGGCAGTGACCCCTAGCGCAACAGACCCACCTCACGCTCCTCTGCCATCATAAGGTGACGATAGCAACCCGACCGGAAGCAAGCCAAGGTTGATGTCAGGGTTATGTCAGGTGGTAACGAGTTTCAAAATTTCGCGCCAACGACAAGGAAGGACCTTTCAAAGGTAACTGTGCGGGCAGAGGGCACGCGAAGCGTGTCGGTTCGACCAGGGTCACGCCGCAACACCACGTTGCTACGGAGCTGGAGTTGGTGCCCAAAAAGGCTAGGCTCGCCCAGACATAACGCCTTATAGAACATGCAACCCACGAAAAGCAGCCTACGGTTACATGGCAGCAGCCAGCCGCAGCTACGTCTATGACGCGATATACTTGCATCACGCGGCAGCCTAAGCAAAAAGCGAACACAGTTATTCAACGCTACCGTGAGCGAGCGCTCTAGTTCCTGCGATAGATTCGTGAATGCCGGTGCGCAGTAGTCGAAGAAAGGGAGGACCAGAGCCACAACCAGGCGTCGTTTCAGGGCAACGCTCATCAGACTATCATTCATACGGATCCTATGCAGCGCTGCGGCCGCCTTCTTCCTCACCAGCAAGGTGTGCTGCGACCACGACAAAATACTATCAAGAATCACGCCAAGATATTTAAAGGATGATTCAAAGACAATCGCTTTACCCCCCACCGTAAGCACGATCGGAAGAGCCGCAGCGCTGAGCTCGTTAACGTACCGTGAACTGCCGAAGATCATTGCCCTGGTCTTGCCTTCATTCAGCTACAACTTGTTGGCAAGGCACCACTGCGTTATACCCACAATATCCTCACTTAGTAGACGCAGGTTCTCGCCAAGTACCGCCGGGTGGAATTTAAGTTAGATGACCAGATCATCCGCGTAAAGCAAATAGGAACAGCTCTGCAAACAACGCGGTAGATCATTTATAAAGATCGAGAAGAGCAGGGAACCAAGAACACTACCCTGAGGCACACCTGTTTGAAGGTTGAGCCACTCAGACAACTCACCCCCATCCCCGCGTACCGCTTGCATACGACCACGCAAGTAGGAGTGAAACCACCCGAGCGCCTCTACAGAAAAGCCTAACCCCTGGAGCTTCCGCAGCAGAAGACTGTGGTCGACTTTGTCGAACGCCTTAGTAAAGTCGAAAAAGACAGCGATAGTGACCATGCGGTCGTCGATCCCCTGACGCACATCATCTACAAGCCTCAGCACAGCGGTCTGAGTCCCCGAACCCTGTCGAAAGCCAGTCTGATGTGGATCTAGCAGCTCGCGAGACTGCAAATAAGACATGACCTGGTCAAACACCAGACGCTCTAGTACCTTGCCGATGGCACAGAGCAACGAGATAGTACGGAAATCTGAACACACTGACGGACAGCGTGACTTTGGCAATGGGCTGACGATGGAAAACTTCCATAAACTTGGGAATATTCCGCAGACGAGTGAGCTGTCGAACAGCATAACAATGATCGGCAATAAGACCTCCCTGAAAACCTTAAAGGCTTGAATAGGCAAGCCATCAAAACCCTGCGCTCGCGTCGTCACCCGTGCTATCGCCGCACTCACACTAGCCACATTCACGCAGGAAAGCGCGAACCCTCCGGTATTCGCGGCGGCGTTAGGAGAATCAGTAACAGTATCAATGCAAGCGGTAAGTTCCGGCACCGCATCACCCGAGGATACAGAAGCGAAGTAGCTGTTGAGCATTTGCAGGGGTAAGTGCGCTGGCAGTATATGGCGAACGGATTTTTTAGTGAGACTGAGCCCATCTATCACCTTCCAGAAATGCCGCGAGTTGCCTGCCGCATCGAACTTCGCCTGGACGTTATCAGACTTAGCCCGGGTCAGCATATTTTTGGCCTTCCTGGGAAGAGCAACATACATCACAAAAACAGACCTTGAGCCCGAACGCTTCGCGGTACGGTAACAAGCGTCTCTTTCACGCAGAAGGCTGCGAATAGACGGCGATATCCAAGGAGCTGGCGGACGCCGTACTACAACTTCCCGCAACGGCACCGCCTGGTCCAAGACTTCGCGCAAAAGGCTGTTAAACACCGCGATCTTGCAGTCGACACTAGGCTGTGCAGCCAGCAAGGACAGGTCGAATGACGAGACAAGGCGAGCTGCAACCTCAAGATCCGCGTCATCCCAAGGACGATACTGGAATTTTCTGGGCACTGGACGAGCTACAATATATTTGAACGAGACGTAGATAAGGTCGTGACTGGACAGGAAGGGCTGAGTAGACTGCCCCACAGTGGTCCCAAATCCCAAATAGCCGGCCAAAACTCAAAATATGAAGTTTCTATTTAAGGAATTCTAAGTACTGAGTCAGGTAGAGGGATATATTCCCCTTCCCTTTCAAGGGTCAGGTAGTGGCAAATGTCGCATTTAGCCCATGGGGTGTCATTCGTAACGGGACCTTAGAGAAGGTAGTATCGACCACGCACTAGCCTCTGAAAACTACGCTGTGTTTAAAGTTGAATAACTGTGAGTGAAATTGACCAATTTTAATTTGCAAAATGGAACTTCCACCGGAAAGTAAGTACATTTATTATATCAGTAGAGCTTTTCATATCAACGACACACCAAGCAGTCACATATGTAAGTACCTTCGCTGAATTTAGGTGCCCGCAACGAAAAAAAATTGTGTATAGTGTAACGATATTCATATAATGATGTAAATGTGAATATTAAAAGAGTAAAAGAAAAGAGAAATTTCAATAAACGGAAATAAAGATCGACAAAATTAGCAGAAATAGAGTATGAAACTATCTGGCTAAAAGTTACTCAAAATAGAGTTTAATAGGGAAAGCCTAGTAGTTTCGCTGAAACGCAAAATTAAAAAGAGATAGAAAATGCTCAGTAGTAAGAATGTCAAAAAGTAGTGGGGACAGCTACTATATAAAAGAACGAGTTAAGGGGGGAGTAGGGTCAGGCCACTTTGCCAAAATAATTTTTTTTTTTTTTCATTTTCTTCTAGAATAAGGTCTCAGAAATATTGTCTCAAAATTTAAAGTCAATCGGAGCGAAACTCATGGAGTTACAGACTTTTGAGTACACGTCCTTTCTACTCGGCCGAGAGCGGCAGCGTGCAGCAAGCCGGGCTCGGCAGTTTTTTTTTTTTTGCAGCAGCAGCAGCAGGCACTTTGCTTTATGGTGCTGGTATCGATGATTCTGTATAATTTTGAAAAATAAAATTTTTTCTTCATCTTTCACAGTAAAAAACGAAGTTGTTATCGGAACTTACTTCAAACGCGTTTTTCTCAAAACTAGATTTTTTCAAATCGGTGTTATCTCTCATTCGAAAACTATTGCACCGATCATTTTGAAATTTGGCACACTCTTTTTACACATAAATTGCGAGGCCCCAACGTTCTTTTTTTTTTTTTTTTTTACATGGAACCGATTTTACAGCAGCTAAATGGCGGAATTTTTTAGTAAAAATCAAAATTTTGACTTTCAAGAGTCGCCAAAAATGGAAAAACGAAGAAAAAAATAAACGGAGCACGTTGGGGCCCGACCAAACTTATTTTTCAACGAAGTCTCTTTGATTTTTTTTTTTCAGATCATCCTGTGATTTTCTACGAATAACACCGCAAATCGTCTTTTTTCAAACACGTCTTCGCAAACACTCTGTCAATGGCTCATTTCTCAATATTTTTTTTCGAAATTCGGACAGGATGTTCTTCAAATGTTACTTCATTATATGCAAAAGATTAAAATGAATTTACTTTACTGGTATCTTCAAAAAAGCACCTCAGAAATATGCTTTCTTTTAACCCGCTAGACCCTACTCCCCCCTTAAGGACGTTCCCAAGGAAAATCACTTTTCTTACGATCATCTTGAAAATTTGAATGTGTATACTTATTAATGTTCTTCATACGTAGAAAAAGTTTCAATACTCCTTGCGGCACTAAATTTTGAGAATTTGATTGTTAAAATTTACATTTTTAACACAGGAACCCTATACCGGCCTAGGTTGAAACGGATGTTTCGTGATATAACATTGGTAATTTTCTTACGAATTTTTTGAAAAACTTGGAATGATCAATTGGAAATATAACAAATATTGTCGTGTTAAGAAAATTATAGCAAGCGGTATTCGTTTTTTTATAAAATATGTTGAAAGTGAGCTACTTTTGATTGTTTTCGACTTTCCTCACGTAATCTACTGACTAGAAGATCGTGATTTGATAACGTTGCACTACGCCGGAGGTTATATTATCTTTTTCATTTCTGCGCATGTGGGACAGGGCGAAAAAGTGCACTGCGCATCAACTATTTTTTCATTGTGTACATGTTAGTTCACATAGTTAGATCTTCTGCAGGTTGAGCACCACTGCTCCTTGGGAACGTCCTTAAGCGGCTCGGGATCTATCACGCGCATAAGATCGTTAAATTCAGAACAAATTAAATAGGTAATTGACATAACAAATTTTGTCGAACTTATTAATCAAATAATAATTGATCAAATACATTTATTATTGATTCACAAATACGCAACCAACAAGTTGAAAGACTTTGCGGTGACGACATCCTTCCTATAAAATTATTCCTTCCTATCAATTCATTGCTAACGAGTTTAAATACTCCGAGGACGTGAATTATCCTGATAAAATAACTATATTATTCCGAATAAGACGGTCAACGCTAACGAGTGTAAAAACTCTAAAGCCGCGATTATTTTATTCTGTCCTGATAAATAGAAATAATCAAAATAAGAAAATCAACACTGACGGGTTTAAGAGGTTACACCACCCTGAGATTTTCAAACAATCGATTTTCGGTTTTATTTTTTTTTCTTATAGTGTGAACCTTGAGGAAAATTTTGAGCCCAAAACGAAGTCTGTAGCTATAATATTGACGAAGATATGACTTTTTTTATACCGCACTGTATTTGTATTGCTGATACCGCGTCAAAACTTTAAACGCGTTTTTCTCGAAACTACATTTTTCGAGTTTGCGGGAATGATAACTCAACAACGGTTATTATGATCGACTTGAAATTTATACCACACATTTGTCACACTATTATCTATGGAACTACGTAGGATTTTTTCGATATTGTTGACCGTTTTTTTTTTTTTATTGATGTTTTTAGGTCGCAATTCTTCGCGAAAAACGAAAAAAAAAATTCCGCGTGCTGCCAAAAATCCATTTTTGATTTTGTTGAAAGAACATATTCTCATCGCATATGTTTCCGATGAACCGTCAGGCAGTTATGATTCCCGCAGAGCAGTGGTGAAAAAAACATATTGATGCGCGCGGAGGCGTATATCTCTGCCAATTATAGATATTCTCACATTAAAAAAATACGTTTGGAAAGCTGAAATGTTATATTAAAAGTGTGTGAAAACAGAAATGAAAAACATGCATCATTTTAGCTCCAAAAAAATCATGAAAATTGAGTCTTATTTCAGCCTCTCAGGGTGGTGTAACCCCTTAAATACTCTGAGGTTGCGATTATACTTCCAAAGCTCTCATATAATCAACGCCAACGGTACGAAAGTTTCTGAGGTAGCGATCATATGGGAATTCATAGAAATAAGAACTGTCATAAATAAATAAGCTCAACACTCATAGACGAGAAAGAGTCCCGAATTAATAATTCGTTGATTAGATAAAGATTCTAATTCTAATTTCTAGATAACGACCGGTTTATTCAAATATAGAGTAAAATCCACTGGGGATAAGTCGCGATTGTTACAATAGGTTGAGTAAAAGTTAATAATTCTACAGAATTCTACGACCGGTCGGGTCTCACATGATTCTTTACACTCTTCAGTAGAACACATCCAAAAATTAGCTGCCTAAAACTGCCTTTTTCGTTTTGGTGAATTTTTTTATAAATAGACGCAGGACTTCACCTCAGGCGCGCGGCTCGGGTGCGACCGACGCGACGTCAAACGATTAGTTCTTCCGATTGGTTTGCTGGAAAATGTTGATTGCAATATTATTATTAGTCTATCGGATTCTACTATCATTTTCATAATGAAGTTAATAATTCTTTAAAATTATATGTTGTTATCTCACCATTACATTCATTCTTTCAGGCTCTCAGAATAGCAGTGAAGAGACTGGTTTTACTCGAAAGGAATTATTTCATTTGTCGGTAAACCATTTGAATGACAATGCTAGCAAAGCCCACGAAATCATTGAAATAATAAATCTGGTGAATTTTATCGCTATCTGTACGAGTACACCTTCTAAGCTAAAATAATGTAATATTTATTCTAATTTTTCATTAAATGAGTATCATCTTTGAATTTGTATTATTTATTCCTATACAGGGTGTCCCAGAACTAAGTGCAATAAATGATAGGGGCAATAGAGGGGGTCAAGCTGAGTAAATTGACCTGAAGAACATGTTGTCTCCGAGTCCACGTTCGCGAGATACGATCTGTTAAAAAATCGCGTTGGGCGCCGGCATGTAGGCAACCGTGGACACAGCAGGCAACATTTATCAGTCTTTTTGATAAGCGCGATCTTTCTGATGCGAGTCATAACACTTCTGAATTAGAAAATTTCAAACAGAAACAGTTTCGACGTTGATTTTCCGCCAAATACAACAACATTACTTGTTTCCATACTAAAATTTGATGTCTAAAGTATTTTTGTTTGAAATTTTCGAATTCAAAAGTGTTACGACTCGCATCAGAAAGATCGCGCTTATCAAAAAGACTGCTAACGCTGCCTGCTGTGTCCGCGGTTGCCTACATTTCGGCGCCCAACGCGTTTTTTTAACTGCCCGTATCTCGCGAACGCGGACTCGGAGACCACATCTTCTTTGGGTCCATTTACTTAGCTCGGCCCCCTCTATTACCCCTATCATTTATTGCACTTAGTTCTGGGACACCCTGTATTTTACCAAACTCCTATATCCCACATATATGTAATACATAATACATTCCTTCGTTCTTAATAATGGATTCATAATCGGCGACTTCGAAAATCCGCAAGTATGAAATTTCGTAGAGATTGATTCAATTTTGAAAGAAGTGATCCGCAATTTTGGGCCGCCATTTTGTTTTTGTTCGAATTTGACGTCAGATTCGTAATCAGTAGCCTCGAAAATCTCCCGAGTACCAAATTTCGTTAAGATTGATTCAATTTTGAAGGAAGTGATCCGCCATTTTTAGCCGCCATTTTGTTTTTGTTCGAATCTGACGTCAGATTCGTAATCAGTAGCCTCGAAAGCCCCCGAGTACCAAATTTCGTTGAGATTGATTCAATTTTGAAGGAAGTGGTCCTTCGTTTTTGGGTCGCCATCTTGTTTTTTGAAAATTTGACGTCAGATTTGTAATCAGCAGCCTCGAAAACTACCCGGGTACAAAATTTCGTTAAGATTGATTCAATTTTGAAGAAAGTGGTCCTTCGTTTTTGGGTCGCCATCTTGTTTTTTGAAAATTTGACGTCAGATTCGTAATCAGCAGCCTCGAAAACTACCCAGGTACCAAATTTCGTTGAGATTGATTCAATTTCGAAGAAAGTGGTCCTTCGTTTTTGGGTCGCCATCTTTTTTTTTGAAAATTTGAACTCATATTCGTAATCAGCGGCCTTGAGAACCCCCAAGTAGCGAATTTCGTCTACATTCAACAATACCTTCTAGTTTTGGCCAGCTTTTTGGGATTTGGGACCACTGTGTGCCCCCAAGCCGACAGAAAGCTCAGATCGCTAACCGCGCATATGTCGAGCCACGTATCCGAGGTTTTGGTGTGATGCGTCGGCTGAAGCAGTACCAGCCGCAGCCCGTGCACCGCGAGAAAGTCCTTAAGATGAGCGGAGTCATAGGTTTCAGTGAGCAAATCCGAGTTAAAGCCTCCAAAAACAAAAACACACTTATAACGTGGCAAACATGCCACGAGATCATCCTCAAACAGTCTGAGCTGGCCAACTTTCGGCGGCCTATATACGATGGCCACAAGAAACTTCGGACGCGACGCGCTCTAAACTTCCGCTATGAGGAATTCCGGGACACCCTGTTGGACAGTGGATTTAGATTGTCTAGGTTTCTAAATGAATACAGGGTAACTTTTATTATAAAGGATAACTGTACTTTTATTAAATGTTGTAAATGTTTCACAGTCAGAGTACTTGCTTATATTTAATCTTACATATTCGACGTTTCTTACGATACTGAGAATAGGACAAAAGGTCGCATTGTTTTCGTTTCTCCAAGACGGGATGTTTACGCATGCGTTACAATCTATACTAACTATTTGCCTGCTCTATGAGGTGTCACTACCTATCCTATTTGATATTCAAACCTTTTGGTCAACATCCCCTCTGTTTGAATATTCTGATAGTTGTTGCATCTTCAGACTACTTCTCATGTTGCAAAAACGTTGCTTCGGCAGCGCCTTTGTAAAAATATCTGCTAATTGTCGTTCTGAAGGAACGTAAGTAGTATAGATATGACAGTTCTGGATCCAGCCTTCCTTACCGGCCATCAGGCAGTCGATAACCTACTGACCGCGTGGGTAAGTTACCGACAGTCGGATGGTAACGATCGTCGATCATTGTTACCGACAATCGGCTGGCTGCAATTCGCCGTTGTGCGATGGCGCCACTACCGATTGTTACCGATAGTCCGATGGTAACGATCCGATCTTTGGTTACCGATAGTCCGATGGCTGCAATTTTCCCGCAATTTTCCGTCTTGCGATGGCGCCACTAACGATTCGCTTTCGAATTATGGTAACGATTACCGATCTTTTTTTTTTTTCTTACCGACAATCGATCCAAGATGGCTGAAATATCTAATTCTTAGCTTATATATACGAATTATACTAGCTGAAAATGCTTGAAGAGTGACAGGGTGTTATATATATATGCAATCAATGACGCGAATTATCTGATAATATATATATATATATATATATATGTTACGTATCCCACTCTATTCAATACCTCTCTTACTCCCAATCTAAGACACAACATCCTGTGTACACCTTACATTCGGAGAACTCCATCCCTACCTATCCACCTGCATAAACGCGCCCATGCCCGGGACAATGGAAAAGATGATCTCAGCTCATCAGTAGCCATTATTAATATTGCACTTGCAACAACTCACTTACTCCTAAATCGTTAACCAAACCAGTCGTTCTTAAACTTGCATCCGAAACGACTCTTAATTAACTCTCGAAATCATAAACTCAAATCACTCATCGCTTTCACTTAATAACGTATAACAATCATATCGATGGTTCTACTATCCTAGTAATCACTATACCAATAAACAACTATTTAGTTATTTACATATTATATTCGTTTCAATCACCTACCATCCAAAATCCGGTTACCCAGCTAAGGTGTAAAAACGAGGAACGAACTCGACGACAGCTATCCACGTATACACAAAAGGTGGGAGCTATTATTATATACATAACAATGGTGGCAGCGTTATTCATAACAATGGTGGCAGCGGAACTACCTCGTTTACCGGAAAATACAGTGACAAAATAAGTGAATTCTACAAAGCGACATATATGTGACACGAGTGATTACTGATTACCAATTTTCAAACGCACGATTTCTAGTGGAAAATCTTCCATACCTTAAATCATTGCAACAAGTCATACTAAATCTACCAAATCACTAAATCACAAAATCTACTAAATCTACAAAATCACGAAGTCTACGAAATCTACCAAATCACTAAATCACAAAATCTACTAAATCTACAAAATCACGAAGTCTACAAAATCTACCAAATCACTAAATCACAAAATCTACTAAATCTACAAAATCACGAAATCTACGAAATCTATCAAATCACTAAATCACAAAATCTACTAAATCTACAAAATCAACAAGATCTACAAAATCTACCAAATCTACTAAATCTACCAAATCAATAAAATCTACGAAATCACTAAATCTACTAAATCTACTAAATCTACCAAATCAACAAAACCCACTAAATCACGAAATCTACATAAATTTACGAAATCTACTAAATCTACAAAATATCAAATGCATATATATAATATACGTAGATATCAAAGTGAGAACGTAATACAGTGTTCTTCAAAATCAAAGAAAATAACTCAGCAATAAAATCAAAGTTGCTAAAAGAAAAGAAGTCCGACATCATCCTCAAAGGCACCTAGCCCCACAAAGATTCATCTGAATCCAACAATTAGCGATCTCGCTACAACGAAGTGCAGATTCCTGAGCCGTGACATCTATACTCTCATCGACGACTTCCCGACATCCGACATCCGACGCAGTCCAACACAACAGCTTCATCTCCAATATCAACTCAGATCCGTATTAAACATGAAATTTTTCCTAACCCTGATCATCAGCTTGTAAGTTATCTTTAATTATAATAAGTACACACATACCTCAAACGAAATAATCTAATTCACAAATCGCAAAATGCCTGACGAAAACGCAGAAACCTCATACTGGTCTCTTAAAGACTTATTAGATACAATCCCCTACTTTAATGGGAAAAACTTGAATATTAATAACTTCATAAGAAGCTGTGAAAATGCCAAAACTCTTGTGAAACCAACTCAGCGCCCTATTTTGACGCGAATGATCAGAACTAAAATCTATGGAACAGCTGAATCATATTTAGGAAGTAAAGAATACGACACTATTGACGAAATCCTAACGGTCTTAAAACAAGCCTTCTTACCAAAGAAAACAATTTTCGAATGGCAAGCAGAGTTGAACAATATCAAACAAAAAAGCGGCCAACGTGTTTTAGATTATAGCGCTAAGGTCGAAGACCTACACCACAACACAACACAAGCGATCAATAATTCAGGCACACGTGACACTGCTGGAATGATTGCAGCAGTTGAAACAAATGTACTTAAATGCTTCGTTAGAGGCTTGATCCCGGAAATTGAAATTCGAGTAGCCGGCTCAAACCCGACCACTCTGGCTAAAGCCATCGAAACGGCGCTAACAGAAGAACAAGAACTCCTAAATCGAACAGCTCATAACACAGACTATAACAGACGCCCTCCTAACCGACCAAATTCACAATACCCCCCTAGATTTTGCAATCATTGTAATCGACAAGGACATTCAATAGACGACTGCAGAAACCGACAACAACCTCTAGACAGACGCCCTCCCAACCAGCCAAACTCACAATATCCTCCTAGATTTTGCAATCATTGTAATCAGCAGGGACATTCGATAGAAAATTGCAGGCGACGCGCCTACAATAACCAACAACCTCCTAGCCAACAGCGACAGTCTAGCCAACAAAATACACAATATCCTCCAACTTTTTGTAACTATTGTAAACGCCAAGGACACACGATCGAAAATTGTAGAAAACGCGCCTATAATAACTCACGCAATCAACAAACACAGGCCCATTTAGAACTCGAACGCGCCGACGGACCCCGAACATACACAACAGCGTTCAATGATACAACAAATCACGTCTTTAACATAGAATCCAAACCATTAAGTGAGCTGTTGCCAGTCATCGAATTCGATAATGAAGAATTAGAAACAAAATCAAAATTTATAGTAGACACTGGTGCAGAAATAAATATCATAAAAATCAATTCCTTAAAAGAAGATACCGAATGTGACAGAACTAAAATGCGGAAAATGACAGGAATAACAGACGGATTTACTAATACTTTAGCGGAAACCAAATTAAAAATCAACAATAAAGAACACGAATTTCACGTCGTCCGCGAAGATTTCCCAATAGCTCAAGACGGTATTATCGGACAACCCTTGTTACATAAAGAAAAAGCTACCATTTCCTATAAAAATAATACACTAACCTTGACAGATACTGTGATTCCCTTCAAACTCCAAAAACACAAACCACAGATCGCAACTCTCATTACAATACCAGGTCGTACCGCTCAAGTAATTCCTCTTAAAGTTTCAAATTCGGAAATCAACGAAAGCTACGTAGATACGATTAATTTAGGTTCCAATATCCACTGCGGTAAAGCATTAATAACAAACAAAAGCGGTCAAGCATGTATACTCGCGATAGACTCGAACGAATCAGCTGTTGAGATAAAAGTCCCAACAGTAACTCTAGAACCAGTCCTCAAAACCTTCAGTTCACCCGTCCGAGAAGCTATTACAAACCACTCCACACTCAAACAATCGTCGAGAACTCACCCGCAACAATTAAGTAGTACAGATGACTCATCAAATCCCGCTCATATAAAAGGACATAAAGGCAACGTCGACTCGAAAACAGACGATGACGAACCTAATCAAATCCCTATGGATTGCTTACCACCAGGAAGAGAAACAATACATTTTCCAAATAGACTCTTACCAAACTACTCACTAAACGAAAAACGAAATACTGACATCCCTTCAGACAATTCACCCATAAATAAAAAATCACGTAAACTCACAAAAACTTCTGAATCAACTTCATCCATAAACGATCGGAAACAAAACAAAAATTCAAACCTTATCTCAAAGCAGCCAAACGTTAATTCAGACTCAAGTGACGCACACAAAAATAAAACAGAGTACAGCGAACGCAATAGCATGCAATCTCCAACACATGAATACAAATATAAACTACGACTAAGAAAGCCTAAATCTCCTTCATTACCACCTGACTCCTCATCGTCGGAAGACGACCACGTTCCTCATTATAAACGAAAACTTCCTACCCCCAACAAATCATGGGCCTCAACTTTTAAGAATTCCACGTATGAAGGAAAACAAGTATCAATACATCAAACTACAAAACCACCACAACACAATATATTCCCAATCGCGAAATCAATTCACAATAAACCGAGAAAAAAGAACCGGATCCAAACTCAATAACAAGTGCACCGCAAATCCACATACAATTTCACTAACAACAACTAAACACTATCAGACCATAGGACGAAAATAGTACACATAAATAAAATCAAATTAACTAAGTAAACAAAGCATGCTTTATTATATCTCTTCCCTATTCGGCTCAGTATCGCTGGTCTACATAGCGCAAAAACTTGCAACAGCAGAGAGAATACTTAAAATATTCAGAAGATTTAGAAGTCCTAACCGAAATCAAGACTCTACCGAACAAGATAATCCTCCAGCAATCACATGTGCACCAACTACAACAATTACACCAACTACACTAAACATAGAAGCCGCTCAGACAGCTCAAACATCTTTTTATACCTAAATAAGACATTTATAACTGATTTTATTGCCAATAAGTAATATTAACTATACTATAACCTATACTATAACTATTTCCAACATACCAGTTGTACTATCCATCTCAATGTAAGACAATTGTAACAAAACCATATACCTAAACAAGGTAGATTCACTAACGTGAATCTACGCGTAAGTGAATCTACTGACGTAGATCCACGTACATAAATACATTCACTAACGTGAATGTATACCTAGATCTATTCATTAACGTAAATATAAGTATACTTACTGTCGTAAATATACAACCTTATACCTAAATTATATTATTATATACATTTAACTTTTACAAAAAAAATTATATTATTATATACATTTTAACTTTTACAAAAAAAAAAAAAATTTCCTCCTGCTTCACAGGAGCAATATTTTTTTTCCCCTGGGGATGGGCGTGTTACGTATCCCACTCTATTCAATACCTCTCTTACTCCCAATCTAAGACACAACATCCTGTGTACACCTTACATTCGGAGAACTCCATCCCTACCTATCCACCTGCATAAACGCGCCCATGCCCGGGACAATGGAAAAGATGATCTCAGCTCATCAGTAGCCATTATTAATATTGCACTTGCAACAACTCACTTACTCCTAAATCGTTAACCAAACCAGTCGTTCTTAAACTTGCATCCGAAACGACTCTTAATTAACTCTCGAAATCATAAACTCAAATCACTCATCGCTTTCACTTAATAACGTATAACAATCATATCGATGGTTCTACTATCCTAGTAATCACTATACCAATAAACAACTATTTAGTTATTTACATATTATATTCGTTTCAATCACCTACCATCCAAAATCCGGTTACCCAGCTAAGGTGTAAAAACGAGGAACGAACTCGACGACAGCTATCCACATATACACAAAAGGTGGGAGCTATTATTATATACATAACAATGGTGGCAGCGTTATTCATAACATATATATGTTTATTTTCTTATGTCTTAAGTCTAACCTATATTCTAAAATGACAACTTTCTGGGTCACTCAAAACCATATTCGTGAATACGAAGCTGTTCGAGTGGAATCACCCCCGGCGGCGGTGGTATGGCCGGGGATGAGGACCTCGACGACGATGGTGATTCCGGACTCGATCTCGATGAGTCCGAACCGAATGATCGCGATCTACTTCTCCCCCTATCAATGTGCACCGTCTCCGCATCCGAATCTTCCGCATCTTCTTGCGTGGAAGATGTTATATCCGCACATTGGACGGTCGATTGTGCAGCATTTTCGGTCGCGGCAATACGACGCATTGCCCGATCATTTATCTCATATTGCCTCGTGATGCTCTCAATCATCTCGAAATGGATGCTTGACGTTTCGACAACGAAGCGCTCATCCACGTTTTGTTCGCGCAAAATACGCAACACAAGCTGAGCGTTCCGGAGGAATCGCATCCTCAACTCGGCCCTCCGCCGCAGCTGAGCCGCCCGCTGCGCAGGTCTTTGATGAGCTGGATTCATCTGGATTGATCACGCATTCTTATGTTTAAAATCTGTTTAAATTTGAGTATTCAATGCTAACAACATACCTTTTTCACAGGTTTAGTTTTGAAATTCTTCTTCTTCTTCTTCTTCTTCTTCTTCTTCCCCTTGATGCTTTTCCCCCACGATTCAATGAACTTTCACTCTTCACCAATCTTTTAGAACTGAAAATTGTCTTCTTGTTCGCAAACCGATCTGGTGGAGTTGGGTTGCACACCACTCCACCCCCCAAAATAAAATCAAGCCTAACCAACCTGAGAACAGCTTCAAAAGACTCCACCCCGACACATAAAATAGGCGAGTCTTAATGATCCGACAATAAATATCATTAAGAGGGTTTTTCACTATACTCCCATCACTCGAAAATGCTGAAATCTTGCAAAGATCACAATAATCAAAAGATCCCATCAGAGCTCATAACGAGCCACAAGACTCAAAAAGGTCGAGCAATAAATATCATTCAGGTATTTTTCAGGGTACCTCTATACGCACCTGCGTGCATACCGATCCCCACAATAAATCGCCAGCTCAGTCAATTTCCGACTCTGCTTGAGACCGCACACGAAGTCGTCAATATGGAGCGAATATTAGATCTACAAGGTTTTGGGCGATTCAGTGATAAATTTGTAATAAAAGAGCTGTCTGCAATAAGCATTCGTGCGCATGAGGAATATCAGCAAGATATCACACGCATTCTCTTCAAAGCACCACGCTCTTGGGTGACTCTCTCACGCGAGTATAAAAATCTCAATTCGTGGCTGACATGGCGTCATCATGGAATACCCTGGATTGCAGGAGAAACACCGTATAGGGATGTAGTGAAAACTGTGAGAAAAGTTGCACAAGATGCGAGGCGCATTTATGTGAAGGGATTGGAGAAGAAACTCTGGATCGAAAAAATCCTCAATGACGACTCGAAACCGGTGATTGATTTAGACGAGCTGGGCTGCCCGAATTTTCGAATACTACGATTGGAATCGCGTGTATTTCGTTGGCATGGAGACTGTCATGGCGATGTACCTGGAGGCTACCATTGCGCCTTCGAGAACGTTCAGAGGTTGAAAAACTGGTATTTGGAAGAGGGGCATAAAAAACCCTCCCCACATGTCCCGAGGGCGGGGGATGATGGCTTAAAAGTCGAGAGCTCGCAGGGAGCTGCATCCGTGCATCTCGACTCCTCACCATTAACACATCTTCCTCGTATATTCGAATCCGCAAACTCTTTTGAACAAGGTAAGAATCCCATTACACGATAATCATATTTAATTATAATATAAAAACTAATTTCGAATTATTCATTTTGTACAGATGGACTTCAGCAGCCTTAACAGCACCAGCCGTCTGGATAATAATCTACCAATGAAAAAGATGTCGGAGCTGAAGGTTGGCGAAAAGTACAATATCACAAGACTGAGGCTTGTGAAAACGAAATTCGACTGTAGAATCATCGCCACTATTGCCAACGAATACATCATGTTCCTGCCTGCAAGAATCGGAAAGGCTCTAGAGAACGATTCCACTCAGCTGGATCAGTTAAACAATGAGGCTGATCAGAAACGTCTGCAGATACTCTATCTTGGAGGACCATACAATAAATTTGAATTCTGTAGCAAAATCTAAACACACACACACACACACACACACACTAATGTATATATAAATATATATGTAATGGGAATGGGTTAGGGTTGAATAAATAACAATGAAATTGCAATCACATTTATTTATTTATTTATTGTTCCTTTATATATATATCCTTTATATAGAATAAGCTTAATCTATAGTTCTCAAGCATATAGAATCCTTAAAATGTGGCTAATTTTTTGACGGTACCGCTGATTGGATTATATTCAACAATGCGATCGTGTATAATCATACAGTAGGCTGAAGTATTTGCTGGAAATGCAACGCTAGTTTCGAATTCCAAACGAATATCCACCGGTCCACTCTTTAACGATTCACTTTGCTTGGAACAGTCTATAGTAATGAGTGGGGCTCTCTCCAAAAAATCACTCTTCGACAAAAGAGGTTCGGATTCCTTATCGTAGTATGAAATTTGAAAGTTTGTGTACATATTGTAGAGAATGGCGTATTGATTGCGAGCAATATCAAGATTCAAATTTCCATAAGGATAGCACTGTGAGTTTAGGAAAAGTTTCACATCTCTAATCATACAATGATCGAAATGACTGGCATTTTTCGTTGCATCGTTTCGTCGTGCAGTTTGGAATCCCAGTATGACGTGTCTCGGTTTCTCTAGCTGTGTAGATGTCTTGACAACCCATACATGTCTCGTTGTTGCAGGCAGCATCGGGTACTCGTACATTTCCCACGAGCGAAAACTCATAGATACAGCCGGATCTTTGGCGATATAATTGAACATCTTGATTTTTGCAGAATCCGACAGTCTGATGTATGGCAATAACCATTCAATTTTCTCGAGTGAAATTTTGATCCCCTCCACAGTTGTTTGATGTATGGTGTTTAGATCATTGTTTGATCGCGTTAAAATTAGCTCATGCTTCGCATTGACGATGATTCGATTATAGTCCTCGGCAAATCCGAGCAAAAAATTCAGCGGTATAACAACATCAAAGTATCCATCAGCGTCGGTTAGTTTATTTTTATCATCCACCAACCAACCAGTGTTTCCCAGAAGATGTTGTTGTCCAGGGGTGAATGATAGGTACCCCTTCATGATACTCGTGATGCCGACATTCTTATTCTGATCAATCTCATGCCCATTCAACTCGTAACGCATATCGCCAAACATGTGACACACAGCCATATTGACTAATTCCGTGCCTGCACTAACAGCGGTGCCGTCTGATTTTGTAAGTCGACCATAGATGTGAAGCGAACTTTTGCTGGGTAATACACACGCATCTTGATTCTGTACAGATATTCGTATCTCATCGTTATTTCTGAATGTAGACGCGGCATAAGGTTGATGCGCGTGTATTTCACAGTGGGCAATCGACTCGTCGAAGCTCACAGGTGTTTGAATTTTTATCATTTTTGTGATGGACATATACAGATAAAGCAATGGATTCTTATTTTCCACCACAACGAAGTCGAAGTCCTAGGCTCCGGAGAAACTGAGCGTTCTGATGTGTCACTCGAATCGGAGCTGCTCGACGACTGATGATGCTCGGACATGTTATCGAGCTTTTATAACTACTACCAGATTTTCTTGTTCTCTCAAACACAATGCCCATATTATCTCAAAGATTTCACGTGTAATCGTATAGTTACAGTTTCACTACGAAAATTGATTAATTTCCCGTCCTGATCGACTATTCTCAATTGTATATCGCGTATTGACCATACGGTGATTGGATGATAAATGACATTTGTCGGCACTTCCACGATCTTATATCCAGGTGGTACGGTTGGGAAAAATTGATGAATCGTATGCACCCGATGTTCATTTATATACGCACCGGTGGTAATATTACACTCAACTCGCAAGGCGTTGACTTTGAGTATGCGAACGGGTAACTGGGATTTATGGGTAATACCACTTGTGAGCTTTTTTGAGGTAAAACCAAGCAATCGGCCGATGGAATCTGTTGGTTCAAAGTTCACAGAATGATTGCATCTAATTTCACTGAGCAACTCATTGTTATTAGCCCTTAGACTGAGATTTATATCCTTAGGTAGTGCCCTTTTCAAATAATTAGCGATATCCTCAATTTCATAGCTCCCGGTGGGTATTTTAATCACAGTGTCTGGTTCTATATAAAACTTATTACACCCTTTATCTATATTGGGAGTAGTAGATGCCAGCCATGGCGAGTCATAACAAATGACGTCACCCTGGCCGGAGGTCAGTGACCGGGCGGGAGTGGGGATTTGGCGTCAAAACAATGAGAGACTGTCCGATCCGAGATGGCGGCGCCCATACGCAATATTATAAACAAATATGGCGCCCGTTTTCCCAAAATCCAATATGGCGACTAATTTTTTCAAAATCCAAGATGGCTACTATTTTTTTCAAAAACTAAGATGGCTACTATTTTTCAAAATCCAAGATGTCTGATCTAAGATGGCCCCGCCCATACAAACCAATATGGCGGCTTTTCCAAGATGGCTACTATTTTTTTCCATATTCCAATATGCCGACTGCTTTAAATTTCTCTCTCTTATACTAAATAATATCTAAATCTGAAATTCTTCAAAATGGTCGGGTATATTCAGGAAATGACGCAAATTATATTTAAAAAACGTATAAAATCATTTATTAAATATTTAAAAACTATTTTACATTTCTTACAAACTAAAATAAATTAACTAAAAAACTATTTACATTTTCTTACAATCTAAACGTCTGCAGGCGGTACCTCGTCTGAAACATACGGGAATTATTATTATTATTATTAGTACAATAACCGAACGAAATTCGACGAAAATTATATATCAACTTACCGGATTGGTACCCCTCATCTTCCGACGGCAACCACCACTGGTCCTCTTTCTCGTCCTCCTCCTCCTCTTCTTCCCGCAACCTCGCTCGCTCCCTCTCCTCTTCCTCGAAGTCTCTTTCCTCACCCGCATTCTCTTCCTCCTCACCCTCGTCCCACCCTCGGCCCATCCAAATCTCCACATTTCCACGTATCTCCTCCTCCTCAATCGCGTTCTCCCTCACTAATCCACCCCCGTGACCCCCGTAGACAATGTGCTCATTGTCCTCAGGGATGGTTGACGCCACAGAGCTCAACGTCGAGGCGCTTTCGGCAAAGTCGCTATCCCCCTCAAGGGCTAGCAACTCTGCCTCCCGCGCCTCGATTTCCCTGTCTACTTCTGCTATCATAGCGATCAAATACTCACTGAGGATCCACATGTCACGGGGGTCACCGTGGATTAGCACCGCCATTACGAAGTCTTCCATTTCTGCAACGAAAAAACTTTTTTAATCACAAAACTGCACAATCCTTTTCGCCAAAATTAGCAGAGAACAATCACACTCACTTCTTAATTGACTCGGCGGCTGAAGATGGAGTGACACCTCCTGCATAGAAATATACCTCGCTGCATCGCGTACCTAGAGCAAGGGGGGAGATAGAGGCACATACTTATCAAGAAACGTCTCGATGTCCCGACGGCTATCAAATGACCATTCTCACCTCCAAAACTGCTGAGGTTGCTGAAATACTGGTGGGATGCGCTCGCAATAAACGACACACGCTACTTCGTTACAAAATTTTCGCTTTATTCAATATTGCTTAAAACTAGCCTATAATTAACAACGTTTCCTTAAACATGTCTGTACACAGGATAGACAAGAGGCGTCGAGTTTGTCGCAACTCTTAATTTTTTTAGCCACGCAATTGTAAAACGACGCGGCCATCGAATCATTTTTTACATAATCATCCGTAAAAATATCCACAAAAGCATCAAGCGTGTAACCAAAATGCATATATTATTCATCATGAATGTATCACTCGAGGTAGAAGTAATCGGAGAAAAGGTCTCAATCAATCAAGTCGAGTCAATTTATGAAATGTGATGGCCTGACGTTTCGGCAGTGTTATGCCGCCCTCATCAGAGGCTATTTATTGGAAAAAATTACAAGTTTGAATTTACAAAGGTCAAAATACATCAAAACGTAGGATAGTATCCTTACCTTACATTAAGGACTTCTCAGAGAGACTAGGCTGTTCACTGAGGAAATTTGACTTGTCACCTGTGTTTAGTGTTAACAGTAACTTAAGATCAGTGGTTACTAAAGGGAAAGACCGCATTGACGAACATGATAAATGTAATGTAGTATATAAGATTCAGTGTAATGATTGTTCAGCGTCCTATGTAGGTGAAACGAAACGTGAGCTTAAGACCAGATTGAAAGAACATAAAGAGAATATAAAGAAAAACTCAGAAGCACACTCCGTTGTTTCTGCACACCAAATTGAATTTAACAACACTTTCGACTGGGATAATGCGGTTGTACTTGATAGAGAATCAGTTTGGTCTAAGCGCATCACCTCAGAGATGTTACAGATTAATTTACAACCTAACAGTCTTAATAAGAAAGAAGACACTAAAAAATTACACTTACCTTACTCTCACATGCTACATAGGCTAAGATCAAAAAGCTGTTCTTAAATGCATTCAAATTCAATTCCTATCACAGGTGTTTATGTGAAAAAACGTTGGCCTCAGAGACTACCTCAACATAAACATTCATTGACGTCAGTCATAGGTACTGACGTCAGTCATTGACGTCATTCGTAGAGTGTCAACATTAGACGAGCCTTAGTTAACAACGTATATAAAGTGCGTCGTCACACCACCTTGCTCATTTAACGTTTCCACTAACATAGGACGACACATAGCTCGTCTCATAGTGGGATTATGGTGATCTTTGACACCTAGTTTTTTCACGTATCACCAACTAGAATAAGATAATAAGGTAATTAAAGTTCCTTCTGACTACCATAGTATAAGTTAATCCTTGTATTTATGTGACTTCTTTTGACTACCATTATATTTGTTTCGTCTACTTGCCTATACATCGTCCTTGACTAAATATTATCAGTTTGTATATGGGTCAATTTACTGACCTAGGGTCGTAGTCTTTCATGTATTAGTTTTTCGACGCTAGTTAACTGAACTGTTTTATTATATTATATTATTTTATTATTTGACCTTTGTAAATTCAAACTTGTAATTTTTTCCAATAAATAGCCTCTGATGAGGGCAGCATAACACTGCCGAAACGTCAGGCCATCACATTTCATAAATTGACTCGACTTGATTGATTGAGACCTTTTCTCCGATTACAAAATGCATATAATAGAGAAACATGACACAAAACTGACCACACACGTCGGAAAAGACACTCTGGAGCTGGCGCGTGTTGCACCGGTAGCGCGGACAGTTTTTCCGCAGACGACGCACGTGGTGTGGGATGAAGGGTGCAACCCCGTAACTGTCAAAGTACACCCCGTTGCCGGACTCGTCGTTGTAGAAAGCCACCCAGTGACTTCCTGGCTGTGTGTGGTCATCGGTGTTTGCGATTAGGGCTGCGGGGCGGGACCACCGCAAAGGAATACGATCAGCCGCGTACACGCCACACGTAGCCGTCGGTATCAACGCCAAAACTCTCCTCAGTTCCAGACTGTTCATTGCACTCTTCGGATTCGGTTGTAGAAAACCCGCCACCGTCCACCTCGTCAGTCGCCCCTCTCCCCAGCAGCCAAGATTTCAGCACAGCCGCGTGATTCAACGAACAGACAAATTCCCCGGGATTGCACAGAGCGTGATGCATGCAGTACGTATCCGATGGCGGCAACTTTCCGAATGCGGGGCAGTCCTCGTCCTCCAGATTCGTCACCTGACGCGACATAACGCGCCGCAACAATTTCGCCTTTTCCGCACCGCGCGTATAAATCACGCGGGCCGAACGTGCCACGGCGCGCAGTTTTCTGTAGATTTGTTTGTCTTGAATATCACCGTCGAACCACTCTATACCGTGATGGCTGCGCGAAAGATAATTGTTCTGAGCACAAATATTCGCCGGGAGATCGGTGAAGGCGCAGGGTGGTGTGGCTACCCAGTGCCCGATGTGGTCGCGATTCAAAGCTAACACGGAAACCTCCTTGACAGCAAAACCGTTTTGAGCGTCTCGAAAACCCTGCACATCGACCACGTAGTCCACCATATTGCTATAAACGTGTTCGCGGGTATACGGAAAACTGGATACTGCGTGTTTCGTTCGACTTTAGCGACCTTTCCTCGATACGATACGTCAGCTATTTTTTTTCAATGGTGGGGGAGGTGGTTCAGGTTTCACCTCGCTGTCTATCCTCCAAAGTCCACTATAACCTGCCGCGCCGCGTCAATTTCCAAGACGTTGTCAAATTCCGCGTACACGATGCAATTTATCGTCGTTGCCAGGGCAGCCTCGAAGCGCACCTCGATTCTAACGCTGCCGTGTCTGACCAAATTCCAGTGGGTGCCGCTGTTTGCCGACAGATCGGGGGTGAGGTCGAAGGCCGTCAGGCAATACCCGTGGGGGAAATCTTCACGACCTATACCGTTCCCTTCGTTTAGAAAATGTATGCCTGTTCCGGAGAAAAGGGTGTGGTAGGCATCCACGTAGAGCTTGCTTCGCGTAAAGTCGGGCTGTAGCGGCTTCGAGGGGATCTGCGACCCGTCCACGTACAGCGACAGAAAGTTTATGTTGAAATGTTGAAAGTTGAAGGGATTGTAGGCTTTATCACCGTTGAAAGCCTTGTTATCGACAAAACCCACAATCATTCTTTTAGGCAGTTGACCCAGAAATACATTGTCCAACGTATCACCCTGCACACCGCTGTGAATAGTCATAGCCTTCACCTCCACTCTGGTAAGAGGATACTTTGCCGTGCCTCTACCCAGAGCTCTGGCGTGAGCCAGCAGGACGCCGGGGTTTATCGTTACGCGTCGCACGAGCAGCGAGGCCTCTAGTATGTGTACGCCGTGTGTGTTGGTGCTCTCCATGAGGCAGAAGGCGTCCCGCGAGCGCACGAGCCGTACCCGTAACTCGACACCGTTTAGCAGAAACTTCTCCTGATTAAACACGTCGCAGTGAAGATGCCCGATCAAATCCACGCTGGTTTCACCGTTTAGAAGCTTTTGCCGCTGGGCAAACCCTTTGTTAGCCGATCCGATTTCATCCATCTTTCCCGCTGTATCCCCGTACCACAGGGTGGTGGTTAGGTGTGATTGTTTCGCAGCCGAATTGTAATTCAGCAACGACTCTATGTAGGCTCGGTAAGCGTACGCGTTGTTGGCCGGTGAAACTAGCTTCTGATTAAAGAACACGTCGGCCTGGCTGAACAGAGAGTGCAGCAGGTTGTTTACAGGGGCCACGACGGCCTTTGCAGCCCCCTTTGCCGCCGGCTCCCCGCTGAGCGTTTGTAGACTCACACGCAGGCTGAGCATAGTGTGGGAGAGGTCGAGATACTCGTCGCTGAGGCCGGGCACCATAAACTCTATGGGTGAGTCATCCGTGAGCGACGACACAGGCTTGTAGTGGACCCACTGCCCGCTCTCGATCGTGGTTTGCGTCGGTGGTAGAGAGAACAAATCCAGCTCCGATTTCAGACACTCGCAGGAGTGTGTGTGCAAGTACGCCATGGTCGATGTTTATTATTTTCGTTGTTAGCGAGCTTCGAAGATATCAGCCACGCTTCTTTTTTTACTCCCGCAACAGCTTTTCTTCTTCTTCTTCTTGAGAGTTGTTTTTTTTTTCTTTTTTTAATTCCGGCAAGCCCCGGTTTTTTCTTTCTCGGTTTGCTTTTCTTGACACCTTTCCTACGCGACCCGATCGATCCTGCACCGCGACCCCGCAGCAACTGCCCCCTCGGTCCGCCGCGCAGCGTTTTATATCCGGACCCCTTCATCAGATTGCCCAATTTATCTGTAGCTTTTCGCCTCAGATTGTAACCCGACTCGACGACGCGTTTCTTGAGCGCCTCTTTGAAGGGTGTGTTGGCGTCCATATCTTCCACGACTCTCACACCGGTCCGCAGAGCCTCCTTCCCCAACACGCGCGCACCGCTCTTCAGAATGGGTATCACGCGCCGAAACAATCCCCCCAGAAAGCTACCGATTCCGCTACCACGCTGTAGCGGCGCACCGGAATAAACTCTGCCTATACCACCACCACCCACCTGATCGTCGTAATGTTCAAGGTAGCGAGCCATCAGTGCGACCTCTTGAAGTGCAACGTAGCCGTCAACGTCCCGCGCGTGAATGGCATGGGTCTACCCTGAGAGTCCCTTATATCGATTTCAATGGTACGGAAATTGGTGAGAAGCAGAGGTACGTAGTGCGGGGGTGCCAGGGATTTGCTTTCCGAGACACCGTTGTGAACATTTTTGCCCACCGTCCGCACTATACGCAGCAGCGGAGCGTAGACATCGCCCACTATTCTGGGCTCCGCGAGATCCGTGTAGACAAACATCTGCGAGGGTATCCCGCTGGGTAGATTCAAAGGATGGTTGGCCACCAGCCTGTCGCGTATGTTGGTCGTGAGCTTTGGAAATCCGAGTTGTTGACGAATGCCGCCGGAAAACGAGAGGTAGTGACCATCCTTGCAGCTGCATTTTCTGACCACGTCCAAACGATCGTCCGCGCTGTCGGCTCGTCCAAACTCCAAATGCTCCTTGATGGTCGGCAAACCGTTCAACGTTTGGATAATTTCCCAAATATCCGTGTAAATACCGGGTTCGATGAGGAATTTACCCTGCGCCACTCGTTTTTCCCCCGGCAACAATGAAATATCGTGAAAATTTTCCGCGGGAGTGTCCGACCGATGCACGTGAAATCCCACCGCGTTGTAGGGTTCGTTTATGTTTTGAAGCGTCAGCGGGTAGTGGATCTCCACCAGGGCGACTTCCCACTCTCCGACAAGCTCGATCCGTCGCGGTAGCTGGGTGGTGAATCGAGCCGTCGTGTTGTGGGGAAAAAATTTCATCGAGCTGTTGCTGGGCAGCGTGATGTAAAACTGATCCTTCATGCCTGTTTTCGCACGCTGCTCGCAGCGATCCAAGAGTTGAACTTTTCCGGATAACCGCGCCAGCTGACAAACAGCTTCTTACTGGCCCCCTTTCCCCGCGTCCGTATTATTTTATCCACAGTCATAACATCGTCCTTGATCACGCGCTGCAACTCAGCCTCGTAAAACAAGCCGTCTATCTCCTCCCCCTCCAAATCAACCAGCAGGTAGACGATCGGCGCTCGGTGCAGAACGCGTCGAATCTCAAACACCTCCTCGGTCCAGTTGGCCTCGTAACCCTTCTTGAAGGCACCCTTAGCCTTACTGATGCGAACCCGCTCCCCCACTCGAAACCGTGGCTTTGCACCGGATCGCGGCGGGCCACCGCGTGCCTTTTCCATGTTGAAGCGGGCGGCTGCGGCATTTTCCAGCGTCACCATCGACGGAGCCATTTTAATGGTCGAGTGGGTGGTGGCGTTGTACGCCCCTACCAGCTGTCGCAGCACATCCAGGTAGCGATGGGTATTCTTGTGGGTGAAGTAACGCCACATTCTCTCTTTGAGAGTACGATTGAAGCGTTCCACAACGGCCGCCTTTATGTCGGGGTTTCGCGTGACTCTGTAGCGCACCCCTCTGGCAGCGAGCAGCTTCTGGAATTGAGCTCCGACAAACTCCTTGCCTTTGTCGGTCTGCAGCTGAATCGGGCAGCGTTCCGTGGAGGACAACACGCGCTCGAAAGCCCCGGCAACGGTAGCCGCGCTCTTGTCGGCGAGCGGCTCGACCCAGGCAAACTTGCTGAGCACGTCTATGATCACCAGCAGGTAGCCTTTTCCGTCGTTGTACTGTTTGATCGATCTGAGATCCACCAGTTCCGCTTCCCACAGGTCGTCTATATTCTGCACGTTGTATCTGGCTCGGGGAAATTTCCTACGTATCGACTTGTGCAGCGTGTACGCGTCCTGCGACGCCAACCATTCGACCACCGCGGCGCGAGGTATTTTTTTTCCCTTTTTTCTTCCACCCGCGGATCGAGTCAAGTTCCTGGCACCCGCGTAACCCGCCTCTTTGGCCGGATCGTAGTACAGTCGTTCGAGGATCTTCATTTCAACCTGAGTCTCAACCAAGCACCGCTTCCGGTTTGCCCTGGTCGTTGTCTGTTCTTGGGTGTGGCAAATATCAAGTCCGAATCCGTATCCTCCTCCTCCTCACCCGCCTCGTTCGTGTCAATCTCACCGTCCACACCCCAGTCCTCCTCCTCCTCGTTGATACGCCTCTGATGAGATGGGCCGGCTGTCGATCGTGACGAGGCGTGACGCGTAGGTTTTTGAAAAACGGGATTACCTATGTACTCTTGCGGCGTGTTGATCGAGTGAGGCTGCCGTCCCATGGTCCGGAATTTGTTCCGTCTCTACGAATCCGGAATCTAGTTACTTTTCAAGCGCCAATCAGAGGCGTTCTGAACATTCCGTTCCGCGTGCGCTACCAGTATTTGCGAACTGTCAAACAAATTTCCAGTGTATCTGTGTGTGTGTAACTCAGAATTTTCAACCACACAGCTGCGATGGTTTACAAAACGGTTTCGGCATCCATGGTACTTTTATGATCTTCAGGATTTGTTTTCTATACCTGGCGAAGACGAAGATACTGCTGGCACCATACGTTTATCTTTTTCGTAGGTTAGAGATGCCACGACATACATGCCTTGATGCTTGTGTATGGGTGACACGAATCCGTCCCTGTCAGTATCCCGTGTCCCATGATCCGGAATTTACCGACACGGAACCGCTGGCACCCAATCGCAGCCGCGAATTCCGAACTTGGCGCCAAAAGGAACGGTCGCAATTCGCCGGCGATCGTTGGGTCCGTATTAATTCCGCCTCATGGGACAGTAGGAGAAAAACATCCCGCAAGCCAGTGAGGGCGGAACGCCTGTGATTGGCGCTTCGAAAAGTGACTAAATTCCGGATCCGTTCCGGATCCGCGATTTCCGTACCATGGGACGGCAGCCTTAAGGATCCTGGCGAACTGTTCCCTCCCCCTGGCCTGCATAGATTTTCTCTCGCGTACCGCGTCGTTTATCAGATCGATGATGTTTGTCCCGGCTATCCGAGTCCCCCTTATGGCTATCGTCCCCTTGTCGTCCCACGAGATCTCGGAGTGACCGTTGGTGGTCAGATAGTTCAGCAAGAGCTCCGCTTTCCGCCGAAACTTGTCCGGCACGCTCACCACGATATCCTGTATAGCTACGCCGCTGTTACCAGCTGCATTATCCTCAGTCACCCCGTCCATCTCTTCCGCTTCTTCTTCGCCAGCGGTATTACCACCAGCAGCCTCGCCACCCACCCCTCGTATGGAGAATTGCAAAGGTTTTCGCGACTCGGCGGCAAAAAACAAGTAACGTCTCAGCACCTGTCTCTACAGCTTCCATTTTTCCCGATCGTTTTTCCCCGGGTCGTTGAGAATAGCGCGCATCTCGCTGTCCAGACGGCTCGCGGGATCCGTATCGGGTCGACGCTGCTGGATACGTTCGGCTGTCTCCTGCGGTATCAGGACCATTTTCTTGGCCCGCTCCGTTGCCTCAATTTTCTTCACCCGCCAATCAGACTGTCTATAATCGGGGCCAGCAGCAAGGGTAGAAATCCACCCCGTTGAAGCAGCAAACGTTTCTTACTTTTCCAGCTGCCCGTGTCGCAGGCCAGGCGACGTAAAGTTTTTCTGTGCTTGCTCAAACGTCTCTTCCGATCGGCGCTCAGGCTCACGTTACCCCTCAGAGTGTTCAGAGCGCACTCGCAAATGTTTTTCACCAGAGCGTCGTCGGCCGTGCGCAGCAGAGCCCGTCTCCGAGCAGGGTCCGATTCACAGATAGCGTGCAAGGCCGCGGCGTTGGAAGAGCTGAACCTGTTTGCCGAACCTCTTCTTCTTCTTCCTCCTCGTCTAGTTCCGGGCTTCATCACAGACGAAAGACTGGTCCCGCGTGCGATCCTCCACCCTTTATATCCCTGCGAGGCACGTAAACGTAGTGACGCGAATCCGAGGGAAATATATCGGTGCGAAAGCGGCAATTCTCCGGGGTGGATTGTTTCAGATCGAGGAGCAGATAGCCGTGGGGGCGCGCTGTGGCGTCGTTGTAGGCCTCCTGCAGAAAGCGAGGGTCCTCGGGGTGTACCTGACGAGCCAGGTGACGTATCTGCGCGCGATCGCGCGGATTCTTGAAGAAAACTATATAATTGGCGTTCAGCGATATATCCCTCTGCCCGCGTCCCTGGTGAAACAGATTCTGCGTGATCAGGAACACGCTCATGTTCTTGTGGTGGCAACCCTTGGTGAAGAGATCGATGACAACGCCGTTGGACGACTCGCGCATCAGATCGTCGATGACGAGCAGTTTGGGTCGCGCGTCCGCATCGTAGTCGGCCGGTTGCGGCAAACCCTCTCGATATTCCACGGAGCTCGATTCCCCGTACAAAGGTTGCCACTCGGCGTAGTGCCAGACCATCCTCGCGAACTCCGTGTCGCACATCTCGCTCGCGTGTTGCAGAAAGTTTTTCACAAAGTTGGATTTACCGCAACCGGAAGGCCCGGCTACGATGGCGGAAAAGGGATGTTTCCAGCGCGTGTCCATCCTCGCGACTCACAACCCCGTCCTATCTGCAATCGAATATATAGATATCATCGGTTTTGCGTCTACATCCCTGTCTCGAAGGCTTAACCGCGGCGGGGGGGCCCGCGGGGTGCGCGCGTTACGTACAAGCTTTTGGCAACGCGCGCGCGCGTCCGGTGACGGCCCGTCTCTCTCTCTCTAAACAGCTGCGAGAGAGAGCGAGACGGGACGCCGGCTAGAAGCAGCTCGTTAAGCGGCTGAGGCAACCCGTGTCAGCTTACTCGGGGGGTTGCCTCGCGGCGTGCGGTGAGCTCAGCTTCTCAGACCGCCGCACACACGCCCCGCACCAGCCGTTTTACGCTCGGGTTGATAAGCGAATACTACCGCTACTACTGACCTACTGAGCCGATGAGTCACCGCTGCACACTTGTGCTCTCCCTGTAGTCCGGCGAGTCGAGGTTTATCTCTGTTTATGCGCGTGTCGAATAACAGAGTATAAGAGTAGGTGGAGAGAGAGAGAGAGAGATAGATAGATAGATAGATAGATATTTTATTCTTGTCCATGACAATGTTGGACAATATCACAATGTTACACAGAGATTACATGCAGATACACAGTGATCAAGTAAAGAAAGAAATGAGAGACAGTAAAGTATAAGTAGGAAAAATAAACAAAAAAAAAAAAAAAAAATTATAATAATGAAATAAAATAAAAAAAAAAAAAAAATACTAAATAGAGAAAATTCACTAGACTAACTTAAACAAAACAAAACTTAAGACTAGCCTAGCGAGAAAGGGGTGCCCGAGAAAGCTCATTATCAAATAGAAATTGCCGAAGAGAGTGCCTAAAAGTCGAGTACGCGCGGATTTGACGCAGGCCTAGAGGGAGCGAGTTCCACACGTAGAGGGCAGATACCGCGAAAGACCTTCTATAAGCCTCCGTGCCAAAACGAGGAATTAGAAAGTCGCCCCTATCCCGTCGAGAGAGTGCAGCGGAAGACTCCGGACGCGCACGAAAAAGGGCCCGCAGGTAGTCAGGGATACCAGATCGAATGGTAATAAAAAAGAGCGAACAGAGGAAAAAGATCCTGCGATCCCGCACACAGAGCCACCCCAACTCACGGCGATGGGGCGTGATGTGCTCATCCCTAGCTACCCCACACACAAAGCGAACACAGCAGTTTAGAAGGCGCTGCAGGCGAACATTTAGCACCCCCGGTATGTCGTTATAAACCACGGAGCAATAATCGAGCAGCGGGAAGATAAGGGCAGTTACTAGCCGCGCGCGTAGAGGTCTCGAAAACAGGCGCCGCGACATGGAGAGATGGCGAAGAGTACAATGCACCCGATTCGACACGGCATCCACCTGCGGGACCCACGAGAGCGAACTGTCAAAAATAAGACCGAGATTACGGACAGACTGCGACCAGGGGATGGGCGTGCCACTCAGTGTAACTTGAGGAGGATCCAACGAGTTCAGCCTAGAGACGAAAGGCAGACTGCCAAGGAAAATGGACTGGGTCTTGGATGGGTTGAGGCTCAGCGAATTCGCACACGACCAATCATGTACAGCCGCCACATCCTCATTTAACCGCCGTATAGCGTCAGGAAATTCGTCAACGGCACAGTGCAGATAGATTTGAAGATCGTCTGCGTAAAGCAGGTGCTGGGTATGAGAGAGGACATAGCGAAGATCGTTGATGAAGACGACAAACAACAGCGGACCAAGGACAGAGCCCTGCGGAACCCCCTGATCAAGTGCAGTCCACGAAGACAGCTCACCATCGGGCCCAACCACAGCCTGCGACCGCCCCTGGAGGTAGCTGGCCACCCAGGACAACACATGCTGTGAGAACCCGAGAGCAGCGAGTTTAGAGAGAAGAACGGAATGAGGTATCGAATCGAAGGCTTTGGTGAAATCGAAAAGAACCAGCACAGTGATTAAACGATTATCTATAGCGCGGCGCACATCTTCAGTTAGAAGCAAAAGAGCAGTCTGCGTGTTACGACCCCAGCGGAAACCGGATTGACGAGGGTCAAGCAGTGACCGGTCCTCGAGGAAGGTCATGACCTGAACTAACACGATGCGCTCAAGCACCTTAGACAACAGACAAAGGTTGGCAATGGGGCGCATCTGTTGAAGCGAGGACGGTGACTTAACTTTGGCCAGCGGAATGATCCTAGCCTTTTTCCATGCATCAGGGAAAATTGCAGAACCGAGAGATTGGTTGAAGAGAACCAGGAGGAGAGGAAAGATGACCGGAAGGGCGTCCTTTACGTTGCGCAGCGATAAATCATCAGCACCACGAGATTGCGAAGTAAAATGGGATATAGCATCAGAGAGCGCAGACGGAGAGATATCGCTAAAGTAAAATAACGAGTCATCGTACACCGGCGGAGGGAGAGCAGAAAAAAATTCCGCAACTTCCAGGGCAGCAGTCGGACGACGAGAGACGGCAGCGAAATGCGCATTTAGATCTTCGGGCGAAAAACCCGCGCAGTCACTTTTTTGCGAGGCCGCAATTCCCAGGGATCTAAGTTCCCTCCAGAGGTCACGAGCACAGGAAAAGCCAGAGAGCCTATCGGCATAAAACAAGGCACGCGTTTCGGAAACGCGCTTGTGAAATAAGTCCCGAGCATTGCGGTAGGACAAGAGGGCCGAACGAGAGCGCGTGCGCTTATAACGGCGATATAGGGCGTTTCGGGCGCGTTCTTGGGTGTACAGCTCCGGCGTGATCCAGGGCGGAGTAACCCGCTTAGAAAGAAAAGAGCGGTACGGAGCGAGCGCATCAAGCGCCTCGGTGAGGTTCCTATGCAGGCAGTGCAGGAGGTCGTTGACCGATGAAGGTCACAGAAAAGAGTCCCAATTGGCAGCATCCAGGGTGCGGGTGAAGTCGTCAACGGTGAAGGCACGGTAAGAGCGAGCCGAGACGAGTCTTGACTCGCGAGATGCAGGCCAGGTAAGGCACGCAAAGATAAGGTCATGCCCAACTATGAACGGGGTTTCCGATTGTCCATAGCTACGAATGTAGTCCTGATCACTGACCAGACAGAGGTCGAGTAGGGTATCTGCTTCGTGCGTGTGGCAAGTAGGGGCATAGGGCACCATGTAGAGCGCACGAGTGAGGCAAAAAGAGCGAACGTTTTCAGCATCATACGAGTTAGAAAGCTGATTGGCGTTGAAATCACCCAGCACTATGGAGAAGGTGTAGTTGGTCGCAAATCGATCAAAATCAATACCAAAAGACGTCAGGTTGGCCGTCTTCGGCGGACGATAGACTACCGCGACGAGAAACGGTGGGACGGCAGGAGACTTGATTTCCGCGAGAAGATACTCCGGGGCTCCAGAGTAAGGAGACGGAGAGACGGCGAGTATCCTGGAGCGTAAAGCGTTGTTGACGTACAAGGCAACACCACCACCCGCCTTGCCACTACGGTCATTACGGAGAATGGAAAAGCCGGACAAGGAAACCGAGGAATCCAGGACACCGGGATAGAGCCAGGACTCACTCACCGCGATGAGGTGATAAGAGGAGTTGACAAAATGGAGGCGTAGGTAGTCCAAATGGCCGCGGATAGAATTAGCATTGGTATGACAGACGTTGAGTGAGGAACGCGAAGGACCGGAAGAGGACTGTGGAGGCGCCACAGGACGTCACTGCTGAGGGGGAGGCGGTAGCGAAACAGAGCTTGACTCGGCGGAAGACAAGGTCGAAGACGAAGTTGGGTGAGGGGCGAGAGGGGCCCGCGAAGCAACCGGTGAGCTACCACGAGACTGCGTAGTTTGAGCACCACGACCCCGGCCACGGCCACGGCCACGTCCGTGGTTAGAGCGAGAGTGAGTCGGTGCTGAGCCCGAGGTGCCAGGGCGCGACTGATCCGACACCAAACTTGACGGAGAAGCATGAGGAGACTCAGCCTCAAGAGCCTCAAGATCCTCGACCGATCGAATACGCCGCGTGCGCTCCCCGTCTCGGAGCTTTATCAAAACGACACCATCATTGTGCCAAACATATTTATAGCCGCGGGCTTTCGCTGCAGACTTGGCAGCTACGAGAAGCTTATAAACCATCCCAGGAAGAGCCTCATTCACATTGATGGTAAATGTGGGGCCGGCTGGCGGAGGATCGAGCTCAGAAGTGCGAAGGATACCCCTACTCTTCTTGGCCGCGAGAAAACGGAGGCATAGCGCGCGCGAGCGAAGTCTGACGATAATAGGCAGTGGGACGTTCTTCCGACGGGCTTTAGAGCGGGATACCAGGAAACGCGAGGATGAGACATCCCCGTCCAAAAGGGCAACTCCAAGAGCAGCAGCTACTAGGGAGACAGCGTCAACAGTGGCATCCGACGAAGCGCAGGAGACACCGGAGATGATCAATTCGGGCCCGCAAAGGAGGGCCGAAGCGCGCCGCACTTCCTGTTCCCCAGCCAATCGGGAGCGCTGGAGTGCGCCAACAGTGGACTGCAATTCTTCCATTTTCGCAGAGAAGGCAGCATTTTCACGCTCCAGGCTGACGATACGGGTCGAATTGTCGTCAATTTGCGCCTGCATCACAGGCAACCCACTCAGGCGACTGTCGATGTCATCAAACCTAGCCCCAACCTCATCGAATCTTCGATCAATTCGACGCATTAATTCATCAACGAGATCAGCTGAGGGAGCAGCAGAAGCGCCAGTCGACGACGAGCTGGCAGGCAGCGTATCAAGGGGCGTCGGTCGATAGGAGGGCAGGGGCTGAGAGCCAGCATGCAGATACTGCAGCGATGTATCCCGGCAACAGCGAAATGAGCCAGTAGCAGACGCTTTCTTCTTGAGGCAACTGGGGTGGTAGAACGAGTTGCCCCCGGCACAGTGAACGGCATCAACAACCGTTCTGTTGCAGCCAGAACAAGGCTGTGAAGGCCCCATGCCTAGGCAGTCGCTAGACGTCGACAAACCGATGGGTTACCGACCGAGGAAACCGAAGGGAGTACCAGAGACGAGCGTAAGGTGGCGCCAGTTATCGCAGAGAGCACGCGAGGATCCAGCAGACAGGTAATCAATAGCCGTTTGAGGATGGTCACGTGGTGATAAGGAACATGCGCATACCAGAGTTGATGACAGGTGCAGGTTATGGCGTCCAAGGCAGCCAGAAAAATCCAGAAAACACAGCAGGAGAAAATCCGGGGAAGTGCCCAGAGAGAGATGAGATAGGTGAGCTAGCAAGCCAGAGTAGGGCTTGCAGTTAGGCGCATGCAAGAGGTCTGCAAAAAAGAGGGCCCGAAGGCAAAAGGCAGCAGTAAAAGCTCGAAAAAGCAGGAGCAAAGAAAGATACGTGCGAGCGTACTTACGTACAGAGGGAGAGAGAGATAGATAGATAGATAGATAGATATTTATTTATGTCTATAACAATATTAGACAAAGTGACACGGAACATTACAAGAGGAGTTGCTCCGTGACGAGAATAGGAGAATACAGAGAACTTACAAACTAGAGCTAGAAGGTAGCTTAAATTAGGTGAGAGCTAACTATTAAAGTTAAAAGCGCAACGCAGAACCTAACACGAGTGGGGGAGGGAGAGAGACTCAACGACGGGCATCTTCGGTGTCAAATAGGTGCTTGAAAAGACCGTGCTTGAAAGATAGGAGCGTGGGCGCCGCTCTAAGGGCAGGCGGAAGCGAGTCCCAGTGACGGATAGCAGCGACCGCGAACGAGTTCAAGAGTGCATCCGTGCGACAACGCGGGGCAACAAAATCACTGCGCGGAGCCCTCGAAGGGCGAATAGCAGTAGGATCGCGATCCACGAAGAGCTCCCGCAGGTAAGCTGGGCGCCCAGAACGCAGAACCACGAACATCTGAGAGAGTAGGAAGTACAGTCTTCTGTCTTTCACCCGAAGCCAGCCTAGTTCTCTTCGGTATGGCGTAATGTGAGCTTCACGGGGGACACCACAGACAAAGCGGACGCAGGTATTTAGGAGCCGCTGGAGTTTCGTGTTAAGACCCGCCGACAGGTCAGCGAAGACCACACAGCAATAGTCGAATAATGGGAATACCAAGGAAATCACCATTAGTCTGCGCAAGTTTTTTGATAGCAGTCGACGAGACGCAGCGAGTTGCCTGAGAGTACCGTGAACGCGACGCGATATAGCATCGACTTGAGCCACCCACGACAGCTTGGGGTCAATGAAGACACCGAGATTACGTACGGTGTCGAGATATGGGATAGTGCAGCCATCGAGACGAACCGCCGGACAGAGGTCGAGCTGAAGCCTGGATACGTAGGGACCACTACCGAGAATCATCGCGTGTGTTTTCGCAACATTCAAACGGAGAGACGCAGAAATAGACCAATCCCTGATCGCCTGAACATCCTCATTAACGCAAGCAATAGCGCGTTCAAAATCCTCCACCGGGAAACGATAATAAATTTGCAGGTCGTCTGCATAAACTAGGTGGCTGCAGTGTTTCAGGACTTTACAGATATCGTTAATAACCAGGGAGAATAACAGCGGACCCAGAACCGAGCCTTGCGGGACACCGAGACTCAGATTTACCCAAGAGGAAAGGAGACCTTCAGAAGAGACCACTGCTTGCGTCCTACCCTGAAGGTAAGAGGCGATCCACTGGATAACGTGCTGTGAGAAGCTGAGGCCGAGAAGTTTATTAAGTAGGTCCACATGCGGAATCGTATCAAAGGCCTTAGAGAAATCGAAAAGGACCAGGACGGTTAAACTGCGTTCATCGATGCCTTCCCGTATGTCCCCCGCGAGTCGAAGAAGAACCGTTTGCGTACTGTAGCCATGACGGAAGCCCGATTGACGAGAGTCGAGCAGGTGATGACTCTCGAGGTGATCGGAGATTTGGTCGTGGACAACACGCTCGAGCACCTTAGATAAAAAACACAGGATGGAAATAGGCCGAACCTGATCGAGAGAGGACGGCGATTTGACTTTGCCTAGCGGCAGCACACGAGCCCGCTTCCAAACCTCAGGAAAGACAGCAGATGAGAGAGACTGATTCAGGAGCGCTAAGAGGTAGGGAAAGATGACCGGCAGCGCCAGTTGAATGTCACGAAGTGACAGATCGTCATAACCCCGCGATTGTGACCGAAAGTGACTAATGGCACGAAGAAGTGAAGCTGGAGAGATATCCCGGAAGTAGAAGAGAGAGTCACTATAGGCAGGAGGTGGGATGGTAGCAAAGAATTCAGCAACCTCCGCTACAGAGGACGGACGCTGTGACACAGCCGCAAAGTGCCGATTAAGATCGTCGACCGCAAAATCGCCATAGCCACTCGTACGAGCCGGCGCTATACCAAGATTGCGGAGCTCACGCCAGAGAGTCCGCGGTAGCTGGATCGAAGAAAGCCGACTAGCGTAAAATTCAGCGCGCGCGGTGGTGATGAGCCTATGGAGATCGTCGCGAGCATCCCGATAGCGGAGCAGCGCAATCTGCGACCGAGAGCGCCTGTACGCACAGTAAAGACAGTCCCTGGCCCGCGTGAGCTTATGAAGCTTATGAAGAGAGAGAGTCAGAGTAAGAGTAAGAGTAAGCTTTATTTGGCGCTCTGGGACAAGTCCCCTCAAGCGCATTAACGATACAGTGTAGGAAGAAATCATACAGATAATTAAGTGGTAGTAGTAATAGTAGAGAGAGAGAGAGAGAGAGAGAAAAGCAGTTTATTATTTTCCTGAGATACAAGATCCCCTAAGGAAAAAACAATAGTATTACATAATTTATATAGTAGGTAACATTTGCTTAAATATACTTATTCTTAGGTTATATTTCCATTTGATTATCCATTAGTTTGTTGATAATTAACTACTTTGATTGGTTCATTGTTTTCATTCTATCTTTGTTCCATTATTTTGAATGAGTTAGTTTATTCTAGCGTGGTAATTAGTCCATTGATTCAATACCTATCATCAGTCATATACACATTCCATAACACCGAGTGAAAAGGTGAATCTTTCATAGTCTATTCGCCCAGGATTAGCTTACTTTGCTCGGATAACATATATTCATATAGGGCACAGCTAAAAGACTCAATTGACGGTTTCTCTCTAATAACAAGGGGTAGTTGAGATGAGGTGCACGATACACCACACTGACTAGTACCTTATGAAATTTATGCCCAAAAATTTCCGCTGTGAGATATTCAGGGGTACCCGAAAATTCGCTTTCAGATGCTGCTACAATCTTAACATTTAGATCGTCTCTCACATATATAGCTACTCCCCCACATCCTTTGCCTGTCCTGTCATTTCGATAAATTTTGTAACCTGGTAAATTAACATAACTATCATTCATATAAGGCTTAAGCCAAGATTCAGAGATACCAATGATGTGATAACTGCTGGATTCAACTAAATTAATTAAGTCAGCAAGATGTGCAGGAAGCGATTCACAATTTAAATGACAAATTTTCAAATTATTCTCATTACTGCTGGTTATCACGTCATTGGCCATGTTTAATTGCTATTCGTTGGAATTTGAGGGAGCTTGACTCTGAGCGCGAGTGACCCGTTTCCTAGGTAGTTGTTGCTGTTGAGTCTCCGTCGCTTTACCATCACCACGCTTCCTCTTTTTCTTCCCAGTATTAGGCTGATCAGAGGCGGAACCATTGATCCTAGATTTTTCAGAGATTTCCATTCTATCCTCAAAGTTACTCCCCTCGTCCAAGAGGTTACCGACAGCATTGCCATCGGCAGCATCAGAGATGTCAGTTACCGCCCTGATATCATCAATGTGAAGGAAATTAAGCACGGGTGAATCATCGCTGGCTCTGCCATAGATCATACTATTCTTAATCCATAGATATTTTAAGAGTCCGGCCTTCTTCGCCCTACGTCCTTCAAGGAAGATCTGCTTCATATAAGGTGTTAGACGTTCATTGATATATACAGTGGCCACAGCCACATTCACAAAACCGAGGTCTATGGTTGTAACAGCACTCCGCCTACTTTTAATCTTTTCAAAAATGTTAAATTTAAGTGTTTCACGAACCAGTTCGACTATTATGGGCGGGTAAACTGTCTCCCCATTATTCAACTTTTTCGGGGTCTTACCCGCACGAAAGCACGAGCAGAACTCTTTGTCATCTACCTCTAGTCCAAGTAATTTCAACAAGTTGATGACAGTAGCTGTTACTTGCTCGTTGACTTCGAAAGGAATGCCAGTGATCTCAATGCAATTCTTCAGTTGTTTTTGCTTACACACCTCCAACTGAATAGAGGCCTGATCCACATCATCCCTCAGAACTTTATTATCTTGCTCAATCTCTTCAATGGCTTGAGCATTATCCGAAATTTTTACCTCAGCAGTGGTAAGGCGTTTGTGGTGTCTCTCGATGTTCTGGGTAGACTTTGCAAGCTCAGCTTGAATCCCAGCGAGGATGGTACCTTGGCTCTGCAGCAACTTAAATACATCCCCAATGGAGGGTTCTTTAACCGTATTAGGACTGGACATTGTAATCCGCCCTACAATAAATGTGAGAATCGCGGATCTATAACGTCTATATCTATAAATATGGAGATCGGGGAACCCAGTGACAGTATGTTTATCTCACAGACTAGCACTGTGATTGTTGACACTTTAAACTGAGCGGTGTTGGAACAGCTGTTATTATCTAAGAACAGGGATTCCATCAACACCAGCCACAGGTAATTTGTCGATATGTCAACCTCTCAGGTGATTCACAGATTACGATAGATGTCACCAGCTAAGCAGGACCCAATCAGAGAGAGAGAGAGAGAGAGAGAGAGAGTCTAAGCCTCGCTGCGGCGCTCTATAGCCAAAGAGCGAGATGTACAGCGATTCAGCTGTGCGATTTGTAGCCAAAAGGAAGAGTGTCGTAGCCCGTGTCGCAGAGGCGTCTTTTCGTTTGAACGGGACGGCATATCTTGTTCACGCTGCGGGTGACGACCCGGTGCAACGCCGTACGCTGTATAGCTCTTCGCTCGACGCGAATAGGTTCGTCAGCCTCGACCACCATGCCCCGGATCGAATTAAAATTTATCCTCATTCGAGTCTGATAATTTAGAGTGACCCCCTTCACTTTGCAAACCTCAGCCACCTCCCCATCTCCCTTTTGTACCAGGAAGGCGTAAAATTTCGGACCACCGGAAACAAAGGCTTTTATGTAACTCCCCTCGCCGTATTCCGCCAGCTCGTCCGTCAGATCGCCTAAAAAGTTACCAGTAGCCGGCTCCCATTCCCCGCTTCTCCTCACGTAAATAACAGAGTCCGTATCGTAATACAACACCCGGCGCCCGAGCCTCTCGAGATAGCTGTACAGCTTGAGGCGAGCCTGAGCGGTGGTGTAGGCGGCCAGCACAACGTTGGCCAGGGGGGACGGTACGATGCTCTCTTCCGTATTAATCCACCGCGCGTAGAGTATTTGATCCGTCACCGGCAAGATATCGACCACCTCGTTCTCGGGATCCGTCAACAGTTCCAGCAGACGTTGACGCTCTCTGATCACCTCGGCACGCGGGAGGTTTTCGCGCTGGCCAAATTTACCCCAGAACGAGTTCAGGTAGAGCTTGGATACGGAACGAAGGCCGGCGTTCTTTGTTATTTTCTCCCGCTGCAACCTGATACCCTCCACCCGTTCGTACTCCGCGAGATAACGGTCGCGGGAAGCCTCGTCGGTGCACTCGCCGGGCCACCCGCTGGCTTCTTGCTTTATTTTCAGAAAAGTGTCTATGTAGGGAGCAAAGAGTCCCCCCTGACCGCTGGCCGGATCATACACCGTACTCTCGTATTGCCAGATCTCCGATACGTCGATCACGCTGTAGCCCACAGCCACGGCTTTCTGCAGCTCGGCAGACACCCAGGTACCTGCGAACCGCCGATCGGCCTCCGACTCGTGCGGACAATCGATCTGCAGAGAAGCCTCGCAGCAGGAGCGACACAGGGGAAACATGAGTTTTCCCCGCATACGGACCGGCAACACAGGATGATAGAGATTCCTGGGTGGCAGGATAACGCATTTCACGAGACCCTCGAGGCCGGAGATGTCCGTCTTGTAGGGACCGGTCAACGCTCTGCACTCCCTACCTACGTAGACTCGCGGGTGGCCCACGGGGTAGCGACCGGTTTTGCACACCCAAGGGTACAGAGAGCATACGTCTTCGTATCGGATCTCCTCCCCCGGGGCAGCCTCGTGATAACGCTTCGTGTTTCCCGTACGCCCTCCGAAAAACGCCTCTCGAGGATTCAACGAGTCGCGGGAGAGGACCAGCGGATGCTGTTCGACGTAATCGCGCATTTCAGGATCGGCATCCATCATCTGGTCGAACGCGCACTCCCACATCTCCGTGACCCTGTAACCCAGTTCGATCATGCGCGCCGTTTTTGCCCCAGTCTCTTGCCACCGTCTGTCCATCGTATCCCCGCCCGATAACTCTTTGTCGCGATTGATCGTGTGACATCTCATACACCCGTGCCAGTAGCATCCGTGAAATTCCAACTCGTGTCGCTCCCCAGCCGCGTCCGTGTAATACCCGTCGACAACCCGCCTCGTCTCGGGAATCCTGTACTCGCGACCTCGTCCGGCGTGCCTCACCTCTGTACCCAGCTCCCTCTCCATCCAAACGAGCCATTTGATCGCTTTCACCGATTGATTGTTGGCCAACCTGTACCCTGCGGCCGGCAACACTCCTATGGTGCGGGGTCTGAGGAAATTTTGTCGAAACACGACGGAACAGGCCGACGCTATGGTGGTGCTTCGCGAGAACGGGCAAACACCGCCGCAATTCAGAAAAATATCTCTAAACGCGACGCATGCTCGACGAAGGATGTCCACGTTGCTGCGGCAGTATTCCACCAGCTCGCGGTTAAAATCGAACACGTACCCACCGGCTGTGGCTTCCCTGTACCATTTGTAGAAAGCGTCCCTGTCCGAGGTCTTCATACTGTCGGGGGAGTAGAATTCCGCGTCTGGCAACGGACCTATGTAATTCCGATTCTCCGGTGTATTGAACAGATGCGGAAAGATACCCTTGCGCGATTCCACAGGTAGGCCGAATGCCTTGGGCAGCGCGGCTAGAGCCATAGGCATGTAGGCCAAAGAGTCCAGGAAACGCGTGTGACCCGTCTCCATCAGTATGATCTTGGTACCGTTCAGGATCACCTGCGGCGGATCTCTGTTATTTTCTACCAGGTAACGCAGTATAAATTGAGAATCGAAACCGCTGGCGTTATGCGCTATACAGAAGATCTTTTTGAACCGACAAACGTCCCGCGTGACAAACTCCACCAGCTGTTTAACGGGGTTCTCTCGGAATACGAACTCGCGCACGAGCCCGCAACTAGGACAGGGTGTACTTATGTCCGGCTCGTGTATGCAGCTGGTGCACGCCTGCTGCGCCACGCACAGATTCGGCACGTGCAGATTGACATCTCCGCTGCCGGCCACCGGGACGCACTGCTGGGTCTCAAAGTCATAAAACACGAATATATGCTCCGCGTTTCCGGTGGGTGGCTTCAGAGGCTGCATGTAACACTCGTGGTTTACCGCCTGCACGGATCCACGCGTGTTGCAGTACGCGTTGCCGCAGGAGTGACCCTTTTTAGTACGATCGACGAACAGACCGCACCCGCTGCACATCTGCAGGGTATCGCAGACGCTTCTGCGAGGATCGAACGACCCCGCGACGCGATGTCTCCGCAGACATTCCTCCCCAAAGAACCACCGGCCGCAGGCAACGCACGGCATACGTACCCCCGATCTGTCGCACTGCGGAACGGTGTTGCAGCCGGGACATCTGTTGGAGCACCTGTGATCGCCTGTATAACGATAGGCTACGTTGCAGGGCTCGCAGAAGCGTCTGTTGGCTGCTGCGGCGGTAAGATTTAATATAGGTTTGTAATGACCGCCGCGTGGAAAGTACAGTATGTTCAATGTGCCGCTGGAGCATTCATCCCGCTCGGCCAGTACGCGCGCCCCGTTGTAAACGGCCTCGCCTCCGCGTCCAAAGGTATTGAAATCGTATATTACGACGGCTAGACCCAGAGGAGCCAGACATTCTTGAAATCTAACGATCTCTCGCATACCACAGCCCTCTGGGGGGACTTCTACGCGCGCCTCTCTGCACAAAGCCAGGGCAGCCTCCCTCTGAAGTCTAGATTTCGCGTGACGCACGTCGGACCATCGAAGCGCGGGATCAGCTGCGTTACCCCCGATACCCTCTCTGTTCAGGTAGGCGCGAGCAGAAATTATAGCGCGCGGTAGACAAAGATTGTCGCGTTCGACCTCGAGAAGCGATCTTTTGCTCACCTCCTCGTGAGTGAGAGGTTTGCTCTTTCGCCCGCGACCCACCGGTACGCTGACCCGGTTGACGGTGATTCTGAACGCGTCATCCACATGAAATTCGGAGGCGCTTTGACTGAGACTGAACACGAGCCGCCAGAGATCCTCGTAGCGAGAGTCCCTGACCGGTCGAAACGACAAACCGGCCGTGCCCAGAGCAAACGAGGGGGTATCTAGGCCGAATCCTATATAATCGTTAGCGGGATCATCTACAGAGTCCGGGGCAGTGGTCGTGGCGTAATTATGAATATCCCTGACGGCTTCTTCGAGCCAGGTAACAGGGTCTACGGTTTCCGGGGGTGTGATGATTTTCAACGTCAAGACGCTCCCCGTTACGGCAAATCTACGATAATATTTACGACTCTCGTCTACAATCAGAAATCTGACACCCGGAGGACGCGCGATGTGGTCGTCCGCAGCTGTGCTAGCGTCTCTCTCTCTCTCTCTTCCCCCCGCCCTGCTGTATACCGGCGTCTTCATTGATACCTCCGGCTCGTTTCAACGCAGCGTAGACAGCGTGGCGCCGCTCTGACGGCCAAGAGTAAAGTCCCGGTTACACGAGTCGTCTTGAAAATTAGAAAAAGGAGAATGCGTACTCGGGGGGGTGTACTCACCGGAAGATTCGTCGGAAAACACCACCTCCATCTCATCGTCTGTCGAGGAATTTTCGGGAGACGGTGGCGGTGCTCTCTGTCTCTTACCCCCACCATACTGTATGCCCGATGTACCGGCACCCTCGTTGATACCACCGACGTAGACGGGTCGGCGTTGCTCTGATAACCAAGAGTTAAAGACCGGGTTACACGAGGCGTCTCAAAAATGCGTACTCGCTGGTACTCACCGGGGGAGTCGGGACACCGCGGTAGTGATTGTACCGCGATGGCAGTCGTTTTATCGCTCCGAACAGAAGGGTCATCTTGGAGCAGAGGTGTATCCGCGACAGCCTCGGCTTGCTCCGTCACCCTTATCAATTCTAGCTCTTCTTCCTCTTCGTCCCGCGCGGCAAGCTCGTAACGAGCCGCAGCGTCGTACAGGAGTTGATCTTCGTCGTCGAACTCATCCTCCTTTCCGTTCAACCACTCCGTCTCGGGTTCGCTACTCGCGTTGTCTGGTGCGAAAAAAACACCCGGCAATACTATGAAGCGAGCCGTTGACAAAGAGTCCGTAGAACAGAGTTGTTACTTACCCTCGTGATCCGTGTACGCCCGTACCATTCTGGTGACTTCGGGGTATGACTGACCACCGCGTTGACGTACCACGTCGACGGCAATTTTCATACTTTCCCAAGACTCGTCAAACACATGCCGATCGTACATACGACCGATATCCGGCACGGTGCAACTCCATAAAAGACTTCTCAGGCGAAAGAGGAGCGCGGCTGCCGGAAGGTCCACCAGCTCGAGAAACCAATTTTCGTCAAACTCTCGCACGAATCGAGGGGCGAACCTCCTGGCGCAATACAGCACATCGCGTATCACGGTTCGAATCACGCTGCTCCGGTAAATCGCCCTGTTAGCCCCCGTTAATTCGCGTTGAAATTTATTATCTTCCATTTTTTAGCCTGTTTATACTCAAACTGAGCAAATTGAACAGGTGCAGCCAAATTTATAGATTTCGCTGATACTACACATCTACTACATCTGTCTCGTGTGTGTGAATCATAATCCCTCCCGTGCACGTGTGTGAGAGGCAGTGTGAATATATATATATAGGGGAAGTCCGGGCAAAGCGGATCCGTTAAGGAAAGTTGGTAAAAAAACAAGAAAACTGTTAGAATTACAACCCAATTTAATCATGTACTTACTTTTCATACATTTATCTTTCAGCATAAAATAATAAAATATTTGAAACTTAAAATTAAAACCTGTGAAATTAACAAAAACGAGCACAACAGTTATAAGTACGTTCCCGAAACGGCCGGGCAAAGCGGATACTGCATACGGGTGAAGTAAATATCCCTAAAATCGATGGATTAGTCTTCACATTCGTCACAGAAGAAGCTTCCACAGGCCAAGTAGGATGTGCAAGCTTCGTGGGCCCATTTAATGGACGTCCCTTTGTTTCGAACGTCATTGATTGCACTCCTCAAAGATTCTTCTGACCAACTCGCTTAGTCACTTTTTCTAACGTATCTATAAACCATCTGCAATAATCAACGAGATGCTGAGAATTAACAACAAGATGGTAACTGTCACTGTCCGTCCGGGCAAGGCGGATACGGATCCGCTTTGCCTGTATCCGCTTTTCCCGGTATCTCTTTATCGAAATCAACGTGATGAGAACAACTGTTAAAGCCAAATATTAATAAAACTTAGCCTATGATAGAAGAGGGTAATCATAGCGTTGACTATCAGGTAAGGTGAGTTTGAATTGCTAAATAATAAGTACACATAATTCTCTTACATACCTTGGCGAAAATCGTAAGAAAATGATGAAAAATTAAGAATTCCTTATCACAGACGTGTTGTTGCCCGCAACAAATGACTAGCACTGCCATGGTGTCGGGAAACGATCGATTAATCGATAGAATCAAGTGATATGGCGCCATCAACTATAACCTCAAAAAAATAGCCATTATCCGCTTAATAATAATAATAATAATTAACAATAATTTGAATCCCCTCCATCGTCAAGTCGTACGAGCGTCTGTGTATAAATGAGAAAGAGAGAGAGACTACTGTATATAGGTATATATATATATATATATATTTAAGATATAATACCCTACCGCTTATATACCAGATCTTACCGTATCATCCCCCCCCCCCCCCCCCCCCCCTACCTCCCGTGTACTTGCTATACATGCAGATGTTGTAAATATATATGTGAGGATGGTACGGGATAACAAATAACTGAGTCGGGTATATATATATATATATATATATATATATATACAGGGTGTAAATCTTAACTCTGTACATACTTATAGGGTATGTAGGGGGTGCCAATACAAGCATTTCGAGGTATGACACCCAAGGTCGGAAGCTCATCCTCACGGCTGTGGAGGGCTTCGAAGGTTCTGGTACCGCGCGCTTTTCGTAGTGTAATGAATCAGATGTAATCATTTTTGACCCAACATTTTATTCAGTCGTAGACCACAGTACAAATGTTCTTGTGTGGAATCAACAAAACGATAAAGTTGGCAATAAAAAAATAGCAAAACAATTTCCGGTGCTTATAAACAGATTTTGAAAACGTTATGGAAAACGAGTTGGGGTTTTGCACACTTGGGCTTTTCGTTTTCCATAACTTTTTCAAATTCTGTTTAAAAGCACCGGAAGTTGTTTCGTTATTTTTTTATTTCTAAGTTTATCGTTTTGTTGATTTCACGTAAAAACATTTGTACTGTTGTTTACGGCTGAATAAAATCTTCGGTCGAAAGTGATCACATCTGATTCATTAAACTATGATCAAGCGCGCACGGTACCATATCCTTCAAAGCCCTCCACAGTGGTTAGGACGAGTTTCCGACCATGCGTGTCATACCTCAAAATGCTTGTATTGGCACCCCCTACACACCCTATAAGTATGTACAGAGTTAAGATTTACACCCTGTATATATATATACATATGAACGTGTATATATTGTAACGAGGCGGATTATTAGGCCTCGTAAATGAACCATCTCCTCTTTCCCCAGACCAAAGTGACCACCTTAATATAGAATATTGAAATCAAAGCGAGAAGTCCCAGCTCAAGTGCCCAAGGTCCATTGTAGTAATTATAAGTTCATGTACTAATACTTTTTCCCGTTCCCTATATCTCATATGTCTCGTACCGTTCCGAGAAAACAACGAGCACGATCATCCCTTCGGATCATCCGGCCTGGCGGGCCACCCGGCCTTCGAGTGATTAACCGGGGGAATCCTGCCGTTGTATCCAGAGATATGCCTGGAAGAGCGCTGCATAAAGAATCAATCGCATGGAGTAGCCTTCTCCCTTCCTCTACCTGTCCCGTACCGGCTTGGTCCACCGGTCCAAACTGCAGTAATTCCGCCTTCCAGGATATCGACAATTAAGAACATGACGAGCCATCTAACAACCCCCTGGCGAAAGCTTGAAGTGCCAAAAGGCCCTGTCAGGCCCGCGACAAAACCCGGCAGAAAGAAGATACGCCCATTAATTAGATGCGTAGAACCCCCTCCACCCCCAAAATTGCATCTTCGTAGAGATAGAGCTAGACGCTTCACTTCTTGCTTGGATATCGTATAGTAACATCCTGTGTCAATAACTCTTTAATTACATTTTTGTTTGATTCCGAAATTATAAAAGATCACGCCTAAAACCTTATAGAATCTGTCACCTCAGTTAGTGAGTGTAGAGTCTACTCAAGGTAAGATTCCAAATCTGGAAAACCCTTCGATTGATATTAGATTGATTAAAAGAAGATTCATTTCTTATTGCGTACTTGGGTCAAGCTTCCATGAGGGTGACGCCATTAACATATCATCGAATTGTTGTGCTTTAGTTTCGTTTAATGATTGATTGTTGATTATATTATCGATTATTGTGTTCTCGGTTATATGTAATATTGTCTTATTGATCGATTTTTCGAGAAAGTACCGTCATTAATTATCGTATCGTCATTGATTATCATATCGTCATTATCGTCATTTATTATAGTATCGTCCTTATCGGCATTTATTATCGTATCGTCATTATCGTCATTTATATAGTATCGTCATTTATTACCATATCGTCATTTAATTATCTTACTGTTATTTCTGTGTCTTTTGGTTGTATCTTTCCGTACCTATTCTCTTGTAAACGTTATTAATTGATAGTCTGAGTTCCGGTTATTATTATTTTGTCAAGTCCCAGAAATAAGAATCCCCACGTGGAGAAATTAGTTGAGTAATAAAATACGATAATTGATCTCGACGGCTTGTTGAGCCACGTGTTTCTGGAAGAATCGATCTACTGGTTGTAGATCTGATATCGTGTTAATATTCCGATTAATCTAGTCTCTTTCCGATTAAAAGTAACTTTAAGACCTTAGTAAAACCTTGAGCTGGTATAATTATTATGTTTCGAATTATTATTTGTAATAGATTTTAGCGTCCCTTTCGTTAACTTGTTATTGTGTAAACGACGCCTGTATCTCGTGTAACGTTGCCTTTGGCGGCCTTTGTGCGAACTTATTTGAATTAGATTCCGACGCCTTGCCCTTGTCTAGGGAAATATTCTGTAATACCGACTTGTTCCTATAGTTACTAGAAGTCCCTAAATTATTGACTCTGGACTTTTGATCTCTCTACGTTATCGACCTATTGGTTATAAACTAATACCTTCCTATTATTTATTTCTACCGTACCATAAGATATTTGTTTCCTTTCTTGTTCTGTTATTTTATTTGTTCTACATTACCTATACCTTGTTTATATTATCTTGTGTCCTACCTTACCTTATGTTCTATATTGTCTAATGTCCTACTCTTTCGTTGGTGACCTAGTCAGTCAGCTGTTTCCGATTATTTTAGTTTAAGTTGTTTAACTTGCGTTAGTCCCGACCTAAGCGATCGGCTTTGATTGTTTAATTAGTTTATCGTGTGTTTGATTATTCGGATTAATTGTTGTTACCGATAATTTTAATAAAAGGGTTTCTTTGTGACTTGATCCATAAACCATAAAAATATATTAGTCTTCCCCTATATTATTTCGCCCCCATGTTCCCCTCACGCTGAGCTTACCATGTAATACCGTACTCGTTTCAATTACCTAACCTTTAGTTTTATTTCACTTATTACCTTTAATTAATTTCGTTCCGATTATTTTATTTAATTCATTTCGTTTATTATTATTATTATTATAATTATTATTATTCTTTCATTTTGAGTTATTGGAGTTTCGTTTCGTACCGCGGTACCTGAAGGTACCTGGCGCCCAACATACCGTAAATTCAGTTAGACGAAGCTAGATTATAAGAAGTAGTATTTGCTAGCCAAACTCTAATTGAAACATAACGTTGGAAGTGTCTTATTTTGTAGTCGCGTAGCTGCCCGGAATAAATCCCCCACCGTCGGCGGTGCCCGTCACAATATATATTTATTTGATACATTTTTTTCTTAAATTTAGATAATATAGACTCTACATTTTTAATAAATCAATATATATATATAATATACATATGAACGTGTATATGTTTATTTGCTACATTTTTTTCTTAAATTTAGATAATATAGGTTCTACATTTTTTAATGAATCAATATATATATTTATTCGGTACATTTTTTCTTAAATTTAGATAATATAGGTTCTACATTTTTAATAAATCAATATATATATATATATATATTAGGGTGTTCCACTTTTGCACTTTTTTTTGGGATTTTGCGGGGCACCCCTGAATATTGTTCCAAATCACGTAGAAAAAATCTGTGTAAAACATGAATCCAATCGGAAAATATTTAGAGGTCGCTACCGAATATTTTAGTATTTTTTTCGATTTTTTAAACATTTTCATGTAAAGCTTTACTCCCGATGCGTCGGGAGCTTCTAAACCTTGGTTGGATGACTTAGTCTTATTGCACGAGGTATTTCTTCTGTATTAATATTGTAGTAATGTAGTATGTTGTATGAGTACCACACTAAGAAAAAACCATAATTGACTCGATTAAATATTTTCGTCTACATATAGTCACAAATGAATATTTTAATTGATTCATCTCAATATGCTTGACGGTACAACTCAAAGTTGGTTGATTTTGGGTGACGTTCATTTGTACCGCAAATGATATTGAGATGAATCGATTGAACATTTATTTACAACTATAGGCAAAAGTATTTAGTCAAGAAAATTATTTTCTCAAAAATGAATTTCCGAAAAATCATTCTTTGTCTTCGGAACTATAACACATTTTTTTTTATTTTTGTTGCCATCTTCCACCAAATAAGAAACTGTCAACGAGAAATCTTTCTAATATTGAAAAAAAAAACCATAGGCATCATTTGGGATTTTTAAAAATTTACAAATGATAGAAAGAAAAAAAAAATGAGAAAAAGTCGTTTGTCGGAAAAGTTTTTGATCCAAGGAAAAAAATTATTTTTTCGGAACAATGGCTGAATAACTTTCAATCCCAATTTTGACAAGTATATTAACCCTTCAAGAGATTCGTTACGAATTCTGAATCACCCTGTATAACATACTACAATATCAATTGAAGAAATACCTCGTGCGGTAAGACTGAGTCGTATCACTAAGTTTAGAAGCTCCCGACGCAGCAGAAGTGAAGCTATACATGAAAAGCTTTATTAAATCGAGAAAATACTATAATATTCGGTAGCGACCTCTAAATATTTTCCGATTGGATTCATGATTTACACAGATTTTTTCTACGTGATTTGGAACAATGTTCAGGGGTGCCCCGCAGAATCAGAAAAAAAAGTTCAAAAGTGGACCACCCTAATATATATTGTGACGTTGCAGATTAGCTGCCGTCACTAGAGCCCTTCTGGCATATATTTTGTTCGTAATATCGAGAGAGAGAGAGAATATCGCCGTCTAGACCCTCGGGATACAAGTGACACACCTAATTTATAAGCAATAGAATTAGACTAATTTGAAGAATTTTTCTGTTAATGTACCGCGAGAGAAAGAGAGAGAGAGCAGATACAGAAGATGACGACTTCCGAACTTCCGCTACAAGAACTTCCGCTCCGGAGATGCTACCGACGGTATGCAGTCCAGTACGGCGCCGTGCTCAGGATAGTACCGCAACATCTACGGGGAGGGATGTAGGCCTTGGAGAATTATCGCTAGGGAGTGAACAGGGTCCCCATAAGACCTCCTGCCAGCCGATGCATCTTGTCACCCAGCATCTGACTGTTACGTCGAGTGCAGTCAGCTTATATCGCCCGATCCAGCAATCAGAAGACGACGTCACGCAGAGTCCATACCTGGACGAGTGACGTAACGTATCGCCAGAGGACATCCTACGTAAAGGTGGACGAGTATCGCGTCCTACGTGCTCTGTCAGGTCACGAAGAGGTGGTGACTCAGATGGGACACCTAGACCTGGCAGAAGTCTACAGTCGGTCATCTATCGCAGGGATTACCGCTGTGGAGGACATCCCGAGGGATTGATATCGCCTGGATCGGAAAAGCTGAACGAGAACCAAGGTCACACCCTCCCGCCAGCCATCTCGCAGCTGAGATACCGCAGAACGGTGGTTCTGTCGCTGTGAAGCGCGTGAAGTAACGCCTGACGCCCGGCAATAAGATTACGCTTCGTTCTGGTCAACTGACGAGTTGACTGTTCGAACGTTGTCGCTCGCAGGACCAATCAGACGATTAATTGGTCCTGATAGGTTCCCCACCTTGACCTACCTCACTGGGAGCCAGCTCGCCAAATTGTCTACGGAGAATCTTCACTTCTACGTCCCGCTTGTCGCCATAACGACGTGCTATAAACTCTCTCTCGCCTTAGTTAATAAATCCTAGTTTCCGCTTTAGAGCAATCAGTTAAGTTAAGTTAAAGTTAAGTTAGTGTGTGCCAAAAGAAGCTCACCACTAAGGTAAGGTCTTTATGATCAATAATTGCTAGAAACATCCACAAAAGCTACCGCTGAACTCTTATTTGATTTGAATTCAGTAAAAGCACTTCATAGTTGCCTTCAGCCATTTTGATTATCTTTACGCTTGGTTATATTTCGCTAATTAGTCTAATATCGCTGCTTAATTGGCTTATGATCTGCTAACGCTTATTTGATTGCTTATTCTGATCTGAATTCTCGCTTGGGAATATTCTGTACCTCATATTTCGCTATCTTTGATTTATTATAATATATTTGAGTAATACGTAGTATTATATCGCATGGTGTGTCACTTGTAATCCAACTCCCCGTGGGTTGGCTGACGTAGAAAGTCATAGTATTAAGTTGTTCTAAGTTGTTCTATTTCTAGTTCTATTTTATCCTATTTCTTTATTATCTTAGTATTTTAAGTATCTCTGCTATCTCTGAATATCTCTGCTATCTTTGAATATCTCTGCTATCTCTGAATATCTTTGCTATCTTTGAAAATCTGCGCTATCTTTGAATATCTTTGCTATCTTTGAATATCTTCGCTATCTTTGAATATCTTCGCTATCTTTGAATATCTTCGCTATCTTTGAATATCTTTGCTATCTCTGATTATCTTTGTTTTATTTGATTAATTTGCTATCTTGAGTCTTGTCTAATATCTAAGTAACTTTTTTATCTAATATCGATTAATAGCTCGTTTAATTACCGCCGTAGAGTCGCTATAAAAAGAGAATACATCTCAATTAATTAATTTGAGGCTGATTAAGCGAGGTATTATGGTCACCGGTATCTCCTAGAATTCATAAGTTCCCTTGTATTTGCGAATTTAGTCTACAGTATTTGTCGAGTCGTTCATATTAGTTATTGCGTTAATCATCTTTGAATAATTATTATAAATATCGCTAGCTCGCCGCTATTAGAAAATTTGCCGAGAGTATCGTATCGCTCGGTGATACGCAGCCTGAAAAGTAGAGTACCTTGCATTGTATCGCTTCTACGGCGTTAGCTAGCTAACCGGCGTGTTTATGTTTTTTATGTTACCGCTGAGACGCAATAAGACTCACTAATATTATATTCTTTGTTCCGCATTATTCCAACGCTGTCTATTTCTTGAATACTATTCTGTACTATTATTTTGAAAACTATCTCTGTGTAAACTGAATATCTGTCATTATCTTTGAACTCGGTCATTTGTGTTTGATCACTTTTATATTATAATTATCTACGGAACAATATACGGGATCGTTAGATTCCATTGAAGGAACTTTTATATCTGGTGTTCTATATTTTATTTGACTAATTGTTAAGGTGAATCCACCCACTCTACCCTTATCGCAGAAAATCTGAGTTAGCTGACGCTTTAAGGCCGTCGTTCCGGCAGTTTAGTAGTATCTTTGAATATCGCATTTGTTAGTAGATTTTTGTGAAAAACGACACTTCCGTGTCTGGCGCCCAACTCTCTATATCTTAGTCTTTTATTAAATTATCTTTATCAAGGAACGCCGTAGGGTGCGGAGTTAGAGCTCTGGAAAACTCCGTTACAATATATACAGGGTGTAAATCTTAACTCTGTACATACTTATAGGGTGTGTAGAGGCTGCCAATACAAGCATTTTGAGGTATGACACCCAAGGCCGGAAACTCATCCCAACGGCTGTGGAGGGCTTTGAAGGTTCTGGTACCGCGCGCTTTTCGTAGAGTAATGAATCAGATGTGATCATTTTCGACCCAACATTTTATTCAGCGGTAAACAACAGTACAAATGTTCTTGCGTGAAATCAACAAAACGATAAACTTGGCAATAAAAAAATTACAAAACAATTTCTGGTGATTATAAACAGAATTTGAAAAAGTTATGGAAAACGAAAAGCCCAAGTGTGCAAACCCCGAATTCGTTTTCCATAACTTTTTCAAATTCTGTTCATAAGCACCGGAAATTGTTTTGTTATTTTTTTAATGCAAATTTTATCGTTTTGTTGTTTGTTTGTTTTGTTCACGCAAGAACAATTATGTACTGTTCTCTACGGCTGAATAAAATGTTGGGTCGAAAGTGATCACATCTGATTCATTACACTACGATTAAGCGTGCGGTACCATATCCTTCAAAGCCCTCTATAGTGGTTAGGATGAGTTTCCGACCACGGGTGTCATACCTCAAAATACTTGTATTGGCAGCCCCTATACACCCTATAAGTATGTACAGAGTTAAGATTTACACCCTGTATATATCACATGTAAAAATTATAGCTACGGTTATTATTATTGAATTATATACTCTCTACATTTTTATTAAATCTATATTCGTGTAAAAAATTATACGTAAGGTTATTAATATTATTAAATCAACGGCCAGAGATAAATAGGGGGGAAGGTGATCGGGGGGACTCTGGGGGTGGGGACGGGGAGCGAGATAACGAGGCGGGGGATGGAGGTGGTGGTGATGGCGGACGATTTGGGACCACCTGGTCTTCCTCCTCTACTTCTTCTTCTTCTTCTTCTTCTTCTTCCTGAATGTTCAGACCGTCGTGCTCGTCCAAATTTAGCGGGTCTCTTTCCTCCTCCTCCTCCTCCTCCTCCTCCTCAGCGACGGTTGAAGAAATTTCTTCGCTCTGTACAGCCCCTGCAGCCTCCGCGGGGTTCGTCCCGTAGACGAAGGAATCGTTGATTTCCCACTGCCTATTGAGATGGGTGAGCATCTCATAATGTATATTATCGGTCTCGGCGACGAACCCCTCTGCGACATTGTTTGCTCGCAGGAATTGCAAGAGCGCCCTCGCGTTGGTGAGATACCTCTGTCTCATCTCCCCCCTCAGCCGCAGTACTCGAGCACGTCTTGCGATCCGTTCCATCTGAATTTTTTTTTTAAACATTTTTTTTGTTCAGAATCCTTCGGAATTAGAGGGTTGAACGAGGGAAAGAGTCGTAAAGACATACCTTTTCTGTTGTTGCTGTCGAGAAACACTTCTTCACCGGACTATCTGTTAGTTTGTAATGCGAGTCTCTCTATTCCCTTCATAAGGTTTTCGCTAGGACTAGTATGAAAAATGGTGTGTGTGTATGTGTGTGCGTGCGTGGGTGTGCATACATCGCGAATATGCAGGACACCTGGAGTGGCGTGATGTGCCATCAGCGTTTTACGAAAGGCGAGGGTGACCGCTGTCGGCGTACGACTTTATTGTTGAAATATTACGAAGACCGTGTTGACGATACCTGGAAGATAACGACGTCCGTTGCGCGTCGGATTACGTGGTTATAGAAAAATCATAGCTACAGTAATCCTCGCATGATCGGTATGAGGTTACATTTTCGCTGAAGCGCGCTGCGCGATGCTGCTGCGACTGTCACGCGATTGTCACGTGGTGATGCGTATTTTTGCTGAGGTGTGCAGAATGGTGGGGTGGGTAGGCCTCGGTGAAGACTAGATCGGGTGCGGAGCTTTCAGTTGCAACCGAACAGTCAAGAACAATGGCCACACCGAAAACAGGCTCGTTGAAAGAGGGGTGTAGTCGATTGGCTAAGACCTTTGACATAGCGCTGAAGAAATCCGAGCGTAGCCTGCTACTGTCGAGGACGTACGGGCTGAACGGTTCGTGGTCGAAAAAGGTGAACGTCGGGCTTCGTCTCCGGTTGGATGGGACTTTCGAGCCTGTGGTGAAATTCGTAAATAATTACTCGAGCGGTGTATCCCTCACCGCCGAAGCATGGGAAGATCTGACTGAAAAGCTCGAGGATATCGAAAAGTATTTCGAGAAAAGCGAGCGTCCCGCCGGTAGTCTGAGTTCGTTGCTGAGCGATACCATCTCGCTAGCCGGAGGGTGTTCCTTGCGTTTAACATCGGCTCACGGTTCGAAAGTAGTTGCATTCTATGCGAGCAATCCTGACGCTGCCGAAAGTCAGCAGGGGTACGAGAAGGAGGAGGAGGGCGATAACACTGGTGAACCTGGATGGAAGAAACGAAAAACCTATTCGCCGGTAATTGTGATGCAGAAGGTTACATTTGACGGTCTGCGCCATATCGCTTGCTGTATAGACGAGTATATCATTCAACTGAAGGATATGGTAGATAATGTCGACAAGTGCAAGGAGTTGCTGGTTCGTCACTTTGCCAGTATCGTGCGATCCAGAAAGATGACGGCCCCCACTCTGCAGCAGATCGGTGTCGTGGTGTGCGAGGAGGCTGAAGCAGCGAAGGATGCGCTCCACAGGGGCATGCTGGCTGCGGAATTTGGCAGTGACCATTTAAATGTTGTGTTTCACGAGTTGACCCGTTTGTTTTTACCTTACATCATAGCCGACATACGCCAGAGTGTTATAATTGATAAGTGAAGTGTGTGTGTGCATTATTACCGGCATATGTCGGCGCGGTTTCATTCTTAAGTGGGTATGTGTGAGAGAAATAAACTGTCAGTCCGCGTTGACCCTGGGGTTTCATCCCCGCACGATTCGAATCACGAGACTTGAGCAAGCCCAAACATCGGTCATCCGTGGTGTACCGAGACGATAAATCTTCCTGCTCTCCTCCGCGCGAGCTCAGTATAGGCGTCCCGACACTATCCTGGGGTATTCATTCATGAATATGTCAAGATAGTCTCAGGACACCTGTACTGGGTTGACGCGGAGGAAGGCTGGTTGGTTCATCGTTTCGATACGTTTCCGATGACCGATGCGAGGATATGCTCTAGTCACGTAATTGCGAATGGCGGGTGATGCGAGCCCATGGGCAGCGCGCTCTGTAGTTTAGTCTGTTCGATATAAGGGATGAATGTGAAAACTAGTCTTAATATGGACCGAAATAGATCCCAATAAGAGGTCACCACGATCTGCAGAATCGATGAATTAGGCTGCTGTCTTCCTCTTAATGTCGGTATGACTCTCCCGACGCTAGCCTGGGGTATTCATTCATGAATAGGTTAAGCTAGCGTCAGGAGGCTTGTAGCGGGATTGCGAGGAAGATCGCAGTTTCGTTTCATCGATTCTGTAGGCCTCGGATGACCTCTTATCGGGATCTGTTGCGGTCTTATATGAATGTGACCCGTATTTCGGATCGTGAGACTAGATAGTACCCAAGCATCGGTCGTCCAAGATCAACCGGGCGATAAATCCGGCTGTTATCTTCCTCATAAGGCTGGTATGATTCTCCCGACTCTATCCTGGGGTACTCATAGGTGTGAATACGTCAAGATATAGTCAGGAGGATTGTACCGGAATTACGAGGAAGATCGCGGCTTGATTAATCGATTCGGTAGGTCTCGAATGACCGATGCGGGGGTGCGATCTTGTCTCACGATCGCGAATGACGGGTCGGCGCGCTCTGTTGTACCAACGTTAAAAAAAAAAAAAAGATGCTTGTAAAAAACTAGATTTAATAAAATATGATTGTAAAAAAAAAAAGTAGATCTGATAAAATATGCTTGTAAAAAACTAGATTTGATAAAATGATAATAAACGAATATTTGAAAATAATTTGTGTCAATCCCTGCATATACCCTGTCATTTTCTATCAATTTCAGCTAGTATAGATATATATAGGATAAGAATTTATTATTTCAGAGCCGGCATAGTAGCCATCTTGGATTTTGAGAAAAAAAAATAGTAGCCATCTTGGATTTTGGAAACTAGTAGCCATCTTAGTTTTTGAAAAAAAGTAGCCATCTTAGTTTTTGAAAAGAATAGTAGCCATATTTGATTTTGGGAAAAAAATAGTCGCCATATTTGATTTTAGGAAAAATTAGTCGCCATATTGGATTTTGGGAAAACGGGCGCCATATTTGTTTATAATATTGCGTATGGGCGCCGCCATCTTGGATCGGACAGTCTGTTGTCTCTCATTGTTTTGACGCCAAACCCCCACTCCCGCCCGGTCACTGACCTCCGGCCAGGGTGACGTCATTTGTTATGACTCGCCATGGCTGGCATCTACTACTATTGGGGATTGCATTGAATGTCAGAAGCTCAATGAGTCCGAGAACATACGTCTTTGTTGGAGATAACTCGATAGGCGGAAAATATTGAGTCCTCAACACCGACGATTCTCCGGAGAGTGTCAACGTGAACGAATCAGCCATGACTAATATCACATCGGCGATTCGCATACATTTTATAGTTGTCCGCTGAGAAACTTGAGGCACAGGCGACCGCAAATTACCGTGTTATATTTTTGATATCTCTTATGATTATATTTTACGCTACCAACACCGAGATATTTCATTAGATCTCTAGGTGGTTGTAAATCGCCGAAACTATCGAAATATACCGCATCGTTGCCATTTTTCGTGTACGCAACCCAATGCGTCCCCGGACCATTTTTATCATCGAGATTGATAATTGCAGATTCACGCTTTCTAGGCCCTGAACTGGGTAAATCATTTCGCATGAAAACACCCCGGAAATGTGGAATTTTCATAGCTTTCGCATAGTCGACCAAATCGGTATCTGTGAGGGCTCGATGTGGTAGCTTTATCAGTTTTTTGCAGGCTTCAAATACAGTCCCATACCCTTCTTATATGGTTTCAGGTATAAGCCCTTCCCCAACGCAATCGCCTCCATCGTCGCATTGTGACGCTTGGATTCTTGTAATTGATGTTTGTTTGCTTTAGCTTCATTAACAACCTTTGCTATACCTGCAGCGCCACCGGCTAAAGCACCTGTGGCACTAAGGGCCGCAAATAATGGGATGAGAAACAGTAGTAAACCACCAATTTTCCGGGGGACAGATAAAATACGAGGCACGCGCACTTTCCCTTTAGACACGGCCGAACGAGCACCCGCCAAAGCTGACTCAATAGCTTTAGGACCCGACTTCATGGATTTCTTTGCCGCTTGTATAATAAATTTCAAAGTTTTTTTTTTGTTTTTGGGGGGTGCTCGCATCTTGACCTTCCGCATACCCATCCCTAGTTTGGATTTTGCTTTCATGGTGTTGGTGACCACCCAGGCGACAGCTTTCTCAGCTGTACCTGCGTCTTTAGCCAAAACCCGATTCCAAGCCCTCTCGGCAAGCACTTTATCAGCCTTATGACGCTCTGCAATATTATCGTGATTCTGGGAGTATGCGATATCGTGCTGCTTGCATGCAGCATCTAGAGCATTGACACCTTGGTCACCGCGAGCTAACCTCTTTGCCAATTTCGTACCAGGTCCGCAGTACTGATAACCGGGAACATGCAATTCAACGGGGAGATTGTTGATGATTTTATTTATTAATCCACAACCACTTCTTTGTCTACGTGTGTATCCAACCATAGTTGACCATGAACTAACACGAATTCTATAAAAGCATGTATTTTATACGTGAATATATTAGTTCTCATTGCGACGTTTGCCGAGCATCATGAAATTTCAAGATCAAACGATTAAACTACCCATCGTCAATTTTGATAATTTGGTCGAACGAAAAAAGAAGAAAGGGAAACGGCAATGGACCCTACTACCAAATAGTGTGAGGGCTGTCTTTTGCGGGCCTTCGAATTGCGGTAAAACTAATGCCCTTCTCACGCTAGTGACCCATGCGAATGGTCTACGATTTGAGAATGTGTACGTCTATTCAAAATCCCTCAATCAGCCAAAGTATGAGTTCTTGAAGAGGTTGTTGGAACCGGTGAAGGGGCTGGGTTATTTCCCGTTTGATGAGCACAAGGAGGTAGTGGCACCGAAAGATGCACATCCCAACTCTATTATGATTTTCGATGACGTGGCCTGTGAGAAGCAAGATAATATCAGAGCCTATTTCTGTATGGGGCGGCACAGGGATGTCGATAGTTTTTATCTTTGTCAAACGTATGCCCGAATTCCGAAACATTTGGTGCGTGATAATGCAAACTTGTTGGTTCTTTTTCGTCAAGATGAAATGAATTTGAAACACATCCATGCCGATCATGTGAACACTGATATGACCTATCAGCAATTTGAAGATTTGTGCTTGGCGTGTTGGAATGACGGTAGATATAGTTTTGTGACCATCGACAAAGATAGCGAGATTAGCGCTGGACGATATAGAAGAGGCTTTGACTGCTTTATAAGCCTGAATCACGAATAAACCACATACAGTCACAACACATCGATCAAACTAGCAGCATGGAGAGCTCCAAGATACGTAAGCAAAACGATGTGTTGCGGGAAATAGCGAGAGCCAGCGATATCATTCGACGTAAACATGAAATGATAAAAATGGGGAAAGACACCAGCGAGCGGGCTATTAGTGAAATCTTCAAACCACTGGCCACACCGCTGCATAAATTGGTAGATTCATCGAAGCAGCAGCAGCGGCTACTAATGAAGCGAGAAATAAAAACGGAGCCGGGTTCAGTCAAGACAGAGAAGGTAGAGCCGGGTTCGTTCAAGACAGAGAAGGCAGAGCCGGGTTTGGTCAAGACGGAGAAGACGGAATATTTTGTGGAACCAAAAGATTATGAGGATGCCGGTGATGATGATGATGATGAGGATGATGATAATGATGCAAATAAAAGTGCGATTGAGGAGAGCTTGGCAACTAACATTGCTAGTGGGGACAATGCTACAACTGTCACCACCATGGATGATACGGATGATGAAGATGATGATAACAATCTGGATCACACGTTAACCGCGTCTACAAGCACACCGATGTTGAAAAAAGAAGTTAAGACGACGCGCTATTTAAACATGTTTGCCTCTGAAAAAGATCGCAAGAAATTGGATCAGAAATTTGTAGTTCGAAAATTAGCTGGCGGATTGAAGATTGGTGATTCGGATATCGCATTTGATGATAATCAGATATATGTAGGTGATAAGAGTTATGATAATACACCAGGATTGCTTGAACTGTTATTCAAAAAGTTACCCGATCACGCCAAGGTGAATAAAAGCGATAGATTGAATTATATCAAAATCGTGAAAAAAACGAATGCTTATCGGAAATATTACAAAGCTGAGACAAGTCCTCATCATGATAGGGAAAAGTATTCAAAGTATAGAGATTTTATTGCCCCATACATCGACCTGCCGGTGAAAAAATCCGGTGAAGGTTTATTACCCACCCATAAAATCGCGCGGGGGCAAAGCATGGATTATGTTTATTGGGATAATCCTAATGAGCTCGTTGATCGTCTCCGGTTACTCACGGCATCTCAAGCAGCTGGTAATACTAGCCATACCAATGAAATTTCCTCCATTATTGAAGAGCTACGTGAGGCGGGAATCATTTATTAGCATGAGATTGATCATGAAATAATCATTCAGTCACAGATCGTTGAACAATGAGCATAGACATATTCGGACGACCGTTGGCTAGAAACAGCTACGAAAAAGTTGTTATCCGGGGTTCTCCAGGTGTTGGATTCAAATTCACCCCTGATAAGCAGTACGATCTAGACGGCAAACGATTATGTAATATTGCGGATCCGCAGGAGCCGAACGACGCTGTTTCTCTGAAAAGTCTTGAAGATATTACACAGTGAGCGTTGAGTGTTCTCGAACATTCTATGGAAAAAACATTTGCAAACTCTACGCTACAAGCACTTCACAAGTTTGAATCTCAACTTAATGCACGCCTTGATCGAGAGCATACCAACAATTTGAGCGGGAATCAACACATTCAGACTCTCATTCTAAAAGAGATTGACACTCTGACAGCGGAAAAGGAACTTCTGAAGATTCGATTAGCCGCCGTAGGATCTAATCTTGCAAAACTCTACCACAACGGGCTAATCCATAATATTCACCCTGAATCAAGCTAGATCGATCGATAATGGGCATAGACATATTCGGTCGTTGGTTGGCTAGCAGAAAAATCAAAAGTGTGAGTAGTCGTGGACCGCCCGGTGTTGGATTCAAAACAACCATCGATAACCAGTACGACATAGACAATAAACGATTGTGTAATATCGCACATCCGCAGGAGCCAACCGACGCCGTTTCTCTGCAAAGTCTTGGGGATATTACACAGCGATTATATATTGGTCTTCAGCGTACTATAAAGGAAGCATTCGAGCAATCCATGCAACAGGCGCTCGCAGCTCTTGAATCTGAGCTTAATGCTCGGATTGCACAAGAACACAGCGAAAGTTTTGAAGAAGATCAGCGTATTTGGATCCAGGCAAAAGAAAGGATTGCGGCACTGAAGGGGGAAAGTGAATCTTTGGAAAAACGGTTAGCGATAGTGGAGAATTGTGCTGAAATACTTAGCCGGCATTACATCCTCGGAATTCCGATTCCACCCGAATTTTTAGACAACGAATACATTAAAAATTGGTTGAAGACGCATGAACATGAAGTCGGTAATAGCGAGCGAACTTCATAGACCCGCCCGACGTAATTATCCTCGGCGTTATGTCGATATACGCGGTCTGGATGAGACCTGGCAGGCCGATCTTGTCGATATGTCTGCATACTCATCCGTCAACAAGGGCTCAAAATTTTTGTTCACAGTGATTGATATATTTTCAAAATTCGCGTGGGCCGTGCCGATCAAGAGTAAAAATGCCAAAGATGTAACAGCTGCAATGAAATCTGTGCTAACTCTGGGTCGCATACCGAAACATCTACACGTCGATCAGGGCAAGGAATTTTACAACAAAGAATTTAAAACTCTCATGAGACATTATGGGATCAACATGTACTCGACATTTAGCAACTTGAAGGCATCGATATGCGAACGCTTCAATCGTACACTGAAAAATAAAATGTGGAAGCAGTTCACACTTCAAGGTTCTTATAAGTGGACTAGCATTCTACCAGATTTAATTGCATCGTACAACAATACCAAACATCGCACGATTGGAATGAAGCCGAAAGATGTGACTACGACTAATGAAAAACAACTGTATCGAAGTGTGTATAAACCGCGTCAAATAAAAAGAAGCAAACGAAAACGTAAATTTAAGGTTGGCGATAAAGTTAGAATTAGCAAATATAAAAATGTGTTCGAAAAGGGTTATACGCCGAATTGGACAACAGAAATATTTACGATTCATGATGTGAAAAATACCAACCCTCCAACTTACAAACTCACCGACTACCTGAATCAGCCCATTGAAGGCGGATTTTATGAGGAGGAGCTCAGCAGGGTGCAATATCCCGATGGCTATCTTGTAGAAAAGGTCTTGCGGAGGCGTGGTGATCAACTCTATGTAAAATGGTTGGGATTCGACGGTTCACATAATAGTTGGATAAATAAATCGGATTTATTTATTTATTTATTTATTTATTTTTTTTATTTTTTTTATTTTCTCACATTTACGTGTAAAGTAAATGGGGAATTATTTGAGAAAATGTGAGAAAATGTGAGAAAATGTGAGAAAATGTGAGAAATTTACAAGTTTGCAAGATCTTGGTAACCCCAGGACAAAGTATCAGTTTTACCAGGTATTAATTTTCGCTTATCGTCACACCAGCTTAGAGCTAACTTATTCTGTATGATAGTACTAACTTTATGTCGACCACTTTTTATCATACACTGTTTCCTATCTAAATTTTGATAACCAATAAGGCATCGTTTGTAATCATCAAACGTGATAGATTTTAATGTCGAGCCTTTTACACCCTTTGCACGTTTCTTATCAGTATCGCCACAAGTTCTGAATGAATAGAGTTTTGCGCGCAATCCGATAAATTCACTCATGATTTTTCCATTATTCTCATCCTTCATCAGACCAAGGCGTTTTTTATTCAACAAGGGGATGTTATCGGTATTATCAGGTGGATAGTCTGATGTATCGAACATTGTCGCAACATCACGCTTGATGATTTCATAGATATTTGGAACAGTAAATTGATATATCAGACTATCTGTATCGGTATACATTAATTTTGATTCGGTACTTGAAAAATTATTTTTTACATAATCATAGTGGAAGTTGTATAGAAATATTTTCGAAAGATCGAGAATAGCAGCGCCAATGTAGATAGGTTTGTTAAAATATACCCTGGTTCGACTTAGCTCAATAATTACTATATCTTCATCAAATATGGTGCAGCTACGATGTTGGCCGTGCAATAAGAGCACGTGCACCGCCCCTGCCCTCCCATTTCGTGATTAGTTTCACGGTCTTATGGTTACGCACATTCTCCATGGTCTTGCCGAATACAGCGTTGTTCATAAGCTTATAGAAATTCTTCTCAAATTCATTTTTCGATTGCTTTCGCATATTTGTATTGAGATCGATGTATGATTTTAACCATGGTGATTGTGCGAACTTTAGAATTCTATGCACTTTTACCAGCTTCAAACCAAATTTGATGCATTGTTTCAAATTACGATAGTGCAGAACATATTTTTCCTTGGGTAGAAGCGTTGTAGCAAGTTTTCTAATTTTACTACCCGGCGGTATAAAATGCTCGGGGCAGAGAGGTAGGTCGGCATGCTGTTTATGGAGCTCTACGGGATAATCTAAATCCACCTCTAGAATATAACCGATTGGTGCGTCATCCGGATGGGACATCACATCAATGGCATCATTTTCCCACTCGAACGACCCACTCGGCAAATGCTCACTCATAGCTGCACCATAAAGATTATTTACATCGAAATACATTAAATATGATTCCGCTTTGCTTGGATCAAAATCTTCACCCATAAATCGATTATTTGCTCGGGCATAGCGATTGGAGCACTGTGCCACACCACCCCTTATACTTTTCTCGATGAACAATATCATTTCCGGATCGTCTAGAAGTTGGAGATTAATTTTCGTTTGCTTTAACATTGCATCAAAAGCAAGCCCCGGTGCTGTGTAATAATGCAGAGGATCCAAGTTGTATGTTTTAAAGCAGCTATCGCGGAAATTTTGAAATATATCGGCTAATAAAAGTACATCGGTTTTCAGGTATAAATCGGAATATTCGCCCAGAGTTTTCAGACCAAACTTGGTCCAAACATTTTTCGCATGTTCATAATCTTCATTGGAAATATGGGAATCGCTTAGTCTCGAATAAAAATATTTTTCAATGGGTAATTCCGGCTCGTCAAGTTTTTCCCAAGAATCGATGTATTCGTAGGGGAATACACCTTTGCGAATCATCAACTCGAATTTTCCCTGATCAATGTAAAATTTTCGAGTTATTTTTTTATCCGCATCGCACACGTATGATGCCAATTTGTCAATGCTGCTAGCCATAAATCGAATCTATAAATCTCAAGCTCATCATGGTGCCGTCAACCCTCTTAGTAAATGATATATACTTTTCCTTATTAATAGGCAATAGCGTGATTTCACCCGAAAAATTTGAGGCTAAAGATTTAATTAAGAAATGCGAATCATAGCCCGACAAGTTATGAAACACCACCGGAATCGCGTGTTTCTCACTGAAATTCAAGTTACACCGATTATGGGCGGGGCCGCGATATTTACCCGTGAAATGACAGTGATCGTAACATTTTTTTTCTTCCGGTGAAAATCGCTTCTCACAAATGTAGCAATTTTTTGCACGCATATGACGATCGCGTTGTGTCTGATTCAGAGATTCCATTGGAATTATATTTTTTATGCGCGACTCTACTTCAATTGATAATTCGCGAAGCTGCTCGATGAACCATTCAACACAATTAGGTCCGCGTTTGTTCACATATCTCGATAATGTCTCATCATATGAGCAATGTACATAATAGGCGACACTATGCGGAATATGCTCTTGAGATTCATTTGCAACCGGTTTCAATATACACTCGAGATCCGCGTAAACCACGAATGGCACAGTTCCCTTATTCTGAAAATTAGAAAATTCCAATTTTTTTTTCTCTGGAAATTCCATTCGGATGCTATTCATTCGCATGCAAGCTTGCCTGTGACTATCATACGCGCTGTGTACGCTAAAGTGACACAAGCATCTATTACACAAAAATTGTTCACCATCATGGTTCGATAATTGTTTGCTAACCAAACGTGAAAGATTCCTAATCCAAGCAAAGTGAAATCTGGCTTTGAAGTTATTCAAGTTAGCATCTTCACCATCATCATCATGATCATTATCATCGCCATCTATTTCAATGTTACACTCAATCATAAGTAGGTGAATTGTCTTTTTATCGAGATTTGTTGAATTTTTACTGAGATAAAGAGGCGTGATAATGCTCTTTTTTGATTTTGAATTTGAGGAAGTTTCTTTTTCAATTCCGTATACATTGATTCTTAAATTATTCGCTCTTTCAAGTTTTTCTACGCTACGCAGGGTTGCGGGGAATTTTATACCTGTACAATCTAGCTCTGAGATGTATCGTCGATAGCTGTGTGTTCTGGTTGCGTTGACGTGTACGGGGTGGAGTGCTGCGGCAACAGACCACAGCAAACATCGATCATCGTCGTTCTGCACGTTGACCACCGCTTTCTGTCGCTGAATATCCTCGGGTAGTTGTGTGAATGTGGAGAGTCCACCACGAAGAGGCTCATATCGGTTGATGCAGATCACAGCATTTATGATCTCAATCATACTCCAACCAGAGTCTCGTTGCTCGAAATCCTCCACCATGGTTAGCAGTGGATTCGTTACATTATCGTTGAACCAGGTGTCCAGGTCTGTCGATGGAAGAATTGCAGTGTTGCGTGTATTGAAGTTCTTTACTTCCAGACTGATCTCATCGCTTTTTATGTTTTCGAATTTACACGAAACACCCACATTCACCTTAATACTTCCTTCTTTGCGTAGCGCATTTTTCAAACGCTCCATCGTTACCACCCCAGCGTCAGTCAAAAATCTTACCAAATCTTTATGTCGAAGATTCGTTACGGCTCCGGTGCGTATGCGACACTTGAAGGCACTCTCCATATCATGCCATCGAACACGATTATGAATATCATCACCAATATTACCTCCAACAATAGTCGTACGATGTCGGTCAAATTTCACCGCCCACGAATGGAGGAGTGAAATTATATGCTGTAGCCGTTGCTTTTCACTCACACTTGGTTTAGATTGCGTCAAAATATTGTTCAAGGATCGAATATTTTCAAGCGCAATGTCACGCCAGTGAATAAAAATATCTTTATTCGCCTGTTCTGATGGTAGTGTACACAGTAACTTGTATGCATCTTCCATCATCTCAACGAGATTCATATACATAGCGTTGTCCATTTTTTCTTCGTAGAATTTCACAGTCAAACTGGTACTAGACGATTGCTCACACCCGCCTTAGGGTTGGGGTTTATATGCACACGCCCCACCCCTCCTCCTCCACCGTTCAAATATTATGAAAATTCAAGCGTTTCCAACCATCGGTCAGGGGTTTTGTACCTGGGAGGGTTCGCATCTTTGGCACCTCCATACGAAAAAAATATTTTCCGAGTTTCCCATTGATCAGCCCCTCCAATATTGGGGGCGTATTTCGGGTTTCTAGTTGGGTATAAAAGTGCGAGTTCGCATTGAGTTTACACAATCCACAGCCAGTCCAAGGAAGAAACATTATATAGAAAACTCAAGCACCAAATCGGAAGCAAGAGGTAAGTATCGTTATTCTTCGATATCATAGTTTTCATGATGGGTATAGTTTGTAATTGATATTTCATATTGCAGAAATGGATGATCAAATCTTCGATGACGAGTTCTGGCAAGGGTGGGAAGACGATGGCAGAGATGATGGCTATGAGACTTTAGACGAAGGGGTGCGCTGGGTGCAGATTTATTATGACGATGGTTTCCCGATGTGGATAGAGATAAAGGCGCTGGAGGAACTTGCGGATGAGCCGGAGGAGGAGGATTGGGGGGTGGAGGCTGATCGTAAGGAGGAGGAGAGGAGGAAGGGGGAGGAGGAGAAGAAAAGGGTGGAGGTGAATGAGGAGCAGGAGGGGTGGAGAATAGGGCGAAGTAGGATAGTACTTTTCTATTACAAGTTTCTTAGTTACCTTAAGAAAATTGTGACCTTACAATATTAAGAATTATAGTTTAAGTTAGTTTTAAGTAGTTTGTAGGAAAAAATGTTACTTAAAAATAGGTTAGACTTAAGAAACACTAAAATAAAAACACAAATATTATCAGGGGCCGAAACCAAAAATTCTGAATGATATTTATTACTCGATCCTTTGGGGGCTTGCCGGTTTTTATGAGCCGAGGTGGTGTCTTTGAGAGCTGTTCTCTTATTGGTTGAGTTTGATTTTATTTTGGGGATGGTATGCAGCAAATAGGGTGCAACCTAACCTCTGGGAGGTTAGTCTAAGACGAAAAAGACAACTTTCAGTCTGAAAAGATCGGTGAATAGTGCAAGTTCATAGAATCGAAGGAAAATCCCTGAACGTGATGGCTGGTAATCGTGCAAGCATATACTATTGTAAGTAGAGCCTGATGTCTTCATATGATATTATTTTACAATTGCTAAGTTAATATTGTGTTCTATTCAAGACGTTTCCTCACGATACAATTGGGCAACCCCTGTGGAGTGGGGTAATGATTCTCATCTTGGTGCATTGATTAATACACAACTAGAACCATATGTAATCAGACGACGTGTGGATCGTGCCTTAATAACAATTAATGGTATCCAGGCTGGCCTCCGAATAGACAACAATATTCGCTGTTGGTGGTTTAGGAGGGTGGATCATTATCAGGCTTACCCTAATCCTGAAGATTATGCAATCGCCAATGTTCTTCGGCATCGAATAGACGAGATGATGGGGAAAGATATCGATGTGATGGCTCATAATTCCGCAAACATGCGCAATCGTAAGTAGAGCCCGATGTCTGGATACAATATTGTTATTTTAGAATTGCTAAGTTGATTATGTATTTGTTCAAGGAATTCACGCACGATATGATTGGGCGACTCCTGTGGAATGGGGTAATGCTCCTAATCTTGATGACTTGGTTGATCCACAGCTGAAGCCATATGTAACCAGGCGTTGTATGAGTGGTGCCGTGTTAACAATTAATGGTGTCCAGGCAAAGCTTCAGATAGACCACGATATTCGCTGTTGGTGGTTTAAGAAGGCGCATGATGAACATTATTACCCGAATTCCGAAGATTATGCAGTCTCTATGGTTCTTCGGGATCGAATAGACGAAAGACTGGATAGCGGTAGCGAGGGCGAATATGATCAAGATATACAGAATGCGTCTGAAGAAGAATAGTGTGTATGATTTATCATTGAGGAATCATTATGACACATCTAAGCTCACTTTTTCTATTTTCAGATCCCATTCTCATAGGGAATGATGATGAATACAGATGAGGGATAAATGTTACGGCCATTATTATTATTATTATTATTATTATTATTATTATTGAAATTGTTGTATTTTAGAATAGGTTAGACTTGAGACATAACAAATAAACGCATATATTATCAGATGATTCGCGTCATTGATTGCATATATATATAACACCCTGTCACTCTTCAAGCATTTTCAGCTAGTATAATTCGTATATATAAGCTAAGAATTAGATATTTCAGCCATCTTGGATCGATTGTCGGTAAGAAAAAAAAAAAAGATCGGTAATCGTTACCATAATTCGAAAGCGAATCGTTAGTGGCGCCATCGCAAGACGGAAAATTGCGGGAAAATTGCAGCCATCGGACTATCGGTAACCAAAGATCGGATCGTTACCATCGGACTATCGGTAACAATCGGTAGTGGCGCCATCGCACAACGGCGAATTGCAGCCAGCCGATTGTCGGTAACAATGATCGACGATCGTTACCATCCGACTGTCGGTAACTTACCCACGCGGTCAGTAGGTTACCGACTGCCTGATGGCCGGTAAAGAAGGCTGGATCCAGAACTGTCATATCTATACTACTAACGTATTTAACTAAAAGCTCTCCGCTTTCTACTTTTTCTCTGATATAGTGGTACTTAATGTCTATATGCTTGGTGAGTTTGTGAAACTCAGGATTTTTTGAAAGCTTAATCGCGCTCTGGTTGTCCACAAGCAGTTCACACATAGCATCAGACTCATACCCAAAATCTTTTAACAATCTTTTCAACCACACACATTCCTTGGCAGCCGTCGCAGCCGCGACATACTATGCCTCCGTGGTGCTCAACGTCACCATCTTCTGTCTCTGGGATGACCAAGTTATCGGGCCACCTGCTAGTGTAAAAACGTAGCCAGTGGTTGATCTTCTGGTACACTGATCACTCGTATAATCTGAATCTGAATATTCAGTGCAAAACTTATCAAACGTAGAACTTTCCATTTGATATACTATTTCTAAATCTGTTGTGCCTATCAGATAGCGTATGATTCTTTTGACCGCTTGTCAACGGCTCTCGCTATGGTTATTTAAAAACCTGCTTACTAAATTTACTGCAAAAGAAATATCTGGCCTAGACACAGTAGACAAAAATAATAGTGAGCCTACGGCTTCTCTAAAAGGTACATTTGTTATTGCTATTTCATTATCACTGACAGGCTGCAAGACTGCATGAGGGTCTGCAGGTATGTCTATCGCTCTTCCTTCTGTCATTCTATACTTTCTTATTATCTGTTCTGTGTAGGATTTTTGGTGTATAAACATTCGTCTATTTTTCCTGTCTCTCTTAATCTGAAGACCTACGAACGTTTCTACACTTCCTACTGTTATCTCAAAGAATCCTCTTAACGCTTCTATTATCTTATCAAGTACGATATGACTCTTAGCCGCTATGTCTTTTCATTGTCTATTTCACTGATGAAAATACACTTGTCCGCATCACTTTCCTTAAAGTTAAATTGCACTAGGAATGACTTAAACTCGCGATTCCAGCACCTGGACGCTTGTTTCAAACCATACAGAGCCTTTACAAGTTTACAAACGCTAGGCCTGTGTTCATTCTGCACACTTAATCCTTCAGGGATTTCCATATACAGGGTGTCCCAGAACTAAGTGCAATAAATGATAGGGGTAATAGAGGGGGCCGAGCTGAGTAAATGGACCCAAAGAAAATGTGGTCTCCGAGTCCGCGTTCGCGAGATACGAGCAGTTAAAAAAAACGCGTTGGGCGCCGAAATGTAGGCAACCGCGGACACAGCAGGCAGCGTTAGCAGTCTTTTTGATAAGCGCGATCTTTCTGATGCGAGTCGTAACACTTTTGAATTCGAAAATTTCAACTGTGCTGCGCAGGATTTCGTGAATCCAGAGTCGGCGCCATATGGCCCGAGTTCTCTGACGTCACGCGTCGCAATCGTCTGCTGCGTGTCAGAGAGCTCTAGCGGCTGAGTACGGAATTATTGGATTCCGAATCCCTTCCCCTCCTAGCCGTAGAGCGACCAGCTGTCAGTCGGAGACTAGAGACCTCGCGTAGAGCGTGAGGTACTCGAAATCGACTTGACAGCCGGATCTCCAGCTGGTAGTAGCGAGGAAGGCGAGCCACCGAATTAACCTGTGATAATTGTCAACCGTACCTTTTTCTAGCTTTCTTATTATTAGTTTAATTCCTAGTTATTAACTTAGAGTCAATATTATTACTGTTGTTTTGAGATATTTAGAGTAGAGTCCTTTTTCACCTATTTGCTATAGTAGAGTCCTTTATTTATTTTATTTCTTTCGTCTAGCCTAGTCTTTTCTTTAATTTAATAGTTCTGACATAAAGTAGCGGTGAGCAAGCCGAAGCCAGATGACAGGCTGTACAAATTAGTGTCATCTTTTCTTTTTTTCTTTTTAATCAATAAATAATCAGTTCAAATATATTTCTAGTGTGTTGGTATTTTTATTTCTCGCCCCCACGAATATCCCTCTACCGACAGGCTAGCTGTGACGAGAGAGAGCGAGAGAGAGGACTTCTCTCAGAAGTCTGGCGCCCAACATCTACGTTGCTAGTCGGAGGAGGTTCAGCGGTGGTGTTCCAATTTTTTTTTGATAATAGATCGTAGTTCCTGCGGGTAATACCCGAACTCGTAGGAATCGCTGTTACAGTACATATAACACATCACGTATAGATCCCCGTTCCCATACGCCGTTTGCGAGTTTTTCAATATGGACGGTGCCCTTGCCTTGCACTTCACATGTCCCGTCATCTCACAGGTAAACTAGTTCGTTTGTGCTCGGCTGGAAGTCGGTCAACCAATCTCTGAGGAAAGTGATATGTCTGGACGCCCCGCTGTCGGTAATCCAGATTTCCTTAGCATCCTGACTCAAGAGGTATTTTACCTGTTGGTTTGTCGGTAATTTATCATAGTTGCCTTCTCTTGTGACACTGTTTTCACTCTCGGTGGCACTGGCATTGTTTGTAACGATGAATGCGCACGCACCTGAGCTCGCACTACCTTCACTATTTCCGCCGACACTTGGACTTCCGTTCTTTTCGTCACGTTTCTTCTGTCTGCAAAGCCTTTTTATGTGTCCCTTTTTTCCACAGTAAGAACACTCAGGAATAGGACGTCTCACTCCACTGTTGGAATGTTGTTCCTTTCTACCGATGTCGTTTGGCACCTTCTTCTTTCCTCTTAGCGTTGTGGCGGCCAAAACGTTTGAAATTGCCCATCGTTAGACAGTCGTCCTTCCTCTTTTATTAGGCGTTCTTGTAAACTCTGTATTGTCTGCTTATTCGGCGCGAAGCTGTCCCACGCTGTGATCAAAGCGTTGTATTTATTTGGTAGGTTTCCTAGGATTTTCGCCATTACGGCTGAGTCTGACTGTTTTTCATCTAGGTCGCTAAGCTGTTGCGCCATGCTTTGGATTTTTGCCACGTGCTGAACAACAGAGTCGTTATCCACCATCTTGTATGCGTGAAATTTTTGTAAAAGTAGCAGTTCGTTGGATGCTGTTTTCAGTTCGTGGATCGAACTAAGTTGATCCCACATCCCTTTCGCGCTAACACATGTGGCTAAATATGATAGCTGCGAGTAGTCCATTGCGGTGGAGATTAGGAACATGGCCTTTGCGTTGTCCTTTACCTATGTTTTTCTCGTTGCCGCAGCCGCTGCTCCGTCGCCGGGATGTACTCGATCCCCGTTGACGACATCGTAGATATCCTGGGGCACGAGTAGTGACACCATCTGAAATTTCCACAATCGGAAATTTGTTCCGTCGAATTTTGTCATTGACCGCGCCGTGTGGTCCTCCGACATTTTTCTCACTGTCTTTTCAATACGGACACACTAACCGATTCACTTCTTCCGCGCGAATTAATAACCCGATTGTTAAACACTTCTAGACGTCTCTCTGCAATTCTCACTGGGCCCATAACCTGTTGGACAGTGGATTTAGATTGTCTAGGTTTCTAAATAAATACAGGGTAACTTTTATTATAAAGGATAACTGTACTTTTATTAAATGTTGTAAATGTTTCACAGTGAGAGTACTTGCTTATATTTAATCTTATATATTCGACGTTTCTTACGATACTGAGAATAGGACAAAAGGTCGCATTGTTTTCGTTTCGCCAATACGGGATGTTTACGCATGCGTTACAATCTATACTAACTATTTGCCTGCTCTATGAGGTGTCGCTACCTATCCTATTTGATATTCAAACCTTTTGGTCAACACACCCTCACTCGGCAGTGAGGAAGAGGAGGCAAGAATCCTTCCACACAGCTGATTTGACAAAAACAAGGCCACTCCACCGCCGTGACGCCCTCGTCGGTCAATACGAAGGACGTTGAATGAAGGAAGCGCAATTTGCTCATCCGTGACACTACCATCCAGCCAGGTTTCCGTAACAGCGACCAAATGATACGGATTAAGCCTAAAGAATTCCCTGAAATCGTCGATGTGGGCAAGGAGGGACTGCGCGTTGAGACCACAGGCATTAACAGTAGCGTCGCAAGCCAGGTGCTGCAGGGGTTGCACAGCTGAGGACAGCAGGACTGATTGGCGTTAAAACGAGAGCTTCGTCAAGTCCGTGGATGGCAGCACTGTGATGGGCTTCGTAGCATCATTCTTTCTGACGTGCACGGCTCCGTTAGAGATCCAGACAGCCTTCGGACGAAGAGACGGGAACGTTTTGAGGACCTTGGTGCGTAGCTGTTGCAGCTGCGGCGGGTGTCTATGATTAATATTTACAACGCTGTCGGGATACCGCTCATCAACGGAACTAGCTCTCATTTCTGGCTTAGACTTCTTAGCCGCAATGAGTTTATCGCACTTTGCCTTCGACGACAGCTCTAGCAGGATCGCCCTAGATCTCGGCCTACCACCATCTGATGTCATTGATGCCCTCTTGCTGGTCACAGGCTTTTTACCCATACGCTCAGCCTTAACAATCTCATCTGGGGAGAGGGTCAGCTCAAGTGCATCGACCAACCTCGACACCAGCTCAGTCACGTTTTCATTCTCGTTAGCACTACATTCCGGCCGCGGCACCCCAGTAACGACCAGCTGATTGGCCACATCACGACATGCACGACAGGAGAGAGAGAGAGTAAGAGTAAGAGTAAGAGTAAGCTTTATTTGGCGCTCTGGGACAAGTCCCCTCAAGCGCATTACCGAGAGAGAGAGAGAGATGGAGAAGCGTATTTATTATGCCCTGGTATGTAAATATACCCTAAGGGCAAACCAAAGATTGCACTTACAGTGTACATGAGTATTACTATAATAACAATTTCTACTTAATAATTTAGATACAGTTTAATATTTAAAATCAGTTCTTTTCCTAAAATATATCATTTTTCCTGGCAACATTTGTATTTGATACATTTGAGTATACATTGCATTTCCATTCTTATATGTCTACATTATATCTATATATTTGTACTTTTGTTTTATTTCATTTTCATTAATTTATTAGTTTTTTTTTTTTTTTCTTTCTTAGCTTCTAGTTTAACATTAGTTACCTTATTGGGTTAGTTCATTCCCTTGTTTTTCCAAAAGGTGCTTGAAAAGTCTTGCAGAGAAAACTTCAGAACTGTCTAGGCAGCGAATTTCCAGCGGGATTGAATTCCACGCATAGGCAGCTGATACTTTGAATGATCCCCGACCAGAATTAGTGCGATGATTGTCAATCTTAAGGTCTAGTGCAGAGTTATGATTATATCTTATATTCTGTGTGGACGTAAGTGTTAGACGGTCTGAGAGGTATTTAGGGGTTTGGTTTTTCAGTAATTTATGAGTCAATTTACAGAGGACAAATTGTCTACGGGAATGAGGCATTAGCCATCCCAGTTCTTGATAGACTTGGCTAATCGGGGCATCCCTACGTAGGTCAAAAATAAATCTGATACTTCTGTTGATGAGTCTCTTGAGTTTAGTATTAATTTCATCCAAACATCCTGTGAGTATAAGGCAGTAGTGTATATATGAGAGTTCTGGATCCAGCCTTCTTTACCGGCCATCAGGCAGTCGGTAACTTACCGACCTCGTGGGTAAGTTACCGACAGTCGGATGGTAACGATCGTCGATCTTTGTTACTGACAATCGGATGGCTGCAATTTGCCGTCGTGTGATGGCGCCACTACCGATTGTTACCGATAGTCCGATGGTAACGATTGAGAATTCTGCATTGCCGATCTCCGCTTACCGACAATCTGATGGTTGCGATTTGCCGTCATGCGATGGCGCCACTATGGATTGTCGATCTTTAGTTACCGATAGTCCGATGGTAACGATCCGATGATTAGTTACCGATAATCCGATGGTAACGATCCGATCATTAGTTATCGATAATCCGATGGTAACGATCCGATCATTAGTTACCGATAGTCTGATGGCTGCAATTCTCCTGCAATTTTCCGTCTTGCGATGGCGCCACTAAGGATTCGCTTTCGAATCATGGTAACGATTACCGATCTTTTTTTTTCTTACCGACAATCGATCCAAAATGGCTGAAATATCTAATTCTAAGCTGATATATATATACGAATTATACTAGCTGAAAAATGCTTGAAGAGTGACAGGGTGTTGTATATATAAATGCAATCAATGACGCGAATTATCTGATAATATATGCGTTTATTTGTTATGTCTCAAGTCTAACCTATTCTGAAATACAACAATTTCAATAATAATAATAATAATAATGGCCGTAACATTTATCCCTCATCTGTATTCATCATCATTCCCTATGAGAATGGGATCTGAAAATAGAAAAAGTGAGCTTAGATGTGTCATAATGATTCCTCAATGATAAATCATACACACTATTCTTCTTCAGACGCATTCTGTATATCTTGATCATATTCGCCCTCGCTACCGCTATCCAGTCTTTCGTCTATTCGATCCCGAAGAACCATAGAGACTGCATAATCTTCGGAATTCGGGTAATAATGTTCATCATGCGCCTTCTTAAACCACCAACAGCGAATATCGTGGTCTATCTGAAGCTTTGCCTGGACACCATTAATTGTTAACACGGCACCATCCACACAACGCCTGGTTACATATGGCTTCAGCTGTGGATCAACCAAGTCATCAAGATTAGGAGCATTACCCCATTCCACAGGAGTCGCCCAATCATATCGTTCGTGAATTCCTTGAACAAATACATAATCAACTTAGCAATTCTAAAATAACAATATTGTATCCAGACATCGGGCTCTACTTACGATTGCGCATGTTTGCGGAATTATGAGCCATCACATCGATATCTTTCCCCATCATCTCGTCTATTCGATACCGAAGAACATTGGCGATTGCATAATCTTCAGGATTAGGGTAAGCCTGATAATGATCCACCCTCCTAAACCACCAACAGCGAATATTGTTGTCTATTCGGAGGCCAGCCTGGATACCATTAATTGTTATTAAGGCACGATCCACACGTCGTCTGATTACATATGGTTCTAGTTGTGTATTAATCAATGCACCAAGATGAGAATCATTACCCCACTCCACAGGGGTTGCCCAATTGTATCGTAAGGAAACGTCTTGAATAGAACACAAGATTAACTTAGCACTTGTAAAATAATATCATATGAAGACATCAGGCTCTACTTACAATAGTATATGCTTGCACGATTACCAGCCATCACGTTCAGGGATTTTCCTTTGATTCTATGAACTTGCACTATTCGCCGATCTTTTCAGACTGAAAATTGACTTTTTCGTCTTAAACTAACCCGGCGGGGGTTAGGTTGTACCCTATTTGCTGCATACCATCCCCAAAATAAAATCAAACTCAACCAACCAGAGAACAGCTCTCAAAGACACCACCTCGGCTCATAAAAGCTGGCAAGTCCCAAAGGATCGAGCAATAAATATCATTCAGAAGTTTTTCACTATACTTTCGTCGCTCGAAAAACGCTAGAATTCTGCAAACACGAAGATTGCATGCAATAATCAAAAGATACCACCTAGGCCCATAAAAATCGACAAATCTCAAAGGATCAAGCAATAAATATCATTCAGAAGTTTTTCACACCCTCTTGCCGCTCAAAACGTTAGAAGTTTGTGAAGACACAGATCGCAATAATCAAACGAGCACACCTCGGCCTATAAAAATCGTGCATAATCTTCAGGATCCTGGTAATACCGATAATTATCCACCTTCCTCAACAACCAACAGTGAATATTGTTGTCTATTTGAAGCCTTGCCTGGATACCATTCTTTGTTATCATGACAGCATTCACACGTTGCCTGGCTGTATATAGTTTTAGCTGTGTATCAACCAATCCACCAAGATGAGGATCATTATTCCATTCTACAGGGGTTTTTTCAGTCATATTGTGCGTAAAATCCTCGAATATAACACATAATTAACTTGGTAATTGTCAAATAATATCATATAAAGATATCAGGCCCTACTTACGGTGGTGCATATTTGCGAAATTACGAGCCATCACGTTCAACGATTTTCCTATGATTCTATGAACTTTCACTATTCACCGATCTTCTTTCAAAAACTGGAAGTTGTCTTCTTTTCTCAAACTGATCAGGCGGGTGGGTTGCATCCTATTGGCTGTATACCACAAAAAAGAATCAACCCCAGCCAAACAGTTATCAAAATACTCCGCCACAGATAAAATCGGCAAGTCTCAATGGATAGAGCGATAAAACGTCATTCAGATTATGAATTGGTTGAGTTGAATAAAAAACAATGAAATTGTGATTACATTTGCAGGGTGATGCTAATTATATAATAGAGTCGTGTTCCCCACCACCGTTCCTCAGTCATTTGCCTGTTATCGAAAAAATCGGATTCGTCGGTGGACATCATCCCATGGTTGGTGATTAGCTCTAGCTGTTGCAAAAAAAAAAAAAATAAATAAAAAAAAGCTCGGTTGAGCCACTTCTCATCCATATCCTCCTTCAAAACGAATCTTCTTGAATCCATTCAGGTGTACAACCCACGACAAACAGATTCAAACATGCCCATTGAATGATCAAATATATTGGATATAATATTAGAATCAAATGAAATTCTGTTGGACAAAAGTATAAAGGCCGAGGTCCACCAGCCGGCAGCGAACGGCGGTGACCGGCCGAAAACAGTGATTCACATTCAAAACACGAACCAAATCTAACTTTAACGCCAGATTTGGTCGATGTATGGGATGTGAACCACTGTTTTGCCGTTTGCCACCGCTCGCTGCCGGCTAATGGGTTTCAGCCTTAACTGCCTTAAATAGAAATCTATAATACAAGTACTTACTATGATATTCCCATAGGTGTTACGTCATGAATAAATGTTATGTAAAGGATGCGAATCACTAGTTAGATGCGTTGACATTCTGATCTCGAATTGGTAGAGTTCTATGTTTGTTACCGAGTCTTGAATAGATAGTTCTTCGAGGTGTTGTCTAACTCTTATCTATCGATGTAAATGCGTTTTATCAGTCGCCACTATGCGGAGGTGAGATAAATGATCGACGATTTTACTTTCAATTAACAATATTCATTTAACAATCCGTCGGAAATTTTGGTTGTTAATCTCGCGCATAAATGCCAATTAACTTTAGTTTGCAATTTTGATAGTTATACAGGGTGTATCACCTCATGTGTTCAGAATTGGAGGGACTCAGTCGACGCGAAGCCACGTCTCTATAGCCAATCAACAAACAAGAGATTTTCGTAGAGCGAAATTCTCACGAGAATAGAAGATACAATTTCTTGGTTTTGGAAAAAAAAAAAAAATGTCAACAACGACTATTAATATTTGTATTGATAGAGAGGGCAGACAATTCGAGGCGTATGTGTCAGCGTCAGAGTGAATAAGTACTTATAACAAGCACATTAAATCGTTGTTGACATTTTTTCCTACACCAAGAAATTGTATCCTCTATTCTTGTGAGAAGGGATACCATGCTCATAATAACAACATGCCGACTTACCTCTCTGTCCCGAATATTTCACACCACCGAGTCGTAAAATTAGAAAACTTGCGACAATGCTTCTACCTAAGGAAAAATATGTTCTACACTATCGTAATTTGAAACAGTGCATCAAATTTGGTTTAAAGCTGACGAAAGTGCACAGAATTCTAAGGTTCGCACAATCACCATGGTTAAAATCATACATAGATCTCAATACAAATATGCGAAAGCAATCGAAAACGAATTTGAGAAGAATTTCTACAAGCTTATGAATAACGCTGTATTTGGCAAGACCATGAAGAATGTGCGTAACCATAAGAACGTGAAACTAATCACGAAGTGGGAGGGTAGGGGCGGTGCACGTGCTCCCATTGCAAGGCCAACATTTCATAGCTGTACCATATTTGATGAAGATATGGTGATTATTCAGCCAAGTCGAACCACTGTATATTTGAATAAACCCATCTACATTGGTGCTGCTATTCTCGATCTTTCGAAAATATTTCTATACAACTTCCACTATGATTATGTTAAAAATAATTTTTCAAGTACCGAATCAAAATTAATGTATACCGATACAGATAGCCTGATATATCAATTTACTGTTCCAAATATCTATGAAATCATCAAGCGTGATGTTGCGACAATGTTCGATACATCAGACTATCCGCCAGATAATACCTACGGCATTCCCCTGTTGAATAAAAAACGCCTTGGTCTGATGAAGGATGAGAATAATGGAAAAATTATGACCGAATTTATCGGTTTGCGAGCAAAACTCTATACATTTAGAACTCGTCGCGATACCGACAAGAAACGTGCAAAGGGTGTAAAAGGCTCGACATTAAAATCTATCACGTTTGATGATTACAAACGATGCCTTTTCGACTATCAAAATTTGGCTGAGCAACAGTGTGTGATAAGAAGTAGTCGACATACAGTTAGCACTATTCTACAGAATAAGTTAGCTCTAAGCTGGTGTGACGATAAGCGAAAGTTGATACCCGGTAGAACTGATACTTTACCCTGGGGTTACCAAGATCCTGCAAACTTGTAAATTTCTCACATTTTCTAACATTTTCTCACATTTTCTCACATTTTCTCACATTTTCTCAAAAAATTTCCCATCTACTTTACACGTAAATGTGAGAAAATGTGAGAAAATGTGAGAAAATGTGAGAAACTGTGAGAAAGTGTGTGTGTGTGTGTGTGTGTGTGTGTGTGTGTGTGTGTGTGTGTGTGTGTGTGTGAAAACATTTTTCCACAATGATCATGTAAGCTGGCATTAAGATTGAGGGGAATGAAGAAACAAAATGTAAATATGTTGATAATAAGTTTATTCATGACAATTATATTACACATCCGATTTATTTATCCAACTATTATGTGCTTGTTTTTATTATTCATAATATATTCTACAGAATAAGTTAGCTCTAAGCTGGTGTGACGATAAGCGAAAGTTGATGCCCGGTAGAACTGATACTTCACCCTGGGGTTACCAAGATCCTGCAAACTTGTAAATTTCTCACATTTTCTCACATTTTCTCACATTTTCTCAAAAAAATTCCCATCTACTTTACACGTAAATGTGGGAAAATGTGAGAAAATGTGAGAAAATGTGAGAAAATGTGAGAAACTGTGAGAAAGTGTGTGTGTGTGTGTGTGTGTGAAAACATTTTTCCACAATGATCATGTAAGCTGGCATTAAGATTGAGGGGAATGAAGAAACAAAATGTAAATATGTTGATAATAAGTTTATTCATGACAATTATATTACACATCCGATTTATTTATCCAACTATTATGTGAACCGTCGAATCCCAACCATTTTACATAGAGTTGAACATCACGCCTCCGCAAGACCATTTCTATACAAGATAGCCATCGGGATATTGCACCCTGCTGAGCTCCTCCTTATAAAACCCGCCTTCAATGGGTTGATTCAGGTAGTCGGTGAGTTTGTCAGTTGGAGGGTTGGTACTTTTCACCTCATGAATCGTAAATATTTCTCTTGTCCAATTCGGCGTATAACCCTCTTCGAACACATTTTTATATTTGCTAATTCGAACTTTATCGCCGACGCACAGGTTGCTTTCATATCATTTAATATTTATAGAGGTAAAGATTCAAACCTATGTTTACTAGAAAAAGTTCAAGCTTATGGTAACTAAGATTTATTTTAAAGTATTGCGTATAAAAATTACAGCCAATTATGTTGATAATAAAGGCCTATTCTAGAGAAAGGTTAAGAATCGTTGTTTCTTATAACAAACTAGACGTCGTTTCAAAGTCTTGCATATGATCACAGAAATGCAATACATGCTAAATGTTCAGCGTGGTTATACACTATATGCTGAATCCATGCATCCTTTAATTTTCTCGGATATGTCAAGAGCGAATAAAGCTTTTAGTTGAAGTAAAACAATTTCATACATATTCGTATCAATATTCGGTTTCAAACTCGACTCTATCCCTTCCAGCCGCTCGTCAATATCTTTCAAGACAAGCTTTGTGAAACAATGAAGAGGAGTATCCGTAAAGCCAAACGCGTTCGCCAATGTAGAGAGTTCCCTTACCATTTCGTCTTTTAGTTTGTTCACAGCAACCATATGTTCTGATAGACGACATAAATGATTACAGACGCACGGAATTATGGCGTTTAGTCCATCGATCGATGATTTCTGCAGCACGATGGACGGCAAGTACAGCTTCCGTTTCTTAAGACTGGGGGAGTTGCAAGTAGATGCCTCATCTTCTGTGTCTCGATCTTCTTCCTTTTTCCACTGCCCAGCTGGTTCTGTTAGCTTGATGGCTCTCGAACCGTGAGCCAAGATGAACGAAACGGTATAACCCTTCACATCTACGGGTGTAGTATCGATAGAAACTGCTGGAGTATAGGCTGTGGTCGTTGGTTTAGCGAAGTATGTGTTGATTTTGCTCTCGCTTGTCAAAAAGTTCCACCAAATGTCAGTTCTCATCGCGATAATATTTCCACCTTGGTCACAGAACTGCACAATAGGTTCGAAACGTTCTCCGACTAAAGAATATCCAACCGAGACTGTCGTGGAAAACGAAGGGTTTATTCCATATGTGGTTGATAGCAACATCCGCCTGGTTGGTCGCAGAGGGTCAATTATGAGTGGTTTATCAACCGAATGAGGTTTTTGCAATGCACGCACAGTTTGAGGGTTAAACATGATGAAATTTTGATTCAGACACTGAAGAGTATTGATGCAGAGTAACTGATGTTCACTATTGCAAGCACGGTCTATCTGCAACTACTGGTGTAGTTGCTTATAGACCCCTTAATATTTCGAGAAAAACCCCCACTACCTGGTGAAGTTTTACTATTCGCCAGAGGATAAGGAGAAGCGACCATTTTCAAGTTCACGCTTCGGCTACCCTTGCGAACGTGCGAGCGTACATTCTTTTGTCTTGAATGCAAAGGTGTGATTGGGGGTTAAAGGCGAAGTGCATGCAGGTGCGTAAGGGACGGTCGGGTAAAAAGCAATATGAAGGTGACGTCAATCAGGTCGATGTATAGTGACAGTGTTTCAGGTAGGCAAAAATGGTCAAGGGTTGGCGGGTGGTGGTAACATCAACGATTGATTCATTTACACTGAGTGGGGATGAGCAGGGTACCAAGCATAACATATATAGACTCGCCAAAAGTGTGTCATTTTATCAGTTTGAAAAACTATTCAGTAGGGAAGACTCTGCTGGTTGTGATCTTCCCATTTCGAGTGGTTAAACAATTACTGTTGCGTTTGTTTTTTCATTCGTGAAAGGCATTGTTACCAAGCGAACAAGTTTGAGCTTCGAGAAAATTCTGGACAAGTCCTTATTTTTCTTTTGTTTGAATTTATTTTGAAGGATATTTTTTGCGATGAATCGTGTTGAGGATAAACGTATCATATCAACCGTGAAGGGTTTAATCCTGATGGTGATACGGTACCTCGATAATACAAGGCCGGAAGTTATTACGACGCGTATGCGTGATTGGTACCATCGAGTCAAGGGAATGCATACTGAGCAGGAAGTGACGACAGTTCTACGTAATATTATCAGTATACTTGACATGCCGATAGTCATGCAAATCATGACATTGTCGGACTTAGTGGACAACCCTTTTTGGATGATACAAATGCTGGAAGACGCGGAAGCTGCCCTTATACCATCAGATCTTCGAATAGTGACAGATGTCATCAAGCGGCTAGGACGGAAGATGAGGATGGCACCACGTGAGGATGCCGCGGCTATAGCATGAGAAGAAGCTATTGCTATGGAAACTGTCGAGGCTTATGAATTGGCGGCGGAAAGTGTGATGGCATTTACACAGGATCATCCAGCACTACACCCGCGGAATTCCGATTCCGGCTAATTCGTTGAACAACAATCAAAATAAATAAACTAAAAGTAGGTGCAAAATGCACGAGCATGAAGTCGGTAATAGCGAGCGAACTTCATAGACCCGCCCGACATAATTATCCACAGCGTTATGTCGATATACGCGGTCTGGATGAAACCTGGCAAGCCGAACTTGCCGATATGTCCGCATACTCATCCGTCAACAAGGGCTCAAAATTTTTGCTCACAGTGATTGATATATTTTCCAAATTTGCGTGGGCCGTGCCGATCAAGAGTAAAAATGCCAAAGATGTAACAGCTGCAATGAAATCTGCAGTCGTACACTGAAAAATAAAATGTGAAAACAGTTCACACTTCAAGGTTCTTGTAAGTGGACTAGTATTCTACCAGATTTGATTGCATCGTATAACAACACCAAACATCGCACGATTAGAATGAAGCCGAAAGATATAACTACGACTAATGAGAAACAACTGTATCGAGGAGTGTATAAACCGCGTGAAATAAAAATGAGCAAACGAAAACGTAAATTTAAGGTCGGCGATAAAGTTCGAATTAGAAAATATAAAAAAATGTGTTCGAAGAGGGTTATACGCCGAATTGGACAAGAGAAATATTTACGATTCATGAGGTGAAAAATACCAACCCTCCAATTGACAAACTCACCGACTACCTGAATCAACCCATTGAAGGCGGGTTTTATAAGGAGGAGCTCAGCAGGGTGCAATATCCCGATGGCTATCTTGTATAGAAATGGTCTTGCGGAGGTGTGATGTTTAACTCTATGTAAAATGGTTGGGATTCGACGGTTCACATAATAGTTGGATAAATAAATCGGATGTGTAATATAATTGTCATGAATAAACTTATTATCAACATATTTACATTTTGTTTCTTCATTCCCCTCAATCTTAATGCCAGCTTACATGATCATTGTGGAAAAATGTTTTCACACACACACACACACACACACACTTTCTCACAGTTTCTCACATTTTCTCACATTTTCTCACATTTTCCCACATTTACGTGTAAAGTAGATGGGAATTTTTTTGAGAAAATGTGAGAAAATGTGAGAAAATGTGAGAAAATGTGAGAAATTTACAAGTTTGCAGGATCTTGGTAACCCCAGGGTGAAGTATCAGTTCTACCGGGTATCAACTTTCGCTTATCGTCACACCAGCTTAGAGCTAACTTATTCTGTAGAATATATTATGAATAATAAAAACAAGCACATAATAGTTGGATAAATAAATCGGATGTGTAATATAATTGTCATGAATAAACTTATTATCAACATATTTACATTTTGTTTCTTCATTCCCCTCAATCTTAATGCCAGCTTACATGATCATTGTGGAAAAATGTTTTCACACACACACACACACACACACACTTTCTCACAGTTTCTCACATTTTCTCACATTTTCTCACATTTTCTCACATTTACGTGTAAAGTAGATGGGAAATTTTTTGAGAAAATGTGAGAAAATGTGAGAAAATGTGAGAAAATGTTAGAAAATGTGAGAAATTTACAAGTTTGCAGGATCTTGGTAACCCCAGGGTAAAGTATCAGTTCTACCGGGTATCAACTTTCGCTTATCGTCACACCAGCTTAGAGCTAACTTATTCTGTAGAATAGTGCTAACTGTATGTCGACTACTTCTTATCACACACTGTTGCTCAGCCAAATTTTGATAGTCGAAAAGGCATCGTTTGTAATCATCAAACGTGATAGATTTTAATGTCGAGCCTTTTACACCCTTTGCACGTTTCTTGTCGGTATCGCGACGAGTTCTAAATGTATAGAGTTTTGCTCGCAAACCGATAAATTCGGTCATAATTTTTCCATTATTCTCATCCTTCATCAGACCAAGGCGTTTTTTATTCAACAGGGGAATGCCGTAGGTATTATCTGGCGGATAGTCTGATGTATCGAACATTGTCGCAACATCACGCTTGATGATTTCATAGATATTTGGAACAGTAAATTGATATATCAGGCTATCTGTATCGGTATACATTAATTTTGATTCGGTACTTGAAAAATTATTTTTAACATAATCATAGTGGAAGTTGTATAGAAATATTTTCGAAAGATCGAGAATAGCAGCACCAATGTAGATGGGTTTATTCAAATATACAGTGGTTCGACTTGGCTGAATAATCACCATATCTTCATCAAATATGGTACAGCTATGAAATGTTGGCCTTGCAATGGGAGCACGTGCACCGCCCCTACCCTCCCACTTCGTGATTAGTTTCACGTTCTTATGGTTACGCACATTCTTCATGGTCTTGCCAAATACAGCGTTATTCATAAGCTTGTAGAAATTCTTCTCAAATTCGTTTTCGATTGCTTTCGCATATTTGTATTGAGATCTATGTATGATTTTAACCATGGTGATTGTGCGAACCTTAGAATTCTGTGCACTTTCGTCAGCTTTAAACCAAATTTGATGCACTGTTTCAAATTACGATAGTGTAGAACATATTTTTCCTTAGGTAGAAGCATTGTCGCAAGTTTTCTAATTTTACGACTCGGTGGTGTGAAATATTCGGGACAGAGAGGTAAGTCGGCATGTTGTTATTATGAGCATGGTATCCCTTCTCACAAGAATAGAGGATACAATTTCTTGGTGTAGGAAAAAATGTCAACAACGATTTAATGTGCTTGTTATAAGTACTTATTCACTCTGACGCTGACACATACGCCTCGAATTGTCTGCCCTCTCTATCAATACAAATATTAATAGTCGTTGTTGACATTTTTTTTTTTTTTCCAAAACCAAGAAATTGTATCTTCTATTCTCGTGAGAATTTCGCTCTACGAAAATCTCTTGTTTGTTGATTGGCTATAGAGACGTGGCTTCGCGTCGACTGAGTCCCTCCAATTCTGAACACATGAGGTGATACACCCTGTATAACTATCAAAATTGCAAACTAAAGTTAATTGGCATTTATGCGCGAGATTAACAACCAAAATTTCCGACGGATTGTTAAATGAATATTGTTAATTGAAAGTAAAATCGTCGATCATTTATCTCACCTCCGCATAGTGGCGACTGATAAAACGCATTTACATCGATAGATAAGAGTTAGACAACACCTCGAAGAACTATCTATTCAAGACTCGGTAACAAACATAGAACTCTACCAATTCGAGATCAGAATGTCAACGCATCTAACTAGTGATTCGCATCCTTTACATAACATTTATTCATGACGTAACACCTATGGGAATATCATAGTAAGTACTTGTATTATAGATTTCTATTTAAGGCAGTTAAGGCTGAAACCCATTAGCCGGCAGCGAGCGGTGGCAAACGGCAAAACAGTGGTTCACATCCCATACATCGACCAAATCTGGCGTTAAAGTTAGATTTGGTTCGTGTTTTGAATGTGAATCACTGTTTTCGGCCGGTCACCGCCGTTCGCTGCCGGCTGGTGGACCTCGGCCTTTATACTTTTGTCCAACAGAATTTCATTTGATTCTAATATTATATCCAATATATTTGATCATTCAATGGGCATGTTTGAATCTGTTTGTCGTGGGTTGTACACCTGAATGGATTCAAGAAGATTCGTTTTGAAGGAGGATATGGATGAGAAGTGGCTCAACCGAGCTTTTTTTTATTTTTTTTTTTTTTTTTTTTTGCAACAGCTAGAGCTAATCACCAACCATGGGATGATGTCCACCGACGAATCCGATTTTTTCGATAACAGGCAAATGACTGAAGAACGGTGGTGGGGAACACGACTCTATTATATAATTAGCATCACCCTGCAAATGTAATCACAATTTCATTGTTTTTTATTCAACTCAACCAATTCATAATCTGAATGACGTTTTATCGCTCTATCCATTGAGACTTGCCGATTTTATCTGTGGCGGAGTATTTTGATAACTGTTTGGCTGGGGTTGATTCTTTTTTGTGGTATACAGCCAATAGGATGCAACCCACCCGCCTGATCAGTTTGAGAAAAGAAGACAACTTCCAGTTTTTGAAAGAAGATCGGTGAATAGTGAAAGTTCATAGAATCATAGGAAAATCGTTGAACGTGATGGCTCGTAATTTCGCAAATATGCACCACCGTAAGTAGGGCCTGATATCTTTATATGATATTATTTGACAATTACCAAGTTAATTATGTGTTATATTCGAGGATTTTACGCACAATATGACTGAAAAAACCCCTGTAGAATGGAATAATGATCCTCATCTTGGTGGATTGGTTGATACACAGCTAAAACTATATACAGCCAGGCAACGTGTGAATGCTGTCATGATAACAAAGAATGGTATCCAGGCAAGGCTTCAAATAGACAACAATATTCACTGTTGGTTGTTGAGGAAGGTGGATAATTATCGGTATTACCAGGATCCTGAAGATTATGCACGATTTTTATAGGCCGAGGTGTGCTCGTTTGATTATTGCGATCTGTGTCTTCACAAACTTCTAACGTTTTGAGCGGCAAGAGGGTGTGAAAAACTTCTGAATGATATTTATTGCTTGATCCTTTGAGATTTGTCGATTTTTATGGGCCTAGGTGGTATCTTTTGATTATTGCATGCAATCTTCGTGTTTGCAGAATTCTAGCGTTTTTCGAGCGACGAAAGTATAGTGAAAAACTTCTGAATGATATTTATTGCTCGATCCTTTGGGACTTGCCAGCTTTTATGAGCCGAGGTGGTGTCTTTGAGAGCTGTTCTCTGGTTGGTTGAGTTTGATTTTATTTTGGGGATGGTATGCAGCAAATAGGGTACAACCTAACCCCCGCCGGGTTAGTTTAAGACGAAAAAGACAATTTTCAGTCTGAAAAGATCGGCGAATAGTGCAAGTTCATAGAATCAAAGGAAAATCCCTGAACGTGATGGCTGGTAATCGTGCAAGCATATACTATTGTAAGTAGAGATTGATGTCTTCATATGATATTATTTTACAAGTGCTAAGTTAATCTTGTGTTCTATTCAAGACGTTTCCTTACGATACAATTGGGCAACCCCTGTGGAGTGGGGTAATGATTCTCATCTTGGTGCATTGATTAATACACAACTAGAACCATATGTAATCAGACGACGTGTGGATCGTGCCTTAATAACAATTAATGGTATCCAGGCTGGCCTCCGAATAGACAACAATATTCGCTGTTGGTGGTTTAGGAGGGTGGATCATTATCAGGCTTACCCTAATCCTGAAGATTATGCAATCGCCAATGTTCTTCGGTATCGAATAGACGAGATGATGGGGAAAGATATCGATGTGATGGCTCATAATTCCGCAAACATGCGCAATCGTAAGTAGAGCCCGATGTCTGGATACAATATTGTTATTTTAGAATTGCTAAGTTGATTATGTATTTGTTCAAGGAATTCACGAACGATATGATTGGGCGACTCCTGTGGAATGGGGTAATGCTCCTAATCTTGATGACTTGGTTGATCCACAGCTGAAGCCATATGTAACCAGGCGTTGTGTGGATGGTGCCGTGTTAACAATTAATGGTGTCCAGGCAAAGCTTCAGATAGACCACGATATTCGCTGTTGGTGGTTTAAGAAGGCGCATGATGAACATTATTACCCGAATTCCGAAGATTATGCAGTCTCTATGGTTCTTCGGGATCGAATAGACGAAAGACTGGATAGCGGTAGCGAGGGCGAATATGATCAAGATATACAGAATGCGTCTGAAGAAGAATAGTGTGTATGATTTATCATTGAGGAATCATTATGACACATCTAAGCTCACTTTTTCTATTTTCAGATCCCATTCTCATAGGGAATGATGATGAATACAGATGAGGGATAAATGTTACGGCCATTATTATTATTATTATTATTGAAATTGTTGTATTTCATAATAGGTTAGACTTGAGACATAACAAATAAACGCATATTTTATCAGATAATTCGCGTCATTGATTGCATATATATATACAACACCCTGTCACTCTTCAAGCATTTTTCAGCTAGTATAATTCGTATATATATATATCAGCTTAGAATTAGATATTTCAGCCATTTTGGATCGATTGTCGGTAAGAAAAAAAAGATCGGTAATCGTTACCATGATTCGAAAGCGAATCCTTAGTGGCGCCATCGCAAGACGGAAAATTGCAGGAGAATTGCAGCCATCAGACTATCGGTAACTAATGATCGGATCGTTACCATCGGATTATCGATAACTAATGATCGGATCGTTACCATCGGATTATCGGTAACTAATCATCGGATCGTTACCATCGGACTATCGGTAACTAAAGATCGACAATCCATAGTGGCGCCATCGCATGACGGCAAATCGCAACCATCAGATTGTCGGTAAGCGGAGATCGGCAATGCAGAATTCTCAATCGTTACCATCGGACTATCGGTAACAATCGGTAGTGGCGCCATCACACGACGGCAAATTGCAGCCATCCGATTGTCAGTAACAAAGATCGACGATCGTTACCATCCGACTGTCGGTAACTTACCCACGCGGTCGGTAAGTTACCGACTGCCTGATGGCCGGTAAAGAAGGCTGGATCCAGAACTCTTATATATAGACTACTTAAGGCAGCAGTGATCGAGATGAGGGATGACCAATGCCTGTACAAGATAGGTTCTCAGTTCTCGGCTGAGGCATTGCTTTGCAAATTTTAATTGATATAGCACTCTATTGATTTTCTTAGTTATACTATTGACTTGGCTTTTCCAGGTTAACTTATTATCAATAAGGACACCAAGGTTTTTAACATTATTCGATAATCCTATGTCAGATCCATCCACTATAATTCTTGCTTGATTGTCGCTATATATTTTGTTAATAAATTTCATCGAGCCTAGGACAATGAATTGGGTTTTCTTTTGGTTCAGTACGAGCCTGTTTTCTTTGCTCCAGCGGAGTACTTCTGCAATATCAGCATTTAGCCTGGCGAGACCCAAGTCAATGTCCTTGGGTTTGACATGAAGGTATATTTGGAGGTCATCCACATATTGACCGTATTTAGTTTGGCCCAGATTTTTATGGAGATCATTCGTGTAACATATGAATAGGAGTGGACCCAGTATTGTACCCTGTGGTACCCCGCATCTAATTGCTTTAAAGTCAGATCTGGTATTGTCGTCTCCAACTACGCATTGACGTCGGCTATCAAGATAGGAGGATACCCAATCACAGGCTGAGCATGAGAAATTGAGTGTGTACAGTTTGTTTAATAGTCTCGCGTAATCAACTCGATCGAATGCCTTGGAAAAGTCGAATAAAACTAATAAAGTCAGTTCACGTGAGTCAACCGCCCATTTGACGTCTTCCAGGGTATTTAACCCTTTGCTTCACCTAAGCACGCTACTCCATTCAATACTCCATTCAAACCGAGACGATTCGCGACTTACGTGAAGCAATGGGTTAAAGTGACGTTTGGGTGCTCATGTTCCTTCTGAAACCAGACTGGTAGGGATCAAGTAATTCATTTTGTTCTAGGTGTTTCATAATCTGTCTGGAGACCGCTTTTTCGAGTACTTTTGCAAGAAAGCAGGTTGGAGCTATGGGTCTGTAGTCATTGCATTCAGTGGGGTCATTAGATGTTGGTACTGGACAAATCAGGGCTTCTTTCCATGTCTGGGGGAATATAGATTTCTCGATTGAGAAGTTTATTATGTGTAATAGATGGTCTTCACAGACTGGGAGGGCAAATTTAATCATTTTACCGTTTATTCCATCTGGTCCCAGCGATTTTTTGTTGGGGTATGTGAGGCAGATAGATAGCTCCCGTGAGTTTATTGTTTGAAGTTTGAAGTGTGTTCTGTTATTTCCCAGGTTATATTTATCAAGACTGGTTTTACTACGCGATCGCTCCGTTTCCCGGTAATTTTGATTGTCCTGACTTGGTCCTGCATTATCCTGGCCAACAGAGCTAAAGAATGCTGACAATTCTTCCGGATCTACTGAGAGGTTTTTCTTAATAATTTTCGATTTGATGACGCCAACATCGCGCAGTTTATCCCAGAGTCCCCGCGAATCATCAGCATTCCCAATCTGCTCCGCATTATATTTTGCCTGCGCTGTTTTGACTTCTTTGTGGACCGCGTCACGGTATTTTCTGTATGCTAAATGGTCTTCATGTACTTTGGTTCTCCCAGCCCTAGCGTGGAGCGAGTCTCTACGGTTCATATTCATCTTAATGTCCTCCGTTAGTCATCCCGCCGGGGCCTTTCTTACTGTGACCATCTTAAATGGGGCGTGTCTATTAAAAGTATCAAGTACATATTGACTGAGGAGTTTTACTTTTGTATCAATGGAATCCGCTTCGTATATACTATCCCAGTGACATATGGAGAGTTCCCTAAGGAAGTCATTGTGGTCAAATTTTGATAGGTCGCGATAGGAGAATGTTCTAGGCTTAGGTTTTGGGACAGCGATTGCGAGTTCTACAGCAATGAGGTCGTGATGCGAGAGAACTACGTGTTTTTCGTAGGAATTGTGGATAAGGTCCTTATTCGGTACTAGCATGACATCAATCCATGTGTGTGAGTCGACTGTGTGGTGGGTGGGATTAAACGGGATGATGAAGAGACTCAGGTCTTCACAGGTTCGAGTAAGATGAGTGTACTCGTCAGATGTATCGTCACATAGGTCTATGTTCAGGTCTCCCATGATTATTGCATGTTTGTACAGGGGTAGGAGCTGATGTAAGGATTCCCAGGCTTCAAAAGGATATTTCAGGTGAGGGGGGCGATATATCACCCCCACGAGGACTTTTGGACGGTTTTTAGGTAAAATTTCAATGAGGAGGTGTTCACTGATGCCTCGGTACGTGTTGTCGGGTTTGTCGACTATCCTTACTATTAAGGTGAAGTGAAACGTTTCAAGGCCACGGCCGGGTGCCTTTCACCGCGGTAAAACAGAGATACCGAATGTTTGGTACCTCTGCCCACCGCTAGATGGCGCAGCGCGCATCTTCCGATGCTTGCTACGCCGGTATATATGTACACTAATGCCCGCGATTATTCCGCGGCAGTGTTTATAAACACTGCGAGACATGCAAATAATTGCACTAAATGATAACCCGAACAAATCGAGAATTATATATGTACATCATGTGTACTAACACTGCGTTGGACAAACGTCGCAGTGTAAAGCAACAAAAGCGGCTTATTCTCGCGCTGGTGCGGAACGATTGATAAAAGTTGAAACTAATCAACTATGATATTTCTAACGTAGAGTTAGACATGATGAGTTCAGAGAAAATCCCTGGTCAGAATTCTTATCGGTATGACGAGCAACCGTAGTTGTCCCTCGCTCTGGTACAGAGCGATAGATATGCGTGAAAACTAATTCACTATAATGTATTTAATCCGTTAGGATTCCTTCGACAATCAGTCGAGTCGCTCTCCATTGGAGAGACTGAGAAAAAACATTTCTCTATGCAGTTTCTATGACTAGATATATAATCTATAAATCATTATTCTAAATCCGTTTGGATTCTATCGACAATCAGTCGAGTGGCCCTCCGCTGGAGAGACTGAAAGAAAAACATTTCTTTATGCAATTTATATGACTAGGTATACAATCTATAAATCATTATTCTAAATCCGTTTGTATTCTATCGACAATCAGTCGAGTGGCCCTCCGCTGGAGAGACTGGAAGAAAAACATTTCTTTAAGCAATTTTTATGACTAGATATATATTCTATAAATCATTATTCTAAATCCGTTTGGATTCTATCGACAATCAGTCAAGTGGCTCTCCGCTGCAGAGACTGAGAAAAAACATTTCTCTATACAGTTTGCATAAAATGACAACTCGAACGAATCGAGAATTATAAACTCACATCATGTGTACCAACACTGTGTCCGTCAAACGTCGCAGTATCTAGCAGCCGAATCAGCTTATTCTCGCTCTTGTAAAGAGCGGTTGATAAGAGTGAAACTAGTTCACAATGATATTTCTAACTTATAATTAGACATGATTAATAAACACAGAGAAAATCCCTGTTTGGAAACCCCATCGATTAGACAAGCGAACCTTGGTTGTTACCCTCGCTCTTGTGCAGAGCGGTTGATAAGAGTGAAACTAGTTCACAATGATATTTCTAACTTATAATTAGACATGATTAATAAACACAAAGAAAATCCCTGTTTGGAAACCCCATCGGTATGACAAGCGAACCTTGGTTGTTACCCTCGCTCTTGTGCAGAGCGGTTGATAAGAATGAAACTAGTTCACAATGATATTTCTAACTTATAATTAGACATGATTAATAAACACAAAGAAAATCCCTGTTTGGAAACCCCATCGGTATGACAAGCGAACCTTGGTTGTTACCCTCGCTCTTGTGCAGAGCGGTTGATAAGAGTGATAGCTCAGTTCACTGAATTATTACTAAAAGGAAATTAAAATGGTAAAACAAGAGTTTAGTCAAAGTTAAGGGGTCATTTCGTAAATACCTATGAGTTACTGACAGATCGGGATCTGGCGGAATGATAAAAGAAAAATGTTTACTTCTATCTTTCGTCGTATACATACCCACAGTGTTCATAACCCTACTTGCGATGAATGAAAATCACATGCGCGAAAAAAAAAATTTGAGGTTAGCGTGAGATCTGGCGGAATAAGCACTATCACACGCGTAGACACTGGAACTAAATTCAGTACGAATAGTAATAACATATTGACAATGATTAACATATTAGCACACGCTCTATGGTTCGGCTAACTGTCAGTCGAGTGAGGTTATGCCGTCTGCTTGTAGTATTGGGATTTGGTTCTTGCAGTGGGACGCCTGGTGGCGTAAAATCAAACTAGTACAATCGGGCTCTAACAATCTGTGTGACGACTGACGATTGTCAGTGATTGTTGGACGCCTGGTAGTGTAGTAAATTCAAACTAGTACTAAATCGGGCTCCAACAATCTGTGTGACGACTGACGATTGTCAGTGATTGTTGGACGCGTGCTGGCGTAAATTCAAACTAGTACAATCGGGTCCACAGGGCTGTGTGACGCCCTCGGACCAAATCCCAATGAGGATTTTTGTCCAACTAATCAATTCAGAAATAGAGTCCCTATGCTTGGCTAACTGTCAGACGAGTGAGGTTATGTCTCGTCTGCTATTTGTCTTCTATGGTTGTATCCGTCCACTGAAATGTAGATGGTCATTCAAATTTATTTTTCTTCTGATTTTTGTCCAACAAATCAATCTCTCTATAACCTCAACACTGAAATGAACTCCTAGGTTAGGCTAGCTGTCAAAAGTGTGAGGTTATGTCTTGTCTGCTGGCATACGTCACTTGACTGTACTTTTATAATTTAGATTTCGATGAAAGTAAAAAAAGAAGAATAAAAAGATTATTTAGATTTTCGACTAACAAATCGATACCATAACCTCAAATTTGAAATGAACTCCTATGCTATGTCAGCTGTCAGTCAAGTGAGGTTATGTCGCGTCTGCTTGTATACGTCATTTGAATGTATTTTTATGATTCAGATTCCAATAAAAGGAAAAGTAGAAGAATAAGAAGATTACTCTGATTTTTGACTAACAAATCAATACCGTATCCTCAACTCTGAAATGAACTTGGAAGTTAGGCTAGCTGTCATAGATGTGAGGTTATGCTTCGTCTGCTCGCATACGTCGTTCGAATGTATTTTTATGGTTCATATTCCAATAAAAAAAAAAAAGTAGAAGAATAAGAGGATCACTTTGATTTCCGACTAACAAATCGATATGATAAACTCAACTCTGAAATGAACTCCCAAGTTAGGCTAGAGCTGTCATAAATGTGAGGTTATGCTTCGTCTGCTCGCATACGTCGTTCGAATGTATTTTTATGGTTCATATTCCAATAAAAAAAAAAAAAGTAGAAGAATAAGAGGATCACTTTGATTTCCGACTAACAAATCGATATGATAAACTCAACTCTGAAATGAACTCCCAAGTTAGGCTAGAGCTGTCATAAATGTGAGGTTATGCTTCGTCTGCTCGCATACGTCGTTCGAATGTATTTTTATGGTTCATATTCCAATAAAAAAAAAAAAGTAGAAGAATAAGAGGATCACTTTGATTTCCGACTAACAAATCGATATGATAAACTCAACTCTGAAATGAACTCCCAAGTTAGGCTAGAGCTGTCATAAATGTGAGGTTATGCTTCGTCTGCTGGCATACGTCATTTGAATGTATTTTTATGATTCAGATTCCAATAAAAGGAAAAGGAGAAGAATAAGAGGATCACTCTGATTTCCGACTAACAAATCGATATGATAACCTCAACTCTGAAATGAACTCCCAAGCTGGGCTAGCTGTCATAAATGTGAGGTTATGCTTCGTCTGCTCGCATACGTCATTTGAATGTATTTTTATGATTTAAATTCCAATAAAAAAAAAAAAAAAAGTAGAAGAATAAGAAGATTACTCTGATTTCCGACTAACAAATCGATATAATAACCTTAATTCTGAAATGAACTCGGAAGTTAGGCTAGCTGTCATAAATGTGAGGCTAGGTACTCGTCTGCTGGCATACGTCATTTGAATGTATTCTTATGATTTAGATTCCAATAAATAAAAAAAGTAGAAGAATAAGAAGATTACTCTGATTTTCGACTGATAAATCGATACCATAACCTCAAGTCTGAAATAAAATCTCATTTGCTATGTTCGGCTTCCAGGCTAGCTGCCAGAAATGACAGATTATGACGTCCGGGATCTTGTATCTGTTATTCGAATTTATTTTCATCTTGTGCATATGTTTCCAACAAATCGAGCGGAATTAAAAATACGCATGAAATAAATTAACGAGCTGAATGAACCCTGACTTTCACATATAATTTTGTCCATCCTATATTCGATTCTCAGGTTAGCTGTCAGACGAGTGAGGTTATGACGTCTGGGATGCGATATTGATTGTTCATTTACGCTACTTATTTTCCGAAACATTAGTATGCAAGATAGGGGTAGCATAAATAAACGAGCAATAATGTTCTCTCGTCAAGCGAAGACCGAGCACGATTCTACCTATCGTTTGTTTGTATTTTAGGTTAGCTGTTAGTCGGGTGAGGTTAGCCGTGTGCGATCCGATATTGAATATTTGTGTTTCTTGTCAAGCGCTGTCAAGCGGAAGCAGCACGAACCAATATCTCACGTAAAATGACCGAGGAAACCTTCACTAGCGCTGCTGCTCGGTTTGCAAGTAAACTCGCTGCAATGTCGGTACAATGCTGTGATCTCAACTAAATGTCGATACGGGTTGTAATCTCAACTGAATGTCGGTTTTTTAGTTATGAGTAACGGAGAATCGTCAATTCCCAGCCATTTCTTCATCAAATGACACGGAATTAGGCTCAAAGTGTTTGGTTTTTCATTGCGGAGTGGCTGATTATCCGGAAAATGCGATTATCTACGTCAAAAGTAAATAATCTCGCGATTTATGTGGTCGGTACGTTAATCTGTAAAAATTTTTGTAAAATTTCGAAAAAGTGAAATAATCAGCCACTTTCTGCCACAATTATGTGTAATCCCTCCAAGTTTCATCGCGATTGATTCAGTAGTTCCGGAGAATTCACGATTCCCGTTTTCGAAGTTTTGACAAACGTTTCACTTCACCTTAAATCATTTCTTATATAGATCGCAACCCCACCAGCGCCCTTGCCCAGCCTATCGTTCCTAAGGAGTGTATAATTATTCAGACTAACGCACGTGTCTTCAATATGAGGCTTCAGCCACGACTCTGAGACACCGATTACATGGAACTTACCATTTTCAAACAGGTACCGCAGGTCCAGGACGTGGCCTGCTATTGATTGACAGTTAACATGACAGATATTGAGATTTTCCGTGACCTTACATTTGGCATTGTTTATAAGACTATTTTTATTTTTTAGCGTTGTCATCCTGTGGTTGCTATGCGCTGGACTTCCCGTTCGCCTTTGTCGAGCGCAGTGAGCGCTTCGCTCGTTCATCCTCCCGATATGTATCCATCCCCTGGAGTCCTCTCTTTCTTTTGGTTTCAGTTCTTTTGCCTGATTGCGTGCGTTAGAGGGGGAAGAGGCTGTCTCCATCCTTATTTGCGAGTTCACAGGCTCTTCGTTCTCTACGAGTTCTAATTCCGGGATGTCATCGATTGAAGAAAGAGTTTTGACAGGCTCACCGTCTGCCACTCTGCTCAGTATGGAACCGTTACGGATCCATAGGTATTTCAGAGCCCCAGCTTTTTTGGCACGTCTAGCCCTCAGAAAGATGCGTTTTTGGTGGGGAGTGAGACACTCATTGATGTAGATGATGTCTTTGGATTTATTCAACCCAGCTGACAGAGTGTTCAAGGGTTGCCTCAATTCCTTTGACGCTTTCAACCAGGCTAGTTTACACTGTTCCCGTACAAAAGTAACAATTATGAGGGAGCACGGTTGGGTTGAGTCGCCTGAGTTGTTTCCGGGAGCCCTGCCAGCACGGTAGCACAAGTCAATGTCCTTTTCGTTGGTGTTGGTTTCGAGAAAGTCACCGATCTTGAGTATTAGGCTGATAGTCTGTTCATCAGCTGTTACTGGTACCCCAGCAACTTCTATTGTATTCTTGAGCAAGGATTGTTTCATCTTTTCGAGGTTGGTTGCCGATGTGTTGGCGATGTCTTTCAGGATTATGTTGTCATTAGTTAATTGTTCAATCTGGCGCTCCAGGATAGCATTTTTCTCTTCAACATTTGTAATACGTGAAAAGTTGGCCTCCACCCGTACGAGACAATCATCTATTGATGTTTTGATTCCTTCAACTTTTTTACCGACGTTAAAAATAGCCTTCATCACCTCTTCGTTCGTCACTGCTTTCCCGACATCTCCCACATTTGCTATGCTCGAATTTGTTGACATAAGAGCAGCTGGTTAGATGATCCGTGAGGCAGTCCCACCGATATTGTATACAGTGATCCCTGACCCGTGGCGCGGCCTGTCGCCAGTCAGGTCGTCTCCTCCTCACTCAGGTGATAATGATTATCTAGTTCTTGCCGGTCAGCTATTAAGGATGTACAAGTGCTACAATCGGCATCAAAACAATAAGACAGAAAAAAACCGAATTTGATAATTTTTGATGATATTAATGCGAAAAATGATTGAATAATATCGAGGATCGGATATTCTCACAACCTCAGAAAATGAAAAAACTCTCAATTTAGTGACAGAATTTCGAAAGTACCAACAATCATGAAAAGTTGTAAAAACATTTTACAAGTATGTGCTGAAAGTGGTGAAAATTGTTCATTTTTGATCCGATTTCAAAATTTCAGGGTTTGTTATACTCAGTGATAAAATCTCTACGAACTCACTGAAAAAAGTTTTGCATAAAACACTGATATTCAAGTCGAAAATGTAACGGTATATGTATCATATGAATCTCAGAATGCATTCGGATTGTGAACAACTGAATTCTTACTAAAATATGAGTGTTTTATGCAAAACTTTTTTCAGTGAGTTCGTAGAGATTTTATCACTGAGTATAACAAATCCTGAAATTTGGAAATCGGATCAAAAATGAGCAATTTTAACCATTTTCAGCACATACTTGTAAAATATTTTTACAACTTTTCGTGATTGTTGGTATTTTCGAAATTCTGTCACTAAATTGAGAGTTCTTTCATTTTCTGAGGTTGAGGGAATATCCGCTCCTCGATATTGTTCAATCATTTTTCGCATTAATATCATCAAAAATTATCAAATTCGGTTTTTGTCTGTCTTATTGTTTTGATGCCGACTGTACCACCTGTACATCCTTAATCTGTATTACCCCAGTGGGTCACTTGAGTTTTGTTAGTATTCAGATTATCACGCTAGGTGTATACATCCATTGTCCTTAGGTCTTATACCTCACCGTTAGTAGGTTTATGGATCACGTGTTGTTACTAAATATGTTTACCGATTTATACAGAATTAGCCACTAAAGATTGTTGTAATATTCACTATTATTTAACTAATGTATAATATCTTTTTACCTCTCTCCCCCAGTAGTCTTTTTATGCAGTTTAACGCGGTAGATCTTTACAGAAACCGTTATATGTCCGGAGCGCTCGTCCAGCGACACACACCCGAAAGAGTTTGAGTTTGAGTTTATTTGTAAGGCGCTCTGGGACTGGTCCTTTCAAGCGCTGGAAATACAGTAAATTAGACAGATAATAGTATGTAGTTGCCTCAATACAAGTCTCTTTAAGTAGTTAGTTAGTGTGTGTGTTTGTTTGTGTGTTCTTAGGTTTAGTTAATATAGTTGAAAATTTGCATGCTGAATTAAGTATTGATTTCTGAGTTCAATCAAGGTCGTTAATTTATTGACTATGCGTCTGCAGCCGGCTTTATTTGAGTACCCCCATTTGGTAACTTGACATAAGGAAAACTGCAGAAAGCCAATGCCAGGTACTCGAAAAGATGCTAGTTTCGATAGGCTTCTTGATACAGATGTTCATGTAGTCTCACTTTGAAGGTTTCTGTACTAGTTATGTTGCGAATTTCCATCGGAAGCGCGTTCCATAGGTGAGTGCAGCGGAACGAAAGGATTTTTTGAACAACTCCGTCCTACAATTAGGAGTGACTGGGTTGCTGCCAGGTGTCCTTGTGCCACGAGCTGCGGTTTGTTTTCTGGGTATGAGATGCTGTGAGAGGTAGCGTGGCACCCTTGCTTTGAGAATATTGAAGGTTTGGCATCCTAGGAAGTAATGACGTCGTTGTTTAATTTTTAGCCATCCTAGTTGTTTGTAATATGGCGTAATATGTTCATCCCTTCTTAGGTCGAATATGAATCTAATGCAGGAGTTGAGAGCTCTTTCTAGTAATAGGTTCAGTTCAGCCGTTAGGTCGAGGTGTACCATGCAACAGTAGTCAATGTGAGGAAAGACCAGCGTGGTGACGAGGAGCGCTCTGAGTTCCCTTGTTATGTTCCTCCTGTTTATACGCGATTGATGCAGCGTCGTAAAGATCTTTTTAACCGTATTCTCGGTATGCTTGTACCATTGTAGCTTGTGTGATAGGGTGACTCCGAGATATCGAGCCGACGTTAAGTAGGGCAGCCTCATGTCATTAACGCTTATGGGTGTCAGGTTGTCGAGATCAATGGAATTAATGTGTCGAGGAGTGCCGATTATCATGACTTTGGTCTTCCCCGCATTTAGGATAAGTCCATTCTCCAATGCCCATGTCCTGAAGGTGGCCACGTCTTCGTTGACTTGTTGGATACCTAAAGGTAGTTCTGTAGATGTGCAGTGCAGGTAGAAAACGGTGTCATCTGCGAAGATGTTATGACTGCAGTATTTCAGCCTCCGTCCTAGATCTGAAACATAAATGGAGAACAGGCGGGGTCCGAGTACCGAACCCTGAGGAACTCCGTTCTCGACCTCTGGCCAGTTTGTGATGTTTCCGCCCGGATCGCGGACTGCTTGTCGTCTCCCAATTAGATACGAGCAGAGCCACCTTAGGACTGCATTAGAGAAGTTTAGGTCTCTCAGCTTTGAAATGAGCACGTCATGCCTGACCCTATCAAACGCTTTCGAGAAATCAAAGAAGACCGTGATGGTGAGCTTGCGCTGATCCGCCGCTCTGCGTATGTCGTCAGTCATCCGGAGAAGAGCTGTCTGGGTGCTGAAACCACTGCGATATGCGGATTGATTTGGATCCAGGAGGTCATTCTTCGTAACGTATTTGGTGACTTGTTCCACTACAGTTCTCTCTAGTGCCTTTGAAATTGCAGGAAGGATAGAGATTGGCCGATAGTCTCCGCATGACCCCGGAGACTTAACTTTGGGAATGGGTGTTATTAACGCATGCTTCCAGATTTCAGGGAATACTCCATTTGTTAATGAGAATGTGAAGAGGTGGTGTATTTGGATTTGCAAGCTAGGCAATGCCATCCTGAAGACTGAGATAGGAATGCCATCGTATCCTACTGCGTTCGATTTGGAGTGATTGAGCGCTCGTAGGAGATTTTCACTCGATATATCTTCGAAGTAGAATTTGCGATCATCATATTCTAACTCTCCTATGTAATAAGGGGCAACTGTTCTACCTATGCTTCCACCACCTGCGTTCGCGAAGTATGAGTTCAGTTCTGCCACGGATAGCAGGAGAGCCGTGCTTCCTCGCAGCGATAAGTCCTAGTTGCCGAAGTTTCGACCAGACAGAACCAGTGTTGTTTAGTCCACGAAAGGAAACGATATAATGTGATGATTTGGCTTCCCTTACTAGTTCTTGCGCCCTGTTACGTAGCACTTTGTAGAGGGAGTACAGAGCAGCATTACTTCTGTTTCTCCTCCATACCCTACGAGCCCTATTTCTTTTCGCGATTGCTTCCTTGACCACCTGGGTAAGCCAAGGTGCAGGTGGGGTTTTCGCCCTAACACAACGATTTGGAGCGTGGCGGTCGAGACAATCTAAGACTACTCTTTCAAGTATCTCAGTCTTCGTTTCTATCGACTGAGCATCGAAGAAAGGCCTCCAATCCGTAGCGTTAATATCTCTAAGAAAGGATTCAAGGTTTAGATCTTTGTAATTTCGACAGAAGAAGGTTCGGGGTGGACTTCGCTCGACCTCTAGATTGTAGGTGATATGATTGAGATCATGGGCTGATAGAAAGGGAACATCGTGTTGGCCAAAGTTTACAATTTTTTCCTCATGATCCACTATGCAAAGATCTATGAGTGTGGAGCTATTCTGGAGGTGATGAGTAGGTTGGTGGGGAACTAGGTGTAGATTTGTGCTTTCTATGAATCGTGATTATCGTGATTATCTACCAGAAGGTCAGTGTTGAAATCCCCTACAATGATCTGATGACTGTAAGTATAGAGTAAGATCCCAGAGCCCCCAGACATACGTTATTTTCTAACGGACAAAATGTGGGGCTTTGAGTAGTGTTCAGGTGTACATTAAACGCAGGCATACTTGTAAAGTTGGTCAGACGGCCAATTTACAGGTACCAGGTGAGAAAGATAAGTAAAAATAGGGTTAACTTATCTTACATTCGAATGGTTGATTTTTATATATGTTACTAAAGGGACTATTTTTTTTTTTTTTTTTTTTTTTTTCATCATATGATTGGCTTGATGATGAAGCTTTTGATAACGCTAACTATGATGACGGGAACGATTAAGGGACAGAGAAATACTTTTAAAAAAACAATTATCGATAATTAATGTATCATTATAAAATAAAATGCTTATGGGCAATTCCACCTCAAATCGGCCAATTTTGGGTGTTGTTTGACCTCGTATTTTTTGAATCGACTTAAACTTTTTTTACATGAAATCTACGACAAAAAAGTAGACGCGTATTTTTTCGTTGGTCCAAAAAAAAAATTTTTTCGCTGGTTATGAATTATCGCATTTTACTATAAAAGTGGCGCGCGGGCGGCTTTGAGAATATTAATATCTCGGGTCCCCTTGACCGTAGAGAGATGTTTCAAAACGCGTTTTAAAGGCGATGAAAGACACTTTTCGATAATTTGTTTTAACTTTTCGAAATATATAGTTTTTTTCGGCATAGGCATTGAAAAGTCACTTTTTGACGCCTGTTTTCGATCCACAAAGTGTTACTTTATACGGATGGTTTCAGAACTGCCATATAAAGTCTTTATACGGCAGTCTGGATGCGCAGTTCGAAGTGCGCATTCCAAAGCTGCCGTATAAAGTCTTTATATGGCAGTTTCGATGCGCGGTTCGAAGTGCGCGACAGATCGCACTATAACCTCACTCTTCGTCTAGTGAATTTCAACAGGCGTCAAAGTGACTTTTCAAGCCTATTTCGAAAAAAATACAGTATGGGGCGCACCCGTAAACCGTTTTTGACTCGAATAATGATTTCAGAACTCGCTTCCGGCTCGCCTTTAGCTCGTCCTGAAATGATTATTCTCGCCGAAAAACACTTGGTTTACGGGCATACCACATAATATACTATTCTTATTTTTATGAGCAATCAAAATGTTTATCGATTTTTTTCGCAAACTAAGGCCATTTTTTAAATTCTCAAAAAAATATCATCGGATTCCTTATTCAATTCTGAAGATGGCGATTTTTTAAAAACGATGGAGCTATTTTTCTAAGTATTTTTTTTTTTTTACAATTATTTGTCGGGCGCTGCGTCAGGTTGCCTCGCCGAGCGCCTCGCTACTACCGCGTCATTCCATGCATGGAAAGCAGCGCGCCACGCCATTGGCCGAGCCCCGTACGCCGCGGTAGTGGCGAGGCGCAGCGGCGAGGCAACCTGACGCAGCGCCGGGGAAATAATTGTAAAAAAAAATACTTAGAAAATTAGCTCCATCTTTTTTAAAAAATTGCCATCTTCAGAATTGAATAAGGAATGCGATGATATTTTTTTGCGAATTCAAAAAATGGCCTTAGTTCGCGTAACAAATCGATAAACATTTTGATTGCTCATAAAAATAACAAAACTATATTTTTCGAAAAGTGTTCATCGCCTTTAAAACGCCTTTTTGGAACATCTCTCTACGGTGAAGGGGACTCGAGATATTAATTCTCAAAGCCGCCCGCGCATCACTTTTACAGTAAAATGCGATAATTCATAACTAGCGTAAAAAAAATTTTTAGGACCATACAGAAAAAATACGGGTTCCCTTTTTTGTCGTAGATTTCACGTAAAAAAAGTTCCAAACGATTCAAAAAAATACGAGGTCATTTCTCGGCCGATTTGAGGTGGAATTGCCCTTATACATTTTTATCTTTCGAAATTAATTGCTAGAAAATATTATTTTCCTAAATACATATTGTGAGCAAACCTTCAGCCTTCAATAAATAATTGTAAAATATAATCTTAATCATAAGTTTTATTACATCAGAATGAGAATGGAAAACTATTGAACCGAAATTGGTAAGTATTTGAACTATACTTGCGGAAAATGTTAATATAATTTAAAGTTACTTTTATAAATCTTAAAACTGAGTTTAAGAGGGGAAAATCATTTCGCATAGATATCTCACTCGCTCCAAAGCACGAGCATAGTACCCTCGCGCTCATACTCACGGTTGAATGTTTTTGGTATCTGGGGGGATCTTTGGCCCGTACAATTTGTCTGGCTGAACAGGTACCTATATGTTGGAAATAGTCCCTTAATGGCCGGTTTCACCAACGTCGAATAACTTTTTATTCATAGAATAAGGCTATTCATCGAATAAAAGTCGCAAATACGATGTAAAATAGTCGTTTGTTTTCAATGAATAAGAGTTTAAGGGGGGAGTAGGGTCAGGCCACTTCGCCAAAATAATTTTTTTTTTTTTTCATTTTCTTCTAGAATAAGGTCTCAGAAATATTGTCTCAAAATTTAAAGTCAATCGGAGCGAAACTCATGGAGTTACAGACTTTTGAGTACACGTCCTTTCTACTCGGCCGAGAGCGGCAGCGTGCAGCAAGCCGGGCTCGGCAGTTTTTTTTTTTTTTTTTTTGCAGCAGCAGCAGCAGCAGCAGCAGCAGCAGGCACTTTGCTTTATGGTGCTGGTATCGATGATTCTGTATAATTTTGAAAAATAAAATTTTTTCTTCATCTTTCACAGTAAAAAACGAAGTTGTTATCGGAACTTACTTCAAACGCGTTTTTCTCAAAACTACATTTTTTCAAATCGGTGTTATCTCTCATTCGAAAACTATTGCACCGATCATTTTGAAATTTGGCACACTCTTTTTACACATAAATTGCGAGGCCCCAACGTTCTTTTTTTTTTTTTTTTTTACATGGAACCGATTTTACAGCAGCTAAATGGCGGAATTTTTTAGTAAAAATCAAAATTTTGACTTTCAAGCGTCGCCAAAAATGGAAAAACGAAGAAAAAAATAAACGGAGCACGTTGGGGCCCGACCAAACTTATTTTTCAACGAAGTCTCTTTGATTTTTTTTTTTCAGATCATCCTGTGATTTTCTACGAATAACACCGCAAATCGTCTTTTGTCAAACACGTCTTCGCAAACACTCTGTCAATGGCTCATTTCTCAATATTTTTTTTCAAAATTTGGACAGGATGTTCTTCAAATGTTACTTCATTATATGCAAAAGATTAAAATGAATTTACTTTACTGGTATCTTCAAAAAAGCACCTCAAAAATATGCTTTCTTTTAACCCGCTAGACCCTACTCCCCCCTTAATCTATGAATAAAGTTATTCGACGTTGGTGAAACCGGGCATAAGTAACATATATAAAAATCAAGCGTTAGAATATAAGTAAAATTTGATTATTTTTTTGGGAGCTTTAAAGCGTCTGGCGCAAGTTATGGCCGGCGGAAAGTGTCTGGCAGTGTTAAATATCATTTTGTAATAATATTCTATGGAATATGTATAAAAATCAACCATTAGAATGTAAGATAAGTTCACCCTATTTTTACTTACCTTTCTCACCTGGTACCTGTAAATTGGCAGTCTGACCAACTTTAGAAGTATGCCTGCGTTTAATGTACACATGAACACTACTCGAAGCCCCACATTTTGTCCGTTAGAAAATAACGTATGTCTGGGGGGCTCTGGGATCTTGGACTAGTAGGATTGTACCGAAGAAAGGAGTTTTCAAATACTTCCAGAAGGAGAGAGAGAGAGATAGATAGATAGATAGATTTTATTATTATTCATGACAATGTTGGATAAAGAGTGGAAACTTGTGCATTTACAAAACATATGCCAAGTGCTCAAGCAGAAAAGAAAAATACATTACAATAAGAAGTAAATACGTGGTGATACAAAAAAATGCTTAGCCTAAAGTGAAAAGGTACAATTATTATAATGTCTCTTAAGCTGCATCAGCCAAATGAGCCCAACATGAAATGACTGGTTGCACAAATTCTTACTATTTAATTGCTAATAACTTACCATAGTCACGATTTTATTGCTATGACCGGTTTCGAAAAAATCAGTTGGGCTAGCTTAAGACTTAGGCCAGCCCAGCCATATACCATAACTTTTCAACCAATCAACATATTCCGATTATCTCTTCGGCATAAAATCTTACTATTTAATTGCTTTCAAGTGGTATAGATCAAATTCATTGAGATTCATTGTTTGAGAAAAAAATCGTATTCTTAACTCCCCCGATGGAAATGATCGATGAAAAAATTATATCACCTAAACGTATTACGGCCCCGAAGGTATACAACGCGTAAGAATTTGCACTCCAGACTATTAGGACAACACCGGATCGAATTACTCTAGACGAATTTGCTGTAAGTCACTTCGAGAGATATATGCATGGATCGGAATCACCCGACTAGCTTCATCATTTAATTACTCCGGCCCAACGCGGTGTAGAACAGTTTTAGGGATGTATGCGTGGAATCATTTAATTACTCCGGCCCAACGAGATGTAGATCAATTTTAAAAGATGAATGCGTGAAACGAAATCGACCCACGAGTCTAAATATTTAATTACTCCGGCCCAACGCGATGTAGATCAGTTTTAGGGATGTATGCGTAGAACGGAATCGACCACCGAGCCTAATCACTTAATTACTCCGGCCTAACGAGATGTAGATCAATTTTAAAAGATGAATGCGTGGAACGAAATCGACCCACGAGCCTAAATATTTAATTACTCCGGCCCAACGCGATGTAGAACAGTTTTAGGGATGTATGCGTGGAATCATTTAATTACTCCGGCCCAACGAGATGTAGATCAATTTTAAAAGATGAATGCGTGAGACGAAATCGACCCACGAGCTCAAATATTTAATTACTCCGGGCCAACGCAATGTAGATCAGTTTTAGGGATGTATGCGTCGAACGGAATCGACCGACGAGCCTAATCATTTAATTACTCCGGCCCAACGCGATGTAGATCAATTTTGAAAGATGAATGCGTGGAACGAAATCGACCGAAGAGCCTAATCACTTGATTACTCCGGCCCAACGCGGTGTAGAACAGTTTTAGGGATGTATGCGTGGAACGGAATCGACCGACGAGCCTAATCATTCAATTACTCCGGCCCAACGCGTTGTAGAACAGTTTTAGGGATGTATGCGTAGAACGGAATCGACCGACGAGCCTAATCACTTGATTACTCCGGCCCAACGCGGTGTAGAACAGTTTTAGGGATGTATGCGTAGAACGGAATCGACCGACGAGCCTAATCATTCAATTACTCCGGCCCAACGCGATGTAGATCGATTTTGAAAGATGAATGCGTGGAACGAATTCGACCAACGAGCCTAATCACTTAATTACTCCGGCCCAACGAGATGTAGATCAATTTTAAAAGACGAATGCGTGGAACGAAATCGACCCACGAGCCTGAATATTTAATTACTCCCGCCCAACGCGATGTAGATCAGTTTTAGGGATGTATGCGTAGAAGGGAATCGACCGACGAGCCTAATCATTTAATCACTCCGGCCCAACGCGGTGAAGAACAGTTTTAGGGATGTATGCGTGGAATCATTTAATTACTCCGGCCTAACGAGATGTAGATCAATTTTAAAAGATGAATGCGTGGAACGAAATCGACCCACGAGCCTAAATATTTAATTACTCCGGCCCAACGCGATGTAGATCAGTTTTAGGGATGTATGCGTAGAACGGAATCGACCGACGAGCCTAATCATTTAATTACTCCGGCCCAACGTGATGTAGATCAATTTTGAAAGATGAATGCGTGGAACGAAATCGACCAACGAGCCTAATCACTTAATTACTCCGGCCCAACGCGTTGTAGAACAGTTTTAGGGATGCATGCGTAGAACGGAATCGACCGACGAGCCTAATCATTCAATTACTCCGGCCCAACGCGATGTAGATCGATTTTGAAAGATGAATGCGTGGAACGAATTCGACCAACGAGCCTAATCACTTAATTACTCCGGCCCAACGAGATGTAGATCAATTTTAAAAGATGAATGCGTCAGACGAAATCGATCCACGAGCCTAAATATTTAATTACTCCGGCCCAACGCAATGTAGATCAGTTTTAGGGATGTATGCGTCGAACGGAATCGACCGACGAGCCTAATCATTTAATTACTCCGGCCCAACGCGATGTAGATCAATTTTGAAAGATGAATGCGTGGAACGAAATCGACCGAAGAGCCTAATCACTTGATTACTCCGGCCCAACGCGGTGTAGAACAGTTTTAGGGATGTATGCGTAGAACGGAATCGACCGACGAGCCTAATCATTCAATTACTCCGGCCCAACGCGGTGTAGAACAGTTTTAGGGATGTATGCGTAGAACGGAATCGACCGACGAGCCTAATCATTCAATTACTCCGGCCCAACGCGATGTAGATCGATTTTGAAAGATGAATGCGTGGAACGAAATCGACCCACGAGCCTAAATATTTAATTACTCCCGCTCAACGCGATGTAGATCAGTTTTAGGGATGTATGCGTAGAACGGAATCGACCGACGAGCCTAATCATTTAATCACTCCGGCCCAACGCGATGTGGAACAGTTTTAGGGATGTATGCGTAGAACGGAATCGACCGACGAGCTTAATCATTCAATTACTCCGGCCCAACGCGGTGAAGAACAGTTTTAGGGACGTATGCGTGGAATCATTTAATTACTCCGGCCCAACGAGATGTAGATCAATTTTAAAAGATGAATGCGTGGAACGAAATCGACCCACGAGCCTAAATATTTAATTACTCCGGCCCAACGCGATGTAGATCAGTTTTAGGGATGTATGCGTAGAACGGAATCGACCGACGAGCCTAATCATTTAATTACTCCGGCCCAACGCGATGTAGATCAATTTTGAAAGATGAATGCGTGGAACGAAATCGACCAACGAGCCTAATCACTTAATTACTCCGGCCCAACGCGGTGTAGAACAGTTTTAGGGATGTATGCGTAGAACGGAATCGACCGACGAGCCTAATCATTCAATTACTCCGGCCCAACGCGGTGAAGAACAGTTTTAGGGATGTATGCGTGGAATCATTTAATTACTCCGGCCCAACGAGATGTAGATCAATTTTAAAAGATGAATGCGTGGAACGAAATCGACCCACGAGCCTAAATATTTAATTACTCCGGCCCAACGCGATGTAGATCAGTTTTAGGGATGTATGCGTAGAACGGAATCGACCGACGAGCCTAATCATTTAATTACTCCGGCCCAACGCGATGTAGATCAATTTTGAAAGATGAATGCGTGGAACGAAATTGACCAACGACCCTAATCACTTAATTACTCCGGCCCAACGCGGTGTAGAACAGTTTTAGGGATGTATGCGTAGAACGGAATCGACCGACGAGCCTAATCATTCAATTACTCCGGCCCAACGCGGTGAAGAACAGTTTTAGGGATGTATGCGTGGAATCATTTGTCCGACTGGCACGAGCGTGGAAGTCGTTATTCGATCCGGCCCTTCAATTAGTTATTTGTGTATCTTTCAATGAAAAATATCCTGTCAAAATATCATTTCCATTAACATTCGTTTTTTTTTCGGGGTATTTTCCGTGTAATTTAAAATCCTGGTTCGAACAAGGCATTTTATATCACACGGAAAGTTCCCCAAAAAAACCAATTTTAATGAAAATGATATTTTTACGGGATATTTTTCATTGAAAGATACACAAATAACTATTATCCCTCATATTATCCTATCTATATTATAGATCAAATATAATAATATTTTGTAGAAAAAAGTAAAAAAAAAAGCGAATTTTGAAACTTTGAACGCCAAGAGGCGCGGGTTCCCTTCAATTGAGAGTCTTCAGATTTTGCACTACTTCTTTTTTCGTCATTCACTACTGTTTGAGGGGGCAGCGTGGAATTTCTATTTTTTAACGACCACCCTAATATTTATGGGGTATTCTAGCTCATTTCGACCTGGCTCTGACCCTTGACCTTTTAGATTCGGCCGGCGATTTTTTATACGATCGTTCTTACTTTAAAAAGCACTCATTATTTTTGTTGGATTTTTTGGCCACGCTTCAAATTTGTTACAATTTTCGAAAATGAGTATATTGATCGACACAATTTCAAAAATCTGAAAAATCCTGTATCAGATATCAACATTTTCAAACTGAGAGCCGGAGTGGGGAGACTCTTCCTTCTTACTGTTTTAAAGCTTTTTCCAGAAAAAAAAACGTTAAAACAATTAGGATCCGGAGTTATTTTACTATGGATGGTTGCTGAAACATTTTCATATATCACCCCGGATTTTAGAAATTTTTTTGAGATTTTTCAGAAAATCGAAAAATAAAAAAAACTTTCGCTAAAATAAAAAACGAAAAAAAAAAAAACTTGCGAAAAAAGTCGTAAAAAAATTTCTCAAAAAGCAAAATGAAGGTGAATTTATCCCCGTTAAAAAGCCGATTTGAAAATTTGGCTACATCTATTTTTGACTCCGCTATCTAGCTTTTAGTGCGGCAAGAAACTTCGACTAGTGTATCGGATACTTTGTCGTTCGCCGCCTGGTTGTATATACCTATACGTTGTGCCGAATCTTTCGATGCATTTCCGTTTATGCATAAACTATATTGTTGGCGTCTAGCCTCGTACGGTATACATTAGTGCAGAACTGTGGTGGACGGGAATCACGTCTAAGTGAAGTGATACTGGGGATATTTTATCTCCAGTTTTTTCTCCAAAACAATGGCAAAGCCACGAGGGCGACCAAGATTAGTAGACGAGGAGACTTTTATTCGCGTAGTTTTTAATTATAAAGAACAAGTTTTACAGGAGTCACGTATAGTGTCAAAGGTGGAAGATGTCTGGAAGGAAATTTTTAAAAGTTTTAATAACAAACTTTTACCTTCTTCCTGCTACACGATGGTAATTCAAAACGAATATAAAATTTTGGACAAGCTTTTAGATCGGTCTGATCAAGGCAATGATTCTTCAAACATTACCGAAGACCTCGTAGAAGAACACCTTGATAACACTGATGCAACTGATCCGAACAGTACTTTTGATAACTCTCTGAAAGAAATGAATTTCGATTTCCATATTTCCAAAGAGGAATTAGAGAGTATCACAGAAAAAAAATTATACAACCGTACTAGTTCTAAAGGAAAGGTCGTTAAAAGATCATGGCTGGTCTTCAAAGCCGGAGTCTATCAATATTTTTTCAATAATAAAATATGGGACGCTGCGCTTCATTTATCATGTGGGTTTTATGTGGATAATTCTTACATCTGTTTGGACGGAACTTCTGGAAAACTTACAGGTATAGGGCTGAAGAGCTTATAAAGTACTCTTTTTTCAACGCGTTTCGTTTATTTAACTGAATCAGAGTCGACAGTTTGTAACTTGTTTGTTGTGAAATTTTTCTTTTTTATAGCTTTTTATTTTGTTATTTTTATAATCCAAATTTAGAAAATCCGTTCCCTTCAATTTCTTGAATACACCTACTTTTTAAAATGCCGAGTGTCAAAGGGTTATATAGAACCCAATGATAGTTATATTTATATTTAGAGATGTTATTTTGTTAATTTTTTTCTAATCTGAATATTTTTTATATACCTGTAACTCGGTATGAACCATAAGAAATTGAGGCTTCTAGAAAAGTTCTTAGCTCGATGAATTCCAGGAAATTAAAAAAATATACAATTGAATTAACCGTATTGTAGCTACAGTCTAGGGTGGTCTTTATTTTGATCATTTTGGAATTTCAATAGAGCCGCCCCCTAAAACCCTTCCAAATAACTCAAAAAAATCCCTGCCAAGTTTGAGTTCTTAAGGGGGTATATACACCTTTAAATTGGTTGAATTTCTGAAAAACAATTTTCCTTTTTTTTTGAACTTGAAGACTCTGATAAAATTCAAAAAAATCATCATGTTTGGGGAGGGTTTGACCTTCATTATCCATATATTACATCATGTATTACTTCCAGTCTAATAGTGGCTGCGCTGAAGACAGGAAAATACAAAATCACTCGGTTGCCGTAAAGAATCAGACCCAGCGTTGGACCGATCTTGGAATTTTTGGTCCTCAATTGTTCATAAGACATGCCTCTATCAGATGAACAGAGAACTTTTTGATATTGCAAGAATTACTTGAGTTATTGAATTTTTTCGATTTTTTTTCTGAATTTGAAAAAAAATTTTGCTTATTTTTCTAATATTTTAACTAAAAATGGGTTTATCAAAAAGTTCTCTGTTCATCTGATAGAGGCATCTCTCCTGAATAATTCAGGACCTAAAAATCAAAGATCGGTCCAACGGTTGATTTTATTCTTTACGGCAACCGGTCAAAATAATGATTGTTCAGGAATCAACTTTTAAACTTTTTATTTTTTTATTTTTTTTTTATTTTCTACTTCTCCTAGAGAAGGAAATGTAGCTACAGAAAATCAAGTTCTAAGATTTTGCTAATGATTAATATGCTGGATCCGCAGCTGCTCTCGCATCGATGTGTTATGAGTCGAGTCTAGACACATGTGCCAGGCGGAGGTTTGTAGTGAGTTTTGACCTGTTCTGTCCAACAACAGTGTCCGGTAGGTGTCCAGTAAGACTGCTAGAAAAAGAATGAATTGCGTCAGGAAAAATCTGATCAAAATTTTTCAAAACATAAAAATCCTTCAAAATTCTTAAGGGGAAACTTCGGTGAAATTTTTGGCAAAAACAGGTTTTTTAATTCTTACAACTTTAAAAAGACGTGTATAAAGAAATCTCTGCAGCAGTTTTTGAATTATGTCAGTATAGATAGTGAAAAAAAAGTTTCAGCCTCCTGCGATGAAAGTGTAGACGCAAGGAATTTTTGACAGCGGTGAGAAAAATCTTCTTCGCAAGGTTCCTTGCGCTTACATTTTCATCGCAGGAGGCTGAAATTTTTTTTCACTGTCTATACTGACATGATTCAAAAACTGCTGGAAGGATTTTTTTATACAACCTCTAATAGCGATTTTCAAAATTTCACCGAAGTCTCCCCTTAATCTTCAATATTTTCGAGATTCAGAAAATGCTAGCACAATTTTTGTCAGTACTCCAAAAATTCTCCCATCTTTCATCGATCATACCTTTTTTCTTATAATATTTATCAAACTTTCGCAATTAATATATTATGGAAATACTCATCTTTTTAGAAATCTGAATGTGTAGTCTCCTGGCATCGATTTCAAATGAACTTTTTTGATGGATCATCTTCTTTCGATTCCGACGTCTCATCTTATCTCAGATATATACACTGTGTTCGTTCAATATTGAACATGACTATTGGTTTGAATTCGCAATGACAGCACGACTATCATGGAGTAGAAGGAGGCATATCTCCCTATACACGCTGTATTGAAAAAGTGGGACGAATTTTTCCCGTAATAGATGGCGCTGTTACCAGTAAGCAAGGTAAGCGCACACGGACTTCCTGTGAGCGGGAAATTTTCAACATGGAAAAACTTGAATTAAACATGTTATACGCAGACGCAGGCGGAAGTAGGCCTGCGCTTACTAAGAACAGCGTCATCTATAGCGTAGTCCACATTTTAGGTTGAAGATATGCCTCCTTCTACTCCATGACGACTATTTACAAACAAGTAGACACCTAACCTCGAAAAAATGTATATCGCAGCCATGTGTTCTGTCAATTATTACAATTCAAAAGAATATTGAAAATTAAATATGTATAAAAATCATAATTACAAAGAATTGAAAAATCACAAAAAAAAATTCAAAAGCAAAATATATAAAAACGTAAAAAAAAGCAAGACAGTGGTGTTGGCGGTACTGTACAATATTTACGGGACCAATATGAGCGTCCGCGCGCCGCGCGGCGGCGCTTTTTCGCAATTCGGGACTGTCATGGCTGTAACTTTTCAAATCCTCTAGATTTTCGGACGCTAATTTATTTGCAGGTAAAGTAGGTCACTAGCATTCCAAAAAAAATATAAAAACAAAAACGATTTTTTGAAGATTCAAAGGTGTATATACCCCCTTAAGGGGGATAGCCACTGTGACGGCCGAAAAAGTAACCGATTTTTGAGAATTTTTTTTCACTGTGATAACTGATAACTAATTAATAAAGGGATCGGATTTTTTTTATTTTATTAAGTGTATATCAAACTTGGTTTGTATAAATTTTTATTGAAAAATAATGACAACGAATAGGCCTTGACTTAGGGCCTAGAAAAAAAAATTCCCCTCCATGGTCGCAAAAAAAAAAACAAACAATTGTTAATATCGATACAAATGTAGTTGAAGGGTGGCACGGCAAAACGGTGTAAGTGCCATCGTTATGATTTTTCAGGAGAGCAAAAAAACTGCCCCAAAATTCGGTCAATTACTTTAAAAAAAAAAGAAGGAAGTACTTTCTGGAGTTTTTCAAGCCCTTTCTAATGGGCCATTTCCCGATTCGATATAGTAATCCGTCTCCGAATAAATGACTCGCGAAACTCATTTTTTTTCGTGCCAGTGTAAGTGCCACGTTTCGTGCCAACTTTTTTTTTTACTTTGGATGCTGATTAAAAACACAATTACGACAATAAAATTACGAACCAGATATGAATTGAAAGCCCAAATCTTAACGAATAAGATCCGGTTGTAGATTTTTGAATTCGTTGAAATTTCCAAATATTACGGCGCAAAATGACGGACTAGGGAGGGATCGAGAAAGGTGTAAGTGCCAAAATGAACATGATTTGCTATTAAAATCGTGAAAATTTAAATTAAAAAAATAAAAAAATTAAAATAAAAAAAAAAAAAAAAAATGAAAAAAATTAAATAAAATAAAAAAATAAATAAAAATAAATAAAAAATAAATTAAAAAAAAAAATAAAAATAAAAATAAAAAAAAAAAAAAAAAAAAAATTTTTTACGCGGAGCGCGGCAAACTGGCGCAACACTCAACAGCCGACAGGCCGAACTCAGCGACATACGACGTGAGATGGCACAGTAGGCACTTACGACGTGAGATGGCGCAATAGGCACTTACACCGTTTTGCCGTACCAACTTTTCAGAACTTCGCAGATAAATTTTTTTCAGATATATCGTTTGGCGAGGACGTGCGTATGGATTTTTCAAGATTTTCAAAAAAAAAAAACGACTTTTGATTTTTTTGGCACTTACACCGTTTTGCCGTGCCACCCTTCAGTTATCGTTGTACGTAGCCGTTTTTCTTTCTCATGATTCTTCATAAAATGGCGACTGGTGAGAACTGCTTGAATGAAAAAAAAGGAACTCAAAATTACTAAAAAAGTTCAATCTGTCGCCATTTTGTAGAGAATCAAAAGAAAAAAAAAAAAAGGCTACGTACAACGATAACTACATTTGTATAGATATTAACAATTGTTTGTTTTCTTTTGTCAGATAACCCGTTACCGAGATATCAATGCGACCATGGAGGGGGAATTTTTTTTCTAAGCCCTGAGTCAAACCCCATATCTTTGGTCGTTTTCATTATTTTTCAATAAAAATTCACACAAACCAAATTTGATGTACACTTGATAAAATAAAATAAATCCGATCCCTTTATCAACTAGTTAGCCCAGTGAAAAAAATTCTCAAAAATCGGTTACTTTTTCGGCCGTCACAGTGGCTATCCCCCTTAATATTGATATTAACCCTTCGTGGTCACACCCGGGTCAAATTGACTCGAGCCATTTTTAAACGGTTGCCACGTGAAATCTATCAGTCCGATCGGCACCGAAAAATGACTGAAAAATACTTTCAACATTCAAGTAGATTTAGTAGAAGTCGGTATATCAAAATTCAAATGGCGACATGTCAAAAAAAAAAAAAATCGTAAAGAGGTCAATGCATCTTGGGATTTTATTTATTTATTCTTTACTTTTCATCACCTTTGGTGATTTAAGAAAAGTATTGGTTTCGGTCGAAAAGTGGATTTGCTAATTTCAACGAATCTTTACGTTTTCTACCCTCTGGAATCCGAAAAACAGGTTTTTAGAAAATGTCGGTCTGTCTGTCGGTCTGTCGGTCCGGCGGTCCGGCGGTCTGTCACCGATGAATCCGCGCGATGATCTGGCAAACGGTTTGATGGAAAATTCTGAAATTTGGAGGACTTGACATTCGAATTACGGGAATGAAAAATTGCCATATCCCCCCTTGCGACTTTAAAATTATTCTGGAATCATTCTGAAAAAGTTCAGAAATCGGTATGTAGCCTTACCGGTCTCAGAGTGTTTCCAGAATGGTTTTGTGCCTGTTTTTCGGAGTAAATCCAGAAAAAACCCAGAGTGTAATCTAAAGTGTTTCTCAAGCAGAACTAGAGTGTTTCTAAATAATTTCCAGAGTCATCGAAGAGTGAATCCAAGGTGTTTATATGAATCACTTCAGAGTGTTTCCAGAGTCCAACCAGAGTGAAATTAAAGTTATTTCAGAGTAAATTTAAAATGTTCCCTGGGTGAACCAGAGTGTTTCCAAAATGAAACAAAAGTGTTTCCAAACTGAAACCAAAGTGTTTCCACAGCGAAACCAGAATATTTCCAGAACAAGACCAGAATAAATTCAGAGTTTTTCCCAGAATCGTTTCAAAGTATTTCTTGAGTGGATCCCGAGTGTTCCCAGAGTCAAACCAGAGTGAATTTTAAGTGTACTTCCGATGTATCTAGAACGAATTCACGTTTATTTCAGAATGCATCCAGTATGAGTGCATGTAGAATCCTCGGTGATTAAATGATTTCTTCACAATAAATACTTATGAAAACCTAGGTAATTAATACCTCGATAGCTTGTAAATTGAAGATATGCCAAGCTTACAATAGCTGCTATACAGTTTACTTGCTATATTAACAGCACAATAATAATAAAAATAATAATAATTAAGTGATAACAATAATTTTTTTGTTGATAATCGAGGCGACATTCCTATTCATTTCGTGACTGATGCATAATATTTTATTTGCCTATATTCACCGAAACAATAGCAAAAAAAATGTGTACACCAGTCGTATAACGGTTTGAAATACAGTTTCAATTATCAACTAATATTTTATCGATTTATACGACCATGGAAAATTTGTTATATAATCATTATGATAAAAAAAATAAAAAATAATAATAAGAATAATAATAAATAACATTGATATTAAATATGCAAAAGCCAATTAGATGTACTGTGTAATAACCAAAGTTTTGACCAGTATTAATTCTGGATAAGCTATGTAACCACTGAGAGCTCGAGATGCATCAACACTGGATACATTCCAAAATTAAGTGAATACATTGTGCGTTCACTTTTAAAACACTCTGAGTTCACTCTGAAAACTATCTAATTTTGCTCTGGAAAGACTCTGGATCAACTCTGAAAATACGTTGGGTCCGCTTTGGTTTTACTTTAAATCAGGTATGAAACTATTTTGGATCCACTCTGAAAAAACTGTGAGCCCACTCTGAAAACTCTCTTTGCTTACTATGGAAACAATCTGATTTTATTCTGGATTCACTTTGAGTTCACTTTGGATCTACTCTGGAAACACTCTGATTTCAATCTAAGTTTACTTTGGGTTCACTCTGGACCAAGTCTGGAAACACTTTGGCTTGACTCTGGTCTCATTCTGGTCTCATTCTGGAAAAAGGGCATAAAACCATTCTGGAATCAAACTGGACTCAGAATGTTTTCGCTCTGACGCTGAGTCCAGAGTGTTTCCAGAGTGAGCTTAAGGTCGCAAGGGCCATTAAATTCGAACGTTCGCTTCTATCGGAAATCAATTGATTTTCAATTTTATATGTGTATATTTTACTTTTTCTTTCTTTAACTTTTCATTTCTGATATTTCCAAATCAAAATGATGAAAAGTGCTGCGAAAAACACCGTCTTTTTCGTCTTTACTGATTTTTTTTTTTTTTTTTTTCATTTTTTGGGTTTTTTTTTTTTTCTTTGTTTGCGTTCTTCAGCCACGGACTTACCGGGATTCATCTTCAAAGCTTATGTTCGGGTTATTTTGACCCGTGGTGACCAGGAAGGGTTAACCAACCCCCAAGACCACGAAAATTTTAAATGTCAAATGTCGCACGGAATGGTAAGAATAAAATCATCTGAAAATTGTTCTAACCCACCATTCTGTACACCAGAAAAGTAGGGGAAGGTAGGGCAAGACGGACCGGGAGGGCAAACCGGACCGGAGGGCAAAACGGACCAAGAGGGCCAAACGGACCGCCTGAAAAATTCCTTTTAAATTATTATAAAAAATCGAATTATTCATCGGAAAGGTAACCCTCGAACTTAGTAATTTTTTGAGGAAGGTCTCAGTCAATCAAGTCGAGTCAGACTCAGTGAAGTCATCGCAAACGACTAAAAAATAAAAATTGTCTCGACTTGATTGGCTGAGACCTTCCTCCAAAAATTACTAAGTTCAAGGGTTACCTGCACGATAGATCATTCAATTTTTTTGATAATTTAAAGGGAATTTTTCAGGCGGTCCGTTTTGCCCTCCTGGTCCGTTTTGCCCTCCGGTCCGTTTTGCCCTCCCGGTCCGTTTTGCCCTACCTTCCCCTACAAATATCTCTACCAAATTTTAGATTTTTTCATCGATAATCATTGTAGGGTAAGTGTGGGTATTACTGCGGTTTTTAATACTGGGTCAACTTTTATTGAGTTTTTTTATAAACGAATTAAAAGGTATTCATCCATTTTTTTTTTTTTTCATCTATGATGTTTAACTTATTTTGAGCTTGTGAAAAAATTGACAGTGTGATAAAATAACATTACCATTCATTTAAAAGCATTTTAAAATATTATGCAGATGCATGTATTACTGCGGATATGAAAGTGCTTGCTCCTATTACTGCGTTCCTATTACTGTAGATAAAAAAAATTGAATAAGACTAATTAACACGATAATTATGGATTTATTGATTTTGTAAAATACCTTCAATTTAACTTTTTCTTTATTGTTTGTTTTACCCATTATTCATTTTAGACTTGAAGCCAGCTTGACATGAATTATTTTTATAGGTTAGAATGTAAGTATTTTACGTCCGCAGTATTAGGTACATACGCATGAAACTAGGGGCGCTCCAATTACTGCGGTTTATTGAAAAAAAAGCAATTTTCGAAAATCAATAACAGATCAGATAGTTATTCTAAATGGAAGATTATTATAGCGTTATTTCCCTAAAATTGTAAATTACCAGTCATATTTTTCTCAAATCACGAAAACTTATACAAAGTTGATTTATAATATTATTCGAAAAATCCGCAGTGATACCCACAACCGCAGTAATACCCACACTTACCCTAGTTATGGAAATTCAATGTTTAGTTTCAAAAAATACATGCAATCTCCCAGTTAAAACTTTTGTCGTCTTGGAGGGTCGGGTTAATATCAATATTAAGAACTCAAACTTGGCAGGGATTTTTTTTTTTTTTTATTCGGAAGGATTTTAGGCGGCAGGTCCATTGAAATTCCAAAATGACCAAAATAAGGACCACCCTAAGCTACACGTGTCGAAATGTACTCAGAATTTAAGTGTGCTTGCTCTCATTAATGCCTTGATGCTAGTTCCAATTGTCGGGAGGAAAAGAAAAAAAAAAAACTGAAAAGCGGCCTACCACTGCCCGGTCTTCCAATAAAATGAATGTACTTTTTAAAATGATTTACTTATATTTCACAGGTCACTGTTCATGTGAAAGCCGATTAAGTTGCACAATAAGCAAATTCGCGAATTCCAAAGGTTTTTTAGTAGAATGCAATATAAAAAACCTTGGTAATAAGCAGAAGTGCGGAAAACCATATCTGCGGAAACCAATAAGACAAAAAGTTTCGAAAGAAGTAGAAAGTAAAGGTGTTGAAGTATATCGGGCAGAAAAAGCCAATGAGTTCATGACACAAGAAAACGATCCAGAAGCACCGCTTATTTTTTCCGCAAATGTATTACACGTGGCCAAAAGTGAATTATTAGCTGATCAATATTTAGACCGAGATGATCCTATTAAATCTCTGACGATTATGAGAAAAGGAGAATATGCTAACTGCATTGAGTCCATAGGTAGCGGTCCCATATTTGTACGTTACAGTACAAGCGAACAACTCCAGATCTACAAAAAGCTTTGTGCCAATCAGAGAGTAACTATATGCATTGATAGTACTGGAGGCTTAGTACGAAAGGTGGACAAAAAGCATATTTTTTTACACGCGGTCGCAATTAATACTTCCACGGGCCAATACACATTAACACAAATGCTGTCAGAGGAATCGCATGCTCAAGCACTGAGTGAATGGTTAAGAAGATGGAGGCGATACGGTGCTCCAGGGCCGGCGAAACGTGTCTGGTAGGTCTGGTCGTTTCAGACGTCGGACTTCAACGGGTATGGAATTCCATACCTCAAATTTTGAGTCTGTATCCGCTTTTTTCAGTTTTTCTGTCAAATGTTTGAAATGCTGCTGAGCCTGGGACAAAAATCTACCTTCGTACTTTGAAAATACCCAAAAATTTCATTTGCCCCCCCCCCCCCCCCCCCCCCCCCCCCCCCAAATCCTGATTCCATACCTCGGAAAATTGTGTTCCGCCGGCGCTGCGGTGCTCCAACTCCTCATGCATGTGTAGTCGATTGGTCCAGAGCCTTACTAAATGCTGTAACGCAAAGTTTTACGTGCTATGATCTGATTGATGAATACGCGGAAGCTCTGAGAACTACCGACAATGAGCAAAGGATATTCATCCGCCTCGATGTTGCTCATACAATGAAAAAATATTCTAGATATTTGAGGGATCTACGAAAGCCTATAAAAACCTTTTATTTAGCTTGCATTGGGCAGCTTATTAAATGCACAGATGAAGAAGACGCCGAAGATTTGATCAGATCATTATTTACAGTCTGTTTATCAGAAACAGAAGGATACCTGAGCGATGGCAGACCAACGAGATGCGAACAAGCCAAAGCTGCTTTAAAACAAAGAATAACAGGTTAATTGATTGTCACTTTTACATTTAATGATTATTTATGTAATTCGGAAACATGTGAGTCAGAAAAGAGCACGAGCCACCTCTGCACTGATATCAGTGCACCTCTGGTTCTGAACGACAGATGTCACAAAATTTAATCGTCATTTTTATAATAGAATTGGGATTTTCATAATTACATGATCTCGCAAAACATTAAACGTTACACATACTTTAAGTATTTAAAATCGTGACCTCTAGTATACTATTGCAATCATATCAAGATAATGCTGCATGCTTATTATAGGTATTCAACAATTTTTGATGTTCGAAGTTTTCACTTCTCAGGGTCTAAATAGTTGGTTTATAATTTGAGGGTGACTTTCTCCAAATGTGCCTGTCGACGGACAATTCACCACGCGGCTCATCACTTATTTGTATCTTCCATTTAAATAGCAAATAAATTTTTTTCGTGTCTAATCGCATCAAAAATTTAATCCTACGGAATGTCTTTATCTCAAATTCTCATAGAAATGAGTTAATTGGAAAAAGGCAGCTTTCGCCTTCATTGCCGTAGCTTACATTTCTCTTCTTTAATCTCGCTCTTCTGCTCAGTTGTTAGATCTTATATACCGTTAGGTTCTGTGGGCGCGGAACGCTAGGGATACTAACCCAAAAAGGGTGCTATTTCCCGGGCAGTTAGCTGCAGCAGCAGTTTAGTAGCTTACTAGATGCTTCTAGTGAAATCACTAGAAATCACTGAAAATCTAGTCACTAGAGTTCTAGTCCAGAAATCTAGTGACCAATAATCACTAGATTTCTAGTGATTCAACTCAAAACATCTAGTAAGTTACTAAACTGCTGCTGCAGCTTACTGCCCATGAAATAGCACCCTTTTTGGGTTGGTATCCTTAACGTTCCGCATCCACAGAACCTCACGGTAAAATATCGTGTGCTATTTAAATGGAAAATACAATCAACTGATGAGACGCGTTGTGAATTGTCCGTCGACAGGCACATCTGGGGACGGTCATTCTTAAATTATGAGCCAACTTTTTAGACCCTGAGAAGTGAAAAATTTGAACATTGAAAATTTTCGAACACCTCTAATGCTTGTAAAGCTGAAACTATTAGCCGGAACTAAAGCTGGTAAAATAATACACTTCCTGTAAATATTGAACTATATTGTACTTGTATACTCTATTCTTATATATAGTACTCTATACAACTACTACTATACTTCTTCCAGATTTCGAAATAGATGATGAAATGTTCGCTGTAGAAAAGTCGACAGAAGATCTCGCAATCGATGAACCATTTAACGATGAAGAGTTTAATAACCTCGGCAATGCTTGGACTCAGCGGGGCCGAAACCTTAAAGACTCAGTGCAAATATTAATTGCAGATGAAGTCGGTGATCATGATAATGCCCATTTCTGTGATAAATTTACGGAATATTTGATTAAAGATATGGCGTTGCTTCCACTTTGGACAAATATTCGGGCGGAAAAATTCGGATGCGATGTCAGTCGTGCAGCATCAAGTGCTCCCATTGAAAGCGAGTTCAATAAATTAAAAAATGTCATATTTAGACCTCATGAACTCCCTATGCGAATCGACGCTTTCGTGTCGAAGCACATTGATTATTTACTCGGCAAAATAAAACTTCAAAGGGCTCAGTTAAACGAGGAAACGCATACGGTACCAGTATCGGACGAAGTCTGTTCTCCGAATAACGGAGTAGAAATATCGGAGTCCCCTACGATTCCCCAGCCGAGTGTTCAATCGCCTATAAACAACGACGATTTTTATATTGAAAGATGTCCGGCTTGTGCTTCAGGCGATGCTCCTGGTGGAGCACATGCTTGTTTGATTTGTGAGAAACCTGTCCATGCCTTAGCCGAGTGTTCAACTGCATGTGGCGAAGATGGCTTCGGACAAAAAAGGATTTGTCACACATGTCATGAGAGAGATGATTTGAAAAAAATGATAGGCTTGAGGGAATTTGATAACTGGAAGAATAAAGGGCAAATGAATGAAAATATTGATAAACAAAATCGAAGAAAGAGAGATAGTGAACAGAATGAAAAGATAAAAAACAAAAGAAGCCGTTCATTATATTTAGGCGAAAAGAAGAGCACCGTTAAAGACATTATGTCTATCGAAAAACATAAAGTCATACCCGTTATCAAAAACGCGAACATCAAAGATGTGTCATGTGTAACAATAAATGGACAAAACATTTCCATGTCAAACACGTGTGCATTTGACACTATTCTGCAACTGTTTCTCATAGGCACCTATGATTTCGAAATAATAAATAGAAAAGTAAGTAATAGTAGATTTCGATACGAGCGCGAAATGTAAGGCGTTTATAGGTGTGTCCCATATTTTCAGCACGAACCGTAGTCGAGGCGGCAGCCGAGACGAAGGTGAGTGCTGAAGACATCGGACAACCCTAAACGCCTCACTTCGCGGGAGTATCGAACGCTATTTTTTATAACAAATGCATGAAAAAGTTGCTTGTGGGGCTCTGTTGTCAATGTAAACAACCATACCAAAAACATCGAATCGATTCAGCAGTATGCACGGAGATAGCGCGTCGACAGGGATGAATGATTATAAAATGCTCTTGTTCGCACGCCGTGCGTAACAAGAATCATGTTGTGCACGCTCGATGTGCGCAAAACGCAGTGCGCACGTTTGGCATGCAATATTGTTTCATGTTGGTATCGCCTACTCAAACGTCAGAAAAGTGCCACAATATGACCGCTCCAGAGCCCCAAACAAGCAACTTTTTCATGCATGCGTTATAAAATAGTAGATTTCGATACGAGAGCGAAATGTGAGGCGTTTATAGGTGTGTCCGATGTTTTCAGCACGAACCGTAGTCGAGGCGGCAGCCGAGACGAAGGTGAGTGCTGAAGACATCGGACAACCCTATAAACGCCTCATTTCGCGGGAGTATCGAACGCTATTTTTTATAACAAATGCATGAAAAAGTTGCTTGTGGGGCTCCGTTGTCAATGTAAACAACTATATAGACTCCATATAAACAATGTAGATTCCATATAAACAACCATACCAAAAACATCGAATCGATTCAGCAGTATGCACGGAGATGGCGCGTCGACAGGGATGAATGATTATGAATGCTCTTGTTCGCACGCCGTGCGTAACAAGAATCATGTTGAGCACGCTGAACGTGCGCAGAACCTAGTGCGCATGGCCAGCCGCAAACGTCAGAAAAGGGCCAGATTATACGCTCCGCGGAGCCCCAAACAAGCAACTTTTTCATGCATGCGTTATAAAAACGAATTTAAATAGGCTCTATATAACAATCCTGCGTTGACGAACTGTGAATTCCACATGAATGAGTTCTGCAATGTCCCAGCTGTTGGATAATTTGAAAATGGTCACAGTACTCGTAGAACAATGTTATTCTAATTACGTTGAATATTTATCTCTCTGTATGTTAGCCGTTGTTCATATTCTTTGTCTACCTTCAAAAAGTTTCAAGCGACTTTCTACACGCATTTCAATTGATGAATAATCAATTCCTAAGCTTTATGTATTGGAAGTCATTAATTAATTAATGACCGATTGTAGGTTGACAGTTTGGCCGCTACCAACGATTTGATGAAAATGATCGTAGCAATTAGACAAAAAGGGCTGGGATCACAGTCTTACATATCGAGAGGAAAAATTTTGTTGAGAAATTATCCTGAGAAATTGTTGGACCATCCAAACATATCAGATTTAAAATTATTTGATGCTGAATATAATGTCGGAGCTGTTGCGCAAAAGTTACTACATGGACATACAAGTTATAAAGAGATGTCCACGTGCAACAGAGGATGTGTTTCCAGATTTCGATTTTTCCCGCTTTTTAATGTTGAGAGTACAAGTATTTCAGATCCGGATTTCAACCAATGTATTGTCAGCCGAAAAATCGCGTTCGACAACAGTAATTGTTCGAAGAAAGGCTGCAACGGAAAAGAGAGCATACTGGCTACAGTGGGTAAGTACAAATTTATATCAATTAATAGTGCCTATACTAACATACGTGATATTAACTCCGAAAACATGAAATTACAAGACTTGCACGCCATTCCATGTAGCAAGATTCGAACAAACATGATCACCACTGCCCTATAGAAAAATAAACAGAAATGCGGCCAAAGCTCTGGAAACCCAATGAGCTTTCGTTACACAATATATCATGAGTCGCTTGTTACATTCATCATATCTATAAAACAGGTTAAATCACACAATACCTTGGAATTGTTTGTTATAGCATGAGTATTCGTGCATGTGGGTCACTCCCGGTTCACTCGATTCAGCTCGATTGCATCTACGGCAATGCAAATATCTCCTAATGAAATGAATTCTGAGCCGGATGTGTTTGACAATCGAAGAAACAGCCAATTGGCGCTCTGAATTCTTGTAATCCAAAGCGCCGATTGGGTGTTTCTAGAATTGTCAAACACATCCGGCTCAGAATCAATTTCATGAGCATTGCTTCACTGGCTTCTCCATTTACCTTTTATTCAGTTATACTGTGCCATATTGCTTATCCCCCATCGTACTTGCAGATTGATTCCGTGCTCGTTCTTGTGTGTCTTATGATTACGAATCTTTTATTCGGCCTTATTTTCTATCTCACTAGCATTCCCGAGTCGAAATTTAGCGCCTACTTTAATACTCATAGCATCCAACTCAACCTCTCTAGATCCTATTTAGACCTCAAACTCCTATTTTGAACCTACAAGTCCTCCATAGTCGAAATTTAGCGCCAGCTTTGATACTCATAGCATCCAACTCATAACGTCTCTACAGATTCTGTTTAGACCTGAAACTCCTATTATCAACCTACAACTCTGGAGTCGAAATTCAGCGCTCGCTTGAGTACTCATAGCGCACAAATGAACGTCTTTTCAATCCGTAATAATAATTTAGCGCCTATTTTGATACTCATAAAATCCGATCACCATGCAGCCGTGCATCGCTACGCGGCAGGGCGCAGTGAGGGTTTTGCGAGGTTCTCGTGAGATCCTCATTTGACCCTAAAATGCTGCATTTGTCTGGTAACTACGAGTTTTAGGCGCTAAAGAGGGTTTCAATTCCCATACAAAATAAACCTCTCTAGACCCTCAAAAACCTCCCAACGGTAAAATTTTGAGGTTCTAATGAGGCGTTAAATTTCGACTCGGGCAACCACCCGTCGAGACTTTTTAAAGAGCTCTCTATTTCCCTGAGGGCAACCTCCGCCTTGTCATCCGAACTATAAATGGCCACGTCGTCGGCATAGGACAATACCCTAGTGTTAACATTTACCTGAAGTAAAATTTTCCTCATATAAATATTAAAAAGAATAGGACTAAGCCTTGTGGTAGCCCTTTGCCACAACTTCTGGACCCGACCTCGAAACCCTTGAATACACAAGTAATCCTCCTACACCATATGATTTCCTTGATAAACATTGCCATTTGGTATGGAATTCCCAATTCTAGCAACTCCTGAATAAGAATCTTAGGCTCCACATTGCCATAGGCTCCTTCTATGTCTATGAGGGCGGCAGCAAGAAATTCCTTCCTAGCGTATGCCATATTAATATCCGTCACTAGCACAGCTAGCACAGCTACGTTATCAACACAGGAAAGTCCCGGTCTAAAGCCGAAGAAACCTCTGGGGAAAATAGAGTTGTTTTCACACCACCATTGGAGTCTACTATTAACTATCCTTTCTAGGATTTTAAGGACGTTAGAAGAAATAGCAATGGGTCTATATCCTCTACCCCCTGGTTTAGGGATCACCCGCATCGAAATTTAACGCCTGCTTAGAACCTCGAAATTTTACCGTTGGGAGGTTCTTGAGGGTCTGGAGAGGTTTATTTTGTATGGAAATTGAAATCCTCTTCAGCGCCTAAAACTCGTAGTTAGCAGACAAATGCAGCGTTTTAGGGTCAAATGAGGATCTCACGAGAACCTCGCGAGAACCTCGTGGAACCCGGCGCCCTAGTACAAATCTCAGTAGGAGATCGGGCTAGCCGTCATATCGGAGTCCGTAATTTATTTTCGTGAAATTAAAAAGTAGTGATAGAAAAAAAAAATAGAAAATTTTACGAATTGTATCGTCAGTTGACCGAACCTACGCATTATATCGAAGAAACCGCATTTTACGTCCATTGAAAAAACCGCCGCATTATTAGTCCCCGCCGGAATTTGAACCCACGTCCGCTCGATTCCCAGTCGCACGCCCTAACCACTAGGCTAAGCTACCATATGGCATAGGACCCAACACTCTCCTACTTGTTCAGGGCCTATCAAAGTGTCAAGTTATTACTCGAAATATTTCAATGACATCAAGATTTTGCATTTGCAGGACTAGATTGAAGTCCTTGCATATTTTATTACGATTAATTACTGAATATTATATGATATATTTTTTGTTAACGCGGTCATATGTGTCTATCCGAATGAAATATGACATTTCGTTGTATTAAAAATGTTTCAGAAGTTCCACTATAATTTTTATGTTTATTTTGACCATTTTTTTTTTTAGTTGAAACAACATAAATTCACTCAAAGTGGCAAATCCTTCTGTCGCAAGAACTAAAAACAGTGTTGAAATTACCGTAAACATTTGTATGATTGGACGAACTTACCTAAGTGAAGTTCAATCTCAATTATGTGAGTCGTCTCGTCCGAATAGATCAAATGGTAGTAACGATGTTACTGATTGGTCCTGCCACAGATTATTTAAAGTACGGAAACTACTAGCGCCCTCTACTCTCTACTTGGTCACTTCCTCTATCCTCTCGCGCCATGTCACCATTATTTTTAAAGCGTCAAATGGCAACTAACGGGTGGGTATATTATGTCTTTTTTTTCGGAGGGTTTTGATCTATTCGGACGCGACGACTCACATAATTGAGATTGAACTGCATATTAACCGTTGCATAAGATTTTGCTTTATGGTATATTTTTATTAGAAATTGCAGAATTTGGGTGATCGAAGTCTCGAAGACAGGTGTATTATTTTCTTGGCACCATTTCCACCATTCTTTCCAAACGTCATCATATTGCTTTAGAGTACTCTCAGATATTGATGAGAGTAAGACTGGTACTGATGTGTCACAAGCTCCTCTCAGCAAATATGCCTGCCTGACAATTTCGCTGCGACCATTGTGAGGTTTCCTGTTGAAGGGTGCATCTTCCTGGAAGGGGAAAGAAGTAAGTTATCCTGTGGTTGAAAAAAAATCGGCTTTCCAATCCACATTTCTCTGAAGAGAGGAAACCAACACTGTACTGGCCAAAGGGGGACTACCAGAACTCCTTCTGCCCCGTCGTCCCTGATTTTTTTGAGTGTACGCAAGATCAGAGAAAACGGGGGAAAGGCGTAAAAGTAATAATTTGACCAAGATATGGTGAAAGTATCGATAGAGTAAGACCTCGTATCTTTTTTCCATGAGACAAATTTATGGCATTTACGGTTAATATTGGTAGCAAACAAATCAATTTCAAATTTCCCAAAGGTATTAGAAATTTCTCTGAACGCCCAGTCTGCTAACTCCCATTCTGTTTTGGTCAGGAGCCGTCGTGATTCCTCATCTGCTTCTACATTATCCTTGGATCTTATATATGAGGCGAAGACCCACAGGTTTCGCGACTCACACCACTGCCAGATACTTCTAGCCACTTTATGAAGATTTTTGAATTGTACACTGCCCATTTTATTAATACATGCTATAGCCGTGGTGTTATCTATGCGCAGAAGGATCTTGCAGAAGTGTAAATCTTTTGCAAAACACATGAGACCATACAGTGCGGCCCTTAATTCCAAGACGTTTATATGGAGAGCCTGTTCAGAGGCTTTCCACCAACCATTCGTTCTCTCTCCGTTGCAATATGCACCCCATCCCGATAGGGAGGAGTCTGACAAAATTTATATTTGATACACGACTCTCCTAATAGTCCTTTTAGCTGTAGGGATAGCTCTAGTCCACCAGTAAAGATCTAGGGATATTTTTTCCGAGATTATCATTTTCTTACTATAATCTCCATTTGAATTTTTCAGAGCTAGAAATTTTAACCTTTCTAGTCCTCTCGTATATAGCTCTCGTACCATATTCTACTGTCGGACAAGCTGCGACTAAGACACCTACCAATTTTGCTAGGTCCCTAATTCTACAGGTCTTTTTGTTAGAAAAGTCGGTTACCAACTCTCTTATTTTTTGTTTTTTCTGTTCTGGTAACTTTATGCTAAACTCCTTTGAGTCTAATATAAAGCCCAAAAACTTAATCTGTCTCGTGGGTTTCAGCTGGCATTTTCCTAAGTTTAAGACAAACCCCCAATGATTTCATTAGGTTTCGTGTGCGACTCAAGTTTTTCTCACAGTCCTTCCTAGTTTTCCCGAGCATAAGAATGTCGTCTACACTGAGAAACTTTTCCTGGTAAAGATTCCAATAACTGCGAGTAAAAGTGGGATATATCTGCTGATTTCGCAATATTTCTTACAGTACCGGGAAAATCTATTATTTGGATAATGCATTCTGATATTCTGTGATAGTAACAAGTAATAAGCGGATAGAAAAAATTACTGTCCGCGTATAAGAAAACGGAGAGTAGTAAAAGATGGCATAAATATTAGTAGGTATTTCTAGAGGGATTGGATAATAGACTAGTCAAATAAGACGTTTTGCTACACACGTTAGAATGATTACCAGCGAGTATGGTAAATTTCGTCGCCGCGAATTGACGAACAAGTTCGGCGGGTCTCACGTCGTCGATAGATGGCGAGATATCAGAATATTTCTCTCACTTGTGCCAGATGGTTATATCCGTTTGTATATAAGGAAAGCTAGAAACCACACTATAACATGTATCTGCGATGCGTCCGGAATTGCGAGCGTTGAGTTGAGGTTATGTTGAGTAGGTGAAGTTAGGCTAGAAGTTTAAGACGACGACTATAGATTGCGCCAGCCCCTAGAGTGCGGACGAACACACACATGTAACAAACTCTGAACAACAATGACCACAACAGTAAAGCTACACAATGTAAGATCCAGGAACTGCTGAACCGCCTATCACCTCCTTCCAGCTTTTTAATTTTTGACATGGAATTTTTCCTGAAATGACTGGTAAAATTTCCAAGTTAGTATGGTAAATTCCATTGCGCCACGATCACGACTTTACCATACTGACTTGGAAGAGGTACTGCTCGTTTTAGGTATAAGTATAAGATTCGCCATACTTATTACCATCCTAACTAGTAAACTTTCTCATTTGTAAAAGAGTTTGTACAAATGTCTTGGGTTATATTCCAATGATGATAGTAACTTACAGGTTTACTAGGCAAACTAGGTAATAAGTGCTAAAATGCCGATATATCCCAAAATTGCATCGAAAATAGTAAATTCTGGTAAGAATTTTAAGAAATATTACTAGGAAAAGTCTCTCCGTGTAGATAAATAACGGACATCAATCCTTCAGATCTTAACAGGTGTGCTACCGGTTTTAGAAGTTAGGTAAAGATTAGAGGAGCAGTGCAGAGTCCGAAAGGGAGACAATTGAATTGGTATACAACTCCTTGAAAGGAGAAACGCAGGTATTTTTTGAATGATCGAGCAATTGGTATTAGAAAATAAGAATCTTTCAGGTCAATTGTCGCCATAAAGCAATCTTGAGTGACAAGTCGTGATGCCGTCCTCAAGTCTTCCATTTTAAAATGTGAAGGGGATATGAACTCGTTTAATTTTTACAAATTCAGTATAAACCTTTTGTCTCCCGTAGCTTTATCGACTAAGAAATATGACGAAAGAAATTGGTCTTTACAATGATTAACCCTATCCACTACTCCCCTGTCGTATAGATCTGTAATAAGGTTTCCTACTATTGTAGTCTTTTCTACTGAAAAGGTAGGCTCCTTTGGTGGAGCATATTGCAAGGGTTTACGAGTGAACCCTACTGAAAATCGAAATTCGTTACCGAGATCTGATGTGAGGCCTAGGTAGGATCTCACCTGTTCTCAGGTGAGATGATATCAGATCTCATAAAAGAATTTGGTCTGACATCAGATCTCATGCCGCGATTTTCAGTAGGGAAGGGAATCCTGTAACCTTTAACTATCGACAACACGAAAGGATCGGAAGTAATTTTTCTCCATATCTTAATAAAATTGCTTAACCTTCCAGCTATTCTTACGTCTAACGTGGTGCTTGGCGATTGTTGTAGCGCTGTTTCTGCCCCCCCCCCCCCCCCCCCCCCCCCCCCCCCCGGTTTGCGCTCCCGTTCTGCGACTGGTAACGAGTTGTCTGGCTGTGCGAGTTCTGTATGTTCTGGTTCTGGCTGACTGGTTTCCTGGAGGGGGCATTGGAGTTTAAAGGATTCGGGTAGTTAGGTCGTGCGCTCCCGTATTTCTTTGGAGCGTATTCCTTTCTTCCTTTGGCTAATAATTTCGACGAATTTTCCACACTCTGTGCCGCCTTTAGTTTATCCGCGAAATCCACGCCAAACAGGAACGTGTCAACAACGCTGTTCTCGGCTGTCTTCTTTACGATTGGGTTTGAAGCTGTCGATATGCCAGCTCGTCTTGACAGCGACATATAATAATGTAAGTCTATCATTAGTCTTGAAGCGTCACCCAAAGCCGAGATCAGTGTGGTTGAGAACTCGTCGACCTGCGATGCCGACCCCTCATTCTTCTCGAACAGATTTGTCAAGGCCAGACTGATCCCCTAGCGGATTCATATACACCGTTATTTTTGGTGTAATATTAGTGTGTTTTAAGTGTGGTATGATGTTGGTGTAATTTTGGTGCAATACCAGATTGCCACCAAAATTACACCAAAATTAAACGGTGTGTTTGCTCGATTTTTACACCATCTTTTACACCGATTTCACACTCTACCGATTTTACACCGATTTTGCTCCCAAATTATACCTCATTACAAAAATTCGATCTTGGTGTAATATTAGTATTATTTTGGTGGAACACTATAATGCGTCTAAAATTACACCAAAATGACAAGGTGTACTTCAGAATTTTTCACACTACTTTTGTTTTGTCCCACACTATACTTTAGGTGTAATGAGGGTAATTCTCGTTAAAAATAAGGTTGAAGAAATTGTAGACGAATTAAGATAACTAATAACTGTATATTTACAAACTGATAATTTAAGTTGTTCAACAAGGTTACAAATAGTTATTATTTAATAGTTTAATAGTTTATCTTTAGCGTTTATGTGAATAGTTTGTGAGTTGAAATAGTTGTTCGTTTGATATATCAACGATTGATTGATTTGATAGTTAGTTAAATAGATATTGTAGGTTCGAAGAATTGTGTTGTACTTGTTAGTTGTTAGATAGATGTAGTTGATTTGAGGATTTGATCTGTACTTGTTAGTTGTTAGATAGATGTGGTTGATTTGACGAGTCGATGTGTACTGACTTTTGGAAGTTGGTGAAAGGAAGAATTTGGAAGATTTTGGAGAGGTGGAGGGGTGCAGGAGCTTGTGTTAATTGGACGATTTTTGTAATTGGTTGATTATTGTGATTGGTGGATTTTTAGGATTGGTCAAGAGTTTTGGAGGGAAATGTTGTTTGTAGGGGTAGGAGAAGGTACATGCATTTTCTTGGAAGAGGTAAGTGATAAGAGAAAATAAAGTGAAAATGTTAGAAAGTTTACATAGCCTGGTTGTAAAAAATGGGAAACCCAGAGTTCCCGAGTGCACATTTGGTCGCCAAATGTGCACATCGAAAAATTGAAATTGGTCGAAAGTTACCGTTGGTTTATGATCGACGTCCGGCTCTTTGTACAATGCGTACATTCTCAGCTTTCAGGTATAGGCTGAGTCAGCGTTGGCATAAAAATAATTGATTACAGCTACTTATTATATGTTAATATTAAGAACTGCGTCTATGGACGGAACAACTTTTACACCACTTTTACACCGTGTGTTTTTGGTGTAATTTTGCACACATAATAGTGTTTTACCAGAATAACACCAATATTACACCAAAATATGCACGGTGTACTTTTGATGTAATGAAATATTTCAGAAATATAACGTGCCGTGTGGGAATCTACGAAATTGTTATCTATGTAGAATTAATTTCTTTACTTTTTGCAATTAAATATACACAAAAAGCTTATCCGATTGAAAATAAGAAATGCGATTAGCTGTATTAGGATCAATATTAGGATTATTCTACTATTTTTCGAAGATGGCGTTGCGAACGCCCATCCAGGCAATGAATCTGAAAAATGCATTTCAGAGTCGTCTGATAAATTGTGGAATTCCTTTTTTTCTAGTCTTCAGTGTCCAATTGAAGTTACGTAACAACCTCACATGCCCCTTCCCCCCCCCCCCCCCCCCCCCCAATTAATGTTATGTTAATATCTGAACGCCCCCCTATCAGAGGCTTATAGCAATTTCCTAATAACGCTATGTGTACACTTGGGGCATGGACGTAAGAAGTATATGGACGGAGCGGTCAGGCGCGGGTAGTGTCCCAGTTCGCGGCGGGAGGGGCCGCCATATTGGTATGGGCGATTTGGCGGATATTCAAATTGAATTATAGGTTCATGCAGCCGCTGTAATGAAACTCATAAGACTATATTAAAGATTTGAAGCGAAGAAAACATAAGTTAGGAGTTTGAGGAATGATAATAATAAGTGCTATCAATTTATCAAAGTATTATATATTTATTGACAACATATTATATATTTATTGACAACATAATATCTTAAAAAAAAAATTGACAAATAAACAATGTTATTGCCCTTTGAAGAGGATCAATTTGGTGAATTTATGTCGATCGCTATCCGAGCGATTCATGATCTGTTTGCCTATATAAAATAGCCTTATTTTAACGTACTTGTCGACAACCGCCTTCATCAAGTGAGCGGCATGATTTTCTAGCACGTTCTGGTCAAGAGTATGGTAGCGTAGTTCTCGAAAACATGAATCTGACTCACTGAACTTTGAAAGTACCGCATTAACGAAATATCTTCCCGTATATTTTTTATTTAAAAACTGCCCTCCACTTTCTTTTAACGTAAAGCGTATGATTTCCTCGCTTTCTTTACAAAGTTTAATTACGTCTATGGATGGGAACTGGAGACCGCCATGATTTTTTATTTTGATAAGGCTTGATTCCATATGATATATGCTGCCTGTTAATGCGTCAAGAAATTCCTCACAGTGTATCTTTGTTTTTAAATATTTAACAACAAAATCTGCGATATAAGCAATTACCCTTGCTGAAAAATGGGTAAGCGATGTCATATCTGGAAGATATGAATGATCTTGCGTTGTGTTCAGAAGAATATCTAGGTCAGGTGGTGGTTCGATCTCATCGTCAGTGGCAAGTTTATTTAAGCGTGATGACATATTAATAACATCTTCTGACTTGTAACCGGAAGTGACATGGAGAATGGCAATATTTTCTAATGCGATACAGTTACCTGTGCCAGCATCGCGTACTTCTGAGTGGATTAATAACTTTTTCAGAGCTGATTTAAACTGACGAACAGTAGGATTAATATTATGTCCACCCTTTGATCTTATACAACCGAATAATAATTCGATATGGTCTTGGCTCAGTTTGTATGTCGGAATATATTTTAATACTTTTGTTTTTTCACAAAGTTCATGGTATAAACCCTTTAAGCTCTCAATACATATCAAAAAACCAGTGAATCCGGTGCTTTTCAGAGAGTCTACAACTCTTTGACCATCTAAGAGTCGGAGATTTAATATGTAATTTTTACAGTCATCTAATCTTTGCGATATTTGGGAATAATTTTTGGAATAGAATGCTTTTTTAAAATGAATTTGTCTCAAGTTTTTTGAATTTAAAATGTCAAATAAATCATTAATAATTCGCACAAAATGTTCGGTCGCATAACTATCTTCAAATTTCGGAAGCTGTAAATCATCCCTACATAGCTTTAACGAGTCAGCAACCGATGTACTAAATAGTTGAGTAGCTAAACGAACTTTCATTTTCTGTTTTCTATAATAGATATGCGCAGAACGGAGTTTGTTGGCTGCATGTAAGCCCTCATTGGTTTGTATCAGATTCAGTTCTCTTAGGAATTCCCATTCCACCTTTTGTCCATTACCATAAACAAAGACTTTTAAATCAGCAAAAGTATTTCTAACGAGTTTCACCATATGACATGGGTCAGGCGTTATGAATATCTTTTCATTGGTGTCCGGATGTATGAAGTTAGTCTGTAAAGAGTCAGGAGATAGATTGCATCCAAATTGTTTCGCAACAGATAGATTAGTGCGTGTGCCATCAAATGTTATAGCAGCAACCCTAACACCCGAATTATGCAATAAAGAGATGCTTTGTAAAATCAAATTACATTTTTGGTCTGCATTCACACCATTAGTGATGAAATATCCTATTGGTATCTTCCAAGTACCATTCATGCATACAAAAAGGAACGTCAAAACTTCCTTTGCAATAGCGGTGGTATCGCTAACAATATTTTTCCCAAAATCTACATAACCACAGTACTTTTGACCATCATACTCCACGTGCTGTCGAATTGACATTTCATCAAAAACTAACGGGCCTACAAGTTTATTATCAGCAATCTTGACACGTTCTGCAATAGATGCGAAAGCTTCATCAAGAAATCCGGGATCCCCATTGATCGAGCGATACCATGCACTGGTTGTTTTAGGATGTGGTAAGCATGAGTCAAAATGTTTGCGCACATAGTTTTATGCTCTAGGTGAATAATAATGTAGTGTCACAGCAAACGTTCTTATTTCTGGAGAATACTGCTTAGAGTTCTTATCAGTCTTTTTCCCCTTTTTGCAGAGTTTGCTAGTTTGTTTTACAACAAAGTGTTTTAAGAAGTGTGTATTTGACATACCGATAGTCTTTAATATTTCATTTTGGTCCTCGTCAATCAGATTCCTTTTTCTCAAGTTGTTCAAAATTGATTTCAGTTCACTAATTTTTTTTAGTTGTCGTCGATTTTGTTTTTTGAGTGCGTGTAGCATTCGTTTCGATGTTTCTTCTTGATTTCGTAATGTTTTCCGCAAAAAGATTTTTCTCGGAGTATCCCATGTTTGATCAGGTGAAATAGAAGTTGCCTTGTCACTGGTTCGCATTGGTAACATTGCTGGATCTGTGCGAGTTGAAGTCTCTACAGAATTAAATAAATTTCAATACGTTATTGTGATAGGATATGTAAAATAAAGCTGAGCACTTGAACGATAGTATATGATTTATTATATTAATACAGATACGGACGACGACCCGTCGTCGTCGTGGCTTACAAGTAACTGACTAAGATAAACAAATCAGTAGAAGCAAAGGGAATACAGTATAGCCTGGCAATGATAAATCCTATAGTCGACATACGTATGTATACAGTGTTCAGCGTATTTCCTAACACTCCCACTCGCTGTACACTGACGTGATACCTAACTTCTCAAGGTTTAAGGGGTTATATACGTTTATGCTCGGGAAAATTGAGAGTTTTGATTGATTTTTTTTTTTTTGGTACGTAATGATAATTTCATTCAAACCAACTCCATAGTATCGAATAACACGTGTTTAGCTGCATTTGTAGAAATTATTTCATTGGAGAATTTGAAAAATTGTAAAAAAACACGGCCCTCGTCCCGAAACGCCTTTTTTTTCCATCGTTTGCGGTGACTACGATTTCACGAAAACCAATTGATCGATTAATCTGAAATTTGGAGGTGATGTTCTTAATTATGATAGCTAGTTCGTGAACGAACATTATGCATCATTTTGATAAATATCAACTTTGATAAATATCAAACATATGAAGATGTGGAGGGGGCGGGGATAGCAGCTTCTCGTGAGATCCTCATTTAACCCTCGATGCAGCCGTGCACCGCTAGGCGGCAGGGTGTAGTGAGGGTTTTGCGAGGTTCTCGTGAGATCCTCATTTGACCCTAAAATGCTGCATTTGTCTGGTAACTACGAGTTTTAGGCGCTAAAGAGGGTTTCAATTCCCATACAAAGTAAACCTCCCCAGACCCTCAAAAACCTCCCAACGGTAAAATTTTGAGGTTCTAATGAGGCGTTAAATTTCGACCCGGGTTGTTACCTATTTCTCTGATTATTTTCTCTTCAGTAGCTTCAATAATTATTCAGATGTTGTTCGTATGCACTTTTTGGCTGTAATGCGGTTCGATGTCAGTAGTTACCGTAGGCATTCTCTTATGAAATAATTTCACTGACTATATTATTTATTTTTCATTTACTTCACGACTGCATAAGATCAATTTATAGAGTAACTTTACATTTTCAGATGACATTGTACTACTTGATGTTTGTGTAATAAGCACTGAAGATCGTTTGGAGATACAAAAAATACCGCAGAGTTTTCAGATACCAGATGATAATATCAATCATCTAAAGCTGTGCGGTATAGTTGACTACCAACCATTTAAGGTGACCAGAAAAGGGCAGTCAGCAGGGCACTATACAGCGATTTTTTTTATCGAAGAGGTGATGCAGCCTGGTTGAGATATGACGACGCAAACGCCAGTACAAGAAGAGTTTCACTAAAGACCAAAGTTCTTCCAGCACTGTTATTTTTGGTGAAACAAAAAAAAATGTAACTAGGATTTCGTACAATTTATAAGTATATGTGAATAAATTTATATACTTGTACGCAACAAAACTTTTTTTATCCGTGTCAGTCTTGTGACATCTAGTTAGAAATTCATTTTGAATATTGCGTATCTAATAAGGTGAGCATAAGGCCATAAGCACCAGAGAGGCGATTTTACATCGCGTTCTACATCTCGTTGGGCCGGAGTAATTAAGTGATTAGGCTCGTTGGTCGAATTCATTCCACGCATTCATCTTTCAAAATCGATCTACATCGCGTTGGGCCGGAGTAATTGAATAATTAGGCTCGTCGGTCGATTCCGTTCTACGCATACATCCCTAAAACTGTTCTACAACGCGTTGGGCCGGAGTAATTGAATGATTAGGCTCGTCGGTCGATTCCGTTCTACGCATACATCCCTAAAACTGTTCTACAACGCGTTGGGCCGGAGTAATTGAATGATTAGGCTCGTCGGTCGATTCCGTTCTACGCATACATCCCTAAAACTGTTCTACACCGCGTTGGGCCGGAGTAATTAAATGAATCCACGCATACATCCCTAAAACTGTTCTACACCGCGTTGGGCCGGAGTAATCAAGTGATTAGGCTCGTCGGTCGATTCCGTTCTACGCATACATCCCTAAAACTGATCTACATCGCGTTGGGCCGGAGTAATTAAATATTTAGGCTCGTGGGTCGATTTCGTCTCACGCATTAATCTTTTAAAATTGATCTACATCTCGTTGGGCCGGAGTAATTAAATGATTCCACGCATACATCCCTCAAACTGTTCTACACCGCGTTGGGCCGGAGTAATTAAATATTTAGGCTCGTTGGTCGAATTCATTCCACGCATTCATCTTTCAAAATCGATCTACATCGCGTTGGGCCGGAGTAATTGAATGATTAGGCTCGTCGGTCGATTCCGTTCTACGCATACATCCCTAAAACTGTTCTACAACGCGTTGGGCCGGAGTAATTGAATGATTAGGCTTGTCGGTCGATTCCGTTCTACGCATACATCCCTAAAACTGATCTACATCGCGTTGGGCCGGAGTAATTAAATATTTAGGCTCGTGGGTCGATTTCGTCTCACGCATTCATCTTTTAAAATTGATCTACATCTCATGGGCCGGAGTAATTGAATGATTCCACGCATACATCCCTAAAACTGTTCTACACCGCGTTGGGCCGGAGTAATTAAGGGTAGGAGATACTGAAATTTGAGTGCGAAAATTTGAAAAAAATCGATTTTCGGTTTTTTACGGAAAAGTGTTATTTGAACCCTTATCTATACGTACACAAATCCGTGAACCGAAAAAAAAATTATTAAGCCCCGTTTACTCAATAAAACGTATAATGTTACAGTAGAAGTTCCTAATTTTCCTATATTTCGGTTATTGCCATTTCAATTTTTGAAAATAAGTAACTTGAGATGCATTTTTCACGTGAGATAACAAAATAATAAAAAAAAATAATAATAAAATAATAAATAATTTTTTTCAAATCACTGCTACGCTCTGAGAAAACATTCTAGTGACTCAGTCTTTTTACAGTTGATTAGTGCTTATTTGATACAAAGTTCATAATTTTTCCAGATTTCATGTGCTCCGCTGAACCAAAATGTCGTCCATCGAAGAAAAAGTAGTTGTCGTAAGGTACAGGTTGCTGCGTTGCATGCAATTTCTCAAAATTGGAGGAGATATTCTGTATGAATGTAATTTAGAGCCAAACCAATAATATTTCATGTATATTCAAGTTTTAGACATAGAAATTTTTGATTGTAAAATATTTTTTCCAAAACGATGGAAAAAAAAGTCTTACAATCAAAAATTTCTATGGCTAGAACTTGAATTCATGAATTATTATTGGTTTGCCCCTAAATTACATTCATACAGAATATTTTCCCCAATTTGGAGAAATTTCATGCAACGCAGCATACTGTACCTTACGACAACTACTTTTTCTTCGGTGGACTACATTTTGGTTCAGCGGAGGACATAAAATCTGGGAAAATCATGAACCATGTATCAAAATAGCACTAATCAACTGTGGAAGAACTGAGTCACTAGAATGTTTTCTCAGAGCATAGCAGTGATTTGGAAAAAAATCATTTTCAAGGTGTGTATACTCCCATAAGACAACAACTCCAAAATATGTTTTTCTACGGTTGGAAATCTTATTGAAGTTTTTGGTCACACACTTCACTAGAGATAAGCATTGAAATTCATATAGCAAATCAATATTCTCCCAAATGTTTGTATTCATTTTACAGAATCAGATTTACAAGTCATCAACCGCACGATTCGCTGCCCGCAGATCAAATTGCTTAGACTTGACAAGACCAAGTTTATATCAACCGAACTGCTAAAATATAAATGTTGAAATTTTTTCAACTTGTGATAATTTATATGCTTTATAATGCTTTCCAACTTCCTTGAAGTCGTAATTTCTGAAATGCATGATGAAAATGTGAATTCCACTCAAATATTGTGCGAGCCGAGCTATTTTTTTTTTTTTTTTTTTTAACGTCACATGCTTCAAAACTATTAGCAATCTCGTCTGAAACTAGTTTGGATCATGCAGTAATAAAAATCTTGAATTTTGTGAATAATTTGAAAAAAAACTTCAAAGCAATTTATCTCAGAACTATGGTTTTGCCTTTTGAAAAAGTCCCATGCGTCTTAGTTTTTGTCGAAGACTTCTGCAATTTTCAGGGTGCATTTCTACACACACTAGCTACAAACCCACGTCGGATTTTGAAAATCGAGACAAAATTACGGATTTTAGAAAAAAAAATTGAAATTATATTTTTTATTTTTCATGAAAAAAAGTGTCAAAATCAAAGTATCGTAGCTATCTCTAAAAACCGACGTGGGTTTGTGGCTTGGGCAGCCTGAAATATGTGTGTGCAAGCCCAGCAAGATTCAAAAAGAATTGAGACGCATGGAAGGTTTTCAAATAAAGGCTATTTCAGAAGCATTATGAAGAGTAAATCTGTACTTATTGTTTCAAATGACTTGAAATTTGCACAATGTCTATGTTTTGAGATGGCAAACATGTGTGTTAAACCTCATTTGAAAATAGCAATTGGTTCAGATGGGCAATTTTCAGTATCTCCTACCCTTAAGTGATTAGGCTCGTCGGTCGATTCCGTTCTACGCATACATCCCTAAAACTGATCTACATCGCGTTGGGCCGGAGTAATTAAATATTTAGGCTCGTGGGTCGATTTCGTCTCACGCATTCATCTTTTAAAATTGATCTACATCTCGTTGGGCCGGAGTCATTATATGATTCCACGCATACATCCCTAAAACTGTTCTACACCGCGTTGGGCCGGAGAAATTAAGGGAGCTTTCCAGTGTGAAATTTTCAAAAAATCGATTTTTTTTTTTTTTTCTGAACTATGAATTGAGCACGATCTTTTCGAAGAAGCAGAAGGGATATTGTATGGACCTGGCATCGCTGATTGACCGTAAGTAAACGATTTACCTAAAATTTCCTCACTTGAAACTTTGAACGCGTTTTTCTCGAAACAGCATTTTTCAAAACGGTGTCCAACTTGGAGGGCAGAGTTTCAAAGCTATCGAGTTGAATTTTTTACACAATATTCTTAACGTCATTGTTCATCGTGCTATGGAAGCTTTTTTTTTTTTTTGACATCTTCCTATTTTTTTGTAAAAAAAACTGCCAAAAAAAAATGCTAAAATCGATACTTTTTGTTCAAACCGGCGCCATTTTTGCAAAAAAAAAAAAAAAAAAAAAAAAAAGCCTCCATAGCACGAAAGCCAATTATATACTGATCAATAATCTTTTTGTGTTTTTTGTTTCAGATCAAAATTGTGACTCCCAACGTGGACATCACATCCAAGTGCATTTTCTGCAACAATTGTTTCATCATTTTTATAGATATTAATTAATAAATAAATCGATCTTTAAAAAATTGTTTTGTATTCTTCAATACCCAATTAATATACAAAAAAAAAACCAGACCAATTAGATTATTTTTTCTTTAAAAAAAAAAAAATCGCGAAAAACAGCGATTTTTCAGGCTGTCACACTGGAAAACTCCCTTAAATGATGAAGCTAGTCGGGTGATTCCGATCCATGCATATATCTCTCGAAGTGACTTACAGCAAATTCGTCTAGAGTAATTCGATCCGGTGTCGTCCTAATAGTCTGGAGTGCAAATTCTTGCGCGTTGTATACCTTCGGGGCCGTAATACGTTTAGGTGATATAATTTTTTCATCGATCATTTCCATCGGGGGAGTTAAGAATACGATTTTTTTCTCAAACAATGAATTTTAATGAATTTGATCTATACCACTTGAAAGCAATTAAATAGTAAGATTTTATGCCGAAGAGATAATCGGAATATGTTGATTGGTTGAAAAGTTATGGTATATGGCTGGGCTGGCCTAAGTCTTAAGCTAGCCCAACCGATTTTTTCGAAACCAGTCATAGCAATAAAATCGTGACTATGGTAAGTAATTAGCAATTAAATAGTAAGAATTTGCAATTAAATAGTAAGAATTTGTGCAACTAGTCATTTCATGTTGGGCTCATTTGGCTGATGCAGCTTAAGAGACATATTATTATAAGAAGAAAAGAGAAAAGAAAAGAAACTGAACAGAGATGAGGAGTAAATTCTAGCAAGCTCAGAGCCGAGCAGGAACTGTCTAAGCCTAGAGCGGAAAACAGCGAGCGAGGAAGCGCTACGCACATCAGTGGGTAGAGAGTCCCATAAATAAATACCAGAAACCGCAAAAGACTTCCTGAAGGCCTCGGTTTTGAAACGAGGGACGAGAAAATCACCCCGTACAAGCCTGTCGGAGCCAGGGGCAGCAGCGGGACGGTCGACAAAGAGAACGCGAAGGTAGTCTGGACAGTTGGTCCGGAAAAGAACGTAAAGCAGTGAGCCGACGAAGAAAACCCGACGATCCCCCGCAGAAAGCAGCCCAGCCCACGACGGTACGGGGTGATGTGCTCGTCCCGCGCGACACCGCAAACAAAACGCACGCAGCAGTTTTGGAGGCGCTGCAACCGAATGCTAAGCCCACCGGAGACGTCGCTGTAGACCACACAACAATAATCTAAGAGAGGGACGACTAGCGTCGACACCAAATAGGAGCGGAGCGCAGGTGAGAGTAACCGACGAGATGCGGAGAGCTGGCGCAGGGCACGGTGCACACGGCTAGAGACTGCGTCGATGTGGGGGCCCCAGGATAGCGTGCTATCAAAAAATACCCCAAGATTGCGTACGGTGCGGGAGAACGGAATGGCGACGCCATTGACGAGAACCGACGGGAGAGACGCAAGATTAAGCTTCGCAATGAAGAGGGTGCGCAATGTAGACCTGCAGATCGTCAGCATAGAGCAGGTGGTCGGCATGGAGCAGGACCTGAGATATGTCATTGATAAAAACAACGAAGAGCAGAGGGCCCAAGACTGAGCCCTGGGCGCTCCCTGATGCAAGGGAGCCCAGGAGGAAAGCTCGTCAAGCGGACCGACCACAGCCTGCGAACGACCCTGGAGGTAGCTAGCAATCCAGGTCAGGGCGTGCTGGGAGAACCCGAGAGCAAGAAGCTTCGCCAGAAGGGCAGCATGTGGTATCGAGTCAAAGGCCTTGCTAAAATCGAAAAGCACAGCGATTGTGACCAGACGGTTATCAATGCCATGGCGGACCGCATCTGCGAGCTTGATCAGTGCGGTTTGGGTACTACGGCCCGGACGGTTGAGACTGATGAGAGCCGACTGATGAGAGTCAAGAAGGAGGTGACTCTCGAGAAAATCCGAGACTTGGACCAGCACAATGCGCTCAAAAATTTTAGAGATAAGGCAAAGATTGGCAATAGGGCGCATCTGTTGGAGAGAAGATGGGGACTTCACCTTAGCGAGCGGGATGATACGAGCTTTTTTCGACTCAGCCGGGAAGACACCTGACTGAAGCGACTGGTTGAAAAGAGTAAGTAAGCGCGGAAAAATGGCCGGGAGAGCATCCTTGATGTTACGGAGTGAGAGTCCATTAACGCCCCGTGACTGGGAAGAAAAATGCGAAATCGCGGCAGTCAAGGCAGAGGGAGAGACATCACTAAAGTAGAATAGAGTGTCATCATACCTTGGCGGAGGCAGGGTGCAGAAGAATTCAACCACTTCCTGAGAGGCGTTTGGACGGTGCGAGACTGCAGCGAAGTGTGCATTGAGATCCTCAATCGAAAACCCAGCGCAATCGACGCGCTGCGAAGAGGCAAATCCGAGGGACCTGAGCTCATTCCACAGGGCACGGGCGCCGGAAGCGCTGGAGAGTCGTTGAGCATAAAAGGCGGCACGAACAGCCGTAATGCGCTCGTGGAGAGCATCACGTGAGCAGCGGTAGGTCAGGAGATTGACACGAGAACGAGTGCGGCGGAACCGGCGATACAGCGCGTCCCTGGCCCGCATCAGGTCTTTGAGGACGGGGGTGATCCAGGGCGGAGTGCAGCGACGAGGTGAGAAAGTGCGGAAAGGAGCCAACACGTCGAGTGCAGCGGTAAGATTCCCCTGGAGACACTGTAGAAGGTCATCTACGGTGCCCTGGGAGAGAGAGGAGCCCCAATCCATGGTATCGAGTTGACGGATGAAGGCCTCAGCAGAAAAATCGCGATAGGAACGGGCAGTGACCAGACGTGACTGAGCGGGAGCCGGTAATGCAATGCACACATGGATTAAGTCATGCCCGGCGATAAAGGGAGCAGAGAAAGAGAGAGAGAAAGAAAAGCAGTTTATTATTTTCCTGAGATACAAGATCCCCTAAGGAAAAACAATAGAATTACATAATTTATATAGTAGGTAACATTAGCTTAAATCTACTTATTCTTAGGTTTTATTTCCATTAGATTATCCATTAGTTTGTTGATAATTAAATACTTTGATTGGTCCATCGGTTTCTTTCTTTCTTTGTTTTATTATTTTGATTGAGTTAGTTTATTCTAGCGTAGTATTTAGTCCATTGATTCGATTCATATCATAAGTCATGTACACATTCCACAACACACAATACAGACGAGTGAAAAGGTAAATCGTTCATAGTCTATTCGCCCTGGATTAGCTTACTTTGCTCGGATAACATATATTCATGTAGGGCACAGCTAAAAGACTCAATTGATGGTTTCTCTCTAATATCAAGGGTTAGTAGATTCCAAAGATTCGCTGCCAAAACAGTGAAGGAGGCTAAGTCATTGTTCGTCCGCGAATTAAGCACTAGGAGATCTAAGTACGTGGTCCTCTTCGAGCGACAATTCTCAGGAGGCCTGAACAGAAGCCTGTCGGCCAGATATCCAGGTCTTTTGTTTTTCAAGATGTTGTACAGAAGTTTACCAAGAAAGAATTGTCGCTGGAAGCACGGCATCAGCCATCTAAGCTTGTCGTAATATATCGTAATGTGTACATCTCTCCTAAGTTTAAAAATGAATCTGATGCACTTGTTTAAAATCTTTTTTAATATAAGATCAATCTCCTTAGTACAGCCCGTTGATAAAACACACCCATAGTCTATAAGCGGGTAAACAAGAGCTTTAATAAGGTGTATTCTCACTTTAACCCTTTGAGGGGCAGTGGGACGTATGCGTCCCACCTGTTTCATTTGAGTTTATTTAACTTTTCTAATCAATTTTTGCACTCTTTATATGGAGCTATGACTTTGAAAATTTGTTCAATAGAAAAATGTGCCCCTCAAAGGGTTAACGGGCAGACATCCCTTGAGGCCTTTCAGTTGATTCAGAGTGCCAAGGGCTCTTTTTGTTATCGCGAGTGCTTGGTCCTGCCATTAAAGCTTGTGATCAACTAAAACACCTAGATTTTTTAAGACCGATGAGAATTCAATTACCGCCCCATTGACAACAACATGAGGAGCCGAACCTAAATCAATCGAGTTAATAAATTTATTTGAGCCTAGGATCACAGCTTGCGTCTTTTTTTCATTTAAAACCAGTTTATTTGTCACAGTCCACGTAAAAATTCTGTCAATGTCCTCGTTAATTAAGTCAACGGCTCGAGCAAGATCTTTAGGGGGGCAGCATATATAGACCTGTAAATCATCTGCATAACTGACATGACGAGCATGTGCTAAGGAGGAGCACAGATCATAACTGAAGCATATGAAAAATAGAGGTCCGAAAATTGTTCCCTGAGGAACACCTCTAGTTACCGGAGTCCATTTTGATCTCAAACCGCTGGAACCTAGAACACACTGCCGCCTACCAGTCAAATAAGATTTAATCCATTCGCAGGTTGAGTGAGAAAAGCCGAGTTTATCTAATTTATCTAACAGAATCGATTGCTCAACCATGTCGAAGGCCTTTGAAAAATCAAAGATCACTAAAACAAAGATCATTCTTCTGTCGATTGCCAGCTTGATGTCGTCCAAGACATTCAAGAGGGCTGTTTGAGTACTCATACCACCCCTGAACCCTGATTGGTATATATCAAGTTTGTTATTATCTTCCAAATATTTGATCATGCGGAGAGAGATTACCTTTTCAAACATTTTAGACATGAAGAGAGAGAGAGAAAGAAGATACAGAAGATGAAGACTTCCGAGCTTCCGCTGCCAGAACTTCCGCTCCAGAGATGACACCGAAGGTATGAAGTCCGGTACGGATATCAGTACTCAGGATCATACCACACCATCTACGGGGAGGGCTGTAGGCCTTGGTTGGATATCGCTAGGTAGTGGACAAGGTCCCGACCAGACCGCCTACCAGCGGACGCATCTCGCTACACAGCATCTGGTTGATGCGTCGAGCGCAACCAGCTCACATCGCCCAATCCAGCTATCAGGAGCCGACGTCACACAAAGTCCCTGACAGGACGAGCGACGTAACGTATCACCAACGGACGCATTACGTGAAGACGGACGAGGATAACGTCCCGCGTGCTTTGCCAGGACGAGAGGTGGTGATCCAGATGGAACGCCTCCACCTGACCAGAGTTTGCAGTCGTGTAGACTATAGAAGAGACTACCGCTGCGGAATGCTCCCTAGGAATTAGTATCGCTGAAAAGGAAAAGCTTAGCAAGGCCAAGGTCACACCCTCCCGTCAGTCATCTCGCAGCTGGAATATCGCAGAACGGTGGTTCTGCCGCTGTGAAGCGCGTGAAGTAACGCCTGGCGCTCTGCAACAAGATTACGCTTCGAGCCGATCAACTGACGAGTTGACTACTCGAAACATGTCGCTCGCAGGACCAATAAGGCAATTAGTAGGTCCTGATAGGTTCCCCACCTTGACCTACCTCACGGAGAGCCAGCTTGCCGAATTATCGTCGATAGATCATCACTTCTACGTTCAGCTATCGACGCATTCAGACGTGCCTATCTCATCCTCTCTCGCTAGCTCTAGTCAATTGTTAGTTTTCGCTCTATAGAATAGAATCAGTTGCTAAGTCAAGTTATTAAGTTTGTGTGTGCTTCAGAAGCTGCTCACCAAAAGGTAAGGTCTCTATGATCTATAATTGCTGAGAAATCCACTAAAAGCGTATCGCTGAATTCTTATTTAATCATTTTGTAGTATATTTTTGTGTATCGCGAGCCTACGGGCTACGCAAGTAGAGTTTGAGTTAGAAGAATTCAGTGAAAGCACTTCATAGTTGCCTGTAGCCATTTTGAGTACCTTTTCGCTTGATTATATTTCGCTAATTAGTCTAATATCGATGCTTACTTTGCTTATTATTGGCTAACGCTATTTGATTGCTTATTCTTACCTAAATTCTCGCTTAAGAATCTCTGATGCTTTATATTTCGGTGACGTTATTTACACGGTTCCGTGTCTCCAATAGAGTCACACCAAAGTTTCCGTGTCTCTACGAAAGAGGTTAGAATTCCGTTTTACGTTACCGTGTCTCTATTGGAGTCACGCGAAGATTACCGTGTCTCGACGAAAAAGAATACTACATTACCGTGACGCTACTGGAGTCACCCAAAATTTCTACAGGATCCGAAAAATGTACAACCTTCTGACTGTAAGTACAACACTGCATATACCAAGCTAATTAAATGATTTTGTCCTTAGAATATTCAGTAGGTAAGGTACGATATGCAATAATAACGCTTTTCGGCGATAAGCTCAAAGCTAATATGTATTGATCATCTTTTTTTTTTCTTCTTTTAGACAATGTTGATACTAATAAAGTTATGTTCTCTTATAAATAAAATAGAAGTCTGTTTGGTTTTTTCCTTCATACGTTGATGTTGAATTTACAAAAAATAAGAAGTAATATGCATTGATTATCGTTTTTTTCTTCTTTTAAACGACAATGTTAATACTGATAAAGTTATGTTCTCTTATAAATAATATAGAAGTCTCTTTTGTTTTCTCTTCCATATGTTAAAGTTGAATTTACAAAAGATAAGAAAAGTAATATGCATTGACTATCTTTTTTTTCTTCTTTTAACCCTTTGTGTCACACATTTTTTTTTTTTTTTTTTTTTTCAAACACCAAAAAAAGGTTGAAAATTCGGTCGAAATTGCTCAGAAAATGGTGGAAACAGGTGGCACTCCCAGAGTGCCACCATGGCACAAAGGGTTAAACGACAATGTTAATACTAATAAAGTAATGTTCTCTTATAAATAAAATAAAAGTCTCTTTTGTTTTCTCCTCCGTATGTTAATGTTGAATTTACAAAAGACTAGCTCAGAATAAGCTTCTGGGTGCTTATTCACTAACTTTTGCGTTATCATAACTGCAGAATAAATGCACAAAACAATGTCAATCCATGAAATCGGAACAGCTGATTGGCGGCCACCTATTGTTTTTCATGATTTCAGTGCTATTTTGACGTTATTTCCGCAGTTATGAGTTAGTGAATCAGCCCCCTGAAATCAACTTTCAGCTTATGCATTTTTTTTAAGATTTCATTTTTTAAGATTTCATTTTGCGATCAAACACAATAATTTATACCATCGAACATTGGTTCACAATCGCCACTCTATTCTTTCCATCCGTTTTCCCATAATAGTATACCAATGAAAGTGTTTTTATTTTTTACTCTTTTACTTTTCACCGACTTACTTGGAACATAGGCATATAATTCTTTTGAAATTAATTATTTATAATAATGATAATTATTATTTTGAAAACAATCTTTCTCAACTTTTTTACAATTGAATAAAACTATAATTAGTATGACACTAATCGTTCGTTGACGGGGACCGTAAAAAGCGGGTACAGTCAGTTCTTTTCTGTAATAAAGGTGAATCGAATATCGAGTAGGATTGATCTCTGGTTTCGATCGATTCTATGTATGAAGTACAAACGATTCATAATATTTCAAAGAGATTTACCGATATGTGGATTTGCCTTTGCGAATTGAATGCCCGTCGGAAGAACGTGGCTGAGAAGTAACAGAAGCAAAATTTCCTTCTGGCTCAGAAGTAACAGAAGCAAAATTCTACTTCTTTGCTTCTGGCTCAGAAGTAACAGAAGCAAAATTCAATTCTTTGCTTCTGGTTCAGGAGTAACAGAAGCGTAATTCTACTTCTTGGCTTCTGGCTCAGAAGTAACAGAAGCAAAATTCTACTTCTTTGCTTCTGGCTCAGAAGTAACAGAAGCAAAATTCTACTTCTTTGCTTCTGGCTCAAAAGTCACAGAAGCAAAATTTAATTCTTTGCTTCTGGTTCAGAAGTAACAGAAGCACGATTCTACTTCTTTGCTTCTGGCTCAGAAGTAACAGAAGCAAAATTCTACTTCTTTGCTTCTGGCTCAGAAGTAACAGAAGCAAAATTTGCTTCTTGCTTCTGGCTGAGAAGTAACAGAAGCAAAATTTGCTTCTTGCTTCTGGCTGAAAAGTAACAGAAGCATTGCTTCTTGCTTCTAGCTGAGAAGTAATAGTCGTTGTATAGGTTTTTTTTTGTGACAAATTTACTGTTCAAGATAAAATAATTAAAATACAATATAGATCCGTGCCGTGCCGTGCTGCGCGGATCCGCGCTGTGGGGCAATAGTGTGCAGTGGCCTTAATCATATGGTCAGAATTCTCGTATTATTATTTTAATAGTAATTATTATTTTAAAGACAATATTTCTTAACTTTTTTACAATTGAATCAAACTATAATTAGTATGACACTAATCGTTCGTTGACGGGGACCGTAAAAAGCGGGTACAGTCAGTTCTTTTCTGTAATAAAGATAAATCGAGTATCGGGTAAGATTGATCTCTGGCTTCGATCGATTCTATGTATAAAGTACAAACGATTCCTAATATTTTAAAGAGATTTACCGATATGTGGATTTGCCTTTGCGAACTGAATGCTCGTCGGCAGAACGTGAAAAACGGATTTGCTTCAATGCACGTAATGACACATCGGTGTGAAGTCGCATCAAACAAATTTCGGCGAGAAAAAATATGCAGCGCGAACAACAACCAATAGACGTCGCGGAAAAGCGATGACGGAAGTACGAGAGTTTCGATTTATTTGCGTCATTTCCGTTACAATCACTTTTTTAAGAAAGGGATAAGAAAAGTAATATGCATTGATTATCTTTTTTTTTTCTTCTTTTAAACGACAATGTTAATACTAATAAAGTAATGTTCTCTTATAAATAAAATAGAAGTCTCTTCCGTTTTCTCCTTCATATGCTAATGACTAAATAAAGTATCAAAACAATCCTGCACAAATATTTTGATTAGAACGGTATAAGCAGTTTCACCTCCTGCGATGAGAGTGTATGCGCAAGGAACCTTTTGCAGTGGTATGCAGGATGTGCTGCAAAAGTTGCCTTGCGCATACGCTTTCATCGCAGGAGGTTGGAATCATCTATTTGCAAGTTGCACAAAACCAGTCTGCGTTCTTTTTTACTTTTGTCACACATTTTGTGTGGTACCACAAAAGACAGCTTTCGCAAATAACGCTACGGCCCTTGATGATTTCACCGCATAGCGTACACGTCCAAATGTTCAGTTCAATTTTCTCTTCGATAGCCGCTTTTAGCGAAGTAAACGCGATCTCTTCCATAAAAGGTTTCAAGATGTTCAAATCGACATCTTTGGAATAGGCAATCGAGTCGCTGAGGCTCTAGGGTCTCAATTCCGCGTCTTTGTTTCTGATAATATACTCCCCGGACAAGGCATTGTCGATCATGTTCTTGTCTATCACGATCCAGTCTAAAATCCTGCCGACTTTTTCTTCATCACTCAACGATGCGAATTTGATGGGGTTTTTTTTTTTTTTTTTCTTGTCGGTACTTTAATTGTCGTTACTTCAGCATGTTTGTGGCGGTACTTCAATACAGTAGATACTGGCATTACTATAGCTGTTAAGTCTTTCCTCGGATCAGCCACTGCTGAACAATGTGTGGTTATACTGTCTCCATCTGGCATGGTGTAATTATTAATTTTCCGCATTAATGATTCAGCCACGTCTGTGTTTAACAGCAACTTTCGATTGGGACTAATTGATAGATTCGCCATGTTTGTTTCTATTGTGCTGTGGGTTACGTCCTTCGGTAGTTCTGGCAATCCAGTAGCGTAAATTTCTTCGGTTAAGGAACTTTTGCTGTAAGCCATGTCAGAGTATCCCTCGGCATCTTTGAAATTATTAGAGTCTGACTCTCCAACTCCTGAGACATCGACTCTTTTTACAGAGGCCTCAAATCCTTGGTTCCAGTAATCTAAGACTTGTTGGAGCACTTGAACTTTATAATCGAAATTACCATGCGATGATAGCATGGCCGTATGCAATATATCATTAGTCAGTGAATGGAGAACCTTGCGCTTTTGAGCAACACTGCATGGTTTTTTCGATATAGATCTACTAATGTTGGCTGTTTGAGGATGCATAGTATTTTCAAGTGGGTGGGATGACTCCAATTGATACTCCGTACACGTTTTGAAAGCATACGCTTTCATCCATCTTTCTGCGCATAGCTCCGGCACAAAAAGAGCTAATTGAAATTTCCTTCTGACAACAAATATATGCCTACATGGGAGAAACACAGAGGTCCAGGTGCTGCATTGGCAATTTGTGGGCGTAACCGTCAACATGACGCCATGTGAATTAATTCGACACTCTCTGGTAGTTTCATCAGATGTTCGAACAGTTATGGCCGCATGCCTATCAAGTTCTGCTAGGACGAGAGAAAATGCATAGGTTGTTAGGCAATCCATGTATTTATGCTCTGGGCTATCCTTGTCGTAAATGGAAACTGGTCTTTTCAAGAAGTTTTTTGCTAAGCTGTTCAACATTTCCCTCTCACGATTATTCAGCCACTTGAAAAAAAAGTGCACAAACCTAACTATTGGGCTACGCTTATTAACAACTTGTTTGATTTTTGCATTCAAAGATTCTAATCTATTATTTGTGCAATTGCCAAGATTGCCATGAGTCATGCTGTACTTCGTCCATTCTACCCGGATCGGGTGCCAATTTTTATTAAAATAATTTTGAACAGACATTGGCACAGACTGACAAAATTCAGCATAATTTGATTATATTTGTCCTCGGATGAGGATTTTGCTAGTCTGTCAAGAAATCTCAGTGATCGTTGCCGTTCCTCCGCTGTAATGTTCATGTCTTCTCTTGATATGGTGCGTCCAAATGTTCTCAACACATGGAAAAGGCATATGTATATAGGTATGTTCGGGAAGATTTCTTTGAGCACATCTCTTTCCAGCAAATCTTTATCGCCCATCATGCACTGCATTTTTTGGCAGGCAGCTTCATTCTCTTTTCTGAAGCATTCTAAAAACCATTTGAATGTCACACGATCTTCTTTCGCAAGTAACGCAGCACCGGCTACTTTGCTGAGTCCGATAGAATCTTCAACTAGTAGAATCATTAGAGTGAGGTTTGTTTTCAGTAGTTTATATGTTCCATCGATAAACACTATTTCCGGCCACATAGACATAGCGTTCCTCATTTCTTTTGTCGAGAAATATAATGCCTTAAATTCATAAGACTCATACAGAATTGGCACATCAGCTCCTGAAACAGAAGAAGACATATGATGATCCTAATCACTTGAGTACAATCAAATTTACCTATCGTCAGCATCCATCGTAACTACTTTGCTGTGTACATACCAACATAAAAAGCTATGAAGTAGCATGAGAAACATTTCTTCTGAATATATCGAATCTACTTTATAAAATAACATGTTCGAAGAATATTTTTTTTCACATTGAGATTTTTGTCCATTCCTTTTATCAAAACGGCAATATGCGCGAGAAATATATGATGAAGTAATGAAGCACAATTAAGTACGAACGAACGGATTACCATAAGTCTCCCTGAGAATTCTCACAGTTTTGACAAGAAAATCTTCGTCTTCGTCTTTCATTTGATTTGCAAGATTTGCAATATCTCGTCTACTCAGATGTTTGTTCAAATCTTTGGCGAGTTTATCTTGTATCGACTTTTTATCGCATCCAAGTTTTAATAGTTGAAAAACTTCATCCTTTTCTTCACCCAATTTCTTACTTTGAGGTAATAATTCAAAAAAAGCCTATATAAAAGGAACAGCATTGTTAAGTATTCTTTCACAGATTTTATCAACCCCAGAACGCGACCCTCTATTTTTGTTGCCTTCGAACGCCACTGTGGGGTGCGAACACGCCCCACTTGTTTGCATAGCGTGAATACTTTCATTCTGTATGGGATAACAGGGTTCAACTGTAGTATATGAATCTCTTCGTTTTGTGATAAGGAAGAGAATGATGTAAATAGAAGTTGATTTCAATAAATAAAAGTCTGAAAAACGATCTAAACAAAAACAAAAGAACGAAATTGAGAGAAATTTTCAAAGGGTTTATTTGAAAATATTCTCACCTTTGATCCCTCATGTCCATTGTGCACTGCTCTAAATTTCTTTATTTCTAAAAAGTTTCAGTCAGTCGTAACTCCGACTGTTATGAAAGCTTCACAATTCATCTTACAAAAGCTGTATCATAATATAAAGAGTTATTGGTATGGTCATCGGAATCAAGTCTATGACTGTAATTATAGGCCTCAAGAGAATAATTCACAAGTAAAATATCAAATTTGAAAACAATAAACGTTTGTACCTGGTTTTGCGTAATCCTTGAGCTTTGGAATTCGGTGATCGAGCAAACTTACAAACATAGTTGATCGTGTAATATCTTAATTCTTCTTTAAATGTTTTTCCCTTTCGCCGCACTCGTGAATTTGTCAAGGACTGGCTGTTACCTACGACGAACATCTGTCGTTCCTGTTCATGATATTTGATCAGAAACTCTTGGAACTCGTCAAAAGTAGAAAATTTTTTTCCTATCACTAGTTCCAAATCTTTCATTAACACCTTGAAGAGGAAAAAAAATTAGCATGTTATCATACGTTGTGGCTTTCCGATTAGTGTTTCAATTTTTCTTTAACCCTAAGAAGGAAAATCAATTTCTCATACCGCCACCGTCACGGATATATGGGTGTTCCAGTGCTGGTTTATCTAAGTGTTGTTCGATAATTTCGTCAAATTCTACGTAAAAGAAGTCATACATCATTCTTCGTGGAAAATTTACAGATTCATCCTATAGTACATTTCGTTACTAGTGCGAAAATGTTGATTCTCGGACAAGTGTGAAGTTTTTCGCCCGAGCAAAGATAGACGGAAAATCACACGACTCGAGAATCATCTTTCGCACGTGTATCGGACTTTGTTTTTCAACACAACGCACGCTGAGCCGATAATTTGAAGCACGCGAAGCATGCGCAAAACCGAACTTTACGCACAGCCTGTTGAAATAGTATATTGTGTACCAAGGGCGAGAAGTGGGCCTTTTTCGCCCGCGTGAGGAGTTTGCAGTACGAGTCGAGGCGAGCAAGCACGAGCCGAAGGCGAGTGCGTATCGCGAGCCGGAGACGAGTAATGCAAGCACACGAGGGCAAAAAAGCCCTCGCCCGTGGTGCACACCATATTTTTTGTGACACATGCACGATTTTGCGAAAAAAAAAAAAAAAAAAAAAAAAAAAAAATAAATAAATATAGTATATTGTGTACCAAGGGCGTAAAGTGGGCTTTTTTAGACCGAGTGTGGAGTTTGCAGTACGAGTCAGAGGCGAGGTAGCACGAGTCGAAGACGAGTGCGTCTGCGAGCCGAAGACGAGTACTGCAACCACACAAGGTCAAAAAGCCCACTTAGCCCTGGTGCACACCATATTTTTTGTAACAGCACGATTTTCGCGTTTTTTCAACATTGTTAATAATTTTCTTGAAATAATAAAAACGCCCGCTGCAGCGGGCGATTTTATTATAATAATGAATTGCGCCCGCTGTAGCGGGCGATTTTATTATTATAATGAATTGCGCCCGCTACAGCGGGCGATTTTATTATAATAATGAATTGCGCCCGCTACAGCGGGCGATTTTATTATAATAATGAATTGCGCCCGCTGCAGCGGGCGATTTTATTATTATAATGAATTGCGCCCGCTACAGCGGGCGATTTTATTATAATAATGAATTGCGCCCGGGGCAGCGGGCGTTTTTATTATTATGGTAAAAAACGCCCGCTCGTCTGAAAACTGTCACTTTAGGCCCGCTGAATGGGTCAAAAAAACGCAAAAATCGTGCATGTGTTACAAAAAATATTTTTTCGCCCGCTACTGACTTTTTTTGCCCGCTACGAACTTTTTTTTGCCCACCGGTCAATAAACGGCTACTTTTAGCCCTATTATTAGGTAAAAAAAACGCAAAAATCGTGCATGTGTTACAAAAATATACTAACGTATTTCACTATACAGCTTAAGTACTTACTTATCTCGAATATGTCGCATGCCGGAAGATTGACGACTTCTTTTTGGTTATTTTCCTTGATGGCTTTATACCGGTTCAGCGTAATCTGGGGTGTATACAAACGCACTGTTTTAGAAGACAAAGCACCAAAGAGAAGCTCTTTGCGAAGTACGCATCGAAATATAGCGAATTTGTGTATATGGGGATTCCCCACGTACTGCAGCGACTAGAGGTACCAGAGGCCAGCATCGAAAGTGGCGCGCTCTGACTTTCCTGAATGCGTTCGTGAAGTCTGCCTACCCGAGAAAAAACGATTAGATATATTCGGATATAATTATATATAATTATATATTAGCTTATATATAACCATATCAAATTATATATGTTTCCATATATAACTATATATGGATGTGTACATAGTTATATATATCATAAGAGTTATTATATATAATAAGATATAACCGATGGAAACTTGCTCAGAACTATATATAATCATATACCGGCCCATATAGAATTATATACCGGGATGATTTCTTGATAGTATACAGGTGACAGCGCATGCGCCAAATAATTCATTTTCATTGGTCGGTAAAGTCGTCACGCAGTGGTATTTGAGGCCAGCCTGCCTCAGCATACGACGAAACTCGCGCATGCGCAGTCACCTGTATACTATCAAGAAATCATCCCGGTATAGGACTATATACAACCATATATATGATTAGCTATGATCTGCTAAAGCTCATATTGAACTATATATAGTCAGACCTCGGCCCATATATAATCAGATATAATTAGATATAAATCAGTTGAAGCTCATACGGAACGATATGAAATCATATACCGTGAGGTTCTGTGGATGCGGAACGCTAGGGATACCAACTCAAAAAGGGTGCTATTTCATGGGCATAGTAAGCTGCAGCAGCAGTTTAGTAACTTACTAGAAATCTAGTGACTAGATTTCCAGTGATTTCTAGTGATTTTACTAGAAATATCTAGTAAGTTACTAAACTGTGCTGCTGCCGCTTACTGCCTATGAAATAGCACCCTTTTTCGGTTGGTATCCCTAGCGTTCCGCATCCACAGAACCTCACGGTATAGGTTCATATATAGTTATATGTGATTCGATCTAATCAAGTAAAGCTTGTGCGGAACTATACATAATCAGATATAGATGTATCTATAATTACATACAGCGGAATAAAATCTATAAGAAAGCTTGAGCGGAAATATATATTTAATCAGATATAGCTGTCGTTACACGATTATACATAAGTTCATATCGCGGATACGGCATGATCAGATGCAATCATTTATTTGAAAATTGATGAAAAATTACTAATTTCAATCATTTTCAATATTTTACGAATGCTCAGACATTGGAAAATGAAATTGTTTCGTTCAAAAATAACGGAATAAAAAGCAAAATTTTCGAATTTAGGGTGCGTTCCGAAATCAGCTGCATGCTGCTTCAGTCAGCAACGTAGGTTCTGGACGAACCGATCATTCCGTAATCGCAGCAGTTGCTACACGAAAAAAAGTTAAACACACTCTCCCATTTAATTTCGGAATGCTTTCCGCGAACTTTCCGGTAACTTATCTAGTGTACTCACGTAATGATCGTTTTGTCTAGAACCCAAGCTGCTGGCTGAAGCAGCATGCAGCTGATTTCGGAACGCACCGATAATCATATACAATTGTGTCTCATCATATCTAGTCGAATAGATTAGATATTGTTACACTGGGTGAAACACCCTTTAGCTATTCGATCACTTAAATAATTCGCATAACATCTAGTAGAAATGAAATAGATGAAGTATCTCTAAAAACATAAAAATAGGTTGCTGCGTTAACTTCTGTTTTATAAACAGTCTTGCTCCAGACCTTAAACTGAGCACTTGTATCTCCGAATATAACCAATTCGTAGAAACCAATTTATTAGTGTCCTAAAGGTCTCCTTATTTCGCTCGAGGACTCACGATTTCCTTTTCTCGTTACTCATCCAGTAACATTTGGTGTCAGGAGTGTGATTTTCCCGAGCCCGATAAGTTGATTTATTCTGACGCTTCTCTCTTGGTTCCTTCTAATTGATTCTGTTTGCATTTACTGAGCTTCTTGCCACTTGCCTTGAGAATCAAACTTGAATTGAGCATTTGCCTTTGAGAATCAAACTATTTCACGAAAAATGAGCACCCGAAGAAATATTCGCTCCCACCGCCAAGTCTCCCCTGATACTGACCAACCTCAGGCCGCTGAACCCGAAGCGACCCCGATTGCTGCATTAGTCCAACTCCTACAACAACAGGCCGCCCAACAAGCTGCCCAACAAGAGCGTCAGCCGGCCGCACAAGAGCGTCAGCAGGCCGCACAAGAGCGACAGCAAGCTGCTCAACTCGAGCAGTAGCAGGCTTTGTTTCAGCTTCTCCAAGATCAACGCGACCGACACGAGCGATCTGAAGCACGCGTCTTAGAGGAACGACAACGATCTGAAGGACGACTGATCGGAGTCTTACAAGAGCAACAGCAGTCTTTCACGCAGCTGATTACATCGTTGCGAGATGACCGACGAGGATCCGGAGGCGAGCTCCACACTGTAAAAAAAGTCATGTAAAAATACTACATGAAATGAAGGACATAATCGGACCCACATTAAAGGTGAATATTTTACACTCAGACATCGCGAATTCTCAAGTGAATTAGTACAAGTAATAATTATTTTAGTTTTCCGAGTGGAAGATGTCGCTAGTTTGCTAACACGTTTGAAAGAAAAAACACTAATTCCTATAGTAAAATATTCACATTCAAAGTAGGTCCCTTTATGTCCAACATTGAATGTTGCGATTTTACAAGGCGAAGGGTGATTTTAAGATTTATTCGTATTTATACGAAGTGTTCGTAAATACCAACGTAAAAGAGGTAAATCTTTCAGTTATTATGTTGTAATTTTCACTTGTACATTCACTATGTCCTAGTATTTTTATGTGTTATTTTTTACAGTGCACCGAATCCAGTCTTTTGACGACCCGATCCCTTCCACCTCCTCCTGCCGACCGACCCAGGTTTCCACAATCCTAAGGTCTGTGCCAATTATTAGGGAAGAAACTCTCCCTAATTCACCTTTACCTCAGGCGAATGAGGTGGTGACCATAGTAGCACCACCTATTCAGCCTATTTCAAATATAGAGATAAACGAAAACCGGGATTCCCAAACCCGAACCGAACCCTCGAAAAATTCTTCGACGGTTAAAGTGGCTACTTTTGACGGCTCTAGTCCGTGGACTGATTATCAGAAACAGTTCCATTTAATCGCGAAAACCAATAACTGGAATAATTCAATTAAAGCGACAAATTTAGCCGGAAGCCTCAGAGGCCAGGCTCTTACAACCCTTTCCACTTTAACCGACGAAGAAATTCAAGACTTCGATAAACTTAGTTCAGCTATTAACCTCAGATTTGGTAACGAACACATGGCGAATTTGTTCTTGACCCAGTTTAATACTAGACGCCAACGTAGAGATGAAGACCTTGCTACCTTGGGGCATGATATGGAGCGATTGTCTCAAATCGCTATGCCCAATTGCCCTACCGAAATCCGCGAAAATTTAGCAACCGACAGGTTTATTAACGCCATTTTAGACTCTGAATTAAAACATGCCTTAAGTGTATCAGAGCCGACTTCTCTGCGGGGAGCCATTATCAAAGCCCTTAAACTAGACGCCTTAACGAAACAACATTTAGGGTCAGGACGCGTTCGCCAGGTGGAAGTTGAAAAACCTGTCCTCGAGAATCAAAAAGAAATTAATTAGGAACACCTCCCTTCCTGGCAGGATCATAAAAGTAATTCAAACAGAGATTTTCATAGAAATAATCTCGAATGTAGATATTGTAAAAAATCGGGACACGACATTGACCATTGCATTTCTTTACAAAATAAAAATCGATCTAGGAATAGTCACAGGCCTTCGGATCAAGCCTCGTGGAGAAATTTTAACGATGATCGCCGAAACGATAACCCTCGCCAGGGAGAGAGGATACTCCCTTTTAATAACTCTCGGTTGAACTCCGAACAAAAAAAAACTAATTTCCGATGATTTTGGGGGGCGGGGATCATCGCGAATTTCGTCAGAAAAGCTCGGGGATCGGTTAATGGCGTAGACTGTCTTTAGGTTATAGAGTAGTGAGAATGACAGATGACTCTGAACTTGGTTATTTTATCTTCTGTTTATCAGTGTTTTGTCTATTTCTGGAGCTTCTATGATTTTCGATTTACCGACTCCCCGGACTTTCATTTCTGCGGAATTTTCACCAATCATTCTAATAACTTTCTTTTGTTTCTTTTGTATGCCCGGTTCCTCGCTTCCACGGAGTTATTATAGATTCATAAACGAATTATAGATCTATTTGTTTTTCGATTAGAAGAGAGTTCCCCGTCGATTAGGTTCCCATTTTCTCAACGTTCTCTCCTGTCAGCTGATTCATTTCTTTTCCTTTTTAACTGGTGAGATCTAAGCGTACTCCTTTCAATCATTTTTTAGGGTTAAGATTTAACCGTTTCTTCCTGAGAGTTCTAGGCTTCTCTCAAGTTGTTCAAACCCTCTTCGTGGAGAACTCGGACCAGGATAAGACACGGGTGTACTCCTGCCTTTTGGATCCACCTGGAAGCGTTTCTTGATCCCGGATTCCTGTTTCCTGATTCCCTGCCTCCGGATGTACCTGACTTTCCACGACAAAATCAAGAACCCAACGATTATCCTAATTCCGGCTTGACAGATAAGATCGTTCCGATTTTCTAATAATTTGATTTATCATTTCCGATTAATTTCTTTAAGTATTTTACAAACAAGCAATAGATTGGTTTACGATTTTATTATTATTTCAAGAAGCTAACATTTGTCTTCCACTTTAGGGTATGCTGTTTTTATCTCATTTTTGGAATCACCTGAGAGTGTTTCGTGATCTCGGACCCCTATTTCCTGATTCCCTGTCTCCGGACCTACCTGACTTTCCTTGACGAATCACGAACTGGCTTTATCCCCAGGTGGTTTCCAGTTTTTAGACACCCCTTCTTTTCTACAAGTACACAGGACTTCACTCACATCATCCATGATTCCTGATTCCTGCCTTTGTTCCTGGTTCCTGCCTCCGAAGGACTTTTGTAAAAACCAATATTGTGAAATTTGATTAAGCTCGACTATCTTCCTGTGGCTTTCTGTGGTTTACCCAGGAGACGAAAGGTTAGACCGGAAAGTGTTAGGGAAGTCAAACTATTTAATTTTCGAGCCACAGCTCAACCTTTCCCAATGAGAGCATTATGCGAAAAACCCCTTTTAAACTTTTATCAATTCTATATTTACTCTGAGAGTCGGGTCGACCCTTCTATTATGGGGGGAGTAGTGTTACACTGGGTGAAACACCCTTTAGCTATTCGATCACTTAAATAATTCGCATACCATCTAGTAGAAATGAAATAGATGAAGTATCTCTAGAAACATAAAAATAGGTTGCTGCGTTAACTTCTGTTTTATAAACAGTCTTGCTCCAGACCTTAAACTGAGCACTTGTATCTCCAAATATAACCAATTCGTAGAAACCAATTTATTAGTGTCCTAAAGGTCTCCTTATTTCGCTCGAGGACTCACGATTTCCTTTTCTCGTTACTCATCCAGTAACAATATAATAGAATTATATCTAGATATTTACGCCAACAATTTACATATCTATTTATATATAGCTATATATAGTCAGATCTGATTATATACAATTATATCGGGCCAATTTTCGGATATAATTATATCTGGATGATTAGATATAATTATATCCGAATATATCTAATCGTTTTTTCTCGGGTAGCTAGCAGTCTGCCCTTTGAAGCCAATCATGTTACGGAGTTGAGAAGAATCAACCAATTGCCAACTTAGGCTGCTGACTGAATAGACTTTGCGAACCCATAGGCTCTGTTACTAAATCTACACGTTAACGGCTATCGGCACTGTTCAGTTAGACCAGTTTGAATTCGCTACAGTGAGGATATAAAGACGAAAAAGTTGCACACGGTGAATAAATCTCATCAAGTAAATCGTTAAGAATCTGTTGACTTCAAAATATTTCAATATGTCAAAGCTAGTCCAAGGTACACGATTTGCGTCGTTTGATGACTTTTTATCAGCGCTGACTGATTATAATGAAAGTGAAAAGCAAGTAGTGTCTGTGAAGAGAAGTAAAACCATACCGCAGGTTGGCCTGCAGCGAAAAATCAAGGAGAGTTTGATTTACTGTGAACTATACTTAGAGTGCGCTCGTAGTGAAATCTATAAACCTAAAGGAATAGGCATGAGAAAAGCCAGGTAATGTATTATATTTCTTATTCCCAACTTAATAGCTGTAATCGCCACTTCATTGACCTGAAAAGAAGGACAAAAGGTAGATATGATTCCCTCTTATACTTCATTTCCCGTAAATGCGGTCATCAGTTTTTTTTCTTTTTCTTTACAAGTTTCAACTATTTCTTTCTATATTAATATAAATCTTCAATAAACTGGCCACGGTTAAGTCGCAAATGAAGTCCTATACGAAACACAGGAATAAAGTCGATGATTTCCTTGGGTGGCTTTCTTTTTTCCGACTTTATTCCCTTGTTACATAATGGACTATTCTTCGACATGGTTATGCGAATAATACGCAACAAGTTCTATTTCGCGGTTCTCTATTCCGTGCTAGGTGATAATAACGCATGCAATTTTTATACAGATCTCTAGAAACAAACTGTCTAGTCAAAATAACCCTGAAGCCAACCAGAGATGGATAATACTTGCGAATAATTAAGATAAATCTGGACCACAATCATTCTGCGTTAGATGAACAACAGGATGTAATAAGTAACAGTTTGAATATAGGGTGCTAATGTCACAGCCGCACGACATAAAATAGTTAAAATTGGGACAATAGCATAAGCGCACATATAAAAAAATCATCTATGGAAGGACACCTGAACAGAACGGTTTACATGAGATCAATATATGGGCAATTCCACTTCAAATCGGCCAATTTTGGGTGTTTTTTGACCTCGTATTTTTTGAATCGACTGAAACTTTTTTTACGTGAAATCTATGTCAAAAAAGAAGACCCGTATTTTTTCGTTGGTCCAAAATATTTTTTTTACGCTAGTTATGAATTATCGCATTTTACTGTAAAAGTGACGCGCGGGGGGCTTTGCGAATTAATATCTTGGGTCCCCTTCACCGTAGAGAGATGTTCCAAAACGCGTTTTGAAGGCGATGAAAGACACTTCTCGATAAAATTTTTCAACTTTTCGAAAAATATAGTCTTGTTATTTTTATAAGCAATCAAAATGTTTATAGATGTTTTTCGCAAACTAAAGGCATTTTTAAAATTCTAAAAAAAATATGATCGCATTCCTTATTCAATTCTGAAGATGGCGATTTTTTAAAAAAGATGGAGCTATTTTTCTAAGTATTTTTTTTACAATTATTTGTCCGGCGCTGCGTCAAATTGGCGCGCCGCGCGCCTCGTTACTATCGGGTCGTACGGGGCTCGGCCAATGGCGAGGCGCGCGTCTTTCCATACATGGAATGAGCCGGTAGTAACGAGGCGCGCGGCGCGCCAATTTTACGCAGCGCCGGACAAATAATTGTAAAAAAAATACTTAGAAAAATAGCTCCATCTTTTTCAAAAAATCGCCATCTTCAGAATTGAATAAGGAATGCGATCATATTTTTTTTAGAATTTTAAAAATGCCCTTAGTTTGCGAAAAACATCTATAAACATTTTGATTGCTCATAAAAATAACAAGACTATATTTTTCGAAAAGTTGAAAAATTTTATCGAGAAGTGTCTTTCATCGCCTTCAAAACGCGTTTTGGAACATCTCTCTACGGTGAAGGGGACCCGAGATATTAATTCTCAAAGCCCCCCGCGCGTCACTTTTACAGTAAAATGCGATAATTCATAATTAGCGTAAAAAAAATATTTTGGACCAACGAAAAAATACGGGTCTACTTTTTTGACGTAGATTTCACGTAAAAAAAGTTTCAGTCGATTCAAAAAATACGAGGTCATTTCTCGGCCGATTTGAGGTGGAATTGCCCATATGTCAATTTATATCATAACCCTAACGACTTTTTCGCAAGGTTGAGAGAAGGTTCATATACCGATGTTGAACGGTATATTTCCGGATTTACCACGGGTAATCACTTCAGAAATACGGTATATTTGCGCCTTTCTGCGTACCGTGTTTTACCGGCACTTCCACCGTATTCACGGGTACTGAACACAGTTTTCATACGGTATGAACACAGTTACCATACCCTGCCTAAACCGTCAAATTTTCTGGCCAGCTCAAGCAATTGGGTTTGACCGTAGTATGTGTACCGTAGTTGCACAGTTTTGAAACCGTATTCTCACCACATTCATACCGTATTCTCACCACATTCATACCGTATTGACATACGTGTCTCATATCCTGTTCATGCGTACTTCATCTGCCATCACGACTGAGAAAATTCCGCTTCAATACCGTATTATTAGTGATTACCTACGGTGTATAGACAGTATGCATCTGAGCTCAAAAATACGGTATTTATTCCTACAACACACAGTTTTACTACGGTGCGTTTACTCTGTTAATATTAATACCACGTGTTCACGGTTGATATACCGATGTTATACGTTGGTCAAAAGTCGTTAGGGAAGAAAATAATCGTAGAAATGTTCCATTGGCCGTTACTATAATTTGTATACTTTATGATAGGATGTCGCTGAAAAGGTGAACATTGAATCGGAGGAGCCTGAATCTACTACGTCCACGCATGAGGCGGCTAGATCGGCTCATGAGACAGTACACGTGGCTGAATCTACTACGTCCACGCATGAAGCGGCTAGATCGGCTGATGAGACAGTACACGTGGCTGAATCTACTACGTCCACGCATGAGGCAGCTAGATCGGCTGATGAGACAGTACAGGTGGAGGTGGACGTGGAAGATTTTCAACCCGAGAACACAAACTTTGCTGAAGGTGTGTCTGATGAGGATTTACTGGACATAGCACTGTCAGTTGAACATTTTATGTGCACCGATAAGTTAAGCGAGCAAGTTCACTGCGTGGAGAGTATACCGCCCGAAGATACTAGTAGTGTGCCAGTTCAACAGGATATTAAATCTATGCCTGCTGCTGCTGCCTCAGTCTTTTCCTGTAATGAACCAGGCACTAAAGACCCTACTATTGACTCATCTGTCGAACTGAGCAATATTGTAATGCCAGACATCAAATCAAGAGGTCGTCGTAGAGGTGCTGCCTTAACGGCGATTGGTCTCCCAATTAAAAGAGGACCCATCAAATTCGCATCGTTAAGTGATGAAGAAAAAGTCGGCAGGATTTTGAACTGGATCGTGATAGACAAGAACATGATTGGCTATGCCTTGTCCAGGGAGTATATTATCAAAAACAAAGACGTAGAATTGAGACCAGAGAGCCTCAGCGACTCGATTGCCAATTCCAAAGATGTCGATTTGAACATCCTGAAACCTTTTATGGAAGAGATCGCGTTTACTTCGCTGAAAGCGGCTATCGAAGAGAAAATCGAGCTGAACATTTGGACGTGTACGCCATGCGGTGAAATCATCAAGGGCCGTAGCGTTATTTGCGAAAGCTGTCTTTTGTGGTACCACACAAAATGTGTGACAAAAGTAAAAAAAGAACGCAGACTGGTTTTGTGCAACTTGCACATAGATGATTCCAACCTCCTGCGATGAAAGTGTATGCGCAAGGCATCTTTTGCAGCACATCCTGCATACCACTGCGAAAGGTTCCTTGCGCATACACACTCATCGCAGGAGGTGGAGCTGCTTATACCGTTCTGATCAAAAAATTTGTGCAGGATTGTTTTGATACTTTATTTAGTTATTGGCATATGAAGGAAAAAACCAAAGAGACTTCTATTTTATTTATAAGAGAACATTACTTTATTAGTATTAACATTGTCGTTTAAAAGAAGAAAAAAAAAAGATAATCAATGCATATTACTTTTCTTATCTTTTGTAAATTCAACTTTAACATATGGAGGAGAAAACAAAAGAGACTTCTATTTTATTTATAAGAGAACATAACTTTATCAGTATTAACATTGTCGTTTAAAAGAAGAAAAAAACGATAATCAATGCATATTACTTCTTATTTTTTGTAAATTCAACATCAACATATGCAGGTAAAAACCAAAGAGACTTCTATTTTATTTATAAGAGAACATAACTTTATTAGTATCAACATTGTTTAAAAGAAGAAGAAAAAAGATGATCAATACATTGTGACGGGCACCGCCGACAGTGGGGGATTTGTTCCGGGCAGCTACGCGACTACAAAGATCAGACACTTCCAACGTTTGATTTCCATTACAGTTTGGCTATTAAATACGACTTCTTATAATATAGCTTAGTCTAACTGAATTTACGGTATGTTGGGCGCCAGGTACCTTCAGGTACCGCGGTACGGAAGCAAAACTCCAAAAACTCAAAATGAAAGAATAATAATAATAAACGAAATGAATTAAATGAAATAAACGGAACGAAATTAATTAAAGGTAATAAATGAAATAAAACTAAAGGTTAGGTAAATGAAACGAGTACGGTATTACATGGTAAGCTCAGCGTGAGGGGAACATGGGGGCGAAATAATATAGGGGAAGGCTAATATATTTTTATGGTTTATGGATCAAGTCGCAAAGAAACCCTTTTATTCAAAATATCGGTAACAACAATTAACCCGAGTAATCAAACACACGATAAACTAATTAAACCATCAAAGCCGATCGCTTGGGTCGGGACTAGCGCAAGTTAAACAACTTAAACTAAAATAATCGGAAACAGCTGACTGACTAGGTCACCAAAGAAAGAGTAGGACATTAGACAATATAGAACATAAGGTAAGGTAGGACACAAGATAATATAAACAAGGTATAGGTAATGTAGAACAAATAAAATAACAGAACAAGAAAGGAAACAACTATCTTATGGTACGGTAGAAATAAATAATGGGAGAGTATTAGTTATAACAAATAGGTCGATAACGTAGATAGATCAAAAGTCCGGAATCAATAATTTGGGGACTTCTAGTAACTAATGAACAAGTCGGTATTACAGAATATTTCCCTAGACAAGGGCAAGGCGTCGGAATCTAATTCAAATAAGTTCATACAAAGATGGCCAAAGGCAACGTTACACGATATACAGGCGTCGGTTACACAATAACAAGCTAACAAAAGGGACGCTAAAACCTATTACAAATAATAATCCGAAACATAATAATTATACCAGCTCAAGGTTTTACTAAGGTCTTAAAGCTACTTTTAATCGGAAAGAGACTAGATTAATCGGAATATTAACACGATATCAGATCTACAACCAGTAGATCGATTCTTCCAGAAACACGTGGCTCAACAAGCCGTCGAGATCAATTATCGTATTTTACTACTCAACTAATTTTTCCACGTGGGGATTCTTATTTCTGGGACTTGACAAAATAATAATAACCAGAACTCAGACTATCAATTAATAACGTTTACAAGAGAATAGGTACGGAAAGATACAACCAAAAGACAAAGAAATAACAGTAAGATAATTAAATGACGATACTATAATAAATGACGATAATGACGATACGATAATAAATGACGATAATGATGATACGATAATAAATGCCGATAATGACGATACTATAATAAATGACGATAATGACGATACGATAATCAATGACGATACGATAATTAATGACGGTACTTTCTCGAAAAATCGATCAATAAGGCAATATTACATATAATTGAGAACACAATAATCGATAATATAATCAACAATCAATAATTAAACGAAACTGAAGCCCAACAATTCGATGATATGTTAATGGCGTCACCCTCGTTGAGGCTTGACCCAAGTACGCAATAAGAAATGAATCTCTTTTTATTTTATCAATTTATCATCAATCGAAGGGTTGTCTAGAGTTGGAATCTTACCTTAATTAAGGCTCTTTAGCACTCACTAACAGACGTTACTGAATCTACAAGATCTTAGGCTTTTTCAGTCATATCTTCGGAACAAATAAAACAATTCAGGCTTTTCAAACAAAACAAGACTCTACGATACGATATCCAAGCAAGAAGTGAAGCGTCTAGCTCTATCTCTATGCAGATGCAATTTTGGGGTGGAGGGGGTTCTACGCATCTCATTAATGGGCGTATCTTCTTTCTGCCGGGTTTTGTCGCGGGCCTGACAGGGCCTTTTGGCACTTCAAGCTTTCGCCAGGGGGTTGTTAGATGGCTCGTCATGTTCTTAATTGTCGATATCCTGGAAGGCGGAATTACTGCAGTTTGGACCGGTGGACCAAGCCGGTACGGGACAGGTAGAGGAAGGGAGAAGGCTACTCCATGCGATTGATTCTTTATGCAGCGCTCTTCCAGGCATATCTCTGGATACGACGGCAGGATTCCCCCGGTTAATCACTCGAAGGCCGGGTGGCCCGCCAAGCCGGATGATCCGAAGGGATGATCGTGCTCGTTGTTTTCTCGGAACGGTACGAGACATATGAGATATAGGGAACGGGAAAAAGTATTAGTACATGAACTTATAATTACTACAATGGACCTTGGGCACTTGAGCTGGGACTTCTCGCTTTGATTTCAATATTCTATATTAAGGTGGTCACTTTGGTCTGGGGAAAGAGGAGATGGTTCATTTACGAGGCCTAATAATCCGCCTCGTTACAACATATTAGTTTTGAGCTTATCGCCGAAAAGCGTTATTATTGCATATCGTACCTTACCTACTGAATATTTGAAGGACAAAATCATTTAATTAGCTTGGTATATGCAGTGTTAGGTGAGTACTTACAGTGAGAGGGTTGTACATTTTTCGGATCCAGCAGAAATTTTGGGTGACTCCAGTAGCGTCACGGTAATGTAGGATATTTTTCGTCGAGACACGGAAGTTTTTGGGTGACCCTAACACCGACACGGTAACGTAGTTATCCATTTCGTTGAGACACGGAAATATTCGCGTGACTCCAATAGAGACACGGTAACGTAAAAAGGAATTCTAACCTCTTTCGTAGAGACACGGAAACTTTGGTGTGACTCTATTAGAGACACGGAACCGTGTAAATAACGTCACCGTTTATATTTCGCTATTTCTGATTCATTAGAATATATTTGAGTAACTATAAGTATAGAATAATATCGCACGGTGTGTCGCTTGTATTCCAACTCCCCGAGGGTTGGCTGACGTAGTTAGTCATAGTGTTAAGTTATTCTATTTCTTTATTATTCTATTATTCTGATTTCCTATTTTTTCTATTGTTCTTTTCATTTATCTGATTGATTTGCTTATTCTGATTTTTGTGTAATATCTGGTCTATTTCCTTATATATTGTCGATTAATATATCGTTTAATTACCGCCGTAGAGTTGTTATAAAAAGAGAATTCGTCTTTATTTCATTTGATTCGAGGCTGGTTAAGCGAAGTATTATGGTTATTTGTTCTTTCTAGGATCTATATTTCAATTTATATTTGCGAACTTAGTTTACCGTTATTCTTAGAGTCGTTCATATTAATTATTGCGTTAGTTATCTTTGAATAATTATTAATATCGCTAGCTCGCCGCTATTAGAAAATTTACCGAGAGTATCGTATCGCTCGGTGATACGTAGCCTGAAAAGTAGAGCATCTTGCATTGTATCGCTTCTACGGCGTTAGCTAGCTAACCGGCGTGTTTATACTTTTTATATTACCGCTGAGACGCAATACGGCTTAATAATATCATATTCTTTGTTCTGTATTATTCCGACGCTGTCATTTCTTGAGTATTATTCTTACTATTATTTTGAAGACTATTTTGTGTAATTTGATATCTTGGATTATATTTGAATTCCGCTATTTATCGCTGATAAATTTGCTGTTACATCTTCTCTTAACGAACAATATACGAAATCGTAAGATTTCACTGAAGAAATTTATATCTGGTGTTTTATATTTTATTTGACTATTTATTAAGGTGAATCCACCCACTCTACCCTTATCGCAGTTAAGTCTGAGTTAGCTGACGCTTTAAGGCCGTCGTTCCGGCAATCTAGTATTTTCTTTGACTATCGCTATTCCCGAGAAAAAACGATTAGATATATTCGGATATAATTATATCTAACCGTCCAGATATAATTATATCCGAAAATTGGCCCGATATAATTGTATATAATCAGATCTGACTATATACAGCTATATATAAATAGATATGTTGTAAATTGTTGGCGTAAATATCTAGATATAACTATATCTATCTATATCATCTATCATCATGTTATATCATCTAGGGCCTGTTCCGATATCCACTGGCAGTACTGCGAGTTTTCCTTGCATCTTTTTCGCACGTGGACCTCGATTCTGTAACTTTTTATCCGATCGATTCGATGACTTTTCGCACGGATGAAACCTCCGCGACCAATAAGGTTTCAGGAAAGACAAATCTACCCAATAGAAAAGAAGACAAAACAAGCCGATCCGATCGTTTCGTTAACGAAAAGTTACAGAATAGGGGTCCTGTGAGTTCGTGAATACAGCTATCTCTTTCTGCCACAAGCTCGCAATACTGCCAGTGAAAATAGGAACATAGCCCTATTCGACTGGATATGATGAGACACAATTGTATATGATCATCGGTGCATTCCGAAATCAGCTGCATGCTGCTTCAGCCAGCAGCTTGGGTTCTGGACAAAACGATCATTACGTGAGTATACACTTCAATAAGTTACCGGAAAGTTCGCGGAAAGCATTCCGAAATTAAACCGGAGAGTGATAGTAACTTTTTTCGTGTAGCAACTGCTGCGATTACGGAATGAGCGGTTCGTCCAGAACCTACGTTGCTGGCTAAAGCCTGGAGCACAGTAAACGCCGCAAGCCGTAAAACGGATCACCTACAGGCCGGTCGGTCACCTACACGCGTACGTGATTGGTCGGCGCTTAGTGTGCGTGACCGACCCGACCTGTAGGTGATCCGTTTTACGGCTTGCGGCGTTTACTGTGCTCCAGGCTTAATGCCGGCGACACAGACTTTTCGTGTCCCGTGTTCGCCTCACCTACAGGCGCCACGATCGCTCACACATAGCTGTGATTGGTCCGCGCTGCGTGTGAGTGACTGTACACTGCTCACGATCCCCGTAGGTGAGCCGACAAGAAAAGTCTGTGTCGCCGGCATAAAGCAGCATGCAGCTGATTTCGGAACGTACCCTAGATTTTAAAATTTTGCTTTTTATTCCGTTATTCTTGAACGAAACAATTTCATTTTCCAATGTCTGAACATTCGTAAAATATTGAAAATGATTGAAATTGTTAATTTTTCATCAATTTTCAAATAGATGATTGCATCTGATTATGCCGTATCCGCGATATGAACTTAGTATGTATAATCGTGTAACGACCTATCACCTATATTTGACTATAGATATTTCCGTTCAAGCTTTCTTATAGATTTTATTCCGCTGTATATAATTATATATAGATCTATATCTGATTATATATGGGGGGTTCCATGGCATTTCACCTAATCGGCGAAGGTCAGCAACGCCGATCTTAATGTCAATTTTTTTCTGAGTTCGTCTGTCGAAAAAAAAGTACCCCTGTTCGGCCGTTTTTCGATTAGGCAACCTGCATTGATTTTATGCATTTTCCGATTTTCCAACTTTTTCGAAAATAGACTTTCTTCAACTGGCTCTAACTTCCAGAGTTTTGATTCTTTTCTAAAAATGATGAGGGCATAAAATGTGTCAAAAAGTCTGAACTTTCTGAAAAAAAATGTTTGCAAATTTTTGCATCGACACAATTCTAAGATCTTTTGAATTAAAATAAAAAATCAATATTTTTTGAATTGCGACACCTTCGATTTTCCTGAAACTTTTTACCTGAATTTGACTAGTTACAATCAAGTTTCCCTCCAAAGGAAATTATGGGCTTCCGATTCGTTCGGGAGTTACACCATCATAAGTGCCGAAAAATCGGAAAAATTTCACGGAAATCAATCTTAACTTCGATAAGACAAGTTTTCATGTTATAAAAATACGTGTTTGCTGAAAAATAATACTTTTCGGAATATCCCAAACAATATAAATAAAAGCGAGAATACAATTTATCTTTTCTATGCCGAATATATTTTCAGGTACAAAATTTCTTATATATATAAGAAATTTCTTAAGAAATAGAGATAACTATTCCGAAAAGTTTTATTTTTCAGCAAACACGTATTTTTATAACATGAAAACTTGTCTTATCGAAGTTAAGATTGATTTCCGTGAAATTTTTCCGATTTTTCGGCACTTATGATGGTGTAACTCCCGAACGAATCGGAAGCCCATAATTTCCTTTGGAGGGAAACTTGATTGTAACTAGTCAAATTCAGGTAAAAAGTTTCAGGAAAATCGAAGGTGTCGCAATTCAAAAAATATTGATTTTTTATTTTAATTCAAAAGATCTTAGAATTGTGTCGATGCAAAAATTTGCAAACATTTTTTTTCAGAAAGTTCAGACTTTTTGACACATTTTATGCCCTCATCATTTTTAGAAAAGAATCAAAACTCTGGAAGTTAGAGCCAGTTGAAGAAAGTCTATTTTCGAAAAAGTTGGAAAATCTGAAAATGCATAAAATCAATGCAGGTGGCCTAATCGAAAAACGGCCGAACAGGGGTACTTTTTTTTCGACAGATGAACTCAGAAAAAAATTGACATTAAGATCGACGTCGGTGACCTTCGCCGATTAGGTGACATGCCATGGAACCCCCCATATAGTTTCGCACAAGCTTCACTTGATTAGATCGAATTACATATAACTATATAAATGAACCTATATACGATTTTACATTGTTCCGTATGAGCTTCAACTGATTTATGTCTATCTGATTATATATGGGCCTAGGTCTGACTATATATAGTTCAACATGAGCTATAGCAGATCATATCTAATCATATATGGTTGTTTATAGTCCTATATATAATTCTATATGTGCCTATATATGATTATATATTAGGGTGTTTCATTTTTAGGCAATATTTTTTTTTTTCTATGGTATACCAGAAAATCTTATACTTTATAGAAAATAAAAAATATTGCCGCCTGGTAAAAGGTTTTAAGTCTAATAGTGGCTTAGCTCATTCAAAAATTCGATTTGGCACGTAAATAACACAGGAAAAAATTTTTTTTTTGGTTCAATTGAATTTTTCGTTGTTGAAAATTTTTTTTTTCGAAAAAACCTTCGTATAGCTTTTGAAGGAAATTAAATTCTCTACAAAAATGTCTCTGTGGTCGAAGACCGTACAACCAGTAGTTTCGGAGTTATAGCAAAAATTGTTCATGTTTGACGCGCTATAACTCCGAAACTACTGGTTGTACGGTCTTCGACCACAGAGACATTTTTGTAGAGAATTTAATTTCTTTCAAAAACTATACGAAGGTTTTTGCGAAAAAAAATTTTCAACAGCGAAAAATTCAACTAAACAAAAAAAAAATTTTTTCCTGTGTTATTTAGGTATGGCAAATCGAATTTTTGAATGAGCTAAGCCGCTATTAGACTTAAAACCTTTTACCAGGCGGCAATATTTTTTATTTTCTATAAAGTATAAGATTTTCTGGTATACCACAGAAAAAAAAAATATTGCCTAAGAATGAAACACCCTATTATATATAGTTCTGAGCAAGTTTCCATCGGTTATATCTTATATATTATAACTATATATACATCCATATATAGTTATATATGGAAACATATATAATTTGATATGGTTATATATTAGGGTGACCCTTATTTGGGGGTCGGTGGAACTTCGACCATGACATCCCCTAGATCAGTTCCAAATATATAAATAATAATCTGGGTGAAATTCGAGCTCTGTAGCTCATTGGGAAAGGGTGCCTGTAAGCCCGTATTTTCGCCAATTTGATTAACATAGGATTTCTCATTGAAAAAATTATTTTCTTTTCTGTGCCTGTAGTGCGCTGGAAAAATCCACTATTCCGTCACTTTAGAGTGTCATAGTTAGTGAGTATGTACATATTTTTTCCAGTCCTCTAAAACCATATTTCACAGAGTAGCCGCCGCCAACAGATTCTGGTTTTGGAAAAGAATCAAATTTCTTATAACAATTAAAAGATAATATCATATACCCAAGCCTTTTTGGATAGAAAGAAGTATAGTTTTTCCAAAACTAGAATCTATCGGCAACGGCTACTCTGTGAAATATGATTGTAGATGGCTGAAAAAAATATGTACACTAAACGTAATGGATTCTGATCCGGACGAGTTGGACAATTCTAGAAACAGCCAATCGGCGCTCTGGATTTTTTTAATCGGTTATATCTTATCATATATTATAACTATACTATTATAACTATTCTATTATATTATAACTATACTATTATAACTATACTATTATAACTATACTATTATAACTATTCTGATCCGGACGAGTTGGACAATTCTAGAAACAGCCAATCGGCGCTCTGGATTTTTTTAATCCAGAGCGCCGATTGGCTGTTTCTAGAATTGTCCAACTCGTCCGGATCAGAATCCATTACGTTTAGTGTACATACTCACTAACTATGACACTCTAAAGTGACGGAATAGTGGATTTTTCCAGCGCACTACAGGCACAGAAAAAAAAAATTTTTGATGAAAAATCATATGTTAATCAAATGGGCGAAAATACGGGCTTACAGGCACCCTTTCCCATTGAGCTACAGAGCTCAAATTTCACCCAGATTATTATTTATTTATTTGGAACTGATCTAGGGGGTGTCATGGTCAAAGTTCCACCGACCCCCAAATAAGGGTCACCCTAATGTAGGGGTTAATACTTCACCTCGTAGTAAGTACTTCACTTGCGTAGTAGATGCTTCCCTCGTGTAATACATGCTACGCGAGTGAAGTATCTGCTACTCCTAAGAAGCATTTGTTTCAATACTGTAGTATCTACACTATAGTAGTAGTACAAAATAATTTCTGGATATAAAATACCGAACATCAAGTTGCGGTACACGTGTTCGTCATATACCCTCCGATTATTATAAACTTTTATCCGTCGTCTAATATTCATAAAAGCGGCCGTTTCCACTTATTTAGCGAAGTAGCCCGTCTGCGAAGTTGCTCGGACAGCAGCTTCACTCAAACTGTAGTAGATACTACGCCCGGCTCAAAAATGGAGTACCTACTTCAAGCTAGGAGTAGGTACTACGAAACACTAGTATTAACTCCTATGTACGAAACACCTACTACGCACATAGGAGTAGGTACTACGGAAGCGAAAGCATGCTACGCATCTGAAGTATCTACTCCGAATCCGAAGCATCTGCTTCAAGCATTAGCATCTACTTCGTTTTATTGATACCAGCCATTATCAGTAATTTATAAATACGTAAAATAAACAGATTATCCAGATATTTCGTATATCTCAGTGCTAAAAATCTGCAAAAATTCAGCAAAACTCCTAAAAAGTAGGGTAATCATTGGAGGAAATAATCAAATTAATTCGAGACCACGACGAAAATGGGTGGCCCACTTGAGAAAGAATCCTTCATATATATATTTTTGTAACACATGCACGATTTTCACGTTTTTTTGACCCATTAAGCGGGCGTAAAGTGGCAGTTTTCAGACGAGCGGGCAATAATAAACTGAAAACACCCGCTTAGTCGAGCAGCGGGCGTTTTTCAGTTTTTATCGCCCGCTAAATCGAGCAGCGGGCGTTTTTGAGTTTTTATCGCCCGCTAAATTGAGCAGCGGGCGTTTTTGAGTTTTTATCGCCCGCTACTCGAACATAAGAGGGCAATAGTAAACTGAAAACGCCCGCTAAAATATTTTTCCATATTTTCAAGAAAATTATCAACAATGAAGAAAAAACGCGAAAATCGTGCTGTTACAAAAAATATGGTGTGCACCAAGGGCTAAGTGGGCTTTTTGACCTTGTGTGGTTGCAGTACTCGTCTTCGGCTCGCAGATGCACTCGTCTTCGACTCGTGCTAGCTCACCTCCGACTCGTACTGCAAACTCCACACTCGGTCTAAAAAAGCCCACTTTACACCCTTGGTACACAATATACTATATCGTATCACATTCTATGACTATCCATGAAAAACTACGGTGCACTACAGATATTTACTACAAATATCGCATACGGTATTATCCCATTCTACGACTATCTACGAAAAACTATGACAAAATACGGAAAACCACGATGAACTACAGATATTTACTACAAAGATCGAAATCATATCGAATTTCGTTCTAGAACTATCTACGAAAAACTCCTACTTTGTGTAAAATCTGACGTAAAAAAAAACTACGAAAAGTCCGAAATCCTCTACTTTTTCGTAGATCATTTTCGTAGTTTGGCGTAGAAATTATTTTCACCAGGGAGAACATGACACTTACCCTTGTTATGCATTGAATAAACCTTCAGAAAACTTCAGTCAAGTTTGTCTCACTTACCTAGTTCAATTTATTGAAGCCTCAACCCTAGGTTCCAATTAATAATTTCATTGAGTAGTGACTCTAAATTCACATATGGTATGAATTAATAATTTCGTTCAAATTAGTTGTTCTCGATGAACTCTTCGATTCTCATTAATTTCCAATCATAGCTTAGGTTAAGTCGTTGATTGCATTAAGATATCATTTAAAACTAATTGATCGATTTTTGATAAATATTCCTAGCTTATTCACGTAGGTTTTATTCACTTTATTTATCATTTCCTTCAAATAAACGAACATAACCACACTTGTCTACCTTCCACGATGTATTGACAGTCAGCCGGCTTCTATCAACAATGGCTGCCGAGTTGCATCGACCGCGCGCCAAAATCACCCTATGGATTTTTTCAGCGCAACGAGTGGCTATCCCCATGAAAATACGAAATATTAGGTGCCTGGGCGGATGGACCATTCGCTTTCACCTGGTCCTCGCGGTATGATTGTGAAGAGGAAATGCTTGATCAGCTACTAAAAAAATGATTGAATGTCATGGATGTGCATGGAAGATTGCTTGGTCCTGGAATTCTTAAATTACCACGCAATAGTAATTGGCCAGATTCACTGTCTCTGAATACTACTCCATCGTGACGATCCGGTTGCTCCAATATCAACATAAATGAAGCGATAATACGCATCGCACGCAGCCATTAAAACAATGCTGAAAGATTTCTTATAGTTGAAGTATTCAGATCCAGAGTGGCTCCCGCCTGTATCACAATGTGTTTGCATTCCACAGCTCCAATACAATTTGGCATGTTCCATCGTTGGAAGAAGTCATCGGCAATTTTTTTCCATGCATCAGTGTCAAGTGGTTTCAACACAATAGGCTGCAATACGTTCCACAAGACTCCACACGTTTCTTTGATGACAACATGAGCAGTTGTTTTTCTAACACGAAAGTTTCGTGCAACCTCCTGCATCGAACAACCCTCGGCTAGATAACTGTTGAGATTTAAATTTCATAATTTAACATAAGTCAGTCGAAAAAATATTATTGTAATTCTAATAGACTCACTGCAAAGTTAACGTTAATCGATGCGCAGGTGATAATTTACAAGAATTCTTCCTGACATCCTTCTGCAGCTTAGGCCCAACTAACCGTAATAATTTATTGAACACTTGCGGAGTATATCGTGTATATTTATAAAATTGTTCACGATCCCACTCCAAGCTCAGCATATCTCTGGTTAGCGAAAAAAAATGTCAATTTTCGTGTCCTTTTCGGTTCATAGGCCGAACTGCATATCTACGATATCTTCGCCGGCTTTTTTTTGTATCAAAAACATGCTATAGAAGCACTTGATAACGCAAGAATATTTCCTAGCATCAAAAGTAGAAGTTGCTGTCGATTCATTTCAACTATTCCTACAGCAATACTAAAATTTTGTTTTTCTAATATATTTTCGCCGGTTCGATTCACATATACTTCGCACTTTTTTTTGTTATTTTATATGTTAGGTTAGGTTTCCTGAAAATGCGCGCCCGTGAGGCGACTAGTAACGCTAGTTACTAGTAACTTTCGAACTGTTAAGTTAAGGCTAAAGTAAAGGTACGACCGCTGCATAAACCAGCCATAAGTGATCTGTCTAGTATGAAATACACTAATCAAACTTGGCGCACATTTGTCGGCTATGTACGACAGACATCAAGGCTTAGAACCATTAGTAAGCATGCCAAAAATGATCACATGTTAAAAAAAAAAAAAAAAAGATCATAAATGAAAGAAAATCAGTAAGTGAACGTAGAAACTTGAACATGAAAATACAAAAAATTGTACCGATTTTGACATTTAACACGACATTAGAGTTTTGCGCAACTTTGCAATTGTTGCTGTGACTCCGTCGTATGATACGAAGCAACAAAAAAAATCAGTTACAGAAAGCATAGTCTTATCACAAAACTAAAGATAAAAAACAACAAAAAAAAACACAAAAATACAAATAAAAACAAAAAAAAATGAAAAAAAAAAACCGAAAACGAAGCAAAAGCAAATAAAAACAAGAAAAAAAAAAAAAAAAACGGAAGAAGAAAAAAAATACAGATAAAAAGTAAAAAAAAATTGAAAAAAATGTGGGACCGTTCTTGCTACGTCCTCGTCGTGGTCCTGGGTTAGGCAGAATGCAAGAATTTCAAGCAGGAATTGCTGATATTGGTGATATGCTCGAATAGTCGTAGATCAATCCCCGACAGGTTTCTAAGTCGCCCGAGAAAAAATGATTAGATATATTCGGATATAATTATATCTAATCGTCCAGATATAATTATATCCGAAAATTGGCCCGATATACTTGTATATAATCATATCTGACTATATATAGCTATATATAAATAGATATGTAAATTGTTGGCGTAAATATCTAGATATAATTATATCTATTCGACTAGATATGATGAGACACAATTGTATATTAGGGTGGAGCGATAAACCCTTTTTTCTTTTTCCAATGGTGTTCGGACGAGAAAAATGTGACATTAAGGTTAGAAAAAAACCTCGCGCAGAGCCAATGTCGTGCGTTAACGTCTTGCGGGTTCAGTCTTCGTTTGAAGCGGATTTCTGAAAATTCAGTATAAAAAATTCTCCAGTTGTGAATATTCTGCAGCTCTCAGCTAATTTCGTTGTGAAATTACCCAGAACTCACTACGAGGAGGTGGTTGCAACACGAGTTGAAAAAAAAAAATTTCAAATAAAATAAAATAAAATAAATTCAGATGTACGATTTTTTTTTTTTTTTTTCACCTTAAAAAAAAAGCTGGCTTACATTTATCTGCAATATATAATTTCATAACATCTGCAAGAAACTTCAGGTTTGAAATGCTTTCTTCCCAAGGGACGAAAGCAGTTGCTTTCTTCCCATGGGACGAAAGCAACGCAGCTTTCAGACCGCTAAAACATCGAAGTCGCGATTGCAGCGTACGTCACAGCTTTTCACGGCATTCGCATGAAATTAGCTTGTTTCGACTCGCTAAACAAGCACTGAAAGCTGAAGTTTCAGAGCAGATGTTATGAAATTATATATTGCAGATGAATGTGAGCCAGCTTTTTTTTTTAAGGTGGAAAAAAGAAATCGTACAACTGAATTTATTTTATTTTATTTTATTTAAAATTTTTTTTTTTTTTTAACTCGCGTTGCAACCACCTCCTCGTGGTGAGTTTTGGGTAATTTCACAACGAAATTAGCTGAGAGCTGCAGAATATTCACATCTGGAGAATTTTTTATTTATATTTTCACCCCCCCCCCTTTTTCTAGTCTAGATCAACAAATATCGATCTTTCGGAAAAAACGATAGGAACAAAAGTTGTAGAAAATTTGATTCCCAATAAGCTTGTTAATGTCCATTTATACGTAAAAATCAATAATAAACGAGATAATGCAATAGTTAAATTTCACCCCTTCTTTCGGGTTTAAATCGAAGATTATCGAGTCTAGGGAAAAAATGATAGGGACCCAAGTTGTGGAAAATTTAATTTCCAACAACTTTGGTTGCAACCATTTTCAGTGTCAAATTGAAAATGAACGAGTTATTTAATAAACGGAAATTCACCCTCAATTTGAAGATGGCGGCTGACGCAAACTGGGTGGATTCCCGAATATCAAAATTCAGACTCTCGGTGCCCCCCCCCCCCCCCCCAGCGATTCGCAAAAGAAAATTGCTACTTAGAATTTTTTCCATTTGAAATGCTAACCCGCTCGGGCTCTTTGGCTTATACTTGAGCTTAAAATCGCGACATTTCATAATTTTTTTCTGCGTGTTCGCAATGAGATATCCGTCTGGCACTTTGCAACTAAATTTGTAATAATCAAATCTATGAGTAAAAAAAAAGCCAACCCTTATACTATTACTTGAAAATAATTTTTTTTTCATGACTTAGTATTGCGTCTGGCGACTTGTTAGACATAAGTGAGATGTCTGGCAATGTGATTCTCGGCATCTCTGGGGATCAATCATTGATATGCGTGAAAAATTAGCCTTTATACTATTACTTGAAAATCAACTAATAAGACTACCCTTAGACGCTCTGCAGCCCTTCATCGCAAGGGAGGGGGGTCGCCAGACGCGTAGAAACGGAAAGAGCGATCATATACCGAGTCATTGAAAACATCTTCATGCTTTATAAAATCACTTGGGAAAAAACGTCGCTGGCTCTCCGTCTAAAAGTATATTCCAATATTAATATTATCGTTGTATAACATTGAATAAGAATACCGGTAGAGTAATACGTGCAACATAATATAAAGATTATTTGCAGCAACGAAAATTTCATTTTACTATCTTGGGTATTATACCAAATAATTTGAAGAATCTTCTACCAATTCCAAGACTGTCTGTGACTTATTCTTATACTGTATATGAACGTAAAGTCGATGTTGACGCCAATTTCTACAATCGGATACGACTGAAAATTTACGCGACGGATATTTTATTTTAACCCAGTCTGACTATGAATATTATTTTCCTAGTATAAGAATTGTCGTTATACTCTTTCGAAGAAATTTCCAGACCCTCTTTCGCAGCTAGCTTGTTTACCTACCCGCCTCCCCTCCCTTACCAAGCACTGCACATCAGTTGTTCTTCTGCTGGCGAAGCGAACGCATTCAATAGATAGTTTTGTGAAAGAATTAGAAAGAAAGAAATACAGAATCGAAGGTGCGTCTGGAGGATAATTTGCCAAAGTAAGTGTTACATCTTATAATTTATTATCTTCCATTTTCCAACATTAGTTTAGATGGTAACTGCCATGCAGATGTGTTGCTTTACTGCTTGCTTGTCCCTCTTTTTCTCTAAAATTATGTCATGAAGATTTTAAGGTATATACAAAAACGCATGCGGCTCTATCTGGAATAGTTCAAAGGCTGCATGATGGGGGATATCCCAGAATTTTCATACCGGAAAAAATATTTAACGAATTTTGCATCGCACTACAGTAGAACCTCGATTATCTGAACCAATTGGGACCGAGACTAGTTCGGATAATCGAAACGTGGGTTTCTTGGGACGAGATCATGAACAACGCCTTTTCACATAAAAACAGTACATACATATAAAATTCATCATGAAGGTATCACTCGAACCAGGTAATTAATTGAGAAGGGTCTCTATCAATCAAGTCGAGTCAAAATATTTGATGTGATGGCCTGACGTTTCGGCAGTGATATGCTGCCCTCATCAGAGGCTGTTTATTGAAAAAATTACAAAAAATTACAAATTGGTCAAGCGTGTGACCCTCGTATAACTAATAATCGATTACAAAAGTCAATATACATGAAAGTAACAATCGGTGGTCAATAAATTAACACGGATACAGACGATAATATTTACAAGTCAAGGAAATTAATAACTGCAGTCAAAACAAATACAATGGAAGTCAAAATTGAAATGCTAACGTAAACACAAAGATTCATTCATCATATGATAGTCGGAAGAAGCTTTAATTACCTTATTATAATAGATGATACGTGAAAAAGAATGGTGACATGAACACCATTGCCACACTGCAAGATGCGCGCTGTGCCATCTCGTACTAGTGAAGACGTTAAATAAAGCAAAGGGGTGTGACAACTCACTTTATATACCTTTTTGGCTAAGCTTAGTCTAATGTTGACAATTCGACAGTGACGTCAATGACTGACGTCAATGCCTACGATTGACGTCAGTGGTTGTTTATGTTGGGGTAGTGTCCGAGACCACGCTTTTTCACGTAAACAATCAAATACATCTAAGAGCAGCTTTTAGATCTTAACCTATGTAACATATTCGAATAAGGCAAGTGCAGTTTTTTTGTATCCTCTTTCTTATTAAGACTGTTAGGTTGTAAATTAATTCGTAACATCTCTGAGGTGATACGTTTTGACCAAACTGATTCTCTGTCAAGCACAACCGCATTATCCCAATCGAACGTGTGATTAAATTCCAATTGGTGTAACGAAACTACAGAGTGCGCTTCAGGATTTTTCTTTAAGTTATCTTTATGCTCTTTCAATCTAGTCTTGAATTCACGTTTTGTCTCACCTACATAAGACGCTGAACAGTCATTACATTGGATCTTATACACTACGTTACATTTATCGTGTTCGTCAATACGGTCTTTACCTTTGGTAACCACAGATCTTAGGTTACTATTAACGCTAAAAACAGGTGTCAAATCAAATTTCCTCAATGAGCAACCTAGTCTCTCTGAGAACCCATTAATATAAGGAATAGAAACTGTCTTACGCTTAGAAGTGGATGGAACGTTAACTACCATGATAACCGAGGTGTTGTCCTCCGGGTCGGTCACAGTGATGACAATATTAATGTTATTGGTATGCGTGTTCTTGAACTTTAAGTGTTTTACTCTTTTGATGATTAGCCTTTCAAAGAAATCGTCGGGGTAATTATTATCCCGTAGCAAAGTTCTAACTAGATTTAAATTCTCAGTGTGGAATTTAGGATGGGATAACGATATGGCTCTGTCAACTAAGTTTAACACCATGCCTCGTTTTTGAGATATAGGGTGCATAGAGTTGAAGTTCAAAAATCTTCCAGAAAACGTAGGTTTTCTGTACCAATTGGTGATTAACCCGTTGGAACTGTCTCGTATCTCGATTCACTTGACAGAGAATCAGTTTGGTCAAAACGTATCACCTCAGAGATGTTACGAATTAATTTACAACCTAACAGTCTTAATAAGAAAGAGGATACAAAAAAACTGCACTTGCCTTATTCGAATATGTTACATAGGTTAAGATCTAAAAGCTGCTCTTAGATGTATTTGATTGTTTACGTGAAAAAGCGTGGTCTCGGACACTACCCCAACATAAACAACCACTGACGTCAATCGTAGGCATTGACGTCAGTCATTGACGTCAACTGTCGAATTGTCAACATTAGACTAAGCTTAGCCAAAAAGGTATATAAAGTGAGTTGTCACACCCCTTTGCTTTATTTAACGTCTTCACTAGTACGAGATGGCACAGCGCGCATCTTGCAGTGTGGCAATGGTGTTCATGTCACCATTCTTTTTCACGTATCATCTATTATAATAAGGTAATTAAAGCTTCTTCCGACTATCATATGATGAATGAATCTTTGTGTTTACGTTAGCATTTCAATTTTGACTTCCATTGTATTTGTTTTGACTGCAGTTATTAATTTCCTTGACTTGTAAATATTATCGTCTGTATCCGTGTTAATTTATTGACCACCGATTGTTACTTTCATGTATATTGACTTTTGTAATCGATTATTAGTTATACGAGGGTCACACGCTTGACCAATTTGTAATTTTTTGTAATTTTTTCAATAAACAGCCTCTGATGAGGGCAGCATATCACTGCCGAAACGTCAGGCCATCACATCAAATATTTTGACTCGACTTGATTGATAGAGACCCTTCTCAATTAAGTACATACATATATATTAAAAGTTGACATACATATTAACGTTGAAATATATATAATATATATACTGTAACGTGTCCGACCGTCACGATGCTAGGCAACGGTGATTGGTCGGCGTAAACACCGAAATACTGGACAAATTCGGATAGACGAGCGAGCGACGCTTGTGACGTCACAAGCGTAAGCAAAAGAGTATATAAACACGCGTCGACAGAGCTCGGCAGCGCACTCGTGGTATAGCACCCAGGCGACTCACACATATTGTAATAGAGCGCACTCGTGGTATAGCACCCAGGCGACTCACACATATCGTAATAAAGCGCACTCGTGGTATAGCATCCCAGGCGACTCATTTGATATTGAACTAAGAACCTTCCAAAGGCAATAAAGTAGAATCATTAAATTCACTATTACTTAGACAATTCAGAACATTAATTAAATTCATTTCTAGTATCACCTACCCGGGTATAGAAACATAACATAATCTCGAGCATTAGCTATAGCAGCATTGTTACGCACATTTAAATTAAAAGCGATAGATACGGTTGAAATAGCCTTTAACGTAGAATAAGATAGGATAAGTTCATTGTACGATTTTTGTTGTTATTTTATTTGGTTTAACAATACAGGAAATCAAATTACTACTGATGAAATTTGCCTGGTATTTTCCTATCATCCTGTTTGACAGTATTAAATACCAGAATAAGCCGAGTAGTTACAGCTTTGGCGAACAACGGAAGAAGCGAACGACATTGGCGTAAAAACCTGTGTTCGAGGGCCAACCGTTGGAAACCCGTGTCTGATAATCAGTCTTGGTGTAAAAACCCGGATCTGTAGTCAATCAGTAAAATATTCAATAGCAGGCGAGACAGGCTTGGCGTAAAAACCCGGCTCTGTAGAGAGATTTCTGAATCTTAAATTCAGAATAAATACGGCTTTGGTAATTAAACCTACCCGAGTCCGGTAGCTAGCGTAGGGAGATAAAACCTGAGCGAGGTGGCTTTTGCATGGTAGACCCATCCTTTTCCTCACCCCTCAGTACGAGGAGTCCATAAAATTACTTAATAAATTAATTTTCAGAAAATAGATAAATTTCGAACCCGTAGCAACCGACTTTTACTATAACCAGTAGGTTCGTAAAAGCCGAAACGTTACAATACATATATATATATACCTATTGTGACATATCAAGCCGTCTCCGAATCTGATCGGCGCGCGCACCGGCAGCTTAACGGTACGAAGACCAGTGTGACGTCATCACAGGTATAAATTCGGCACTGTCAGGCCTCTCGCGAGCATTTGCCGCCTGTCGGGGTATTCTAGCTCATTTCGATCAATTCTTTGCAAAATCATACTGGGGGTCTTCACCGGGTGATTATTTAGCTTCAATTTCAATTCTAAAATCAAAATTTAGATATAACGCCTGTCGGGTTTATCTTATTAAAATATTCAACTTAGCAACAGCCAAACGCGGCATATTATTTCTTCGAGTCAAAAAACTATCGCCTGTCGGGATAGCCAAAACAAACATAGCATTAGAAAACAACTTTGTAAATAGAAGATTCGAGAGAACCGTTGGAAATTCAAAATTAGAAGTTTAAGACTAGATTTATTATTTCTTTTTGTATTATTTTTTTATATTCTCTATTTCCTGCATTATTTGATTAAAATAATCTTAAACTAACTGGATGTTCATCTGACAAAACCTTATTTACGAAAACCTAAAACATTTCATGAATCCCTCTACTTTACAGAATTCTAGGTTCAGGTGCTCTCGCATTGGTATCGATTTTTAATTCATATCCACCGCTTTGATCACTCTTAACTCCGGAATTTTAGGGACACCAGGTTCAGGTACACTTGCATCGGTATTGATTTTTAATCCGTATCCGCTTCTTTGGACACTCTTAACTCTGGATTTTAGCTCTGTAAACCCTACGTGGCGTACCGAGTCTGACAGCTTAGCTTTTCACAATATTTGATTCACCAACGCTCGAAATATAAATTTTATGCAACATCCCACGACCATCAGTCTATTTTCTTAAATAATAAATTAATTAAAAGGACCTGAACGTTGCACTATATATATATATGTATTTTAAACACCTGAAAAAAGTCGAATGCTTTTTTTTATATTTTTTTTTTTATAAAATCGTCAATTTTTAATTGACGAACGGCTGTAACGCGTTCTTGAGTGGCTAAGTCTCGCAGCCGTTTGAGAAGAAGAAGTTGCGTTGGGTATTCTCGCAAATATACATTGTTGCTCACGACGGTGGCAGCGAGCAACAATGTATCTTTCGCGCCAACGTTCGGATAAACTAAGTCATCGTTCGGATAATTGAGGGTTCGGATAATCGAGGTTCTATACTGTATGTACATTACTGCAGGGATAATTCAGATGGTTATATAGATCACTCAGTCACTGATATGTTATGTAGGGGTTATTTGCAAGTTGTCAAGGTTTCAAGCTCGTCTGACAATCACAACTCAAACTCTTGACATCACTAATGACACAATAAGAATTAATAATTGACCGTACAGGAAAATGACAGTCTACCGTCGGAGATAATACCTTCTCACAACTTGATCCCTGCACTACAGACACAGATATCTCAAAGTAGCAGGGAAAACTCGAGCCTCGAAAACACCATGCGTAACGACGAATTAGATTACCGAGAATGAAGATACCGTATGTTTAACTTTTCCCATAACATAACATAACATGAGCAAATGTCATAGCGATGGATATTTATATATAAGAGCGGATCCACGTCACTTCACTCAAAAAAAACCGTCAAGTCACGGATCTTTGCGCCATTCGACATATCTTTAGTACTATGGGAAAAAAGAATACAACTTCAGGGATTTTGAAAAATTTTCAAAAATGGCGGAGTTAGAGCTATTTGAATGTTGGTAAGTCGCTGTTGCACCGCTATGTTTGAAAATTCATATCTCCGAAAGTATTTACCGGAGCGGATTGATCCTGGAATCATTTTGTTCGTAAAAGAATGCGCTTTTATAAAAAAAATTTTGTTAAAAAAAAAAAAAATTCTTTCAATTTTTTTTTGTTGATTTTATTTTTAATTTCGCTGCCATTTCCGCGGGACCTACAGGAATCCATGAAGATAATTTTTTTCGGATAGCCGAATCCTTCCCCTTCAACCCTAAAAAAAAAATTTATGGAGAACTACCTGGGCCGGAGAAAAAAAATAAAACGTCTCGTCGCGCGTCGCCGCGCGCGTCAATCCACGTCCGCGCGGCGAGCTCCTTGTGTTGCGTAGTGGAGTTCAATTACATTTGATGCTTCTCTACTTACCGGAGCTATTCGTTCTCCAAAAATAGTTGTTCAACCACCTTATCCCTCGCTTATTAGACGGTGCAACCCATCTTCATCAGCTTTCCATTCTGGTGATAGGTACCTGGTACACACGGTATGTATATACCACTCGGTCCTGCTAGAATACATTCTTTCGGGCGCAACTCTGCAAATTTGGAAAAACCGTTTTTTTTTTTATTCAGATAACGATCACGAGACAATCGATACAATTCTTTCAGATTATTCAACATCAGATGCTTTTGAACCGATACTTTTTCACCATTTCTTTCAACGGTTACGCAGCTTCTTTGACCTGGTGTTATGCGACTGACCTCTTCACTTCGATAAAATTCTACCACAAGTGATACAGCTTCAGATAATATCGTCTTGCCAAGTCTCGAATTTGGTGAGGATAATATTCCTTTATCTTCAGCTAACCTTTTCGCCGTCCGAGCCATATGATTTGTGACGTTAAACTCTCCCTCGATTTTTCCTACACTCCAACTCTTTGGAAGAGCAGTAAGAATAGTCAATCTGAATGCCTTATCATCTGTTTCGTTAAATCTATCTTTGAACTGAGTTAACCACTCGTTATAATCGGCACTCTCGACTTTCGTAGGTACACAGTCCGGAAAATGTTATTTCAATGCAGTTAAAAGTTTTCCTAATACCTCTACTTTCTCCGAAACCGTTTTGATTTTTTTTACGGGTATCGGTAATTCACCTAAACTTGACAATGATGAATTGATAGCAGAGATTACATTTATTGTATCAACCTCGGGAAAATTGATACATGAATTTCCGGATTTACATTCGCTTGATGACGATGTCGAACCAATCTCGGGGACTGCATTGTCCTTTAACATCAGCCGACAAATATTACAAATCAGACAACCGTGGGTGATCGATGTCGCTTTATCGCACATCTACTGTTTTACCGGGCATAAATTTTTCGAATGCTTTGGCAGGCCGAACGGATCACAACAATGATTTCTCGGCATTTCGATAGCGAAAGAGTTGTTGACCGTTCAAGTGCGAGTTTGTCGTGAGACTGAGATCATTACGGAATTGCTGAGCCTTTTATTTCAGGTCAGTTCAAAAGATGCCTTACAGTAGGTGCAGGCAACTTGGTGGAATTGTTGCACTTGGTGAATGCGGAAAAAAGGATTAACTTAATCCTTACACGTGGGTCACGCATGAAGGACCAATTTGACCGCGATCGACTGTTCCGGTCCGCTTGGGCCATACGAAACAATAGATTCTTCGAAATCTATAGTCTTTCCTGTCACAGACAATGATGGTTCAATGATTTCCTTTTTCAAAACAACCTCGTAGATTGAGGGATTATATTCGGATACAAGTGAAGGGATTAGTTACTTTTAGATATTCAAAATAAAAGGATCAGATGTTGTGCACTTGATGGCTCCGAGTTTCCAGAACAGGTATAGGTATATAACTCCGAAAAAACATGACTAGTATCCGTCTAATAAGCGAGGGATAAGGTGGTTGAACAACTATTTTTGGAGAACGAATAGTCCGGGTAAGTAGAGAAGCATCATATGTAATTTAACTCCACTACGCAACACAAGGAGCTCGCCGCGCGGACGTGAATTGACGCGCGACAAGACGTTTTATTTTTTTTCTCCGGCCCAGGTAGGTTCTCCATAAATTTTTTTTTTTTTGGTTGAAGGGGAAGGATTCGGCTATCCGAAAAAAATTATCTCCATGGATTCCTGTAGGTCCCGCGGAAATAGCAGCGAAATTAAAAATAAAAACGACAAAAAAAAATTGAAAGAATTTTTTTTTTTTTTAACAAAATTTTTTTTATAAAAGCGCATTCTTTTACGAACAAGATGATTCCAGGATCAATCCGCTCCGGTAAATACTTTCGGAGATATGAATTTTCAAACATAGCGGTGCAACAGCGACTTACCAACATTCAAATAGCTCTAACTCCGCCATTTTCGAAAATTTTTCAAAATCCCTGAAGTTGTATTTTTTTTTCCCATAGTACTAAAGATATGTCGAATGGCGCAAAGATCCGTGACTTGACGGTTTTTTTTTTGAGTGAAGTGACGTGGATCCGCTCATAAGTAAGAAATGGATTGGAAAGTAGTTCATTTTTCTTGATAAGTAAAAACAAACTATTAGTAATTAAGCGTATGATTGATAATATCTTAATATCTATAAATAAATTGTTACGGCTATATTAAGTTGGATGTGTTTGAGCAATTTTCTCGTGCAGATTTTACAATGGAGGATGATTGAATTATAAGGCGAATACGATTCGTATCACATATTACAGAACAGTCTTATTATTGCAAAGGTAATTCTGTGATACATGCAGATTATAATTCATATCATTATACTACATTGTAAAAGTCACCTTTCGGAATTCCAAAATCCTATCCCTATTCCTTTATTTAAAATATTCATAGCATCAAGAATTGCAATGCAGCATTGGAATATCTACGCTATGGTAACAGATATCTGTCATACTGTATGGGTGCCACTCGTGATTAGTATACTGATATTTAGTATACGCGGGCTCGTAAATTTTCGTGCTATACGTAACGATTCCTTCGAGTCGAGTATAAGAATATCCTGTATACTCAGTGTAGTCAAAAACTGTTGCCCGGTATATATTCTTCTTCCATCCTGTATGATATAATCTACTATACAGGGATGTACGAATAAACATTTACTGTGCTCCTTTATATTGTAATATTTTTAATATTTGTTGTAATAATAAGTTAATATTTATGGATTCCAGAGGGAAATAAAGTGAATCAGATGAAATATAATCAATTGGGCAAAAGGTTTATGTATTCAGAAAATACAGGTCTGCTTCAGTACGAGGTTAAAGACAGACTGATTTGTTTTACAATAATACTTATTGATACGGCAACCGAAGTTCATATATTTTGAGAGATGTCTTTTATCATATAGACTACTTGATCTAGATCATATAGAAGTAATATATAGGGGTGAATTCATCAAATATAACACTACCCCCCCTTTAATGAAAGAGTCGACCCGACTCGTAAGGTAAGTATAATAAAAATTGTCTATTTAAAATCATCATAAGGATTAGCAAGTCGATATTTGAATCATAAAATCTATGTGCTCTATTTAGGAGAATTGGAGCTGTGGCTCAAGTAATTAAAAATTTTCCTAAGTACTATCTGACATTCGTCTCTTATTAGCAGGGAAACCACAGAAAACCTCTAAAAGATAGTCTAACTTAATTTCACAACATGGGTTTTTACAAAAATCTTCAAGAACAGGAACCAGGAACAAGAGTAGAAACTCAGGAATCCAGGATCAGTAGACAGGAATCAGGAAATAAGAGTAGAAACTCAGGAACAAGGCGAAGAATTCCTTGGTCATTATGAAGAAAGTCCTGAATACTGGAACAGGAAGGGGTTGGAGGGGTAGAAGGACCAAAGACTGGAACGGAAAGTCCGATTCTGAACTCCAGGAGATCCAACTCCAAACCTCTTCGAAATAAATCATATACGACCTAGACAGGAGGACAAATGTTATTCTCTCAAAATAATAAGGTCTTAAATTTGAGTTTTTCTAAAAACTCTTCAAAATTATAGATTCCTTTTAAAATTTTTTTTTTTTTTTTTTTTTTTAAATCAAAATTATAAATTCCTTTTCAAATATTTTCTTTCAAATTAGAATGATAAATTAAACTTTTTGTTATTAGATAAATTATTTCAAATATAATAAATTGATAAATTAAATTATTCTATTAAATAAATGTTATAAATATAAATTGAAACGATCTTATCTGGAAAGAAGTGGAAACTTGGGAAAATAGGTCAGGATGGGATGAATTAGGCTTCCTTGTTTTCGTCTCAGAATATCATTTCGTCATTTAATACAATATCCTACTATCGGAATATCGGGAGCTGGAAAAACTTGGGTTAATGTTTGGAAACTAAAACATAACCTATATTTAGATTTTCCGCTCGGATCTCTTTTCATTTAGACGCCATTATTATATAAGTCTATTGTAACGACACCTAGCGTTATATTTTTGTAATATTTTCGCGGGATTCGAGATTGAAATAAATGAGGGTCTTTTAAACGACCTATAACGAACCCTTTCAATAAAACATCTATAAATAAATGAAAAATTGTTTAAACAATTGCAAAATTGTTTATAACAAAAGAAAAGAAGATAAAAGATATAAAGGAGAAGAAAGCTGAAGAAGCGTCAGTCATAAAAATGGAGCCTTTGAATGAAGACGCTGTGCGACTAGGAATTCTAATTTCGCAATTAAATATAGGGGATATATCCCATAAAAATGAAATTTTCGTCAAAGCCCGGTTCGAACGGGAATGGAATCGAGTCAAATGTGCTCGAGGGGAAGCCGTAATCTTGCTAAATTCGCCTATGAAGATTTGTAATACTTGTTTTGCAACGAGGTAAATTATTTCTTTATTCTTTCATTATTTGTGTATTTTCATTTTATTTTATTTATTTATATTTATTTTTTTTTTTTTTTTTTTAGAATTCCAAAAGAACTATTTCGCGCGATTGTCTCAATACATCGCCTTTACGTCGGAGAACTCGATCTACATGGACCATTTACCAACTGTAGTCTTTGCAAGACACCGATCGTCCACGAACTTCCTAACATTGATTGTGAGACTTGTCTGAAATTCAAGACTCTATTAAAACATGTCTTCGAAAAGAGGTCTTCAAATAAATTCTAATTGCAAAGATAATCATTGTGATATTGGCGAGACTAATTATCTAATTCTTATTTAATATCACATGAAGATTGTATCGTTGGTAAAATAAATTATTTATCTTAACCTTAATGTGTCTCTCTCTCTCTCTCTCTCTTTTTTTTTTTTTTTTTTAATTATTAATTAGATGTTATTCATAATATTCGTTATCCTCCATTTGCTTTTAATAGTCTTTATTACCGACTTGATCTCAATTATTTTACTATTAGTTCCGAATTCTTCCGAGCTATTCCGAATAGTTCCGAGTTGTTCCGAGTCTATTCCGATGCGATGTTAAAAATCATAAGGTTTCATAACCTCGCAAAAATTCATATAAACGTCGTCTGCGGAAGCTTCGGCGTCTAAGATCAAGACTGGTGCTGGAAGAGTCGCAAATTTCTTTCTAACTAACCAATCTTCATGTACTTCGTGTAGGACCTTCAAATAATCTAATGGAATACCATCTTCTTCTGAACGAGCGCGTGAATTTATACGCGAAAACGACTCTTCGGGAGATAACCTCAAATAAACAATTAAATCCACCTCGAAGGCAGGAGACTCGCTAACCAGTACCCTAACATTTTCTAATAAAAGATGAGCTTCGAGGTCTTCAAAATCTCCCATTCTTCTACGTGCCTCGACGAAGCAATTGCAGCTATAAATAGACCTTTCCATGATTTTATTAGGTAATGCAGTCTGAGTTAAATGTCGAATTCGCATTGTCATAGCCGCGTGATGTTGAAAATGATACGCATATTTACTAGGATCCTTATACATCTTTTCTAGGAGGTTCTCGCCAGCTACGTTACGATATTCATCTAAAGGTTCTAACAGTGTAAGAATATTTTTATCATTTAAAAATCTTTTAGTAAACGTCGTTTTACCACATCCAATATTTCCTTCAATGAGGATAGTTAAAGGTCTATAATCTCTTCGTTTAATCCCATAAGGCAGTTCCTCAGACCACCTAGAAGAATCCAATGTAAAGGTTTGATCATCTCTTAGAAGAGAGAAATTATTATTTATAGAATGATCTTCATCTATATTTAAAGAACGAAGATTCTTTATTTTATTATTGTTAGTAAGTTTATCTGAATTATAAGGAGCCAGACGGTCCAAGTGTACTACCTTAGGTTTCGTACGAGTAGATCTTTGTATTCGATAAACTACATTATTTATTTTGTCAATTATTGAATAAGGACCTTCCCAATTAGATTGTAATTTAGGACAACGTCCTTTTTCTCTTCTAGGTTGGAAGAGCCATACTAAATCTCCAGTTTTAAATTCAAGATCTCTAGTCTTAATATCATAATGAGCTTTCGTCCTATCTGAAACGATTTCAATTCTTCCCCTAGCAAAATCATGAATTTGTTCTAATTTATCTCTTAAATTAGATACGAAATCCGTTTGAAGAGGATCTGGCGAAGGAATAGGTCCCTTATCTAAGTCTGAAGGTAACCGAAGATCTCTTCCCATAAGCATAGAAGCTGGAGATTGTTTAGTCGTCTCGTGAACAGCTGATCGATAAGATAGAAGAAAAAGAGGAATCCACTCATCCCAATCTCGTTGACTTTTGTCAATGAAAGAAGCTAAATAACTTAGAAGAGTTCGATTTAACCGTTCTACCATTCCATCAGACTGAGGATGAAGGGGGGTTGTATGAGTCTTTCTGATTCCTAAAACTGTTGATATTTCTTCTATTAAAATTGATTCAAAATTACGACCTTGATCGGTATGTAATTCTAGAGGAGTCCCATATCTACAAACAAAATCTCGAACAAATACTTGGGCAACTGTCTTTGCTTCCTGATTAGGGATAGGGATGACCTCGGGCCATTTAGTAAAATAATCTGCAATAACTAAGGCATATCTATTTCCAGATCTAGAAAGAGGGAGTGGCCCGAGAACATCCATAGCTACTCTCTCGAAGGGTGCTCCGACGTTATATATTTGGAGAGGACTACGACCCTTACCGCGTGGACCCTTTTTCGCAATGCAGACTTTACATAACCTACACCAATCATCTACATCTATTCTGCTGCGAGCCCAGAAAAATCGTTCCCTAATCCGACCTAAAGTTTTATTGGAAGCGAAATGTCCACCCGACGGTGAATCATGATATTGCTTGAGGATGTCTTCTATTTTGTTCTTTGGTACCAATAACTGCCATCTAATTATCTTCAAATCTGGAGATTCCCATTTTCTATATAATATTCCGTTCAATAAAAACAGAGAATCCCATTGAGTCCAATAGATTTTTAGATCTTGACTCTTAGCAGAAACATCTTGCCACTCAGGGCGTAATTCAGATTCTTTCCATGTTTTAATCTGTAATAGAACTTCATCTTCTTGTTGAGCCTTTTTCCATGGGTTCAGATCTCCTTCAAAAGTGATTGATCGGATTTTATAGGGTTCGTCTAGTTGTTTTTCTAATCTTGTGCATTGTTTACATTCGACAGGTCCTTCGCAAGGTCTTCTGGATAGAGCATCTGCGTTTCCGTGTAATAATCCAGCGCGGTGTTGAATATCAAAATCATATTGGCCCAGTCTCTCTATCCACCTAGCTACCTGTCCTTCTGGAGATTTAAAAGAAAGCAACCACTTAAGAGAAGCATGATCTGTCCTAATCAAAAACTTTCTCCCATATAAGTAATGATGAAAATGTATTACTGTTTTTACCACAGCTAAAAGTTCTCTACGAGTAACACAATAATTCCTCTCCGTCTTACTAAGGACTCGACTGTAATAACTGACTACCCTTTCATTTCCGTCATGGATTTGAGACAAAACTCCACCTATTCCCGAAAGAGAAGCGTCTGAGTCTAAAATAAAAGGTTGTTCTACTTGGGGATAAGCAAGGATAGGAGAAGATGTTAAATAAGTCTTTAATTTGATAAAAGCTTCTTCACATTCTTGAGACCATTCAAATTGAACCTTACTCCCTGTTAGATGATGAAGAGGTTTAGCTATTGAGGCGAACCCTTTAACAAAACGACGATAATAAGTACAGAGCCCTATAAAACTTTGAACACCTTCTTTATCTACAGGACGGGGCCAATCTGATACTTTCTCTATTTTTGTAGGGTCCGTCTTCACTCCTTCTGCGGAGACTATATGTCCAAGAAAATGAACCTCTCGTTGTAATAGATGACATTTCTTCGGACTCATTTTGAGTCCTGCTTGTCTAAGACGAGAGAAGACTTCAGTAAGATTTTCTACTTGTTCTTCGAATGTTCTTCCAAAAACGATTACATCGTCCAGATATACCAGACACTTCTTTTCTGTAATTCCTCTTAGAATTGTTTCCATTGTTCTTTCAAAAGTTGCAGGAGCGTTGCATAACCCAAAAGGCATAACCTTGAATTGCCATAATCCTCCTAAGCCGGTTACAAAGGCTGTCTTTTCTTTATCATCTTCATTCATTTCTACTTGCCAATATCCACTTTGCAAGTCTATAGTGCTGAACCATTCTGCTCCAGCTATTAAATCAAGGGTTCCTTCTATCCTCGGCAAGGGGTAAGAATCTTTTTTGGTTATGTCATTTAACCTCCTATAATCGATGCAAAATCTCTTCGTTCCATCTTTCTTTGAAACAAGAACAATTGGTGAAGCCCAAGGACTTGAAGATGGTTCTATTACGTTGATGGCTAGCATTTCGTTGACCATCTTCTCTACTTCTTCTCGACCATTTAATGGAAGTCTTCGGGCAGCTTGTTTTATAGGTGCGTTATTTCCTACATCGATGGTATGAGTCGTTATGGTACTTCTTCCTTTATCGTTGCTATTTTTAGCAAAAGCATCTTGATATTCCTCAATTAATGTCTTGAATTTCTCTTTTTGAATGGGATTTAAACCAACAGATGACTTTTCTAAGAGATTTTCTAAATGAACTGGAAAAGGGATTAATTCTTCTCTAGAAAGATCTATTACTTGAATATGAGGAAAATCAGATGTTTTATTCCTATTAGTCAAAAGAGCGATCTCGTGTCGACCTGACGTTAATAAATTCCCTTTTGTAGCAATAACACAATTATGCGCTGCAAGAAAGTCAATCCCTAAGATCCCTTCATCCTCAATATCTGCTACGTAAACTTTATGTGAAGAATCGATACACCCTATCACGTTAATCTGAACTAAAACTTCTTTTAAAACCGGAGTTATTTCTCCTGTAGCAGTTCGAAGGGAAGCAGAATTTTGAGAATAGTTAATAAATTTTAAGAGATCCGAACGGACTACTGTGACCTCTGCCCCAGTGTCTATCACCCAGAGGCAGTTAATTCCGTTGACAGTCCCTCGCGCATATAAACCTGTTTGTCTTAGGCTTCTTAATAAAAATTGTGTTAAAATAGGGCTTTCGTTGGATCGAACACTTGATGACTTTCGCCCTTCTCAATCATCAATAACTAGTTTTTTTGGTTAGAAGAACCTTGAGGTTTTTCTGAAGTTTTATGCGAGTTGTCTGTATTATTTTCGCTATCTTTCCTCCAAGACATTTTCTTATCTGAAGAATTTTCGTTATTGGCTTGATTTAATTTTTCTAATGAGAAACAACGATTGGCGTCATGTCCAATCTTTTGACAATATTTACATTTTAACGGGGGTCTGTCTCCGTAATTTGGTCTTTTATAATTATTATTATTATTATTTCTATTATAATTATTATTATTATTATATCCGTTATTATAATTATTTTGCTGCCTGGGAGTAGTTTTCTCGGAATCATTGGTTTTACTAGGAAAAGTAGGAGTTTTATCTGTTTCGATACGTCGAACTTTTCCTACTCCTAGATGGTGTTTTGTTAATGCTTCTATTTCCATACCCTTTATTACCGCTTCTTGGACGGAAGAAGGTCCCGTCAGACTAAGAGTATGTCTCAATTCTGGATCCGTTATAGCATTTATAAATTTATTACAAGCTAACATATCTCTAGTTGGTTCATCACAATTAGGTAAAGCTATTCTAGCTAATCTTTCTATTTCTACTCCGAGTGAAGCAAGACCTTCTTCTTTAGCTTGTCTTTTAAGGTCTAATTGAGTTAAAGATAATTTCGATATAAGTTGATTTCCGAATCTCAATCGTAAGGCTGCACTGAGTTTATCATAATTTTCAATGTCTGAATCAGCCAGAGCTGATAGAACAGCTAAGGCAGGACCTCTTAAGCTTCCTGCAAGTTGTCCGGCCTTAGTAATAGAAGACCAAGAATTTACTTTTGCAATGATCTGAAATTGCCGCTCATAATCAGCCCAAGGAATTGATCCGTCAAAGAAATTTACTTTAAGGTTTGACGATTTTTTTGTTGACTCAGTACAACCTTCATTACGAGTAATAATTGTATCGTTGATCTGTTTATCGCGACTGCTCCCGGCGCGAGATAAATTGAGAGGAAGGTTATTAATTGTATTGTCTATATTTTGGTCACCAGCCATTTGATTAATATTTTCTACATCTCGTGCGTCCCGAATTGTACCTCCAATTCGGTCGCTTTGAGCTAAAGTACGAGTGTGTGGCGTGAAAGTCGCCGCTCCACCCGTACGAGGTCTACGTATGGTTGGGGAAGGTTCTTCTTCCCCATAGTTTTGTACAGACCGTATATTTGGTTGTTCAATAATTTCCTCGATCCTCACTGGGGATCGTCTAGGAGTCGAAGTTTGAGACATTGTTTCCTGTGGTTCCAGGCGTCTCATCAGTAGGGACATGGTGGTTTGTTGGGCTGCCATATTAGCTTCCCTGTCAGCTCGTTGAGCTGCTAAATTTGCTTCTCTTTCCTCTCTCAATCGAACAGCTTCACGCTCTTCGCGTTCTCGTTGAGCTGTCAAATTTGCCTCGCGTTCAGCTCGGCGTTCTTCCCTCTCCTCTTTCTGTGCTGATAAAATAGCTTCTCTTTCTTCTCTTTTAGCTAATAGTTCAGCTTCTCTTTCTTCTCGCTTAGCCTCTCTTTCTTCGCGTTTTGCTATAATTTCGCGTTCTTCACGGGCTGTTTGTGCTGCTAAATTAGCTTCAAGTTGAGCGGTTTGGGCAGCTAGACTGGCTTGTTGTTGTGCAGCCATGACTTGGAATAGTCGTTCCATCATATCAACCTGGGGTTGAGGTGCTGGAGCTTGTTGAGGTTCTCGTCGACGAGAAGACATTTCGTTTCTTTTTTAAATTCTTTTTTTTTAAATCCTTTCACAATCACGAACTCTCTTTCAAAAATTCACTTTATCGATCCCGGTAAGATCCCGATTCTGACACCAATGTAATATTTTTAATATTTGTTGTAATAATAAGTTAATATTTATGGATTCCAGAGGGAAATAAAGTGAATCAGATGAAATATAATTAATTGGGCAAAAGGTTTATGTATTCAGAAAATACAGGTCTGCTTCAGTACGAGGCTAAAGACAGACTGATTTGTTTTACAATAATACTTATTGATACGGCAACCGAAGTTCATATATTTTGAGAGATGTCTTTTATCATATAGACTACTTGATCTAGATCATATAGAAGTAATATATAGGGGTGAATTCATCAAATATAACAATATTATACTGGCACAGATTTAATGATATAACCTGTATACTATAAAACCCGTCCGGATTCTTCCTATACTGTATTTGATTATTTCTCATATTTCAGGTACATCCAACCGCGGCTATACTGTATGAAGTAAATCACCATATTTTTTTGCGGATATTTAGTATATAATTCTCTCAGTGTTCGAGTCCTGGCGGGCTGAAACGCATTCTGTAAGTTCATATAGGTAAATATTCTGCGAGAGCAAATTATGTAAAGGAAAAACTTTCATGGAAATTCAGAGGCGTTTCACGCTGAAATATGGACATTTGCGTGCCACGGGGCCCTGCTCGCCATTTTGTCCCTGGTCGGCGGCTAACTGCGGCGGCTAGCTTCAGCGTCATTCTGCCGAGAAGATGAATGTATAGTCATTTAGTCGGAAACCCCTCCGTTCCACCGGTCGCTCGTTCCAGACAACCACTGCGGACGCTACTCTACGAGGGTCGCTAGTTCTAGAACCATCCGTATAAACAAAGGAGGAATCTGTAAAGCTTTCTGAAACTCTTTCTCCCCTTACAGAAAAAAAACCCTCAAAATATCACCCTCAACTGAGCCCTCAACTTTCAGGGTGATTTCGTACCCCCAACTTGAGGTTTTAATCTGAATTGAGGGGTACCTTCAACTTGAAGAGCAACCGTCAAATGGGGGTCCCTTCAACTTCAGGGTTAAGGTGAAGTGAAACGTTTCAAGGCCACGGCCGGGTGCCTTGCACCGCGGTAAAACAGAACTACCGAACGTTTGGTACCTCTGTCCACCGCTAGATTATTTGCAAATATACCGGCTGCAATTTCAATACAGGCTGTGATCTCGACTAAATGTAGATAAGGGTTGTGATCTCAACTGAATGTCGGTTTTTTAGTTATGAGCAACGGAGAATCGTCAATTCTCAGCCATTTCTCCATCAAATGACATGGGATTAGGCTCAAAGTGTGTGGTTTTTAATTGCGGAGTGGCTAATTATCGGGAAAATGCGATTATCTACGGCAACAGTGAATAATCTCGCGATTTACGTGGTCGGTACGTCAATCTGTAAAAATTTTTGTCAAATTTTGGAAAAGTGAAATAATCAGCCACTTTCTGCCACAATTATGTGTAATCCCTCCAAGTTTCATCGCGATTGATTCAGTAGTTTCGGAGAATTCACGATTCCCGTTTTCGAGGTTCTGACAAACGTTTCACTTCACCTTAACCATTAAATGAGGGTAACCCCCAAATTGCGGATTGCCCTCGATTTGAGGGTTTGAATTTCAGAACCCCTAGACTTGAAGAATTATTATAGCTTTAAATCTTTGGGCTCAACTCTCAATACGCTTCAGAGTATTAATCGTAAACATTTCAAGTAATTACTCTTAATTGTGATGCGACCCACCAAGACTTTTTGAAGTTACCTGCCACTTTTCAGGGTTGACCCCTAACTATTCAGGGTCATCCCTCAATTTTCAGAGTTGTCGCAGAACGTCTCAGGGTTATCCCCCAATTGCTGGAGGTTGCCCCTTAATTTTTGAGAAATGTTTCACACTTCTTGGGGGTTTTCCCTCAATTTTCAGTATTGACCTCCAACTATTCAGGGACATCCCTCCATTGTTGGAGATTGTCCCTCGATGTTTGAGGGATATTCCTCAATTCTTAGGGGTTTCCCTCAATTTTCAGGGTTAATCCATCAACTTTTCAGACATGACTCTTCAATTGATGGTTCAACCATAGAAATTGAAGGTATAGCCTTAAAGATTGGACGTTAAACCCTGAAATTTCAGGGTTTCACCTTCAGAATGTAGGGTTTAACCCTGAAAGTTGAGGATTCACCCTCAAACTTGAAGGGTTTTTTCCGTAAGGGCCTAAACAACGCTATGGGATTTCCCACTGACTTGATTATTTTCCCGAGTTTGTTATCTATATATCCATTTCTACAAGATTCTCTTTATACCCAACACTAAGGGGAGGAAGCACCTTGTGTGAATAAATCTGAGGGAAAAATTCCCTCAATTCATCCCAACACCTGAATAGAAAGTGGAATTTCTCAGGGTCCCAGACCCTTCTCAACGACCTCTCCCTGATCAATTCAAATTTAGGAGTGAGTACATTCCCTTTTTGAGAGGCCAGCTTTAGAATAAACTTGCTTGTTAAAAATTTTCTTCTCTGATGGAGAGGGGAGGCCCCCCCCCCCGATGTAATAAAATGTCTGGAGGAGTCGTCCTCATGCACCCTAGGCAAACGCTCATGGCCGAGAATTGCACTCGCTGGAGCGATTGTAAAACTCCCTGACTGGCGTCATGATAAAAATGGGATCCCCACTCCACAATAGCCCTAACTAGACCTTTATAAATGATTACCAACGTCGAAAGTTGAGCACTCTATTTAAAGCCGGCAATCGCCCTAAGTACCCGAGAAAAACCGATTAGATATATTCGGATATAATTATATCTAATCGTCCAGATATAATTATATCCGAAAATTGGCCCGATATAATTGTATATAATCATATCTGACTATATATAGCTATATATAAATAGATATGTAAATTGTTGGCGTAAATATCTAGATATAATTATATCTATTCGACTAGATATGATGAGACTCAATTGTATATGATTATCGGTGCGTTCCGAAATCAGCTGCATGCTGCTTCAGCCAGCAGCTTGGGTTCTGGACAAAACTATCATTACGTGAGTACACTAGATAAGTTACCGGAAAGTTCGCGGAAAGCATTCCGAAATTAAATGGGAGAGTGATGGTAACTTTTTTTCATGTAGCAACTTCTGCGATTACGGAATGATCGGTTCGTCCAGAACCTACGTTGCTGGCTGAAGCAGCATGCAGCTTATTTCGGAACGCACCCTAGATTCGAAAATTTTGCTTTATATTTCGTTATTTTTGAACGAAACAATTTCATTTTCCAATGTCTGAGCAATCGTAAAATATTGAAAATGATTGAAATTGGTCATTTTTCATCAATTTTCAAATAGATTATTGCATGTGATCATGCCGTATCCGCGATATGAACTTATGTATAATCGTATAACGACAGCTATATCTGATTATATATATTTCCGCTCAAGCTTTCTTATAGATTTTATTCCGCTGTATATAATTATAGATAGATCTATATCTGATTATGTATAGTTCCGCACAAGCTATACTTGATTAGATCGAATCACATATAACTATACATGAACCTACACGGAAAGACCCGTGGGAGGGCGCGTTAACTTAGCGTTGTATAATCGTTTTTCCATGGAAATTGTCATGCAAGTCTTCGATTGTGGGAGAATTTTTCGCCCTCGCGCGAAGAGATCACGTGAACATTTTTTTTTCGCTTCTTTCCGCTGGTGACGCTTTTGTCTGTCAACGAAGTTCAACTGTTCTACGCTCAGGGCGAAAGTTTCTCCCAGAGTCCAGCTAGCAGTTCTTTCAATCGCTCACGTCGACATTTTCTCCCGAAATGAATTAACTGTTAGATCAAAATTCAAAGATATCGATTCTCCGTGAATTCAGTGTAACTTATCGACAAAAAATTTCGCGAAGGAGAACGGTTATCCCGCGGGTCTTTCCGTGTATACATGATTTTATATCGTTCCGTATGAGCTTCAACTGATTTATATCTAATTATATCTGATTATATATGGGCCTAGGTCTGACTATATCGACGGCTGCGTGGAAAAACCGGCCATCTCGAGTCAGGCTTGAATAACCGGCTATCTCGAGTTTCGCTTGAAAAAGCGGCTATCTCGGGTTATCGTTGAAAAACCGGCTATTTCGAATTTCGCTTGAAAAAGCGACTATCTCGAATTTTCGTTGAAGAACCGGCCATCTCGAGTTTTCGTTGAAAAACCGGCTATCTCGAGTTTTCGTTGAAAAACCGGCTATCTCAAATTATGGTTGAATAACCGGCTATTTCGAGCTAAGTTTGAAGAACCGGCTATTTCGCGTCTGAAATTTTCTCGCCGCAAATTAAGTTGGTAGCACTGTCGGGCTGAATACGAAATTCATGAACGCCTCACAAAACTCATGCAAGCTTCGTTTTGTACATTTATATTCTGTAGGTACTTATCTACATAATTATAATGCAAAAATAAATGCACAACGCATCGAGCGTATGTTTGCGAGATGAAATTTTAGATTATTATTCTAGAATAATGAGATTAGTACATTATGTCATGTGACGGCACTTATAATTAATTGATATCCGCGGTGATATTGCATATCAGATGTGTTTTTTATTTGATAGTAATAAAATTTATTAGTATTTAATAAAACATATATTAATAAAATATTAATAAAATTTTATTAAATACTAATAAAATTTTATTTATGACTAAACTTCGTTTATTTTCCAGCAATCTAAATTTTAATTTTTTGTTTTTTTATTTTAACCCTAGAACGACAAACCCATTTTTTCCACCTTTAAACTACAAACCGGGGTAAATATTTACCCCACGCGTTTCTTGTCTGTAAAACCGTTCTGAAAGCAGTAATGAGACTCGTAAGTACATGAATCTTTTCGTTATTTCATGCAGAAGAGAATGGTGAAAAGCAAGTTCAATTTCATTGAAGTTTAGTCGGTGAAAAATCGATTTAAATACCTGAAAGTGCTAAGAAAACGGCCAAAACGTCATTTTTCAGAGTTTTCCTGGGGTAGATATATACCCCGGTTTGTCGTTCTAGGGTTAATTTTAATTTTCTAGCATATCTGAGCTCTTCTATCTTCGGTATATACATCTCCGAGCTCCGAATGCTCGGAGATGTATATACCGAACGCAGCTATATTGACTGTTGTTCGGTGACAATATTATAGTGTCTTTATCGGTTTATGCTCGGGTTTGGCACAATGCCATCGTAATATCAGTGATTATAAACATCAATGGAACTCCGAGTGAATCTGACCGCGATAGCGCGTCCTCTATGATAATATGACCTTTCCACATTATTGTGAGTAGCGTACTCGGACGCGTCAGTTAAAACACCTAAGATAAGGTGTTTTAACTGACGCGTCCGAGCACGTTAAGATAGACAGTCAGTCGCATTTCTATTTCCTCATCAGCAATTGACGTCAGTGAACAATAGTGATAATATTATAACAAAAAAAAGCCTGTGATTAGCGTAATCAATGGATTGTGAGTATACATCTGAAATTATACCTTATTCTATTAGTAATATCTGCTACTAGCTTATTGTATTGCAATACTACAATTTTTTATGCTACTACAGATTATGAGGATTACTACAAACAACAGAATCATCCACAACTAGTTGATGGTTCGCCTGATATGTTTTGCGACAGTAATTATGACAACGCGGCATTAACTTACGAAACGCTGGATGATAATAATACATCGGACTCATGGAAAACGTCGGGAGGTATTTATACAATTTTCATATTCGACTCTAACTTTCTGGCAGTTTCTGTACATTGACGTTGCTGTACAGCAGTAATAGAAGGTCTAAATGAAATTTGTACCCCGTGGAGACCTTATGCTCTTGACTTCCTGGAGAAAGTTTAGTCGCTCGGGATTGTTCCAGCCTATGGTGGTAGCCGAAACCTCATGTCCTTCGCAGTGTTCTACACTTATTTTAGTTTAAGATAACGCCTATCGCCAAAAAAGTTGTTGCATTTCATTCATTCATACGATATTATTGATTCACCATTTTTTTTTTTTTTTTCGTTTATTATGATTTTCGTGAATATTAATATTTTTTGTATTTTTCCAAACGCATATTTTGGAACACAATTATTTTTCACATCAATTATATTATGCACGCCATAAAATATGCTTTGATTAAGTGAATCAAACAAGCATGGAGCCCACATTTTAATATTTGCATTCCGCCGGTTCAACGCTCATTTATTTACATTTTTTCTGTAAGACCGCGTACTAAAACCCATTACGTGTTTTTATTTGTTCATAAGAATTCCGTGCGAACCATGAATAAATTATGATAAAAAATGTCGAATTATATTTCAAAATTACGATTTTTTTTTCCACATCAGTCTCAAAACATATATCAGCTCATCCTATTATATCAAACAGCAGGACCCTTCTCGCCGAGCGAAAGTGGTAGTACCAATAACGATGACAATATATCCAACGGCGATTCATCGGATGAGTCCCTTTCCCAGCAGTCATCTTCGAGAACAATTAATGATGTCAACGATGACGGAAGTGATGAAATTGAAACTCCATCAAAGAAGTCGAGAAAGCGTAGGAGTAAGCCAAATCAGTGGAGTGACAATGCAGCAAAAAGGGCACGTAACTCGGGTGAGGCCGGGGTCTCTAGGATAGGAAAATCTTTTGCACCGAGAAAGTTTCGTGCGGGTTGTAACAGCACCTGCCGATTCAAATGCCATTCGAAGATTGATCTCGCGGATCGAAGGAAAATTTTTTCTTCTTTTTGGGCACTGGGAAACCATACCCGCCAATGGGATTATGTAGCCCGATACATGCAGACATTTGAACCAAAAGAACGACAATTGGTTAGAGAAAATGACGTGCAACGCAAAAATCGGTCACACACATTTTTGCTTGCCACGTCGACGAAGCAATTCAAGGTGTGCCGAAAAATGTTTATAGATACATTAGGTATGTGAATACAACTTTCTTCTGTAAATGAAATCAACGCTCGCGAGTAAGCATTTTTCTATCCACTATACAATGACCTCTTATTTATACCTATACATCACATTGACATGAATAATTACAAATTATAAAACATTAGTTATTGAATTTTGGCAGGCATCTCACGCCATTGGTTGTTAACTGTCGACCACAAGAAGAACAGCTCTACCGACGGACAATTTATATCTGCTGATAAACGTGGATCTCACCACAATAGACCGAAAAGAATACCTGATACTGTCACTCAATCTGCACATGATCACATCAATACGTTTGAAAGGGTTGAGTCGCATTACCCTCGAGAAAGCAGTAAACGGGAGTATTTAGATGAGGGCCTGAACGTGGAAAAAATGTACAGGAACTACGTTCAGTGGATGTCTGATAAAGAAGATAATAATATCGCGTCTGCTCATCATTATAGAGACTGCTTTGATACCTATAACTTGAGCTTCCATAAACCGAAGAAGGACCAATGTGTAAAATGCACCCATTTCCGATTTCTCACCATCGAACAAAAAAAAGAAGAACAAGAAACCTACGACGAACATCAAAATAATAAAAGGAGGTCTCGCGAATTGATGCGTCAAGATAAAGAGTTCGCAATACAAGATAACATGACGTTATGCGCTGCTTGTTTCGATCTTCAGAAAGTATATCACTCACTTCATATTGACAACTATATGACAACTTTACTTCACATATTTTCTGCGGTAGCTAATAATAATAATAAGAATAATCTATAATGATCTGAATGGATATTTCTTCAAAAGGTTCTAGCTACCCCGCGATCGGAGACCTCTGTTATGTATTATTCACGGAAACTTGCCATATATAACTTGACGGTGTTCGACATGGGAACTCACAAAGGAAGCTGCTATGTCTGGAATGAAACTATCGCTAAAAGGGGGGCCAATGAAATAAGTAGCTGCATTTGGCAATTCATTTCATCAAAAGTTCAGTCTGGAACTAAAGAGTTCATATTTTAAAGCGACAACTGCGGCGGGCAAAATAGAAATAAGATTCTATTTTCTATTTATATCAAAGCAGCCATGGACTTTCACATTAGAATTACCCACAGGTACGTCAAATTAGGGACAGTTGGAGGTATTCAAGTCCGTTAATCAGATAAATCATTAACTTTTTATTCTCACATCAACAAATGATAATATTGTTACATTTGTGAAATCACCCTTATATATTAATTCTATATGATCTAGATCAAGTAGCCTATATGATAAAAGATATCTTCTAAAATATAAGAACTACGGTTGCTACGTCAACAAACATTATTGTAAAACAAATCAGTCTGTCTTTAGCCTCGTACTGAAGCAGACCTGTATTTTCTGAATACATAAACCTTTTGCCCAATTGATTATATTTCATCTGATTCACTTTATTTCCCTCGGGAATCCATAAATATTAACTTATTATTACAACAAATATTAAAAATATTACATTGGTGTCAGAATCGGGATCTTACCGGGATCGATAAAGTGAATTTTTGAAAGAGAGTTCGTGATTGTGAAAGGATTTAAAAAGAATTTAAAAAAGAAACGAAATGTCTTCTCGTCGACGAGAACCTCAACAAGCTCCAGCACCTCAACCCCAAGTTGATATGATGGAACGTTTATTACAAGTTATGGCTGCACAACAACAGGCAAGCCTAGATGCTCAAACAGCTCGTGAAGAACGCGAAATTATAGCAAAACGCGAAGAAAGAGAAGCTAAACGTGAAGAAAGAGAAGCCGAATTATTGGCTAGACGTGAAGAAAGAGAAGCTGAACTATTAGCTAAACGAGAAGAAAGAGAAGCTATTTTATCAGCACAGAAAGAGGAAAGAGAAGAACGCCGAGCTGAACGCGAGGCAAATTTGACAGCTCAACGAGAACGCGAGGAACGCGAAAATGTTCGATTGAGAGAGGAAAGAGAGGCGAATTTTGCAGCTCAACGAGCCGACAGGGAAGCTAATTTGGCAGCTCAACGAGCTGACAGAGACGCGAGTCAGGCAACTCAACAAGCCACCTTATCCCTCCTTATGAATCGCCTCGAACCCCAAGAAATGATGTCACAAACTTCAACTCCTAGACGATCCCCAGTGAGGATCGAGGAAATTATTGAACAACCAAATATACGGTCTGTACAAAACTATGGGGAAGAAGAACCTTCCCCAACCATACGTAGACCTCGTACGGGTGGAGCGGCGACTTTCACGCCACACACTCGTACTTTAACTCAAAGCGACCGAATTGGAGATACAATTCGGGACGCACGAGAAAATATTAACTTGATTCGCGGAGATCAAAACTTAGAAAATAATAACATTCCTCTCAATTTATCTCGCGCCGGGAGTAGTCGCGAAAAACAGCTAAATAATACCACAATAAATACCTGTAAAGAAGGTTGCGCTGAATCAACAAAAAAATCGTCGAATCTTAAAGTAAATTTCTTTGACGGATCAATTCCTTGGGCTGATTATAAGCGACAATTTCAAATAATTGCAAAAGTAAACTCTGAGTCTTCTATTACTAAGGCCGGACAACTTGCAGGAAGCTTAGGAGGTCCTGCCTTAGCTGTTCTATCAGCTCTGGCTGATTCAGACATTGAAAATTATGATAAACTCAGTGCAGCCTTACGATTGAGATTCGGAAATCAACTTATATCGAAATTATCTTTAACTCAATTGGACCTTAAAAGACAAGCTAAAGAAGAAGGTCTTGCCTCACTCGGGGTAGAAATAGAAAGATTAGCTAGAATAGCTTTACCTAATTGTGATGAACTAACTAGACATATGTTAGCCTGTAATAAATTCATTAATGCAATAACAGACCCAGAGTTGAGACATACTCTTAGCCTGACAGGACCTTCTTCTGTACAAGAAGCGGTCATTAAAGGTCTGGAAATTGAGGCATTGACTAAACATCATTTAGGAGTAGGAAAAATCAGACAAATTGAGACAGATAAAATTCCTACTATCCCTATAAAATCAAACGATTCTGAGAAAACTACTCCCAGGCAGCAAAATAATTATAACAGAAATAATAATAATAATTACAACGTAAATAACGGAGGCAGATCCCCACCCGTGTGTAAATTCTGCCATAAGATAGGTCATGTAACAGATAAATGTTTCTCATTAGAAAAAAAGAATAATTCAATTAATGATAATCTATCGGATTCTCGGACGTCTTGGCGAAAAGACGACGAGGAAAATAATTATTCAAATCAGACTTCCTGGAGGGATAGAGATCCCTCTTCAGATTCGCAACCAATAACCTCAAAAGAGTAGGTTCTAATGATTCAACGGAGCTTAAAACTTGTTATTAATAGTCCTAGTTGTATTCAATTTTTAATAGAAAAAGCGTTACAAATGTTCTAATGCGACTACGATCGTTTATCTTCTAATTCATTATTTATGTTCAATCGATCTAACTTTTCTTTTATTTCATTAGCGTGATAGCTATATAAGAGATCTGAGCGGAAAATCTGCATATAGGTTATGTTTTAGTTTACAAACATTAACCCAAGTTTTTCCAGCTCCCGATATTCCGATAGTAGGATATTCTATTTAAATGACGAAATGATATTCTGAGACGAGAAGAAGGAAGCCTAATTCATCCCATCCTGACCTATTATTCCGGTTTCCTCACTTCTATTCAGATAAGATCGTTCCAATTTATATTTATAACATTCATTTAACAGATTAATTTATCAATTTATTATATTTGAAATAATTTATCTAATAACAAAAAGTTTAATTTATCATTCTAATTTGAAAGAAAATATTTAAAAAGGAATTTATAATTTTGATTTAAAAAAAAAAGATTTAAAAGGAATCTATAATTTTGAAGAGTTTTTAGAAAAACTCAAATTTAAGACCTTATTATTTTGAGAGAATAACACTTGTCCTCCTGTCTAGGTCGTATATGATTTATTTCGAAGAGGTTTGGAGTTGGATCTCCTGGAGTTCAGAATCGGACTTTCCGTTCCAGTCTTTGGTCCTTCTACCCCTCCAACCCCTTCCTGTTCCAGTATTCAGGACTTTCTTCATAATGACCAAGGAATTCTTCGCCTTGTTCCTGAGTTTCTACTCTTATTTCCTGATTCCTGTCTACTGATCCTGTATTCCTGAGTTTCTACTCTTGTTCCTGGTTCCTGTTCTTGAAGATTTTTGTAAAAACCCATGTTGTGATATTAAGTTAGACTATCTTTTAGAGGTTTTCTGTGGTTTCCCTTCTAATAAGAGACGAATGTCAGATAGTACTTAGGAAAATTTTTAATTACTTGAGCCACAGCTCCGATTCTCCTAAATAGAGCACATAGATTTTATGATTCAAATATCGACTTGCTAATCCTTATGATGATTTTAAATAGACAATCTTTATTATACTCACCTTACGAGTCGGGTCGACTCTTTTACTAAAAGGGGGTAGTGTTACATTTGTGAAATCACCCTTATATATTAATTCTATATGATCTAGATCAAGTAGCCTATATGATAAAAGATATCTTCTAAAATATAAGAACTACGGTTGCTACGTCAACAAACATTATTGTAAAACAAATCAGTCTGTCTTTAGCCTCGTACTGAAGCAGACCTGTATTTTCTGAATACATAAACCTTTTGCCCAATTGATTATATTTCATCTGATTCACTTTATTTCCCTCGGGAATCCATAAATATTAACTTATTATTACAACAAATATTAAAAATATTACAATATTATAGATTTAAATATTACTGAGCATAATCTGTGAAAATTTTTGTTCAACTCGATTATAGTATAATATATGTCGCTGTCGCAAATCTTCTTTATAATGAAGCAAGATTATCCAAATGATTAGATGTCACTAAATATTGCATTATTATCAAATTCATCGAATATTGACTCGAATTAATTATCTTCTTAGTTTCTGCAATAATGCTTGTATTTACTGTTTAGATATTTGGAAACGGGCCACACACAAAATGATGGAGACTCGATGCACGCCCGAATAGAGCATGAGTGTAAAAATCGATCCATTTACACCCAAAATGAATGGTGCCAAATAATGAGAGAAGCGAAAGTTCACGAAATACCTTACGCTGTGCATGAGCTGCAACAGTGTGAAGTCTTCAATTTTTCGAAAATTCCGGATACAAAGAAGTGGGCTAAAATAAAAATTTCTCAATTACGGGAAATAAGCATCAACGAGAACGGCGAAATCCAATATAAATACGGCTATGATGAACCGCTGCTGACATCATCAATGGGTACTGTGACCTGGCAAAATAGGGAGCTAGAAAGAGCGTATAGCAGTAAGCTACAGCTAGATGCAAATAAAAAGAAAGACTTGCAGTCTTTATTAGATAAGGGACTTATTCCTCCTAATTGTCGAGATTTTTATGAAAATATATTATCATAAGAATCCTATATCTATGATATTTACGAAACAACACCTCTCTTTATATATGCGGACTTTAATTATTACATTTAATTCTTTCAGAAAAAATTTGAAAATTGAAATTTTTAGATTTATTATACGCAAAGACTAAACAATTTTATTGGTATCAAAAATTATATAATCTAATCAAATATTTATCAATTACCATGAATAATATATTGGCGCCGAGCATTTTTCTTTTTTCCATTGATTTAACATAGGAATTTCCCTAATTTTTTTTCAATAGCGAATTTTATGATCGAATATCATCGTCATTCTTTGACGACAATTTGAGAGAGATGTTAAATACCAGCTCTAGATGTTATGATCATCGTTGCATGGAAACAAACATTATAAGATCCATATTTTACTCTTCAATTTATAGTATTTCATGGGAACGAATGGCTACAATTTTGCTTATTTCCAAACAACGATCGTCAATAACATCTATAGCTGGTATTTAACATCTCTCTCGAATGGTCACCAAAGAATGAACATGATTTTCGATCATGAAATTCGATATTGAAAAAAAATTAGGAAAATTCCTATGTTAAATCAATGGACAAAAGAAAAATGCTCGGCGCCAGCTCAAAAAAAATCATTTTTGTACCTGCTTTGGTGCAAATTCTTTGCTATATCTACCCTGAACTGCTCCATCGGTGGGAAGTAAAAAAAAAAAAACTTGTTTTCATTTGAAACAGTCTAATATATATATTACCCCCACGAAAAAAATATATATGCTAGGATATATGCATGGAATATATCCTAGCATATATGAAATTATATATGCTAGGATATACTCAGATTTGCCCAAATATATATCCTAGCATATATGTCAAGATCATATATCCTGGGATATATGCTAGCATATATTCCGGCATATATTCTGGTATATGTTTTAGCATATATTCTGGTATATATTCTAGCATATATTCTGGTATATATTCTGGCATATATTCTGGTATATATTCTGGCATATATTCTAGCATATATTCTGGCATATATTCTACCATACATTCTAGTATATATATTGCTGTAGGATAAAAAAAGCCAAAAATTCTTGATATGATTACGTGAAAAAATTAGCGGCAATTTTCCTTTTAAAATATTTATTTTATATATAAGACATGACGATACACATTTTTCAAGTAAAAAATATCTATATTAAATATCTGACTTTTCCGGTTTGTTTGAAACCTCCTAACATTTTGAGGTTTTCCGGTAATGTAGCCAACATGTTATAACGTGCGTTGGCAATAATATTAGCGTCATTTACACTCAATTTAATTTTTTCAATTTCTTGATCGTCAGTATTATTAACAGCCGATGATGAAGGCCCGGAGACATAATTCTTTCAGGTGCCTCAATTTTCCTCTCCAACATTTTAATTGAACCTAAAACAATCGTGTATAATTAACTACCGAATTCATTATGTAAAAATGTATAATTTGAATGAATTGATAATTTTAATAATACAATAGGCTCTCACCGGATATTTTAATCATCATTGCGTGGAAACATTTCCAGCCACCAAGTGCCATTTTCTTCGTATCGTGTCATTCAACCATACGTATACATTTTTTTCGGATCATGATCTTCGCTCAAAAATTCTTCGAAATCAAAATCCTTAATGTCTTGAATATCGATCCCTGGCGTCGTCTTCTTGTCATCTATCTTCCACCTACCCATACTAATACCCACATTTTTTTAATGACCAAATAATTAATCGATTGATTATTTATTAAACACGTTCACCTCCGCCAGCCCTATATGTTTTGACAATCAACAAATGAAGACGAGCAAATCCTGACTCTGCGACAACGCTAAATTGAGAAATAAAAAACCCTCGTCGGTATTAGCGTTATCACAGAGTCAGGATTTGCTCGTCTTCATTTGTTGATTGTCAAAACATATAGGGCTGGCGGAGGTGAACGTGTTTAATAAATAATCAATCGATTAATTATTTGGTCATTAAAAAAATGTGGGTATTAGTATGGGTAGGTGGAAGATAGATGACAAGAAGACGACGCCAGGGATCGATATTCAAGACATTAAGGATTTTGATTTCGAAGAATTGTTGAGCGAAGATCATGATCCGAAAAAAATGTATACGTATGGTTGAATGACACGATACGAAGAAAATGGCACTTGGTGGCTGGAAATGTTTCCACGCAATGATGATTAAAATATCCGGTGAGAGCCTATTGTATTATTAAAATTATCAATTCATTCAAATTATACATTTTTACATAATGAATTCGGTAGTTAATTATACATGATTGTTTTAGGTTCAATTAAAATGTTGGAGAGGAAAATTGAGGCACCTGAAAGAATTATGTCTCCGGGCCTTCATCATCGGCTGTTAATAATACTGACGATCAAGAAATTGAAAAAATTAAATTGAGTGTAAATGACGCTAATATTATTGCCAACGCACGTTATAACATGTTGGCTACATTACCGGAAAACCTCAAAATGTTAGGAGGTTTCAAACAAACCGGAAAAGTCAGATATTTAATATAGATATTTTTTACTTGAAAAATGTGTATCGTCATGTCTTATATATAAAATAAATATTTTAAAAGGAAAATTGCCGCTAATTTTTTCACGTAATCATATCAAGAATTTTTGGCTTTTTTTATCCTACAGCAATATATATACTAGAATGTATGGTAGAATATATGCCAGAATATATGCTAGAATATATGCCAGAATATATACCAGAATATATGCCAGAATATATACCAGAATATATACTAGAATATATACCAGAATATATGCTAAAATATATACCAGAATATATGCCGGAATATATGCTAGCATATATCCCAGGATATATGATCTTGACATATATGCTAGGATATATATTTGGGCAAATCTGAGTATATCCTAGCATATATAATTTCATATATGCTAGGATATATTCCATGCATATATCCTAGCATATATATTTTTTTCGTGGGGGTAGGGTGGTCCTTATTTGGGGTATGTTCAAATTTTTTCCGACGATAGTCCTAAATCGGTTCCAAATAAATCAGAAAAAACGCCTGCCAAGTTTAAGCCCTTAATATTAATATTAACCCGGCCCCCACGACAGTCAAAGTTTTAAATGGGAAATTGCATGTATTTTTTAAAACTAAACATTGAATTTCCATAACTCCGATGATTATTGATGAAAAAATCTAAAATTTGGTATAGTCATTTGCACTTGTAGGATGTACAAAATGGTGCATTCGAATTTTTTTTAGATAATTATATTCTGACCTTCTGATGCTTAACTTCGAGGGAAATTTGGTTTTTCCATCACACTGAAAGGTAAGAATAAAATGATCTAAAAAAATTTCGAATGCACCATTTTGTACATCCTACAAGTGCAAATAACTATACTGAATTTTAGATTTTTTCATCAATAATTATCGGAGTTATGGAAATTCAATGTTTAGTTTTGAAAAATACATGCTATTTCCCATTTAAAACTTTGACTGTCGTGGGGGCCGGGTTACTATTAATATTAAGGGCTTAAACTTGGCAGGCGTTTTTTCTGATTTATTTGGAACCGATTTAGGACTATCGTCGAAAAAAATTCGAACATACCCCAAATAAGGACCACCCTAATATATATATATATATTAGGGTGGTCGTTAGAACGGGAAAAAACATAAATATCCCTCTACGCCCCCCAAATCGACTACAAATAAATCAAAACTCATCCTGTAATTTTTTCAGATTTTTATTTCAACGCTTGACCCTTGACCACAGAGGATGAACTTCTCCATTTGAAATACACGGGGTTTCGCGGTCCTTTCAGTTATTATTCCACTGTGGGTCTAATTATGAATATAAAAATCTGAAATTCTCACAGATTGGTCCACGAGAATGCTTCTCTGTGAAGAAAAAATGGCCACCCCCCTGCCCTCTCAATTTTGTATGGTTCATCCCATGCCAATGTCATCATTTTTTTTTTTTTTTCTCCAATTTCATCAAATGTTGCTCAAAAACATTGGAAATATATGTTTCCCAATGTTTTTCGGTTTTTTCACATTTCGTATGGGATATTCCGACATTATTTTCCGAAAGTTTTTTTTTTTATGTTTTTAGAATTCCATCGAATGTTTTCCAAAAACATTAAAAATATGTTTCCCGATGTTTCTCGGTTTTCCCACATTTTGTACGGAAGTGGTTTTCGATGTGTTTTTGCAGCATTTTCGTTTTTCTTTTTTTTTTTTTTTTTTATTTAGCAAATTTTTTTGTTAACGTCATCCATGTAATTTTTGAATGAAGTCAACTCTTTTATTATAGATTTTTTTTCGCAAAAGAAGTCAACAAGGAGTTACAAAGTCAACTTTCGCATTATAATCGATTATTCCCTTTACCTGAAGTCCGTATGATATTGGATAATGTCGGAATATCCCGTACGAAATGTGAAAAAACCGAAAAACATCGGAAAACATATATTTACAATGTTTTTGAGCAACATTCCATGAAATTAGAGAAAAAAAAAAAATCACCACATTGGCATGGGATGAACCATATAAAATTTTGAGGGCAGGGGGGTGGCGATTTTTTTCCACAGAGCAGCATTTCCGTAGACCAATCTGTGAGAATTTCAGATTTTTATGTCCATAATTAGACCCACAGTGAAATAATGACTGAAAAGATCACGAAACCCCGTGTATTTTAAATGGAGAAGTTCATCCTCTGTGGTCAAGGGTCAAGCGTTGAAATAAAAATCTAAAAAAATGACAGGATGAGTTTTGATTTATTTGGAGTCGATTTGGGGGGCGTAGCGGATTTTTTTTTTTCTAACGACCACCCTAATATATATATATATATATATACATATGTATATATAAGAATAAAATCCAAGTATGTAAGTTTTATATAGTTTGTAAAAAATATTCATTTTGTGAATAAAAGAAAAATTTAATTTTTCGAAAGTTCAGAAAAATAAATTATCATTTATTTCATTAATCTCCTGTTTATAAACTATTTTCTGTATTTTAAAAATATCACCGCGGATATCAATTAATTATACGTGCCGTCACATGACATAATGTACTAATCTCATTATTCTAGAATAATAATCTACAATTTCATCTTGCAAATATACGCTCGATGCGTTGTGCATTTATTTTTGCACTATAATTATGTAGATAAGTACCTACAGAATATAAATGTACAAAACGAAGCTTCCATGAGTTTTGTGAGGCGCTCATGAATTTCGTATTCAGCCCGACAGTGCTACCAACTTAATTTGCGGCGAGAAAATTTCAGACGCGAAATAGCCGGTTCTTCAAACTTAGCTCGAAATAGCCGGTTATTCAACCATAATTTGAGATAGTCGGTTTTTCAACGAAGACTCGAGATGGCCGGTTCTTCAACGAAAATTCGAGATAGCCGCTTTTTCAAGCGAAATTCGAAATAGCCGGTTTTTCAACGATAACCCGAGATAGCCGCTTTTTCAAGCGAAACTCGAGATAGCCGGTTATTCAAGCCTGACTCGAGATAGCCGGTTTTTCCACGCAGCCGTCGATATATAGTTCAACATGAGCTTTAGCAGATCATATCTAATCATATATGGTTGTATATAGTCCTATATATCATTCTGTATGGGCCTATATATGATGATATATAGTTCTGAGCAAGTTTCCATCGGTTATATCTTATCATATATAACTATGTACACATCCCAGGTAGAAAATTGTCTTGGCTAAGAAAGTTTCAGCCTAGCCGCTAGCCACATTTTATGTTGGCTTGCGAGACACGTTACCGCGATATTGGCTATAGACTGGCGCTGGCTATATTCGTAGTTTCGAGCTATAAGATATATTATGGCTAAATAAAATTAGATCGCAGTTAGCTATACTTGAAATGCATTGTCGAGATTCGTTACTCTCTTTGTATTGTATCTAGCCGCGACCCATCCACGTGCGAGAGTCGCTGCTCTGAGTTCAGCATGTACTGCTGCTAGCTAAACTTGATAGGTATTTTCGAGATTCGCTACTCTCTTTGTATTTTATCTAGCCGCGACCGATCCACGTGCGAGAGTCGCTGCTCTGAGGTTCAGCATAGACTGCTGCTAGCTAAACTTCATACGTATTCTCAAGATTCGTTATACTCCACACTGTGATTTTTGAGGTTACTTGTAACTCTTGTAACTGTTGTACTAGTCGCAGCCTCTCTATGCGTGAGACACGTTGTTGTGCAGAAAGTGAGGTTAGGCCCGCGCTGCTAATGTGTTAGTTGCATTTTTGAAATTAATTATGAGCAAAAACTGTAAGATAACTTTGTTCTGTTATACTTATAAAGCACATGATATGAATAAAATTTATGTCACGAAGTTTTATTATTATTGCATGTTCCATATAAAATAACCTAATTTGCGATATCACATAATTCTGTACGCGTTACGCTTTTTTTTTCAACATTTTCCAGGCGTGATCTCGGTTTGACACTGATCAACCATGATACTGATCGGTGAGATTGAAATGTCTATTAGTCCTTAATTCAACACCGTGATCATAAGTTCCATCAAATAGGAAAACGTGAGATGCAGTAGTAATAGAATAGTTTGGCGTAGTAGGTAGAGCGTGCGATTAGTAATTTAGCGATGCGAGCGGAATTGGGTTCAAATCCCGGTTAGGTCGAACAAATCGGATATCGAATAATCACGCGTACGTAAGTTCATTGGTTTTTTTTTTTTTTTTTTTTTTTTCACGTTTGTTTTGTTTTTCTGCAGTGTACCAATAATGATTAATCATATATTGATTTTTATTTCACGTATATTCAGACGAAACCCCTGAGCGAGCGCCAAACTGATTCGGTTATATTGGCATTAGCTACGTTGTGAAGGTTGGCCCAAGATAAGTCATTAAGCTTGCTGCTAGCTCGAATGAGCGTTACATATCGAGCTTGCACCAACATGATTCAGTTATCTTGCGCCAAGATAAATAACTAGTACAACTAGCTAGCAGCTAGCTTCTGCCAAGACACGATTTCTACCTGGGATCCATATATAGTTATATATGGAAACATATATAATTTGATATGGTTATATATAAACTAATATATAATTATATATAATTATATCCGAATATATCTAATCGTTTTTTCTCGGGTACCGAGATAGACTTCATAGCCTTATTTTTTATTATTCCCACTTGGACTTTCCAATTTAGGCGCGAGTCAAGGAAGACGCCAAGAAAACGAACCGAGGGACTGTTGTGATGTTGACTCCGTTCGGGGATATGGATAGTCGGACCGCTTCAACTCTTTTCTTTGAAAAGACACATAGTTGAGTCTTTTGTTCGGAAATTTTGAGACCTCTACTCATCAGCCAATCGTCCAAACTTTTCAATTAACTCTCGACTTCCTTGAAGACAACCTCCACCTTGACCGACGAACTGTATATAGCCAGGTCATCGGCATAGGAGAGTACCCTGATGTTAATATTCATTTGAAATAGGATTTTCCTCATATGAGTCAATCCACGTCAAGCGGGACACCTTTTTAACCTCATGTTCTTGAAAATCGTCGTAATTTTTTTTACACATTCTCTAGGTAAAATGAACGAATGAAACATTTTTTTTTTTTTTTTTTACTCGAAGGGCTTAGAAGCTACAAGGGGTTGAATTTTCGAAAAAATCACCAAAAATCGGAATCGCGGTCTCCTTTAAACGTTAATATCTCCAGTTCTCTTTGTCGTACAGACATCATCAAAAACTTATTTTGAAGCTCTCAAATTGCACTTTCATGTTATGAATTTTAAATTCATGTAATGAACAATCTTCTATTTGTTATTAACAATTATATTTTTAAAACGTGATTTTCGAGATGAATGCCCCCTTCGCTTTTTAAATATAGTTTCCATCGGAGTTCCATTTTAAAACTTGAAGATTTTGTAGAGAATGAATCAAGGAACACGCTCGTATTTTTTTCAGAATATTCAAAGGGGGCATTCATCTCGAAAATCACGTTTAAAAAATACAATTGTTAATAACAAACAGAAGATTGTTTATTACATGAATTGAAAATTCATAACATGAAAGTGTAATTCAAGAGCTTCAAAATGAGTTTTTGATGATGTCTGTACGACAAAGGGAACCGGAGATATTAACGTTTAAAGGAGAGCGCGATTCCGATTTTTGGTGATTTTTTCGAAAATACAACCCCTTGTAGCTTCTAAACCCTTCGAGTAAAAAAAAAAAAAAAAAAAATGTTTCATACATTCAATTTACCCACACAATATGTAAAAAAAATTACAAAAGAATCAGAAACATCGAGGTAAATTTTTGGCCAAATCCGTCCCGCTTGACGTGGACTGACTCATATAGATGTTGAATAGGATCGGGCTGAGGACTGACCCTTGTAGTAACCCTTTACCGCAACGCCTCGTCCCAACCTCAAAGCCCTTAAAAACACATGATACCCTCCCACACCAGATGACCTCTTTGTTGAACATCACTATTCGATATGGGATTCCCAATTCCAACAGCTCCTGAATAAGAACGCTAGGCTCTACATTCGCTGGTATCAATAAAACGAAGTAGACACTAATGCTTCAAGTATTAGCATCTACTACGAAGCATGTAGGGGTTAATACTTCACTTGCGTAGTAGATGCTTCCCTCGTGTAGTACATGCTACGCAAGTGAAGTATCTGCTACTCCTAAGAAGCATTTGCTTCAATACTGTAGTATCTACCATAGTAGTAGTATAAAATAATTTCTGGATACAAAATACCGAACATCAAGTTGCGGTACACGTGTTCGACATATTCCCTCCGATTATTATAAACTTCTATCCGTCGTCTAATATTCATAAAAGCGGCCATTTCCACTTATTTAGCGAAGTAGCCCGTTTTTTCTCGAAACAGACGGTATGTATCGAGTTGTATGACGGTATTTTTACTCCAAAAATACCGTATGTATCCAGTTGTACGACGGTATTTTTTTTTACCAAAAATACGGTACTATGTACCTTAGTTATATGACGGTATTTCTGCTCATAAGTTATTTTTCCAAAGGATCTAGATATTTTTCGGATAATTCATAAACGTATAACACACCTAAGCGTATAAAGCGTATAACACTTTACACGCCTTGGAATGAAATCCTGAACAATGTTGTAAAAAAAAATGTGAAAAATATTTTGGGTATATTGGGATTCTGTACTGCAATAATTTCAAACAGCAATTTGATTATCAGTATAAAAATAATATTTATCATGTGAAAATAACGTGAATGAAAATGAATAAATGATAATAAATTTATAAATCATATTATTGATATATATTATTTATATAAAAATCCTACTAATTCAGCGAAACAAAAGTACTATATGAAATATATGACTCATGAAATACGTTTAAACCGTTATGGTAGTTCTCCAGCAGGACAATAAGCGTCGCGGCGTTCGCTCCGCCATCCGTTGACCTGTCAAAGCGGTATACTCGTTCGCACGTATCGGCATAGTTTCTCAGCTTTGTGTTGAAATCAGTCGTCAAAAAAATTGGTGAAACTTCCTTGACTCTCCTGTGTATGTAGCGTTCATCTCTGACGTTACGTAAAGCCGTTGTACAATGCCTCGATATACCCGCGTTAGAATACGATGCAAAGTTAGAGACATAACCTAGAAAATAGTAGGTACGTTCCGCAGTCTGTTAATAATTTTCAGAAGGTTGGTGACTACATCAAAGGAGTGTGTGCTGGAGACGAGCGATACAACGGGACATGTGGTGATCCCGGAAAAAAGCGTCCAAGTACTGAGCTCGTTCCAGTCACCACGGAAGGTCTTATAGCGTGTTCTGATGGATTATTAAATCTTAATATTATTGAAAATTGGGTGAAATCGTTTATTGAAATTAAGCAGGTACCATGGATGATGCGAGAGGGCAAATGTACTCGAAACGCACCGAGTATGCGGCTGCTGAATGATCGAGGCCGCCTCCGACGATATTACTTCGTCATGCGAGGCATGGAAGACCGTAATACTACGGACGGGAAAATGCAATTGTTCCCAACTAGTGTTGCAACTCACCAATTACATTTTTAATTAAATTACTCATTAGCGAAGAAAGTGAATTGTTGTAATTTCCTGTCATCAATAAATACCATGTACAGAATAGTCCGATATATGTCTTGCTCAGAAAAGAGCGACGCTTTGGTACGAAGGCAAACAGGGAATCTCCTTTAGAAATCATGCTATCCCGACGTTGGTTGAGATCTGCTGAAGAGCTCTATTTCTCAATGAAATTTGCTACATGTCTTCTGCCGCCAAGGCGTCGCTGTGGTGTGAATGTGGTGTGAATGTGGTGAGAATACGGTATGAATGTGGTAAGAGTACGGTATGAATGTGGTGAAAATACGGTATGGATGTGGTGAGAATATGGTATGGATATGGTGAGAATACGGTATGAATGTGGTGAGAATACGGTATCGAAACTGTCGAACTACGGTACACATACTGCGGTCAAACCTAATTTTTTGAAGGGACCAGAAAATTTGTCGGTTCACACAGGGTACGGTAACGGTGTTCATACCGTATGAAAACAGTGTTCAGTACCCGTGAATACGGTAGAAGTACCGGTAAAATACGGTATGCAGAAAGGCGCAAATATACTGTATTTCTGAAGTGATTACCCGTGGTAAATCCGGAAATATACCGTTTAATATCGGTATATGAACCTTCTCACAACCTTGCGCAAAAGTCGTCAGGGCGGACAGCAGCTTCACTCAAACTATAGTAGATACTACGCCCGGCTCAAAAACGGTGTACCTACTTCGAGCTAGGAGTGGGTACTACGAAACACTAGTATTAACTCCTATGTACGAAGCACCTACTACGCACATAGGAGTAGGTACTACGGAAGCAAAAGCATGCTACGCATCTGAAGTATCTACTCCGAATCCGAAGCATCCCTACTGAAAATTTCCAGGTGGGGAATCCATGGATGAATTCACCTGGAAATCCATGTGGGAATCCCATGTAAATCTACATGGTTTTCCATCGGAATTTCGAACTGGGAATCTACAGGATTCTATGGAATTCCAGGGGCTTTCCATGCGTGAATACCATGTGAAATTATAGATTTTTGTATGGGAATCCCATAACAATCGTTCATGGAAACCTAGAGGATCCCATAGATTCCCAGTTCGAAATTCCGATGGAAAACCATGGAGATTGACATAGGCTCTCCATAGATTCCTAGGTGTAAACATCAGATGGATGCTATGGGATCTTTAGGGATTTCATATACGGAATCCATAGGAGCCTATGGATTTCCATATCGTTAAGTACGCATATGAATCCATAGGAGCCCATAGATTCCCAGTTCGAAATTCCGATGGAAAACCATGGAGATTTACATAGGCTCTCCATAGATTCCTAGGTGTAAATATCAGATGGATGCTATGGGATCTTTAGGGATTTTATATACGGAATCTATATAGGAGCCTATGCATTCCATATCGTTAAGTACGCATATGAATCCATAGGATCCCATAGATTCCCAGTTCGAAATTCCTATGGAAAACCATGTAAATGCATGATGGCGGGGAGTGTAGGGTAATTGGGCGGACATTTACCCAGGTAGAGGGGATGTCCAATAAAAAGTAATTGATTGCGTATTTCAGCAGACAATTTAGCAGGTAAACTCCACACGTATATGTGACTTGTCGGGATGACGAAGGCGGTCGCAGCGATAGCTGGACGATGTGCTAGCGAAGGAGTCGGTGCACGGTGTGTCATGTTAAATGGCCGAATACCAGGGTCCATACTCATATTAACATATCACTTTACTCGCGAGACAAATTTCTGCGATGCGCCACGTTGTGGCGTCGCACGTAAGTGCGGCTATAGCCGGCCTCAGAGCGTTGGCTCGCTCGTAGAGGCGGGGCGCGTGCGGTGTGGTGGCCATGTATGGCTAGGTCGCCTGCCTTTATCCTTAAATTTCCACCTGGAAATTTTCAGTGAATACTATGGAACCGTATGGAAATCCATAGGCTCCTCGAACCGATCCGTTTCACGTAGAACACCCCATATGCTTTGTGAAAAGTACCTAATTTATCTATTATAGAAAAGTAGGGAGTTCAGATTTCTTTAAGTAGGTTCTGATCCACAAAAATATCGCCGTTATATATATCCTAATAAACAATTCGAAACGTATATGAGTTTTTAATCGATTGGCTAAGTGATATGCATTCCTACCGACCATAAACTCCGTACATATAGGGTGTCCCATTTTAAACAATCCAGCTGAATATTGCGGAAACTAATAGTTGTAGAGAAAAATATTTCAGATTTATTATTATAGATGATATCATGAATAACATTCTCGAAATGATTAATGGATTTAAAAAATGACTAGCCATGATCAGAGTTGTAAATAATGCATTAAATTTTTTAATGCATTGACATTTTCATTAACCATTAAATTTAATTTTTTAATGGAAAATATTTCCATTAACCATAGATATAAGGTTAGTAGATTGGACAAGTTGAGAAAATTCGGAGTCATATAGCAGTATGTCACAAAATAATAGTGACAACGAATGCTGCCCTCTATATTTGGTGGTAAGATAGAACATCTATCGATATAGTCAAAAAATATACCCGTGTACTCGAATCATCTAAATATTCTGTTGGTAAAATGCTAAATTTCTTACCAACAAAAGACACCACGTGGCCTAATTCTGAATTCCGATTTTCAGACTTACGACGCGCTGACATCATACTACAGCTATATACAATGTATAAGTACCTTACAAATGCAATGCGCTCCGTTAGGCTAGCGACTTATATCATGTTTTTCATGCTAACAGGGTGATTATCATGTGTTTTTCGAAAAATTAATTTTTTGTTTTCACTCAAAAAACATGTTGGATGATTTTTTTTTTCCATGATACGGGCACGATAAGAATTCGAATGTAAAAGTGAACTATATCCATGGTGAACGGCTTTGGGGTCTGAAACTTGGGGGATTTTTATACATCAAAGTATACAGGGTGATTCAGTTTGACTGGACCATATTAAATGGGCATATTCCTTGTCGAATTCTAAGACTAAAGTTTCTTAGTGAAAAATTGAAAAATTGAAAAATTGAAAAATTGAAAAATTGAGAAAAAAAAAAACTATGAAACGGTGGACCTAGGCAACTGAAAACTAAGGAGCGGACGACCTGACTGCCAAAGATTGAAAACGGAATTGTTGAAGTGAAAATTAACACCCGATATCCGTTTTTATTGATGAAAAAGATACTTTATAGCCGGATTAAGATATTTAATAACTCGCGCACCGTTGATCTCCGGAATTTTTCGCTAAGGAATTTTAGTCTTAGAATTCGACAAGGAATATGCCCATTCAATATGGTCCGGTCAAACTGAATCACCCTGTATACTATTATATAATATTATATAAAATATCAAAATGGCAGACAAATCGAGATTTTCGCCGCGAATCGTTCATAGGTAATTGGTGGACTCATATATATGGGGCATTCCATGCCAAATCGACCTGGTCTTAACCCTCTTTTTTCAGATCTGGTCCGCGATTTTTTAAATCATTCCGCTGACTCTAATTAGCGATCACAATTTTTTCGGATTTTTCAAAATAAATTTGAGTGCGTTATGAATTTTCAAAGTTTTTTCTTCTCTTCAACACCTCGATGGCCGTGATCGAAAAATCTGAAAAAATTCTCAAGAATTCTGTGTCAGAAATGAAGATTTTTCAACAAAAAATAACAGATTGAAGCGAAAGTCCAGACACGATGAATTTTGGTTAAAAAATTCTCATTTCTGATACAGAATTTTTGATAATTTTTTAAGATTTTTTGTTCACAGCCATCGAGGTGTTGAAAAAAAAACTTTGAAAATTCATTACGCACTCGAATTTATTTTGAAAAATCCGAAGAATGAAATAAAAAATCGCGGACCACATCTGAGTAGTCGAGGGTCAGGACCAGGTTGATTTGGCATGGAATGCCCCATATGAATTATTTTGAGGGTAACCCTACTGAAAAAGTATATGTAACAAATGATATAATAAATCACAAAATAAATCACATGATAAATCACCTAATAAATTAAATAATAAGTTTGAACAAGTTATGAACGATTCCAGTAGGTACTTTATCATGTGATTTTTTATATGAATTATTCTATCTTGTGATTTAATATGTGATTTGTTACATGATGAATCTAAAAAACAGATTTAAAGAAAAAAAAAAAAAAGGCCACCAAGGGATTTGAACCATGAGTGACGGATTCACAAGCACTGACGCTACCGCCTGAGCTACACCGCTTATTATAATGACGTTGTAAGTCGATGATCATAAAGTTCCATAATTATATGTATTTATTTCCAAGTCCCTTAAGGCGGTTGAGCTACATAAACGTGAAACTTTGACCATAATTTAATGGGTGGCGTAGCCCAGGCGGTAGCGTCGGTGATTGCGACTCCGTCACTCGTGGTTCGAATCCCTTGGTGGTCTTTTTTTTTTTTTTTTCTTTTAAATCTGTCTTTTAGATTCATCATGTGACAAATCACATATTGAATCACAAGATAGAATAATTCATATAAAAAATCACATGGTAAAGTACCTGCTAGAATCGTTCATAACTTGTTCAAACTTATTATTCAATTTATTAGGTGATTTATCATGTGATTTATTTTCTGATTTATTACATCATTTGTTACATATACTTTTTCAGTAGGGAACCGCATATGCCGCAGCTCAACTGTTAGCTATTGTTTGCTCATATACTATGCTACAAATCATAACATTTTACGTTGTCAGGTAGCACTGAATAATGCGCAGATATTAAAAATCTGTGGCTAAAATTAAAATCTATATTATCGATCAATGTGAGCAGATCGTTTACCAGAACGCAATTCTGTTGATAAAATAGCGTGCTGAAGCGAAATACACGAAAAAGATCTTTTCGACTGCCGCTCCGCCTACATTCGTATCGCGACACTGTTTCTACTGGCGAACTTGACCAATCTACTAACCTTATATCTATGCATTAACCATTAAATTTAATTTTTTAATGGAAAATATTTCCATTAACCATTAAATTTAATTTTTTAATGGGCAATATTTTCACTCACCATTAAATTCATTTTTTTATTGGAAAATGTTTTCATTAAAAAATTAAATTCAATGAGTTAATGGAAATATTTTCCATCAAAAATTTTACAACCCTGAGCCGCTCACGGTCATGCACACAGCGAATGGCTTTCTACTTTCCCACCAAGTCTATTTAAAAATTAAAAGTGATCCAAAGTAATTTCAGAAAATTCCAGCAGTTGATGAGAATTTTTCCGAATAGAAAAAAATATTCAAAAATTGATGAAAATTTTTCTCATCAAATGATGAAATTCAACTTTTGAATGGAAATGTTTTCCATTGAAATATTAAATTTAATGGTTGATGGAAAAAGTTTCCATTAGAAAAATAAATTCAATGGTTAATAGAAATATCCCTACTGAAAAATTCCAGGTGGAAATCCATGGACGATTCCACCTGGACTTCCACCCGGAAATCTATATAGAGAATCCATGTGAATCCGTGGATTTTCTGCCGGGATTTGGAACTGGAAATCCATGGAATTCCATGTGGTTGTAGTCATGTGCAGAAACATGTGATCCCATGTGTAATGATATATCGAATCCTATGTGTAATATTATATTGAATCCTATGGATTGTCCGTAGTAGTTACTACAGAAATCTCCATGAACCCCGCTTAATATACTGGAATATCCACTGATATCCTACGGTACCACATGATATTTTTCAATGCTCCATGCAAAGTACCCGATGAATCCTTTCCACAATGACTCGTCCGGTCATTACCGAATTTAGATGTTCTTCCTTTGCCGAATTTCAGCCATACTTCGCTGGATTTTGTGTATATTTTTCCATGGATGACGAAATGATGTCACAGTGGAATTCCCATGAGATCGTATGGATTCCTAGGGACTTTCCACAATAACTTGTCTGGTCGTTCCCGGATTCAGATGCTCGTTTTTTGCCGGAATTGGGCCGAAATCTGGTGGATTTTGTGTATATTTTTCCATGGATGACGAAATGATGTCACAGTGAAATTCCCATAAGATCGCATGGATTCCTAGGGACTTTCCACAATGACTCGTCTGGTCATTCCTGGATTCAGATGTTGTTCCTTTGCCGAATTTCAGCCAAAATCCAGTGGATTTGTATATCTTTTTTCATGGATGACGCAATGATGTCACAGTGGAATTTCCATGAGATCGTATGGTTTCCTGGGGACTTCCTACAACAATCTGTGCGATTATATGCAGATAAGTTTATTTATTTTCTCTTGATTCCATACAGGATTTGATGGATTTGACACACCGTTTCACGTCAACAACGAGACTGTATCATAGCCATATTCACATGGAAATAAAAATATTTTCCTATGGACTGTCCATAGAAGTGTATGCCATTACACATGGATTCACATGTTGAAGTTTCAGAAATTTCAGGTAACAGCCGGTAGATTATTTATGGTATTTCCCATGGATTAGGTCAGGACATTACCGTTATCTTTCTATGAAAATCTATATATTCTGTAGGGTTTTACCATGAAAAACCATAATATATATGAATGGAAATCTATATACCCATCCACATGGATTTCTACTATTGCATGAAATTGAAAAACCATGGAATATTCATGTGAATACTACTGCATTAACTACAGGAGAACCATAGATCAGCAACATGGATATTCCATGTTTCTGAATTTCTGGTGGATTATTATAGAATTTCATGGAATCCCATTCGCATCCATACTTTTCCAGATGGTTTTCCACCTGGAACTTTTCAGTAGGGATTTTCCATTAAAAAATTAAATTTAATGGTTAATGAAAATATTTTCCATTAAAAAATTAAATTTAATGGTTAATGGAAATATTTTCCATTCAAAAATTGAATTTAATGGTTAATGGAAATATTTTCCATTCAAAAAATTAAATTTAATGGTTAATGGAAATATTTTCCATTAAAAAATTGAATTTAATGGTTAATGGAAATATTTTCCATTAAAAAAATTAAATTTAATGGTTAATGGAAATATTTTCCATTAAAAAATTGAATTTAATGGTTGATAGAAATATTTTCCATTAAAAAATTAAATTTAATGGTTAATGGAAATATTTTCCATTAAAAAATTAAATTCAATGAGTTAATGGAAATATTTTCCATTAAAAATTTTACAACCCTGGCCATGATTAATCAATAAAAATAAGAAAACTTTTCACTCTTGACATTTTTTTTCTTACCTCATATTTTTCATGGAAATTTTTTTTTTATTGTAAAAAAAAAAATCTTTCAACAAAAAAAAAAAAAAAAAAATGAAAAATTGAACTTTCAGAAAAAAAAAAGTTTCCCATAAAAGTATTGAATTTTTTTCTGTAGATTCCGAATCTGCACTAAAAAAATAAGGGTTTCTATTTGAAAAACTAAAGTTACCTTATCAAAACCCCATAAAATCTCATAAAAATTCGAAACCCATGTTATTAACAAATGTCCCCTTCAAAATCCAACAAATTTCATCCAAACCATTTTTCTTTGCAACCATTAGTTTTCGAGATAATCAGCTGGATTGTTTAAAATGGCACTGCACCCTGTTTATAGTATGAGAGAATGAGTACCAAATCCCACATTACAGAATTTCTTAGTACTTTGCCATACATATAGCTTATCTATCCACGGCCTATGATCGATACGGTTGAATCTATTTGTTTACTTGATTACTCATGTTATGCTATATTATAATTTTTGATATTACTGGTTCACTTTTTCGCCTTATCTAATTTTGTTGAAATGCATTTACGATTAGTATTGGATCCACATTTGTAATTACCGTATAGTAACTTTAAACGGATTCTCTCCAGTATATGATTGTAATTCTCTACAGATTTAGAATGTATGCATGATTGCTGGGTTTCCTAGGACACTATGGATATCAATTGGAAATTTCACGTGATATTCCTATGGGAATCCACAGATTAATGTGGATCCTACACAGTAAACCCTGTAGTTATCTATAGACTTTTTTTTTGAAATTCATGTAAGATCGCTGGGTTTCCCATGACTATGCCCAGGAATAATAATCGGAAATCCACTATGGTATTCCTGTGGAAATCCACAGATTGATGTGGATCTTACACAATAAACTTTGTAGTTGTCTATGGATTCTTTTTGGGAAATTCATGTAAGATCGCTGGGTTTCCTATGACTATGTCCAGGAATAATAATCGGAAATCCACCATGGTATTCCTGTGGGAATCCACAGATTAATGTGGATCCTCCACAGTAAACCCTGTAGTTGTCTATGGATTCTTTTTGGGAAATTCATGTAAGATCGCTCGGTTTCCCATGACTATGCCCAGGAATAATAATCGGAAATCCACTATGGTATTCCTGTGGAAATCCACAGATTAATGTGGATCCTCCACAGTGAACCCTGTAGTTGTCTATGGATTCTTTTTGGGAAATTCATGTAAGATCGCTGGGCTTCCTATGACTATGTCCAGGAATAATAATTGGAAATTTACCATGTTATTCCTGTAGAAATTCACAGATTGATGTGGATCCTCCATAGTAAACCCTGTAGTTGTCCTTAAAATTTTTCCGGAAATCATATAATTTTTCTCTGGGAATTACATGTGCCATTGCTGGATTTCCTACAACATTCTTCGTAGTTGTGATTTACTAATTCTATGCGGTTTATACGTGGAAATCCGTGGATTCCTATAGATTTCTCAAAGGAATCTTGCACTCATCCAGTAAATTATCCATGGTTTCTGGATTATGTAATCAGCGCCGGATTAACCACTAGGCGGGGTAGGCGACCGCCTATGGGCCCCTAACCAAGAGGGCCCCGTACCTGCTGACTCAGAATGTACTTGGAAAAAAAAAAATTGAAAAAATTTACGCGTGTTCCTTCTTATAATAACTTTTTATTAACGGGGGGGTCTACTCGATTTTTACCGACCGGTCTATTTCTCGAATTTCTCCGAAACGGGGCTATCAATCGATTCGTCCCTTTGGCAGCCGATGTTTTACGAGTGATGAGTTCGAACTGGTAGGTTCGATCGCATGAGACGCCGCTCCCAACCGTGAAAATCGCTAAAATTACCACAAAATCGTGGAATACGTTTTGCCCCTTCATCGTTGTCAAAAACAAAGATGGTTTTGGATGGTTGTGTGCGGAATTCCATATAGAATCGGGCTATAGAGGCCGATTTTGCATTTTTGATGCATAGGCTGTGATATAAGTCGAAATAAATGGCACGCCGACACTTTTCGATTAAAAAAAAAAAAAAACCCGATCTCATTCGATCAAACGTACCAGTTCGAACTCATTACTCGTCAAACATCGGCTACCAAGAGGACAAGTCGATTGATAGCCCCGTTTCGGAGAAAATTGAAAAATTCGAGACCGGTCGATAAAAATCGAGATAGACCCCCCTCCTGAAAAAAAAAATTATTATAAAAAAAAAAATAAATAATTTGAGAGTTCGAACTTGCCTCACTTGGTGAAGAACTACTCATATACAATTCCAATTAAGGGGTCTACTCACTTTCTCTGTCGAAAAATAAGGCTATTTTCACGAATTTTTTCTGAGGTTGCTGATAAGGTTATTGTCATAAAACTTGTTGGGCTTAATAGATATACTCTTAGAATATATGAAAATATTTTTTTTCTTTCGTTTTTACAGTTCAAGTATACTATACAAAAAGTTCAGGTAAACATAACTCCTAAAAGTAGGTATGCGTGTTCTGTTGAGAAAATCTTCGAGATGAGCCATCCGAAATAAAAAAACCGAAAAGTTTTCGATTCAGTATGACTTTCCCTTCATTGCGAACCTCGGTTTTTGGTATAAATGCAAAAAATGGCAAAACGGCGGATATTTTTCCAAAAAAAAAGGGCCTTTTTTTCACTGTTTCTTGCAAAAAAAAAAAGGGGTAAAAATTGTAAATTTGGGCATAATTGAGGTTTGCAATATAGCTGTATATTAGGGTGTTTCATTTTGTAAGGAAAAAAATAAAATGTAAAATTTTCGCACACTTTGCTTACGCCCTGAGTCTCAGTGAAGTAAAAGATATACACACCAAATTTTAATAAGATTGGTTAATATTTAGAGGTTGCACAGTTTGATCAGTTTTGTAAAAGTAGGCAAAAAATACGATTTTTCAATTATAATTACGTTTATTGGGAAAACTAGAAATCACAAAATTAAAATAATATTAAAACTAGACACTCATAATAATAGGTAGTTTGATAGGCAAAACATGCGTCGCATAATTCAACTCTGAATGATGCAATCCCTTCTTTTGTTCGCTTGGGGACGACTTTTCTGTGATGCTCGACTACTCTCAATAAGAATTGTTTTTGTTGTTCATCCCCGACCGATTCGTTGAACTTTTTTATCAGAGCAATTCCTCTTTCTGCGGTATCGTTGACCACCTTAAGAGCGTTCACATGGCTTCTTAGAGAATCACTGCAGTATTCTGCCACGTCGTGGATCCCAAACAATTCAAAGAACGTCTTCGTTTTATTAGTAACGAAATGGCTCAAGTCTTTTCCTTCAAAAACTAGGCCTTTGCCCTCTAATCGTTTCATTTCCTTTTTCTTTGGAGGTTTGGTTTCTACATTTTTCTTCATATTTTCCTTTTCAGCCTGAGTAATACGTTCATCCAAAAAAGCCAATCCCACGTTTGTTTCTGACAGATACCAAAGGTGTCTCTTAGCAACTGTGAGAGCACTTTTTTTGACGTCTGCATCTGGGTAAGTGCTCAGAAGCTGTAGCATATCCAAATCATTCTTTGGAGCCCATCGACTTACAATTGCCTCGTGCCAAAAGCGAACATATATGAGGCTGACAAAATGTGCAACCCGTTTCATTCCTTTCAATTCTCGTTGTGGCATATTCAACTGTTTAGTGAAGAGAACAATTTTAAGTGCATATATTGCCTTGGCCATCCACCTTGCTTGATGCAGAGCCCCTGGGATCCTGAAACTGAAGTCGTTAGGAGACCAACCTCCTAGGTACAGGAGTGAGAGTTGTAATAATTCTTTGTAGTCTTCTCTCGGGTGACTTCCGTCTTTTGAGACATTTTGGATGTAGATAACCATTTTCACTCGTTGTTCTTCTAGAAAGTCTTGAACGGGATTTTCTTCATCCAGCATTGTCGTGAATGACTTCTTATCAAGTGAAGCCCACAGACTTTGGAACTTCCGAAAAATCTGGATAGTAGATATAATAGGGGGGTTCTGGACCAATCTGTTTTACCGGCCGAGCTGTGCGGGTAAGTTACCGACCGTGCGGGGTAAGTTACCGACAGTCCGATGGTAACGATCATCGATCTTTGTTACCGACAATCGGATGGCTGCAATTTGCCGTCGTGCGATGGCGCCACTACCGATTGTTACCGATAGTCCGATGGTAACGATCCGATCATTAGTTACCGATCGTCCGATGGTAACGATCGGATCATTAGTTACCGATAGTCCGATGGTAACGATCCGATCATCAGTTACCGATAGTCCGATGGTAACGATCCGATCATTAGTTAGCTATAGTCTGATGGCTGCAATTTTCCTGGAATTTTCAGTCTTGCGATGGTGCCACTAACGATTCGGATCATGGTCACGATTACCGATCTTTTTTTCTTACCGACAATCGATCCAAGATGGTTGAAATATCTAATTCTTAGCTTATATATACGAATTATACTAGCTGAAATGCTTAAAGTGTGACAGGGTGTTTATATATGCAATCAATGACGCGAATTATCTGATAATATATGCGTTTATTTGTTATGTCTCAAGTCTAACCTATTCTAAAATACAACAATTTCAATAATAATAATAATAATAATGGCCGTAACATTTATCCCTCATCTGTATTCATCATCATTCCCTATGAGAATGGGATCTGAAAATAGAAAAAGTGAGCTTAGATGTGTCATAATGATTCCTCAATGATAAATCATACACACTATTCTTCTTCAGACGCATTCTGTATATCTTGATCATATTCGCCCTCGCTACCGCTATCCAGTCTTTCGTCTATTCGATCCCGAAGAACCATAGAGACTGCATAATCTTCGGAATTCGGGTAATAATGTTCATCATGCGCCTTCTAAAACCACCAACAGCGAATATCGTGGTCTATCTGAAGCTTTGCCTGGACACCATTAATTGTTAACACGGCACCATCCACACAACGCCTGGTTACATATGGCTTCAGCTGTGGATCAACCAAGTCATCAAGATTAGGAGCATTACCCCATTCCACAGGAGTCGCCCAATCATATCGTGCGTGAATTCCTTGAACAAATACATAATCAACTTAGCAATTCTAAAATAACAATATTGTATCCAGACATCGGGCTCTACTTACGATTGCGCATGTTTGCGGAATTATGAGCTATCACATCGATATCTTTCCCCATCATCTCGTCTATTCGATACCGAAGAACATTGGCGATTGCATAATCTTCAGGATTAGGGTAAGCCTGATAATGATCCACCCTCCTAAACCACCAACAGCGAATATTGTTGTCTATTCGGAGGCCAGCCTGGATACCATTAATTGTTATTAAGGCACGATCCACACGTCGTCTGATTACATATGGTTCTAGTTGTGTATTAATCAATGCACCAAGATGAGAATAATTACCCCACTCCACAGGGGTTGCCCAATTGTATCGTGAGGAAACGTCTTGAATAGAACACAATATTAACTTAGCACTTGTAAAATAATATCATATGAAGACATCAGGCTCTACTTACAATAGTATATGCTTGCACGATTACCAGCCATCACGTTCAGGGATTTTCCTTTGATTCTATGAACTTGCACTATTCGCCGATCTTTTCAGACTGAAAATTGTCTTTTTCGTCTTAAACTAACCAGGCAGGGGTTAGGTTGCATCCTGTTTGCTGCATACCATCCCCAAAATAAAATCAAACTCAACCAACCAGAGAACAGCTCTCAAAGACACCACCTCGGCTCATAAAAACCGGCAAGTCCCAAAGGATCGAGCAATAAATATCATTCAGAAGTTTTTCACTATACTTTCGTCGCTCGAAAAACGCTAGAATTCTGCAAACACGAAGATTGCATGCAATAATCAAAAGATACCACCTAGGCCCATAAAAATCGACAAATCTCAAAGGATCAAGCAATAAATATCATTCAGAAGTTTTTCACACCCTCTTGCCGCTCAAAACGTTAGAAATTTGTGAAGACACAGATCGCAATAATCAAACGAGCACACCTCGGCCCATAAAAATCGTGCATAATCTTCAGGATCCTGGTAATACCGATAATTATCCACCTTCCTCAACAACCAACAGTGAATATTGTTGTCTATTTGAAGCCTTGCCTGGATACCATTCTTTGTTATCATGACAGCATTCACACGTTGCCTGGCTGTATATAGTTTTAGCTGTGTATCAACCAATCCACCAAGATGAGGATCATTATTCCATTCTACAGGGGTTTTTCAGTCATATTGTGCGTAAAATCCTCGAATATAACACATGATTAACTTGGTAATTGTCAAATAATATCATATAAAGATATCAGGCCCTATTTACGGTGGTGCATATTTGCGAAATTACGAGCCATCACGTTCAACGATTTTCCTATGATTCTATGAACTTTCACTATTCACCGATCTTCTTTCAAAAACTGGCAGTTGTCTTCTTTTCTCAAACTGATCAGGCGGGTGGGTTGCATCCTACTGGCTGTATACCACAAAAAAGAATCAACCCCAGCCAAACAGTTATCAAAATACTCCGCCACAGATAAAATCGGCAAGTCTCAATGGATAGAGCGATAAAACGTCATTTAGAAGTTTTTTCACGCTTTTCGCTGATCAGGACGGAAAATTGATCATAAAATCAGTCAACCCTTGACGAATAAAGCAATAAATGCTGTTCAGAGCATCCGAATTTTTCACCCATTCTTCGGTGATTCTAAACGCTTTAATTTTTTGCGGAACGCCATCTGCGTTTGATTTATAAACAGAATTTGGTTGTAAAGTTATTGCAACAATAGTGTTCAAATACATCATATTCTAATCAACGAGAATCGGGAAGGTTCTAGACAAGGACCCCATTCGACTAGACCTGCTGAACAAAGAGGTGGATGAAAAATGGTTGCAGGACTACTCTATCTCGAAAGATTATACAACAAATTTGAATTTTCAGGCAAAATTTAGACACACACACACACACACACACATATGTAATGCGATGGGTTGAGTTGAATAAAAAACAATGAAATTGTGATTACATTTGCAGGGTGATGCTAATTATATAATAGAGTCGTGTTCCCCACCACCGTTCCTCAGTCATTTGCCTGTTATCGAAATATCGGATTCGTCAGTGGACATCATCCCATGGTTGGTGATTAGCAGGGCCTGGAAGTTGGGACCAACAATCAGACGTCAACAGAGAGCTAAAATGACGCAATAAACACAAGCAAAAAGACGAACGCGAGCAAGTTACGCGCATAGATTCATGTCATAGCCTGTAGGTGAAATGTCGGAACCAAAGTGAGGTTGGCTGCAAAACACGTGGATTGAAGCTGAAAACCCTGAAGTTGTCAAAGAGATGATTATTTTTATTACTATTATTTTTTTTTATTTTCTTACTTGATTTTTATCTTATTTTTTGTCTTGATTTTTATTATCTTATTTCCTTACTTGAATTATAATTAGGGCCAGGAATTTAGTTTTCTTAAAAGAGAGAGACAAAAGATGGGAGGAGCTAAACCTTTTGATTGGTTGAATTTTGATAGATTTGTATTTGTTTATTTGAATCGAGTGAAGCGAGCAATGAAGCAAAAATAAGTTTTATCAATCCAAAACGAATATACTATTCACATAACTATATACCGCGAATATTCGGTGAGTCTGAACGACCCCCTTCCTGGGGCAAGAGCAACACAGGCGCGCACTGCGTGCGTGAGGCTCGACGAGCGGGGCTAGGCGGCCAGTGGCGCTTCTACCGACGCAGTGCGCGCCTGTGTTGGTTTTGCGTAGAGAGGGGGTCGTTCAGACTCACGGAATACTCGCGGTATATACAGTGAATATTCGTATCTGCGGGGTTGTTTGAGATTCTAAAATATGCACTTAATAATATTTTGAATGAATTTAAACTAAGGATATTATTTGAGAATATTTTAGGTGATATTACTTATATGGCCATATAATGTAGAGAAAAAGAATTCTACGATATAAAAAATAATTCTCTATAAGGCAGTACTACTACTAGGCAAAGTTACGCATAAGTCTCAAGTGATATTAAATTATTTCGTGGTATTTTTGACATCGTTTGAATCGTTTATAAATATAAGGCAACAGTGTTCTTGCTGGTCATCTTGCTGACCGTCTTGCTGGTCATCTTGCTGGTCATCTTTCTAACCATCTTGCTGATGGTCTTGCTGATGGTCTTGCTGGTCATCTTGCTGATGGTCTTGCTGGTCATCTTGCTGGTCATCTTTCTAACCAATAGTTAGCAAGATGACCAGCCAGACGGTCAGCAAGACCATCAGCAAGATGACCAGCAAGACGGTCAGCAAGATGACCAGCAAGACCATCAGCAAGATGACCAGCAAGACGGTCAGCAAGATGACCAGCAAGACCATCAGCAAGATGACCAGCAAGACGGTCAGCAAGATCATCAGCAAGATGACCAGCAAGACGGTCAGCAAGATGACCAGCAAGACCATCAGCAAGATGACCAGCAAGATGGTCATCAAGATGATCAGCAAGATAACCAGCAAGACGATGAGCAAGACAACTTCAGGGTTTACAGCTTCAATCCACGTGTTTTGCAGCCAACCTCACTTTGGTTCCGACATTTCACCTACAGGCTATGACATGAATCTATGCGCGTAACTTGCTCGCGTTCGTCTTTTTGCTTGTGTTTATTGCGTCATTTTAGCTCTCTGTTGACGTCTGATTGTTGGTCCCAACTTCCAGGCCCTGGTGATTAGCTCTAGCTGTTGCAAAAAAAAAAAAAATAAATAAAAATAAAAATAAAAAAAGCTCGGTTGAGCCACTTCTCATCCATATCCTCCTTCAAAACGAATCTTCTTGAATCCATTCAGGTGTACAGCCCACGACAAACAGATTCAAACATGTCCATTGAATGATCAAATATATTGGATATAATATTAGAATCAAATGAAATTCTGTTGGACAAAAGTATAAAGGCCGAGGTCCACCAGCCGGCAGCGAACGGCGGTGACCGGCCGAAAACAGTGATTCACATTCAAAACACGGACCAAATCTAACTTTAACGCCAGATTTGGTCGATGTATGGGATGTGAACCACTGTTTTGCCGTTTGCCACCGCTCGCTGCCGGCTAATGGGTTTCAGCCTTAACTGGAAGCATTGCCGGGAAATAGAAATCTATAATACAAGTACTTACTATGATATTCCCATAGGTGTTACGTTATGAATAAATGTTATGTAAAGGATGCGAATCACTAGTTAGATCCGTTGACATTCTGATCCCGAATTGGTAGAGTTCTATGTTTGTTACCGAGTCTTGAATAGATAGTTCTTCGAGGTGTTGTCTAACTCTTATCTATCGATGTAAATGCGTTTTATCAGTCGCCACTATGCGGAGGTGAGATAAATGATCGATGATTTTACTTTCAATTAACAATATTCATTTAACAATCCGTCGGAAATTTTGGTTGTTAATCTCGCGCATAAATGCCAATTAACTTTAGTTTGCAATTTTGATAGTTATACAGGGTGTATCACCTCATGTGTTCAGAATTGGAGGGACTCAGTCGACGCGAAGCCACGTCTCTATAGCCTATCAACAAACAAGAGATTTTCGTAGAGCGAAATTCTCACGAGAATAGAAGATACAATTTCTTGGTTTTGGAAAAAAAAAATGTCAACAACGACTATTAATATTTGTATTGATAGAGAGGGCAGACAATTCGAGGCGTATGTGTCAGCGTCAGAGTGAATAAGTACTTATAACAAGCACATTAAATCGTTGTTGACATTTTTTCCTACACCAAGAAATTGTATCATCTATTCTTGTGAGAAGGGATACCATGCTCCTAATAACAACATGCCGACTTACCTCTCTGTCCCGAATATTTCACACCACCGAGTAGTAAAATTAGAAAACTTGCGACAATGCTTCTACCTAAGGAAAAATATGCTCTACACTATCGTAATTTGAAACAGTGCATCAAATTTGGTTTAAAGCTGACGAAAGTGCACAGAATTCTAAGGTTCGCACAATCACCATGGTTAAAATCATGCATAGATCTCAATACAAATATGCGAAAGCAATCGAAAATGAATTTGAGAAGAATTTCTACAAGCTTATGAATAACGCCGTATTTGGCAAGACCATGAAAAATGTGCGTAACCATAAGAACGTGAAACTAATCACGAAGTGGGAGGGTAGGGGCGGTGCACGTGCTCCCATTGCAAGGCCAACATTTCATAGTTGTACCATATTTTCTGAAGATATGGTGATTATTCAGCTAAGTCGCACCACTGTATATTTCAATAAGCCCATCTACATTGGTGCTGCTATTCTCGATCTTTCGAAAATACTTCTATACAACTTCCACTATGATTATGTAAAAAAGAATTTTTCAAGTACCGAATCAAAATTCATGTATACCGATACAGATAGCCTGATATATCAATTTACTGTTCCAAATATCTATGAAATCATCAAGCGTGATGTTGCGACAATGTTCGATACATCAGACTATCCGACGGATAATACCTACGGCATTCCCCTGTTGAATAAAAAACGCCTTGGTCTGATGAAGGATGAGAATAATGGAAAAATTATGACCGAATTTATCGGCTTGCGAGCAAAACTCGATACATTCAGAACTCGTCGCGATACCGACAAGAAACGTGCAAAGGGTGTAAAAGGCTCAACATTAAAATCTATCACGTTTGATGATTACAAACGATGCCTTTTCGACTATCAAAATTTGGCTGAGCAACAGTGTGTGATAAGAAGTAGTCGACATACAGTTAGCACTATTCTACAGAATAAGTTAGCTCTAAGCTCGTGTGACGATAAGCGAAAGTTGATACCCGGTAGAACTGATACTTTACCCTGGGGTTACCAAGATCCTGCAAACTTGTAAATTTCTCACATTTTCTCACATTTTCTCACATTTTCTCACATTTTCTCACATTTTCTCACAATTTCTCACATTTTCTCACATTTTCTCAAAAAATTTCCCATCTACTTTACACGTAAATGTGAGAAAATGTGAGAAAATGTGAGAAAATGTGAGAAACTGTGAGAAAGTGTGTGTGTGTGTGTGTGTGAAAACATTTTTCCACAATGATCATGTAAGCTGGCATTAAGATTGAGGGGAATGAAGAAACAAAATTTAAATATGTTGATAATAAGTTTATTCATGACAATTATATTACACATCCGATTTATTTATCCAACTATTATGTGAACCGTCGAATCCCAACCATTTTACATAGAGTTGAACATCACGCCTCCGCAAGACCATTTCTATACAAGATAGCCATCGGGATATTGCACCCTGCTGAGCTCCTCCTTATAAAACCCGCCTTCGATGGGTTGATTCAGGTAGTCGGTGAGTTTGTCAGTTGGAGGGTTGGTATTTTTCACCTCATGAATCGTAAATATTTCTGTTGTCCAATTCGGCGTATAACCCTTTTCGAACACATTTTTATATTTTGCTAATTCGAACTTTATCGCCGACGCACAGGTTGCTTTCACATCATTTAATATTTATAGAGGTAAAGATTCAAACCTATGTTTACTAGAAAAAGTTCAAGCTTATGGTAACTAAGATTTATTTTAAAGTATTGCGTATAAAAATTACAGCCAATTATGTTGATAATAAAGGCCTATTCTAGAGAAAGGTTAAGAATCGTTGTTTCTTATAACAAACTAGACGTCGTTTCAAAGTCTTGCATATGATCACAGAAATGCAATACATGCTAAATGCTCAGCGTGGGTATACACTATATGCTGAATCCATGCATCCTTTAATTTCCTCGGATATGTCAAGAGCGAATAGAGCTTTTAGTTGAAGCAAAACAATTTTAAACATATTCGTATCAATATTCGGTTTCAAACTCGACTCTATCCCTTCCAGCCGCTCGTCAATATCTTTCAAGACAAGCTTTGTGAAACAATGAAGAGGAGTATCCGTAAAGCCAAACGCATTTGCCAATGTAGAGAGTTCCCTTACCATTTCGTCTTTTAGTTTGTTCACAGCAACCATATGTTCTGATAGACGACATAAATGATTACAGACGCACGGAATCATGGCGTTTAGTCCATCGATCGATGATTTCTGCAGCACGATGGACGGCGAGTACAGCTTCCGTTTCTTAAGACTGGGGGAGTTGCAAGTAGATGCCTCATCTTCTGTGTCTCGATCTTCTTCCCTTTTCCACTGCCCAGCTGGTTCTGTTAGCTTGATGGCTCTCGAACCGTGAGCCAAGATGAACGAAACGGTATAACCCTTCACATCTACGGGTGTAGTATCGATAGAAACGGCTGGAGTATAGGCTGTGGTCGTTGGTTTAGCGAAGTATGTGTTGATTTTGCTCTCGATTGTCAAAAAGTTCCACCAAATGTCAGTTCTCATCGCGATAATATTTCCACCTTGGTCACAGAACTGCACAATAGGTTCGAAACGTTTTCCGACTAAAGAATATCCAACCGAGACTGTCGTGGAAAACGAAGGGTTTATTCCATATGTGGTTGATAGTAACATCCGCCTGGTTGGTCGCAGAGGGTCAATTATGAGTGGTTTATCAACCGAATGAGGTTTTTGCAATGCACGCACAGTTTGAGGGTTAAACATGATGAAATTTTGATTCAGACACTGAAGAGTATTGATGCAGAGTAACTGATGTTCACTATTGCAAGCACGGTCTATCTACAAGTACTGGTGTAGTTGCTTATAGACCCCTTTATATTTCGAGAAAAACCCCCACTACCTGCTGAAGTTTTACTATTCGCCAGAGGATAAGGAGAAGCGACCATTTTCAAGTTCACGCTTCGGCTACCCTTGCGAACGTGCGAGCGTACATTCTTTTGTCTTGAATGCAAAGGTGTGATTGGGGGTTGAAGGCGAAGTGCATGCAGGTGCGTAAGGGACGGTCGGGTAAAAAGCAATATGAAGGTGACGTCAATCAGGTCGATGTATAGTGACAGTGTTTCAGGTAGGCAAAAAATGGTCAAGGGTTGGCGGGTGGTGGTAACATCAACGATTGGTACATTTACACTGAGTGGGGATGAGCAGGGTACCAAGCATAACATATATAGACTCGCCAAAAGCGTGTCATTTTATCAGTTTGAAAAACTATTCAGTAGGGAAGACTCTGCTGGTTGTGATCTTCCCATTTCGAGTGGTTAAACAATTACTGTTGCGTTTGTTTTTTCATTCGTGAAAGGCATTGTTACCAAGCGAACAAGTTTGAGCTTCGAGAAAATTCTGGACAAGTCCTTATTTTTCTTTTGTTTGAATTTATTTTGAAGGATATTTTTTGCGATGAATCGTGTTGAGGATAAACGTATTATATCAACCGTGAAGGGTTTAATCCTGATGGTGATACGGTACCTCGATAATACAAGGCCGGAAGTTATTACGACGCGTATGCGTGATTGTTACCATCGAGTCAAGGGAATGCATACTGAGCAGGAAGTGACGACAGTTCTACGTAATATTATCGGTATACTTGACATGCCGATAGTCATGCAAATCATGACATTGTCGGACTTAGTGGACAACCCTTTTTGGATGATACAAATGCTGGAAATCGCGGAAGCTGCCCTTATACCATCAGATCTTCGAATAGTGACAGATGTCATCAAGCGGCTAGGACGGAAGATGAGGATGGCACCACGTGAGGATGCCGCGGCTATAGCATGAGAAGAAGCTATTGCTATGGAAACTGTCGAGGCTTATGAATTGGCGGCGGAAAGTGTGATGGCATTTACACAGGATCATCCAGCACTACACCCGCGGAATTCCGATTCCGGCTAACTCGTTGACCAACAATCAAAATAAATAAACTAAAAGTAGGTGCAAATGCACGAGCATGAAGTCGGTAATAGCGAGCGAACTTCATAGACCCGCCTGACATAATTATCCACATCGTTATGTCGATATACGCGGTCTGGATGAAACCTGGCAAGCCGGACTTGTCAATATGTCCGCATACTCATCCGTCAACAAGGGCTCAAAATTTTTGCTCACAGTGATTGATATATTTTTCAAATTTGCGTGGGCCGTGCCGATCAAGAGTAAAAATGCCAAAGATGTAACAGCTGCAATGAAATCTGCAATCGTACACTGAAAAATAAAATGTGAAAACAGTTCACACTTCAAGGTTCTTGTAAGTGGACTAGTATTCTACCAGATTTGATTGCATCGTATAACAACACCAAACATCGCACGATTGGAATGAAGCCGAAAGATATAACTACGACTAATGAGAAACAACTGTATCGAGGAGTGTATAAACCGCGTGAAATAAAAATGAGCAAACGAAAACGTAAATTTAAGGTCGGCGATAAAGTTCGAATTAGCAAATATAAAAATGTGTTCGAAGAGGGTTATACGCCGAATTGGACAAGAGAAATATTTACGATTCATGAGGTGAAAAATACCAACCCTCTAACTGACAAACTCACCGACTACCTGAATCAACCCATCGAAGGCGGGTTTTATAAGGAGGAGCTCAGCAGGGTGCAATATCCCGATGGCTATCTTGTATAGAAATGGTCTTGCGGAGGCGTGATGTTCAACTCTATGTAAAATGGTTGGGATTCGACGGTTCACATAATAGTTGGATAAATAAATCGGATGTGTAATATAATTGTCATGAATAAACTTATTATCAACATATTTAAATTTTGTTTCTTCATTCCCCTCAATCTTAATGCCAGCTTACATGATCATTGTGGAAAAATGTTTTCACACACACACACACACACACTTTCTCACAGTTTCTCACATTTTCTCACATTTTCTCACATTTTCTCACATTTACGTGTAAAGTAGATGGGAAATTTTTTGAGAAAATGTGAGAAAATGTGAGAAATTGTGAGAAAATGTGAGAAAATGTGAGAAAATGTGAGAAATTTACAAGTTTGCAGGATCTTGGTAACCCCAGGGTAAAGTATCAGTTCTACCGGGTATCAACTTTCGCTTATCGTCACACGAGCTTAGAGCTAACTTATTCTGTAGAATAGTGCTAACTGTATGTCGACTACTTCTTATCACACACTGTTGCTCAGCCAAATTTTGATAGTCGAAAAGGCATCGTTTGTAATCATCAAACGTGATAGATTTTAATGTTGAGCCTTTTACACCCTTTGCACGTTTCTTGTCGGTATCGCGACGAGTTCTGAATGTATCGAGTTTTGCTCGCAAGCCGATAAATTCGGTCATAATTTTTCCATTATTCTCATCCTTCATCAGACCAAGGCGTTTTTTATTCAACAGGGGAATGCCGTAGGTATTATCCGTCGGATAGTCTGATGTATCGAACATTGTCGCAACATCACGCTTGATGATTTCATAGATATTTGGAACAGTAAATTGATATATCAGGCTATCTGTATCGGTATACATGAATTTTGATTCGGTACTTGAAAAATTCTTTTTTACATAATCATAGTGGAAGTTGTATAGAAGTATTTTCGAAAGATCGAGAATAGCAGCACCAATGTAGATGGGCTTATTGAAATATACAGTGGTGCGACTTAGCTGAATAATCACCATATCTTCAGAAAATATGGTACAACTATGAAATGTTGGCCTTGCAATGGGAGCACGTGCACCGCCCCTACCCTCCCACTTCGTGATTAGTTTCACGTTCTTATGGTTACGCACATTTTTCATGGTCTTGCCAAATACGGCGTTATTCATAAGCTTGTAGAAATTCTTCTCAAATTCATTTTCGATTGCTTTCGCATATTTGTATTGAGATCTATGCATGATTTTAACCATGGTGATTGTGCGAACCTTAGAATTCTGTGCACTTTCGTCAGCTTTAAACCAAATTTGATGCACTGTTTCAAATTACGATAGTGTAGAGCATATTTTTCCTTAGGTAGAAGCATTGTCGCAAGTTTTCTAATTTTACTACTCGGTGGTGTGAAATATTCGGGACAGAGAGGTAAGTCGGCATGTTGTTATTAGGAGCATGGTATCCCTTCTCACAAGAATAGATGATACAATTTCTTGGTGTAGGAAAAAATGTCAACAACGATTTAATGTGCTTGTTATAAGTACTTATTCACTCTGACGCTGACACATACGCCTCGAATTGTCTGCCCTCTCTATCAATACAAATATTAATAGTCGTTGTTGACATTTTTTTTTTCCAAAACCAAGAAATTGTATCTTCTATTCTCGTGAGAATTTCGCTCTACGAAAATCTCTTGTTTGTTGATAGGCTATAGAGACGTGGCTTCGCGTCGACTGAGTCCCTCCAATTCTGAACACATGAGGTGATACACCCTGTATAACTATCAAAATTGCAAACTAAAGTTAATTGGCATTTATGCGCGAGATTAACAACCAAAATTTCCGACGGATTGTTAAATGAATATTGTTAATTGAAAGTAAAATCATCGATCATTTATCTCACCTCCGCATAGTGGCGACTGATAAAACGCATTTACATCGATAGATAAGAGTTAGACAACACCTCGAAGAACTATCTATTCAAGACTCGGTAACAAACATAGAACTCTACCAATTCGGGATCAGAATGTCAACGGATCTAACTAGTGATTCGCATCCTTTACATAACATTTATTCATAACGTAACACCTATGGGAATATCATAGTAAGTACTTGTATTATAGATTTCTATTTCCCGGCAATGCTTCCAGTTAAGGCTGAAACCCATTAGCCGGCAGCGAGCGGTGGCAAACGGCAAAACAGTGGTTCACATCCCATACATCGACCAAATCTGGCGTTAAAGTTAGATTTGGTCCGTGTTTTGAATGTGAATCACTGTTTTCGGCCGGTCACCGCCGTTCGCTGCCGGCTGGTGGACCTCGGCCTTTATACTTTTGTCCAACAGAATTTCATTTGATTCTAATATTATATCCAATATATTTGATCATTCAATGGACATGTTTGAATCTGTTTGTCGTGGGCTGTACACCTGAATGGATTCAAGAAGATTCGTTTTGAAGGAGGATATGGATGAGAAGTGGCTCAACCGAGCTTTTTTTATTTTTATTTTTATTTATTTTTTTTTTTTTTGCAACAGCTAGAGCTAATCACCAACCATGGGATGATGTCCACTGACGAATCCGATATTTCGATAACAGGCAAATGACTGAGGAACGGTGGTGGGGAACACGACTCTATTATATAATTAGCATCACCCTGCAAATGTAATCACAATTTCATTGTTTTTTATTCAACTCAACCCATCGCATTACATATGTGTGTGTGTGTGTGTGTGTGTCTAAATTTTGCCTGAAAATTCAAATTTGTTGTATAATCTTTCGAGATAGAGTAGTCCTGCAACCATTTTTCATCCACCTCTTTGTTCAGCAGGTCTAGTCGAATGGGGTCCTTGTCTAGAACCTTCCCGATTCTCGTTGATTAGAATATGATGTATTTGAACACTATTGTTGCAATAACTTTACAACCAAATTCTGTTTATAAATCAAACGCAGATGGCGTTCCGCAAAAAATTAAAGCGTTTAGAATCACCGAAGAATGGGTGAAAAATTCGGATGCTCTGAACAGCATTTATTGCTTTATTCGTCAAGGGTTGACTGATTTTATGATCAATTTTCCGTCCTGATCAGCGAAAAGCGTGAAAAAACTTCTAAATGACGTTTTATCGCTCTATCCATTGAGACTTGCCGATTTTATCTGTGGCGGAGTATTTTGATAACTGTTTGGCTGGGGTTGATTCTTTTTTGTGGTATACAGCCAGTAGGATGCAACCCACCCGCCTGATCAGTTTGAGAAAAGAAGACAACTGCCAGTTTTTGAAAGAAGATCGGTGAATAGTGAAAGTTCATAGAATCATAGGAAAATCGTTGAACGTGATGGCTCGTAATTTCGCAAATATGCACCACCGTAAATAGGGCCTGATATCTTTATATGATATTATTTGACAATTACCAAGTTAATCATGTGTTATATTCGAGGATTTTACGCACAATATGACTGAAAAACCCCTGTAGAATGGAATAATGATCCTCATCTTGGTGGATTGGTTGATACACAGCTAAAACTATATACAGCCAGGCAACGTGTGAATGCTGTCATGATAACAAAGAATGGTATCCAGGCAAGGCTTCAAATAGACAACAATATTCACTGTTGGTTGTTGAGGAAGGTGGATAATTATCGGTATTACCAGGATCCTGAAGATTATGCACGATTTTTATGGGCCGAGGTGTGCTCGTTTGATTATTGCGATCTGTGTCTTCACAAATTTCTAACGTTTTGAGCGGCAAGAGGGTGTGAAAAACTTCTGAATGATATTTATTGCTTGATCCTTTGAGATTTGTCGATTTTTATGGGCCTAGGTGGTATCTTTTGATTATTGCATGCAATCTTCGTGTTTGCAGAATTCTAGCGTTTTTCGAGCGACGAAAGTATAGTGAAAAACTTCTGAATGATATTTATTGCTCGATCCTTTGGGACTTGCCGGTTTTTATGAGCCGAGGTGGTGTCTTTGAGAGCTGTTCTCTGGTTGGTTGAGTTTGATTTTATTTTGGGGATGGTATGCAGCAAACAGGATGCAACCTAACCCCTGCCTGGTTAGTTTAAGACGAAAAAGACAATTTTCAGTCTGAAAAGATCGGCGAATAGTGCAAGTTCATAGAATCAAAGGAAAATCCCTGAACGTGATGGCTGGTAATCGTGCAAGCATATACTATTGTAAGTAGAGCCTGATGTCTTCATATGATATTATTTTACAAGTGCTAAGTTAATATTGTGTTCTATTCAAGACGTTTCCTCACGATACAATTGGGCAACCCCTGTGGAGTGGGGTAATTATTCTCATCTTGGTGCATTGATTAATACACAACTAGAACCATATGTAATCAGACGACGTGTGGATCGTGCCTTAATAACAATTAATGGTATCCAGGCTGGCCTCCGAATAGACAACAATATTCGCTGTTGGTGGTTTAGGAGGGTGGATCATTATCAGGCTTACCCTAATCCTGAAGATTATGCAATCGCCAATGTTCTTCGGTATCGAATAGACGAGATGATGGGGAAAGATATCGATGTGATAGCTCATAATTCCGCAAACATGCGCAATCGTAAGTAGAGCCCGATGTCTGGATACAATATTGTTATTTTAGAATTGCTAAGTTGATTATGTATTTGTTCAAGGAATTCACGCACGATATGATTGGGCGACTCCTGTGGAATGGGGTAATGCTCCTAATCTTGATGACTTGGTTGATCCACAGCTGAAGCCATATGTAACCAGGCGTTGTGTGGATGGTGCCGTGTTAACAATTAATGGTGTCCAGGCAAAGCTTCAGATAGACCACGATATTCGCTGTTGGTGGTTTTAGAAGGCGCATGATGAACATTATTACCCGAATTCCGAAGATTATGCAGTCTCTATGGTTCTTCGGGATCGAATAGACGAAAGACTGGATAGCGGTAGCGAGGGCGAATATGATCAAGATATACAGAATGCGTCTGAAGAAGAATAGTGTGTATGATTTATCATTGAGGAATCATTATGACACATCTAAGCTCACTTTTTCTATTTTCAGATCCCATTCTCATAGGGAATGATGATGAATACAGATGAGGGATAAATGTTACGGCCATTATTATTATTATTATTATTGAAATTGTTGTATTTTAGAATAGGTTAGACTTGAGACATAACAAATAAACGCATATATTATCAGATAATTCGCGTCATTGATTGCATATATAAACACCCTGTCACACTTTAAGCATTTCAGCTAGTATAATTCGTATATATAAGCTAAGAATTAGATATTTCAACCATCTTGGATCGATTGTCGGTAAGAAAAAAAGATCGGTAATCGTGACCATGATCCGAATCGTTAGTGGCGCCATCGCAAGACTGAAAATTCCAGGAAAATTGCAGCCATCAGACTATAGCTAACTAATGATCGGATCGTTACCATCGGACTATCGGTAACTGATGATCGGATCGTTACCATCGGACTATCGGTAACTAATGATCCGATCGTTACCATCGGACGATCGGTAACTAATGATCGGATCGTTACCATCGGACTATCGGTAACAATCGGTAGTGGCGCCATCGCACGACGGCAAATTGCAGCCATCCGATTGTCGGTAACAAAGATCGATGATCGTTACCATCGGACTGTCGCTAACTTACCACGCACGGTCGGTAACTTACCCGCACAGCTCGGCCGGTAAAACAGATTGGTCCAGAACCCCCCTATTATATCTACTCTGGATGTCAGGACCACTTGATGGTATGCGACAACACTCCTCAAACACTCCTTTCAATATTAGTTCATGCGTGTGATGACGGCAAGCCAACCACAACAATGTTCGTCCGAATTCCCTTTCAATTCTGGTACATGCCCCTTGGATCAGTCCTGTATTAGATGATGTAGTATCAAAAGACATACCAATGATATTGTCACGTAGCCCAAATCGATCCACTTCCCGAATAACTACTCCAGCCATCTGCTCTCCAGTGCCTTTTGGGGTAACAGGTACGCCAAGCAAATGCTCAAAATCTTTGCCAGTCACTAAAACTGCAACTCTGTCTTCCGAAGTTTTCACACTTCCATGGGCAACTGAGGGCAAAAGTTTACTATCCCAATGCAAGACCAAATGAGGAGGATTTTTAAAGAGTGACTCTTCGATTTTCTTTGCCATTTCACTTCTATTGATCGCCCGAGCTCGATGAACGGTTGCTGGAGATACGGAAATGTTTGAAACATCGTGGCCAAGGCTCTTTGCAGTTGCTATAAATGAAGTACTTGCTTGTCGAATAGAGAGCTGTTCTCGATCCCAAGTAGACGTGAGAGTCTGGTCAAGAGGTTTTAATTTAGGTCTTGAACGTAATTTTTTCGTTACTGGAGGCGAAAACTCGGCCTCTTCATCACCAGGTGCTGCTGATGATGATGAAGATGAGTCTTCCAGTATAACTTTCTTGTTGATATCAGCGATAGCTTTGTAATGTTTATTCTTATATGAATCAATTTTGTCTAATTTTGTACACTTGGTTTTTATTTTTGAGGCGAAAACCTTGTCTACTCCACTCATTGACGAACTCATACGATCCTCTGTTTGTGACCTAAGAAATTCTTTATCTTCTTGTGATACGCTAGTCATGTCCATCACATTTTGCCGGGAAATGTCAAATAACTCGACGAGATCACCTTTCCAAATCTGCCGTTTCATATTTGCTTTATCCGTGTTTCTCGATTTCTCTTTACCCAGATTTTGGTATTCTTTGTACAGCTTCTGTATACCAGCGCGGATATTCTCTTCAGTCTTAACACAAATATTTGCTTTCCTCCACACTTCCTGTAGTTTAGTACTGGTAGTTTTAGCAGCATCCGAAAGTGTTTCTTTCATTTCCTTGTGATGGTAAATGAACACTAAAAGTACTTGTTCCTTTGAAGGAAGCCGAGCTCCTAAAAACTCACCACCAGGCACTTTTTCTAGCAGCCAAATTCCTCTTTTGGTACTCATTTGAAAGTTTAATTACCTGCAAAATATGAAATAAATACACATTAGTACAAAGCACTTCCGTATTAGAAATTTCACTCGTTTGAGATAAAACTGATAAAACTGTGCAACCTCTAAATATTAACCAATCTTATTAAAATTTGGTGTGTATATCTTTTACTTCACTGAGACTCGGGGCGAAGGCAAAGTCATATGAAAATCACATTTTTGGAAAAATGAAACACCCTACTGTATATGTACAGAATATACCATTCAAATTTCATAAGGATCGGTTGAGTAGTTTCGGAAATTTTATCAACAAACCTTGTAAAAACGTAGTTCCGAGAAAAACGCGTTTAAAATTTTGGCTTATTTATTATTTATTTATTTATTTATTCACGGGTTACCCCCTATACATAGAAAAATACATTAATGCCAGGTGATGCATAGGCACACACATGTAATTATAAACGAGCAAAATAGATATATAAAGACTTAAAGATACAATATAGATAAGTAGAGACAGAAAGCATATAGCAAAATTAGAAACATTAAATAGAATAGCGGAGAAAATAAAGCTAAAGCGCAAAATAGCATAACAAATAAACAGGCAGCAAATGAAAAGAATTAAACCTAAAACTAGAAGAACCATAAGAGGACTAGGTGTAGTTGAATAATCTGCCCCTACAGGCCGTTTTAAATCTAGAAATAGAGCATCCGTGAAGGTCCATCCATTGCGTGTTGCAATTCCAAAGCTGGCCCAGCCTTCCAGATACCGATCTGTATCGCAGCTCACCAGGGCCAACTGGTATCCAGAAATGTTGGTAATTATCCCTAAGTACTCGTCCCGGGACATGAATAGAGAAACTAGCAAGAATTTCGGGGCAGTCAATCATGTTATTAAAAACCTTGAAGAGGAAAATGGCGTCCGTATAGTTCCTATACGAGCTAAGCGAGCACACCTCGGCCACTGCGGCAATATCACTATAATCATGATTTAAAAAAGACATGGGTCTCCCCATCTTAAAAGCTAGCTGTCTCAGGAACTTGTGTTGAACGCCGTCGAGTAACCTAGAATGAGAGTCAAAGTACGGAGCCCAGATAATGGACGCATAGCTCAGTAACGGTCGGACCAACGAAAAGTAAAGCAGCCTAAAGGAGCTGGGCTGCCTGAAGTCCGACGTGACCCTAGAGATAAAATACAATTTTTTGAGCGCCTTATTCTTAATACCCGTGCAGAAATTGAAAAATGGCGCTCGTCAGATCCAGCCCAGTTTTGCTGGTTTCTGGCCAGTTAATGGACAACTGCCGAGTTCCGGACTAGGCATGTAACGCAAAGTTGTCCAGTACCTGACCTGGCAAACTGACGAGTTTCTGGCCAGTAAACTCGCTAGTTTCTGGCCAGAAACTCGCTTGTTTCTGGCTCGTAAGCTCGTTAGTTTCTAGACGCGAAACCCTGTTCCTAGTGTGGAAAAAAACCCAAAAAAACACACGTATGTGTGAATATTCAATTTCACATTATATAACTCTCCACGTATATCAACAAGCATTGCCAGTTCGCTAAGAAAAACGCCATCCGATTTTTTGACCTAACCGGGATTTGAACCCAAGTCCGCTCGCATTCGCTGTATTACTAGTCGCACGCTCTACCTACTACGCCAAACTACCCCATGATAATTGGTCTCATATTTTCCTATTTGTTGAAACTTATGATCAAGCTGTCAAACTAAGAGCTAATAGACATTTCAATCTCACCAATCAGTATCATGATTGACCAGTTTCAAGGCGACATCATTATTTTATGATACGGGGTCCATAATATTATACGGCGTGTTAACTGGCACTCTGGCAAGTAAATTTAAAAGCAACCTGGCCAGTACCAAGTCCGGCTTTGCCGAGTTCACTCTGGCTAGTAAATCCAAGAGAATGCTGACCAGCACCAAGTCCGGCTTTACCCACTTTACCGAGTTCGCTGTGGCGAGTAAATTCAAGAGAATGCTGGCCAGCACCAAGTCCGGCTTTGCCGAGTTCACTCTGGCCAGTAAATCCAAGAGAATGCTGGCCAGCACCACGTCCGGCTTTACCCACTTTACCGAGTTCGCTGTGGCGAGTAAATTCAAGAGAATGCTGGCCAGCACCAAGTCTGGCTTTGCCGAGTTCACTCTGGCCAGTAAATCCAAGAAAATGCTGGCCAGCACCAAGTCCGGCTTGGCCGAGTTCGCTCTGGCCAGTAGTATCTGGCCAGTACCAGGTCCGGCTTTGCCCAGCTCGCTCTGGTCAGAAAACCCACGACTGGCGCTGGCCAGAAGTCTGGCAAACTGGTCAAATTTCTGCACGGGTAGCTAGAATGTGTGGTTGAAAAGACAGCCGCTCATCAAAGAGTACTCCGAGGTCCAGAGGGCCAGTATTATAATCAAGAGGTACAGAGCCCAACTGGTACGATGAATCCACTTTCACTGATCTAGAGAAAGAGATATAACTGCATTTCTTGGCATTGAACGAGAGGCCATTCCCTAAGCACCAATTACATACACTGTCAATGTCCGATTGTAGCAGAGCTACGTCGCCCGGAGAATGAATTTCCTTATAAATTTTGAGGTCATCGGCGAAGAGCAGAAAATCGGAGCTAACAATGTCATTCCCCATATCATTAATGAACAAGATAAAAAGCAGCGGCCCAATATGTGATCCCTGAGGTACCCCTGACGTAGCTGCAATCTCGCGAGACGTAAAATTCCTTATCCTAACCATCTGGGTTCTACCCTTCACATAGGACCCAATCCAATCAAGCAGGGCACCACAAATTCCATAGGCGTAGAGCTTCTCGAGAAGCAGTTTATGGTTAACCTTATCAAAAGCTTTGATCATGTCCGTGTAAACAGCGTCAGTTTGGCTTTTCCTCGAAAAACTCTTGACGATCCCCTCAGTATAAACCGCAAGATTTGTTACCGTCGATTTATTGGACATGAACCCATGCTGCTGGGGAATAATAAGCGGTCTGAGCACTGCAGAAAGCTTACGTTCAACGGCTGAATCCAGGAGTTTACCTAACACACTTAGTTTAGAAATTGGTCTGTAATTACTAACATCTCTTCTGTCCCCAGCCTTGAATAGCGGACTTAAAAAGCTAACTTTCCATACCGACGGTAAGATCCCGCAACGAAGGGAATGATTGAAAATTATTAAAATTGGAAGAGCCAAAAGATCACTGCAGTTAGCCAAAAATAAAGAGGGAAGACCATCAGGTCCACAACTTGAGTTAGGTTTCAGAGCCTTTAAACACTGCTTTACGTCACTCAATTCCAGCTTTAACTCCGACATGCAAAGTGTTGAGTTGACCTCAAGAACTGGAGACGGAAGAATAACACTATCATTATCGTAGACATTGGCAAAGTGGGCTGCAAACAGATTAGCAATACCAGCGCCTCCTTCCATTTCGCTGTCCCCCAGGAACGTAGAGTTAGGAATGTCATTGACCCCATTCTTTGTGTTGACAAAGCACCAGAACCGCCTAATGTCTGACTCCCATAGAACTTATATTACTGGAAGGGGAATAGGAGCTGTCGCACTGACGCCAACATGTTGAGACAGAGATATATCTCTCTCTCTATTCCTAACGTCCAGTCCCCTCTCCGCGCACCACCCTAGTCGTAGCGATTCCTAACCTAATTGTTTGTTGCTTTTATGATTTTCGGGTGTTGTATACATATTTATGATTATTGAAATAAGAATTTCTAATCTACATAAAACGGATCTTATTAGACATAAGTACACAAAACTTATACACTTTAAACATCAATAAAGACAGGCTTCATATGTAAAAGTCCATTAGTAGTTCTAGCGTTTCCTCATCCTTCATTCCTCTCCACCATCCTGTTCGGAAAATAAAAAACAACCATACATTTTTTCTTTCATATTATGAGGTATGAGATGGTATGAGATAGAATGACATATACGAATTTCGTCCTACCTGATAGTTCACGGTATACTTATAGCGTTTTTGACTGGTCACACTCGTGTACACTAAGTGCGCACTAGAGTTGTGCACCATGTTTTGCTGAGTCCTTGGCACTCTACACTGCTCAACACCCTTTTCATGCACTGTGTTTTGCTGGCAACGTTGGTGCAAGAATCTTGTCCCGAGTGCAGAAAATTTTGGGAGCTCGTGTCGGTGTGGTGTATGCCGCGACAAATTCAAAGAAACCATGGCGGCGCAGAGAGCGAAAATCACTGATATATACATACGAAAATAATGTTGGTTGCTGAGTTTTTGTCATCAACGCAGAGTAGTGATGACGAAGAAATGATAATTGCTTTGATATTATATCACTTATTTCTTGTTCGTACAATTAATCGAAAATTCCTAAAAAAAAATTGCCGATTTTAGCCTTGACCTGTTTATCTCGTGAAGCGATCATCATTTCTTCATCATCACTATACTCTCGTTGGTGACAAAAACTCGGCAACCAACATCATGTTCCTATTTATATCAGTGATTTTCGCTCTCTACGCCGCCATGATTACTTTAAATTTGCCGCGGCATACACCACACCGACACGAACTCCCAAAATTTTCTGCACTCGGGACAAGATTCTTGCACCAACGTTGCCAGCAAAACAGAGTGCATGAAAAGGGTGTTGAGCAGTGTAGAGTGCCAAGGACTCAGCAAAACACGGTGCACGACTCTAGTCCCAACAAACGGAAAAGTATTGAAACGGAATCGATTTCAGAATTTTCAATCCCGTTTCTTTGAATTTCCGAATTCAGTATAGGTTATTCTAATCACAATCTATTCGTTTCAATTCGTCTATTCGATTTTATTCGGTTCTATCCGTTCTTTTTTATCCCGTCCTATTTGCGGTAATGCTGACTTTATCATCGCCAATACGATTCAATTTTTTATTCAGAATAACTTATTGCCATTCCGAATCCGATTCAGTTCTATCTTTCCGAATGAATTCTTTTGATAGAATACAAATCATCCGAATCAATCAGCATAGTTTTTCAATCCGAAAGAATTCTTTTGAAAGAATACGAATCATCTGAATCAATTCGAATCGATCAGCATAGTTTTTTGTATCCGAATGAATTCTCTTGAAAGAATACGAGCTATCCGAATCGATTCGAATCAATCAGCATAGTTTTTTTTCCATCGAAATGAATTCTTTCAAAGGAATACGGATCATTCGAAACAATCCGAATCAATCAGCACAGTTTTTCTATCCGAAATAATTCTTTCAAGAGAATACGAATCATCTGAATCAGCATAATTTTTCCGATCCGAGTGAATTGTTAGGAAAATCACGGAAAATAAGAAATGAAACGCAATTAGTTTTTTTTTTTTTTTTTTTTCGTTGCATGCAATCCGAATCAGTGCTTTGAAAATGGTATATTCTCATTTTGAATTGAACTGAATCGTACAGAATGTACAATAGTACAAGTAACGATCATTATTTTTCATCAGGATTGCTGAGAAATCGCGACGAAGTTGCGATTTTCAGGTTAGAATGATGAAAATCAATTTTTGTTAACGAATTAAGTTATTTATAAGTTCGTCTTAATTCGGGACACACTCAATATATTAAATTTACTTACTACTAGTATACTATTTAATCATCAAAAATCTTCGAAGTGACCGTGAAATTTTACTATCATTTATTTTTTTAAAGTATACATCGATACCTGCGCGGAATAACCGGCTATCTCAGAGTCCGCTTGAAAAAGCGGCTATCTCAGAATCCATTCGGAAAAGCGGCCTGTGCCTATATTAATAATATAGGCTACAGTCGGTTTTTCGAATGGATTCTGAGATAGCCGCTTTTTCAAGCGGACTCTGAGATAGCCGCTTTTTCAAGCGGACTCTGAGATAGCCGGTTATTCCGCGCAGGTATCGACATATTGATGTAAATCCTCACGAATCAAAGTTTACCTATCAAGTCGAAAAGTGTCAAGGATTGTAACAGGCGACGATTAGATCCAGATCGACACCGGACATCAGATGATCAACGAAGTTAAGCAATTTCAACTGCAGCCAGAAGTCGGATGGGTGACCCACGTGAATAAATTCAATTAGTCTGTGAATATACGATTTTTACCATCCTGGAAATATTAACTGTGCTCTACCGCTCGGAAAAGAATCAAATATTCGTGAAAAAAATATTTTTTGTCCGGATAATATCGAAAATAAGCAAAAACAATAAATGTATGGGGTCATTTTTCAATTCGTTTCAATACAAATCATCGGATGAAGAAATCGAATTGAATCGTATTGAAAAATAATACCAAAATTATTCTCTATTCGTTCCTATTTGATCGTATTCGGATTTAATACAGTCATTTTAGTCATAAATATGGCTTCTGTACCAAAAAAGTCGGAGCTTCGATTTTTTTCTTTTGATCGCTTCATTTCGACGTCCTGAAAAACATATTGAAAATCGAGAACGAGATTGCGTTCGCGTTATTAAATATTCAAGGTCAAAGGTCAACAAATTCGTTTTTTTTCCAAATATCTGGTTTCCTATGGCTCAGAAACCAATCAAGGTGGTTATAAAAATTGAAGATAACAAAATTATCTACAAAAAACGTCTCATTCATTTTTTACGTACAATGCACGATTTACCGAATATAGGGCAAAGAATGTCTATGACGTGCGCAGCATCCGCTGTCGCACCACTTTTTTACGTATTTTTACGAATATCTCGCTTCCTATGGCTCGGAGATAAAATTGGATGATTATCAAAAAGAAAGATTATAAAATTTCCCACACTAAAGGTCTCATTCATTTTTTACGTACAACAAACTTTTTAGCAAAAACCCTGCTCCGCTACAATGTGCGTAGTATCCGTTTTTGCACCACTTTCGCGCTATTTTTGCGAATATCTCGCTTCCTATGGCTCGGAGAGCAATTGAGGATCAGATAAAAATTCAAGCGTATAAAATTTTACACAGGAAAGATTCAGTTCATTTTTTACGTGCAACGGACTATTTGCGGAATATAGAGCGACGAATGTCTATAGAACGTGTGTGGTGTCCGTTTCCGCACCACCTCCGAGGAAGGATACAAGGCGCGTTTTTTTTTTCACATGGTTTCCCCAGTAGGACTAATCCATATTGTGTATTTACAAAAAGTAATGAAATCAAACCCAAAAAGCACCTCTGGTGCAAAAACCTTTCGCCAAGTACATTAATGTGATACCTATATATATATCCCACAAAGGCACCTCTCATGTAAAAAAAAAAAATCCAAAATTGGTTGCTACTGCCAAGTACCTACATCACATCACCTTTTTCTCAAATTCATAATTCGGCCTTCCAATACATGGTTTTCATAGCCAATCTCATCTTTCTACGCAGAATTATAGGTATAGCAATAGGTAATTGACACTTCTATTGGTGTAAGCAGAAAACATAGAGAAATGAAAATGAAGAGATAAAAAAAAAATTTGCAGTACGTGGTACTTGGTGGGCCTTTTGTAGAAAAGTACGAGGTAACAGCATAAAATAGTGGCCCGCCAAGTACCATGTACTCCAAATTTTTTTTTTATCTCTTCATTTTCATTTCTCTATGTTTTCTGTTTACACCAATAGAAGTGTCAATTGCCTATGGCTATACCTATGGTTCTGCGTAGAAAGATGAGTTTGGCTATGGAAACCATGTATTGGAAGGCCGAATTATGAATTTGAGAAAAAGGTGATGTGATGTAGGTACTTGGCAGTAGCAACTAATTTTGGATTTTTTTTTTATATGGGAGGTGCCTTTGTGGGATATATATATCACATTAATGTACTTGGCGAAAGGTTTTTGCACCAAAGGTGCTTTTTGGGTTTGATTTCATTACTTTTTGTAAATACACAATATGGATTAGGCCTACTGGGGAAACCATGTGAAAAAAAAAACGCGCCTTGTATCCTTCCTCGGAGGTGGTGCGGAAACGGACACCACACACGTTCTATAGACATTCGTCGCTCTATATTCCGCAAATAGTCCGTTGCACGTAAAAAATGAACTGAATCTTTCCTGTGTAAAATTTTATACGCTTGAATTTTTATCTGATCCTCAATTGCTCTCCGAGCCATAGGAAGCGAGATATTCGCAAAAATAGCGCGAAAGTGGTGCAAAAACGGATACTACGCACATTGTAGCGGAGCAGGGTTTTTGCTAAAAAGTTTGTTGTACGTAAAAAATGAATGAGACCTTTAGTGTGGGAAATTTTATAATCTTTCTTTTCTTTCTTTTCTTTCTTTCTTTCTTTCTTTCGTTCTTATACGAATTATCGAAAAAAGAAACCGGATTCAATCGTATTGAAAAATCTCAATCCGTTTCAATTCTTTTTCGTTTGTTGGGACGTGCGCACTCAGTGTACACGAGTGTGACCAGTCAAAAACGCTATTACCCAAATCGCCAAATTCATCGTCACTTCTCATGTCATGTCAAACCGAAAATTGTGATAGCATGTGAATTTATAACCATTATCAGTACTGTGTAACGAAACTATTTCTGTAATACATAATAGATTACAAGTTTGCGCTAACCCTAACCTATCAATCTTCGCGTGGTACTATTTAGGCGGGGGGTATGCGCGGAGAGAGGACTGGACGTTAGGAATGGAGAGAGATATATCTCTGTCTCAACATGTTGGCGTCAGTCTGCCGCTCATTGCGCAGATGGGCTATTCCCCTTCCAGGAATATAAGTTCTATGCTGACTCCAGACTTGCTTCCGTTGAATCGATAAACCTTTGGTAATCGGCTCTGATGAGAGTCTTGCATCTAGACCTGAGAAGTTTAAACATAGAATAATCATGGTCAGACAGCGAGGCCTTGTAAAACTTGTGAAACTTCTTCCTGTCACATAGGGCTTTCTTTAGTTCATTACTGAACCACCTGGGAAAACGTGAAGAGAACAATCGCAAGATAGGAGTATGGCAACTAATGATCTCAAATAGAATTTTATAAAACGCATCTACAACCTTATCGACTGAGTCATTACAACCTAGTGCCTTATCCCAGTCCACTGACTGTAGATCAGCGTTAATCCTATCAGTCAGCCCTCTTAAAATCAAATAGATGCTCCGTGAAAGAGATGTTCGGAAAATCGCTTATGAAAAATCGTAAAAAAATCTGAGTACATGTCTCCATCAGCGATGCCTGCACCATGCAATATCCCTTCTGTAATATCAAAATTAGGATTTTCTTAGCTGAAAAATGAAAAAAACAAAAAATCAATTTTTTCAAATTGAGAAAGTGGTAGACCCCTTAAGGGGGGGGGGGGGGGGGGGGGGTTACCCAATCAGTTACCGATTTGTCTATTTTCTCCTAAACGGGGTAATCAATCGACTTGTCCTTTCGGCAGCCGATGTTTGACGAGTAATGAGTTCGAACCGGTACGTTTGATCGGATGAATTCGGGATTTTTTTATTTTTTTCGATCGAAATGTGTTGGCGTGCCATTTATTGCGACTTATATCAAAGCCCACGCATCAAACATGCAAAATCGAGCTCTGTCGCCCGATTCTGTGAGAAATTCTGAACAGAACCATCCCGAAACATCTTTGTTTATGACAACGATGAAGGTGACGCTTGTATTCCACGTTTTTGTGGTAATTTTCGCGATTGTCAGAGGCTGGGGGCGGCCATTGCCGCTACAGCTGCTACAGCTGCTGATATAACGCGGTGGTCCCCAGAACACCCGTGAGATGTCACCGTAAAAGTATACTATACTATAGTAAAAGGATGAAGTTCAGATGGGCGCGTGGCGACATCTCACGGGCGTTCTGGGAACCACCGCGTTATATCAGCAGCTGAAGCGGCGATGGCCGCCCCCAGCCTCTGACAATCGCAAAAATTACCACAAAAACGTGGAATACAAGCGTCGCCTTCATCGTTGTCGAAAACAAAGATGTTATGGAATGGTTCTGTTCAGAATTCCTCACACAATCGGGCGACAGAGCTCGATTTTGCATGTTTGATGCGTGGGCTTTGATATAAGTCGCAATAAATGGCACGCCAACACTTTTCGATCGAAAAAAATAAAAAAATCCCGAATTCATCCGATCAAACGTACCAGTTCGAACTCATTACTCGTCAAACATCGGCTGCCGAAAGGACAAGTCGATTGATTACCCCGTTTAGGAGAAAATAGACAAATCGGTAACTGATTGGGTAACCCCCCCCCCCCCCCCCCCCCCTTAATTTAGAAGATTAAAAAAAAACTCATCTCTTGACAAAATAATGATGAACTACAATGTAAATATACTCAAGTTGTTCGAAATTTTCCCGATTCAATGCAACTGGAGGAGCGCGACTGTCATCATTTTTGTATGGGAAAGGTGCGCCAAATTCAGGTTCAGCCCCGGGCGCCGAGTTTTCTTCGCACGACGCTGTCTCACCGTGCCGATTCTCCGTCTTTTGTTTTATCGTGGAGTTCGTGAGTTGTGGAGTGTGTCTGCACTCGTTACAAAGCGCTACCTCGTATGCGGTCCGTATACAAAATAAATACTTGATTGAAAAAAAATCCAAAGATTTCAGTTTTCTGTTAATATACCAATTAACCCTATGAAAGGATACATAACACAGGGCCCCGTGAAATATGTGCGCCTACGGGCCCCACCAACCTTTAATCCAGCGCTGTATGTAATCTCTGGAAACTACATGTATCATAACTGGATTTTTCACGATATTTTCCATGGAGAAAACATGGCAATATTACATGGTTTTTTAATAGAAATCCAGGGATTCCTATGGATTTTCTATGAGAATCTTTCACTTATATATGTCATTTTCCATGAATTTAGACACATGGATTTCAATTATCATTATCCATAAGATAGCTATAGAATACGTACATCAATCCTACTGGACTTTCTATGAAAAACACATAAATGATCCATATAGATTTCTCACGTTACTGGATGTTGAATAGATTTCCATGGAACTCCACAAAAATCCACCTGGATTCATATGTTTTCCCATGGATTTCCACCTGGGAATTTTCAGTAGGGATCTGCTTCAAGCATTAGCATCTACTTCGTTTTATTGATACCAGCCAATGAAAGAAAAATCAAAATACATGAAAGTTATGTTTTTTCATCAGCTTTCCAGTAAAAGTATTTTAAAATTTAATAGAATGACAGTTAGGGCTAAAAATGCCAAAAAACCCAGAAAAAATGCGAAAAAAGGTGGTTTCAAGTTTTCGGGCCGCTTTGATTTTGATGAAAAAATTCGAGAAAGAGTCTCTCATTGCTCAGAGTTTACTGTGTAAATATTATTATGGGACCGCCACTCCTTCCTAAGAAAAAAACATCCGAAGATAGCCCAATGATTGCTTTTGTTCGTATGACAACTTGGAACGCTTTAGGAAGGATGGCGGTCCCATAATAAGATTTACACAGTAAACTCTGAGCAATGAGAGAGTATTTCTCGAATTTTTTCATCAAAATCAAAGCGGCCCGAAAACTTGAAACCACCTTTTTTCGCATTTTTTCTGGGTTTTTTTGGCATTTTTAGCCCTAACTGTCATTCTATTAAAATTGAAAATATTTTTACTGGAAAGCTGATGAAAAAACATAACTTTCATGTATTTTGATTTTTCTTTCATTATCAGTAATTTATAAATACGTAAAATAAATAGATTATCCAGATATTTCATATATCTACGCTCCTGCCAGTGCTAAAAATCTGCAAAAATTCAGCAAAACTCCTGAAAAGGAGGGTAATCATTGGAGGAAGTAACGAAATTAATTCGAGACCAAGACGAAAATGGGTGGCCCACTTGAGAAAGGATCCTTCATATATATTATATATACCGAGAAGAAATCTTGATACTGCACAGTCAAAGTGCCTGACTGCGCATGCGCGAGTTTCGCCGTCTGCTGAGGCAGGTTAGCCATCCCGAGTTTCAGCTGTCAAACTTTGTTTTTGGCGGCGATATAATTGATACGAATTTTCGAGGTTATAATCTCAAATAATTGCGTCAGCGATTTGGAAAGGCTTGAAAAGCTTTATTGAAACTTGATGTTCGACTGTCGCAATTTATTTCGAACAGTTGATTGCTCGCTTCGATTCGATTTAATTATCTTCCGATATGGACTATTTTATTCAAGATTGCTAATTGATGCCACTTTCATTTTGATAATTCACGGTAATAAAAATGAACAACAAATAACCTCAACTGATTAGTCTACGCGCGAAAGTTTGACAGCTCTTCCCGTGTAGAAATTTTCTGTGGCATGCCCTAATATCGACATGGGCCATAGCGGGCGGATATGTGGCTTGCCAGACTTGCACCGCTACCCGGGGCCTTAAAGTGGCCCTGTTGTGGCGTGCCTTGATATCAAACCAGGCGGATTTGTGGCCCGCCAGACTTGCGACACTGCCCAGGCCCTAATGTGGCGCCATTATTACTGTGCTAAAAACCGATTTCGATTAATCGATCTAAAATCGTGGAACGGTGCCTGCAGCTCAGCTGTTACGTTCGAAGAGAACAAAACGTTATCGTTCTTCATACATAAAGTTTCGTTATAAAGTGGTGAAAATGTGTGATAAACGAACAGCTGACCAAAACAAAATAAAAAACCGAAGGAGAAGACAGCGCGAGATTGTGAGAGCGATGGCATAATAACTCTTTATATTATATTACTTTTCATCATTCTAACCTCAAAATCGCAACTTCGTCGCGATTTCTCGGCAATCCTGATGAAAAATAATGATCGTTACTTGTACGTAAAGGCTTTTTTGTAACACATGCATGATTTCTGCGTTTTTTTGACCTAAAAATAGGGCCTAAAGTAGCCGTTTATTGACCACTTGAAAAGAGCGGGCAATAAAGAATCCATTATTGCCCGCTTCTTCAATAAGCGGGCAATAATGGATTCTTTATTGCCCGCTTCTTCAATAAGCGGGCGTAAAGGATTCTTTATTGCCCGCTTCTTCAATAAGCGGGCGTAAAGGATTCTTTATTGCCCGCTTCTTCAATAAGCGGGCAATAAAGGATTCTTTATTGCCCGCTTCTTCAATAATATATATATATATATATATATATATATATATATATATATATATATATATATATATATATATATATATATATATATATATATATATATATATATATATATATATATATATATATATATATATATATATATATATATATATATATATATATATATATATATATGCCGCTTATAGACACAGAAACGCAGAAATCAATACATGCGTTACAAAAAATATGGTGTGTACCAAGGGCTAAGTGGGCTTTTTGATCTTGTGTGGTTGCAGTACTCGTCTTCGGCTCGCGGATGCACTCGTCTTCGACTCGTGCTCCCTCGCCTCCGACTAGTACTGCAAACTCCACACTCGGTCTAAAAAATCCCACTTTACGCCCTTGCTACACAATATACTATTTAAAAAAGGCTTTCCTTACGCCTAATGAAATGTACTATTTATGACTACCTAAAGATAGGTATAGCTTTATAACGTTTCATATATATACGCCAGTACCTGTTCTAATATATTACCTATGTAATTTGATTATTTACCTGTTTGGAAAATATCCTTTTTTTGTCAAGTGAAAAAATGTTTTCGACTCAAAAGAATAAACAAATTATTCATTCGTACAAACGGTGTTTTTGTTTGTCATGGTATGTATTATATATATATAGGTATATACGTGCTTGCATATTGAATGGCTACGGTCAGGCAAAAAAACGTGGCGCAAATGGGGTGCAAATTTGGCAGCCTGATTAGCCCCCGGCCTGGCGCGGTATCTAAAACGGGAACATCCAGCGGGGTCCCTAACAGGCTGCCACAGCTTAGCCTGACCTGGGCCCCATTTGCACTATGGCACGCCTTCTCAGGACCCTGCTAGCACCACAGCACAATTTCTACACGGGTTGCTTCATTTTTCGCAAGTTGGCACCCCTGCCTCATACGTCATAATATTATCGCGGGACCATCTCACCGACCAATAAAATTGAATTATTTGGCGCATGCGCAGTTAGGCGCATCGAGCGTGCAGTATCAAGTTTTCTTCTCTGTATATGGGGAATTCAACGTAAACTCGACCAATGTTTTTCCCTCGTCATGTTTGATTCGCTTCACGATTTTTTATACGATTCTACGACCTCGAAAAAGCACTGCTGAATATTTCCAGATTTTTCCCTCCAACCGTTAATTTTCCACGATTATTTAAACCCATTTTGAAATTGGCATTTTTCAAAAATCTCGAAAAATTCTCAAAAATCCTTTTTTTTTTTATTTCGATCATTTCGACTCCCCTCCCATGATAAGATCATTATTCCTTCTTTTTTTCTCAGCACTTTTAACATTTTGAACAAACGAAACACCATGTTCCAACGTTTCGAAAATTCTTGAAAAATTACGAAAAATTCTGTGTTAAATTCTGAATGTTTTCGCGTGAGACCCACGATGACGGACGAAAAAAAGTTGTTTTGATCCTGCGTAGCAACTATGGAGTCTAGATGTTAGGAGAACGAGCTGAGTCCTCCCCACCCCTGAAAAACGTCCCCGTTTTCTGCGCTGTATATCTATAGCTACATATAGCCTAAAGTTCGCTGCGCCTCTAGTGACACTACTTACAAGCTCAGGTCGTCATGGGACCCGCGAAGTTAAACTGTTATTTAAAAATCAGCTGAGTTATGTTGCAATTCGAATACCTATCAATTGTGACACCTCAAATCCAGGAATGCGCTAACGCGATATAGCAGAGCAACAACTCTGTCGTATGGCGAAATACATAGCAATGTACGGACGCAGCACTGACCTCCTAAATAGTCATTAAAAGGAGGGCAGACGACGGGCTCATTGTCAGAACATCGCGACCAGAGCAAGAGACATTATATAAGAGATTAGTCCGATATCAGTAAAACCTTGTGTAAAACTTTATATTATATTAATAAACTTGAATCACTTTTGTACGACCGAGTTCCATCTCCTAATTCGACAACGGATCCTCGAATAAAATTGTAGTTGTATAAAGGATCTCAGGATCCCGATTACAACAACTGGTGGCAGCGGCAGGGATCGTCGAATCGTACAAGTGAATCAAGTATCGAGCGAGTGAATCAGAAGAATAAGTGATCGTGACATCGTTGAAGAAATTACCGTGACGTCACATGTCAAAGGAAGGAAGAGAATGATCAGCATCCGTAGACTCTCCGACCAAACCTGAGTTACAAGGAGGAGTAAGCTTTGGGGATAATTCACCGTTGTTTGGCGTACTACCTCCCAGCCAGAGGCACGCCTTGCATTTATCATTGGCTGCAGCAGCACAAGAATCTTCGGGAAAAGAGCAACTGCCATTGAACTGGGACTTGGTAGAAAGACGCATTACAGAAGGTAAAACCTCGTTGATTCAAGACTTCATCATCTTTTCCAAGCCTGTGAGCATTTTAGTATAAACGTAACCGAAGAAAATACGGTCGGCGAACTTCGTGCGGCATTGCGCGAATTTGTTAAAAGCAAGACTCGAGAGCAAGTAGCATCACCACAGATTCAGAACATAGAAGCGAAGCAACCACTAACTAACATGGCAGAAAATACCGTTACCGTGAGACAAGTGTTGAAGGACATCGAGATCTTCGATAGCAGTGACCGAGGAAAAGTTCGTGATTTTATACGCTCTTGTAAATATGCACGTCAAATAATACGACCTGCAGATACGCAAAACCTACTGAAGGCTGTTTTGAGCACGCGGATCAAAGGTGCTCCGGCACGAGCTTTAGAATACAAAACAATTGACACCTGGAAGGCACTGGAGGAAGAGCTGAAGTCGATGAGCATCGATACACGGACATTAGCTTCGTTACAAGTGGAATTCAGCAGCTGTAGACAACGTCACAACGAGGACGCGAAGTCATATGGAGCACGAGTCGAGAAACTAACTGCACAGGTAATCGAAGTGGCGATGAAGGAAGCCGCAGAAGAGGATTCGAAACCGACGCTGGAACGCCAGGTCAGAAAACAAGCTGTCAATATCTTCATCAGAGGTTTGAACGACAAGCTGAAGATATTGGTCAAGAGCCGACAGTGTGAAAATCTTAGGGAAGCCATATCACTCGCGATAGAAGAGGAACGAGATTTAGGCCCTATTCGTGGATCGGTTCGGGAACACAATCAACCGCGCAACAGCAGAGAAGGTAACAGAGGAAATAGTTGCTATAACTGTGGGAAGCCAGGACACCTTGCACGAGAGTGTCGCTCAGCGAAGACAGGATCCAGTTATCCGCAGAGATTGCCGACACCAAGCAGATACGTGAGAAGAGTTGAGGTAATTTGTCATTTTTGTAGAAAACCAGGACATTTTATTCGAGATTGTAGAGCCAGATTAGCCGAAGAAAATAGGCGAGGCTACGGGAGAAATCAGGGACCTCCTAGAAGAGAGGAACGGGTTCAACCAAGTCATTCTAGGGACGCCAGCAGGCGAGACGAACAGACTTCGGGAAACGAGGAGCGGGCGCGGCGGACAGGCAACCGTATCGCGTCGTACCAGTGAATTGCCTAATAAATGGATCCAAACAGAAAAACCACGCGACGATCAAGGCAGATGAATTCAAAACGAGACACGGAACTATGCTATTAGATTCAGGAGCTGAGGTAAGCTTAGTAAAGGTTGGAAAAATTGACGGCGAAGTAATGGCTGAAGACGGTGTAATCACGCTCAGAGGAATAGGCGGAACACCGGTTGCGACCTTATGTAAGGTCAGGTTAAATATAAGGGTTGGTGATAGGCACATATCGCACCCTTTTTACGCTGTTAAAGACGATTTTCCACTAGAAGCAGACTCTTAGGAGGCGACTTCCTCGAGAAGCATGACGTCGAGCTCAGATCTGGGAAATACGCAAGATTGTACGGAACGACATGGAATTTAGGAGCCACAGGAGCTCACATATCGCTTGAACGAAGAAGCGAGAAGATAGTCCGTGCAAAGACAGACGACGACACGGAAGGTATCATCGAAGGAATCGAGTTACAGCCAGGAGTATACATGGGGAGTTGCATCACCAACGCAGTCGACGGTGAGTGCAAAGTCAGCATTTTGAATACAAACGATTATGATGTAGAACTGGAACAGCCGTGTGTACAAATAGCAGCACTAGGCCAAGAGCACACAGATATGACGCAAGTTTATGCATGTCGAACAATGACACCGAGTAACGCGAGCCGAATGCAACAGCTGAGAGACAACCTACGTACGAGTCATCTGAATCGAGAAGAAAAAGAGAGCTTACTGGATATTTGTGAAGAATTTCATGATGTATTTCACTTAGAAGGAGACTATCTGGGTTACACGAACGCAGCTAGTCACAGAATTACTACAAATCCGGATATTGCGCCAATAAATGTAAGACCTTATAGACTTCCAGAAAAACACAAGCAGGAGATAAACGAGCAGGTAGATAAAATGCTTGCCGACGGGATAGTCAGACAGAGCAAAAGCCAATGGAATGCACCACTGCTAGTAGTACCGAAGAAGACAGACGCATCAGGAAAGACGAAGATGAGAGTCGTAGTTGACTTCCGTAAGGTGAACGAGGTTACTGTAGGAGACTCCTTCCTACTGCTCATATTACCGAGATATTGGACCAGTTGGGTAAGGCAAAATATTTCTCTACACTAGATCTAGCATCAGGATTTCACCAAATTCCAATGGAAGAGGAGGATAAGTGCAAGACGGCATTTTCCACTTCACATGGTCACTACGAATATAATCGCATGCCTTTTGGACTGAAGAACGCACCTGCTACGTTTCAACGTTTGCAGGAACATAACAAACGACTGGAAGAGGTACTGGAACGCTTACGACAGAATTCATTGAAGTTACAACCTGACAAGTGTGAGTTTCTGAGGAAAGAGGTCAACTTCTTGGGACACGTCATCACTAGAGACGGGATAAAAGCAGATCCAGAGAAGATCCGAGCAGTAGAAGAATTTCCAATTCCAAAGACTGTAAAAGATGTTCAAGGATTTCTGGGTTTGGCCGGATATTACAGACGATTTATACAGAATTTCTCGAGTTTAGCAAAACCGCTTACACATTTGCTAAAGAAAGAGGTGAAATTTGGATGGACTTCGAGGGAACAAGAAGCTTTTGAAAATTTGAAGAAGACGTTGACGACCGCACCAATTCTACAATATCCAGATTTCGAACAACCGTTCATCGTGACGACAGACGCATCCGACAAGGCTATCGGAGCAGTCCTGTCGCAAGAAATAATAGGAAGCGACTTGCCAGTAGCATTCGCAAGTAGAACTCTAAATTCAGCAGAAGTCAATTACAGCACTACAGAAAAGGAATTATTGGCCATAGTCTGGGCAGTTAATCATTTCAGACCGTATGTATATGGTACCAGATTTAAGATTGTTACAGATCACAAACCACTCACATGGTTATTTGGAGTCAAAGATCCAGGATCACGACTCATGAGATGGCGACTGAAGCTGGAAGAATACGATTACGAGATCGAGTACAAGGCAGGGAAGGCAAATACCAACGCAGATGCCTTGAGTCGCATGTACGCAGTGACCAGAAGTCAGCAGAAGGAAGAGGAAGAATTGAACAACCGAGAACAAGAATATTCCGAGGAAGATCGGAACAGGATCATCTATGAGTACCACGATACGCCATTAGGAGCACATCAAGGAGTTAATCGAACGATCGAACGAATCCGATTGAAGCACGATTGGCCTGGATTACGGAAGGAAGTCGAGGAACACATTTCGAGATGCGAGAATTGCCAGAAGAATAAACTCAGCAAGAAGACAAAGGCACCAATGGTCATAACTGACACTCCCAATCAACCGTTTGAGAAATGTGCATTGGATATCGTAGGACCACTGACGGAAACGGAACGAGGAAATAAATATATCCTTACGTTTCAAGATTGTCTAACAAAATTCAGCAAGGCAATACCTATTCCGAACCAAGAAGCTTACACTGTAGCTAAGGAATTTGCGACCAGGATCGTATGCGAACACGGAATACCACAGAGAATACTCACCGATCAAGGTACGAACTTTTTGAGTAACGTTTTCAAAGATACTTGTAAATTGTTGAAGATCGACAAGATTCAGACGACGGCCTATCATCCTGAATCCAATGGAGCCTTAGAACGTTCACATAGGACGTTAGCTGAATATCTGAGACATTACATAAACGAAGAACAGAGCAACTGGGACGAATGGTTACCATATGCTATGTTTGCATATAACACGACGCCCCACACTGCAACGAGATTCACACCGTTCGAGCTGGTGTATGGACACCGAGCTGAACTACCAACATCGCTGAAAAGGGATCCAGAACCGACGTACACCTATGACGACTACGCACGAGAATTACGAGAGAGATTGCGAGCCAGCAATCTGATAGCCAAAGAAAATCTGCAAGAAGCCAAGGAGAAGTCAAAAATCGAGTACGACCGACGAACCAAAGAAAAAGGGTTCAAGGTTGGAGATAAGGTATTACTATACGACGAGACTGTACGCAGAGGAAGATCGAAGAAGCTATTATCTCAATGGATTGGTCCTTATACTATTCTAGAGGTAAACTCAGACGTTAACTACACCATAAAAAATAATAGGAAGAATCTCAGAGTACATGTAAATCGATTGAAACCTTTTATTGAATAATATGACTCGAGTAGGAAATTTGGAACTAGAAATTTGAAACAATTAAGCTGATAGAAAAATGATATAGAAAATAGGTCACACTAACCTAGATTAAGAAACGATTATATAAAAACATTGTAACGGGATACATTATGTAAACCACTAACCTAGATATAGCATAATAGGCAAGCGTACGCACACCGACGCAAGCCAACAGATTTAACTGATTTCAGGAGAAAATCCACAGGCTTTCCTTCCAAGGGGGGAGGGATGTTGCAATTCGAATACCTATCAATTGTGACACCTCAAATCCAGGAATACGCTAACGCGATATAGCAGAGCAACAACTCTGTCGTATGGCGAAATACATAGCAATGTACGGACGCAGCACTGACCTCCTAAATAGTCATTAAAAGGAGGGCAGACGACGCGCTCATTGTCAGAACATCGCGACCAGAGCAAGAGACATTATATAAGAGATTAGTCCGATATCAGTAAAACCTTTTGTAAAACTTTATATTATATTAATAAACTTGAATCACTTTTGTACGACCGAGTTCCATCTCCTAATTCGACAACGGATCCTCGAATAAAATTGTAGTTGTATAAAGGATCTCAGGATCCCGATTACAACAGTTATAACGGTTATAACAGAAAATATTATAAATTTCAAATTTCCATAATCAACAAACTTTATTAGTGTTGTTATGATTCTTGGGTATGTAGCACTGTAGTAGTACGCAAGGCAAAGTCATATACACTATAGCACCTGTATGACGGCTGTGTCACGAGCAGGCTGTGAGTTTATTGTATATAGCGGCCTTTTTGTGTGCGTAATATTTTTATTAAGTAATTAATTAAATAATTAATTGATTACTTAACTTTTTATCTATCCCTGATGTTTCAAATTGAAATAATTTTTGATGAGAAAAATTAACGGACGATCCGGGAATCGAACCCAGGATCTACGGAAGCCTATCCGGGGACTTACACCCGAGACCACCTAGCTCGCCCACGGATCACCGCAATTTTTCTCATCTTCTATTCTTGTGCTCACATGTATGTGTTGTTATGATTCTTGGGTATGTAGCACTGTACGCACACAAAACGGCCGCTATATACAATAAACTCACAGCCTGCTCGTGACACAGCCGTCATACAGGTGCTATAGTGTATATGACTTTGCCTTGCGTACTACTACAGTGCTACATACCCAAGAATCATAACAACACATACATGTGAGCACAAGAATAGAAGATGAGAAAAATTGCGGTGATCCGTGGGCGAGCTAGGTGGTCTCGGGTGTAAGTCCCCGGATAGGCTTCCGTAGATCCTGGGTTCGATTCCCGGATCGTCCGTTAATTTTTCTCATCAAAAATTATTTCAATTTGAAACATCAGGGATAGATAAAAAGTTAAGTAATCAATTAATTATTTAATTAATTACTTAATAAAAATATTACGCACACAAAAAGGCCGCTATATACAATAAACTCACAGCCTGCTCGTGACACAGCCGTCATACAGGTGCTATAGTGTATATGACTTTGCCTTGCGTACTACTACAGTGCTACATACCCAAGAATCATAACAACACATACATGTGAGCACAAGAATAGAAGATGAGAAAAATTGCGGTGATCCGTGGGCGAGCTAGGTGGTCTCGGGTGTAAGTCCCCGGATAGGCTTCCGTAGATCCTGGGTTCGATTCCCGGATCGTCCGTTAATTTTTCTCATCAAAAATTATTTCAATTTGAAACTTTATTAGTGTATGAATAATTACAAAGATGAGTTGTTCGATTCCTGGCTGCAATGTTGGGTACTTATCAACCCGAAATGATAATAAACGAAGAGCTATCCGGAATAAAAGTTTGTTCGCGGTTCCTAAGGTGAGCTTAAGGTTGTTGGCCTGTAACTTTTTTTTTCGACAAAGTTTTTTGAATTTTTTTTTATCGTAAATAGCTCCAATGATTAGCTACAAAATAAGCCTAGGATGATCGCAATTGACCGTCTCAAACTCGAGATAAAAAGTTTTGAATTTTTCGAATTTAACATGTGTTTAAATGCAGATTCACCGGTTTTAATTATTAAAAAACGAACAACTTGAAATTTTTTGATAAATAAAATATCTAATGGTAAATTGTCATCTTCTGAATCGTTTGATTCATTATTCAACATTTTCGACCGTCTCGTTTCGATTTTATAGTTAAAACTGAAACATAAAGCGGCGCGTATCTCTCTTGCTCTCGAGTGGATATCTCCTGGCTCTCACTCTCACAGAGCCATACATTGTCGCTGACTAGTACGAATTAAGTTTTGGGTCGGACTGTAGCACGACAACAACCTTAAAAAGCGCAATGATAATTCTGATAGATATTATATTAAATTTTCATATAGAAAACGCATTTATAGAAAAAGTAGTGTGCTTAAGTCATTTCCGTGACCTTTAGCTCATTTCTGTACATCGTTATATGTACAATTATGTTTCAAGTTTACTGAATAAATTTCCATTACAATTACTAGACTTGAGTTCTCATCCTCCTGCCTATTATTGTCATATCGTAATATTGGTCCTGTCCCATCTGTATTGAGTGAATAAATGGATAGATAAATGAGCTACGCACTTCATTAATAAATAAGTGTTTCGTAATAATTGTTTATTGAACAATTGTGATAATACTATACATATAGTACATTTACATACCATACATTTACATTTAAATACTATACACAATTGTATTAAGGTAAATGAATGAATAAACAAGCGGGGCACTAAATGATTTGCAAATTTTAATAACATATAGTACATCATACGGTACAAAATAAGTTCTTATTCACCTAGAATAACGAGCAACTCTTCCAAAAATGGAAAAGCGCTGTTCAGACGCACATGGGCAAAATTCTTAATTTGGAGTCCTACGTTTGCGAGAGACACTTTTTGGACGAGGAAGTGGTTCGGTTTGACGAAACTGCAATGCCCGATGGCACCATTTGTCGAATCGAAAGACACAGGCCTAGACTCAAGATTGGAGCAGTTCCATCGGTTTTCCCGCCTTTACCGATTGATCAATCACTAGAATTAGAGAAAATTCCAGATAAACAACAAAATAATGAGTCGTTGGATTTTCATAAATTGGTCAATGAAATAAAAACTATTAGCATGCCTAATAGTACGTGGAGTTCAACTTATTTACCCGAAGCTAGTGAAATCATTTTTCTGAAATGCTCAATTACAGTATTGATAAAAAACTAGTCGTGACCGAAAGTTTAACTTTGAAAGTAAGAACCACTTTTGTTGCCGCTTTTCAGGGTGTCTAGCGATTCCAACATTTTTCCGGGAATTTTCAAGTCTGGCATCGCTGGACATCCTGTATACTATCTGACAGTACTGCCATCAATAATGATACATGCGAACTTTTATACTTACATTCTTGTATCACATTCCTATAGATTATATATTATGATCGGCAAATTATTACTGACAATATCTGTAAAAATGTATGTAACCGCGAAGATTTGGTGAAGGCACTTCAGCTATTAGATGAACTGAAATCGTGTCCAGGAGTGCAAATTAAGGGTCAGGCGATGAGGTGCGTGTCGTTTGAATTTGTTACCTGCTTGTCGAAGTAGCTTTATTTGCTGTAATACACTTCTTGCTTAGGTCAGAATTGTGCACATCATACTTGCCGAATGAACCTCTCGGTGCAAAATCCTCACTGAGGTCTCGATGCAATCACTGCCAAAAATACAGAAAACGTTGTTCAGATAAGTTGCGACGAAAAGTTTTAGATGTATTAAAAAAAAAGCACGAACGAACCAAAGGCGTCGTTAAGTGCGTTAAACGCAAAAACCTGAGGCTGCAACGGAAAGTACTGAACTTGAAGGCAGAGATGGAATCGGCTAAACAGAAGTGCGCTGCAGCTGCTGAAGATGCTGTAGAGAGTGCAATTCGTTCTTTGCCTGAGCCCCAACAACAAGCCGTAAAGGCTTGCTTCGCTGCTTCAAAAGTGAAGAGTTCCAGTGGCAGACGCTATGAAATAAGTTGGGTGTATGAATGCTTGTTGTTGCGAATCAACCCGGGTCGAAAAATTTAGACGGTTTTTGATCCAAATAATCTGTATTTGAACTTGTTAATCTGTTTTTGAACTTTTATGAATAGTTTATACTGTTTTTGATCTATTGTTCAATAAGTTTTTTGTTCAAATAATCTGTATTTGAACTTCTTGATCTGTTGTTGAACTTTTACAAGAATTTTATACTGTTTTTCGTCTACTGTTTCAAGAAATAATTATATTACGAAAGATCAAAACAAGAATAATACTGGAACTTAGAAAAAATTTTATTCTAAAAATCAATAAGGACAAAACTAGCTCAAAACATGTACTTGTAGTTTTTTTTACTTGCGAATAATGTTTATTAAAAGTATTCTAAGTACAATTTTTTTGCTATAGTAATGTTTATTTCCCACGATTTTCTCTACGGATTGTCGCTCTCTAAAGTGAATATCTTTGTGTAATAATAATAATTAATAAGTAATTGTTTATTCAAATAGAATACTGTAACAAATAGAACATATTCACATGAAAAGATAGAAAAAATATGTACATTTTGAAATTATGTAAAGAAAGTTCTCGTAATTGTAGATAAATTTCTAATTTCCATTATACTTCGATTGATAAATTTATATACAATCCATGTATGTTGTATATGAATTAGTATCTGTAATACAAAATAGCACAGTTTCTTAATAAAATATGAGAAAGATATTTGATATCATTTATTCACGCTCATGACTGTTAATTTGGCATCCTAAAAATAATTTATTATCATCATAAATACAAAAGCATACACTCAGTAAATTTTGAATCGGAATTGAGGAGATATTATTCGTAACCTCACACTCGTATAAATACGGAAGTTCGAATTCATCTCCTTCAAATGTAAATTTAACATTATTTTTACTCTCTACACAATTTGTTATTGCAAAATGTTTTCCATCACATAAGCATCTATTGGATCGACAATCACAATCAGAAACTTTAATGAAGTAAAGAATTTTTGCAAAATTAAATGTTCCAGCTGATTGGTATTTAACAAATGATGAGTTTGTCCGTAATGAGCGACTGTATAACGTCGAAGTGTACAGTAAACTACCCTTCAGTAAACGGAAGTATCTCCTAGCTGTTATATTATTATTATTAACGCCATTGAAATTATTCATGATATCTAGTACTGCAGGATCATTGACTGGGTCATAAATTTTATATACTCCAATACTTTGAGCTCCATCAAAAGTTTCACAAATTTTAAACTGTTTTTTGTGACGTAAAATAAAATTTCGTATTGATCCTTCCGGTAAAGCTTGAACTTTTGTGTGGAATTTCAAATATTGCCAATGTCCATTCATGATTTGTGTTTCAATATTTGTTGTTCCATTAACACTGCTAACTATTTTTCCATTCATATCTTCGAAGGAAAAGCAACTATTCACCCACGACGGTCCGAAATTCCTTACATCATTCGGTAAATGGAGTAGCTGATGAATGTTAATACTAGCGAATCTTACTCCATACAAAATTTCAAAGTGATCGACAAACTTTTCAAGTAATCTAGCAGCCATATCAATTTCTTCGGATAAAACCTGATCTTTATTCAAAAGAGATATCGCGGTGACAAACAGCAAATAATGATTGTAATATTCTGGTCGCATTACTGTAGACAGAACAACAGGAGAGTATTGATAACACCAAGACTTTAGTTCAGATGCCTTCCATGATTTATACTTGGATAATTCTCTTGGTTGACGATGGACAAAGTTTGGTGCTCGTACTCCCAGAATTTTTTTATCAATTACATCCATAACTGGTCGAAGAGAAAAAGGACAATCACTAAGAGATTGATCTACCCATAAATAAATAAGTTTCTTTGTGACTCCTTCATACAGAGCATGCATGGAATCAATGCCTGTACCACTTACAAAATTGGGCATTAATTTGCTGAGAATACCGGGACCTTTAACTCCTTGAACAACATGTAAACGCTTATGAACTTTTGGGTCATTCTTATTCTCTACTGCTTGTTTTGCAAAATTGAACGTTTCATCCTGAGTTCGATAATTTAAGATTGAATTATACCGATAGACCCGTAGGCATTTTTTGGATGGAAGCTTCGTTTTCTCTGTCTTAATTTTACATAATGAGCAGCCGTAAGTTCCATTAAACTGTTGGAAGTTTAAAAAAGTATACTTTGCAGGTAAATCGCATGTACCACATAACAATATGGCTCTTATAAAAATTTCTTGATTAATATTCATCAAATATAGGTTGGTTCCATTGAATAACATTTTTAATTCCGGTTCAAGAGCTCCGAGAAATAAATGAGGTATAGGTTTATCATTTCCGAACCATAACCCAGCGAGAATAGTATTTTCTCTACGAATCCTCTTGTCATATGGCAACTCATTTATCCGTAAATAGAATGGCCATACTGAGATTTGCGAGCTTTTAAATACCGGTACACCATCAGTATTCCATGTGTAAGATAATGCACCTAAATCCGAGAAATATTCCTGGTGTTCGCGGTATACGAGACCATCAGATATGTCTTTCAAAATATTCTGGTAATTCTCATTGTTGTTATGGTTCTGAATAATAAAATTATAGTTTTCTGCTCTATCCAAAATCAGCCGAGTTTGTTCTGTAATAGATAAAGTCACGAAATATCGAGCTTTTGCTTCCTTTTCACAAGCAGGACAAATGTCAATCTGTTTTTTTAGAGAAGAGCCACATGTTGGACAAAAATACTGCTTTTGCGTCGAATTACCTTGCTTAAAAATTTTTTTATAATAATATAGGTTTAATTTTTGCAAGTTTTGTTGAAGACAATGCATGCTTATCGCTTCGAAAATATCGTCAACACATGAATCGGAAAGGTTATGTTTTAACACTAGGCCCATCATAACCATCATACTCTCTGCAACTGTCAGCGGAGAACCTTCATAAACAGGGCGTCCATAAGATTCATCATCGTAATCAAAATTATCCCTGTCATTATTATTATTATTATTATTATTATTATTGTTCCTAATGGCATATTCTATTATTTCTTCGTTCTCGCCTTCGTCTCTGACTTCGTCCTCATCTCTGGTTTGGTTTTCGTCGATTTCTTCGCCTTCTTCATCCTGTTCCACTGTTTCTTGGAATTCATCTTCGTCTTCTTCTACTGTTTCTTCATCTTCTTCGCTTAAAATTTCGTCAATTTGTTCTTCGTCTTCTTCTGCTGTTTCTTCATCTTCTATTCCCACAGTTTCTTCCTTTTCGTCTCCTTGTCTCACTATTTCTCCGGTTTCCTGTCTCACCATTTCTTCATCCTCTTGTCTCACTATTTTTTCGTCTTTCTGTCTTATTATCTCTTCATCTAGGTTTTGGTCTTCATCATTTGAAAAAAAAATTTCTTCAGAGCCATCATTTTCTGTTGATGTAGACGGAATCGCTGTATCATTTAAAGACCTAAAAAAGGAATGTTTTAAGTCTTTACATAAAATAGGCATGGTTTATTTTACTAACTATAATTTTTTTTAGAGTGTGACCCCCGCAAATCTATTGTCTTCTTTTTAGAGGTATTCTGATATTATTATGACGCATTTTAAAGCTTAAGCTTACAAAAAACATAAATTCATAAGATGTCATCGATATAACATTATAAATAATTATTCAACGAGTAAAAAAAATTTGTAACACAAGTCATGAATAGCAAAATTTACGTAAGTGAATCTCAATTTGCCACGAGTTATTCCCCATATAATAAACTTCCCTTATTATATATACTCAATAAACTCACCTGTTATTTTTATTTATATATTCTCTTGATGTTCTTTCGATTGCATTAGGTGTACATGATGATTTTTCTTCGGCTGATAATTTTATACGTTTAATAAATTTATTTTTTCCACTTCGAGTTAATTCATCAAATCTTTTTCTCATTTTGATTAAATCAGTTATTATTTGAGAATTGAATTAGGGTAAGTGTGGGTATTACTGCGGATAGCGAATCGACACCGCTTTTAAACGTAAGATGATAATTTTAAGGACCACAAAATGTCCCGCACGTATCTGAAAACACTTAATTGGTACTTTTTGAATAAAAACCGAGTGTTGAAACTCTCTAAAAATGCAGATTTAACTGAAAAAACACATAAATCAGAACAGATTCACATGCTGGAATTACTGCGGTTCTGCATGAATTACTGCGCACCAAATACTGCGAAAAATCTAGTTACTGCGCGTGTAATACTGCGGTTTTATTTGAAGCAGTGAACTGCAGTGAACGTGCGACAGTTGACAGAGCCAAGATTTGAGGTTTGGTTGTAGCGTCGGTGACAGCCACAGTAATTCATACAGGTAGCGAAATAATGTACCTAATACTGCGCTAGTAAAAATTATTATAAAATAAATATTAATGTTATTTTGCATAGATTGTTTGGAAAGATATACGATTACTTCATACGAAAATGATATTGCGCTGAATATTTCCATACCAGGAACAAAAATATAATCAATTTAGAAGTACGTATTTATGGCTCGTCAACAAACAGAAGCAGCAGAACTCAGAATTTTGTTACCATACCAGATTCAAATTACAATAACGTAACTAAAAATATGGTTGTTGTTATTTATTCTTTATTAACTATTAGTGTAAGGAACGAAATAATTTTTGAACTAATTTTCAAGGGGTCATATACTCAGAAAAATGATAGTTCAATACTTTCATCTGAAACCGCAGTAATTGGCACATCCGCAGTAATACCCACACTTACCCTATTTAACCTCGAATTGATGTCAATCAATTCAAACGGAGAAAAAATGCAGATCGCCGGCCTGCAATAAACAGACGAAAAATATGGAGTGCAGTGCCGAGTTAGCTGTGACTTTTGTTAATTTTCACCAAATGCTCTCTGTATGTAGTGGTATCAGGTATGTATACAATAATATCTTCAAGCGCTCTATCTTTTGTTTGAAAAGTTGACGGTGAACAGCAAGCTGTCACAGTACTATTCAAGATGTCGAAGAAATTTGCCTTAGTTTATTGGATAAAATCAAAAAATATACAAATCTTAGAATGTAACAAAATTCCAGCTGCATCGAGATATGAAGGGGCGACAGTAAGATTAAAATTTCAAGAAAATAAAAACAAAGCACAATTTCTTGACGCCAAGATCATCGAGATGAGTAGTAAGTTTTATCCAAATTTATTTCTAATTAATTAATTATTATTTTGAGTTAATTACAACGTAGGGGAGAGCTAGGCCAAGAGGGATTTTTTCCAAATTAAATTAAAAATATATATATATATCTATTTGGGAAACCATATTTATTTAGAAAAAAAAATAAAAAAATCGAAAATTTTTCCAAGAATTTTTTTATTTTTTGGCTGAGGTGCCCCCTTCGCCCCGCTGCCCTCTTTGCCCTGCTCTTTCTCCCTAATAAATACTAAATATTCTTGTTTTATATCAATTAAAATTTTATCCTCGCAAATATTTCCATGAATTATTTTTTAAAATGAGATTATCTTTCTTGATAAATATAAAACTTCTAATTAATTTTTCTAATAATGATACATTACAGATGATGAGAAGGAACTGAATGAAATAGAGGTAGATGAAGAAACGGGAGAAATAATCGATCGTTCTAGGAAGGCATTTTCAAAAAAAGTGTTAGCATCAAGGGTTTCACTGTTGGAAGAGAAGAGAGCGTGTGAAAAACGAAATAAGTCCGTTAATAAAACACGTGAAGAAGATATATTAAATAATAAATCGTTTTTAACGCACGAAAAAGAACCCAAATCAAAAAAAAATAAATCATCGAAAACCAAAAATAGTACTTTATTAAAAAATATTGCCAAAGAGGATGAAGAAAAAAATCATACGGATGCTGCAATAAATATTCCATTGACTTCATTCAGCAACGACAAAACCAAGATACAAAAATCTCAAACTGAACTTGATTCGATCTTTGACGCTAAAGATGACGAAGACGAAGAAATACTGGAATCAGTATCAGCAAAAAAATTTTGTTTTATACCTGGTGGTTTGTATATTCTGTTCTTACCCATAATATCATTTAATGTATTTAATTTTTATCGAAAAAATTTTTTTAGTGTGTAATTTTTACCAAATTATCAAAATTATTTCATGATTTTATAACATTATTAAAAGTAATTAATATTTAATGAATATAAAGTGATTACACTCCACTATTGTTTCGACAGTAACAGCCGAGGTCTTGGCTTTTCATAAATATCTTGTGGCATCGATGGAGTATTCTCTGGATCCTGGACGTGAAGATGTTATTCAGAAAATAACGAAAGTATGAATTTTATATTTCTTTAACCCTTTGAAGGGCAGTGGGACGTATACGTCCCACCTGTTTCATTTGAGTTTATTCAACTTTTCTAATCAATTTTTGCACTCTTTATAATGGACCTATGACTTTGAAAATTTGTTCAATAGAAAAATGTTCCCCTCAAAGGGTTAAACAATTATTAATAAAATTGTTAATAAAATAAAATAAAATTTATTCCACAGCTGACTAAAGAAATTCTGACGAATTCTGGAGAGAAGGTATAAAAGCTATAAAATGTTTGCAAAATTTATGACTGTCAAATAATTAAAATTATTAAACCGAATATGATGTGCTTATCATTGGTCATTAATTTTCTTTTTTTTCTTCACAGATTGAAATATTTCCTAATACTGGGTGTTATATCCGTAAATCCATAATGGCAAGCATAGATATCATGAACTCTCGAGACAATGATTGGCGGAAACAACTTACTAATATTTTAGTGCAAATGTTTGGGGACAAATTGAAATTTATGTCTGCAAAAGGCACTCGAGGAAATATAGCTCTGCATCCGAAAATTTGGCGAGCTCTTTTCAGTACATATTTAATGAATCATACTTTTAATAATTTTTACTTTAAAATGTATCTTTAATAATTTCACGCAATTTAAAAAAATGATATTTATTCAAATGCTTTTTTCCAGATTTAATCAATGAAAAAACTGAGACTCAAATTCCTTCAACGACGTTCAACATAGCCATTAATAAAGCATGTTCAAATAGAAAAACAAATTCCACCAAAACTTCTGTCACCATTGATGAGAAAAAAGAATACGAAGAGGTGGAAGACATCGAAAATTCATACAATTTGGACGCGGACTTTTTAAATTTACAACGATCTTTATCTTCAACACCGCGCTTCGATAATTCAAGAGCATCATCTCCAGTTACGGTTGAAGACCAAGAATATCCGGATCTAAATCTAAATCTTGGTGATACAGCCAAGGGCCAATCACAATTCACAGATGTCGATCAAACTACTGTAGGAGTGAAATCTTCATCAGCAGATATACCTTGCAATAACGATACTGGAGAGCAATCAGCAAACACACTTATACCCTCCAAATCATTTGTTAAGCATCAGTCAACAGTTGCATCAACAATCATTCATGCTCATTCAAATTCGCACGTTCAGAACCAATCAACTATTACACCTGCCAACTTAAACTCATACCCTCAGCATCAGTCAACAGTTGCATCAACAACCGCTCTAGCTCACTCCAATTCATACTTCCAGAACCAATCAATGATTGCAACAACAGTTTCATCCACTTCCTCAAATCCATATCCTCAAAAACAGTCAACTATTACACCAACAGTTACACCTGTCAACTCAAATTCATACCCTCAGCATCAGTCAACAATTGCATCAACAACCGCTCTAGCTCACTCCAATTCATACTTCCAGAACCAATCAATGATTGCACCAACAGTTTCATCCACTCACTCAAATTCATATTCTCAGCAACAGTCAACAGTTACATCAACAATAACCCCTACTCACTCAAATTCAACCTTTCACAATCAATCAACTATTACACCAACAGTTACACCTGTCAACTCAAATTCATACACTCAGCATCAGTCAACAGTTGCATCAACAACTGCTCTAGCTCATTCCAATTCATACTTCCAGAACCAATCAATGATTGCACCAATAGTTTCATCCACTTACTCAAATCCATATCCTCAGCAACAGTCAACAGCTACATCTACAATCACCCCTGACTACTCCAATTCATTTGCTCAGAATCATTACCAACCAACAGCCACACCAATGCCAAACAGTCATCCCAGTTTTTACAACCAACCTCAATATGCTCCTATTGGGCTCAACCAACCATATTATGGTGGACCTCAATGGTACCCAAACCAACAAAACTATTTTACAAATAACCAAAATGCGAGCCAAAATGAATATTATCGGCATCCACAAAATTTCAACCGAAACTATCAAAATCAATAACTTCCAGCAAAACATCAATAACTTCCAGCAAAACATTATTTGTTCCTGATTTTTCACAAAGTAGAATAGTTATTTTTCAAAACTGATTATTTGTATGGAATCAAAGTAAAAAAAAAAATTTTTTTTGTTCGTTCCTTTTCATATTCATTGCACAAAATTGATTTTTTTTTACAAGTAATAAAATACTTCCTAAATATTGATGAAATTTTATTTTTATGTTTAGTGTAATGTATTATATTATGTTTTATGTTTTATGTACCATGTTATCCTTAAAAGAGCATTTTTAAAGGTGAAATAAAATGACTTTGTCAAGATCGAAGTTACTTCAATTGCATGTGTTATTATTATTATTATTACTATTATTATTATTATATTTTTTAAATCTGTTTTTGACCTAAATGCGATTAAAAACTGCATAAAAATCATTAAGCAAGAAAGTCTGTTTTTAATCTGGAAGCAATCAAAAACAGTCTAATAATTATGACGAAAAAAGTCTGTTTTCAATCTGGAAGCAATCAAAAACAGTCTAATAATTATGACAAGAAAAGTCTGATTTTGATCTGAAGACGATTAAAAACAGATCAAATATAATGGCAAGAAAGGTCTTGAATTGGTCTGGATAGGGAATAGTACGGACGAAAACCGATCAAATTCACAGGTAAACTTAGACACATTATGAAGTGAAATTGAATGAAAAATTTGGAGATTTTTCATTTATTTCTAAACAGATCAAATTTTTTGACCCGGGAAGAGTCGCAAATTGTATGAGCATCTTCGATCCCATCAAATCTTGGCTCTGCCCTGTGCTGACACCCTGAATAAATATATTAGGCGAATGAATGGTTGTTACGGCTTCCAGCAAGCAACGTTCGACCTTCTGAAAAAAAAATCAGTATCGTTAAAACCAGAAGAAAGGAGAGGTGCGCTGAAAAATGTTCATGCAGTATTACACTAGATGAGAGGATTGAAAGTAGTTTAAATGTGGGATTGTAATTACATATTAAATAATCATGTAGGTACACTCTTGATCGATGAAATGAAGCTTACTGAAAAGCTTAGCTTCAATCGACGTACCCTAACTGTCAATGGCTTTACTGATCTCGGAGACCATACACCTGTCCACCGGCAATCACAGAAAGGAGACCACGCGTTGGTGATGATTTTTCAGCCGTTCCGAGGATCTTGGATTCAATCATTGGCAGCTTTTCTTAGCCGAGGCTGTGCCACATCAAAAATTCTGCATCACCTAATTATGGAATGCATAATACTGTTAGAAAAAGCAGGCTTTCACGTCGATGTTGTTACTACTGATGGTGCTACTTGGAATAGAGCTATGTGGAAACTTTTTGGCATTAGCGAGGAGAATATCAGTTGCGAACACATTTTCAATGAGTCAAGAAGAGTTTGGTTTTGTTCTGATTTTCCGCATCTGATAAAAACCTTACGGAATTTTGTGACAAAAACATGCACAACATGGGTAGAAAATCAATATACATACCTTCAGCGTTATTTAAACACAGCCTTGTCATGTTTCTTCAAATTATTTTATTTTTCAGACACCTAATGGCGATGTCCATTTAAAACACTGGGATGCTGTTATAACTAAAGACAATCCTTTGAGGTTCAATTTAAAAGTCTGTCCTAAATTATAGCAAGAGGATGTCCGCCCAAAGGCTTACCAAAACCCACACCGAAAAAATATGTATGTGACGTATATTTTTAAATATATTTAAAATGTACTTGAAAATATATGTAAAAATATACGTGACATATAAAAAGTTTATACGCAAACCATATGAAATTTCGCCGATTCGTATATGTCAAAAATATATTTTAATATATATGTGAAAATATATTTATGCATATATATTAAAATATATTTATGCATATATGTTAGAATATATTTACGCATATATGGCAGAATGTATGCGTGAATATATGTGAACATATATATCAAAATATATGTATAAAATTATTTGCTTCATGTATGCAAAAATATATATTTAAGTATAGACAAGAATATACGCCGAAATATATGAAAATAATGATTATTCAAGCAGAGGTAAGTACAAATTTATGTAAAAGTTAACTCATATAAATAACATCATGTGTGAATTATTAATTAATCGACTGCTATACACTGCCTTGACATGCATTCTTCATTTTCTTCGTTTTTCTTCCAAATAAATTCACCATCTCTGACAGAGCTGGAATCACAGGAACATAAATATATTTATATTTATATGGAAGATCAAAATACTTTAAGGAATAAAAACCTTTTTTTAAATATTCTTTTGTGACAAAATTGTTCAACGAAGCTTCAGGTGATATTCCGGTATATTAATTTCTGAATCATCATGTTGTACAACTTCTTTTAAAATTTCCAAGCTGGGTGTCTCCGTAGAGTTTGTGTTTGAAATGAAATCATATTTTTTTAGTATATTAGGTTATCAGTGCGTGTTTGATTTTGACCGATACGAAATTGCACCAGATTCATCTATCCTCTTTTTCTAACTTCTTTTTTTACATTTTGGACATTCTACTGTTTTTTTCTGCACTATCATGTCTTTCAATTGATTTTTCAATAGTCTGTTATGAACAACTCTGACATATTTTCTGAATTTCAATTGGCATAGAAGAAAGATTAATTAATATAAATATATTAATTTATTACTAATAATCGTTCATTAAAAAAGTAGGTAGTAACTGATTTAATTAAAATAATTGTGTTATTTTATTTGTAGCTGTCAAGTCAAAATCAAACACGCACTGATAATATAATATATTATTCCAGCTCTGTCAAAGATGGTGAATTTATTTGGAAGAAAAACGAAGAAAATGAAGAATGCATGTCAAGGCAGTGTACAGCAGCCGATTAATTAATAATTCACACATGATGTTTAGAAAATGTTATTTATATGAGTTGACTTTTACATAAATTTGTACTCACCTCTGCTTGAATAATCATTATTTTCATATATTTCGGCGTATATTCTTGTCTATACTTAAATATATATTCTTGCATACATGAAGCAAATAATTTTATACATATATTTTAATATATATGTTCACATATATTCACGCATACATTCTGCCATATATGCGTAAATATATTCTAACATATATGCATAAATATATTTTGACATATATATTGAAATATATTTTTGACATATACGAATCGGCGAAATTTCATATGGTTTTCATATAAACTCTTTATATGTCACGTATATTTTTACATATATTTTCAAGTACATTTTACATATATTTAAAAATATACGTCACATACATATTTTTTCGGTGTGGGAAGATGAATGTTGCTCGGGCTTATCGGGTGCGAGTGATGCTCATGATTGTAAACCTTGCATCAGAATATTCTTTGAATCGTATATACCAATGCGTAATAACATTTTTAGTTCTTCGGAAAACAAACTGCAGTAGGCATGCTGGTATACCAGGCTGACCATGAGAACTTGGTTGCCTGCGCTCCTAGTGTCAGCCTAATAAACATTGTTCACGAGCTCATTGTAGCAATGAGTTCTAGAACACCTGCACAAGCCCTACGCAAAAATGGCGATGCGATGACGGTACTACATATTTTCTCACAAATAAGGCGAGGCATTTAGACCCCGATGGGAAGTGTCTCAGAATCGTTAGTTTTTAACCCACAACATTTTGACACAGCACATCCATTCCTTCTTGGAATTCTTCAACAAGTGGGAAGTAGGTGCAACGGAAAACGATTTTCTCTTCATGCCACAGAGTACTTGTTATGGACTCAAAATTACACTGAGAGCCACAATTGAAATTTTTGAATACCTTGCGTCGAACTACAATTACGAGTACCTCATGACTGCAAAACTTAACCAAGATTCCCTAGAGGTTATCATACACATCCTACTATCCTATACCTTATCCTATATTATACTATTTTATTCATTCAAATTACCCCAACTTAGTCTACCTTATGCTATTTACTATTGACGTACTACGCTATCTTATTCTATTTTATTTAATTGAATTACCCTAACTTAGTCTACCTTATGCTATTTATTATCAACGTACTACCCTAACTTAGTCTACCTTATGCTATTTACTATCAAAGTACTACCCTGACTTAGTCTTCCTTATGCTATTTACTATTGACGTACCACGCTATCTTATTCTATTTTATTTAATTAAATTACCCTAACTTAGTCTACCTTATGCTATTTACTATTGACGTACTACGCTATCTTATTCTATTTTACTTCATTGAATTACCCTAACTTAGTCTAACTTATGCTATTTATTATCAACGTACTACCCTAACTTAGTCTACCTTATGCTATTTATTATCAACGTACTACCCTAACTTAGTCTACCTTATGCTATTTATTATCAACGTACTACCCTAACTTGTCTACCTTATGCTATTTACTCTCAATGTACTACCCTATATTATTCTATCCTGTTATCCTATCGTATCCTATCTCATGGTATCTTATTCCTAGTCATAATCCGATCCTTTTGTGCACTCCTGTCGAATTATAATGTTTACAGAGATTTTTCGGGATGATGCGAGGCGGATTAAATGATCATCCTGATTCAAACGTATTTGCCCAGTTGTTTCGTCTCATCAGCACATACTCCCTCGTAAAGCCTCCCAGAGGAAGTAATATTGCAGGAGGTGAAATGCTAACCACGCTGCTGCAATCTCAAGACCTCACTGATTCGAATGAACGACTCAGCAAATTTCAGTCACATCTCGATCTCATGATTGACAATGGCGCCGCGACAGAAGATATCGCTGTGATTGCAGCAGCCGCAGCAGACCACGATTATAATGTTGCAAGATCTTCTGATTTTATTACGTCGTTTATTTCTGGATATGTAGCTCGAAGGTCTAGTAGGTTTACACAATGCTCAGCTTGTTTAGACGCTTTGAAAAGTCAGCATTCTCTACCACGAGACAAAATGATAGATGTTGTAAGTAAAGGTTATTTACTTCGCCCTTCTGAAATGCTCTTTCAACTCGTGTCTCTCATGGAAGCTGCCGTACTGAAAGTTGTGTCTGGTGAACAGCTTCACGCAAATTCCTTATTTCTTATTGCTGAAGAAATTGAGAATCAGCATAGTATTCCCTTGGTCGGCTGCTTGCAGCATCGAGACACATTGACTGAAGCCATTATAAGATTTTATCTTATAACACGGATGCATTTTCTTTGCAACTTAGCTAATAAAATTGACAATGCAAAATCTGAAAAAGCCAGGCAATATCGCAAATCAGCAAAATTGCTGTAAATTTTCATTAGAATTGAAATGCTTCTTAATATCATACAAAAATATAAACAAAAAATAATATAAACAATAATAATAATAATAATAATAATAAATAATAATAATAAATAATAATAATAATAATAATAATAATAATATCAACATCTCTCTATTAAACGTTGAACAAAGAACTTACCTCCCGGGAAAAAAAATTTTCATGAAGTTTCATAAAATTTTATAAAATTTCACGAAATTTCAGTATTGAAATTTCATGAAATTTTATGCTGAAAATGGCCTGATGAAATATCATAAAATTTTGTGAACTTTTAGGAAACTTCATGAAATTTCATAAAATTTTGTGAACTTTTATGAAACTTCATGAAATTTCATAAAATTCCAACAAATTTTTTCCCGGGGATGGGATTTATTAAATTTTCATAAAATTTCGTGCTGAAAATGGCCTGATGAAATTTCATAAAATTTTGTGAACTTTTATGAATCTTTAGGAAATTTCATAAAATTCCAACAAATTAATTTCGATATAAAATTTCATAACATTTTGAAATTTTGTACTGAAAATGGCCTGATAAAATTTTATAAAATCTCATGAAATTTGACCAGGTCATTTTATGAATAAAAATTCATACCGAAAATGGCCTGTAATTGAATTGTATTAAATTGTATCATATCTCCAGTTGTACATTTGAATAATGGATTTACTGGATGAAAATCATGAAACATACAATATATGAAGTTGATTTTTTCAAAACGGTAGTTATGTAGAAATGAACTCTCTTTCGAGAAATGATTTTATCAAATTATACGAAATTTTATGAAAATGTATCCATATTTTCGGAATAATGAAATTGAATTCTGTGAAATTCGTATAAAGAAATCCAGGGCATACAATAAGATTTTGTAAAATTTGATCGAATTTCATTTCTATGAAATATATTTTCGGAATAATGAAATTAAATTCTGTGAAATTCGTATATAAAAATATACGAATTGTATCATATCTCCATAGAAATATACGAATTTCACAGAATTTCATTTCATTATTCCGAAAATATATTTCATAGAAATTAAATTCGATCAAATTTTACAAAATCTCATTGTATATTCGTACTGCTCCGGAAAAAAATTTGTTCACAAAATTTGATAAAATTTCTTGAAAATGTATAAAAACTTATAAGAACTTATAAAATTTCATAAAAACTTATAAAATTTCATGAAAGCAATACTTTCTGCACTCGATTATAATTTATAAAATTATATGTAATTTCTCAAGTTTTTATAAAAATTCACAAAATTTTGTAAAATTATATGAGATTTTATAAAATTTCATAAAAGCAATACTTTTTGTACGCGATTCTAATTTTATGTTATTTTATGAGATTTGATAAAATTTCTTAAAAATGTATAAAAACTTATAAGAACTTATAAAATTTCATAAAAACTTATGAAATTTCATGAAAGCAATACTGTCTGCACTCGATTCTTATTTATAAAATTATATGAAATTTCTCAAGTTTTTGTAAAATTTCACAAAATTTTTCAAAATTATATGAGATTTTATAAAATTTCATAAAAGCAATACTTTTTGTACGCGATTCTAATTTTATGTAATTTTATGAAATTTGATAAAATTTCTTGAAAATGTATAAAAACTTATAAGAACTTATAAAATTTCATAAAATTTCATAAAATTTGAATACTGAAATTTTATGAAATTTCACGAGATTTTATGAAATTTTATGAAAACTTATGAAATTTCATAAAATTTCGTGAAAAAATTTTTTCCCGGGCTGTTAGATTATGATACATTATTATACATTATTTAAGATACGACCGTGATTTCATCGACTGTTACTTGAGACTGATAACGACTTTGCCTGCACTTTTTGTTCACAAAATATATTCGCCAATAATTATGATCGTTAATTATATTGTGTATGATTTGAGCCTCCTAATGTTAAGAAAGATGATTAGTTCATTTTATTTGTATATTTCATTTTATTTTTGGACCCTTATTTCACACGTGTTTTAGAAAACCGGTCTACTTGCGATACATCATGCACGTTATTACTCCTGGCTGCCGGTAGAGGCGCGTCGAACTTTAGGCTCGCGTATATATATGTATACAAAGCGACAGATTTGGAACCACCTTCGTAGTACAGAGCTCGTTCTCCTAACATCTAGACTCCATAGTAGCAACGAACGGGCCAAGTTTTGCACAAAAATCTGCAAAACTTAGCCTTCTCGATGCCACGCATCAAAACAATCGGGAAATATCAGATAATTTTGAAGGTCTTGTGGTATTACTACAGACAATATTTGAGAATTGGTCTTGAGAGTTCAACACTATATCGGCATTGATTTGAGGCAGTGGAACCTATTTTTTATACCGTGGGAACGAAGAATAATAATAATTCCCTCTGCGGGGGGCTTGAAAAAATCCTTTTTTTCGTCCGTCATCATGGGCTTCTACAGTCCTCAAACAACGGAATATCAATTATACGAATACCTATCTACGAAAATTTACAAAGACCTACGAATGAAATGAAGCTAAATCATTTTTCGTAGTCTTTCGTACATATTGGTAGAACTGATATTCTTTCGCTTGAAGACTGGAGGTTTTCATGATTTTTCATGAAAATTCGGAGATTTCTACTTCCAAAACTACAGGATAAACTCAAAAAAAGACTTCGCTTTATTTTGTTTGTAGATCTTTGTAGATTTTCATAGATAATCGTAGAACTGATATTCCGGTGCTTAAAGACTGTAGATTTTCGGAATTTGTCGTGGAAATTCGTAGTTTTCTACTTCTAAAACTACGATTAATTACGGAAAACTACGAAAACCTACGAAAACCTACGAAAAACTACGAGAAACTACGATTCTTTACGCTTTTTTACGCTTTGAATGTTTTCGTATTTTGGCGTAGAAATTATTTTCACCAGGGCTCATGAATTAGTCTTCGTTACAGCAAGTAGCGCAGTTCAAACCGCCAGGTCTTGGAGTCTCGAGAAATGCACGAATCCTAGACTGGACATCATGCCTGCGCCTGTAATTTCAAGGTAAGAATTATCACATCCATTGCACGATATCGTAGTTATAACAAGCTCAACTAACCCCAAACGTCACCATTCCAGGATGATTGCGAACTGCTCTCAAGTAGTCGTTACGACAGGCTATTACCAGAGAGCCACAAACAGCTGCCAATGTTTCTGTGGAAAGAAAGGTGCTGTGTAATGGAATTAAGTTATTGAAAAACATGAATATTGAAAAGTGCGTCCCAGTTTTACTAAACCGGTTGTCGGATAAGTTATAATTAACAACCAGCGATGCAACATGTAGCGAGCCGCACATGCCTGTATGCTTTTAATCTTTCACCTTCGCGCTTGGGCATTAAGGTTTAAAAAAAAAGGGTAAACAAATTTAACTTTCCGTGACGAAACCGTCGGCACTCTGGAGCTTTATCGAAGTCCTTGACTGTTTCAAATCTTCTTGCATCAACGTAGATGGAGCTTGACCAAAGATGTTCCGCACCCTTACTGATCTCCATCGTCTTGTCCGTGACGATTGACCTCGAAGTGTCCGTCCTGCAACCTGATACAGTCCCCTATGCGATTGTAGAACCCTTTGGTTATGTTTGCGAGCATCTCGGGACTTATAGCCGCGAAGATCGCCATAACCCGAGCTGTCAATTCGTCGAGGTTGGCGATGCGGTTCTCCGTGTACAAGGCGTTTTTCATACACGGCCACAATCCGAAATCCAGCGGAGCGAGGTCAGGTGATCGAAGAGGCCATAAGACTGGACCGAGTCTACCAATCCACCGATCGGGAAACTGTTCGTCCAGATAAGCCCTAACATCTAGGCGGTAGTGCGCAGGTGCTTCATCCTGTTGATACCAGATGGGGGGGCCCTGATAGTTGAAGAAAGCAATGTTTGTTTCACGAATTACCAATTGAAATGATTGAGTATTCCTGACAATAATTGTTGATTTTCAACGTATAAAATCTCCTCACATCCCCTTCGATGGCTCGCAAGGCAGGTACTACACTGTCATACAACAAGTCTAGGTACTTGTCGCCGTTCAGATTTCCCCGGATGAGATACGGTCCGACGAGCCGCCCGTAGCACAAGCCGAGCCACACATTCAACTTTTCCTGATATTGTGTGTGCGTATTGACCTGCAGATGAGGGTTCTTCCAAGCCCACACTCGCGTATTCTGCCTATTCGGCGCAGCAACGAGTACAACCGTGGATTCGTCTGTGAAACAGATCCGGTTCAGAACACCCCTGTCTACGTTGAAGCGGTCCATCATCTTCCTACAAAAAATCAAACGGGACTCGGGGTCCCCAGCCCTAAGCTCCTGGTGTTGTTCAAATTTAAAAGAGTGACACTTATCCTCCTTGAGAACCCGGAGGACCGACGACTTGGATATGCCCAGTTCTTGAGCGATGATCCTCGCTGGCTTTCTTCCGGGTTCTACGACCTTGAGGAAGATCTGATACCTGATCTCCTCGGTCAGGCGTTTCGATGGCTGGCAGACAACGTTTTTCTTTGGGTCCACGTTACCCGTCGTCCGAAATTTCTTCACCATCTTGAAAATCGTCGAAGTCGATGGAATTGGCCGATCCGGATTTTCCGCCGCGAACTGGTCAGAAACTTGTTGGTAACTAGTACTCTGCTCGGAGTGCTGAACCATTCTCACTCTTTCTTCTACCGTATACCTGATATTCGGCAGTTTTACGAAATTTAGAATCACGTGTTATCTGTTTGGTACGTAATATCGAACACATAGTTCGTCACCGGGAACGGTGGCGCGTTTTGTTTATTGTCTCGGAAGTGTGGGTGCCAGCCAATCACGAGTCGTCTTAGCATAGTTTTTCGCGCGTAAAAGTATCCACCAGAAAGTTTGTTGGCGGTAACATTATTAATTTTTCGCGCGTAAAAATATCCAACAGAAAGTTCGTTAACAGCTGATAATGTTTTGCGCCTGCCGGAAAATGTAGAACTTATAATTAGATCAAAGTCTTATGCCCGATTTTATAGGAATTCCAGATACTTGGTTACAGTGGTAACAGAAATAACAAAGATCGACACACATCAACAGCTGGGACTCGGCAGTATCGGCAAATCCCAGTGATAGGTTTTTTCGTTTTCGGAGGTTATAAACACGATTATGAAATTTCCCGAAACCGAAAACCTTGTTGTTAATTTCGTTGAAATCTTCCAGCCATTGAATTGTAGCGATTTGACTCGGAGATGAGGCAATGTACTCTGCATAATAAAATGTGCGAAGATCCGCTACGAAAATTGTCTAGGAGGTTGGAATCGCCGATACGTAGTTTTCAAACTTTTTCCAATTAGCAATCACAAAGACTAAGATGAGGTTGTGCCATTTCTCCAAATGATTTACAGCCAGACCATTATAGCTTATGATCGACTGGCTGAACACAGTTTTCCATAACATTTGTTTTGTGGCCAAAAACATGATTTTGCTCGTTACTGGCCTAACAATGCAGAAACTGGTTGGTAGTCTCATTCTGATGGAACTTTGTGTGATTGCAAATGTCCATGAGAATGTCCGGCCGATTCGAAAAATAGCATCAGGGCATCGTAGAAGAACAGACTGTCGGCGCCTTGAGAGCAATTAAGGTTATCAAAAGAGACGTACGTGCATTTCATTGATTGAGAACCACCTGTTTTTCGTTCGCAAGTATACAACACGATTTTAATAAGTAATGATTGAAATATGCGTCCTTCTGAATAGCGTAGAATTTTATCCTCTGGTATTGACAGGGTGTATCGCCTTGTATTCTGCTGTTGCTGTCCAGGTTTAACTATACCATGAGTTCGTTTGTGTTTGAATCTTTACAGATTGAGCAGTAGGCTGATCCAGTGTTCTGTTCCTTCACCTAATGCACGGCTGCTCAATTACGCTCTGTGGGCCGGCGCACATACCGCAGGCAAGATTGAAAACCTTTCACAGCTGCGAGCCAGTATTTGAGATATTGAATCCTCAAGCTATATCCATCATAATCAGAGAGTTCTATGGTTGCCTGGTCTACAATTCTGTAGCCAACGAATGTTATCTTGAACATTTGTAGAGGCATCGTAGGTCTGTAGTCCAGCATGTGACAGTAATTTGTACTGCGACACTCCCACAGGATCCTGGACAATTGATGTCTGCCTGCGTCGACTGTAGTTCTCAAACTATTGAGCCTAGCTAGGGTGATTCATTGCAAAATGCTCAAACAGCTGTAGGCTTATGTAGCAGATCTGGCGTCATTCAAATAACTGTTTTAAATCAATTGATTTTTTTTTTTTTAATTGTGAAAGGGTTTGGATCACTGAATTTCTTAATTATGTCTTGCACATGACTGATAATCTTTATTTTGAATAGGAAATCCAAAGCTGTGTTGAATGAAAAGATTTTGGCACTGGAAGCTTTAATTTACTTGTAGTTAGATGTTGACTGCAAGTTCCGAATATTGGAAAGCAAGTCGAATTGATTCAAAGTAAAACACTGAATCTCATCTGTGTTTTTGTTTAAACCATGATCACTGTTTGACGGTCGATAATGAGATAATCTTTCTCAATACTGTGACTGGCAAGCACCGTTTCAATATTGGTGATTTTCGTCAATCGCATAGAACAATTAATATCGCTTTCTCATCAATTACATTGGTCACTGGTTGTTTGATCCTAAACGGCCAACTGAACGTAGAGCACTGGGTAAATTATCATGTAAATGAGCTTGCAAAACACCATTCTCATCTCTATATTCTTGGATGCCTGTTTGTACGTATCTTCTTTCAGATGGATGCTTCACCTTTCTGTAAAAAGTTATGGAGAACTACTGATGCCATGACTATTTCTTCACAACTTTCGTTGCTGCAGGCAATGATTTCTTTCCGTAATATCCTCCATCGTTGTACCAAAATTCCAAAAGCATTTTCAATAGTTCGCCGAGCACGTGACAGCCGATAATTAAATATGTTTTTCTAGTCTCCCAAATCCTGACCAGAATATGGCCGCGTTATACCGCGAGGACCAGGTGAAAGCAAATGGTCCATCCGCCCAGGCACCTAATATTTCGTATTTTTAGGGGGATAGCCCTGGTGAAAATAATTTCTACGCCAAACTATGAAAATTATCTACGAAAAAGTAGAGGATTTCGGACTTTTTGTAGTTTTTTTTTTACGTCAGATTTTGCACAAAGTAGTAGTTTTTCGTAGATAGTTCTAGAACGAAATTCGATATGATTTCGATCTTTGTACTAAATATTTGTAGTTCATCGTGGTTTTCCGTATTTTGTCATAGTTTTTCGTAGATAGTCGTAGAATGGGATAATACTGTATGCGATATTTGTAGTAAATATCCGTAGTTCACCGTAGTTTTTCATGGATAGTCATAGAATGCAATACGATGATATGTATGGGGGAATTCAACGTGAACTCGACCAATGTTTTTCTCTCACCATTTTTGATTCGCTTCACGATTTTTTATACGATTCTACGATCTCGAAAAAGCACTGCTGAATTTTTTCAGATTTTTCCCTCCAACCGTTAATTTTCCATGATTATTCCACCCCATTTTGGAATTGGCCTTTTTAAAAAATCTCGAAAAATTCTCAAAAATCTTTTTTTTTTTCATTTCAATCATTTCGACACCCCTCCCATGATGGGATCATTATTCCTTTTTTTTTCTCAGCACTTTGAACATTTTAAACAAACGAAACACCATATTCCAACGTTTCGAAAATTCTTGAAAAATTACGAAAAATTCTGTGTTTACTTCTGAATGTTTTCCTATTTTTTTATACCGTGGAAACGAAGAATAATGATAATTCCCTCTGCGGGGGGCTTGAAAATCCTTTTTTTCGTCCGTCATCGTGGGTCTCTACAGTCCTCAAACAACGGAATATCAATTATACGAATATCTACGAAAATTCACAAAGATCTACAAACGAAATGAAGATAAATCATTTTTCGTACTTTTTCGTAGTTTTGGAAGTAGAAAACTCCGAATTTCCATGACAAATTACGAAAATCTACCGTCTTCAAGCACCGGAATATCAGTTCTACGAATATCTACGAAAATTTACAAAGACCTACGAACGAAATGAAACTAAATCATTTTTCGTAGTTTTTCATACATATTCGTAGAACTGATATTCTTTCGCTTGAAGACTAGAGGTTTTCATGATTTTTCATGAAAATTCGGAGATTTCTATTTCCAAAACTACAGGATAAACTCGAAAAAAGACTTCGCTCCATTTTGTTTGTAGATCTTTGTAGATTTTTATAGATAATCGTAGAACTGATAATCCGGTGCTTAAAGACTGTAGATTTTCGTAATTTGTCGTGGAAATTCGTAGTTTTTTACTTTTCAAACTACGATAAATTACGGAAAACTACGAAAACCTACGAAAAACTACGATTCTTCACGCTTTTCTACGCTTTGAATGTTTTCGTATTTTGGCGTAGAAATTATTTTCACCAGGGAGCCGCTCGTTGCACTGAAAATCCCGAGGGTGATTTTGGCGCGCGGTCGATGCAACCCCGCAGCCATTGTTGATAGAAGACGGCTGACTGCCAATACATCGCGGAAGGTAGACAAGTGTGGTTATGTTCGTTTATTTGAAGGAAATGATAAATAAAGTGAATAAAACCTACGTGAATAAGCTAGGAATCGATTTATCAAAAATCGATCAATTAGTTTTAAATGATATCTTAATGCAATCAACGACTTAACCTAAGATATATAAGTAGAATTCAAAGCCCGCCTGATTTTGGCGTTGAAACCCGAATTATTCATAGTTTTTAATCATTTAAATAATTCACGGTCAACTTGGTGTGGACATATTTTGATATATTGTTCGGAAGAATTTTTGGAATCGATTGATACCTTTTTCAACGCCATGGGAATTATTTCGACTTTTACGTAATAAATAAATTCCAGATTGACTGGACTACACCTTCGCAGACGATATTGCCGCCTACAGCTCACAACCCACCCAATCAGAAGCCCTTTCAAAAACCTCCGCCTCCCTGATTAGCCTCTCGGAATGGCTCTCTCTTAGAGGCCTACAAATCTCGGCTAGCAAAACACAATTAATGGTCTTCTCCAAATATCCTCCACAAAACCAAATCCCATCCATCAAATTTAAAGACGGGTGCGGTCACAACCTGTACAGACGGCTCCCTCAAGCTCTCTCCCGCAGGAGTATCCTGCGCTGGGGTAGAGATGCCATCAGGAGCGTCATTCAGAATCAGACTGTCAGACTACGCCACAATTTTTTCAGCCGAGGCCACGGCCATACTCAGGACCATAAAAAACCCATCCAGCAATCCTCTGTTGAGAATTGTTACTCAACATTCCATTGCATTTCGTAATTAGGCTATCCTAAATAATTAAGCAAGGCATGACCTGGAATGCGACAAAGCGCATCGCATGCCGGTTACGCCAATAATCGAGTAAGCATTATGTAAGTTATAAATTAGGCTAAAGACGGAGCCGCGCTTCAGTCTTGAGCAGATACCTTGAAGAAAGCGGAGGCTATCTCCGAATACTCATTGACTCGAACCGGAGCAAGTGCTCCAAACGCAATTCTTTTGTACTTGTTTAAATATTAAATATTAAATAAAAACTACTTTGTCACTATCAGGCACTTAGAGTGATTGTCAAAGATCACCTCTGGGAACAACCCTTTTAATTCCCCATTCCTTGAGTAACGGGAGTTAAATAAACAAATTACAACACCTCCGTCAACAAACCAAGAGTCATATGCTCTGATTCCCAGGGCGCCCTGGTGGCAATATCCTCAATAGGAATCACATCAAATTCCAACCCAATTATCCTGGAAATCAAAAAAACCCTCCTGAAAGCCTATCAAGGCCAGACCCATATTCACCTTGTCTGGATCCCGGCCCATACCGGCATCCTGGGCAACGAGATAGCCGACTCCTTGGCCAAATCGGCCCTCAACCTCCCAACAAACCCAAATATAATTACCAAATGCCCCGCCCCCGATACAGCGGCATCACTTAAACTAAGACTCAAGAAAAGAGCAGACCCCTTCATAAAACTCCATGGCCAGCTCAAAGGGAGCAGGTTCGTGGTCAACTTCCCCACCTTCTCGCTTTCTCCCTGGTTCCATAACCTTAACATAGACAGAAAAAAAATAGGCCTGATAAACAGAATAAGATCCAACCATGATCACACGAAAGCTCACCTAGTCAGAAAAAACATAATTCAGGACAAAACATGCGTTTGCAACCACCCCAACACGGACCTTAACCATGTCTCCTGGGACTGTACCTTATACCTTATCGCAAAGGAAAACACAATAGCCCACCTCAGAAAAAACAATATTCCCTTCGGATCCGATCTGGGGGACATCTTCCTAAATAAAAAACTCCAAATCCTGTTCCCTATCTGTAACTTCTTCCTCAAAAACAAAGTTATTATCTAGAACCACCATTCCTCATCACAAGTACTCCATACCCGTAGAATGTAATGTTATATTCGTTAAAAAGTAAGGAAAAAGGTTTATGTAATATATGTTCGTATTGTCTTTCAGTGTCACGTCCATCCAACCTACAAAAACCCACCAGATCAACCCCATCGTTAAACAACCAAAAAAAAAAAAAAAAATACATGTATATATAAAATAAAATAAAATAAAATAATGAAACAAGATAAACAACAAGTGTACCAACCTGAACCCAGCCAACAACAAATAATAATCAAACACTACCAACAACCTTCAAAAAGTTGAAAAAAAAAAAAAAAAAAAAAAAAAAAAAAAAAAAAAAAAACCCTATGACCGTACCGGCAAGGAGCGCCACCTACCGAAAACTTCCAAACATAGGATGGAGTGGCACCCGGACTCGTAACAGAGGCCGATAACCAATCACAGGACAGAATAGAATAGAATAGAATAGAATAAAATAGAATAAAAATAAAAATAAAAAAAATAAAAATAATAGAACAGAGAATGAATGAATGAATGACTCTTTATTTGTCATGGCAAAGCCCTAGACAAAAATGAACAAAAATACAGTAAACATCTTACAAACTACACTACCTGGATAAAATATGAAAATAAAATGGATATATAGTACATTCAGTATTATAAAGTATCGCAGGTTACTAGACAGCTACAAACATGGAGTAATATAGGTAACATAAAATAGAATAAAATACGATAAAAATAAAAATAAAATACAAACAGTATAAGATAAAAATAAAAATAAAGAAAATGAAAATAAGAACAGATAAAAGCGAATACAAAATAAAATAATATAAAAATAAAAATAGGATCATAGTAAACTAAGAGTAAAAGTGAGAATAATAGGTAAAAAATTAAATAAACTAGGGTAAAATAGTACAAGTAGAGCATATAATATATCATAAGGATGAGCGAGAAGATAGATCGAGCAAGTAAGAGTGCAGGTCGCGTTTGAAAGCCGAGAGGGTCGTTATAGAAGTGAGGTGAGGCGGAAGCGAGTGCCAGAAGTAGGCTGCAGCAAGGGCATATGACCGTTGTAATGTGGTCGTGCGATGCACCGGGATGGTGAACGTTGGAGGATTCGGTAAGCGCAAGGAGCGTGAGGTGTGCGGGACACGCGGAAACATATCAAGTATATAATTAGGGGCCTCGTCTCTCAGAATCTTAAAAACTGAGATACCGAGGAAGTAATTCCTCCTATGGGCCACCGGCAACCAGGCCAGCTGAGCTCTATAGGGAGAAATATGCTCATCCCTGCGTAGGTTAAAAATAAAACGAATGCATTTATTTACAAGTCGCTCGAGAATGAGGTTTTGCTCTCCAGTAAGGTCATTATATACTAGACAACAATAGTCAATTATTGGAGAGAGAGAGAGAGAGAGAGAGAGATAAAGAGTGGACACTTGTGCATTTACAAAACATATGCCAAGTGCCCAAGCAGAAAAGGAATAGTATATTATGCATCTAGGGAATAAAATGTTCTTCTTGACGAGTGTGAGGTTAGTCGCCTGAGCGAAGCGAGGGTGACCTTCACACTCGTCTCGAAGAACACTTTATTCCATGGTGCATACGATATTTTATGCATCCTAGGGCAATAAGGGCGTTATTTATGCGCGCAGCTGGGAATAAAGTACGCACTTTATTCCCTAGATGCATAAAATACATTGGGTGCGTTCGGCTTGCTCGCTTTTTCGCTAAAAGCGTGCACGAGCGTCACTTTCGCCGTTCGTCTTGACGCTTCGAAGCGCTGTGGTACAGCGATGACGTCATAAGTTCAGAGCGTTTACGTCATCAGTTCACGCTAACACTCACTTACTCGAAATAGGTAGGGCGGCAATAGCGCGGGTCTTATTGAACGCCACGATCCAAGACGAACGCCGTTAGCGGTAGAGCGATAGGAAAACCTAACCTAGCTTCGATGTTTTGAAAGTGACAAGTATTTCACGATGGACAGAAAAATTAGGTCAACTGCCACGCCAAACAATAAAACTGAAACTGTTCATCGGTATACTGAGGCACGATAACCTCAAAGTAATTTGGTATCCGTGGAATTGGCTACTTTTGCTTAAATGAATTCGGAAACATATATTCATCATAATCCTAGCTTTTTTGCGATGAAGATGAAAACATGATTTTGTAAAAATTGATGTATAACTCAATTCAGTAACTGACGTTTACGTTCCCGCACGGAAATATATATATGCGAAAAATATATGCGACATATTTGTTTTTTGCGCTAAAATATAAGTAACATTTATTTTTTATAAGTTTGATATAAATGTCAACATACATGTAGTGACATGTATGTCGACATAGATGTCGACATAGATGTCAACACTATGTAAAATTCATCTAACATATAGGATACATATATGTAAATGCGTACATATATGTTATAATATATGCGAACATCTTTGGATTTTGCGCACATATATGTTATAAGTGCGACATATATGTTGCATATATTTTTCGCATATATATATTTCCGTGCGGGTTCTGCCGCCATTTTCACAAACACTCGGAGCACCGCTATCAGCGTTCGCCTTGTCGCTGACGCTTTCACGCTTGTTCACGCTCTAGCCAAGCCGAACCGACGAAAACGCCGCTTGAAAGCGCAAGCGCCAACAGCTTCAAAGCGAGCAAGCCGAACGCACCCATTACAATAAAAAGTAAATAAGCGGTAATACAGAAATAAATAAAAAAGAAAAATACAGGAGCAAGAAAAGAGAAAGAAAAGAAACTTAGCAGAGATAAGGACTAAATTCTAGTGAGCTCAGAGTCGAGCAGGAACTGTCTAAGCCTAGTGCGGAAAACAGCAAGAGAGGAGGCGCTGCGCACATCAGTGGGGAGAGAATCCCAGAAATAAACGCCAGAGACCGCGAAGGACTTCCTAAAGGCCTCGGTTTTGAAACGAGAGACGAGAAAATCACCCCGCACGAGCCTGCTGGAGCCAGGGGCAGCGGCGGGACGGTCGACGAAGAGAACACGAAGGTAGTCTGGACAGTTGGTCCGGAAAAGAACGTGAAGCAATGAGCCGACGAAGAAGAGCCGACGGTCCTTCGCAGATAGCCAGCCCAGCCCACGACGGTACGGGGTGATGTGCTCGTCCCGCGCAACACTGCAAACAAAACGCATGCAACAATTTTGGAGGCGCTGCAGCCAAATGCTAAGTCCGCCGGAGACGTCGCTGTAGCAACACAGCAATAATCTAAGAGAGGGACGACTAGCGTCGACACCAAATAGCAGCGGAACGCAGGTGAGAGTAACCGACGGGATGCGGAGAGCTGGCGTAGAGCGCGGTGCACCCGGATTGAGACTGCGTCGATGTGGGGGCCCCAGGATAGTGAGCTATCTAAAAATACCCCAAGATTGCGAACGGAACGGGAGAACGGTATGGCGACGCCATTGACGAAAACCGACGGTAGAGACGCAAGGTTAAGCTTCGCAATGAAGGGGGTACTGCCCATGACTATGTCTTGCGTCTTTGTTGGATTAAGACTAAGCGAGTTCGTGATGGACCACCTCCACCCGTGTACCGCAGCTATATCTGCGTTCAGACGAAAAATGGCCTCGGAGAGCTGGGTTGCGGGGCATTGCAGGTAGACCTGAAGATCATCAGCATAGAGCAGGTGGTCGGCTGCAGGTGGTCGGCATGCCCATGACTATGTCTTGCGTCTTTGTTGGATTAAGACTAAGCGAGTTCGTGATGGACCACCTCCACCCGTGTACCGCAGCTATATCTGCGTTCAGACGAAAAATGGCCTCGGAGAGCTGGGTTGCGGGGCATTGCAGGTAGACCTGAAGATCATCAGCATAGAGCAGGTGGTCGGCATGCTGCAGGACTTGAGATATGTCATTGATAAAAACAATGAAGAGCAGAGGGCCCAAGACTGGGCCCTGGGGCACTCCCTGATGCAAGGGAGCCCAGGAGGACAGCTCGTCAACTCTCTCAAAATGAATCAGTGGAATTTCATTGATTCCACCAGTGAGTAGAAAGTTTACTGGTAAATCAGTGAACTTCCAAGTTTGTCACAGGTTCAATCAGTGGAATTCACTGGTTGAATCTGTGAATTATCCCCACTTCTATGTTTACTGGTTGAATCAGTGAGATTTCACTGGGCAATCAGTGAGATCCACTGGTAAATCAGTGAAATTCCACTGATTCATTTTAAGAGAGAAGCGGACCGACCACAGCCTGCGAACGACCCTGGAGGTAGCTTGCAATCCAGGTCAAGGAGTGCTGAGAGAACCCGAGAGCAAGAAGCTTCGCCAGAGGGGCGGCATGTGGTATTGAGTCGAAGGCCTTGCTAAAATCGAAAAGCACTGCGATTGTGACCAGTCGGTTATCTATGCCACGGCGGACAGCATCTGCGATCTTGATCAGTGCGGTTTGCGTGCTACGGCCCGGACGGAAACCCGACTGATGAGAATCAAGCAGGAGGCGACTCTCGAGAAAAGCCGAGACTTGGACCAGCACAATGCGCTCAAGAATTTTAGAGAAATGGCAAAGACTAGCAATAGGGCGCATCTGTTGGAGAGAAGTTGGGGACTTCACCTTAGCGAGCGGGATGATGCGAGCTTTTTTCCACTCAGCCGGGAAGACACCTGACTGAAGCGACTGGTTGAAAAGAGTAAGTAAGCGCGGAAAAATGGCCGGGAGAGCATCCTTGATGTTACGGAGTGAGAGTCCGTCAACGCCCCGTGACTGGGAAGAAAAATGCGAAATCGCGGCAGTCAAGGCAGAGGGAGAGACATCACTAAAGTAGAATAGAGTGTCATCCTACCTTGGCGGAGGCAGGGTGCAGAAGAATTCAACCACTTCCTGAGAGGCGTTTGGACGGTGCGAGACTGCAGCGAAGTGTGCATTGAGATCCTCAATCGAAAACCCAGCGCAATTGACGCGCTGCGAAGAGGCAAGTCCGAGGGACCTGAGTTCATTCCACAGGGTACGGGCGCCGGGAGCGCTGGAGAGTCGTTGACCATAAAAAGGGGTACGAGCAGCCACAATACGCTCGTGGAGAGCATCACGTGAGCAGCGGTAAGTCAGGAGATCGACATGAGAACGTGTACGGCGGAACCGGCGATACAGCGCGTCCTTGGCCCGCACCAGGTCTTTCAGGACGGGGGTGATCCAGGGCGGAGTGCAGCGGCGAGGCGAGAAAGTGCGGAAAGGAGCCAGAGTGTCAAGTGCAGCAGTAAGATTCCCCTTAGAGAGATAGCTCGGATGTGACCACCTGTCTCTCTCGCACCATATACAGTCTGCCAAAAAGTTTATGCCCCTGTATGCCCGTGGTATCTTTTATTAGGTTGCAATTTTTGCTGAGACGGTCCAGTGATCTCAACTGGAGTCAAAGTGACTTTTCATGCCTGTGCCGAAAAAAATAAGGTATGGGGCGCGCCCGTAAACAAGTGTTTTTAGGCGAGGATAATGATTTCAAAACTCGCTTTAGCTCGCCTTTAGCTCGTACTGAAATCATTATCCTCGCCTAAAAACACTTGTTTACGGGCATGCCACATAATATACTATTTACGGGGCGATTCAATATCTACAGTGAGGAAACGTGGAAAGAGATGGTTCCAAACGCGCAGGCGCTGATTTATTCACATATTACGAGGGCCGCCAATTTCAAACTTGCCACAAATATCCCTAGAGTCCGTCTGCTATTTGTTTCCAGATTGTTGTCAAATACAAATGGCGGCAGCACTGAACTCTAATAATACCGAAACGCGCTGCGACATCTCTGACGTAAGCCGAGTGAGATAGCGACTTGCTGTAGTTCTGTCTTTGTCCGTACAGTCCCATTCAAAAGTTATTTCAAATGTACGAAAGATACATTCAACGCAGTGACCGAGACATGAGCATAGAACTTATATTACTGGAAGGGGAATAGCCCATTTGCGCAATGAGTCGGGACTGACGCCAACATGTTGAGACAGAGATATATCTCTGTCTGTGTTCGTAACGTCCAGTTCCCCTCGCCGCGCATACCCCCTCGCCTAAATAGTATCGTGCGAAATTTGATAGGTTAGGGTTAGCATAAACTTGTAATCTACAACATAAATAGCATAACATAAAAATAGAAATAGCATACCACTGATTACAACTAATTACAACTAATACAGCTTATAGACGCAGGAGAGAGAATAATGCAACCCGGTGGCAACGATGGTACCAGTAGACTGGCCACTTAGAATTGTAGCACAAATTTGAGGTCAGTAGGAGCCGGTGTCGCACACAAAATGGTGGGCGAAGAGTCTACCTTTGAAAATCCCTAAAGGCCCTGCCACGCTCAAACGCGAACTCAGATGCAAATGCAGACGCAGACGCAGAGCAGCGGCACTCTTGATTGGTGGTTGACATGATTGTCCAACTTTAGACCAATGAAATTTCATTGTCCAATAAAGTTGCACATGGTCTTGGACAAATACCTAGGGATACTACGCTAATGCAAATTTAGAACTGTTTCTAAAATGGATTGCGCTTATTTCCCCAGATATTTGTCCAGGATCATGCGCTATTCTACTGGACAACAGACTTTCGTTGGTTCTGCATTGGACAAATCGCGTCGACAACCAATAGTGCTGTGAGCTGTGAACTGCTACTGCGACTGCGTCTGCGTCTGCGCTTGCGTTTGCGCGTGGCCAGGCCTTAAGGAAGCAGAGGCGACTACATCCGCAGGAAGCGAGTGCCAAAAGTAAATGGCTGCAAGGCGGAAGGAATCACGCAGGTAGTTTTGCGGTGACTCGGGGTAGAGAAAAACCTTAGTGTGGCCTGCCTAAGGGAACGGTTTCCCGACGGCTCAACGCGACTAAACAGCTCTGACAAATACGTAGGTGAGACACCACTATTAATATTAAAAGTCATGATACCAAGAAAGTAGAGTCGCCTAGATCGCACGGTCAGCCACCCCAGTTGCCTGCGAAAAGGGGTGATGTGCTCATCCCTTCGTAGGTTGAAGATAAACCTGATAGTCTGGTTGGCGAGGCGCTGGAGGACCACATTTAGCTCACCCGAAAGATCATTGAATACGAGGCTACAGTAATGTAAAAGCGGGATAATAAGAGCTACTATCAGCGATTCTCTTAGCTCAGTCGAGAGCGCGTTGCGGTGATACTTCAGACGATGGAGCGCAAAGTTGACCTTCTTCGAGACAGCCATTACATGTTCACGCCAGGAGAGGTTGGAGCGCATAATGACGCCCAAATTGCGAACTTCATCAACATACGGCAAAACAATACCGTTTACTGCAATAGGCGCGAGGTTAAAAAGGTCAAGACGATTGACATACGCTCCGCTACCCTGAATCAGTACTTTCGACTTAGACAAGTTGAGCTTCAGCCCATTAGCCGCGGCATAGGTGGTAATCACGTCAATATCACGGGTGATTTTGGCAAGCCCGAGTTCCAATTCCGAGGGCAGGCACGAGAAATAAATTTGTGTATCATTAGCAAAGATAAGATGATTCGAGTACTGCAGCTTGGTGCCAATGTCGTTTATAAACAGTGAGAACAGAAGCGGGCCGAGAACCGAACCCTGCGGGACGCCAGTAGATGTAGCCAACCAAGCGGAGGGAGTGCCATGCTCATCCACAACCGCCTGGGAGCGCCCCATCAGGTAAGCGAAAACCCAGCGTAGTGCGTCATCCGAAAAACCATAGATATAAGGTTAGTAGATTGGTCAAGTTCGCCTGTAGAAACAGTGTCGCGATACGAATGTAGGCGGAGCCACAGTCGAAAATATCTTTTTCGTGTATTTCGCTTCAGCACGCTATTTTATCAACAGAATTGCGTTCTGGTAAACGATCTGCTCACATTGATCGATAATATAGATTTTAATTTTAGCCACAGATTTTTAATATCTGTATATGAGCAAACAATAGCTAACAGTTGAGCTGCGGCATATGCTGTCACCCTCAAAATAATTCATATGGGGCATTCCATGCCAAATCAACCGGGTCCTGACCCTCGACTACTCAGATGTGGTCCGCGATTTTTTATTTCATTCTTCGGATTTTTCAAAATAAATTCGAGTGCGTAATGAATTTTCAAAGTTTTTTTTTCAACACCTCGATGGCTGTGAACAAAAAATCTGAAAAAATTATCAAAAATTCTGTATCAGAAATGAAAATTTTTTAACCAAAATTCATCGTGTCTGGACTTTCGCTTCAATCTGTTATTTTTGGTTGAAAAATCTTCATTTCTGACAGAATTCTTGAGAATTTTTTCAAATTTTTCGATCACGGCCATCGAGGTGTTGAAAAGAAGAAAAAACTTTGAAAATTCATAACGCACTCAAATTTATTTTGAAAAATCCGAAAAAATTGTGATCGCTAATTAGAGTCAGCGGAATGATTTAAAAAATCGCGGACCAGATCTGAAAAAAAGAGGGTTAGGACCAGGTCGATTTGGCATGGAATGCCCCATATATATGAGTCCACCAATTACCTATGAACGATTCGTGGCGAAAATCTCGATTTGTCTGCCATTTTGATATTTTATATAATATTATATAATAGTATACAGGGTGATTCAGTTTGACCGGACCATATTGAATGGGCATATTCCTTGTCGAATTCTAAGACTAAAATTCCTTAGCGAAAAATTCCGGAGATCAACGGTGCGCGAGTTATTAAATATCTTAATCCGGCTATAAAGTATCTTTTTCATCAATAAAAACGGATATCGGGTGTTAATTTTCACTTCAACAATTCCGTTTTCAATCTTTGGCAGTCAGGTCGTCCGCTCCTTAGTTTTCAGTTGCCTAGGTCCACCGTTTCATAGTTTTTTTTTTTTTCTCAATTTTTCAATTTTTCAATTTTTCACTAAGAAACTTTAGTCTTAGAATTCGACAAGGAATATGCCCATTTAATATGGTCCAGTCAAACTGAATCACCCTGTATACTTTGATGTATAAAAATCCCCCAAGTTTCAGACCCCAAAGCCGTTCACCATGGATATAGTTCACTTTTACATTCGAATTCTTATCGTGCCCGTATCATGGAAAAAAAAATCATCCAACATGTTTTTTGAGTGAAAACAAAAAATTAATTTTTCGAAAAACACATGATAATCACCCTGTTAGCATGAAAAACATGATATAAGTCGCTAGCCTAACGGAGCGCATTGCATTTGTAAGGTACTTATACATTGTATATAGCTGTAGTATGATGTCAGCGCGTCGTAAGTCTGAAAATCGGAATTCAGAATTAGGCCACGTGGTGTCTTTTGTTGGTAAGAAATTTAGCATTTTACCAACAGAATATTTAGATGATTCGAGTACACGGGTATATTTTTTGACTATATCGATAGATGTTCTATCTTACCACCAAATATAGAGGGCAGCATTCGTTGTCACTATTATCTTGTGACATACTGCTATATGACTCCGAATTTTCTCAACTTGTCCAATCTACTAACCTTATATCTATGGAAAAACCCAAGTTTCTAAGCTTGCCCAGCAGTCGTACAGTAATGTTCATCGATGGTGTCCTAGTGGCTCACTATTTTTCGTAGCGTTATTTTAGATAGAATTTCCCTTCTACAAATATTTTATTTGCTCATGACCAGTGGAGCAGCCGATCGGAAGCAGTGTTGCCGTTTCAGTACAATTGTACTGAATTCAGTACTTTTTCACGCGATTCAGTACGCTAGTACGCCTTTCATAAATCTTGTACGTTTTGTTAGGATTGAATCTAGTACGATTTCACGTTTTAATTAAAGGCAAAAAGCCCAAGAAAATGCAATATCTGCGATAATTGTAATGTGTAAGGGGTGATATATTTTCTGTAAGTTTTAAACAAAATTATTTGTGTACCTGAACAGGAAAAAAACTGATAAACGTCAAATTTTAACTATACTTCGAATGCATTTACTTTAATTTGAGTTGACCGCTAAATTCAGTACGCAAAGTTCACATTCGGTACGTTTTGGCGCTGCTATCCAGTACGTAAAACGACTTCGTTCTGGCAACACTGATCGGAAGTAGCAGAGCAACCACAACCCAGCGTTGCCACTGTTAAAGAAATTTCTTAAGATCTGAAGAATTTCTATTCATTGCTAAGAAATAAGAAAAATGGAAGATTCGTTAAGAAATTCTGAAAAGATCAAAGAAAATGTTACATGTCTAAAGAATTTTGTTTTCCTGCCCACACATTTCTCTCCATTTAGGGGAAAAACGATAAGTTTGGCCAGTCTGGCTGCCTACTGCCTAGATACAGCAACGCCGTGTGGCCGAACCCACAAAGCAGCTCTGTCGATAAGTGGCTTCCTTTTTACCAGTCGCGTAAGCAGACAGCACTGCTCCTGGACATAGTCGATATTGACGGTCAACAGTTGACCAGCATTGCGATTCCCCGAGTTTTATGAATCCGCTCTGAAACGTCTAACCTTTAACCTACCTGTGCGCCACACCGAAGATTTGAATATAGTCTCGTGATTATATTTGATTTTTAATATTTTATCGTGTCGTGTAAGTGTCGTGGAGTTGTAAGTCAGCTCTCTGTTGATCGTTTGTTGAATTCTTACAATGTAAGTATTTTTTTCGATGTAACAATGACAATGTATGTGCAATGTAAGGCAAAACCTATCAGCTGCAGCCGGGCTACTTTTGATACTGAATTCAATGACTTAGTTTTTTTAAATACTTTATCCAGGTGAAATTACTATTACTATTGGAGAACACCTATGATTTTTTTTAAAGATTTTCCCTTCTAAGTGTTTGAAGTTGAGAACCTGATTTTCTTTTTCTTTTTGGGAAACATACAAAAAAGCAAAAACATAATTTTTTTTATGTCAACTCACTACTAAAACCTGAATACACTGAGAGAAGTTTTTATTAGATAGTAATAAAATTTATTACCATTTAATAAAACACATATTATAAACACATATTAATAAAATTTTATTAAATACTAATAAAATTTCACACGGAGAAAAAAAAACACTTCTCATTGCGCAGCAACGAGTAGTGTTATTTTTTCTCCGTGTATTTTCCGGCAATAAAATTATTAATATGTAATAAAATTGTACTTATATATAATAAATATTTATTAATATGAAGTACTGGATCGAAAGATTTCCAAATACTTTTTTTTATTACTAAATAAAAACTTCTCTCAGTGTAAGTATTTAAAATATCGGAGACTTTGTTTTTTTTTATTTTTTGCCCCAATGTTTTTGGACTGAATTCCAGTCACTCGATTCGAAATGTCCGAGGTGAGCGAAGGCGAAGACAGGCCGAACTCGAAGACGAGTAGCAAAGCTCACTGCAGTCATAACTCAAAGAAACGCCAACGAGAACGAGTATTGGAGGAATTCTCAGAGGAAGAAGAATATGACTCGTCCGACGAAAAAAAAAATCAAAATAAAAAAAGGAAGAAACCAGGATATATCCAAAAATATAACAAAGCTTGGGAGTCGGAGACGAATTTCAGAGATTGGGTATCGTTGGGCAAAGGGGGCAATTTATTCTTTCATTGCAAAGTATGCAATTCCGATTATACAACAGCTGGTGGACGAAGCAACTTGATCAAACATTCCCGCGGAACTAAACACTTAACTCTGTTGCGATCGGTTAAGAAACAGCCAGTGTTGAACATAAAAATGTTCACCGAGAAGTCGACGCTGACAAATCAGACGAAAGAAGCCGAAATATTGATGTCAGCATTTGCAGCAACTCACAATCTGGCATTCGCCGTATTGGATGACGTTCCCAATCTTATTAAGCGGATGTGCCCTGATTCCAAAATAGCACAAAATATTAGTGCTGGTAGGACGAAGTGCACAAAGATAGTACAAAACGTGACAGGGAAATATTCTTTCGAGAAACTGGTTGCTTTGTTAAAAACCGAGAAATTCTCGCTGTTAGTTGACGAATCTACGGACGTTAGTGCGACGAAAAACTTGGCGTTGGTCGTACGATTTTATCATGAAGAACGCGTAGTGGACGAGTTCTTGGGATTGCTTGAAGTACCGAAAACATCTGCGAATGATCTGTTCCAAAAAATCGTGGATTTTTTTAAGGAACACGATATTCCGTACATCCAAAACATGATCGGCTTCGCATCGGATGGAGCAAGCAACATGTTTGGTGCCCATCATTCTCTATCGGTTCTTCTGAAGAAAGATATACCGGATCTCTTCACCATGAAGTGTATATGCCATTCGTTTGCTCTGTGCGCGAATTATGCTTGCGAAACTCTACCCCGCGTAGTCGAAGATGTCGCTCGGGATGTATACAGCTATCTGCAGCATAGCTATAAACGACAGTCGGAATTCCGGGAATTTCAAGAATTCGTGGACGTCAAGCCGGTCAAGCTGTTGCATCCATCGCAGACAAGGTGGCTATCTCTAATGCAGGTCGTAAAAAGATTATTAGAGCAATATGATGATCTTATACTTCACGCACGCTGTGATGGTGGATAAAGTTTTGGCAGCCGACATGATCCTGTCGAGATTACGCGAAAAGTACGTGCTGAGGTATCTCGAATTTCTTGAGTTCGTGCTTCCATTTTTCAACAGATTGAACGTAGAAATGCAATCTGAAGAGACCAAAATTCATGTGCTCTATTCAAACGTAAGCGCAGTCTATAAATCGATATTGGATTGTTTCTTGAAAGCAGATTATTTGAGAAACACGGATCTGGAAAAAGTGGATTTCGACAATCCACACAATTTCATTCCGTTGGAGGAAATTTACCTTGGGTCAAAAATATGTGCCAACATGCATAATAACACCCTCGGTTTGGATAATGCCCAACTTTTCGATTTCCGTAAGAGATGTTTGCAGTTTTACATCGTGGCATGCCAGCAAATCGTTAAACGATTCAACTTTCGCGACAACACGACGAAGATCATTAAGCAGCTCTCGGTACTTGATCCTCGTAAAATATCAAGCCATCCTTCTATTGCACCTCTAGCTTCGCTGTTTCCAAATCTTGTGTCCTACAATGACCTTAATACCATTGACGGAGAATGGCGAGAGCTCAGAAATTCGGATATCGAGTGTGATGACTCAAACTCGAGTCTGACGTATTGGATTGCAGTGTCACAGGTAAAATTCGGCAATAATGAACAAAAGTTCCCCACTCTCTCGAAATTTATTCTCGAGCTACACTGTTTGCCCCATTCTAGCGCAGCAGTCGAACGATTATTCTCAACAATTAATTTAAACAAAACCAAAACCCGTAATCGTTTAGGGAATCAAACTTTGACAGGTATATTGCATACGAAAGCATTATACAGAAATGATCATTTATTCTCAAAACCGATGGATCGGAAATTAATCTCATATCACTACGACTCGATGTACGAGAGGAAAAAGTAGAATCCAAAATCAATTCGTAAATAGACCGAGTTGTCGTTTCTGTTCAATTGATAGATCACTTTTTCTTAGCGATAAGTATCCTTTTCGTACGTTTGTTTTTTCAGAACAAACGTCCTTGTTTTTTTTGTTGAGTTTTTTTGTTGACCACGACGTGCAACGTTTCGCTAAAGTAGAAACCAAACCTGATTTTGTTAGCAAATAAATAAAGTGCAAGTTAGTTTTATCGAGACTAAGGTTAAAAGGCTGTGAAAGCTCAAAGGACGTATATTAGTAATTAGAGTACTTATTGCCATATCATGGGTCAATTATTATACGATAGTAACTGTACCTACCATTTCCAAATATTATCGCATACATATAGGACTCTGGAGAATTCAGAATAGTCAACTTTAATTGATGTTGCTTACATACATAATTACAATAAAATTTTAAAACATTGCTCCATTGAATGAGAAATAGTGTCTTCTTTCCTTTAATGACCTACTCGCTTTTCCCTACCTACCAACCATCTTTGAAAAGTCACCTAATACCGCGGAAATACCATTGAGTTGGTATATCCCGCTTTCAATGTCCATCAATCAATGGCTACCAGTCGATAAAGGCACGCTCTTCTAGAACAGTGTAGAATGGAATGAATGTACTGTTAGATGGCGCTGATTGTGCGTTACTAGTCGTACATCTTAGTAACGTATCTGTTTTTGCTGTATCGAGTATTAAAAAATCATACTAATTTAGTAGCATGGTGAATAAATGCCATCCAAATAGTATAATTGTACGTAACATAAAATTCAATAATATTTCAGGTCCTAAGATATTCTTAAGAAATTTTGAGGACTCATGCTAAGAAATTAATTTTCACAGAGTGGCAACGCTGCCACAACCTGCCTCACTTCGCGGCTGTCATATTCCCAATAACCTCAAAGTGTTGATTAAATACTTTTAGGTTATTTGACGAATAAATAAATAGTTCAAATTTTTTAGGTTACCCCTAATCAAATAATATTGTTATAAGACTATCATATTAATGTTATAAAATTATATTATATTATCTTCATCCCTATTAGAGGACGACGATGATGGGGTTAACCTTTGAAATTAAAGTTATTTATTTATTTAATTTTCATTTTTCAGGTTAACCCCAAATTGAATAATATAACTATAAGAATATTATAGTGATGTCATACAATGATATTATATCATCTTTATCCTTATTAGAGGACGACGATGATGGGGTTAACCTGTATCGTGATCATGAGAATAGTGAGCTAACCTATAACCAATAACCTATACCACTAACCTTAAAGTGTTCATTAAATTCGTTTAGGTTATTTAATGAATGAATAAATGATTTAATAATTATATTATATCATCTTTATCCCTACTAGAGGACGACGGTGATGGGGTTAACCTTTAAAATTAAAGTTATTTATTTATTTCATTTTCATTTTTCAGGTTGACCCGAAATTGAATAATATAGCTATAAGAATATTATAGTAATGTTATATAATAATATTGTTACTAAATTAGCTTCTGAGGCCTAATTGTAATTATTTAAAGAAAGGCTCGAGCAGATTAAGTTAAATAAAATGTGGGTCCTGAGTTGAAATAAGAGATTCAAGTCAAAGAAAATATATTTGTCAGGGAAATTGAATATATTGGGAAATGTGAGAAAATGTGTGTTTACAGTTTGAAGTGTGAAACAGCACTGTTTTTATGATAATGTTTACTTCAGTTATTTAATATCAACGAGTCATTTATTTGTATTCGTTTATCTTCTATGACTGCTAGATGATGCGAAGTTTAAATATAGAATGTAAAGGTAATCTCCTAGTAAAGCGAAAAAGGGAAATCAATCTTTGTAACAATATTATATCATCTTTATCCCTAATAGAGGACGACGATGATGGGGTTAACCTGTAAAATTCAAGTTATTTATTCAGTCATTAAATAACCTAGAAGTTTTCAGTGAATTTTCACGCCCAATACATAACCACAAGACTTACAATTGCATGAATGTTATTATTATAGGTTAGCGAATTACAGAATTCAAAGCGCCCGAAGTGATCCTTAGACGATGAATATAATTTGGTATAATTAAAGGACGACGATGATGGGGTTAACCTTTAATATCAAAGTTATTTATTTATTTGATTTTAATTTTTCAGGACAACCCTGAATTGAATAATATTACTATAAGAATATTATATTGATGTTATATGATTTATTATATTATCTTTATCCCTATTAGAGGACGACGATGATGGGGTTAACCTTTGAAATTTGAATTATATATTCATTCATTAAATAACCTAGAAGTTTTCAGTAAATTTTCACGCCCAATACATAACCACAAGATTTACAGTTGCATGAATGTTATTATTATAGGTTAGCGAATTACAGAATTCAAAGCGCCCAGAGTGATCTTTAGACGATGAATATAATTTGGTGTCAAGGACGATGATACGTTCAATGAGTCAATCTCGAATGGCTGCGAAGCAAGTTGAGGGGGTTCGATGAGTGCCAAGACTGCTAGTGGCACTATGTTAGTAAGAATCTTCAATCTTGAATCGAATATTGTGTTCTGCTGAGGCTGTGTGAACAAAACTTTGTAAGAAGAGAATATACGTGCTCCGAAATAGCTTGAATAACCATTGCGTCGTTACAGACTATAATAACAACAGGTAGCCTAGTTTGGTTTGTGATTTACTCATGTCAATCTATTCCATGTTCCGTCCAGAAACGGGGTAGTGCCTAAAATCTTCAAATTTGAATAGATATGGAGCAAGTCGAGGGGGTTTGATGAGTGTCAAGACTGCTCGCAGCACTATGTCCGTAAGAATCTTCAATCTCAAATGGCTACGGAGCCAGTCGAGGGGGTTCGATGAGTGCCAAGACTGCTCGCAGCAATTCCTAATTCCCAATTCTATTTGTATCATCGTCGTCCTTTACACCAAATTATATTCATCGTCTAAAGATCACTCTGGGCGCTTTGAATTCTGTAATTTGCTAACCTATAATAATAACATTCATGCAACTGTAAATCTTGTGGTTATGTATTGGGCATGAAAATTTACTGAAAACTTCTAGGTTATTTAATGAATGAATACATAATTCAAATTTCAAAGGTTAACCCCATCATCGTCGTCCTCTAATAGGGATAAAGATGATATAATATTATTATATAGCATTACTATATTATTCTTATAGTTATATTATTCAATTTAGGGTTAACCTGAGAAATTAAAATCAAATAAATAAATAACTTTAATAAGACTTGGCTTCCGGGATGGAGCCGCGTTGTTTAACGGTTAGGTGCCGACCTGATACTCAGGTATCAGGTTGTTTCTCGCCCTGATGAAGTAAACTGCAATGTTTACGAAACGTCGGCACCTAACCGTTCAACAACGCAGCTCCATCCCGGAAGCCAAGTCTTATTCAGAATCTCACCGCGAAAGCCTCAAAGACCTAAATAACTTTAATTTTAAAGGTTAACCCCATCACCGTCGTCCTCTAGTAGGGATAAAGATGATATAATATAATTATTAAATCATTTATTCATTCATTAAATAACCTAAACGAATTTAATGAACACTTTAAGGTTGGTGGTATAGGTTATTGGTTATAGGTTAGCTCACTATTCTCATGATCACGATACAGGTTAACCCCATCATTGTCGTCCTCTAATAGGGATAAAGATGATATAATATCATTGTATAACATTACTATAATATTCTTATAGTTATATTATTCAATTTGGGGATAACCTGAAAAATGAAAATTAAATAAATAAATAACTTTAATTTCAAAGGTTAACCCCATCATCGTCGTCCTCTAATAGGGATGAAGATAATATAATATAATTTTATAACATTAATATGATATTCTTATAATAATATTATTTGATTAGGGGTAACCTAAAAAATTTGAACTATTTATTTATTCGTTAAATAACCTAAAAGTATTTAATCAACACTTTGAGGTTATTGGGAATATGAGAGCCGCGAAGTGAAGCAGGTTGTGGTTACTCTGCTACTTCCGATCGGCTGCTCCACTGGTCATGAGCAAATAAAATATTTGTAGAAGGGAAATTCTATCTGAAATAAGGCTACGAAAAATAGTGAGCCACTAGGACACCATCGATGAACATTACTGTACATGCTGCACGGTGTCGAAGGCTTTGCTGAAGTCAAACAGCACTAGGATGGTCAGGCATCTGTCGTCAAGAGCCTGTCTTACATCCTGACAAAGGCGCAGTGTTGTAATCGGGATCCTGAGATCTTTCATACAACTACAATTTGTTTAAGGATCCGTTGTCGAATTGAGAGTTGGAACTCGGTCGTACAAAAGTGATTCAAGTTTATTAATGTATAAAGAGTTTACAAAATAGTATATTGTGTACCAAGGGCGAGAAGTGGGCCTTTTTCGCCCGCGTGTGGAGTTTGCAGTACGAGTCGAGGCGAGCAAGCACGAGCCGAAGGCGAGTGCGTATCGCGAGCCGGAGACGAGTAATGCAAACACACGAGGGCAAAAAAGCCCTCGCCCGTGGTGCACACCATATTTTTTGTGACACATGCACGATTTTGCGAAAAAAAAAAAAAAAATAAATAAATAAATAAATAAATATAGTATATTGTGTACCAAGGGCGTAAAGTGGGCTTTTTTAGACCGAGTGTGGAGTTTGCAGTACGAGTCAGAGGCGAGGTAGCACGAGTCGAAGACGAGTGCGTCTGCGAGCCGAAGACGAGTACTGCAACCACACAAGGTCAAAAAGCCCACATAGCCCTGGTGCACACCATATTTTTTGTAACAGCACGATTTTCGCGTTTTTTCAACATTGTTGATAATTTTCTTGAAATAATAAAAACGCCCGCTGCAGCGGGCGATTTTATTATAATAATGAATTGCGCCCGCTGCAGCGGGCGATTTTATTATAATAATGAATTGCGCCCGCTACAGCGGGCGATTTTATTATAATAATGAATTGCGCCCGCTACAGCGGGCGATTTTATTATAATAATGAATTGCGCCCGCTGCAGCGGGCGTTTTTATTATTATGGTAAAAAACGCCCGCTCGTCTGAAAACTGTCACTTTAGGCTCGCTGAATGGGTCAAAAAAACGCAAAAATTGTGCATGTGTTACAAAAAATATTTTTTTGCCCGCTAAAAGTCGGTAGCGGGCGCTAAAAGTTCTTTTGCGCCCGCTAAAAGTCGGTAGCGGGCGCAAAAAGTTCTTTTGCGCCCGCTAAAGGTCGGTAGCGGGCGCGAAAAGTTCTTTTGCGCCCGCTAAAGGTCGGTAGCAGGCGCAAAAAGTTCTTTTGCGCCCGCTACCGACTTTTTTCGCCCGCTACTGACTTTTTTTGCCCGCTACGAACTTTTTTTTGCCCGCCGGTCAATAAACGGCTACTTTTAGCCCTATTATTAGGTAAAAAAAACGCAAAAATCGTGCATGTGTTACAAAAAGTGATTTACTACATCTAACTGAGATCTGGCATAACCTGCCCTAATATCGGTCTTGATGTTCTGACGATGAGTATTATAATCATCGCTTATTTATTACTGAAAGATTATTTCGATGAGAAAAATTAACGGACGAACCCAGGAATCGAACCCAGGATCTTCGGACGCCTATCCGGGGACTTACACCCGAGACCACCTAGCTCGCCCACAGTTCGCCGCAATTTTTCTCATCTGTTATTGTACCAAGTATGTGTTGATATAATGATCTTGTGTTAGTACGTTGGTGTCCGCAAGGCAAAGTCGTATACTGTTATACCTGTGTGACGGATGTGTCACTAGCAAGCTGAGATTGAAGTATACATCGGCCTATTTGTGATGCGTTTATTTTTAATTATTAACTAATCAATCGAAGGTGTTCAATTGATTAATTAACTTTTTTCTATTTCTGCATTGATGAAAGATTTAATTCCATTTTATTGAAAGATTATTTCGATGAGAAAAATTAACGGACGAACCCAGGAATCGAACCCAGGATCTTCGGACGCCTATCCGGGGACTTACACCCGAGACCACCTAGCTCGCCCACAGTTCGCCGCAATTTTTCTCATCTGTTATTGTACCAAGTATGTGTTGATATAATGATCTTGTGTTAGTACGTTGGTGTCCTTATTTATTACGTATAAGGAGGTCGCCTTGTTTCTGCAATTGTTGTTAGTTGCGTCAAGCCTCGCACTTGCACATTCCAGAGTATTGCCAAAGTGTGTCTCAAAACATCTGGATTGCAACACCTTGATACTCTGGTTGCAACATCCCTCCCCCCTTAGAGAGAAAAGTCCTTAGGATTTTCTTCTGAAACCAGACAAATCTGCTGGCTTGCATCGTTGTGCGTACGCTTGCCTATTATGCTATATCTAGGTTAGTAGTTTACATAGTGTATCCCGTTAACATATTTTTATATAATCGTTTCTTAATCTAGGTTAGTATGACCTATTTTCTATTTCATTTTTCTATCAGCTAAATTGTTTCAAATTTCATACTCAATTCATATTATTCAATAAAAGGTTTCAATCGATTTACATGTACTCTGAGATTCTTCCTATTAACTTTTATGGTGTAGTTAACGTCTGAGTTTACCTCTAGAATAGTATAAGGACCAATCCATTGAGATAATAGCTTCTTTGATCGTCCTCTGCGTACAGTCTCGTCGTATAGTAATACCTTATCTCCAACCTTGAACCCTTTTTCTTTGGTTCGTTGGTCGTACTCGATTTTTGACCTCTCCTTGGCTTGTTGCAGATTTTCTTTGGCTATCAGATTGCTGTCTCGCAATCTCTCTCGTAATTCTCGTGCGTAGTCGTCATAGGTGTACGTCGGTTCTGGATCCCTTTTCAGCGTTGTTGGTAGTTCAGCTCGGTGTCCATACACCAGCTCGAATGGTGTAAATCTCGTTGCAGTGTGGGGTGTCGTGTTATATGCAAACATAGCATATGGTAACCATTCGTCCCAGTTGCTCTGTTCTTCGTTTATGTAATGTCTCAGATATTCAGCTAACGTCCTATGTGATCGTTCTAAGGCTCCATTGGATTCAGGATGATAGGCCGTCGTCTGAATCTTGTCGATCTTCAACAATTTACAAGTATCTTTGAAAACGTTACTCAAAAAGTTCGTACCTTGATCGGTGAGTATTCACTGTGGTATTCCGTGTTCGCATACGATCCTGGTCGCAAATTCCTTAGCTACGGTGTTAGCTTCTTGGTTCGGAATAGGTATTGCCTTGCTGAACTTGGTTAGACAATCTTGAAACGTAAGGATATATTTATTTCCTTGTTCTGTTTCCGTCAGTGGTCCTACGATATCCAATGCACATTTTTCAAAGGGTTGATTTGGAGTGTCGGTTATGATCATTGGTGCCTTCGTCTTCTTGCTAAGTTAGTTCTTCTGGCAATTCTCGCATCTCGAAATGTGTTCCTCGACATCCTTCCGTAATCCAGGCCAATCGTGCTTCAATCGGATTCGTTCGATCGTTCGATTAACTCCTTGATGTGCTCCTAATGGCGTATCGTGGTACTCATAGATGATTCTGTTCCGATCTTCCTCCGAATATTCTTGTTCTCGCTTGTTCAATTCTTCCTCTTCTTTCTTCTGACTTCTGGTCACTGCGTACATGCGACTCAAGGCATCTGCGTTGGTATTTGCCTTCCCTGCCTTGTACTCGATCTCATAGTCGTATTCTTCCAGCTTCAGTCGCCATCCCATGAGTCGTGATCCTGGATCTTTGACTCCGAATAACCATGTGAGTGGTTTGTGATCTGTAACAATCTTAAATCTGGTACCATATACATACGGTCTGAAATGATTAACTGCCCAGACTATGGCTAATAGTTCCTTTTCTGTGGTGCTGTAATTGCCTTCTGCCGAATTGAGAGTTCTACTTGCGTATGCTATTGGCAAGTCACTTCCTATTATTCCTTGCGACAGGACTGCTCCGATAGCCTTGTCGGACGCGTCTGTCGTCACGATGAACGGTTGTTCGAAATCTGGATACTGTAGAATTGGTGCGGTCGTCAACGTCTTCTTCAAATTTTCAAAAGCTTCTTGTTCCCTCGAAGTCCATCCAAATTTCATCTCTTTCTTTAGCAAATGTGTAAGCGGTTTTGCTAAACGCGAGAAATTCTGTATAAATCGTCTGTAATATCCGGCCAAACCCAGAAATCCTTGAACATCTTTTACAGTCTTTGGAATTGGAAATTCTTCCACTGCTCGGATCTTCTCTGGATCTGCTTTTATTCCATCTCTAGTGATGACGTGTCCCAAGAAGTTGACCTCTTTCCTCAGAAACTCACACTTGTCAGGTTGTAACTTCAATGAATTCTGTCGTAAGCGTTCCAGTACCTCTTCCAGTCGTTTGTTATGTTCCTGCAAACTAGGAGCATGTATGACAATATCATCGAGATAGACATAACACCTAAGGCCTTGTATTCCTGAAAGTACAGTATTCATTAACCGTTGAAACGTAGCGGGTGCGTTCTTCAGTCCAAAAGGCATGCGATTGTATTCGTAGTGACCATTTGAAGTGGAAAATGCCGTCTTGCACTTATCCTCCTCTTCCATTGGAATTTGGTGAAATCCTGATGCTAGATCTAGTGTAGAGAAATATTTTGCCTTACCCAACTGGTCCAATATCTCGGTAATATTAGGCAGTGGAACGGAGTCTCCTACAGTAACCTCGTTCACCTTACGGAAGTCAACTACGACTCTCATCTTCGTCTTTCCTGATGCGTCTGCCTTCTTCGGTACTACCAGCAGTGGTGCATTTCATTGGCTTTTGCTCGGTCTGACTATCCCGTCGGCAAGCATTTTATCTACCTGCTCGTTTATCTCCTGCTTGTGTTTTTCTGGAAGTTTATAACGTCTTACATTTATTGGCGCAATATCCGGATTTGTAGTAATTCTGTGACTAGCTGCGTTCGTGTAACCCAGATAGTCTCCTTCTAAGTGAAATACATCATGAAATTCTTCACAAATATCTAGTAAGCTCTCTTTTTCTTCTCGATTCAGATGACTCGTACGTAGGTTGTCTCTCAGCTGTTGCATTCGGCTCGCGTTACTCGGTGTCATTGTTCGACATGCATAAACTTGCGTCATATCTGTGTGCTCTTGGCCTAGTGCTACTATTTGTACACACGGCTGTTCCAGTTCTACATCATAATCGTTTGTATTCAAAATGCTGACTTTGCACTCACCGTCGACTGCGTTGGTGATGCAACTCCCCATGTATACTCCTGGCTGTAACTCGATTCCTTCGATGATACCTTCCGTGTCGTCGTCTGTCTTTGCACGGACTATCTTCTCGCTTCTTCGTTCAAGCGATATGTGAGCTCCTGTGGCTCCTAAATTCCATGTCGTTCCGTACAATCTTGCGTATTTCCCAGATCTGAGCTCGACGTCATGCTTCTCGAGGAAGTCGCCTCCTAAGAGTCTGCTTCTAGTGGAAAATCGTCTTTAACAGCGTAAAAAGGGTGCGATATGTGCCTATCACCAACCCTTATATTTAACCTGACCTTACATAAGGTCGCAACCGGTGTTCCGCCTATTCCTCTGAGCGTGATTACACCGTCTTCAGCCATTACTTCGCCGTCAATTTTTCCAACCTTTACTAAGCTTACCTCAGCTCCTGAATCTAATAGCATAGTTCCGTGTCTCGTTTTGAATTCATCTGCCTTGATCGTCGCGTGGTTTTTCTGTTTGGATCCATTTATTAGGCAATTCACTGGCACGACGCGATACGGTTGCCTGTCCGCCGCGCCCGCTCCTCGTTTCCCGAAGTCTCTTCGTCTCGCCTGCTGGCGTCCCTAGAATGACTTGGTTGAACCCGTTCCTCTCTTCTAGGAGGTCCCTGATTTCTCCCGTAGCCTCGCCTATTTTCTTCGGCTAATCTGGCTCTACAATCTGGAATAAAATGTCCTGGTTTTCTACAAAAATGACAAATTATTTCAACCTTTCTCACGTATCTGCTTGATGTCGGCAATCTCTGCGGATAACTGGATCCTGTCTTCGCTGAGCGACACTCTCGTGCAAAGTGGCCTGGCTTCCCACAGTTATAGCAATTATTTCCTCTGTTACCTTCTCTGCTGTTGTTCGATCGTAATTGTTGTCCTCGGTCTGGACGACGAATAGGACCTATGTCGCGTTCTTCCTCTATCGCAGTGGATATTGCTTCTCTCAGCTTCTCACATCGTCGGCTTTTGACTAATACCTTTAGTCTGTCATTTAGCCCTCGTACAAAAATATTAACAGATTGCTTATGGATTTGGCGTTCCAACGTTGACTTTGAATCTTCGACTGCTGCTTCTTCCATCGTTAACTCGACTACCTGCGCGGTGAGTTTTTGAACTCGTAATTCGTATGACTTGGCGTCCTCGTTTGGTCGTTGCCTACAGCTGTTGAATTCAACCTGTAACGAAGCTAATGTCCGTGTATCGATGCTCATCGACTTCAGCTCTTCCTCCAGTGCCTTCCAGGTGTCAATTGTTTTGTATTCTAAAGCTCGTGACGGAGCACCTTTGATCCGCGTGCTCAAAACAGCCTTCAGTAGGTTTTGCGTATCTGCAGGTCGTATTATTTCACGTGCATATTTACAACAGCGTATAAAATCACAAACCTTTCCTCGGTCACTGCTATCGAAGATCTCGATGTCCTTCAACACTTGTCTCACGGTAACGGTATTTTCTGCCATGTTAGTTGGAGGTTGATTCACTTCTATGTTCTGAATCTGTGGTGGTGCTACTTGCTCTCGAGTCTTGCTTTTAGCAAATTCGCGCAATGCCGCACGAAGTTCGTCGACCGTATTTCCTTCGGTTACGTTTATACTAAAATGCTCACAGGCTTGGAAAAGATGATCTCTTCGTAAATCTTGAATCCACGAGGTTTTACCTTCTGTAATGCGTCTTTCCACCAAGTCCCAGTTCAATGGCATTTGCTCTTTTCCCGAAGATTCTTGTGCTGCTGCAGCCAGTGATAAATGCAAGGCGTGCCTCTGGCTGGGAGGTAGTACGCCAAACAACGGTGAATTATCCCCAAAGCTTACTTCTCCTTGTAACTCAGGTTTAGTCGGAGAGTCTACGGATGCTGATCGTTCTCTTCCTTTCTTTGACATGTGACGTCACGGTAATTTCTTCAACGATGTCACGATCACTTATTCTTCTGATTCACTCGCTCGATACTTGATTCACTTGTACGATTCGACGATCCCTGCCGCTGCCACCAGTTGTTGTAATCGGGATCCTGAGATCTTTTATACAACTACAATTTGTTTAAGGATCCGTTGTCGAATTAGGAGTTGGAACTCGGTCGTACAAAAGTGATTCAAGTTTATTAATGTATAAAGAGTTTACAAAAAGTGATTTACTACGTCTAACTGAGATCTGGCATAACCTGCCCTAATATCGGTCTTGATGTTCTGACGATGAGTATTATAATCATCGCTTATTTATTACGTATAAGGAAGTCGCCTTGTTTCTGCAATTGTTGTTAGTTGCGTCAAGCCTCGCACTTGCACATTCCAGAGTATTGCCAAAGTGTGTCTCAAAACATCTGGATTGCAACACCTTGATACTCTAGTTGCAACAGCAGCAATGCCGTTTGGGTACTGAACCCACGCCTGTAGCCTGACTGCCACGGGTCATAGAGGTCATTGGCCTCAACGAAGTCTAGGATCTGCCTATGTACTACGCGTTCGAATACTTTAGCTAACTCGCACAGGTGAGCAATAGGGCGAGTGTTCGCGGGCGACTGAGGTGGATTTGCCTTAATGAAGGGGTAGATAAAAGCCCTCTTCCAGCTAGGCGGAAAATACCCTTAATTCAGACAGCCATTAAACAGAGAAGACAGTGCCGAGACCAAGCAGGGAAGCGCTTGGTGTATGGCAAATAGCGAGATCCCATCGGGACCCACAGCATGGGATGGCTTAGTGGAAGAGTTTACCAACGCAGTAATGCGCTCAGCACTAACTGGAGAGAAATCGAATATGGCATCAGTCAATACCGCGTCGCGGGCGGAGGAAAGAAACTCTGCGAAAGCCGGTGCAGTAAGTGCAGCAGCACCGCTAGAAACCGCAGCAAACGCTACATTTAAATCTTCCGCGGTAAAGAAGGTTAGTGGCGAGGTAAGACGGGGTCTAACTAGTCCTAGGTTCGCAAGCTCACGCCACAGTTTGGAGGAGCAGGTGATGGCGGAAAGGCGACGCCGAGCGTAGATGTCTGCCACAGACTGCATGTGCTTGGAGAGGTCATCACGAAACTGCCTGTAAATCGCAAAACCCAGGACGCTGCCCGAGCGCTTTGCTTGCTTGTAGAGCGCGTCCCGCCTCCGAATTCTAATCATAAGCTCATCTGTTAACTAGGGCGCAAAAGGCTAGGACACCCGAAAGGTCCGCAAATGCACATGGCGGTCGGTGGTGACGGTAATAGAGTCGCTAATACAGGCCGTGAGGCGGTCAATGCATCGATGTGCTCAGTAGGCGCATCAACACCACCGGAAGCTAGCACATCCCAAAGGTCATCAAGGAATGACATGACGTCGAAGTCTCTGAAGCTGCACCGAGAAATGGTTTTCTCAGACGGTAGGGTCACATTTAGTCGGTAGGAAAGTTCGATCGAATCGTGGCCAACAATAAACGGTGCATCTGACTTCGAGAAGCGACGAACCTTGTTCAAGTCATCAGTAATAAAGACGTCGAGCCAAGAGTCCGCGGACGACGTATGATAGGTGGCGCCAGAATCTACAATGTGCAAGGCTTGAGCTGAGGCAAACTCCCGCACAAACGTGGCTTCAACGTAAGCGCTTAGTAGGTTGAAGTTTAGGTCGCCGCTGATGATTATGTTGTCGTAGGCAAACGAGAGACGTGTGAAAGTGGTTATAAAATCATTAAAAAGGAGGCCCTTCGGCCTCATGACTTGGTTAATTGGACCCGTTCCTCTCTTCTAGGAGGTCCCTGATTTCTTCCATAGCCTCGCCTATTTTCTTCGGCTAATCTGGCTCTACAATCTCGAATAAAATGTCCTGGTTTTCTACAAAAATGACAAATTATTTCAACCTTTCTCACGTATCTGCTTGATGTCGGCAATCGTTGAGGATAACTGGATCCTGTCTTCGCTGAGCGACAGTCTCGTGCAAGGTGTCCTGGCTTCCCACAGTTATAGCAATTATTTCCTCTGTTACCTTCTCTGCTGTTGCGCGGTTGATTGTGTTCCCGATCCGATCCACGAATGGGGCCTAAATCTCGTTCTTCTTCTATCGCAAGTGATATGGCTTCCATAAGATTTTCACACTGTCGGCTCTTGACCAATATCTTCAGCTTGTCGTTCAAGCCTCTGGTGAAGATATTGACAGCTTGTTTTGTGACCTGGCGTTCCAGCGTCGGTTTCGAATCCTCTTCTGCGGCTTCCTTCATCGTCACTTCGATTACCTGTGCAGTTAGTTTCTCGACTCGTGCTCCATATGATTTCGCGTCCTCGTTGTGACGTTGTCTACAGCTGCTGAATTCCACTTGTAACGAAGCTAATGTCCGTGTATCGATGCTCATCGACTTCAGCTCTTCCTCCAGTGTATTCCAGGTGTCAATTGATTTGTATTCTAAAGCTCGTGCCGGAGCACCTTTGATCCGCGTGCTCAAAACAGCTTTTAGTAGGTTTTGCGTATCCGCAGGTCGTATTATTTCACGTGCATATTTACAAGAGCGTATAAAATCACAAACTTTTCCTCGGTCACTGCTATCGAAGATCTCGATGTCCTTCAGCACTTGTCTCACGGTGACGGTATTTTCTGTCATATTAGTTAGAGGTTGATTATTTCTTTCACGATGCCTGCTTTGGGTGCCACGATCACTATTCTTCTGATTCACTCGCTCGATACTTGATTCACTTGTACGATTCGACGATCCTCGCCGCTGCCACCAGTTGTTGTAATTGGGATCCTAGGATCTGTCATACAACTACAATTTATTTAAGGGTCCGTAATCGAATTAAGAGTTGGAACTCAGTCGTACAAAAGTGATTCAAGTTTTATTAATATATGATGTTTTACAAAAAGGTTTTACTAATATCGAACTAATCTCTGTATAATGCGTCCTACTTCTGGTCGCGATGTTCTGACCATGAGCGCGTCGTCTGCCCTCCTTTTAATGACTATTTAGGAGGTCAGTGCTGCGTCCCACATTGTTATGTATTTCGCCATACGACATAGTTGTTGCTCTGATGCTATATCGCGTTAGCGCATTCCTGGATTTCAGGTGTCACAATTGATCGGTATTCGAATTGCAACAACAGCGAAAAACCAGGAGATAAATCAAAACGAGAAACTAAATAAAAGCTACGTGCACAAGATAACTAAAGAAAACTAATGAAGCTGCCACATTAGAACAGAGCAACAACTACACCCTGGAGAATTCGGTGTCAAATAGATACTGCCTCAGACGCGAGCGGAAAATCGAAACAGAGGTGGACCCCCGTATGTCAGCTGGAAGCGACTCCCAGAAATAGGCTCCGTACACCGCAAAGGAGCGCCGGTAGGCCTCAATGGTAAAACGAGGGATGAGAAAGTCCCCCCTTAGAAGCCTAGCGGACCCAGGCGGAGTAGAGGGACGATCCGTGAAAAAGACGCGGAGGTAGTCCGGAGAATTTGTGCGAAAGGTGGTAAAAAGCAAGGCACCGAAAAAATACAGCCGGCGATCTCGAGCCGATAGCCAGCCCAGACTGCGGCGGTGAGGGGTGACGTGCTCATCCCTCGAAACACCACAGACGAATCGAACGCAACAATTTAAGAGGCGTTGCAGTCGGGTGTTCAACACCCCGGAGACGTCGCTGTAGACAACGCAGCAATAATCTAGCAGCGGAAATACGAGGGTTGTCGCGAGATGAGCGCGCAGAGCAGGTGAGAACAGACGACGGGACGCACAGAGCTGACGGAGCACACAATCTACCCTACTGGAGACTGCATCAATTTGCGGAACCCAGGAGAGCGGAGAATCGAAGATTAGGCCGAGATTGCGGGCGGTCTGTGGGAACGGAATAGCGACACCGTTCATGATCTCCACGGACTTATGGACTGAGCGCAAGCTAGGCTTGTGGGCGAAGGGTATGCGTCTTGGGGGGAGTACGTGAAGTAACGCGTCGGCCATATTGATTGGCTAAATTTATAATTCCGTGAGGCACTACCACAAACATGTCTGTACACGTAGTATATCTATATCGATTTAGCCTATCGATATGGCGGACCATGATTCCCCTTCCGTCTTTCGCCGCACCCCCGCAAGGGAAGGCTCAGTCCATAAGTCCGTGATGATCACGGACGGGAGAGTAACGCTATGAAGCCTCGTGATAAAAGGAGAGCTTCCAAGAATGATGGCCTGCGTCTCAGATGAGTTGAGCGCGAGTGAGTTGGCACAGGACCATTCGTGGACCGTGGCGACATCCCGATTAAGGAGCTCGATGGCCTCAGAGACCCTGGCTGCAGGGCATTGAAGGTAAATTTGGAGGTCGTCGGCATAAAGTAGGTGTTCCGTATGACGTAGAGCCCGAGAAATGTCGTTTATAAACGCGATGAAAAGTAGAGGACCCAACACGGAACCCTGAGGAACCCCCTGATCAAGCGGTAACCAAGACGACAGCTCACCAGAAGGGCCGACAACAGCCTGCGAGCGGCCACGGAGGTAGTTCGAGATCCAGGACAAGACGGACTGAGAAAATCCAAGAGCAAGGAGTTTAGCAAGAAGAATAGAGTGAGGTATGGAATCGAACGCCTTGCTGAAATCGAACAAAACTACCAGGGTCACTAGACGATTGTCGACGCCACGGCGAACGTCATCAGCGAGTTTGAGAAGAGCCGTTTGCGTACTGCGACCCCTACGGAAACCGGACTGGCGGGAGTCGAGTAGAGCACGACTTTCGAAAAAAGCCATTATCTGGACAAGAACAATGCGCTCGAGCACCTTGGACAGGAGACAGAGGTTCGCGATGGGTCGCATTTGCTGGAGGGAGGTAGGGCACTTAACCTTGGCCAGAGGGATGATACGGGCTTTTTTCCCACAAGGCTGGAAAAATACCAGTACTGAGCGAGAGATTGAAAAAAAGCAGCAAGAGCGGAAAAATTGCCGGGAAAGCGTCCTTGATGTTGCGGAGTGAGAGGTCGTCCACGCCCCGAGACTGCGACGAAAAGTACGAGATTGCTCTAGAGAGGGCAATAGGCGAGATGTTGGAAAAGTAGAAAGGCGAGTCGTCATATAGCAGCGGGGGGAGTGTATGGAAGAACTCATCAACTTCCAGAGACGCATTAGGACGGCGGGATACTGCAGCAAAGTGAGTATTGAGGTCCTCAATCGAGAAACCAGCACAGTCGCTTCTTTGCGAGGAGGCAAGCCCTAGGGACCGGAGTTCCTTCCAAAGGGCACGCGGCCCAGGAGCGTTCGCGAACCGTTTAGCGAAAAAGGCGGAGCAGACTGTAGATATGCGCTGGTGAAGGGCATCACAGGAGCAACGGTATGCGACGAGATCAGCAGGGCTGCGAGAATGCTTGAACCTGCGGTAGAGAGCATCCCTGGCACGCTCCTGAGTACGGAGGTCAGGAGTGATCCAGAGCGGAGAGCGACGCTTAGGAACAAAGGTGCGCGGTGGAGCCGTGCATCGAGAGCGGTGGCTAAATTGTCCTGGAGGCACTGTAGGAGATCATCAGGCGCGGCGGACGAAAAGAAGCGGTCCCAGTTCGAGACATCAAGCGCGAGAACGAAGTCGTCAGCCGAGAAATTCCCGTAAGAGCGCGCAGTAATTGGCCGCAACGCCGGCGGAGCAGGCAAGGCAACGGTCACAAAGATAAGATCGTGACCAGAGACGAAGGTACGTCTGACTGCCCGAAGTTGAGAATGGCATCTGAGTCGCTCACTAGACAGAGGTCAAGAAAGGAGTCAGCAGCGGAAGAGTGGTGGGTGGCCGAGTAAGGTACCATGTAAAGTGCGCGTGACCGGCAGAAGGAGCGCACGTTCTCCGCATCATAGGTATTAGCGAGTTGGTTGGCGTTAAAATCCCCTAGCACTATAGATAGTGAATAGCCGCAGGAGTACATGTCAAAGTCAGACTGAAAAGAGGCCAGGTTTGCCGTCTTAGGTGGGCGGTAGACTACGGAGATGAGAAACGGGGTCGCACCAGGAGACTTAACTTCTGCCAGCAGATATTCCGGAGTAGCCGAGTATATAGGCGGGGAAGCCGCAAGAATTTTACCACGCAGAGAGTCGCAGATATACAAGGCAACACCACCGCCGATCTTCCCCACACGATCGTTGCAAAAGATAGAGAAACCCGGTAGAGCCACGGAGGAGTCCGTAACCTCAGGATGAAGCCAGGTCTCGCTGACTGCTATTATGTGGTACAGTGACGCGGCAAAGTAGTAACGCAGATAATCCAAATGGCTACGGACGGTGCTTACGTTCACGTGGCAGATGTTAAGCCAAGAGCGCGACGGGCCTGCAGTAGGCGGCGAGCCAGAACGGCCAAGTCATTGCCGCGAGGTGGAAGGAAGCGGCGAGGACGGACGCGACACCGACACTGTAGTAGAGACAGCACGACGCGGAAAGGGGGGACTACCCCTAAAGGCCCCACGGGCAGACTCACGAGCACCACGCCGGAACTGGGCTGCCGAAGCACCACGACCACGTGCAGAAGTAGAGGCGCCAGAGGGAGAGGCAGGCGGAGTCTCAGCCTCTAGCAGCTCGAGGTCCTCAACTGAACGAATACGCCTGGTCCGTTCGCCGTCTGCAAACTTCAAAAGGACCACGCCACCGCTGTGCCAAACGTATTTGAAACCCCTTGCCTTGGCTGCAGTTCGAGTAGCAACGAGGAGCTTGTAAAGGTCCCCAGGGAGGGCCTCATTGACGTGGATGAACGACGGAGGACCGGAAGGCTGAGGGTTGAGATCAGAGGTACGGAGGACACGATGTGCTTTCTTAGCGGCGATAAACCGGAGACAGAGTTCACGCGAACAGAGCCCAGCTACTATAGGCAAAGGCGCATCCCGTTGACTGAGGCGCGCCCTGGAGCGCCAGACGAGGAAACGCGTTGAAAGAACATCCCCATCCTGAAGAACAAGACCCAGTGCCACAGCAACCTGCCGAACAACAGCAAGAGTACCATCAGGGGACGAACACGGAACCCCGGAAATAATCAGCTCAGCCTCGCAGAGTCGAGCCGAGGCACGCTGTAGCGCCTGCTGGCCGGCAACCCGATGAGCTTGCAGTTCAGTGACGGCAGTCCACAAACCCTTCATATCCTCAGTAAGCGCAAGGTTTTGGCGCTTAAGGGCCTCGATCAAGGCAGTGTTGCTATCAATTTGCGCCTGCATAGCCGGCAGGCAGCTGAGGCGGGTGTCAATGTCGTCAAAGCGACCACCAACATCGTCAAACCTACGATCAACCCGACGCATCATATCCTCTAGATATTCCGTGGTGGGCAGAGCAGCGGGTGCAGGCCGAGAATTTGGGACCGGAGGTACAGCCGAAGAGAGAGGCAGCGCGCCAGAGGCCACAGACGACGAGGTAGGTTGAGTCTGCGAGCGAGGCTGTGTAGCCTTCAGATGGGTATCACGGCAACATTGGAGTGAGCCAGGAGGCAACGCTTTTAACTTCAGGCAACCCGGATGGTAGTAGGAGTTGCATTCGGTACAATGTGAGGGCTCAGCAACCGATTTATTGCAACCAGAACAGGCGCGAGCGGGACTCATACTTCACGATCCAGAAGAAAAATAGGTCAGACTAGAGTCCCTAGAATAAACAGAGTCTAGCAAACGCGACGCCATGTTTGAGCGAGTTGTACGCGCGAAGTTTGAATGTTCGCGCTCATTGCGGGTGGGGTATTATAGGAATAAATATTAAACACGAAACCACTTATTCCAAATTTTCTTGTATTAAATTTTCTTGTATTAAATAATTATTGTGCTTTATGGTGCTAATCAGCATGGTATATTGAATGTAAACTTACATTAACAGCAAGTCCATACTCCACGATATGAGGTTGAGGACTGTGGAAGTCGAAGTTAGAATGCCAGGTTCGAGCTTGTTACTAGACAAAAGTCACTAGATCGGCAGCCATGTTTTAGCGAGTTCAAACTGACCAATCAAAAAGAGTCATGCGTTTGCTAGACTCTGTTTGTTCTAGGGACTCTAGGTCAGACGCTACCTTACCGACTAGGTGACCAAAGAGTAGGCGGCGAGATACCAAAGGTAGCCGGGAGACGGAGCGGATCCACAGCAGACGGTCGATGTTGAGATAGCGGCGGTCACGTGACACGGATCCAGGCATGCGCATCCGTAGACCAGTGACAGGTGTAGGTTATGTCACAGGTAGGTCCAGGAGAGAAAGTGAAAAGCCAAGCCAGAAAAGTGCGGTCAGAGAGTAGGTGGTGAGATCAGAGCGGAAGAAAGCAAGCCAGGAGATAGCTTGCAGTTAGAGGCATGCAAGGGTCTGCAAATAAATAGGCCCGAAGGCAAAAGGCGGCAGTAAAAACTCAAAAAGTAGGGAGCAGATAGAAAGGCGTGCAGTCGTTACTTACACGAGATAGGTTGATAAAAGCGACAAAGAGAAGCGGACCAGAGAGAGAGAAGCGAGAGAGAGAGTAGAGTAGAGTTGAGCAGTTTATTTCATCGGCCATGGAGCTAGTGCCCCCTGTGGCCGTAGGCAACAGTACAGGAAATCAGAATGTACAAAATAAAGTTTAAAGATATGGCATAAAGTCATAAGATCACAGGTAAATCAAAATGTGCTCAGAACTAATTAATAAGAATTATAAGAACAGAATATGCTTAGAACTAATAAATAAGATTCAAGTGAGCTAACAATAGGAGGAGACAGAAGTAAAGTCACCAGCAACAAGGCGTAGTAAGAACTCCAGCAATAGGTGGTGAAGGCAAAGCACTCTCTAAATCTGAATCAGCGAAATTTCGCTGATTGTCAGCGAATAGTCGCTGATTGAAATAGCGGTAAGTATACCACTGAGAATCAGCGACTAATCGCTGTTTGAATCAGTGAAAAATTGCTTCATTGATTTAACCAGTATAAGTTTCACTATTTGAATCAGTGAAACAATATTCCAGGTCTGGCATGGAATGATTTTCACGAGCGTCGTCTTCGTAAGGCTCGTTCATGACATCTTCGAGGCAGATTGTAGTATTTGTATCTTGAAAAAAGATACGACTATTCAAGTAATGATGTCACAAGACTCGAAGTCATACGGAAAAACTCGGCTTCCCTGATTGATGGAGGTTATGTTTGCATCAAAGATTTCAAACGCTGGTGTGTGTCTAAATCATATATCAAGTAAATCGTACTTGAATCTGTATAAGGAATTCCGTTACCTAGCTTGTGCTATTCTAATGTTGTAACAGAAAGTTCTCACTAACGCGACGAAAGAAGACCGAAGGACAAGAACCAAACAAATGTCACTGTCTCGAAATTATAACAGATTCAAATCTGCAAGATTCGCTGATTCAAACAGCGAAGTTCGCTGATTCCATTGGTGCGCTGCATTGGTGTTAACAGAAAACATAGAAAAATAAAAATAAAAAGATTTAAAAAAAAAATTTGGAGTACGTGGTACTTGGCGGGCCAATATTTCATATCACTACAGGATTATTGACGTGGTTCAATTGCTGTTATTCCTCGTGCTTGTCTTACAAAAGGCTCGCCAAGTACCACTACCTCCAAATTTTTTTTTTTAATCTTTTTATTTTTATTTTTCTATGTTTTCTGTTAACACCAATGCAGCGCACCAATGGAAGCGTCAATTGCCTGTCACTATGTCTATCTATGGTTCTACGCATCAAGACGAGAAGGCTATAAAAGTCTGATATGGAACGCCTAATTGGAAATTTTAGAAAATGTAAATATCATAAAAAAAATACTCGGAGTAGAACAGAAAAAAAAAAATATGACGCAATACGAACTTGGCGGTAGTGTCTGAGTTCAATACTTTTTCTTGAAGGAGGTAGATGATTTCAATACTTTTTTTGAGGTGATGACCACATCAATGTACTTGGCGCACGGTTTTTGCACGTGAGGTGCTTTTTGTGGTTATTTCACTACTTTTTGTACCGTGCCGTTTTGTAAGTATTTATGTATATTATACCTATAAAAATAATTCAAATAAAACAATTTGTATACATATATATTGTAACTTTTCGGATGATGAGCGTCACCGAAGGTGACGCGAACCGGTTTGTTATAGTGTGTTCTTTACTCGATTTATATTTTTATTGAGACTTCTACTATTAATTGTTAGCCGTACCTATTACGAAATTGAGCTACCGTGTAGCTGAAGCCGCCTCCCCACAGACCTGAGTACGTAAACGCACTAAGGCTGCACTCTACCCTCTTAACTTTTAAATATTAATTTATTAAGTTAATTTATTCCCAAATAATAGCTGTGCCAGACCTGGGTAGATCGGAGATCCACCAAGGCTGTATCTAGCTTTCCATTAAGATTTAAACTAGAACCTGGAAATGGCGGAGGAGGGGTTTGGCATCTGATTAACTTACTGTTTTTATATTTATCAAGAATTCATTTATTCAATTATCTAAACCTACGGTTCCCTACTGCAAATTTCCAGGTGGAAATCCATGGACAATTCCACCTAGACTTCCACCTGGAAATCTATATAGAGAATCCATGTGAATCCATGGATTTTCTGCCGGGATTTGGAACTGGAAATCCCTGGAATTCCATGTGGTTGTAGTCATGTGCAGAAACATGTGATCCCATGTGTAATGATACATGGAATCCTATGTGTAATATTATATTAAATCCTATGGATTGTCCGTAGTAGTTACTACAAAAATCTCCATGAACCCCGCTTAGTATACTGGAATATCCACTGATATCCTACGGTACCCCATGATATTTTTCAATGCTCCTTGCAAAGTAGCCCATGAATCCTTTCCACAATGACTCGTCTGGTCATTACCAAATTCAGATGTTCTTCCTTTGCCGAATTTCAGCCATACTCCGCTGGATTTTGTGTATATGTTTCCATGGATGACGAAATGATGTCACAGTGGAATTCCCATGAGATCGTATGGATTCCTAGGGACTTTCCACAATAACTTGTCTGGTCGTTCCCGACTTCAGATGCTCGTTTTTTGTCGAAATTCTGCCGAAATCTGGTGGATTTTGTGTATATTTTTCCATGGATGACGAAATGATGTCACAGTGGAATTCCCATAAGATCGCATGGATTCCTAGGGATTTTCCACAATGACTCGTCTGGTCATTCCTGGATTCAGATGTTGTTCCTTCGCCGAATTTCAGCCAAAATCCAGTGGATTTTGAATATCTTTTTTCATGGATGACGAAATGATGTCACAGTGGAATTTCCATGAGATCGTATGGTTTCCTGGGGATTTCCTACAACAATCTGTGCGATTATATGTAGATAAGTTTATTTATTTTCTCTTGATTCCATACAGGATTTGATGGATTTGACACAACGCTTCACGTCAACAACGAGACTGTATCATAGCCATATTCACATGGAAATAAAAATATTTCCCTATGGACTGTCCATAGAAGTTGTTGTAAATCAATTTCAAATATTAGGTACATGAGTAATTAGTTCCGTTGTGCTCTATTTGCGGCGTTACTTGTCTACCCCACTCTTGGCTATAAGTCAGTCTGTTATACACCTGCCTCAGATAAGGTTGTACGAATAATAAATACTTATATACTTGTCCATCAATCGCAGAGCACTATTCATTTAATCATTGCCAGATCCCAACCTAACTTCCAATATAACAACAGGTTATGGGCCCAGGAAAGTGGATCTTATAAGGTGTGATAACAGTTAAAGAAGTGAATCAGTTTGTGCTAATGAAAGTGACAAGATGGCGAGCAAAGGTTCCCTAGGCGTTCTTCAGTCCATTGAGCGTCTAAGTGGCAGAGACAATTACCATACGTGGTCAGTATCGATGAGAGCGTACCTAGAGCACGAAGAGCTTTGGGACACTATAAAAGTTGCAACAGGAGCAGTATCAACAGAACCGAAAAAGGTCGCAAAGGCACGCGCAAAGATCATTCTGTCTGTAGACCCAGTTGTACTATCCCATATCGAGAATGAAGAGACAGCGAAAGGTGCATGGGATAAGCTAAAACAAGCATATGAGGACAATGGTTTGAGTCGTCGTGTGAATTTATTGTGTACGATGACGACTACAAAGCTCGAAAATTGCAGCTCCGAAGAAAATTACGTAAATACAATCATAACCACAGCACATAAGCTATCAGACACCGGCTTGAAAATCCCAGATGAGCTAGTTGGAGCACTTCTATTGGCAGGATTGCCAAGTCAGTATCGACCAATGATCATGGCCCTAGAGAGTTTGTCAACACCGGTCACCTCTGACCTAGTCAAGCAGAAAATCTTACAAGAAATCAAATGGCATGGCAACAGTACGAAAGAGGGAGAAACATCAGGCTTCCTCTCACAGTTCAACACACGCAGAGGCTCTCATAGAAGAGGACGTTTCCCAAGAGGCAGAGGGAATCATAACAACAACAATAGGTTTGAGAAAGGGATCAGATGTTTTGAATGTAACCGTTATGGACATTTCGCTAAAGACTGTCCCACTCCTAGAGATAGAAATAAGAGAGATGTAAATGCATGTAATGTAGAAGCAGAGCCTGATGATGATAATATTGCGTGCGCATTCCTTGGTATGATAGCAACAGACAGTGGTGTACTGAATGATTGGGTGATAGATTCAGGTGCCTCTAGGCACATGTGTAATAACAAAACATTGTTTGATCGTGTACGTAAGTCTCACATTAGTCATATAACTATAGCGAATAAGGACAAGCTATCTGTAGAAGGAGAAGGAGAGATTTATATAAGTATAGGTAACAATAAGAGAATTAAGTTATTAAACGTTTTATACGTACCAAAGGTTGCAGCAAATTTATTATCCGTAAGTTGTATAATTACCGCTGGTTGTAACGTATCATTTGATGAGTCGAAATGCAAAATAATCAATAGAGCAGGCAATGTAGTTTTAATAGCGCAATTATCAAAAAACGGAGTCTATAATTTAAGCATGAAAAGTGACAATAATTCTAGTTCCACAAACTCTAATCAGGTTGTCTCAGCATTCTCAGGTAAAACGAATGAGAGCATGGACCTGTGGCACAGAAGAATGGCTCACCTTAACGTGGACTACCTGAAACGACTGAAGCAAGATGCCGCCGATGGAATAGACTTCAATGAAAAACAGCAGATACCGCAGTGTGAGGCGTGTATACGAGGCAAGCTAGTTAGGAAGCCCTTCAAGCCAAATGAGAAGAGAGCAGAAGGTAGACTGACGTTGGTGCACACCGACTTGTGCAAAATGGAAACGAAATCTGTGGGTAACGCAATCTACTTTCTCACATTCTTAGACGATTATACACGAAAAAGTTTTGTTTATTTTTTAAAGACAAAAGATCAAGTACCTGACGTCTTTTTCCATTTTTTGAAGTATGTAGAGAATCAGAGTGGATGCAAAATTAAGACTATAAGAAGCGATAACGGTAAAGAGTACGTCAACGAAAAATTGCGACGTATGATCGAACAGCATGGTATCAGGCACGAAACAACAATTCCGTACAGTCCACAGCAGAACGGCCGTGCGGAAAGGTTGAATAGAACGCTAATCGACAAAGCGCGCTCCATGATAATGGATGCTGGGTTAAGTAAGGACTTTTGGGCTGAAGTTATCGCGACGGCATCATACCTGTCAAATCGATCACCGAAGGCTTGTCTATACATGAAAACTCCGGAGGAGCTATGGACTGGAACGAAGCCAAATTTATCGCATCTAAGAATATTCGGAAGCAAAGCGTATGTACATATCCCGGATCACATGAGAGATAAGATGGATCCAAAAACTAAGGACTGTCTGTTCTTAGGTTATAGTCCTAATCAAAAGGGCTACCGTATGTGGAATATTAAAGCTAAAAAGATAATAAACAGTCGTGACGTCATTTTTTCGGAAAATACAGGGCAAATCGGAGTAGAGAGAGCAACTGTACTTTTTCCAATGGACGAAGCTATCGACGACGAGCAAGCACCGGATTCGCAAGACGGCCAGGAAGAAGACTCGGATGTCGACGATCAGCCGGCCAAGACTAAAAGGTCGACTCGAGCATCCAAATTGCCTAAACACTTGGATGACTACGTAGTTTATTCGTCAACAAGCGATTATGGCGAACCGCACGACTACCAATCAGCAATCGAAAATGAAGAGTCAGCAGCATGGTTGAGAGCAATGACCAAAGAGTACCAAGCAATAGCGAAAAACGATACCTGGGAATTATGTGACTTACCAGCAAATTGCAAAGTCATAGGAACTAAATGGGTATATAAAAAGAAGATGAATGATGAAGGAACGACACACAAAGCGAGGCTAGTGGCTAAAGGCTACACCCAGACTAAAGGCCGTGACTACTACGACACATACTCACCTGTAGTCAGGTTTACGACCCTTCGTGTATTATTTGCCTATACAGCTCAACATAACTTAGAAACATACCACTATGATGTCGATTCTGCTTTCCTACATGGTGATCTACAGGAGGAAATCTATTTGCAGCAGCCGGAAGGATTTGAAGTCCCAGGACAGGAAGCTAAGGTCTGTCGACTCAAGAAAGCCATATATGGGCTACGTCAAGGAAGCAAAGTCTGGAATTCAAAGTTGGACGCTAGACTCAAGAAAATGAACATGATTCAGTCAGATCTCGATTCATGCGTGTACTACTATTTCAACAAACAAGAATTAATTATCGCAGCTATTTACGTAGACGATATTCTTGTTTTTTCCAATTCGAAAGACTTCGTATCGATCCTCAAAAAGGGGTTATTCTCTATCTTTTCTATGAAAGACTTGGGCGAAGTCAAAAGATGCTTTGGTATCAACGTGAAGAGAGACAGATCCCAAGGGATCATACAGTTGAACCGATCAGACTATGTCGAATCAATCCTGAAGAATTTCCACATGCAGGAATCTAAACCAGTGGCAACACCGATGGAGCCTGGATGTGTTCTGTCAACTGAAGATGGACCTACGACTCAAGAGGAAATTGATAAGCTGCGGCGCATACCTTATCAAAATGCAGTGGGTTCTATAATGTACCTATTTCAAGCAACGAGACCAGACTTGGCCTTCTCAGTAAGTTCAATAAGCAGATTTAACAACCAGTACAGCGAACATCATTGGAACGCTGTCAAAAGAATATTTCGATACCTGAGAAGCACATCGAATTACAAACTAACTTACTGTAAGGATGGCAATAACAAACTACTAGGCTACAGCGATGCCAGCTGGGGTACCGACGAAACCGACTCTCGATCAATTACAGGATACATCTTTCAACTACAAGGAGGAGCAGTTTCTTGGAACAGCAAGCGACAAGCTTCTATAGCCTTATCAAGTTCAGAAGCGGAATATTACGCATTATCTTCGGCTGTACAAGAAGCTATTTGGCTCAGAAGATTGACAATCGAATTGAAAATCCAATACCCTGAACCCATGCACATCATGTGTGATAATAAAGGCGCTATAGACTTTTCAAATAACGCGAATTTCAGCACTAGAACCAAACACATAAACCTTAGACGTAATTTTGTAAAAGAATGTATTGGAAAAGGCGAAGTAATTATTATATTTGTACCATCCGAAGAACAGTTAGCTGACGCCTTAACCAAACCCTTGCCGAGAATTAAATTAGAATCTTTCGTTAAGCAAGCAGGCTTACTAGGTAAATGAAGTCATGCGATTAAAGTTTACGGAATGTTTACTCTATTAAGCAAAGCAACGTGAATGTACTTGTTATGTATGATGCATGTGTGAGTTATTAGATTAAGAATATTTTTGGGATAAGTCCCACATATTGTTATACTGTTAAATATTTTCAATTGAGGTGGGATGTTGTAAATCAATTTCAAATATTAGGTACATGAGTAATTAGTTCCGTTGTGCTCTATTTGCGGCGTTACTTGTCTACCCCACTCTTGGCTATAAGTCAGTCTGTTATACACCTGCCTCAGATAAGGTTGTACGAATAATAAATACTTATATACTTGTCCATCAATCGCAGAGCACTATTCATTTAATCATTGCCAGATCCCAACCTAACTTCCAATATAACAACAGAAGTGTATACCATTACACATGGATTCACATGTTGAAGTTTCAGAAATTTCAGGTAACAGCCGGTAGATTATTTATGGTATTTCCCATGGATTAGGTCAGGACATTACCGTTATCTTTCTATGAAAATCTATGTATTCTGTAGGGTTTTACCATGAAAAACCATAATATATATGAATGGATATCTATATACCCATCCACATGGATTTCTACTATTGCATGAAATTGAAAAACCATGGAATATTCATGTGAATACTACTGCATCAACTACAGGAGAACCATAGATCAGCAACATGGATATTCCATGTTTCTGAATTTCTGGTGGATTATTATAGAATTTCATGGAATCCCATTCGCATCCATACTTTTCCAGATGGTTTTCCACCTGGAATTTTTCAGTAGGGTTGCAACCCTAACCTATATTCACACGTTGCTTATGATTTACTTACGTTAATTCTATGCTTTACAATGATATCGTGATACGATTTTGACGGTTGGCTATTTTTGAATTTATGTTCTAATTTTTTAGCAAAATACAGTTTGTTCTGATATTTTCTATATAGGGGAAGGTGGGGCAGAACGGACAGTGGGGCAGAACGGACAGTGGGGCAGAACGGACACTAAATCCAAAAAAAAAAAATGTCATCGGAAATGATTTTTTATGAAATGTGGCGACGTATTTTGGATAAATAATGACACAAAAAAAAAAAAAATTAAAAAAGTGAAAAAAAATAATTCAGTTTTCCTTTTTTTTTTTTTGTGTCATTATTTATCCAAAATATGTCGTCACATTTCATAAAAAATCATTTCCGACGACATTATTTTTTTTTTGATTTAGTGTCCGTTCTGCCCCACCTTCCCCTACTTTCTCTATGCTGTGATTTAATATGATTTTCTATGAGTTTGTGACTTTATCTGAGTTGATTGAATTTCTGAAATATACTCGAAATAATTAAGACGTGATACTAAAGGTACATCGGAGCTCTATACTCGAGATGACCGACAATAGGACTGTGAGTCTATCTGGTGTATACCCTAGAATAGCTAGTGAGCTGAGCGGCGCCTCGACTTTTATACTAGTCGTGACGTCACTCAGCTCGTCGCTGCTGTCGAACGTTCTAGATTGTTCGTGATGTTCGCAACGGCTGATGTTTGAATGCTAACGGTCAGGCCTGGGTTGCCTGATTCGTTACAATATATTATCATTGAAAATGATTCTCTTTTCGGTCTGTTGGCTGGCTATAGAGGCTCCAATCTGGAAATGTAACGTTTTGGCGTCACGCAAAACCGTACATGATGATTCATCGGATTGAGTTTTTCATTTATTAGAAGGTGTAGCTGGTAAGGTACATTTCTTTTGTATTAGCGTCAGATGAAATAGAAGTTTCGTGTTTGGTCACTGCAAAAGAGGCACGGGCGGTGAAGCCCCCCCCCCCCCCCCCCCCCCTGACGTAGGCCCAGGGCGAAGCCCTGGTAGGGGGTTCGGGGGGCGAAGCCCCCCGATGCGATCTGAAAAAAAAAAAAGATTCTCCAACGCATGTAGGGTAAAAAACAATTAACTTGTAATGATTTTAAGTGTTCAATTATTTTGCACATCAATGTATATTCTAGCAATTCATTTTCAATGACTCAGATTCTTGCCCTTCGGGTGAAACCTGTAGATATATGTATATATTATATACAGGGTGTAAATCTTAACTCTGTACATACTTATAGGGTGTGTAGGGGGTGCTAATACAAGCATTTTGAGGTATGACACCCTAGGTCGGAAACTCATCCTAACGGCTGTGAAGGGTTTCGAAGGTTCTAGTACCGCGCGCTTTTCGTAGTGTAATGAATAAGATGTAATTATTTTTGACCCAACATTTTATTCAGCCGTAGACAACAGTACAAATGATCTTGTGTGGAATCAACAAAACGATAAACTTGGCAATAAAAAAATAGCAAAACAATTTCCGGTGCTTACAAACAGATTTTGAAAAAGTTATGGAAAACTATTGGGGTTTGGCACACTTGGGCTTTTCGTTTTCCATAACTTTTTCAAATTCTGTTTAAAAGCACCGGAAATTGTTTCGTTATTTTTTCATTTCTAAGTTTATCGTTTTGTTCATTTCACGCAAGAACATTTGTACTGTTGTCTACGGCTGAATAAAATCTTGGGTCGAAAGTGAACACATCTGATTCATTAAACTACGATCAAGCGTGCACGGTACCATATCCTTCAAAGCCCTCCACAGTGGTTAGGATGAGTTTCCGACCATGGGTGCCATACCTCAAAATGCTTGTATTGGCACCCTCTACACACCCTATAAGTATGTACAGAGTTAAGATTTACACCCTGTATATTAGGGTGGTCCTTAAATGGGGTTGGAAAAAATTCTGACCTCGCCGCCCCCCAGATCAGCTCCAAATAAGTCGAAAGAAATGTGAAAAAAATTTCAGCCCCCTATGTTAAAAATTGGCCCATGCCAGAGGGGGGTAATTTGCCCCTTTGAAATACACGTGTTTTTTCGATTTTCCAACGACCTGCGTACTAGAGCGTCCTAAACTCTTTATGAAAATCCCAAATACTTACTAACGCATTCCTGGTACCCATATTCTATATCCAGATGGATAAATCAAAATCCTGATTCAACCTTGACAGCTGTATGGGTCATTCTATAAGAGGAATTTTTTTTTTTTTTTTTTCTTCCAGTTGCCGAAAATTTTGTCAGAACGAAGTTCGACATTGAAAATATCGACCATGGAATAAAAAATATAAATCCAAAAATTTTGACAAAAATTTTTGGGAAACTGAAAGAAAAAAAAAAAAGTTTACTCGTATAGAATGACCCATACAGCTGTCAAGGTTGAATCAGGAGTTTGATTTATCCATCTGGATATAGAATATGGGTACCAGGAATGCGTTCGTAAGTATTTACGATTTTTACAAAGAGTTTAGGACGCTCTCGTACGCAGGTCTTTGAAAAATCGAAAAAACACGTGTATTTCAAAGGGGCAAATTACCCCCCTCTGGCATGGGCTAATTTTTAAGAAAGGGGGCTGAAATTTTTTTCACATTTCTTTCGATTTATTTGGAGCTGATCTGGGGAGCGACGAGGTCAAAATTTTTTCCAACCCCATTTAAGGACCACCCTAATATAAATACAGGGTGGTCCATTTAAGTTGGCACAGCACGATATCTTGAGAACCACCCATTTTAGAGAAAGATGTTTGGAATAAAAATTTCTTGACTTGAAGGGGGCAAAACACTGTGCTATCGTACTTTTCATATGGTGGAGGTTTACCAGGTCATTTGGAGGTCAACATTTTTTTTTTTTAATGGGAACGTATACTTTTTTTCACAGATTCGCATTTTACACTGTATAATACAAAACTTTTATCCTAAGTTTTTTTTTCTATGACCTCAATTTTTTTCAATTTTTCCAATTTTTTTTTATTTATAATTTTGTTTTATTCATTTTTCACAACGTTTTGAGGAATGTATTGGAGTGAATGGGTATAAATTTGATCATCTGATCATTTGATCATACTGTTTTATTGCGGATATTGGAAAAAAAAAATTCATTCAAAAAAATTGATGTCATAGACAAAAAAACTTGGGATAAAAGTTTTGTATTATTCAGTGTAAAATGCGAATCTGTAAAAAAAAGTATACGTTCCCATTGAAAAAAACAAAGTTGACCTCCAAATGACCTTGTAAACCTCCACCATATGAAAAGTACAATGTAACAGTGTTTTGCTCCCTTCAAACCATGAAACTTTTATTCGAAACATCTTTCTCTAAAATACGTTGTTCTCAAGATATTCAGCTGTGTCAACTTAAATGGACCACCCTGTATATATATACATATAAATTATAATTCAAATTCATGTATAAAATTAAGCCATAGTTTAAAACCTCATTGGTATTATTATTATTATTATCACTCATCCTAAATTTTCTTTCTATATTTTAACATAAGTTCTATATTTTATGTGTCATAGGCCGTAAAACCGCGATTTTAACCTCGCTTCGCTCGGTTTAAACGCGGTTTTTGGCCTGGACACATAAAATTCTGTATGCCATACGGCCGAAAAAGTATTTTCTGACGAATTTCATCATAATCCTCGCCTTCGGCTCGGATTATAAACTCAAATTCGTCGGAAAATACTTAATCGGCCTAGTGACATAATGTACTATTAATATAATCTATACCTATAGTACGCTCAGAGAAAGGAACCATTAGACGAACTAGAAAAAAGCATGAATACAACAAAATAAACATTCAGTTGTTGCAATTAATCTGTTGTTGCGATGGAATATGGGCACTTCCACCTCAAATCGGCCGAGAAATGACCTCGTATTTTTTGAATCGACTGAAACTTCTTTTACGTGAAATCTACGTCAAAAAAAGTAGACCCGTATTTTTTCGTTGGTCCAAAATATTTTTTTTACGCTAATTATGAATTATCGCATTTTACTGTAAAAGTGACGCGCGGGGGCTTTGAGAATTAATATCTCGGGTCCCCTTCACCGTAGAGAGATGTTCCAAAACGCGTTTTGAAGGCGATGAAAGACACTTTTCGATAAAATTTTTTAACTTCTCGAAAAATATAGTCTTGTTATTTTTATGAGCAATCAAAATGTTTATAGATGTTTTTCGCAAACTAAGGGCATTTTTGAAATTCTAAAAAAAATATGATCGCATTCCTTATTCAATTCTGAAGATGGCGATTTTTTAAAAAAGATGGAGCTATTTTTCTAAGTATTTTTTTTTTTACAATTATTTGTCCGGCGCTGCGTCAAATTGGCGCGCCGCGCGCCTCGCTACTACCGGGTCGTACGGGGCTCGGCCAATGGCGAGGCGCGCGGCTTTCCATACATGGAATGAGCCGGTAGTAACGAGGCGCGCGGCGCGCCAATTTGACGCAGCGCCTGACAAATAATTGTAAAAAAAATACTTAGAAAAATAGCTCCATCTTTTTTAAAAAATCGCCATCTTCAGAATTGAATAAGGAATGCGATCATATTTTTTTTAGAATTTTAAAAATGGCCTTAGTTTGCGAAAAACATCTATAAACATTTTAATTGCTCATAAAAATAACAAGACTATATTTTTCGGAAAGTTAAAAATTTTTATCGAAAAGTGTCTTTCATCGCCTTCAAAACGCGTTTTGGAACATCTCTCTACGGTGAAGGGGACCCAAGATATTAATTCTCAAAGCCCCCCGCGCGTCACTTTTACAGTAAAATGCGATAATTCATAACTAGCGTAAAAAAAATATTTTGGACCAACGAAAAAATAAGGGTCTTCTTTTTTGACGTAGATTTCACGTAAAAAAAGTTTCAGTCGATTCAAAAAATACGAGGTCAAAAAACACCCAAAATTGGCCGATTTGAGGTGGAATTGCCCATATCCATTTGCATAACACAATATATTCCATCACAACAGCAAGTATTAATTGCTGCAACTGAGTATTTGTTTCGTCGCATTGAGTTTATCCAATGGTCCCTCTCTCTGAGTGCACTATTGATCAGTCAATAAAAAATAAAATAAAATTAACTTATTTGAAAAAAAAAAATCAATTTTCCATTTTCCGAAACGTAAAGACTTGAGTTTTGATAGGAAAAAATCTTTGCACTGACCGAGCTCACTATATCAAACGGAAGCTGCCGCTCATTGGACGTTTCTAGCTATAACAGCCCATTAACATCGATGACAAACTTTTTGGAAAGAAAAATCTGAGACCATAGGAATTCTATTTCAAGTTAAGACAAAAAAATGTTCATTAGATTAGAGAAATTAGAATTAGAATGAAGAAAAATGAAGAAAAAGATTATGTCAAATTTTAATTGTTTGTAACGATTATATTATAAGCAATTAAAATTGTACAATAAAGAATTTGATTCATTTAATGAACACTTTTCTTCTAACTCAAAATACAATCCTCAAGGTCTCAAACTTTTCGTTCCAGAAGGTTCGTCATAGACGTTAGTTAGCTGTTACAATTAGAAAAGTCCAATGAGCGGCAGCTTCCGCTTAATTTACAGAGCTTGGTGATTGCACAGATCTTCTTTCCTATCAAAACCTAAGTTTTGAGGGATCGAAGCATGGAAAATGAAACATAAGTTTTTTTAAAATACCCTGATATCAATGACACACTCAGAGAAGGGATGATTTGAATGAATTCAATCAATTCGGCAAAAAAAATACTCAGTTGCGGCAATTGATACTTGTTGTTGCAATGAAATATTCATTCGTAGAACAGAATATTCTATTGCAACAACCAGTTTCAATTGCCGCAACTGAGTATTTGTTCCATCGCATTGAGTTCATACAATCAACCCTTCACTGAGTGTACTATTGATGATGCGTTACTAAAAAAAAAAATAAACTAAAACGTGTCAATTTCTAAATATCTTTTCTTCTATGGATGTGGACTAGGGGTGACCCATTTCGTCACCGCGACCCCTTCCCCCCTGTCCTCGCCCATCTCTTCGATGGTATCTGTGGCCACGATAGGGACGCCTCACACAACCCTCTGCATGGTTGGCCATATTGAATAACAACGCAATCAAATTGCATTGTTGGTTTTGCCGGCCGGTATTACGCTGAATAACGCCACGACCGGCTCGCTGGTGACGTCTGTTATTATTGTCTGGAAATAATCAAATCACATTGTGATTTCAAGAAATATTACAGAAAAGGTGACATATAACATTAACACACTGAAGCACAGAACAAAGTAAACTACTCAACAAAATTAAAGCCCCCCCCCCCCCCCCCTAGCATAACCCGCCATTTTCAGACACCTTGAGCGATTCACTTGAAATTTGGACCAAGGCTAGTCCAAAGTGTTTCCAACTTGGGCCCGAAGCCGATTTTCTGTATCTTTAAGGGTTGCGATGTGGCACTCCAAAAACCAACCCTCTGCGTAAAATCAAAGTCACAGATCTGTGGCACCGGGTTCCAACATCGATTTTGCGCCTAGCCTAGGATTCCGTAGCTGGGAGTGAAAAGTTACTGCTAGGCTAAGGGTTGTTCAGGGGTTGGTTGCAGTTACTCAGGGACAGGTGGGCTGCAAGTGCTCGGCTGAATCGCGAAAACGATTCGGAAACACTTTTGTGTCTCCGATGCTCGAAAATGTGTCACAATGTTTTGTCCAACCCTGGATGATAGAGGGATGGAAGCGGAGGGGTTGCATAGGCAAGGGTGTATGATTCAGCAGTGGACCGAATCGTCTGGCTCGACCAAAAGTTCAAACATTTTTTTGGGCAAAAAATCGGTGTTGGAACCCGGTGCTACAGACCTGTGACTTTGATTTTACGCAGAGGGTTGGTTTTCGGAGTGCCACATCGCAACTCTAGAAAATACAGAAAATCACCTTTGGGCTCAAGTTGGAAACACTTTGGACTAGCCCTGGTACAAATCTCAAGTGAATCGGTCAAGGCGTCTGGAAATGGCAGGTTATGCTAGGAGGGGGCCTTTAATTTTGTTGAGTAGTATACATATAAGAACAACGTAGTTCAAGAAAACAAAAGGTATTGGTTATAAATGGAATTAACAGAAAAGGTGACATATAACATTAACACACTGAAGCACAAAACAAACTACATAAGAACAACGTAGTTCAAGAGAACAGAAGGTATTGGTTATAAATGGAATCAGAATTGCAATATAAAATTGTAAACACACCACCAGCTCCTTGGTTGGCTCTCACGATGCGGCCATGCTGATTGTGGCCATGCCGATTTCCTTCATCGCCTGGCCGCAAATTGTTGCCTCCGGCGTTGATCTGCTGAGGTGGCAGTTCTTCTAGAAATTGAACCATACAATGCAGTCGGTACATGATTTAGAGTCAGCTATTTACGTTTAAGTTTTAGTTGAAAACATGTATATTGGAGATGAATCGGACATGTGGAAAAATATAGCTAAGTTAAAGTGAGTGCATACTATTTAAAAGCAAACACGAGCAAAGTTTCATATAAATAGAATGAGCATTGCAATATAAAATTGTAAACATACCACCAGCTCCTCGGTTGGCTCTTATATTGCCGCCTTGCGGATCTTCGGCGTCGCCTGGCCGTAAATTATTAGCTCCAGCACTGTTGAGCCGCTGAGGTGGCAGTTCTTCTAGAAATTGAACCATACAATGCAGTCAGTACATGATTTAGAGCCAGCTATTTACGTTTAAGTTTCAGTTGAAAACATGTATTGGATCAATTGGACATATGGAAAAATATAGCTAAGTTAAAGTGAGTGCATACTATTTGAAAGCAAACACGAGAAAAGTTTTATATCCTCATAGAACGGTGTATGTTAATCAATTTTGTTTCGAGAACTCATAGTATGCATCAACCTTCATGAAAGAGAAGGTGAAGCAACAGCAAAATATTGAATCAAAATAGAATGAAGATACAAGTGAATAATATATTTTCATCCATACCGTGCCGAGGTGGATTGATGCGTAGCTCATCACGTGGCTCCTGCGCTGCTCGCTACGATAGAGCCTTGCATGGCTGCTGGACCGCTTCTGTAAATTACAGTACAATGAAAATTATAATAAGTATCTTCTTAATTAACAGCTAGCCATTACTGACGATGATATTTTTTTTAATACTCACGAGAAGAAGCCACGCTCTGGCTGGAGTCATCCACCTGTAGCGTCTCGAGGGCAGCCTCGACGCGCCTTAGCGGCAAAAAATTTACTGGTGGCAAATCAAGCTCCATATCTGATAACTGAGAAATAAATAATAATGTACTTGGCGCTAAGCTCTATCGAGTCTCTTCATGCATATCCAATTTCTGCACAATTGTATAAGAAAATTCAATGCTGTCCACCAAAAACTTACATTATCTAACGAGTCCACAGACGTAGGTCGGTTACCGTTAAAATCCATCTTGACACTGATTCATAAGCGGGATTTCTTCCTAATCTTTTGTTCACTCTTAGATATTTGTATATTAGACATACCTGCGTTACGGTTCCAAAGTCCAAGGTATTATAAACCTTAGACAATTCACCACAAAGGATTACCGGCTTGACAACAAGTCTATCTATAAGAAGAATCCGTTGTGAATACTCCTTGTGGCTAGGTAAACTGATAAAGTTCAAAATCAAAACACCGAATATTCCGTTACTTCGTAATCGGTATACATACCTATAATATACCTTCGGTATACATACCTATAATATACCTTCGGTATACATACCTATAGGTATACTATAAGAATAATTAATAATAATTAATACACAGGGCAAACCATGCTATTATCTGTAAAAAAAAAAAAAAAAAAAAAATTCTGAGTCATCAGATGAGTAATGAATTTCAAATAGAATCATAACATTAAAAAAAATTGCTGCCATCATTTCAGCAGTTACAGAGATCTTAAGAAACAGACAAACACTTTACCGACTGTATAAGATACAATTAGGTAGATGACATCCAAATCTTGCTTAACTATATTTTTCATATTATCATACTACATCTGAGTTTGTTCGCTTGGAATGATCGTTGACAAATATAGGTGGTGACACTTTGAAAACTATTTTACGATAACAAAATATAAAAAACTTCAGTGAGCTATTATCGATGAGGTTGATCAAGATACTTAAACTCTAATACTAAAAAAATTATCCGTCAACTAGTCGAACGAATAACCACAGTCGTCAGCATGTGTCATCAAGATGCGTTGCGTGATAATAGTATATTATGTGGCATGCCCGTAAACCAAGTGTTTTTCGGCGAGAATAATGATTTCAGGACGAGCTAAAGGCGAGCCGGAAGCGAGTTCTGAAATCATTATTCGAGTCAAAAACGGTTTACGGGTGCGCCCCATACTGTATTTTTTTCGAAATAGGCATGAAAAGTCACTTTGACGCCTGTTGAGATTCACTAGACGAAGAGTGGGGTTATGGTGCGATCTGTTGCGCACTTCGAACCGCGCATCGAAACTTCCGTATAAAGACTTTATACGGCAGCTTTGGAATGCGCACTTAGAACTGCGCACCCAGACTGCCGTATAAAGACTTTATAGGGCAGTTCTGAAACCAACCGTATAAAGTGACACTTTGTGGATCGAAAACAGGCGTCAAAAAGTGACTTTTCAATGCCTATGCTGTTACGTGCGCAACTTTTAGTATACCTAAATCTCTAAAAATCTTTTTCATTAATTCACTAATTTCATTAATTCACTCTTTCTGTTATAATTAATTCTTTCATTCTCCTATCATATTTTTGAAACCGAATAAATATTAATTTCATTTCTAAACAGCGAGCAGTAGAGCTCTCGTTTACTTCAAAACGTGATTTAGAGCCCAAGAGCGAGTCGCAGTAGAAACATAATATTAAATTGTAACTAATATTTATTCCTTCTTGAAATGGCTTATAAGTCACGTAGGTGTCGATGAGAGCGAAGCAGCGCTGGAGCACCCAGTATTGCTGACCCCTCATCATCACACTACCTTATTAGTACGTAAATTAGTTTCTATCTCTCTCTCTCCTTTTAGAAGAATAGGGAGAACTAAGTTAATATGAGTGAGACTATATGTGAGGTATGGAGTAACATGGGACCGCATAACGTCACCAGGCCCCCGCTCCTGCGCCTAACTGCAAGTACATTGTTGCAACCGCGTGCACCTCGTCGCCTTTGAACTTGAACTAGTGTCTTTCATCTGGTAAATCGCGAAGTGCGTGGATGTAAGGATCCGTGTGCAATAATCGAGCCACGAGTTGTGTTCAATCTTTTCTTTCTTTAAAGTAAAGTGGTAGCACAAAGGACTCTGTACCCGTTAACAAAATTTAAATAACTAACTTCATTATTCCGAACTATTTACTTCAATATACTTATTTAGTGGTCTTTCATCTGGTAAATCGCGAAGTGCGTGGATGTAAGGATCCGTGTGCAATAATCGAGCCACGAGTTGTGTTCAATCTTTTCTTTCTTTAAAGTAAAGTGGTAGCACAAAGGACTCTGTACCCGTTAATCAATTCATACAAACGTGATATAATCTAGAAGTCTAGTGATCCGTTTAGACTTACATTAAATCTCTTCAAGATTTAAGTATTTTAGAACATCGTTCAATACTTTGAAATATATTACTTTAATATATTCGATTTAGTGATCTTTCTTCCGTCAAATCGCGAGGCGCGTGGCTGTAAAGATCCGTGTGCTAATTAGAGCCAAGAGTTGGTGTTCAATCTTTTATAAGTGTCGACCCAAAGGACTCAGTACTCGTCAATAAATTCAGTTAAAACGCGATTTAATCTAATAACTTAGTGATTCGTTTTCGTCAATCTAACATCTCTACTTAAGGTATAGATTCAGTGCAGAGACACAATCAGACTATAATAAACTTTGCCTCACGCCTTATATCCTCCTGGATATAAGTAGTTCTAAGAACAATCATTCAATTCAAATCCAAACCGTTTCCTTCTATTATATCTTAGAATCAGTGTAAAGACTATTCCAAATTCCGGGTTAATATATTCGTTTAATTCAAGTTTTATCAATCATTAGAGTCAGTTTCGAACAATTAACATTCATTGTGCAATAGAACATTTAATACGATTTTAAACAACTCCTAATTCTTCCGTTAAATAAATCAACCGTCGAATCAAAGGCTACGAGGTTCCTACGAAGGTGAGGGCGGCTAATTATCCAACATCCAAGGATTAGTCCCATGCTACATCAGGTCAACCAAAGATAAGTCTCTACGAATAGTTCACATGCAATAGCTCATTCTATTATATTTTATATTATATTACTCGTTGTTCTCCAGAATTCTTTAATTTTATAATAGTAATTATTCATTCGTCCAACTACAATTTTTCTTAAATGTGTAAATTAACAATGGGAATATCGTCAGGCCAATACTAACGGTATTTCGGGTAAAACCCTAGCCAAGTACGAGACCACCCATTGAGCAGTATTATTCTTTATAACCATAGTTGGGCGACAATATACCACATACTAAATTATTGACTGCATGTATAACATACTACCTAAAGTTCGTATTATTTAGAACTATACCATAATAGATATAAATTCGATATCATATAATCAGATAGAGAGAGAGAGAGCTCCAATACTTATTATTCTTTATTATTATTTCAAATTAACTCGTTATATTACACCTTAGACCAAATATTATTTCTTATCATTAACGTGAGAATCGTGAACAGGCTTTTCTTCATTTACAAGAACAGTTTAATAACAGTTCTTTTCTAAAGTAACAAGCCTCTACGATCCCCACGTCGGTGACCGATATTGTATCTTTATATTTTATTTTATTGTTTTGATATTTTATTATTTTATGTTATTCATTTCCTTCAAGCGACGGTTGATGTTAGTCGCCTGAACATATATCATTCATTTACCAATCGTTCAAGAATATATTATCGATTTTACCAGTCAATTCTCATTATCATTTGAATCACCTTTAGCATTCATTATCCTTATTATTATTATTATTTTATTATTATTATTATTCTATATTATTTAGCCTCTATAACTATTTAAACAATTCAATTGAGACCTGTATAGGACTAAACGGCAACGAATCCTATTTACCGGTCTATCGAAAGGTAGATCTTTTTCTTAGTATTTTTTATTTACTATTATTATTGTGTATGCGACGGACGGCCGAATTCTAATAGTTGACAGGTTCTCGCTTGTCGATCAAACCGTTAGGGCTCAAACCACACTACCTATACCGACCGTCACATGCCGAAAAAAAATATTTTGTGTGCTGTATGGAATCAAAGCGTAGACGCAAAAGGAACCTTTTGCAGAATCTTGCAGCGCAGCGAAGGAAAGTTTCTGCAAAAAGTTCCTTGCGTCTACACTTTCATGGCAGAAAATTGAATTTTTTTCTATGAATAGATACTAGCATCATTTACAACGTAACGTAGGCTTTTTTTATTTAGATCTTTTCTACACTTTTGTGAAATAAAAAACTATTTTTTGTCCAAATCTCGGTATAGGTCCCCCTTAATTCTCATTAATTCACGTAATTCAGTTATTTCCCAGTTAATTCTCCTTATTTCAGTTATTTCCCACTTAATTTCTCATTATTTCAGTTATTTCTCATTATTTTAATTATTTCTCAGTTAATTCATATTAATTCCGTTAATTCTCAATAATTCAGTTAATTCCCAATGATTCAGGTTAATTCCCAATGATTCAGGTTAATTAAAATTAATTCACAGGAAAGCTGTTAAGCTTTACAAATTAAAAATTGTTAACTATAACTTCCTTCCCCATAGAAAATCATATATAAGTTTCAACATTTTGCCAAAAACTAAAAAAAAAAAAAATAGTTGAGTTAACTAATAAATTGAACTTTGAGCTTGAATAATTTTGGAAGAAGTCAATTTATCAAAAAATGATAAGAGACACTTTTTGTAGAGTGTTCAATAAGGTAAACGCACCAATAGTGAAACACTAACCAATAGTGAAACAGCGGAGTTATTTCTCTTTCTGCAAATTCTATCAATAACTTTTTTTTGGGGAATTCATTGCTTTAGTTAAGAAATATATTTACAAAGTAAAAGGAAATTTTTTTTTCGCCAAAAACGTTTGGAAGAATTTTAAAATGTCATATTTCTGTTTCCCCTTCCGACGAGCGGGCTCTTTAGCCTCCGTCTACCCGTCGCCGGGGTGCTGACGCTCTGCATCGAAAAGAGAGCTAGCACGTAATTTCTTTCAATCAAGTGCTGAAAAACTCCAACAACGGTAGCAGTGACACTTTATTCATCGTTGAAGAGCAGATAAATAGAATAAATTACAGTTTTTCCTATAAAAAAAGCCGCGTTTCACTAAAGGTTGCCTCGGAAGAGCGATGCAACCAGAAGTGAAACAGCTGCTGTTTGTGGTTTTTTCTTCAATTTTCTGTGCCCAGACAATGTTAAACTGTGAATTTCTTTATCAGATTGATTTTTTCGATAGTTTTACATAAATTTTAGGTATGAAATTCAAAGAATTTTGAGGTTCAAGGGCAGCAAATGGACGAATCATTTTTAGGTTAGGTGTATGCTGTTTGACAGGTGATAGCGTTTCACAATTGGTCATCTAGCTGTTTCACTACTGGTTCCCCACTCATGTGGCTGTTTCACTTCTGTTCCGAAAATCTCGAGTCTTTGAAATTCTTTTAAAAATTCATTATGAGCTAATATAGACCTAATATATGGTTAGTTTACAGCCCCAAAACTTGACTGTGAGCCGAGAATAAAAATTTCTCCAGAACTTTCAAATTTATTATTTTTATTGCCGTTAATAATCGACACACAGCGGCGGGCGTTTCACTATTGGTGCGCTTACCTTATCCTATAATAGTACATTATGTCACTAGGCCTGTCAAGTATTTTCCGACGAATTTGAGTTTATAATCCGAGCCGAAGGCGAGGATTATAATGAAATTCGTCAGAAAATACTTTATGGGCCGTATGGCATATATCATTTTATGTGTCTAGGCCAAAAACCGCATTTAAACCGAGCAGAGCGAGGTTAGAATCGCGGTTTTTTGGGCCTAGACACATAAAAATATGTAAGAGTCATTTAGATTTGTTTATTGGTTTGTGAGCTACAAAATCTAAAAAAAAAAAATTTCCTATGCTATTTAAATGGAAAAGAGGAATCCGCGATGCGCGACCTCTAAATATTAATATTAAGAGCTCTGCTTCTAACAGGCATGTTTTTTCGCAAAACGTTATTGTCCAGTAATTTTTTTGAATACGATCAGATCTGCTGTAAGAAAAATATATACGCATCTTGAGCATTTCTCGGCCATTTCTGCTTCGTAACTGTATTATCATCTACACGTTTCCAAGCAGAATTTCCCTCTCGTACCATGCACGTATAATTAGGCCAGTAAAAATAGAATTTAACTTTGCACTAAATTTTAGGTGTTATTTTTTTTTTTCATGAGGTTTAGTATCACTTACTGAGTATAAAATCACAAAATGCTGACAGATTCCGGTGGAGCTTCAGACGCCATCTTGAAAAAACGTTTTTAACCGATATCTCGGAAACTATGCACTTTAGGGCAAACGTAAAAGAAACCATTATTGTAGAAAATAAAATTTCGCGTTTTTTGTTTCCCATAAACTTTTTTGTAAAAATTACCGTTTGCGATTTATGGCTCAATTAATGAACAGGTTTTATTGATTAATCCAATATTAGAAGAGTTATCGGCCGAAATAGAAAAACCTGTTCATTAAATGAGCCATAAATCGCAAACAGTAAGTTTTACAAAAAAGTTTGTGGAAAATAAAAGACTCGAAATTTTATTTTCTACAATAATGGTCCATATGACTTTTGGCCTAAAGTGCATAGTTTCCGAGATATCGGCAAGCAACGTTTTTTCAAGATGGCGTCTGAAGCTCCACCGGAATCTGTCAGCATTTTGTGATTTTATACTTAGTAAGTGATACTAAACCTTATAAAAAAATAAAATAACACCTAAAATTTAGTGCAAAGTTGACAAAAAAAAAACGTCTATTTTTACTGGCCTAAATGACCCGTTTGAATATTTTAACCATGGTGAAACTATTGCACTATCTACTTTAAATTTTTTCGAGCAAAATAAGATTTTATCAGTAGGCACAGCCTTTATATTGTAATTGATGATCTTCATGACTTGTTCATCCTGTACGCAAGTTAATATGAGCTGGACAATTAAACAGCCACTTACTGATGTAACGTCAGTTTTTGTCAGTATATTTATCGATTTACAATTATTGCAGGACGACCCCTCAACAGTTTTCCAACGTGAAATGTTATAATTAATTATCTCGGACAAACTATGAGTTTTCTTGCAAGGCGTAGGTAAGGCAAGTAACAATATGTTATTAGATTGAGAAGGTAAAGCAAGGGCGGATTCAGAGCTCAGATTTGGAGGGGGCGCTGCCCGCACAAATTCAGGAAGGGCGAGGAAAGACAGAAATAAAGAATCTCATTTAAACGAAAGTTGAACCTCTCGAGACTAGATATTTTATTAAGCAAATATTACACAAGAGAAATTAAAAGTGAATCGTTCGATGACTGCAGTTTTTCGTTCACACGATGAAATCTAATCTTCGATTTTTCATTTTCGAAAATCGCTCGATAATCCTATCAACGACTATGTGGATGTCTAAATGGATATGTAAAAGTGCCAGGCCAGCAAGCCTCTCCTCTTCCATTCGCGTGCGCAGCCATGACTTCAGACGGCGAAGCGTAGAAAAGCTTCTTTCTACTGTCGCGACGCTCACAGGGAGTGTTGCTAATATTTGAATGAGACAACGAATGTTAGGGTACATATGCTCGCTGCAGTGATCCAACACCTGTACTGCAGTCTGGGGCACAAGCGTCTTTTCGCCTTGCCGTCTACGCCAGGCTGCTCTCCATACTTGAAACTCTCCTACCAGTCCTGAAACAGATCCGACTCCAAGGAAAAAGTTGTATTGACTAGCAAGAGATCGAACACGATCTAGTTCGTCGTCTGTGGCGGTATTTTCCATCATTTTAACGGATGGCATGAGTAAGTTCAGGTCAAAAACTTTCAGGGTCTCCTCCGGAAGTCTGTTTTCAAGATCGTTCATAACGTGGTCCAGTAAAGGCAGAAAAATAGATTTGCGATAGTACTCTTCAGCAGTATTGGCAGCATAGTTTGAGCGGTAGATTTGTCGCGCTGCTATTCGAGGAATCTCTATGGCTACTCCTAATTCTTCTGCGATCGTTGTAGCTGTAGCAAATAGTCCGGCGAAATGAGTGTCAGCATCATTTCGGGAGGTTCGTATAACGTCAAGTGTATCTCGTAATGCATCGCAGGCACTGTTTAGATCAAGGGACGGTGCTTGCAAATATAAACTGAGAGATCGTGTCACAGAGAGAACATCGCTCAGACAAATCATTGCCAGAATAAACTCTCCGTCCAACAATGCTTTTATTAGGGTACACGCCTCCGATGATGTTTTGGAATCTTGCCACTTCGATATTTCCTGCAGAGCATTAACAATTTTATTGCAAGAATCTTTAAGGGGACCCGTTTGAACTTTTCTAGTAGTTATTTCTGATTTTTTAGTGAAAACTTAAAACGCGTTTATCTCAAAACTATGTTTTTGGAGCTGTGTCGTAAGGTTTTAAGAGTACCGTTGGACCGATTTGGCTCGGCTAGGGCTTATTTTTTTCAGAAAACCAATCCTCATCGTATGAACGAGGGAAATTTGGAAATAAAATTTTTGGACCAAGTTATCTGCAAAAGAGTGGCCACATTTTGGGTGAATTTTGATAACTCGCTATAACTTTTCACATGATTTTTTTTTTACAGATCCCCGCGTTCACACGATGTAGGATTGCACTCCGAAGAAAATGAGACGTCAAAATGTGAAATTGGACCAACCGTGTGGCTGAAACCTTACGACAACTGATTTGGGCAACATGATTTTTTTGATATGTAATGAACTTTGGTTAAGTTATAAATGATTTTTGGAGTATGTTGAATTCATTGGTTCAAACTGTACTGGTCCCCTTAAACTGAAGGATACCATCATGTTTTTCAATCCACCTTGTTTCGCACAGCCCATGTAAACCTTTTCCAAGATGCTTTCTGAAGACGGTCGTTCTTTTTGCAGAAGCATTGGCGAAGCTTATAACTTTTTTCATTGTGAAGATTGCGTTTCTAGTAGGCACAACTTTTGAAGTTTTTGCAAGTGAATTATTCAGGGAATGATTAAAGCAAGGACATCTTTTGGCATTGTGGCAGCTTTTGATGATCTCTTGAACGGCTCCTTTAATATCTGATGCCATAACAGAACAATTGTCTGTACCAATGCCAACACAGTTTTTCAACGGCAGTCCCAATTTTTTGAGAAGATCAACCACGCAGTGACCTAAGGCGACCCCAGTTAACCGACGTTCATCATTTTCCACGTCCTCTTCGCGAATTAAATCATAAGCATCCACGAACGTGAAGAAATCTTCTCTAACAGATCCTTCATGAATGTATCGCAAGCTTAGACTAAGCTGTTCAACATGTGCTGCATCAGTAGTCTCGTCAAAAATTATAGAATAAACACCTGCTCTCTCTACTCTGCTCAGTATAACGTCTTGAATTTCTTCTTTACAGCAATCGATTAAATCATTCTGGGTCGACTTGCTTATATATGTAGCTTTCGAAGATGCAGTGGCTAGATGTTTCTTCAGGGTCTCATCCCCTGATGCAGCCCGATAACGGAGAATAGCTCTAAAATTCCCGTCGTTTGTCAATGGTTCTTCCATAGTCAATTTTCCATCATCTCTGTGTCCCCGTAAAGCAATGTTTTGACGCCCACACAGAATGATCGTTTCGATAATAGGACGCAACCTGTTGCGGTTTTCCGTGACTTGCTCCATTCGCTGTGAACAAACCTGATTGACGACGTCTAATTTTGGATTATCGTAGCTCTTTAGAAAATCTTCACCAGCTTGTACCGCATTCATATGATATTTTCTGGAAGCATGTATAGTAAAAACACCGTCTTTTCCTGTTAATTTCCCGAAAGATGTTAGTGGTTTCCTGACAAATGTACTGAGAGCAGTACTTGACTGGCAGCCACCTGTTTCACTCGCAAATAAAACGCAGTATTTGCAATAAAGACCTTTATCAATATCGGACAGCACAAGCCAGGGATAGTCATCAAAGTGGCGATTCTGGACGTATCTACCCTGGTGGAAATATTTCTCTGAAAATACTCAGATTATTTCTTGTAGAATTCAGAAAAAGAATTGATAAAGTCTTACTTTCTCAGAAAATCTCAGAAAAAGTCTTATAAAGGCAGAAAAATGTTTTATAAGACTTTAAAAGAAAGAAAACGCTAATATATTGAGACTCTGTCAGAAGAGTTATTCAGAGTTTTGAAAAAGTTTTTCAGAGAACTAATAGAACAAAGAATAACAGTTTTTCAGAGTTTTTCTGAGATTTTCAGTAATTTGAAGAGTTTATTGATTCATCTTAAAAATAATTATTCTGAGTTTTTCTTGAATATTAAAATATTGCTTAGAATTGCTGCAACGGTAGGAAAATTATTATTTAAATAAATAGAATCCATAAGTTACGGAGGGGCAAATATTAATTATTTGTTTATTTAGTGACATGAATTATAAATATTTTTTAGTACATTCTTCGTATATGTAAACGTTATCTGTTATCAAAATTTTTCTTGCATTAAACAATATCTATTAATTTTTATGACAAAATATTCTTAACAAATATACATTAATCAAATACCTTAACAATAAATAGAATATTATATAATGTTGATTCGTATAAATTATAAAGTTTTTTGATAGTCAATTTCGTGAGCTACTGAATATTCATACATTGAATATAGTAATTATTTTACATCAGATTGATGAAATTCTTCATCCCGCAGGTATAGAGAATGACTTTATTCTGTGCCTATTGACACATTGCTTCTCTTTGTTTATCGCTCGTGCAACATTCATTCGGTGAATTTGAAGACTTCTTCCGACTTGAAAAATGTTGAATGCGTGGTCAGTCTCAATACTTCCACTGGCAGGATACAAGATTCTGTAATTCGCCATAAAGTATCAATTTCATCGCAATATTATATTCATTATTTCAGAAGAATATGTATAGGTAAGGTATACCTATATAATATATACTTATCTCATGGAATGGCATTGTGGCACAATAGGTGAGGTTAAGTTGTCCGATTAATCGTTTATGGGCGACAGCCCGATTTAGGAACAAACTGCTACGAAGAAACCTTTCCTAATAATAATTGGCAATTACTTTTCATATGCGAAATATTTTTGGATTTCTTTGATTTGATTATTTTCTTTACGGATTGACGTGTTGACGTCGATGATCGTCGAGCATGCCAGCCATATGCGAAACTGCCTTCGTAAAAGCGTCGTCTGCTAGGAGCAAAGACGTGTTCGAACGAGCAAAGACGTGTTTCTAGCGATCCTTTTACAAAGGCAGTTTCGAGTATGGCTGGCATGCGCGACGATCGACGTCAATACTTCAATCCATACAGAAAATATTGAAATCAAAGAAATCCAAAAATATTGTGCATATGAAAAGTAATTGCCAATTATTATTAGGAAAGGTTTCTTCGTAGCAGTTTGTTCCTAAATCGGGCTGTCGCCCATAAACGATTAATCGGACAACTTAACCTCACCTATTGTGCCACAATGCCATTCCATGAGATAAGTATATATTATATAGGTATACCTTACCTATACATATTCTTCTGAAATAATGAATATAATATTGCGATGAAATTGATACTTTATGGCGAATTACAGAATCTTGTATCCTGCCAGTGGAAGTATTGAGACTGACCACGCATTCAACATTTTTCAAGTCGGAAGAAGTCTTCAAATTCACCGAATGAATGTTGCACGAGCGATAAACAAAGAGAAGCAATGTGTCAATAGGCACAGAATAAAGTCATTCTCTATACCTGCGGGATGAAGAATTTCATCAATCTGATGTAAAATAATTACTATATTCAATGTATGAATATTCAGTAGCTCACGAAATTGACTATCAAAAAACTTTATAATTTATACGAATCAACATTATATAATATTCTATTTATTGTTAAGGTATTTGATTAATGTATATTTGTTAAGAATATTTTGTCATAAAAATTAATAGATATTGTTTAATGCAAGAAAAATTTTGATAACAGATAACGTTTACATATACGAAGAATGTACTAAAAAATATTTATAATTCATGTCACTAAATAAACAAATAATTAATATTTGCCCCTCCGTAACTTATGGATTCTATTTATTTAAATAATAATTTTCCTACCGTTGCAGCAATTCTAAGCAATATTTTAATATTCAAGAAAAACTCAGAATAATTATTTTTAAGATGAATCAATAAACTCTTCAAATTACTGAAAATCTCAGAAAAACTCTGAAAAACTGTTATTCTTTGTTCTATTAGTTCTCTGAAAAACTTTTTCAAAACTCTGAATAACTCTTCTGACAGAGTCTCAATATATTAGCGTTTTCTTTCTTTTAAAGTCTTATAAAACATTTTTCTGCCTTTATAAGATTTTTTCTGAGATTTTCTGAGAAAGTAAGACTTTATCAATTCTTTTTCTGAATTCTACAAGAAATAATCTGAGTATTTTCAGAGAAATATTTCCACCAGGGTACGTTCCATCTTGCCTTGTTTTTTATGGAAAGAATAGGGCAATGAGTCGCGTTTGGATGGTTTCCATGCTTTTTGTAGGAGCATTCGCTTTGTGCAATCATCCAAAGTAGCAATTTTTGCCACATAAGCTCCAATATCGACTTTATGGATTTCCATATCATCTGACGTGGACACGGGTTTGAGTGGAGATATTGCAGGAAATGCAGAGCCACCAAGTGCAGGAGAAGATGCTGAAGCTTGGTCCCGAGTATCACCGGCAGATGATGTGAATGCTGAGGATGAAGACGCAATGCTTTCGACAGAACTTCTCCCAACATAATAATTCACACTAGTTTCTGAAGCTGCGGTAGGTTCTGGTTCAGGGTTTCTAGTGGACGGTAGGTCATTCGGAGATGAAAAAGCCACGGTTTTTGTATTCTTCGAAAAGTAACAATCGATACTTTTCGTTGTTGACGCTGTCCGTTTCTTATTTTTGCTCGTTGAATTGTTTCTTTCCTATACCAAAAATACATACGAATGCTAGCAACAAGAACCATGCAACAAACCCAGCAATGAAATAATTGTCTGCCACACAATGCCGAAAGACAAAAAAAGAAAATATTTGAAACGTCAACTTAATATTTATGAATTGGCTTCGTCAATGAATTTATTGAATATTTTATTTTAGTTTCGCGCTACCCTGGCTTCAAGACCTTTGTACTTTCAATAATATCGCAGACAATGTTTCATTTCACTTACCATGTTGTTCCAATTGCTACACTGAAAGAAGATGGCGAGCCTGGCGCTCGCACAACCTTTTGGAAGCAGCACGGTCACACGCTCACTCTGCGCGCGACAGAGCATCCCACTTTCAGAGCGCCGTCATTTAAGAATACTCATCGTGCCACGATCGTAGCTACTCTGCGCGCGTGGTCATCGCACGGTAGGCAGGTCTATCCCGCTTTCTGCAATCCACGCGTTCTCAGACGGATAGAGCCCTACACTACCATACATGTGAGATCACCTGTAACTCACTCTGAGACGCTCGCCTTCTCGTTCTGCGAGCGTGGGCCGCGCACAACTCTCCGAGTCCAGTCGTCCTACTTCTACGACTGCGAGGCTCTTTCGTGCGAGCGCCAGGCTCTCAATCTCTTTTCAGTGTACAAAAGTCCCAACCCGCATAAATCAAACAAACCAACAAAATCAAATCACTGAACAATTAACACGATAATAAATCTCGATCTGCAATACTATAAGACGATGAATGTTGGATCTAGCAATACCAAACCGCGCGCTTTTGTTTTTCAAACTATATAGATAGATAGAGCGATACCAGCATTCCACTAGCGTACAATGTTCGATTAATCGATTCGCAGCGCCTCTCATGAGTCACGGCCAGACTAAAAATAAGATGTATAATTCATATCGAAGTGTGTCGGTACAACAATCAATGATATTCATTTTGGTTTCGAAAATGCCAGGGCGGGGGGGCGATCGCCCCCCCCCCCCCCCCCCCCCTTGAATCCGCCGTTGAGGTAAAGTAATGGTATAACCACAAGATTCACAACGCACCTTGGTGATTAACTCATGCTCAACAGCTTTTTTCACATCATCGCATTTGGATAGAAGAGCAGTGAGAAATTCTGGCGCATCTTGCTGAACATTCGAAGTGAACTCTTCCCCTGCGAATATTCTAACTGGAAAAATGTGTTCTTGGCTTTCTACATTTTTGTAACTTTCTATTAACATCCTCATGACATCATTCTTATTTTGACTGAAGATACGGTCTCTAATCGAAGTAGAATGAAACATACACTGAATCGTCGCGTTAGCATAGCAAGAAACACCATCCGGATTCGGAAAGCCTTTTATTTGCCACGAATCATCGGTGGTTCCTTCGGTAATTGATTCCTGACACGTAATCAAGGTTTGCGGAATTGACCATCTGCGGTCATGCACTTTTCGAGCTCGTATAGACGTGACAGACATCGACATAAGGTCCGGTCGATACTTTTTTCTCAATCGATTGTATTCTGAAATAGCTGCTGTATCCGCTAATACAGAATGAGGGTCATAATTAATCAAATGAAGCCCTTTCAATGAAGTTACCCGTGAGAGTGCAACATACACTTGGCCGCAAGAAAATACGGAATTACCAGCATCTATAACGGCATTCTTTAAGCTCAAGCCCTGACTTTTATAAATTGTGATTCCATAACCAAGGCAAATAGGAAACTGTTTTCGAATGACAAAAGACCCCTCCATCAGTTCAAACTTGACGTTAACACGTTCTATAACATGTTCGACTCCGTTCGCTAAAACCACCCGTACTGTTTCTACGTCATTAGTATCAATGGTTCGGGAATTGCAATTTCCAATTGTTCCGTTAACAAGTCCTAAGGTAACATCTATATTTCGTCTGATCATTATTTTAACTCCAATTTTTACAGTTATTATTTTTGCCAGACCCGCAGTTCGAGAGCTATCCTCGTCGTCTGTATTCAACATTTTGTGCACCTTTTTTTTTAAATACGGAGGACAGTCGATTGTATCGTGAGCTAATAATTGTATTTCTGCGGTTGGAATTTGATTTGACATAGCTTCATTGAGAACATCACACATGCGACAAGTGGGAAGTAGACAAACTGTGTCGTTAGATAGATTCTTTAGATAATCACATAGTTCGCGTAGCCTACCTACGAACTCCAATGTGTTAAAATGTAGCTTTCTTGATACTAACATTGACGTATCCGAATCAGTAACGACCCCAAAACGTATTCTCATAAGTATCTCGCGATACGATTGATAATTTTTTTGACGCATATTAATCGTTAATTCGTCATAACTGAATAGATCGTACCAAAGATTGGCACCTCCTATTGACCCTAGAAGTTTATCGACATGGACACTCGATAGTTGTACAAAAACAGGCCCTTCGCGAACAGGTGGAAGTTGTAACAAATCACCAAAAAGCAGAATATGTTTTTTACCGAACCAACCATCTTCGCAGTCTGTGGTATCAAATATTTCACCCAAGCGAAGATGTATGTACATGAGTGTAACATTCGAAATCATCGAGACCTCGTCGATAATAATAAGTGCAACATTTCTGAGTTGATCCCTTATAATTTTCAAAACTGTGTCCGACAGTTGTGTGTACTTGGGAGTACGCCCGTGTTTAAGTGGTAGTTGAAACAATCTATGAATAGTCAAACCGTCAATATGCTATTCCAGTTGGTGCCGATACCACGGTATCCTTACCAGCATGTTGCTTAATCCAATACCTGATAGTTTTGATAAGAAAACTCTTGAGCAAAATTATTTAAGAAAAGCCGGACCTGTCACCGACCCCCTTCGATTTGGCTGATTTTTTGTGGGCTTGTTACTCACCTAGAGAGTAGTCAAAAGCCAAAATATCAGGCCCCGCAAAAATTTATTGACTGAGCCAGAGCCATTTTTCGTTTTTTTTCACATTTTCGACTTGAATTTGGGTATTTTCGATTACGCAGAGGTTTTTCGTACCAAGTGGCCGAAAATTGGTTTCTCAATGTAAAATTGACCAAGGAACACGAATCTGGCCACAGATTTGACCTACGACGAATACCTGCAGAAATATTGGCCCAAAACACTAAAAATTGATCAAAAAAGTCCCAAATCTTGGGGAAATGGTCAAAAAATCTTTTTTTTCACTATCCGAGGGGGCCATTTTGTAGACAAAGAATCAACGAATCCAATGAGCACACGACCAGATTTTTAGGACGAACCGTTCAGAAAATACGCGGCGTCAAAGTTGGATTATTTTGTTTTTTGTCAAAAATTGACAATTTTGACCTCGTGGGACAATGTCCGACCTACAGGCCTATTTTGCAATGTTCCCCTGCCTACCCGGAGCTTCGGCTGCTGGAGTCAGGCGCTGTGCTGTGCACACGGGCAACGTCCTTCCTCTTTTCTTCCTCCAACCTCACCTGCCCCACACCTCCTCCTGCCCCCTCTCCCGATATTGTGACGAGTGGAGTGCCTCACATATTGTCTTGCTGGTCGGTCTCCGATGTGCTTCTCTTACTTCTACATAAATCAAGAGTGTTAAAGAGCAATACCTAGTCGCGCACCTTCTTTCAGTCGAAAAAGGGGTGAGGAACGACACATTTTGATTATCATCCGAGCTCAGGCTTCGAAAACGCAAAAAAAAAAAAAAAAATGCACAACGCCAATTCAAATTTAATTCCGGACACACATGTCCAAAAACATGTTCGTTTCATACGAAAATAGAGTCTACAGATTGTTTTTACGTAATTCGGATGTCAGTTTCCTCGGTGGCCATGAATATGAGAGTCATCCGCCGAGTTCAGCCGGCCCGGGAGGTAAAACAGACCGAACAGGCGCTTGACAGGCCACCACGTTACATGATGCGTGATCACTGAAAGCTGACTATTTCGATCGGTGTGTTGGAGAGATGTCCGGAATTAAATTTGATTTGGCGTTGTGCATTGTTTTTTGCGTTTTCGAAGCGTGGGCTCGGATGATAATCGAAATGTGTCATTCCTCACCCCTTTTTCGACTGAAAGGAGGTGCGCGACTAGGTATTGCTCTTTAACACTCTTGATTTATGTAGAAGTAAGAGAAGCACATCGGTGACCGACCAGCAAGACAATATGTGAGGCACTCCACTCGTCACAATATCGGGCGAGGGGGCAGGAGGAGGTGTGGGGCAGGTGAGGTTGGAGGAAGAAAAGAGGAAGGACGTTGCCCGTGTGCACAGCACAGCGCCTGACTCCAGCAGCCGAAGCTCCGGGTAGGCAGGGGAACATCGCAAAATAGGCCTGTAGGTCGGACATTGTCCCACGAGGTCAAAATTGTCAATTTTTGACAAAAAACAAAATAATCCAACTTTGACGCCGCGTATTTTCTGAACGGTTCGTCTTAAAAATCTGGCCGTGTGCTCATTGGATTCGTTGATTCTTTGTCTACAAGATGGCCCCCTCGGATAGTGAAAAAAAAAGATTTTTTGACCATTGCCCCAAGATTTGGGACTTTTTTGGTCAATTTTTAGTGTTTTGGGCCAATATTTCTGCAGGTATGCGTCGTAGGTCAAATCTGTGGCCAGATTCGTGTTCCTTGGTCAATTTTACATTGAGAAACCAATTTTCGGCCACTTGGTACGAACAACCTCTGCGTAATCGAAAATACCCAAATTCAAGTCGAAAATGTGAAAAAAAACGAAAAATGGCTCTGGCTCAGCCAATAAATTTTTGCGGGGCCTAATAGTTTGGCTTTTGACTACTCTCTAGGTGAGTAACAAGCCCACAAAAAATCAGCCAAATCGAAGGGGGTCGGTGACAGGTCCGGCTTTTCTTAAATAATTTTGCTCCTTACCAGTTCCACCCTCTCCGCTGACGTAAAGCCGTAGAATATCGTCCGAACTTAGAGCACCCGTAACTTTATCAAATACCCGTTCCTGATCAGTATTTAATTCGCTATCATTTCCGAAACATTAACTGCATCGACTTTATCAAGGCCTTCTTGGAATTCCTTCATCGCACCTTCAGCTTCGATAGGCTTACAACCTAACGGTACCGCACCAGAATCATCGCTACGTTGAGGTTGATCTGCTTCCGTCAAATGTTTTTCAATTAACTCCTTCACATGCTCCATACCTTCTTGTATTTCTGTCATACGTTCATGATACTCGAGCGCATTCGCAAGTTCGGATTGCAGTGATTGAAATGACTGTGCGTAAGTATCACGTCCGTTTTTGAGTTCATCCACATCTTTCCACGGTTTGAAGAGAAGCAATAATGCGTAGAAGTAACGTTCGGGCTGAATATTGACTTTGTTTTTATAGTGGTTGATGAGACACCCATTTTTTCGCTTTCTCAAGTACAATGACTTCCTCATCTGATAATATTGCACATCTCGAGCCGTAGGCTTAATTTTTGTTACTTCCCACCATTTTGCAAAGTCGTAAAGATTGACCGATTCCAATTCTTTCGGTCGAGCTGGATAATGTGTATCGACTAACGAATCACAGAAGATTTCGGTAGACTCAGCATCCAAGAGCTCAATTTCCACTCGAGTTTTAACTTTTCTGCTTCTGATCATATTAACATCTATCCATTTAATGGTGGTCTTTGGGTCTGTGCCGTATAATGAAATACCCATTAGAGTATCAGTGGCCTCAAGCGCTCCACTTTCTCTGTGATTCAATCTGCGTTGAGCAAAACTCCATAGACGACTACATAGAGATTTGGTCGAATTGACCTGATCCAATATTTCTGTCTCTGTGTTGCTTTTCTCAGCCTTTGCTACATACTTCGTCACATACCAGCTCAATAGAGTTGACTTTTCACCGATAAACTGCATATCCATATTGCCTTCCCAAGCGACAAGAATAGCTGGATTATAATCATTGATATTTGCCTCCTGTTCGGTACGGGGCAGATCATAGAGTCTACTTCTCGACTTGAGTTTTCGCCTACCAGCTATTGAAACGGCCACGTCTCTCATGACAAAATTATCGGTAACAGGACGAGAAAACCCAAATCGGCACACTTTAGCCGAACGACCGGCTTTGTTTTTTTTTATTACGTAAACAATAAGAATTGTGCTTGTGTCGCTGATGTGTATTAACTCGACGATACAAATCAGGTGAAACATCTTTCGATGGCATTCTGCAAGTCACATATTTTTGAATGAAGTTCGCTATCTCTTCATTCGAAGATTTACCTAGAATCGGAGCATCTTTGACCCAAATTAATAGATGAAAATGTTGAGTTCCTCTGCCTTGGTACTCGCGCCTCCAAAAGTAATGGGTTACCTCTCCGACGGGATTATCGGAAGAACATATAAAATCAAGCATAGCTCGAAACTTGTTATCAATGAACCGAGATGCAGACACTGGGTCATTGGTGACTAATTGACTTGGAGACATCTTAGCGGTCGAAGGGCCTCCAACATCACGAAGGTATTCCGTCATGTCTGACTATAACCATTCGCTCGGACTAAGTGTTAGAAACCATGAAGCCGGGCCGTAATTATGTATCATACAGGATAACTCATTTCTTGGCCTACTCCAATATTGTTGAGTGTTGCGCAGTCTAGAAAATATAGCATTAAGATTTCCTTCCAACTCTTCTCTCGAAAATTTTTCTAAATAACTTGCCGCAGTAAATCGCTCGTTTGGATTCGTTACATTCAGTTTGTAATAAATACCACTGCTCAATTGACGATTATTAGCGTCGTTCAATAAGAAGAAAAGATATTGCTGATCTGACCGGAATTGTGGATGCTTTGACATAAGTCTCGACTTGATAAATTCTGCATGGGTGAGCCGTGTCGACCTGTCTTCCTGCTGCCCGTTACAACCATACGGATACAAATGTGGAAAGCATTGCAAATCAAGATATTTGTGGCGGTTATCTAACGGCACGACGTGAATTTTAACATTTGGTAAAGGTTTGTCACAGTTTCGTTCGGTCGCTTTTCATACATCGGGATTCGGGTATACGGTGAATTGTTCGTACAATTCATCTGTTTCCGAGACTTGGGCCAACAATGCGGCATCCACTTTTTCCTCTATTTCATCATGAACTTGATCATCTACCAACGTGTGGTCCTCTTTTTCATCAACTATTTCTGTTTCTTGTATTTCGAATTGAACATCTTCAATATTAGATAACAAGAGGTCAGCCGAAGCTGGCAGCTCAATCTCCGAATATTGAAGATTATTCATTTTAAGCCATACCAATGCGCCCCATACTTTCTTGATATCAACTAATTGTTCCCATACTATTTTGGATTTCGTGGGAATACCTCGAACCAAAATGTATAGCTCGTGATGAAGATTAATTGGTTCCGTGGGGGGGCAAATTTTTTTCAACGTCTCTTCCAAAGGTAAGGGCAAATGAAACGTCCTTCCCTTTACCTTCTGCACCATCTCTCTGTGGGGTAAATTTTTCTTTGCAACGGTACCCATTCTTTGAACGGTCTGAAACGCTTTAGCTCTTTAAATTAAGATGCGCTCGTAATCATTTAAGGATGATATAACTTCCGGTACCACTCTAGTAATAAGATTGTTTAACCCTTTCAGTCACAGTGGGACCGCCACGGTCCCACCCTACAAGTATAAAAACCCAATGCCGGATTCGTAATCAGTGACCCCAAAAACCTTCGGACACCAATTTTCATCAAAATCGGTGCACACCAAAAATGCGTGACTGAAAGGGTTAAAATGCATCTGGGTGGCATAATGTTTCCTCGAAGTTTCGGAAGGCAATAGTTGCAAACATAATCACAGGTAACACCTTCGGCTGCAGCATGTTCCATTAAATCTCTCCAAATTTGTTTCGTTATTGGATTTCTGAAGTTATCAATATTTGTCACTTCTCTTCTAAAACAAATCTTCTCGCAAGATACACATACGAATCTCGGGGTATCCATTGAACGTTTTACGAATGCTTTAAAAGCGTTTGGATACTGAGATTGAATTTCTTCTTCATCCAAGCTAATGTCATGTATGGCATAATTAGCAATGATATTTATTTTATGTCGCACTACTTCTGAAATTTCTTGCAGTGTAAATAGATCGCCATCGCTTAAAGCCTTATCGATCCTTGAAATTTTTGCATAACAGTGCGATAATTTGTATACTAGACGCTGTATATAACGCACCGTTGGAAAATGCGGTGACAATATTTGAACCGCTAGGAAAATTGATTTGCATTTAGCATCACCCATGTAACAAATTTGTGAATGACCATACTTATTGATGTGCTTTTCTGTACAATCTAGCTGACCAACAAATTTGGAGATATTTTTCAAATCGCTGAGAGATAAAATTTCCAAAAAGTTAACATATTTGTTCAGCAGATCGACATTTTTTGTTTTACACATAATGCCGCAGAACCAACTCTTTTCTTTGTTTTTCCCAGTCTTGTTCATTTTTTTTGCTAGAGGCAAAATGTTAACAGCTTGCCCTGCTGGATTAATGACGATTGGTTCCGATAATTGTAGATTTGTATACACACTTTCTGTAAAGTATGATTCAGCCGAGGCAGTGTGTTTCGATGAACCATACAGAGCGCCTAATCTATCGTGAAAGTTGGGACATTCCGCCGCTTGTGTTAAGTGAACTTCCCCTTTTTTTTTTTTTTGCAGAGTTTGTAAAGTTTTCCTCATGATGCTGATATTAGAATCTCTATCATGAACACACCACTTTATGATGGATTCAGCTTCTATCATTCGTTGTGCTTCTGATTGCGCGTTAATCATTGGTTTAATCTTTGCAACGAATCTTGCCTTAGACCGTAACGATATCGTATTTGCAATATGGATGCGTCGATATTTCGTGATGATTATGTTAGCAGCGTTTGTTTTCTGTGCCGCATATGCAGCGCGCTTCTGTGCATTGATTAGTTTGCGATTCGTGAAATGATTTTTACGATTTATTATACGTATCTTTTCCGTAGTAAACTACTCAACAAAATTAAAGCCGCCCCCCCCCCCCCCCCCCCCCCCCCCCCCCCACCCCACCCTAGCATACCCGCCATTTTCAGACGCCTTGAGCGATTCACTTGAAATTTGGACCAAGGCTAGTCCAAAGTGTTTCCAACTTGGGCCCGAAGCCGATTTCCTGTATCTTCAAGGGTTGCGATGTGGCACTCCAAAAACCAACCCTCTGCGTAAAATCAAAGTCACAGGTCTGTGGCACCGGGTTCCAACATCGATTTTGCACCTAGTCTAGGGTTCCGTAGCTGGGAGTGAAAAGTTACTGCTAGGCTAAGGGTTGTTCAGGGGGTGGTTGCAGTTACTCAGGGACAGGTGGGCTGCAAGTGCTCGGCTGAATCGCGAAAACGATTCGGAAACACTTTTGTGTCTCCGATGCTCGAAAATGTGTCAAAATGTTTTGTCCAACCCCGGATGATAGAAGGATGGAAGCGGAGGGGTTGAATAGGCAAGGGTGTATGATTCAGCAGTGGACCGAATCGTCTGGCTCGACCAAAAGTTGTTCAAACATTTTTTGGGCACAAAATCGGTGTTGGAACCCGGTGCTACAGACCTGTGACTTTGATTTTACGCAGAGGGTTGGTTTTCGGAGTGCCACATCGCAACTCTTGAAGATACAGAAAATCAGCTTTGGGCTCAAGTTGGAAACACTTTGGACTAGCCCTGGTACAAATCTCAAGTGAATCGGTCAAGGCGTCTGGAAATGGCAGGTTATGCTAGGAGGGGGCCTTTAATTTTGTTGAGTAGTTTAGATGCATTGCTTGGTTTACGAGCTTTGATTGATTTGCGATTCGTGAAATAATATTCATGATTTATTATACGTCTCTTCTCTATCTTCTCCTCTCTCTCTCACGGAATAAGCGAGAGTACTGTCGTGTTCCGATACTGCTCCCATAATTTTTATCAATTTTGCCCATTATTCGTAATTAGATCGTCCGTTTTTGCGCGTAGCGTGTTGTGTAGTGTGAGTGAACCTGTCTGTGACTCGGCCTCAGTGTTTTTTTGCCCTGCTATGGCCTATTAAGGGGGTATCCCCACCTTTAAATGGGTTAACATTCTGAGAAAGGGATTGATATTTTACAGCGAATTTGAGAGTCTGATCAAATCCAAAAAAATCATGAAGTTTGGGGAGGGTTTGACCCTCATTATCCATATATAACATTGGATATTACTTTGAGTCTGATAGTAGTAACGCTCAATATAGAAAAATACGAAATTGGTCGGTTGTCGTAAAGAATCAGTAGTATCGTTGGACTAATTCTGGAGTTTTTGGTCCTCAATTGTTCAGAAGAGATGCCTCTATCATGTGAACATAGAACTTTTTGATATTGCAAAAATTGCCTGACTTGCTTAGTTTTTACTGAGATTTTTCTAATTCTTCAATTTTTTTTCTCTACTTTTTCTATTATCTCAACCAAAAATAGTCATATCAAAAAGTTCTATATTCATATGATAGAGGCTTCGATTCTACAAATTTGAAGACCACAAACTCCAGAATCGGTCCAACGATGCTCCTGATTCTTTACGACAACCGGTCAAAATATTCATTCTCCAGAAATCAAATTTGAAACTTTTTATTTTTTTATTTTTTTCTTATTTTCTACTTTTCCCAGACAAGAAAATGTATCTACAGAAAATCAAGTTCTAAGATTTTGCTTATGATTAATATGCTGGATCCGCAGCTGCTCTTGTATCGATGTGTTATGAGTCGAGTCTAGACACATGTGCCAGGCGTAGGCTTGTAGTGAGTTTTGACCTGTTCTATCTAACAAAAGTGTCCGGTAGGTGTCCAGTTAGGCTGCTAGAAAAAGAATGAATTGGGTCAGGAAAAATCTGATCAAAATTTTTTGAAACATAAAAATCCTTCAGAATCTTCAGGGGAGACTTTGGTGAAATTTTTGGCAAAAACAGGTTTTTTAATTCTTATAACTTTGAAAAGACGTGTATAAAACAATCCTTGCAGCAGTTTTTGAATAATGTCAGTATAGATAGTGAAAAAAAGTTTCAGTCTCCTGCGATGAAAGTGTAGACGCAAGGAATTTTTGACAGCGGTGAAAAAAATCTTCTTCGCAAGATTCCTTGCGCTTACATTTTCATCGCAGGAGGCTGAAATTTTTTTTGACAGTCTATACTGACATTATTCAAAAACTGCTGGAAGGATTTTTTTTATACAACTTCCAATAGCGATTTTCAAAATTTCACCGAAGTCTCTCCTTAATCTTCAATATTTTTGAGATTCAGAAGATGCTAGCACAATTTTTGTCAGTACTCCGGAAATTCTCCCATCTTTCATCAATCATACCTTTTTTCTTATAATATTTATTAAACTTTCGCAATTAATATATGATAGAAATACTCATCTTTTCAGAAATCTGAATGTGTAGTCTCCTGGCATCGATTTCAAATGCACTTTTTTGATGGATCATATCTTCTTTCGATTGCGACGTTTCATCTCATCTCAGATATATACACTGTGTTTGTTCAATATTGAAAATGACTATTGGTTTGAATTCGTGATGACAGCACGACTATTTACAAACAAGTAGACACCTAACCTCGAAAAAATGTAGATCGCAGCCATGTGTTCTGTCAATTATCACAATTCAAAAGAATATTGAAAATTAAATATGTACAAAAATCATAATTACAAAGAATTGAAAGATCACAAAATAAAATTCAAAAGCAAAATATATAAAAACGTCAAAAAAAGCAAGACAGTGGTGTTGGCGGTACTGTACAATATTTACGGGACCAATATGAGCGTCCGCGCGCCGCGCGGCGGCGCTTTTTCGCAATTCGGGACTGTCATGGCTATAACTTTTCAAATCCTCTAGATTTTCGGACGCCAATTTATTTGCAGGTAAAGTAGGTCACTAGCATTCAAAAAAAAGTATAAAAACAAAAACGATTTTTTGAAGATTCAAAGGTGTAGATACCCCCTTAAGTGCATTTTGGTGCCCACTTATTGATAATCTTTGATTTGGTGACGGTTGACAGGTGTTGTCGGACTATCCTACCTCTCTGTGTGGTATCATCTACTTGGTTATAGTTATTGTGTGTGTGTGCTTAGTGAGATTAGTCTCGCGCAGCCGCTGGTCAAGTGCCGTGTGTTTACTCGAGCACTAAATTGGACTTGGTTATTTTCTGTGATTCTGGTTTCTTGACTATTATTGCGGTGGCCAGCTGAACTGTCTGTCGTTATTCGTTATCGCGCGTCGGTAATTTGTGCTGTGATACGGAATATTGTAGGCAGCTAGTATTATACCAGCATGTCTGACAGCTCCTCTCACTCTCATTTTTGGTAGTGCCCAATTTGTTAATCGTCTCCGCCTCAGCCCACTGCCTGATATTATGGTTGGTGATGCTGTGGTCCCCTACGTTGAGGGGGTACGTGACCTTGGTCTACTCCTTGACGATAAGTTAGCTTGGGGGGAGCACGTGACGGCCATTTCTAGTCGGGTTAATAGGATTCTTTTTCAACTGAAGCTCAACAAGGCATTGCTCTCTTTCTCCCTCCGGAAGTGGCTCGTCACTGCTCTTGTTTTTCCGCACCTGGATTATTGTTCTGCTGTTTTTAATGACCTACCAGGCACCCTAGATCTTAGGCTCCAGCGGCTCGCCAACGCCTGCGTTAGATTTGTGGCTGGTGTCGGGCGGGGTGAGCATATTACCCGGCATCGGCTGGCGCTGAGCTGGCTCTCCTTAAGGAACCGGCGACTTTCCCAACAACTGAAAAAGAATTGAATCGAATTGACAATTCTCAAAACGGTCCAATTCGATTTTTGAATCCGAGCAATCGTATTGAAACGTATAGAAAGATTGTTGTTCGTATAAATTCGAATAGAAAAGAGTAGATATCCAACAAATAAACTTGTTGTAAAGTCCAACTAAAATATCTTTTTTTTTTTTTTATCACCATCATTATTTTAAGCATTTCGCAATTTAGTACATTTCAGTACGACTACAGAGAGCCTTAAGCCTTTACGTACAAGTAACTATCATTACTTTTCATCATGGAATCCGAGAAATCGCGACGAAGTTGCGATTTTGAGGTTAGAGTGATGAAAAATAATTGGTTATTAACGTACATATTACACATTTAGATTTATCGATTTTTATAAAGTCACGATCTGACTACCCTGCTTAAAAAAAATTATTCAAACCAATAGAAGATTTTGTATGGGTCGTAATCGGATTTCTGTTTAAGTTATTTCCTATTGAAAGGCCCTTTTCCAATTCATATTTCCAATCCGTTTGTATCGGTGTTACCCAATTAACTTCCTCATTTTGTATATAGGATTCTATCGGTTTCAATCGTTTCTTCTAGCACGAAAAGAAAAAAAAAAATCATATTGAGATTTTTTCACCAATAGTTGTTGGTTTCCTTAGCGGTAGAGCACAGTGAATATTTCAGGGTGTTGGAAATTATTTATTCACAGACTGAATAGATTTTTATTCATGTCGGTCACCCATCCAAGTTCTGGTCGCAGTTGGAGTTGCTTAACTTCGTTGAGCATCTGATGTCCGGTGTCGATCTGGCTCTAATCGTCGACTGTTGCGATTTCGAACACTTTTCGACTCGATAGATAAACTTTGATTCGTGAGGATTTACCTCGGGATTTATATCAATATGTATGTAACTAACTGTTGACCCGTGGTGGGTCAATTTTTAGTAAAATAAAAATAAATGATTAAATCTAGTGATAAATTCTGTCACCATATGGCATTCAAGTTACAGTTAATTATGAGTGTTAACGACGTCGTCGCCGGGAGTTGTCTTCGTAGAACATACGCTTTCGTTATCTGTGACCTGGAGCACCGCTACGTTGGTTTCGTCCTCAAGGTCGACCGCATCATAGTTTTCGTCCTCCAGGTCGACCGCTACGTAGTTTCCGTCCTCCAGGTCCACCGCCACGTCGTCTTTGTCCTCTAGGTCGACCGCATCGTAGTTTTTGTCTACCGCTACGTAGTTTCTGTCCTCCAGGTCGACCGCTACGTAGTTTCCGTCCTCCAGGTCCACCGCACCATAGTCTCCGTCTTCCAGGTCCACCGCACCGTAGTTTTCGTACTCCAGGTCCACTGCACCGTAGTTTTTGTCCTCTAGGTCCACCGCACCGTAGTTTCCGTCCTCCAGGTCCACCTCACCATAGTTTCCGTCTTCCAGGTCCACCGCACTGTAGTTTTCGTCCTCCAGGTCGACCGATTGCAAGTAATTATTGATGAACAATTGATGTTGTACACACGACGTTGATAATTCATGCATCATAATTCAGTAAATTGTTAACTACGGTGAGGTGGACCTGGAGGACGAAAACTACGATGCGGTGGACCTGGAGGACGAAAACTACGGTGCGGGGGACTTGGAAGACGGAAACTACGATGCGGTGGACCTGGAGGACAAAAACTACGGTGCGGTGGACCTAGAGCATGAAAACTACGTAGCGGTGGACCTGGAGGACGCAAACTACGGTGCGTTGTACCTGGTTACAGATAACGAAAGCATATGTTGTATGAAGACAACTCCCGGCGACGACGTCGTTAACACTCATAACTGTTGTATTTTTCATGCGAAGCGGTCGAATTTTTTTCATAATAGTGAAGGCTTTATTATTTTTAATATAATATACACCGATATAAAAACCCTATTACCGTATTTACACGTAAATAAGCCGCACCTTTTTTGTTCTTTAATGTCAGAAATATATTGTAAAATCGGGTTTTGGGAGGATTTCGGAACGAAAAAAGGTGCGGCTTGTCTACGTGTAAATACGGTATTTCCGATAAGATTTCTTTTTAGGTCTGTATCAGCATTTCACAATTTCCTAAGTCGCAGAATAATAGAAATATGATTGAGTCCGATAAAACATGAAATCCGATTGAGAGCCATTAATTCCAATTCATTTTCTATCGGCCGCCGAAAGCTACACCGATTGCCCCAATCAAATCCGATTCAATTCTAATTGGTTTCTATTGGATTTTATTGTTTTGTATCGCTTTTTTTAACCAGGGTAGATATTTCAAGCGACGAATCAAAACGAATTCATTCGTAAATATTTTTATCTGAGAATTGATGCGAATTGAATTTGGTTTCATTTTCATTCTAAATGGAGAATTAAATCGGATTCACCTCTATCGAGAATTGTTTCGAATTTGAGTTTCTTTGAACGGATTCAGATATACGTATTAAAACGAATAGAACTTACTACTAGAAAAGATCCGAATAAAAAACCATCGATCTGAATTCAGCAGTAGAAATTGAATCGAATAGACGAATTAATTCGAATAGAGGTTTGCCATGACCTAATTTTTAAAAAGTATTGAAACGAATAGACCGAAGAGTTGCCGAAGAGATAGTATAGATACGTGTAAGACCGTATTCATTTTTCTGAAGATAGGGTGGAATGGTTCGAATATGAACGAATTCGCGAATTGAGAAGGATTCGATCTCATAGGTACAACTTACGTTCTATACGGAAATTTACAAAAATGGGATTCGTAAGTGGAGTTGTCTATACGGTTGAATTCTTTTTCAGTTGTTGGGTTACCTCATTGGTTGTTTAATCTACACCGTTCTTGCCACTCGCCGGCCTGAGTTCCTGGCTCAGCTCTTCGTGCCTGCGCGACCTGCCACCGCGCGCGCCGTAGCCTCTTGTAGGGCTAATAGTCTGGTGATACCCAGCTGCCGGACTGCTGCCTATCAGAGATCCTTCGCGATCGCGTCCTGCTACTTTTGGAACTCGCTTCCGATCTCGGTTATTGAGGCCTCCTCCCTGTTGGTCTTTAGGCTGCGGCTCTATTCGCACTTGCTGTCGCTTGAGCGCCACGCTGTTTCGAGCCTGCTTTAGCTTAGCTTAGCTCGGTCAGGCCCTCGTGTCGCTACCTTTTCCTGGCCGTCTATTTTTGTATTATATTTTGTTATATTATATTGTATTATGCTATATTATGTTGTTCTGTTACTGTTAGTATTTCATCTCCTGGTACAGGCAGCCTTGGGCAGTTGCTTGTTTTTTCTTTCCGCTGTTCCTCTTCTTTGTTTCTCTGTTCTTTTGGCCGGTTATGTCGCTAATGCTCTTTGGCTCCCAAGCCTGCCTTTACCAGACTGTACTAGTCTTTACTTTACTTTACTCTTCTTGACCTTTCTCTATACTCTACTTTACGTTACTTAGCCTTACTTTACTCTAAGATACTTGTTACTTTAGTATTACTTCTCTGATATCTATCTTTCCCATATTTTTAGTTGTAACCTTCTTTTTGATTTGTTATTCTACTGTTATTGACTTATTTTACTTTGATCTTCTGTGAACGTTCTTTTGTTCGATCTTTTGTTGGCACTCACCTGTACATCTAACCTACCCTAGGGGACCTGTCCCATGGGAATAAATTTCTATTCTATTCTATTCTATTCTCCGGTGTTGCCGAAAACATGCGAGGGCTGCAAAAAAGACGTGAAGAATCCATCTCACTGTTCAGGCTGTCGAGAGTACTATCATCCCAGATGCACGCAGTTTAGCAAAGTAAACATTGGTTCTAGACAAGTGTTGAGATGCAAGTCATGCTTGGCAGTGATCGCCGCTGCGTCATCCTCGTCTCTTAGCTCCTCCGCTAGGGGAGGTGCAGTGACAAACTCCCAAGATCAGGGTCAGAGACCATTGTCCACCCAGTCGCCTTCTCTGGATGCAGTCCTGGCGGCTGTCGAAGCGAATGCAGTTTTCGTCAGGTCCTCTACCGCGGATATGAGCAGCAAAATTGACAAGCTCGCAGGGCTTCCAGCTAGGGTCGAAGACATCGCTGAGAAGCTTGATGCACTGTCTGCCTCCACTGTGAGCCTTGCAAGGGAGTTGCGTGCTGAGATGGCTACTCTTACCTCGGAAAATGCCTCACTTAAAGCGCGGGTTACCGAGTTGGAGAGTGTGCAGGCAGCCAAATCAGTGGATGGCGCTCGTCTCGTCGCGGAGGTCGCGGGGCTCACTGCTAAATTGGGAGTCTTAGAGCGGAACCTCCTATCTCGCGATCTTATAATATCGGGTGTTCCAGAGTCTGAAGGTGAAGATCTTCTCTCGCTTATGCGATCCCTTGCTGCTCGCATCTCGGTCAGCGTGTCCAGGGTTGCGATTCTGTAACTTTCCGCTAACTCGCTAACTCGCTAACTCGCTAACTTTTCGCTCTAAGACCGTTGGTTGGCTGAGGAGCGTCCAATCGGAGATCGTTACGGGCCGCAACGATCTCCGATTGGACGAAGTTAGCGAGTTAGCGAGTTAGCGAGTTAGCGGAAAGTTACAGAATCGCAACCCAGATCAGACATCTGCGAGGTTATGCGTATCAAAAGCACCAGGAATACTGAACAGCCGCGGCTCATTCTAGCTAGGTGCCAGTCGACCGACTGCCGAAACCGGTTTCTCGCTGCCAAGCGTGCCGTTGGGCACATGTACGCCGATGAACTTGGCTTGGACGGGGAGCATCCGCACAGGCCGGTGTTTCTGAATGAGCATCTCTCGCCTGCTCTCGCTGCGCTTTTGGGCAAAGCTAAAGAGATTGCCAAGCGATGCGGCTATCGCTTTGTTTGGACCCGGAATGGGTTAGTTCATGTCAAGCGTGAGGCCTCTTCTGAACCAATAACCATTCGCTCCGAGGCTGATCTGTCTCAGCTATCTCGCTCTGGAGCAAATGCACCCGCGAACCAGCGTGATCAGCAGCCGGGTACTTCTCAGGGGTCTTCGGATGCCGATCGTGAGGAAGGTATCTGACATCTGGGATCTGTTCCGAGAGCCGCTGAGCCGGTTAGTTTCACAAGTGTGCCTACGCGTCATCTAAAAATTGCGCATTTTAATGCTACCTCATTATCTAGCCATATGGACCAAATCAGGATATTTTTTAATAATAACTTTTATCATGTCATCGCCATTTCCGAATCATGGCTCAATGCTAGGGTTCTTGATGAGCTTGTCGCCTTGGACAATTACTACTTAATACGAAATGATAGAATTGGTAAGCTGGGTGGGGGACTTGCCTGCTATATTTATAATTCTCTTCTATGTAAAATCCTTGCCTCCTCACCACCTTTGTTTACAAACTCCCCGGAGTTCCTGATGTTGGAAATTAGATCAGAGCGCGACAAGATTCTCTTTGCAACTGTATATCGTAGACCCAAGGGTATTTTACTGGATAATTTCGCTGACAAGCTCACCAATTTCTCCCATAGCTATAGTAATATTATAATTACCGGCGATTTTAACTGTAATTTGAGTAGTAGTAACTTCGAGGCCACGTATCTGCGCGATTTCATTTTCAGCCATGCACTCTTCTTAGTTCCACACGGAAACACTTACCATACGAGTCATTCCGATTCCTGGCTGACGTAGCAATCATTGATTCTGCAGATAAATTGCTATCTTTTAGTAAATCATCAGCTCCGTTTATAGATGGACACGACTTAATTGAGTTTGAGTTCAAGTTACCGCTCCCTATCTTGCCTAACCGTGTTATAACATATCGTGACTTCAAAAACTGTGATACGCTAGCCCTCGGTGATACTCTGCTCACTACTATCGCTAAGCAGTCGCTTAATCAAGCTGACGACGTAGATTCTCTAGCCAGTACTCTCTGCACTGCAGTTACATTGGCGCTGGATAGTCACGCACCAGTCGTCTCGCGTACCCTGACAGGTTCTTGTGCTCCCTGGTTGACCGCCGAAATCAAGCAGCGCATCGCATTCCGAAACAAGCTCTACACCGCAGCGAAGCGGTCTGGGTCGATTGCTGTATTTACGCAATATCGTGACCTGCGCAAGGCTATAAAATCCCAGATTAAACAAGCCAAAAATGAGCTGGTTAGGCGTAGGCTTAGTAATTTGCCTGATGCATCGAGCACTTGGGCTGAACTCAGACGGCTTGGAATTGTCAGCACAGCCACCGCATCTCCGCTCAACCATTTCTCTGCCCAGCAACTAAATCTCTATTATGTCTCGGTCACTAGCGTCCATCCGCCCTGCTCGTTGCAGGAGTTATCGGCGCTCATCTCGAACTGTCCGGTCGTATCGACAGAGTTTTCCTTTGCGTCGATCCAACCACAACAAGTTCTGGATGTGTTGTCGTCGTATATAACTAAATCGCGAGGAAAAAGCCCTAACGGCGTCCAGCTGCGCCACCTCAAATCGATTTTGCCTGTAATTGCGCCTCATCTCACGAATCTTTTTAACTTATCGCTACGTACCTCGGTTTTTCCCGGGATCTGGAAGAGGGCTTATATTGTTCCGCTAAATAAGTGTAATCCGCCTCTACCTCTGACACCAGACCCGTAGCGAATCTGTCTCATTTTTCTAAAGTTTTTGAGCGCATTGTGGCAAATCAGATCACTTCCTACTTAGAGCAACATAGCCTACTGGATCCTATGCAGGCTAGTTTCCGGAGAGGCCATAGTACTCAGACTGCGCTGCTCAGGGTACTTGATGATGTCAAAAAGGCAGTTGATAACAGATGCATCACTATCTTGCTTTTGTTCGACTTTAGCAAAGCGTTTGATAGCATTAACCATAAGCTACTATTGTATAGATTACTGCACTATGGCTTCTCCGTGGATGTGGTCTCTTGGTTCCATTCTTACCTAACAGGCAGGACCCAGGCTGTTCAGGATCCAACTGGTAGTGGGCATTCCGACTTTATGTGTAATTTCTCCGGTGTGCCTCAGGGCTCCGTCCTTGGTCCTCTTCTTTTTCTGATTTTCATAAATCATATAGGCTCGGCTCTGCGGCATACCAAGCACGTGATTTTTGCGGATGACCTGCAGATTTATTTGCATGCTGCACCGTGCGATATACAGTTAGCTATAAGAGACTTGAATGATGATGCGGCGGCTGTTGCGAACTGGGCTGAGGGGAATGGGCTGCAGTTAAATGTTAAAAAGACCAAGGCTATTATTTTGGGTAACTCTGCCTTTGTCAAGCAGCTTGGAGAATTGGATCTGCCGCAGATTATTATTAATCATCAACCGGTACCATACGTAGATACAGTCCGTAACCTCGGTGTGTACTTATCTGCTGATCTCACTTGGAATAATCATATTTTGCAGGCATCGCGTAGAGTGCATGCCACGCTTCATAAGCTCAAACACCATAGTGACTCGCTTCCGCGTCATATAAAATCTGTTCTGGTCTCTGCCTTAGTATTGCCTCACGTTGACTATTGCAGTCTTGTATATCACGATCCCACTGATTATTTAAATCTCAAACTCCAGCGGCTTGTCAATAGTGGCATCCGATTCATATTTGGCTTGAGGCGGGATGTCCATATTACGCCCTATCGTATGACGTTGAAGTGGCTACCGGTTGGTGATCGGCGTCTTTTTCTCCTTGGCTCAGCTCTTTATCAAATTCTAGCCAGTGGGTCTCCTGCTTATCTTCACGAATCGTTCGTCGAGATTGACCCTGATGCGCGTCGCTCAGCTAGATTGGCGGACTCTGGTCACGTCATTGAGTTTCATATCCCGAATCATAGAACGGCCGCTTACCGTAACTCCTTTGCGCTAGCTGCCTCTTATTTCTGGCATAGCTTACCAGCATCTATTAAGACCTCGTCATCTCTGGAGGTATTCAAAGCGAGATTGTTTGCGCACCTATTGTCGGGCGGTACGGAGTCCACTCCGGGCCCCTTTGTGTCCAAACTTTGAGTTTGCGGCTGTTGGGTCTTTTCGCGGCTATTCTTAATCAATTTTATTACTCTAATTACTTTTAGTTATTATTATTAGTGCTCTATTTATTGGCCTAGACGGGTCTGATGTATGTGGGATATGTACCAATTGTACTGAGCATATCTACTTTACTTAGTGTTAGGCTTACATTGTACTGTATTTGTATCTGTATCTTTCATTATTCATGTTTTCTTTTGCGCCATTCAGGACCCCCTGCCTGTTAGCAGCTGTGGTTTTTCCTGGGTTTTTCCTGGGTGCAATCCAATATGTACATAAATTCTAAGTTAGTGGTCAACGGCTGGTCGCGGTCCAACGATTTAGATTTCCTTGGCCTTAATCTAGTTAAGTCTATCCTGCTCGTAGTCTTAAGGTAGTTGTTCGGGAAATCGTATTTAACAAGAAAAATCTGAAAATTAAACCACAGCTCAATAAATGTGGCATCTACGTGTGAGTGAAAACTAGAAACAATCAACCGTCCCAAACGTGAGATATTTGCCATTAAAAATGATCCTTTCTGTACATGCAGCATAGGAGCGTAAAGGAAAACCGTCGGAAATTAACAAATTTTACTATTATTGTATTGAAGGGATATTACCATCTTCTTGAAAAACTGACATCAATTAGAATGATATATTTACTATTATGCTGAAAAATTCGGAAATTATTTACCGCATAGTTTTTCAGATATTGATAATAATTGAGTCATCGAGTCGGATAAAGTCATGAGTGAAAGCGAGGTAGGCGATAGTGAGTGAGAGAGCAAACAATAGCGAGTGAGTGAGTAAGCAATAGCACAAACTATATCTGGGCGAACAACTACCTTAAGTATTATTGTTGTGTATGCTAATCTTAGGAGAATTTTGTTATATTATGATCATTTTGTGTCTTACTTTGCTCTAATTTACCTTGCTCTAGCTTAGTTTATTCTGTTTAATTTTCTCCTACTCATGTTGTAAATTCTTCTCTCGCTTTCAAGTTCTCTTGTAACCTTCTGTAATTGTAAATTGTAATTGATTTTCTGTAAATTGCCTTACGGCCCATTTGTGGCTACGGCATAAATATACGTATTCTATCTATCTATCTATCTATATTAGATATTATCGGTTTTGTAATTTTTTTTTTTTTTTTTTCGCATATACATCACGTTTCTGTGAATTAATTTTTTCTTTGCGAGCATGATACCGATCACGTTCCCGCCGCATTTTATCAACCAACGCTGAATTTGTGGCTGTAGCTTCAACAGAAGTCTCCGCTCCGTCTAAATAAAGTATATTACTGTCTTCTTTATTATCCTTTACAGATCGTTGATTAGTGATAACGGCATCTGTAACCGAATGATGACCCATAAAAGGCCTGAACGATTCTTTATCATTATTGACAAATCCTGTAGTACATATGCCAAACTTTTTTGATTGGTATTGACATATAAACTTTTGTTATTCATCGCTAATTCTTCCTCAGATGCAGATGTGAAGTCTGTCTCGAGAGACTTTTTGAAACTTTGCTCCCTTAATGAATCTGTACTAATCCTGACGGTTGGGGCTGGTGAATTTTCCCCGTTCACTGTTCGCGAAATAAGTGTACGCTTTTTTTTCGGCATGTCATGTCGCAGTTTCTCTTTAGTACTTTGCGAATATTGTAACGGATCAGGCGACCTAGGCCTGACCGTTAACAATTCAAAGATCAACCGTTGCGAACATCAAATAGTCCAGAAGGTTCGATGAGAGCGACAAGTCGCATGACGTCACAACGGGTATATAAATCGAGACACAGCTCTCAGCAGCAGCTATTCATAGGCACAGCGCCTGATAGACTCACTACGCTCTTAGTATTCGGACACTAAAGGCATAGCGCCTAGTGATCCTTTAGCTTCACTTTAAAAATTATTCTACAAATTCATTACAATCCATTTTCATGCATAAAATAAAAATCAAGACGTTTAGTTTCAAACAAACAAATAATTTGAGCAAAAAGAAGTAGATTCATTAGCTACATAATTAACGGAAATTACCGAGTAAAAACGACGAGCCTGTCAATAATCGCATAGCGATAATAATTAGTCTACGATATAGAAAGTTAGTACGTAAGCAACTTTGTAAATATAATATAGGAATAGGTTGCAACCAGAGTTTAAATATAAATTAAATAAAATGATTTCTTGATTATCTAAAAGTAAGTAAATCTATGCAGCTCCCTTATCCGCCATTTCCAGGTTCTTCTTCATCCGTATAACCAACCAAAGCTAAATACAGCCTTAGTGGGTCTCTGACGCACTCAGGTCTGGCACAGCAGGTTTTATTGTGTAGAAAATTTGGGGATAAACTAACTTTATCATAGCTAAAATTAAAAAGTTAGGTGGGTAAAGTGCAGCCTTAGCGCGTTTACGTGCTCAGGTCTGTGGGGAGGCGACTTTAGTTGCTCGGCGACTAAAGTCCGTAATAGGGAACATTAAATTATTGATATAAAAGTCTAGAACATTAGAACATCGAGCAAAGAACTCACAATTACACTCGGTTCGCGTTACCGGAAGGAACGCTCAAGAACCGAAACGTAAAAATATATTAGGTGATTGCTGTTCGAGCATAATTTTCGTTTACGATTAGCAACATTTAGCTGTGAAGTTATGTCGTTTCGAACTGATAAAATGGTAAGAGACACCTTAAATATTTTTCATGATGTTCATGAAGTTGCTTCAAATTGAAAGAGTCATACATGAAAATAGATTCGGTGTCGTAGTATATACATACCCAGTGCATATTACCACTATGCAGTATTTGCACATGCTTATCGGTAGGACAGACAGGTACGATTGTACGTAGCATTTGTATCCGCCACGTCTCCCGAGGTGAAAAATCGGAACAGCTTTTAACTAGATATATAAAATGATTCATATGAAGGTCAGTTAGCCATCTACCTGATATAATTATATCAACAGATATTTTATATAGAACCGGTCGAGCATTACGACGTTTCCCGTGTAGAAATTGTGCTGTGGTGCTAGCAGGGTCCTGAGAAGGCGTGCCATAGTGCAAATGGGGCCCAGGTCAGGCTAAGCTGTGGCAGCCTGTTAGGGACCCCGCTGGATGTTCCCGTTTTAGATACCGCGCCAGGCCGGGGGCTAATCAGGCTGCCAAATTTGCACCCCATTTGCGCCACGTTTTTTTGCCTGACCGTAGCCATTCAATATGCAAGCACGTATATACCTATATATATATAATACATACCATGACAAACAAAAACACCGTTTGTACGAATGAATAATTTGTTTATTCTTTTGAGTCGAAAACATTTTTTCACTTGACAAAAAAAGGATATTTTCCAAACAGGTAAATAATCAAATTACATAGGTAATATATTAGAACAGGTACTGGCGTATATATATGAAACGTTATAAAGCTATACCTATCTTTAGGTAGTCATAAATAGTACATTTCATTAGGCGTAAGGAAAGCCTTTTTTAAAAAGCCTTTACGTACAAGTAACGATCATTATTTTTCATCAGGATTGCCGAGAAATCGCGACGAAGTTGCGATTTTGAGGTTAGAATGATGAAAAGTAATATAATATAAAGAGTTATTATGCCATCGCTCTCACAATCTCGCGCTGTCTTCTCCTTCGGTTTTTTATTTTGTTTTGGTCAGCTGTTCGTTTATCACACATTTTCACCACTTTATAACGAAACTTTATGTATGAAGAACGATAACGTTTTGTTCTCTTCGAACGTAACAGCTGAGCTGCAGGCACCGTTCCACGATTTTAGATCGATTAATCGAAATCGGTTTTTAGCACAGTAATAATGGCGCCACATTATGGCCTGGGCAGTGTCGCAAGTCTGGCGGGCCACAAATCCGCCTGATATTGCCGATTTCAATATCAAGGCACGACACAGCGGGGCCACTTCAGGGCCTGGACAGTGTTGCAAGTCTGGCAAGCCACAAATCTGCCTGGTTTGATATCAAGGCACGCCACAACAGGGCCACTTTAAGGCCCTGGGTAGCGGTGCAAGTCTGGCAAGCCACATATCCGCCCGCTATGGCCCATGTCGATATTAGGGCATGCCACAGAAAATTTCTACACGGGTTACGCTGCTTCTGTTTTTTATTATCTGCCATCGCCGTCGCTATACTTGCCGATTCGTCACGAACTTGTGTTACGATTGGCCGGAATGAACTTTGAGGGACATGATGATAGCCCTGATTGTGCTCCGTAGATTTTTTTTACGGTACAAACTGTATCTACGCCTGTTGGCTGTATATGGCACATCGTCTGACGTCGTTGCCCAAGTCTTCTGTTCATTTCGATGCGAATGGTGTTGCAGATCGCTTACACCGCAGACTATACTATTGCTAGAATTTGAGAAATATTTTTTAGCAGCAATGTCTGTCATCGAAGTAATGCGAGGAAAATATTTAATAACATTATTTTCAAACATTTCTAATAAGTGCCCTCGCATGATCGATGTGTCGTAAGTTATTTTGTCCGGTCTGTGTCCATACATAAGCGAAACCGCAAAGGCAATTGCAAATACTCCACAGTCTATTCCGTTCAGTTGACGTTGGACGGTCGGGAATTTAACGGACTCCGTGTCAAACTGATAAAAAGGTAACAATTTCCTTAAATATATTTCATGATGTTCATGAAGGATCTTTGAGTTCGAAGAATCGTAGATAAATATTGATTTTGAATCAAAGTAACTGCATACCCAGTGTTCATCTAATTCTGAATGAGAACTATGAAGTATTTGAATATGCTTCGCTTCAGGGGAAACGGGATTTATTGTATCTGGCAACTGTACTCGCCACGACTCCTGAGGCGCATATGGAGAGCAGCGTTGTAGAAGTAACGAAAAATGATCGATATGATCATCATACAATTTTTTCCCATTTTTGATCATAGCCATGTATTTACTTGCTAAAATCAGTAGCTGAATATCTGACATAGCTAAAGTTTATGCTCAGACAACTCCTGTATTCAATACTATCTTCTACAGTATATATATCTATGACTGATATCGAGCAATGAAGCTGCTAATTTGGCGCAATGCAGCCTTTAGATATTGTGGCGCAAAGCAGCCTTTAGATGTTGTGGCGCAAAGCGGCCTTTTCTTATATCCTATAACCCAACGAAATATAAGTAAACTAAGTGAATATAACTAATGAAATACAAATTCGCTATAAATTTGTTCTGCGTCTTCCGCTTCTGATTCTTTGTGGTTATAAAGAACTATGAATTCCTGTACGAAAGAAAACCTAATCCAATGCTAATGATACAGCTAGTGAAGTAGGTTATGCGTCGTCCTCTTCCTTCCCCCACCCGGTGTCGGTTAGCCGGCGACACAGACTTTTCGTGTCAGCTCACCTACGGAGATCGTAAGCAGTGTACAGTCATCCACACGCAGCGCCGACCAACCACAGTTATGTGTGAGCGATCGTGGCGCCTGTAGGTGAGACCGAACACGGACACGAAAGTCTGTGTCGCCGGCATGAGGACGTCTCTCCCCCTGAACGAGACTACGGAGTGAAACATTAGTCTTAATACTGGCGCAAGCGCAATAAGACTGTGGAGCGAAAAATTAGTCTTAACGAAAAAGTCTTAATCTGACGAAGAAAAACTCGTCACTTTGAGAATGAAAAAATGCATATCTCAGCTTTCAGTGCACCGATCATATTGATGTTAGGCTTAAATTAAAGCATTTTCAATCAGCATTCTCAGCATGATAAATTAATACCGGTACATTATAGAAGACTTATTTTATCAAATAAGAATCCCCACTCCGCCGAACTTGGGTCCTTGCGGTAAAGAGACACGGTCGTCGAGCGCTCATTTTTGAATGTACTTGGCGCGAGACTCTACCAAGTCTCTTGACCAAGGCAGTGACCAGGCGGCGCTTTAAGGCAGCAGCGAGCATGTTATCATTCATCCGGATACGATAAAGCGCTCCGGCCGCATTTCTCCGCACCATAGCTACATGCTCCGTCCACGCAAGCGTACTATCAAAGACCACACCAAGATATTTAAAAGAATCAACAAGCTGTATGGGGTTGGAGCCCAAGAGAATTTCAGGAAGCACGTCCGAGCGCAAAGAGCTTACATACCTGGAGCTGCCGAAGACCATTGCCTTGGTCTTAGCCACATTCATTCGCAACCTATTTTCGCCACACCACTGCCGTATACTCTCTATGTCAGCATTAAAAGAGGGCGCACATCGCTCAATTTCGGCCGGGCGGCACTTAAGGTAAACCACCAGATCATCAGCATACAGCAAGTACGAACAGTGGCGCAGGCAACGCGGCAGATCGTTGACAAAGAGCGAGAAGAGGAGGGGACCAAGCACACTGCCCTGGGGCACACCAGACGTAAGCTGGAGCCACCCAGACAAGCCACCCTGACCGCCGCACAATGGTCGAAAACCACTCGATACGCGCGCATAATAGCAAAAGAAAAATTGAAACCAATTTTTTTTTTTATGTCACTCCAGTAATTGAATATGTTCTAACAAGACAGAAATCCATAGTGTTATCTCAAGAAAAAATTACTTGGTCCTCCCTGCTGGAAGTGAAAGGATAGAAAGGGATAGAAATGTTAGGATAGAAAGGGATAAAGATTTTCTATCCCTCGCAACTACATACTTTGCATCCCTCAAACGCTATCCTTTTCTATCCACGACTCTATCCCAGACAAACTCTGAAAAGCTATCTCTTCCTATCTATTAGTTCAATCTTTACTTGTATGTATCTCTTTGTATCAATAAGTCTATCCCTTACGTTTTGCCGAGTTTATCTTCTTCTATCCTGAGGTAGAACATTGCAGTTAACAAATTCTTATCCTTTTCTATCCACATTTATTTATCCATTGCTATCCGCAAAGTATCTCCGAAGGTCTATCCACCTGAATACCATCTCGAATCTTTTATTGTCGGCAGCCATTTTTTTTTTTTCGTAAAAAAATTTAATTACGAATCACATTTATAGTTGATAGATTCAGACGGCGGAGTGAGTGGGGTGAAGTAGATGAAATCTTTTTCAAATTTCCAACGCTCAGTCGGGGATTCGAACCCTCGACGGTCAGATTACCAGTCGCACACCATATGCGCTGCGCCACGCTCTCGTCTTATTTTTACAGTTCACTAATTCTACACAATGACTGTGATAGAATGGGGACTTAGTCGTCGAATGTCTGCGAAATGTTGAAAAGTATGTTTGAAGCCTTGATTTTCTATCCATTCTTACTCACGGTCTATCTATGTTAATTCCTTTCGATATCAATTAGAATTCAGAGTCCTGTCTATCCACTTGTATCTATATCTTTGCAAATCTCTTGCTATCTTCTTTTGAATCCAAACTAGGGTCTATCCTTTCCAATCTCTAATTTCCTATCCAAATCTATCCCTCGCCTATCTAATTGAATCCTTTTCTATCTCGATCTCGATATAAAATCAGGCCTATCCTTTTCTAACCCCGATTTTGTATCCAAATCTATCCCTCGCCTATCTGGTTGAATCCTTTTCTATCTCGATCTCGATATAAAATCAGGCCTATCCTTTTCTAACCCCAATTATTATTATTATATTCAAATATATAATTCAGCGCCTGTATATATATACCTATAAATCTTTTTCTAGTGATAATCAATTATATAATCAACAGATGCACATTACATAAGAATGGAAAATTTTGGGATAGAGGGATAGATTTGGATAGGAAATTGGGGTTAGAAAAGGATAGACCTGGTATTCGATTGAAATTGGGATAGAAAAGGATTCAACCAGAGAGGCGAGGGATAGATTCGGATACAAAATCGGGGTTAGAAAAGGATAGGCCTGATTTTATATCGAGATCAAGATAGAAAAGGATTCAATCAGATAGGCGAGGGATAGATTTGGATAAGAAATTGGGGTTAGAAAAGGATAGGCCTGATTTTATATCGAGATCGAGATAGAAAAGGATTCAACCAGATAGGCGAGGGATAGATTTGGATATAAAATCGGGGTTAGAAAAGGATAGGCCTGATTTTATATCGAGATCGAGATAGAAAAGGATTCAATCAGATAGGCGAGGGATAGATTTGGATAGGAAATTGGGGTTAGAAAAGGATAGGCCTGATTTTATATCGAGATCGAGATAGAAAAGGATTCAACCAGATAGGCGAGGGATAGATTTGGATAGGAAATTGGGGTTAGAAAAGGATAGGCCTGATTTTATATCGAGATCGAGATAGAAAAGGATTCAATCAGATAGGCGAGGGATAGATTCGGATACAAAATCGGGGTTAGAAAAGGATAGGCCTGATTTTATATCGAGATCGAGATGGAAAAGGATTCAATCAGATAGGCGAGGGATAGATTCGGATACAAAATCGGGGTTAGAAAAGGATAGGCCTGATTTTATATCGAGATCGAGATAGAAAAGGATTCAATCAGATAGGCGAGGGATAGATTTGGATAAGAAATTGGGGTTAGAAAAGGATAGGCCTGATTTTATATCGAGATCGAGATAGAAAAGGATTCAACCAGATAGGCGAGGGATAGATTTGGATATAAAATCGGGGTTAGAAAAGGATAGGCCTGATTTTATATCGAGATCGAGATAGAAAAGGATTCAATCAGATAGGCGAGGGATAGATTTGGATAGGAAATTGGGGTTAGAAAAGGATAGGCCTGATTTTATATCGAGATCGAGATAGAAAAGGATTCAACCAGATAGGCGAGGGATAGATTTGGATAGGAAATTGGGGTTAGAAAAGGATAGGCCTGATTTTATATCGAGATCGAGATAGAAAAGGATTCAATCAGATAGGCGAGGGATAGATTCGGATACAAAATCGGGGTTAGAAAAGGATAGGCCTGATTTTATATCGAGATCGAGATGGAAAAGGATTCAATCAGATAGGCGAGGGATAGATTCGGATACAAAATCGGGGTTAGAAAAGGATAGGCCTGATTTTATATCGAGATCGAGATAGAAAAGGATTCAATCAGATAGGCGAGGGATAGATTCGGATACAAAATCGGGGTTAGAAAAGGATAGGCCTGATTTCATATCGAGATCGAGATAGAAAAGGATTCAACCAGATAGGCGAGGGATAGATTTGGATAGGAAATTGGGGTTAGAAAAGGATAGACCTGGTTTTCGATTGAAATTGGGATAGAAAAGGATTCAACCAGATAGGCGAGGGATAGATTCGGATACAAAATCGGGGTTAGAAAAGGATAGGCCTGATTTTATATCGAGATCGAGATAGATAAGGATTCAACCAGATAGGCGAGGGATAGATTTGGATAGGAAATTGGGGTCAGAAAAGGATAGACCTGGTTTTCGATTGAAATTGGGATAGAAAAGGATTCAACCAGATAGGCGAGGGATAGATTCGGATACAAAATCGGGGTTAGAAAAGGATAGACCTGGTTTTTGATTGAAATTGGGATAGAAAAGGATTCAACCAGATAGGCAAAGGATAAATTTGGATTCATTTTACTTATCCCTTCGTATCCGAAAGATTCAAAATGATTCAAATGGATAGACATCCTATCCTTTCACTTCCAGCAGGGCTGTTACAATAGGCTCATTTTTGCTTTACGTTACGTGAAAGTCTCCGATAATTTCACACTCAGTTCTTAATTCATTCTTGAAGCGATGGAGCTTTACTTTTCACCCGTACAATAAAATTACTTTTCGTACATTTTTCTGTAGATCTTGCCCCTCATTTTCGTTTTTGAAAAACTTCAATATGGTAATCCTGATATGAGTAATCCTTAATTAAAAATAGGCGTTTTGTGTGTGAAATTTTTTTTGGCTTCAAATCAATATTGTATAGATCTTTTGATTCTCACCCGTTCTCATTCTAAATCTTTCTTGAGAATAAAGCATTACCCTTCTTCAATACGTGGAACAAAATTTCATCTGCTAATATTTGCAAATCTTGATGGAAAATATTTTTTTATCAGGTACTTACACGTATTTTCGAAAAATTAGGTAGTTTTAATGCAGTGCCATCTCTTCTTTTTCACGCTGTTCTTTGCGATGTGTTATTGTCTCAGCTTAAGAATCTTGTGTATATCGCGCGTATGTGTATGTTCGGTGTCAGATTTAACCTAATTTCAACATGGATCGTACCGGTAAGTGAATTTATTGTTCTGTACACCGCAACGGCTGAGATATAACAAATATTTTGATTCGAATATTTCAGATCTTACAAGGCGATCGTTGATTAAAAGGTTTTTATTCGAAAATAAATCAACTGATACGTCTAAGGTTAAGCGAATTGAACAATATGCTAGGAGTAATGGGGCAACGGTAGAACCAAATTCTGCGAGATTACTTGTCGCGTATTGGAAAAAACGATGGGCCCAATGCTCTAGAAATTGGTCATTCATTGAAAATCGCCACAAAGCTTGGCTCGATCACGATCTATATACTCGAGAAGTAACTCCGCGCAGCCAAAGCGAACCGCGCGGACGAAAACGAATCCGTTTCCAAGATTTGAGTGATTCGCAAAAAAGACGGCGAACAGCTGGTAATCTTCTAAAAAATATTATTCTCCATTTTAAATACAAATTTTTTCAGTATAAGTATTTAAATAAATATAGATTTACGCAAAGAAGAGAGCGAGGTTCTGACATTCGCGGCGTCATCTTCGTTAAGGAAGGAGGGATATTTCGAGGCTGCTAATGCAGTTCAACAAAGTGTCACTTCTCCTACTAGAACAGCTAGATTTTTAAATGCTTCCAGAACGAGTCATGTAGCTAATGTTAAAAAAATGAGTAGTGCAGAAGCTTTAGCTCTGCCATTAGACTGCAGACTCACTAAAACACAATACATACGCCTAAGGAAAAATTCCAAGAATTTCCGTAAATCCTTTAACCTTTGACTATACACTTATCATATTAATTTGGAATGATAATTTCGGAATATGTAAAAACACAAGCCTTATTTTAACATTAATTCTTAAGAAGCTGATATCTATCCCAGTTATGATGATTTGTTAAACGCCAAATCACTCTGCTATCCACAAGGAATAACGATAACAGAGAAAGAAGCTGTAGTAGACTTACAGAGTCTTTTAAACCATACGGCTGACAGACTGCTTTTGAGTTTGTCAGGAAATAAAATTCCCCCAGAAGTGACTATATTTTACAAATGGGGGTTTGACGGGAGTTCAGGTCATAATGAATTTAAACAAGTCTTTGAAAATGCTTCTAATTCTGATTGTTCGGTACTTATAACCACGTTAGTCCCTATTCGCATCATATCCAAAAGTGACAAATCTATTACGTGGGAAAATCCCACTACTTCTTCAACCTGGTGAGACTTGCATTTATTCCAGATGTACAAGAATATTCTAAAACATACTGATGTGTTAAATATATATATTTCTAAAATTTACTACAGCTATTGCAGGCCGATTAGAATATCGTACGAAAAAGAGTCGAAAGAAGTAATTAATAGAGAATATGAACGCGTGAATTCAGAAATTTTACGGTTAACGGAAACAAATGTAATTCTGAATAATAATTCCGTCAAGGTGGATCACCAAATGTTCATTACCATGGTTGATGGAAAAATAATAAATACATTAGAGGGAAACAGTGCAAGCTCGGTACAATATAAAAGATTATTTTTGCATATAGAATTCTAAAAGTGGGCCGAAACTTTTCAAGGTAGCGCATTGCGAATGCATTGACAGCGATTTCATCATTTTTAATTTTACAGAGATGTTATATTTGCAAATGTGGTCCCAATGAAATGAATAATTTGAATACTAAACATTATAAAATCAGTAACGAAAATATTGAAGTCCTGAAATACGGACTTTCACCACTGCATGCCAGAATTAAATTTTTTGAATTTATCTTACATCTGTCTTACAGGTATTTTTTCATTATCGTGGACTTGTTTATTCGAAATTTAGATGTTTTGAAGATGTTTGAGATATAGTTGGTTTCAGACTTTATTTGCCACAGAATATAAGAAAAAAAGGAGCAAGGAAAACTTCGGAATAAAAAAAGTTAATGGAGGAGCAAAAAAAAAAAATTCAGAACAGTTTTAGACAACGATTAGGTTTATTAGTTGATGTACCGAAGCCAGGTCAATAATAATAATCCATTATAGGCATAAAATATGGAACAGCAATAGTGGAATATGCGCTAAAAATTAGTTCTGTATTATTCTTCGGTGTAATTGTTTAGGTTTTGGTTCGTCAAATGATAGCAATACTGCGCGTAGATTTTTCGAAAAAGAAGAAATCGCTTCAGAAATAACTGGAATTGACCGATCACTTATTCATCGGTTTTCAATCATCCTGACGGCTATCAATACATCACAACAACTGGATGCTGGAAAATTCGATGTCTATGCAATTGAAACTGCCAAAATTCTCATAGACAAATATAACTGGTGGCCCATGTCTCCAACTGTACATAAAGTACTGATTCATGGAGCAGAAATAATATCTCGCGCGATTCTACCTTTGGGTTCGTGTGACTTGATAAAACGATCATATAAAATATCACAAAAAACTCTTCCCTGGTTGTAGGTCAGCTTTCAGAAGAAGCATTGGAGCATCGGTATAAAGACTTCAAAATGTTTCGGAGTCAATTTGCTAGAAGAAGCTCTCGTATTTTGAATCTAACAGATGTTGTTAACCGTTTTCTCCTAACATCTGACCCCTACATAACGAACCTGAGATCTTTGACGAAGAAATTCGTTAAACCTCGCGAACTACCTGACGAAGTTAAGGAAATGTTGAAGAATAACTCACAGATATTTGTACAACATCAAAGTATACGCGAGGAAGAGGACGAGATCAGCGGCGAAGAAAAAAATGTTTGTGAGGACGAAGAAGAAAATTGAATAGATGTGGAGATATAATTTGGATCATTGTATAAGTTTTTTCAGTGTGAACGAATTATTGTAAATGAGTTACTGTGAAATATAAATACAATACTATACACAATTTCTTTTTTTCAATACGAATTAAAATCCAAGTATAAAATTACAAGAATTTACTGCATATATTTAACGTGTTTCACATATTCAATCAAATATAATTTCACAGGGAAATTTTTATCAGCCCCCTCAGGGTGTGGAACTCAAGTACTAAGACTTTCAGTTTAAAATTCGTTTTTTTTTTAATTTTTGTAGCGTGTTAAATTATCGAAATAGTAAAATTTAAACCTCATGCGCGCGTATCGAGTGGTTTTCGACCATTGTGCGCCGCGAACCGCCTGAACCCGCCCTCGAAGATATGAGTGGAACCAGCCGAGCGCACCAGTTGAAAACCCAAGAGCATAAAGCTTATGCATTAGCAGCGAGTGATCAATACTGTCAAAGGCTTTAGTAAAGTCAAAGAACACAGCTAGAGTGACCATACGATCATTTACACCTTGGCGGATGTCATCAGCTAGCCGCAGGACAGCAGTCTGGGTCCCTATCCCCTCCCGAAACCCAGTCTGACGCGGATCCAATAGGTCACGCGACCGAAGGAAAGACGTGACCTGGTCAAACACTAGCCGCTCAAGGACCATTGAAAGCGCGCAGAGCAAAGAGATCGGCCTAAAGTCAGAACATGCCAGCGGCGCACGAATCTTAGGTACAGGGCACACGAACGAGAACTTCCAAAGAGCCGGAAAGCTGCAACTCACGAGAGAGGAGTTAAACAAGGCGACCATAAGCGGGAGAACAGCCGGGAGCAGCGTCTTATATACTTGAATCGGCAAGCAGTCCGGTCCCTGAGCGCGCGTTGTAACTCGCGCTAGCGCGCCGCGCACATCCCTATCACCAACATCGCGAAACGCAAAGGTATCCGCCCGAACCTCAGTATTGCCGGTAGCAAAAGCACGGAGACACTCAGAAAGGGCAGGTAGCAGTACACCTGAGGACGCTGACGCAAACTGCTCATTGAAGGACTGCAGGGACAGCTGCGCAGGAAGTTCGTGCCTAGCAGAACGCGTAATCCCAAGCTTGTCAATTTCCCTCCAGAACGCTCGCAAGTTGCCGGCCGCAGCAAATTTCGAACTCAAAGAGCTGGATTTCGCTGCACCTAACTTGCTTTTGAACTCCCGACGTAGCCGAATGTATTTAGCAAACAGGCGGGCAGAATTCGCACGCTTAGAGGCTCGATAGCACGCATTCCTTTCACGCTTCAAACCCCGCAACTCCGCAGATAGCCATGGCGCTGCTGGGCGCTTCACAGTCACCTCCCGCAAAGGAACCGCACGCTCCAAGTAGAGATTGCAATCCAGCAGCGTTTTCAATCCAGCTGGATTTTCGCTGGACCAACATCATTCCAGCTGGTTCCAGCACGGATCCAGCAATTTATCGATTTTTTAAAGAAATAAAACTGTCCTTCTAAATACTCGAGATACTTTTATTATTTCGACTGGTCACTACAAATCAGTAAAACTTCTCACACATTTAGGTAGAAAACTCTACTTTAGTTCGCTTTAACACTTGAGGCAATTAAGTTTAAATGTTTACTTAGTATTATAATTATATATGATGTAATCTATAAACCCACGAAAAACATATGAAATGTAAAAAAACCGCCAAGTACACAAATTATCTTGCGATGAGAATTTTCGAAAAACTTATCGCCAGTCTCTGTCATGATATTAGGAAAGCCTGCAAAGCACTACAATCTTCCCGCAAGTATACGTCGTGAAGTCGGATCTCGCTGTTTCATGTAGTGATATCGGAACATCATTCCAAGAGCTACGTACTTGGCGGGCACATTTACTTTCTGTATTTTACTTCCATAATACCTGAGTTTATATTTACATTCTTGTAACTGCAGAATTAACGAAGATACGACTTTCTGTTCTCGCATACGGCAATGGATTTTAGATTCCAAAACTTGATCGGTAATAGTCAGCAATAATAGTGCTACGCTCTCTCGGGGCTAGGAAACTTTTACTGGTAATAATATTTGCACTGTAAAGGTATTGATGTTTTATCCAGGTATATGTCTATAATAAAATGAGATACTAATTGATTGTACAGAAATTTGAACCAGCGTTCGGTCGAACCATTGAAAACGATTCGACAAAAGAAGTGTACTATGATGGATATCGTAAAGTATCGTTCTGATCTTTGTATTAACGCGTTATGAGTCTTCTTTGGGAATAAATATATTCTACAGAAGTGAATAAGCGGTCTATTACTATGTGTCTTGAATCGGTTTTTCAAAACCAGTTCCCGCCTCTAATATGTGTTTCCAAAATATAGATATCTATCGTCAATAATAATTGGACGATCGTTGCATGAAATTTAGGAGCACACGATGAGCAGCTAATTTCAAATAATTGATTGCCTTCTCCTTGTCGGCAAATTTATCGTCGTACATCTTTCATCATTGTACACTGTGACACGACGAATCGTACACGATAGAATATTGCATATGCTTGAAACAGAATTGCGCCTGAGCTGGAAAAGCCAAAGTGAAATAGCATCCAACATACTATTCTTATGTTCAAGCATACAGCTGATACCACACATAAAGGCAGATTATATTAGTACGACGGTCCCGGACGGTCCACCTATACTAAACGTAATTGCAATGAATATTGACGATAATACTGCGTACCTTTGCAATTAACATATTTATTGACATATGCTTTAATATTCTTCGTCGTTGCAGATACGTTGTAACATGGAAAGTTTCGTCTTATTTATATACAGATTATGATTGGTACGATTATTAGTCCGACTATTCAGACCGTTATTGGTGCTTTGCAAATATTTCTCACAGAAAATGGGATTGATGGAAGGGTACATGTGGAAAAAAAAATGTGCCCGCCAAGTACGTAGCTCTTGGAATGATGTTCCGATATCACTACATGAAACAGCGAGATCCGACTTCACGACGTATACTTGCGGGAAGATTGTAGTGCTTTGCAGGCTTTCCTAATATCATGACAGAGACTGGCGATAAGTTTTTCGAAAATTCTCATCGCAAGATAATTTGTGTACTTGGCGGTTTTTTTACATTTCATATGTTTTTCGTGGGATTTCACTTCTTTTTGTAAGATTGTAACAACAATATTATCGTATATCGTCTTTGACAAAAGTAATACCTCCAAAACTGTTAGGTTCAGGAGAATGAATAACACATGTGTCTGGATCAGTGTATCCACAGAGACTGAGCATTACGTTTATTGTATACAGGGATACATACAGGGATGTACCTAGTCTCCTTACATCTCCCCTTTTTTATTTTACAAAATAAGAAGGTTACAGTGTTGATAATATTAATTATAACTTAATGTTCTACTTGTAGTCTATCGGGGGGAATGATTGGTCTGCCTCTCGCACTTACTACAGTCGTAGGCATTTGTTCGGTTTCTGAGTGGTTTTCAGTTTCGCTTTCAGTGATATATATGCTGTCATCTCCGCGAGGAGAGTCTGTGCTTGTGTCATTGAGAAGACTACCTTCTGTGCTTATGTCATTTTCTTCTACTTTTTCGTCATCGTCAGAGTCGGTTTGAAAATTGATTGGGATATAGCATGCTAGCGCGTTACTATTTTTAGTTTTAGACAATGTGAGAGACGGTTCAGTGAACTCTATGGTCGGTTGTACAGGTTTGATGAATCGCCTATTTCGCGTAAGAATAGCGCTGTTTTGCGTTTGTACTCTATAACGCCGGTCTCCTACTTTATCTAGCACTTTTGCAGGTTGCCATAACCCTCCCGGTTTTAATTGAACTTGTGCCGGTGTATCGTTTCTAATTACGGGTAATGGTCTTACGCCTTTTTGGTTGTAGTACCTTTGTTGAGTTTTTTGCTGTTCATTGATCAAAACCTTTGCAGCATGATGTACCGCTTTAGGCTTGTAATTTTGTACTACGTTGGGTAAGTTTCCTCTCAGCCTTCGTGACATGAGCATTTCAGCCGGAGATAAATTTCCTATGACGGGGGTGTTACGGTATTGCAAAAGAGCTAAATGAAGATCTTTTTTACCCTCAATTACTTTTTTTAACATTTTCTTTATGGTTTGTATGTGTCTCTCAGCCATACCGTTTGACTGAGCATTGGTTGGAGAAGAACAGATGTGAACAAAATCATACATTTTTGCAAAGTTTTTAAACTCTTCTGAAGTAAATTGAGTGCCTCCATCCGATACTAGCGTGAGCGGTATGCCGTGAGTGGCAAAGATCGCTTTCAAATGTTTTATTACATTCGAACTGGTCATGTTTTTGTTGAGCTCGCTGACCTCAACGTACTTTGAGTAGTAATCTACTGTTAGAAGGTATTTCTGACCGTTAATTTCAAAAATGTCACAAGCTATTTTGTTCCAGGGTAAGGTAGGTATTTCATGAGATTTTAATGGTTCCTTACCCTGTGATTTTGAGTATTTAAGACAGAGTGAACAGTTCTCTGTAATTTGCTTGATCTGATTTGAAATTCCTGGCCAGAATACAGCTTCGTTTGCTAATTTCAAACATTTTTTTGTTCCTTGGTGGGAGTAGTGGATTTTGTTAATTATTTCTTGTCTCATTTCTGCGGGTATTATAATACAGTTGTTTTTAAATATGAGATCATTGACTATGACTAAATCCGATTTATATTTCGCATAAGGCTTGACCATTATGTTTAATTTTTTCGAGGTATTTGGCCAACCTTCCAAAATGGTGTTTTTTAATGATTGCAGCTCCGGATCATTTTTTGTACACTCTGTGATTTCTTTTATTGTATTTGGTGTCGCATTTACGTATTTCACTGAACAGATTTGCGCTTCAATATCGCTCGTCCAGCTTGTGTATTTGTCCTCTTTATCGTAAGCTCGCGATAGCGCGTCAGCTATGTACAACTCTTTACCAGGTTTGTACACGACATCTAAGTCATATTTGTTTAATTGTATGAGCATTCTTTGCAGTCTGGTTGGGCACTTGTTTAGTGGTTTTTGAAAGATAGGAATCAGCGGCTTGTGATCAGTTTCGACCGTGATCTTTTTTCCATATATATAGTCATGAAAACGTTCCACGCCGAAACAGACTGCTAAGAGCTCTTTTTCAATTTGTGCATAGCGTATTTGCGTATCGGTCATGGCTTTTGAGGCGTATGCGCACGGTAACTTATTTTGAAGAATAGTTGCACCGAGACCCGCCTGCGAGGCATCGACTGACAAAACCGTTTCTTTCCGGACATCGTAGTACTGAAGGACAGGCGTGCTTGCAAGACATGTTTTGAGATTGATAAATGCTTTTTGGTGTGAGTCATTCCACTCAAAAAGAACATCTTTTTTTATAAGGCTTCGTAAAGGCTCGGTTTTGTCAGATAAGTTTTTTATGAATTTGGCAACGTATGTTAGCATGCCTAAGGCTCTTTGCAACTCTTGTTTATTACTCGGTGTGGGTATGTTCTTTATAGCTTCTATCTTAGATTCATCTGGAGTTATTCCTTTATCTGAGATATTGTGACCAAAGAATTTTATTTGACTCATACCAAATTCACACTTTTTTAAATTGAATTTTACATTGTTGTCTCTGGCCTTGCTTAAGACTGCTAATAAACGTTTGTCATGCTCTTGTTTATTTTTGCCATATATGCATATGTCATCAATTATTACTATTACACCTACGTCACTAAATATTTGTGCAAAACGGTCATGGAACACTTCAGTTGCTACGCGAACGCCAAAAGCTAGTCTCTTAAATCTGTATCTACCAAAGGGCGTATTGAATGTTAGTAAACTTGAACTTTTTTCAGTGAGCGGTATTTGATAGAATCCCGATGTTGCATCAAGTTTTGTGAATATGGTTGCCCCACTTAGTTTGCTGGCTGATTCCTCAAATGTAGGAATCAGTCTTGGCTCAACTTCTATGGCTTTATTTAAATCCTTGGGATCAATACAAATTCGAATCGAACCATCATTCTTCTTAACAAGGACGAGCGCATTTACCCATTCTGAAGGACCTTCAACTTTTTCTATAATTTCTTCCTTTTCCAATTTAAGTAAGCTTTCTTTAAGAGGGTCCATCAGCGGTAAAGGAACTCGTCTTGTAGGATGGATCACAGGTGTGGCGTTCGGTTTTAGCTTAATTTCGTACGGTTTACCAATTTTCCCTATTCCAGAGAAAACATCTTTGTACTCTTGTTTTATTTTTTCGTACTCATTTATGTTAATGTCATCAATTCTTTGAACAAATTTTAGTTCTTCCGAGGACTTATGTCCTAGAAGTGGTTCGCCGAGGTTGTCTACCACGAAGAAATCTACCTTATGATTTATGTTATTTCGTTTACAGTCTAACGTACATTTCCCTTTAACGTTTAGCAAGGTGCCGGAATATGTGTATAATTTGACATCAGTTTTCTGAATCTCTTTATTTTGTAAATTTAATTTTTTATATGCAGAGATCGGAAGAATGTTGGCAGCGGCGCCTGTGTCGATTTTAAAGGACATCATTTGCTTATTTATACATAATTTGCCATGCCAACGTTCTTCTTCATCATCTCTTTCTATCGCTCCTATAAATAAGTATTCATCGGGGTCGGAATCTTGCTCATGAATTTCGTGTATTTTATGTGAACTCGATTTTGAATTTTTCTTGAGATAGCACATTTCCGCAAAGTGATTTTTCTTTTGACAGTGAGAACATACCTTGTTAAACGCGAGACATTTGTTTATTTCATGGGATTTACCGCATTTCGTGCACGCGTTGATGTACTTAGCTTTTGCCTTCGGAGAGTTCTTCCTAGTGTTGTTGTTGTGTCTTCTTCCTACAGCATCAACCGTGTAGGTTTGTTTTGTTTCCATGTTGTGCGACCTCTCCTTGGACTTTTCGAGAATGTAACACAATTCGATTGCCTCATCGAGTTTCAAGTCATCCTTCTCTAGCAATCTTTCTCGTATGGACGTTTCAGTGATGCCACACGTAATCATGGTTTTGACGAGATCATCACAAAGTGCATCCAGCTTGCATTTTTTGGCTCTCGTCTTGAGTTCTGTGATGAATTGTTCCAACGTTTCACCAGGGCGTTGGCGATACGAAAAAAATTGATGCCGTTCATAAGCCAAATTCTCTTTCGGAAGAAAGTGGCTTTCAAATTTTTGTATAAGAGCACTTAGTTTGTCATTTTCAGCATCTGCGAAAGTGAAGGTCGAAAATATCTTGAACCCTTCCTCTCCAATGTAATGAAGTAGTAATGCACACTGCGTTGCTTCGGGTTTCTTTTTGGCTTCAGACGCCAGTAGGTAGTTGTTGAATCTGGCAATCCAGTTTCTCCAATTTTCCGCGATATTCCCTTCCATGGACATTGGAGCAATGCCCCTGAATTCAGTTGGCGACATCTTACTTGCTGAGTTCTGCACTCACTTGAAGTTTATTTTAATTTGGTTTAATTTAATTTACTTTAATTTACTTATTTCTCACACGCGAGTATTCGTTTGGTTCTATACCGACTGCGCCATGTTAGGTTCAGGAGAATGAATAACACATGTGTCTGGATCAGTGTATCCACAGAGACTGAGCATTACGTTTATTGTATACAGGGATACATACAGGGATGTACCTAGTCTCCTTACAAAAACTTTTAAGATATTTAGCATTCGCATGTGATGAATATGTTGCACATGCTTACAACTCAGAATGAAGTCAGATAGTGCAGTTCTACATATTTATTTACATCCAACGCTGCTCTTTGACAGACTCAAACTAATGTAACCTAAATGCGTATACTGAATGGTAGTTACCAGTTATACTTTTAGTATTGCCGTACATAGAGCTAGCACTTGATTGTTGTTGTAACGTGAAAACGTGATCCAAATGATTGTCCGAGTGGCGACCTAGTATTATGATTATCATCTGGAACAATTGTACTCATCCACAGAATTACGGAAAAAGACTTGTTTTGGGGTATGCAAACGTATGTTATCAATAATAATATAAGGGAAGTTGGAAGAAGTAAGTGGTAATAGAAATATTTAATCAAAAATCAAATAGTCCTGTTCCTCTGTGAAGTGCGTCGAACACAGAAAATTTATTACTTGACCTTAATCCTACTTTATACATTGCGGATACATTTATTTCTGCAGATCAATTACAATGAATGGTTGATGATTATTGCAGTGCACGCAAGCGCGTCCGTACACTCGCGCGCGACTATATTTTGGAAACACATATTAGAGGCGGGAACTGGGTTTGAAAAGCTGATTCAAGACACATAGTAATAGACCGCTTATTCACTTCTGTAGAATATATTTATTCCGAAAGAAGACTCATAACGCGGTAATACAAAGATTAGAACGATACTTTACGATATCCATCATAGTACACTTCTTCTGTCGAATCGCTGTCACTGGTTCGACCGAACGCTGGTTCAAATTTCTTTACAATCAATTAGTATCTCATTTTATTATAGACATATACCTGGATAAAACATCAATACCTTTACAGTGCAAATATTATTACCAGTAAAAGTTTCCTAGCCCCGAGAGAGCGTAGCACTATTATTGCTGAGTATTACCGATCAAGTTTGCAGGTCTTAATGTTACACATAAAATTCAGAAATTTGTAACTGCGTCATTAGTAGAACAGACATTCAGAGAGATCAGCACACAGGGAAGTTATAATAGTACATTACGTAACGAGTGCGCAAAATAGGTGATTCCCGCACGAGTTGGGTTTGTCGCCCGAGCGAAGCGAGGGCGACAAAAAGACGACTGCGGGAGACACCTATGCGCACGTGTTGCGTATACTATTTTCCCTAACGAGCTGTGCGAAATTCGAGAACATCGGTAATTCGTATGTAATATCAAATTATTAAATATATACAAATGATAGTATAAAAGACAGACGAATTGATACATAGGTAGACTGACGGTGAGGGGGGTCCAGGGGCGCAGCCCCTGGTGGGGGTGCAGGGGGCAAAGCCCCCGCCGAGGGGGTTGGGGGGGGGGGGGGGGGCAGAGCAGATATATAAAAAAAGATCGAAATTTTATAATTGATTATAAAAATATAGTGCAGTTTGATCACAAGAGCAATGAAATTTTTTTCTCATGAAGTAATTTAGCAATTATCTTAATACATTGATACGGCAGAAAAGAAACGAAAAAAAAAGAGTTCAATGAAAATATTTTATTTTATTTCAACTTAATCATTTTACAAACTGAATTACCATTGCTATTATTGTGCAATTATTGGTACTTTATATGAGAATGAAATACAAATACCTATATATACCTATACATACATACATATACCCATATATACCCATATATACCCATATATACCCATATATACCTATACATACCTACATATGCCTATATATACCTATATATACCTATATATACCTATATATACCTATATATACCCATATATACCTATATATACCCATATATACCCATATATACCTATATATACCCATATATACCTATATATACCCATATATACCTATATATACTTATATATACCTACATATACCTATACATACCTACATATACCTATACATACCTACAAATACCTATATATACCCATACATACCTACATATACCTATATATACCTATATGTAAATTTTGTACACGCAAATTGTATTTTGCGCACGCGAATTGTATTTTGCGCACGCGAATTGTATTTTGCACCCGCGAACCTATTTTGCGCACGCAAATTCATTTTGCACATGCGAACCGTATTTTGCGCACGCTAACGAAACGGGTTAGGGAATGTGGCATTTTGCGCACGCAAATCAGTACACAAAATCGAATTTTGCACACGGCGTTAGGGAAAATTATTACGTAAGTATAGCGAAGCATATGAATGATGATGAAATATTAGCCTTAGTGCTCATGCCACCAAATTATGTACTACCAATGACGAAGTGCAAACAAACATAACAAGAAAATAATTCGCCGAGATGTATGTATACAATAGCAGTAGTTGACTATTTCATGAAAATTATAGAAGATCTGACATAACTCACATAACTAAAAGTATGACCAGGCACAAACATCTCTACTGCACCTAACTTTATGCGGTAGCGTAACTCAAAATTCTCTGCAGTCTTACAAACTTAATCGGAATTAAGTAAAAAAATCAGCGCTCTCGGGCGGTCATTTTCCGTACTAAGCGTCTTGTGACTTTGGCAAAATCTACCGACCGAGTGTGAGCACAGATTCGCACCAAAATCAATAGGGAGTTAGATTTCTATGGAGAATAGTTATGTTTTAAATCTCAAGTCGATACATATAGCCGTTCGATTGATATCGTGGTCCCTAGCAAGCGTCTTGCGAAAAAAGGGCGGAGAAGAAGAAGAAGAAGAATGTGTTTTTTCATCAACTTTGACAGTTAATATCTCCGGAACTATAGAACCGAATCTGTTCAAATTTACACAGCGAGCTTATATGGACTGGGATTCGAAATCCTGTGAATTTCATCTAGATTCATTCACCCGTTCCGGAGATATAACGCTTTGTTCACAGGTATAAACGTTGCCTCGGGTAAATAATTCTTGGCTGCGCTCGCCTTATAAAAAATAAATATATAAAAAATTTTGATGTTTTTTTTTTTTTTTGTACTTGGCGGCGATTCGCTGCCGCGAATCTTGATTATATAATATCAAATGTAATTCTACTAAATAATTTATATTATAATATATATTATAGAGCGGATCCACGTCACTTCACTCAAAAAAAAACCGTCAAGTCACGGATCTTTGCGCCATTCGACATATCTTTAGTACTATGGGGAAAAAAAATACAACTTCAGGGATTTTGAAAAATTTTCAAAAATGGCGGAGTTAGAGCTATTTTAATGTTGGTAAGTCGCTGTTGCACCGCTATGTTTGAAAATTCATATCTCCGAAAGTATTTACCGGAGCGGATTGATCTTGGAATCATTTAGTTCGTAAAAGAATGCGCTTTTCTACAAAAAATTTTGTTTGGAAAAAAAAAAATTCTTTCAATTTTTTTTTGTCGATTTTATTTTTAATTTCGCTGCCATTTCCGCGGGATCTACAGGAATCCATGAAGATAATTTTTTTCGGATAGCCGAATCCTTCCCCTTCAACCATAAAAAAAAAAAAATTTATGGAGAACCTACCTGGGCCGGAGAAAAAAAATAAAACGTCTCGTCGCGCGTCGCCGCGCGCGTCAATCCACGTCCGCGCGGCGAGCTCCTTGTGTTGCGTAGTGGAGTTCAATTACATTTGATGCTTCTCTACTTACCGGAGCTATTCGTTCTCCAAAAATAGTTGTTCAACCACCTTATCCCTCGCTTATTAGACGGTGCAACCCATCTTCATCAGCTTTCCATTCTGGTGATAGGTACAAACACACACGGTATGTGTATACCACTCGGTCCTGCCAGAATACATTCTTTCGGGCGCAACTCTGCAAATTTGGAAAAACCGTTTTTTTTTTATTCAGATAACGATCACGGGACAATCGATACAATTCTTTCAGATTATTCAACATCAGATGCTTTTGAACCGATACTTTTTCACCATTTCTTTCAACGGTTACGCAGCTTCTTTGACCTGGTGTTATGCGACTGACCTCTTCACTTCGATAAAATTCTACCACAAGTGATACAGCTTCAGATAATATCGTCTTGCCAAGTCTCGAATTTGGTGAGGATAATATTCCTTTATCTTCAGCTAACCTTTTCGCCGTCCGAGCCATATGATTTGTGACGTTAAACTCTCCCTCGATTTTTCCTACACTCCAACTCTTTGGAAGAGCAGTAAGAATAGTCAATCTGAATGCCTTATCATCTGTTTCGTTAAATCTATCTTTGAACTGAGTTAACCACTCGTTATAATCGGCACTCTCGACTTTCGTAGGTACACAGTCCGGAAAATGTTGTTTCAATGCAGTTAAAAGTTTTCCTAATACCTCTACTTTCTCCGAAACCGTTTTGATTTTTTTTACGGGTATCGGTAATTCACCTAAACTTGACAATGATGAATTGATAGCAGAGATTACATTTATTGTATCAACCTCGGGAAAATTGATACATGAATTTCCGGATTTACATTCGCTTGATGACGATGTCGAACCAATCTCGGGGACTGCATTGTCCTTTAACATCAGCCGACAAGTATTACAAATCAGACAACCGTGGGTGATCGATGTCGCTTTATCGCACATCTACTGTTTTACCGGGCATAAATTTTTCGAATGCTTTGGCAGGCCGAACGGATCACAACAATGATTTCTCGGCATTTCGATAGCGAAAGAGTTGTTGACCGTTCAAGTGCGAGTTTGTCGTGAGACTGAGATCATTACGGAATTGCTGAGCCTTTTATTTCAGGTCAGTTCAAAAGATGCCTTACAGTAGGTGCAGGCAACTTGGTGGAATTGTTGCACTTGGTGAATGCGGAAAAAAGGATTAACTTAATCCTTACACGTGGGTCACGCATGAAGGACCAATTTGACCGCGATCGACTGTTCCGGTCCGCTTGGGCCATACGAAACAATAGATTCTTCGAAATCTATAGTCTTTCCTGTCACAGACAATGATGGGTCAATGATTTCCTTTTTCAAAACAACCTCGTAGATTGAGGGATTATATTCGGATACAAGTGAAGGGATTAGTTACTTTTAGATATTCAAAATAAAAGGATCAGATGTTGTGCACTTGATGGCTCCGAGTTTCCAGAACAGGTATAGGTATATAACTCCGAAAAAACATGACTAGTATCCGTCTAATAAGCGAGGGATAAGGTGGTTGAACAACTATTTTTGGAGAACGAATAGTCCGGGTAAGTAGAGAAGCATCATATGTAATTTAACTCCACTACGCAACACAAGGAGCTCGCCGCGCGGACGTGAATTGACGCGCGACAAGACGTTTTATTTTTTTTCTCCGGCCCAGGTAGGTTCTCCATAAATTTTTTTTTTTTTGGTTGAAGGGGAAGGATTCGGCTATCCGAAAAAAATTATCTCCATGGATTCCTGTAGGTCCCGCGGAAATAGCAGCGAAATGAAAAATAAAAACGACAAAAAAAAATTGAAAGAATTTTTTTTTTTTAAACAAAATTTTTTTTATAAAAGCGCATTCTTTTACGAACAAGATGATTCCAGGATCAATCCGCTCCGGTAAATACTTTCGGAGATATGAATTTTCAAACATAGCGGTGCAACAGCGACTTACCAACATTCAAATAGCTCTAACTCCGCCATTTTCGAAAATTTTTCAAAATCCCTGAAGTTGTATTTTTTTTTCCCATAGTACTAAAGATATGTCGAATGGCGCAAAGATCCGTGACTTGACGGTTTTTTTTTTTGAGTGAAGTGACGTGGATCCGCTCTATATTACTAATTACTATGATGTAAGGACGGATAATTAATCAGTGGCAATCAGTCTTACCAGTTTTCTTTGATTCTACATGGCTATTGGCTAGGCTAGGGAGTAGGGCTACATACATAACAGTTTGTACTCTGTACTTATTTATGAGTAATTAAATTATTAGCATTAGTAAAGTAGTAAGTAATTAGTAGTAGTTGTATATTTTTATAACAATCATGAATCACATACATTCATATCATCCATCACACTGGAAGTAGGATCTCAAAAAACAAATATTATTTATGGTGTTGTCTCCCAACTTACTTCTTAACCCTTTGTGGCCCACATTTTTCCTTGAGTTCAATTGGCTGGAAATTTGTCACTCGGGGGTTTTTGGGGTCGCTGATGACGAATCTGAGCTCAGAATTTCAAAATTCATAATGGCGGATCCAATATGGCGGACAAAAGTACAAAAAGTTGCTTGATGGAAGTGAAATTTGTCACTCGGGGGTTTTTGGTGTCGCTGATGACGAATCTGAGCTCAGAATTTCAAAATTCATAATGGCGGATCCAATATGGCGGACAAAAGTACAAAAAGTTGATTGATGGAAGTGAAATTTGTCACTCGGGGGTTTTTGGTGTCGCTGATGACGAATCTGAGCTCAGAATTTCAAAATTCATAATGGCGGATCCAATATGGCGGACGAAAGTACAAAAAGTTGCTTGATGAAAGTGAAAATGGGCACTCGGGGGTTTTTGGGGTCGCTAATGACGAATCTAAGCTCAGAATTTCAAAATTCAGAACGGCGGATCCAATATGGTGGACAAAAGTACACAAAGTTGCTCGATGTGAGTAAAAACTTGTACTCGGGGGTTTTTGGGGTCGCTGATTACGAATGTAAAGTATTGATAAAGTAACCGCGCTTGGTTGATTCCAGAGACACGAACGAGGACGTAGCGGTTATTGTCTCCATTTTCTTTTTTTTGTTTGTTTGTTTTTTTTTTTTTTTTTTTTTTATTTTTTTTTGTTTTTTTTTTTTTTTTTGCTTTTTTTCTAAGAATTTAGTTTTTACATTTTATTTATAGTGTAACTGTTTATTGATGGTAAATTTGAAAACAGTTTTTCTCGGATTTTATGCACAATGGCACTTTGCAAGTACTGCAAATGTATATAGTTTTGTATGGTACAGCCTTTGTACTACAAAGAGCACAGCGTCTTGGACTCTTTACACATTCAGGCATATGACGGGATTCAGAACGCCTTTTCTCGATAGGTACAACAGGTTTTGTAACAAATCGTAGACAAAAAGATGGTTCACTAAAAGAAATAACATGCCCAGTTATGTGTTCAGACTATCATGAACATATGGGGTATGTTGATAGATCTGACCATTTGATATCAACTTACAAACTTGATAGAAAGTCAAAAAAATGGTGGCACCGTATATTTTGGCATTTTTTTGAAGTAGCTATTATAAATGCATTAATTATTTACAATGCCAAAAATCCAGAACATCAAATAACTTCAAAAAAATTCAGGTTACTTTTAGTAGATGAATTAGCAAGTCATCGTTTACCAACAGCTAGAGGAAGAAAACGTCTACAAGCATCTCCATCAAACTTAGTTACAAAACCTGTTGTACCTATCGAGAAAAGGTGTTCTGAATCCCGTCATATGCCTGAATGTGTAAAGAGTCCAAGACGCTGTGCTCTTTGTAGTACAAAGGCTGTACCATACAAAACTATATACATTTGCAGTACTTGCAAAGTGCCATTGTGCATAAAATCCGAGAAAAACTGTTTTCAAATTTACCATCAATAAACAGTTACACTATAAATAAAATGTAAAAACTAAATTCTTAGAAAAAAAGCAAAAAAAAAAAAAACAAAAAAAAATAAAAAAAAAAACAAACAAAAAAACAAACAAAAAAAAGAAAATGGAGACAATAACCGCTACGTCCTCGTTCGTGTCTCTGGAATCAACCAAGCGCGGTTAATTTATCAATACTTCACATTCGTAATCAGCGACCCCAAAAACCCCCGAGTACAAGTTTTTAGTGCTCTACGTCTATTTTTTGGAAAAGTGAGTCCGCCATCTTGAATCCGCCATCTTGGTTGTGAAAATTTCATCATTCTGACTTCAGATTCGTAATCAGCGACCCCAAAAACCCCCGAGTACAAGTTTTTACTCACATCGAGCAACTTTGTGTACTTTTGTCCACCATATTGGATCCGCCGTTCTGAATTTTGAAATTCTGAGCTTAGATTCGTCATTAGCGACCCCAAAAACCCCCGAGTGCCCATTTTCACTTTCATCAAGCAACTTTTTGTACTTTTGTCCGTCATATTGGATCCGCCATTATGAATTTAAAAATTCTGAGCTCAGATTCGTCATCAGCGACACCAAAAACCCCCGAGTGACAAATTTCACTTCCATCAAACAACTTTTTGTACTTTTGTCCGCCATATTGGATCCGCCATTATGAATTTTGAAATTCTGAGCTCAGATTCGTCATCAGCGACACCAAAAACCCCCGAGTGACAAATTTCACTTCCATCAAGCAACTTTTTGTACTTTTGTCCGCCATATTGGATCCGCCATTATGAATTTTGAAATTCTGAGCTCAGATTCGTCATCAGCGACACCAAAAACCCCCGAGTACAAGTTTTTAGTGCTCTACGTCTATTTTTTGGAAAAGTGAGTCCACCATCTTGAATCCGCCATCTTGGATGTAAAAATGTTGAAATTCTGACTTCAGATTCGTAATCAGTGACCCCAAAAACCCCCGCGTAATAATTTTTAGAATGATTGAATGAAAAACAGAGCGAAAATTGATTTTTTTCTTCAAAAAAGAGCTTTTTACGCCATTTGTTTATTTATAACTAATTAACAATTTAATAAATATTAATTTTTGTTATTTATTATGATAGAGAAACATTTTAGCTAATAGAAGAATGTATAATCACTAATATATACCTATAAATACAATTTTTATACGCAAAAATCTAAGACGCAATAGGTGGTCGATATATTGACCACCAAGCCACAAAGGGTTAATGCACTGCATATATCGCACACCTAGATCTAAACTGAGACAAGTCGAAAAATCTCATTTTTCAGTATGAGGAAAAAACGTTTCATTCCAATTATGCTTTTGGATAAATAATTCATTAATTAATTATTATTATTGATAAATATAATTACATAATATTATTAATAATGATTATTATTGATTATTAATAATAATATTGTTATAATTATATTACTATATAGTTATTATTAATTATTTATTGATTCAGCAAAAATAAGTTAGCGCAATTTTTCGTCATGATTATGAACATTAAGTTGAATCTTTTCTTGTGGTTAGTTGCGTATGGTATCGGAGTATACAAATATATTAATAACTCAAAATTCAAGTTTTTTGACTTGTCCTAGTTTAGATCTAGGTGTGCGATATATCCGGCTGCAGAGAAGGTCCTTTCTGCCTCCACGCTGGTCGGTTTCCGGGTCATCAAATGATCATAAATTAATGTTAGGTTTTCACCTCTGACTCCCTCGCTTTCATAAACAGTCATTTCTTTTTTTTAATATCTTATCATAATCCTTCTCAGTTCTCGTTTCCTTCCGTTTCATGAAGTTTTCTTTCTCGCGCTTCAGTTGGATCTCCAGTTCTTGTTCCAATGTCAAATTCAGGGAATCCGGGTTATCCGGGTCATCGGATTCTACTTCCATCATATCCTCTTCCACTGCTGCTGGTTCCACTACATATGTATTTTCATGACATCTGCTCTGAAACTGCAAGTTTCGTTGCCTGTTTTGTCAGTTGAAAGAGGCTGATTTCAGGCTGATGCCGTGAAAAGTTGTCAAATCGCGAATTCAATGAATCAGCGGTGTGAATTGGTGTTTTTCACTCCCTTGGGATTGCAAAATGGGTCTATTACAATCCCTTGGGATTGCAAAGAGAAATAACTGCCCTGTTGCAGATTTCAGACTATTGAAATTGACAGTTGAAGTTCCAGAGCAAATGTCATGAAAAACATAGTGTGTGACACGGGATGAAACATGAATGCAGGCACGAGTGATGTCTGCCCTCGCCTTCGGCTTCGGGCAGACAACTTCACCCTGGCCTGCATTCACCTTGTTTCATCCCTTGTTACACAATATACTATTACACGATTCAGCATATTTTTCATCTCCTGGCGCATGACATATTTTTTCGGCATTGTGAAAGTATAATCGGGCGTTTTAACTTCTTGTTCATACTTCTTCGGGTTCTGTAGGTAAATCAGCATCCCTGTGACCTCGGTAAGACGACGTTCTCCGATTCTTTTGCGGAGTGTCTCAGAAAGCTCGGCACTCAAGCTTGTGTCCTGGCTTTTTAGTTTGTCCAAGACGAATTTTAGGGTTGTGTCAGCAGTTATCAAACTCGACTCTCTTCTACAGAGAGCTTCTACGGCCAGTTTAACCGGTTGGAGACTGGCGATCAACTCCTTGATTAGTAGCCACTCGTCAGCGGAGAATTTAGTGTCTGAGCCAATGTCTATGAGGGCTTTATCGATGCAAACTTTTACACTGTAGAAACGTTCCAGCATGTTGAGCAAACTGTTCCACCTAGTGCAGCAGTCAAGCATCAAACTCAATTCTTTGCCCACCGCTTCCATTACATATTTTTGCAAAAACATATCATCTTTGGTAGGTGATTTTTTAAAAGCCTTAACAACTTTTCGCACTTTTTTAATAAGTTCGCTGTATCGAGGAATTACTTCAGGTTCAGCCGGTGCTGGTTCAATCACTACTCCTAAGCCTTTATTGGTCTCCGTGTCTTCCTCATCATATTCGTCACTTTTGTCTATCTCTGTCTGTTCTACTTCTTTGGGAGCTTTTTTTTTATACAGAACGTCTACCACAGCTAACTGGATTCCATGTGCAAAGCACAGTTGCTGATAGCAAGACAAGAGCCGGCCAACTTTCACCATAACGCTTGCGCCATCAGTAGTGATACCAATGATATCGGTTTCAAAGTTTAAGCCAAATTTCTTCAACCGTTCTGACACTAATTTAATGCAATGTTCGGCAGTGCAGGATCCGTAAATTCTGATCAGGCCAAGATTAAAATGAGTCTCCTTATGGTGCACGTTGAGATTTATGTATCTGTGATTTTTTTGAGATGTCCACTCATCAAAGCTTAAAGAAAATCTTTGTCCCTTTTTTCTCAAATCTTTAAATTTTTGTATGAAATCAGCTTCGATATTATTCGTATAATTGGTAATTATCGACCTTATGGTGTTGGGAGAAGTCGGCAATTGGAATCCACTTTTTGCGAACAAACGTCTCAAATCGGAAGATGTACAAAATGAACTCAGTGTAAAACCATCTTTGCACACCATCCTAGTAACCATGGCTTGCATCGAATTTTCTTTTACAAAATAGGCATCAATACTCTTTTTAGCCTTTTTGTTCGGTATAATAACTACTTCCTGATCATCGTCATTTTTTGATGTGGTTGCTATTGCTGTGGGAACTACTGTATCTGTATGACGGAGTGGTAATCCGCTGTTTGCAGAAGTAGGATTAACGTAGTGTATCTTTTGGAGATGGCCTTTTAAGCCTGTCGTTGAACGGTTACTGATCAGCAAAGTTTTTGAGCATAATAAACATTTTGCACTTCGACCATCATCCAATTTTTTAAAATAGTGCCATAAGTTGCTTTTATCGTAATTCTTACCACTTTTTTCTTGCTGATTTGGCTTTGAACAAGACATTATTTTGTACGAATACAAATACAAATTACTCACAATTCTCACAACAAACAACACGGCGGAGCGAAGAAGACATTTATTTAGCGCAAAGACACTTTATCTAGCGAGAGCCGAAGCTTAACTATGGCAGTCAGCGGCAGAGGTCAAAGGGCGGGCGGTGCGGTGTAGAAAGAAGGTGTAAGTACGCGTGACGTGCGGCAAGTGCAACAGAACGCAACGTTGCGACTTGCGCTAGTAGTAACTGACTATAAACCTCCGCTAGGCAGCCACAGAGCGTCTCTAGCCGCCTCAAACCCGTTTTCCTTCAAAAATTTGACTTTTGCGCCATTATTTGGGAAGTTGATTACTTGCGGATCCGCAGCACTGGATCCAGCACCCGGTGCTGGATCCAGCAGGCAAAAAATGCCGCTGGATCCAGCTGGATTGCTGGGTGAGGGATCCAGCAATTGCAATCTCTAGCTCCAAGGCTTCACGTAGCAGGCAATTAAATACAGATAGGCTACAATCAATACTAGGCTGTGTCGATAACAGCGATAAGTCGAACGAAGAAATCATGTCAGCCGCCGCGTCCACGTCCGCACAATCCCATGCGCGATATTGGAAAGTCCTAGGTTCAGGGCGAGGCACAGAATATTTAATAGATATGTAAATAAGGTCATGACCAGACAGAAACGGCTGTGCGGACTGACCCCAGGCAGCAAGAGCACGCATGTCACTCACAGCACAGACATCTAGCCAGGTATCCGAAGTCGAGGTATGGTGCGTCGGTTGCAGAGGCACGATAGATAGGCCCTGCGCTGCGAAGAACTCCTTGAGATGCCCAGAATCGTAGGAAGTACTGAGCAGATCCGCATTAAAATCACCAAGCACGCAGACAAACTTGTAGCGAGGAGCCAAGGCCGCAAGCTCGTTCTCGAAGAGATTAAAAAAACCTACTCGGGGTGGGCGATATACCACCGCAAGCAGGATCTTAGGCCGAGACGGAGTCCAGACTTCCGCCAAGAGGAACTCCGAGACCCCATCGCGAGGTAGCAAGGCAGACGATGCCACAATTCTCCCACTCACGCCATTCTGCAAAAACAGCGCAACACCACCACCATGTCGGCCCCTGCGATCGACCCGAAGCACCGTGTGGGACGGAAGAGATATCTGATTGTCTAGAACTTGATCATTGAGCCAGGTCTCAGTGACAGCAATTACGTGGTAACAGGTTATTCTAAAGAACTCCCGAAACTCATCAATGTGCGGAGATAGTGACTGCGCATTCAGGCAGCATACATTGAGTAGCGGGTATGACGACAGTACAGGCGGAGACAACGATAGTGGCACCCGGCACGCTTGTCAAATTCCAAGCTGAGACAGATCAGTGGATGGTAAGATGCGAACCGGCTTGGAGGTACTGTCCTTTCTTAGGAAGACTGCGGCATCAGCAATCCAGACAGACCTTGGCCCGAGAGCAGGGAACTTCTTAAGCACCTTCGCGCGCAGCTTGACCAGCTCAGGCGGATGACGATGGTTGACATGAACAACACTCTCTGAGAGAGAGAGAATAGAATAGAATAGAATTTATTATTATTCCCGTTATGTCGGGAAAGGCGAAGACAGTACAGAATGGCACAAAGTATACATATAATAGAAAACATACTAAATACATATTATACACTAAGACCAACACAGAATAATTAAGCTAACCCAAGTTGAGTTGAATAAGATTAAGATTAAATTAAAATTAAAATTAAAATTAGACGAAGCGAAAGCAGAAGCGAAGAAAGATAGCAGACAGACTGAAGAGCGCAAGACGAGTGTAGAAAAGATTAGATTGAACCCAAGAAGCTATAGGCCGTCAGCCCGCTGCCAAAAAGTGCAATGATAGTATAACCTATGCCCTCTAGGGTTTTGGCAGTTATAAATATGATGAACAATGAACAAGCAAAATTAGCGCGTCCCCGTGGAACTTGCACTGGAAAAGTTAATTTTTAATATTTATACACAGGTATACAGGTGTAAAGATCGTCAGACCCGCGCGAATGGTATACCCTCTGATAATTGTGCATTTTATGCCAGAAGCTGTTGAATTTTAAAAGGGCATGAGTTATACTATGATTCAACAATGCCGTATTTCTTAACACATTTAAGGGCGTATGCTGATCCTTAGGACCCCCCAGCACGTATGCCGATCGTTTTTCGATGGATTTTTAATTAATGGAATATCGTTTGGTATGCTCGGCATACACTATACTATCATTGAAAAACATGATTTCTTTTTGCAATAAAAAATTAACTTGTCCAGTGCAAGTTCCACGGGGACGCGCTAATTTTGCTTGTTCATTGTTCATCATATTTATAACTGCCAAAACCCTAGAGGTTATAGGTTATACTATCATTGCACTTTTTGGCAGCGGGCTGACGGCCTACTAGCTCTAACCCTCCAAGTCAAATAAATACTCATGCAGGGCCGTTTTGAAACCGGCAAGTGTGTGAGAGTAAGAGTAAGAGTAAGCTTTATTTGGCGCTCTGGGACAAGTCCCCTCAAGCGCATTACCGATACAGTATGTGAAGAAATCATACAGATGATTTAAGTGGTAGTGGTAGTAACAGTAATTATCATAAGTATGAAGTATGGAAAAAGAATAAATTAGATAAATAGTTAAAATAAAAAAAAAAGAATATTAGAAACATTTGATAGAAAAAGATATAACTTAAAGAAGAAAGATTAATTACAAGCAAAAGAAAAACTACAAAAACGAATATTCTAGTAGCAGTAACAGTACAGAAACAGTATGAAATGCAGAAATTATTAGAGGTAATAAGACAGGAATTTCGTCTGCAGACAAGTTTGTAGGAGTACCCCCATTTGGTGACGTGGCTATAGGGAAAACTGCAGAAAAACCTATGCCGAGTACAGCGAAGAAAAAGACCTCAGCTCGCTTCTGAGCATGAGCCAGTATATGCCAGCTTGAAGAGATGAGTGAAGAGTTTGGCTTTGAATGAGTTTAGACTGTTCATGTTCCGAATTTCCGTGGGCAGTGTATTCCAGAAATTTGGTGCTTCTGATCGAAAAGACTTCTTCAACATTTCGGTTCTACAGATTGGCACAATAAGATGGTCAGTTTGTGCTCTTGTGTCGCGTGATAACGTCAGATCCCTGAAGACAAAGTACTGCGATAGGTAGTGAGGTGTCTTGGTCTTGAGTATATTGAAAATCATGCACCCGAGAAAATATTTGCGTCTATCGCTGATCTTGAGCCATCCAAGCTCGTCTCAAGTCAAAGATGAACCTCACGCATGCATTTAGGGCTCTTTCAAGGAGAAGATTTAGTTCGCCCGTCAAGTCCAGGTAAATGAGGCAGCAGTAGTCGATATGTGGGAAAACAAGTGTGGTTATGAGAAGCACCCTAAGTTCTTTGGGGATGTTTCTTCTATTTATCCGCAGCTGATAAAGTGTGCCGAAAATCTTCCTGACTGTGGAGTCGGTTTGTTCATGCCACTGTAGCTTGTTCGTAATAGTGATCCCAAGACACTTTGTGTTCGTAGAATATGGAAGGGGCTGCCCATGAACAGTGACTGGAGCTAGGCTGATAAGGTTGATCGTATTTATATGCCTGGTTGTTCCGATGACCATGACCTTTGTCTTATCTGCGTTTAGTAGAAGCCCTTTCTCAAGCGTCCATGCATAGAATGATGCCACATCTTCGTTGACCTGTCGTATGCCAGTTTCGAGTTCCGAAGGTGCACAGTGAAGATAGAAAACCGTGTCGTCCGCGAAGATACTGTGATGACAATGCCGTACCCTTTCCCTGAGATCTGAAACATAAATGGAGAATAGGAGGGGTCCGAGTACCGAACCCTGAGGAACTCCATTCTCGACCTGAAGCCAATCTGAAATATTTTCCTGTCCATCCCTGACCGCCTGTTTTCTGTCAACGAGGTAAGAGCATAGCCATCTGAGGGCTGAGTTTGAGAAATTTAACTCCCTGAGTATCGAGAGAAGCACGTCATGTCGAACCCTGTCGAAAGCTTTCGAGAAATCAAAGAACACCGCCACTGTTACCATTCTAAGATCTGCAGCCTTGCGAATGTCGTCCGTCAGCCGGAGTAGAGCAGTGTGCGTGCTGAAACCCTTTCGATACGCTGATTGGAAGGGGTCGTGAAGGCCTTTTTCGTTAAGAAATTCCATGATTTGCTCTGTTACAATTCTTTCTAGGGCTTTAGAGAGTGAAGGAAGTATAGAAATTGGTCGGTAATCTCCGCAAGAGGCAGGTGTTTTGACTTTGGGTAGAGGAGTGACGAGCGAGTATTTCCAGTTTTCCGGGAAGATGCCCTGCATTAAGGAGAAGGTAAAAAGATGATGAATTTGAGTCCTCAGACTTGGAAGGGCCAGTTTAATGACGTTTATAGCTATACCATCAACGCCTGTAGCGTTCGACCTAGAGTGATTCAGTGCCTTGTCTAGTACCCTAACGGAGATGTCTTTGAAATAGAACTTGCTATCGTCATATTCGACTTGCCCTAGATAGTAGGGAGCAACTGAGATGCCCTCTCCCTCGCCACCCACTCTGACAAAATGTGCATTCAACCCAGATAGAGGGAGGTCTATCAAAGTATTTGTCTTCTTTGCAGGAATCAACCCAAATTTGCGAAGCTCGGACCAGATCGTTCGAACGTCTCCAGCTGACCTAAAAGCGTTGATATAGTGGCTCGATTTTGCATCTTTGACCATATTCTGTGCTTCATTTCGTAATTTTCGGAAATTGAAGTGAAGCGAAGAGTTTCCACGGTTTTTCTTCCATGCCCTACGTGCCCTGTCGCGCTTCGCCATTGCTTCCTTTATATCGGAAGTGAGAGAGAGAGATTAGATTAGATTAGATTCATTTATTATGCCAAAGCCTATTTCTAGGCCGAAAGGCAAGAACATAACAGTGTACAAGGATAGCATAGAACATAATAGCATAGAACATAATGGTGTACAACAATAGCATAAGCATAATTATCAAACAATGGTGGAAGTTGACACAAGTAGTGAAATAAGCAAAGAGGAAAAATATATAAATCGATTAAAGTATAAATAAAAAGAGACAAGAAACAGGTTTACATTAGGTTTACATTTCAATTCTAAATATAAGTAATCCGACACAATTTAGACCCCAGCTATCTCAGCCGCATTTAGGTGCTCAATAAACCGGCGCTTAAAAACCTCAGGTGACGACGCATTCGTGACAGAGCTCGGCAACCCATTCCAAACCTTCGCAGCACTCACTGAGAAGGAGTTTTGGTACGCCGATGTTCTGCACAGCGGGATAAAGAGAGTTTGAGCCGACAAGGCGTCAACATGCCTCTGGGAGCGACGAACAGACGGATCAAGATTTGTGAGAAGCTCACACAGGTAGGACGGAGATGACGAGAGCAAAACTCGATAGGTGACGGAAGAAAGGAGGTAAAGGCGCCTATCATAGACAGTCAGCCACCCGAGTTTCCTACGGAAAGGCGTAATATGCTCATCCCTCCTCAAGTTGAAGACAAACCTGATCCCGCCATTAACCAGACGCTGGAGCTTGGTATTAAGATAGTCAGGCAAACCGTGATAGACCACACAGCAATAATCAATGTGCGGCTGGATCAACGCAGAAACCAGCATTGCCTTCACCCGAGGAGAGAGGAAAGAGCCGCGATACTTAAGCCTATACAAAGTGGCATATACCCTCCTCGACACCTGTGCAACATGTTCATTCCAGCTGAGATCCGCAGATAAATGGACACCAAGATTTCGAACCGAGGTGACATATGGCACTACAGAATCATTGATGATTATAGGTGCCACACCATCACGCCATAACCGTTGTAAGCTGGAAGAGCTACCAAGGACCATGGCCTTTGTTTTAGAGACATTTAATTTCAGGCCATTCTCATTAGCCCAATCGGCTACCGCTTGCGCATCACTGTTAAGCCTGGCGACCGCAGAGGCTATCTCGGTCGGAAGGGCACTCATATAAATCTGAAGATCATCAGCAAACAGAACATGATTAGTATGATGTAAAACATGTCTCACATCGTTGATGAAAATCAGAAACAAGAGCGGACCCAGTACAGACCCCTGCGGCACCCCCGAAAAAGAATTTAAATAAACCGAATGACTCCCAGAGAGATCAAGGACAGCTTGAGATCTGCTGGATAGGTAGGAGTAAAACCACCTTACCACATCATTTGTAAAACCCACGCTCTTCAGTTTAGTTAGGAGTAAAGAATGACTGATGCTGTCGAAAGCTTTGCTGAGATCGAATAACACCAGAATGGTGACACGACGATCATCAATTGCCTTCCTTGCGTCATCCACCACTCTGAGTAACACCGATTGAGTACTATGTCCCTTTCTAAAACCGGCCTGCGCAGGATCAAGAATATTATTTTCTTCAAGGTACGTAGTCATCTGGTTAGCCACGACTTTTTCAAGAACCTTCGATAAATGGGATAGATTTGCAACTGGCCTAGTATCATTAACCGACTTCGGAGGACTTGATTTGTTCAGCGGGACTATAAATGCCCTCTTCCAGATCTCTGGAAAAGTAGATGTGATCAAAGATGCATTAATCAGAGTGGTGAGATGCTGCGCAAACACCGCTAAAACATCCTTAAGATAAAACAACTGGACACCATCCGGACTCCGACCTCGCGATTTAGACACATAAGAACCAAGGAGAGACATTACCTGATCAGTACGTACTGGAGAAAAAGAAAAACACACTTCAGTCACCGCCCGATCACTCAGCACGACTTCAAGTTCATCCCCCAGGCAAGGAGGATGCGCACATGTAATCGACACATAAAAGGTATTTAATTCGTGAGCCGTAAAGTGATCAAGAGGTGAAGCTGAGACTACATTAGTCAACCCCAAGCGTCTAAGTTCACCCCAAATACTAGCAGCATCAGGAGCAGAACTCAAGCGGTCCTTGATGTAGTCATTCTTGGCGCACTTGATCTCAGTCTTAATAGCTTTCCGCAAAACACGAAATTGCTGATAGATAACCGCGGATCTCTGCCTTTTGGCTGTCTGGTAGAGCTTGTTTCGCATTTTAATGCGCTCTCTAATAGAGCGTGTGATCCAAGGAGCAGAGGGCCCTCTAACCTCGCGAGTTACCATGGGTGCATGGCTATCAAGGGTGGACAGTATAGTCTCACACAAAGATTCTGCACAGGAGTCAACATCCACAACAGAAACAACAGCATCGGACTCCAAGGTGGATACAGCTTCAGCTAGGGAGTTTTTGAAAACAGCAGGATCACAGTGTTGGAAGTCACGAAAGTGCTTGAACCTCTTCACACCGTCTGAAACCGGCAGACCATAAACGAACTCAATCATGTCGTGCCCAGCAATGAATGGAGTTGCCGACTTATCAAAACCGAGCAGCTTATCCTGCGAGTCAACAACTGCCACATCCAACCAGGAGTCCGACTCCGCCGTATGATGTGTGTTACCATGCGGTACTAGGAATAATGAGTGCGAAAAAATAATATCTTTTAGGTATTTAGCCTCAAAACTGTCACAGCTAAGATTACAGTTCAGATCACCAGTAATGATAACATTCGGATAACTATGTGCAAAAACAGAGAACCTATTCAGAAACTCCCCAAGTAAGGCAGCTTTGGGCCGCCGATAAATAGTACAAAAAAGCACCTTCCCTCGATCAGTTATCAACTCCATTATTAAAAACTCCGGAGAGTTAGCAAACTGAGAGGGAGACGCAGCGAGCACTTTACATTTTAGAGAATTATGGATATAACATGCCACGCCACCCCCCCGCTTGCCAACCCTGTCGTTTCGAAACAAACTGTAGTTATTGATACAAACCAAATCATCCGCCGTGCCTTCATGGAGCCACGACTCTGAGATCGAGATAACATGGTGAGTACCATCAGAAAAGTAAGACCTTATCTCATCTATATGCCCAAGAAGCGAGGTAGCATTGAAATGCGAGAATTTTAAATTATTAATACTACAGTATTTGGTGGCCGAGGTAACAGTTCTGCCTGGTGGATTTACCCCGCCATCTAGGCGTTCCCACGTTGGTCAAGTTGATGAGGTCGCCGATGAGGATGATAGTCGCAAACTTCGTGAGCATTCTGGACGCACAGCTACAGGGTTGGTAGTTTCGGCTGCAATTCCAGACTCGGGATGAAATTGACAGAGATCCAATTCTGACATAACTTTAACCGACTTTGAGACTGCATCTCGCTTAGCCAGAATCTCACCATTTTTCGTCCAAACATAGCTGTAACCTGCTTTTTTAGCAGCTGCTCTAGTTTTTGCAAGAAGCTTGGCAATAGCCGGAGCCAAGAACTCATTTACAAAGACTGGGGTGTGCGGATGCTCCCCTAGTAGTCCAAGCTCATCTGCATAGGTGGATCCCTTGACGCGTTTAGCCGCCAAGAGCTGACTTCGGCGTTCAGCCGAAAGAAGACGCACCAGGATTACACGCGGGCGGTTCATGTTAGAAGAGCTACGCATTCGGGTAGCCTCCACAATCTCCGACCGAGGCAAGTCGACTGCAAGCAAGGTTGCAAGAGAGCAGACAACTGTTGGAAGATTTTCGTCCCTGCACTCCGGAACTCCCACAATTAACAGGTCCCGGTTCCGCTCCGCGGAGAGAGAGAGAGATAGATAGATAGATAGATATTGATTTATTATGTCTATTGCAATATTAGACAAGTAGAGACAGAAAAACAACACAGAGCATTACAAAGAAAGATTGCTCTGTGCCCTTATAAGAGAGTGTTACAGAGACCTTAAAACTACGTACAGTGAGCCTTAACAACTAGGTACAGAAAATTACTAATCTAATCCACTCAACTCTACTCTACTAGAGCAAGCACAGAAAGCACGGAAAGAAAGAGAAAAGTGATGAGTGAGACGAAAGTAAGTAAAAAAGAGAGAGAGAGAGAGAGAGAGAGAAGTAATTTATTCGACCTTGGAGCGAACTCCTTCAGGCCGCAGGCACCAATAAGAAAATACAAAAAATCAAAAGATAGTTTACAAGAGAGAGAGAGAGAGAGAGAGATGTTTTATTCGACCGTGGAGCATGCGCTCCCTATGGCCGGAGAAAAGATACAGAGGCACATGAGTATACATAAGTACACAATTAGACAGTAACAAGTAGTAAATAAATATAATATATAGTATAAGTAATATCCAGTAAGTGATGCATAAGAACAAATCAATAAATAAATAATAAGCGAAGTAAGTGTGTGACAATAAACACGAGAAATAGAAATATAGATTGTAAATTCTGAATTAAGATTCTGATAAAATTTAAATAAACATCATTAAGATTGAATAAAGATAAAATAAAATAAAAATAAAATGAAACGAAACCGAAAATAAAACCAGAAATAGAAGTCTCAGCTCATCAACACTCATCCGAAGCTAACCAATAAAATTCAATAAAGATAAATAACAAAAATAGAAGTGTAAAAATAAAATACAGTAAAATAGACTAAGATCGAAAAAATATGACCAAGGACAAGAGTCCTGTTCTGCTAACGGAGAGAAGAGATGAGAAGAGCTCCCCATCTCGAATAAAAAGAATAAGAATAAGAATTCAGAAATAAACAATCAATATGTGGTAAACACTGTAGAATAGAATGAAAATAAAATAAAATAAAAATAAAAACAGACTAAAAACAGACTAGCTGGAGCCGCACGCAGCGCTGTTTACTGCCGATACCGACCAAGGCTGAGAGTGGACGGATTCACCTCACGTTCCTCCAGCGCTAAAAGATGCTGATAACAGCGCACACGAAACTCTAATAGATTAGGCGACGACATCACATCTGGCGGCAATAAGTTCCAGAATCCAATGCCAGTGACCAAGAAAGATTTTTGCATGGTAGCCGTCCTGACTGGGGGAACGTAAAGCGTATCCGTCCTCTCCGGATTGCGACGCGACGCCAGATTAGTTCGAAGCCGAAGCCGATCTCCAAAAAGACTCGGCTCACATAGACAGAGCACTTTATAAAAAGCTATAGCAATCAGCTGTAAACGACGCATACAAGGCCGAAGCCAGCCACAACGCGTCCTATGGCTAGAAATCCTGGCATCACGCGGCAGTCGGAGCAAGAAACGCACGCAGTTATTCAGCGAGACACATAAAGACCGTTCCAGTTCCTCGGTCAGATTCGTAAATAGAGGCGCACAATAATCATAAATAGGAAAGACCAAGGCAACGATCAATCGGCGCTTCAAAGCAGTACCAAGATTGCTATCATTCATGCGGATTCGATATAGTGCTCTGGCTGCCTTCTTACGCAAATGAGACATATGTTCCGTCCAAGCTAGCGTGCTGTCAAAAATTACACCGAGATATTTGTACGAGCTAATGAGCTGTATAGTATACGAGCCTAACAAAATATCCGGCAGCCCAACCGCGAGCACATCATTGACATACCTTGAACTACCGAAGATCACCGCCTTAGTCTTTGCAGCATTCAATTGAAGCTTATTAGCAATGCTCCATCGCCGGATCGCATCTACATCATCATTGAGCAGCCGAACGCAATGCCGTGACTCAGCCGGGCGACAACTACGGTAGATTACCAAATCATCCGCATACAATAAATAGGAGCAATGTCGCAGACACTGCGGCAGCTCATTAACAAATAACGAGAAGAGAAGGGGACCAAGCACGCTGCCCTGGGGGACGCCAGACGAGAGCGGAAGCCAACCCGATAGGCCGCCTTTGGCATCACTAACCACTTGAACACGACCGCGGAGGTAAGAATAAAACCATTTGACTACACCAGTCGAAAAACCAAGAGCATGGAGCTTCTGAAGCAGCAGAAGGTGATCGATGCAGTCGAAAGCTTTGGTGAAATCGAAGAACACCGCTACAGTTATCATCCGATCATCAACGCCTTGCCTTATATCGTCAGCGAGCCTCAAAACAGCAGTCTGTGTCCCCATCCCTTCACGAAAGCCCGTTTGACGAGGATCGAGCAAGTTGTGCAACCGGAGAAAAGTCATAACCTGGTCATAAACTAAACGCTCTAGCACCTTCGACAGTGCACAAAGCAAAGAAACCGGTCGAAAGTCAGAACAGGCTACGGGAGCCCGAACCTTCGGTAACGGGTTCACGAAAGAGAATTTCCACATGGCGGGAAAACCGGCATTCGTAATTGACGAATTAAACAGAGAGACCATCAGAGAGACAGAGAGAGAGAGATAGATAGATAGATAGATATTTTATTGAAAATGCCCATGGCAATGTTGGGCATCACTAAACATACAAATACATACATACAAGTGCATTATATACAGGTGCATTATAGCTATATGTCTAGGGCGAGAGTAAGTGAGGAATATAGTGAGACGGAGCGAGGAGGTGAAAGAGTGAGAAGCCGAGTAAGACTTGAGGAGCAAGCGGCAGTAAGGCTAGAGCAGCAGATGGTAGTAGAACACCGTCGGAGAATTTGGACAGACAGTAACTTAACCTAACTTAACCTAACTGAACTTAACTAGGCAGAGACAGCGAGCAAGTAACCAAACGTTAAAGTTGAAGTTAAAGTAGAAGCAGCAGAGAGATAGGCGCAGAGCATACAGATTTATAAGAGAGCAGGTAGTGAGCAGCGCATGACGGTTCGGAGCCTAGTGAAATGAGGTAGGATAGAGCAGGCAGAGGTGAAGAAAGACGCGAGAGAGTGCAGGTAGAAAGCAGTTAGGATAGCTGGTAGTTAGTAGAGAAAGGTGTGAGGTGAGGTGAGTACCAGAAACTGCTGGCGCTCAGGTTCGTGAAAGTTCAGTGTCGAGTAAGAACCTATACAGTCCACGCTTGAACAACCCAAGCGCATTGGCCGCCTTCAGTTCGGCAGGCAGCGAGTCCCAAAGTCGAACCCCTACCACTGAAAAAGAGGACGCAACCGCTGTGCTCGCATGGGGCACACAAAAATCACCCCTCGGGATCCTAGACGACCCATAGGTTACGAGACCTCGATCGACGATGAGCTCACGCAGGTAAGGCGGGGGCGACCCGACCGCACAGTTAAAAAAAATAAAGAGGCGAGAAAATACAGGCGTCGATCTCTGACAGTGAGCCAGCCCAGCTGGCGTCGGTAGAGGGAAATGTGCTGATCTCTAGCAACCCCACAGACAAAGCGGACGCAGTTGTTAAGGAGCCGTTGGAGCTTGGTGTTGAGCTCCCCTGACAGGTTGTTATAAGCGACACAACAGTAGTCAAAAATCGGTAGAATCAGCGTCGTGACCAGATACTTCCGGAGAGGAGGCGCAAGAAAGGCCCGAGAGGCGGCCAGTTGGCGAAGGCTACCATGGACCCGTGCGGAAATGCGGCTGACTTGGGCCGTCCAAGTCAGTTTGCGATCGAGTAAGAGGCCAAGATCAGTGACCTCATGAGTCAGTGCGGTAAGACAAGAGGGCCGAACGAGAGCGCGTGCGTTTATAACGGCGATATAGGGCGTTCCGGGCGCGTTCTTGGGTGTACAGCTCTGGCGTGATCCAGGGCGGAGTAACCCGCTTAGGAAGAAAAGAGCGGTACGGAGCGAGCGCATCAAGCGCCTTGGCGAGGTTACTATGCAGGCAGTGCAAGAGGTCGTTGACCGATGAAGGTGACAGAAAAGAGGCCCAGTTGGCAGCGTCCAGGGTGCAAGTGAAGTCGTCAGTGGTGAAGGCACGGTATGAGCGAGCCGAGACGAGTCTTGACTCGCGAGGTGCAGGCCAGGCAAGGCAAGCGAAGATCAGGTCGTGCCCAACTATGAACGGGGTTTCCGATTGCCCATAGCTACGAATGAAATCCTGATCACTGACCAGACAGAGGTCGAGCAGGGAGTCTGCTCCGTGCGTGTGGCAAGTAAGGGCGTAGGGCACCATCTAAAGCGCACGAGTGAGGCAAAAGGAGCGAACGTTTCCAGCATCATACGAGTTAGCAAGCTGATTGGCGTTGAAGTCACCCAGCACTACGGAGAAGGTGTAGTTGGTCGCGAATCGATCAAAATCAATACCAGAAGACGTCAGGTTAGCCGTCTTCGGCGGGCGATAGACTACCGCGACGAGAAACGGTGGGACGGCAGGAGACTTGATTTCCGCGAGAAGACACTCCGGGGCTCCAGAATAGGGAGACGGAGAAACGGCGAGAATTCTGGAGCGTAGAGCGTTGTTGACGTACAAGGCAACACCGCCACCCGCTTTGCCACTACGGTCATTACGGAGAATGGAAAAACCGAACAAGGAAACCGAGGAATCAAGGACACCGGGATAGAGCCAGGACTCACTCACCACGATGAGGTGATATGAGGAATTGACGAAATGGAGGCGTAGGTAGTCTTCTTCTTCCTTGGTTCGACTTATCTGCCTTTCGGGCATGTAGTCTAAATGGCCGCGGATAGAATTGGCATTGATATGACAGACATTGAGTGAGGAACGCGAAGGACCGTAAGAGGACCGTGGAGGCGCCACAGGACGTCATTGCTGAGGGGGTGGCAGCAGCGAAGCAGAGCTTGACTCAGCGGATGATAAGGTCGCAGACGAAGTTAGGTGAGGGGCGAGAGCGGCCCCCGACGCAACCGGTGAGCTACCACGAGACTGCATAGTTAGAGCATCACGACCACGGCCACGTCCGTGGTTAGAGCGAGAGTGAGTCGGTGCTGAGCCCGAGGTGCCAGGGCGCGACGGATCCGACACCAATCTTGATTGATTGATTGATTGATCATTTATTGAGCGCTCTGGGACGGATCCCCTCAAGCGCTGACACTTTAGGTTACAGTATTGCAAATGTTTTACATGTGCATGTGATACATTGTACTTAAGGTATCATAATCGTGCTGGTTTCATATATATTTAATAACTAAGTAATTAATCTAATTTAATATGACATAATTTTTATATATACTACGATATGGTATTTTATGATTTGACTAGTCCTATTCATAATACTAAATCTAAGACTAGTTCACATTTATTAGTGTGTTTTTCGTGTGTATGTATGTGTGTGTTGTGTCTATCGGCCTATATAAGTGTGTTTGAAGCTGAGTGAGGTGGATTAGATATGCCATGGAGGCCTACTCAGCGAGTCCCGGCATTAGCCCTTAGTCCACAAGGAAAAACCATGGCCAAAATAACCTGAGGAAGGACTCCATTTAGGTGACTAGTTTAAAGGACAGCATTAGCTTGTGACTGACTAGAAAGTAAGTAATTGAACAGATGGTGTTTGAAAGTGACTAGAGTCTTACAATTACGGATATCCAAAGGTATGTTGTTCCAGTACGCAGCACCTCCGTGTGCGAATGACTTTTTGAAATATTGAGTCCTGCACGGTTTGATAGCTAGATTCTCAGATGGTGCTCTTGTGCTTCTAATCCCTACTTCTGTTTTGTGCTTAAATTTACTTTTCAGGTACATTGGTACTTCAGTCTTCAATATATTGTACATCATGCAGCCTAGTAGATATTCTTTTCTAGCCTTGACGGAGAAGCATGAGGAGACTCGGCCTCGAGAGCCTCAAGATCCTTAACCGATCGAATACGCTGCGTGCGCTCCCCATCTCGGAGCTTGATCAGAACGCCACCATCATTGTGCCAGAAATATTTATAGCCGCGGGCTTTGGCTGCAGACTTGACAGCTACGTGAAGTTTATACACCCCCCCAGAAAGAGCCTCATTCACATTGATGGTAAATGTGGGCCGGCTGACGGAGGAACGAGCTCAGAAGTGCGAAGGATACCCCTACTTTTCTTGGCCGCGAGAAAACGGAGGCATAACGCGCGCGAGCGAAGTCTGACGACGATAAGCAGTGGGATGTTCTTCCGACGGGCTTTAAAACGGGCTACAAGAAAACGCGAGGATAAGACATCCCCATCCACAAGGGGAACTTCAAGAGCGGCGGCTACTCGGGAGACGGCATCAGCGGTGGCATCCGACGAAGCGCAGGGGACCCCGGAGATGATCAATTTAGGCCCGCAGAGGAGAGCCGAAGCGCGCCGCGATTCCTGCTCCCCAGCCAATCGGGAACGCTGGAGTGCGCCAACAGTGGATTGCAATTCTTCCATTTTCGCGGAGAGGGCAGCGTTTTCACGCTCCAGGTTGACGATACGAGTAGAATTGTCGTAAATTTGAGCCTGCATCACAGGCAACCCACTCAGGCGATTGTCGATGTCATCAAATCTAGCCCCAACCTCATCGAATCTCCGATCAATTCGACGCATTAAGGGAGGGGGGGGGGGGGGGGGTACCGAATCAGTTACCGATTTGTCTATTTTCTCCTAAACGGGATAATCAATCGACTTTTCCTTTTGGCAGCCGATGTTTGACGAGTAATGAGTTCGAACTGGTACGTTTGATCGGATGAAATGGGGATTTCTTTTCATTTTTTTCGATCGAAAAGTGTTGGCGTGCCATTCATTGCGACTTATATCAAAGCCCACGCATGAAACATGCAAAATCGAACTCTGTCACCCGCTCACGGGTGTTCTGGGGACCACCGCATTATATCAGCAGCTGTAGCGGCAATGGCCGCCCCCAGCCTCTGACAATCGCGAAAATTACCACAAAAACGTGGAATACAAGCGTCGCCTTCATCGTTGTCAAAAACAAAGATGTTTGGGGATGGTTCTGTTCAGAATTCCTCACAGAATCGGGCGACAGAGTTCGATTTTGCATGTTTGATGCGTGGGCTTTGATATAAGTCGCAACAAACGGCACTTTTCGATCGAAAAAAATAAAAAAATCCCGATTTCATCCGATCAAACGTACCAGTTCGAACTCATTATTCGTCAAACATCGGCTGCCGAAAGGACAAGTCGATTGATTACCCCGTTTAGGAGAAAATAGACAAATCAGTAACTGATTGGGTACCCCCCCCCCCCCCCCCCCCCCCCCCCCCTAACTCCTCAACGAGATCAGCTGTGGGAGCAGCAACAGCGCCTGTCGACGACGAGCTGGCAGGCAGCGTATCAGGGGGCGTCAGTCAAGATGAGGGCGGGGGCTGAAAGCCGGCATGCAGAAACTGCAGCGATGTATCCCGGCAACAGCGAAATGAGCCAGTAGCGGATGCTTTCTTCTTGAGACAACTAGGGTGGTAGAACGAGTTGCACTCGGCACAGTAAACGGCATCAACAACCGTTTTGTTGCAGCCAGAGCAAGGCTGTGAAGGTCCCATGCCTAGGCAGTCGCTAGACGACAAGCCGATGGGTTACCGACCGAGGGACCGAAGGGAGTACCAGAGACGGGCACAAGGTGGCGTTAGTTGTCGCGGAGAGCACGCGAGAATCCAGCAGACAGGAGATCGATAGCAATTTGAGGATGGTCACGTGGTGATAAGGAACATGCGCATACCGGAGCTGATGACAGGTGCAGGTTATGGCGTCCAAGGCAGCCAGAAAAATCCAGAAAACACAGCAGGAGAAAAGCCGGAGAAATGCCAAGAGATGGATGAGAGAGGTGAGCTAGCAAGCCAGAGTAGGGCTTGCAGTTAGGCGCATGCAAGAGGTCTACAAAAAAAGGGCCCGAAGGCAAAAGGCAGCAGTAAAAGCTCAAAAAAGCAGGAGCAAAGAAAGATACGTGCAGGCGTACTTACAGAGAGAGAGAGAGAAGAGAGAGGAGAGACAGAGAGAGTGAGTCAGTGAAAAGCAGACGCATGGTGGGGGTACTCGAATTCTTGGAAAAACTCTTCCCCTTAGGGGCTTTTCGTTCTTATTGAGAGGTCGGACTGTATCATGTATTACAGAATTAGTTTTGTTATTGGGAACCTTAGAACCTCGATACGCCAACTAGTGACGAAAAATAGAACTGTTGTAACCGGCCTAAAGTTTCAAAGCCACGCCCATTCCGAGGATCCCAATACATTTACTGACAATGATTATAAATTAATATGCTATATTAAAAATTATCACACAAGCAAACAATCTGAGATTGGTTACTCGTGGTTACCGTTATAGGTTAGGAAAATGGGCGTTACGAACGAAGAAAGAGATACATCACTGCGCGGAGAGAATTTGATGGTAAGGGCTCTCATACTGTATAGGAATTTCTATGTGAACTTACGTACTATAAGTATGAGTTCTCAAAAGTGCGCAGTATAGTTTGTAACTTTTCGGATGATGAGCGTCACCGAAGGTGACGCGAACCGGTTTGTTATAGTGTGTTCTTTACTCGATTTATATTTTTATTGAGACTTCTACTATTAATTGTAATCCGTACCTATTACGGACTTGAGCTACCGTGTAGCTGAAGCCGCCTCCCCACAGACCTGAGTACGTAAACGCACTAAGGCTGCACTCTACCCTCTTAACTTTTAAATATTAATTTATTGAAGTTAATTATTCCCAAATACTAGCTGTGCCAGACCTGGGTAGATCGGAGATCCACCAAGGCTGTATCTAGCTTTTGACTCTAGAACCTGGAATTGGCGGAGGAAGGGGTTTGGCATCTGATTAAATTGCTTTCTTATAATAACCAAAAATCTATTTATCCAATTAACTAAATCTACGGTTGCAACCCTATTTGCTATATTTACAATGTCGCCTATGAACTACTCACGTTAATACAATATTTTACAATGGCTTTATTTTGCTGCCGGTTGACGGTTGACTTTCGCTTAAATGATATTCTCTTTCTATTTCTACAATGATAATTTAACTTCTAGATTCTTTCTTCTATTTGTTTCTTTGATATTTTATATTTGTGATTTTTCTATCGTTTGACTCTATTGAATCTTGTAGTTTTGTAAATTATAATCGAAGTGATAAAGTGAAGCTAATGGATCACTAGGCGCTATGCCTTTAGTGTCCGAACGATAAGAGCGTAGTGAGTCAAGCAGGTGCTATACCATGGAATTGCTCGTGAGCTGAGCAGCGTCACGCCTTTTATACCCGTCGTGACGTCACTCAGCTCGTCGTTGTGCGAAGCTTCGAGACTCTTCTAGTCGCTTCGCACGACCGTTGACAGTTTCAAATGTAACCGCTCAGGCTAGGGTAGCCTGGCACGTTACAAGTTATACTAAAAGTGTGTAGTATAGTTATACTTATAGTATAGTCCTTGTCATCAAATTTTCTCCGTGTGTGTGTATGTGTGTGTGTGTGTGTGTGCCAAGGGGTCAGCCCAACAGGTCTATTCCCCTTCCAGTAATAAGGCCACCGCACACTTCTGCGGATCCGCGCAGCACGGCACGGCACGAATTGGCACAGCCGGCCGTTGAGCTATGCCGATTGGAGCTGTGCCGTGCCGCGCTGCGCGGATCCGCTAATGTGTGTGCGAGCGCTAACGACGCGCTTTTCTTTGTACGTGTTACGACTCCGACTCCGACTCCGTACTTAAGGTAGTTGTTTCGAAATAGTCACGGCCAAAAGTATAGCTCATCGAATTAAAAGTATAATATAGCTCAAGCGTTACTCAAAAACCGCCCATTATGAAACTTTTGTAAAAGTACACTTTTACTGCTCTCACACACACCTAAATAGTATCTATACGTGTATTTTTTCGCGAAAATTTTCAGATTTTCACAAGTTAGATTTCAGTAACGGCGTGGTCAAATTTTTTTTTTTTTTTTTTTTTTTTCTGTGATTTATACCTTTGGTTGTTATAACATATCAAATTTTCATCAAATTCCTTTGTTGTGTTTGGATTTTATGCTAAAATTACAAAATTTTGAGATCGTTTATCTCAAAATTCGGGTGGTCAATATTAATCGGTCAAAAATTTTATTTTTTTTCTTTGTAATTTGTAACTTCGGTTTTTATAACATATCAAATTTTTATCAAATTCCATTGTTGCGCTTTGATTTTATGCTGAAGTTACATAACTTTGATATCGTTTATCTCAAAATTGGGGTGGTCAATTTTAATCGGAATAGGCTCATATTATTTGTATTCAATTAAATAACAATCAAGGAAAGTTTCGTTGAAATCCTTTGAAAAATCGTTCCACGCAACAACTATCTTAAAATAACTTTATGTGTCATAGGCCGTAAAACCGCGATTTTAACCTCGCTTCGCTCGGTTTAAACGCGGTTTTTGGCCTAGACACATAAAATTCTGTATGCCATACGGCCGAAAAAGTATTTTCTGACGAATTTCATCATAATCCTCGCCTTCGGCTCGGATTATAAACTCAAATTCGTCGGAAAATACTTAATCGGCCTAGTGACATAATGTACTATTGTGCGCCAGGGGTGCGATTCCATAACTTTTATCACTGCTATCACTGTCGATAGATATCATAAAACAGTCAAAACAGTCTATTTTACGTACACGTTTCACTCTTATCACATCTATCGACAGTGTGATAGCAGTGATTATTTCCTCCATCACGATCTCGGCCAATCAGAGTACAGTATTCCCGGTCACGTGGCTTGTTTCAATCTGATAAAACCCCCGGCCACAGGGGTTTTATCAGACTGATAATTTCGCAGTAGCCTGTCAATTGTTTTCAACAAATGTGACAGATTTCAGTCAAATATCTGTCAAACTCGCGTCCCAGTTTGAATCAATTTCAAGACGCTAACCCCAAAATGAGTCGATTCGGACATCCTCGTTCGCAGAAATCGATGAAAAAATACAAAATATTGTGCCCAGTAATACCGTGAAAACCCAAGCCATTATTTAAGACTCCGAATGTCGAAAACTTTTTTCGAATACTACACTCTGTTCGGCCGGATCGTAATGGAAGAAATAATCCTCCGAATACCCCTCGACCTTCAAAATTCATCGGATATTTCCCTCAAGTCTTCCTGCATATCAACGATCGGGATCAGTTTCGCAGTAAAATCCCTCGCGCTGCGCGCTCGCGATTTTAATTTGCAAAACTGATCCCTCTCGTTGCTATGCAACAAAACATTCGGGAAATATCCGATAATTTTGAAGGTCTTGGGGTATTATAGCTGATAAAAGTTATGGAATCGCACCCCAGGCTTTATAAGTTCTATGTTTGATTCTGACTGGTATGAAGTCAGTCGCGCATACATAGTCCTTTTTTGTTAGTGCAACTTCATACCAGTCAGAATCAAACACACGGTAAAAACGTAAACTTTTCATTTGACAGGTGACAATTGTGTTACTTTAAGAATATGGACTCGCAATCAAAGAGCAAAAAAAAACAGGCTGAGAAATCAGAAAATCTAAAAGTCGAGTTAGATTTGATAATAGCAGAACCAAAGGTGACTAACAAAAACGAAGTATATTCATTTTCCTCGGAGATTCTGTCTTTTCAAAACATCGTTTCATCGACGAAACGAAATCTGGATACCCTAGTCGTCATCAAACAATCGGGTATTACTTCTTTAAACGGAATATCCGAACTCATTAATCTCAAAGAATTATGGGTAGTGGAATGTCTATTCCTCAAGGTAAATTATTTTCTCCGTAAAATAATCACCTATTCTTGTATTCTATATACACTTTGATTTTGTTTGCGGTTATTTTTTAGGATATATCCGAACTGCGAGAGTCTACTAAATTGGAGACGTTGTATTTATACTCAAATGATATCAGCCAAGTACCGAATATGTCTAACAGCCCTGAATTAAAACTGTTGTCTTTATCTGGGAACAAAATTTCTCAGTTACAGGTATGCACACCCTAGGATGGTCCTTAGTATGACCATTTTAGAATTTCTTTAAACGGAAAAGTTCAAACTCTTTGGGGCAAGTATAGTGTACAAAATTTTACTTCATAAGGTTTAAAAATGGAGCTTTTACCCACGCGAAGCGGGTCAAAATGTCAAAATGTTTTAAATACAGAAAAATCAAAATGTTTTGATACAGAAAAACGCAATAACACCAGTAATTTTAGAAAATACAGTGATTTTAGGTTTTCTGTACCAAAAAAGTCGAAGCTTCGATTTTTTTTGATCGCTTCATTTCGACGTCCTGAAAAACATATTGAATATTAATTAATTATAAATATGAATTAATCGAGAACGAGATCGCGTTCGCGTTATTACATATGGGCAATTCCACCTCAAATCGGCCAATTTTGGGTGTTTTTTGACCTCGTATTTTTTGAATCGACTGAAACTTTTTTTACGTGAAATCTACGTCAAAAAAGAAGACCCGTATTTTTTCGTTGGTCCAAAATATTTTTTTTACGCTAGTTATGAATTATCGCATTTTACTGTCAAAGTGACGCGCGGGGGGCTTTGAGAATTAATATCTTGGGTCCCCTTCACCGTAGAGAGATGTTCCAAAACGCGTTTTGAAGGCGATGAAAGACACTTTTCGATAAAATTTTTTAACTTTCCGAAAAATATAGTCTTGTTATTTTTATGAGCAATTAAAATGTTTATATCATTGTGTAGTGACTCTATCGTTCGAAACCTATTAATTCATACCATATGTGAATTTATCGGACCAGTCGAACCAAATTTTTAAGTCTTCTAACTGAAGCTCACCTCTATATAGAGCGTGCAATCTCCAGATAGACCGAAAAAAACGGAAGTGCATCATAATTATTTTTTCAAGTAAAAATTCCTTCAGCCCGGGTTTGAACCGGGACCTCCGCATTTGTACTGCGACGCCTTGTCCAATTAGACCACTGAAGGACTGAAGGAATCTTTACTTGAATTTCATGTTATTGTCATTGACCTCTTAGTCCACAGGTCTGTGTTTATTTCATTGTGTAGTGACTCTATCGTTCGAAACCTATTAATTCATACCATATGTGAATTTATCGGACCAGTCGAACCAAATTTTTAAGTCTTCTAACTGAAGCTCACCTCTATATAGAGCGTGCAATCTCCAGATAGACCGAAAAAAACGGAAGTGCATCATAATTATTTTTTCAAGTAAAAATTCCTTCAGCCCGGGTTTGAACCGGGACCTCCGCATTTGTACTGCGACGCCTTGTCCAATTAGACCACTGAAGGACTGAAGGAATCTTTACTTGAATTTCATGTTATTGTCATTGACCTCTTAGTCCACAGGTCTGTGTTTATTTCATTGTGTAGTGACTCTATCGTTCGAAACCTATTAATTCATACCATATGTGAATTTATCGGACCAGTCGAACCAAATTTTTAAGTCTTCTAACTGAAGCTCACCTCTATATAGAGCGTGCAATCTCCAGATAGACCGAAAAAAACGGAAGTGCATCATAATTATTTTTTCAAGTAAAAATTCCTTCAGCCCGGGTTTGAACCGGGACTTTTTACTTGAAAAAATAATTATGATGCACTTCCGTTTTTTTCGGTCTATCTGGAGATTGCACGCTCTATATAGAGGTGAGCTTCAGTTAGAAGACTTAAAAATTTGGTTCGACTGGTCCGATAAATTCACATATGGTATAAAATGTTTATAGATGTTACTATATACAGGGTGTTCCAGACCTCGCGACGAATATTTCACAGGGTAAATCTTGATCAAAAATGGGATCGAAATTTCCTCAGCCGATTTTTTTTCAAATGCATATCTTTTCCGTCATAATTAATTCAATTTCAGTCAATGACGCGCGGCTTACGAACGGCCGCACGTCGGTGTGCTTACCGCTCGGTTGTGTGCACTTTTTTTCGTGGCGACAATAGGGCGAGAGACGCGCACACAACCGAGCGGTGATTACACCGACAAACGGCCGTTTATAAGTCGCATGTCATTAGCTGCAATTAAAATAATTATAACGGAAAATCCATGCATCTCCGAAAAAATCGGCTGAGGGAATTTCGATCCCATTTTTGATCAAGATTTACCCTGTGAAATATTCGTCGCGAGGTCTGGAACACCCTGTATAATCATATATAGGCCCATATAGAATTATATACAGGGTGTAAATCTTAACTCTGTACAAACTTATAGGGTGTGTAGGGGGTGCCAATACAAGCATTTTGAGGTATGACACCCTAGGTCGGAAACTCATCCTAACGGCTGTGGAGGGTTTCGAAGGTTCTAGTACCGCGCGCTTTTCGTAGTGTAATGAATAAGATGTAATTATTTTTGACCCAACATTTTATTCAGCCGTAGACAACAGTACAAATGATCTTGTGTGGAATCAACAAAACGATAAACTTGGCAATACAAAAATAGCAAAACAATTTCCGGTGCTTATAAACAGATTTTGAAAAAAATATGGAAAACGAAATGGGGTTTGGCGCACTTGGGCTTTTCGATTTCCATAACTTTTTCAAATTCTGTTGAAAAGCACCGGAAATTGTTTCGTTATTTTTTCATTTCTAAGTTTATCGTTTTGTTCATTTCATGCAAGTACATTTACACTGTTGTCTACGGCTGAATAAAATCTTGGGTCGAAAGTGATCACATCTGATTCATTAAACTACGATCAAGCGTGCACGGTACCATATCGTTCAAAGCCCTCCACAGTGGTTAGGATGAGTTTCCGACCATGGGTGTCATACCTTAAAATGCTTGTATTGGCACCCCCTACACACCCTATAAGTTTGTACAGAGTTAAGATTTACACCCTGTATATAATTCTATATGGGCCTATATATGATTATATATAGTTCTGAGCAAGTTTCCATCGGTTATATCTTATCATATACAGGGTGTTCCAGACCTCGCGACGAATATTTCACAGGGTAAATCTTGATCAAAAATGGGATCGAAATTTCCTCAGCCGATTTTTTCGGAGATGCATGGATCTTCCGTTATAATTATTTTAATTTCAGCTAATGACATGCGACTTATAAACGGCCGTTTGTCGGTGTAATCACCGCTCGGTTGTGTGCGCGTCTCTCGCCCTATTGTCGCCACGAAAAAAGTGCACACAACCGAGCGGTAAGCACACCGACGCGCGGCCGTTCGTAAGCCGCGCGTCATTGACTGAAATTGAATTAATTATAACGAAAAAGATATGCATTTAAAAAAAAATCGGCTAAGGAAATTTCGATCCCATTTTCGATCAAGATTTACCCTGTGAAATATTCGTCGCGAGGTCTGGAACACCCTGTATAACTATGTACACATCCATATATATAGTTATATATGGAAACATATATAATTTGATATGGTTATATATAAACTAATATATAATTATATATAATTATATCCGAATATATCTAATCGTTTTTTCTCAGGATCAGAAATCAAAATAATAAGTACTCAAAAGAGAGTTCAAACTAAAGAAAATGAAAACTGCTAAATTCAAATATAAAAGTGAAATAAATAATAATCGGAAGAATTAGACGAGATGAGCTTTGACGAACACATTAACAAATATCATTGTACCTTGCGTAAGTTATTACCCTACCTTGGTTGATTAACGCTAACGGGTTAAAACTCCGCAGCCACAATTAATAAATATCCAATACAAAATTATATGATTAACGCTAACGGGTGAAATCTCCGCAGCCACAATTGTTGATTATCCCTTACAAAATTATATGATTAACGCTGACGGGTGAAAACTCCACAGCCACAATTGTTGATTATCCCTTACAAAATTATATGATTAACGCTAACGGGAGAAATCTCCACAGCCACAATTAAAGTAGTATGGTCAATGTCCGAACTGATCGTTGAGTGTCCGTAAAAAAGACGAAAAAACTTCATCAAAAAACTATGATTTATAATTGAAAATTCTCTTTGTGAATTATAAAATTTATGACCATAAGAATTTGTCGATTATTCTGATTATTGTTCACTTATTACACAAATGAAGTACCTTCTTTGACCAGCGTCTTTTTATGTGCAGCAACGCTGTAAACTCCTCTCTGAAAAAATGAATAGAGAAATATTTCCTTCTCAATAAATGAATAAAGAAATATTTCATCCTCAATACATGAGCGTTATAACCTACATATAATATCACCATGGCCAGTCAGCCACGAAATAAGGGAAAATTTGAACGGAAGAGAAAGACTGAGTGGCGGGAAAATATCATTGTGGCGAATAAAAAACGTAAAATTTCACCTGTAATATCAAATAAAACTGTGGATATTGAAGGATCGAGGATTATGAATATAAAAACATTAGCGCAAAACCTGTGGTGTCCAATATGTAATATTCCGTTGTCACTCAGAGAAATTCAACGCGAACACAGGGAGGGTTTAGCCAGTAGTTTTGTCGTGAAATGTGGACGATGTGAAACTCCGAGATACGTTGAAACGTGTACTCAAGTACAGGTGAAACTAGTAGATCGAATTAAATACTCAATCAATTTCAAAGCAGCTGCAGATAGGTCGAATCTAGAATCTCATCCTTTTTTATTTGTTATTAGTTTATTACTTATCGTGGTCGGTATATTTGACTATAACTTAACATTCAACTTTTAGCTGTGATTGATGGAGGTATAGGAGCCTATCAGCTTAATACCATCTTGTCAGAGTTGAACGTACCTCCAATTCCACCAAAGACATTAAAAGTTACGAGAAAAAAATAGGCAAAGCTCTGGAGAATCTTGCCAATGAGAGTTGCTTGGCGGTTATTAAGGAAGAAAAAAAACTCACGTTGGAAAGAAATCCATCTCTAGTTATTAAAGCAGGAGAACCAGTCCCTCTCTGTGCAAGTGCTGATGGCGCGTGGCCAAAACGTGGATCAGGCTTTGCCTATGACAGCTTGTCAGGTAAATTTAATGTTGGAAACTCGATCAACACCAATAAAAATTGACTAAAAAGTGGGACCGATAGTTTATCAAATAATTGTAAATATATAATTTTGTATAGCATTTTAATTAGGATATAAACCACGATTTAAAAAAAAATATTCATGGATTTTTTGTACACGAAATAAAGTATTATTTCCAATGGAATTATTTATCAACTGTGTTTAATCATAGCTCAATAATAAAAAATGGCCTACTTTTCTCCCATCCTTTCCCCATTACCTTCCTGAAAAAAATATTTTTCGTAATAGGAGTAGCAACTGCTGTAGGAAGAGAGACCGGGAAATGCTTGGCCCGTGGGATGAGGAATAAAAATTGCAACTTGTGTCGCCTAGGTCACACTCAAGATGATCATGACTGTAAGCGTAATTGGAACAAGAGTGCTAAGGCTATGGAACCGGATATTGCAGTGGAGATCCTGGTCAAAAATAAACAATTTGAGAGAGAGAATGTAGTCCTGGGTACGCTTATCGGAGATGATGACAGTTCAACAATCGCTGCAATTCGTAGAGAATCAAAACATCCAGTAGCCAAGTAGTCAGACGTAAATCATGCTCAGAAGCAATTGAGTAAAGCTCTCTGGCCCAACAAGATCAATCGTAGAGTCATTGATTATATAAAGTACAAGTTTGGATGTGCTTTAAAAATAAATAAAGATGATGTGACAACTACAGAACAAAGTTTAAAAACTATTATCTCACATGCCTTTGATGATCACGAAAATTGTAGGCCCTGGTGCAAGTATAAAGACGATCCAGTAAATTACAAACATAAATATTTACCTGATGCCAAAGCTTTAACGGGCGATTCATTGAGAACTACACTGGAGGGAATCATGGAAAAATTCTGGAAAAATGCAGATAAACTGACACAATGTGGATCAACGCAAATTAATGAGAGTATCAATGGCATAATAGCCACTAAGGCTCCCAAGAATCACCATTACGGTAATTCCGAAGCATATAACTCACGCGTGGATGCTGCGATCCTCCAGAAAAATGAAGGTACCAGTTATGTTTTGGAATTGAATAAAACATGTCAGTTATCTCCAGGGAAAATTACCCAAAGCTACAGAGATGCAAGGGATTGTGTGCGAGCTAGAAGAGCAGAGAAACAGCGAGGAATGGAGTACAAAAGGAGAAGAAACGAGTTAAAAAAAAAAAAATCAGCTCAAAGAGTATCTTCGCATAGGAAAGAAGGAGTCAGCTACTCGACAGCCTGTCCCTAGTAGAAATTCTAAGCGATTCTGCGAGATAGAACCTCGCGGCGAACTTCGCGCTGCGAATTCGCGGCAGCGTGCGGCGTGCGGTTCGCGGCGAGGTACGGCGGCGAGCTCACCGCGGGGTTGGATTTTCATTCTATTGCGTTGGAGTGTCAAAGAGGTTATGGGAGGTTTGTGGACTGTTTCATTGTGATGAAAAGTGTTTAGAAGGCAAGAGTGCACTGATAGTAGGATTTGTTATTATTTAATAAGATTCATTCATATTTAACAAATGATTTGTTAACTCATATACTCGATAAATATTTGTTCTGCAACAAAGATGATTTGTTGAAGGTTATAAAATATTCAATTTATATTGAAAGAATCAAAAAATGTTTCAAAATAAATGTATTTATATTAAGGGGTTAGGCCACTCTAGAATTTTTGAAAAACCTTTTGTTTTTTTATTTTTTTTTATGGTCCCCTAGGACCTCAAAAATAGTGTCCCAAAAGATTATGGCCGGGAAAAATCTTCAAGTACTCGGTTTTCGAATTTTAGTACACTCAGCAACAAAATTAACGGCGCACCCGGCAATCGGCGAAATAATGCCGACTTTCAAAATGCTGTAACTCAATGAAAAATTGTAAAAAAAAATCATTCGGGGAAGCATTTTGAAGGTTGAAACTTCATCTTCAAGATGGTTTTTGAAAATTTTTCCGACGGCCATTTTTGACGCCATGGCGTAGGTTTGAGTGCCGGATTGCGAAACGCCATAAAAAAAAAGTTTTTCAAAGTTTTTCAAAGTTCTCTACGGGGCGTTAAAAAAATCGCAGAGAACTTTCGAAGCAGCCATTTTGTAGCCTGAAATCTACTCTTCCAAATGGTTCCTAGAAATTTGTCGCACGATTTTTTTTCACCGAGTTATTCAACTTTTGGTGAATTTTCATGATTTTCTACTACTCAAAACTTCAAACGCGTTTATCTCAAAACCGCATTTTTTAAGTTGGCCGGAAACATAACTCAAACAATTTTCAACCGATTCACTTGAAACTTCGAATATATCTTGCAAAATACATTGTCTATGGAAGTACGTAGGATTTTTTTTTTATATTGCACAGTTAATTTGTTATTAACACTTATCTGACGATTTTTTAGGCAAATTTTTCACTTTCCACTTTAGAAGTGCACCATTTCGCCAAAAATCAATATATCGAAAAAAATCCTACGTACTTCTATAGCAGTTATCATGTATAATCGCGAAAAATTCATTGGCTTATCATAATTCACAAATTACCGGAGCCGTTCCTCCGGCCGTGAACCCTAGAAAACCGGAGACGTCATCGCAAAAACGCTGCACAGCCGCCATTTTAAAATCAATCGCTTCAAAAAAATTACTGTATACAGTCAGTGATATGTATAATAAACACCCATTTTTGTGAACTCGATTTATTTTGTAGTATTTCTGAAAAAAAATCCTCAAAAAACCTATTTTTTTTGGCCTCTAGAGTGGCCTAACCCCTTAACAGTTAAGAAATTCTTCTACCAGTGTGAGAGTAACGTTTTGTTATTGAGAGTGAGTTATAACGACTCACACTTATGTTACCTCGCATCAGCCTCGCGACAGCAGTGTGCGGCGAGCTCGCCGCGCGGCTCAAACTTAGGTTCGCTGCGATGTGCTATCTCGCGCGCGAAGCCCGCGGCGAAGCGTACGCGAGGTTGGATTTCTACTAGGGGTGCAATGGATCGAATCTCAGAATTCGTTGATGAATCCCTCACTAATAAATCAATACCAGCTGACATTACATACGTTTATTTCGACCTTGAAACAACGGGACTGAGTACACAAAAGGCTGAAATATGCCAAATTGCTGCGAAAGCTGATGTTGAAGAGTTTGAAGTTTTTATAAAACCCGTCAACGGTATACCAAAAAATATAGCTGATTTGACTGGCCTCTCCCTGCATGATGATGCAATGTTTTATGGAGACCAACAGGTGAACACCTTAACCCTTAAAACAGCTCTCCAAGGGTTTTTCGAATTCCTTCGTCGTCTTGGAAAGCCTGTGATTCTTCTGGCCCACAATGGCAATCGCTTCGATATACCGTTGCTAGTAAGAGATATACGTCAAACAGATTGCTGGAGTGAGTTTGATGAGCTCGTTTGTGGTGTCATTGACACGTACTGCTTATTGAAGAAATTATTGCCGGAACGTAGGGCTGAGAAGAAAAAATTCAATCAACGTGATCTTACTCTTGATTTTTTGGGTCCAGAGGCAACAATTGGAGCCCACAATGCGCTAAATGATGTGATTATCCTACAGAAAATCATCAAGGCAGCTAACATTTCTGATGAACAACTAAGGGCTGATATCAAATCTATGTCATCATTGCAGAAAGATTTATTAACACCAGCGAGGAAGAAATTACTTGAATGTTTGCAAGATTTATTGAGTAAAGGCATGATAGCGAAAATTGCAAAGGCAGGTATTTCGCTGGAGATTTTGCAACATACATTTAATGAGAAAAAAGACCAAGGCGTTAGACTTTTACTACGAGAAGATGTTGGAGGACACCCTAGAGTTACAAATACCGAAAAAATAATCGATAATGTCATAACTGGCGTCAAGAATTCACTGGAAATGCTACCAAATATTTTGATTTAGGTTTTGATTTAGAGAGGGTCGATATTTTGGAGTAAATAAAGGCACATCATTGTACCCTATTTCTTATTGAATAAATTTCCAAGTGCATAATTATCCTCTTATTATTTTCAATTAATAAATAAATGTTGAAAACTTTCCTGCCTTTTTTCTAAGCCACCCACATATCATAAATAGCTCGTGGTAATTTGCAATGCCCGCTTTCACCCACTCCACTAACGCGACGTTGCCGTATCTACTCGACACACCATTTCCGAACACCAAAAAACAGAAATTATTTATAACTAAAGTATCAAACGGTCAATAATTTTCATCGATCGTCGTAATTTTTTTTTTTTTTTTTTTCCTGATTTTTGGTATTTTTTTCATACTTTAATCTTGGATCTAACATCGAAACCCCAAAAAATAGGATTTTCCCATAAGACTCTGGGTTATTTCCTAGTTGGTAATTAATTCTTATCAAAGAAACTAAACGATCAATCTACTTCAAATTGCACCAGGAGGTTTCTATTGATATTAACTGGCATAAAAAAATTATTTCATATTTTAATCTTGGAAATCGATTCGTGACCATACTACTTTAGTGATTATTCCTTTCGCACATACAGTAAGATATGATCAACGCTAACGGGTTAAAACTCCGCAGCCACGATTAGCTGCTATCACTTCCTAAAAATACGCCTAACGCTAACCGGTGAAAACTCCACAGCCGCAGGTCCTAGGTAGTATAAACCCTTGAGGTTATCATCACTCAATAATCCAAAAGGAACAATAGAATCAATAGATGCCTTTACTTAAGTAGCCCAGAGATTTAGTAATATTCAAAATTTAAAAGAAACTCATATACGAGAAGTAAATAACGTTTCAATACTAGATACTAGAATTGGTTTTATAAGATGATAGATTCATAAGATATTATTACGGACGATTATATTAAGTCAAAATACAGTGATTATAATATAAATCACGTCCCTGATGCCACAGCTTTTCAGCATACGCTGTATGCCTTTATGGCATCAGGAATGCGATATGTTTATTAAACCTGGTAAGAAAAAAAAAAAAAAATTTGACTTACAACTCGAAACATTAGTCTTGAGTCTAATAATGACTCTGTCAAAATTTGGGCTCCGTCGGATAATTTTAAGTCGTCGCGCACCGAGTCTCAATCTTTGCATTCGATTGCCACGTAAAAAATGACTTTTCACCATTCAAAGCTGTTCTACAAAATTCTAGGCGATTGAGGGGGGTGTTGATTGCTGCGCAAGTTTAATTAATTTCTTTTCATTTTTCAGGCGTTTTTTTTTTTTTTTTTTATATTCATTTTCTTTCTTCCTTTTTCTAGCATCCGAGATTAGGTTTAACATAGAATAAAGTCGCACAAAAATCTGGACCCCTTCGATCGCCTAGAATTTTTTAAAATAGCTTTGAACGGTAAAAAGTTATTTTTTACGTGTTAATAAAATGAAATTATTGAGACTCGATGCGAGACACTCAAAATAATCTGACGAAGCCCAAATTTTGACAGTCATTTTTAAACCCGAGCTAATGTTTCGAGTTGCGACAGACGACATCAAAAAATAATTTTTTTTTTTTTGTGCCAGGCCTAATGCTTATGTAAAATAAGATTAAGTAGAACACAGAGTGCTATAACCCCCCCCCCCCCCCCCCCCGGCTCCCGGGAACATATGACTATAGGAATGATTGTAGCGGAGCAGGGTTTTGGCTAAAAAGTTTGTTGTACGTAAAAAATTAATGAGACCTTTAATGTACGAAATTTTATAATCTTTCTTTTTGATAATGGTCTCATTTTATCTCCGAGCCATAGGAAGCGAGATATTCGTAAAAATATGTAAAAAGTGGTGCGGCAGCGGATGCTACGCACGTCATAGACATTCTTCGCCCTATATTCCGTAAACCGTCCATTGTGCGTGAAAAAGGAATTAGACTTTTTTGTGGATAATTTTGTTATCTTCAATTTCGATAACCACCTCGATAGGTTTCTGAGCCATAGGAAACGAGATATTTACAAAAAACCGAATTTGTTGACCTTTGACCTTGGATATGTAATAACGCGAACGCAACCTCGTTCTCGATTTTCAATATGTTTTTCAGGACGTCGAAATGAAGCGATCAAAAAAAAAAATCAAAGCTCCGACTTTTTTGGTACAGAAGCCATATTTGAGGCTTTCGCTTTTGAGGTATAAAGTCTTTATACGGCAGTTTCGATGCGCGGTTCGAAGTGCGCGACAGATCGCACCATAACCTCACTCTTCGTCTAGTTAATCTCAACAAGCGTCAAAGTGACTTTTCATGCCTATTTCGAAAAAAATACAGTATGGGGCGCACCCGTAAACCGTTTTTGACTCGAATAATGATTTCAGGACGAGCTAAAGACGAGCCGAATATTCTCGCCGAAAAACACTTGGTTTACGGGCATGCCACATAATATACTATTTCATGCCTATTTCGAAAAAAATACAGTATGGGGCGCACCCGTAAACCGTTTTTGACTCGAATAATGATTTCAGAACTCGCTTCCGGCTCGCCTTCGGCTCGCCTTTAGCTCGTCCTGAAATCAAAAAACACTTGGTTTACGGGCATGCCACATAATATACTATTTTGTAACACATGCATGATTTCTGCGTTTTTTTGACCTAAAAATAGGGCCTAAAGTGGCCGTTTATTGACCACTTGAAAAGAGCGGGCAATAAAGAATCCATTATTGCCCGCTTCTTTAATAAGCGGGCAATAAAGAATTCTTTATTGCCCGCTTCTTCAATAAGCGGGCAATAAAGAATTCTTTATTGCCCGCTTCTTCAGTAATATATATATATTAGTATATTGTGTACCAAGGGCGTAAAGTGGGCTTTTTTAGACCGAGTGTGGAGTTTGCAGTACGAGTCGGAGGTGAGCTAGCACGAGTCGAAGACGAGTGCATCTGCGAGCCGAAGACGAGTACTGCAACCACACAAGGTCAAAAAGCCCACTTAGCCCTTGGTGCACACCATATTTTTTGTAACAGCACGATTTTTGCGTTTTTTCTTCATTGGTGATAATTTTCTTGAAAATATGGAAAAATATTTTAGCGGGCGTTTTCAGTTTATTATTGCCCGCTTATGCTCGAGTAGCGGGCGATAAAAACTGAAAAACGCCCGCTACTCCATTTAGCGGGCGATAAAAACTGAAAAACGCCCGCTGCTCGATTTAGCGGGCGATAAAAACTCAAAAACGCCCGCTGCTCGACTTAGCGGGCGTTTTCGGTTTATTATTGCCCGCTCGTCTGAAAACTGCCACTTTACGCCCGCTTAATGGGTCAAAAAAACGCGAAAATCGTGCATGTGTTACAAAAATATATATATATATATATATATATATATGGGTAATTCTCCCGAGATACTCATTTTTCGGGGTGCAAGAAAAAAATTTAAAAAACCGTTCATTTTCGCTTTTCAAAGTATGGATGACCTTTACTATGAATCAATAAGACATAATTACCACTTGGACAAACTCGCATTACTATTTTTTTTTTTTTTTTTTTTTTCTTTTTAATTTACTTTTTGTGTTCAAACTCGCCGTTCTATCTTGCGGATTTTTTTTTTTTTTTTTTTTCGGCCAGAGGAATGACGCCAGAGGAATGACGATTTTGACGATTTCTTGTTCGTAATGTAACATGCGCGGTTTTTTAAACCTCAAAACGCGGTGATGACTTAGTGTTCAATAGTTTCACTTAAAAACATACACAAAGATTTAATTTAGTTGAAAATATATATTTGACACTCGCCAGAGGAATGACGCTCCAGCTTGTGACATCTACTCAAGCCACACTTTTTCGTAATAAAAAAGTCATAAGCATGAAAAATGAAACTTTGAAAAACTGTCAGCTCGGTCGAATTAGATCTAGGACACACTGCTCTGGAACGCCCGGTTAGTTATCGCTACCTATTGCACTAATATCGACTCATTTCCAACGGCCCAGAGGAATGACGGAAAAACTGGTTACAAGATTTCGATTTTTATTGTGAGATATCTGTGCTCATTTATTTTTTTTTGGATTTTGAAAGAAGGTTATAAATATGCTTTAGTTTGAGAAAATATTGATGATTTGCAATGTTTTTAATTTTAAGTACTTCTTGCGCCCGTTACAGTATGGGAAGATGTGATGGTTACAGGCCAGAGGAATGACATTTTAGGCGTCAAACATGGCAAAAAAACTATTAACAGGATTTACCAAAAAAATCTGTCCTGTAGCACTATCTCAAAATATCACGATCTAATAGATTCTAGAAAAAAAATCTAAAAAATCACAGCGATTATTGAAAATAAACTCGGTTACCAGGAAAATGAGTATCTCGGGAGAATCACCCATATATATATATATATATATACATTAGGGTGGGCCAAAAAAAACTTTTAATTTTTTTTTCTTTAGTTACCATGAAAATATTGTTCAAGATGATGAAAAAAAAATCCTCTGAAAATTTGAGCTCTTAATATTAATATTAAGAGGTGCCTCATCGCGATTTTTGATTTCCCATTTAAATAACACAGGAAATTTTTTTTTTTTTTATTTGGAATTTTATTCCGTTCCAACGAATCATCGTGTTGTAAAAATCAATACATATTCTTGTAGGAAATTAAACGATCTCCAAAAAAGGTCTGATGTAATTTTTCGCTAAGGTCACTCGTTTCAAAGTTATTCAAGGTTAAAGTTCAACCTCAAACGGTGTATGACGACTTTTTTTTCGACTTAGCAAAAAATCACATCAGACCTTTTTTGGAGATCGTTTAATTTCCTACAAGAATATGTATTGATTTTTATAACACGATGATTCGTTGGAACGGAATAAAATTCCAAATAAAAAAAAAAAAATTTCCTGTGTTATTTAAATGGGAAATCAAAAATCGCGATGAGGCACCTCTTAATATTGATATTAAGAGCTCAAATTTTCAGAGGACTTTTTTTTCATCATCTTGAGCAATATTTTCATGGTAACTAAAGAAAAAAAAATTAAAAGTTTTTTTTGGCCCACCCTAATATACATATATATATATATACATATATATATATATACATATATATATATATATATATATATATACATATATATATATATACATATATATATATATATATATACATATATATATATATATATATATATATATATATATATATATATATATATATATATATATATATATATATATATATGCCGCTTATAAGCACAAAAAACGCAGAAATCAATACATGCGTTACAAAAAATATGGTGTGTACCAAGGGCTAAGTGGGCTTTTTGACCTCGTGTGGTTGCAGTACTCGTCTTCGGCTCGCGGATGCACTCGTCTTCGACTCGTGCTCCCTCGCCTCCGACTAGTACTGCAAACTCCACACTCGGTCTAAAAAAGCCCACTTTACGCCCTTGGTACACAATATACTAATTAAACACCAAATCATAAAAAAAAAATTTCGCAAAACTATATTGACCGAGATGAATGACATTTGATGAAGAAATTTATTTTTCTAGATCCCAGATGATAGAATAAAATTCAGGGGACATTTTTCTAACATTCGTCGAGATAAAAAGGAGATTTCAACATAGAACCCATCGCCATCCCATAATTTGCTTGTATGGGGGTTGAAGATGAAAGATCAAGCTAATTTTTAAGAATTTTTCAAAATTTTTAAACCCGGCCCAAATTTGAGAAAAATGGCATTGAAATTTTGAAAACGTATTTTCGCGGTCATTGGCTTTGCTCCGAACGAAATAGATATTTTTACGTGAAAGAACGGGAAAAATCCTTTCGAAAACATGTGTCAAATAATTTAATTTTTTCCGTTCTAGTGCGACAAAATTATTCGAAAACACAAATCGGTGAAAATCAGTCATTTCTAAGATAATACGTAGCTTTAAGACATTTTTACTTTGGTCTTTGACAAGTGCTCCAAACATGTTTTTTGGGACCCCTGAAGACACCAAAAAATTAGCGTACGATTAAAAAAATGCAACTGGAAAAGTGGCCCGGTTCACGTGGAAAGCCTCATTTATGACTAAATTACTGTATTATAAAGTGAGTATAACACCGATTTTCCAAAAAGTGAACGCTCAAACAACAGATCGCATAAAATATTGTATGCACCAAGTCCGAGAAGTGTCAAACCCGGTATGGGTAATTTCCAAAATCCGCCTCTGAGTGTTTTGTGTCACAGCATACTCGATCGGCTCATATTAGAAATAACCCATACCGAAAAGTGACACTTTTCGGACGTGATACATGAATAGCTAGTATATAAATTGTTCTGAATAACTGTTTCACTCACGTATATGGGGAAATCCATGGAACCTTTGATTTTTTTAAAAAGTGTAACTTGGTTTTTCATTTTGAAGCACACTTTTCAAACCTTTTTAGGCATGTTTCTTTTAGATGGGTCTACACTAGACCGGTTCAAAAAAATCGACTATTCTTTTTTTTTCAATTTTCGCATTGAAACACTTTCGGGGAGGTGAAAAAAGATGCCTGTTATAAGCGGAGCTCTTAATATTAAGATTTAGAGGTCGCTAATCGCGGATTTCTATTTTCCATTTAAATAGCATAGGAATTTTATTTTTTTTTTTCTTCAGAATTTCGTAGCTCACAAACCAATCAACAATTCCAAATGACTCTTACATATTTTGATAGGGGATTGAACACTCTAAAAAATGTACCTATCATTGTGGAAAAAAAATCAGAAAAAAAAATAGTTTACTCAACTATAAGTTGAAATTCGAGCTTGAATAACTTTGGAAGGAGTCAATTTATCAAAAAATGATAAGAAAAGCTTTTTGTAGAGTGTTCAATTTCCTATGAAAATATGTTTGAGTCATTTGGATTTGTTCATTGGTTTGTAAGCTACAAAATTATTAAAAAAAAAAAAAAAAATTTCCTATGCTATTCAAATGGAAAATAGAAATCCGCGATGAGCGACCTCTAAATCTTAATATTAAGAGCTCCGCTTTTAACAAGCATCTTTTTTCAGCCCCCCGAAAGTATTTCAATGCGAAAATTGAAAGAAAAAGAATAGTCGATTTTTTTGAACCGGTCTAGTCTACACGCACACGTTATGATCGGGTATTTAGCCAATCACTGAATTTCCACAACAGACGTGACCAGTCAGTTAACAGATTTCTTATCATACCAACATAATCATAGCATCATTATAATCATCGCGTGTAGACCCAGCATACCCTGCTCAAAATCCCAGACTGAAATCGACAGGAGCGGATAGCTTTTCGGACAAGTTTCCAGACAAGACCAGATCGCGTATCTGTCTGTCTGTGGTCTGTACCCTATCCGGTCGAAAATTCCTGTCTGGATTCTGCGCGAGCCTTGTCTGCATTCAATCCGGCTCGGAAAATCCGCGACGGGGTAACTTATCCGGACCAATCGGCATCCCGTCGGTTGGAAAAATTAATCTGGTTTTTAGACTAGTTTTGTCTGGACTGTTTCAGGAACAAGCGCATCACCTATTCGGAAGTTTATCCGGTTGGATGTGCATCGTATTCGGCGGTTTAATCGATCTGTTTCGTATCGTATCAATACAGCTCATATTCTAAGTTTGAATCAGGGCTCTGTCTGTAACTATCCGGTTTGGGTCCCGCAAATCATCACGTGATTATTTACATTAAATTTTCCAAGTTGGGATTGGGGCTCTGTCCGTACCTATGCGGTTGTGGTCCCGCAAATCATAACGTGATTATCAATACAGCTAATATTCCAAGTTGGAATTGGGGCTCTATCCGATTTCGTGCCGTATCGATTGATAATCACGTTATGATTTGCGGGACCGAAACCGGATATGATACGGACAGCCCCCCGATTCCAACTTTAAAGATTTGATGTAAATTTAATGACTTTATGATTTGCGGGTACGAGACCGGATAGATACGGACAGAGCCCCGATTCCAACTTTGAAGATTTGATGTAAATATAATCACGTTATGATTTGCGTGACCGAAACCGGATAGATACGGACAAAGATTTTCAAAGTTGGAATCGGGGCTCTGTCCGTACCTTTCCGGTTTCCAGGTAATGTACATTACTTCAATATTTTCTCGTAAGGCGGCGACCACCGCTTTCGATATTCTCGCGAGTACCACTTATCGGAGTTGGTGAGTATATATAGAGGCGGAAAATATCATCTATATACTTGAGAGAAAAAAAAAAAAGAAAAAAAAAAGAAAAAAAAAAAGAAAAAAAAACGAAAAACAAGAGAAAAAAAAAACTTCAATTTTTTGAAAATGGATCCGGATAGAACCATACAGGAAAAATGCCTAGGGCGGGGTTACTTTCCGGATAGAACCCGATAGGAATGCTGACACGAGAAAATATTGGACCGTCAAAATTCCGGACAGGACCAGAAGTTTCCAGGTACACAAAAACCAGAACTCGGACGTATACAGGCGGATACAATTCCGCCTATCCGGTTTTCTGTCTGGGATTTTCAGCATTGTAGACTATAAATGCCAATTCACACTATGCGGCACCGCGCCGAATTGCACCGAACCGCACGGCACCGAATACACGCTGCCGAATAGTGTGAACACATGAGTCCGCAGAAGGCCGGCGAAGGATGCATTTGAATGCAACCTTTGAGTGATTGGAACTAAGAATGAAACAGAATTTATGTGATGCATATTTTACATCCAATTTAAAAAAAAAAAAAATGCAAATGCGGCAAAATACGTGACGTGGGCCACTTTTTCAGTGAGATTTATCTAATCGTACGCTAATTTACGGTGTCTAGGGTCCAAGAAACATGTTTGGAGCACTTGTCAAAGTCGAAAGTAAAAATATACCTGGAGGGAGCATGTCGTATCTTTTCCCATAGGAGGGTGTGGGAGTACCGCTCACCTAAGAAAAAATGATAATTTTTGTGTGTTGAACGCCAACTTGAAGTGCAAAAGACTATTGTAATGGCTTCTGCAACTATTCAACTCTTCGTTTTGAAAATTCAGAGGCGTAATTTCCTTTAGAATTTACAAAATTACGAAAAAAGAAATGCGAGACGCAATTGAGCAGTCTTACCCTCCAGCCGGTAATACCGCTCGGCCCAATTTTAATACCGCTCACTCTCTAATACTCGGGTTCCGACCTAACCTATGTAGTCAAATAGTAAACTCGGGTATGAAGGATGAAATTTGTCATTACAATGTTAAATTTTACTGAAGACTTATCGTTATTATAACACAATAATAGAGTAAATTATTATTATTATTGATATCATTGTCATTATTATTCACAATAGCGTGAATTATTCACATAACCTCACTACGATTTTTTTATTAATTTCAAGGATTTAATACTATGTCACAACCATTGTCATTGCAAAAGTTGGTTTCTGATTGTCTCAACATTTGTCGTCGCACACATTTCCAACAAAAAAAAAATGATAATTGTGTTTTACTTAGGTGATTTTGGTAATCCACCGGTAAATATGCACTGTCAGATGCTGAGCGGTATTGGCATACAGCCGAGCGATATTACCCCCACCGGCCGAGCGGCGAGCGGTATTACCGGTATCGCGCGGAGTTAACAATAGTATATTGTGCATCAAGGGAAGAAAATAGGTGATTTGTACCGAGTTAGACCAACCAATAGAGATTTCTTCTCACACTTAAATATAGCAGCAATAGTAGATTACGTAACTAGTGCGCAAAATAGGTGAATCCCGCACGAGTCGGATTTGTCGCCCGAGCGTAGCGAGGGCGACAAAAGAGACGAGTGCGGGAGACACCTATGCGCACTAGTTACGTATACTATTTTTCCTAACGAGCTACGCAAAATTCTGCAACATTGGTATCTTGTATGAAATATTAAATTTTCAAGTATATACAAATTATTGTATATAAGATGGATGAAGTGTCCGCTTTAAAGAATCGGTAACGATGCCGATCGTGTTTATTTACGTTTACCAGCTCTATCTCCCCGCACCTAGAATTCTCTTTCTTTCATTCAACGTTACAATACACAAAGAAAAGGTGTTGCGTTTCAATTATATTTATTTTGCGCACTAGTGCGGGAAAGTACTATTTTGCACACTCATTTGCGTGCGCAAAATCGAATTTTGCACACTTAGTTAGGAAAATGACCTTTACCACCTTTTGAAATATAGCACGTAGATGAAAACCCCAGTGTTGGCCCCAGCAAAATCGCTTTGTGGAATTTTTTAAACAACAAAAACTGTCGAAAATTGTCATTTTTCTGGTTTTTTACAAATATCTCAAAAAATGATAGAGGAATCGTTATACTCTCAATAGGACTTTTGTAGGGAATTGAAAAACCTATAAAACGGTTTTTTGTGCAGCTGGATCAGTGCATTTCCCACTGAGAAAATCCGGAAAAACCTCTAAAAATAGACCATTTTTCGAAAATTCATAACTTTTACAAATTTAAAGCTGGACAAACGACCTTACGGGAAATTATAGATAATAACATATAGTTTAACTGTACGCAAGATGGTTTCTGTCCGATGTGTAGTTTTTGCACAATCGCGTTATAAACAATTTAAGGGCTTATCTTGTAAAATGCGCGAATTTAAGGGAAATTGTCGTATTCGAATTTTACAAACGGCATTTGAAAGTAGAGATCAAAATCTTCAATTTGTATATTTTGGATTTTCACCTGGGATGTGGGAAATGTATCTAAAACGTCCCTGAAAGTTCCTCCAAACGCTCGAAAGTGCGTTCGAGGCAGAGTCGGGTACCGGTAGTGGGGGAACGAGCCAGCGGAGTAGAGTGTGTTAGCAGCCCGCCGCGCTAGGGGCTCGTTCCCCCACTACCGGTACCCGACTTTGCCTCGAACGCACTTTCGAGCGTTTGGAGGAACTTTCAAGGACGTTTTAGACACATTTCCCACATCCCAGGTGAAAATCCAAAATATACAAATTGAAGATTTTGATCTCTACTTTCAAATGCCGTTTGTAAAATTCGAATACGACAATTTCCCTTAAATTCGCGCATTTTACAAGATAAGCCCTTAAATTGTTTATAACGCGATTGTGCAAAAACTACACATCGGACAGAAACCATCTTGCGTACAGTTAAACTACATGTTATTATCTATAATTTCCCGTAAGGTCGTTTGTCCAGCTTTAAATTTGTAAAAGTTATGAATTTTCGAAAAATGGTCTATTTTTAGAGGTTTTTCCGGATTTTCTCAGTGGGAAATGCACTGATCCAGCTGCACAAAAAACCATTTTGTAGGTTTTTCAATTCCCTACAAAAGTCCTATTGAGAGTATAACGATTCCTCTATCACTTTTTGAGATATTTGTAAAAAACCAGAAAAATGACAATTTTCGACAGTTTTTGTTGTTTAAAAAATTCCACAAAGCGATTTTGCTGGGGCCAACACCGGGGTTTTCATCTACGTGCTATATTTTAAAAGGTGGTAAAGGTCATTTGCTGCTATATTTAAGTGTGAGAATAGCCTCTCTTTTTTCTCTATTGGTTGATCTAAGTGTGAATTTTGCAGCCCGAGGCGAAGCCGAGGGCCGCACAATCACACGAGGTAGAAAGCACCTATTCTTCCTTGATGCACATTATATTTTTTATCACAAATGCACGAAAACACCGATTTTCCAAGCCGTATTGATGTCCGAGGTGACGTGTGACAACTGTCAACGTGACCTGTGAACACGGACGGGATTGTTTTGCTCTTATTTTTTCATTTGTTTTGTTTTGTTTCGATGTATTCACGTGCTTATTCCGCCCGATGACGTTTCGTAGAGAGTAAAACGCTATTTTCTTCCCGCTCCCTAGGGAAGAAAATGAATTCTCTACGACATGCGCATGCGCGAGTTCATCTTGTATACCACGGGAGACGAACTGCTATTTTACTCTCGTATAACAGCGAGGAAAATCGGGTTTTCCGTGCATGTGTGATAAAAAATCATTAATAATTATCAGCTATAATACCCCAAGACCTTCAAAATTATCGGATATTTCCCGAATGTTTTGTTGCATAGCAACGAGAGGGATCAGTTTTGCAAATTAAAATCGCGAGCGCGCAGCGCGAGGGATTTTACTGCGAAACTGATCCCGATCGTTGATATGCAGGAAGACTTGAGGGAAATATCCGATGAATTTTGAAGGTCGAGGGGTATTCGGAGGATTATTTCTTCCATTACGATCCGGCCGAACAGAGTGTAGTATTCGAAAAAAGTTTTCGACATTCGGAGTCTTAAATAATGGCTTGGGTTTTCACGGTATTACTGGGCACAATATTTTGTATTTTTTCATCGATTTCTGCGAACGAGGATGTCCGAATCGACTCATTTTGGGGTTAGCGTCTTGAAATTGATTCAAACTGGGACGCGAGTTTGACAGATATTTGACTGAAATCTGTCACATTTGTTGAAAACAATTGACAGGCTACTGCGAAATTATCAGTCTGATAAAACCCCTGTGGCCGGGGGTTTTATCAGATTGAAACAAGCCACGTGACCGGGAATACTGTACTCTGATTGGCCGAGATCGTGATGGAGGAAATAATCAATATAAAGAGAGATAAGAGTTCATGTTGTGATCAAATTACGCGGAAAAGTACCACGAATCGAATCAAATTACGCGGAAAAGTACCACGAATCGAATGACCATAGTTTGACGTGAAAATAATAATTTTGAAATTACAAAAAACTTTATTTACTTGTCCAGCAATTTTACGCTGTAAGGACCTCAAAACAGAGAGATGTTATTTCTTCTATTAAAAGTGATTAAAAGAATGAAATTTCCACAGAAATTAGATATTGGCATTGGATTTTGCAGATTAGGAAAAAAAAACGAGTAAAAAAATTTTTTCACCACACCTGCACGGAAAGTACGACTTTCGCTCCCTTGCGTGAGCGGGAAGTCGTTCTTTCCGATGCAGGGGGTGGTGAAAAATAGTATACCTCACACGGGAGTGAAAAAGGCCATCCCAAACTGCGTTGTTGTCACCCTCGCCTTCGGCTCGGGTGTCAATCTCACGCGCAGTTTGGGTTAGCCTACTTTCCCTCCCTAGGTGAGTAATATACTATTAAATATAAAGAAAAAGGGGTGAGCGGTATTACCTGCTGGGCGGTATTACCTGCTGAGCGGTACAACCACACTCTCCCCTAAGTGGCGAATGCAGCAGAGACAGACATACTGGAACGCGCTCCGGCTATGTTCTTCCATAGAGAAGACGCAAGTCGAGAGAGAGAGTGACTTCATGTAGTTTTCTCTCTGTCTTATCGCTTAAGGTGAAGTGAAACGTTTCAAGGCCACGGCCGGGTGCCTTGCACCGCGGTAAAGCCGGGATCACGATCGCATTAACGTGACGTAACGTGACGTGCCGGAACGTAACGTATGAATGGCGTATGAATGCCGTAACTTAACGTGATGGTAAAAGACAACGAAGCGGGAGTTTTCGAAAGTAGCGAACGCAGGTGTTTTGGTCTTGTTTCGTTCATTTCAAAATGCCAGTCGTACGCGATAATTATTTAATGTGCAATTTGCTACTCGCTGGATATTTGTACATTAAAATGAAAAATAAACGGAAAGTGAGATCTATGGGAGTGCGTGAAATTTTCAAGAAAAGAATCCAGTATGGAGTAGGACACAACCTCCTCGAAGAACTTCGTGTCGGCGATCTCTACATGTTCTTCACATACACTAGGATGAATCGTGAACGGTAATTTGAATGTTCAAGTAATCGTAGCTATATTAATGATATCGTTTAGTTATATTATATTTGTCGTTGTATCTTATAGGTTTGAATATCTATTGAGCCTCGTCGGGCCTCTTCTGAAAAAAAGGAGAATATCCACGGTTATTACGCCCGCTCAACGCATTGCAATGACCTTGAGGTTAGTACAAATCCGTCATTCAAGAGCCTCGATATATATTATTTTGAACATCACTTGCCACGGATTGAATTGTTTTTCAGATTCCTTGCTGCTGGAGATTCGCAGGACTCATTGAGTTTCGCTTACAGGTGCGGGCAAAGTAGCGTATCAGAAATATTGCGAGAGACTACTGGAGCTTTGGTTACGGTGTTGAAACCATTATATGTGTCAGCTCCAGCGTGCGAGGAAGACTGGCTAAATATCGCCCGCGGCTTTTGGAATCAGTGGCAATTCCCGAACTGTATCGGAGCCATTGATGGAAAGCATTTCCAAATACAAGCCCCAAAAGCGTCTCAGAGTTTATTTTTCAACTATAAGAAGACCTTTAGTATAGTTTTACTAGCTGTCTGTGACGCCGATTTCAATTTCACCATAGTCGACATTGGAGCCGAAGGCTCACAGAGCGATGGTGGTGTTTTCATGAACTCAGAGTTTGGAAAACGTCTCGATGAAAAATCTATGAGAATACCTACCCCGCATTTATTGCCTGGAACGGACATTGCAAGTCCATTCTTTCTGGTCGGGGATGCAGCCTTTCCGCTGAAGTCATACCTAATGAAGCCCTATGGTGGACGCAATATATCCCAAGAGAAGGCAATATTTAATTACAGGCTTAGCAGAGCTCGAAGAGTTATCGAAAATTCATTCGGTATACTTGCAGCCCGTTGGAGGGTTTTTCGGCGACCAATATGTTCATCGCTTGAAAATACGGAAAAAATTATTGAGTGTGCTATTTGCCTGCACAATTTCATACGGAAGACAGGAAATGAGCGGCTGATCCAACAATATTGCCCACTCAACTTTAGTGACCATGAACTACCAAATTTAGACATTGTGCAGGGTGAATGGCGTCGTATTTTAAATGGCGAGGATGGTGCTATTGTGGCAGGTCCTCGATTGAGCGGAAGACATGAGACCAGTCAAGCATCTGATGAACGAAATACGATCATGGACTTCGTTAACGGGACAGGAGCTGTACCGTGGCAAAATTACGTTGTTGAAATGCGTCAAGGATTGATTTTATCGGAATAAAGACTTGAGACAAAATTCTATGATAAACTTGTAATTATTTATTGGAACAAACATCGAGCTGTGCTAATCTAAGGCAGCCTCTTCGCAATCTTGAACAAGATCCCTGAACAGCCTTCTATAACGTAGTCTGGTTCGCGTGTCGGTTAAATTCTTCAGACAAGCTGAGACGGTCTGACCGATAAGGTCATCTGGATCATTCGCAGACGGCGCTTGGCCTGCAGGTTCCTTTATGCCTTCCCTCAGGTTAATCAGCGTCTCCTTGAAAATCTCCATCGTGTCATCCTTTTTTTGCTTCTTACATCGGCCGGCTGATCCGAAATAGGGTAAAGAGGCAGCTGCTGACCTAGTGCTGGCAATACTTTTTTTTCCATCATTTGAAACGGTCGGCGATTGATTCGCGGGGCTTCGATTTTCTATATTTTGAGAATCATCCTCCGCGGATGATGTCGAATTATTTTGGGATGGACTCCCGGACGAATTATTCTCAGACGTGTCTTGGAAGTTATTTACAGACCTGTGAGAAAATAAGATATAATTAATATTAATAAATAAGATATAATTATTAAATATAGTATAATTAATTTATAAGATATAAATACTCACTTCCTCAATCGTACGTGGGATTTTAAAAAGCACATCGCGTTCCAGTGTACCCACGCCGCTCTGTTCGATGCACCAGCTCCGCTTCTCGTCTCTGCTTCAACCAACCTTTTTTCTTTGGTGTACCGATCACGCAATGTTTGCCATCGGGCAATACAGTCAGCCGTGCTGGCTGAAAATTGCAAGACGATCAATGCCATAGCTTAGTTTACTATCTGCAGTGTAATACTGTAAAATTGAACTCACGGTTCACTACTTCGGCAATAGACAGCCACGCACTATCCTTAATTGCAGGATTTTTAAATCCTGCATGGCCTTTATCGTAGATTACGCTCCGATTTTGCACCGCTTCAATAAGTAGGTTATCATCCATATCAGATAATAATCGGTTCGCTTTATTTTCAGCGCATACTATTATTTTATTGAACAAGACCAAAACACCCGCGTTCGCTACTTTCGAAAACTCCCGCTTCGTTGTCTTTTACCATCACGTTAAGTTACGGCATTCATACGCCATTCATACGTTACGTTCCGGCACGTCACGTTACGTCACGTTAATGCGATCGTGATCCCGGCTTAAAACAGAACTACCGAACGTTTGGTACCTCTGTCCACCGCTAGATTATTTGCAAATATACCGGCTGCAATTTCAATACAGGCTGTGATCTCGACTAAATGTAGATAAGGGTTGTGATCTCAACTGAATGTCGGTTTTTTAGTTATGAGCAACGGAGAATCGTCAATTCTCAGCCATTTCTCCATCAAATGACATGGGATTAGGCTCAAAGTGTGTGGTTTTTAATTGCGGAGTGGCTAATTATCGGGAAAATGCGATTATCTACGGCAACAGTGAATAATCTCGCGATTTACGTGGTCGGTACGTCAATCTGTAAAAATTTTTGTCAAATTTTGGAAAAGTGAAATAATCAGCCACTTTCTGCCACAATTATGTGTAATCCCTCAAAGTTTCATCGCGATTGATTCAGTAGTTTCGGAGAATTCACGATTCCCGTTTTCGAGGCTCTGACAAACGTTTCACTTCACCTTAACGCATGCGCACTTCCAACTAGAGTATAGAAACTGCAAAAAGTTAGTGATCTCATGCCTCGGTCACTTGAAACAACTTTTTGAATGGGACTGTACGGACAAAGACAAAACTACATGAAGTCGCTATCTCTCTCGGCTTGCGTCAGAGATGTCGGAGCGCGTTCGAGTATTATTAGAGTTCAGTGGACACACTAAGGGTATCACCCCCACCACTGGAGTTTCCGGACCTGCGTGTATATGACCATGGACCCGGCCAAGAGTGCAAAACTCGCATTTTTTCGTTTTGCGTGAAACATTTCTATCTGCTCAAACAGCGTTTTAAGACAGAATATAAGCCGAACACATATTTCGTCTTCACAGGTGCTTTCTTAACAGTCTGCTCCTCCATTAAAAAAAAAAAAAATCATCCAAATAGACGTAGTATCGGGGAAACTACCCCATACGAAAGTTGGCCGGGTCTCATGGACCCAGGTGTGTGTAAAGCCCATGACTCAAGAAAAACCGTGTGCCGTAAGACCTTAGAGCATTTATACCTGGAAGTAGCAACTTGGTCGAAAAGCATGTAGACAGAGAGGGAAACAGTAAGAAGAAAAGCCCATGACACAAGAAGAGCCGTGAGCCGTAAGACGGAACACCTACAGCTGGCCGGTCGGTCACCTACACGCGTACGTGATTGGTCGGCGCTTATTAGAGTTCAGTGATTATGTCGAGGTGTGCTTCTGATACTGACCGCGCAAACGGAGGCACTGCGGTAGAGTAGTGTATGGTTGTGATAATAAACAAACACGTAACCTCTAATTTCTGTTTATTGAAGGGATTGAGGGCAAGAATTCAGTAATTGATCCGGAATGATTAGTGTTTAAGACGATTGTAATTTTTCGAACTAAAACATTACCTCGCTAATAAATAATGCTATGAGTTTTAGTCATGAAAATTAATGAAATACACATTTAAATTAGCTGTTTTGTTCTCCATTTCGATTTGTTCGACGCTTTGGCACAGCATAGATTGATGGCATGCTTGCAATATACGCCCGTGCACATGCACTTCCACTACGACTTGCATCACGGTGTGATTTGCACTCACTTTCAGGTTATGAACATTGTTTACATTTGAACCATGTACTACTCTACAGCAGCGCCCCAACTATAGCGGCTGATTCGGGAAACTTTTTGGCTTCACTAACGACTTCACCCCCACCACCGGAGTTTACGGACCAGTGTTGCCAATCTGTTGCTTTTGGCACTAGATCTAGTGTTTTCGGGGTTCCGTTTTCAGCCAAAAATTACATTTTCAGCTGCGGCTGAAGTCTGGTGTTTTTAGGTCATTTCAGTGCTTTTCCTTGTTTGTGTTCTTACCTGTAGTTGCGATTAGTTAGTAAGTTTTGCGAACGCACTCCAAATCACTTGCAGTCCAGCACTCCTATTGGTAGTTGATTATTGTCCAATCAGACTAACCAATGGGAGCATTCTGACTATTCACAGCGGGAATTTGATAAACATTTCAACCTTGTTCCTTAGTTACTCATTCGTGATTCAATTTTTTATGTCAATATCTGCATATTAATTGAGGCAATGATATTTCACGTATTTTTAACCTCATTTTTTAACTGATCTCTTTTAAATTGTATCACATTCACGATCAATTACAGTTGTAATGCCAAAAGTAGTTTATAGTCAGCAGTACCGTGCTGCATGGGAAAAAGATAGTGACCTAAAAGATTGGATAGTTCGCGTGAATGATCCGACTCAAACCTACTGCAAATATTGCAAATGCAATATTGCAAGCAGATTGGCGGACTTGAAACGACATGCAACTCGTGAGAAGCATAAAGCAGCCGCAAAACCATTTTCAAGTGCTCGGCAAAAAAAAATTGATTTTGTGCCAATAAACAAATCTCAAACTGTTATTGCTGAAGCCAAGTTAGCCATGTATTGTGCTGTACATAGTTCAATTTTACCAATCGATCATTTATCTGAAGTTTGTAATTCTATTTTCGCGGATGCTACAACTACACCTTTACAACTTCATAGAACCAAATGCACTGCCATAATAAACAATGTCTTAGGTCCGCACTTCAAAAAACAATTAATGGAGGATATAGCAAATGGACCATTCGGCCTAATCATTGATGAGTCAACTGACTTATCGATTTTTAAAATGCTTGGTGTCGTTATTAAGTATTATAGTAAAGATTCGCGACTATTTGTTACCACGTATTTGGGACTAGTACAAATTGAAAATGGAACCGCTGACAGTATAGTCACTGCTTTAGTTGGTCTGCTCAACGATTATGGATTGAATATAAGCAATCTTTCTGGACTGGGAACGGACAATGCTTCTGTGATGGTTGGTGTTAATAACGGCGTTTACCAAAAATTGAAAACTACGTATAACTTACGTCATTTGGTATTAGTGAGATGTGTTTGCCATTCTCTTCAATTGGCCTTGTCGGCAGCGGCAGAACAAACAATACCAAGGAATATCGATTTCCTCATAAAAGAAACATATAATTGGTTCCAACATTCTACATCAAGGCAGTTAGCATACACAAACGTGTACAAACTTATCAACGACCAGAAGCGCCCACTAAAAATATTGCAGTTAGCCAAAACTAGGTGGATTTCCATTGAACCCGCGCTAAAGAGGATCTTGCAACAATGGCTTGAGTTGCGCACTCATTTTGAAATTACCAGATCGTCGGAATCCTGCTATACATCGGAATTATTGTATTCAATGTATAAGGACCCAATCAACAAGGTGCTATCACTATTCCGTTCACCCAATCACTCCAGTTACCTTATCACTTCCTTTTACCTAATATTGTTTGTTCCAATCCCCTTTCATTTCAGGTGTATTTGGAATTCATACATCCAATTCTCGAGGAGGTCCAAAAGGTCAATAAAAATTTCGAAGCACAAACAGCTGATCCAACAAAATTGCAGCAAGATCTTCTGTATTTGATTAAATCCATTGCCCAAAGAATCATAAATCCAAATAATCTTCGACGTATCGATATATTCGATATTGAAAACTTTGATTCATACCTTGATGCAAATCCATACATGGGGTTTGCTTTCGAACAAGCGTGCAGAGAAAATAATATTTCGAATGAAGAACAACAAAATCTGAAGACACGTTGTCTCGCGTTTCTAACTAAATTGTTGTATCAACTAAAACTGCGATTACCGACCCACTTGATTATTTTCGAAAAATTGAACGTATTCGCCACGACCGAATGTTTGAAGCCACAAAAGAAAGAAATAACAGAGATAGCGCTGCAGTACTATTCCGACAATAATATTGTAACAAAGATTGAATCGCAGTGGAAAAATTTACATAATGTCAAATGGGAGTGCGTTAATGATACGCAAAAATTTTGGGCTGAGGTTTCCACATACGTAGACTCTAGCGGCGAAAATCCATTTAAAGAATTAACACATCTGGCAATGTATTTATTAAGTCTTCCCCATTCAAATGCAGACGTTGAGAGGCTATTCAGCCAAATGAGTTTAATCAAATCGAAACTCAGAAATAAAATAAGCACAAATACTATGGATAACACATTAGCAGTAAGATTTGGGTTGAAACGTAATCAAAGATGCTGCAAAGATTATGATGTAGATAAAGTTATAACCGACAAAATTGGTACTATGGCAACTTATAAAAATTCGGCAGGGGAACTAGACCCTCAAATTCTGATAGATATACCGCCTCAGGACGAGTAAATTGCATGCAACTGACCGTTTTAAGTTCATTTAAAATATATATCTACACGTATTGTGGTAATGAGTTGAGTGATGTCATAATTTTTGGAGATATTGTTATTTGTTACCTGAAATCTTAGAGGATAAGTCTGAAATATATTGAATAAACATAATAATTATATATAATTCGTGTATTTTCGAATTTATTTATTTATTTGGTATAATAATATCGAGTAGTGCCAAAAGTTTGAAACCGTTTCAACGCGGGAAAAGTATACCAATTGACAAATCCCTACATACATACGAAATTTATTACACCTAGTGCTTTCTGGTGCTTTTGTCGGTCATGATTTCAGACACTACGCTACTCGCTGTTGGCAACACTGTTACGGACCTGTGTATACGACCGTGGCCGGGTCTGTGAGACCCGAGGGTGTACTCCTACACTGAGAAAAAGGCATAGCGTTGAGAAAGGAAACATAGTTGACACAACTACGCCCTGGGGTTAGATACGGCGAACCTCACGGCGTAGTTGAGGGAACCTCCGAACGTAGCTGGACGTATGTTGTTGAGCCAACTACGCCAATTTTTTAGGGCACCATTTCAGTATTTGACGGAACTCAGTGACGCCTTTAACTGTTTTTTGTTCTTTTTCTAACAGCAGATTATGGTTACATGAAATGAAACATCTTTAATTGAAATGAATTAAGATTTAGAAGAAAATCCGTCGCGTAGTTGGCTCAACCACATCAATTTAGATGATTCAGTTTCGAGTAGTTACTTTACATGCGAAATTACTATTGGCTCAACGGGAATCGTCCAACCTCGTGGCGGGGTTGTCAATACTTCACTTTTTTTCTCAGTGTAGGGTTAAAAAATATAGTTACGCGGGTATGCGTTCAAATACTTCGACTTCTAGCTTCAACATTTTTGATGGCGCATTAATTTTGGAACCACACTTTCTTCTATTTTTTATAAAGCTATCTGGACGTGAACTCAAAATGTCTACTTTTAGATTCCTTAGAAACTTACAAATGAAAGAGTAAAAAAAAGGTTAACGACCAGAAAAGGAGTAACGCTACTTTGAGTGCGAATCACACTCACATACTTATAATATATAACATCAATAACTTCAAAAGTCTCAATTAGAAGAAGATTTCACCAAATTTTCAAATCGATTCATAAGCCCCTCAAAAAGTTAGAGGCGGAAAACGAAAAAAAGAATTCAGAGTATCGCTTGAAAATTGCAATTTTTCAGCAATTTTATTCTTCAAAGTCTCCCAGAAATTTGGGGATCACTTTTCAACCGTTGAATATCATTAAGTTGGCTAGTAATATAATTGAAATGAAGGCCCACATACTTGATACCCACTGCAATGTAATAGTATATTTCCATAGGTAGACAACCGAGGATCAACAAATTTAAAGGTTCCGTGGATTTCCCCATATTATGTATTTAAATAATGTAAAACCCTGTTGAATGTTATTTCAGAATTTCCATACTATGCCAAAGCTGCAAGAATTATACATAGCAAATAATCGAATAAAAAATATTGGCAATGCTTTTTGGCTGAATTCTTATTTATCTCTTATTAATTTGACTGGGAATCCTTTGTACGAGTTGAAGGTACAACATGTTCCTTGTTTGTTGAAAAAAAAAAAAATTAGAGATGCGATTATATATTTAATCCGATTTTCTCAAAATATAGGATATTCAAAATCTTTCATTCATAGCGAGTCTGCGGTCAGTTGTTCTTGCTGATCCTATGTACGGTGAATCACCGCTTGTTTCTTTATCCAACTATCGACCATTTCTCATTCATTATCTGCCGGGATTAATAGAACTGGATTATTACCCCATAAGTAACGAAGAACGCACTTATGTAACAGGATTTTTCAAGTACCCACATTTCACAGCTACCAAAGCTTATTAAAATGCGTATGTCTTGTTTCGAGCTTTTTTTTTATCTCTAATCCAGTGTAATGATACATGAATAATTTTTCAGGAGTAAATTGATGTTCTACGACATGCTGTGTAACAAGTATATGAATGAGTTTACAAAGTCGTTTAAGGATCGGCTCAAGGGGAGTAGGCAGAGAATTAGCCAGTATCGAGAAGAGATTTACTTGGCAAAGATCAAAGAGCTAAGGGTTGAGTTTCCTACTACCAATAATTGCATTTGAGAAATTTCACACAGTATTTTAATGCCAGAGCAGATTGCGGAGAGTAAAGACGTTCACGGAAAATCAACAGAGTTGTTATATCACAAGATATTGCAGCAGATATATCATTCCGTCAATGCCAATGATGCTCTTGATAAACAGTGGATACACAACGCACGGATCAACTTAGAGGTAAAGAAGGGACAAAGACGCAAACAAAGTATAAAGTTATCAATTTTATTCATCGAAGCCTTAGAGCATATAGACATGGAGGGAGCCAGTCCTATCTTGTTCCATGAGTGGCAAACGCAGGAAGGATAGATAGATAGATAGGTTTTATTTATTATCCATTACAATTTTGGACAAAGCCTACCCTGCATTTACAGTACAGTATGCAGGGTAAACGGAGAGAAAGCTTATCTAACTTAACTTATTAGGTAGGGAGAGAGAGGGGTACGTATAGTACGAGCAAGCAGATAGGTTGTATATTAGGCAGGAGTGAAAAAGGTCGATTTTCGCGGATCATATTCTAATAGTGCGGGAAAGTTACGTCTTGGCATCACTCAAAACTGTGCCAAAAAAAAATTTACAATAGATATCTTCTGTACTGGCAAACGCCCCAAAGTTTTGAATTTTTTAACACGGGGTTTAAATGGAGAAAAAAGGCAAAAAGACAAATTGGCACTAAAAAATTCATAAAAACTCACTGGGTCTGGGTTTTGAAATTCAAAATATCTTACTTACTTTAGAAGATACAAAATTGAAAAATGGAGTTTTTTCGGGAAAAACTCGATTTTCAAACGCGTGTATCTTTGAAACTAAAAACGATATTCTGAATTTCGAAACGTGAAACGGAAGCTATATTCTTCCCACTTCGAATAAGCGTATGAAGACTGAAATCGGCCGACCCAGTGAGTTTTTATGAATTTTTCAGTGCTAATTTGTCTTTTTGCCTTTTTTCTCCATTTAAACCCCGTGTCATAGATATAAGGTTAGTAGATTGGTCAAGTTCGCCAGTAGAAACAGTGTCGCGATACGAATGTAGGCGGAGCGGCAGTCGAAAAGATCTTTTTCGTGTATTTCGCTTCAGCACGCTATTTTATCAACAGAATTGCGTTCTGGTAAACGATCTGCTCACATTGATCGATAATATAGATTTTAATTTTAGCCACAGATTTTTAATATCTGCGCATTATTCAGTGCTACCTGACAACGTAAAATGTTATGATTTGTAGCATAGTATATGAGCAAACAATAGCTAACAGTTGAGCTGCGGCATATGCGGTTACCCTCAAAATAATTCATATGGGGCATTCCATGCCAAATCAACCTGGTCCTGACCCTCGACTACTCAGATGTGGTCCGCGATTTTTTATTTCATTCTTCGGATTTTTCAAAATAAATTCGAGTGCGTAATGAATTTTCAAAGTTTTTTTTTCAACACCTCGATGGCTGTGAACAAAAAATCTGAAAAAATTATCAAAAATTCTGTATCAGAAATGAAAATTTTTTAACCAAAATTCATCGTGTCTTTCGCTTTCGCTTCAATCTGTTATTTTTTGTTGAAAAATCTTCATTTCTGACACAGAATTCTTGAGAATTTTTTCAGATTTTTCGATCACGGCCATCGAGGTGTTGAAGAGAAGAAAAAACTTTGAAAATTCATAACGCACTCAAATTTATTTTGAAAAATCCGAAAAAATTGTGATCGCTAATTAGAGTCAGCGGAATGATTTAAAAAATCGCGGACCAGATCTGAAAAAAAGAGGGTTAAGACCAGGTCGATTTGGCATGGAATGCCCCATATATATGAGTCCACCAATTACCTATGAACGATTCGTGGCGAAAATCTCGATTTGTCTGCCATTTTGATATTTTATATAATATTATATAATAGTATACAGGGTGATTCAGTTTAACCGGACCATATTGAATGGGCATATTCCTTGTCGAATTCTAAGACTAAAATTCCTTAGCGAAAAATTCCGGAGATCAACGGTGCGCGAGTTATTAAATATCTTAATCCGGCTATAAAGTATCTTTTTCATCAATAAAAACGGATATCGGGTGTTAATTTTCACTTCAACAATTCCGTTTTCAATCTTTGGCAGTCAGGTCGTCCGCTCCTTAGTTTTCAGTTGCCTAGGTCCACCGTTTCATAGTTTTTTTTTTTTCTCAATTTTTCAATTTTTCAATTTTTCAATTTTTCAATTTTTCACTAAGAAACTTTAGTCTTAGAATTCGACAAGGAATATGCCCATTTAATATGGTCCAGTCAAACTGAATCACCCTGTATACTTTGATGTATAAAAATCCCCCAAGTTTCAGACCCCAAAGCCGTTCACCATGGATATAGTTCACTTTTACATTCGAATTCTTATCGTGCCCGTATCATGGAAAAAAAAAATCATCCAACATGTTTTTTGAGTGAAAACAAAAAATTAATTTTTCGAAAAACACATGATAATCACCCTGTTAGCATGAAAAACATGATATAAGTCGCTAGCCTAACGGAGCGCATTGCATTTGTAAGGTACTTATACATTGTATATAGCTGTAGTATGATGTCAGCGCGTCGTAAGTCTGAAAATCGGAATTCAGAATTAGGCCACGTGGTGTCTTTTGTTGGTAAGAAATTTAGCATTTTACCAACAGAATATTTAGATGATTCGAGTACACGGGTATATTTTTTGACTATATCGATAGATGTTCTATCTTACCACCAAATATAGAGGGCAGCATTCGTTGTCACTATTATTTTGTGACATACTGCTATATGACTCCGAATTTTCTCAACTTGTCCAATCTACTAACCTTATATCTATGCCCGTGTTAAGAAATTCAAAACTTTGGGGCGTTTGCTGGAACAGAAGATATCTATTGTAAATTTTCTCCTTTGGCACAGCTTTGAGTGATGCCAAGACGTAGCTTTCCCGCACTATTAGAATACAATCCGCGAAAATTGACCTTTTCCACTCCGGCCTATTGTATATGAGGTATTCCACGCCGTTTCGAACGGTCAAAAAAATCACCGCTTCCGAAAAAATCGTCATTTGGTCTTCGAACACTATATCGAAAGAATCTGCTGTATCTCAAAAGTATAAGATCCTACAAGAAAATTTATGAGACATAAAAGTTATGCAGTTTCGAATCAACTTTCTGAAAATTTTTTTTTTTTGGGAATTTCTCGAATCCCAAAAATACCAATTTTTATCAAAAATACACAAAAATTGGGTTTTCAATCAATACGTCACTTTCGATTTGCCTCAATAATTTACAGAAAATACTTTCAAATGTGGACAACAACCGTATATTTTTTTTGAGATAGTTGGCTCAATCGTTTGGAACGTATGCTGTATTAATTTTATTTTTTTTTTCTAAAAAAAGAATCAATAAAGCATACCTTCGAAAAAAAATGAATGAATAAAGCATACGTTCCAAACGATTGATCCAACCATCTTTAAAAAAATATACGGTTGTTGTCAACAGCGCTGGCGACTTTTGTGTGGATGGTGTGGAGCACTCCACACCCTGAATGCCCACCGTGTGGATATTCCACACCCTAAAGGCCTTGTTTCAAAATTAAAATTTTTTAATAGATTTTGAAAATCTCTTGATAAAAACAAGTATACAAAATTTTTCGAAAATAACCATATTATATTTCCCTATAATCAACGCTTGCGAGCCCCCTAGCAGATTCAAATCTCGATCATATTGATGAATACGTTTATCCTGTAAAACAATATTCGGACTATTGCACTTCGGAAAAACTACTTAATTGAACTTTAAGAAAAAATGTGGTGAGTCCCCCCCCCCCCCCCCCCCCCCCCCCCCCTCCACCCCGACACCTGAGTTACTCCACACTCTGAAATTTTGTAAGTCGCCGACCTTGGTTTTCAACACTTGAGAGTATTGTCTGTAAATTATTGAGACAAATCAAAAGTGACGTATTGATTGAAAACCCAATTTTTGTGTATTTTTGATAAAAATAGGTATTTTTGGAATTCGAGAAATTCCCAAAAAATTTTTTTTAGAGAATTGATTTGAAACTGTAACTTTTATGTAGCATAAAATTTTCTTGTAGGATCTTATACTTTTGAGATACGGGAGTTTTTAGGAAAAATTGAAATTTGGAAAAAATCCACAAATGCAATCCGAAAATTCTGAAAAAATTCACAAAAATTCTTTCGATATAGTTGTGTTCGAGGACCAAATTACGATTTTTTCGGAAGCGGTGATTTTTTGGAAAATGGAATACCTCATACATAGGTATATAAATATACCTACATACAGTCCGATCCCTCAATAAGCCCTCCGTCAATAAACCCGCTTCCCCAGTTTCTCGCTCGCAGCGTTCCCCCACTCCGCCTATTAAGACATAGCGTAGCGAGGAAAGAGAGAGACGGAAAACAATTGGTACGACTAGCGAAGAAGGCAAAGTGGGGGTACCTCATTTCGTGGAAAAACTCTTCCCCCTGGCGGCTTGGGAGGGCTTATTGAGGGATCCCACTGTATTAGGGTGGTCCTTATTTGGGGTATGTTCGAATTTTTTTCGACGATAGTCCTAAATCGGTTCCAAATAAATCAGACAAAACGCCTGCCAAGTTTAAGCTCTTAATATTAATATTAACCGGGCCCCCACGGCAGTCAAAGTTTTAAATGGAAAATTGCATGTATTTTTAAAACTAAAACACGAATTTCCATAAGTCCGATGATTACCAATGAAAAAATCTAAAATTTAGTATAGTTATTTGCACTTGTAGGATGTACAAAATGGTGCATTCGAAATTTTTTTAAATAATTATATTCTTACCTTTTGATGCTTAAATTTTAAGGAAATTTTTTTTTTCATCACATTGAAAGATAAGAATAAAATGATATAAAAAAATTTCGAATGCACCATTTTGTACATCCTACAAGTGCAAATAACTGTACTAAATTTTAGATTTTTTCATCGATAATCATCGGAGTTATGGAAATTCATGTTTTAGTTTTAAAAAATACCTGCAATTTTCCCTTCAAAATTTTGACTGTCGTGGGGGCCGGGTGAATATTAATATTAAGAGCTTAAACTTGGCAGGCGTTTTTGCTGATTTATTTGGAACCGATTTAGGACTATCGTCGAAAAAAATTCGAACATACCCCAAATAAGGACCACCCTACTACATATACACTGAGAAAAAAAAGTTATTAAATCAAAGAAATGATTTCTTTGATATTCAATTCACTTGATTCAACCATTGGTTTATTTCACGCAATCGCGCGGTCGTGGGAACAACAAAGCATATGCATTGATTTAATGTTATATTTCTTCGAGTGTTATCTGCTTGAGACAAGTGTTCATTTATTTGAAACCATTAAAAATTAAGTTGTTAAACCCAAGAAGTATGTTTAGAACAACCAACCTAATTTAATTCATAATAAATAATGACTTTGAGAGTCGATGACGTTCATCCAACCGCCACAAATAATTGAAGGTACTAATCTAGAGTTAGCCAAAACGCTTATGTTACGGTTGAATCTTGTATTCGGTGTAAGAAAATATTCATTCAATGCAATGAATACGTACTTGAGTAAAAAAGATATTCACTACCCTCAAAAGTACAACTGCCTAGCGAATCAAATTTTTATATCTATTGGAAAGCATCTTTCCGTTGATCTGAATCTTCACATTATTGCGAGAAAAATATTCTTTGTTGCACCATACGATTATTTCAACTAAATAAGAAATTAATAATCATGCAGGACGTCAACATGCCCTTGATTCAAATGATTATTCGAATAAAATCAAATCAATATTATTCTATTTTTAATCAAATACACGTTTTTGAAAAATGTACATTTATACTCAAAATCCATTTTCGAAAGTATGTGAATACAATCATATGAGTGCTTGTATTGAATAAATATTAAGTCGTGCTAAGCATATGTTATTTCATTGAAGTGAATCATTCGTTTAAGATTACCAATTCTAGGATCAAAAAGATTGTTGTCCAGAATATTTCTGTTTTACGATAACGATATAAACGTGTTCATCAAGAATACCTCATCTTCATGGTAAAAAACAGGATTGGTTGTTCCAACCAAAATACTTGAATGTAGCAACGCGATCGTGTAGTTTCTTCAACAGCTTAAAATGTCTGACAATAACAAACTGAGTTACAAAGAACGATTTCACCTTTTCACTTGAGAAAATCATCAAGTATGTAAATAATTAATCAGTTCGCTTGAATCAATGCGGGAAAATAATAAAAACCTGGTATGGTATTGTATAGGCGCTCAAACGTGAGTTCTGTAGCCGGCCACAACGTGGCGAATCCGGGCCAGCATTCTCGCTAAGGAAACAGCGTGGAGCCAATCATAACTTTGCGCCTCTCCGTACTATTTATTAATCACAACTCAGGAGCGATGGGCTTCAGAGTCAAGTCAAGTTGGACTTATGCCTCTTTACGAAGGTTGACCAAGCCATTGCGGCATATTGAATTAAATTTGGGGTTCGCTTGAATGGCCAAGCCTCTAATATACTTATCCAGCTTGAATGTCTCATATTTTCATTCAAATGAATATCACCGTTGCTGTGAATAAATTTTATTTGTTACCAAAAAATATCTAATTGGCTACACAAATTATCTCGTTTGGTTAGTTGTGAATTCTTTTGCAGAGTATAAATGCTTTATTATTTATACTAAACTTGCGATTGTACAGAACGTGAGTTACTTAACATTAATCAAATATTTTGTTGTTACGTGAAAATAAGACATTCTTCCAAACAATCATCGTATTTCTTCACTGATTCTCGTTTTAAGTTCTAATAAGCAGTCACTTCCTATGATTATATTTGAATTCATATTATGGTATATTTCTTCAGAATGATAAAATATCCCATCTAATGTATTGTGTATCGTTTGATTAAATAAATCATTCTCTCGATATAAGATATGAAACACTTGACTCAAGATATTGTACTGATAGACCAACTCGGTGAGTGATGTCGCTGAATATCTGTATAATTGATTGAAACTATTTTTTCTTAAAATGAAATGATTATTTACTCTATCTAACTCTACATCTGGTATTGTTTTGATTAAACATGCTCTTGCGAATATAGAAAAAAATCATTTATTTGAATCAACGAATATTTGATGAATTCAATAACTTTTTTCTCTCAGTGTACAGGGTGTCCAAACTAACTATGTCACCCCGACGGGTGGTGATAGGGGGGACCTTAACTAACATTTTCGATGTAGGAACCCATATCCGGAAAGTTGACGTTACCTTGATGATAGGGATTCAGAGTTTTCGGCGAACGCCTTCAACGCTCGCTCACAGGCGCGGCGAAATCCTCGAGGATTTAGACATAATCTAAGTCTAATTCAACTATTTATTAGCAACATAAAGAATCTATCACAGTTTTACAAATATCACAGAAAAGAGGTATTTTCGCCGTTCATTTCTACAAAAAACAACTGTCATGCTTGTGTTGTTTTGTTTTTGTTTGTCGAGTCAAAGAAATGTGATAATGCAACTTGGTTGTTTTTTGTAGAAATGAACGGCGAAAATACTTATTTTCTGTGATATTTGTAAAACTGTGATAGATTCTTTATGTTGCTAATAAATAGTTGAATTAAACTTAGATTATTTCTAAATCCTCGAGGATTTCGCTGCGCCTGTGAGCGAGCGTTGCAGGCGTTCGCCGAAAACTCTGAATCCCTCTCATCAAGGTAACGTCAACTTTCCGGACATGGGTTCCTACATCGAAAATGTTAGTTAAGGTCCCCCCTATCACCGCCCGTCGGGGTGACATAGTTAGTTTGGACACCCTGTATAGAAACACCCGCATTCGCACGAGGGACGAGGGAAACCGCCGGAAAAACCTTGTCCAGGTGCAGCCGGATCCGAGCTCAAACCACCGTGAGTCAAGTTTGCGCCTGGACGGCGCGACCCGTCTTACATTTTTGCAGGCTGCCGCTCAGGCCTTCCTTGACCCGCTTGGGGATTTGAACTCAGGTCCTCCCGCTCCATAGTCTCAAGTGCTAGCACTACGCTACTACTACTGTCTACTACGCTACTACTACTGTCGGTAGTTACCACGCTACGCTCTTAGCTTAGAGAGAGAGAGGTTGTCATATGTTACTGTTCCCGTCTTTGTCATCACGCTTCTCAGCCAGAAGGCTCCCTCCATGTCTATACGCTCTAAGATCGAAGCCAAAATTTGTGGCGTATTGTTAATAATATAGTTGAAATTCCGATTGAAAACGTACTGAGTTCAATTAAAGCTCATAACTTTCAATTTGACCGATCCAATCCCAGTTACATTCCTCATTTATACTATCGTCTAGAAATAATCTACATTTTAATTGTAGAGTATTGAATATTTGTTTAAAAATATAAAATAATCATTAGTTATACTGCATTTGGCTAGACACTGCAGTGGAAATTAAGCTTGAAGGTACAGCACTGTGGAAACATGGATTTTGTCGAATATCTACCGGGTGGTGGGAATAAACTTGTTAAAATTTGTCAGGATATATGCAACGATTCATTATGTCGGACTATAAAAAAGTAATTGTAATCTGCAGCTCCGTAATATTGGCTAAAAAAATTGATCGAGATCATAAATAGATCAAGAAGTTGATCGGTATTAAGTATATTGCAGGAAAACTTCAAAATATACAATGAAAAGAACTATAGGATACATATGCATGTATAGGACACGATCATAAATACTTATAGTGAGCTCGACAAAATGTTAAATTCAATTCCTGATAATAATTATAATAATTTCAGGGATCTAGGTGTCACAAGCATTCATGTTCACAGAGTTACAAAGATCGTCAACAACGAGACTAATGCATATCGCTCCTCCAGACATTACAATGAGAAAATGAACCAGGATCAAAGAGAATCAGATTTTGTATTCAAATTTCTGGTGCGACCGATTGGAGTTGTGGAGCAGCTGAAATGGCCTTTCGATATCTTTGAACACGAGTTTCTTGATGCGGTAACTCATCAACTTAATATAACAAAACATCCCAGATAACAAAGTTTTCGCAAGATGCGCACATGGTAAAGGCACGTGTGCCGATCTCTCCGCATGACGTGCCATCAGGTGATCACACAGCTGTGTCCGCATCGTGTAGAAATCAATCTAGCTGCAACTAGTGCCCAGCCAGTGGTTGGATAGCCTCGGCCAGATAGGATTTTTATCCAGTGGCTGTCCAGCCTTTGGACAGCCATTATCAAAGCAAAACCTTATTCAGCCACTAGGCAGTGACTGGCTAGTAATTTTGGGATACATGTGACGCTGTTCAGTTGGGAAATGCTATCCAGTGGCTGTCCAGCCTTTGGACAGCCCATACCAAAGCAAAGCCCTATCCAGCCACTAGGCAGTGACTGGCTAGTAATTATGGCATACAGGTGGCCCTGTTTAGTTGGGAGATCCCTGCTGGAAGTTCCGAATAGAAACGGATACAAAAAAAATGTATCCGTTTCAACTAGGTTTCTGGTTCCGGATTTTCGGATATATAATCAGATTATCAGGATAGAATATTAATTCGTTTTTATTGTGAGATTCGTATAGACTGTGAATAAAATCGAATCGTCATAACTGCAATAGGTATCGATTCGTATCTATCCTACAACGGGCATGGTCCGTATAGGTTTCTATCCGCACGCATTGCCACGTGTGCTAGCGTGAAACAATACTCATCGTTATGCATCCGTTTCTATACGTTTCTTCCGCAATTTAACGTATGCTGCTTATCAGATGCTATCCATTCGAATCCAATACGACTCTATCCGTCTGTTACTGCCTTACCGCTCCGTCGTTCCTAATTAGAATCAATCCGGATGTATCCTTTGACAGGCATGGCCCGTATAGGTTTATATCCGCACACATTCTGCTTTGATCTGGCAGCCGTGCACGATAGAAACGGATACAAAAAGAGTGTATCCGTTTCAATTAGATTTCTGGTTCCGGCGCTTCGGATATGTAATCAGATTATCATGATAGAGAACCAGTTCGTTTCTATTGTGAATTCATTTGTATCGGTGTTACCCAATTAACTTTCCCATTTTGTTTTTTCTTTTTCAATTTATTTTCATGTGGGTCACCCATCCAAATTCTGGTCGCAGATGAAATTGCTTAACTTCGTTGATCAACTGACGTCCGGTGTTGATCTGGATCTAATCGTCGCCTGATGCAATCTCTAACACTTTTCGACTCAATAGGTAAACTTTAGCCGTTAGCCGAGAGCCGTTAATTCAAATTCATTTTCTATTGGCCGCCAAAAGCTCCACCGATTGCCCCAATCGAATCCGATTCAATTCTAATTGGTTGCTATTGGATTTTATTGTTTTCTATCGCTTTTTTCAACCAGGGTAGGTATCGATTCGTATCTATCCTACAACGGGCATGGTCTGTATAGGTTTCTATCCGCATGTTGCTACAGCGGATCTACTCATCGTCGTCTATTCGGATATACTCATAAAGTAGGACAGGTGGATGGATCGGAAGGAAACTGATAGGAAACCCTGGTGGAGGTTTCAGATAGATTCGGATAGGGCAACTTTTCTATCCGTTTGAATCCATTTCATTCCGAAATCTGTCCACGACCGAATTGGTTTTATTCCGAGTGAATCAGTTAAAAATCCGGATTGTATCCGCTTGAATCAGTTCGGATCCGACCGAATCCGAAATCGCGGAGATTTCAATCCGTTCGAATCCGACCGAATCCGAGTCAATCTGAAACAAGTGGAAATTCCAATCCGCTTGAATCCGACCCAATTCGAGTCAATCTGAAAAAGCGGAAATTCCAATCTGTTTGAATCCGAGTCAATCTGAAAAACCAGACGACCAGACTGATATAGTATATTATGTGGCATGCCCGTAGACCAAGTGTTTTTCGGCGAGGATAGTGATTTCAGGACGAGCTAAAGGCGAGCCGTAAGCGAGTTCTGAAATTATTCTTCAAGTCAAAAACGGTACACGGGTACGCCCCATACCATATTTTTCGGAATAGGGATGAAAAGTCACTTTGACGCCTGTTGAGATTCACACTTGTTACGACGAAGAGTGAGGTTATGGCGCGATCTGTCGCGCACTTCGAACTGCGCATCAAAACTGCAGTATGAAGACTTTATACGGCAGCTTTGGAATGCACACTTCGAACTGCGCGTCCAGACTGCGGTATAAAGACTTTATAGGGCGTTCTGAAATTAGCCGTACAAAGTGGTACTTACGGATCGAAAACAGGCGTCAAAAAGTGACTTTTTAATGCCTTTGCCGAAAAAAGATTGTTTCAGCGTTATTTAGGAATTATTCGTATTGCAGTTAGCATTGCTTAAGAAACTGAGAGGTATTGAAATTTGGTAGATATAGCCACAGATCCATTCGGATTGAACGTACAGATTAAGTAGGATTGGAAGTGGTTTCCGGATTCGTGTCGGATTCGCTCGGATTGGATGTACGGATTGAATAGAATAGAAGTGAGTTCCGGATTAGTATCGGATTCATTCGAATTGGCTGTACGAACTGAATAGGATTGAAAGTGAGTTCCGGATTGGGGTCGGATTCGCTCGGATTGAACGGACGAATTAGAAAGAACGCGACGTACGGATTGAATAGGACTGAACGTGAATGAGAATAGAATAGAATAGAATATTTATTATGTCTATGGCAATATTAGATAATAATGACGACGAGCCGCAATGCATTACAAAAACAAAAACAAAACTGCATTTTGGCTGACAGAGAATACAGAGGCACTTATCAGCTAGTAAGAGTAAGACTAGATTAAACTAGATAAAACTACACCTAACGAAAACGAGCCGGATTACGGATTGGTGTCAGATTCATTTGGATTGAACTCGAAGTCGATGCACGGATTGAGATGGATTAAAAACCTCGGCTTCGGAATGACTCGGATGAATCCGTATTGTTAAGGTGACAGATTTCGCAATGGATCGGAATAGTTCGGATGTGACCGGATTGAAGTCCTACCCGAAACCTCCACCAGAGAAGGTATCTAGACACTCCGATTGAAGCGAATAGCGCCAGAAACGCACACAATCACGGATGAATTGGCGATTTTGGCTCCCGAATAGACTCGGATAGGCGGATGGATCGGAGGCAGACGGATAAGCAACGTATTTGGAAATTCGGTTGAATCTTATAGCACCAGTAACGTACAAGATCACATGCAGTCCGGATAAAACGAGGATCTCGACTTCCGGATAGTATAGGCTAGGTGGATGGATCGGAAGAAAACTGATAGGAAAGGTATCTGGAAATCTGGATTAAATCGTATAGCGCCAGGAACATACAAGATCAGGTGGGATTCGGATGAAACGAGAAGCTCGACTTTCGGAAGAACTCTGATAGGTAAATGCATAGATATAAGGTTAGTAGATTGGACAAGTTGAGAAAATTCGGAGTCATATAGCAGTATGTCACAAAATAATAGTGACAACGAATGCTGCCCTCTATATTTGGTGGTAAGATAGAACATCTATCGATATAGTCAAAAAATATACCCGTGTACTCGAATCATCTAAATATTCTGTTGGTAAAATGCTAAATTTCTTACCAACAAAAGACACCACGTGGCCTAATTCTGAATTCCGATTTTCAGACTTACGACGCGCTGACATCATACTACAGCTATATACAATGTATAAGTACCTTACAAATGCAATGCGCTCCGTTAGGCTAGCGACTTATATCATGTTTTTCATGCTAACAGGGTGATTATCATGTGTTTTTCGAAAAATTAATTTTTTGTTTTCACTCAAAAAACATGTTGGATGATTTTTTTTTTCCATGATACGGGCACGATAAGAATTCGAATGTAAAAGTGAACTATATCCATGGTGAACGGCTTTGGGGTCTGAAACTTGGGGGATTTTTATACATCAAAGTATACAGGGTGATTCAGTTTGACTGGACCATATTAAATGGGCATATTCCTTGTCGAATTCTAAGACTAAAGTTTCTTAGTGAAAAATTGAAAAATTGAAAAATTGAAAAATTGAAAAATTGAGAAAAAAAAAAACTATGAAACGGTGGACCTAGGCAACTGAAAACTAAGGAGCGGACGACCTGACTGCCAAAGATTGAAAACGGAATTGTTGAAGTGAAAATTAACACCCGATATCCGTTTTTATTGATGAAAAAGATACTTTATAGCCGGATTAAGATATTTAATAACTCGCGCACCGTTGATCTCCGGAATTTTTCGCTAAGGAATTTTAGTCTTAGAATTCGACAAGGAATATGCCCATTCAATATGGTCCGGTTAAACTGAATCACCCTGTATACTATTATATAATATTATATAAAATATCAAAATGGCAGACAAATCGAGATTTTCGCCACGAATCGTTCATAGGTAATTGGTGGACTCATATATATGGGGCATTCCATGCCAAATCGACCTGGTCTTAACCCTCTTTTTTTCAGATCTGGTCCGCGATTTTTTAAATCATTCCGCTGACTCTAATTAGCGATCACAATTTTTTCGGATTTTTCAAAATAAATTTGAGTGCGTTATGAATTTTCAAAGTTTTTTCTTCTCTTCAACACCTCGATGGCCGTGATCGAAAAATCTGAAAAAATTCTCAAGAATTCTGTGTCAGAAATGAAGATTTTTCAACAAAAAATAACAGATTGAAGCGAAAGCGAAAGACACGATGAATTTTGGTTAAAAAATTTTCATTTCTGATACAGAATTTTTGATAATTTTTTCAGATTTTTTGTTCACAGCCATCGAGGTGTTGAAAAAAAAACTTTGAAAATTCATTACGCACTCGAATTTATTTTGAAAAATCCGAAGAATGAAATAAAAAATCGCGGACCACATCTGAGTAGTCGAGGGTCAGGACCAGGTTGATTTGGCATGGAATGCCCCATATGAATTATTTTGAGGGTAACCGCATATGCCGCAGCTCAACTGTTAGCTATTGTTTGCTCATATACTATGCTACAAATCATAACATTTTACGTTGTCAGGTAGCACTGAATAATGCGCAGATATTAAAAATCTGTGGCTAAAATTAAAATCTATATTATCGATCAATGTGAGCAGATCGTTTACCAGAACGCAATTCTGTTGATAAAATAGCGTGCTGAAGCGAAATACACGAAAAAGATCTTTTCGACTGCCGCTCCGCCTACATTCGTATCGCGACACTGTTTCTACTGGCGAACTTGACCAATCTACTAACCTTATATCTATGGTAAATGGATCGGAAGCAGACGGATCGGCAAGGTATGTGGAAATCCGGATTGAATCGAAAAGCCACAAGAATGTAAGAGATCACACGGAAACCGGATAGAACGTGAATCGGTTTTTTCAATTTCAGAACGATAAGCTGCAAGTCCGGAATGAAATCGATTGAAATTGATTCAGGTCAGACCCTATTAAATCAAATAGAATGAGACTCTTGATGGTCCGAATACAATCGAATACATTTTTTATGGTAATAATCGGAATGAATTACATGTGGAATTCACATCGTATAGAATCTGATAAAAACGGAAAGAAATTCTATCGGTATTTCCTGATAGCGACCGTTACCTGATTGAATCTATACGATCTGATTAGTGTTGTATTCGCAACTTTGCGGTTCTGGATAGACCGCATAGAAACTGATTGGAGTTAGTCAATATTTCTATTCGAATGAACTAGATTCTATCGGATTTTTCCAGCAGGGATGCTATCCAGTGGCTGTCCAGCCTTTGAACAGCCATTACCAAAGCAAAACCCTATCCAGCCACTAGGCAGTGACTAGATAGTAATTATGGGACACAGGTGGCCCTTGTTAGTTGGGAGATGCTATCCAGTGGCTGTCTAGAGTCTGGACAGCCATTACCGAAGCAAAACTGTCGGAGTTTATATCTAACTAGTCCAAGCTCTGGACTTAGTATCTAACTATTAAATACATAAGTGTCATGGAGTCACATGACTTCTGGTTAAAAACCCCCCCCATCACTTCCTGTTTTCTTTTTACCTCTTTCGCCATGTATAAGTAGTAGAGTGTGCTACTAAACAAATAAACTGTTTAATAAAATCTATTATAATCACCCTAATCGGGCGTCTTTACTTCTACCCACCAACAGGTTATGGGCCCAGAAGTCATGATACGCAGAGTCGTTGATAAATATTAATAGTGAACGGTTGTTTTTGGCTGTGTTTATTGCAATTCTAAAAATGAGTGATGCAAGTAGAACGCATGGCGGCATTGCAGCCCTGCAAGGTTTTGAAAAACTCGATGGTCGAGAAAACTATAATGATTGGAAGTTTCTAATTAAAATGTTCTTGATACGTGAAAACCTGTGGCAGTGCATTGTAGGGTATCCAGAAGAGGATACTACTACTGAAGAGGCTCGTTCTCGTAAAGACATGACTGCTTTGTCTAGCATTTGTCTGATGGTGAAGCCTAGTGCGTTTGCTCATGTTCGTTCGGCAAACACTGCCAAAGAGGCTTGGAGTAACCTGGAGAAAGCCTATGAGGATCAAGGAATGACAAGACGGATCTCATTACTCAGATCATTTTGTTCAACGAGGTTGGAAAATTTCGAGACAATGGAAAATTATGTCAGCCACGTGTTGTCCATAGCTCAAAAACTAGCTGCAATGAAAAAGCCTATGGATGATGAATTGATCGGAGCGATGTTACTACAAGGTCTACCAGCAGAGTTTGACCCCATGGTCATGGCACTCGAGGGTTCTGGGACTGAGTTAACTAGTGATTTCATAAAGTGCAAACTGATGCAGGACAGTAAGTGGACTAAAGAAAAAGCAGGTGACACTGCACTTCTCGCGAAGGCTAAGAAACCACCAACGAAAGTGAAGAAAAGGACACCTGTATGCTGGACGTGCGGAGCCAAAGGACATACCAGACAACACTGCCCAACACCAAAAGCAGGCGAAGGATCTGAGGCTGCTTCATCGGCAGAAAAACAAAAAACCAAAGATCGAGCTTTGCTAACGGCTTTAGGTGTGACAGCTGGGACAAATGACTGGTATATAGACTCCGGAGCATCAGCCCACATGTCATCGAGGAAAGATTGGTTTATAGGTTATGATAATAACTCACACAATGATCTCGAGGTAACAGTAGCAAATAATGAAAAACTATATACCCAAGGTGTAGGAAATGTAAAAGTAAGTCTAAAAACTGAGTCGAATATAAAATCTATTTCGGAAGTTTTGTATGTACCACAACTAAATGCGAATTTACTCTCAGTAAGCAAGCTTGTAAACAAGGGTTTCGTAGTAGCATTTGATAGGTTAGGATGCAAAATTTTTGACGAAAGTAGTTGCGAAATAAAGGGAGATATTGAGGCTACTGCTTCAAAATGTAATGGTATCTATCGTCTAGATGTTGAAAGCATGCAAGCAAACGTCAGCATGACTGATGACCAAGCTCTATGGCACAAGAGATTAGGGCATTTGAACATTAGAAGCATGAATATCTTGAAAGACTTTATGGCAACAGGTATAGATTACGTCGCAGTTAAAGAAGAGAAACCGTGCGTTCCCTGTCTACATGGAAAGCAGAACAGAAAGCCTTTTCCGACGACTGGGGTCACAAGGGCGAAGGATTTACTGGAACTCGTACACTCGGACTTATGTGGACCACTTCCCGTAAATTCATGGAGTGACGCAAGGTATATCATGACGTTGATAGACGATTTTTCTCGAAAGGTATTTGTCTACTTTATTAAAAACAAAACTGAAGTCAAAGAATGTTTCTTGGAATTCAAGGCCAAAGTCGAGACAGAGACTGGTAAAGTTTTGAAGAAAATAAGAACGGACAATGGTACTGAATATATAAATGCAGAATTTCAGAATTACCTTAAAAAGCAAGGGATACAGCATCAACTCACCGTTCCTTACACGCCTGAGCAGAACGGGGTAGCTGAACGCGCCAATAAGACAATTATTGAGAAAGTCAGATGCATGTTATCAACTGCGAACAGTGATAAACGTATGTGGGCAGAGGCAGCAAATACTGCGGTATATCTAATGAATCGGTCGCCTCACAAGTCTGTACAAAATGCCACACCAGAAGAAGTATGGACAGGAGAAAAAGTAAAATTGGATCACCTGAAAGTTTTCGGCTGCGATGCTCACGTTCACGTTCCAAAAGAAAAAAGGGACAAATTGGATCCCAAAAGTAAGAAATTAACCTTTGTTGGTTACTGTCATGAAACGAAAGGATATAGACTGATTGATCTCAAAAATCCAAAGAAAATAGTCAGAGCTCGTGACGTCATCTTTGATGAAACAAATTTTAACACTTGTATTGAAGATCGTGAGCTCCAATTCAAAATGGAAGATTATTCCTTTCTACCATCGATAGAAGATAACGATGAGATGCCAGAGGAAATAGAAGAACCAAACAATCAAGAGATTATTGATGACGTTCAAGAAAATGTTGAAGTTCCGATAGTTTTTCCAGAGAATGATATAGCTGAACTACCAGATGAACCTGAAGCAGATGAAGGTAGACGATATCCATTGAGGGAGAGGCGTCAGAGAAACTTCGATGATTATCATCTCTATCTTGCATTGGATGAATCCGTTGAACCTATATCTGTTGAAGAAGCATTAAATGGAAAAGACAGAGAAAAGTGGATAGCAGCTATGAAAGAAGAACTGAAGTCATTCGAGGATAATAGAGCTTGGACATTAGTCAGTAAGCCTGAAGGTAAAAATATAGTCAAATGTAAATGGGTCTTTAAATTGAAAAAGGACACAGAAGGGAAGGTTATTCGTCATAAGGCGAGGTTAGTTGCTAAAGGTTATTCTCAACAAAACGGCATAGACTATGATCAAACTTTCGCTCCTGTTGTTCGTCATTCGAGTATGAGATTGCTTTTTGCTATCGCTGCTGAACAGGAATTGTTAATACATCATTTAGATGTCACAACAGCTTTCTTGAGTGGAGATCTTAAGAATGAAATCTATATGAGTCAGCCCGAAGGATTTACTAATGATGAGAATAAAGTATGTTTACTAAATAAGGCTGTATACGGGCTAAAACAAGCTTCACGAACTTGGAACGAAAAAGTACACTCAGTTTTAATCAAGTTGGGTTTTCAAAAATCAAATCATGAAATGTGTGTTTATTTCAGAAAAACTGTAGACTTGTTATTGATAATTGCTTTATACGTAGACGATTTCTTCATATTCTCAAATGATGAAAAACAAATCAATTCTCTAAAATTGAAACTAAAAGCTGAGTTTAAAATAAAAGATTTAGGTGAAGCTAAGCAATACTTGGGTATTAGAATACAAAGAGACTATAAAAAGAAAGAGATTAGGCTAGACCAATCACAGTATATTGAAGAAATGTTATTGAAGTTTGGCATGCAGGATGCAAAACCAGTGTCAAGTCCCCTAGTTTCTAGTTCTATAGTAGTTAAAAATAATAGCGAACAAGATTTACCGAATAAAAACGTACCTTATCAGCAAGCAATAGGGACTCTATTATACCTATCGGTCTGTACTAGACCAGATATAGCATACGCCACTAACTATCTGAGTCAATTTAATGATAAGTATACAGAAAGCCATTGGCAAGGAGTAAAAAGAATTATGAGATATCTAAAAGGCACTAAAGATAAAGGTCTTGTATTTAAACAAATAAATAGCGAAATAGAAGGTTTTGTAGATGCTAATTGGGGCAACGATACCTCAGACAGAAAATCTACAACAGGTTTTGTTTTCAAATATGCAGGAGCAGCCATAAGCTGGGAGAGTAGAAAACAAAAAATAACTGCTTTGTCAAGCACAGAATCAGAGTATGTTGCAATTACATGTGCTGCTAAAGAAGCAATTTTTCTCAAAAGATTCATGTATGAACTAATCGGTAGAAATGCACCAATTAGATTATACAACGACAATCAGAGTGCACAGAAAATAGCTGAAAATCCAGTACATCACAATCGCACAAAACACATAGATATAAGATATCATTTTATTAGACAAGCTCTAGAAGAAAAAACTATAATACTATTGTATATGCCAACAGAAAAGATGTTAGCGGACTCATTAACAAAAGGTTTACCTGGCCCTAAGCATTTGTTCTGTACCAAAGAAATGGGAGTAACAATAGTATAGAATAACATTAGATTAAGTTATAATATATGAATCATATTACTTATATTATAAAAGACCGCATGATCTAGTAAGATTATGGGAGAGTGTCGGAGTTTATATCTAACTAGTCCAAGCTCTGGACTTAGTATCTAACTATTAAATACATAAGTGTCATGGAGTCACATGACTTCTGGTTAAAAACCCCCCCCATCACTTCCTGTTTTCTTTTTACCTCTTTCGCCATGTATAAGTAGTAGAGTGTGCTACTAAACAAATAAACTGTTTAATAAAATCTATTATAATCACCCTAATCGGGCGTCTTTACTTCTACCCACCAACAAAAACCTTATCCAGCCACTAGGCAGTGACTGGCTAGTAATTAAGATCATCTGTGATGAAACTAATAGATGAAAACAAAATGTACGAAGTCATTCAAGTGGCAGTGGCGCAGTGAGCAACGTTACAGGTTCATAATCCAAAGGTCCAGGGTTCGAATCTTCATAAAGGTAAAAAAAAAAAATCGAAATGTGTTCCAGGTGATAAAATCAACAGCATCAAAGCTCATCAGAAAAAAAAAAACGAAAAAATAGCAAGAAAAAAAAATTCAAATCTGAGTAACATTCATTTTTTGAATCTAGCCACTACCTAGCCCAGGCTGGGTATCCACTGTTCAAGCTCGGCTAGGTGGTGGCTGTCTTACCCCACCTAGGTAGTGCTATGCAGCCTAGGCTAGGTAGCCATTGTCTAACCTCGGCTAGATGGTGACTGCTGAACCTCAGCTAGGTGGTGTTGTCTAGCCTTAGCTAGATGGTGGCTGCTTGCCTTGGCTGGACAGTCACTACATCGCCTAAGCGTTACATTACTAGATGGCAACCAGTTGAAAACGGCTAGATAGATCTAGCCGAAGCTGGATATTGACTGGATGGCGGCGAGTCTGAATTTCTACACGGGATGGTTTACATGTGTGTCGCACGCATGATGGCACGATGCGACCGTATAGTGTGAGTGTGTGGAGGGTTGCTAATCTGTTTCTTTCCCGAGTAAAAATGATTATATATAATTACATATAATTATATAAAAAAAAATGACCCGATATAATTGTATATGATTATATACCGGGAGTTTTCGTGGAAACGCTTCATAGCACGCCTGCATACATGCAACTTAAACATCGAGAGATTAGGTTTTGCCTGTGTGCAGGCGTTTTTACTTTCCGATGAAGCGTTTCCACGAATACTCCCAGTATATTTATATATGTTTGTATACAGGGTGGTCCATTTTAATTTACGCAGGCGAATATCTCGAAAACTAACGGTTATAAAAGAAAAAGTTTTTCACAAAACTTGAAGGGTTTCGAGGGGGAAAGATAATGCTGATATGTGTTGACTTGTGGACTTCGCCAATTCCGAGATTTCGCAAGCAACTTCGGATTTTAGATAGGGAACACATGTTTTGGTTGCGGGCATTTGATAGCGCGATCAGAGACTTATTCAAACACGCAAGCAAAAAAAATTGGAAAAAAAAAATTTTGCAAAAAAAATTGGAATAAAAAATTTCGCGAAATTTTTTTTTTTTTTGCAAAAGATTGCTTTTTTGTCCCTAGCTTTCGAACACATTCATTGCTTATCACTCTAGCTCAAAATTTCTCTCGCCAATTTGAATTAAAGTACTGTTACAAAAAAAAAAACGTTGATGAAGAAAAAAAAAAAAAAGAATTTATTCAAAATTGAAATTAAAAAGATAACAAAACCTTTACATAACCGCAGGTTTGACGTTGGTGTAGAGGCTTAAGACCGACATGAGCTGGAAGATGTTGTCAGTATAATTATGTCGGGCGAACTAATGCGGTTAGTTGTTTGCGTTATTGATCTACGATTTTTTTTTTTTACTAATCTGGTACATTCAAAATTTGAAATTTCAAAATTAGCAAGAAAAATGTTGAGCTAGAGTGATGAACAATGAATGTGTTCGAAAGCTAGGGACAAAAAAGCAATCTTTTGCAAAAAAAAAAAATTTCGCGAAATTTTTTATTCCAATTTTTTTTGCAAAATCTTTTTTTCCAATTTTTTTTGCTTGCGTGTTTGAATGAGTCTTTGATCGCGCTATCAGAGGCCCCCAACCAAAACATGTGTGGCCTATCTAAAATCCGAAGTTGCTTGCGAAATCTCGGAATTGGCGAAGTCCACAAGTTAACACATAATATCAGCATTATCTTTCCCCCTCGAAACCCTTCAAGTTTTGTATAAAACTTTTTCTTTTATAACTGTTAGTTTTCGAGATATTCGCCTGCGTAAATTAAAATGGACCACCCTGTATATTCATATACAATTATAACCAGATGCCTTTCTCTACAAACGAACCGTAAAAAAAAAACCAAAAAACTTACGCAAGTATGAATATTCAGATCTACATTTTATAAATCCATTCGCATATACGCGGACCTCGATTCTACGGAGTTCGATTCTGTGGACAGTCCCCACTTTCTACCCTTTTTCGCTGGTGCTAAGGCATTATCGAACCTTGTCGCTCAGTGCCGTAGTACATATACTATGTTCGTGAATCTTCTCGTGGCGGGCTCTTTTTAGGTTAGGTTGTTGTACCATACGGTGATATGTTACTGCTAATAGAGCCGTGAGTGGCCCAACACGTTCTAGGGGCCGGGCTTACGTAGCCCACTGATCTCTAATATACACTGGATAGTGTATAGGCCGAAATTTTTGTGACGATTAGAAGCGGGCGTTGGTGGCAATCTGACACCCAATATGGCGGCGTTTGAGTAAATCAGTGGGAGAAAAGTAAGGTTAAGTGTATGAATTCAAAACGGTAATGGACTGTGGTTTTTGGGGTAAAGGAGCAGATAATTTCATCAGTATAAGTACACAAATGGATTATGATTGTGGTCGGTACAGTGGGATCCCTCAATAAGCCCTCCCAAGCCGCCAAGGGGAAGTGTTTTTCCACGAAATGAGGTACCCCCACTCTGCCTTCTTCGCTAGTCGCACCAATGGTTTTCCGTCTCTCTCTTTCCTCGCTACGCTATGTCTTAATAGGCGGAGTGGGGGAACGCTGCGAGCGACAAACTGGGGAAGCGGGCTTATTGAGGGAGGCCCTATTGAGGGATCGGACTGTATTTATTTCCCCCCAAGATTATAGGGTTAGGTTACTTTTTTCACGATGCATTATGCTGCTAGATATTTCTTGAGGAAATCGAATATCACGTACAGATCAGTATTATTTATTGGTATCCATTTATTTATATGTATAGAATACGGGTGTATCAACAATTGAATCTATAAATTACGCAGCTTTTCCAACCTAAATATGTGTAGTTCATTTACTGTCGTTCAAATTTACCGCCATATTAGGTGTCATATTGCCACCAATCTTGAGCTTCTAATCGTCACAGCGAGCGGCGGCTAAAAGGCCGCGCGTACACTATCCAGTGTATAATAGAGATCAGTGCAGACGTAGCCTCGATTCTGTGGACTGCCGGTCCCAAAGTGTCCGTAGAATCGAGGTCCGACTGTATGTATAAATCAACAAGCAGCACCAATTCGCTAAGAAAAATGTCATCTGATTTTTTCGACCTTACCGCGATTGGAACTCAAGTTCGCTTGCATGCTCGATATCATTAGTCGCACGCTCTACCGACTACGCCAAACTACCCTATTGTAATGCACTTCATATTTTCCTAGTTGTCGAAACCTATGATCAAACTGTCGAATTCGGAGCTAATCGCTAATTAATCGAATAAATTTTTTGTCCAACAGTAATATAAGAAATTACTCTGTACAGTGTACAATAATGATTTATTATAATGATTTTTATAAATTAATCAGAATAATAAAACTCCACGAAACAAGTTTAACATTCTAATCGCGACTCTTCATTAAAAATAAATCCTCATCACCTACATAAGATTGAATATTCTTGACTTTTTGCGAATCAAAATCCTCAACCAATCAAAAAGTCTTTCAATGCCATGGATAATTTTATATAATTATACTATACAATTTTATATAAAATCTATAGAATTCCATATAAATTCTAATAATAATCTCTCAATATTATAAAAATCTCTCGCCGCGGCAGTTGCCGTGTCAGCAAATAATACCGGGATGATTTCTTGATAGTATACAGGTGACAGCGCATGCGCCAAATAATTCATTTTCATTGGTCGGTAAAGTCGTCACGCAGTGGTATTTGAGGCCAACCTGCCTCAGCATACGACGAAACTCGCGCATGCGCAGTGACCTATATACTATCAAGAAATCATCCCGGTATATATGGGGCTTTCCACGTCAAACCAGATGGTCATCGGCCTGACCCCCTGGGATTCTGATGACCAATGGATTTTCTGGTTCGTTTCGGTCAAAAATGATACCTCTAATTTATCAAAATTTTTCCGTCATTTTGTAAGGGTGTGGCGACCTTAAATATCTCTTACTCGAAGATGAACATTTTTAAAATCGATGAAACTTTTTTGTGAAATCGGGGACTCGAAAACAAATTCTTTTGTCATGGTTCGAAAATGGGATGAAAATGCAGTATTTTTTTTTTAATAACAATTTTTTTCTGGGAATTTATTTTCAATCATTGTTTTTTGTAGTAAAAAATGAAATAAAAATAAACTTCATCTTGGTAAAATTCGATTTGCTTTTTGGTTCAAGAGTTGAACAAAGAAAACGATGCTCAATTCGAAATAGTGTTTTTTTGAGTTTCTATCATTTTTTTCGAATTGAGCATCGTTTTTTTCGTCATACTCTTGAACGAAAGATGAATTTTTTTTTTTTTTTGCCATAGGCATTGGAAAGTCACTTTTTGACGCCTGTTTTCGATCCACAAAGTGGCACTTTATAAGGTTGATTTCAGAACTGCCCTATAAAGTCTTTATACGGCAGTCTGGATGCGCAGTTCTAAGTGCGCATTCCAAAGCTGCCGTATAAAGTCTTTATACGGCAGTTTCGATGCGCGGTTCGAAGTGCGCGACAGATCGCACCATAACCTCACCCTAGCAAATTCAGTTACACCAAAATTACACCAAAAGTACACGGTGTAGGTCTGCGGTGTAATATTGGTGTAATTTTGGCAAAACTCTATAATGCGTCCAAAATTACACCAAAATGAGTCGGGTGTGAAATTGGTGTAAAGGTGGTGTCAAAAATTCTGAGATACACCGTGTGATTTTGGTGTAATTTTGGACACATTATAGAGCTTCACCGAAATTACACCAATATCACACCAAAATCAAACCACACCCAAAATACACCAAAATGACACCAGAAATATTGGTGTAAATGAATCCGCTAGGGCACTCTTCGTCTATAAGTGAATCTCAACTGGCGTCAAAGTGACTTTTCATGCCTATTTCGATAAATAGTATATTATGTGGCATGCCCGTAAACCAAGTGTTTTTCGGCGAGAATAATGATTTCAGGACGAGCTAAAGGCGAGCCGGAAGCGAGTTCTGAAATCATTATTCGAGTCAAAAACGGTTTACGGGTGCGCCCCATACTGTATTTTTTTCGAAATAGGCATGAAAAGTCACTTTGACGCCTGTTGAGATTCACTGGACGAAGAGTGAGGTTATGGTGCGATCTGTCGCGCACTTCGAACCGCGCATCGAAACTGCCGTATAAAGACTTTATACGGCAGCTTTGGAATGCGCACGTCGAACTGCGCATCCAGACTGCCGTATAAAGACTTTATATGGCAGTTCTGAAATCAACCGTATAAAGTGACACTTTGTGGATCGAAAACAGGCGTCAAAAAGTGACTTTTCAATGCCTATGCCGAAAAAAATACAGTATGGGGCGCACCCGTAAACCGTTTTTGACTCGAATAACACTTGGTTTACGGGCATGCCACATAATATACTATTTCGACATAGGCATTGAAAAGTCACTTTATGACGCCTGAGGTGGTCTATTCGATCTGGGAGGAGGGGCTTCGTGCTCGGCAAAAGTTAGAGTCACTCGGAGAGGTTCGGCAAACATTTTCATACGCACCATACTAAATATCAAGACGTTTCGTGACAATGTCTGATATGCTTTGCGGTTTCATTGTCCAGCCATCATTACGCTCGCGCATGTGTTGACGTCACTTCGTACTAGCAAGCATGGCGCGTTCTCGCCCGCACGACGCACATTGGTACGAGACTGTTGAATATGCGCGCAGAATGGCAAAAATGTTATGGAAATCAAATGATCTTTCATATTGGTAGGTCAAATATAGGCACTTTGAAGAGACGGAAAAGTGTGTATATATGCCGTTTTATCAAACCTCGCAAGTACAGTAACAATAATAATGTGTTTCTTCGGAAATGCAATATTCCGAAAAAAGTGTCTATTTCAAACAATTACTGTCGCCCCATTTTTTTTCAAGTGAATTTACATATTTTCTATTGGAAAAAAATTGTATTCCAAGATAGACATTTTTTCGCAATTGAATTTTAATGTTTGATTTAATTATTGGTAGAACGTTTGAGATGCATCAGGTAGGATCGTGAAACTTTTTGCGATTGGAAGAATCACTCGTCTGTGATTTAATAAAAAAGGTCTTACCCGCTAATATCTACAAACCTTGATTCGGCGAATTTTTACATTTACAAAATGTTGCAGCTCCCCGCGTTGTGGTTGAGCCGCGCGCGGCGCGCGGCTCTATCTGTGATGCATGCACTCAGAATACATTCTGCAGACAGTCGTTATCACGTTTACGCGTTCGGTGTGTTTAGTAAATGGAAAAAAAATTTTTTTTTAATTTTTATTTAAAATTATTTTTATTATTATTATTATTATTATTATTTATTTTTTTTATTTTTTATTTTTTATTTTTTATTTTTATTATTATTTTTTTTATTATTATTATTTTTTTTTCATTTTTGTTATTTTGTTATTTTTCATTTTTTTTTTTATTTTTATTTTCATTTTTTTTTCATTAAAAATCAAATATCTTTTAATGAGTTGTTGATATTCTAACCTGTAATTTTGAGCCCGCTGTTGACATTTTTTCAATTCCGATGATAGATTTGAAATCAGCGTCCCCAAAAACATATGAATGCATTAGCTCATTTAATTCAATAAGCTTTCGTTACATCAACCTGTCATTTCAAGTCGGCCATTTTGAATTTTGAATGAAAAAAAATTTAATAATTTAATAATAATAATAATTATAATTATAATTATAATTATAATAATAATTATAATTATAATAATAATTATAATTATAATAATAATTATAATTATAATAATAATTTTATAACTTTTTTTTTCAATTTTTAATTTTAAATACATGTGAATCCAAATATTCATTCAATTTGAAGGAGTTTTCGTTATATCAACCTGCCATTTTAGGTCCGCCATTTTGAATTTTGAAATTTTTACATCAAATTCGAAATCGGCGACCCCAAATACATGTGAATCCAAATATTCATTCAATTTGAATGAGTTTCCATTACATCAACCTGCCATTTTAAGTCCGCCATTTTAAAATTTTGAAATTTCGACATCAAATTCGAAATCAGCGACCCAAAAAACTTAGGGTAACACTTTGATCCCAGAAGAATTTCCGGTGTCCGGCTTCTGGTGAATTCTGCGCGCATATTCAGCAGTTTCGTACCAATTCCCGTGCAGAAATTTGACCAGTTTGCCAGACTTCTGGCCAGCGCCAGTCGTGGGTTTTCTGACCAGAGCGAACTGGGCAAAGCCGGACCTGGTACTGGCCAGATACTACTGGCCAAAGCGAACTCGGCAAAGCCGGACCTGGTACTGGCCGGATAGTACTGGCCAGAGCGAACTCGGCCAAGCCGGACCTGGTGCTGGCCAGTATTTTCTTGGATTTACTGGCCAGAGTGAACTCGGCAAAGCCAGACTTGGTGCTGGCCAGCATTCTCTTGAATTTACTCGCCACAGCGAACTCGGTAAAGTGGGTAAAGCCGGACTTGGTGCTGGCCAGCATTCTCTTGGATTTACTGGCCAGAGTGAACTCGGCAAAGCCGGACTTGGTACTGGTCAGGTTGCTTTTAAATTTACTTGCCAGAGTGCCAGTTAACACGCCGTATAATATTATGGACCCCGTATCATAAAATAACGATGTCGCCTTGAAACTGGTCAATCATGATACTGATTGGTGAGATTGAAATGTCTATTAGCTCTTAGTTTGACAGCTTGATCATAAGTTTCGACAAATAGGAAAATATGAGACCAATTATCATGGGGTAGTTTGGCGTAGTAGGTAGAGCGTGCGACTAGTAATACAGCGAATGCGAGCGGACTTGGGTTCAAATCCCGGTTAGGTCGAAAAATCGGATGGCGTTTTTCTTAGCGAACTGGCAATGCTTGTTGATATACGTGGAGAGTTATATAATGTGAAATTGAATATTCACACATACACGGAAAGACCCGTGGGAGGGCGCTTTAACTTAGCGTTGTATAACCGTTCTTCCTTGGAAATTGTCATGCAAGTCTTCGATTCTGGGAGAATTATTCGCCCTCGCGCGAAGAGATCACTCTTGAACATAGCAGTTCTTTCAATCCATTTTATCCCGAAATGAATTAACTGTTAGATCAAGATTCAAAGATATCGATTCTCCGTGAATTTGGTGTAACTTATTGACAAAAAATTTCGCGAAGGAGAACGGTTATCCCACGGGTCTTTCCGTGTACGTGTGTTTTTTGGGTTTTTTTCCACACTAGGAACAGGGTTTCGCGTCTAGAAACTAACGAGTTTACGAGCCAGAAACAAGCGAGTTTCTGGCCAGAAACTAGCGAGTTTACTGGCCAGAAACTCGTCAGTTTGCCAGGTCAGGTACTGGACAACTTTGCGTTACATGCCTAGTTCGGAACTCGGCAGTTGTCCAGCCCATTAACTGGCCAGTAACCAGCAAAACTGGGCTGGATCTGACGAGCGCCATTTTTCAATTTCTGCACATTAATGTGCGACGTGAGCCGCACGTTGTGATGGTTCCATGCGTCGCACGATTGTTATCTGGGATTATTACAAATATTCACATCAGGGTTGCGATTCTGTAACTTTCCGCTAACTCGCTAACTCGCTAACTTCGTCCAATCGGAGATCGTTGCGGCCCGTAACGATCTCCGATTGGACGCTCCTCAGCCAACCAACGGTCTTAGAGCGAAAAGTTACCGAGTTAGCGAGTTAGCGAGTTAGCGGAAAGTTACAGAATCGCAACCCAGAAAGTATTGAACATCGGGCCAAAAAAAGTTATTCAAAATCGTCTTCTTTCCATAGATAGAAATAACAACTAGTGATTGTCTAGCTGCTGCGGATGCTGATTGGATAAAGAGAATTTCTTCACAGCAAAGGTCTTTGCTAAGTCCTTTATGTTCAGTCAGCGAACATCGGCTAGCAATTTTTGTTCAGCTTCCAGTCCCTGCGTCGACGATGAAGTAGTTATTTATTTTTCACGATCGTTAATTATTAATTTGATAAGCTTCAATATATTCAACTGCAAGTAATATGATGGTGCTATCTGAAAAAATCCAAAGCCTTTAAAACTTTTAGTATGAATTATTTTGATACGATTATTTCTGCGCAGAGTCGGTCGACTTGACGATTATCACGCGATGCATCCAGACTACGACAAAGACACTTGCCAAAGTTTCTCTGTCATCGAGTCAGAACAAGTAAAGCCCGTTTTTGCTGTGGAATTCGAATACATCTTTCAGGTATTACCGAACTTCTATCTTTTTGAGTCTTTTCAATGGTAATCAAGTGTACATTATCTGATCATGTTCTTCCCCATTTTGCAGGATACATCTGAAAAGGACATACTTAATGGAAGGAATTCCACTAAAGTAGCCACAACGATTCCAACAAATCCCTGCCTTTGTTTGAACTCTGAAAATCTGGGACATTGTCTTGATTCGACAGGACTGGAAGTCCATAAACTGCGAGTAATCAATTTGTCGGGTCGGGGGATCTGTGCAATTGACTTAACTATGCCTTTACCAAATCTGAGAGAACTATATCTCTCCTTTAATAAATTGACTGCCTTGCCAGACTCAGCTATGCTTAAGTATGTAAAGAAATTGGATGTCAGTTTCAATGACATTCAATCATTTGAGATTACCACGTGTCTGTCATCGCTAGAAAGTTTGAATGCTGAGTGGAATCTTGCCGTAGAATTTCTTACAATTCTGCAAACGCTGGAAATCTTCACTCCCAATCTGGTCTCGCTCAATCTTAAGTACAATCCTTTCATTGATGTGACTGAAATAGATTCTATGTCTCCATTGGCACAAAACGCCATGCCGTTGTTGAAATCTTTCAATGAAAATATGATGAAAAAATCTATTGCCTCGAAAATCGTTAATCATAATTCATGGATAATTGATATTTTCGAAAAGGCAGATTTGGGCAAGTTGAAGATCATGAGAAACTCTATGGCTGGTATCATATCTGAAAGTAACAAATCCTTGACGTCGCTGTCATCTGTTACCATTGAAAAGGAATCAAAAAATATTCAGTACATCAATTTGTCGAATAACAATTTATGTAGTGTAGAATTCGTGACAGAATTCCCAGAACTAAAAGAACTATACTTGGGAAATAATCTGCTCTTGAAGATTGTTATCGAAAAGCCTGTGAATCATTTAACGAAGCTGAGTCTTAGTGGTAACTTTATCATGACTCTGGATGGGTTGACGACGGAAAATCTTCCGGTCCTTGATTATCTTGACGTGTCCAATAACTTGATTACTTCTTTGATAATAATGGGCATTTTTCCCAGCTTGTCCCAATTTTATAGCACCCATAATCGCATCAGCAGAATTCAAGAGATATATAACTTGAAGGATTGGCATGGGCTGAAGATCATAGATATATCGAACAACCCGATCGATTCAATGAGCCTGTGCAACAAGTTTATAATATTTCATATATCCAAGATCGAAGTAAGTTCATCAACATTGGACTTATAATGGTTCGAGTGATCCCAATCTGAAATTCATTTCGCAAATCTTCAGTATTCAACTGCTATGATTATTTTCTTTGACTAGTATGTCGGTGGAGAATGTGTGACTGCATCGGACGTATTGGAAGCCAATCAAACGTTCGGCGGTTCTTTGGATAAAGATACAATCATGAACATGTGCAATATAGGGGATTTGAAGTATCTCAAGCAGCTCAGTCTCGTAAACTGTGCTATCAAAAAGGTATCTCATTGTGAGATCTCAGAAAATCGCTGAAATTATTATTCAAAACGGTTTTTCTCTAGTTCATGAGTAAATTTCCAAGTTTTCTCTAATCTACAACGGATTCAATTATTGCAGGTAAATTTAACGGCAGATCTTTTACCAAATCTAAAGAGTCTGGATCTTAGTCGGAATGAAATCACGACTTTGTGGGGTTTGCACTCTCTGAAAAAGTTACAAGTCTTATGTTTAAGTCGCAACCAAGTTGCAACATCTATGCCGAACATTCGGCAGGATTTTGTTTGGACTGAATGTTTATTCCCTAGTTTAAGTACTTTGTTCTTAGATTACAATGGTATTAGATCATTGGTAGATTTCAATTTACAAGATATGCCTGCATTGAAGTACCTCTATTTGCAACACAACGAGCTACAGGATTTGAATGGTAACTTTTATGTATTATTAACATAAAGAATAGCCCAAGCGGGTTAGCATTTCAAATAGAAAAAATTAAAAGTAGCAATTTTCCTTCGCGAATCGTCGGGGGGGGTTCACTGAGAGTCTAAATCTCGATTTTCGGGAGTCCACCCCGTTTGCGTTGGCCGCCATCTTAAAATTAAGGGTGAATTTTCGTTTATCAAATAACTCGTTCATTTTCAATTTTACACTGAAAATGACAATAATCAAAGTTGTTGGAAATTAAATTCTCCACAACTTTAGTCCTTATCATTTTTTCCCTAGAATCGATACTTTTCGATTTGAACCCGAAAGAAGTGGTGAAATTTAATTATTGCATTATCTCGTTTATTATTGATTTTTACGTATAAATGTAAAGGAACAAACTTATTGGGAATCGAATTTTCTACAACTTTTGTCCTTATCATTTTTTCCGTAAGATCGATATTTGGTGATATAGACTTAGAAACATGGGAGGTGAAACTTAGTTATTGCATTATCGATGATGAACGATGATGAACAACCTGATTGGAAATTTAATTTGCTACAACTTTTGTCCCCATCGTTTTTCACGTAAGATCGATATTTCGACATTTGTTGATCCAGACTAGAAAGGGGGGGGGGGGGGGGGGGGGGGGGCTGAGGTGGAATCAATTCGCGTGACTAAAAGCAACAGGACGTATACGCCAAAAAGCTCATTATTACGCCAAAATAGCAACGAAACTAACATCAATGATCTATACTGTCGGAACAAACCTTCAGTAACCGACCTGAGCTTCAAGACGAAGATGCATGTGGAGAAGAATCTGCAGACGACGAAAATTGGGCTGGACCATCAGCGAAACGGAAAAAAAAAATAAAAATGCATGACTCGGATTTTGCCAAAGAGTAATGTACTTTGAATCAAAATTTATCTTCAGTTTTTTCATTGTAAAAGTCATACAGCTGTAAAATGGTTCGAAAACCTATTTTCCACACGGCGTGCGCAAAGTTCGATTTTGCGCACGCTTCGCGTGCATAAAATTCAACTTAACGCACACTGTGTTGAAAAATGAAGTTCGATACACGTGCGAAAGATGATTCTCGACTCGTGTGATTGTCACCCTCGCTTTGCTCGGGTGAAAAACTTCACACTCGTCCGAGAATCAACACTTTCGCACTAGTATCGAAAAATACTATTGTTTACACCCCTCTTTCATTATACCAGAAGTCTGACGGAAAAAATGATAGGGCGCAAAAACAAGATAATGCAATGACTAACCAACTCCCCCCTCCCCCCCCCCCCCCCCCCCCCCCCCCCCCCCCCCCCCCCCCCCCCCCCCCCCTCCCTTCTAGTCTAGAACAACAAATATTGATTCATACCATATGTGAATTTATCGGACCAGTCGAACCAAGGTTTGGTTCGACTGGTCCGATAAATTCACATATGGTATGAATTAATAGGTTTCGAACGATAGAGTCACTACACAATGAAACAAATATTGATCTTACGTAAAAAACGACGAGGACAAAAGTTGTAGCAAATTAAATTTCCAATAAGGTTGTTCATCACCGTTTACACATCAAAGTCAATAACAGACGAGATAATGCAATAACTAAGTTTTACCCCCCATGTTTCTAGTCTATATCACTAAATATCGATCTTACGGAAAAAACGATAGGGACAAAAGTTGTAGAAAATTCGATTCCCAATAAGTTTGTTCCTTTCCATTTATACGTAAAAATCAATAATAAACGAGATAATGCAATAAGTAAATTTCACCCCTTCTTTCGGGTTCAAATCGAAAAGTATCGATTCTAGGGAAAAAATGATAAGGACTAAAGCTGTGGAAAATTTAATTTCCAACAACTTTGATTATTGTCATTTTCAGTGTAAAATTGAAACTGAACGAGTTATTTGATAAACGAAAATTCACCCTTAATTTTAAGATGGCGACCAACGCAAACGGGGTGGATTCCCGAAAATCGAGATTTAGACTCTCAGTGAACCCCCCCGACGATTCGCGAAGAAAAATTGCTACTTTTAATTTTTTCTATTTCAGCATTATTTTTTGTCTAACCCGCTTGGACTAGAAGAGATTTTGACGTTCTGGGGCTCGATTCTTGAGATCGTGCGATAAATTTCGTACACGAAATTCGCCTCTCGACCAATCATGTGATAGTTCCAGAGAAAGCCAACGTCGCAATTAACTGAAAAACGAATTTCGCATACGAAAATTGATTGCATGATCTCAAGAATCGAGCCCCTGAATTGTATTTCAGAAATAATTATTGTTACAGGTTTGCAGAAATGCGCTAATTTGGAGACCCTCGTATTGGATCACAATAAAATTCAAATCATAACAGAGGAAGATTTCCATACTGACAACAATATCAAAGCACTTTTCTTAGAAAATAACAAGATAAAATTTCTCTCCTTTGCAAGACGTCTTTCAAAAATTAATAGGCTATTCATTTCTAACAACAAAATAGTCGTGCGTAAACGAAAATTTATTCTCCATCTATTTAATTCGAAAGTTCTCTAATCTTTGCACATTTTATATTCTATCGTTCGTTGAGGCTTCATCATCTTCGTATTTACAGGACAAGGAGCAACTGAAGTATCTTGGCAAATTGGAACATTTGAAGGAGATAACAATTCTCGGCAATGCTCTATGCAAACGGACAAATCATTACAAGCTCGCTGTACAAGCTCTCGTTACGTTAACCCGTATCGATGGTCATTCGGTGATTTCGAACGAATACGATACTGTTTAGATATACCTGTATTATTGTTGCGAGAGACAATATTTTTAATCATGTTTCGTTTGCGATTTAATATTTTATCCCAAATTCTATGTATTTTTCAATGTAGAATCAATTTTGATGAATTCAAAGTCGATAAAACAAAGAATAAACAAGTTTCAAGGCTCGTATTTTACTTCCCGAGGTGAAAATTGATTCAGTAAAGCGACGGAATGATTTCAAAAATTACTCCGAGGTGTCCTGAGTGCATCAGCGATTTTACGGTTTTCTAAACATCCTTGCGGATTAGTATTCATCATTTTCTAGCAATAATGAAAGAAAATTCATAATGAAAGAGAATTTGAATTGTTTGCTGCCCGCAATTTGCGGCAAACGTACGTACTACGATTTCGCAGTGGCGCTAGCTATCAAGCTAAATCTTTGACTATACCGAGAATATTCGGTGAGAGTAAACGATCCCCTTCCTACCGCAACACCAACACAGGCGCGCACCGCGTGCGGTGTGCATGAGGCTCGTTCGGGATGGGATAGGCGGCCAGTGGTGCTTCCACCGAATCTTCCGTGCTATAGGCCGAATCCGTATAGCCCATCCGCGCTACCCCAATGAACTCGCAACTTAAAAAGCCAAGATCACACTGAACACGGCAAAAAAGGCGAGGAATGAATTTCTCGGCCCGAACGGGGATAAAATGAATTCGCCTGATGTAAACATTTATTTTCAAAATTTATCAACGAATTTAAAATCAAATATCACCCAGAAAAAAAGTGTCATGATTCATACCGGGAATACCGACTTGATATGAAACGGCATGAATCAAGTCGGGAGTCGAAACAATTCAAGCCGCTGGAGACAGCTTGAATCATGCCTGCTTCGAAAATGTCAAGTCTATTTCTTGAATTGAGACTGTCTTCCACTTATAACGAGTCTGAATTCGGAATGATATGAGAAATGATTACTACTTGAATCAAGTAGTTATTCATACTTGAACCAATCCTTAAACTGACTTGATTTAAGACACTTTTTTTCTGGGTGATCAATCAATTGGATTTAACTATTGATTATCAGTGTTTATGAGCGATATTTTAGACAAAGTGGAACAGGTAAGTAGAGGGTGAATCATTGAAGACAACAACGTCAAAAATTGTTTTTCAGGACTCAATTTTATTTAAAATATCGGTTCGAAATACTAGTATTCAATATTGAATAAAAGTTAACAATTCGTAAAAAAGTTAACAGTGTTTGTATCAACTTTAGTTTAACAATAACATAATAAAACAATCTATTTAATTCATTCTTCATCGAGTTTTCTAAAATCTCACCTTGCCTCTCGCCGATTTTATATTCATCTTCATGTTTCTCAAATAAATCACTCGGTTGTAAATCCAACGAAAAATATCTTCACGTTTAGAACCCTGAGTTCGTTGAAGAACTAGAGAACTCGTTGAAGAATGAATTGTGGTATGGGGAGAGGAGAAATAAGGACACACTGTTTATACATATTATGAGCTCTATATTTCAACTGATCCCGGTATACAAATCAGAGTCCGTCTGCCTTCGGCTAACGGCTCACCTACACTCTCCAGGCTTTCTATACACGCACTCTCATACACATTAGGGTGGTCCTTATTTGGGGGTCGGTGGAATTTTGTCCATGCCGCCCCCTGGATTAGTTCGAAATAAATTCAGAAAAACGTGGGCCAAATGTGAGCTTTCTAGCTCAACGGGAAACCGTGCCGGTAAGCCCGTACTTTTTCCCGTTTGAATAACATAGGATTTTTCATCGAATGAATGCATTTTTTTTTTACAAGCCTATCGTTCATCGGAAAAATCTATTATTCCGTCACTATATAGTATTATAGTGTGTAAGTTAATGCAAATTTTTTAGGTCACCCGAAATCATATTCCACAGAGTAACTGCACACACAAGACGACGATTTCAAAAAGTTACAACTATATTCATCCGAAAAGGCTCGTATCATTTTTTGATGATTTTTTCACGGACAAAATTTAAATTTAAATAAAAATTTAAATAAAATATTAATATTTCTGTTATATTGATAAATAAATAGCATAAATATGAAATGGATTGGTTTTTATCGTTCCCAAAAAATAACTAACTACAAATGACCCAAAATTTTCAAACAGTCGCCGAGAATCATTGAAAATTGAAATTGAATTTGAATTTAAATTTAAATTTTGTCCGTGAAATCATCATCAAAAAATGATACGAGCCTTTTCGGATGAATATAGTTGTAACTTTTTGAAATCGTCGTCTTGTGTGTGCAGTTACTCTGTGGAATATGATTTCGGGTGACCTAAAAAATTTGCACTAACCTACACACTATAATACTATATCGCGTCACTAATGCCATAAGGTCGTAAGCGACAAAAAATTATTTTTTTTTTTGCGGATATGCCCAAACGATGTTATATAGCACGAAAAAGATTTTGCCATCAAAAACGCGAAATTTTTTTTTTTTTGCGCTTACGACCTTATGGCATTAGTGACGCGATATAGTGACGGAATGATAGATTTTTTCGATGAACGATAGGCTTGTAAAAAAAAATGCATTCATTCGATGAAAAATCCTATGTTATTCAAACGGGAAAAAGTACGGGCTTACCGGCACGGTTTCCCGTTGAGCTAGAAAGCTCACATTTGGCCCACGTTTTTCTGAATTTATTTCGAACTAATCCAGGGGGCGGCACGGACAAAATTCCACCGACCCCCAAATAAGGACCACCCTGATACACATACACTACACTCCATTCCGCTTTTAGTTTAGACTACAATATTTCTCAACACGTTCTGATCAGCGCAGTACTGCTCCGTCAGTTACATTTGTTTTCCTTTCAGTAGGTATGCTCCTTCATTTGATTCAAATGCCTTTTAATCGTTTCTCCCGAACTTAACATAATGTTGTACGTTACGGGACCCAATGTTTTTTTTTTTACCATTCCTGTTACCCATGGGGGTGTGTTTTTACTAAAACTTTTCACCCATACTTTCTCTCCTTCTTTAAATGACTTTTTCCTTCTCCCACTTGCATTCCGCATCTGCCGATCTTTTTCCGCATTGTTATTATTTTCTACACTCGGTCGTAGTAGTAGCACTTTTTTAATGATCTCCTGTAGGGGCGTTTCCTTGGGTTTTCCCGGGGCACACACTTTTCGTACAATTTTGTATGTATCTGCGTCCATCTTAGTGAGGAGCATTGCTCTTTTTTTACTGACTTCTTTGATGTCGTTTGCCTCACAAAATAACTCCGTTCGTTCCACGAACTCCTCCCAGTCATCTTTGCCTATTTTGAAATCTAAATTTGCTGAATACTCTGCCATTTTCCTCGAATCTTTTGTCTCTTTTTTTACCGATTGGTCGGATTCTGAGTCGGTTTCCGGTTCCTCGCCGTGCTCACTTTTTGTGATTTTCCTCAATTTTTTTCGCAGCACTTCTAACGTATCTGTTTCTCGCACTTCAATATCTCTTCTTTTTAATTCTTGTATTATTTCGTTTTTACGTAAATTTTGGATCCGAATTGTTCCTTTTCTAACGTTTTCTGTATAGATTTCATTTTAATTCGCTTATTTTCACGTTTCCAATATTTTCCTCATCGCTAATGTGGTATAGGAAGAGAAGAAATAAGGACACACTGTTGATATTCTGAGCTCTATATTTCAACTGATCCCGGTATACAAATCAGAGTCCGTCTGCCTTCGGCTAGCGGCTCACCTACACTCTCCAGGCTTTCTACACGCACTCTCATACACAAACACTACATGAATTACAATTTATTGAAACTGATTCGATAGCGCGAATACGGATTCGATATAACTTGTTGTGAATTTCATAATGAACGGGAAACTGTGATAGGAGAAAAACTGGAAAAAATTACATTAAAAAAAAACAAGGCCGAACGCCCTACTGGAAATTTCAGAATGGTTACACTAAGCAACCTTCAGTAAAATTTTGGTCGAAAAATGTTTAGCCCTTCTTGTAAAATATGAATAGATTGTACTCCAATCTTTCATATTTCACCAGAAAGCTTGAAATCATTCGTTTCAATTTCTTTTTTTTTTCATGGGACAGGCGTATTTCTTTCGCGTGAGGTTGAGACGTACGGAAAAATTGTGAAAAAATAAATGAATTAATGAAATACCAAGAATTGAGAAAAAAAAGTCTGAAAAATTATTAAAAAAAAGGAAAAATAACCCCATCTTAAAAATTTCAGGGTCTTTTAAGTACATGGAGATCTACCTACAGTCAAGTTCAATTACCCATTACTTTGGTAATGGGTAATTAAATCGAGTTTAATTATACACATTACCAAAGTAATGTCTAATTAAATGAAGTTTAATTACACATTACTAAAGTAATGTCCCATGACACGACGCCATTACAGTTCAAGATTTTGTGACGAGTTGAAAAAGTTTTCGTATCATTTTTAAAGTAATAGTAACGGTTCGTGGCTACGATGTCTTCTATTAGGAAAACAACTGCATTGTGGAAGTGTGTGGTGCTCACGTGTGAAACGGATTGTCGAAAATCAACAGCTCACTGGATTCCGGAAAATGCGGACAAAGCTAACCTCTGGGTGGAAAGTTTGGGTAATCCCGAACTATACAGGGTGATTCAGAATTCGTGACGAATCTCTCGTGGGGTTAATCCTGGTCGAAATTGGGATCGAAAGTCCCTCAGCCATTTTTCCGAAAAACGATTTTTTTCAACAAAATTTTTTATTTTTTATTTTTTTTTTTCTTGTTTTTTCATCATATGTCACTTTCTAAGAATCTCAAGTAATGCCAATTAGTTTTTTTTTCTTTCAATATTACAGAGATTTTTCGGTGAAAGTTAGTTGAAAGATTGAAAAAACAAAAAAAAAAAAAAGAAAATGGTTGAAAAAAATCGTTTGTCGGAAAAAAATTTCCAGGGAAAAAAATCGTTTTTCGGAAAAATGGCTGAGGAACTTTCGATCCTAATTTCGACCAGGATTAACCCCACGAGAGATTCGTCACGAATTCTGAATCACCCTGTATAGCCTGGGGGCGGACGAGTTAAACAAATGCCGAGTATGCAGTAAGCAATTCACCACCGCTGATTATTTGTAGTAATCTCGGAAACCTACTCTGAGAGAGGGAGTTTCTTACCGATCGTACTTGTGCAGGGTTGCAAATTTTTTAATTCAAAAATATTACATTTTTAATTTCAAAAAAAATTAACAATTAAAATAATTTCAATTATGCATTTTTTTCAAATGGATAATTAAAAATTACTATTATTATTCTTACTATTATTATTGCATTTTTCAAAAAATGGATAATCAAAATAATTCAATTATTGCATTTTTCTAAAAATGGATAATTAAATTAATTCAATTATTGCATTTTTCAAAAAATGGATAATTAAAATAATTTAATTATTGCATTTAAAAAAAAAAATGGATAATTAAAATAATTCAATAGTTGCGTTTTTGAAAAATGGATATTTACAATTTTTTCAATTGTCAATTTGAAAAAAAATGCATTGGAAAATTGAAGCCTTCCATGCAACAACGTCCTTAGCGCTCGGCCCGTCGAGAGAGAGCCAAAATTATACTATAGTTTTACCACGTCAATTTTAGCTCTTTCTCGACGGGCTACAGTAACCGCAATGAGAGGGCTTAGAACCTCGATACGCTAACTAGTGACGAAAATAGAACTACTCAAAGAAGGCTAAAATTTCAAAGCCACGCCCATTCCAAGGATCCCAATAGTGGGAAAGTTTTTTTTAGGTATATCGGGTTTACCGATTAACTGAAGGAAGAAAAAAAAAATTATTTTAAATACCCATTTTCAAAAAAATGAAATAATTAGATTATTTCAATTATCCATTTTTAAAAAAATGCAATTGAATTATTTTAATTATCCATTTTCAAGAAAATGCAATAATTAAGTTTCTTTAATTATCCATTTAAAAAAAATGCAATAATTGAATTAGTTTAATTATCCATTTTTGAAAAAATGCATCAATTAAATAATCTTAACTATCTATTTTTTTAAAAATGTTCAATTAAAATTTTTTAAATTTTAAATTTTTTGAAAATTGGATAATTGGGACTATTTTAATTTGTAATTAAATAAAAAATGGATAGTTGTATTAAATTATAATTGATCATTTTCAATTAATTCGTTAATTAAGTCGAAAATGCATTGAAAAAAAATGCATTTTTTGCAACCCTGTACTCGTGTGCGTACCGGCAGCGCCGGCGCTAGACATGGCCCGGAGCCCTGTGCCCGAGGGGGCCCAAAAACGGAGGAGAGCAAGATTTTTTATTTTTAAAATTGACCGTGATAATACATTTTGTGTATGAAAACGCTGAAATCGATGGATGTGCAAATTCAAAAATTAACCCTTCAAAAACGGTATAGTGAATCGACTTGAAATTTTGGCAGTGAGCATTTCATTTATCTATCTGTCGATGATAAAAATTTCTTCGACAACGTGAACATTTCTGAACATTTTCTCGTTAAATATTAGTTTTTCTTCATTTTTATTTTAGATTCTGTTCATAAATTACTCATAATTCGAAAACGCTCCGAAATTGACGAGGCCCTTATTTATAAGCTGCCGACTTCCCAGTCAAGCCACGGCCGATCACATTTAGAGCACAATTTTTCTCAAAATGTGATTGAAAACTACCCCACCCTGGTAGAAAATTGACCAGACGATCTGCCCAGATATTCATGGTGTATTTGGCCAGTATCTGACCAAAATCTGGTGAATGATTCCTAGCTCCTATGTTTGAGGTTATGTAAACCCAATGTTACAAGCTGGAAAAATGAATGAAAATGATCGTGCTCAACACCTCTAAACTTAAAATTTATAAATATATATTTCAAACATAGTATGCCGATGACACGTGTACACTAAAACACTAAACGTAATGGATTCTGATCCGGACGAGTTGGACAATTCTAGAAACAGCCAATCGGCGCTCTGGATTAAAAAAATCCAGAGCGCCGATTGGCTGTTTCTAGAATTGTCCAACTCGTCCGGATCAGAATCCATTACGTTTAGTGTACCAAAAATCAGAAGCCACGGTTAATTTACCCTTATACATAGCTATAGGTGGATGCGCACGCAGGTATCTCTATCTCTTTCTCACTATTCCTCTTTCTCTCTCTTTCTCTCCCACTGTCTCTGGAAGTTTGCCATGTGTCACACGTACACGCATACATACAAAGTTCAGGACTGTAGGTTATGTATGTGTATGAACAGCTGATGACTTGACCAGATCCTTCACCAGAATCCGTCGTCAGACCGCGGGGTTTCTGGCAGGGCCGGTTTATCCACTAGGCCCGCTAGGCACAGGCCTAGGGCGCCACAGCAGAAGGGGGTGCCGCGCGTTGGCGAGATTCGCAAGTTCTTGAAAAATTATCAAAAATTATATGTTCAATTCGGAATGTTCTCGCGTGAGACCCACGATGACGGACGAAAAAAAGTTGTTTATGCACCGAGGGAAGAAAGTGCGTACTTTATTCCCGGCTGCGCGCATAAAGAACGCGCTTTCTGCCCTTGGATGCATAAAATATCGTATGCACCATGGTGTAAAGTGTTCTTCTAGACGAGTGTGAAGGTCACCCTCGCTTCGCTCGGGAGACAAACCTCACACTCGTCAAAAAGAACACTTTATTCCCTAGGTGCATAATATACTAATTTGATCCTGCATAGCAACGAACGGGCCAAGTTTGGCACAAAAATCCCTCGCGTGCACGCTCGTGATTTTTGATCTGCAAAACTTAGCCCTCTCGATGCCACGCAGCAAAACAATCGGCAAATATCCGATAATTTTGAAGTTCTTGTGGTATGACTACAGACAATATTTGAGAATTGGTCTTGAGAGTTCAACACTATATCGGAATTAATTTCCCTACATAAAATTTCCGATAGAAAGATAGAATCCGGATACAAAAGCCATATACGGTATACGGTTTTCGTATCCGGATCCTATAAAAACCGTATACCATATATGGCTTTTGTACTCGGATTCTATCTTTTCTATCGGAAATTTTATGCAGGGTTGAGGCAGTGGAACCTATTTTTTACAGCGTAGGAACAAAGAATGATGATAATTCCCTCTGCGGGGGGCTTGAAAAATACTTTTTTCGCTCGTCATCGTGGATTTCATGCGAAAACATTCAGAATTGAACACAGAATTTTCGGTAATTTTTCAAGAATTTTCGAAACTTTGGAATATGGTGTTTCGGTTGTTCAAAATGTTAAAAGTGCTGAAAAAAAAGAAGGAATAATGATACCATCATGGGAGGGGTGTCAAAATGATCGAAATAAAAGAGAAGATTTTTGAGAATTTTTCGAGATTGAAAAAAAATGCCAATTTCAAAATGGGTTTGAATAATAATGGAAAATTAACGGTTGGAGCGAAAAATCTGAAAAAATTTAGCAGTGCTTTTTCGAGATCGTAGAATCGTATAAGAAATCCTGAAGCGAATCAAAAATGGTGAGGGAAAAACATTGGTCGAGTTCACGTGGAATTCCGCATATATAATATATATGCATCGTCTCCTCCATATGAATATATGTATGTTTTATATTATAGTATATATTGTGGTACATTATTTTTGAAACACAAAAATTATTGATTTTGTCCTATGCTTTTTCCATTATTTTGTGGGATGGGACGGCGTGGGGGGGGGGGGGCGCTAATTCCGTCAGGCCTAGGGCGCCAATTTTCGTAAGCCGGCCATGGTTTCTGGCCATATTTTCTGCTCAGAATCTGCCCACCGAGCAGAAAATTCAACGGATTCTGGCCATATTCCGTTCAATTTTGTACCAGGGCATCTCAAAATGTTTCAAAATCATTCCGTCTCAAATTATGACTGAAAACTATCCTTCGACATAGAAAAGTTCACAATAAAAATTCGCGGTAAGATAGTTTTCGAACGCATTTTTTTGGATGACATTCCGCTCAGGCGCCGAAACGAGATATATCCGAATCTCACCGTTGCCTAAAGAATTTTTTCCCAACCCAAACGTAGAAATAGGCGAGTTAGGCGAGTAGAAATAGGCAAGTTGGGAAACAGCGAACCATTTCTCCAGTAGTGGGCAAAAACTGTTTTTGCCCACTAGTGGAGAAATAGTTTGCCGTTTCCCAACGCGCACGTCTTCATTGAGAAATACCGTGTTTTGTTTATTTTCAGCAGGCGACAAAATCGCCTAATTTCACATTTTTGTTGGGAAAAATATTTTTCATCATTCTAGCCTCAAAATCGCGACGAAGTTGCGAAGTTTCCTGATGAAAAATAATAATCGTTACTTGTACGTAAAGTCTTTTTGACGAAACGAGTTACAACACTCGCCTTCGGCTCGTGCCGTAAACCTCTCGTTTTGTCAAAAAAGCCTTTCCATACTCATACTGAAATGTACTAATGTGGAACTCATGGGCAATGACAATTTGAGGTTAAACACACTCAGAATCGTCATTTTTGCCTGCTCGTTGCACAATATACTATTCTTACATATGCCACTCCGCGTTGGGTGAAAAGACCTTCTCAAAGCTAGAGCTCATATAAAAACTTACCTGCGATTCACTATGTGCCAAGATCAACTGAATGGTTTAGCTGCGATGTCGATTGAGCATGAAATTTGTAACGAGTTGAGTTTTTGCGTTATTATCGCGACTTTTGCCAACGAAAAATCTCGCAGAGTCCCACTTTAAAATTTCAATAGTCAGCAAATTTCTGATAGGGGGCCCTATTTCCAAGACTCGCCCGGGACCGGCCGTAAGCTAGTGCCGGCGCTGTCGGTACCAGCAATTTTTCGGAATCTAGAAGACCAGAGAGTGCTAACAATTTCGCCACAGTTGTCACCGAAGAAGTTCCAGAGCAGTTTGTACCAACCGAGCATGGAAAATCTGAAAAAAGGCCCTACGAAGACGTTTCCACTTTTGTTTCACTGAAACGGATGCGTCCTTTTGACTGGGTGCACGCACATATACTAATTTAAAAATAAGTATGTATTGTGTATACGTTAAGCATGGAAAAATGCTGAGCATGATTTTAGATGGCGCTGACAGTATGCATGAATATGTTACACACCGATAATGAAATAGTATTAGTATTTTCGTGCGCCCAGCCATTAGCTACCCACGTTGCAGGCTGTTGAGAAGAGGTTCCTCTTATGGGACTTTGTGAAATAGCGTTGCAGTATATCTATAGTATGCAAATATATAGATATACTGCAATGATAGTTCGGTCGGTAACTTCGGGCGCTCTTCAATCCCCAAGCCCACTTCAAGCCCACTTGGTCGGCTCACGGAATAACCCAGGGTAAGCTGTCTTTAGAATACTCAGTCAACGCTTTCGCCAAATAGAGAAAATGCCCGTACCAATATATCGGTTTAAACAACCCGCCATGAAGTTTAGTGTTTTGAGCCAACTACAGAGGCGCGCATGTAGTGATTAACAGTTCGATGTATGCACTGAAATATAATAATACTGGAATGCGCGCCGACCATTCTGTACCATTAGAAGCAGCGTATAGAGAGAGATAGTTCGCTAGTAGTATCTTTGTCATTGTCTTAGGCTGCTATCCCATGGCGCGAAGATCGACGGACCGGAGGCCCGGAACGAAGAAATTCACTAGATTATATCACTAAATTTGAAAGGCGGGCTGCTTGCTCAGCGGTTGAAAGCAAAATTTTTCTGCATATTTTTCAAATTCTGTAAAGACATTCGAGGGAATTTGCTCAGAAACGATACGCAAGCGATCTGCCTTTTAAATCTACTGGTATAATCTAGTGAATTTCTTAGTTCTGGGCCTCCGGTCCGTCGATCTTCGCGCCATGGGATAGCAGCCTTACTGAGTCGCGACTGCGCACATGAAGTATCGTACAGCATCTGCAATAAGTGTGTCAGTTCCTGCATTCAGGCGATTCTTCGCTCACTCACGTATTGTTAAATTAAAGTTTTGGACGGGACTGTACCAACAGAGACGGGGATACTACCAGCGCCGCTTCGGAGCTATCTCTCTCTATACGGGCCAAAGCCGTCAGCGCGCGTTCCAGTATTATTATATTTCAGTGGATGTATGTGAACACTGAACTCTAATAATACTGGAACGCACTCCGACGTCTCTGACGCGAGCCGAGAGAGATAGCGACTTGATGTAGTTCTGTCTTTGTCCGTACAGTCCCGTTCAAAAAGTTATTTCAAGTAAACGAAAAATACATTCAACGCAGTGACGGCAGTGACCGAGGCATGAGATCACTAACTTTTTGCAGTTCCTATACTATAGTTCGAAGTGCGCATGCGTGACGCAATAGGACAGAGAGAAAACTAGATCAAGTCGCTATCTCTCTCGGCTCGCCTCTTCTCTATGGAAGAACATAGCCGGCGTGTGTTCCAGTATTATTAGAGTTCAGTGTATGCAAGCCCGGCGACTTAGAAATTTCCCAAGTGTGGAATTTATATTCGGCCGAGGGGGGGGGGGGGGGGGGGGGGGGGGGGGAATTCAAATTTTATTTAACATAACGAATAATGAAGATATTTATTGTAATTACAAATTGCAGGTAATGGTTATACTTAGACATGCTTAGGCCTAGTAGGGGCTAAATTTGAACTAAGAAGGTTACCGATACTACAGCAACGGTATGCCCGAGGGTATAGTAGATTTCGATGGTTTTCCATTTTTTCTTTCCCTACTTTCGGATTTTTTTCATCATATTTTTATCTCAAATCCTCAGGTATGGAATATCATACCTCAGAAATTTCAGAGTATGGTTCACTCCATACCATCCATACGTAAGTCGCCGGGCTTGAGTGTATGTGAGTTGCCGGCCCCTGGCGAGAATACCCCATATGCTCTAAGGGCATCGGTGGCAAAAGTGTCCGTCGAAATGCATTAAATAATAGTTCGAGAACTACCCAGAATGGCGCTCATAAGCAATAAGGGTAACCAATCGCAAGATCTGATCTTGGCGATCACCAATGAAGTGAAGTATACCAACGGCGCTTTCTTTTAAATTAGGGACTTTTGCTACAGCAATGCCATCTAATTAACTCAATTTCACGGACTCTTTCTATAATTCAGCTGTTCACAATCCGAATGCATTCTGAGATTCATATGATACATATACTGTTACATTTTTTACTTGAATATGAGTGTTTTATGCAAAACTTTTTTCAGTGAGTTCGTAGGGATTTTATCACTGAGTATAACAAACTCTGAAAATTTGAAATCGGATTAAAAATGAACAATTTTCACCATTTTCAGCACATACTGGTAAAATGTTTTTACAACTTTTCATGATTGTTATTTTCGAAATTCTGTCACTAAATTGAGAGTTTTTTCATTTTCTGAGGTTGTGGGAATATCCGCTCCTCGAGATTATTCAATCATTTTTCGCATCAATATGATCCAAAATTAGCAAATTCGATTTTTGTCTGTCTTGTTTTGATGCCGATTGTACCTCCAGAACATCCTTAAGAACGAAAGGGAACCGTCGAAATTTCCTAGATCGTCGGGGACTAATTTTGCTAATGTTGGATTTCTCTGGTGAATTCACGAGCGGGTGTTTTAAATATTGCGAAATTATAAAATCCACAAAAATTTGATATCAACTCAGAAATTTAATTTGTAGACATAATCAAAATTAGTAAAATAGGTAATTACAATTTTATTGGTAGGGCATAAAATGAAGTATGCACATTTGGTAGAATGCAATGCGCACAATGGTGGTTTTCCAATTACGTCAATTTTTGAGCACAGTGCGGCACTAATGCCTATTTTACGCAGCGCCGTAACTTGACTCAATTTAAGGATTGACCAATCAGGAGGCTGCTTTAGCTGCGCGCCAGGTGAATCAGGCCTCCGGATTGGCCAATCCTTAAATCAAGTTAAGTTACGGCGCTGCGTAAGCCAGGCATAAGCTATGTTATTGGTCACTTCTCTTGCTGCACTGTGCCCGAAAATTGACGTAATTTGAAAAAACATGTAAGCAATGATACAAACTACTCAACAAAATTAAAGCCCCCCCCCCCCCCCCCCCCCCCCCATAACCTGCAATTTTCAGACTCCTTGACCGATTCACTTGAAATTCGTACCAGGGCTAGTCCAAAGTGTTTCCAACTTGGGCCTGTGATGTGGCACTCCGAAAAGCAACCCTCTGCGTAAAATCAAAGTCACAGGTCAACAACTTTTGGTCGAACCAGACGATTCACTCCACTGTTGAATCATACACCCTCACCTATTCAACCCCTCCACTCCCATCCCCCTATCATCCGGGGGTAGACAAAACATTTTCGGAAACACTTTGGTGTCTCCTATGCTCCAAAATGTGTCAAAATGTTTTGTCCACCCCCGGATGATAGGGGATGGGAGCGGGGGGGGGGGGGGGGGGGGGGGGGGGGAATATGCGAGGGTGTTTGATTCAGCAGTGAAGCGAATCGTCTGGCTCGACCAAAAGTTGTTCAAACATTTTTTGGGCGCGAAATCGGTGTTAGAACCCGGTGTCACAGACCTGTGACTTTGATTTTACGCAGTGGGTTGGGTTTTTGGAGTGCCATACATCGCAGCCTTTGAATATACAGAAAATCGGCTTCGGGCCTAAGTTGAAAACACTTTGGACTAGCCCTGGTACAAATTTCAAGTGAATCGGTCAAGCCGTCTGCAAATGACAGCTTATGCTAGGGGGAGGGGGGCCATTAATTTTGTTGAGTAATTTAATTCAGTGGAACAACATCAACAGTATTAAAATAATACATCAGTTAGCAATATACAATACAATGGTAAAACGTAAAAGTTAACAACGTAAAGATATCTCATGATTAATATAATAATGAGTTTACGAATCTCATGAAATTTACACTACAAACCTACATTTTTTTGTATTTATTTTGCATCATTGTTCTGACGATAATGAATTATGAAAAATCATTACATGGCAAAATTAATATTTTACGAATCACGTTTATAACTATAAGATATTTATAATAACTATATTACACTGAATTTAATTGTTTAATGTGTCCAAGTTATGAATTTCTCCGTCAGTCGTTAATAGGGTACCAGGTACGGTAACGTTCATTAATGGGCTCGCAGTAGCTAACTGTTTTTTTCTGACTTTTTCGGGTGGAATCAAATAATAGTATATTGCGTTGCTAGGGACGAAAGTTGGCGATTGCGACGAGTGTGAAGTTTGCCGCCCGAGCGAAGCGAGGGCTGCAATCACACGAGTTGCAATCGGCAACTGTTGGCCATAGTAACGCACGATATTTTTTATAATAAGTGCATGAATGTGGGGCGTGCATGTCAGTAGCGGGACGTTCCCAAGGGACGAAAGTGAAATAATTGTGGACTGCGCATGCGTCAACCTTACTTTCGTCCCTGGTATGCATTCAGCCACTTTCGTCCCGCTAAACTGACATGCAACGCCCCACTTTTCATGCACGTGTTATAAAAATAATATTATATTATTTTTATAACGGTTCATAATTATCATTATTATAATTTCGGCCATGGGCACATGAAATACGACTAGAATGGAGTCTCGTTTCCGAAAAAGTCAGAAAAAAGAGTTAGCCACTGCGAACCCATTAATGAACATTATACTGTATACAGCGAGCTTTCTATCTACAGACAAAAATCGACACAGTCAGACACACAGTATTATGATTGGCTGGATCTAACGGAAGGGACCAATCGTATTGCTGTGTGTCTGACTGCGTCGATTTTCGTCTGTAGATAGAAAGCTCCCACAACTAATTGCGACCGACGAAGTTGGGTATTTTCTTTTTCGTATTGTACGTCGGTCTTTTGTAAGCGTCGCAACTTGTTTTCGGTAAAATGAAATGCTTTTTTCTGTTCTTGGTGGTTTCATTTTCTTCTTTCTCCACATCCGTTTCTTTTATTTATTTCTCTCATGCGAATATAAGTTCGAGTTCTGACCAGACATTGTAAAACTTCTTCAGGTAGACAGTCATTATATTCCTTTTGACTCTTTATAATTTGTACCAACTTCTGGATTACTTTGACCTCTTTTGAAAATTTCGGGCCATGAAATTGAACAAAACACTTTTCCATAATCCTAGCTGCATGGAGCAGCTCCTTCGAGGGCTGCATGAGGTGCCCTCTCGAAATTAGTTGTACCCATTCAGATTTTCCGTGTGATGTATTGCCTTGGAAGTTATGAGTAAGCTCCCCCAAATGACGGTATTTTAAACGAAATCTATGTGCAACATACCCTGCAACATATGCGAGTCCTGCTTCTTTAATAGAGTTATCATTGGAGATGCCATCAAGTGATGAAGTGGATTCTTCAGAAATGTTTCCAACCTTGTGCACATAAGCAATTTCGTCAAGCTCATGAGGACTAACAAAGAGATCGTCATCATAGTTGTCTTTGGACTGACATTCGTCTTCGGTATTTTCGATTGTTAGATCAGGTGAAATGTTGACGATGTCCATAAATAATTCCCCCGTTAAAACTATCTCACTATCATGATCTGGTTCATATAAATGTTCCGGTTCTGAACTATGATTAATTGTAGAAATATTTGAAAGTTGTGAATCACTACAGTTCTGTGAAATGGTACTGAAATCGTATTTTCTTTGTCGATTATCCTTACTGGTCCCACCAGCATGGAGTGTGATGATACCGGATGAATCGAAATCTTGCTGAGTCGAATTACTCAGACTTGAAGATATACGACAAGCACTCATATCTTCTTCACTGTTTTCATTATTTGTGGAATCTGCCTGCGAGTGCTTACCCAAGATATACCAGCGTAGTCTACACTTGAAGTCATAACCAGAGGGATGATCCCTGGTAGCACCCATTCCACGAATATATGAAAAAAAGTTTTCTAGTACATCCTGTTGAAGTCGACGAGTTATGAGATATTCATAATCATTAGGAAATTTTTCTCCAAGATATTCATGAAGACTCTGAAGAGATGCGTTGCTAATTAGTATTCCTTCCTGGAAAGGCATTAGCTTCTTCCGTGACCATACTCGCATGGATTCCATATATGATGACATTAACATCAAAATTCTTTTCTGGTTATCTATGTCCACACCATAACCATTTACACCTTTATGTTGGCCATATTTTGTTTGCGAATTATGCACGTCGAACCAGTCGTTCACAGTCAGTATTAAATTGGCAAATTTATTATATTCTGTGGTAGAAAATAATTTACGTTTCCCTCCCCATTCTACAGCCTTTGCAACTGATCGCGACCAGATCCGTGCTGCAGGCCAGACAGCTTGTCTCATGCAGTGCCGAGCATCCAGCACGCGCTGTGTTAACTTATGTGCTACGCATAAATCGGATTTTGCACTCTTGTCAACAATCGTTTGCAGTATGTCGACAGTAAATCGTTCGCTGCAGCCTTGTAATTGGAGTCCGTCGTCAACATACCAATTTCGTAAGTGTTTCAGGAGGTGTGGAACGTCAGCAAAGGCATATACAAAAGCGTTGTCGATTGTAGGATGTGGAAAGTAGTGGTTATTGGTCTTGATGCCAAGCTCTCCCCAAACTCCTTTATTACCCATATCACAAGTGCAGGCGACTACTTCATATCCAGCTTGGTCAAGAAGTGACAAAGCTTCATCCAATATTGATTTGGTCATGGGCTGATTGAATTTATAGTAAATAGGTTGTTTCCAGTTACCAAAGAGGCCACGAACCATGATCACCTGAACTTTTGTACACGGACCAACCATTTGTTCTAACTTTGCATCGAAACATATCTCTGGCGCCAAAGCCATTTCGGCAAAACTAATCGCTGCAATTCTTTCCATTGGCGACAAAGCTTTACTTTTTTCACGCATCACCGTTAAGACGTCTGTGAGGAATCCTTCAGATATGTCAAACTTCGCAAGAGCCCATCTTCGCAATGATGATAACGAAGGAAACGGAAAGTTCAATTTATCGCGCAAGTATCTATAGGCTTTGGGACTTACACTCCGCAAGGAAATAGCTGCAGCAAAATCATCGATGGACCACTTTACCCATTTACGACCATCTATAATACAGCGAATCTGGCCCTCCGTGAAATAGGGTTCTAGAATGGAATGTATAATACTTTTCTGCTGTTCTTTGCACATAGTTTTATCCATTCCTGCCGAATGCAGTTTGTTGTAAAGTTCTCCGTTAAATTTTTTTAGTTCTCCGATTTCGACAAACATTTTATTCTTTGCATCCTGTTCATCTTTCAATTCCAGAGCATATGCGGCACACCTAGCACGAAGTTGTTCAATCTCCTCCTGTTGTTCAGATTTTTTGCTCTTGTAAAGTTGAAGAAGTGATTGGAGATAATGAATATTTTCGGTAAGCCACTGGATTCTTTGTTGAGGATTCTGTTCTTCAGGCGTCGTTCCATTGCTAGGTCTCGTTTCATCCAAGTTCTCGGTAATAAATCTAAACAATCAAATTAGAAAGAAAATTAATGTCGCATTACATGAGTGATTAATGAATAGATAACACAAAAATAAAATGGAAGAAGCATTACCGTTTTCTTCTTTTCCATGCTGGAGGTTCTTCCGCGCTGTGAGATGTGTGATTATTTTCCATAGTATCGCTAGAAATAGATTATACAATGATTCTCGGTTACACAAAAAATCACTTTTCTAACTTATGACATAACATATCGTCAAGACTTACTACGAGTTCTCAGTTGTGACCGTGCACAGTTTTTCGTCTTTTTCATAAGAGGTATCATGCTGATGGTCTTTTGCTTTCGCCAATCGTTCCGATCTTGAAAAACCAGAAATGATACCATTATATTACTAGCATTCTGTGAGATAATTCATTGACCGCAGATCATACCTTCTGGGATATGTAGATTTGGATCTGGCATAATATTGTGTTCCCTCCTCTCCGTTAGATGTACATTTCGCATCATCATGCGAATCATCTGTAAGCGTGGATTTTGGTGTCATAGTTTCGACGCGTTGGCTAGAATAGCTATGACAATGTGATGGAGTTCTATCTAGAGAAGTTATTCCAGGACTTGGATTCACATCGGATAGATTAGACTTATCGTGACTGCTAACGATTTCTCTATCATGCGAACGTGATTTCCTTCCAGAGCCTGAACGTTGAGAGCGAAGGACAAATTTTCGACGAATAATTCTAAGCTCTGGCTGTTGCGATTCTTCAACAATCATTTGTTGATTGTCATCTGATCTGAAGATAAAAAAATTAAAAATCAAATAGGGACGTTGTGAAAAAAAAAAAAAAAACAATCAATTAACAAGAAATATAATTTACATACTCTTCTCCTGTTGGCCTCAGTTTTAGTGTGGGGACCGCATCAAGTAGAAGGCGCCTTCGTCTCATATTCCTTGTGGCTGTCTCGATTTTAGCCGCAGCGGGATTAATAAATGAGTCAGGAGTGAAATGAGCCGAACATACTCTGACTGAAAGAACAGGAGAAAAATTGTTATAATTGAACGAGGTATGGTAAGCAGCAATAATTGGTAGGCAATTGACAGACAATTGCCAAGGCATATATTATGGTCTACGATCTTAAATAAATGATTAGAATTAATACCGATAATTGATACTTACGATCGTCAGCATTCGCCGGCATTTTCACCTTGCCAATTCTCTTTAACCAATCCTTACTCATCACGTCGGATTGTGGCAAACGAAAGAAACTTATGTATGCGTTGGATTTCCGAACGTTTGTTCGATTGTTTTTGCAACCTTCTATACAACAGGAATACGCCATTTTCACGAATTTTATACGACACTAGAAACTTTTTCTTATTCTTATTCCTTGCGATGAAACTTCTATCACTTTTGCTTTTGCATTCAGTCAACGGGTCAGGTATGCACAGTTTGTTTCACAACAATGGCGGTCATCGGTTAACGCGGCCGGCGGCGCGGTGATGCGTACCAATGCGTACGACCACGATGTAAGAAGAGTAGGTGGGTCGACGGCGTGTTTTTCCATATGACGCGCTGTGATTCGTAGGTGTTATTACCCGAGCATTCCGCCAGGGTTCGCATCGACAGAGATACTAAAGCCGAGAGAAATACTAAAAGAGCAGCGAATTCAAATTTCTATTTACACGCACTTTTACCATTGCATGCTAATATTCACGCGCTACTGCAGATATTAGTTAATCAGTGAACGGATACGTACACTAAACGTAATGGATTCTGATCCGGACGAGTTGGACAATTCTAGAAACAGCCAATCGGCGCTCTGGATTAAAAGAATCCAGAGCGCCGATTGGCTGTTTCTAGAATTGTCCAACTCGTCCGGATCAGAATCCATTACGTTTAGTGTACACTAAACGTAATGGTGCCGTCCCATGTAGGCCCGGATCGCCGGAATCACGGAACGGAACGCAGACGAAATCTAGTGGATTTCCGAATCCGTTCCGGGTCTTGAAAAACCCTGCCGTCCCATGTACCAAAACTGCACGGAACGACGGAACGGAGCCGATCCATATTTGTGCTATTCGACTTTATTTGTCTGCCTAGATACAATTTTTGTATCAATATATGTAATTTATTTAATTAGCTTCTATGTAAGATCAAATTCTGTAACTATAATTGATTATTTCATCAAATAAAAGTTGAGGTTCCGGCATTCCGTTCCGAAATTTGGGTACATGGGACGCAGGGAAATGCAAATAGACGGAACGGAACACGGAACTTGTGTATACTTCTACGGCCGTGTTCGGGGAGCGCGCTTAAAGCGCTTTAAAGCGCTGAAAATCAAGAGAGAGAGAGACGGAGCTTGGGGAAATCAAGAAGTGTGACAGAGACACAAGATTACTGACAGCGCTAAAAGCGACTCCCCGAACACGGCCTACATGAACATACCGCTGCAAATTGTAGAAAGACGCGTGTGTAGATAGAAATTTGATCATGGATCCTCAGATGTGTCTATTAATGATGATTCGGTTATTCAAGACTTCCAAAACTGCATCAATTTCTCAAAGCAAAATTATTTACAACGATGAATTTGCGAATACCGGACGGATCCACCATTCCGTAAAAATACGACGGAATGAAATTAGCGGAACGCGGATTCTAGTGACTTTTCCATCCATTCCGTTCCGTGATTGCGGATTACGGCGATCCGGGCCTACATGGGACGGCACCATTACAGAGCAATTTTTACTCATTATTTCTGGAACTTCATAAATGCTCGGTGCTGCATTTTGTCGGATAAAGGCTGAAACACACTAGTGCACAGCACCGCACGGCGCTGCACCGAAAACAGTGGTGCATCGTATTTTATAATAAAAATCATGCACACTTTTATAAGAAATTACAGAAAAAAGACGATGCACCACTGTTTTCGGTGCGGCGCCGTGCGGTGCGGTGCAGTGTGCACTAGTGTGTTTCAGCCTTAAACCAAAACAAGCGGTCGTGGCTGTTCCAGCCAGTGACGGCTGAGGCTAGGGAACACGTGACTACGGTGACCGCTGTGATTGGCGTATCTGTGTCGCAGCGAAAATCACAAGAATTTACATCGTGCCCGATCGTGGGTACACCTATAGGCTTGAGGAATCGAAACTCGAATATCGATGTCTGATTTCAATTTTTTAAAGCAAAAACGGCGAAAACCATAAACAAAGAGGTTATGTTTACCCCCATGTATTCTCTTACTCCTATATTTTGATCGAAATAATGTTCAATTAGATTTATAATTATAATTCTATAAATGCGAAGAATGCAAAGTTGCTGCATACAGGGTTGCGAGAGTTACAAACAAGCCACAGCAAATAATATCGGCTACTTCAAGTACGTGTATATAGACACATACGCACATTTTTTCTAAATAAAAATAATTCAAAAATAATATTTAATCGATGAAATTCCGAACCCGTTATCATTTCATACTAACGCTTATTTTCGCTTCAGATTTCCTCTGCGCGATGTTTTTTTGCTCAAAAAATGGTTGCAGCAAATAAATCGGGGAAATTGGAGACCTTCTGAATCCAGTCAGATATGTAGTGTGCATTTTAAAGATGAGGATGTGGAACGAAGCACCGATAGAAAACAGCCTATCTTGTCACCTGCCTCTGTACCGACTATATTTCCTATTGAAAAAGAGCTAAAAAGGAAGAGAATAATCAAGGAAGAAATATTAGAGATAAATAACAAACAATTGAAAGATTCTGAAATAGAAATTGGGGGCTTTCAGTCGCACAGAAATGAAGCATCTTTGTTAAGAAAAAAGTCAAACGTATCTAAGGAAATAACTGGAGTTGATTTACTGTTGAGGAATGCACAAACTAAACAAAAGACCGTGAATGGTGTGGGAATAGTTTCTTCCGATAGTTCCATCGGCCAGAATAAACCATTTGTGAGAATTACTATAAATAAAAGACTGAATATTCAAACATCCCCTAAGCCAGTACCGTTTGAAACTATATTCTTACCTTATCACGATGGGAATCAAGCAGCTTCTGAGATAGTTAAATTCAAAAACGAAACATGCGTTTCTAAAAACATTCAAGATCTTGGTCAAAAGTGCTTTCCAATTCGCGAATATTCGGCACACAGTAAATCTACAATATCGAACACTAGCAAAGATCGATCTAAAACGAATCTTAGACAATACAGTAATAAGATGAAACTCAAAGTCAGTCCATATACGAAAACTGTATTTCAAGATCACATGTTAGTAAAAAAAAAAAACTATTCTCTTTATTTGATACATTCAGATTATACTGTAAAACAATTCAATATGGCGAATATTAAACTGATAATAATCACTAGTATCATAATTATTGTATTTACCTAATTCAACAGATACAGCTGTCCGCCGACGGTCAAGGTTCGATCTTTGAATCCAAAAGCACGTCAGGAGAGTGACCAGCTCAGAAGAAGACTTGGAGAATTGCGGGAGAGACGTAAAAGAGAACAATTAAAGATAGTAAGATTACAAATGCACCTGGTTGAGCTAGAGAAAAAGATGAAAGAAAATAATCAGGAGGAAATAGTTGTGCCTAATTTAGGACCAGGTAGTAAACGGACCGGTATTAAATCCAGTTGGTTAATACAGGAAAAGGAAGAGTACGAAAAGTTGTTGAAAGATGTGAGAGAGATCAAGCTCAAAGTATTGAGGGAAAGACACGATCAAGAATTGCAAAAAATCAGGAGATTACAGATACAGATGACTAATTTAAGGAAACAAATGAGAGAAAATGACGAAAAAGAAATTGCGCTTTCTAATTTCAAAGAAAAGAATAATTCAGCCGTTGCAAGACCCGACTGGATGCAAAGGGAGGAAGAAGAATATGAAAAGCTGTTGCAGGATGTGAGGAGAATCAAGCAAAGCTATAAGCTGCGAAAAGCAAAAAAACAAGATTCCGTTGAGTCAGATACTACAAAAGTATTCAAATGTGAAAAAGTATTGAGCAATGAAGACTGCGCGTTAATTGAAACAATGCAGAAAAGTAGCAAGTTAATGGAAGAAATTGAATCTGGGATAGAGCTGACTGATAATAACGATGAATACGGTGAAGTTATCGGAGAAATTGATGAAGATTCGATTGATATTGATATGAGCAAAGAAGCAACGATGCTAAATTTTAATGAGGAACTTCCAGATCCAGGGCTTCTCGACTCGTAAGAATTGTAATTCCATAATCGAATGATGAGAGAATGAAAATATGATATGATTCAACAAGATGCGTGCAATAATCAAATAGACAGCTTTTACAAATTTTACTTTATAAGTACTTCCTTGTTAGATCGATTTATTGATTCATGAGCAGCTACAATACGTTGAAAACAAATTTATGAAAATTCTATATTTTTTTTTTTTATTATAGGTAATAATTTATTTTCATTTTATAATTCAGCTAATGCGTTGCGTTGAACTTTGAATTTCTTACTTCTGTAGGAAGACTTTGTGATGAAACATTGTGAATAGTAATAATGTTATTTAGTTATTTGGAATTATTCACATCTCGCTATAACAGACCTAATTACATACCTACTTAGATATTACATTTATTAAAATATATGTACCGAGGGTTTCAAAATCTTCACAATTTTTGTGAGGACTAAAAAATCTACGTAATAACATAATTATATTATCTGTATTCACATATTATTCCAATAATAACTAGAACAATTAGGTATTTTATACTTTGCAATGGGCCTGGTTTTCTTTCTTTTACTCTAAAATCCGGATCGTATTCTCACCGATATACCTAGGTACTATTACTCTCGTGATATATCATTACCCTTTTTACAATACACCAATTGATAATAATTAGCATTCCATAGTTATATTCAATCTTAATCTTAAACTTGATTACCCGTTTCTTCGCTATCCAAATCTGTATCACTTTTTAATTTGACTACTTCAACTTTCGGCGTTTCAACTTGTGGTAATTTATCGTCAGTTTCCAATGCAACAGCGTCAACATCAGGCACTGGTTCCTTTGGCAATGTATCTGAAAACTGCGCTGTTATCGTTCCGTGAGGTAAAACTGGATCTTTTGCAACGAGCCTAATAGGCAATAGCGGAGCTAGCGGTTGAGTGATACTTTTGTGATCCAAATACGTAACACCCTGAAATTATGAACACAGATTTGACAAATCTTTAAATCCAAAATTCTCGATTCAGTATAATTTCAAGAACATTTATCCCCACCTCTTTTTGTAGCTGGTTTACAGTGACTCCCAAATGAGATGCGACTTGACTAGTTGGAAAAATTGCATGTACACAATATTGTACGTAAGGAACTAGCTGCTCGCTCAAAGATTCTGCAAATGTGATCATATTGTCTCTTTCGGCAGCTGTAAATGCCTGAAAAAAATATGATTGAATTTATGTCATAAGAATCATTTGCAGAATCAACTTTTTACATTGTCGATAAATATTTCATTCGGATCACAGGTCTGATAATTAATCGTACAACGATTACCTGTTGCTCTTGTTTGTAGAATATAAGCATCGCCTTTGCTACACTTTGCAGCGAATCTTGCAAAAGACGTGTACAAGTATCAGCTAACGAAACTGGAGCACACAGCCTCAGTTCATTGAAAGCCGATATCAATCCATTGCAATATTCAGCCAGGGGAAAAAATTCTACTAATTGTTCCGGCGGATTTTCCTGTAAAACAAATTTAAATCCTAGTCTGTTGTTACATATGGGTGATTTTCTATTTAGTATTAATTAATTTCATCTCTTACCGATCGTCCCGAACTTTCATTTTTCATATCTGTTCTTTGCAACTTATTAATCAACGTGAATGTCTCCATGTCTTTTTCAAACTTTCTTGTCGTTCTGCGTACGGTAGTTTCAAACTTGTTTCCTATTTCGCATATGAAAATATGGGACATTCTCGCTGTGAAATCGGCTCCAACTCTGCTGAATGATAAACCGAAATATGTGCATTGTCCAAGAACGGAATCTATCGACGTCACACCAGGTAAGTCTTGCTCAAGTGTTGTCAAAAATTGATATATCTGAAATTGAAAAAATTCTATAATAAAATTTTAACAGTTTTACGATGAAATAGGATTCCGAATATTGAATAAATCACCTTTTCCTCTAACCAATGATGAAATATTGCAGATTCGTTGATAACAATGTCTCGTGATGACGTCAAGTGTTCGTCGTCATTGAAAATAGCTCTGTACTGAGTTATTATGTTGAATAAATGTATCCTCGATAACTCGATCGTCTTAGTCAAGTGTTGATTAGCTGAAAGCAGAGTATTGCACATATTTTTGCTAAAGTGTAATTTAAAATAGCCAAGGTATTGCGCGAATTGATTTATCGATGCTTACGATCATCTCTGGAAATGGCATTGAGTAAACCTTGTAGCCAGCTATCTCTAGCTTGAAGGAATTTGACGCGTAGTTCAGGCTCCGTGAACGCATCCATCGATCGCAACAATCCTACCAGTTGTAAACACCTTGGAAGCGGTAGATCTCCTCTGAGAGAGCCAACAACTTGACTCACCATACCAGACCAGCTATTTTCAATCTCTGCTACAATAGACTTGAAAAATCAAAAAATACAGAACGCTATGATAAATATGGAGATTAAGAAAATCGAGCGAAGAAATAATGCGTAGCAATAAATTGCTTACACTAATTATTGGAATGTCTCCATGTTTAGCGCCTAATTGTCTTGCATACTGTGACAACTCTAATGCCTCGTTGTACTGATTACTTCTTAAACATGATTCCATTAATTGAGGCATTTCAAGTATCTCTAACAGTTCTGCATTTCGAGTTAGAGTCAAACCGTTCAGTCGACGATGAGTATTGATGTCTTTTGAAGCGTCGCAAAAAGACTGACATCTTTTACCAAATTCTGGTAACTTCTCAACAAGATTGTCCAAGTGTTTTTCAGTCTCGTTGAACTTTGGTCAAAAAATTATAACGATATTACTAATCGATTATTATTAATAAAAAATAATATTTAAGATTTCTAATGATAATTCATGCAAAGACCTTTCGTTGTTATCACCTGTTTGAATATTTCTCTCGAGCTTTCGGCAGTCCTAATGAATGTCTTGTAGTTAGAGAAAGCTAATTCTTGGGTCTGCAGTATTACAGAATTTTTATCGTCGGTCAAATGCTCAGGTTCTTTATCTAAAATGATATTCAACGCGTTGTTACGTTTTAGTTAATCTTAAGAAGATATGTACATTAGAGTGCTTTTTTTGAAACGACTATTTTTTTTTTGCAACTCCCCATTGAAAAACTTGTTGTAGACGTCGAAAAGAGAATCCTGTCCAATTTTCAGCTCTTCATTCCAATTCCAGTACTCGCGCTTTTCTTTTTAAGTTTTCCCGTGCTAAAAGCATGTAAACATTACGACTTTTTCTTTCGCCGCGCAAAACTCAGCCGCATTTCAATGGATTGTTCTCATCTCAGATTCATTTTACAGAGAATTTAGTGTTCTTCAAAAGTGCCATTGGTAGTTTGGCTGTGGTTTTAACCGCTGAACCTGTGTGAGCCTTCAAAGTCGATTTTGTGCATAATTCTTCTTTCTCGTTGTGGGCGAATAAGCAGTTGGACTTGGAGAAAAAAACTTCGTAACAATTTTGTAGGAAATTTATTTCTCTACAAAAAAAGTCTAATACATAAAGTCTCTCAAACCAGTATTTCAAAAGATATAAGGACTTCGATTTTTTTAAATATAAATTTCCAACAAAATGTCAAGTTCAATATTTTCAAGTCAGTCAAACTATCTTGGGCACTTTTGAAAAACACATTCTCTGTCAAATGAGTCTTGGATGAGAACAATCCATTGAAATGCGGCTGAGTTTTGCCCGACTGAAGAAAAAGTCGTAATGTTTACATGCTTTTAGCATGGAAAAACTTAAAAAGAAGAGCGCGAGTACTAGAATTGGAATTAAGAGCTAAAAATTGGACAGGATTCCCCTTTCGACGTCTACAACAATGTTGAGAATTGTTACTCAACATTCCATTGCATTTCGTAATTAGGCTATCCTAAATAATTAAGCAAGGCATGACCTGGAATGCGACAAAGCGCATCGCATGCCGGTTACGCCAATAATCGAGTAAGCATTATGTAAGTTATAAATTAGGCTAAAGACGGAGCCGCGCTTCAGTCTTGAGCAGATACCTTGAAGAAAGCGGAGGCTATCTTCGATTACTCATTGACTCGAACCGGAGCAAGTGCTCCAACGCAATTCTTTTGTACTTGTTTAAATATTAAATATTAAATAAAAACTACTTTGTCACTATCAAGCACTTAGAGTGATTGTCAAAGATCACCTCTGGGAACAACCCTTTTAATTCCCCATTCCTTGAGTAACGGGAGTTAAATAAACAAATTACAACAACAAGATTTTCAATGGGGAGTTGCAAAAAAAAAATAGACGTTTCAAAAAAAGCACCCTAATGAACATAGGCGAGAATAATTGAGTAGAGATCCGATGCTGTTTCTAATTTATGATTTATAGCATCTTATCAATCGTTGTTGCCCTAAACCACGGTTTTGTGACAGTTCGCAGCAAAATAGTGAGTGCAACTCCATAAGAATAAATTTCGCAACGCAGAGGTTTAACTGTACAACTTACTCAATTGTTCGACATCGAATCCTCCTAACTTTGACAAGTACTGATAAAATTCGGGATTATCTTTCCATGTTTCTAAAAACAGAATAAAAACAGATGGTCAATATTTGATAGATTCTAATTAATTTTACTGATAAACAAACAGAGGCCTACAAATATCTCAGAATTAATAATAACAATTAATTGAGGCGTATGAATAGTATAATGCAACGAAAATGCCACGACATAAGTATTATGATCAACCGAAAGCGTAAGCTAACATAACCTAAACTAACCTGGTAATCCGTCCGGAAACACCAGATTTATAACTTTTTCGGTCTCTATATCCATTTTCAATAAATTTTAAACATTACTTCACTACAATACCTATGAGCAAATTATCACAAGTTTTTATAACTGTTGTCAAACATTTGACACCGAATTTTATGACAGGAGACCGTGTCCGCCATGACAGTTGACACTACATGTTCGATATTTCGATTTGTAGACTGTAGTGTCCATCGATATAAGGCTGGATTTTCATGGGTAGCACGTTGCTACTGCTGCGCATGAAAATGAGGTTCTGCAGCAGCAGCAATCACTGCTTGTCGAACACCCGTGTCTCTGCCAACGGTTCTCATTTCTGTTTGTTCTCATAAAAATAAGAGACTATTTATTAAGGTGCCACAGTACTGGCATGTCCTATATATATTTTGTGACGTCAGAAGCGTCAAATACGAGGAATTTCGTCGACAAATCGAGGCTTATTTACGGGACCCAGGTGGGTGAAATAAGTTTTCCTGAAACAACTGTGTATTTCTACCCTGCGCTTGCTCCCTGTGTTTAGTGATAGACGTATTAATCTCCTGGATGCAGCGAAAATACGACAAGTCGGTAATGGCCGGATTCTGATGCCACCATGTTGGATATGTGTCAAACGACCTGTCACTTTTATTTATTCGCAATACACATCACTGGGTAATCTACGCTGAAAATCACTAAGCAAGCGCAGTACAGATTAATTTAAGCTTCAATAAAAAAATAACACCCATGGAATTCGTTTCCTCGTTTAGGCTCAATTTGTCGACGAAATTCCTCGTATTTGACGCTTCTGACGTCAAAAAATATATATAGGACATGCCAGTACTGTGGCACCTTAATCATAATGATAATTTAATAATTGAATATTCATATCGCGTGACTAATAGAAAAAGGGCGTAAGCGACATGTTTACGCCCTTCTGTAATTTTTAAAGGCAAAAGGGTGTATTTTTTTTTTTTTTTCGTCATTCGACTGGAAAATCGTCGAAACGGAAAAATACGTCACAATTGAGAAAGTGAAAATGAATAAAGGCAAAAGGGCGTGAACGCAGGAGATACACCCCTAGCTCTTTAGAAAAGTCAGTCAAATTAATGCCAAAAGGGCGTATCCGCCAAAAATGTTCAGATTTTCGTCCAAAACGAATTTTGGTGGATACGCCTTTCTGGCATTAACTTCATGAGAAAATTCATGCCGACTAATGCCAAAAGGGCGTATCGCCCAAAAATGTTCAGAGTTTCGTCCGAACCAAATTTTGGCGGATAGGCCCTTCTGGCATTAACTTCATGAGAAAAATCGTGCCGGCTAATGCTGAAAGGGCGTATCGCCCAAAAATGTTCAGACTTACGTTTTTCAAATTCAAGTGCAAGGTTTTTCAGTTAAAATTGAGGCAGACTCGTTCTTATTAGCTTTATCGACATTTTGGAGCATATATTAGCATTTACGGGTATATATTGACAGTATACTGAAAAATGTCTCGCTACGCTCGGGCGACAAACTCGACTCGTGCGGGAATCACCTATTTTACGCACTAGTTTCGTAATGTGCCTACTATTTTTTTTTTTTTTTTCAATATTCCATATGATATGTCAATTTCACAAAATTTTGAGTGATGCCACTGAGTTTTCTTTTTAGTCAATATCAGCAAAAGTGCTTTATTATGCAAACAACTAGGGGTGTATTGAATTTTGGAATATCAGAATTACACAAAGAATAAATATAAGTAAAATTTTTTTATTGAGAAAAAATTGGCGTCAGAAAAATGACCGAAGTGATTTTGATCCCAATTTTGATGAGGATTGAATTGAAAAATCTGTTGACATTTTTTTGTTTTTAGTTCAAAATAAACAAATAAAATCGTTTTTGGAGTAAATAACTAGAGAAATTTCAATCTCATTTTTGCCAAGAGTTGATCCTGCAAAATATTCCTCACGAATGCTGAATCAACCTGTAGATAGAAAAAGTATTGTACTTATACATGAAATCGTTCAAAATCGAGATTATGACGGATACTGGCTCAGCAAGGTGAGGACGTATCATTTTAAAAGACACGGCATCGTCTCGAAAATAGTGCAATATTACCGAATGTGCTATTTGGTAACCTTATGCATGGTCAATACACTGAGAAAAAAGTATTTTTCCTATCAAAATACCAAGTATTACCGAGCGAGTTTAGTTGTAGTCAAAATACAATTTTAACACAGATATAATTTTTTGGCCACTTTTGCCCCATATAATAGAACACACGTTGATTCGTCGATTTTTCTATAATCCAATTTTCTCCTAAACAAGCTTTCTAAAGAGCTTGAAACTTTTGTTGAATCTTTTCTAGGATAAAATCTATAGATCCAAATTTTTAAAAATTTTCACCATCATTTTTGCTGTGATGACCATACATCCTTAAATGATCGTAATAGTAAGTTATAAGTATAGTATAGTATAATGACATCATCAACATCATCATCGATTTTTGGCGGATGCGCCAGCTACTGGCATTAGTCGGCATGATTTTTTTCAGAAAGCTAATGCCAAACGGGCGCATTTGCCAAAATTGATTTTTGGCGCATACGCCCTACTGGCATTAGTCGGCACGATTTTTTTCAGAAAGCTAATGCCAGAAGGGCGTATCCGCCAGAAATAGTCCGCTTTTTGTCAAAAGTCAATTTTGGCGAATACGCCTTTTTAGCACTAGCCCGAAAAATGGTTACTGGCAGAAGGGCCAATTAACGGCGGTTACGCCCTTCTGCCTTTATATTTTAGGCCGGAAAAAAAACTGCGGCTTTTTTCATTTCAACCGATTTTTTTATCAATTGGCGAAAAATATATATAATATATAGTATATACGCCCTTTTGCCATTGAAATCGCACTTTTGGTCGCTTAGGCCCTTTTTCCATTAGTGACGCGATATAATAATAGTATATTATGTGGCATGCCCGTAAACCAAGTGTTTTTCGGCGAGAATAATGATTTCAGCTAAAAGCTTCTTCTGAAATCATTATTCGAGTCAAAAACGGTTTACGGGTGCGCCCCATACTGTATTTTTTTCGAAATAGGCATGAAAAGTCACTTTGACGCCTGTTGAGATTCACTAGACGAAGATGGGGTTATGGTGCGATCTGTCGCGCACTTCGAACTGCGCATCCAGACTGCCGTATAAAGACTTTATAGGGCAGTTCTGAAACCAACCGTATAAAGTGACACTTTGTGGATCGAAAACAGGCGTCAAAAAGTGACTTTTCAATCCCTATGGCGAAAAAATATTTTTAATATTCTTTTCATGCCTATTTCGAAAAAAATACAGTATGGGACGCACCCGTAAACCGTTTTTGACTCGAATAATGATTTCAGAACTCGCTTCCGGCTCGCCTTTAGCTCGTCCTGAAATCATCATTCTCGCCGAAAAACACTTGGTTTACGGGCATGCCACATAATATAGTAATAATTCGAGAACCGCGATAAGCCTTCTGAGCTTATTCTCGATCATTAAACTGATTAAACATTGAAATATGAAGAATTAGAATAAACAGAAATGAGAACCGTTGGTAGAGACACGGGCGTTTGACAAGCAGCAACTTGCTGCTGCTGCAAAACCTCATTTTCGTGCGCAGCAGCAGCAGCAGCAACTTGCTGCCCATGAAAATCCAACCCAAGTTAACGATTTTGGCGCGAACCAAGAGACAAGTGATATATGAGTATATAGTGATAGTTGTACGGAATTTTCACGCGAAATATCGACTTAATGAATATAATACGATCACGATGTAAATGTAGTATAAATCAGTGACAACAACAACATCGAGGTGTTTATTATAGGCCTTCTATGTTTATATATATTTCACATATTATTTGATAATTGATTTAAATAGAAGTCATGAACACCGGTGACAGCAAATCTCGGAAGAAGGTTAACCCACACACGCATATTATAAATCCGTAATTTTATCATCTCAACAATGTATTGACAATTGATTGTTACAACAATGTAAAATTTCTTATTAAAATTGAACATTATGAATTAACAACCGTTTCAGAAGAGTCCTAAAACTCCTGGGAAAGGACAACAAACTCTGTTATATTGTATCTCAAAACGTTGCTCAAGCTCAAGTGAAAATTCAGCACCTAAAGACTTGTCTGAACTCGTTTCTGTTTCTAAAGGTCAGACCGTATCTGTATCACAGGTTTGCATAGAGACCGGAAAGAAACGTAAACTGAGTCAAACTAGTGCAGAAAGAACTAATGTCAATCAATCCAAATGCAGAAAAACGTCCGTTGCCAATCGTGATATCGAAGATCTTTCGGAGAATCAAAATTCTAGTTGTAAACGTAACGCAAAATGCTTTTTGAATAGCGACAATAATCAGCCATCGAAATCCAAAGTCCTCACTGAAAGTGAAAGGCAGCAAGAATTAGCCGTAGCAGAAAATAGCAAGAAGCAACTGCCTGGCAATTTGAGTTGTGATGATATGAATCTAGATCTAGATCTGGTTGACAATATAAAACTAGAAAGCAGTCTTAAATTTGAAGATGACTCTTTCGACGAGCAAATATTAAGGATAAAAAATTTACCAGGATTAAAAGAATTCAGTCCCAAAGATAATAAGAATGATAAATTATCGCCACTTCAAACGGTCTCCCAAAATGTACAATTTACTTTATTTAAAAAGAAAGAAGTCGTTGTTAGCGAAGATGAAAAAAAAATGAGCAAAAAATTGGACGATGGAAGAAAGGCAAAAAAAGATGAAACTGAAAATGCCAAAGAATGTGCAGCTGGCTTTGAAGACAATGATTTTTTGTTCGAAGCATTCGATACACCTTTCAAAGCTGGAGATGAGACGGATAAAATGGGCATAAAAAATGATGATTTTGACGATATTTTCAGCGACGATTGGAACGGAGATATCGAAGCTCAGGTTGATTTGAACAGTCTGCAACGATGCAGAGTCTCTAAAGTCGAGAGAGACAAATTTATGAATTTAATCGTCGATCTTGTACATGTGGATTCTCAGATGCCTGTTAGTGTAACAGTTATGGGATTTTGGTACGCCATAGTATACTTTCATAATTATCTCCTTATGATTGGGAATGAATCTATAATTTGAAACAGTTATTTGTGAATAAGAGGATTAAAAGGAATGAAAGATTTTTCCAGATGAAAATCTTGTTTCACTTATCATTTTGAATTAACAAGTTTCTTATGTCAGGAAAGAAGCCAGGCTTGAACCAGGTGACTTTGTAAATATTCAAGCCACCAGAGGATCCAACGACGCATGGATCGTAGACAATAACAATGGCTATCTGATAGAACAACCAGATTTCTTAGTGTCTGGAACATCGGTTGTTGGAGCCTTGTTTTGCGCTAGACGCGGAGTTCTTAGCGATAGATTCAAGGGAATTGAGACTGTAACGGATTGCAAACAGGGTGCCTCTCTCATGGTCATTGGAAGTCTAGTTCATGAATTATTACAAGAGGTATAATTCGTCTATCATGTGTAGCCAGTGGTAAATTTATTTGATTAAACTTGGCGTTAATTTACATATCTGATGCAGGTTCTGAAAAGAAAGATTTACACAAAGCCAGGTATTGCTAAATTGCTGAAAGACATATTGGGGTCACAAAGCACTGCAAATATGCTCTATTCTGCTTCTATGTCGACAGAGATTTGTCAGAAAGAGATGACTCCGTTTGTGCCAAAGATATTTCACTTTATAGAACGATACGTAAAAGGTGACCAGAGTTATGCTATTGTTATTCCGACACAGAGTTCTAATAATAAGATTGAATATCTTGCCTCTAATAATATAGATAAAACATCCCGGTCTACGGACGAAAACTTTAATGGAAAAATCGAAGTCATTCGAGACATCGAAGAAAACTTTTGGGTTCCGCAGTTAGGTATCAAGGGAAAGGTTGACGTTAGCGTCGAAGTAAGCGGTCATTCAAAATCCAGACTTATGCCTCTTGAATTGAAGACCGGTCGTGCAAGTTTCTCCCTAGAACATAGAGGACAAGTTATTCTTTACACAATGATGATGGCAGTAACGGGACAGGACGTGGAAGCTGGTCTCTTGTTATATCTCAGGTATATCAAGTTGATATTCTGATCGATAGTAGAAATTTTACCTCGATTGCATTATTTAAGCCCAGTAAATGATGAAAACTAGATTGAAAGTAAATGAAATATTTACTTTTACTTAACTCTTCGCAGAGAGAACATAATGCGTGAGATCAAAGTGGGTCATCCCGAACGAAGAGATTTGATTCTACTGAGAAACAATCTGGCCTATTATCTCACACGTAAACCGGAAATAACAAATCAACGAGATTCTGGAATGGATTCAGAATCCCAAATCGAATCAATGGAATTACCGGAGCCAATAAACCATCGTGCTTGTAGAAATTGCCCCTACAGTGCCTTGTGCTGTGCTTATCTTAAAGACGATAAAAATAACAAACTCACCGATCGGCATCCACTTACTCCTATAATACAGGAATTAGATAATTATTTGAAACCTGAACACATCGAATATGTAAAAAAATGGGTGAAGATGCTGCAAATCGAAGAGGCTGATCAGGTCAATGCAGCGCGACCGTTAAGATTCATATGGACCGTACCGCCGCTGCAACGGTATTGCATTTCGCAATTTTTCTTACGAACCATGCGCATGTAGATATTTTCCATTGATTAGTTTGTAAATCCGGTATCTAGGATAGATTTTCTCGAAATTTGAATTCTTTGTAGTATTAATGTCTCTTCCATATTCTACGTTGAATTGTATTTCCAAATTCCAAGTCTTGTTTCTTGCAGGGAAAAAAAAGGAAAGTGCATATGCAATCTGAAAATAATTGGTAAAGTTATTGAAGTATCGAGCCGTTATCGTCACACCTTTGCACGCGTTGATTTTAAAGATGGGGAACTCATCAACGATTTGACAAAGTCTGGCTTCAGCGAGATGGAGTACGCCATTGTCAGTACTAATACTAAAGTTAACGTCTCTGCTGGTTCTATAATAGAATTGACAAAAGATTCTGTAACTGTGTTGTTAGAAAGGTTTGTAATAAAGTCTTAAAAAAAAAAAAACAAAAAAAAAGACTGATCTAATGTATTATAACAATGTTTATAAATTGTTCGCAGAAATCTTTTGGAAAAAAAACCAAACGAAATATTTCACATAGACGGACACAGTTCGCAAGGCGTATTGATTATAAATCTTTCAAACATTGGATACTTGTTGGACGACAATACAGTAACTGAAAAAATGAGGAAGATTATTATAGAAAGGTTCGGAGCGATTCATCCAATACTTTAAATTTAACTCTGCACACATGTTCAACGACTAGTTGAACATCTCGTTAAAAAAAAAATTCAAAAAATCGAAACTCTATTCTATATAAGTTATTAATTTTTTTTCCAGGGAACCGGCAACGTTTTCAAATAAACTTGATCGCTCTGTGAATGCTGCCGCTGTACAAGTTTTAAAATTGTTGAATAAAACGCAGCAGAGAGCAGCGCTGAAGGTTCTTACAGCGAACGATTACTTGTTGATAAAAGGAATGCCAGGATCAGGAAAAACGATTACACTAGTTGCTATAATTGAGTTATTAGCTAAATTGGGAAAATCTGTATTACTTACCGCCCATACTCACTCCGCTGTCGATAACGTTTTGTTGAAATTGATGAAAACTGGCGTAGACTTTGTGCGATTAGGATCGACAAGCAAAATGCATCCGTCTCTCTTGTCCAAAAGCGAATCTGTCCTTACGCAAGAATGCTATTCACCTGAAAGCTTGGACGCAGCATACAACAGCAAAGTATGCATCTAGAGTCTGAAACGTTAAGCTTATTTGCGATAATTATTTTAAGGTGAAGTGAAACGTTTCAAGGCCACGGCCGGGTGCCTTGCACCGCGGTAAAACAGAACTACCGAACGTTTGGTACCTCTGTCCACCGCTAGATTATTTGCAAATATACTGGCTGCAATTTCGATACAGGCTGTGATCTCGACTAAATGTAGATAAGGGTTGTGATCTCAACTGAATGTCGGTTTTTTAGTTATGAGCAACGGAGAATCGTCAATTCTCAGCCATTTCTCCATCAAATGACACGGGATTAGGCTCAAAGTGTGTGGTTTTTAATTGCGGAGTGGCTAATTATCGGGAAAATGCGATTATCTACGGCAACAGTGAATAATCTCGCGATTTATGTGGTCGGTACGTCAATCTGTAAAAATTTTTGTCAAATTTTGGAAAAGTGAAATAATCAGCCACTTTCTGCCACAATTATGTGTAATCCCTCAAAGTTTCATCGCGATTGATTCAGTAGTTCCGGAGAATTCACGATTCCCGTTTTCGAGGTTCTGACAAACGTTTCACTTCACCTTAACTACTACGCGCTAATCCCTGATTGAATAACTTCTTCCTGTAGAATGTGGTGTGCGTTACGTGCCTCGGAGCTAATCATTCGCTATTGGGAAGACGAATGTTTGATGTATGCCTGGTGGACGAAAGTACCCAGGTGTTGCAGTCCTCGATTCTTCGACCTCTTTATAGCGCATCGAAATTCGTTCTAATTGGAGATCCCGATCAGCTGCCTCCGGTTGTGAAAAGCAACGCTGCTAGGTATACATGAGTGAAATTATTGTCGAATACGTTGATTACTAAGGCCTAAAATTAATATATCATATCGCTGTGTATCGTTCAGAGAGTTTGGGATGGATCAATCCCTCTTTGAAAGATTGGATACCGAGAATAATACAATAACTCTGACGTCGCAGTACAGAATGAACCGAAGAATCATGTATGTGGCAAACAAAGTTACATACAAAGGTCAGTTGACCGTTGGTGCAGATGAAATTGGCAACGCGACTCTCGATATTCCTGACAAATCAGTATGTGTGAGGTTTCATAGTCACCTATCTACAAGGCACAAATCCATTTACAGAAGCTTATTGATTTAGTTTAATTCTTGCATAACAAGCTATACCACAAAATACCCGCATAGACATACCATTGTTCCGTTCAAATATTATTAATTAAACAAGGCTTCTTTAAATAGTTTCTATTCTTAATAACCAGGCGCTAAATTCATCCCATAAATGGGTGAGAGCTACTCTATCAACTGATATCGATGATTCAGTTGCCGTACTTGATACCGGTAACAAGTCTAACATATTGAAGGATGACACAGGCTCGGATAACGACGATTATCACGCAGATAGAAAATGTTCAAACTTGTGCGAAGCCGCTGTTATTCTCCACCTTGTTAATACCCTTATCCAGGTAATAACGAGTTACGGAGAGGGAAAATTCTTCAAATAATACATGTAGCTAATAAATATTCCATTATTTTTCTAGTCAGGTGTTATAGCAGAGAAAATTGGTATCATAGCTCCGTACAGAGAGCAAGTAAACCTTCTGAGGACCATTGTTAAACAAGATGTGGAAGTAAACACTGTAGATCAGTACCAGGGCCGTGATAAAGATATAATTTTCTATTCAGGCACGAGGTCTGCTTTCTTGAAAAGCGATGCTGCAGGAGTGAGTATATATTGAACACTCGATATTGATTCCTGAATTGAGTAACTGCAACTATTTGCTTATGGAAAAATTAATTTTTCAGGAATTTCACATATTAGATGATCATCGAAGACTCACAGTAGCAATCACCAGAGCTAAGCACAAATTGATTGTAATTGGCGATGTAAAAACTCTGAAGCAATTCGTTCCGTTCGACAAATTATTCAAACAAATTAGAAGCAAAGATTTAATGGTATTGAAAAATGGTTGTGACGATTTCATTTGGGACGAATTGCTTTCCTATGTTAAAGACTAGTTCACATACTAGTATATTAGTTAAATTATTACTTTACATGTTTTCGCGTTTGTTTTACATAAATTTTTTTACTTTTTACTTATATTTTGCTTTTTTCTTTTTTTGTCAGTTTTAAATGTAATGTGGATCAGGCTATTTGTATTTCTATTTCTATCTTTACTCCCCGTATAGTCATGTCGATCTCTATTTATTCGTGTACTTACTGTACTCTAATTGAATGTTTATAAGTCGAAAATTTTCCGTATTCAGTATAAGAGGAGACGATTTTACATTTGATTCTATGTACATAATATAATATATAATGCCGTTTACTGCCATTAGAGTAATAATAATTTATCCATTTTCTTACAACTTGTCTGATTTTTGATTATGCAATAATAATTTCTAAAAGAAAATGTCACGAATAATAAACCGAATGTTATAATATAATATATGATTACAGAATAGTGGCTACTTCTTCCAATTTTTCATCACAAATCTAGCTCCAAATTATCAAGAAATATTTTTATTCTTTATATTTGAAATTAAATAGCTAGGTTTTATACGTAATGACTGATAACGAAGATGAAGCTTTGTTTAAAAGTTTATTTTTACATTTCTTAGATCTAAAAAAAAAAAAAAAAAATAATAATTAATATCTTCAATGATTTTTGCAACTCTCAGTTTGGTATAAACAAAATAAAAGTATAAACAATACAAGAAATGAGATAATATAGACTTCTATACCATTTAAAAAAAAGGATATTAAAAAAAAAAAAAAAAAAAAAACTTGAGAATGTATAACGTGATGGATTATAGTGTGGAAACACGGATAGATATATATTTTTTTTTTTTTTTATCCAGTGTTCATAACTGATTCGTAATGATTTCATCATTATTCACTTATAACTGGACGTGTTTGTAGATAGACCAAAAAAAAAAAAAAAATCGAATGATTTTTTTCAGATTCATTCTCTTAGTAAAGCAACAAAATTTTGCCCTGTTAGCTGACTAGCGTAGCATTAATTAAATTAAGCCTGGCTCATAGATCGTTGGACGTATGACCCTGCCTCCCACAGTGAATATGCACATAGAAACAGCACTATTTATGTTTTTTTTTTTTTTTTTTTTTTTTCCTTTTTTTTTTTTTTTTTTTTGTACTTTATATTAATAAGGGCTATTTTGTTAGCCACTGAAATTATTATGCAAAACTTATATTCACAAGGCAAATATCAATTCAAAATTATATTTTCACTCTTTAGCATAACAGAATTTGGTTCAAATAGACGAGGATGCCAGAAAAGAGTTGAAAAAACAAAAAAAAACAACGACTCGCAGTATCTACATCTTATATAATCCGGAATTGAAATCTGAACAGTATTAGAAAATCCAGAATCTCTTGATAACTTCAAAATTTCAATCTGGCTCTGCTAAAAGTAGCTATAAAACTGTGTAATTGCTATTCTGGAAATTCTTAGATCGTACAAGTTCAATGAATCTTTACTTTGAGCTTTGTGTTAAGTAAATTAGTAAGCTTCTGAAGTAATGACCGCCGCAGTTTCATCGAACAATGAGATTATCATTATTGTATTAATCACGCACTTTCAATCTTCGTTCTCATTTGATTTAAAAATAATCACATAACTGGTAGCTCAATCTATATATCGCTTATAATACCTAGATATATATTCTCTTTTTTCTTTTCCTCGCACTGTTTATTGTATAGTTGAAAAAAATTATTTTTGAGACAAAGAAGTACAGCATATTTTGATGACGATTAATACTGATTTTAGTCTCTAACCAGATAGATGACGAGTGCCTTTCTAATTTGACTTCTCTTAATTTTTTATCAAATGAAGCAACCGGGCTTTCAAACATTCAAGCACATTTCAAGAGCATAAGTTCAGTAGTGTAAATAATTCTCTATATATCAAAGCAATTCTTGGATCAATATACGTGATATCAAGAATCCGTGAAAGCACGTTGTTCAGAAATTTGGCACTAAGGTATTAATAATAGAAAACGTAATGTAGCCAATTATCAATATTGTTAATGATATGAAATCGATGTATGATTTTAGAAGGCTTGTCCCACCAGAATTATACCTTGTAATAATTGTTATATTATTTTATGATTAATGTTTTCTCCTATTGTTAGTGATTATTAACAATAGTAATGGAAAAAAAAAAAAAAAATGGGTATTGATTTCAATGGCTACCAAAACTGCCCTCAGTAGCTACAATTGAGTAATATACAATATTTATTATTATAATTTATAATGTTATTAAAAGTTCTCCATCTTATCAATATTATTATGATTTGCATATTTTTTTTTTCATTTTTCTTTTTTTCTTTTCTTCTTCTTTTTCTCCTTTCACCTTTCTTCTTTCTTCTCTTTTCTTTTTTCTTTAAATCGATTAACCAATACTGTGTACGATGGGATTTCAGCCCTGGAGCTGACAATATCCTGGTTTCCTTTCAAAGAGCCAAGTCTAGGTATCAATTAGGACAGGAATCGGGCAAACAGGCATCTCGGTGAGTTAGGCTAATCGATGTTATTCCGCCGAAGCTGATTCCCGCCTCTTTTCTGCATGCTTTTTTGTAAACTCTTCAGCATTTTTTAAAAACTTTCTTCTATCTTTTGAAAATTCTTCGGCTAAATCTGCTCTCAACGGATGCTCGGGTTCAGGATCATTTACCAATGCAATCAATGCTTGAATCACTAAAGAAATTGAACGAAACAAAAAAAAAAAAAAAAAAGAAAAATTACAAATTAAAAATTCTGCACAATAATAATTTTCATCAGTCTGATAAGTTTTTCAATTTTTGATATATGTGGATATTTGATTGTAGAGATTTTCGAGACTCTTACCTTGATCAGTCTTTGTGGCAGGCTTCCAATTTTCGGCACTTATAATCGCCAAACACACCTGACCCTTCTCATCAATGTTAGGATGGTATATTTTTGTTTTGAAATTTATTCTTGGTGGCTTAAACGGGTATTCTGCAGGAAAATTTATTTCAATACGAAAGGCACCTTTGTTATATGGAGGATCATCCTGAAATTTAATTTAAAAAAACTATTATTCAAACATCTCCTCCACGTTTAGTATCATAGATAAACCATGAGGTTGAAGTTCGTAACGTTAATGCAACAAAATATTTGCCAAAAAATTCTGAAATTCAAGGCACGAACGTTTCAAATGGATCAAGAACGGTGCATAATTCCTCAAATTGTGTGAAACATGTTTACCTCGCATGTTTTACAATTTTAACAATATTTGAATCACGAAATATTGCATTTCTTCAACAAATATGCCGTTACGTTAACGTTACGAACTTCAACCTCATGAGAAACCTCTGATTGAAATTTCATGTGATATTACTTTGAAACACAATCTTTTTCCTAAGCTAAATTTTCCAGACCGAAATGTCCGGATTTAAAAACGATATTTATCAAGTTCTCAGTATAAAAATTGAGGGAGCATATATTCAAGAGAAATATGAAGTTGAAGGTTCGTAACGTTAACGTGATAAAATTTTTGGAAAAAATTCACTGTTTCATGACTCAAACGTTGTTAAAGTTGCCAAATAGGCGAGATAAGTGTATTTTACTCAATTCGAGAAATTATGGATCGTATTTTGCTGTTTTTGAACCGTTCAAGTCATGAAATCAAAGAATTTGCACATTTATTTTGTTGCGTTAACGTTACGAACTTCAACCTCATAGAGAAATCACAACAGTGTAAAGTTCCCACGTTCCAGAATTTATCCGAATTCCTAGAGAGTAATAAAACGAATTATTCTCTTCAGAAATTCAATGAATCCTGAGAATAATCACTCGGCCCAAACAAAAGAAACTTTTCGTCTAGAACCCCTGATTTTATGCTTCCATGCAGTTGCCTTCAAAATTTTATATCAATGTAGTATGAGGTTGAAGTTCGCAGCGTTAACGCAACAAAATAATTGTGCAAATTTCTTGATCTCATGACTTGAACGGTTCAAAAACAGCAAAACACGATCCATAATTTCCCGAACTGAGTAAAACACACCTATCTTGCCTGTTTGGCAACTTTAAGAACGTTTGAGTCATGAAATAGTGAATTTTTTTCCAAAGATTGTGTTACGTTAACGTCACAAACTTCAACTTCATAATGTAGTGACTAAAGTATTTCTAGTCTCTAGCTCTTATCCTGTTTATTTGAATGATATGACATTGTGTATCACCCGAAGTGTCGAGAATGAAAGAAATTTGTAGTTAGTTGACTCGCGGCTACGCCCCGTCGACCAATCAACAAATAGAACAATTTCATAGACGTTTGTGTTGATAAAGGAGGCCGACAATTCGAACCGTGTCTGTTAGAGTCAAAGTAAATAAATACCTAACAGCCAGATTCGAGTAGTTGTTGATATTTTTTTCCCTACACCAATAAATTGTATCTTCTATTCTGGTAAAAATTTTGGTCTGCAAAATTCTAGTCTTCGGCGAAGAGAACCTCATGTTCTCGACACTTGGGGTGGATACACCCTGTATAAGTAAAGTGTGATGGAAAATTGATCTGAACTATAGCTTTGAAAAACTATTGTTTGATATTTATTGAAAATTTTTTTTTCTTTTTACGAATACAGTTGGTTTGAAATTTTTAATATAATTTCAATTCCTGCTGGATGAATTCTTTATATTATAAAAAATGATGACGTGATTATGAGATCCGTTTGTATTCGTTGATAGCGGGAGATCTGAATAGCTATTCATCAGGTAGGTATGTGAAGTTTGGTAATAGATAATTGATGAATCATGCATGGGTTGATAATATGAGTGTGCAATTAGCAAAGTATCGAAAAATAAGTTAGGTTATGTTTGGTATTAATCGTAAATATAACATACCGGTAAGATGAGACCCTGCCAAGTGAGAATATTAGCCTCGTCTACTTGGATGTTGGTAAAGTTTTTCATGGCTGACGCCCTCAAGTCACTTAGTTCCTGTAAGGAAAAAAAAAAAAAAAAATAACATTTGAAACGTGACGATAAATGTTGAGGAAGAAAAAATTATATAGAAATGAATAATCATTTGTCAGGGAGTTGTGCGAGTGTGTTTAATGAAATGATTTAAATAACGCGGATGTATCGCATCGATGAAAATGAAGTAACAAATAAAATTAACCAGTTTGTAATGATGGAAATTGCTAAAGTTAGGAGGTCAACGAAAATGGTGATTTTTTAATTGTCGAATACGGAAATTAACCGCGGTGTAAAATTGGGTTTGATATATACCGCGGGTGTATTTTTAGGTTATAGATATGATTTTCATATCAAAATTAATAACGTATAGTCGAATAATTGAAAAATGTCAAAATTACCTTCTGCAGCCTCCGTGTAGCTGCCATTTTGAATATAACAAATTTCACTAAACTGGCTAGGCGGAAGTGGTCAGGCTGGAGAACTGCCTCGGGACCGCAAGACTCCCGCTGAGTGGTTGGTAGTTGGTACCGAATCCAAGCGAATGGCCCTGCAACAAACTCTCTCTCTCTCTCTCCCTCCCTCTTCCGTTATAACGACTTATCGCTCTTGCGAGCATGTAGCCAAAACAAATTCCCCGCAATGCGCGCGAAAACGGCTTTTGTCAAGGTCAATGTACCTTTTGGTATCAAGGCCGCGGTTGTAAATAAATAAATAAATAAATTAAACCCTGAGATCTCTTTATTTATATTCACCATTTATCTCGTATTAATTATTCTATTTTATTTATATCCTGGGATATTTCGGTTATTTCTTCAATCGTTTTTTTTTTTTTTTTCAAATTCATTCGAGAACATTGAAAATAGGAATATTTCACGTTACATTGTTGGTACAACAAAAAATTCGATTTCGCGCGAAAATTCAAATCTTTGAGTTATCGAGTCGGAGGTTCGATTAAAGCTGCTATTTCATGCATGCGACTGGAACAATTGTCGCGTGACAAAAACACGCTGATTTGTTAAAAATTGGTGTATACACCCATTCCCCGCCAATTTTTAACCACACAGCGTGGTTTTGTCGCGCGACGATTGTCGCAGTCGCATGCATGAAATAGCACCTTAACGTCTCTATTTTTTTATTCTCAAATTATGATTATTGAATCGATGTTAAGTACACTTGGGGTCACGGATTATGAGACGGCTAGTTTTCAGGACAAATCAGTTATGTTGACAACACGAAATAAACACAGCGCCATTGGGAGCTTTCCAATTACGTCAATTCTCAGGCACAGTGCGACACAAAACTGTATTATTTGGTTATTGGTCACTTCTTTTGGATCGCACCAATCACAACAGTTTTGTATCGCACTGTGCCTGAAAATTGACGTAATTGGAAAGCTCCCTCAATGACTACGTTTCCACCGGAGGGTCAGAGTCGGGTTAGGTTCAAATTTGAGCCAATGAAAAATAAGATTTAAAAAGAAATTACGCTAATCTTTTCAAATCTTATTTCTCATTGGCTCGAATTTGAACCTAACCCGACTCTGACCCTCCGGTGGAAACGTAGTCAAACTCACCAATGCCATGGTTAACCCCACCTTTAAATGGGTTAAAATTCTGAGAAAGAAATTGATATTTTACAGCGAATTTGAGAGTCTGATCAAATCCAAAAAAATCATGAAGTTTAGGGAGGGTTTGACCCTCATTATCCATACTTAACATTGAATATTACTTTGAATCTAATAGTAGTTACGCTGAATATAGAAAAATACAAAATCACTCGGTTGTCGCAAAGAATCAGTAGTACCGTTGGATCGATTCTGGAATTTTTGGTCTGCAATTGTTCAGAAGAGATGTCTCTATCATATGAACATAGAACTTTTTGATATCGCGAAAATTGCCTGACTCGCTTAGTTTTTACTGACCTTTTTCTAATTTTTCAATTTTTTTTCTCTACTTTTTCTATTATCTCAACCAAAAATAGTAATATCAAAAAGTTCTATGTTCATATGATAGAGACATCTCTTCTGAACAATTGCAGACCAAAAATTCCAGAATCGATCCAACGGTACTATTGATTCTTTGCGACAACCGAGTAATTTTGTATTTTTCTATATTCAGCGTAACTACTATTAGACTCAAAGTAATATTCAATGTTAAGTATGGATAATGAGGGTCAAACCCTCCCTAAACTTCAGGATTTTTTTGGATTTGATCAGACTCTCAAATTCGCTGTAAAATATCAATTTCTTTCTCAGAATTTTAACCCATTTAAAGGTGGGGATACCCCCTTAAGGATTGACCTTCACGTGAATATTATTAATAATTGCGGTATGATTTTTTCATTGAAAGCTCGAACTTCACGATTTCGAGAGGTTGTAAATATTTTTTTTTTTTTTCAAATTCTGATGAAAAACATCGTGTTTTTTTTTTTCCTAATTATACCGTCGAATTTATCGTGGAGTCACACTTCATTCCATTTTTTTTTTTTTTTTTTCAATCCAAATTTCGTTCTGCAGAATAAAGCCTGCGCCCTCTACGCGGAAGCGAAGCACGGAAAACAGTGAAGCATCGTATTTTATAATGAAAATCATGCACACTTTCATAAGAAACTACAGAAAAAAGACGCTGCACCACTGTTTTCCGTGCTTCGCCGCGCTTTGCTTCCGCGTAGTGGGCGCAGGCCTTCCATTACGGAAAATACACTCAATTCCTGAGTGTGAACACTGAATTTTTAGTGTGAACACTGAATTTTGGATGTAAAACTCTTAAATTGGGAGTTGACTTTCACATTTCGAGTGTTGAACTCCCAAATTGAGAGTTAACTCCCGAAATTCGAGTGTCGAAAACCCAAATTGAGAGTTGACTCCCAAATTTCGAGTGTCGAACTCCCAAATTGAGATTTGACACCCAAATTTCGAGTATCGAACTCCCAGGTTTAAAGTTGACTCCCAAATTTTGAGTGTCGAACTCCCAAATTGAGAGTTGACTCCCAAATTTCGAGTGTCGAACTCCCAAATTGAGAGTTGACTACCAAATTTTGAGTGTCCAACTCCCAAATTGAGGGTGAACTCCCAAATTTTGAGTGTCGAACTCCCAAATTAAGAGTTGACTCTCAAATTTCTAGTGTCGAACTCCCAAATTGAGAGTTGACTCCCAAATTTTGAGTGTCCAACTCCCAAATTGAGGGTGGACTCCCAAATTTTGAGTGTCGAACTCCCAAACTGAGAGTTGACTCCCAAATGAGTGATACCCAACAGAGGGTCAACACTCAACTGAGAGTCAACACCCAAGTTAGGTGTACGAAAGTACACCTCAGTTGAGAGTCACTACTGAGTGTTATTTTGAGGGTTATTTTTAGTGTTTTTTCCGTAAGGGTTCAGGCTTCTGTATCAAATCAGACAGGCATATTTTGTTAAATTTTGACTCCCTCTGGAACTCGGTCACTTAATTTTACTATTTTGAAGACTAGGAGCTATTTTTCACAAAATTTTCGCAAGTTGGATCCTGCTATCAATTGATAGTGACAGCGATTGATCGCGAAAATTTTGTGAAAAATAGTCCTCATGTCTTCAAAATAGTAAAATTAGGTGAACGAGTTCCAGAGGGAGTGAAAATTTAACGAGATATTCCTGTCTGATTTGATACAGAAGCCTTATTCTGCAGAACGAAATTTCAAATTAAAAAAAAAATAAATAGAATGAGATGTGATCACACGATGAATCCGACGGCATAATATGAAAAAAAAAAAAAAAAACACGATGTTTCTCATGAGAATTTGAAAAAAAAAAAAAATAATAATAATGTCCAACCTCTGGAAATAGTGAAGTTTGAGCTTTAAATGAAAATACTGCAATCGAAAATATTCACGTTTTTTGAATTTTTTTCTATAGAATAGTTGAAAACAAAAATTTAAGAAAAAAACATCTCATTTGGTCAACTTTTTGAGAAGTTGTGAATTTTTGAAAGTATAAGATAATAAAAAATTTATATCTTCAGAACACATGAACGAAAAAATTTTTTAAAAATCATGGAGCTTTTCTCATTACGTGTAATCAGTCATAAAGATTTGGATGGAATCAAAAATTCGAATCATTGTTCTCTTACGTTTTGACGGAGAAACAAATTTTACGAGTGATTCTCATGGCAAAAAGTTTTCCTCGATGAGCCGCGCGAAGAATGATTCGATAGGGGGCACATTGATGGGTATATTATGACGTTTTCGGTTGCTACACCGGGCTACACTCAGTGTAGCCGAACATCCCCGATCAGCTCCGAAATTTTCGAATAATTGCCGAACACGTTGCCGAGGCTTCGAATTTATTTGATTAACAGATCGCTGAAACATTAGCGCTCGCAAGAAAAAAAAAAACAAATAGCAGCATAATCAAATAAAATCGAAGCCTCGGCAACGTGTTCGGCAATTATTTGAAAATTTCGGAGGTGATCGGGGATGTTCGGCTACATCGAGTGTAGCCCGGTGTAGCAACCGAAAACGTCATTATTTTGACCTTATCACTTATAATGGTACGAGAGGAAATACAAAGACATTGCCAAAATTTGAAACACCCTATAGTTTACATGCTCTCAGCATGTGAAAACTTAAAAAGAAGAGCGCGAGGACTAGAATTGGAATTAAGGGGATATGAAAGGTGAATCATACACCTTAAATTTTTGGCAGCCCGTTTCCCAGCTAAAACACATCTGATCGATGTGAAATTGATATCAGTGATGCAGAAAAAGTGCACGGAGGGCATGATGCTCTTGGATTTCCAAAAAGCGAAAATAAAATGTACAATATTATATCAAGAGTGCTCTGTAACGAATAATCGTTGTTGCTGACGTTGTACTTGATAAATCGCGTCACTAATGGCCCTACTGAAAATTTTCAGGTGGAAATCCATGGGAAAACATATGAATCCAGGTGGATTTTTGTGGAGTTCCATGGAAATCTATTCAACATCCAGTAACATGAGAAATCTATATGGATCATTTATGTGTTTTTCATGGAAAGTCCAGTGGAATTGATATACGTATTCTATAGCTATCCTATGGATAATGATAATTGAAATCCATGTGTCTAAATCCATGGAAAATGACATATATAAGTGAAAGATTCTCATAGAAAATCCATAGGAATCCCTGGATTTCTATTAAAAAACCATGTAATATTGCCATGTTTTCTCCATGGAAAATATCGTGAAAAATCCAGTTATGATACATCCCAGATAACAAAATACCCGCAGGGTGCGCGCATAGTGCGCGCACGGGTGCGAGTTCATCCGCACGGCGTGCCCTCATAGAACAAGACATATGTGTCCTCAATTGATGTACATATCGCTCGCACGTCGTGAGGCCGCACGCGTGCGAGCATAATGCGAGTGTATATTGTGTAGTAGCATTACGGGTTGGATTTTTTTTTGTCAATTATCATATCATATAATAATGGTAGAAAAAAAAAAAAATCTGACATATTTCATCGTCAGTTGACCCTACCTACGCATCCTATCGACGAAAATTCATTTTACATCCATTGAAAAAACCGCCGCATTTTTCGTCCCCGCTGAGATTTGAACACACGTCCGCTCGGTTACCAGTCGCACGCCCTAACCACTACGCCAAACTACCATATGGAATAAAATCCAACACTCTCCTACTTGTTCAGAGCCCATCAAAGTGTCAAGTTATTACTCGAAATATTTCCGAGTCATCAAAATTTTGCATTTGCAGGACGAGATTGAAGTTCTTGCATATTAGGGTGTCCGTTATTTCCCAAATTGACTTTTTTTGGAATGTTTCGAGTATTGAAAAAATAAAATAAAAATTAAGTAGCGTCACTCAGCATTTTGTGGGAGTGACAAATGAAAATAAAAAAAAAACGAGAAAAATTGAATAAAAATCATTTCGCATGAAAGGTTCAACAAATTTTGCTCCCAATCTTGACAATTAGGTTTGATCTTGGAAAATATTTATCACGAATTCTGAAACATCGAGTAAATCTTACGAACTGTTTTACGATGAAAATGATATTGATCATTTCATATCGAAATATCGAATGATTGCACACTGACATCATTGTGCCCGCACGCTGTGCCGCGCACAACGGCGACACACGTGATTGTATGTCTTCGCACGCGTGATGTCTAGATGCGACTCATTACGCTCGCACATGTGTTGACGACACTTCGTGCTAGCAAGAATGGCGCGTTCTCGCCCGCACGACGTGATCCGCACGTTGTGATAGTTCCGTGCGTCGCACGATTGTTATCTGGGATGTAATTTCCAGAGATTACATATACCAGAAACCATGGATAATTTACTGGATGAGTGCAAGATTCCTCTGAGAAATCTATAGGAATCCACGGATTTCCACGTATAAACCGCATAAAATTAGTAAATCACAACTACGAAGAATGTTGTAGGAAATCCAGCAATGGCACATGTAATTCCCAGAGAAAAATTATATGATTTCCGGAAAAATTTTATGGACAACTACAGGGTTTACTATGGAGGATCCACATCAATCTGTGAATTTCTACAGGAATAACATGGTAAATTTCCAACTATTATTCCTGGACATAGTCATAGGAAACCCAGCGATCTTACATGAATTTCCCGAAAAGAATCCATAGACAACTACAGGGTTCATTGTGGAGGATCCACATTAATCTGTGGATACCAACAGGAATACCATGGTGGATTTCCGATTATCATTCCTGGACATAGTCATGGGAAACCCAGCGATCTTACATGAATTTCCCAAAAAGAATCCATAGAAAACTACAGGGTTTACTGCGTAGGATCCACATTAATCTGTGGATTACCACACAAGGGCGGCGACTTCGGTATGGTCGGTATGGAGTAATCCATACCTGAATTACAGATGGTATGGAATTTCCATACCTGAAAAATGTACGTAGTCACTGGTCAAAGGCTCTCACAGATTTACAATATTAATATGCGATGCGTTGAAATGCGGTAGTAAAAATTCACTGCCTGAAAGTTTCATTCGGTATCGGCTGAATAAGTTGCGGTTACGAGCTTGAGCTTGTATTACGAACGTTAACTTATACTTCTATTGCTGTCTCGTATGTATGAATATATAAGATAAACGGAAATTATATTATTATAAGTCTTGACGATATGACAAGAAGTACAAATATAAAATAAAAGACAATATTATACACTCAGCCAAAAAATTAACGGACCACCAGATTTGCCTGAAAAGCAGTTGGTTTACGAATCGCTATAACTCAGTGAAAGAATATCACAAATTAATTAAGGTGGGTAGTTTTTTGAAGATCGAATCTTCATCTTCAAAATGGTTTCTAAAAATGTTACCTGCGATTACTTTTCACCTGTCTGTGTAGGTTTGAATAGCGGGTTGCAAAATGCATAAGAAATTCAAATTTTCAATCTTCGCTTTGGTGCTAAGAAAAAATCGCATGAAATTTTTGGCACAGTGGTTTTGTAGCCTGAAACCTTCTCTTTCCAAAACCATTTTTGAAACTGTTTTGCGAATTTTCGCAACAGAGTTATTGAATTTTGAGTAATGTCAAGGAATTTCGACGTTACCCATCACGTGGAGGTACAGTATACAAGCATTCCAAATTAATTGAGAAGTAGCTTTTTGAAAATCGAATCTTCATCTTCAAAATCGTTGCTGAAAATTTCACCTGCGATCATTTTTCACCTGTCTGTACAGGTTTGAATAGAGGGGTGGGAAATGCAAATGAAATTGAGATTTTTAAACTTTGCTGTAGGCGTTAAAAAAAAATCGCATGAAATTTTTAGCTTAGAGGTTTTGTAGCCTCAAAGCTTCTTTTTCCAAAACCATTCTTGAAAATGTTTTGCGAATTTTTGTAACAGAGTAATTGAATTTTGAGTAATGTCACTCAATTTTGGCGTTACCTAGGATGCACCACGTAGAGGTACAGTATACAAGCACCCGATGTGTATGTGCGCGTGTGCATGTGTGTATGTGCCTCTTTCTGTGACTGTTTTTGCGAGATACACGCACACATACACACATGGGATGCTTGCAGACTGTACCTCGAGGTGGTGCATCCTGAGTAACGCCAAACTTGTCTGACATTACTCAAAATTCAATAACTCTGTCACAAAAATTCGCAAAAAAGTTTCAAAAATAGTTTTTGAAAGAGAAGGTTCGAGGCTACAAAACCACTTCGCTGAAAATATCATGCGATTCATTCTTACTCCCACAGCGAATTTCGAAAATTTGAATTTCTTTTGCATTTTGCAACTCGTTATTCAAACCTGCACAGACAGGCGAAAAATAATCGCAGGTGAAATTTTCAGAAACCATTTTGAAGGTGAAGTTTCGATCTTCAAAAAACTATACCCCCTTCAATGATTTTGTGATATTCTTTCACGAAATTATAGCGATTCGTAAACCAACAGCTTTTCAGAAAAATCTAGGTGGTCCGTTAATTTTTTGGCTGAGTATATTGTCTGCGAGTTACTTTGCAAAAATATAACACCCCACCCCCCCCCCCCCCCCCCCTTCACACCGGCACTCCCATTGCCAATTCCATACCTGAAAAAATAACAAGTCGCCGCCCTTGTTACCACAAGAATACCATGGTGGATTTCCGATTATCATTCCTGGACATAGTCATGGGAAACCTAGCGATCTTATATGAATTTCCCGAAAAGAATCCATAGACAACTACAGGGTTTACTGTGGAGGATCCACATTAATCTGTGGATTTCGACAGGAATACCATAGTGGATTTCCGATTATTATTCCTGGGCGTAGTCATGAGAAACCCAGCGATCTTACATGACTTTCAAAAAAAGAATCCATAGATAACTACAGGGTTTACTGTGGAGGATTCACATTAATCTGTGGATTCCCATAGGAATATCACGTAAAATTTCCAATTGATATCCATAGTGTCTTAGGAAACCCAGCAATCATGCATACATATTAAATCTGGAGAGAATTACAATCATATACTGGAGAGAATCCGTTTAAAGTTACTATACGGTAATTACAAATGTGGATCCAATACTAATCGTAAATGCATTTCAACAAAATTAGATAAGGTGAAAAAGTGAACCAGTAATATCAAACATTATAATATATCATAACATGAGTAATCAAGTAAACAAATAGATTCAACCGTATCGATCATAGGCCGTGGATAGATAAGCTATATGTATGGCAAAGTACTACGAAATTCTGTAATATGGGATTTGGTACTCATTCTCTTATACTATAAACAGGGTGCAGTACCATTTTAAACAATCCAGCTGATTATCTCGAAAACTAATGGTTGCAAAGAAAAATGGTTCGGATGAAATTTGTTGGATTTTGAAGGGGACATTTGTTAATAACATGGGTTTCGAATTTTTATGAGATTTTATGGGGTTTTGATAAGGTAACTTTAGTTTTTCAAATAGGAACCCTTATTTTTTTAGTGCAGATTCGGAATCTACAGAAAAAAATACAATACTTTTATGGGAAACTTTTTTTTTCTGAAAGTTCAATTTTTCATTTTTTTTTTTTTTTTTTTTTTGTTGAAAGATTTTTTTTTTTTTACAATAAAAAAAAAATTTCCATGAAAAATATGAGGTAAGAAAAAAAATTTCAAGAGTGAAAAGTTTTCTTATTTTTATTGATTAATCATGGCTAGTCATTTTTTAAATCCATTAATCACTTCGAAAATGTTATTCATGATATCATCTATAATAATAAATCTGAAATATTTTTCTCTACAACCATTAGTTTCCGCAATATTCAGCTGGATTGTTTAAAATGGGACACCCTATATGTACGGAGTTTATGGTCGGTAGGAATTCATATCACTTAGCCAATCGATTAAAAACTCATATACGTTTCGAATTGTTTATTAGGATATACATAAGGCGATATTTTTGTGGATCAGAACCTACTTAAAGAAATCTGAACTCCCTACTTTTCTATAATAGATAAATTAGGTACTTCTCACAAAGCATATGGGGTGTTCCACGTGAAACGGATCGGTTCGAGGAGCCTATGGATTTCCATACGGTTCCATAGTATTCACTGAAAATTTCCAGGTGGAAATTTAAGGATAAAGGCAGGCAATCTAGCCATACATGGTACCACACCGCACGCGCCCCGCCTCTACGAGCGAGCCAACGCTCTGAGGCCGGCTATCGCCGCACTTACGCGCGACGCCACAACGTGGCGCATCGCAGAAATTTGTCTCGCGAGTAAAGTGATATGTTAATATGAGTATGGACCCTGGTATTCGGCCACTTAACACGACACACCGCGCCGTGCACCGACTCCTTCGCTAGCACATCGTCCAGCTATCGCTACGACCGCCTTCGTCATCCCGTCAAGTCACATATGAAGGATTCTTTCTCAAGTGGGCCACCCATTTTCGTCGTGGTCTCGAATTGATTTCGTTACTTCCTCCAATGATTACCCTCCTTTTCAGGAGTTTTGCTGATTTTTTGCAGATTTTTAGCACTGGTAGGAGCGTAGATATATGAAATATCTGGATAATCTATTAATTTTACGTATTTATAAATTACTGATAGTGAAAGAAAAATCAAAATACATGAAAGTTATGTTTTTTCATCAGCTTTCCAGTAAAAATATTTTCAATTTTAATAGAATGACAGTTAGGGCTAAAAATGCCAAAAAACCCAGAAAAAATGCAAAAAAGGTGGTTTCAAGTTTTCGGGCCGCTTTGATTTTGATGAAAAAATTCGAGAAAGACTCTCTCATTGCTCAGAGTTTACTGTGTAAATCTTATTATGGGACCGCCATCCTTTCTAAAGCGTTCCAAGTTGTCATACGAACAAAAACAATCATTGGGCTATCTTCGAATGTTTTCTTCTTAGGAAGGAGTGGTGGTCCCATAATAAAATTTACACAGTAAACTCTGAGCAATGAGAGAGTCTTTCTCGAATTTTTTCATCCAAATCAAAGCGGCCCGAAAACTTAAAACCACCTTTTTTCGCATTTTTTCTGGGTTTTTTGGCATTTTTAGCACTAACTGTCATTCTATAAAAATTGAAAATATTTTTACTGGAAAGCTGATGAAAAAACATAACTTCCATATATTTTGATTTTTCTTTCATTATCAGTAATTTATAAATACTTAAAATAAATAGATTATCCAGATATTTTGTATATCTCAGTGCTAAAAATCTGCAAAAATTCAGCAAAACTCCTAAAAAGTAGGGTAATCATTCGAGGAAATAATCAAATTAATTCGAGACCAGGACGAAAATGGGTGGCCCACTTGAGAAAGAATCCTTCATATACGTGTAGAGTTTACCTGCTAAATTGTCTGCTGAAATACGCAATCAATTACTTCTTATTGGACATCCCCTCCACCTGGGTAAATGTCCGCCCAATTACCCTACACTCCCCGCCATCATGCATTTACATGGTTTTCCATAGGAATTTCGAACTGGGAATCTATGGGATCCTATGGATTCATATGCGTACTTAACGATATGGAATCCATAGGCTCCTATATGGATTCCGTATATGAAATCCCTAAAGATCCCATAGCATCCATCTGATATTTACACCTAGGAATCTATGGAGAGCCTATGTAAATCTCCATGGTTTTCCATCGGAATTTCAAACTGGGAATCTATGGGCTCCTATGGATTCATATGCGTACTTAACGATATGGAAATCCATAGGCTCCTATGGACTCCGTATATGAAATCCCTAAAGATCCCATAGCATCCATCTGATGTTTACACCTAGGAATCTATGGAGAGCCTATGTAAATCTCCATGGTTTTCCATCGGAATTTCGAACCGGGAATCTATGGGATCCTCTAGGTTTCCATGAACGATTGTTATGGGATTCCCATACAAAAATCCATAATTTCACATGGTATTCACGCATGGAAAGCCCCTGGAATTCCATAGAATCCTGTAGATTCCCAGTTCGAAATTCCGATGGAAAACCATGTAGATTTACATGGGATTCCCACATGGATTTCCAGGTGGATTCATCCATGGATTCCCCATCTGGAAATTTTCAGTAGGGGGAAAAAGGGCCTAAGCGACCAAAAGTGCGATTTCAATGGCAAAAGGGCGTATATATTATATATTTCTCGCCAATCGATAAAAAATCGGTTGAAATGAAAAAAGCTGCAGTTTTTTTTCCGGCCTAAAATATAAAAGCAGAAGGGCGTAACCGCCGTCAATAGGCCCTTCTGCCAGTAACCATTTTTCGGGCTAATGCCAAAAGGGCGTATTCGCCAAAATTGACTTTTGACAAAAAGCGGACTATTTCTGGCGGATACGCTCTTCTGGCATTAGCTTTCTGAAAAAAATCGTGCTGACTAATGCCAGAAGGGCGCATCCGCCAAAAATCGATGATGATTTTGATGATGTCATTATACTATACTATACTTATAACTTACTATTACGATCATTTAAGGATGTATGGTCATCACAGCAAAAATGATGGTGAAAATTTTTTAAAATTTGGATCTATAGATTTTATCCTAGAAAAGATTTAACAAAAGTTTCAAGCTCCTTAGGAAGCTTGTTTAGGAGATAATTGGATTAGAAAAATCGACGAATTAACGTGTGTTCTATTATATGGGGCAAAAGTGGTAAAAAAATTATATCTGTGTTAAAAATGACGAAAAAAATCTGAAACTTTTTAGGTCAGCGGGGAAAAATATCTGATTCTCGCCTGATCATTTTTGCATTAATTAGGAAGCCCGTTCTCAAAAAATTGAATAATTTTTCCCGAGTATTGAGAATAAAAATCACTCCGCGCCACTTTGAAGTTAGCTGATATGGAGTGTATTGATTGAAATCACATACAGTAGACTCTAGATAAGTGGCCATCTCACGGGGCTATAGGAGAGGAAAATGGCTACTTACGAAACGCACCCACCACGGCTGAGAAAGAGGCGCATGACGCGTGGTGGGAGAAGCTGTTGGTGCGCATACTGCTGTGGTGGGGGGCATAGTATTTGTGTGAGTGACCGTCCGTGTGAAGGGGAAGTCGCTCGCAGGGCCACTTAGCGGATGGCCACTTATCTAGAGTCTACTGTAAATGCAAGTAGGTATACTTCATCATAGATCCAGCCACATAAGGTTACCAAATAGCACATTCGGTAATATTGCACTATTTTCGAGACGATGCCGTGTCTTTTAAAATGATACGTCCTCACCCGTGTAGAAATCATAGGACGGCGCAATATTGGGCCAATATTCTGTTCCGTTGGCCCGTGCTTGGCATTTTATACTGGACCGGAATAGTGATGTAACGCCGGGCACTAGTGAGCCAACATTAGCAAGGCAACATTGGACCAAGCTCATTTATCTAGCTTGGGCCTGGGTAGAAATTATAGGATGGCACAACATTGGACCAATGTTTTGTTCCGTTGGTCCGTGCTTGGCATTTTATGCTGGTCCGACATAGTAATGTAACGCCGGGCACTGGTGAGCCACCATTGGCCACATAACATTGGACCAAGCTCATTTATCTAGCTTGGGCCAATATTGGGCCAATATTGGACCAAGCTCATTTATCTAGCAAAAAAAAAATAAAAATTTCGAAAACCTCAATCTGAATTCGTCACTTTATTCGTCACGCGTTAGATTATATGATCAACTTATGTACCACCTGATTATTAACTAACTACATATTTTTTTTTTTTTTTTTCTAATAACGAGGGGATTTGAACCCGGAACGCTCGGTCTCCCATATCGCTGCCCCCTAGCAAGAAGATCCTTATTCAGAAAAGTTGGGAATTAGATCCTAATTCAGAAACGCTGGGAATTAGATCCTTATTCAGAAAAGCTGGGAATTAGATCCTTATTCGCAACGAAAACCAATAAGATCCTCCCTGGTAGAAATTGCGACCGGGCGGTAGCCAGGCACACGCCAGTATTTCCGATTTTTATCCAGGCACTAGCTAGGAAAACTGTCTAGTACCCGGCCGGGGTCGTAACGCTCGCCCCGTCTAGTCACTAGTCGTGTTAAACCGACCGGGCCCTAGTCAGTTTTCCCTACCAGAACCCCGAATTGAATAGCTGGGCATGGTCGATATATAAGGACTGAATTAGGCGATTGTAACGGTAGTTTTCACAATAGGATGTATGGGCCAATGGAATAGAAATATCGAAACACCATCAAAATTTGGTAGAGGGGCTCTCCAATTTCTTTTTTTGTTCGCAGATATCTCAGCCTAACTGAGGTCCCAATGAGTGTCTCTTATTATTGAGTTGTGACCTAGTAAGTATATCTCCGGCTAACCGATATTGGGATCTGACATTCCAGCTGGCGCACTCTTGCGGCTAGATAGATGAAGCTTTTATTTCCAACGTAAACATATGCAATTGCATGTAGAAGTTTCTGATTTCTTACAAATCACGACTAAAAAAGTGAAAAATTTAGGGTGCAAGTCTTGTAAAACGTAAAGTGAGCAAAAAAAAAGGAGAAAAAAAAAAAACAAAAAATTAGTCTAAAATTATATATTTTTGATTGTTTACTATTGCATAAAACACCTGTATATTTTTTTTCAATCAAAACTATCATTATTTTGAAAAAACTCTCATTTCTCCTATCTAACCCGTGTTAAATGTTGGTTTTGAGGTGCCATGTTTTGACGTCATCACCCCAGGCTCCGCCCCCATGTCAGATCCCAATACGTCAGCCCGTCAGGTCGTGTGCTAAGATGGTTGGATGCCGGCTTATCTATTCAGCGCTCGTAGTGTTATTGTCGCGAGAACCGAAATCGCTATGCGCCGCGTAGTGGCGCCGCGTGGAAGTCCCGCCAGCAGCCTGCCTCGGAGCGCGGGTCGCTCGTAGAGGCGCGAGGCGCGCGGTGCGGGGAGTTAATACTAAGTAATTACTAAGTTATGCGTGTAACCATTTTTCAAATTGGATTCACGTAATAAACTCAACAAACTCAACAAACGGAACGTTCAACCAAACGATTTTATAACATGTAGAAAAAAGTCCCTACACTTCCTGATTTAAATACTTGGAATTACCCTCCATATTTCTATAAGTTACGACGCATTTCATCTAGACAGAATTCTATTTATTTACTAAGATTTATGCAATTATATATATATCATATGTTTATATATTCAGTTTATATTATATATACCTATATAATATATATACAGGGTGTAAATCTTAACTCTGTACATACTTATAGGGTGTGTAGGGGGTGCCAATACAAGCATTTTGAGGTATGACACCCATGGTCGGAAACTCATCCTAACCACTGTGGAGGGCTTTGAAGGATATGGTACCGTGCACGCTTGATCGTAGTGTAATGAATCAGATGTGATCACTTTCGACCCAAGATTTTATTCAGCCGTAGACAACAGTATAAATGTTCTTGCGTGAAATGAACAAAACGATAAACTTGGAAATAAAAAAATAACGAAACAATTTCCGGTGCTTTTAAACAGAATTTGAAAAAGTTATGGAAAACGAAAAGCCTAAGTGTACCAAACCCCATTTCGTTTTCCATAACTTTTTCAAAATCTGTTTATAAGCAGGGCCGGCTTCAGAGGGTAGGCAAGTGCGGCAATCGCCTCAGGGCGTATTATCTTGGGGGCGGCCGCCAGGGGATATTTTTTTTTTTTTTTTTTTTCATTAAAAATTCGGAAAAATAAAATTATTTTACCAATATTATGTGAAGCTACCATACCAAATAAATTATATTTATAATGATCATAGGAAAGATAGGTTTATATTATTTCTCACACCCTTCGAAATACCCACCTAATATATTAAAAAATGTGAACTTGATTATATCCAGAGGGGCGGCGAACGCGCACTTTGCCTGGGGCGGCCAAATACCTGAAGCCGGCCCTGTTTATAAGCACCGGAAATTGTTTTGCTATTTTTTGATTGCCAAGTTTATCGTTTTGTTGATTCCACACAAGAACATTTGTACTGTTGTCTGCGGCTGAATAAAATCTTGGGTCGAAAGTGATCACATCTAATTCATTAAACTACAGTCGAGCGTGCACGGTACCATATCCTTCAAAGCCCTCCACAGTGGATAGGATGAGTTTCCGACCATGGGTGTCATACCTCAAAATGCTTGTATTGGCACCCCCTACACACCCTATAAGTATGTACAGAGTTAAGATTTACACCCTGTATACATACATAATTCAAAAATAAAAATGAGTCTTCAAACATGACTTATCAACTTAAAAATGAAAAATATTAAGATACATTAAAAATATATCACAAAATGAGTATTCAAATCACAGTTTGGTACTGCCTGTAGGTATATGGGTGTGATAAAATTCAAAAATGAAAATTAGTATTCAAACGTTATAGTTATTAACTTCAAAATAAAAAATATCTAGATCATTGAAAATGTATCACAAACAATGAGTATTGAAAAAATTAGTATTCAAAAAATAGCATTACAGAATTTTTGCGTATTCGTGCGCGCCTAGCTAGGTACTAGCTAGGTACTAGCTAGGCTTCCCTTACCGGGCACGCCTCGACTCAGCCCGGTCGGGGCCTTTCTATTATCGAGGAAACAACCAGGAAATTTCTACCAGGGCTTATTCAGATTAATTTTCAACAAGATCCTTATTCGAGTGCGGCTGAAAAAGTTAGGTTTGCACCACTGCTTCGAATTCGAAAAACGCGGGTTCCGAACCGGGATAAAGGCCCTGCACCTTCTCTATTATCTAAAAACTAATCGTACTTAAGGTGGTTCTTTACCTACTTCCCACTAAACGTGGGTTTCAGAGAAGATTTTGAATACTTCTCGATGTGCGAAAAATCTGAAAAAAATCAAGCAGAAAATCATGTGGAAAATCCTCGGGAGATTGATTTTGCATAATAATAATTCAAAAAAGTTATCGACAAATTGATGGAAAAAAAAAACTGTTCAAGAAATTAGCCGATGACCCAACTTTTTTTTTTTTTTGATTTGTTAATTTTTCTAAATATGTATGAATTTTTCAAGAATTTTGTTAAATCTTTGAAAATTGCGTTTTGTCAGGTATGAACAAATTGACCTATTTACGATTTTTTTTTTTAAATATGTTGTCATTTGAATTCTGACATACCGACTCTTGATACATGTTCTAGAATGTTTGAAGTATTTTCTAGTATTTTTTTGATCCCGATCGAACCGATAGTTTTCACACAGCAACCATTTGAAAATTGACTGGGTGAATTTCACCCAAGTGTGAGTACCGTGTGATTCTACAGAAGTACGTGTGACTACGAAGGGTTAAGTACGATTAGTTTTTAGATAATAGAGAAGGTGCAGGGCTTTATCCCGGTTCGGAACCCGCGTTTTCGAATTCGAAGCAGTGGTGCAAACCTAACTTTTTCAGCCGCGCTCGAATAAGGATCTTGTTGAAAATTAATCTGAATAAGGATCTTATTGGTTTTCGTCGCGAATAAGGATCTAATTCCCAGCTTTTCTGAATAAGGATCTAATTCCCAGCGTTTCTGAATTAGGATCTAATTCCCAACTTTTCTGAATAAGGATCTTCTTGCTAGGAGGCAGCGATATTACGAATCGCTCGCTCTAGCCACCACGCCAGTTCGTCGCATGGCTATCGATACTACTTTTTGTTACTTGTATACATAGCGCGCACATACAATGGGTGATTTGGGCCCGATCTTGGGCCGAGATACTGCGCTCCGGTTTGACCCATACATCAGCTGCTAGCTCAAGTTCGATCTTGGACCGGGATTATGAACCTTAGTATGACCGTCGGATTGGAAATCATTCTGAAACCTATATTAGATGGATATTGCGTACCGGGGTTCGACCGTTCCATCGGTCGCCAATCTGACACCAATATTGTACGGATAGTGGGCACCGAGGTTTCACTGTTGCATTGGTGCTCGGTCTAAAACCGATATTGGACAGGTAACGCGCGTCGAGGATCGACCGGTGTATCGGTGGCCGACCTGAAAGCGGTTGTGGATGGATATTGCGCGCTGATGTCTGACCATCGCGATGGGTGCCATTCTGAAGCCAATATCGGACAGACATAGCTTACCGATGCTGGACCATTGGGTGGTTGCCGTTCTGAAACCAATGTTTGGACAGACATAGCTTTCCGATGTCTGACCATCCAATGGCTGCCATCCTGAAGCCAACATCGGACAGGCATAGCCGGCGCGGACTGGGCCGCCGGGACACCGGGCATAATGCCCGGTGGGCCGGTAGGCCGGTGGCAAACAGATCATATGTGGATTAGGGGAGTCCAAAAAAAACTTTTTTTCTTTTTTTTTAAGTCTTATCATCTCAAAAGTTTCTTTCAGGTATAGAACGAATTCTCCTAAAAGCGCAGCTCGATATCTCAATTCTACGAGACGCTCAACGATTTTCCGTTTACCCATATAAATAACACGTAAAAAAATTTTTGTTTGGTTTTTTTCACGTAAAACTCTGAAAAAAAATGTTATTCCAATTTCGATGCACATATTTTCGTAGGAAATTTAATTTTCTACAAAAAAAGCTCTGATATATTTTTCTCGTAGTCTTAACAGATAAAAAGTTATCAGGCTTTGAAAACAGAAAAAAAAATTGAAAAATTGAAAAAAATTAAAAAATTAAATTTCCTACAAGAATATGTGCATCGAAATTGGAATAACATTTTTCTCGGAGTTGTATGCAGAATAAACGAAAAAACATGACATGAAATATTTATTTTTTCGTATTTGCTCCCGTAATAACCTATATGGCTATTAGGGTGGTCGTTAATATAGCTATTTCGGAATTCGATTCATTCATACCCTTCATTCGAAAGTAAAAAAAAAAAAAAAAATTTTGACCCCAAATTGAACCCTTTATCTCAATTAGAAAGGGTGCCTGTAAAGGCTTACTTTTTTGTATTGATTTTACATTACTTTCGGCTACTTTTTTGTTAAATAAATATTTCGGCACCTCTTAAACGGCTTAAAAATCCATCGATCATACAGATCGTTCATATATACGTACAAATATGTGGAAAAATATCGGTGACGCTTCAACTACTCAGTATAGCTCAGTATAGCTTATATTTCTGTAGTGAAATGGTAAAGTAGAATAAGTGCATTTTGCCTTGAGTTAATTATTCGCGAATATCTCCTGAATGAAGAGAAAGAGTGAAATTCCTTCCCAAATCTTTTTCATAGAGCAAAACGTGAGCTACAAAAAAGGTTTTCATGAAAATTGAGTTATCTCTCGTAATTTCGAAGTTATTCGGCCATAATTGACTTTGAACGGAATGCACGTATCCCAGTTTACCAATTCAGGATAAAATTATCATCTATCTAGGGAAAAAAATTACAAGACTCGATAAACTGGATAAAAGGACTTTATTTCTCAGACCTCACTCAGTCACTTTATTCAGTGGAAATCTTTGATTACTGTGGATTTTCGTGAATCAGGAAATTGTTGACGATACTCTTTAACAATTTGTAATAAAAATTGCTTTTGACCTTCGTTTCTTGTGAGAATATTATTGTATTCTTCAATTAGATTTACGGTTCTTTCTGCGCAATCATTAACGACTTTTAATTTTCGCACTATCTGAAGGCCACGTTGAAAATTTTCATTCTGACTCCAAAGTGAAGGATCAACTTCAAGAAACTGCTTATTTAATCGAAAACGTTCAAAAAATCTAGTTGATTGTGGTGTTATAAAATGATCCATCTCCTTATCACATATTGTGAGAATATCTTTAAAATTAGTTTGAAATCTTTTAGGGCAACTGTCGGCGATGTCATCTAAATCACCATCTAACTCTAAAACCATCTTTCGTTTTATATCGTCCGAAAGTGTGTCATCGAAAAATGCAATAGCTGCTGCTTCCGGACTCAAGTACCATAAATGGTTTGAAAATTTTTTCAATGCAATCTGAGAAACAGTTGGATCAATAGCGGAAAATTCATGCAGTTTCTTTATGAATTTCAAATCATGGTAGGGAGCTCTCGAGCCTAAGGGGACTATGAACCATGCTTCCAAGTATACACTTAAAATGAAAATACAAATCTCAGCGAGAGATTTTTCGTCTCTGGTATTTAATTTGAACTGCCCTCTGAACAAATATATTTTTAAGGAATAAATAGCTTTGCTCATCCATCGAGCATGATGATCAGCTCCGGGAAAACGCAGCTTAATACCACGAGCTGGAACAAACCCTAGAAATATTTGACTCAATTCCAACAATTCCCTATAATCTTCTCTGGGTTGAGCGTGTTCGATTGTTTCTTTGATAAAAGAGTTGATACTTTCTGCACGATTTCCTAAGATTTTTCTTACGTTTTCGTTATCAAGTCCAATTTGGAATTCAGATTGATTTATTTTCGGCCACGATTCTTTGAACCTTTTAAACAGGAGTACGCTGGGACCGCTTGTCGCAGGCATTTTACATTCGAAAACACACCTTAATACTAGCTCAAAAATATGATGGCGACATGGGAGCCATAAGAGTTCTCTTCCCAATTTTTTTTCCAACAAAACTGCAGCGCCATTCCATTGGCCAAGATTAGACGATGTAGTATCGCAGCAAAGAGCCTTTATCGAGTCACAAACACCCCAGTCATTAACAACTTCGTAAATAGCTTCTGTTTGAGCAGCTCCCGATCCTGACTCTAATTCTGGTATTCCTAACATTTTTTCTACATCACCATCAGTGATAACCACTGGTAGTCTATCCAGTATTTCTCGCTTTACCAAATTGGGGAGCATCTTTCCATCCCAATGCAGAACTGTAGCATTCAATTCTATATCTTGGAACACTTTCTTAATGTTCTTTGCTTTAATTTCACGAAATTTTTCCCTGTAATTATGAAGCAATGTTTTGTTAATCACTAAAGAATTTACATCATGCCCTAACGATTGAGCGATCGCCGTTACTAAATGCACAGCTTTTCTGTCAGTCACTTTGCAGTTATCCAAAACTGCTGCCACTTTTTCATCAATTACATTCACAGTCCCGCGTGATTTCTTTGGGGCAGATGGACCGGCTTCGCTTGAATCAACATTAGGTAACATGTTCTGAAGATCTTCCACTGAAATGTTGGAATAAGTGCCAACACTTCTCTGACTCAAATTTTGAGAAGATCCGCCATCACTAGACTCGAGCTCCACGAATTGATCTGGGAAAAAATTCAGTATCGTTAGTTGTTTGATAATTTATTTTTTGTCATAGTAGGCGTAAAGTACGCACTTTTGGCCTTGTTTTGCGAGCGCAAAGTTCGACTTCACGCTCGCAAAACAAGGCAAAAAGTGCGTTAATACTTTACGGAACCATGGCAAAAAATAATGTTCGCACCGCAGGCGTACAACTCAACGCCCTTGGGATGATCGCGCGACCCTCGCGCCGGCTACGCCGGCCCTCTGGCGCGTTCGATCACCCGCGGGCGAAAAGTTGTACTTTACGCCCATGGTACGAAAATAACTATTTTTACATTTTAACCACATTTCAAAGAGACCATGGGTACTTTTGTGAGATACTTACTTAATAGATCTTTTTCTCCTTCACTCTTTTGCAATCTCTTCATTAAAATTTCTTCTCGCTCTCTTTGTGCTCTTTCATGGATATCGTAAATGGATTCAATATTTGCAATAAAGCCAACGCGACCAGGTTTTCTTTGATTAACGATAAAATCCTTTTGGTGTTGATCAATTTTTTCCAATATATCTCGGGAAGAAATATCAAATAAATTTTTCAGTTCAGACGTGAATTCTTCTTCTTTCGGTACATTATATGATTTCCCTTTATTTTTTTGCAAGTTTCTCCATTGTTGGTATAAATCTTCCACCATATCTGCACTTTGATATAATGTTCTAGTAGGCAAACGCGCTTTATCCCAAAAAATCATTATCTCTCTGGTAACAAGAATAGCAGCATCGCGTAAACTCAATTTCAGTTGACGAATATTAAAAAATAAAACTTTCAGAATGTTTAATTTAGATGGTAGTTTGTTGCCGTGAATTTGAGTGTCGATGTCACCAATTAAAAAAATCTTTTGTCGTAACGTAGGAAGTCCTGATGTTTCATCCATTAGTATATTGCGTTGCTAGGGACGAAAGTTGGCGATTGCGACGAGTGTGAAGTTTGCCGCCCGAGCGAAGCGAGGGCTGCAATCACACGAGTTGCAATCGGCAACTGTTGGCCATAGTAACGCACGATATTTTTTATAATAAGTGCATGAATGTGGGGCGTGCATGTCAGTAGCGGGACGTTCCCAAGGGACGAAAGTGAAATAATTGTGGACTGCGCATGCGTCAACCTTACTTTCGTCCCTGGTATGCATTCAGCCACTTTCGTCCCGCTAAACTGACATGCAACGCCCCACTTTTCATGCACGTGTTATAAAAAATGATTTTTTCTGGTTAAAAACTAGCAGCAAACATCATATTACTACCAAATGAAATACGGCGCTCATTGTTAGATACATGTTCCCGCTCAGCTGTTTTTATAAACTTCGTGGTTATAAATAATCTTGCAAGCTCGATAAAACAGATGATTAGTTTTACCGACAGACGATACTGCAAGATATTTGTGGATAATTAACTCAAGGCGAAATGCACTTATTCTACTTTACCATTTCACTACAGAAATATAAGCTATACTGAGCTATACTGAGTAGTTGAAGCGTCACCGATATTTTTCCACATATTTGTACGTATATATGAACGATCTGTATGATCGATGGATTTTTAAGCCGTTTAAGAGGTGCCGAAATATTTATTTAACAAAAAAGTAGCCGAAAGTAATGTAAAATCAATACAAAAAAGTAAGCCTTTACAGGCACCCTTTCTAATTGAGATAAAGGGTTCAATTTGGGGTCAAAATTTTTTTTTTTTTTTTTACTTTCGAATGAAGGGTATGAATGAATCGAATTCCGAAATAGCTATATTAACGACCACCCTAATGGCTATATTACATATAGTTTAATGAAATTCCATCAATAAATAGAATAATTCATATTCATTAACTGAACAAAAATATTTCCCTTGCATGGGCCGGTTTCATCAATTTGCCCGGGCCGGTTTCATGACGCCAGTCCGCGCCTGGGCATACACTGTTAAAAATGGTTTGAAGTTTCATAAACGAAAAGCAATGAAATTTACAAACCCTGGTAATTAAAATGATATTAATATAAAAAACCTTGAAATTTCATATTTGTCTCCTAATATTAAAGAAAAGTACTGAATTTTCAAAAACTGTCTTTGAGTATGAATCATAGTTCTATTGAATTTTATAAGACTGTTTTGAAAATTCAAAACACATAATGGTTTTACTAGTTTCCAGAGATTGAGTTTACATCTTCAATATCGTGATTGAAAATTACAGAATACAATGAAATTTCGATGCGGGAAACATGAAATTTACGGAAATAGATTTTGAAATTTAATAGACTTTTATTTCAAAGTTCACAATAGTGTGAAAATTCAAATAATGCTATATAAATTAGTCGCGTAGTGAGCTATGCGCATCTAAGCAGCCCGTGTACGCCAGTTCTACTTCCTGCGTCTGTTGACGATCGGCGGCGTCAAGATCTGTTACTCTGTGCAAATTTGTGAAGTTTCCAGATAATTGTCGTCAATATAACAAGATAATAAGTGACCACATTCATCAGATTAATGAGGCAAGTACGAAAATTAAGCATAAATCATCGGTTGTGGTCATGTCTTCATGAGTGAAATTCTTTGTTAAGTTGATTTTCTTAATCTGACTCGGTACGCTTTCTCATTTCAGGGTATCACTGGACATCACATCCGATAGATGAAGGATTTAAACAGGAGATCCTGACCTACAATCCAAGAGTGAACCTTTCACGAAAACTTGAAAAAGTACCACGGAGCAGATCGAGGATCAGAAAAAAAACTACATCTTCTACTTATACCTATTATTTCTATGTTGAAATACGTGCATCATGTGGGATTCTCCTAGTCGTGAATATTAACTAAGTTCTAGTGACCTAGAGATTAAGAAAATTGTGTAAGATAATTACTCGAAGGTGATGAATATTGAAAAATAAATGAGAAAATGTCAATTACGTCTTTAAATTTAAATGTACCCATACCCTAAATTTAGTAGATATTCATATGAATTTTCATAACCATCTTGAATTTTCATCATAAGAACTATTAATTTTCATATATGCTAGCTATATATTTTTAATAATCTTAAGTTTGAAATTTCAGAATATTTTTGAATTTTCAAAACCGTTGTATTAATATTCAAACGTTTTACGAGTTGAATTTTAATGGAAAAAAGTATGTGTTAATTGCTTCACACACATTTTTATTAAATTTCATATGGAAATTTCTAACAGTGTAGCTTACCGATGCTGGACCATTGTAATGGTTGCTGTTCTACAACCAATGTTGGATCGACATAGCTTTCCGATGCAGGATCATTGGATGGTTGCCGTTCTGAAACTAATGTTTGGACAGACATAGCTTTCCGATGCCTGACCATCCAATGGCTGCGATCCTTAAGCCAATATCGGACAGACATAGCTTACTGATGTCCGACTATCGCTATAGTTGCCGTCTTGAAACCAATGTTGGACAAACATAACTTACCGATGCTGGACCATTGGATGGTTGCCGTTCTGAAACTAATGTTTGGACAGACATAGCTTTCAGATGTCTGACCATCCAATGGCTGCCATCCTGAAGCCAATATCGGACAGCCATAGCTTACCGATGCTGGACCATTGTAATGGTTGCTGTTCTAAAACCAATGTTGGACCGATATAGCTTTCCGATGCAGGATCATTGCAATGGTTGCCATTCTGAAACCAATGTTGGGCAGACATAGCTTACCGATGCTGGACCATTGCAATGGTGCCGTTCTAAAACCAATGTTAGACCGCCATAGCTCACCGCTGCTTCACCATTCTATCAAGTTTCGATATTGGACCAGAGCAGGGCCGGACCAAACTACTAATGCAAGACCGTTGTATCAGATTGCCAATATTGGCTTAACGCTGGCCCGATTTGTAAAAGTGGCTGCCGTTCTATGATTTCTGCACGGGCACCTATGCTGAGCCAGAATCCGTCATAATCTCGATTTTGAACGATTTCATGTATAAGTACAATACTTTTTCTATCTACAGGTTGATTCAGAATTCATGAGAAATATTTTGCAGGATCAACTCTTGGCAAAAATGAGATCGAAATTTCCCTATAATTATTTACTCCAAAAACGATTTTATTTGTTTATTTTGAACCAAAAACAAAAAAATGTCAACAGATTTTTCAATTCAATCCTCATCAAAATTGGGATCAAAATCACTGCGGTCATTTTTCTGACGCCAATTTTTTCTCAATAAAAAAATTTTGCTTATTTATTCTTTGTGTAATTCTGATATTCAAAAATTCAATACACCCCTAGTTCTTTGCGTAATAAAGCACTTTTGCTGATATTGACTAAAAAGAAAACAGTGGTATCACTCAAAATTTTGTGAAATTGACATATCATATGGAAAATTGAAAAAAAAAAAAAAAATAGTATAGGCACATTACGAAACTAGTGCGCAAAATAGGTGATTCCCGCACGAGTCGAGTTTGTCGCCCGAGCGTAGCGAGACATTTTTTAGTATAATGTCAATATATACCCGTAAATGCCAATAATGTCGATAAAGCTAATGCCAGAAGAGCGAGTCCGCCTCAATTTGAAGTGAAAAACTTTGCACTTGAATTTGAAAAACGTAAGTCTGAACATTTTTGGGCGATACGCCCTTTTGGCATTAGCCGGCACGATTTTTCTCATGAAGTTAATGCCAGAAAGGCGTATCCGCCAAAATTCGTTTTGGACGAAAATCTGAACATTTTTGGCGGATACGCCCTTTTGGCATTAATTTGACTGATTTTTCTAAAGAGCTAGGGGCGTATCTGCGGCGTTCACGTCCTTTTGCCTTTATTCATTTTCACTATTCAATTTTGACGTATTTTTCCGTTTTGACGATTTGCCAGTCGAATTACGAAAAAAAAAAAAAAAAAAAAACACGCCCTTTTGCCTTTAAGAATTACAGAAGGGCGTAAACATGTCGCTTACGCCCTTTTTTTATTAGTCACGCGAAATATGAAAACACCCAAAACATTTTCACCTCTTTGGAAATCCAAGAGCATCATGCCCTCCGTACACTTTTTCTGCATCACTGATATCAATTTTACATCGATCGGATTTGTTTTAGCTGTGAAACGGGCTGCCAAAAATTCGAGGTGCATAATATCACCTTTCATATCCCCTTAAGAGCTAAAAATTGGACAGGACAGAAAAAATAGTCGTTTCAAAAAAAATCACCCTAATACATTAATATGCTGTTATATAGGATTATTATTGATGAAATAAATATGTATTATAAAATATAAAGTATATTTATTGTTTATTAATATTAACATTACAACTTACTATATACGGGTAATGGGAAAATTTTTTGTAACAGCTGCGTTAACGATAAAACTGATGATGCAATATGCCAATACTGTATATAATAGATAATAAATCCTGTGTGCACATGCAATTCAAACATTTGTGAATCATTAGATAAATATTAATTATTATTATGCGTTATAAACCAATATTATATATGTATAAATTTATTTGTCAACATTAAATTGATATAACAGTAACGCCGTTTTCTTCTTCATCGTTCATTCATTCACAATCCTTCCCTTTTTCTTATTTGATCATATTCACCAATGGGGATCAACGTTTATATTTTTCTTTTTTTTTTTTTTTTTTTTTTTATCTTTTAAATTTTTATCTACAAAGTCATAGCACAACTATTGCATTGAATTAAAAGAGGTCTTTCATAATAGCAGACCCCTAATATTTTCAAACAAATCATATCGTATAAATTTTCTCCACCAAACATGATCATGGGTGTTTCACATGTGATCCAATCGAAAAACGTATACTTCGAGTATTATTAAAAATAATAGATGTTTACATAATATACTATAAATTGATATAAAAAAAAAAAAAAAAAAAACAGCAGTAAAAACACATCTTTTAATTGCAAGTTAAAACCACCCACGCCAATGTATCATTGCCTTATAATTTAGTACAGTTGTATAGTAAAGGTGGATAAAGATTAATTAATTAACGATAATTTCATCAGTCGCCCAAATCACTTCATTAGTTAAAAAATGAATACTGCAACCGAGAGACGTATTGAGATTTCTCTTAATCATTTTATCCACGACGTAAACAATTCGAAAAAAACTTGCCAAGCAGAAAAAAAGATAATGAATTAAAAGATAGAAATAATATGGTGATAATTTCCACCCGTTGTTATTTAAAATATAGTAGATATTAATAATTATTGTTGTATAATAATATGTATAATAGGCAGTAAAAACCAGCATCGTTTAAAACGTGCAGCTTGTGAGTTTCAAGGAACTGCTAATGATATATATACATCCTTTGATTTACTTGATAAAAAAAAAAAAAAAAAAAAAAACAATTTGAGACTAAGTAAATCCAAGGCTACGTTCCGAAACCTTACTCTAGTGATCCGAGTATACTCAGAGACGTTCCAAAACCCAGAGTCGCTGTTCAGTCATACTAATGATACTGAAAATGGCATATTCAAGCATACTCTAGAGTACAATTTGTGCACCCAACTCAACAATGCGAATGGTATACTGTCTTGCGCAATGGGATTTGCGCAACTTTATACAGACTGAAAGGGGGGTAACTGGGGGTAACGCGTACCTCCCTCGCTGAGATGGGTAGAAAACTATACTCCAGAGTACGCTCGTAGTGCGCTTTCTAGATTTTGGAACGACATCTACGTCATTACTAAATAGTAACTCTGAATTTCGGAACGATTTGTAGCATGCTCAGATCACAACTTCAAGTTAAAGAGTCTTTTACATCTCAAAGCTGTCGTTAATTAATTAATTCATTAATCCATTAATGATTTATCGCTTTAACAGCATGTAGTTGACCAAAGCTGTCGTTCAAAAACCAGATAATAACTTATTACTCTAACCAAGCTCTCCTCAAGCTCTTGCTAGACTCGTACTCTTACTACGTAGTAAGTTTTGGAACACACCCCAAGGTGTTAAAAACAAAAAAAGGTGTAATAGTATCATGAAACGTAAATATCGGTAACTAATCTATGTATGTATGTATATCTTGTCTTGGTGCGAGATAATAAAATACCTTTTACAATTTCGTAGAATGAAATAATATGCATCATTCTGTGTCTGCATTTTGTTCATAGTTTTGATCTTCGGGAACAATTATTATGTATCTTTGTTCAATTAGTATTCAAAGTTTTACTTATTCGTTGATTTTGAAATCTGAGAATCCTTTCCATACAATTTCTCGAAAAAAATATTTCAACTACCTAGGTAATTCCTGTTTGAATTATAGTATACATACTTATGAAACTATTACACCCGCTCTAACAAAACTAGCGACAATACATAGTATAAGACTAATAATTTAATCTTATTGAACTTACAAAAGAAATTGACTGTAAAAAAATTATAATAAAACATAAACGTAAATTAAAAAGAAAGAAAAAAAAAAAAATTTGCGAAAAAATACATTATATGCCACAGCCTAAAGTGTTACGTGATACGGCCTTTTTGCCTTATCAATCTTACGTTAATAGGCAACATTATAATAGGGGTAATTATTATTTATTGTATACGACTTCCCAAAGATCACATGATTAGATTATGAACAGTAATAGTGAATTTGAGTTTAATTCAATTGTGTAAAGATTTGATCACCTTGTTTTTCTTTTTATTCAAAATATTATAACAATTGTTCGTCTAATGAAATAAATACATTTTCTCTTTGTATATGAAATTTTTAGTAAATAAGAGACAAAGGCATGATCAATTATTCTTTTTCGAAGTGATGATGAATTTCAATAGGAAATTTACGCCGATAATTTCCGATATTTGAATAGAAAATTGTATTCACCGTAATTGGCTGTTGTCAGATACTGATAACAATATATATAATATAGGTAATTCATAACTTTCATATGAGTATCGTTAAATCTAAAAAAATACTCCCCGCATCTTAGTTAGCTACACATAATAGTATACAGTTTGATAAATCTGAATATTAGGCTTGCGTACGAGCTAGAAAGGCACATATGATTATCATATTCATAGATAGATAATTCAGTATAAAGTAAAGAACTAATGTGAATTTCTTGAATCTATATATAAAATTAACTTTTTCTTATCTTTTATTTATTATATAATAAAATTTGTATCTAAAGCTCTTCAAAAAATGCAACTCGAGCTTTGGTAGATCCAGATTTAACTTTCTTTAGTGTGCTATATTTATTTTCACCAAGTCGAACCTGTTCCTCGTGTAACTGGTCCAACTCGCACTGCTTCTCCCCGACTTTCATTACCTCAATCTCAGATCGCAATTCACGTAATTGTTCCTGAAGATGTTTACTCTTCTCCCAGTAGTCGACTCTCTCTTTCTCTATCTCAAGAGACAACTGATCTACGTCTCCGTCGGCTATCAGATCGTAGGAGGTCAGATCTGCAGGAAGCGGATCAGAGTCTAATTGAAGAGTCTGTAGATCCGCCTGGAGCTCAGACGGTAATACTTGTGTCGATGGGAATAGATTTGGTACAGGCTGGAGGAACAAAAGTTATAGTTATTAATTATTCAACAAATATACCTAATAAGCGCATAAAAACTTACTGTGATTGACGCAGTGTAGGCATTTCTGCTCAAGAAATCTAGCAATTTTTCTTTAGCTTCTTTCTCGGCAATTCTAGCTCGCAGTAGCTCGTCTTTAAGTTTCTCAGCTTCTGCGGCTCGTCGTTCAGATTCTTGAACTAGCCTTTCGGTAAGAAGTTCAGCCTCGCGAGTCTTTCTCTCCAGGTGTACTTTTTCCTCTTCGGTTTTCATATTGTTTAATCTTATGCGGGTAATCTCTTGTTCTGCTTCGGACGCTTTCTGGCTTAAAAGCATAGCTTCCTCTTCCGCAACTCGGCTCTTCTCAGCCAGTAGATCTGCCGTCTCTTCAGATCTTCTCTGTAAGGATTAATCAATCAAACGTTTGAGCAATAATTAATTAACAGCCAATTATATTGGTTCAAGCAAAAGATAAAAAAAAATCTCACCAGCGCTTCGTTAGCAAGTCTTATTTCTTCCTGATACTGCAGAAGGCGTTGTTCCATAGCTGCTTTTTCTCTTTCTGCTGCTTCTCTGAGCTGTTTTTCTCTCGCTAGTTTATTTCTTTCTATCTGTCTCCTAAGTGTATAAAATAATAATAATAATAAATAATGATAATAACGATAATAAGATAATGGTAATGTTTTTGTAAATAGATTAATTAAACCAAAGAACACAATATACCAATTGTGTTAGAGGATCCTGTTAGAGAATAAAACACACTCGTTAAGCGTTATTAAAACAGCGCTATTCAATAATGAATTAAATCATTCCTCAGATAAATATCATCGTGTTTAGAATGAATGAATGGCAAAAACATATATTAAGCTTGATTATTATTATTATTGTTATTGTTACCTAGATTTTTCTTCCTTGGCCTGTGCCTTCATCTGTTGTACCTCCATAGAGTCTGGTTTGCGACGTCTCATGAAGAGGTCGTGGTTGCCAATGCACAAGTCCAAAATCTTAACAAATAAGAACCGTGCGACTTTTTCACTACAATGCTCGTCGACCCCTATAGCTACCAAGCCCTTCACCCAGGTGCCAACATGTGACTGTTTTTTTACCAGTTTATTCATGCGAACTTTCTGCGAGAAGAATACAAAGTTCGGCGATGACTTCTCCACAGGTTTGATAACAAACTTCTTGTCGTCAAAACTGATGTGACGAATCTCTGACCAAGTGAACGTCGTCTTAGGCGCCAGCTTGTTCTCCTTTTCATAGATATTCAAACCCAGCGCCGTTACTCCTAGCCATAAGTCTGTTTCCTTTTTGTTCTAGAATCAGAAAAATAACGCATTAAGTATTTTTCTTATATTATATATATTTTTTTTTTTTTGAAAAACAAACAACCAACTACCATGTACTCACGCTAATGGGGAAATAATTAACTCCATACATATCAAGGTCCTGGGCTATCTTTAGATACTCCATTTCAGCCTCGTCTCGAGACATACCACGGTGATCGTCGTACCAAATTTTAATCCGATCTTCCCACATCTCAGGAGTCATTTGATACTGGTCTATCACTCTTTGAGGTAGTAGATCTTCGCTGGCTAACATTCCTGGCCGATATGATACCTCGTCGTAATCACCGTACTAGAGATTTTTATGAGATAAACCAAATAGCATAGATTACAGAGAAACTAAAAGACAACGTAATGAGAGATAATTTAAATAATTCAAATCCCCATTTTATACCTTCGCTTGTACAGCGTAAGATGCTAGAAGCACAGAGGCTTCGGGTGGGCAATAAATATCCATTGAAAGAATGGCTTGTTTAACTTGTAAGAAAAACAAGTGTTGCGTAACTTCTTGTACAAGTTCTTCGGCTACATCTTCGGGGTAGAATTTAGCAAGGAACATAAACGGGGTTGTTGGTTGTTGTGATATTCCTTGATCCTGGACTAAAATTTAGTTAGATTGAACAATTATAGACAAAGTAAAGTAAAGGACCCCGCACATTTCTTATGAGAACTGGCTTTCCCATGGATTTGGCTGAAATTTTCAGGTTTCGTAGTTCATGCGATGCTGATGAAAAGCTACCATTGCCACCACTTCCAAAAGTGAACCGTTCCACCTTGGTAAGCGGTTGAAGTTTAAATTCCATTTCGTGTAGTATCAGTTCCAACCCAAAAATGCTGGTATTTTACAGGCAGGAATTTCCGTTCGGTGTACTTTCCAACTTTGAACCCGGATCTGACTATCAAATAGCTCAAGTACGAAGTGATGAGTCGAAAAACCTATACTTAAAAAATCACCTAACGGTAAAAGCGAGGGTCTATTCATTCACAGATCAGGGGAAACGCGAGTACAAATGGTCCGATTTTAAACCACAACAGCTTACCAAGGTCGAATGGTTCACTTTTGGAAGTTGTGGCAATGGTAACTTTTGATCAGCATTGCATGAACTACGAAACCTGATAAAATTCAGCCAAATCCATCGGAAAGCCAGTTCCCATAAGAAATGTGCGGGGTGTCCTTAGTAAAATTGATTATAGTCATGTGAAAAGCTCACCTTTCTTGTCCAATTTAAGCCATGAAATAAACCCTTTAGCATCTTCATATTGAAGTCCAAAATACCAAGTCTCTCTAAGGCCTATTGTTCTGCATACCAAATCAAACAAGTCTCTTCCAGTGGCTCGCCACTAGTAAATTAATAGTAATAACCATTTTTAATAACAAATAAATTCAACAACTAGGTATTAGAAATATTGTTAACTGAATGTATAATTAGATGTTATGTAGTTTAACAACAATGTGTATTAAATAGTGAAATGTTTAATCTAACCTCTAAATTAAACTCTAGCTCGGCGTCCAAAGTGCATACTTTAACGGGAAAAGATTTGCCTGACTTTTTCCTACGAAACGGTGGCATTTTATCCTTCATTTTTATTTATCTGACATAACGATTGAAACAATTTTCTAACCATTATTATCACCGTACATATTATTAGAAAACAAAAACAAAAAAATCCTCAATACGACGGAACAGAACTAAAAGAAAACATTTTTTTTATTTTTATTCTATACAATTCTATATAGTATTATAGTTGATTAAAAACAGCGACATCTAACGATATGAAGTTGCATCCGCATTTCTTCTGTCTTCTTATTTCTCGCTAAGATCGTTGAGATCTGTGCAGGAAAGAAGAAGACAGAAGAAAAATTTGTGCGCAACTTCATACCGGTCGGGATGATCGAACAGAATGAAACACACCTACGTGTGTTGATTCTTACCGGTATGAAGTTGGCAACACAGTCTTCTGTCTTCTTTTCACCTTCTCAGCTACATTGATAAGAAAAGAGACAGAAGACTAATGGGGCCAACTTCATACCGGTCAGAATGAAATAATATGTAAGTGGTCGATTGAACTATAGCTAACCTTGAAATTTTGACAATACGAAGTCAACACTAAAATTCTAAACCCGTTTGTTGTGAGTTTCTGACTAAATCGTTGTAACAATGGCTGAGAAAGGAGCATATTTGACAGGTACCATAAACGCTAAGCCTTCGATATTCGAAATCGTTGCTCAAGAGTCTTTAACCTCAACGCTTGAACCAGCCTTCAAGAAAATCATTTCCGTAAGTAATTTTCATTTCTATTAAACTTACTTTTCTCAATAACTAAAATAACTTCTATCATTGAATTCCGCTTCCCTGGACACCGATGGAGAAAATAATATCCAAACTCATTCGAATGAGGTAATCGAGTCTCAGATAAAGAATTTTTCAGTATCTAGTATTGGTCAATCCGCATCGATATGGATGGCTTGAAAGATGGTCGGACGAAGCATATCTGGTTTTTAATGCTACCCTGCAGTATCATTATCTTAAAAAATATTGTAAATATATTGTCAAGATTTTCTCATTCTGCTAATAATAATTAATCTCTCTCTCTCTTTATATTTCTCAAAAATCCGACCGGATTTATTACATTCGTTTATTATTTCCAGCCGCATCTTTTTCAGAAACATTCTACGGACTTAAACGAGTTTCGTTAGCGGCGGGTAATTCGGGTTCAAAATTATCCACTAAAGAAGAGAGAATTTCTCTCTTGTTACTCGTACTTTTTCCGCACTTGAGAAATAAACTGTTCAAACTCGCAGAGAGATACAAGTTTGACGCTGCCGATGGAAAAATACCCAAAAAAGTATGCGTACTTAAATAACGAAGATATTAATCCGAGGATAAAAATTTTCCAATCATCACATCCAAAGAAATCAAATTGTTTTCAGAAATGGCAAATACTTATGAGAAGATTAGTCGTAAACGGACACACGATATTTCACGTTACTTACGAATGCCTGATACTTTATCGATATTTGGTCTACATGGCTGGGGGGTCAAAACATTCGACACCGCTAATCTGGCTAGCGTCTGTTACGCTGACTTATGCAGATGCAGACAAATTTCTCACTATAACTGATCTGCTGAATAAAATAAGAATGGGTACCATGAACTTTGGTGATGCGATAGATTTGGGTGGAAGACTGTTCACTAGATCACTTGAAATTGGGGCATTTTTTCTGCAGTTTCTTCGCTGGTGGAATCAAGAGAATTATTACACTAATCTTATGGCTCTTCCGACGCCTCCGTCTCCCGATGTAAATAATTTTTCTCTACAAAGTTTCTAACGCTTTATAAAGAATCAAAAACTTTTCATATATTATCATTATTTTTATTTTCTATTCCATTAGATTCCAAAGACGGCACTACAGTACAAAGGGTTGTGCCCTATATGTAAAAAAAGTCGTCGAATTCATACAGCTCTTCCAGTCTCGGGGTAAATTTAGTTCAAGATATTATTAAACTTTTTTTTTTATCTTGGTACTGGTACTGGTTTATCGATGAATAATACCTAATTAATGTATTCCAATTTTCAGATATGTATTCTGCTATCAATGTATTCTTGGATATATAAAAGAACATGGAAGATGCCCGATTACAAATTATCCTGCCAAGGAGGATGACCTCGTGCGTTTGTATGTAGAATAAGACAATCGATCAAATTTTTATCATATTTTTTATTTTTTATTTTTTATTTTTAACTTTAAGTTAATAATGGAATGGTTGGTTTTTGTATATAGATAACTTAATTAAAATTTTTCAATCGTGTAAATGTATAATTATTATTAAGATAATGTCCGGTGCTCTGTTAATTAAGGTGATGATTATATTATTGTTGTTTACCATTTGTGGAAAGAAATACCACAATAATACCGCCTGTTAAGTAATCTCGTCTCTTATATTACTTATCTGGTACACACATCAGTACAACAGTGATAAAAGCAGTTTGCATTTATTTAAATCATTATTTCTGAGTACAAATATTTATAATATAAAGTCTTTCAGACGTATATAGTTATAATATGTTATATATTTATCCTTGGATATTGCATAATCAATGTTTATAAAGTGTATTTCTTTTTGTTTGTTTCTTATTTTCTATATATAAAGGTATATAAAATTTTATATATATAAAAAAAAAAAAAAATAGAGTTGAATGAACTTACTATAAACTACGTATTGCATATTTATTGAATTAATAATCAGGTTCGAACAAATAAATTCAAATCAATATCATATTTTGTAAATTAAAAAGACTACAAAGCAGTAACTATTTTTTTTTTTTTTTTCAAATATTAGGTAATTATCTTCATCATACAGATTATTTCTGTTGATGTGTTAGTATTCTTATTATGTGACGAATAAGTAGAACATAAACTGAGACTTACGATTAGTTAAGTTCTGATCGCTTCTGGGGTGCCTGTAGCGTTTCCACCTGGTCGACGCAGGACATCATTAGTGTGACGAATCTTGACGTCAACAATTCTCATATTCGGTGTCAAAAAGTCAGCGAGAGTTCTGACATTGGTGCGCGGTCGTCTATCAAATGGATAGCCCATATGACGAGCATCTGGATACTTCTTGTTTCGCAATCCACAGAAGCTAGCAGCGTCGTTACATTCACCTCCAATCGTTTGTTCGATCTAACAAGAAGAAATATCGAATTGCATAATAGTATATTACGAATGATTTTATTTTTTGAAAGTTTCGTACCTTGTCTCCGTCGTAGTTTGAGATCATAACGAAAATTTGGGAATCGTAGCCCATCTCAGTTCCTTTTGGAATGAGCATGTGTTGTGGCCAGCCGCACCCACAGTAGTTAAAAGCATCCAATTCGGCGACAGTAGTTGGCCTCCGGGTTTCTAAATTCCTGAATGTTCTTTCAAACGGAATCGTAACTGACGAGAGACTAGAGCTACGCTCGATCGTGTTAACGCCCGGTTTCACTGGAAATATAACACGATCATATTGTGAATACCTAGAAATATATAATTGATTTCGTTGGCAAAATTAAAGTAGGTACTCACAAGTCACGGTGAATTTGTCCAATTCTATCATCAGATTCTTCTGATCTTCGTATATCATGGGTCTGTTGAGAGGATCGTTAGTCGGTGCCATGTAGATTCTGCAAGTGCCCATTTTGCTAGATCCGGTAGTGTTGTTAACGATAACTCTGTAAATGTAGGGAGTGTACTGGAGATGTGTAAATCTTGCTAGGACAGATCCTCTCGGTGTGAAATCCAAGCCTCTGGACATATCGACGTCACTTTGCTGCCAGAATGTGTGCAGTACGTTCTTTGGCTGATTTTCAGCAGCTATCTCTACGCCTGTGATTATCACAATACGAATAGGTCGTTAATTGTCTTACCTTAGATTGTACTTTGAGAAAACAGAACAGAAGCAGAGTTTTGTTATTTATTTTTAGTTTACCTACCCGTTACGTCAACTCCTGGGTAATTAAGCTCTTCCACAGTATACGCAGGTAGTGTTTGTTTGTAAAGTTGGAACACATATTCCACCCAGGCGTGCAAGCGATAGAAAACCGGGTCTCTCATGGTCACCGCCGGATCTCCGATAGGAGAGAAGGATTCTAGATATCTGTGATCCGGATCATGGACATAGGAGATGATCAAGTGCATGTAATTGTGCAGATCACCGTAAACGTTGATGTTAATAGAAAGAGTCGAAGCCTCCATGAGATTACCAAGCACATCTATGCCATCCTTAATGGTCAATGGTACCTGCTCGCCTCTCGCCTATTTGTAAAAGATCATTATCAGTCCCTAGTCAATGAGAATAAATGAATGATCCGAGTTCGTAGATAATGCTTTTTAAAATCGTTTACATTTATAACTGTTCCTGTTTGGATTGCTGTGTAGATACGATCTCTCCACCGCTCTAGGTCTTCTATATCAAATTGGAGCTGATCAATGGAGCGATTAACATCCTGTATCACAGAGTTAGCTGGACGACTAGCCCAAGAACGACTGGATAATATAGCGTCCAGTTTTGGGAAATATGCTTCGGTAATTGGCTCACGCCACCTAGACCAACGCACTGTAGGTCCAAGCTTATTACAGTAACGTTCAAAGTTGTATCTAGCCATGATCTGAGAGTGCATGTAATACAACAACTCTCCACGTCTGTCCTTGTTGACTACTTCTGGCGGCCCTGTAGCCGGGTAGATCAAGTGCCAATGCCAATGGTGAAGATTGATGCCCAAATCTTCACGAAAATATGCTACTCGATGTTCGTCGTCCGCATCGGATGCGGTATAATCGCGAGGAATTACAATCGGAATCTATGAAACGTAAATCTAATTCATCAAGTTGTTTCTTAACAGAAATCAAGAGTTCCCGCATGTTTGGAACTGTGCATAACTATTTGCTCACCCTTGAACCAGCCGGAACTAAATTAGATTCTTCTCTTGCTTGGGCGAACACAGTATTAGCTATGAACTTGTCTGGGAAAACTTCGCACAAGCTGGGTATTGGTAACTTCTGGGTATCGGGTCGATGTAGAATAGCAACTGACAAACAGTAGATGTACATCTGAGGATTGACTCGATCGTGACAATAAACAGACGCTGATAGAAAATCGTCGTAATTTCTCATTCCTATGAGAATTTCAATCAGTCTTGAAGCCATTTTTCTGTGGCTTGGTAAGAAGAGTGAAAAATTGGCTTTCCGATCAAGATTGGTAGCTATTCCAAGCGGAGGTATCGCTATCTCACGAACAGGAATCATCGTTTCACCACCAACACGAGAGGATACCACTGCTACAGATTTATATCGATCCGTCTATAATTAATTTTTCAAATTCATCACACTAAGATAACTTGTGGCGTGAGTTTCATTAAATGAAAAAGGAATTCATCCGTGAATCGACAAGTTGTGTTAATCTTATGGACGTAAATTTATTTTAGGTTTTCTATCACAAAATCAGTTTCGTTCTATAGTTCAAATTGCACAAAGAATGCAAGAATGCTAATTAGACAAAACGCAGTATGTCATATGCAGATGAAATTCAGAATTTTGTTCATACGGCTACATAGAGATTATCAAATATCAAGAACTGGGATCTTTGCCTTGAGTACCTTTTCACCGATCCCCTGAATAGCTTGAATATTCATAGTGCAAAACGAAGATTCGATTCTTTCTTCTAAACGGCTGAATACTTACCCTATATCCATTTGGAACATCGAATACGACCTTCTCTTCACCCCTTACGGTTAATACCGGTTCTTGAGGACGATCGTAGAGATACAACAGGTCTGTTATATTTCGTGACATGATTGCAGCCGTCCAAGAAAATTATACAAGACTAACTACCTTAATAATGAATTGCGATGTCTTATATACTGCAAATTGTGAAATAAACACTTGACCACATCCCATATTATCAGGAAACATTGGAGGTCGTTTGAAAATATGTTCCATTTTTTCTCTTTGATAATGCCATATCGGCTTTTGTTATCTTGGTTCGAAATGAGAATAACAAGAATGAGAAATTCGTGTGGTCACTCTTTAAACGGATACACAACAAAATGTGGCTCAGCTGTATCCTGTTTTTGTTGTTACAGACTAGTGGACTCAAGATAAATGCATAGAAACCACCATCCTGAATTTACATAATAGAATATTATATTAAAACTAATTGAAACAAAGACTTGTAATAACAACGTAATAATATGTTGTTCAAGTTCAATGATTCAATAGGGAGTCTTGATAGGGGTGCCTTTCTATTTGGATTTATTTATGAAACTCCTTGGCTGGTCTTTGAATTACTAAATTTTCATCATTTTTCTCACGTTGTAGATGTTGTCTACAAAAATTATTGGCTATTTCATATGATTAGGAACCGAATTGTTAGATCCTGTTTTTTCACTCAGTTATAGTAAAAAAAAATCATCCATCTTAAAATCGATGAATGATTGTATGGTTGAATAAAAACGCTTGGGTAGATGTTGAACTTAAATTTTATTGATGTCAAATCCCAGGAAATACAAATTACCAGCGTAAGATATCAATTAAACAATAATGGAATGATAACTATACGTGGTATAACTTGAAAAAGAAGTGAGTCCACAACACGAACCTATTTCATAATAAAGCTTTCTGAAAAAGTGCTTGTCATAAAAAAGAAAAAAAAAAAAAAAAAAAGAAAAAGATAAAAAAAAAAAAAAAAAGAGGATAATCGGAACATGCAATGGTGTGATTTTCCTTCTGGCAAAATACGAATGTTTACTTTCAAAAACTAAAATTGCTTAATATTTGTTCAATATCACCGCTAACACATAGTTAAACTTAGTATGAATAAGTTTGGAATTAATTATAAATTACCAAATTAGCTACATAATCGTCCTAAAAAAAAATCAATCGATGGCGACAATCCAAAGGAAAAGCATTAAATAGATTTGATTTTCAAACAACTAATAATAGGGGATATGTATGTACGTGCAATTGTGTATTGTTTTCTATAAAAGGTGTGTGTGTGTGTGTGTGTGTGTATTTATATAGGAAAATATATCCCCGAACGAAGATCTTCAACGCTCTGTGGATTGAAATGAAATTTCGCTTTATAGCTAAATGAAATCTGGCTATCGTCTAATAAATATGATAGGCATGTGTGATAATATAATATGGTGTTTGAAAAAGTGATGAATTTTGTAGAAATAGATGTTCAGGTATAGATGTGTTAATCAATGCCCAGATCAATTTTAATGCATTCAGCCAATGAATGAGAATGTATTAATTATAATTAGGAGGCATTAATGTGAAGAATATGAGAAGAGAGGGTATAAGCAAAGCATGCATAAAGCGAACATGGAAAGTACCTCGGTTCAAAACCTGGGTACAAGTACCTTACAAATAGCCATCCAATCCTTTTTGATTTCCATTAAAAATGATATCCAACTATTCTGTAAAGATCCTGAACCTCTCCTCCTAAAGCGACAGCAAGTCCAAATCCGACCTAGAGCATTCCATGAACCCTATGCGGCGAGGTGCCCTCCCTCCTTATTTCCTTATTCACGTCTCTCGTTTAATTGAAACCAATCGAAATATCGCAATCCTTTATCCAAATATCCTGTCCCATCATCCACTTGACAAGTCCAAAACGGTACGCGCTTTATATTATCCGTATAATTTATCCAGATCCAAGAATCCTCCATGCGTAATATACCAATCCCGCGAGGCTTCTGAATCCCAATAAATTCCAGTCTTGTCCATCTCACCGCTCCGTACGCAGCATATTTAGTTTTTTTTTTTTTTTTTTTCCCGGTATTAAAGTTCCACAAATAAAACTATAGACCGCTCACGTCAAGATTAGAAATTTCAATCGTGTAATGGCTCTCTACGTTATTGGTTTTGGACTTTTTTTTTTTTTTTTTCTTTTTTTTTTCTTTTTTTTTTTTTTCTTCATTGGTATTAGAAGCAGAAATAGAAATTTGTATCTGTATCGAGATGTTGGATATTGTTGATTCGTTGGAATCGAAATCAAAGAGATTTAAAGGATTTTGTGAAAACTTGAAGAGAATTTTGCATTGAAATTTAAACAAGTATTTAGAATTATCTAGACGTGAACAGACTGTAATTTGAGAAAAAAAAAAAAGTGAAAAAAGTGAGGAAATAAAGAAACAAAAAAAGAAAAAGAAAAAGAAAAAAAAAAAAAAAAAAATTGATAGCGACGTTAATTTGACGGAGTATTCAATGGACTTGCCAATGTGTATCAGCTTGAATCCAATCCCAGCTAATCGATAATCCTCGAATCTGATATTTATCCTTGTTTGAGGATTGTTCCTGAATTTCCTCTTGTCCAAATTTCACCTTAATCCTGATTATCCTCAATGCGACTTATCTTTAATCCTCTTAAATTTATGCTCCATACAAATCCATCCAAAATGCATTCCATCCGATCGCATCGTCAAGTATGAACGAAGCATTATATCCATCCAAGAAGTAACATCGTGTAGTTTTCAGTTTTTCATTCATTGTGTTACAATCCAATCCAATATACAAAAGAAGAAAAAATACATTAGTTTCTTGGTACAATAAGAGTCAATAATTAGATCCAAGCTTTAAACCCCAAACGCGTTTTCTGCATTCCCAATTATTTAAACGTCCATAGGAATGAATATTACTTAATCTCTTTTTTTTTTCTTTTTTTTTCTTTTTTTTCTTTCATGATATATAACACATATCAAGTTTAGGATAGGATCAAGTATATATATTATAAAAGGCAATGAGAGAATATCTTGTACGCTTTTCTTCCCCTGGCTTTTTTTTTTACGAAATCGCAGAAATAATTTTTCAGCCATATTTTCGAGATACAATTGATATGGAATTATTTCTATCAGGGGGGCCCAAGATAATTCTTAGATATTCGTTTAGCGAAAGAGACATTGTTGGACTTGAGCAACTATGACCTATCATTCGTATTTACAATTCATAATATTTTCAAAGGAATGGATATTTTTTTTTTTTTACTTATAATATGTATTATATGTATGTATGTATGCATGTATGTTAATGTATTCCAGATGCTCCCACATCGATAAGAATATTTAATAATAATATTCAGAGCATATCTTAAAATTACGTGTTTAGATAGTCATAATATCTTCTTTCATCGTCAGATTTACATCCTTTAAACATAATGTAGAATTATACTCATTAAATACTTATAAAAATGGACTGACTATTTTTTTTTCTCTTTCTTTTTCTTTTTCTTTATTAATTATTACATACTTTCCCATAGCAATTCTAGCGGGCTATAGTAACGCATGAGAAAGAAAAAAATAATAATAATAATCTATATATTCATATTTTTTTTTTTTGTTCTTTTCTTTAGAAAAATCTAATATTTTCAATCCATTTTTATGAAGTTTATTTAATGACTTATGAATATCGAAACTTGTGTTCGCAGATAATTTTTTTTTTTTTTTTTTTTTTTGTTATTAGAAGTTATAAACGTATTAAACATAAGACGTAAGATGACGCGGTGTGCATCATGTTATGAGTAAAAAGATGCAGTGGGGTTGTCGGCACAATGTCTCGCAATGCTCATGATCACCAAATCATAGTTCTCATATTTGGCTACCATGAGGTCTCATCTGACAAAGATCTGTTATCCTGCAATTACAATCATACCTTAAAAAACTTTAATCTAGAAAACAATGAAACAGATAATAATTTGTTCATTTATAAACTATGATGATAAAGTCCCATTATCATATCATATAGGTATTATACGAGTTACAGATGTTTATGTTAATTCTAGCCCTCAAGTCCCGTCCTCAAACTATATCCAAGCAAAACTATCCACAAGCTTCATAATAATTTCATCATTTTTATCTTTTTTCTTTCAAAGAAATAATATTCTACAAAAATTGTGCCCAATTTAATAATCATTTGCCAATTTGAACAATGATTTTGAAATTGTTTTGAAGCCGATACCAATTTGCATGAGTAAGATATCTGATATTATAGTCATGTTACATACTATATAATGTTACAATGATGTGTAGCATAGAATGTTTCTTTGTTACCACTAATTCTGAACATTTCCAATCTGTTATACAATACAAGAAATTTTCTCCGATCACATACGAGTATAATCTGATAATATGGAAAAAAAAGAAAAAAATCTGAGGATATGATATCAGTGTAAAGTTAGATCTTTGAAAATTGTTAAGAAAAAAATAATAATATTATACATTGTGTATTTGTGCCTCTAATATAAAAAAATTCTTATCGAATATGCGATCGGTAAATAAATTTGGCGCAAGGCATAAGTGATGAAAATAGTCACTCCTGTTTTTTTAATCACTTAAGTTTTATATACCATTGATACGTACACACTAATCGTATGAGCGTGACCTGGAGCGGGAACGTGACCGTGAATAATTGCGTCGTAAAGGTGAATATGTAGGCGAACCGCGACGACGCGGGCTGTAACTTCTGGATCGTGTTCGTCCTCTCTCTCTGTCTTCGCTACGTCCTCTGTCGCCACCGCTATGATCTTCTTTGACACGAATGTAAGCAACTTCGCCCTGAAAGTAAAAAAAATAAGAAAAATCATTAGAAATAAAAATGAAAGTGAATTAAATTTGTGAATGAATGTTTTTTTTTTACCTCGTGGGATCTGAATCTTGAATCGTCCAATTTTTTCACCGCGTATTTCATGTCTTCGTAACGCAGAAACTCCACCACTCCGGTACCATCTTTGTAAACATCGGCGAAACACACGTCTCCGGCTTCGCGCATGTGGTCTTTCAAATCTTGCCAGCTTCCAGAAGACGGTAAACCCGTCACCAATACTCTGTATTGAGATCGGCGGGCCGGTGGACCACGGCCTCGAGAATTACTCATTTCACCTCTGCCTCCTCTACCGCCGCTATCACCACCACCAGCGCCTCGTCCACCACGGAAATTGTTGCTCGGTCCTCCGCCTCTGGGAAATTCTACTCTCAGTCTATACCCGTCATAGTCGTATCCGTCTCTTGCGTGTACCGCATCTTCCGCATCCCTGAAATAGTAATAAATTCACTTTTGTAAATTCTGTTGTTTTTTTTTGTTTTTTTTCTTTTGAGAGAGAGAGAAACGAAAACTATACCAAAGATTAGCGATATAATTTCTGAGAAAACGTGTACAATAGGGTGGTTCAAAAAAGACCTAATTTCTCAGACGTTGCTGCTCATTCGTGAATATGTTGTTTGTGATTTTGAAAAATTATTCCATTTTTTTTTAGCTCTATAGGACAATATTTACTACTGCCTCAGTGAAGTTGAAATTTCGAAATTTTGCCATTTTTGGCAATTTCAAAGTTCTCAGATCAAAGTCCTCATCTGGCTACCTCTAGGTTCTCATTCAATGAGGATGTTGGTTCAAGATGAGACTCGTACGATAATATTTAGTACTGCCTCAGAGACATTGAAGCTTTTTTCACTATTTAGGGGTTTTCTTAGAGATTGGATCGCCAGGTGTTGCTCATGAGACAGTCTTTTCTTACCATTTTAAAGAAGAAGTACACGAAGTTTGCAGTCTGTGGAACCATTTTTACCACTGCCTCATGTTGCTAATTTTACTTGAAGGAAAGTCGCCCTCAATGAGGCAGTAGTAAAAATGGTCCCGCAGACTGCAAACTGCTTGGATTTCTTCCTTATATTGGTAAGATGAAACTGTCTGATGAGCAGCGCCTGGCGATCGAATCTCCAAAAAAAACGCAAAATATTGAAAAAAAACTCCAATGTCTCCGAGGCAGTACTAAATATTATCGTACGAGTCTCATCTTGAACCAACATGCTCATTGAATGAGAATCTTGAGGTAGCCAGATGAGCGTTTTGATCTGAGAACTTTGAAATTGCCAAAAATGGCAAAATTTCGAAATTTCAACTTCACTGAGACAGTAGTAAATATTGTCCAATAGAGCTAAAAAAAAAATGGAATAATTTTTAAAAATCACAAACAACATATTCACGGATGAGCAGCAACATCAGAGAAACTAGGTCTTTTTTTAACCACCCTAGTGTACAAGTTAGTATTTTATTTAATTTAATGTCGCATACGCGCGGTGTGATAGCGATAATTATTTTTTTTTCTTTTTTATCTTGCGTCGTAATTACACGTCGTGGTTGTGTGTATGCGTGGTATGAGTATAGTTGCGTTAGATAAAAGAGATTGGATCACGCACGTATACTACCTCAACGACTTGGTAATTAATGTAGCGGATTTAATGTAGTCAAAAGACTTTCGCAATGATCGGAGCTGTTTCTTTTTTTTATTGATGATGCGAAAATATTAAATGAATGAAAATTTTCGGCAAAATATTTAATTACGTTGAACATGGATGCGCGGGGCGGTAAATTATATCAGATTTTAAGAATGCATGATGATATGATATTAATACTCGTATATTCGAGGTGATAAAAATTGTTGAAATTATTGAATTAAAAATTTAGTTACCTTGGGTCGTCGAACTCGACAAAGGCGAATGGCGGCCCCCTGCGGTTTTTCAAGTCAACAAAGGTAACTTTACCGAATTTATAAAACAGGTCTTGTATATCTTTCGTACGAATATCTGGCGGTAAATTTCCCACATATATTCTACACTCGTTTCTACCACCGTGAGACATCGTCACTTTTTAGAAATATTTTCAATCAATCAATTCAAAGAGTTTAATCACTGTTAATTAATATAATATATTTACGTCGTAGCAGCCCGTTTCACGTACGCTACTACTGGGTATAAGCCTGCGTAGGCGCTCCTTCACGAAACAAACAAGATGGCGAACGGATATCCGGAATAATTTTTCAGGACTGTAAACTACATTTTTCTTTTTTTTTTTTTTTTCGTACAGTATAGGAAAAATATTTTTCATCAATGAGAAAAACGAATACAACGTTTTTTTTTTTTTGTTTTTTTTTTTTTTATATTATACAAATTTTATTATACAATTCTTTACACACGTTAGAAATTTTTTTGTAAAATTATTTCCTTTTTTTTTTTATTAAACTGTTCAATTTTATATGATATCAGTACATAATGGACGCTGGTTTGATGTCGGTCAATTGTTGAAACAATGTTTTCGAACAAAAAAATCGATCATTAAAAACAATTTAAATACGAAATATAGAAACAAAAACAAACTGATGATTATATCAGACACGTATATGGTTTATTTACATCTCAATCTTGAAATTTGTGCCTCACTTTTCTGTCGTATATTAAATTTTTCGTTATACCAAGAAATTACTGTATCTACTATTATAGGTAAGTGAAGAATCAGCTAATTTTTTTTTTTTAATAAACGTGGAAAGGATAAAAAAATTTGAAATTGATTTGTGCTTTTATTTTCATTCGCATTAGTTTTGGTATAATATTATACAGTCTAGATTGAAATGCTAAAATTTTGATGGATATACTCTATCTTCGGTAATAAAATAATAAAATATCGAAAACTCTTTATAAATGTGATTCTAAAATGTTATAATTAAAGTCTAAAGTTGTGTGTGTTTGAGTTAAAATATATAATATCGTTTGAATTTGTCATTGGTATCCCTTCTCGCGCGGGCTTTACAACGCAAGGCATGTCGGGTTGATAGAAGACCCTGATAGAAGACCCTACACCTCGACCAATCAGAGTCGTGATACGTTGAGGTCCAATCTTCAACCCGTGAAGGGAATTTTGGTGTTTGTCTCGAGCGCGTAAAAATCGCGGATTAAAATTAGTTTTGCCGTGGTAAACTGTGTGAAATATTATCGATACAGGCACGAGTCTTTGTCTGTATATTAACCGGCTAATATTAGCTTATAAAAAAGGTATGTTAACAACTACTTTATTTAATATTAAGGTTTCAACATCATGAGGGGGGCAATGATCTTACGTCAAGTTTTAGCTTCGGTTGGCGGTCTGTAATATATAATAATATAAATATCGTATAAACTAACTCTAATGGAAATAAGATAAATATATGACATATATTTCAGTTTATTATAATACCATTAATTCTTATTTCCAATCGCGTGCCGATCGCATGACATATTTCTTTATCGATAAAACAATACCCGTCCCGCGCTTCTCTCCTCGCGCCAGGCTCCCGCCCGCTTATATTCTCGAATCTGCCTCTTCTGCTCTACGATCTGCTCTGGCATCTGGTATTGACATGCCGGTATTTGACGTTCACGCCACTGTCAAAATAGCGCGTGTTCTACCTACGAGGTTCATTTATAATTTATTCACTCACTAGGTGGGAAACAAGATTAATATTTATTCAACATCGCGTATACTTACAGATATTATACGATATATCATTTATTAGTTTTTTTCTTTTTTTTTTACCTCTCATCTATAACTACAATTCACATCACACAAGTACTTATCTGTTTACGCTCATTATATCCCATAACACGTACCGGTTCTAGCCACGGCTTTTTTTTTTCTTATTCATTCACACTGTTTTCTACACTGCGCAAATTTGAAACCTTACTTTATCACAAACATGAAGAAAAAAAAAAAAAAAAGAAAAAAAAAAAAAAAAAAACGATCACAAGATCATTAATAATCTCAATTTAAATTCAAACTAACTCTTAAACACACCATGTGACATTTATTATGTAAAAATCCATTTTTCATTTACTCGTATAGAAAAAAATTTCAACAATTTCTATCTTTCGCACCAAAAAAATCATAAAAAATATCTGAAACATGTAAAAAAAAAAAAAAAAACTAAAGTCAAAAATTTGTGAACATTATTTTCAGACCAGACAAAATGTCGGACCGCAAGGCTGTGATAAAGAATGCTGACATGTCGGAGGAGATGCAGCAGGATGCCGTTGACTGCGCCACTCAGGCACTTGAGAAATTTAACATTGAAAAGGTAAGTGGCGATTCGACGCTGTGTGTTTCATTCGTTATCATAAGTTGAGAGTTGAGATTTTTAATCGTTTGTTATATATACATGTATAAGCGAGAATATCAAACCATATATCACACAATCTCTGATTTACAGCTATTGTTTGTCAAATATTTAATGATGTGTTGCAAATGATTTATCGTCGTTTTGGTTTTTAAGATTTGATTTTTTTTTTACTTACACACATGACCATGTGTAACAAACTAAGAACCTTTGCGCGATATAATGAATGTAAAATATATTTGATCAGAATTTATAGACCATCTAAAGTCCAAAGGTGCGATAAAACCTTGCCCTCCTCCCTCATTCCCTCCCCTCATCCCTCATCCCCCACCTTTACCTCAATCTATTTTGATCTATCTAAATATAGAAATTTACATGTCTCCCGGAAGTTTCTTAAGGTGTCCTCTAATAATGGGTAGTGAAACGTTACGCAAATTGGAGGAGGGAAGTTCTCTTAACTAATTATGAAAACTAGCGCTCGCTCTCTTAGTTTACCTAACAGAACAGCTCTCGCTAGGTATATTGGATACATGCATCTAAGCTAAGCTCTTCCGGTTATAGATACGACATAATTATCATCGCTAATGGTCACACTTTAATGGCAAAAAAAAAAAAAAAAAAAAAGTTGGCTTTAAAAATATTTGCCTTAGAGCCAAACTTTATGCGTATACACACATACTTCTTTGAGGATCTGTAAAATTGGATTCTTTAAGATAAAGGATAGATTTTTACTGGTAATTATTTCTAACTAAGTAACTTATTAAGAAAGTATGTGTATTTTTTTTTGTTGTGTTTCAGGACATTGCAGCTTTTATAAAGAAGGAGTTTGACAAGAAATATAATCCGACGTGGCATTGCATCGTCGGTCGTAACTTTGGTAGCTATGTGACGCACGAGACAAGACATTTCATCTATTTTTACCTGGGCCAGGTAGCGATTCTCCTTTTTAAGAGCGGATAAGCTGGATTCTATCCTTTGTAAAACCCCCACCCGAAAAGAAGAAAAAAGAAAAAAAGAAAAAAAAAAAAGATTAAAAAAAAAAAAAAAAAACCCCTTCCTATTGAATCACAACGCTGCATGAAATTTAAATTGTATTACTAATACAAGATGAAAAAGAGCAAAAAAAAAAAAATAATAATAATAATAATAACAAAACGAAAAGAAATATTATAAAAAAGAACTCATTTTTAAATTATATTATAAATGGAGTAAGAGTCAAGATGAATAAGAACGAAGGAAATAGGTAATAATAATAATAATAATAATAAAAAAAATAATAATAAATAAATAAATAAATAAAAAAATTTAAATAAATAAATTGGTAAGAAAACAATCTCATTGTTGTCCGCTAACCACATTGGCGACAGATTGACTATTTAAAAGAGAAATCAATTTGTGTAGAGAAATCTAGAGAAGGGCAGGGGGGGGGGGGGGTAGGAAAATATATAAAGCGAAGCATGGGGGAAAAAAAAAAAATGAATAAAAACGAAAAAGAAAAAGAGAAAAAAAAAAAAAAAAATATATATACTGACATACTACCTTACATATTGAAATGTATTGCGTATGCCAAACAGAAGAAGAAAGAAAGAAAAAAAAAAAAAAAAAAAACTTTGTTGTGTTCTTGTTTCTATTAGGTATATTATAAACGTATTAATCTGACTTTGCCGTTGATCATCTTAAAGTTGTGAAAAAAATAATTCCTTATTCTCACTAATTGCTTGTTTTCTGGTACAATTATTATACAAACGATCATCTCAGATGTGAAAATATCTTTTTCCTTAAGTCTGTATAGTGTGTGTGTACCATATTGCCAGAGATTTGGTATAATGCGACCGATGATTATCAATGGCAAACGTCGATTAAGCTAATTATTACAATTTTCAATGATAGAAAAAGAGAAGAAGAAAAAAAAAAAAAAAAAAAAAAAAAAAGTAATCATAAATTCGGTATTCGTCCCTATTTTACCTAATCCTTATCAATTTCCCTTTCCTCCCTCCCGCTCTTCCCTCCCTCCAACCTTTCCCTCGCAATGCTACACGCAGTGAATGATTAGTTGGAAAACTTGATTATTACAATTTCTTTTTTTATTTTTTTTTTTTTTTTTTTTTTTTTGTATTTTTTATTCGGTTGATGACGTTTTTGTTTAGAATTAACGATAGGATGAGATGAATAATTATCGAAGAAAGAAAAAAAAAAATAAAAAAAAAATAAAAAAATTTAAAACCGATGCCGATGAAAGATCGTTAGAAAATTCTTTTTTATATATTAATAAATATACATTAAAGATAAATATAAACTATTCTACAAACAAAAAATTGAATGTCGATTTTTTCATAAAAAAAAAAAAAAAAAAGAGGAAACGAAAAGAATGAAAGAAAGAAAGAAAGAAAGAAAGAAAGAAAGAAAGAAGAATTATTACTTAATACTAATTATTAGAAACATTCGTGTTACTATTGTTGTATTTTGTAACGGACACTGGATATCCGCTGGCGTTTTATTAGGGCGATGCATACTTAATATCAACGGTATGTTCGGGCTCCAGATTTGCTTCGGGCAATTTTGTCTGTCTGTTTGTTCCATCGTCATTTATTGATCATTCAATACTCCATATGCTAATTATACATAACATAACATTATTAATAAATAGATTATACATATTATATGCTATTTATACATAGTGCAATCCACGTGCGATATTCTATTCAGAAATAATAATAATAATCTGATTTGCTCACTGAACAGAAAGTGAATTATGATTGTTGTTATGATAAGAATAATAATATGAAAAATGATTGTTCGTTGTTGTTTTTTTTTTTTTTTTTTTTTTTTTTCGATTATTTTTTTTTTTTTCGAAAAAAGAAAAAAAAAATACAATTTTTTCAGGCCTTAAGCATCATTCAAATTACCGTCTATACGCGCATATATCTTCTTTTAGCTAATATTTTCACAAGAAATTTTTTTTTTTTATATAGCATTTTAGGGATTAATTATTGCCAGAACATACATAAGGGCAGAAATTTCTGAAAAAAAAAAAAAATTACTAGGGAAGAATTGTACGTCTTGAGTGTTTAGAATGCATAATCTCACAATTTAATGAAAAATAAGCACTTGAAATATTATTATTGCTTAATAGTTGATTAAATCATCGAGGTTATTCAAATCTTAAGTCTTGCGCAAGTCTGGACCATTGTTGGAATCTGTGTCATTTCACTTATTCATTACATTTAATATAAATTAATAATAAAGTATAATTGTTTTTTTTTTTTTGAAAGCCAATTTATTTTTAACTTTTTTTTTTTTTTTTTTTTTTTTTTTTTTTTATCCAATTTTTTATATACCTCATCCTTTTAGCTGTTGCTTAAGCCTTATAATATACATACATAGATAATTAACTAGATAGTACAATGTACTAATGTTTCTCATTTGCCTTTAAAGAGAAGAATATAAAATGGACTCAACTCCTTTATGTCTTTAGCAGCTATTGGAGAATCTTATCACGAAAAACTATGTTGGCTGTTTTTTTTTTTTTTTTTTTTTTTACTTTTTTTTTTACATTTTTTTACATTTTTTTTTTTTTCTCTGTTTTTCCTACACAGCCCGAAATGATTTTTCATTGATTTAGAGATCACAGATATGTAATAATATTCTGTGACGCTATTGAATAATTGCGTCCTTTTTCGCCAGCTTAAAAAAATTTTTGCAGCGATTATTGTGTTCGTGGGTTACTAGCTAGATACTTTTTCAATCTTCGTATATGCCCCAGTATTAACTAGTTTTATTAAGAAGACTTAGGAAAATTTATGATGATATAATGCCGGATACCTCACCGTTAGCTAAACAGAGTCTATAGCTATGAAAAAAAAAAAAAAAAAAAAAAACAATCTGGCAGATAAATGCTTTAGCGGGCGTGTCTCAAGTTTTCATAGTGAAGAAAAAAAGAAAGAAAGAAAGAAAGGAGAAAAATAATTGTTTCAACTTTAGAGAATAGTGAAATGAAAGAAAGGTAATAGGGGGACTTCATGATTATCATTACTGTTAGGAAAACATGTTGTATTTCTTGTTAACATTTTATAAGATCGCTAATACATAATTCAGGAATATTATATTAGAAAAAATTGAAAATTATTATACAATATTCAAGAAGAAAAAAAAAAAAACAAAAAAAAAAAAAAAAACAAAAAGAAAAGAGAAAAAAAAAAAAAAGAAAGAAAGAAACATCTAATGGAAAAAAGAATAGCATAAAAAATAAATTAAAATAATATATAATATAATAATAATAAAGATACAGTAAAAATTTATACTACAACAAAGTTGAGACACAGCCTTGATAAATTCCTGTGGGGGAACGGTATTAATTTAATGTTGTGGATCTCTGGATGGAATGTACTGCGTGTGTATTTACCTGTTCTATCTGAGGTTGCTATTTTCACTACTAAATATTAATACAGTTGTCCCTGAAATTAATTGTGGTTATTCTTTTTTATTACATCAATCCTTATCACGTCCCGCATATCTTTAGAAGAAAAAAAAAAAAAATATATGTCTTCAAGACCAAATTTTATCAAATTCTAGGTGGCCGTATGAAAGGGGTGTACAAAAAAAAAAAAAAAACGATTCAAATACTTTTTCTTTATTTATTAAACAGTATAGTTTCTGACTATGTACAATACTAAATTACCGAGAAATTAGATTTTGAATCCCGAATGTATGGCTACAACACCAAATGTTAGATTCTCATAATTAACTTGCCTGAATCCTGCATCCTCGATCATACTCTGAAAAATGAGTGAAATTTTGTCAGGAATTATTATTCTTATCTTATCGCAGATGAATATGCGAAACGTACACAAGACTTGTCTTTATTATATTTAGTCTTTGATCAGTTGGAATTCTTGTTAATCATCTTAACCAGCGTGAACAGAAAATAATACTCTTCTCTACTATTTAATTCTACTATCTTCCAGGCTCGTGTAAAAATATTCTGAAATATTTAAAACAGCTTGAAAATTACCTTAAAATCATTTTGTCTTGGGAATTTTCTAATACTTTCTACAAGATATTGATACGGTTGCCATTGTCCGGCTATCAGCATACCCATTACTGGTATCATTTGAAAAGAGTACTTATCGTAGATCCTGTGAGAAAAGAAAAATATATTTTTTGCCACAGTTTAATTATTATTAAACATAAAATCTGTTTAACGGATGTTTCATAGAAACAATAATCAAACGATAAAACTTATGCAATTGCAGCTCTGACGACGACGACGAGAGAAAATAAAGATTATTGAAAAATGTCAAGAATTTATATTCAAGTATTATAGTGAATATGAATGTTCTTTGATGTGCCCTTGTGGAAATACAGAATGTCAAAGCTTGAATTGTATTTGCATAATAGTTTCTGGCCTCATCAATATTGATCAAGCACAAATAAAACGTTTTCTCTATTGATTCACTAGGAATTTAATACCATTCTGACAATAGCGTTGTTCAAACTGAAAACTAGCAAGTGATTGTTATAGTACTACCCAGTAGGGTCAATAGAAAAGCAAAATTTTTAATCATGGATTGAACAGAGCGCAAATATTTGCACGTTAGTTGATTGATATGTTATTTTGGCCAATTGACATTATTGACCTTTTTTCAGGGTGAAATTCATGGTAAAAATCCAAGAATTTGTTTACACTATGCTATGAAAGACGTATAATTAAAATTTGATTTCAATTTGATGATCATCATTCATGTGTTTTGACCAGTAAGATGAATTTTAATATTCCTGTAAATAACTACTAATTAGAAAATCGAAGCAATCATTTCCGGGAAAGAAGATTCTACCAGGATGTTGGATGCTATTTATGTTACAGGTAAGTGGTGTGTTTGCACCTATAAATAGAACCTTAGAATATTGATGTATCAGGATGGGGTAACATGAAGGGGAGAATTATCAATGACCATGGGATGGAAAGACTCTATAGACAATATGAGAGGAATGAAAACCTCACATCGAGTCTAGCGTATAGTAAAATATAGAAATAAGACTAACAGCATAAGGACACTTCAGTTATTCCGGAAATCATTATAGTACAGAGTTTCTTGCATACTTGTAGTAATAATATAATAGCTATGAAAAAAGGTAGATGTCCAATATTTGAGAAAAGCAACTTATCACAATTTTGGTAATGTGCCAAATGAGAAAGTGATCATTAACTAAGCTTGTCAATCAAGAATAAATGAGTCTAATTCAATGTGTTTTGAATTTAAAATGATATAACTTTGTAATTGACTGCACAGGGTGTGTAGCATCTACACAAGAGCTCTATAAATAGCGTGCAGAATGCATCAGGCCTTTGATAGAAGTAAAGTTCAATGTGTGGGCTGAGTAAATCAATACACATATAACAGCTGACTTCCCACCCTTGAGCTTTGCACCATCGTAATTTCTCCATTAACTCCGTATACCCTTGAACAATATTTCATGCATTCTCGTTTTTGGGTGAAATAAGAAAAGAAATTATAATAAGGATTGCGTATTATTATCAATGAAATTCAGATCTGTTAAGACCCAATTTTAGTCAGTTTTATCCGTCTCATTAAAACACTCTGACGTCTCTTACCATTGCAATGCATCATTGTTCAGATGGCTAAACTCAAGACACAAGAAACGTCCGCCGGGTCGAAGAACTCTGTAAGCTTCAGCCAGTACCTAAAAGATGACAGTTTCAAATAGGCAGAGATAAAATGATTCTCTACAATTATTATAATCATAATTTAGATGCAGAATTTTAAATAAAAATCTTCAAATCTTCAACGAGTATTTCTTGATAGAAATTTAATTAGTTACACAGGAAACAGATTAAGAATCGTCGCACCACACCCCATGGGTACATTCCCTAACAAAATCTGAGACAAAATGTGTTCTAAATGAGTTACAGAACGTTTTAAGTTGACAAACAACAGAGCTTACGCGCAATCAAGATATGACAACCTTACAAGTGTAAATGAATTAATGCCAGTGGCACATCAAGTTTTCGGCATTAAATTGTATTCCTAGCTAAGCAGGGTGTCGCCTTGGATTAAAATTCAACTTCCGTGCTCGTTTGAGTTCAGTTAAGAGAATTAGTCAAACCAAGACCTTGCGTAACTTGGAAACTATCGAAAATTGCTAAATAAACTTAAGGTCGTTATAAAATCTCAGTCGAATGTATGAAAATTCTTACATTTTCAATATGTGTAACGTTTCTAATACCAAAGGCGATAGTATAGGCGGTAAATGTGTCATTTTCAAAAGGTAGTTTCTCAGCATCTCCTTGTTGCCAATTAATATCGTGGCCTTTGTCTATGGTCCATCCCTGTTTTTCTGCTCTAATTTTACCGACGTCTAACATAGCTTGGTTTATGTCGCATACAGTTACGTGGCTTCGTATGTTCTCAGAGTTTTTTGTATTTTTCAAATAATTTAAATATCGGAAAGTTATATCTCCGGTACCACCGGCTACATCCAATAATCTTGTACCATGTGTCGGTCCTAAACGTTGAACGAAAACGTCTTTCCATACTCTGTGAATTCCCAAACTCATAGCGTCGTTCATAACGTCGTAAGATTCGGCTACATTTTCAAACACTGCGTGAACTGCAATGTAAAAGTTACCGGCGTTATTTTGAAACCGATAGAAAAGTAAAAAAAAAACAACAAATTTTAGGTTATGAACTTACCTTTCGTTGATTTTTCGCTCTCTTTAACGGTCTGATAACCAAAATGAGTTTCTTTGCCGTTATTATCATCGTATTTTTCATTATCTTTAACCAAATTTCGGTCAGATATCGTAGCGCTGAATCGTCTCTTGGTTAAATTGTTTTTAGCTGTTCTTACTAACCTAAAATTTAAACACTTTGACAGCGCCATAATTGTTTTTTTTTTTTTTTTTATATCGATATTGTCGAGTAAAGCTAGGAATTCCGAATCGAGTAACCGAACATCGAGATTAATTTTTGCTCGATTATTGAAATGGAAGTGGGCGTGTCGTTTTGTGGACAGAACTCAAAAATCACATAAATGTCAAATGGCGCAAAAAACATTGTATTCCAAAAGTGATGATTTTGTTTGAAATTTTTTTTTATTATGCGTATGCTTAACGATGACTAGTTCAAGGAATGCTAGTGAGTATTGTTTACATATGTTGATTCTAGTTGAATATTCATAAGGATTAATGATGATGTAGTTTGAATAATTTCTAACCTAAAAAAAAAAAAAAAACTCAATGTTATTAAATGATTGTTATTAATTGTTATTAATGCACGTTCTTTCATTCAGAAGTTAAAAATACTGTCGAATTGAAAATTCAACATGTTAAACAACGGTTCAATTGGGATTGCGGAGTCACATGTATTCTAATGGTACTACCGGATGAACAAAGGAAATATTTTCTAAACAATTTTTATCAAGTTTGTAAAGAAGAGGAATTCGACAGAAGGTAACCTTCGTCCATTTCTTATATCATTTTTTTTTCCCCCCCATCGATAATGTTGTTTTGTTAACAAATTAAGAACCGCAGGAGGTCCTCTGTTATCATATTTTACCTCTTAACGATTATTCCAAACATTATGTAAATACATAATTAACAATGTCCTTGGAATATGTACGTATATTTTTTTCTACAAAACGCCATGAAAGTAACAGACGAATGTTAGAAAACAAAAATCAGGGACAGAATTACATGGTCGTTCGATTTGCAATTTTTGCATTTTTTCTTAAGGTTGTTAGCTTGTAAAAGCGGTTTTCGACAGATTTGGGTGAAATTTTACTGGTGAATAGCATGACACAAGTTCTACAACATGAGACGAAGTTCATTGACTTTTACTGTATATTAGTGATAAAAAAAAATGATTGAAGTTTACATTGTTTGCATACGTAGTACATAGGGAAAATGCCAACTTTTATCACTCTCACGTTTTTTATGATTCAACTAGTCGACAAATTTGAATGGAAAAACTAGTATGTTATGAATTGAAATTTAACGAACATTTTGAGACTAGAAACAAACGTATTCAGCGTGTAATAAGAAAGATATTGTTAGTTAAACTCAAGTCTCTTTTAGATATTTGCGTGTAAATCAAATGCTGATGTGATAGACTTGACAACAGCGCTCACGTAGCTCAAACCGACGGCTCGACTGGATTCTTCCGTTATATACACGCAATGTTGCCACGATCTATTATAATTTCGACTCAATGCACGTGTGCCTATGCCTTAAAAGAAATGTGAACTGTACCTTGACAAAAGTTTGACAACTTGGCTGTTCTAAAAAATTCTTGAAAAATATTAGAAAAAATTTGTTTAGCCATCAAAACATTTTGATACGGTTTGCATATCATAGCATGTAACTGATAGTGTGTAATATTTGATTTTGTGATTTATTTATTACTGTAGTCATTCTAGAACTATCGTCAACTGAAATAAACTTTTGACTGTGACTATAACAAGCGAACAACCTTAGTGAAGCAATTTACATGGATAGAATAGACTTGAAATTCAATCATCTAATTATTGACAATTTTATTTACAAATTTAGATTTGACTGGTTACAGAATAAACCCATCATAATTGAAGCTAAAAGATTTCACATTTATTTTGCCCAGGGGAGGGGGGGTTTCTTTAAAAAGTTAAACAACGTAGATTGAATTCACGAGAATTCATTTAAAGGAACACAGAGTTCAGATTTGTTTTTCAATCCCAAATTTGTTTATTCAAGATTTTTGTTTCACCTTTATTTTAGACATTCCACCTTCACTGTTACAATATATCTCCTAACAACTGTGGATTTTATACTTCCAGCACTTGGAGTATAGACCTATGTTATCTTTTGAAAAGATTTGGAGTGAAGCATAAATATTGCACTATTACATTCGGTGTTCATCCTGGATACCGCGGAGAACACTTTTACGACAAGATTTTACACAAGGTAGTGAATAATTACAAAGCCTTAATTACGAGAAAATTGAATCTTGGCATATGAATATTTTTAACACAGACTATTCTGGGACTCGGAATAATTTGGAATCGAACTCCTTTCTCAATCTTATTCTTCTTTGGAGTTTTAGTCGATGTAGAGATGAAAAATTGATGGAATCTGTTGTTTTTTTTATTTTTTCATAAATAGGACGAAGACAGAGTAAACAAAAGATTCCTGGATGCACCATTGAACGATATCAACATAGAAAGAACTTCTTTGTCTAGTGAAGATCTGATAAAGCATTTAACTGCCGAAGGACCAATCATACTTTTAACAAACGCTAGTTTGTTATGGTGCGATATATGCAAAAATAACAAAATTACATGCGAATTAAGGAACTGTTTTCCTTGGCCTGTTAGCTATAACGGTCATTACATTGTCCTTGTCGGTTACAACGATAGTAGGAAAAGATTCCTTTACAGAAATCCAACATACAGAGAACGTAAGTATTTTAGTTTCTGTAAATTTCTGTTTTTTTTTTTTTTTTTTTTTTTTTGTGAATTAAATATGAATGAAAATATGTAATATTGATGGGTAATTTAAAGAGAAAGATTGATACACACAGGTCTGTGCGCGATGTCCTACTACCACATGGAAGAGGCAAGAAAATCGTATGGAACAGATGAAGATGTTATTTTGATATTTGGCAAAAATTGTAACTTATTAACGAGCATTTTATGATCGGGAGATGAATGATTTGTGAAGTTCGGGAGTTACTTTAGTTGATTTTCTTAGTCTTTGACGACTTTGAAATTCCTACAATACGACCTGAAAATAATCTATAATTTTTACAAAAAAAAAAAAAAATAAAAAAATATATACAGAAGAAAGAAAACGTTTTCCAACGTGCCTCTTAGTACAGTTTGATGATAGATAGTCATATACAATATAGATATATTATATTATATACATTAGGGTGGTCATTAATTAAATACAAAGAAGTGTACCAAGTTTGAGATTTTTCCGAACTATAAGGATGAGCATTGAAATTCGAAAATAATCGGGGATTAAGAACCACCCTAATATACATACGCGTATGTTTCGACAAAGCGTAATTCAGTGCCTTAAAATATTATCTTTATTCAATTGTAAAGAATCTGGTACAAAAAATATAGCTATAACGCGATTTATCAGAATGAAATTTAAGGTACAAATATTGTGTACATGTACTAAATGTGTAAATTTCAGAAATAGTTTTAAGATATTAAAAATGTCAAATTTATGATCTTAGTAGGCAAAAAGTGTTTACACTTTTTTTTTTTTTTTTTTCCAGAACACGATCTATTCTGACCAATATTTGATGTAATATTCTGTCAGTTTTTAAAATTAGATTATATAATAATTATTTTATTAATCGGTTTTTGGTAATGGTACAATTTTATGTAGTATTAACAATTTATTACACGTATCTCAAATGTGTATAACTGTTTCGAATTTTAAATTTATATCTTTGCACTTAGGTATGACCTGTGATAAGCAATCAAAAATATGATGACAAATATATACATATTTCTCAAAATATTCGAAATTTAACACATTGCAATTAATTCTGCTCATCTGTTGAATAGAATCCGACGAATTTCTTGCCCTATAATAATTTTTTAATCATTTTTTGGTGACGGTGCGTATAATATGAAATATGATATCGTGGTTGAGTAAGACTCCTTTGATTAAAACAAGACACAAAGTATGAAGAAGAAACAAAGTGATAATATAAATCTATATTCCAAATTTTTATTATAACTATACACGAATGTTCTCATACTGAATGAGTTACTATTTGAACTTCTACAAGATAGGTATTTATCTTCAGAATAAAAAAATTTATTCAGTTATTATAAACAGTTGGAATTTACTCTTTAATAATCGTTCTTCTGCCAACCCCGATATCAGTAGCTTATTCTTAATATAGAGTATTGAATTTATATGTTAGGTATTAATATACTCATTATACTTACCGTTATACCTATATATCGCTAAATTATATTCAAGGACTCACTTTCCGAATCCTTGAATACCTGATGTCTAATGATATTATTTTACACAGTATACAACAAACATTTCACAATAAGAAATATTAGTACAAAATGCGAATGTGTAATGTGTAATTGTCATTTATATCTACGTTTCATATATTTTTGAATATATTACTTACTTTAGACAATTTCGAGGGCGATAAATAGCTTGTCGAAAGAATTCAGTATAATACGTATGTAGGTACGTACTAGACACCAGTTTCCAAAAGTCTTTCGTGACGATGGATACATTGCATTATGTAACATTGGTGAATAATTTTAGATCGATATTTTTTCGGAGGAAATCTTCCTGTTGGGAAATTTTTGGAATTCAGCTGGAAAAAAAATCGATTTATCCATTCAAAAGGAACAAAAATATTTTTCCATGTTATTCAAATGGGAAAACTTGTAATTGAGTGATGAAACTTTTAGAATGAAAATTGAGACATTGCTGAATCCTGATCGTTTCAAAATGAATCACCCTAATGTAAGTCACATGAAATAAGAATAATTCCGATCTTTGTTACCAGAAATATAGAATAGCTAGTTGAAATATTGAGTAACAACGAGTTGTAATTAATAATAAACCGTTATGCATTTCTGTTCTACCTCTTTTCACTCATAATCATATGATTTCTGGACTGAGATGATCAAACATTAAAAATGTAATATTCATTATCTAATACAATTTTTATTATTCTATAAGCTTTTACCGCTTTGTGACTCAAAGAAATTGTTATTGTATGTGCAAATCGACTTCTCAGTAGAAAAACATGATATCTCAAATTGTGGTAGAAAAACATGTTGCCTTCTACATCTTCAACGCAGGAGATATCAGGCCTTCCAACCAGAATTTTAGATATCAAAGTTTTACTCGAAGGCGTTGAATTGTTTTCGAAATCATTCCATGAAATTTATACAAATCAATATTTTCAAACCAACTAGTCATTCTTTGTATAAAACAATAACGAATAAATTGGTGATGAGTTTGCTTGACAATTACGTATATTGTGTCGAGCATAAACACTTTATTCAAATTTCTCGAATAACTGTTGCACTCAAGTTATTCGACTATCATGTAACGAATACCTGATACAATGCTCGATAACATTGCATCTGTAAACTGAAGTATCAAATAATTGTGTTTTACTTTAGCATAACGGTGAAATAGACTTAAATTATTTATTACATATTCTACTACCTATGTATACTAGGGTGTGCAAAAAAAAAAAAAAAAAAATTCAACCGCACATCAACATTCTGGTAGAGCATCTCAAATAGAATATCTCAGCCAAATATGAGCTCTTAATATTGATATTTAGAACTGCCTAACTCAGTTTTCCCATTTTTGATTTGAATAACACGTGAAAAGAAAATTGGAAAATTTTCGAATTGTTTTTTTCTCGTAACCGGCTTGATTTAGAAACTATCTGAATACAGATTCTTATAGGAAATTTCACGCTCTACAAAAAAGTACTGAGATAGAATTTTCCTAACTCTCACCGATTAGGAGATATTCGCCTATAAACATTGAGTCATAGCGTCATAGAGTCATACGACTCTGGAAAAAACAATTTATTTTTCAACCGCGCATCAAAATTTCGGTAGAGCATCTCAAATAGAACATCTCAGTCAAATATGAGCTCTTAATATTGATATTTAGAACTGCCTATTTTAGTAACTAAAATTAGTAACGAAATTAGGCAGTTCTAAATATCAATATTAAAAGCTCATATTTGGCTGAGATATTCTATTTGAGATGCTCTACCGTAATGCTGATGTGCGTTTGAATTTTTTTTTTTTTTTTTTTGGCACACCCTAATGTTTACATACATACATCCAATTATCCCGATAATTCACCCAGTATTTCTTATCTACACTCGTATATTAAGATAATTACGTGTTTTATATCTAACAATGATAATATGTAATCTATAATTTGTATAACATTGAAAGGCAAGAAATACACATATATATATTCATTAAAAAAAAAAAAAGAAAAATAAAAAATCGCTGTTTATTCATTAAAACTTCAATTTTGCATCAAAATTTTCGTACAGTATGGGAATTCCTTCTTAGATCCAAAGCAACTAATCTTCTTTGCCAGGTCTGCTCTATTTCCGAAGACAGTGTCACGTATACCTCCATCATCTACGCCTCTTGCGAAGGATAAGCTATCAGCTAACGCTCTTAGACACGGATATGTAGTTTTTATATTAGATTTCTGATTGTGAGATCTCGCAGTGTACATTAGTGCCTCGCTACGTAGGCTTCCGAGTTGTGTAAGAGGCACCTTTTGCCTCTTCAAAACGCCCAGTGCATCCTCACTGTTCCTCAAACATTTTTCAGTTTCTTTCGCTTGTATAGCTCGACGTGAATTACTGTTCAGAATTTCTGTTACACGCTGAGCAATGAGGCGACTCTTTTCTGCAGTTCCCTTCGAACACCCTTTTAATTGTATACTCTCTTCGTGTGCCTTCAGATACGATTTTAAAGCTGGAGCAAGCTTTCCTTGGTGCATAAAGCAGTCCCCCATCAATAACCGGGATTCTGAAGATTTTTTCAACAGCTTTTCATTTCGTAGTATTTTCAACGCTGCTTCGTATCTTCCATTGACCATATCTTCCACCGCCATATCGTATCTATAAGACGTATAGTCACGGTGTGTAAAATTAAATTCAACAAAATTCGGTCGAATGAATGGACGAAATAGAAAATCTACCTGATCATATACCACTGGTCAATTAACATTGCCTTGGTCTGATCAACGCTCAAATTTCCCATAATAGACCCTTGTTTACTACTGGATGGTTCGAGCAGCTTGTAGAAAGCGTTGTTAACGCTATCCAGCCATTGCATCGCTTCTTCAAGACGTCCGGAAAGTCGGAGAACGATTGTTTTCAACACCGTGAACCCTGGGTTGTAAGGATCACAGTCAGTTCCTTTATCGATTGTCATTAATGCTTTATCGTAGCACCCATTGATGCACCATATTACGGCGTAGACGAGCATAATGTGACCGGTATCGAAGATGACCTGTTAGTCAAAGGTGCAAATCAGTTGGATTTTATCCTGAACTCGTGATGAGTTCTCTATCATATACCTGGAGTAGATCCTGAGCATCAAAATTCTTCTTGTCCAAGGAAATTGCTTCGCGCAGCATACGGCGTGCAGCTGAAATTTCTCTTATGTGAATTTTGAATTCTGCATGTTTTGTCATTAGATCCGCAGTTCTCCGTGTATCAGCTTCTTTCATGAACTCGGTCCATGCTGAACGGTATGCTTCATACTTGTCGAGTTTGCGAAGGCACTTCAGGAGCAGATCCTTAAAGTACCAAAAACTCGCTGTATTATCGAAATTAGTTGCTTAGGATTTTCGGAACTTTGGATATGAATTCCCAATCTCGTTACACGTTCATCCCCTACTGAAAGTTTCCAGATGGATTCATCTGGTCGTTCGAAATTCCTATGGAATTTGCTGTAAATCCAGCAAGTTTCAGATGGAATTCATTGGATTCTGCTAGGAATCCACTAGATTTTATATGGAATCCATCGGAATTTCGAACGACCGCAGATGTATCCATCTGGAAATTTTCAGTAGGGTCGGTTCATCGTACTAGCCTGTAATCCGAAGACTTCATTCCGCCTGGGTTGCAGAACTAAAACCTGCTCGTAGTCAGCTATAGCTTCGATCAATCTTCCGTTCTTCACGTGCCATTCTCCTCTTCCGCGATACACACTTCTCAATTCCTCGTTATACTTATCAGCTATTGTTCCACCGTTCCAAGTCTTGTCGAACTTCAACATTTTCCTCGCTGTTTCGTAAAATTTGATTGCTCTCTGCCAATCTCCTTTAGTCACAAATAGTTTTCAAAACGTTGAAAAAAAAAAAAAAAAACTGTGAGAAACCATCCACGAATATGCTTTGTACGTTTCGAATGAATCTATAGCTAATCGTATGAAATACTTGATCTGATTCTACCTCCTTTTGCACTGATTTCGCCTCTTAGCGCATAAAGTTCGTGCGAACGGGGATCCATGTGTAACCCCTTCGTAATAATAGCCAGAGCTTCTTCTGGTGGTTCACTAGGTTCTTTGAGTAACTCGGTAGCTTCCTTAAGGAGATTTCTGGACATATCAATCTCTCTTTTTCTGTTTAGTGTTTTGTCGTACGTCCACAATTCTTTGAACTGTAAAGGGTGCGGAATGACGGCGAGTCAAAGGCAAGAGAAAATTAAAAAAAAAAATAAAAGAAATTGTAATTCGGAGGATGACTTGACTGATATTAGTGTACTCAGTTTTAATTCGAATAATGATCTCGTCTCATTCTTAATATTATACTTACGAAAATATTCTATTGGGCTATTCAACCCTTACAATACGGAATTATGTAATTACAAATTACCATCATAGCCTCTTTGTGCGGATATTGATAGTGTTTCTGCGTGCTCATCAGCAGCTTTTCCAGATTAATCAAATTCGTTGGTGGATCCATCGTAAAGCATGTAACTAACTGAACCTTTTAGGAATTCTGTACATAGAGTAGGTCTGTAATACTTTGGCAAAGAAGATTTTTCCTGAAAGTTTACCAAAGATGTGAAGAGAATCATTTAATTTTTCAATAGAAATTCATTTGTCCAGAAAAATGTACAGTATCTCGCAGCTTCATGGCGAGCTTACTCATGCTCTTTGCCGAAGAAGCAAAAATATGTGCTGCAATTCATGCCAATTCCACCAGCCTCCGGTCTGACCTGCACTTTCTATTGGCAGGTCAATTCAATGGTATGAATAAATTTTATAGGAGGAAATGAGTGCATCAAATTATTCGTCTCGAATTGCAGTGCCATATATGGCTCAAAATCACCAAGGTGGTAAATTCCAAGTTTGGAATTTCTCAAAAAAATTTATTATATTTTTGTTCTGCAAACCAGTTCTAATCATTGACCAACTTATCTTTAATTGATATCCGAACGGGGCAAGCTGGAAATTAAAAATTACGTGAATAAAAAGTATTTATGGAAAACAAGTCATGAGCTGCCGTCATTTCGGGAACGCTTGAAAAAGTAATAATTACTAATGCATAAATACGGAAAATGATTTGTTTATTATAGTAGATACATAGCTGAGATATGTCCTCAATCTTTAAAAATGATAAACATGTCAATTACTGTGTGAATGTGAAGTTTTTTGAAAAATAAGTCATGAGAAACATAAATTTACATGTTTTCATAGTTATAGTTCCTTTAAAAGTAATATTCATATAATTTTGGACATTTAATTTAGTATAAAAGCAAAGAAATAAATTTATATTTGCAATTGATCATTGATTTGATGAGAAAAAAATGATTTTTGCTTATTAATTCGTTATTAATTGACTTTTAGTAGCGTTCCCGGAAATGACGAATCGTTCCCGAAATGACGAATCATTCCCGAAATGACGAATCGTTCCCGAAATGACGATATGCATGCAATCTTGGAATCTTCAAAAACAAATTCATAAGTAATCCTAGAAAAAAAAATAAAAAATAAAAAAAAATAAATAAATAAAAATAAAAAAATTAAAAATTAAAAAAAAAAATCAATATTTTAAATTTTAAACCATCATTAACAATACAATCATAATTCCGGGAACCCAATGATCATTCCGGGAACGCATGTCATATGCGGGACCGTTCCCGGAATGACCGTTCCCGGAATGACGTTTCTGCATAAAGATGTGTGTAAAATAAGTATTAGTCACTTAAACGGGATTATTTGAGATTAATATAAAGCGAGTCACATTCATCTTTAAGAAATATCGTATCAAACAGCATTTGCTTGTTTTTTTCCTACAATTATTGGCGTTCCCGGAATGACACTGAATTGATGTACGGTGCCAAAAATTCAAACAAAACTATGCTTAGCTCTTAAATTTTTCACATTTTCACAAAAAACAGGCTGGTCAACCAATTGTACTTGAGTGTTTTATATGATTACCCACTAGCGCTATTTGTTGCGTTGTGCTGAAAATTAATATATCGACAGCCTAATAACATAGTCACGTAAGCGCCATAATTTTGGCCTTTTTTGATATTTATGTGATACAAACGTATCTCCATTTTTCTTTCATTTTCGCACTCGTCAATGTACTTGAAACATTTTCGCGGTATAAATAAAAGTTTGAAACACAGAAGCGTAAGTGCCATTTTTTTGTGTGAAACAGACGTATGTACAGTCTGTTTCGGTAACAGAGGAACGTATCTCCACAAAAGAATGGAGATACGTTACTATGTTACAAATCATTTGACACTCGGAAAAGTTGAGACCACGTAAGTGTGGAGTTACGACTGTGTCACACAAAAAACGTGGAGATACGTCACTATCATACCGAATTATGGATGAGGGCTCTATGCATTCATCAAAGAATTTCCAATGCAGAGAACCATTTTTTTGGAGATACGTTTGTCTGACCTCGAAAAAGACCATTTTTGGCGCTTACGTGACTATGTTATTAGGCTGTCGATATATAAAAATGTCTGCGTTCCCGGAAATGATGCACAAATTGTCAGACAAACTTTGTATTAAATTTTCGGACAAAATAATATTGTGTCGATTCGGGAACTTATAAATATCATTTTATAATAAAATTAACTAAGTTAACAAGTACCGTCGAAACATTAAAAAAATTTTTTACTATGTGTTTTAGCTGTTGTTGTCCGTGGATTACTACTTAGGGACGCGTTCCCGGAATGACTTTTCGGGGGTATTTCATAGAAAAAAATATATTCCATGAATAAATTCCAACAAATTTTTCTGATGCATTGCTTAAATGAGTTGATATGAATAATTTGTGCTACATTATTTTAATAAAAACAAATAAATTTAATGATTTAAATGTCTCAGACACGAATTTACCACCTTGGTGATTTTGAGCCATATATACAAATATATATGATATTTATTTACAATTGATACATTTTTTTGGTCAATTAAATACGCTATTTTCAAAATATCAGAATCTTCGATGTAATAAGCCAAGCTTCGTTATTTTACTATTGATCAGAATTATTGAAGAGAAGGATGGAAGAATAGGAATAAAAATAGTAATGAAGAGATGCCCTCCTATCAAATAATAAAGTCGAATATTTTTCCGAGACACCTAGACGTAACACTCATGATGAGCAATATTTGTCCCGTTTCGGTCTTGTTTTCAATATTGAATTCTGAATCGGGCGCCAGCCAATCTGAACGATTAAGCAAAGAATGTATTATTCATTAGCAAGTAAGTCCGCATATCTGTGTTCTGCAAGAGAAATCGCATATGTACGACTAGTCGATACACCGATTGCTCTGTGGAGCGTAAATTGCCCCTGTTTACAGAAAGTGTATACCTCATAATCGGGTATAGTTATATTAATTTCAGCAACCTTGTTAATCTCGGGCCACGTCAAGTTGGGTATAAAAGCCGGATTTTTTTAAAGCAAAGTATACTCTTCCGAGTTAACTCGTCCAGTCAACACTTAGTAAACCAGCAGAAAACCAAAACCACCAATACTAAAATGGATCGTTTCACCGGCAAAGTTGCTCTAGTCACTGGAGCCAGCAGTGGTATCGGCAGGGCCATCGTCGAGGATTTGGTCCGCAAGGGAATGAAAGTCGTCGCCCTGGCTCGTCGCATCGACAAAATTCAGGTAAATCTTCCTCTATATTTATTTTATATAAAATGCTTCGAAGGATACCAAAGAACGCAGAAACTACGTTTGTTCAAATACTTAGAATGCGAGGATATTTGAGTTGCAATTCTAGTAGTATTTTGGAAAATTAGCAATTAAAACTAAACTGAACTGAACTTAAATGAATCAGGGACCAATTTTGACGTGCCCAAAATTGAAACGAAGAATGTACCCAACGAACTATTTCACTTTCAGATGTATGCCGATGAGATGAAGAACTTCTCTGGAAAGATGTACCCTCTGCAGTGTGACCTCACCAATAAAGACGAAATGATGCAGGCCATGCAATGGATGGAAAAAAACATGGGTACAATTGACGTCCTGATTAACAACGCTGGCATTGACACTCACACGACATTCATGACCGGAACAATGGAAGACTGGGAAAGGACTTTCGACGTAAATATTTTGGGATTAGTCGCAATGACCAGAGAATTTTTGATGATGAAGAAGAAGCAGGGATCCTTGGAGTCTGGACACATTTTCAACATCAACGACTTCCGGTGTTTCACCCGTCACATGACGATGGACAGGAGAATGTCCGCTCCGTACATGGCCAGCAAATGGGCCCTGAGAGGAATCAACGAAATGCTCCGTATGGAACTCAACGAAATGGAATCGAAAATCAAAGTTACCGTAAGTCAGGAACAATCGTATGAGATCCGAATTGATCTCATTCTCATTCTTCTAATGCCTATCCATTTTGTTTCTTTTATTCTTAAATTCAACTTTCTCAAGCCTTCGATCTCTGCTTTCCAACAGAACATTGCCCCTGGAATGGTGAACACTGCCATGAGCATGGAAGCCATGAAACAAGGCACCCGTATGGCTCTGGAACCCCGTGATGTCTCCGAAGCCATTCTCCTCGCGATGTGTACTCGCGATTCAGTCCTCATCCGTGACATGATCCTCGTTCCAATGCTTGAAATGTACTAAGTTACAATATGACGTCTACCTCAGATTATCGACCTTTCTCATTAACTTAATTAATTGCGTTACTTTACAGAACTTTTTCCCATACTGTAACGTCTCCCTATCGTTAATAATTACTATGTAATAAAGTCTTTGTTTTTCTCCGAAATTAATTCGATCACATTTATTTCATTATTATTCTAGACACCTTTCCTATAGGAAAGACATACAGTGCGATTTTGTGGAAAATCACGCCCCTAAAGGTTGGCTAATGGGAAACGCCTGAATTGAGCAGATCAAACATCGACGATTGAGTTTTATTTCCCACAAAAAAAAATATCTTATATAGTATATAATATCTTATATAGTATATACAGTCCGATCCCTCAACCCGACTAGAAATTGTGGTAGGGATTCGATCAGGACCGAATCAGGTTGACCATACGTCCTCATCAGGTCCAGATCAGGCAGCCCGATCAGGACCCGATTACACATGTAACGGAGCTCGGTAATGAGGACCGTATGAGGTTTACCCCATCAGGTTTGCATCGGGTTTCAGTATCAGTGCCTCATCGAAATTCTAGTTCGGCACCCGGTAATATTAATAGTAATTGCAAAATTATATCTACCATATCCACGTATTTTATTAGATTTCAATAATATACATCTCGCTCTCGGCTAACGTAATCACTATCTTAACTTCCAGCAATCTGTAATTTATATTAATTATTCGCTCGCAAGTCTGGATGCATCGCAGTTACATGTTAGTACGGTGAATGCCTCTACCTTATATACAAACGTTGACCCAGTCAGTGCTAGTGAGAAATGTTTTTCTGTTTGTCGCCACCTATCGGCGAAGTGGAACCCTATTGGCAAGTCAGTCCCGGTCGGGATTTTATGAGGCATACCATACTTTGGCATGCCTCACAACTGCCTGATCGGGATTTGATCGGGCATACCGTACTTTTGCGTGCCTTGCAACTGCCTGATCAGGTCCTCATCAGGCATACCGTACTTTGGCATGCCTTACAACAGCCGGATCGGGTCCTTATATAACTCGGGCATGCCGAGCGAGAATTTCTAGTCGGGAATAGGGCCTCCCTCAATAAGCCCGCTTCCCCAGTTTGTCGCTCGCAGCGTTCCCCCACTCCGCCTATTAAGACATAGCGTAGCGAGGAAAGAGAGAGACGGAAAACCATTGGCGCGACTAGCGAAGAAGGCAGAGTGGGGGTACCTCATTTCGTGGAAAAACACTTCCCCTTGGCGGCTTGGGAGGGCTTATTGAGGGATCCCACTGTACCATGAATTTCTCTAACGGCGGTACGATCCGTGCGCCTATGGGTAGGCAATTGAAGATACACTCTATGTTACAACAATGAGGTGTATCTTCAATTGCTTGCCCCCAAAATTCCAAAAAATTTCGAACGGTCGTGAACTCTCACCTTTCTCGATTTTTTAATCAATTTTTTCTCTCGTCGTTCTAGACTCAAGAAAAATTGGTGATTTATTTTAGATTATTCCAAGCTACAATTTACCTATATATATTGTATATGTATTATATATGGCCCATTTAATAGGGGGCATTCCATGTCAACTCGCCGAGCCCGTGATCCTGACCAATTTAGATTTTTCTGTTTCTTTTTTACATGATCGATCTTCCTCCAAAAACCACGAAGAAATGTTGAAAATAATTTGTTTTTAACCCTTTTTTTCATTCGTTATTGAAGCTATCGCAAAAACGCCATTATTTTCCAAAAAATTCACAGACATTCCTTGATGTGAAACGACGATTTTAAGCCTGGACCGGGAGTGTGATTCCGTGTTTCTTCAGTTTTATATTCAGACATTTTATTCCAACAATTCCAACGCAAGTTTTACGGTGTACCATTTTTTTTGTTTTGGCGCTTTTTCTCGGAATTTCTAAAAGATGAATAATATAATAGGCGATAATTATCTTCAAGAACAATTACTCTTATTACTTGATTTTTAGTCTAAAGAAAAAAAAAAAAAACACATCGATTATGTCCATAGAGAAAACCATATAATTCTCAGGTACAAAAAAATGCAAATTGATTACGAAGAACGCAAAAAAATTTTTTGTTTTTTTGACCCATTAAGCGGGCGTAAAGTGGCAGTTTTCAGACGAGCCGGCAATAATAAACTGAAAACGCCCGCTAAGTCGAGCAGCGGGCGTTTTTGAGTTTTTAGCGCCCGCTAAATCGAGCAGCCGACGTTTTTGAGTTTTTATTGCCCGCTAAATCGAGCAGCGGGCGTTTTTGAGTTTTTAGCGCCCGCTAAATCGAGCAGCCGGCGTTTTTGAGTTTTTATTGCCCGCTAAATCGAGCAACGGGCATTTTTGAGTTTTTATTGCCCGCTAAATCGAGCAGCGGGCGTTTTTGAGTTTTTAGCGCCCGCTAAATCGAGCAGCCGGCGTTTTTGAGTTTTTAGCGCCCGCTAAATCGAGCAGCCGGCGTTTTTGAGTTTTTATTGCCCGCTAAATCGAGCAACGGGCATTTTTGAGTTTTTATTGCCCGCTAAATCGAGCAGCGGGCGTTTTTGAGTTTTTAGCGCCCGCTAAATCGAGCATAAGCGGGCAATAATGAACTGAAAACGCCCGCTAAAATATTTTTCCATATTTTCAAGAAAATTATCAACAATGAAGAAAAAACGCGAAAATCGTGCTGTTACAAAAAATATGGTGTGCACCAAGGGCTAAGTGGGCGTTTTGACCTTGTGTGGTTGCAATACTCGGTATAAAAAAGCCCACTTTATGCCCTTGGCACACAATATACTATTTTAACCAAGTTCAATTATTTGACATTCGAAGTTAACTTTTCGACTCTTTTTTTTTTTTGCAAAATCTTTGATTAGAGCTGAAAAATCCAGATTCTCGTTTTCGATCGATAGCCTTTCTAAACTGGATAGTCTGTCTTCCAAATGGTACACCTGGGATAGTAGGGTGGCCCTTATATGGGGGTCGGTGGAATTTTGTCCGCGACGCCCCTAACTCGGTTCAAAATGAATTTAAAAAAATCGGGGCGAAACTCGGGCTCTCTAGCGTAAACGGGAAAGCGTGCTGGTAAGCCCGTACTTTTTCCGTTTGAATAACATGGGATTTTTCACCAACTGAATGCATTTTTCTTTACAAACCTGTCGTTCATTGAAATAATCTGTCATTCCGTCACTTCATATAGTATCATAGTGTGTAAGTTGGTGCAAATTTTTTACAGACTATAAGAAATCATGAGCAAAAAATTATAGGAGCCTTTTCGGATAGATAAAGTTGTAATTCTTCGAAATCGTCGTCTTGTCTACTACAGTGACTCTGTGAACCATGATTTGAGATGACCTACAAAATTTGCACTAATTAACACACCATGATACTATCAAGTGACGGAATGACAGCTTTTTCCAATGAACGACAGGCTTGTAAAGAAAAATGCATTCAGTTGGTGAAAAATCCCATGTTATTCAAACGGAAAAAGTACGGGCTTACCGGCACGCTTTCCTCTTGATCTAGAAAGCACAAGTTTATCCCAGATTTTTTAAAATTAATTTCAAACCGATCTAGGGGGCGTCGTGGACAAAATGCCGCTGACCCCCAAACGAGGGCCACCCTACCCTACTCAGATTACTCAGGTCTTGATTACCTTTAGTTTAAAAGAACTTTGTTCCCCACTCGCTACTGTCACAGAAATTGTTGATAAAATTCGCCTAGCAATCCATACATTGGGAAAGTTACGAGAACCAAAACTGGCTTCGCCTAGTCATCATTAGGGCGCACTTCTTTGAATCGCTGAAATATGTCAATTCTGTCAAACGATTTTTATAAGGGGCCATCCATAAAGGACGTCCATGCTTACAGGGGGGGGGGGGGGGGGGGGGGGTAAGGCTGAATGTGACGCCCATCGCAAGAATCTCTTCGTCGGAATTTTGAAAAAAAATCTATGCTTCAATAATTGAATTAACAATTTTTCTAGTGATTTTTTTACGTTAATTTACGTTATTTCGGAGAAAGGGGGCCTTTGATCGTGACCATCGGACGTTTTGTAAGAGAGAGTGGTTCAAGGATTGCGACTTATTCGGACGAAGGGGGGACGGGGGGTCAAAAAGTCATGAAAATTTGCTGACGTCTTTTATGGTTGGCCCCTAACCACAATATAAAATGCAAGCTGGGGCATCTGGCACCCCAACTCACTCGGCGTCCTCGGGCGGCGCTTGACCTCGCCCCCCCCCCCCCCCCCCCCCCCCCCCCAAAGACCGGCACTGCAACTTCCAAACTTTCCACGTTCACGACAATTGATACGACACCTCCTCAGTTTCTCATGGAGGGGGGGGGGGGGGGGGGGGGGGGGGGTACCTGCATAATGAGGGGTGCGGGGGGCAAAAATGATTTTCAGATTGCTTCAGCAATAAAGTGCATGAATTGCCTCGCGATGAAGCTATATGGTGACAATACATTTTTTTTTTAGAAGTGAATTTCTTTTGGAAAATCAAGTGTTCTTCTCATCATCTTGAATAAACTTTTGGAAAAAACATTTCTTGCCCAAGTATAGAGACCTACGATCGATGTACAGAATTCCCGAGAGGTTTAATGACATGCTTTACGGTGGATCTATAGCAACGGATCTGATACATCTAAAAAAAGCTACCGAAAAGCACGCATAGAAACACTAATAGCATCCGCACAGCTACAGGCAATGATGGTGATTTATAATTAAATAATTCGGTATTGCAAGGGTTCAATAGTCCAATATAATATTTTCGTGAGTTTTATAGTGAGAGGAGATTAATTGTCGGACCGAGAACACTCATAGTATATCAATTTATTATGTTATCCTCCGAATTACCATTTATAAGAGTTTCTATCGCGTTTGGCTCACCCTTATTCCCCAACTTTTACATTTGAAAAGACCTTGGACGTATGAATAGACATCAATCAAAGAAAGAGAAATTGATATCGGGTGTCTAATGGTATAAGGACGTGTGCGCTAATATACGACCTTTGACCAGGTATAAAAGTAAAAAAAAAAAAGGCATTTCCATTTTTTTTTTTCCGTATTTCCGCCTAAAATGTCACAATGCGTTAAAAAAAAGACAGATTTGAAATATTAATTAATTAGAATGGCGTACGTACTGGTGCGGTTACGGCCCTCTCATCTCTAAATTTGTGAGAAGAGATCTCGTTAACTCACGGTATAAGGTCGTATCCACCAAATTTTTTTTTTTTTTAAAAGCTCCAAAAACTTCTGAAACACATCAATATTTCAGAAAAATCAGAAATTTTTTCACCAGTTTGATACTATGAGTTGAGAAATTTAAAAAAAAATTCAATTAATTGACAAAAAATTACGTCATTAATCTATAGGAAATGAATGTAAAACTTAATTTTCAGCCCCCTCAATGACACCCCTTAGCTACCTGTCACCCGGGGCAACCGCCCCTCACGCCCCCCCTTAGTCCGCCACTTCAACATGGATCCCCGTTTGTATCAACTTTATACCCCCCAGGCCGAATCTATGCAGAAAAGAGTAGGATCCGATCAACTACCTTACACCATTGACTGGATTCAAAAGTTTTACAGAGGGCAATCAAATGGTACTAGGGTAAACAGTCCAGTCCGTGATCACCTACCAGTGAATGACCGGCACGAGAAATAATATTTATAACAATTCAGAAAATTGATAGATATTCATGACACATCTATTTCTGCAATCTTATATGTCTCTTTTCTTATTAAAATGCAACAAATAAACGAATTAAAAAACGTGTATATCGAAAATAATTAAATTTATATTGACGGTTTGCTTGTTACACGATTTTTGCTGAATTTTAACTAAAATCATGAAATATTAACATTTTATAAACTATGTATTTTGACGCTTGTATTATTTTTTTTCATCAATCACTTGATTTATAATGATTCAATTGAGTAAATGATTATTTACATTGACTTTAAATAGTTGTAACGTTATTAAATAATTAGTTTTGATTAATTTTATGTCGGTCATTTAGTGGTATGCCTAATTATAATACTCAGCCAGTAAATGACCGACTAAAATAAGAACATGTCAGTTTTCATCTGACAGCTGTCATGAATCGCTGTTAACCTCCAACAGTCCATGAAGGTTGAAATTTTCAAGTTTTAAGCTTTTTCTTATACATATATTATTATTTAATCGTGTTGAAAATAAACTAGAATGAATTTATAAACATTTTATTGAATATTTATTTTTAATAGGTGGATAGATGAATCGGTCATTCATTAGACGCGAGTGGTCATTCACTGGACCTCTGGTTTTTTTACTCTTTATAGTTAATTTTGAAAAGCTTATGATCAAATTCCGCTAATATTATGATGAATATTTGAAAGAAAATAAATTCTCAACCCAATAGTAACGGTTGTTTTGGATTTATTGATTCGTTAATTATTTTTTCAAATCAATATATCTATCGATGAAACAAATCGGTCATTCACTGGACGTTTTACCCTACGCGGATGCAGCAGAAAAAATGTTGAAGTTCGACAAGGCTTTGAACGGTGGAACAATGGCTGATCGGCAATGAGAGGTTGAAATTGCGTATTTTAGAATAGGAAGATGACGTAAAAATGAGAGAATCAAGGCTATAACTGAATACGAGCAAGCTTTAGGTCTGCACGCCAGGTGAAATGAGGTATTCTAATTACGGGCTTGTATGAGTACTCATCTAGTAGTGCAATTTGACGTGACTCAACCTAAATTTGACTTTATATTATTTGGCTTTTATATTAATTTATATTAATTTGGCTTTATATCTAGAGGAAAGGTGTCTAGAATAAGGAAATGTAATAAATAAATGTAATCGAATTGATTTCAGAGAAAAATAAAGACTTTATTACACAGTAATTATTAACGATAGGGATACGTTACAGTACAGGAGAAAGTTCTGTAAAGTAACGCAATTAATTAAGTTAATGAGAATGGTCGAAAATCTGAGGTAGACGTCATGTGACTTAGTACATTTCAAGCATTGGAACGAGGATCATGTCACGGATGAGGACTGAATCGCGAGTACACATTGCGAGGAGAATGGCTTCGGAGACATCACGGGGTTCCAGAGCCATACGGGTGCCTTGTTTCATGGCTTCCATGCTCATGGCAGTGTTCACCATTCCAGGGGCAATGTTCTGTTGGAAAGCAGAGATCGAAGGCTTGAGAAAGTTGAATTTAAGAATAAAAGAAACAAAATGGATAGGTATTAGAAGAATGAGAATGAGATCAATTCGGATCTCATACGATTGTTCCTGACTTACGGTAACTTTGATTTTCGATTCCATTTCGTTGAGTTCCATACGGAGCATTTCGTTGATTCCTCTCAGGGCCCATTTGCTGGCCATGTACGGAGCGGACATTCTTCTGTCCATCGTCATGTGACGGGTGAAACACCGGAAGTCGTTGATGTTGAAAATGTGTCCAGACTCCAAGGATCCCTGCTTCTTCTTCATCATCAAAAATTCTCTGGTCATTGCGACTAATCCCAAAATATTTACGTCGAAAGTCCTTTCCCAGTCTTCCATTGTTCCGGTCATGAATGTCGTGTGAGTGTCAATGCCAGCGTTGTTAATCAGGACGTCAATTGTACCCATGTTTTTTTCCATCCATTGCATGGCCTGCATCATTTCGTCTTTATTGGTGAGGTCACACTGCAGAGGGTACATCTTTCCAGAGAAGTTCTGCATCTCATCGGCATACATCTGAAAGTGAAATAGTTCGTTGGGTACATTCTTCGTTTCAATTTTGGGCACGTCAAAATTGGTCCCCGATTCATTCAAGTTCAGTTCAGTTTAGTTTTAATTGCAAATTTTCCAAAATACTACTAGAATTGCAACTCAGATATCCTCGCATTCTAAGTATTTGAACAAACGTATAGTTTCCGCGTTCTTTGGTATCCTCCGAAGCATTTTACATAAAATAAATATAGAGGAAGATTTACCTGAATTTTGTCGATGCGACGAGCCAGGGCGACGACTTTCATTCCCTTGCGGGCCAAATCTTCGACGATGGCCCTGCCGATACCACTGCTGGCTCCAGTGACTAGAGCAACTTTGCCGGTGAAACGATCCATTTTAGTATTGGTGGTTTTGGTTTTCTGCTGGTTTACTAAGTGTTGACTGGACGAGTTAACTCGGAAGAGTATACTTTGCTTTGAAAAAATCCGGCTTTTATACCCAACTTGACGTGGCCCGAGATTAACAAGGTCGCTGAAATTAATATAACTATACACGATTATGAGTTATACACTTTCTGTAAACAGGGGCAATTTACGCTCCACAGAGCAATCGGTGTATCGAATAATTGTACACATGGGATTCCTCTTGCAGAACACAGATATGCGTACTTACTTGCTAATGAATATACATTCATTGCTTAATCGTTCAAATTGGCTGGCGCCCGATTCAGGATTCAACCCGACTAGAAATTCTCGCTCGGCATGCCCGAGTTATATAAGGACCCGATCCGGCTGTTGTAAGGCATGCCAAAGTACGGTATGCCTGATGAGGACCTGATCAGGCAGTTGCAAGGCACGCCAAAGTACGGTATGCCCGATCAAATCCCGATCAGGCAGTTGTGAGGCATGCCAAAGTACGGTATGTCTCATAAAATCCCGACCGGGACTGACTTGCCAATAGGGTTCCACTTCGCCGATAGGTGGCGACAAACAGAAAAACATTTCTCACTAGCACTGACTGGGTCAACGTTTGTATATAAGGTAGAGGCATTCTCCGTACTAACATGTAACTGCGATGCATCCAGACTTGCGAGCGAATAATTAATATAAATTACAGATTGCTGGAAGTTAAGATAGTGATTAGGTTAGCCGAGAGCGAGATGTATATTATTGAAACCTAATAAAATACGTGGATATGGTAGATATAATTTTGCAATTACTATTAATATTACCGGGTACCGAACTAGAATTTCGATGAGGCACTGATACTGAAACCCGTTGCAAACCTGATAGGGTAAACCTCATACGGTCCTCATTACCGAGCTCCGTTACATGTGTAATCGGGTCCTGATCAGGCTGCCTGATCTGGACCTGATGTGGACGTATGGTCAACCTGATTCGGTCCTGATCGAATCCCTACCACAATTTCTAGTCGGGAATATTGGAAACAAGATCGAAACGGGACAAATATTGCTCATCAGTATTACGTCTACCTCTAGGTATCTCAGAGAATTTTCGACTTTATCATTTGATAAAAGGACATCTCTTTACGATTTTCTCCATTCTCATCACTCCACAATATCTAGTGTAAATATACACACACAAAGAAAAGAGTTTCGAATCTACTTTACCCAAACCTCACACATAGTGGGGTGTGCCGTGAAAGGGGTGTTTTCGAATTGCATTCTTCCGTATGGCTCAATTGGTTACAAATAAATTTAAAAAAAGTTCCACTAAAGGATCTTCCTTCATTTTGATTCTGAGTGGTGCCGGTAAGCTCATTGTATTCCCCATTTGAATAACATGGGTTTTTAGTGTAAGTTTAGTCATTATTTTTTTCTGACCCTGCTGAGTATTTGAAGAATCTGATGAGCACGGTAAGAAGGCTTTTGGAGTCGCTGAATCAAAATTTGATAACAGAATTTCAAAATTCTCAATGGCAGATTCAATATGGCGGATGCAAACTTGAAAAGGGTTATCCTCGAGTTGTGGGGGTCGTTGAATCCAGACTCAATAACAGAATTTAAAAATTCAAAATGGCGGACTCTGAATTCTCAGAACACCCATTTTTACGAAGATCTGCCCATTTCCGAATTTTGATCCGTCATCTTAAGTTCGCTATTTTCAATTTTGAAATTCTGTTGAATTTGGATTCAGCGACCCCAAAAGCCTTCTTACCGTGCTCATCAGATTTCTCAAACACTCAGCAGGCTGAGAAAAAAAATAATATAACTAAATTTACACCAAGAACCCGAGTTATTGAAATGGGAAAACGAAGGAGCCTATCAGCACCACTTAGAATCAAAATTAAGGAAAATTCTTTGGCAGAAGTTTTTTGAAATTTATTTAGAACCAATTAAGGCACATGGAGGAATGAAATTCGATAAAAACCCATTTTAAGGGATACCCTATAGTAGGTACATAGTCATATGGTATAAGAAATTTATCGTATTTTTAACACTCATTTATTACTTTACCAATTTGTAAACATAGTCAGATGGAAAATATGTTTGTTCAAAGAAGCATTCACCTATATGCACATTGCACATTCGCCCGGTTGTAGGACAACACGTAATCAATCGTAACATATACGCAACCAATCGGCATAAAAATATACCGCTGTTTCTTTTTCAATACATATAGCAAATAAATATCATTACAATGTATACGCTGATCCCAAGTTCACGATAAAGAAAAATTTACCAGCACGAACACGTATACCATGCATGTGTATGTAATCAGTATATATATATCTGTATATTCAATATATCATTGCGAGCGAGTGCAGCGTGAAAAATTAAACTCTTGATGTCATTCAAAGTAACGAATTTCATCTGACAAACAGATTGGTGGACTGTATTTAACACAGTATGTACCTACAATGTCAATCTTGCTTTAACCTCCGGGTCATATTGGACGTCTGTAATCCCTGATCGACCTTAGTTATCCGTGATTGAACCAAGTCACAATGCATAAATTAATTAATGGATCAATCAGTTCGTTATTTTAGTTATCGGTTTTCAATATTATATGACGAACTCCTCAAATATGACCACCAGTTAACGAAATTTTAATCCACAATTCATACTAACTAGGAGAGTATCGCACCTCCGGGTCATCGATCTTGACCAAACTTATAGGGGTGATTCCTTGAGCCAAAATATTAATTAGCCGCTGAATAACTCTCACTAATGGGCCTTTACTCTGTAAATTTACCTAAATGTAGGCGCAGGTTACGCTGATTTCTGTTGTACATTTAGGTAAATTGACAGAGTAAAGGCCCATTAGTAAGAGTTATTCAGCGGGTAATTAATATTTTGGCTCAAGAAATCACCCCTATAAGTTTGGTCAAGATCGATGACCCGGAGGTGCGAGGTGCGATACTCTCCTAGTAAGTAAAAAGTATAAGATTATACGTTAATATTTAATGCTGGAGTTAATAATTTTTATACTACAGACTTTTTAGGCGTTGATCAGTGATCTTATTTCAGTCACATTATCAGAAGGGTTATTAAAAACCGAAATCCAAATCGTTGTAGTGTTTCAAATGTTCATTAATCCGACTACACCGAGTGACAAATTTCGGGGTTTTTTTCAGAACCTATGTACGAAGAGAAAAATTGCAGCACCTCTGGAAGGGTTTGCTTATTGTAAATTTTATCAATCAGGCGGTGCAGGAAATTTGTGCCTCGAATTACGTCGATTCTAGAATCCTTTTTGTCATTGATATGTCCATTGGGCAATCGCAGCTTTGCGTTCTAATTTTCCTGAACGCTTGTCAGCATGGTAAAGTACGACATGGAGGTCTTCATGAGCTGAAATAATTTTCAATATTTTTTTATCAAGTTTCACGTATGTCTATTAGGGTGCTTTTTTTGAAACGACTATATTTTCTTTGCAACTCCCCATTGAAAATCTTGTTGTAGACGTCGAAAGGGGAATCCTGTCCAATTTTTAGCTCTTAATTCCGATTCTAGTACTCGCGCTTTTCGTTTTAAGTTTTTCCATGCTAAAAGCATGTGAACATTACGACTTTTTCTTTAGTCGCGCACAACTCAGCCGCATTTCAATGAATTGTTCTCATCCAAGACTCATTTGACAGAGAATTTAGTGTTCTTTAAAAGTGCCCAAGATAGTTTGACTGACTTGAAAATATTGAACTTGACATTTTGTTGGAATTTTATATTTAAAAAAATCAAAGTCCTTATATCTTTTGAAACACTGGTTTGAGAGACTTTATGTACTGGACTGTTTTTGTAGAGAAATAAATTTCCTATAAAATTGTTATGAAGTTTTTTTCTCCAAGTCCAACTGTTTATTCGCCCACACCGAGAAAGAAGAATTATGCATAAAATCGACTTTGAAGGCTCACACAGGTTCAGCGGTTGGAACCACAGCCAAACTACCAATGGCACTTTTGAAGAACACTAAATTCTCTGTCAAATCAGTCTTGGATGAGAACAATCCATTGAAATGCGGCTGAGTTTTGCGCGGCGAAAGAAAAAGTCGTAATGTTTACATGCTTTTAGCATGGGAAAGCTTAAAAAGAAAAGCGCGAGTGCTGGAATTGGAATAAAGAGCTAAAAATTGGACAAGATTCCCTTTTCGACGTCTACAACAAGATTTTCAATGGGGAGTTGCAAAAAAAAAAAAAAAAAAATAGTCGTTTTAAAAAAAGCACCCTAATGTCTATGTTAAATCCTGAGTTAAAAATGCTATTCGGAATCCTACTCTTGCGAAATTCAGTAGGGATAACTTGGAGAATTTTCCGGCTGTGACGTGCGACGGCTTTTGAGCTCGAAGTAATATTAGGCTGAGGTCTCTTTGATGGTCAACTTTGAGTTTGTACAAGTTCGACCTCGAGATTGCCTGGCTGACTCCAAAACTCTGAAATATACGTACACTACAAGTTAGATCGAATTTGCAGACAGCAAATTTACTTTTCGTCAATAAAATTTTATCGATTAATTCTCGTTCTTATTATAATTTTCGTCACTTTAGATTAGCTACTAGCCTTTTCTTCGATCAGTTGTCCACACCAATTAAATATCAATAACTGAGCGACTTGCAGATAGATCGATGAAAGGTGTTTCACTAGAACTCGTGGGTTCGCAAATCCCTGAAAAATCGAACTCGATAACTTATGCATGTGCTTTATGTTTTTCATTTCGTTTATCTATAAGGATGCAGAGTAGAATGATTGCGGTCGATAAAATACGACAGATTTTACGCACCATGATTACCACTTCATAACCGCTTACGCAAATCGCTACAGAACTAACGACGAATTGTATAAGATTAGGTATGTTAAAGACATCCTCGATCACATCCGAAAACTTATAAATTTTCTGATGAAGCTGAACGCATTTTACAATCCTTTCGTGTATTTGCAAAGGCTGCTGATCCGCGTCGGCTAATTTTTCCAGCAAATCTTGTAGTAAGCAAAAGTTGCCACAGGCATGATGGATCAAGAATATGAACCACGTGTCAAAAGCCATGTATACCAATACAAATATGTAAGCGCTTGTGATTTGGTGGGTATAAGCAGCGGCGAACATCGCTGTTGAGTTCAAGCTGAACGGGTACATAGCAGGAAACGGAAGCTGAAGTCCGTGTCCTAGGATGATGTCTGAAATAATTCCATCATGGGTATTGAAATTTGAAAATTACATTAATGAAAAAGAGGTGAATAATTACCCGGCATTGTTTGCAGCAACATTCCTAAGCTAGCAGCGAGAAGTATCCATCCGTAAGTTATGGAAAACTTTAGTCCGATTTGATGGTAATGATCTATAAAATGATGGTCGTTTTTAAATTCCTGTCCGCTTATCTTATCGGATTTAATAACATCTCGCAGATATTTCATTTTCTTCCGACTGTAGATCAAAGTGTAGTATTTCACCAGGCCTGTAATTCCGAACAATAGCATACCGAGGTTTTCGGCAAATCGACCAAAATCGTTTCTTATGCTTATCAGATCGACGATTCCACTTGCATAAAAAGTCCCTGCGCTAATTATGCACAGTATCATTCTAAAGGTATCACTAAATTTTACTCCGAAATTATGAATACCGAGAAATCGTAGAAAAAATTCGTTGTAAACGTAGTCATTCATTGATACACTAAGAATCCGCAAGGGAAATATATCGCAAGGAATAAAAATCGAGTCGTGAAACCGCGCCAAGGCACTCGGTTTTCTTGTAGTAAAATCACTATCAATATTTGATGTATAATAGAGAAATTATTGGAAAATCTAGCTAGTAGTTACAAGCAATTATTTTTTTCCTTTCTAGATCACTGACATCATCGAAAGTGGTGTCTGCGCACTCTTCTATATATGCACGTGTAGGAAATGCAGGTGAATAAAATCGACAGCTTATATAGGTATAGCAAAGACTTCAAATTTTTCGGCAAGAATTTGCCACACTGGTAGAAGAGTTTATTACAGTCCATGAAATTTATTTATTCTCAATGAATGGCATCGTTGGATATTGCGAATATAATATTTATTCATGGGGAAAAAGAAAACAGTTCTACATGCTTAATTTCATATCTATATGTAAACTTAATAATATACTTGTCTTTTAATTTCTGATGTACATTTAAAAATAGTTTATAATAAGTTGGGAAGTGAAGTCTGGAAATGATACTTTGTCCTTCTGCTGGAGAAGGTATATTACATACATTATATCTTAGTAGAAAATATTCCAATAAGTCTATACATGAAAGAATTTGCATTTACCTTTCGCGCCAGACAGCTCGACTTCGCATACCTACCTTGTCATGACTATTTAAACCAATTAAAAACGTAATACCAATTACATATTGATTTTATTTCAGTCACGTTAGTTGAAGGGTTGCTGATCACTAAATACTCTAAAGTCAGTTTGATAATGTTTGAAATTCATGGAAAAAATAGAAAAATGAATGCAGAGAAAAATTGAAGTACCAGTGAAAGGTATATTATGATTATTGTATACTTAATTAATTAGGCGGTGCGGGAAATACGTGTCCTATAATAAATTACGCCAAATGAAGAATTAATTTTTTCATTGATATACCCGTCAGGCAATTGCAGTTTTGCGTTCTAATTTTCCTGGACGCTTGTCAGCATGGTAAAGTACGACATGGAGGTCTTCATGAGCTGAAATAATTTTCGATATTTTCATATTGCGTTTCACTTAGGTATATACACTAGGGTGCTTTTTTTGAAACGACTATTTTTTTTTTTGCAACTCCCTATTAAAAATATTGTTGTAGACGTCGAAAAGGGCATCCTGTCCAATTTTTAGCTCTTTATTCCAATTCCAGCACTCGCGCTTTTCTTTTTAAGTTTTCCCATGCTAAAAGCATGTAAACATTACGACTTTTTCTTTTGCCGCGCAAAACTCAGCCGCATGGATTGTTCTCATCTCAGATTCATTTTACAGAGAATTTAGTGTTCTTCAAAAGTGCCATTGGTAGTTTGGCTGTGGTTTTAACCGCTGAACCTGTGTGAGCCTTCAAAGTCGATTTTATGCATAATTCTGCTTTCTCGCTGTGGACGAATAAACAGTTGGACTGGAGAAAAAAAATTCGGAACAATTTTGTAGGAAATTTATTTCTCTACAAAAAAAGTCCAGTACATAAAGTCTCTCAAACCAGTATTTCAAAAGATATAAGGACTTTGATTTTATTAAACATAAAATTCCAACAAAATGTCAAGTTCAATATTTTCAAGTCAGTCAAACTATCTTGGGCACTTTTGAAGAACACTAAATTCTCTGTAAAATGAGTATTGGATGAGAACAATCCATTGAAATGCGGCTGAGTTTTGCGCGACTAAAGAAAAAGTTGTAATGTTCACATGCTTTTAGCGCATGTAAAAACTTAAAACGAAAAGCGCGAGTACTAGAATCGGAATTAAGAGCTAAAAATTGGACAGGCTTCCCCTTTCGACGTCTACAACAAGATTTTCAATGGGGAGTTGCAAAGAAAATATAGTCGTTTCAAAAAAAGCACCCTAATATACACTCAGAAAAAGGTCTTGTTGACACAACCAAAATTTGGGTTATTATATGCACAATCACATTTTTGTTCAGTCAACCAAAAATTTTGTTGGAATAGCCAAAATTTTGGTTGTCCCAACAAAATTTGGTTTTCCCAACAAAATTTTGGCTATCCGAACGAAATTTTTGGTTGACTGAACAAAAAATTTGATTGGCTGGACAAAAAATGTGATTGTGCATATAATAACCAAATTTTGGTTGTGTCAACAAGACCTTTTTCTGAGTGTATATATATATCTTCAATTTAGAGTTAAAAATATTTCCATAATCCTACATCTGTGAAATTCAACAGAGATAAGTTTGCGAATTTTCCGGCTGTGATGTACGCCGGCTTTTGGGCGCGGAGCATCATTAAGCTGAGGTCTCTTTGATGGACAACTTCGAGTTTGTACAAAGTCGATCTCGAAATCGCGTGGCTGACTCCGAGACTCTGAAATATGGAAAAGTTAAATTGAATCTGGAGTTGGAAAATTTATCTTCGTCGCTAAAAATTCGCGGATTAATTATCGTTTCAATTATAATCCTCGTCACTTAATTCCATCGGTTACTAGCCTTTTCTTCCATCAATTGTCCGCACCAATTATATACCAATGACTGCATGACTTGCCCATAGACCGAGGAGAGGTGTTTCACCAAAATTTGTGGATTCTCAAAACCCTGCGGAAAAGCGAATACAATTGTTGTGGTTTCGTTTTTCATTTAATTTTTAAAGCTGAGTAAATAATATGGTCGCTACGTATTAGTTCCACCTAATTTTCCGCACCGTTACTACAGCTTCATAACCGCTTATGCAAACTACCACGGAACTAACGAGGAATTGCATGAGATTAGGTATGCTAAAGACATCCTCGAGTTCATCCGAAAATTTGTAGATATTCTGATGAAGCCGAACGCATCTTACGATCCTCTCGCGTATTTTCAAGGGCTGCAGTTGATCCGCGTCAGTAATATTTTCGAGCAAATTTTGAAGCAAACAAAATTCACCGCAGGCATGATAAATCAAGAATATGAACCAGGTGTCAAAAGTCAGGTATATCATAAAGTAGATGTAAGTGCTTATGATTTGGTGAGTATAAGCAACGGTGAACACAGCTGTTGAGTTCAAGCTGAACGGATATATAGCAGCGAATGGAAGCTGAAGTCCGTGTCCTAGTAATATGCCTGTAAGAGTTTAATCATATGGATAATGAAATTTGTAAATTCGTTGGAAATGAAAAGAAGGTGAATAATTACCCGGTAATGTTTGTAGCAGCATTCCTTGGCATGCAATGAACAATATCCACCCGAAAGTCTTGCAAAAAGCAAGTCCAACTCGGTCGTAATTATCTATTATTGAATGATGCTCACTGTTCAATTCCTGTCCGCTTATCTGACCGAATTTAATAAGGTCTCGAAAATATTTCATCTTTTTCCGGTTGTAGATCAACGTGTAGTATTTAACGTAGCCCGTAAGTCCGACCAATAGCATACTGAAAGTTTCAGCAAACAGACTGAAATCGTTCTTTATATGTATCAGATGGTTGATTCCAGTTCCAATGAAAGTCCCAGTGCTAATTAAACCGAGGATCATTTTGACGGCACCACTCCACGTTACTCCGAAATCAAATATGCCCAGGATTTTTAATAAATTTTCGGTAAAGTATATATACTTGTTCATCGAATAGCTTAGACACCGTAACAGAAATATATGTTGTCAGGAAAGGAAATCGACTGGGTGAAGCCGCGATCGGACAGTTGGTTTCCTTGAAGCGGAATTACGTTTATAACAGGGAAATTATTGGAACACCTAGCTGGTAGTTATATCATGCAATTATTTTCGCCCTTCATAGATCACTAATATCATCGGAAGTGGTAACTGCGCGTTTTCTATGCACGTGTGAGATGTGCAGGTGAGTAAAACCGATAATAAGTCCTTATATAGGCAAGCGTTTAATTTTTTTGCGAAAGTATCTCATTCAACGTTACTGCAATAATTCTCCATCCTCTATCAGCAATACGGTGCAATTTGATGTATGAATTTTATAAATGTTGATTTTTGTCAATTTCAATTCATCTATAGGTGATCGAGTATGATGTGAGATTGTCGATATTAGTGTTGTGAAAATTGTAATTAAATTTTTTTAATTACTCAATACTTTCGTAATGTGTAATTGAATTTTTATTTAATTACACATTACTTTGGTTCTTCATTTAATTACACATTACCAAAGTAATGTGTAATTAAACTCGATTTAATTACACATTACTTTGGTAATGTGTAATTAAACCGAGTTTAATTACCCATTACTTTGGTAATGTGTAATTCAACTTTATTTAATTACACATTACTTTGGTAATGTGTAATTAAACCGAGTTTAATTACCCATTACTTTGGTAATGGGTAATTAAATCGAGTTGAATTACACATTACCAAAGTAATGTGTCATTAAATGAGTAATTCCATTACAAATGTAATTAGTGATTCGCAACACTGGTCGAGATACAGTTTCGGTGAAAGCAATTCCTAATCTCTGAATTTTAGAATAAATTTTGATAATTTTTCACCAATTTTGTACCGTCGTTAATTATTGTCTAGATGCATGTATGCATATATAATACTTTTATGTGTCTTGTCAGGATTACATTTTTGAGTGTTACGCGATCTATACGAGACGAGAGAACCGAAGCGTGGATGAATTAGATATCTCTGATTATAGTTATATACACGAGGATCACCACAGAATATCGTATATCTTTAGAAACCAGTTGGAATATTTTTCAAACGATTTTTAATGGATCGATTTCAAACCCTGTTAGTGCGATCCTATTACTTCAAGCGTCTCTCAGTCACTTCTTGGCTAGAACTTGAACAGAATGGAGCGATGGGCTTCCAAAGTCGCCGTTGTCACGGGTGCAAGTTCTGGAATCGGAGCTTCCGTTGTCCAGACGTTGGTCCGTCAAGGTACGATTACAAAATAATATATACGACCAATTTTTATGCATAATTTTTTTTATTTTTTCATCATTTTCTAAAAATAAAGAATTCCAAAGAAGTAAAATTGTCCAGTTCATTATAGCTAGAAGTAGCTGGCTAATCCTTCTGGGATAGATTCAAGGAAAAATAAGAAATGTGTCAGTTAATTTCTGCGGGTAAAACATTAATTGCGCTTTAATCTAGATTAAAGAAAAATATCAATTTGATTAAGCCTTCGAAAAACTTATGCAAGCATTAGGTCAATATTTTTCAACCGCGTAAGTTTTTCGATGATATGGAATAATTATATAAGGTCCTCGTTTATATACTTGATAAGATTTGGGAAAATTATTTCAGGAATGGTAGTCGTCGGTCTTGCTAGAAGAAAGGAAAAGGTTCAAGAACTCGGAGATGCTTTGAGTGAATTCCCGGGAAAGCTTCATCCTTTGGAATGCGATGTCTCGAAGGAGGAAAGTATCCTCGCGGCTTTTGCCTGGATCAGAGATGAACTCGGAACCGTTGACGTCCTTGTGAACAATGCTGGTATAGCAAAGGAAACGACATTGATCGGTGAGATGAATTCCCTTGCACATACCCTAAATAAAGTTCAAATATTAACAACAAATATTGTTAATTATAAATCGTCCGTTCTCAGAGGGTTCGGTGGAAGAATGGCGCGCTGTTTTTGACGTCAACGTTTTTGGCCTCTCTATTTGCACAAGAGAAGCTGTGCGATCAATGCGCGAAGGAAATGTTGACGGTGTTGTTATCCACGTTAATAGCCTTGCAGGTGAACGTATTCCTCCTGTACCTGGATTCAGCGTTTATCCTGCATCAAAACGCGCCGTAACTGGATTGGCAGAAACTTTACGCCACGAATTAAGAGCCACGAAAATTCGGGTTACGGTAATTAAAAATGGTGATAAAATTTGATCAAATTTTCGGATCAGAATTTAGAATTTCTTCAACAATCTTCAGTACAGCAAGAACCACTGTCAATGTTGAAAATTCTCCGACTTGTATAGTACACAATAAAAGATTTTTTGTCAAAGGACCCCGCACATTTCTTATGGGAACTGGCTTTCCGATGGATTTGGCTGAAATTTTCAGGTTTCGTAGTTCCTGCGATGCTGATCAAAAGTTACCATTGCCACCACTTCCAAAAGTGAACCGTTCGACCTTGGTAAGCGGTTGAAGTTTAAATTCCATTTCGTGTAGTATCAGTTCCAACCCAAAAGTGCAGGTATTTTGCAGGCAGGAATTTCCGTTCGGTGTACTTTCCAACTTTTAACCCGGATCTGACTATCAAATAGCTCAAGTACGAAGTGATGAGTCGAAAAACCTATACTTAAAAAATCACCTAACGGTAAAAGCGAGGGGCTATTCATTCACAGATCAGGGGAAACGCGAGTAAAAATGGACCGATTTTAAACCTCAACCGCTTACCAAGGTCGAATGGTTCACTTTTGGAAGTTGTGGCAATGGTAACTTTTGATCAGCATTGCATGAACTACGGAACCTGAAAATCTCAGCCAAATCCATCGGAAAGCCAGTTCCCATAAGAAATGTGCGGGGTCCTTTAACACAAAAGTTTTTGTTGACCATTTTTTTTACACAAAATTTGTGTTATTTCAACATAATCCGTTTGTGTTAAAAAAGTAACAGAGCTTTATGTTAAAGGTAACACAAAACAATGTTAAAATTTTGTGTTGATTGGAGAGTAACATTTAAAAAGTGTTACTTTTGTATCAAATTAACATTTTAGTGTGTTAAAAAATGGACTAGTCAAACAACACTGAACCATTGTTTGAATTAGCAAACGAAAGTGTTGGATATTTAACACAAAAATGTCAACACGGACTTTTTTTTTTACACAATGACGAAATTTTTTTTACTGTGTATTTCTCTGTGTGAAATAACCGATTTTTCGACTTTCACATTCTCTACTTTTCGTAGACTATCAGTCCCGGATTAGTAGCGACAGAATTCATGACCGGTTTCTCGTCATTCTCCGAAGATATCCTTGCATCCATGCCCGCACTCCAGCCTGACGATGTCGCAGGGGCCATCGTCTACGTTTTGTCAACACCGCCTAACGTGCAGGTGAGAATCCAAGACATGGCTAATTGGAGTTGATTTGATGGAATTAAAACGCAAGAAAATAAAAAACATAAAAAAAGCACCAAATGCTTAAATCGATGGATCTAATTGAATTCATAGAAATTTACTGTCCATTTTATTCTGATTATCAAAATCGGCGAGGTATTGACAAATGCTTGAAACCATGTATCGTTGATCATGAGTTTAACTGAAATCCTGTGATTTCAGCTTCGGCAGAAGAATAATAATGATGCAATTTACACACAGATGTCGAGAACGTAGAAAAAAAAAAAAAAAATGTATAATTGACACAGAGAGCGAGAGAGAGAGAAATAGATATTATTGAAAGGTTGTTTGCTGCGCTTGTTTTCAATAACAGTATAATGGCAATATCGCGGTGTTTAAAAGGTTTGGATGATTAGAATGCTTCTGACAGAAGTCATATTTCGTATAGTTATTCGAATTACTTAGAGGTATTTGAAATCCGGAGGCTATTCCTATATAATGAAAATAAATAAATAAATAATAATAATTATGCGTCAATAACGTATCGAAGTGTATGAAAAGAACCCGAATAATATTGTCATTATACATGTATAGGGTCAAATAGCAAGCGAACGTTAGATATCTCAATAATATTGCAATTAATCATAAATGTATATAATTGCAGCTGCCTTGCGTTACACTGATTATAATTACGGTCATATATATCTTGTTATATTTTTATATCATTTATATTTACATACCGCGTCTGATCTGTCACCTTTTTATGGATACATTTAGATCATCTCCCCTTTCCTATAATACATATTAAATTATTAACATTTGATACAAGCACGCGTCGCTTCAGATAAATCTTTCGTTTTTCATGTTCTCACGTCGTGTACTGCATTTCATCAATATGTATAATGCCATAAGGGTGGTAAAAAAAAAAAATATTTTTTTGTTTTTTTTTAAAGTCTTATCATCTCAAAAGTTTCGTTTAGGTATAAAACAAATTCTCCTAAAAGGGCAGCTCGATATCTCAACTCTACGAGGAGCTCAACGATTTTCCGTTTTCCCATCTAAATAACACATGAAAAATTTATTTTTTCGTTTTTTTCTGCATAAAACTCCGAAAAAAATGTTATTTCAATTTTAATGCACATATTCTTGTAGGGAATTCAATTCTCTACAAAAAAGGTCTCATAAGGTTTTCTTGTGATTTTAACAGGTTAAAAGTTATCAGGCTTTAAACCCCTGCAACTCAATTAAATTTAACCAGATATAATTTCAGAACGATTTTCAAATTTCTTCAAATGTGGAATGATTTCTAACTGTATAAAATGAAGAGCAAAAACAATATCTGTTACAAGTAGTTGCTGATCATAGAAAAAAATATCCTAATTGTAACAAACATAATTATTTATAATTAAAAGCGTAATATTATTTTAAAAATATTGTAATTACTAATCCATAAGTAGACTATGAATTTTTGATTGTATGAACAAATATTTGCGACAGTTAAAGATTATTTTTAGACAGTTAGAAATCATTCCACATTTGAAGAAATTTGAAAATCGTTCTGAAATTATATCTGGTTAAATTTAATTGAGTTGCAGGGGTTTGAAGCCTGATAACTTTTAACCTGTTAATATTACAAGAAAACCTTATGAGACCTTTTTTTGTAGAGAATTGAATTCCCTACAAGAAAATGTGCATCAAAATTGGAATAACATTTTTTTTCGGAGTTTTATGTAGAAAAAACGAAAAAATAAATTTTTTATGTGTTATTTAGATGGGAAAACGGAAAATCGTTGAGCGTCTCGTAGAGTTGAGATATCGAGCTGCCCTTTTAGGAGAATTTGTTTTATACCTAAACGAAACTTTTGAGATAATAAGGAAAAAACTTTTTTTTTTTGGACCACCCTAATATATACACCTATAAATGTCTATGTCTGTACATGTATTTTAATTTATCTTTCAGGTACAAGATATTTCGCTACGTCCATTAGGCGAATCTTGGTAAACTAACGCAATTGGATTCTACGCTTTTCACATATTCACACTCTTATTATTATATATATCATATACGAGTGAATTAACTAGATTCTTCAACCCCAATTATCTGGAGGGGCCTGTTAGATTATAGATATAATTATAGTCATCGAGACTAACAATTAGTGGATTACTTGGCAAATATTCCTTTCCGATTATATTATATGCAACAGGATATGTTGCAATTTTTTTGATGATTATTGTCATGGTTGTGGTATTTAATGTTTATGTTCAAAATAAAAATAATAAACTTTCATTCTATGGTGTACCTATAGTATACGTTTCAATAAAGCATATGTATTATATTAAAATGCAGTCGATAGAATCGAAAACAAATTAGTAAAATATTCCTATCCTTTGAATGAAGATACACTAGAACCTCACTTATTTTACCGACTTGGGACCGGGCTGCTTCAGCTATTTGACGAGAAGAGGGGCCCCCACTCCATGTCGCAAACTGCGCAGACTTTCCGTGCGCAACGCTAACCGGTTAGACTTCGCATATACACAGCCTTGAAAAGAAGGGGACTCAGTCAAGTGGTGGGGGTACAGGCCGTCAAATAGCTGAGGCAGAGCCGGTCAAATAGCCGAGTTCGTAAAATAACTGATATGGTAAAATAAGTGAGGTTCTAGTGTATTGTTTTCAAAATGATGGTTTTTTTTTCGTTTGTTTTGTTTAGCACACATTCTCTCGCATGAATTATAATAATGAAACATTTTCATCGGTATCAAGTATACATATGGGGAATTCCACCCCAACCCGACCTACGTCTGACCCTCACCCCTTTCGATTCGAGTCATAATTTTTTATGTTGTTCCACCTTTTCGAAAAAACACTCTGAATTTTTTTCAGATTTTTTTGGAAACCGTCCGATTTACCTATGATTTTTGAAAATGAACACATCGATAGCTTGAATTGAAAAATCTGAAAAAATTCTCAAAAATCCTGCTTTAGTTATCAAAATTTTCAGGCCCTTAGCCAAAGTGGGCAGACGTTTGCTTCTCATATTATTCAACGTTGTTCTCGGAAAAAACCTTAAACATCATAGAAGCGAACGTCTGCTCACTCTGGGTCAAGGCTTGAAAATTTTGATAAACGAAGCAGGATTTTTCAGAATTTTTTCAGATTTTTCGATTCAGGTCAAGTTTGGAATTTTGGGAAATTTTGGAAATCTTGCAACCGTCAATAGTTCAATAGTAAATTCCATCCTGTCTTTTATCTTTTGACGTTATTAGGAGCACTTGCTTGCCTGATTTTGCTTCTTATCTTACTCTTTTCTCGTTAATCTGGGATGGAGAAGTGGGAGTTCAGGTTTGCAATTTTATGGTGTTATTCTAAGTCCTTTTTGTTTCAAGAATAGTTACTAGTAATTTATGTACAATCTTCTCTTACCTTGGTTTTTTTTTGTCTCTTGACAGTATTAAATGGTTTTGTTCTGAGGAGGGCCCCCACTCGGGCCGAAACGTTAACGCTATGCTCGTCTACTTTCTTACCGACCTTCATATCCAATAATTACTACTTAAAATAATTATGGCGAGAATTCTAAGCATTTCCGGAAAAAACGGCTAAGAAAATTTCGACCCCGTCTTTGATCAAGATCTACACTGTGGAATCCCTGTCGCGAATTCTGTGACACCCTGTATGTATTGCCAACAATTTTCTTCCAACTTGCTGTAAAAATATAGTTGTTTCTGGTTGCTGGCATATTTGCAGCAACATTTGCTGACATAATAAATGACAGCAGTTATTGCTGTACATTTGCTGTAAATTCTAATGTGTAAAAAGTATTTTCAGCAAGTAGTTGACAAAATGACAACAAAATTTGCAGCAAGTGTAATGGACTGTTTGCACATTCACACTTGGTTATCTGGGTAGAAAGCAATAAAGTTCGACGCTATGATTCCTGTCTAAACTTTTTGGCGCAAAATCTTTAAAACTGTCCACGGGGCAGACGACGAATAATTTCAAATTACGAGCTATTTCGTTAACTTATAATCCATTTAATTCAGAAAACAAGAACGAAACTTACACTCGAGTCACATTTTAATTTTTAGCTTCGGTCGTTGAACCACACACTCTCTAGTCACCTAATTTGAAGTACACATTGCTCTTTTCCAATTGCTGCACGTTTTTCTATTTTTAATCCAATCTAGTAATTATTGTTTCAAGTTTTATCATTTCATCAGAGTCTTTATTTTCTATCATTTTTTTTTTTTTTTTTTTTTCTACACTTAGGAAACTGAATTCAAACTGGAATGAGACTCAACATTAAGCTATTCTACTTATTAATGATAAAATAATAAAAATAATATTTTAATAATAATACATTTTGTTTCGTTTTTTTCGGAATACCGCGAGTACGGTTCAAATGGCTAAGGTGGCTTTCATTTTACACAGCAAATTTTCAATGTCAATATTAAAAACTAATTTCTGCCCAAATTTAGAACGAAAAATGAATTTCTGCTCACAAGCACCGTCTTTAATTGAGCCAGAAGACGAAAATTTCTCTCAAATTATTTTTGATTATTTTGGAACCGAAAAATGGCCTTTTCAAGGACCACCCTAATGTATATAATATTATGGTTTCTCCGACTCTAAATTTTCTGATAAAGACTCGGTTTTTTAAAAATAAACGCCGTTTAGATGTTCCGCAATTTTTGGAGACTGCATTTTTTATTATCCACGGTATTGCATGTCGTGGAGATCTATACAACCTTCATTAAACGTCCATCGAAAATGCATGTTTCTACTGAATGTCCATGAGATGTCTCTTTTCGGACCATCCCAGTTCGGACATTAAATGGACATCCATAGGATATCCCGTATTGGATATCCGTTGAACGTCCGTTACCGTATGTCCTATGGATATCCGTTTCAAGTCCATGGACATTGGAACGTGTAATGGACGTTATTTGGACATCCATAGGATATCCCGTGCTGTCTGGGTATTGCATCTTATCTCGTACCGTCGATCAATCGTTTACATCTATACTAATACTGATGGATCAGAGTATAAATTGAATGTATCAGATATCCTCTAATCTTTCTAATAGATCTATAACCTATACTGGTTATCTTGAGTTTTATATCCGTTAGTGGCTTAAATTTTTACAAAACATCTGACAATAAGTATTAGGTGCGCCTATTCATATACGCTTATGTAACTCTACCATTGATCTGTGTTTCCACGATAGATGCGATAGATGCGATATTGACTTGTCGTAAAGATACGGTGGGTTGCACTGCAGGTATTGATTACTATATACATACCGCATATTATTCTTAATGATTATTCGGTGAATTTGTCAGTCATTTTTCAACGGGCTAAAGCCATGGATCGCTGGGAAGGTAAATTGGCGATTGTAACCGGCGCTGGTACTGGAATCGGTGCTGCGATAGCCGAGGCTTTGGTCAAGGATGGAGTGAACGTACTCGCTCTGGACGTTAAAATTGTGAGACTTTTTTCACTGAAAGAAAGAACCAGGTCTGCCGCTGGAAAAATCTTTCCAAAACAATGTGACGTTAATAAATTAGAAGAGGTTGAATCTGCCTTTAAGTGGGCTAAGGATAAAGCAGGTGGAGTTGATATCTTGATTAACAACGCTGGAGTTTCACACATTTCAACAATAATCGGTGAGTAACATGAATCAGAAAATTTACGGAAAATATACGATTGGAAATTTGAAAAAAATCTCAAAATGTTTCCCCAAGAATTTAAATTATTTCCATAAATTTGCCGTAAATTGAGTTGAAAAAATTTACAATAATTTCCAAAGATTGTTCAAGTACAGTTTAACCCGAGGGTAAATTCTCATTGAATTTTTCAGTAAACTTTTCAAGAGAACGAAAAATAGTTGCAAACGTTTTTGCTAACTCATCGACTCTTATAGTCATTCACCAAAACGCGAGATACAACCTCGATAAAAATGTATTCATTACATAAACCAAGATCATTTGAAAGACGAATTACCGTCCACTTCACCTTGCGTAGTAAGGATAGCTGATGAAACTGTCGCCCCTTATTATCCGCGACCGCGGGTACATCATATTTAAATTGGCAATACTCTATCTAGGCAAAAGCTGATTTGAAAACTCACACGACGGAGATCGGCGTAAAGAGCGAATCTCTAGCCGTTGCATCGGTCAAAACCTCAAAAGGGGGCTATTGGCTGGGTGCACGAAAATACTAATACTATTTAATTATCGGTGTGTAACATATTCATGCATACTGTCAGCGCCATCTAAAATCATGCTCAGCATTTTTCCATGCTTAACGTATACACAATAGGGTGTGCCAAAAAAAATATTTATTTTTATTTCTCGTTTCCGATGTAAAAAATGATTGCTTTCATGAATTTTGAGAAACGTCGTCGAAGGGGGGCTCTGACAAAAAATGTTCAAAGGTGTCTCAGTCGACCAGAAATCATAGTGATTGAGGCACCTGCTAGACTCAATTGATCGAAATCCCCTTTCGCGAGGTGAAATTTCACAGCAAGTTGAATGAAATCATAAGGTGGTACGGGGAATACACTAATAAAAAATGCTGTTTCTAGAAGAAAATTAAAAAAAAAAAAAAGTACGTGTTCACAGCTTAATTTTTAACAACTCTTGTTCCTTTTTTTACTTATTATACCACATGCTGAAACAGCTGAATGTAATTTAATATTTCAATTGCCGAAAGGGGAATGCTGATAATCAAGTTTAAAAGGTGCCTCACCAGTATGACTTCTGGTCGAGTGAGACACCACTTCGCATTTTTTCTCAGTGCTCTCCTTTAGCGAGACTTCTTATTTTATAATACCACTTTGATTTTTGATGTGGGAGATAAAAAAAAAAAAAAAAAGTTTTTTCTGGCACACCCTAATACACAATACACACTTATTTTTAAAGTAGTATATGTGCGTGCACCCAGCCAATTGGCTAGAGTATTGCCAATTTAAACATGATGTACCCTCGGTCTCGGATGTTCAGTGGCGACAGTTTCAGATATTGTGGGTGTATACATTAGGGTGTCCGTTATTTCCCGAATTGACTTTTTCTACTTGGGTATAAGCCAAATCATTAGTTTATAGCCTAAAAAAAATTATACTATTTTTTTTTTTTTTTTCAAGTACAGTCAAACCTCGGTCCCTGTCCATCCTCGGGACCGGAGGTTTCAGTCCCTGTCCAAGAAACAGCTGACTGTTGAGAGAGTCGCTCGGCCAATCACGAAAGAGTTTCAGGGCCGTAACAATTGATCTTACGCCCCGGGGCATCACAACCTAACCTAAGTCACGAAGCATCAACGTCAATACGGCACTGGGACGGCGGACAGGGACTGAAGCAACGGATTGGACAGGGACTGAAGCTAGACAGGGACTGAGGGGACAGGGACCGAGGTTTGACTGTACCATTAACCCCTGCCTGTATATAGGACGATACTTGTCCCATTTGATTAACATGGGATTTTTACTCTTTTTAGACATTAATTTTTTTTTCGCTTACCACTTTCATTACCTCATCAAATATTGTTGATTCTACTACTGTGCTGACCTCTTTGGATGGACATATTTTTACATGGATGGAAAGAAAAATTTTGAGTTTTGAAGCGGTAAAATTTTTTTTTTTTTTACTATATTGTCTAATATCTTTTGAATATTTTTTAATTGCAACAAAAAGCATTAAAAAGTCAATAAATTAAAAAATATTCGAAAATATTCGAAAATTACTGAAAAATACGGTGAAAATAAATTTTGAAAAAAAATTCAAAACTTATGAAAACTTTTAATTTCCACCAATGTAAAAATATGTCCATTCAAAGAGGTCAGAACAGTAGTAGAATCAACAATATTTGATGAGGTAATGAAAGTAGTGAGCGAAAAAAAAATTAAAGTCTAAAAAGGGCAAAAATCCCATGTTAATCAAATGGGACAAGTATCGTCGTACATGCAGGGGTTCATGTCACTTGAAAAAAAAAGCATAATTGTTTTTAGGCTCTAAACTAATGATTTGGCCCATACCCAAGTAGAAAAAGTCTATTCGGGAAATAACGGACACCCTAGTGTATATACTAGAATTAGTCTATCGCTTGTTGGTATCTTGAGCCAATTTTTGGATAGCTTTAGGTTGTAAATTACGATTCGTATCTTCCGACATACTGGATATGTAAAGCTCTTGAATAAGCTTATATACGATCACAAGTAGCAGCTGACTAATCTTTATCCATCCCAAGATATCGATGGATTAAAATTTAAGAATCGCGAATAAAGACCTCTATAATTATTTTTACTCAATTATGACACAAATTTTCTTAAAAAAAAAAAAAAAAAAAAACAATAAGGTGGTGACACGGAAGGTTTTGAAAGGGTCCTCCGGACGAACGTTCTAGCGGTTGCTGTATTCACGAAAGAAGCTGTCCGGTCGATGCGTGATCGAGGAGTTGATGGACACATTGTAAACATTAACAGGTAAGCAACAAATTGAGCTATTTAAACCAAAAGATATAATTAGTTTTACGATATTGAAATCATCCTCAGTAAATTTAAAGAGGTCTTGACAATGTCTTGTAATGCTAATTCTCTTTTTTTTTTGTTGTAGTATCTCTGGTCATCACATAGTCAACCTAAACAGAGGCTTGTACCCACCAAGCAAATTCGCAATTACTGCCCTGACAGAAACTGTCCGCAAAGAATTGGCTCAAGCTGGAAACAAGATTAAAATTACGGTAAATATTGTCGATGTAGTACTTTAAGTTTTTCTGATTCATTCACAGACCAAAAGTGAAATCGATATTGTCAGAAGTAGTATACTATACGTCTGCAGATAAATCCATATAATCGATGGATCTCTTCGAATCTTTGGAATGATATTGGACCTTTATTTTCATTGGGAAGAAGCGTGCATGTCAATATTAACAATTTGTTTTCGACAGAGCATCAGTCCGGGAGCCGTAAATTCAGAAATACTGGATTCGGCAGCTGCCGAAGCGAATGTCCCACTATTGAAGGAAGACATACCACGATTGGAACCCTCGGATATTGCAGATGCTGTGACTTACATCCTGTCAACCCCACCCAACGTTCATGTAAGATTCAATTAAATACGTGTACAGATCTAAGTTTATATGTTATATGCATACCAAACGTAGTGCATGTATTACTAGCGTGGTCCTTAATTCGGTTGTATGAGAATTAAAGTGCTCCCATGGGCCAGAACGTCTCTGAATACATACAAAAAAAAAATGTAGTCGAAGCTCCAGGTTCCTATCTCAATTCTAAGTACTGTCCCAAAGCCTTTGAACTTTCCCGTTTGAATGCCACACGATTTTTGGTAGTTCGGCGTCATTTTTTACTTGCTATCGCCAGGGCCGGAACTACACTGGGGCAGGCGGGGCAATGCCCCGGGGCCCCCGACCCGAGGGGGCCCCCTGGCCGAGGATGAAAAAAAAATTTGAAAAAAAAATTAGATCAACCGGATTTAAAATTGAAAAAAAAGTTGAATAAAAAATAAAAATCCATTAAAAAAATTCATAAATGGCGGGGGAGGGGCCCCAAATTTTGTTTTGCCCCGGGGCCTCCTCAGTCCAAGTTCCGGCCCTGGCTATCGCATTATCGCTTCTCTGAATTTGAAACTCCTTATACACTTCTCACCCACAGTAGTAAGTGTCCGTGAAAAATTCACAGATTTTTAACGATAAAATTTTATTTATCACAATTTGGAGATAAGACATTATTTTTGGTGTCGCTGTAGCTTCGAAAATTATATCGATGACAATCTGTCGAATTTTCATAAAATACTTACTGCTACAGGTCAGGATTGTACCAAATTTGAGATTTCTTGGAGCTATACTGCAACAGGAAGAAAAAAAATGAACCCCGAAATGTCAGAAATCGTGTTTTCTATTAAAACGGGGAAATTCGAAAGCTTTGGGGCGGTTAGGCTGTGTTCCGATATTTGCTTGAAGCACTGAAAATCTAGAGAGAGAGAGACGGAGCCTGTGGGAAATCAAGAAGTGTGACAGAGACACAAGATTACTGACAGCGCTTCCAGCAAATATCGGAACACGGTCTTAGAATTGAGATAGGAACCTGAGGTGAATTAGGATCTCCACCGATCAAACTTTGCGTAGATGGCGCTAGATTGCGAGGCTCTGTCATGGCGGCGATTACACACACTAACGCGATGTTAATGTGAATAGTTTGTAAGCGTGAGGTTGCGCGCGCCGTTCGAATTTATGATTTGAGTGGTTGAAGATGTTAGGTTATTCAAATTGCACGGCGCAACCTCACGCAACCTCACGCAACCTCACGCATACAAACTATTCACACTAACATCGCGTTAGTGTAGGTAATCTCCGCCATGACAGAGCCTCGCAATCTAGCGCCATCTACGCAAAGTTTGATCGGTGGGGATCATTTTTTTGTAAATGGGGAGGTCCATGCAACCCTGGGCAGTCTCTGACCCTGGCCACTCTCGATTTTTATCATATTTCCTTCTGATATTCGGCAGACTGAAAAAAATGCTCGTGAATTTTTCCAAATTTTCAACCCAACTGGATCTCGATTTACAGATTTTTGAAAATTTCTAAGGCTTGACGATCGTCAAATGTGTAAAACGACTGTATTTTTAGATTTATCAATCGAATTACAAAAAATGAATTCATGAAATGAATCAGAAAGAAGTGCCGATTTTGAGAAAAGTACTTGTGGGTAATTGTGCCTTGTCTTTCATAGCGAATTCTTCGTTTAAACATGTAAAATCGGTTATTCTCAACGAATGACACATGATTCATAATTCTGAAAAAAATCTCAAAAACACTTGGAGAAAAAAGAAACATTTTAAGCTATGGCCGATCGTGGCTATCATCAAGGTTTTGAGGTCAAAAATGGAAAACAATTCAGAACAATTAAAAAAAAAAAAAAAGAAATCAGCAGGGTCAGAGATTGTCCAGGTCTCATCCATCCATGTCCAGGTCCTTGGCCCATCGGAGCATTGACATTCGGAAAATGATCAAATTAAGGACTGGGAACTGAAATGTGCTGTTATTCGTATCGGGCGTCGTTATGTTGTTACGTATTTACACGAAATTAATATTTCGATTTGTAACACGTCTGAATGAATTAATCAAGCCAGTCTTGGCTCTCGTTACCTCTGCTTAGTGTTATTTGTGAATTGTTACAGATCACGGAATTCACTATTCAACCCCTTGGAGAACCTTATTAAGTCTTCAAGTGTACCCAACAGTCTCGGCGCACTAGGATGACGACGGATCCCTAACTTGATTACTTGATTAGACCCAAGGTGTACATGAAACCAAGATAATCATTATAGGCCCGATTCTACACGCTTCTTGTAATTTAATCTGCTAAATGTCGTGACACCAATCAATAATCCAAGTGAAAATAATACAAAAAAAAAAAAAAATAAGCAACGTTTCCAGTTTTTACTCGCTCAAAATTTACTACCATTTATCAATACCAATCATCTGTCATATATCCGAGTTTGCAAATTCTTCCAATTCACAATCTGCAGCATGACAACTTTCCGCCTGACTTTAGGCAGCTCAGATCGCTTATATGCAACGCGAGTGCATCCAACAATTGAATCAAATAGTTTATCAAATTAATTCCGTTTTATTATAACAGTGTAATTAAATTTATGGTGGTGAATAAAATTGCCAAAAATTTTATGAATCTAAATTTATTTATTAATTCATCTATTCTATAAATTAAAAATAAAAATTTTAGCTGCCGTTTGTTGATTCTGATTAAAGTTTATTTATTTTTTTTCAAACAATCTGAGAAAGAGAGAGAGAGAGAGAGAGAGAGAGAGAGAGAGAGAGACAGAGAGTAATTTTAACGCTTGAGGAAGCTATAATAATCATGACAACTCTATACATGTGAGTATATAGGTAAAGTTTGTTTAGTTACGTAATAGTGCGAATATTCTATCCAAGAATTCCCGCCTCTTCGATGGTATACAACTAGTTAACGCGAAGTTAGAACAGCATCCTTACTATGCAACCGCTACGCATAGTCGAGACAAATAATAATTATGGAACAAATTAATATTCCAAGCTGGTTATAATACCAATTTAAATGTTGATGACATGTATATACTTAGATATATAATTATTCAGTATAAGGAGAAGAGAAAAATGGCGATATATTTCGTCGATATTGGGAACCTTAGAACCTCGATACGCCAACTAGTGGCAAAAAATAGAACTGTTTTAACTAGGGCTGTGCGATTAATCGATTAATCGAGGTGATCGATTAATTGATTTTCCGATTAATCGATTAATTGAGTAATCGAAAAAACAATTAATTATTTTCCCGATTAATCGATTAATCGACGTTTTCAATTAATTGTTTTTCCCGATTAATCGATTAATCGACAGTTTCGATTAACCGTTTTTCCGATCAATCGTTAAATCGAGAAAAACAATTAATTGAAAACGTCGATTAATCGCAAAATCAATTAATCGATCACCTCGATTAATCGATTAATCGCACAGCCCTAGTTCTAACAAGGCTACAGTAACCAATGAAAGGGCTTAGAACCTCGATACGCCAACTAGTGACGAAAATGGAACTACTCTAACAAGGCTAAAATTTCAAAGCCACGCCCATTCCAAGGATCCCAATATAAAAGACGCAGAAAAAGATTTCCCCAATAGCTTTTGTAACTTTTGTCACAAAAAATATGACGAATATCTCGTGGATAAGATCATATGTAAATATAGTAGGTATAAGGATACCTTGACCTATGTATGCGTTGTCAATTACCTGCTGCGTATGTTTTCATACGTAAATTCACGTGAATTCAATTCCGTTCATATAGGTATATGTTATAATGTATATGGGGAATTCTACGCCAACTTGACCAATGAATTTCCCTCACCATTTTCAATTTGCTTCAAAAAAAATTCTACAATTGTCCAAGTACTAAAACGGTCCCCTGAATTTTTTCAGATTTTTTGATCGACCCGTTTTTTTTTTTTTTTTCATGAATTTTCAAACTACCAAATATTTCGACACTTTTTAAAAATCTCAAAAAATTCCCAAAAATCTCATGTCCCACTACGAACATCACGCTACTAAGTCCATGATGGTGCAAATTTTTCTTCTATTTTTTTTTTAACGTTCTTAATATAAAAACATGACTGAAATGACCAATAATTTTCCCTCACCATTTTCGATCTGCTTCAAAATGTTTTCTACAACTTGTCCCAACTCGAAAACGGTCTCCTGAATATTTCACAATTTTTCGATTGACCCATTATTCTTTTATGAATTTTCAAACTACCAAATATATTTCCACCCTTTTCAAAAAACTCAAAAAATTCTCCAAAATTTTATGATTCATTACGAACATTACGCCACTAATCCCATGATGGTGCGATTTTTTTTTCTCTTTTTTCACCGTTTTTAACATTTTTATCAAGTTTTTTTTATCAAGGTTTATATTAAAAACGTCGAAAAAAAAAAAAAAAAAATAGAAGCAAAATTTGCGCCATCATGGACTTAGTAGCGTGATGTTCGCAGTGGAAGATGAAATTTTTGAGAATTTTTTGAGATTTTTAAAAAGTGTCGAAATATTTGGTAGTTTGAAAATTCATGAAAAAAAAAAAAAAAAAAAAACGGGTCGATCAAAAAATCTGAAAAAATTCAGGGGACCGATTTAGTACTCGGGCAATTGTAGAATTTGTTTTTTTAAGCAAATCGAAAATGGTGAGGGAAATTCATTATGGTCAAGTTGGCGTGGAATTCCCCATATATACATAAATAGCGCTTGATTATTTCAATGAATACGATAACGTATTAGGATAAAATTATAGAATACGTTTTGTCATATTAAAATACAAAATAGAAAATGAAAAATTACTTTGAACATTAACGCTAATGGATATAATTTAAAATTCCGTTTATAGTTATGCGGTTGCACAGTACTTGGGCTAATGACTTTTTTTTTTTTAATGCCTAGGTATACCAGCTATTATAAAAATATTACTTCATGATTTTTCATATTACTGGATACAAAACTGGACTTGTTTATTCGGCATGAAATATAATTGGAATCGTTTTAAAAATTATTTCCATCATATTGTGGTAAATTATTATAAATTTTGTCCACCGCGCGTAAAAGGAGAAACGCAATAAATCAGGCACGTGCGTATCAACCTGGAACCGCACATTATACCTAAACGTCACTATTATATTATTATACCCACACGAAGCTTTGAAATGTTTGTGGTATAACTTAACAGTCGAGAACTTCTGTCTCTTTTTATAATATCTTGTGGTCAAGTCTTGCTGCAATCCCCTCTTAGAATAAAAAAAAAAAAAAAAAAAAAAAAGTGTAAAAAGAAGTGGGTACACGGTTCAGGGATGTCGACTGTTGTGTATATCCACCGATGTCAAGGATCCTCCCGTTACTTAGGTAAAGAATAATCGTGTAGTATCTTCAGTTGCTTTGTACAAGCGAGTCTGTGAGTGTCTTTCGAACATCGTTTCAAATTTTTTAAATCGTCATTTGAATTGTGCCAGTGTTTTGTAATTTTTTCAATCCATGTTCGTGTTATGATGAAAAAATAATTACGATAGATAAAAAGAGACGATATTTAGTTCAGAATTTGTAGCGATATCGGAGTGTGTATATAAAATAAACCTGAAATTTCCGTTCCATGAAATAAAAATCGTTACTAAATCGTGGCAAAAATTTTGTAAAAAAAAAAAAAAACGATCAAAGTTTAAATACAGTTTTTAAAAATGTCTAATGGCATGGAACGTTGGGCAGGTCGGGTAGCCGTAGTGACAGGAGCTTCTTCAGGTATCGGTGCATCAATCGCGGAATCATTAGCCCGAGAAGGAATGGTGGTGGTAGGTTTAGCGAGGAGAAAAAATCGCCTACAAGATTCAGCTGAGGCATTAAGCATTGCAAAAGGAAAACTGTATCCCGTACAATGCGACGTTTGCAACGAAGATGAAATATTGGTAGCTTTTAGATGGATCAGAGATCATCTTGGCGCTATTGACGTGCTGATAAACAACGCGGGTGTTGCACACTTCGCAAATATCATTAGTAAGGAATAATTCAATTTCAAATTTGACGAAAATAGAAATTCGGGTCTATAATAATTAATAGGTATTAGTATACTTGTAATTAGGCATCGAAGGTCATTCCCGTTTCATTTCATCGCTATATGTGCAGCATAGCTCGGAATTCAATTGCTTTTCTAGTTATCCTTGATACGTTCCATAATAGATTCATCTTTTTCGAAACTCATTAAATTTTCGACGATTCATTATATGCCTGGAGAGAATAAATAATATAACGTGTGTGCGAGTACACACATTACCTATATTACCACTTTAAAAGATTTCCGAACATAATCACCTGTATGTAATGCATGATTTTCAAGGTCGACCGGACTGCCTGCAGGTGTATCCTCAGTTATAAACACAGTATAATATGTGAACTTTATGCGTTAAATGTCCGATTATACATATATATATACTTATGCATAGAATTACTATTACGGTATACGTACTTGCAAATCAATAGTAGCTACATACGAGTGTGGTATACCTATATAGCGCACAAGCGTCGAATATACCTCATTTCAATTTATTAACATCGAGAGCCTTCCAAGGTGTTTATTCACGGTTTGACATCACTCAAAGAGATAATTAACTATTGGATGTAACTTATTTGAAACAACCCAGACAGCATCAAAGTTCAAAAGATATCCATAGCACATCCATGGGACATATTTTGAAGTTTGATGCTGTCTGGGAAGTGAATTTCGATTCATTATCCTATAGAAGTAAATGAAATGAGTAAATAAATTGTCAGTTTTTCTAAAACAATTATCACAAATGAATTGTCTAACAAATTCCTATGTATATTGGGAACCTTAGAACCTCGATACGCCAACTAGTGGCAGAAAATAGAACTACTCAAAGAAGGCTACCGTAACCAATGAGAGGGCTTAGAACCTCGATACGCCAACTGGCGACGAAAATTGAACTACTCAAAGAAGGCTAAAATTTCAAAGTCACGCCCATTTCAAGGATCCTAATACCCATTAGGGTGGTTCAAAGAATACCTAATTTCTCAGAAGTTGCTGCTCATTCGTGAAAATGTTGTTTGTGATTTTGAAAAATTATTCCATTTTTTTTAGCTCTATAGGACAATATTTACTACTGCCTCAGTGAAGTTGAAATTTCGAAATTTCGCCATTTTTGGCAATTTCAAAGTTCTCAGATCAGAGTCCTCATCTGGCTACCTCTAGGTTCTCATTCAATGAGGATGTTGGTTCAAGATGAGACTCGTACGATAATATTTAGTACTGCTTCAGAGACATTGAAGTTTTTTTTCACTATTTAGGGGTTTTCTTAGAGATTGGATCGCCAGGTGTTGCTCATGAGACAGTCTTTTCTTACCATTTTAAGGAAGAAGTACACGAAGTTTGCAGTCTGTGGGACCATTTTTACTACTGCCTCATGTTGCTAATTTTACTTGAAGGAAAGTCGCCTTCGATGAGGCAGTAGTAAAAATCGTCCAGCAGACTGCAAACTGCTTGGACTTCTTCCTTATATTGGTAAGATGAAACTGTCTCATGAGCAGCACCTGGCGATTGAATCTCCGAAAAAACGCAAAATATTGAAAAAACTCCAATGTCTCCGAGGCAGTACTAAATATTATCGTACGAGTCTCATCTTGAACCAACATGCTCATTGAATGAGAATCTAGAGGTAGCCAGATGAGGACTCTGATCTGAGAACTTTGAAATTGCCAAAAATGGCGAAATTTCGAAATTTCAACTTCACTGAGACAGTAGTAAATATTGTCCTATAGAGATAAAAAAAAATGGAATAATTTTGAAAAATCACAAACAACATATTCACGGATGAGCAGCAACATCTGAGAAATGAGGTCTTTTTTGAACCACCCTAATACCCATGCATCATTATAATGTAAATCGCTTTTATGCTCATTTTGAACAACATGATTATTCCTCAGGTGGAGATACGGAAGGATTTCGTCGTATTCTAGACGTGAATGTCCTGGCTGTGGCGATATGCACACGAGAAGCAGTAACCAATATGCGAGCACGTCGTGTCGATGGTCATATAATAAACATTAACAGGTAAACCGCAGCTGCAGTGAAATATTTGGTGTTTGTTTTTTCACATAGAAATTCTAGAAAATTAATTATTCCACTTCACTTCTGCGTGGATGTGAATAACAAATTTTCGATTTCAGTGTATCTGGACATTCCATTTCAAGCACGGCCGGACACTTGAGTCTTTATCCAAGTAGCAAGTACGCGATGACAGCGATGACAGAGGTGGTTAGAAGAGAACTTATTTCCGCAAAGACGAACATTAAAGTAACTGTGAGTCAAATTTTTATACTTTCAAATTGCCGTACGTGATACAACTGATCGGTTTAATCACAGAAGTGGTATTTTTTAGAGCCTTAGTCCTGGACTCGTGCAGACAGAAATCATGGAAACTACAGATTGGGTTGAGTCCGTCGGAGATCATGATGCTCCGTCTTTGCAGGCTAAAGATATCGCAGATGCGGTTCTTTACATACTCGGCACACCCCCAAATGTTCAGGTGAAATTTTCGCTTCTATCGATTATTTCAATAATACAATTTCCGAAAATGGTATCTCAAGAAAATTGAGTTCAATGGATTTAGTTTTTGTTTGAAATCAGTGAAGTTCTGATGAATTTTATGAAGAAAGAAGATAAAAATGACATACCTAGTTGATGAAGAATGAAGTATTGTGTTGAGAAATTATATTGGCTGGGTGCACGCACATACACTACTTTAAAAATAAGTGTGTATTGTGTATACGTTAAGCATGGAAAAATGCTGAGCATGATTTTAGATGGCGCTGACAGTATGCATGAATATGTTACACACTGATAGTTAAATAGTATTAGTATTTTCGTGCACGGAGCCAATAGCGAGAATCGCGGTAGTCATCTTTCCTTGGCGCAAAGTCGTATGAGACTTTTACGAAGTCTCGTGTCCTTGTGGAATATAAAGACCAATTATTTAAACATGCGACTTATGCATATATCGTAATTTTATTTGTTTCATTTGTTTCAGATAACGGAATTGACCATTCGTCCAGTTGGAGAACGTATTTGAAATTGAATAGGTTCCAGGATTCATTTCCAGCATCTACGGAATTATACTCTGCGGTTTCTCTGGTTACCATTTTCAAAGAGAGACGTGTACTTATATAATCTTATCATCTGTCCCAAAGTCAACAATTATTTATAGCAAACTATCACCGCATTGAATTATTATGACGACAATTTAAAACCTGATTCCGCTATCTATACGTCATCCCGAATTGTCTGATGCACTTTTTGCATTTCAAACTTGAACACGACCTTTCATCGAGCAGGTATATAAAAATGAATCATGTACGTTTTATCCACTCAATGCAGTGGGTTTATATCTATATATATAATAAATTTAATCTAAAAATTAAATGACCACAAGATTTTGCGTTCTTTTCATTCTAAAACCCAGGAAATATGAATCTGCGATATTGAATGTCTCCAAATTTTGTCCGTTCAGAGATTTCAGAAGACTGCAATCGCCTTTGACTTTCTTTCTCTCTCTCGTATGTGTTTTAAAAAAAAATGAGAGGATTAATTTGCAAACGCGAGTGCGGGATTCTAATAAAAGCAATTAGACCACATCGCAGTGTTCAATGCGCAGTAAATAAATTTCCAGGGTCGAGTATACATATATGTCCATAAAAAAGTTGTTTATCGAAAACTGCATACAGCATCCAGCCACTTTATTGTTTGAGATTATTCAAATCGCTGGGTTCCAGTCGCGCATTAATTCTTTACCCATTTCATAATTTTTTTTTTTTTTTTTTTCTTTTGCTTTTCCTCTTTTGTCGAAAGGAAATGAACAATCCGATAGGCGTGTTGTAGTCTGCTGTCGGAATTCCTTGACAGTATATTATGATAGTATAATAATATCTGAGAAATTATCGCATCGAACTCCGAAATTATATTGAATTAATTTAGTTTATATAAATTTTTAATTGTATAATAGTCTATCCAGAAATTTTCGACCAAGGAAGGAAAGCATATACTAGTATTCGTACAATACATGACCGCTCAGTGTTGCGAGTCACTAATTACATTTGTAATGGAATTACTCATTTAATTACCCATTACTTCGGTAATGTGTAATTAAACCGAGTTTAATTACCCATTACTTTGGTAATGTGTAATTAAACCGAGTTTAATTACCCATTACTTTGGTAATGTGTAATTAAACTTCATTTAATTACACATTACTTTGGTAATGTGTAATTAAACTTCATTGATAATGTGTAATTAAACTCGATTTAATTACACATTATTAAAGTAATGTGTAATTAAACTCGATTTAAATAAATAAAAATTCAATTACACATTACAAAAGTAATGAGTAATTAAAAAAAATTTAATTACAATTTTCACAACACTGTGACCGCTTAATATACACCAACGTGTATCTACAGTGACCGTTGTTATCTTCCTTTTCGAACAGACTTGTATATTACTAAAGGTTTCATACATATGGTTCTATGGTTCGAAGGGGGATGCTTTTTTCTCTTGATACACAATTGAAGAAAAAGCCCTTCATGATAGCTCTGGATATCAAAGCCTGTCTGTTAATATACGAAAAGGAAAAAGCTTATCGTTTGTATTCTCTCTTTCGGGGTGATACAATTACAGTCGTTGGGGAACTCCTATGAAGAAGCGTTCGTAACTCGTAATGACAGTTTTTCTTTTTATTCGGAAACTGCGATGGAGGACCGTTTTTTTCTTTCGGATTGAATAAAACACATCAAAGATTAGTGAAAAGACCATTAGTTTAGAAAAATGATGAAAGCAAAGACAGCTGTTTGTACGATGCTTTCAGAACGGTCAACATTCTATCTCATATACATTTACTATTTAACCAAAAAAATGTATATTATATAAGAAACGAAGTTAGTCGCATATTGTCAATCTCTCTATATGAATATAGCATTATTTTCTTATAGTTTTCTCGCCATGAGTGATTTTTCACCATTCTAATAGCACTCTGGCAATTGACCTCAAAAATGTTCAACCGATTTCATTGATCAATCCATTAAGGGGATCAGTACCGTTGGACCGATTCAGGTCATCTTGGATTCATTTTCTTCAGAAAACAAATCCTCATCATGTGAATGTAGGAATTTTGAAAATTTTTCGTTTTGGCCAAGTTATTTAAGAAATGAGTGATAATAATTTTTGCTAATTTGGTAAATTGATCATAACTTATGACATAATATTTTATTTCAAAATTCCTACATTCACATGAGGAAGATTTGTTTTCTGACGGAAATGAATCCAAGATGACCTGAATCGGTCCAACGGTGCTCTGAAATCCTTACGACACATGATTTTGAAAAAGAAAAATATTTTGATGTGAAATGAACTTTGATTATGAAACAAATTGATTTCGGACTATGATAATTTCTCGAAAAGTCGCTGTACTAGTCCCCTTAATGAAGCGAAATATGATATGGATGTGATTTTTGTCGGTAAAGAAGAACCGTCGCATCGCACGGTATCCCTCGCGTGTGGCCTTCAAGATCTTGCTGAGTAGACAGCCGCGTCTGAATATTTATGTCCATTGTGAGTTGAGCGTCGTGGTCAGTGTCAGTTAGTGTAGCTTCAGCTTTCAGACGAACTGGAATCAGATCGGGCGTCTAGTTTTTGTTCCTATTATTTTCGTTCGCCGCAATAACGTTGTGTGATTCAAAAACACTGTCGGCAATGCAACGTTGGGTAGGAAAAGTAAGTTGCAATACAGAATTTATCACTTTTTACAGCTGATCGTAAAAAGTTAGCAAAGTAAGTACTTACAAGCTTTTGTTACAAGGTCCGACTGTTTTTTCAAACTGGATGGTATACTCCGATTCTCTATTTTCGATAGAGCGTTGAATTCTGGACTAGAACTCGTATAATACGTACAAGTCGAATTCAATAGATAAATGAGAAGATTTTTACAAATTTTCGACGAGAAAAGATCGCCTCACACGATACTCGGATAATAACATAATTACGATCCTTCATCCATGTAAACAGAACGATTGAAAGAGAAAAGGAGAAACAAGAAATTGCGGCAATAAATATTGGGACAAGCCCAATATGTTCGTATCTTTTCCACCTAATAAATTATTTATTCATTGAAATGAAGAAGTTTTGAATAAATTTAGAGTTCTTTTGGCTCAAGTGAATAATTTACTAGACTCAAATACGAATAGGTACTCCCGATGGGAGATTCTCTTTTCTATATGCATGGGTCAACGATTTAAGGGGACCAGTACAGCGACTTTTCGAGAAATTATCATAGTCCGAAATCAATTTATTTCATAATCAAAGTTCATTTTACATCAAAATATTTTTCTTTTTCAAAATCATGTGTCGTAAGGATTTCAGAGCACCGTTGGACCGATTCAGGTCATCTTGGATTAATTTTCTTCAGAAAACAAATCCTCATCATCAGTGTTGTAAAGTACCTAGGTACAAGTACCTTTTTTTGTACCTAGGTACATTTTTCAGTACCTATACCTGTACCTAGGTACTTTTCCTAACAAGTACCTTGTACCTGTACCTAGGTACATTTGAGGAATACCTGTACCTATTTATAGCCAAAATATAAGGTACTTCATTTACGTAAGAATCTCGGCGTGTGAAATGTGGTAAATGAACGTGTACGTATAACTGTACCAGTATGTATATCACTAACTTGGTTTTCGTATATTTTTTTCACCCTTTTTCGTATCATTCTTATGCTCAACGTAAATAATGTACCTAAGTACCTATTTATAGGTACATTCTGAGTACCTGTACCTGTACCTAGGTACATTTCTTAAATAGTACCTGTACCTGTACCTAGGTACTTTTTCCTGCAAGTACCTGTACCTGTACCTAGGTACTATTTATAAAGTACCTTTCACAACACTGCTCATCATGTGAATGTAGGAATTTTGAAAATTTTTCGCTTTGGCCAAGTTATTTAAGAAATGAGTGATAATAATTTTTGCAAATTTGGTAAATTGATCATAACTTATGACATAATTTTTTATTTTAAAATTCCTACATTCACATGATGAGGATTTGTTTTCTGAAGAAAATGAATCCAAGATGACCTGAATCGGTCCAATGGTGCTCTAAAATCCTTACGATACATGATTTTGAAAAAGAAAAATATTTTGATGTGAAATGAACTTTGGTTATGAAATAAATTGATTTCGGACGATGATAATTTCTCGAAAAGTCGCTGTACTGGTCCCCTTAAGCCTTGAAATTCTTAGCGGTATGTTCACCGACGATTTTCTGCAATTTTTGCTGATTTCTTCAGCTGTGCGAAATCTATTTAGAGTAGTATTCTGTTTGGAGTTTCTATCATAGTTCGTACCTATATTGATATACTTCTAAACGAGACACAAAGTTCTTGAGAAATTATATCTCGGTATAACAACATACACACAGAATATGATGATGAAAATTTGCCTCGGGTGAATCCTCGTCGAAATTATCTCAAGTAAATATTCGTTTGCGAATGCGGCGAACTGTAATAAGAATTTTCTCTGAAGTCGCGAACGTTGGTTAAATTTTGATGAAAATAAATTCATCCACCCTGCAGGGATTTAGTTTCGTTATATTATTATTCGCCGAGAATTGGATTTCCTTCTTGGATGCATTTTTCGTTTAGATTGCTGTCGTGACCGGGGCTTCGGCTGGTATCGGTGCAGCAGTCGCTAAAATTCTCGTAAAAAATGGATTGGAAGTAATTGGTTTGGCAAGACGAATCGACCGCGTCAACGATCTTGCTTCCCAGCTTGATCAATACCCAGGAAATTTACACGCTTACGAATGCGATTTAACCAAGGAGGAGGATATCCTGGGTGCTTTTCGATGGATCAGAGATAAGTGGGGAGGTGTCGATGTCCTTGTTAATAATGCCGGCGTCCTTCGCTACTCGACGTTAACAGGTGAGATGATCAGAATAGGTTGTCGTTATTTTCACTATCTAGAAGAAAACGTCGAGTATTGCCAGGTTTTCCGTTTCATCTTCCATTTTTCAAATTTCAGTAGGAAAAAACGAATGTTTAATCCAGAGTTAGGAAACAAAAAGAACATGTGAACTGACACAGTTACTCAACTATATGCACAAAATTTTTCCAGATGGTATTACAGAGGATTGGAAACAGACCTTTGACGTAAATGTTTTGGCAGTTTGCATCTGCACTAGGGAGTCTCTGAAGTTGATGGAAAACCGAGAGTATGGTCACATAATAAATATCTGCAGGTAACTCGAAAAAATTTACCGATATACTATCAGACTGTGTAAAAAAAAAATCTTCTTTTGTTCGGGCCCTTTCGAAAATAGTTAGTGCTAAATATAAGAAAAATTGTTCCCAAAGCTCAGCTACGTAACTTGAACACAGAATTAGCGCATTTGAAAATAAGATTTCCCATGTATTTCAAATGGCAAAATTTGTTTATCTTAGTTTTATTTTTATAACTTTCTTTATTCAACTGATAAGAATAAAGTAGATGTACGGTTTTGTAGAGAAATTTATGATATACAAAAATAATCCTTTGGCCCAAGTTGATCAATTGAACCGTTAACGAGTTACAGTGGTTTGAAAGTCATATGAAAATTTGATTTTACTACTTACTTTTCGACAAATTAATTTAAATCATTTTTTCATACATTTTTTAAGAAATTTTTTTCTCTACAAAACTGTATATGGGGAATTCCACGTGAACTCGACCAATGTTTTTCCCTCACCATTTTTGATTTGCTTCATGATTTTTTATGCGATTCTACGATCTCGAAAAAGCACTGCTGAATTTTTTCAAATTTTTCCCTCCAATCGTTAATTTTCAATGATTATTCAAACCCATTTTGAAAACGGCATTTTTTAAAAATCTCGAAAAATTCTCAAAAATATTATTTTTTATTTCGATCATTTTGACACCCCTCCCATAATGGGATCATTATTGCTTCCTTTTTTTCAGCCCTTTTAACATTTTGATAAAACGAAACACCATGTTCCAACGTTTCGAAAATTCTTGAAAAATTACCAAAAATTCTGAGTTCAATTCTAAATGTTTTCGCGTGAGGCCCACGATGACAGACAAAAAAAGTAATTTTTCCGAAAAAAAGTATTTTCCGTCCGTCATCGTGGGTCTCACGCGAAAACGTTCAGAATTGAACACAGAATTTTTGGTAATTTTTCAAGAATTTTTGAAACGTTGGAACATGGTGTTTCGTTTTATCAAAATGTTAAAAGTGCTGAAAAAAAAGAAGCAATAATGATCCCATCATGGGAGGGGTGTCAAAATGATCGAAATAAAAAATAATATTTTTGAGAATTTTTCGAGATTTAAAAAAAATGCCATTTTCAAAATGGGTTTGAATAATCATTGAAAATTAACGGTTGGAGGGAAAAATCTGAAAAAATTCAGCAGTGCTTTTTCGAGATCGTAGAATCATATAAAAAATCGTGAAGCAAATCAAAAATGGTGAGGGAAAAACATTGGTCGAGTTCACGTGGAATTCCCCATATTCACTTTATTCTTATCAGTTGAATAAAGATAGTTATAAAAATAGAACTAAGATAAACAAAGTTTGCCATCTTTTTTTTCTCCTCCATAGGCTTATCGCGTACTCGCAAAGCCAGCAAATGTTATATAGTTTGCCATCTATCTACTATACAGGGTGTAAATCTTAACTCTGTACATACTTATAGGGTGTGTAGGGGGTGCCAATACAAGCATTTTGAGGTATGACACCCATGGTCGGAAACTCATCCTAACCACTGTGGAGGGCTTTGAAGGATATGGTACCGTGCACGCTTGATCGCAGTTTAATGAATCAGATGTGTTCACTTTCGACCCAAGATTTTATTCAGCCGTAGACAACAGTACAAATGTTCTTGCGTGAAATGAACAAAACGATAAACTTAGAAATGAAAAAATAACGAAACAATTTCCGGTGATTTTAAACAGAATTTGAAAAAGTTACGGAAAACGAAAAGCCCAAGTGTGCCAAACCCCAATAGTTTTCCATAACTTTTTCAAAATCTGTTTGTAAGCACCGGAAATTGTTTTGCTATTTTTTTATTGCCAAGTTTATCGTTTTGTTGATTCCACACAAGATCATTTGTACTGTTGTCTACGGCTGAATAAAATGTTGGGTCAAAAATAATTACATCTTACTCATTACACTACGAAAAGCGCGCGGTACTAGAACCTTCGAAACCCTCCACAGCCGTTAGGATGAGTTTCCGACCTAGGGTGTCATACCTCAAAATGCTTGTATTGGCACCCCCTACACACCCTATAAGTATGTACAGAGTTAAGATTTACACCCTGTATACGGTAGGTGTTCAAAAATTTTCGATGTTCGAATATTTCACTTCTCAGGGTCTAAAAAGTTGGTTCATAATTTGAGAATGACTGTCTTCAAATGTGCCTGTCGACGGACAATTCACCACGCGGCTCATCACTTGTTTGTATTTTCCATTTAAATAGCACATTAAATTTTTTTCATGTCTAATTGCACGATTTCCGGATATGTATAAGACCTAACAAGTGACGGAACAGCGAGATTAAAGATGAGAACTGTAAGCGAGGTTGATGAAGGCGAAAACTGCCTTTTCCAATTAATTCATTTCTATAAGCAGAATTTTTTTTTCTTTTTCTGCTCATTTTTTAGGTTTTATATACGTCCTGAAATCGTGCGACATTCATCTAGAGAAATACATTCTTTATGATTGAATTTTCGATACGATTAGACATGAAAAAATTTCATTTGCTATTTAAATGGAAAATACAAACAAGTGATGAGTCGCGTGGTGAATTGTTCGTCGACAGGCACATTTGGAAACAGTCATTCTCAAATTATAAACCAACTTCTTAGACCCTGAGAAGTGAAAAATTCGAACATCGAAAATTTTTGAAAACCTCTAAATTATATATAAAAGGCTTTGTATGTTAAATTTGTTAGTTTCCTTTCCGCAATCATTATTTTTTATAATTATTGCGGTGTTGAGAAAAGCAGATTAAAATTATCCTCTCAAAACTCTGGAGGTGCCAGTCTTCAGATTATCTCATACAGACAAACTTTTCTGCGATATGTTTTGAATCGATACTGAAAGTCCTCAATTTCTAAGTAAATACGAAATTATGAGACCCCATTTCTTATTCTTCCGCAGTATTGCTGGCCATCAGGTTCCAAACATTGTTCCAATCTTCGCCAATGTCTATCCTGCAAGCAAGTTTGCTTTACGTGCAATTTCTGACACTTTGAGGATGGAGTGCACTCGCGATAAAAGGAAGATCAAAGTCACGGTGAGCCTTTTATCCTTACATATATGGTTAAGAAATTGCGAGTATCTTTTCGTCCAATTATTCATCAGATTACGATGAAATGAGAACACAGCAGGGGTCATGGATTTCGGACGAGGATGTATCTAGATAAGAATTAGGTTCACGATATTATACGAGTAAGGGATATCCCGCGATTATTAATTCATTCGAATTACAGAATCTGAGTCCAGGCACAGTGGCGACAGAAATAACTGGAGGCATTGAAAATCTGCATGACAAATTGACCGAAGACGATATTGCAGAACTTTCTTCTCACACTGCTCATCTCCAGTCAGAAGATATCGCTGAATCAGTGTTGTACGTATTAGGAACACCCCAGCACGTAGAAATACGGGAGTTGATTATAGGACCGTTCGGAGAGGGCTTGTAAAAATCTTGGGGTAAACGAGGATGATTATACACATCTACCTTGTCGGAAATTGTTATGACGTCTATAGATACAAAAATACGATTTTATCGGATTTTTATTTACCACGGAGGCTGCGAGGGTTTGCCATGCGAATATTTTCACTGTCAATGGGAGGGAGGCTTCATCGCTAACGTCACATTCACACTCAAGAAAATATATATGCATTGTAACATATCAAGTCGTCTCCGAATCAGATCGGCGCGCGCACCGGTAGCTCAACAGTACGAAGACCATTGTGACGTCATCGCAGGTATAAATTCGGCACTGTCAGGCTACTCGTGAGCATTTGTCTCCTGTCAGGGCATTTACGCTCATTTCGTCGTAGATCCTATTTTGTAAAATCATACCGGTGGTCTTCACTGGGTGATTACTTAGAATCAATTTTATGGTAGAGTCAATTTAAAATAAATGTAACGCCTGTCGGGTTCATTTTAATATAAATTTCAAACTTAGCAACGGCCAAATGCGGCATATTATCATAACCTATTGCCTGTTATGGGATAGCAGAAGAACAAACATAGAATAGAAAAACCACTGTAAATAGCGAGAACCGTTATCATTTCAAAAGAGTAGAATTTAAGACTAGTTTTAATATTTCTTTTTGTATTTTATTTGATAGCATTATTTCTTGATTAAATTGATATGATCACTGGATGTTTATCTGACTAAAACTTTTCTAAAAATCTAAAAATTTCATGATCCTCCTTTTAAAACAGCATTCTAGGTTCAGGTGCACTTGCATCGGTACTAATTTCTTAATTCGTATCCGCTGCTAAGAACACTCTCAACTCCGGAATTTCAGGGACACCAGGTTTAGGTGCACTTGCATCGGTACTGATTTCTAAATTCGTATCCGCTGCTTAGATCACTCTTGACTCTGGATTTTTAGCTCTGATTAGCTTAGCTTATCACCAGATTTGATTAGCCAACGCTCGAAATATAAATTTTATGCCCTCCCTCCCCCCCCCCCCCCCCCCCCCGCGGACTATCAGTCCATTTCATAAATTAAAGATTAATCATAAGGACCTAAACGTTGCAGTATATACCGGGAGTATTCGTGGAAACGCTCCACAGGGAAGTGAAAACGCCTGCATACAGGCAACTCAAACATCAAGCGATCAGGTTTTGTGTCCTACGTAGCCAATGGGCACGCGATATGCGAAATAAAACCTAATCGCTTGATCTTTGACTTTTGAGTTGCCTGTATGCAAGAGTCTTCACTTTCCTATGGAGCGTTTCCACGCATACTCCCCGCGGTATACTATATTTCTCATCGTACAGACGGATAATGATGAGGTCAAGGATAACCATGTCTAGATATAAGTCTTGTTATGTATTATATTGATAATCACGTATTTATGTTGGATAATTTTCTTGTGGGAGTTGTCTGCACAGTAAGTTCAATAATGTCTAATGATCAACGCTTATAAAACCTGCTGCTGCAGTTTTTCTATTTTTTATAATAAACTGTAACAATATTACATCTGTATATTAGGATGGTCCTTAATTCGGTCATATTCGAATTCCAATGCTCCCATGGGCCAGAACGTCTCCAAATATATACACAAAAATGTAGTCAAACCCCAGATTCCTATCTCAATTCTAAGTACTGTCCCAAAGCCTTTGAACTTTTCCATTTGAATCCCCCAATGGAGATTTACCGGCAGTTCAATTTTGACAAAGAAAAATTATGCCCTTTGGTTGCAGGTCTGAAATTATAAAATACCTTGAAAAAATCGTATATTAATTCGTAATTCGTATAGAAAAGAAGATGAATCTCACTGAATATTTGAGAATTTGAATTTTTTTTAACCTTGAAATAAAATTTAGTACGAAATATATCGAATAAGCATGTCTTTGAATCATTTGAAAATTCCCGCTCAAACAGGGAGACGAAGGAAATGAAATAAAAATCTGAAAAAATTAGGGAATTTTTTTAAAAATTATTTGGAGCTGATTTGAGGGGATCCAATATGAATTTGTTTTTTGACCCCATATAAGGACCACCCTATAGTATACATAGTATAGTCGTGATATTTCTTCTGTAACGCGGTCGGTTAAGTAGGAATTGTGTATCACAGGGTATACCTATAGACAATATACGACGCTACAGATTTTATCCGCCGTCTGGCGCGACATTCGACAAGTAGCTACCTGTCGGCTGTCGCAGTCGGCAGGTGAGAATCATAATGGCTGCGTCCACATAGCAGTCGAGTGTCAACAAAGTTTGCTATGTATGTTGGCTTGGGCTAAACAAACGAACGAACGAACGAACAAACAAACAAACAACAAACAAACAAACGAAGAAAAAAGCGAATAAATAAATGTGAAGTAATTTCTACGGCATGAATATTACCATGAGAGTGTTGGTTGTATCTCTATCTACGTTGCTATCTATGATGTTAGTTGTTACAACGTCGCCGGTCCTTGTAGGTACGATCTATCGCCGGTTGTTCTTTTCTTTTCTTTTTCAGTATATGTATATGTATATGTAATGAATTGTAATCAACTTTAACCCCGCATACGATATGCGATACAATTCCTCCAGTGCCCGGTTTCTAACAAATATACATATATTTTAACGATGATTAATTAACTAAATATCCATAATAGTTTAATACTGTTTTATACAAAGTTTCGTGCTAACACAATCAACGATTATTGTAATAATATAAAGATATTAGATTCCTACCGCTTTAATATAACGCATACACTAATTTCTTCTGGATATCGCAGAAGCAAGTTCGGAGACAGATTTATCATTTTCGTCACAATTTCTTCACTCACAAGTCACAATCAGCATCAATGATACAGGTATACATGAATTTACACTCATTTCATTTATTACACTACATATATTATTATCATCTTCGAAAATCATATTTATGTATTTAAATATATGTACACTAAACGTAATGGATTCTGATCCGGACGAGTTGGACAATTCTAGAAACAGCCAATCGGCGCTCTGGATTTTTTTAATCCAGAGCGCCGATTGGCTGTTTCTAGAATTGTCCAACTCGTCCGGATCAGAATCCATTACGTTTAGTGTACATTAGGGTGTCCGTTATTTCCCGAATTGACTTTTTCTACTTGGGTATGGGCCAAATCATTAGTTTAGAGCCTAAAAAGAATTATGCTATTTTTTTTTTTTTTTTTTTTTTTTTTTTCAAGTGCCATCAACCCCTGCCTGTAGGACGATACTTGTCCCATTTGATTAACATGGGATTTTTGCCCTTTTTAGACTTTAATTTTTTTTTCTGCTTGCTAATGCATTACCTCATCAAATATTGTTGATTCTACTACTGTGGTGACCTCTTTGGATGGACATATTTTTATATTGATGGAAAAAAAAATTTTGAATTTTGAAGCGGTAAAATTTTTTTTTTTCTACCATATTGTCTAATATCTTTCGAATATTTTTCAATTTAAACAAAAAACATTGAAAAGTCAATAAATTCAAAAATATTCGAAAATATTCGAAATTTACTGAAAAATACAGTAAAAATAAATTTTGAAAAAAAAAAAAAACATCAAAACTTTTTTTTTCACCAATATAAAAATATGTCCATCCAAAGAGGTCAGAACAGTAGTAGAATCAACAATATTTGGTGAGGTGATGAAAGTAGTAAGCGAAAAAAAAATTAAAGTCTAAAAAGGGCAAAAATCCCATGTTAATCAAATGGGACAAGTATCGTCCTACTGGCAGGGGTTAAGGTGAAGTGAAACGTTTGTCAGAACCTCGAAAACGGGAATCCTGAATTCTCCGGAACTACTTAATCAATCGCGATGAAACTTTGAGGGATTACACATCATTGTGGCAGAAAGTGGCTGATTATTTCACTTTTCCAAAATTTGACAAAAATTTTCACAGATTGACGTACCGACCACATAAATCGTGAGATTATTCACTGTTGACGTAGATAATCGCATTTTCTCGATAATTAGCCACTCCGCAATTAAAAACCACACACTTTGAGCCTAATCCCATGTCATTTGATGGAGAAATAGCTGAGAATTGACGATTCTCCGTTACTCATGACTAAAAAACCGACATTTAGTTGAGATCACAACCCTTATCGACATTTAGTCGAGATCACAGCCTGTGCCGAAATTGCAGCCAGTATACTTGCAAATAATCTAGCGGTGGACAGAGGTACCAAACGTTCGGTAGTTCTGTTTTACCGCGGTACAAGGCACCCGGCTGTGGCCTTGAAACGTTACACTTCACCTTAAGGATGTAGTTCACGTTAAAAGCTATCTTCCACAATTGATAATATATTAATGCCAACTTTTTGGTATACATTTGTACACTTGAGACTACGAAAAAAAACGTATAACATTGTCCATACAAGCTTAAGATCAGATCGGAAGCACCAAAAAGGCCTCAAAGCAGTGCTTCGCTGAAAATGGTACTGGCGATGAAATACTTAGGATACAGCAATCTCCCTTTTTTTGGGGCATCAGAGAGACAGAAATAAAAGATTCACGTGAGGAATTTGTTGTACAGTGGACAAAACTTGAGAAATTGAATTTTTAATACGTTTTTTTACAAAAAAAGGCATTTTTAACCCGAACTACATCCTTAATGGCACTTGAAAAAAAAAATAGCATCATTGTTTTTAGGCTCTATACTAATGATTTGGCCCATACCCAAGTAGAAAAAGTCAATTCGGGAAATAACGGACACCCTAATGTACATACACTGCAAGCGGTGATGGGATATTATTCATTATATTATTTTACTATTTAACCTTTCTACCTTTCTCCACTGCTTATTAATTCTAAATGCCTAAACACTGTTATACATAATGATCAGGGCCTGGAAGTTGGGGCCAACAATCGCAGACGTGAAAATAGACTAGACGTGAAGATAGATTCGTTCAATAATAACGAAAAAAAAAGACAATCAGGTGCAAGATCACGCGCATAGAGTTCTTGACGTCGATCGAATAAGAGACATGAGAACGTAGAAGGAGCGAATAAATATACAGCGGTATTTTTATGACGTTTCACATACTTAAAATCGCTTGAAATACTAAATGTACCAGACGTCTAAATAGCTCGAGCCTATACAAAAATATGCTGCAGTGTTGCGTAAAAATCAGAATGAAAAAAAAAAAAAAAATATGTTTTTGTTTTCAATATTTTTATATTTTCAACAACTTCCTGAACCAATCGCCGTATAATATAGAAAAAAATTCTACTATAGAAAAAAATAATTCTCTACAAGGCAGTACTAAAATGTTTTTTCCCCAAGTCTAGTCTAGGCGAAGTTACGCATAAGTCTCAAGTGATATTTAAAATTTAACTAAAACAGCAAAACAAGTGGAATTTAAGGTAGTTCACCACTCTTTTCATCTTTTGGAATAACATTCGGAACATACTGGACTACTACATGTTAGTTTTTTATCAAACTCTATAAAAGCGAAATGATGCTATCAATATAAACGTTGGTTTTGTTAGCCTGGTCCTATGCTTTCCGTGTTAAAACAACCCATTTCCGTGGCGAATATCTTATTTAGGTCGTTCTTAACACGTAGTTCAAATTTCATAAACATCCGTGAACATCTAAATACCTATAGATATAAGCTCAGAGTAAAGGCGTATGTGATCGTATGTAATCTCTGAACCGGCTCACATCGATGACGAAATTCTAAAAAAAATTCAAAAATAAAAAATCAAGACAAAAATCAAGACAAAAAACAAGACAAAAATCAAGAAAAAAAATAAGAAAAATCAAGACAAAAATCAAGACAAAAAATAAGATAAAAATGAAGACGAAAATCAAGACAAATAATAAGATGAAAATCAAGTTCAATTCAAGTTCAAATCAAGCTCATTTGCTTCAAATGAAGTAAATGAGGCAAAGTGAAGCAAATGAGGCAAATGTGAGGCAAAGTGAAGCAAATGAAGCAAAGTGAAGCAAATGAGGCAAATATGAGGCGTAGTGAAGCAAATATGAGGCAAAGTGAAGCAAATGAGGCAAATATGAGGCAAATGAAGCAGATATGAGGCAAAGTGAAGCAAATGAGGCAAATATGAGGCAGTGAGGAAAATGAGGCAAATGAGGCAAAGTGAAGCAAATGAGGCAAATATGAGGTAAAGTGAGGCAAATGAGGCAAATATGAGGCAAAGTGAAGCAAATCAAGTAAAGTGAAGCAAATGTGAGGCAAAGTGAAGCAAATGAAGCAGATATGAGGCAAAGTGAAGCAAATGAGGCAAATATGAGGCAAATATGAGGCAAATAAAGCAAATATGAGGCAAAGTGAAGCAAATGAGGCAAATGTGAGGCAAAGTGAAGCAAATGAGGCAAATATGAGGCAAAGTGAGGCAAATGAGGCAAAGTGAAGCAAAGTGTTTCGCTCGAGTTTTGCTGTTTTAGTTAAATTTTAAATATCACTTGAGACTTATGCGTAACTTCGCCTAGACTAGACTTGGGGAAAAAACATTTTAGTACTGCCTTGTAGAGAATTATTTTTTTCTATAGTAGAATTTTTTTCTATATTATACGACGATTGGTTCAGGAAGTTGTTGAAAATATAAAAATATTGAAAACAAAAACATATTTTTTTTTTCATTCTGATTTTTACGCAACACTGCAGCATATTTTTGTATAGGCTCGAGCTATTTAGACGTCTGGTACATTTAGTATTTTAAGCGATTTTAAGTATGTGAAACGTCATAAAAATACCGCTGTATATTTATTCCCTCCTTCTACGTTCTCATGTCTCTTATTCGATCGACGTCAAGAACTCTATGCGCGTGATCTTGCACCTGATTGTCTTTTTTTTTCGTTATTATTGAACGAATCTATCTTCACGTCTAGTCTATTTTCACGTTTGCGATTGTTGGCCCCAACTTCCAGGCCCTGAATTAATGATATATGTATTTTTTTTCTATTCAAAATATTTGATTTATATACTAAGCTTTTTCAACACCTGATCACCGGTATGGTATAAATTTTTTTTTTAAATTTCGACAAACTATGACGTATGCGAGTTTTATTCTACGACAAGGACTTTTTCCTTCGGTGTAACGTCATCTACGTTATATTTCGATATCATTGATGGTTTTGTTGAGAATATAAGTGGTAATAGAAAATCGTCATTCTCATAGCTAATTTTATGTATACCTACATTTCCGCGAGCAATTAAATTGCATCACTTTAATGATCGGGTTTGTTTCACGGCGCCACGATTTCAGTTACAAAACTCATAATGACAAGTCGCCCGAGTCGCAGTCGCGGCTATAGCTATGGGTGAAATGTTAAATGACATCTTATTATTTTATCAATGTATTCATATCCATTTATTTATTATTACAACACTGGAAATTACCTATTTATTACAACGGAACAGTGTATAGGTATTATCAGTAATGTATATATGTAACGCCCTTTTATCTTTTTATATACATATAATATGTAGGTATATATGTAATATCTATACATATATCTACATATACGTTAATTATTATATAAACGTCGTTAATCGTATAGGGCGAGAGTCCGATCTAAATGATATGCTAGTATTCCGTATTATACATATTATACCCGGCAACAACATTGGGAATGTAAAAAATTATCGCCATAAGTACCAAAATGGTTTCATCAGCTGAAAACTTAGACACATTATACTGTTCTTCAGCGACGAATTACAACCATCATTTATTCAGACAAAACCTTGCACGTGAAATCAGGCAACAAAGCCAAGCACTCCTATAGTTAATTTTCATATTGCATATTGTCAGACAATAACGAATACACCATAGTAGATTTCGATACGAGCGCGAAATGTGAGGCGTTTATAGGTGTGTCCAATGTCTTCAGCACGAACCGTAGTCGAGGCGGCAGCCGAGACGAAGGTGAGTGCTGAAGACATCGGACAACCCTAAACGCCTCACTTCGCGGGAGTATCGAACGCTATTTTTTATAACAAATGCATGAAAAAGTTGCTTGTGGGGCTCTGTTGTCAATGTAAACGACCATACCAAAAACATCGAATCGATTCAGCAGTGTGCACGGAGATAGCTCGACGATAGGAATGAATGATTATAAAATGCTCTTGTTCGCACGCCGTGCGTAACAAGAATCATGTTGTGCACGCTCGATGTGCGCAGAACGCAGTGCGCACTTTTGGCATGCAATATTGTTTCATGTTGGCATCGCCTACTCAAACGTCAGAAAAGTGCCACAATATGACCCCTCCAGAGCCCCAAACAAGCAACTTTTTCATGCATGCGTTATAAAAAAGTATATTCGCCATTCAAAGGCACACTAATTGTTGATCTTACCTCACACTTCAGCAATTGTTCAGTTTCAGAACAATCTATGCCCGCCAAGTTTGTATCATCATTCGAGATAACTTCCTTCAGCAATATTTCTCGTCGCCAGTGTGCTATTATGTCAGAGGCAACGAATGATTTTATATTGGTTTTCCATTGATTTTCATTGATCAGCATATGAAAAACATAGTTTGGAATATGAAAATTTTCTAGAGGAGTGCTTGGCTTTGTTGCCTGATTTCACGTACAAGGTTTTTGTACTATTTTGCCTGAATAAATGATGTTTGTAATCCGTTGCTGAAGAAAAGTATAATGTGTCTGAGTTTTCAGCTGGCGAAACCATTTTTGAACTTGGTGGTAATCTTTGACATATTTACAATGGTTTTGCCGAGTATTTCATTACTTTCTTTCTTTATGTACAAGCGGGGGAGCGCTGAACTGACTTCAATATACAGTCGACCCTCTCAATAAGGCCCATCTCAATAAGGCCGCTTCCCCAGGTTGGCACGTCGAGCAGTTCCCCCACTCTCAAGCAGATAAGGCGCGCTCGAATTTCATCCGCAAATATTCTCAATAAGGCCGCTCGACGCACTGGCTTTGTACATATACTTTGGCATGCAAAATCATTATTTCCCGAATGATGAACTCATATTAAATTGCAACCTTATTTATTACTAATTAAACTACAGTTCTTGGTATACATAATATTCCGAAAGATTCTGATACATAATTACTATGCTGATCACTTGTTTCACTGCTCTCGAGATATTCAGATACTTCAGGAGCCTTAAAATTTTCCTGCTTTCCGTCAGTTGCACAAGAGACTGAGAATAACTTATGATCTGGTTCATATGTGAAATTCATCAAGATATTAATGTCTGATTATTGCTGAGAAAAATTGAAGAGTTAATGAAAATTGAAAAGCAAAGTAATACACTAGAACCTCACTTATTTTACCGACTTGGGACCGGGCTGCTTCAGCTATTTGACGAGAAGAGGGGCCCCCACTCCGTGTCGCAAACTGCGCAGACTTTCCGTGCGCAACGCTAACCGGTTAGACTTCGCATATACACAGCCTTGAAAAGAAGGGGACTCAGTCAAGTGGTGGGGGTACAGGCCGTCAAATAGCTGAGGCAAAGCCGGTCAAATAGCCGAGTTCGTAAAATAACTGATGGTAAAATAAGTGAGGTTCTAGTGTATTACCGTGAGAACTCCTTCTCAACCATTTCAGAAGCATCGATACATCGGTTCCTTCATATCCTTCTACACTTTTTATGAGTCTTAATAAATTATCAATGCCTTCAGTTTTCTCTGTGGTGAGATCTGATTGAGCCTCCGTACCTACAGAACTATCGAGGAGGTCTGGTGCACTTGGATCTTCGTCGGTTTGAATGGCGACGTCTCGTTTTTGCACAGGCCATATAACATTCCAGCATTTAGATATTTTTGATATTTTAACGTCATTCCACGAATCTAGGATCCAAAACATTACTTTATACAAGTCGATAGTTTTCAAATACTCCAACAAATTGAAATTTGCATTAATAGAAAAAGCTTCAGTCATTGTATCCAATAAACGTTTCTGATAGAGAATTTTCAGAGTTTCTAATATGCCTTGATCACAAGGCTGAATCAGTGATGTTACATTTGGTGGGAAGAAGACTACCTCAAATCATTTACTTTCATATATTTATGTGATCTGCAATTATTATCGACCACAAGAATTGCTGTGGGTGGCAATTCTTTACCACGTAGAAAATTTTCCACTTGCGGAACAAATTCCTTGATAAACCATTCTTCAAAAATTACAACATTCATCCAAGCATTTGCTTGATTGCGATACTACACAGGCAAATCTGTATCCTTATTGATATTCTTGAAACATTTTGGATTCTTGGATTTACCAATTACAATCAGAGGTCATTTGAAAGTTCCATCAGCATTGCAGCAACCAGCGACAGTTACTCGTTCAATTTGTTTTTTCATACCCGACGCTTGCGATGTTTCTCCCGAAACGTATGTTCTCTTAGAAATTAATTTGAATTGTAAGCCGGTTTCGTCCATATTAAAAACTTGTGACCTCTGTAATTGTTTCTGAGCGATAGTTCCTGCAAATTTGATCTTAAACTCATGTACAGCTGGTTCATCGGCTGATAACTTCTCTCCTTTAAAAATAATAAAAAAAAACTCATTGACAAAAAAAAAAAAAAATATATCATAAAAAACCTGACGTCTTCAAAGAATCAAGCGTATCATTGTTTCCGTAACACAAAATTAAACAATTGATAACTATGAATGACAGTCAAATTGTCCACCGATGACGAAAATGGAAAAATTTAGCGCTTTTTGAATTTTTAAAAAGAAAGAATTTTGAATGTATGATCTAAGCGAAGATATTCACGATGCGGTAGAAAACATGTATCATTATCCTACATACCTGTGACTTTGAGATTCTTCATATTGCTATGTTTTAATCATTTTTCCAACCAGCCACTGCTAGCTTTGAAGTTTGCCGGACCTCCCATTTCAGAGTTTAGAATTAAAGCTTGTTTTTGTAAGATGGGTCCAGAGATGGGTAATCCTTTAGCTGTAGTTTCTAATAACCAGGCATTTAAACGAGCATCGAAGTCAACGGTTGTGCATTTTTTTTTGCAATTCCCGAACTATTTTTATCTGCATTATTTTTAATTATTTCACGCTCATTTTTCCACTTTCGTAAAAGACGTTCATGGAGGTTGTACTTTTTACATATGTCACTGGCCGACTTCATTTTTGCCTCTTTCAGTATCTCATTTTTCTTTTCGAAAGTGAATCTACTTCTCTTCATGACTGGCTTCTTTTCTTCACTTGAGTCTGTGTTACCTTCCGAAGAATCAATTTTCTCGTTGTCTTGCACTGTTTGTATTTGATTGTCAGCTACTTTCTTTTTCTTCACTAAAGCCAACATGATACGACTCATTGATAGGACTAATTACAGAAAGTCACGGAACTCGCAATGTCTCACTTAGTGAAAAAATCAAATCAAAATACGAAACAAAATAGGAATCATTTTCGTCAATAACGAACGCAAGATATGCATGAGGTGCCCAGCTTTATTGGGACTAGTTGCAGTGTAAACATGGCCGGCGAGCGTGACGGTGTGGAGTAGGGGAACTACGATTCGCAGCAAAACTCTTCCCCTTTCCGCGTTGACCGGCCTTATTGAGAAGGTCGACTGTATTTTGCACATGTGGAGATCAAATTGTAGTCTGGAGGTCTGCGCGCACTACACCGCTGCGATCCGCACCGAAGTTTCATTAACATGCTTTCTTAGGAGTGTGCGTGCATACTTCCATAAAAAACATAAGAAAATCATGTTAATGAAACTTCGGTGCGGATCGCAGCGGTGTAGTGCGCGCAGACCCTTATGATGAAATAAAATTGTGTCTACTACAATGAACACTTTTTTCCGGGCTTGCGCGGACTACACGAGATATTTTATTCGACCAAGAAATCTCGCTTCGAGAATCATACAATAGCTTGTATTGACGTCATGGGCGCTACCCATGACCTGTCATTGGAGTTTTCGATTGCGGAAGCTAACTTCCAGGCAGATCGTGTCCGTGAAGAAAAAAAAATCTTGAAAAAGAAAAAAACCCTACTGAGCACAGGCACAAATGCGCAATTTCATCATCGTATGCAAGTACTGAAGTATCTAATTTTTTCATGCACAAAGTCTGTATTTAACAAGTGTTTTGCGATGCCAAATATACGCTGAAAATACTGCTGAAATCTGCAATGCTGTGTGATTGGTCATCATTTGTCTGAAAATGCGTGAAATTCGCTGCCGCAAATCTTGATGATCGATTAATCAATCGAAGGTATGAAAATCGAGATACGCGAGTCGAGAACCTGTGCCGTCATTATTCGGCACTTCGTACGTAGATTGTATACTATATTGATTGGGGTCAATCTTTTTGTTGCGTGATCGGATTCCTTCCACAACCGACAGGAAGCGAGATATCGACAAAGTCAATCTCAATTCCGAATCTTCAGTCAATCCATCCATCAGATCCGGAGATGAATGTGTTGCAAGAAAGTTCCTGCGGAAGATTTGAGCGCAGAACCGGAGGAGCTGGACACCGGAAGCTACGGAGCAGAAGACCTGGACACCGAAAACTATGGAGCGGAGGACTTGGACATCAAGAACTACGGAGTGGATGACTCGATTAAGATGTTCACACATCAATAATGATAAAATAATAATAATGTAATAATTATGTCCATAATAGCTATAGTCCAGTCAAATAGGCCTAAAGTGAAGAATTTTTGAGCGGTAGATTGATTTTTTAGGTGAAGGTAGGTGAATAGATACTGAATGATGCCCCAATAAAATTTTTGCCCCCCGCCCCTGGCGACCCTTAGGATCAGGGGATCAAATGTTTGGAATCTCAATATCTCGAAAACTAACCACCCGATCGTAAAATGTTTCGAGTAAAAGTTGTTCTAAATTAAGAAAAAAAAAAAAAAAAAAACACAAAAAGTTGAATCAAGTTCAACCCCGTATTTCTACAAATAAGGGCATTAAACCGGTGAGTGCGAGTGGTGCGGACATGTGGCTTTGTCTTTCTTTTCCAGTGGTAACCCCGAATCTTTACATCGGTCTAACGCCGTTATTTGTAGAATTACGGGGTTGAACTTGATATAACTTTTTGTGTTTTTTTTCATTCAGAACAACTTTTGCTCGAAACATTTTACGATTGAGTGGTTAGTTTTCGAGATATCCCCTGATTCTAAGGGTCGCCAGGGGCGAGGGGCAAAAGTTTCATTGGGGTATCATTCAGGATCTATTCACCTACCTTCACCTAAAAAATCAATCTACCCCTCAAAAATTCGTCACTTTAGGCCTATTTGACTGGAATACTAGCAGTATATCCGATATCATCAGAATCGGGATTTGTGACGTCATTCTCAATATGTGCATATATGAATAATCATTATTATATGAATAAATCGGTTATGCGTGGTGCATTATTGCTCAATAACAATCGGTGGCGAGATTCCGGTGACAATTGAACACCCCATCCAAATTAGGGGATGACGTCGGGGCACGCGATTTTCATAAACTAATGCGCGTAACTCCGGAACAAATCATCCGATTTGGAAAAACAAAAAAGGAAGAACACTGAAAATTGTTAATAACAATGTGTTCGCCCAACTTTTTGAAAAAACCACCGACGAATTCGGATTCCTCACCCCCGAAAACATATGTATAAAAACACCCTAAACGGCTCCGGACGTACCATTGCATACAGAAAGGGGGTATCGCGTATGGACTACACGGGATTTTTGCACTTTTCAGACTGTAATTTTTTTTCCCCTTCCACGAGGGCAGCAAGACACACCGAGGGAGCGCAAGTCGGCGAGAGCAGCAAGCTTCGCCGAGGGAGCAAAAACTTCCTCCCGTGATGCACACGATATTTTTTATTACACATGGATGGCAGGCCTATTTCGCTCCCGGTAGAGAAGGAGCAAACAGAAGTTTTGCGTCCGTTGGTAGGAAGAGCTGTGTGGAAAGTCTTTCCTCCCTAGGGAAGAAAGACTTTCCACACGGCCTTTCTACCAAGGGACGCAAAGCTTCTTTTTGCTCCCTCGCTACGGGGAGCGAAATGGGCATTTCCGTTCATGTGTGAAAAAAAATATTGTTGATTCTACCACTGCCCTATTCTGACCTGTTTGGATTAACGTATTCTTACATTGGTGGAAAAAAAAAAATTCCATAAGCTTTGGAGTTTTTTTAACAATTTATTTTCACCGTATTTTTCAATAATTTTCGAATATTTTTGAATTTATTGACTTTTGAATGCTTTCTATTTGGATTAAAAAATATTCGAGAATTTTTGAAAAATACGGTAAAAAAAAAAAAAAATGTCGATCGTTCGGTGCCTTTTTTGACCCCCTCGGTGCCCTTTTCTGAATGATATTCGAACTAATCTCATCCCTACCAGATCCTTCCCGTATACAAAAACGCTTGCGAAAAGCACGCTCATCGCTAAGGGGCAATACAATGCACTCTCGAATCAACTCTCGTTCACTACACTACGCACACGGAGAAAATTTTATAGGAGAGATTCCCATACTACGTATAGTTGCGGTGGGATATACTTGTAATATGGCGATGGTTCCGATACTTTTACTTAATTTTCCATGAAAATAAGAAAGACATTCCTATATTCGTGGTGATGTTTGGTATACAGTATAGGAACGATCGCCATATTACAAGTATATCCCACCGCAACGATACGTAGTATGGGAATCTCTCCTATAAAATTTTCTCCGTGCACCTCTTTCAATTAAACTCTTGTTCATTAAACTTCACACTCAATCTTGCACTCACTAAAACAAAATATCGTATCAAATAATAAGTCTGTATAATAAACCCACGCTACGTATTATCAACTATATATAATTATGAAGTTTCACTCACACATCCATCCAAGCACCTAAATCATATCCGGTTGTCTTTAGACGTAAAAACAAGAGAAAGGAATCCAAATTCATAACTAGGGTATCAACAACATCACCCTAATACATAACAATTGTGGCAGCGTAATTCATAACAAACCCTTCAATGCTTTTTGCGAAAAAAGGCACCGAGAGGGGTAAAAAAAGGCACCAAGGGAGTCAAAAAAGGCACCGAGGGATCGAAATTTTTTTTTACCGTCTTTTTCAACAATTCTCGAATATTTTTTAATCCAAATAGAAAGCATTCAAAAGTCAATGAATTCAAAAATGTTCGACAATTTTTGAAAAATACGTTAAAAAAAAATTTCGATCCCTCGGTGCCTGTTTTCAACCGTTTGGTGCCGTTTTTGGCCCCATTGGTGCCATAATTGACCCCCTTTGTGCCTTTTTTGACCCCCACGTCGGTGCCTTTTTTCGACTCCCTTGTTGCCTTTTTTGATCCCCCCTCGGTGCCTTCTTCCGACCCCCTTGTCGTCTTTGTTGACCCCCTTGTTGCCTTTTTTGACCCCCCCCCCCCCCCCCGGTGCCTTTTTTCGACCGCCTTGGTGCCTTTTTTCGCAAAAAGCATTGAAGGGTCTGCTATGAATTACGCTGCCACCATTGTTATGTATTAGGGTGATGTTGTTGATACCCTAGTTATGAATTTGGGTTCCTTTCTCTCGTTTTTACGTTTAACCCTTTGAGGGGCACATTTTTCTATCGAACAAATTTTCAAGGTCATAGCTCCATATAAAGAGTGCAAAAATTGATTAGAAAAGTTGAATAAACTCAAATGAAACAGGTGGGACATATGTCATCCCACTGCCCCTCAAAGGGTTAAAGACAACCGGATATGATTTGGGTGCTTGGATGGATGGTGTGAGTGAAACTTCATATATAGTTGATAATACATAGCGAGGGTTTATTAAACAGACTTATTATTTGATACAATATTCTGTTTTAGTGAGTGCAAGATTGAGTGTGAAGTTTAATGAACAAGAGTTTAATTGAAAGAGGTGCGAAGTGTAGTGAACGAGAGTTGATTCGAGAGTGCATTGTATTGCCCCTTAGCGATGAGCGTGCGTTTCGCAAGCGGTTTTGTACGGGAAGGATCTGGTAGGGATGAGATTAGTTCGAATATCATTTAGAAAAAGGCACCCAGGGATGGACATTTTTTTTTTTTTTTACCGCATTTTTCAATAATTCTCGAATATTTTTTAATCCAAATAGAAAGCATTCAAAAGTCAATAAATTCGAAAATATTCGAAAATTATTGAAAAATACGGTAAAAATAAATTTAAAAAAAAAACTTCAAAGCTTATGAAATTTTTTTTTTCTACCAATGTAAGAATATGTTAATCCAAATAGGTCAGAATAGGGCAGTGGTAGAATCAACAATATTTGATGAGTTAATGAATATAGTAAGCTGGAAAAAAAAAAAAAAAATGACAGTCTGAAAAGTGCAAAAATCCCATGTCAATTAAATGGGAAAAGTATCGTCCTACAGGCAGGGGTTAATGGCATTTAAAAAAAAAAAGTCCATAATTGTTTTTAGGCTGTAAAGTAATGATTTGGACTATAGGGTAAACGATCAGTGAATGGGCGCCCACCAGTGAATGACCATTTTCACACAAAATATGTCTGTATACAGGGCGCCCCAGGTTGGACGCACCATATTAGGTGAGTGTATTCCTCTCGAAAATCTAAGACTTAAGTTCCTTTGCCAAAACTTCCAGGGTCCAATAGTTTAGGAGCCACAGGAGATCTTAGTCGACCAATCAGAGGGCTTATGAGGGACTAAGACAGGGCCGGTTCAAGAGCGTCAGTCGAGCAGTGCCCGCGTCAGATCGATTTTTATCGTCCGGCGTTTCAGTCCTATTTCTGGATGAGTATGATGGCGTCATCTCCTGAAGATGTCTTTGTACGGCATACGCATCCGTTCTCGTAGTCCAGGTCCTTGGCTTCGTAGTTCTCGTTGTCCAGGTCGTTCTCTAAGTATTTCTCGTAGTCCAGGTCCTTCTTTAAGTATTTCTCGCTGTCCAGGTCCTTTGCTTCGTATTTCTCGTAGTCCAGGTCCTCGGCTTCGTATTCCTCGTAATCCAGGTCCTCGGCTTCGTATTTCTTGTAGTCCAGGTCGTATAATACGAAGCCGAGGACCTGGACAGCGAGAAACACTTAGCGAACGACCTGGACTACGAGGAATACGAAGCGAACGACCTGGATAACGAAAAATACTTAGCGAAGGACCTGGACTACAAGAAATACTTGGCGAATGATCTGGACTACAAGAAATACGGAGCCGAGGACCTGGACAGCGAAAAATTTTCAGCGAACGACCTGGACTACGAGAAATACTTAACGAGCGACCTGGACTACGAGAAATACTTAGCGAATGACCTGGACAACGAGAACTACGAAGCTGAGGATTTGGACTACGAGAACTACGAAGCCGAGGACCTGGACTACGAGAACGGATGCGTATGCCGTACAAAGACATCTTCGGGAGATGACGCCATCATACTCATCCGGAAATAGGACTGAAAGGTCGGCCGATAAAAATTGATCTGACGCGGGCACTGCTCGACTCACACTCTTGAACCGGCCCTGTCTTAGTCCCTCATAAGCCCTCTGATTGGTCGACTAAGATCTTCTGTAGCTCCTAAACTATTGGACCCTGGAAGTTTTGGTAAAGGAACTTTAGTCTTAGATTTTCGGGAGGAGTACACTCACCTACTATGGTGCGTCCAACCTGGGTCGCCCTGTATAGTGATTTTAACATGGCTGGCCATTTACTGGTGCCGTTCCTTAACCCTTTCAGTCACAGACGCCACTATAGTGGCGTCATTTTAGTTTCAGTTTCACAATTCAATTTTATTTGGCATTGAAGTGCAAATATACGTTTTCGAAGTATTTTTCGACGCTGAATCCGAACCCGGTGTTCAAAATTCAAAAAACTGAAGGACAACCCCTGAAATAGAATAAAAACTACCCCCCCCCCCCCCCAAAAAAAAAAAAATTGGACTCGAATTCAGCGTCGAAAAATACTTCGAAACCCTATATTTACACTTCAATGTCAAATAAAATCGAATTACGTGACTGAAAGGGTTCACCGGTCATTCACTGGTCGGTTTACCCTACCCAAGTGAAAAAAGTCGATTTAGGAAATAACGGACACCATGTCTACATGCTAAAATTTTAAGCTGCAACGTTTCGAAAACGAAAAAGAACACGCTCTCGACACTCGACGCATCGCTTATAGTTATCTTTGGGAAACTACAGTATTTTTTTCAGATTTTTAAATCTTGTCCATCATTGTGAAAATGACTCTCGAATACCGCTGTAACGCGTCCGTCGAGTAGCGGCGAACAGTAGTCTTATAACGCACGCCATCACGTTCCACGCGGCGTCGACTCGGAATTGGCGCGCGCCGCCAACTTTAGTGATCTTTTACTCGAAAACAAAAAATAACACGTCTTTCAAATCAATTCTCAGGCTGTAGTATAGTGCAAAGTATGTGTCAGTATTTTGCAAACAGTTCCACTATACTCTCAATACACCCAAAAAAAATTGCAAATCGATCGGTTGGTGGAAAGGTGTGCCAGCCTTAATTACGATTCAAAAAAAAAATAATAATAATTTTGAGGTAATAAGGTAAGCGCACCAATAGTGAAACACCCACCGCTGTGTCTCGATTATTAACGGCAACAAAAATAATAAATTTGAAAGTTCTGGAGAAACTTTTATTCTGGGCTCACAATCAAGCCTTGGAGCTGTAAACTAACCAATATTAGGTCTATATTAGCTCATAATGAATTTTTAAAAGAATTTCAAAGACTCGAGATTTTCGGAACAGAAGTGAAACAGCCAAATGAGTGGGGAACCAGTAGTGAAACAGCTAGATTACCAATTGTGAAACGCTATCACCAGTCAAACAGCATACCGAGAATATTCGGTGAGAGTAGACAGTGCCCTTCCTACGGCAAAACCAACACGGGCGCGCACCGCGTGCGTGAGGCTCGTGCGGGAGGGGATGCAATGCTACTGGCACCTCATTTCGTCCCGACCGAGCCTCACGCACGCGGTGCGCGCCTGTGTTGGTTTTACCGTAGGAAGGAGACTGTCTACTCTCACCGAATATTCACGGTATACCTAACCTAAAAATGATTCGACCATTTGCTGCCCTTGAACCTCAAAATTCTTCGAATTTCATACCTAAAATTTATGTAAAACTATCGAAAAAATCAATCTGATAAAGAAATTCATAGTTTAACATTGTCTGGGCACAGCAAATTGAAGAAAAAACCACAAAAAGTAGCTGTTTCACTTCTGGTTGCATCGCTCTTCCGAGGCAACCTTTAGTGAAACGCGGCTTTTTGTATAGGAAAAACTGTAATTTATTCTATTTATCTGCTCTTCAACGATAAATAAAGTGTCACTGCTACCGTTGTTGGAGTTTTTCAACACTTGATTGAAAGAAATTACGTGCTAGCTCTCTTTCCGATGCAGAGCGTCAGCACCCCGGCGACGGATAGACGGAGGCTAAAGAGCCCGCTTATCGGAAGGGGAAACAGAAATATGACATTTTCAAATTCTTCCAAACATTCTCGGCGAAAAAAAAATTTTCTTTCACTTTGTACATATATTTCTTAACTAAAGCAATGAATTCCCAAAAAAAAAGTTATATGTAGAATTTGCAAAAAGAGAAATAACTCCGCTGTTTCACTATTGGTTAGTGTTTCACTATTGGTGCGTTTATCTTAGTATCGTTACTACTGGCTTTTTTTCTGCCAAGAGTTCACTTATTGTATGGGCCGAAAAAAGAAATCCAGCCAAAAATAGTGGTGGAAACATATCGAAAAAAATGATTGAAATCTCCCTTTATTATGCCCCTCAGCTCATTTCTGTACGAAACGTTTTTACCACTATATTTTTGACTGGCTTTTTTATTTCCGGCTTATATAATAAATGAACTCTTAGTAGAAAAAAAAAAAAATTCAATAACGATAGGTACTATTACCTCAAAATTATTATTTTTTTTTCAATCATAATTAAGGCTGGCTACACCTTTCCACCAACCGATCGATTTGAAATTTTTTTTGGGTATATTGGGAGTGTAGTGGAACTATTCGCAACAAAAATTGAAGATGATACTTATACCTTTTTTTTTTTTCCCCACCCCATAATATCTGAACCTCCCAGGAGCGGCGGCCGCCAGATCGACGATTCTCGCATAAGGGTCATATCATTAATTTCATCACGTACTACTTACTTATGAAGTTTGGGAATAATTCTCCCAGATTCCACGAATTTAACAACACATCCATTATACAATTTTTATTAAATTAGTATGCTCACGAGTCGATTTCCAAGATTAAAATATGAAATAATTTTTTGTCGCAAGTTGATATCAACAGAAACCTCCTGCTGCAATATAATTGTGTTTGATCGATCGTTCAGTATGTTTGATATGAATTAATTATTACCAACTAAGAAATAACCCAGAGTCTTATGGGCAAATCCCATTTTTGGGGGTTTTTATGTTAGATCCAAGATTAAAATGAAATAAAAATATAACACCCAAAACGGGGGAAAAAAAAATTTACGACCGTCGATGAAAATTATTGACTGTCTGATACTTTAGTTATAAATAATTTCGGTTTTTGGTGTTCGGAAATGGCGTGTCAAGTAGATACGGCAACGTCGCGTTAGTGGAGTGGGTGAAAGCGGGCATTTCAAATCTCGTTTTCCCTACTCTGGGCCACGAGCTATTTATGATATCGAGTTTGTGGATTAGAATAAGGGCAAGAAAGTTTTAAAAATTTATTTATTAATTGAAAATAATAAGAGGATAATTATGCATTTGAAAATTTATTCAATAAGAAGTAGGACAAGGGTAAAATAATGTGCATTTATTTACTTCAAAATATCGACTCTCTCTAAATCTTTGTTGAAGTTCAATGTGCCTCTCGTTTTATCACAAAATATTTTGGTAAATTTACGAAACTGGATTAATAGTATATATTAAGTATCTAGGGAAGGAAAGAGGCTATTCCAAACTGCGTGTGAGATTGACACCCGAGCCGAAGGCGAGGGTGGTAAGAGCGCAGTTGAGGATGGCCTCTTTCACTCCCGTGTGACGTATACTATTTCTCACTACCCTCTGGCATCGGAAGGTACGACTTCCTGCTCACGCGAGGGGCCGAAGGTCGTACTTTCCCTGCAGGTGTGGTAAAAACGTATATTTCTCACAAATAAATATTTATTGTGCACAAAATTGATTTGTTAAATGTTATAAAATATTTGTTTATATTAAAAAGATTAAAAAATTGTTTCCAAATAACTGTATTTATTAACAGTTAACAAATCCTTCTATCAGTATAGCGATGTGAGCTTATGTCGATTAATTAATATGTCTCTCAAGTCAAACTTTCTTCGCAGGGAGTTACAAAAAATATCGTGCTTTCGGCTCGTGCTGCAGACGACACTCGTCGAAAATTACCTACCTTCCGTACTTGTATCACACACTGAGAAAAAAAAGTTATTAAATCAAAGAAATGATTTCTTTGATATTCAATTCACTTGATTCAACCATTGGTTTATTTCACGCAATCACGCGGTAGTGGGAACAACAAATCATATGCATTGATTTAATGTTATATTTCTTCGAGTGTTATCTGCTTGAGACAAGTGTTCATTTATTTGAAACCATTAAAAATTAAGTTGTTAAACCCAAGAAGTATGTTTAGAACAACCAATCTAATTTAATTCATAATAAATAATGACTTTGAGAGTCGATGACGTTCATCCAACCGCCACAAATAATTGAAGGTACTAATCTAGAGTTAGCCAAAACGCTTATGTTACGGTTGAATCTTGTATTCGGTGTAAGAAAATATTCATTCAATGCAATGAATACGTACTTGAGTAAAAAAGATATTCACTACCCTCAAAAGTACAACTGCCTAGCGAATCAAATTTTTATATCTATTGGAAAGCATCTTTCCGTTGATCTGAATCTTCACATTATTGCGAGAAAAATATTCTTTGTTGCACCATACGATGTTGCGTTTCAACTAAATAAGAAATTAATAATCATGCAGGACGTCAACATGCCCTTGATTCAAATGATTATTCGAATAAAATCAAATCAATATTATTCTATTTTTAATCAAATACACGTTTTTGAAAAATGTACATTTATACTCAAAATCCATTTTCGAAAGTATGTGAATACAATCATATGAGTGCTTGTATTGAATAAATATTAAGTCGTGCTAAGCATAGGGGAGAGTGTGGTTGTACCGCTCAGCGGGTAATACCGCTCACCCCTTTTTCTTTATAATTAAGAATTTTTTTACTCGTTTTTTTTCCCTAATCTTCAAAATCCAATGCCAATATCTAATTTCTGTGGAAATTTCATTCCTTTAATCACTTTTAATAGAAAAAATAACATCTCTCTGTTTTGAGGTCCTTACAGCGTAAAATTGCTGGACAAGTAAATAAAGTTTTTTGTCATTTCAAAATTATTATTTTCACGTCAAACTATGGTCATTCGATTCGTGGTACTTTTCCGCGTAATTTGATCACAAGATGAACTCCTATCTCTCTTTATATTAATAATTATTAATGATTTTGTTAACTCCGCGCGATACCGGTAATACCGCTCGGCCGGTGAGGGTAATATCGCTCGGCTGTATGCCAATATACCGCTCAGCATCTGACAGTGCATATTTACCGGCGGATTATCAAAATCACCTAAATGAAACACAATTATCATTTTTTTTTGTTGGAAATGTGTGTGACGACAAATGTTGAGACAATCAGAAACCAACTTTTGCGATGACAATGGTTGTGACATAGTATTAAATCCGTGAAATTAATAAAAAAAAATCGTAGTGAGGTTATGTGAATAATTCACGCTTTGTGAATAATAATGACAATGATATCAATAATAATAATAATTTACTATATTATTGTGTTATAATAACGATAAGTCTTCAGTAGAATTTAACATTGTAATGACAAATTTCATCCTTCATACCCGAGTTTACTATTTGACTACATATAGGTTAGGTCGGAACCCGAGTATTAGAGAGTGAGCGGTATTAAAATTGGGCCGAGCGGTATTACCCGCTGGAGGGTAATACCGCTCACTTGCGTCTCGCGTTTCTTTTTTCGTAATTTTGTCAATTCTAAAGGAAATTCCGCCTCTGAATTTTCAAAACGAAGAGTTGAATAGTTGCAGAAGCCATTACAATAGTCTTTTGCACTTCAAGTTGACGTTCAACACATAAAAATTAGCGTTTTTTCTTAGGTGAGCGGTACTCCCATCCTCTCCCCTATGTTATTTCATTGAAGTGAATCATTCGTTTAAGATTACCAATTCTAGGATCAAAAAGATTGTTGTCCAGAATATTTCTGTTTTACGATAACGATATAAACGTGTTCATCGAGAATACCTCATCTTCATGGTAAAAAACAGAATTGGTTGTTCCAACCAAAATACTTGAATGTAGCAACGCGATCGTGTAGTTTCTTCAACAGCTTAAAATGTCTGACAATAACAAACTGAGTTACAAAGAACGATTTCACCTTTTCACTTGAGAAAATCATCAAGTATGTAAATAATTAATCAGTTCACTTGAATCAATGCGGGAAAATAATAAAAACCTGGTATGGTATTGTATAGAAAAACCCGGGATTTTTTTCCCCCGAATTCCGTATACACCCTGGCGTGGATCTGGTTTAAGAGATACATGAAAATGAATTTTTTTTTATTTTTCATATGAATTTTCCACCTCCTGCAGGATACTATACAACTAATAACATTCACTTATGGTTAGAGCCGAACAAATTGTGAATATACCAGAAAAAAAATTTATTATAACTGAAATGAAAAAATAGTATATTGTGCAACTAGGGGGGAAAAATGGCCATGTCTAGCGAGGTAGAAATGGCCATCCCCCCCTAGTTGCACACTATATTTTTCATAATAAGGGCACGAAATAGGCCTTCTTTGATGCGCGTCGATCAGATTGGCAATGGCGCTGGGGCGGGAGGGAATGTACTTTCGACAACGAACATCGGGAGGGAAAGTACCTTCGCTAATGGCTCAAAAATTTGGTTTTTTTAGAGAGATTCATTTCTTCAAATCTCATTAAAATCGGATTGGTTGAACAGTGTTTTGCGTCTTCAAATCATAACGACCAGACCAATTTTTCCAAAAATGTAAAACTTGGTGTGGTGGGCTTTTTTGTGATGACAAACAACATCCTACTAGAAGGAAAAAAGAATTTGAAATGGTGAGGGTTTTGGCCAGGTCGAGTTGGCGTGGAATGCCCCATAAATATATATACATAACCCGTACGAGAAATTTTTTATTCTATGACAAACAAGTTTCGGTCATTTTCTTCTCATATATAATTCAGATTCAGACGCAATTATAGATTTATTTAAATCATCGAGATTTGATTATTGCGTATAAAATTTTCATAAATTTGACTAAATCGCTTATATTCTCTTCATATAACAGCGGAAATAATAATTTTTACTATATGCGAAAGTTGTATTTCACCAGCTGTATTTGCATATTAAAGCGACGTCTGCAGGAGATGTTACTATTGATGAAATAAATTCGAATAAATTTATAACCGGATTGTCGGAGAATTTCTCAAGATGTTTGATCGCCTTTTTACGCATGTTGACTACGGCCAAAGGGGCCAAAGGATATATAGGCGGGGCTGCAGTCTTTCAAAATCTTGACACCGCGTCTCGAAATCGTTAGATTTCACTAATCCGAAATTATATGAATCTGTAACATCCAATTTATTGCCTAAAGGTCGCAGATTTTTATTCATCACAAATTAGGCAAAGTAACTAATAAAATTTATTTCCATGCAAGTAATCGCGCTAGCGTGTCTCGAGGATATTTATCTCCACACACCTTACAGCCAGATATTTAGTTCGATCAATTTTTCACTGAATAATTTTTACGATCAGATACTTTATATATAATTTAAGGTAAATTAATACATTCTCTCCGTATACATATTATATAACTTCGTGTATTAATAAATTCTATAAATAAAATTGCGTACTAAACTGTATATATCCAATTATACAATGATCAGCGGCATATTGATCGCAGAACCTAATCGACCGATAATTTGTCATCCTTGATCGCGGGGGCTTTAATTATATGAATAATTAATTAATTAATCATCTTCTCACCTTCGATTTCTCGAAATTATCATGTATACCTCTCTCGTTTTCATTTCTTGCGGCTATAATACATTCTGCACCTGTCCTGAAAGGGCGATCATTAAATTATCATCGAGTTTCTGGGAAATTTGAGGTTTAGATACAAACCTGCAACAAAAAGGTTACGGAAAGTTTCACTGCCGAGGTTAGAGCCAAGAAAGTTTCGCTAAGACTAGGGTTGGTTCGGTATATGTACCTTTGTTATAGGTATATACCTGGCCGTTCGCCTTGGGCTACAAAATCAAGTTACAAGTAACGAATAAATAAGTCTCGAATTTGCAACCCAAAATACACACCTGATCATAATTATAGTTTATTCCTCATTTTGTTTGGTCCTCATTAAAGTCACCTCCAAGAATCGATATAATCCTGTAGCTTTGACTCGGTAGAGATTTTGGTTATTGCTTACTTTTGAACGTAATGAAAATCCTGAAATGCATAATCTTGAAAAAAAAGGTGCTCGAATTCAGTTATTTGATGATATCTCGAGAGCCGTCAATGATATCGAGATGAAATTGAATATCAAAAATGAAGTTAACTAGCTTCTCTATGAAAACGGTACCACACATTTTTCTCGTATTATCGTTAGTTTCACCAAGGAAGATACAGCAAAAATGTGTTCCACTTTTGTTATAGAGAATTTGATCAACTTCATTTTTGATATTCACTTTTATCTTGATATCATTGACGGTTTTCGAGATATCATAGAAAAATTGCTTTTCGGTATTTATTCCCAAGATGGGGACCCGAGCACTGCAGAGCACTTTGAGTTCAGGATTTTGAGCATAGGGGAAAGGCGGGTAGCCTCGTACCCCGTGCAGAAATTTGACCAGTTTGCCAGACTTCTGGCCAGCGCCAGTCGTGGGTTTTCTGACCAGAGCGAACTGGGCAAAGCCGGACCTGGTACTGGCCAGATACTACTGGCCAAAGCGAACTCGGCAAAGCCAGACCTGGTACTGGCCGGATACTACTGGCCAGAGCGAACTCGGCCAAGCCGGACTTGGTGCTGGCCAGTATTTTCTTGGATTTACTGGCCAGAGTGAACTCGGCAAAGCCAGACTTGGTGCTGGCCAGCATTCTCTTGAATTTACTCGCCACAGCGAACTCGGTAAAGTGGGTAAAGCCGGACTTGGTGCTGGCCAGCATTCTCTTGGATTTACTGGCCAGAGTGAACTCGGCAAAGCCGGGCTTGGTACTGGTCAGGTTGCTTTTAAATTTACTTGCCAGAGTGCCAGTTAACACGCCGTATAATATTATGGACCCCGTATCATAAAATAACGATGTCGCCTTGAAACTGGTCAATCATGATACTGATTGGTGAGATTGAAATGTCTATTAGCTCTTAGTTTGACAGCTTGATCATAAGTTTCGACAAATAGGAAAATATGAGACCAATTATCATGGGGTAGTTTGGCGTAGTAGGTAGAGCGTGCGACTAGTAATACAGCGAATGCGAGTGGACTTGGGTTCAAATCCCGGTTAGGTCGAAAAATTGGATGGCGTTTTTCTTAGCGAACTGGCAATGCTTGTTGATATACGTGGAGAGTTATATAATGTGAAATTGAATATTCACACATACGTGTGTTTTTTGGGCTTTTTTCCACACTAGGAACAGGGTTTCGCGTCTAGAAACTAACGAGTTTACGAGCCAGAAACAAGCGAGTTTCTGGCCAGAAACTAGCGAGTTTACTGGCCAGAAACTCGTCAGTTTGCCAGGTCAGGTACTGGACAACTTTGCGTTACATGCCTAGTCCGGAACTCGGCAGTTGTCCAGCCCATTAACTGGCCAGTAACCAGCAAAACTGGGCTGGATCTGACGAGCGCCATTTTTCAATTTCTGCACGGGGTACAGCGGGTACCCCACGGTGTAAGAATCAGAGGTGGTTCCACTGGCCCTAATAGCTGTGATTATTTTGCGGCAGTACGGCGAAAATCCGCCAGGGGCCTCATGCGTCGGAAAGGGTGGGTAAACCCGTGGGGTAAACCCGGTGTAAACAATAATGGCGTCGATCTAGCAGACAGTATTTGTATAATGAGTAATTACTTTGTTATTATCCTACACATTTATTAATGTGCATCCTTTTCGTGGTTTATTAGGTGTAGTCACCTTTTTTTTTGTTGCGAAAGCTCACCGGCTTATTTGATTTTCAGTAATACACTATCGCGATAGTCACATGAATTCATCGTATAATTATTTTCTTTTCGTGGCGTAACATATTTTCAGATGCATCACCACGTGAATAATAACGTGCGCTTGTCATCGTATACAGCAGATTTTATTTTTCACACGTCAAACGTCAAACTTTTGTGAATACCGTGAAAACTGACTGCTGGTTCGACGCCATTATTGTTTACACCGTGTTTACCACACGGGTTTACCCACCCTTTCCGATGCATGAGGCCCCTGGCGGATTTTTGCCGTAATACTGCCGTAAAATAATCACAGAGCTCTACACAGGGAGTATAGGGCAGTTGACCCACCTCTTATTCTTACACCGTGGGGTACCCCCGGTCACCTCAAGTTTCGGACACTTACGAAAATATATAAATTTTGAAAGAGAAAACGTGAAAAACAGGGCAACGATCTTGGTCACATTTTCTCATTTTCTTTTTCAAATTTATTTGTGCGTAAGTGTCCAAAACTTGAGGTGACCAAGGGTACCCGCCGTCCGGGGCTATACCCACCTTGCCCCTACGTGCGAAGGTACGCCAATAATCGCACGGTGTACCACAAAATTCGATTTAATTAGAGTATAGGCTATATGTATAAACTATAAATTGTATGAGATAATGAAAATTCCGAGCATATTGTATATTCTGGGAAAAAAAATCATGTGAAATTGTTTTCATTTTTGTATTGAAATAACAAAGGGTGAAAAATAAAAAGAGGCGAGGTATAAAAATGGGGAAATTGTGAAATGGAAATATAGTACCTAGCGACTCTGGTTATTGTTGTGCGATGGTATTATTTCAATTTTGAAGGGTCGTGGAAATGTCCGGAGTAAATTTACCCGAACAACATAACAGGGGGTGAGTGTATATGTATATCGGTGTTGTTAGGCCAGGATTGAAATTAGCCAACAGTCGGTTGAACCGAAATAAAAGCTATACAGAGGTAAACTTTCGTGCCTGTCTGAAATTGCTTCATAGAATATATACCGTATCCAGGTAATTACCTGATCAAGATCTTGAAATTTGTACAAATTATTCTAGTTTCGTTGTCCCAAGGCAAGGCAATGGCAAGGTATAAGGCAAGGTAAACCAAGGTAATGCAAGGCCGCAGGAAATCCTTGAATTAACCAAATCTACAATCTCTAATCTTTCCAATTACACATATACATATATATGGATGCCTAATATAACAATGTCGCGAATTCATACGACAAGAAAAAAATATGCATGCGTAAGGCGTAATCTCGCACGAGATGCTAATCCGAAACATAAGTGCCACTGACCGAATTACTCTCGAATATATTTATATCCATAAGTTGTATCGATTTGTTTGAAATCGTAGGCAACGTATCGAAGAAAAGAGAAAAAGTAAATTCGGATGTCATTTTGATAATGTTGAAAAATGTCATTTTATAGCAAAATAGTATATTATGCTGCAAGGACCGAACGACAGTGATTTTTGACCAGGGTGAAGTTGGCTGAACGAGAGTCAAAAATTACTGTCAATCTGTCCATGCTGCATACCATACTTTTCATAACAAGCGCACAGAAAGTGGAGTTTGTCCTCATTTAAAGCGGAAAATCAGTCTTTGAGTCAGGATTCAGGTAACCCACTAATATATATTCTAACTGGATAGCCGATCGACCAAAATCGACGTCACCGCATGGTGGCAACGTTCGGAACTGGAGGACAAATATTTTCATTTTTGACCAGCATTTTTGTCTTAGGACTTGAAAAACTAACGAATCCTGACTCAAAAAGACTTATTTTCCGCTCTCAAATGAGGACAAAAAAACCTTTTAATTATTTTACTTAGTTATTCGGAAAAAAAAGTTATCTGATAATTTTTTTGTATTTCTTTATTTCTTTTCTTGTTCCGAAACTGAAAAACTCGACACTCTTAATTTACGTAAAGTTGGATCTATTTCAGCCGTATACCGTAATAAAGGAAATAAAATGTCAGAGTATTTTTCACGCTGTCGATTTCCACTGCTCATGCAGTCACGAACTGGCAATCAGTATAAATAACAGCAACGCAACAATGAATGATAATAACGATAATTCCGCGCCTGGCGCTGGCTTTACCAGCTGATCTCGACACGCAGATATCGTCGATGTCTATTTCACGTCGCGGATAAGGTCACCAGACACGAAAGCTCGATAACCTTATTTACATATATAGATATACAACATATACACACAGTTGTTATTAGCATTTGAGCTTGACTTCCTAAATCCTATATAGAACCAGGGTCAGCGGTTTCAGAAATACAGAATCTGCAGAACACAGGAAACCCTTGTCTCAGAGGATAGTTTTCTAGTTTGTAATCTTTGCTATTTCCGTCACGTTTCATCTCCTCCTCGGCTTCCACTCACGAGAAAGTGCAGTAATTTTCTTCTTCTTCTTCTTCTTCTTCTTCTACTTCTTCTTATTCTTATTCTTATTCTTCTTCTTCTTATTTTTATTCTTTTTATTTTACATCACACCTATATAGATATATTATATACTTGCTCGCTATACAAACTTGTGTCCCTTGCGATTTCATTTTTACTCTCTAAATTTGAATCAGTTGAAATTCACTGATTGCAGTTATAAGTCTGCCACTGATTAGTATCAATGTCAGTTAGTATCAGTGGCAGACTTATATCTGTAAACCAGTGACTATTCACTGATAATCATTAGTAGTTTTCACTGATTCAGATTTAGAGAGTAGGTATTCGATTTCCAGATGTGTCGACTAAAATTTACTCCAAATTCAACATTCTTTTTTTTTTCAATCATATTTCTATAGGTACCTATATTAATATTATTTCACATCATTTATTGATCATATATTATACATTTTTATGAATAATTAGCGAAACTGATCAGTTGGCTAAAATTCGAGATGGCTTAGTTTCTTCTAAGACAAATAACATCGCATGTGGATGTAGTATGTATGGGGAATTCCACCCCAACCCGACCTATACGTCTGACCCTCACCCCTTTCGATTTGAGTCATAATTTTTTTATATTGTTCCACCTTTTCGGAAAAACACTCTGAATTTTTTTTCAGATTTTTTGGAAACTGTCCGATTTACCTATGATTTTTGAAAATGAACACATCGATAGCCCAAATTGAAAAATCTGAGAAAATTCTCAAAAATCCTGCTTTAGTTATCAAAATTTTCAGGCCCTTAGCCAAAGTGGGCAGACGTTTGCTTCTCATACACTGTAAAAAATAACACATAAAAATACTAGGACATAGTGAATGTACAAGTGAAAATTACAACATAATAACTGAAAGATTTACCTCTTTTACGTTGGTATTTACGAACACTTCGTATAAATACGAATAAATCTTAAAATCACCCTTCGCCTTGTAAAATCGCAACATTCAATGTTGGACATAAAGGGACCTACTTTGAATGTGAATATTTTACTATAGGAATTAGTGTTTTTTCTTTCAAACGTGTTAGCAAACTAGCGACATCTTCCACTCGGAAAACTAAATTAATTATTACTTGTACTAATTCACTTGAGAATTCGCGATGTCTGAGTGTAAAATATTCACCTTTAATGTGGGTCCGATTATGTCCTTCATTTAATGTAGTATTTTTACATGACTTTTTTTACAGTGTATTATTCAACGTTGTTCTCGGAAAAAACCTTAAACATCATAGAAGCGAGCGTCTGCTCACTCTGGGTCAAGGCTTGAAAATTTTGATAAACGAAGCAAGATTTTTGAGAATTTTTTCAGATTTTTCGATTGGAGTTAAGATTTCCAAAATTTTCCAAAATTCAAATCTTGACCTGAATCGAAAAGTCTGAAAAAATTCTGAAAAATCCTGCTTTTTTTATCAAAATTTTCAAGCCTCGACCCAGAGTGAGCAGACGCTCGCTTCTATGATGTTTAAGGTTTTTTCCGAGAACAACGTTGAATAATATGAGAAGCAAACGTCTGCCCACTTTGGCTAAGGGCCTCAAAATTTTGATAACTAAAGCAGGATTTTTGAGAATTTTTTCAGATTTTTCAATCCGGGCCATCGATGTGTTCATTTTCAAAAATCATAGGTAAATCGGACGGTTTCCAAAAAATCTGAAAAAATGCAGTTTTTTTTTCGAAAAGGTGGAACAACATAAAAAATTATGACTCGAATCGGAAGGGGTGAGGGTCAGACGTAGGTCGGGTTGGGGTGGGGTGGAATTCCCCCCGTATATATATGGTAGATAAAATCGACAAATTACACGGTGAAGGCAAACTAAACGAGCCTAGGATACATCCACAGCTATAAAACAGATCTCTATTCGTTGGGTAAACACGTATATCTATATCTACCCACCTACCTGCCGAAGGGACTGACTGGCGGCCTGCGAGATGCGATAACCCGCAAATCGACCGAAGTAACTTACCCTATCTGTTTCATGGTTTGCTTTTAGATTGTCAGTCAGCGTTTCCCATGCATTTTAAACTATCCATACCTAACCGCGCATTAAATTTAAGTTAGACGAGATATTTTTTATAGGTTTACCTATATATAATCAATCGATATATCGATGATCGTTTTATGGGATCAAAAAATCGCGGAACCTTTTATTTTGCCAAATTTTGTAACCAGATTTAATTTCTCACTTATAAGTATGACTTGAGTAACTTCGACACACGTTTAGAAATAATCCAACTGGTCAGCTTCTATGGCAACTTTCAGAGGCAAAATCATACCTAATTAGACGATTTGCGCAGGATTAACGATTTTACGAATATTCTAGACCGGTATCATCTTCGCCGATCTCAATTTCATACATATCACACAAAGAGTGATTAAATTCGGTAGATAATATAATGGTGGATGATGAATAATAATTGGACAGCAGAAACGATTCGCAAAGCTCTGAAAGCCGAGTCTTTCTTTTTTTAGATTAGAAATGATATGATTTTATCTTGCGGAAGCTGACGGTGTTTTGATAAACGTCCTTTCTCACTAATGACATGCCGTAATTTATAATATGACAAATTTTAATGATAATGTGTTTAAGTAAGCACGATGTATGATACATGTCGCCGTTTTTTTCTATAGAGATTAAATTTTCGTTGCGTGACATCTGTTCACTTTTATATCATACAGCCCGACATCGTGTTGAGTCCGATAAAATTGCCCAACCTGTATTATGTCAGACCTCACACTTCGCTGTCTATAAGCTTCAGATAATCACTATTTCATGAAATAACGCACGCGAGCCTCGTATAGAAATGTTCGAAAAAAATTTACCACGTGGGCTATTATAGCCACAATTAGCGAATTTTCGACAAAAGATCATTTCTTTTCTCTTATTATATCTGTACATAAACCTGCGGAAAATGATTTACTTCAGTGTCCATTCATTTTTTGGTTTGAATCAATTTTTTTTTTTTTTAATAAATTTATACCTAAAGTAGGTACATCGAATAAACGGAGCCGGGTTGAATAGTTCCAAATTTTAAAAGTCCCGGAGGGTCGAAATTCCGAATTTGAATATTCGGGGTTTCATATTAAGGGTATTTTTATTATAAAACTTTAAAACGAAGAACACCGGAAGGTTCAAAATTCCGAAAGCTAAAGCACCGAAAAGCCAAACCTCTGAAATCTGAAATTCACGCATATGTATTCATTCAGTGTTTAATAACTCGGGCTGTATTCACGGAGAAAATTTTATTGGAGAGATTCTCATACTACGTATAGTATGGGGTTTCATATTAAGGGTAGTAGTAGTAGTAGTAGTAGTAGTAGTAGTAGTAGTAGTAGTGTTGGGATATACTTTCAATATGTCGATCGTTCCGATACTTGTACTCAATTTTCCATGAATATAAGAAAGACATTCCTATACCGAGAAGTTTCGTGGACGCGGAACGCTAGGGGTACCAACCCGAAATTTGTGCTATTCCATAGGCGTAGGTCATACAGTAAACTGCAGCAGCAGTTTGGTAACTTACTAGATGTTTCTAGTAAGATCACTAGAAATCACTGGAAATCTAGTCACTAGATTTCTAGTCCAGAAATCTAGTGACCAATGATCACTAGATTTCTAGTGATCTCTAGTGATTTTACTAGAAACATCTAGCAAGTTACCAAACTGCTGCTGCAGTTTACTGTATGACCTACGCCTATGGAATAGCAAAAATTTTGGGTTGGTACCCCTAGCGTTCCGCGTCCACGAAACTTCTCGGTATATTCGTGGTGATGTTTGGTATATTAAGTATAGAAACGATCGTTATATTGGAAGTATTATCTGGGAATCTCTCCAACAAAATTTTCTCCGTATTGATCGTATCGAAACCAATATAAGTTATGGTCAAATTAATTGTCTTTAGATTCACTTTTTGGAGAAAAAAAAAAGTTTCAAATTCACATCATTTTCTGGACCCTCGGAATTTCAATATTCTGAACCTCAACGTTTCGGAAAATTCGAAATCGCTTCAAACGAATTCGGAATTATGACCGTTCGGAATTTAAAAAATTCCGAACTTCAACCCGGCCCCGATAAAACCATAAGCATTATTGTGATGGGCTATAATCGGGCCTTATCTGTCCTTCAGCGAAGGCAGAGGATATTTTCTGACATACCTACCTATTATAACAATAATATACGAGAGAAGCTAATATTTGCTTTTCTGGGGTGAAGAAGAAGAAGAAGAAGAAGAAGAAGAAGAAGAAGAAGAAGAAGAAGAAGAAGAAGAAGAAGAAGCATCTCGCAGAGCTTTATTAAAACGGATATAGATAATTTCGTCCGAGGTTTGCGTGAGACCGAAAGATTCTATCGATTAACAGCTATCAGTTCATGGAGAAATCTTAATTTCTAAATCTATCGGACCATTCGATTTTCGATTCGCTAAAGTCGGTTAATCATCTTGTTTTTTTTCTTATTTAATCATTTAAAAAAGTGACGAAACTGGAATTCCCCGAATCCATAAACTCAATCTTTTTTCTATACCTATTGCATTAGACTTCCGTTCACGATTCCTATACCCGCCTTCTGAAATCCCGTAAGAAAATATGTCAGGGTCTGTCCCTTTTCCACCCCATACATACCAGGCGATCTCCCGTGTCCGGTTCTCAAATTACTCGTATGACATGTCTGCAGGTAAGGTTTCGCGGTAAATTTGAGCCTTATTAGGTGATAAATAGCAAAAAAAAAAAAAAGAAAAAAAGAAAAAAAATATATACATAATATCACCGAGCAGGTATAACGAGCTGGAATCTCATCGCTTTGTCGTATTTACTAGGCGGAAGAATAGACGTCTTATGCTTCTCGTTCTCGAGGTGCCTGACTCCAATTAAACAGCCCTAATTAGTCGTAACACTGCAGCAACGAAGGTAGCATGGGTATATTTATTCGGGCTGCAGGCTACAGCTTATTATATTCATATATGAGTACCAAACTACCTGAATCTAACTACCGAGGTAAGATTGAAGACTTTCTCTGTACGGGAGCAGGCATGAAGCACGGATCTTCTCTCTCCATTGTGCGAAATACCGTGAACGATTTTTTTCTTTATTTTTTTTAATTTTTTTTCTTCTCCACGATCTAAGTAAGACCGACACTTTCTACTGTAACGTAGCTATGAGGGAAGAAGAGCAGCGATTCGATTTTAATTTGCGTAATGTTATAATTTATTTGAAAAAAAAAAAAAAAATAGTATAAAAAGTTGATTAGATTTTCGACCATGTAATAAATAATAGTAATATGGATTTCCGGTCCGGGATGATCGTCTATATGGCAAATAACTTTGATACTTCAACCGTGAGCGAACGAATTATTGAATTATTCGAAACACTGGTGCGGTTTGTATTGTTATAGTTATCCAAATCGCTCAACCGCAGTTGATACAGTTTCGTTACATTCGATTAGACGGTGAGAATAGACCATTTATGTGGTTAAAGTGAGATTCTTTTCCTCTTCATTCGTCTGTCTAGTTTCATTCCGTATGGAATTCGGTGGAATGACGCAAGGTCGATCGGAAACTAACCTTGCGGAAGTAATACCTGTCGATGATATATATCTGTAACCCACACATACGTATATAATGTATACATATATACACATCGATTGAAACCACGATAGACATTTTTCACCATTTTTTTCGATGATTATACAAATTTTTTTGACACTCGTTCAGAATAGAATGTTTCTCTATTCAACGGTTAGAAGTCGTGGTATATTTTGAAAGGAATCAAAAAAAAAAAAATTAAAAATAAAAATTAAAACGAAAAAACGAATAGAAAATGAAAAATCATTCCTCGATCCTTTCTCCTCAGTCTCACGTGTCTGAAACAAGAAGTAATGACGCTGCTGCTGGACAGATGTCTGACGGTCTCGTCTTGCTCTAAATAATCTGGAGTATGCGTGACCTATTATAGTTTTATCCTATTATAATTCTATAACTTTAGTTCAGGGTAGGAATGAAATTCCTATCTATAGTCACTTGACCATGAATATGAACATGAATTCCGCTTTCAAACGAAACTCAATAAATTTCATCTCATACTTGTATACATTTTTCCGTAAGATTATCGATTTTTCTTTCAACAATAATTGCATCGCAGTTCTTATAGAGAGACGGGAAATCCGGCTCTAAGATGTTGTATCTCATATGAGAAAAGGCCAATGAACTCTGTGAAGAGGAAATATCATATTACAGATACGATATAAAGGTATGAAAACTTGTGGTTATTTAGTATAGTTAAATTCAACACAAAACTATGCTCAACACTCTGATACAGTATTCTAAGGCTAAGAGGTCTGTGTTAGAGGTTAGATCCCCATTAGAAGGGCTGTAATAGTTACAACGCGCGCGAGTTTAGCGCCATTGAGTCTGCAGCGCGCGAGAGAACACAGCGCCAAGCTTACACCTAGCGGCAATCACGGAGGTTCTTTGTATGAAAAGAAAGAAGAGATAACGTCTAGAAATTCACCTTGGAGTAGCTGATTCAATTATTCCAATGGCAAAGAAGTGTAATAAATAATTGGAACCCAAATGAATCGCGATTACCTATATAATTATACATAATAATTCGACGGGTCCTAATGAAACAGCGCTATCTCGCCGTGCTGGTTAAAAAAGCGCTATCTCACCGCTTAGCCGTGCTAAAATAAACGCCAAACGGCGAAATAGCGCTGTTTCATTAGGACCCGTCGATTATGCGTAACATATCATCATACATATTTATTATGTTTGCTGATCTAGTTTCGGTGGGCTCACTTACGTAACGCAAATATTGCCGCACGTAAAAATTTTCAGTGCTTGATATAAACGGATCGCCTGCAGAATTTGATCGAGGTTGATTCCAGCCCGAGGCAAAGAGTGTGTCAAAATCGCTTATCTTTGATTTGTTACAATCCAGGTGCATGTACATACTTTCCTGAGTATCCAATATTTTGAATTCACATCCTTATTACAATGTAGTCCGGTTTTAAAGGGTCGGAAGAAATCGGTTTTGAATTTTTCTATAGCTCTCTGCAATACAGCAGTTCCAAGTCACGATTTCAAAGCCACATAATTTTAAGCAGTATAGACGACATTGTCTGGTCAAAGAAAGCAGAATTAATTAAAACCTTTCATGATTGAAATGCAGAAACAGAGACATATTTGACTCGGATAATTGTTAAATATTTGCATTCTTATTATTTCCCCGTGTGAGTATGACTTGAGGAAACGTGGGGAATAAAAGAGCTCAGTTCACTGATCACTAGCAACAGGATGTGTCGATTATAATGAAATTACTTACGTGAAACTTGCTTACGCCGTAATACGTGATTATACATATGATTACTTTGTCCTTCAAAGGCCAAGTTACCAATGCCGTTGGAATTATGCCAGTATGTGTATGCGTTCAAAATTTATCATATTTATCTTTGAGTATACAGGGTGTTTCTTTTAACACTGCACATACTCATAGGTGTGTAGGGGCTGCCTAGACAAGCATTTTGAGGTAAGACACCCAAGGTCGGAAACTCATCCTAACGGCTGTGGAGGGCTTCGAAGGTTTCTGTACCGCGCACTTTTCGTAGTATAATGAGATCACTTTCGACCCGGAAATCTTTTTGTTATTTTTTTATTGCCAAGTTTATCGTTTTGTTGATTACACGCAAGAACATTAATTGTACTGTTGTCTACGGCTGAATGAAATGTTGGGTCGAAAGTGATCACATCTGATTCATTACACTACGAACAAGCGCTCGGTACAAGTGCGCGGTACCAAAACCTTCAAAGCCCTCCACAGCCGTTACGATGAGTTTCCGACCTTGGGTGTCTTACCTCAAAATGCTTGTCTAGGCAACCCCTACACACCCTATCAGTATGTGCAGAGTTAAAAGAAACACCCTGTATATACCTATATGGACTGCTAGTCCCTATCCCAAGCCTGTGGAGCGAGGGGCTATTCACTCTTGAAATCAGCTGTACACCCTGGTTTGAAATCAGTTGAAATCAGACAAGAAATCGCTTTGAAATCCTAAAAAATGACTGAGAAATCACTGGAAATCAGCGAAAATTCTTCGATATCCTTTGGAAATCACTGGAATTCAGCTGAAGTTCTTTGAAATCACTGCAAAATAATCGGAAATCAGCAGAAATCATCCAGAATTACAAATGAAATCGAATGAAAAATCAGTTGAAATCATATAAAAAATCAGTTGAAATCATATGAAATTACATGAAATCATATGAAATCACGCGAAATCATATGAAATCACGGAATCACTTGTACACCAAAAGTTTGAGTGAATAGCCCCTCGCTGTGGAGGCCCATGTATACTCAAGGTGTGACGCGACGTCACGAGGTAACGGCTGATTTTGATACTACGATCGGTTGCATATGCTACGTAGATGTTAAAAAACACAACCGATCGTAGTATCAAAATCAGCCGACACCTCGTGACGTCGCATCACATCTTGGGTACACGCCTGAAGTTAGCGGTTAGCAGTCCATAGGTATACCGTGCGATTATGTGGAAATTACAGGTTCCAACCGCGCAGGCGCTGATTTATTCAAATATCGTTGGCCGGCAGAATCGTGCTAGCAACTCCACCAACTTTTCAGTAATATCCCTAGTTCTGTCGTCTGCTAGATTCACAGCAAACATAACCTATTCCTGCCACGGTCTACCGCCATTTGTATTTGACAACAATCGGAAACAAATAGCAGACGGATTTTAGGGATATTCGTAGCAAGTCTGAAATTGGTGTTCCTCGTAATATTTGAATAAATCAGCGCCTGCGCGCTTGGAACCTGTAATTTCCACATAATCGCACGGTATATAGTCGAAGATATTTATGTAGTTTTCCGCTTTGATGAAACGCTATATTAACAATCAAATTTCGCAACTTATTATCAATTAACAACAATTTATTTATCGCAAATTACCGTTTAAAAATAAAATTTTAATTTTCGTCTAAATAATACATGAAATGGAAAAAAAAAAAAAAAGAAAAATATATATATATACCTATACAGGGTGTCTACAAGTCCTGGAATTCTTGGAAAGCCTGGAATTGGCCTGGAATTTTTCTAGAGTCTTGAAATCGTGGAAATAGCATGGACATTTTTTCAAATCCTTGAAATTTTTTTGCTTTTGACTCTTTTTTTCTTTCTCCGACAGGTATTGAGTTCTTGTTCTCAATTCCGAAAAAAAAAAAAAAAAAAAAAAAATGATGATTACCAAAAATGCTATAACTCATTCACAATCAATTTTGTGGTTGTTCGTAGGATAGTATATTCTAGTAGCGTTGAATTTTGGTAATCGTAAATCTGGAAATCCTGGAAATGGCCTGGAATTTAGAAATCCGAACTCTGTAGACACCCTGCTATATCAAAATCAAAATTGAAAACTGTTTCATGTGGAAATATCAGTCGGGGTTTATGCATATATAGGTACCTATATTTAGAACGTAGGTACCTAGGTGCCTTTAACCTGGCTATAATAAATGACGTGGGATTTTGCGGTTGAGGGTTTGCGTTCTCAGTTTATGGTTTCCGTCGCTCGTTAACGCAAAAGTCTTTCTGGTGGCTGCGTAAATCCGTTATCGTCAAACTTAACGATGGGATGAGCGTTGGTACCGGAAGTGCGTGCGTCCCGTCACCCTCCGCTCTGTCTTTTGCCTAGCGAATTTCAATCCAACGAATTGCTGTATTATAATCTGGGGAAAATTCATTAATATCTACTGGAATGGCGAAATTTTTGGCCGTGATTTATCAGCGCTAAAAAAATAGCGGACATATCCAAATCATGTAAATATACATATTCAAATCCCGAATATGCAGCTTGCACGGACTCCTTTCGTTATACAGTCCGACCTCTCAATAAGAACGCAAAAGCCCCCAAGGGGAAGAGTTTTTCCAAGAATTCGAGTACCCCCACCATGCGTGCGCTCTTCACTGACTCACTCTCTCTGTTTCTCTCTCTCATTTGCACGTAAGTGCAATTCGAGCTAGGAGTGGGGGCAGTGCTCGAGCGAGAAGTTGGGGAAGCGTTTTTATTAAGGGCGAGCTTATTGAGAGGTCGGATTGTATTCTTCAATTTTTTTTCTCTTAATATGATTATAACCGAAATTTCAATCTTTTTCTTAAAAATTTTGCATTTCTGCACACACGGAAGTTATAGGACTAGGAGTTGAATGCTCCGCGGTAGGAGCTACTCGGCAATTTAAATCAGGAATTCAATTTCTCCGGATTTTTTCTTCTTGAAGGGTTTAACAATCTGGAAGTCTATGCATATATACTAGGGTGGTTCGAAAAAGACCTAATTTCTCAGATGTTGCTGCTCATTCGTGAAAATGTTGTTTGTGATTTTGAAAAATTATTCCATTTTTTTGAGCTCTATAGGATAATATTTACTACTGCCTCAGTGAAGTTGAAATTTCGAAATTTCGCCATTTTTGGCAATTTCAAAGTTCTCAGATCAAAGTCCTGATCTGGCTACCTCTAGGTTCTCATTCAATGAGGATGTTGGTTCAAGATGAGACTCGTACGATAATATTTAGGACTGCTTCAGAGACATTGAAGTTTTTTCACGATTCAGGGGTTTTCTTAGAGATTGGATCGCCAGGTGTTGCTCATGAGACAGTCTTTTCTTACCATTTTAAGAAAGAAGTACACGAAGTTTGCAGTCTGTGGGACCATTTTTACTTCTACCTCATGTTGCTAATTTTACTTGAAGGAAAGTCGCCCTCAATGAGGCAGTAGTAAAAATGGTCCCGCAGACTGCAAACTGTTTGGATTTCTTCCTTATATTGGTAAGATGAAACTGTCTCATGAGCAGCACCTGACGATCGAATCTCCGAAAAAACGCAAAATATTGAAAAAACTCCAATGTCTCTGAGGCAGTACTAAATATTATCGTACGAGTCTCATCTTGAACCAACATGCTCATTGAATGGGAATCTAGAGGTAGCCAGATGAGCGCTTTGATCTGAGAACTTTGAAATTGCCAAAAATAGCAAAATTTCGAAATTTTAACTTCACTGAGGCAGTAGTAAATATTGTCCAATAGAGCTAAAAAAAATGGAATAATTTTTAAAAATCACAAACAACATATTCACGGATGAGCAGCAACATCTGAGAAATTAGGTCTTTTTTGAACCACCCTAATATATACGTAGCTCATCGAATGAAATATTGCAAAATCTCATTGAATCGTTTGAGAATATACAAAGTCTCGGTCTATAAATCTGATGGAATCTTTGATCTTCTTTGAAATTGTATTAAATCCTTTAGAATTTCGTAAATATTGAGAAATATTTTAGGAAATGAACAAAAAAATAGATGCATATCATAAAATAAAACAACGTAAAGCTGTTCTGCAAAATTTGGCTTAACCTGCATGTACTACACTTCATGGAGTAATTATATACCGTAATCTTCAATCAAAATTAAGTCGCCATACACAGGCGTTTATTCAACAAATTGCAATTTGCTCAACGTCAAATCCAGGGACAGATTTCCTACCCTGACATAAAAGCGAACAACGCTTTCGTGCTTTCGTCGCGGCCTTTGTGTCCTCTATTCCGTAACGGACCAGATCCATTTCGCGACTTGACTCAAAGGTTAACGGCGAGCACGAAACACCAAGAAAAGTGAACCGGCTGACCTGACCTAAGATGACCCGACCCGATTACCACCTTCCTCTATGACGACGCCCTTTTATTTTTCTATCAAGATCAGCGAACCACTCGACGGTTGATTTTTTTAACGATTCTTGTCTTCGTCGTTTAAAGGAGAAAAATGTCAACCTCTTGATGATTGAAATTCGGTATTTTAAAATGCCAGATTCAGCCACCGACTTTAGGTATATATTCGGTGAATTCACAGCCGCGGGGGCGTTCGCAGTCTCTGTACCACGATTCAAAACGAATCGCTGACACAACTCCTCAGGCGTTTCGTAATCTGCGGGAGGAGACTTTCACCGGTGCAGCATAAACATCTTACATCTATATACCAGCATCCCAGTGCCATGTTATTTATAAACTTGTAATAAATTGTAAACGAATTTTTAATGGTATGGAAAATTGGATCTTGTCTTATGAAAAAATTTCCGCCGAAGGATTTCATATCATATGCTACTGCTATACTCATCCTTCTTATGACATGAACTAAAGTGGATTTGAAAATCGTCTGGTTTTCATCGTCCTTTTTAAATTTAAGGGAAAGAGGCGTCCGCTCTCGCTCCGGCAGTTTAATCCCTTGAGTTTTATACTATATAGCTTCCACGTCTGTTTCAACGAACGTTAAAGAAATGGGCTGGGAGAGAAAAGGTCCTTATTGTTATCTAGGGGAGTGAAATTTGTCAAGCGCCTAGAGTCCACTTAAAACTCTGAGAGATATCTGTCGCCCAATACAATAAAGAAAATTCAAATAAAGGATGTCTTTCATATACTTTTCTTCAACGTACGATGTCTACAGCTTTTCTAAACGGGCAAACGGCATCTCATATCCCAATAAATTAGCGAAAGTGAAAATGAATTAATTAATTAAATAACGTAAAATGTATACCGTGAGGTTCTGTGGACGCGGAACAGCAGCATCAGTTTAGTAACTTACCAGATGTTTCTAATAAAATCACTAGAAATCACCAGAAATCTAGTGACCAATAATCACTGGATTTCTAGTGATTTTACTAGAAACATCTAGTAAGTTACTAAACTGCTGCTGCAGCTTCCTGCCCATGAAATGGCACTCTTTTTGGGTTGGTATCCCTAGCGTTCTGCGTCCACAGAACCTCACGGTATAAAAACTTATTATTTTCTTGAAAGAAGTAAAACACATTAGGAATAACGTTTTTCAAATAATTTTCACGTTCTGAAGAAATATTCTATTCACTCGTATGTGTCGGTTTTTTCACAACTGATTACTTTTAGTTCGATACATTATCACAAATTATCGGAGATTGGAGACATTATTGAGTCTACACAAGAAAAAGTGGTATAGGTCGCAACGTTCATCAAAACTTTCTGAAATTTGGTGGAATTATTCTGGAATGACATCATTCCAGGGGAAACGTACAATAATATTTAAGAGACAAGGTAGGTGAGTCGTCTATTGCTGTGAGCTTAGTAGGACACTTTTTTTTCTCAAAACGTTCATACAAAAGAACTGGCCTAAAATCACAAAATTTTTTTATCTTAAAATGAAATTCATCGAATATCATCAATTTGCTCCAAAATTAAATTAATTTATAGAATATTCCCCCGAAATTTGGCGAAGTTTATAACGATGCGACCGGTATTATACAACAATCACTTTGTAATTAGTACAAAGGGCAGAATTAATTAAAGAGTAGGTACATGCGAGAAGAACTTGAGTAAATTTGAGTCCGTTTGAAGATTATTGCATATTCTCGATGTTTGATGTTTTAATTTATAACTGTTCGGTTACGAATTCACTAAATTCACTGTTTTTTTTTTTTAGGGTAAGTAACGTTCGTCGCGTTGTGCATGAATGAGCAAAGAAAATATGGACAGAATACGGACTCCATACAGATATATGGCATTTTTACCCGATTCTTCAACTTTTAGTTAATGCGTAGCGGTGTTAACAGATCTCAGAATCTGGTAGGGGAAACCGGGGCAAATTGCTTGCATCAAAAGATTAAAGCGATAAAACAATGCATTTTCACAATAAATGCTTTTGTAAATAATTTTTAAATGAGCTTTGATCTTTAATAAACATCAATCGATTATAAGAATTAGTCATTTTAAGTAAATATTATTATTAAAAACAATTATAATGAATGAGTCAAAAGGGTCCAATTTTCCCCAGGACCGGAGTAAATTGAACTTGTTATAATTGTTGATGAATAGTTCAATAATTCCAGAAATCGATAAAATGAGTTTTAATGTAAAAACTTCACGAGAAGTATACATCTAAACTAAATTAAAATCACAAAAATTATGGTTATGGAGCACCAAAATATTAATTTTGCTTTTTTTTTTTCTCAGGAATACGAAAATTTTAAGACCTATCGACTTCTTTTTAATCACGATGATGTACCTCTTCATTTTCATTTTCATGCGTGTTTACATATACCCATATCAGAATAATTACAGTGCGCACTCCCTTATATGCCGCTCAGGCCCCCAAGGGGAAGAGTATTTCCAAGAATTACGGTACCCCCACCAGCATCACTCCAACTCGGGACGCGAAAACATTTCCGGCGTTCTCTTATATGCCACTCTCGTTTGCGTATACTTTTGCATATAGTATTCAGAGCAAAATCGGATGCGCACTCAACGGCATATAAGGGAGGTTAGAATTTTGTCCCATCTTGGCAAAGAAGTGGGGGCTGATGTTCGAGGATAGTTAGGAGAAGCGGCACATAACCGAGCGGCTCATAAGGGAGTGCGCACTGTATACAGAAATTCAATTTACCCCAGAGATCATTTTGCCCCGGTCTCCCCTATACGCACTTTTGTGTGCTATCTTGAAAATCCTATATGAGAATCTATGAAATCTTTGGGAATTCCACTCGGTCATTCGAAATCATTGAAATGCTTTGTCAATATTTTTGAGTATTTGAAATCCATTGAAATCGTCATGAAAATTTAAAATTTTCGGGAATATTTCGCGAGTCTAGTAGAATCGCATGGAATTATTGAAAGCTCCTGAAATGTTGGAGAATCTCTAGCTGCAAAGGGCATATGAAATTATTGCCACTCGTGATGATCCCATGTAGTAGAGAAGAGTATTCGCTTACTCAATTCTTGCTGTTGCAGCATACAGCAAAGATTATCGAATCTGGTTAACATTTATTAACAGATATCTCTAAGACGAGCTAACTAATAATATTTACGTAACCCTGCGACTCAATCATCGTATTAATAAACAGGTAAATTTACCTTCCATAAACTATGTATATTGTGTACTCAATGTTCATGGATGAGATTTTAGATATTCATGACCGCTGACCTCGGGTCAAATTATTAACTTATAGGATTTCTCTCTCTAAGTATACACATGCAATGAGGTAATAATTCACTCGGTAATTTATATTTTCGTATCTCAATGACAAGCTGAAGGGAAAAATGGACGAAATTGGAGATTGCGGACTCAACATGACCTATTCCTTCTTTCCACATTTTGTTTTAATATGAACATCAGGGTCCTTAATTTGATCATTTCCGAATTTCAATACTCCCATGGGCTAGGACGTCTCCAAATATATACAAAAAAATATAGTCAAGACCTCAGGTTCCTATCTCAATTCTAAGTACTGCCCCAAAGCCTTCGAATTTCCCCATTTTAATAAAACACGATCTCTGATATTTCGCGGTTCATTTTTTTCCTCCCTATTTGCAGTATAGTTCCGAAAGATCTCAAACTTGCTACATTAAAAATAAAATAAAGATATAAATAAATAAATTCGACAGATTTTAAACGATATAATTTTCGAAGCTACAGCGCATCAAAAAGAATTTCTTATCTCCAAATTGTGATGAATGAAATGTTGTCTTTAGAAATCTGTACATTCTTTACGGATATCTACTACTGTAGCTAAGAAGTGTAAAGAGTTTCAGACTCAGAGAAGCGATAATACGATAGGAAGTGAAAAATAACCCCCAAAGTACTAAAAATCGTGTGTTATTCAAATGGTAAAGTTCGAAGGCTAAAGGGGCAGTGCTTAGAATTGGGATAGGAACCTGGGGTTTTGACTACATTCGTTTGTATATATTTCGAGACGTTCTTGCCCATGGGAGCATTGAAAGTCGAATATGACCGAATTAAGGAACACCTTAATGAACATACCTGTTCTTATTTTTTAGTATAACAGCGATGGTTCGTAAATTCTGATGTTCACCTCATTATTATAATTTTTCAACATGTGCATGTAATAGGCCCTTTTTCTTGCATGTAAAACGAATAGAAAATCGCCCATTTCTAGCGTGGACTACATTACCTCCCTAGGGAGGTAATGGATCTATTGCTACCTTCCAAGAGACAGTTTCGAAGGTTTTCAAATATTTCGACATTTTGAAAATTTCCACAAATTTCCATAAATTTCCGTCGTACATGCGCGAAAAAGGGCCTATATACTTATACATGCACTCGTTGAAAAAATTACGGTGTGCAACAAGGGGGGGAGGGTAATTTCAAGCTCAGGTGATGACGTTGCACTCGTCTTTGTCTCAGGCGTCTTCGGCGCCCTCGACTCTGACTCGTGCAACATCATCTGACCCTCGCCAGAAATGACCTATTCCCCCCCCCCCCCCCCCCCCCCCTCCCCCCCTTGTTGTACAATGTACTATTGAAATGCTGAGAGATATGACTGAAAATTTGAAGTCGAATTCTTGTGCTGATAGAGGCAGCGATTCTAAAGGAATAAAAATTCATGCTAATTGCATGCAAACCACGTCTCTCATATCAGTAGGTACCTACCTACGTTGTCCAAGTGTAAATCATGGTACGTCGCACGTAGGAATAACTCTTATGAGTAATAAAAATGTGAATACGAAACACGTGTATGCAGTAACTCGAAATCGTGTGCCAGCCAAGAGCTACTGGGTTTGTATGTACGGTACCGGAAGTCCATTCAATTCCAAGGTCTAGACTCTAGACTCTAGACGATCTCCTCTCGTGCCTTCGTCGGATCTCGACATCTTATCATTTGAAAGGGGGGATCAACGCCAATTGTACCGTCAGGATTCGCGAATCTGCATATTAATGTCTCGAAAGTTCGTAGTAAATTCGCTGCTAAATTCAGTCTGCAGCGTATCAATTGCATTAAAATAGATAACGTGGGCTGATGATTATTCACGAATCCTGAAATGGTTTCAGTACTTTTATACAAGCCCGTGATATAATTGTGAAGCAATAATTGAATTCATTAATCAATAAATTCAAGAAAGTCGATAGACTAGGATACGAATAAGAAAAAATGAAGGCCGAGATTCCAGACTCTTGAGTTTCCTTTTCATTTCTCATTTCTCATTTCTCATGCACACCCTCGGTTAAAAATTTAGTACGCTACTGATATTTGTCACCGTATATTGCGAGGGAGTGATTTGCCAATGTTGTAGTACAGCAGAAGTTATTCGGTTGTTAGAAAGCAAGAGATATGATTTTTATTATTGAACACTTGTAATCCACGTCACGATCACTATATATAGTTGACTATAAAATTGCCTCTGGGAATATTTCAGTCAAGGTAGGCATAGATCTCACAATTTCTTATCGCGTTCGGAATGGGTATAGGTATAGGCAATAGGTAAACGCTGCACTTAGTTCATGAAGAACTGAATGGTAGAGATTTTTTATTTATTCATCAATAAGTAACGAAATCATACTTTCATATATATTATTATTCGACTCGCAGTTTTCTTTTACTGTTTAATTTTATTTTATTTTTTTGCACATCATTTTCTGTTCGCAATCACGTGTATATAACAAAGTTATTCACGTTTTATTCAAATACAAAAAAAAAAAAAAAAAAAAAAGAAAAGAAGAAATTGCTCATGATTTTATAGGAGGAATAATTCACACGTAAGAAGTTCGATCTGATCGTGAAACTTGAGATTAGACTGGGTATAGGCAAACACGTTTGAAGACAGTTCATTGAACCTTGTATACGTATAGTAGATGAATATCTTCTCGCACTCGACTGAAATGATCCTAACTATACGTGAACGTTGGTCGGATGAAAAGTGTTCGATGTGTGTGTGTGTGTGGTAGGTGGATAATTTGAGGATGGACTGTTTTCAAACAAAAAAATATATTGTATATAAATATATATACTAGAAAAAGTCGGAGAATTTGATTAAATATGTTGACATTTTTTTTCAGAGGCTGAAGAATTCCTGGAATATATTAAATTCTCCTGTAGGTATCATTCAAGTATAACTGAAGAACTTGTGTCGAATTCCATATGTCAACTCGGCTACTACTTTCTTTCACTGCCAGTCTTATGGAAACATTGTCGATATTTCGTGAGAGATTTCCAAAAAACTGCAGATTCATAAAAACAAAAACTTTAATCGTCTTGCGGTGTTCTTTTCATTTTTGTTTTGTTTACAGAAAAACAATTTCCTCATGTTTTTACACGAAAAGGAAACTTCGTAGGCGGCGCCTGAAAAAATTTAATTTTCAACGACCACCCTAATGTATACAGAGCGAATCTGAGGAAAGTGGTTTTCCTGATGGTAAGGCAGTTCGTTTATAATAATACCGCTATATGTCGTCTGTAGAAAGACAAAGACGAACTGCCTTACCATCAGGGAAACCACTCACCTCAGAATTGATTTTTAAAGTATCGAAGTCTCCAGGTATTTTTTATTTTTTTTATTTTAATGATATATTGAAGACTGGTCCCAAAAATTTGTTTTAATAAGATTGAAATTGTTCGAAAAACATTCTAATCAAACCATTTGCTATTATAAAACACAACATAGTAGTGATATGATGTTTCCACTTCAAACACGTTTCAGTGATGCTTTAGCTTCAATGGCATAGTGAAGATCCATAATTGCACTTAGACAGACTTTCCGCACAAAAAGTTGAATAACTTGACGAAAAAAAATCGTAGATTGTTTTTTCAAAAAACTGACTTACAGCCAAATCTCAACACTTTCAAGTCCCTCTGAACAAAATTTCCATTGCCATTCCCTGAAGAATTACACGCGACTTTTTAAAAGTATGAAACGCGCTAAAAAAAAAAAAAAATTGTCATGTTTAACATTATCTAGTGAGTGCGGAAAAAATTGAGGAAAATTGAAAAAGACGCAAAATGAAGCTGGTTCTTTTCACTTTCGACTGCCGCCTTGATCATTTGGCTAAGATTTTGTTTTACCGAGATATTCAATTTTCTGTCTCGATCCGAAATTCAGAAGGTGATCCCATACTTATGGACGGTACTGTACGTTCAACGTCTACGACGATTTTTGAGAAAAGGTTGAATACGAGAAATGGGTCAAAAAGAAAGACGAGCAAAAACTCTCGAGATTATTTAAAGAAGATTTCTAAATCGTCGCTAATCTACGAGAATATAATTGGGTACATACGGATAGCTACCAGTTTTTACGTCACCGTAAATATTATCTAGGCTATTTGTCAAATTCTTTGAAGAAATGATTTTCACTTTCTTATTTTTTGTTCGGTAATATACAATGATGAGCTGCAGCTGGTTTAACTTAACGGTCTATATGTGCATGTATATAAAAAGATAAATACGGTTGGTAATGCCTAGACCCATAAGAGCTTTTGGGGTACTTCAGCGATTCTTATCATCGCAATACTAATATATGTACCATACATAAACGCGGTGACTGTATGTAGGAGGTTAAATTCTCTCATAAGATGGATCACACGTGTCTAGACTTCGGAATTGAAGAAACACGTGTTTCTTTTGCTACTTGAAATTCAGAATCGTTCTTTGCGGTTATGCATACTTGAAATTTCATCACTAACTTTACACTCTGCGGTACATAAGTCTTAAAGGTCTCGACCAATTAATGAAATTATTTGATGTAGCTTTTTGAGGTCTACTTTTCTTTTTTCTTTTATTCAAAGAAATTGTCATTCTTCTGAACGTATAATTTGAACAGTCTCATATATTTTTAACACATGTAGGTGTACCTACTGCTCCAGTTTAGTTGCTCAGGCTGTATCTACCTGAAGAAATGAGCAAATTATTGCTCACTGTCACAGCTGTAGCCATGTTGAAAGTACCTACGTGGAAAGTGACAGTATTGCCGACAGTGAATCACCGTCTAAATTCACACAGGGTATATATGTGTCGTAAATTTTGTAACCATTGGCACATATATAAAGAATCGATATTATATAGATAAGAAAATAGTATATTTAAATTGAACTTTCATTACGCGTTATAGATGTGGGTGCTATTTATTAACCGGGAACTGATGGTTATAGATATTACTGGAACTCTTAATTAAGTGCGAGGGACAGAATTAATTAAAGATCCGTACGTACGCGAGAAGAACTCAAGTAAATTAGAGTTCGTTTAAAGGTCATTGCAGACTCTCGATCTTTGATCTTTTAATTTATAACTGTTTGGTATTTATAATAATATATGGCATTTTTTACCCGATTCTTCAATTTTTAGTTAGAGTCGCAGTGTTAACAGATCTCAGAATTTGGTATACGCACTTCTGTGTACAATCTTGTAAATCCTATTTGATAATCTCTGAAACCTTTGGTAATCCCACTACTCGATCATTCGGAGTCGTTGAAAGTCTGTCAATATTTTTGGAAATCGATTGAAATCGTGATGAAAATTGAAAGCCTCTGAAATGTTTGATATAATGTTGAAAATCTTGAAGAGAGAACGGAAAATGTTCTCATTATTGGAAGTAGTAGCAAAGCATCCTACGGACTAAAGATGGCACATTTTCTACACTCAGAAAAATAACAACCAAAATTTGGTTATTATATGCACAATCAAATTTTTTGTTCAGTCAACCAAAAATTTCGTTGGGATAACCAAAATTTTGTTGGAAAAACCAAATTTTGTTGGGACAACCAAAATTTTGGCTATTCCAACAAAATTTTTGGTTGACTGAACAAAAAATGTGATTGTGCATATATAATAACCCAAATTTTGGTTGTGTCAACAAGACTTTTTTCTGAGTGTACTTTGTCAACAATGCAATGAACCATGTTCGAATTGAACTTGTGTGCATTTCACACTTTCCGAACACCCGTTAAAGAGATATCCTCGTCCAGCTGCGAGATCTTCGTCTTGTTACTAACCGGCCTAGAAGTAAAAGAGTGAGAGAGAGAGAGAGAAAGAGAGAGAATGATTGAGGGTGAGGGGTAGGGGTAGGGGGCAGAGAGAAATCATACGTACTTACATACGTGCATATAGTGTGTGTTGGTACGTAATGAAGTGACCTTGGCAGGGCATTGCTACCACGTAACTACTTGCGTTTTGTTCTTTGTCGAGGTTCCAGCCATCGCGTATAGGTAAAGGAAAGATCCGCTTATAGGATTTAAAACCGATCTGCAGTTCCTCGAAGAGCCTCACACGCCGATAGTTTAATTCAATTAAATTCGATCGAATCTTAATCAAAACGAATCTATCGTACACTATATGATTCGAAAGCGCAATAGACTAACGTATTAGACACGGATCGATCGATCGGACCAGACCGGATCGGTATATCGACGCTTCTATGTCCAGCCTAAGTCCTAAGTCGTCTTCCAGATAATTACCGATCCGTTGAGAGTCGTTTCCTCACATGGCGATTCACGGTTTCTAACCTTGTTTCATCAGTCCACCTTATTTTTTTTTTTTTTTACCATGTTTGACTATATTTAAATAAGAGCTTTTCGCTTGCTATGTGTACAACTAGAGGTTTTTGAATAGTTGGTTAAATTTCACACGAATCTCATTCATTCAAGCATAATCAACGATTAGGTATATCTGGGACAGAAATAGACGAAATAAAAATATCGTTCAGAGATCGATATTTCACGATTAAAGTAAAAGTTAAGACGCATCTAAAAGAGAAAACGATCTATGATTTATAAAAATACTATCCAGAAATTCACTGTAAAAATGATTGTGAATTTACAACACATTTAGTATACAAAAGTTTTGCAAAATTACAAATGTGGCGTAGCAAAGTGAATTGCTAAGCTTGTTCTGTAAATTTTCAAATAATTTTTTGATTTTGCTGAACTTTTATACGAAAAACACAAAAATTGTACTTGAATTCACAAAATTGTTTTAAATACCGATGAAAAAGTTTTGTATAATTACTATACCCGATTTTTAATTTTGGCTAGATGTTCTGCCTATTAGCTTCCAACACATTCTTGTGGAACTCCCATAGAAATTTGTAACAGTGTTTGTACGATGCGATGGGTTCTACGTTATCGAACGAAATCGACTCAAATTTGAATTCCTATTCTCAGTTTGTGCAGTCTTGTTTCTTTTATGAGGTTTTTTTTTTTTTCTTTTCTTTTTTTTTTTTTTTTAGTAATGGACTTTTCGCTGCCTTGTTATTTTAATATGAAAGCAAGAAGCGGTCGTTTAATTTTATTCTACTCCCTAAATTTTTTCGAGTGAAAATTCAATCTTGAAAAGTGAAAATCTCGCCACTCTTAATTCCACTCGAAAAAAAAATATGCGATTTTACTCTGGTTAATAGCGGCGCGATTTTCACACGGAACAAAATTTCGAGAATATGTTAGCTTTTGAATTGGAAGAAAAATCCCAACTGCAAATTATCGATTGTCGTTTATAGGAGTTCGTAGACGACCATTGCATCGCCTTAATAATTGAACCTGACTTAAGGCCCTGTGAAAGAAAAGTCTGCAATTTGCACGAGGGCGTGTCTCTACCTTCAGGGAAGGCGAACACTCGAACACTTGAACACTCGAAGACTCGACCAGACGACCGCGAAACACACAAGGACGTCTTTGTCAATAATCATTAAGCAATATGGCCGCGTGTCTGGGAGATACACCGAGATTCGATTCTCCGATGTTTTTGGATTTCAGATTCTGCGGATCATTAAGATTCCGTTTAGTAATCAGACGATATTTGACTATCCCAATAACAGAGTTTTCACGGAAATTCATTTTAATGCTTGGGTCGCTAGACTCTACTGCCTCCGTTGATCTAATCTTCGGCTCGAGTCACCGTAGCGTATCTTCGTCAATGATAATAATTACCAGCTGCATCCAGCATTGGCATAGTAGTAATTATAGAACATGATACTATTATAGCGCTGAAACATCTCCGGGTAATCTAGCTCGTTTGCTTGGGTCATAGAATCGCGGAAGCGGAATATATTCTGAAGAAAGCGTTATACTACCGTGATGGGCATTATGTATACGGGGCAATGCGCCACATATGATGTCCATTCAACTCTGCGTGTCTAGTTTTCAGCTATTTATCAAAATAGCAGTTATTATCAGGGAATTATGTTGGGAATGCGGATAAATATTGTTGGACACGTAACTTGGAAAACGAGAAAACGATCGTTTGACAAATCGAGGATCTCTCAGGGCGATAATCAGCCGATTATCCAGTCGAGAACGAAAATCGAGGGAATAAGACGGCGAATTTTATCGACACTTTCACCTGATATGATGCCGTTATTCTGATGTTTGGATTGGTGTAGGCTTCTTCTGAACATGTGGTAACATCTCGATTGTTACATGCATAGATTTAACTTCCCTGTATTTAATTTCGGGGAAAATAACCTACCCCCTGTCATCCATTTCTCTGCTCGAATCCTTTCGTTAATATCTCTTAAGCCGCATGAATGTATCCCTCCCGCGACCCTTTTTGCGCTAATCAAAACGGACGTATAAGGAGTTGGGGTGAAATAAAAAAAGAAAAAAACGAAATAAAAAACGTGTAGTAGGTAATTTACGTTGCGTTCAAAGGTCATGCTCAACGTTCCTATACTGTATTATAGTATATGAGAATTGAACTTGAACCATATGTATACCGCGAAGTTTTGTGGACGCGGAACGCTAGGGGTACCAACCCGAAATTTTTGCTATTCCATAGGCGTAGGTCATACAGTAAACTGAAGCAGCAGTTTGGTAACTTACTAGATGTTTCTAGTAAGATCACTAGAAATCACTGGAAATCTAGTCACTAGATTTTTAGTCCAGAAATCTAGTGATCAATGATCACTAGATTTCTAGTAATCTCTAGTGATTTTACTAGAAACATCTAGTAAGTTACCAAACTGCTGCTGCAGTTTACTGTATGACCTACGCCTATGGAATAGCAAAAATTTCGGGTTGGTACCCCTAGCGTTCCGCGTCCAGAAAACTTCGCGGTATATATCACATATACAGGGTGATTCAGAATTCGTGACGAATCTCTTGAGGGGTTGATCCTTGTCAAAATTGGGATCGAAAGTTCCTTAGCCATTTTTCTCAAAAATGACTTTTTTCCTTGGAACCATAACATATTTTTTTAACATCTTCCCCCAAATAAGAAACTTCTACTGAGAAATCTCTCTAATATTGAAAAAAAAAAAACTCATTGGTATCATATGGGATTCTTTCAAATTGAAAAATGATGTAGATGAAAAAAAAAAAAAAAAAAATTGTTTGTCGGAAAAAATATCATTTTTTAGAAAAATGGCTAAGGAATTTTCAATCCCAATTTCGACGAGGATTCATCCCTCAAGAGATTCGTCACGAATTCTGAATCACCCTGTACATCAGGTTAGGTCAGGTCAGGTCAGGTCAGGTTGGATTGAGTTAGGTCAGGTTAGGTTGGGTCAGGTTGGGTTTGGTTAGGTTAGGTCAGGTCAGGTCAGGTTAGGTTTTGCCCAAAGCCGGGTGCGAAACGCAATGCCTCACAGCGGTTACCTTGCACCCAGGCTGAGGAACTCCAACTCGGCGGCAAGCTCGGTCCAAAAAAAAAAGGTTAAGTTAGGTTAGGTTAGATTGCCATTGTAACCAAAATGTCTGACACCGCGGCGGCGGCGATATATCTTTATAATATAGAGAGATATATATGTATATCGACTAATATACCTTAGGCGAGTGAAATTTATTCACGAGTCGTGATGACCTATGCGCAGTTCTTGAATATGCCGATTTACCTGTGTACAAAATTTCAGCACACACATAGCTGCGATGACCTACTTAATTAATCAATTCACCCGATGTGATGGTTCCGAAAGTAATGAAAATACTTATAAGTGTTTTATACTAAAGTTGGTTCGTTTTGAACTTTAGAGGCGAAATTACGTGGGTGGAATGAATAAATTATCTACGAATGGATATGCCACGGAGATTTCAGGACTCACTCGGTTTCATTCAACCCAATTGCATCCGTTTTTTAATTAGGTTCGATGTACAGCTGCAATGTTGTTGAGTAGGGTTCAACGAAAGTATGAAAAGCGTGGGATTCTGTTTCCTATCAGATAAAGATTACCTTCAAATTTCATATCTTTCGCAGTTTATGGATTTTATTACTTTTGATAAAAAAATGTCGAACTTATACTTCCCCTAGCTTATCGCTTGAAATATTCATTAGTTTGCATATAATATAGATATAATAGAATTATGTGCGACAGGTACCTAAATTATCTTTCCTCTCGAACTGAAATTGTTTTTTTTTTTTTTTGTACCAGTTTTTAGTAAATTTTGTCCTCTTTCTGAATATTCTTTCATTTCTCATGGGAAAAATTATTCATTTTCTTGGGGAGGATTCGTGGAAATTACAGGTTCCAAACGCGCAGGCGCTGATTTATTCGAATATTACGAGGGACGCCAATTTCAGACTCTGCACGAATATATCCCTAGAGTCCGCCTGCTATTTGTTTCCAATTGTTGTCAAATACAAATGGCGGCAGACCGTGGTAGGAATAGGTTATGTTTGTTGTGAATCTAGCAGACGACAGAACTAGGGATATTACTGAAAAGTTGGTGGAGTTGCTAGCGCGATTCTGCCGGCCAACGATATTCGAATAAATCAGCGCCTGCGCGCTTGGAACCTCCCTGTTAAAAATTTCGTATAGTGACGGATAGAATGTGCAGAAAACGCTAAAGAAACAGATAGAAACGGATGGAAACGGATACGCGAGCTATCCGTTTCCCTAGCGTTTTCTGCAATTATATCCGTCTCTATACGACATTTTTAGCAGGGCTGTAATTTCCACGAATCCTCCCGGTATATATCTGCATCTGTACAGAAAGTCTTTCAGATATTCATTATTCATTTTCACTCATATACCTATTGGATTATGTTTATTCATTTAAGTACGCGAGAGCTGTTGAATCGATTATTTCACTCCCAATCAGCTTCAGACATCTCAAACTATCTGACCGATAAAACGTACAATGGTACAAATAATTTTTTTTCTCTGTATCAAAATTCAAACCAACAAATAATTATTTCCCTTATTGATATCACAAAAAAAAACAAAAAAACCCGAATGAATTAGTTCGTTTTCGCTTTCCTTTTTTTCAATTCTTTTTCAATTTTTTTGGACTATACCATTTCGAATTTATCATCATACATATTATTAACTCGTAGTCAAAATAATCTTAATAGTATTTGATAATATTTGGTTTGACTGACTTTAACCACAGGTTTCGTTCTTCAGCTTCTTACATTAGTATGTAATCCCACTCGCGTCGTTACGCCGTCTAATAAAAGAAAATGCCTACTTGTCATGGTAGTCGCGTACTGCACTGTGTCAGTCCGTCAGTCGCGTGTCCTAGACACCGTTTACCGTCCTTTAACGATCTTATCTCTTTAAGTTATTACGCTGAAAGACAGAGAGAGAGAGAGAGAGAGAAAAAGTAAGACGGTGAAAAACGTGAGGAAAAATGACCCTCATTCATTTCCGCGTCTTCTTCAAATTATCTGTCGGTTCCAGTCGAGGCAAATCTCAATAATAGTGAATCTCACGACTGACGAGGGGGTAGGCACATCATTCGTGAATATTTATGTCCGATTAATTCTGCCTCGAATTACCTACTTCACGGTTTTTATTCAATTAATTGAATAATGATGAATCAATCATTTTTCGAATTCATTCATTGGGAGATTCTCTCATACTGCGGATACTGGAAAGTTTGCATTCATTTTCGGATCATAATATGTGACTGAAGTCTGCGGCTTTGTTCGAAACTGGGAAAATCTCGCATCGGAGATTGAAAATGAAATCGGATGAACAAAAAATTTCGAAATTCTACTTTCGATGCGATGTATATAAGGCTTGCATATTCAATTGTGAATCTAATACTTAGTAATCCTCACCTTATACAGGTATAGTATGTTCTGAAGATCGTCCTGAAACATGGATGTTGTGCAAGCATTATTCCGATCGTGTTATCCGAAATCTCTACAATTCTTTGAGAAAATAAATTCATTTCAATGGCAATCAATATACCAGTCGAAAAAAGGGGTTGGATCGACTTACGTTCCGAATTTGAAAGGGTATTTCCCCGAAAGTCTGCACTGTTAAAAATGATTGTGAATTTACAACACATTTACTACACAAAAGTTTTGCAAAATTACAAATGTGGCGTAGCAAAGTAAACTGCTAAGCTTGTTCTATAAATGTATAAATAAATTCTTGATTTTACTGAACTTTCATATAGGGAAAACACAAAATTGTTTTTGAATTCGCTAAATTGTTTAGTAAATTTCAAATATTTGTAAATGAATTTTAGGAAAATATCTTGTAAATTTACTACTCATGCTTGCGAAAATAACTTCCAATACAATATTGGAAGTTCACAAAGAAATTTTTAACAGTGTACGTAGCTGATTAAAAAAACTTTGAAACGAAGAACACCCGCGATGGTTCAAAAGAATCCGAAAGGCCAGAACTGTGAAACTTGAAATCCACGCATGTATTCATTCAGTATGTTTAATAACCCGGGCTGTACCTACATTGGCGTAACTAGGACTTTTCTCTGGGGGGGGCCTGGCCCCATCCTTCACTTCGCTTTACCCGAATTTATGTATCCGAAATTTACAATTTCATTTTCTTTATCTTTCTGGGGTGGGCACTCAACATTCTAGGGGGGGCCGTGCCCCCCCCCCCCCCCCCCCCCCCCCCGTAGTTACGCCAATGGGGCTGTATTGATCGTATCGAAGCCAACATAACTATGGTAAAATTAATCGTCTTGAGATTTACTATTTGGAATAAAAAAATTTCAAAATCCTATCAATTATTTATGACATCCCGAAGTTATCGATTGAAGTAGATGAAATGGGTTTCCGTAAAGAGGGTCTCGATGAAAATGAATTTTTTTTTGTCTTCGCACCCTGAGAAATGAACCGAAATTTCCGTAACTTTGGACTTTCGGGGGTCTGGATTTCCGAAATTTCCAGCTGTCTGTATTCTGATCTTTCCAAATTTTAACAATGAAAACTCGAAATTTTCACCGGGACTTTTTGAATTCGAAACTTCAACTCGGTCCCAAAAAATTAATAAATGCATAATGTATGTTTCTTCATTCAAGACCACGGTCACAAAATTTTCAAAAGCTAATCAAGTCCTAATAGGATTCTTCATTATAATCCCAAACGATTAGCTGCACACGCTCGTGAATTTGAATTATCAAATTATCTTAAATCGCAGCCTGCACTCGCATATCATACGACTTTATTGCTATCGGAGTACGTGTGTCAGTGGCCTTAAGTCCTTCGTCTATTTTTTTTCATACAGTATAAATTTCCAACAACTTTTCCTTGGACATGAACGCGTGGTGCAGAGTAGTCGAACCCAATTTATTCACAGATTCTAATCATACGTTACACAAACATTGAACCCTCTGAGGTTATCTTATCCTATCTTTTTTTTCATCCTTCAGTAAATATATGCACCTATGAAATTTTACCGTCGAAATTTTGTATCGAAATTTTATATCTGAAAACGCAACCAAAGACCTTCACATATTGCTTCAATACCACCATACCATATATCCCGCCTGTATAAATTGTATGACATTTTCACATTGTTATCGAGTATATTGCGTAGGTAGGTATAACCGTGGGCGTTTCAGGTCTTTAATCCTGTTTGTATTTTTTTTTCTCCTTTTTTCATATACTTGAGCGTTACTTTTACACATGTCAATTAAAGATCTTATCTAAATCGTATTCATGTCTATATCGACGCCCGATATGAATAACAGCACATTTCAGATTCCGGGTGAAAAAAAGCACGTTTCAAATTCCGGGTGGAAAAGAGCACATTTCAGATTCCGGGTGGAAAAGAGCACGTTTCAGATTCCGAGTGAAAAAGAGCATGTTTCTGATTCCGGATGGAAAAGAACACGTTTCAGATTGAGAATGAAAAATAGCACGTTTCAGATTCACTCGAAAACTAGCACAATTCAGGCGAAGCGAATATTACTCATTAGTAAGTGTCAGGTAGGTTTATTATGAAATTGGAAATGCACAATTATGCACAAAAACTCGATTCAATTTTATCATTGAATGATTAATTCAATCTTATAATAAACCTACCTGACACTTGCTAATAAGTAATATTCGGTTCAACCTGAATTGTGCTAGTTTTCGAGTGAATTTTTCATTCTCAATCTGAAACGTGTTCTTTTCCATCCGGAATCAGAAACATGCTCTTTTTCACTCGGAATCTGAAACGTGCTCGTTTCCACCCGGAATCTGAAATGTGCTCTTTTCCACCCAGAATTTGAAACGTGCTTTTTTTCACCCGGAATCTGAAATGTGCTGTTATTCGTATCGGGCATCGATATAGACTCATACGTACCTATACACCCATACAGCACCCAATATTGCAGCAACATTGCAGCAATATTGCAGCAATATGAGCAATACTGCTACAATATTGGGTGCTGTGTGGGTATCTATCTATCAAACGATTGAAAACCCACATTATAATTCCTAGACGATTGACTTCTTCTACGATTACTGCGATATCTATACCGAATTCAGAAATCTCTGAAAAATTTGTCAATAATTGTTGTAGCTGCGGTTAGTCGGGCTGAATAATCTTGAGAACATAAATGATTAATGCCTTCTATAAATCGATGAACATCTTTTACCCAGGTTGTATAGGTACTAGCATAGATATGGTATGAGATATCCGTCATTGAACTATTTTCAAAAGTTTTTATAGGTATATACTTAAGGGGTGGGTATTGGCTCTAGGGTCCCCTCGTAGAAAGTCTCGGGGAACGTAGTTTACAGAGAAGTTTGTTCTAAAACCCTCCTGCTGGTGGTCTTGCTGCTGCGAGGGTATAGTGGGTTGTTCGAAACATTTCCTGTCTTCGAGTCCTAAACGCCCAGGGCGATAAGCCCCTTCTTCGATTAGCATCGGCAAAAGACACGCGAAATATCGGGGTGAGTTTAGAAACTCGACGATTTTAAAGATGAGAAAAAGATGGCCATGTAAAACCGTGAAGATTCGTTGAAATGATGAAAACTGATTTTTCGACCAGAATCAACGCTTTTGTATTAATCAAGTTTATGGAAAGTTAAGAACGTTATACGACTAATTCAAAGACTGGCACCTCGCTTTGATAAGGAACTCAAACTTCGAGGGGATGAAAGTTGAAGATTTGTTTTTGAAAACTTGGCGAAAAAAATCTAAAGGGAAAAGTAGGAGAGCTGTTTTCTCATGAATTGTGGCTCCGCGATGGGGTCCAGCTAAGAAATTACACCGATCGGTGCACAGCTTAAATGTTAAGCTCCTGTTTCCGTCTGAGAAGGAGATAAGTGTAGATATATTGTATACATGTGTGTGTGTGTGTGTGTGTGTGTGTGTGTGCCTATACCTATATAGATTCGCGTCCATCTTCTCATCCGGACTTACGTAACAAGACAGAAGGCAGATTAATGGTAAATTGCTTCCTGCTCGAGGATGGCCACCTCTCTTCCGTTCCTACTTTACGCGTAAAATCTAATTATCTGACATTGGAATTAGCCGTAATCCCTGTGGTCTAGTTGAGCCACCCACGAGAATCGCGACTTTTCTTTTTCGTTTTCGTTTTTTTTTTTTTTCGTTTTTCGTTTTTACTTTTTGCTTTTTATTTCATCTCCTCCTCTTATTTTTTCTCCGCATCTACCCGCGGGAAATTAAAAGGTCCTACCTGCAGGAAAAAATTCCACTCCAAAGCTTACGGTAATAATAGGACTGTACAGAATTCCTTTTTCCTTTTTCCCTCGCTACATTATCATATACATATATATGCGTAGAGCATATGTATATCTACCTAGTAATTTGCTTTTTGTCGCCAAAACGAATGTATACATACATGGAACATACACGTATGTACTGTATGCGGCTTCAATCGAGCTGTATGGGTTCACGGTGCTGGAACATCGAGATTGGGAAGCTGGATATAAAACCACTGTATGGTACAGCCGAGGGAATTTTTTTTGCCACAATTCGTATCCCTCCTGTCAATCTTCAATCCGCCGTTTCCTATACAGAATTCAGAATCGTCTCAGAGTCGACACATGGGCGATATTTATTCGCTTTATCGATATTCATTCATCTTTTGCTGCACATTCTCGTATTTCTCATTTGCTACATCGATGTACCTCATTCAAAAATCTCAGGATAGACTAACGATTTCGAAAAATAACAAAAGTTTAATCTTTTTTTTACTATAGTAGAGTAGGGTGCTTTTTTTGAATCGACTATTTTTTTTCAACTCCCCCTTGAGAATCTAGTTGTAGACGTTGAAAAAGAAATCCTGTCCAATTTTTAGCTCTTAATTTCAATTCTAAGTACTCGCGCTCTTCCTTTTAAGTTTTCCCATGCTAAGAGCATGTGAACATTACGACTTTTTCTCTAGCCGCGCACAACTCAGCCGCATTTCAATGGATTGTTCTGATCCAAGGCTCATTTTATAGAGAATTTAGTGTTCTTCCAAAGTGCCCATGTATGGTTTGACTGACTTGAAAACATTAAACTTGACAGTTTTTTTTTTTTGAATTTTATAATTAAAAAAATCAAAGTCCTTGTATCTTTTGAAATACTGGTCTGAGCGACTTCATTTATTGGACTTTTTTTTTGTAGAGAATTAAATTTCCTACAAAATTGTAGCGAAGTTCGTTCCTCCAAGTCCAACCGTTTATTCGCTTACAATGAGGAAATAAGAATTATGCATAAAATCGATTCCGAAGGCTTAAACAGGTGCATAGGTACCATAGGCACTTTTGGAAAATACGAAATTCTCTCTAAAATGAGTCTTGGATCAGAACAATCCATTGAGTTGTGCGCGGCGAAAGAAAAAGTCGTAATATTTCCATGCTTTTAGCATGGGAAAACTTAAAAAGAAGAGCACGAGTATACTTAGAATTAGAATAAGGAGCTACAAATTGGACAGAATCTCTTTTTCAACGGCTACAACAAGATTTTCAAGTCGGAGTTGAAAAAAATAGTCGTTTCAAAGAAAGCACCCTAGTGTAGAGTCTAAAAAGGTACAAATTTTCGGATTCTTAAAGCACGGTGGTTTTTTCACCATGTGAAATATAAAGCGTTACTTTCTTATAATTTTACCATTTTTTCGCTTCAAGTTCCTGTTACATTAAGCTTCGAATTGGTAACTTTTCTCAACTTTCATCGCATCCCTCAAGTCTCGCACATAAATAATAGCTTATTTTTCATTCTAATATATTCACTCTCACTTTTATGGTTGATTAAAAATTTCATCTTTCTTGAATTCTATACTCATAATGTACCTTATCAAGAATCTTCACAAATTTTTAATGAAAATTTGGACTTCTCCAGCGCCAATTATCATTACCAATTAATCGATTATCGCCATTTACGAATACCTGGGAATTCGCTTCCGTAAATGGGGCCGGTTCAGAATTCCGAAATTTCAAAGCTCCGAACGGTCAAATTTCCGAATTTATTCTAAACGATTTCGAATTTTTAGAAAGACTAAAGTTTAGAAAATTAAAATTCCGAATGGTCGAAATGTAGATAGCGCAAGGCTCCGACAGTCCAAAATTCCGAAAGATCAACGTGTTCTTAACGTGTCGACTAAACGACGTGCGACGGCTTGATGTTCAAGTTTCGGATTTTTGGCCTTTCGGATCATTGAGCTTTCGAAGTCTTGAACTTTCGGGTCTTTAGCTTTCGGAATTTTTTAAATCGGTTACATAGACTTTCGATGAAATACCCTTTCTGAACCCTGTCACTTCGTTGCACTAAAATTCGGAAATTTGACCGTTCGGAGTTTTGAAAATTCGGAACTTCGAACCGGCCCCACTTTTTTTCGGACCCAAATTGACAAGCTTCGGGGTAAGATATAGGCATATGGAATCGAGAGGTGAAGTTTGGTTGCGGTTAGTGCAACCATCAGCCACTGAGCAACTAATTTAGCCAAGTGAACGGCGAGCTCGCCGTTCTTCCAATTAGCCGAATTAATTACGGGATAATGACGATAAATTATACCTACTCAGAGAGTGTGCGATTTGCTAACTGAACGCCTGTGTACAGTAATATGCTTTTGTTCGAAACCGAGATGGAGGGATTACGCGGGAATATATTTTTCTCGGTAAAAATGAACGAGATGATTTATAGCATTTCTAAATTTCATTCAATTAGTTCGTCTTTATTCGTTTAAATTTCAACCAGGTTTTCAGCTGTTCTCATTAAACGCTAATTAATTTTAGTTCGATTTGAAGTCAACTATAGGTAAGATCTCTTCTCTTCATTATTATTATTATTTTTTTTTATTCGTGAAATTAGCAATATGAATCGAATTCTTTTTGAAAGACGAATTTACAGTATGAAGTTTGATTTCTAATTAAAAGCTATGAAAATGTATAGATACATTTTTTTCCTCTACCTTTTCGATTTGCATACTTATTTCGTTCTAATTAAAAAAATTCTATTTCGCTTTAAATATTTGCCTTAAATATGTGAAATCTTCGAATTTAACATCCTCATACTACTTATACTTTCACGTCTAGGTATAACCACTTTCTTAATAAACTACTGCGTAAACAAATTACGTATAACATTATTGATTAGCATTTATGACAAACGACACCTTAAATCGATCATGGAATTAATGCCGAAACTTTCGTAAAGTAGTTTATAATATCTGCGATCAAGGTAGATTAGGCAGAAAAATTTTCACCTTGGGTTCACCAGTAGGTATTACCTATATGCCTTCTAATTGAACAAGTGTTAACAATATCTTGTTAACCATTAACATATATACCTATATTATCCGACTCAAGGCTAGACAAATATTCAACGCTTCAACTTCGGTTCAAGTGTCGACTAATCTCGCTCTTATATCGCGTATTTAATGGCATAAGGTCGTACAATTTTTTTTTTTTTTTTTTTTCTTTATGTCGTAATTCGTTAATAAAATGATGAAGACGCATAAATAATTCGAGATTCAACATTTGAAAACCTAAAAGCAGAATGTCGTATGTGGGCGGATACGAATTTCTGTTTCTAAATTTTTAGAACAACAAAAAATCGATGCTTAACATCTTTTGAGTATATGTGCACAGAAAGAAAGGGTAACTTGATTCAAGAAAATTTTGCGGTCCAAAAATGGAGACCGAAATTTTCTCGGATCAAATCAAAAATTTTCTCGAACCAAGAAAATTGTGCCAATTTTCTTGGTTCGAGAAAATTTTTGATTTGATCCGAGAAAATTTCGGTCTCCATTTTTGGACCGCAAAATTTTCTTGAATCAAGTTACCCTTTCTTTCTGTGTGTATTCCATTTTTATTTTTTTTTATTTTTCAACTTTTCCGTTTTATTGATTTGAACTTTTTTTTTTTTTCTCAATATTTTAAGGCCGATACGACCTACACGACGTTCTGCTTTTATACTTGGCCAATTTTCAATTTCAATCTCGATTTCGAAGTTTTTCGCGTAAATATATAGGAAAATAATTATACGACCTTTTCATTTTCAAAATGTCAAACGGTTGTATAATTGCGCTTACGCGACCTTATGCCATTAGACACGCGATACTATATTGGCCGAGAGATTATAACACTGCACGTAATAATAAATAAAAAAAATAAAAAAAAATGAAATTCTAATCCCGATCTGATTATAGAATATTTCATCTTCGAATTTATCTCAGACCTGTATTGGATATAAATTCTATATCTGTATATATACAGAGCGATTCTGTCGAAAATCATGCGCCTAAAGATTAGGAAGACGGAAAACCCCTTAATTGAGCAGATCAAACATCGACGATTGAGTTTTATTTCCCTGCACATAATGAATAAAACAATTCAGGCGTTTTCCGTTTGCCTACTTTTTAGGCGCGTGATTTTCCACAGAATCGCTCTGTATATTATATCATTTACAGAAATACGTGGATTCAAAAAATCGATATTTTTTGTTCGGAAAAAAAATCTGTCCTGCCCATATAAGCTTGACCTCATGAATATAAATATAAAATTTGTCAAAACTCTTCTGTCCCTTATACCTATATATACATCCGCGTACTCATTTGTAGTCATAGAATATGAAAGTCTAATTGGAAACTGTTTTCTCCCGACAATGAGTTGAAAAGGCAAAAGCTTAGATCGGATGGAGGCGATGCGGTATTCACGGAATACTTTACTTCTTTCCGTTGAAATTTCTTTCTCTCTTTCTCTTTCTCTTATAATTGCAACATCTATCATATTTAAAGCTAGAAAGCACCTCAGCTATACCTACATATCTTACGAATCTATTTAAATTGAAAAATCATTCGCGGGAAGGTTTTTCTTTTTTTTACATTTTTCATTATAGTATAGATACCGTAAAAACCTTAAACCACATTTGTTCCAATTTCAAGTATCATTATAAGTCTCAACTCTTATACTTATTTTTATACCTTATGCCATTATCGACATGTGTTAATCAATCGATAAGTTACAGTTGCGTAAATTTTGGAGATGTATATACATACATGTAAATATACCATCAGCATTTAAATATTCAAGACATTTCAAACATTTATAGCTAATATTGACACAGCTAGTATAATAGATAATTGCGTCATCAACTGGAAATTCACGGTAAACTTTAGGTGCAATAAATTGGCGAGAATTAGACAGGTAAATAATCAACAGGTGCGTACATAATGGGACTAGATAGTTATTTTGGGAATTCGATCACGAATCGGTATCAAACATTTTCCCACTCTTTACCTAGTCTACACTGAGAAAAATAACAGCAATAATATTGCTCGAATTGCAATAAAACATTATTGCTGCATACCAACCTGCAATAATCATTGCTGAAGCTGTGCTATAAATATTGCAAGCTTGTACAGCAATATTGTATTGCTAAATTAGCAAACAAATTGTTGTATCTACAATATATTATTGTTAAAGCAGCAACGTAACTGCAACAATAATTGGAAAGCATTATACTATTGCAAGAAAAAATCGTTATCTTAGCAATATTCGGTTAGCAAGCGAATGTTGTTGATATTACGATTCTCATTTTTCTCAGTGTAGATAGACAATCGTTTTACGATAGTTGAAAGTTTCGAAAACAAATTCTCGAAATCGAAATGATGATTTATTCGAGATTCGAAGGGTAACTCATATTTCACAAATTCTTTTTTTCTTACAAAAGTGCTCCTGTCTTATCAAAACTACGTTTTTATTTATTCATGCGAGAAGTGCCTTGCATCAGAATTTTACTCGTCTACGTTTTGAAACCTCATTTTTGTTTTACTAATTACGCGAACATCGGTATAGATGTTCTACGTAGCGTTTTTGCCCTATCGTGAAAGGAGCCCTGAGTTCTCTTTGCATACATGCACTCAGAAAAAGGTCTTGTTGACACAACCAAAATTTCGTTATTATATGCACAATCACATTTTTTGTCCAGTCAATCAAATTTTTTGTTCAGTCAACCAAAAATTTCGTTCGGATAACCAAAATTTTGTTGGGAAAACCAAATTTTGTTGGGACAACCAAAATTTTGGCTATTCCAACAAAATTTTTGGTTAACTGAACAAAAAATGTGATTGTGCATATAATAACCCAAATTTTGGTTGTGTCAACAAGACCTTTTTCTGAGTGTGTTTCCTTTCATCGTTTGCCAAAGAATTGATCGAACACCTGGAATAAATCTGATTGAATATTGCGAGAAAAAAAAAATGATCAGATTTTTAGAAAAGCTGTGTAAGTAAACCGGCTCGAACTGCACAAATAATCAGTTCGCGACGAGTTCGAACTAGGAAATGAAGTATTTCTAATACACGGAGGGTTTTGGAATATCAACAAGTCCAAGTATCGATAAAGGTGAATAAAACTTTTTGAAAAATCGATGTTACCGCGAAGGATGAAAAAAAAAAAAAAAAGCAAACACCTGTTTTACAAAGGGTGAAGTTGAACACAACTCGTAGAGAAACGACTACACGTACCTAAGTCAGGAGATGTAAGACTGACATGGGCGAGGTGTGCGCTTCTTTGAAAATAAAGTATTTCGCTCTAAAGCTAGAATCTCGCTGCATCAAATCTCACGATTCCTTCCACGTGCGGCAAATCGACTTTAGAATATTCCTCTTTCTTTCCACACTCCTATCTCCCCTTTTCCTCTCTTCTACTCCCTTCTTATTTTCCATTTTCTATCTCACGTCGCACAGCTGCTCCTGTGTACCCCGTCTCTGCACCAGAAGCAAAAGCAGCAGAAGCAGAAGCAGAAGCAGCAGCTTTTATTCCCTGACTTTGCCAATCTTTTCGTTTCATTTTTCCTCAAAGCTAAAAATCAGAATTCACAGGGTGTCAGTATAGTACAGAAAAAAAAAAATCTTTGAAACAGTTGTAAAAATGTAATAAAAAAAATTTGAAATAACCGCACCTATCCTCGTAACTCAGCTATAATTCAAATCTAAATTATACCCTACCGTAAGAGTAAAAAATTTAAGTGCAAAATGAAACCTTCACCTATACATATTTTCTCCCTTCATATGATTTATTGACTCGTGGTAAAGTAAAATATGGACCGTGCACTGCGATCGTTGTGTCGTGTTAACATTTTACCATGTATAAACGATTCCCTGTAAAGTAGTATATACCGTGGCTTTCTGCAGTGCATGCGGCCCAGCAGGAATACCAACCCAAAACTCGTTAGCGATGAAAAAAAAAAAAAAAAAAAAAAATCTAGTGATGTCCAGTAAAAATCTAATAAAATATGTTTTATTTATTTCCGTCTTATGAATTGGCTTCGAAATTTCTAAGAGACACCCAGTGTGTATCCAGATATTAGATACGTATATCGGAATGGAATAGGGTTGTCGGATTTTTTTGCCGGAAGTATCCAGCCTGGAGGGTTGGATTCCTGCAGGTTGTCTAGATAAATACATTGTTCTTCGTTCAGAGATTGGGAATCATACGAATCTTCATCCTGGATTTGTTCGAGTTAAGTGATATCGAGGACGAATTGGAGTCTCCGTTGGGAGCGATTCATCTAAAATGACGAATAGCCAGATCGTGCAGAGAAGCGTGGCCAAAGGGGTGGTTGGACGGTGCAGGGGTCTGTCAGAAATCCCAGAGGATTCCTGTTCTACTTATAGCTCTGTATATCTATAGGGCATCAAGACAAACACGTATAAAGTAGAAAACACTACTATATACGCTATAGGTAGACGTATCCTTATACCTATATGTAATGCCCTACACATTTACACGGTGTAGGATATTTCTTGAAGAAACAGAACGCGCCAGTCCAGGTTCTTCCTCTTTGCCCTGTGGCTACCAAGAAAACAATCCCATTTATTTTCCTCTTCTTTCCTTTCCTTATTTTATCTTCTCTCTTCTTCTCTTCTCTTCTCTTCTCTTCTCTTCTTTTCTACGATCCGCGTCTGTTTCCGCATTGAACGATGAAAGACCGATAGAATTCGGCAGCTCCGCTCAATCCTGGATCGTAAATAATCGAGAATGTTGTATTCATTTTCAAAAATCAAAAGGGTGATTAATATTCGGGGCTCAAAGTGATTTTGGAAATCTTTCGGTGTCTTATGAGATTCGTGGGACACTTTTGAAAAGCGATATTGTACCACGTCGTTGTTTTACCCCTGGACGCTACTATACTCGGACCTGCACGCCGGAAATAATCCCTCTCACAATCAGACGTTTAAATCCTTCGTAAAAATGTCCAAGGAGCGCGAAATAGTAGCTCGTGTCACTAACTCGATGAAACTTAAGATACTTTTCTTATAATTAAAGAAGAAAAAAAAAAAAAAAAAAAATAGAAAAATTAATCACTTTCCACGTGCAATGTGTTCCACAAGAAATTCGGATCTGGATTTTCTGGACAAGTTTATTACACTCAGAAAAAGGTCTTGTTGACACAACCAAAATTTGGGTTATTATATGCACAATCACATTTTTTGTTCAGTCAACCAAAAATTTTGTTGGAATAGCCAAAATTTTGGTTGTCCCAACAAAATTTTGGTTATCCGAACGAAATTTTTGGTTGACTGAACAAAAAATGTGATTGTGCATATAATAACCAAATTTTGGTTGTGTCAACAAGACCTTTTTCTGAGTGTAATGAAACAAAAAGAAAATTAAATTCAGGTAAAAGAAGGACTAGTATTGTATATTTTAAGGCCCATCCCTAGTCGCCCACCTCCTTTTGGTCGAAATGTGTCACATTTCAATTATTATCCGAGCCCAGGCGTAAAAAACGCAAAAAAGGCCAACTTAGCGCAAATTCTATTTCAATTCGGAACACATACGTCCAAATAAATGTTAGTTTCGTGCGAAAATAGAGTCTACAGATGGTTTTGTTAAAAAATTATTCGAATTCGATTTCCTCGGCGAACAATGTAAAAACCATCTGTAGACTCTATTTTCGCACGAAACGAAATTTTTGTTGGACGCATGTGTTCGGAATTGAAATAGAATTTGCGTTAAGTTGGCCTTTTTTGTGTTTTTGACGCCTGGGCTCGGATAATAATCGAAATGTGACACATTTCGACCAAAAGAAGGTGGGCGACTAGGGATGGGCCTTAATCAAATATTTGTCAAACAGATATTTTGGATAAAATTTGTAGATTGGGTATATTTAAAAATGATGTAATAAAAACGTTACTATATGGTTAACGAGCATAAAGGACTTCCTCCACTTTGTCATAGAATTCATCTACATATATCTACCTACCTATAGTAACTTGGTTATTATTCCCCAAAGCACTTATCTTATAAGGTTCGTTACTAATTATACCGCCGAGTTAGCTTCATTTCAATTCAAGTTACCAAACGCGTGGGTACTTTGTTGCAGAATACTATCAAGTCGAGACTCCTATAAGATTGGGTTCATACATCTGAATATCAACCCGTTATTTCAACCTTTGATTAATTTTTATATCTTTGCGCTGGCACATAATGTACATGCGTTCGTCGGTGTTAAATTAAGTACACCTAAATCATATTCGGTCTGCTGTAACTGCCTACATAGGTACATATTTTCCTGTTCAAAAATGAACGACATTTTAAATATGAAGCCTCAGCCATTTGGACCAGAACCCGTTATTTCAATACAGTTTAGAAAAATTAGGCGAACGTTCTAATTACAAACTAGAATTCGAAATCACCGTGCAAGTTGGTATTCTATATCGGTTAATGAATCATATTTTATGAATATTTATGACTGCCCCGATAAACTAATCCAATGCCACCTGTATATATCTGTATAATTACGAGCTTCGACGAATTTTCGAGTAACAAAGTGATGTGATTCGATTTTTTTTCCTTCTAAATATTAATAAAAAAAAAAAAATTCTGAAAAATTAATTCGAAATTTGACCAACATTTGACAAAAGTTTGAAATTTCAATCAGTATACAGTTAGTGTGGAATTTAATAGAAATATTTTAACCGCGTATTATACCTACGTATATAAATACTTAATAACCGATATTTCGATAACGGTTCATATAGTTTCAAGCATATCAATCTAATTTGATGGATTATTCTTATACCTTTCAAACTGCTTATTCATTCACTCAATTCTCGACCGTAAAACATTTGGTACTTTACTCAGAATTGTACTTACCTGTATTATACACACAGCGAAATCTGTCATCCATTTAAAGTAAATGACCGTCCCAATAAATTGCGGTACCTACCTAATTAAATTATTCATTTTATTTCTTCGAAAAAAGACGATCTAATGAGTCGTGTGCAAATTTAATCGATGGAATGATGATTCTTCGGAGATATTATAAATCGTCAAGATAATATGTTAGATTTTATTCATACCCAAGTTCCGAGATGATATATATAAATATTTTTGAATAAAGTTCTTTTTTCCCCTCTGTTCTCAGTTTAGGTTCGGGGGATTAATATATAGCTGACGTAAACGCGTAGGTATATGATAATAATTTTGTAAATCATAACACGTATTTACGTTACGTTAGTATTAAAACGCATACGAAGGTAGAGTAAAATACATATATGCGTATACTACCTATATGGATAAGATTTACCGTCTCGAAACACGGACACTGCACGTATACACGGGGGGTCAAGGCCGAAGCTAAATTAATTCCCTCTCCTGGGATAACTATAATTTCTAGAATCCCTAATAGCCTGGCTTAAAATTACGAGGTTGAATTCTGCCGAGCGAAATTAACCGGGTAGACAAACCGTCTGCGGAATCCCTTGCTCTGAAATCTACGTCTGTCAGCGGGACAGGGTTCTATAGCACGTAGAAGTCTGGAAGAATTCGCATCAAGAAAAATGAGAGGAAAAAAAAGGGAAGAAAAAAGGAAGAAAAAAAAAAATGGACCAAAAAGATAAAATGGACCCTGCAGAGACAAAGAGATATAAAGATATGAGAGGGAGACGGCAGATAGCTAAAGGCAAGGTTTATCTGACAAACTCGCAACTTGTGGACTGCGGGATAGCCGTCGTAAAAAGCTCAAAACTACCTCTAAACTTCCGAGTGTTAAAAACCGAGGGAGATAAATACACCGGATTTTCTTTTCCGCGTGCTTTTACCCGCCTCTCTCATGTCTCCGGTCTTTTAACCTTAAGAAAAATAGAAAATTCCGGGTAGTAAATAGTGCATTTTACTTCTCCTCGAGCCTGGGAATGTGCTCGGTGCAGTTTTCCAGTAATGCACACCAGTTTGTCGCGGTTGAACTATACGAACATACGAGCTCACGGCAAAGAGACAGACCAAAGCTCTTCTGCAAACGGAAGTTCACTTCCCGTTACCGGATGGTGGAGCTACTGAAACGGACATTTATTCATCGATGAAACAGCGCGATCAATGCTCGAACGATTCTTATAACCGATTATTAAAAACCAATGGTATGGAGCTAATAACATCGTCATGCATTCGCGAAGACATAATATGTATTGTGCATATACATCGATTGTCTCCCTCTTTGCAGAACGATTTAAAATTCAAATACCTACATATGCACATATACATATGCAGCATTATGTTATTATAGGCTTGTCAACTATAACCATATATTCATTACGGATATGATTGATTCCGATTGATTCAATGGGAACCAGGGCCGGATTTTGGTATCCGTAGGCCCTAGGCACAAGGCCGAATTTTGGTGTGTACTCTCTAAATTCGAATCAGTGGAAAGTCACTGATGGCAGTGATAAGTATACCAGAATCACTGACAATCAGTGAAAATGTTACTGATTGTCAGTGATTCTGGTATACTTATCACTGCCATCAGTGACTTTCCACTTATTCGAATTTAGAGAGTAGGCCCTAGGGCAATTGTCAGAAATTTTCTGGCAGGGAGTTGTTATGATCCTTTTTATTTTAAAGACATAATCGGTATTAGGTAGATAATAGCATAATACATCTGTGGATGACGAAACTTAGAGTGATTCGAGTTCTCATCATCAGAATTGTAATCTCTTACCACAAGCCCAATCAATGTAAGAACTTTCCGAAAGAAACACCACTGATACAAGATATATAAGAAGAAAACATTGTGCAATTATTTTTTTTGCAAACATAACACAGTACCTACCACAAAATTCGGATGGTTGTGACCTAAAAGATGAATACCACACGGTCTCATAGATTTTTTTTACGCTGGTTTCAAATCAGTTGCAAAAATTTCTCTACGTGGTCTAGTTTTTGAGAAAAACAATGTTAAACTTCAAAAGACTCGGAAAATTGGACAACTAGAAAAAATCATTAAAAGATCAATTTGAATGGAAAACAGGGAATTCATAAAACTAATGTCAATAGCGGAATCGAAACCTTCTTAATTGGTGTAGTAGAAATGAGTGAAAGAAAAATCTCAAAAACAGTTGGAACATTCGGAGTTTTTAAAGAATTTTAATCACCGGAAGTTGGCTTATGATTCAGTTTCTGTAATCACTTTGCTGCAAAATATTCTCACAATGCGATAATTTCAAGAGATTCAAGTTTCTTAAAAACTCCGAACATTCCAACTTTTTTTGTGATTCTTTTGACTCACTTCTACTACAAAAATTGAGAAGCTGTCGATTCCACTATTGAAATTGAAGTTTTTATAAATTCCCTGTTTTTTGTGCGAGCAATTCCATTCAAATTGATTTTTTCATGAATCTTTCTAGTTGTCCAATTTACCGAGTTTTTTTTTAAACTTTAACATTTTTTTGCTCAAAAACTAGGCCACCTAGAGAAATTGTTGAAACTGATTTGAAATCAGCGTAAAAAAATCTATGAGACCGTGTGGATTTCATCTTTTAGATCAGACCCATCCAAATTTTGTTGTAATCCGCAGTTTTCTTTTCGAACTCAAAAAAAAAAAAAAAATCGCCGCTTCGTAGGCCCTATTAAAATCGTAGGCCCTAGGCGCTGTGCCTAGATAGTGCCTATAATGGTAAATCCGGCCCTGATGGGAACTTATGGTAGCTGATTGAAATTTGCGATTTAATTTTAACACTTTTATTCGGCAGAAATGCGCAGCCAGAACTTTTTTCAAATCTCTCATACCTCTGATCATTCACGGTATTGAGCGAATACATACATACACAGAAAAAAAGGTTTACTTGACTGAAGATAACTTTTCTTCATCCAAGAAATTTTTCAATGGAGGGAATGAACACCAAGAATTTCTTGAACGGAGTAGAATAATTTCTTGAATTTTTCGATTTTGAATCAAGAAAAAAAATTCTTAAGCCAATAAATCTTTGATACTTGATCAAATGGTAGAATAACCTGATTATATTAATACGAATATGTTTCATTAAAATAAACATAATCAGGTTACTTTTGACTACGTTCACACTTTATAAAACAAAATGTCTGAAAATGTCAAATGGCTGAGTCAAAATGGTTTGATACAGAAAAACGCAATAACACCAGTAATTTTAGAAACTAAAGTGAGTATAACACCGATTTTCCAAAAAGTGAACGCTCAAACAACGGATCGCATAAAATATTGTAAGCGCCAAGTCCGAGAAGTGTCAAATCCGGTATGGGTCATTTCCAAAAATCAATAATAATATATAATAATTTATTATTTATTATTCAATAAATAATAAATGCTGTAAACTTTTTGGAAAATTGTAAGTTTATTTACTTTCATGTGTGAGAATAATGCATGTAGTTTTCTTATCAGAATAATCAAAATATATTGTTATCAATTTCATTTTTATAATTGGATGTAATAAACTTTTTGTCTCCATAGAACTAATCATTTTTTGTATTTATTAGTGAATATTCTGGAACCATAAAAATAATAGCCTTAAAAAAGGAAATTATTTAACCAAATATTAAAATATATATTATATTATATTATATTATATTATTTTACCAAACAAAAATTTATTCAGTCAAAAATAAAACTAACTCTAACCAATAGAATATTTCTTGTCCCAAGAAAGTTTTTTCTTGGTTTGAGGAATTAGTTTTTGAGACGAAGAAAATAATATCTTCCATGAAGTAAATAATTTCTGGATCCAAAGAATTTTTCACTCCAATCAAATACAAATTTTTGTTTTGGTTCAAGAAAAAAATTTCGAAGAAATTTTCTATCTTGGTTCAAGCTATCTTTTTTTTCTGTGTAGCAACAATAATCACATATGAAGCATTCTTTGTGAACCGGGCCACTTTTGTTTTTCTTTAATTCTAATTAAGAAAGAATTTCAAGTAAGTAAAAATTTGGTTCGACTGGTCCGATAAATTCACATATGGTATGAATTAATAGGCTTCGAACGATAGAGTCACTACTCAATGACATAATTTTTCTGCATTGGGAAACCTGAAATTCGGCAGAAAAATGAGAATAATTTTTTTTTAAGCCCAATAACACACCTTCGATTTCGGTCCAAATTTTACAGGAGGTCTGTCGTTGGGTGAAGAGTCTGCAAAAAAAAATTTAGAATGGTACCTACAATGCTTACGATGAAAAAAAAAAAAAAAAAAAAAATGCTGCGTGTTATCGGTAAACATTTTTCGGGCATCATTAGAGAATATATATATTCTCTCGCGGAAAAAAATAAAAGTTTTTAGTCTCATGTTTTTTTTTGGTTGATGAATATTCTTTGAGATACAGTGTTTGTGATGAAAAATTGAAAATCCTGAACGGATGCCTGAAAAAATCTGAAAAAAATCACAGACGTTCCTTTTGATTAATATTTCAAACTGTCAGATTTTGAAAAAAATCGGAGGGGTTGAAAAACAAAAGTGGCCCGGTTCACAAAGAATGCTTCATATACGAGTTTTTTCGGATTGTTTGTGACGGTGAATCTTCACTTCTTGGACAAATTTTGGAACCCTATTTGACCGTGAAAGAATAATTCTTGCTCATTTTTCATCAGTTTTGAATTTTGGTATTATTCTTTTATACGATCAAATACATAGTTGACACGGATTCTCTGATTATTTAATGTCTTCTCAGCCACTCGACTCGTTCCAAACATCAATCCGCAGTTAATCTGTCATTTAATTTTCTTACTTCTACGTGTACTGCTATACCAGACAAATTTCTACTACCATCCCAAAACACGTTAACATATATTTCCGTTGTTAGAGCTGATAGTACGCCTCAAGGCTTCGTTAATGTCTGCAGCAATTGCGGTCAAGTACATGTATACTATATGCATATACATATACATATATATATGTACAATGTACAGATCTGCACGTTATATGTGTATGAATGTATGAACTTATGGGTACTTATTCCATAAGCTTCATAAATACATCTACATCTACATCATATATGTATAAATGAATCTATAGATCTATTGCTCGAAATGTATGTAGGTACATATACAGCGAACTCGTAACTTGAGACAACTATAAGGTACTCTTGCTCGATTACTCGTCCAACATGTACCTCTCAGTGCATATAAATTCCTACTGCTGCAGTTTAGATAGAAAATCGTCTAGCAACGTCGCTTCCAGGTCTCCAGATGTCAGATCCAGGTTTGTCGAGTCATAACGGCCACCGTCATACGCGAGTGAAGATTTTTCATTCTTTTTATACAGACAGACGAGATTATGACATCTCGAAAAATAATTTATTTCTGTTATATCGCACAAGCATTTCATTAGGCTGCAGCCAGAAAAATGAAAGAATTTCATTAAAAATTGATCATTTGATTAATTTTGTTAATTATGGTCTCCGAATGTGCAATAATATATATTACAGGAATTCGTTTATTCTCAGTATTTTTCGTCGAATGTGAGTTCTAAAATTTCTCTGAAAGTCGACTTCCTGCGTTATAGTATCTGTAGGCTGGGCTGCACCGTTGTTCGCCATCTGGCAAATGCGGTGTTCAGCTTCAGCTGTTACCTTCCTGCATCGGGGTCTTCTCCTCTTCTTGCCCTAGTTTTTCGAGTATATAGTTCTCGTAAATCTTCTCTTCGGTCAAGTGATTCTATATTTCTTAGTTTTATATCTTTTATCAGTTTATCGAATTGATAAGCGAAGATGATCGGCTTATATAGAAGCGGCAATACTCATACTGCGATGCTCTGCTGGGTGGGTGAATGCGCGGGATAAGAAAAGAGGTATTGCGTGGAGCCAGAGGCGAGAAATGAACAAACTTTGGCAGTAAGTGAAAAGTTCAGAACCAGAACGACCCACCACTTGGTAAATTTCGACGAAACTTTTAGGCTGTGTAGAAAAGTTGCTCAAAATACGAGACACACGCTTCAAGCATATAGATATATATGCATATATAGAAGAATAAACTTCCTCAACGTGTTCCAGTTCGTCAAATTTCAGCTCTCGCGATTATTTTGTTTTTTATTCAAAGATTTTTTTATAAATTTTAATTTCCCTTTTCTTTTTTAATGTATTACAGAGGCTCAAGAATGTAAAGACTCGCTGAAGATATCAAAAGTCATTTTTTTTTTTTTTTTTTTTTTTTTTACTTATAAAACGTGAAAAAATGAAGTGAATTACGAATTATCAACAAAAACAAAATGTGCACAGTAAAAAAAATTTCGTCATTGTGTAAAAAAAAAAAAGTCCGTGTTAAAATTTTCGTATTAAATATTTAACACTCTCGTGTGTTAATTCAAACAAGGGTTCAGTGTTGTTTTTTGTTTTTAACTTTTTCAACACACTAAAATGTTAATTTGACACAAAAGTAACACTTTCTAAATGTTACTCTCAAATCATCACAAAATTTTAACATAGTTTTGTGTTAGTTTTTCAACATTAACGGATTGTGTTGAAATAACACAAATTTTGTCTCAAAAAAGTAGTTGACACAAACTTTTGTGTTAAATTTTACAAAAAACGTGATCATTTCACGTTCAGCTTGTTCAAAAAGGTGTTATGCGTGGGGACATACGACGTTCTGCTTTTACTTGGCCAATTTTCAATTTGAACGTTTATTAAAATAGTTCGAGGTCCTTAGCGTAAATGAAAAATATGATAAAAATTCTACGACCTAGTCTGCAGATTTCGAAAATAGCAAACGGTCGCGTAATAATGCCTATACATACGACCTTATCCCATTAGACACGCGATAGATATAATAATATATCCAAAATGGCGGACCTTGAGTGGGTGTATAAATTTCTCAAAAACTGTAGGGCGTATCTGCAGCAGGTTTTACAGAGCGAAAACTGCACCATTTGACGATGTAATTTGTTAAACCATCTGGCTCGCAATTGCAGTTCAGTTAGCGGTGGTCATGGGGGCAAGGGGCTTGGTACCGTGTTCCGGCGCGTTGCCCGCAATTGTTGTTAAAACTAACGGCCCTCGTTAGTACATGCGACGTAGCTTAAACATATATAGAGAACTGCTCTCGGTCTGGTTAGGTGGTAGTCCTTTTACTGCGTTTAGCTGCTCGGTGTTCGCGTTATTTCAGGTAAACCAGGTTGGACAAGGCTCGGGGTCTGCGAGGGGGTCACGTTCTCGCTAATCCGTTTCGAGGTCAAAGTTCGTTTCGTCTGTGGTTAAGGGGTTAATCCCTATAGCAAGAACTTAACGAGGGATCGGGCTTTTCTTTTCTTTTCTCTTCTTTCCTTTTACAAATATATTTTCTTTCATTTTCTATAAAATAAAACCGCGAGTTTTATCGATCTGTGAAATTCACCTCAGTAGGTAGGTACCTACCGCCGCTACGTATAGTTAGGTTCGTTGACCCCCCTCCATCATCAGGCAGACCGTATAATCGTTACTATTTTGAATTAACAACCCGGATACAGGGCTAATTGACCAGAATGTAATTACACTACCGTGTAAACGATAGGTTTATGTATTACACCGGGCTGCTGCTGCACGTTGATTAATTACATAATTACATCGTTTCAACGCTTGTTGTAGATATCGAATAAAGCTCATGAAAGAAAGAAAGAAAAAAAAAAAGAAAAAAATAAATAAATAATCAAGGGTGGATACCAACCTTCGTAACCGTCGACTTGATATAATTAATCAACGTTACGTTTACACCTTGGAAATGTACGGCGAAAATCTTCTCAATAGAATAATCATCTGACATATAGTAAAAAATATTCCGTCGATCGATTTCAGGTGAAAATTTCCCTCGTAGGATCCGTAAAGACATGTGTGTCCGTGCCAGAGTTGTAAATAATGCATTAAATTTTTTAATGCATTGACATTTTCATTAACCATTAAATTTAATTTTTTAATGGAAAATATTTCCATTAACCATTAAATTTAATTTTTTTAATGGAAAATATTTCCATTAACCATTAAATTCAATTTTTTAATGGAAAATATTTCCATTAACCATTAAATTTAATTTTTTAATGGGCAATATTTTCACTCACTATTAAATTCATTTTTTTATTGGAAAATGTTTTCATTAAAAAATTAAATTCAATGAGTTAATGGAAATATTTTTCATTAAAAATTTTACAACCCTGAGCCGCTCACGGTCATGCACACAGCGAATGGCTTTCTACTTTCCCGCCAAGTCTATTTAAAAATTAAAAGTGATCCAAAGTAATTTCAGAAAATTCCAGCAGTTGATGAGAATTTTGCCGAATAGAAAAACATATTCAAAAATTGATGACAATTTTTCTCATCAAATGATGAAATTCAATTTTTTAATGGAAATGTTTTCCATTGAACAATTAAATTTAATGGTTGATGGAAATAGTTTCCATTAGAAAAATAAATTCAATGGTTAATGGAAATATTTTCCATTAAAAAATTAAATTTAATGGTTAATGGAAATATTTTCCATTAAAAAATTAAATTTAATGGTTAATGGAAATATTTTCAATTAAAAAATTAAATTCAATGAGTTAATGGAAATATTTTCCATTAAAAATTTTACAACCCTGGTCCGTGCAGTTTCGGAATATTCATATATGCATACTAGGGTGGTTCAAAAAAGACCTAATTTCTCAGATGTTGCTGCTCATCCGTGAATATGTTGTTTGTGATTCTTAAAAATTATTCCATTTTTTTGAGTTCTATTGGACAATATTTACTACTGCCTCAGTGAAGTTGAAATTTCGAAATTTAGCCATTTTCGGCAATTTCAAAGTTCTCAGATCAAAGCGCTCATCTGGCTACCTCGAGATTCTCATTCAATGAGCATGTTGGTTCAAGATGAGACTCGTACGATAATATTTAGTACTGCCTCGGAGACATTGGAGTTTTTTTCAATATTTTGCGTTTTTTCGGAGATTCGATCGCTAGGTGCTGCTCATGAGACAGTTTCATCTTACCAATACAAGTAAGAAATCCAAGCAGTTTGCAGTCTGCGGGACCATTTTTACTACTGCCTCACCGAGGGCGACTTTCCTTCAAGTAAAATTAGCAACATGAGGCAGTAGTAAAAATGGTCCCACAGACTGCAAACTTCGTGTACTTCTTCGTTAAAATGGTGAGAAAAGACTGTCTCTTGAGCAACACCTGGCGATCCAATCTCTAAGAAAACCCCTAAATAGTGAAAAAACTTCAATGTCTCTGAAGCAGTACTAAATATTATCGTACGAGTCTCATCTTGAACCAACATCCTCATTGAATGAGAACCTAGAGGTAGCCAGATGAGGACTTTGATCTGAGAACTTTGAAATTGCCAAAAATGCCAAAATTTCGAAATTTCAACTTCACTGAGGCAGTATTAAATATTGTCCTATAGAGCCCAAAAAAAAAGGAATAATTTTTCAAAATCACAAACAACATATTCACGAATGAGCAGCAACATCTGAGAAAATAGGTCTTTTTTGAACCACCCTAATGCATACATTCGTCGTATTCATATAGTCGATGAAATTTGAAAGAGAAATTCTTTTTGTTTTGTTTTATTGCGGTCTTGAACGAATTGTGAGCAATTTTAATTCACATTTTTTTGTTTCTATCCCAAATTTGTGAAAATAATGTAATGAGGAAAGAAATAATGCGCGTAGAATGGGGATTGGGTTTTAGTTTTATTATTCTGAGACATATAAATCTCTATAATGCACGCAGGAGATTCTCGCTTGCCTTTGATAAATGTCAGGTTGCAACAGCATCAGCAGGAAATTAATTTTTTTTTTTCTTTTTGTTCTTCTTCTAATGATGGTTAGATCTTGTTATAACAAATTATTATCATCGTCATGCGTAAAGTGAGAGTGTTTTACTAAGGCAATAGTATATAGGCTATACTATGACTAACGTATATAATCACCTTAAAATACAGTGTGAATAGCTAAATAGTAATTATAGTTACTTACGCAATCATAGAAAAGAAACCAATTAAACTAACATTTACCCGCTTCAAATGATCGTATAATAAATCCCTGTCCTACTAATTGTAAGGTGATGTGCTGGCTTATTCCTTCATCTTCTTATATCGAGGTCAGTACACATATACTTGATATAGTTACGTAAAATTTGAACATTACGTCTACCGTCAACTTACAAATTAATCTACACGCATATAACTCGTGTATAAGTAATTGATATGTGTATACCTATACAGGAAGAATTATACTTACCCTATTTGGGTGGTTGAATTTGCCCGGGTTTATATTAAGGAGGGTCCTCAGTTATTTTACGAAAAAAGGAACGCAATGATGTACAGTAGGGCGGTTCAAAAAAACGCTTTATTTTTTCACAGTATATGTAGCTCATCGATATTTTTGTTCCAGTTCATAGGAAAATAGCTCTGGCACAAGCTGAGGCCCGCCCGGTTTAGTTTACCACTGCCGCACCAATGTTGAAATTTCGAAAAAATACAGCTGCCTGGGCATTCCAGAGTTCAGATATCGAGGCGCTCTTCGAGATTCTCGTTAGTCTCGACATGTAAAGAAATTCTGTGAAAGCAGGTATCTGGCGGATGATATTTAGTACTGCCGCATTGATATTGAGATTTGAAAAATAATTTTGAAACTTCGATATCAATGCGGCAGTACTAAATATCAGTCGCCAGATACCTGCTTCCACAGAATTTCTTCACATGTTGAGACGAACGAGAACTTGGAAGAACGCCTCGATATCTGAACTTTTAAATTCCCAAAAAGCTGAATTTTTGCAAAATTTCAACATGAGTGCGGCAGTAGTGAAAAAAATCCTGCGGGCCTCAGCTTGTGCGAGAGCTATTTTTCTATGAACGGGAACAAAAATATCGATTAGCAATACTGGGAAAAAATGAAGCGTTTTTTTGAACCGCCCTAATGTACAGCTTTGAAATTTTAAGGATACATTCATTAATTAGTCCTAAATAAATCCTCAAAATTTCAAATACGTTTACCGTACAAATTGTTGAGAAAAAAAATATTGAAACGTTGAATTTTTTTGATACAAAACAAAAATGGCAATGATGCACGGAAAAACTTGATTCAGATATATATCCTTAAGCAGTTAAACTTTATATTTCCACAATAAAAATACCCACTAACTGTTCTATCTTTTGAAAAATAATTAAAAAACTACGAGGTAACCTCGAATTTACTGTCAAATTAAAGGTGCCAAACTCAATAATAATCAAAATAAAGCATTTCAGACAGTTTTTCGTAAAAATCATTGCATCTTTCAAAGTTCATTATTTTTTCCCGCAAGTCGCAGCGAACTGTAGGCCCCTTTGAAGCTTACCCCACTCATCACTCATGAATGTAACTGAGGACCCTCCTTAATCGATTTTTTCAGGTCTGGGTTGAAGTTCCGAATTTCAATATTATATCATAGGTACCGACGGTTTTTAGAAAGGATATTTCCCCGGTAGTCACCGAAGGTTCAAAATTCCGAAAGCTATAAAATATTCGAAAGTCTAAACCTCCGAAACTTAAAATTAATTTTGAAATGTACTCTTCGGAAAAAAAATTTCAAAAATTTTATCGATTATTTGCGACACTAAAATTATCTATCGAACACAGTAAAAGAAATTTCGTCATTGTGTGAAAGAAAAAGTCCGTGTTAAAATTTTTGTGTTAAATATTTAACACTCTCGTGTGTTAATTCAAACAATGGTCAGTGGTGTTTTTTGTTTTTAATTTTTTTAACACACTAAAATGTTATTTGATACAAAAGTAACACTTTTTCAATGTTAACTCTCAAATCAACAAAAAATTTTAACATAGTTTTGTGTTACTTTTAACATAAAGCTGTGTCACTTGTTTTTAACATAAACGGATTGTGTTGAAATAACACAAATTTTGTGTGAAAAAAGTAGCCAACGCAAATTTTGTGTTGAATTTTACAAAAAAAATTTTACTGTGAAGTAGATGTAATGGGTTTTCGTAAAGAGGGTCTCGATCAGGATGAACTATTTTTTGTCTTCACATCCTGAGAGATAAATGAAAATTTTCGGATTTTGGAACCTTCTGCATTCCGACCTTTCAAAATTTTGATGTTCTATCTCCGCCTTTCCTCGTCCATGTATACTAAATGAATTTTCAATTCAATCAAATCTTCATTATTTCTGTAATTTGCATCGGTTTCCTCTTATACCTACGTATAATTTTCGATTCCACGTAAGCAATAATTTCTATACGATGGAGGATCGATTCGCGACGGGTATAACTAACATGCGTAAAATTTTCTCGAGCGAACTGGTTACGCGACAAAAGCCCATTATCAATGTATCGTCGTTGATTGATTATTATTAATTAGTTACTAATTGATTGTTACGCCGTATATACAAGGTGTTGATTGTTTTTATTAAGTTTTTTCCTGTTTCCATCGTCCCGCTACATAACTCCGTAATTCTGTTAATGTATTCCAGGAATAAGTACATATAGGGGAGACCGGGGTAAATTGAACTCTGGGGCAAATGGAATTTCTGTCATTATTCTGATATGGGTACATGTGAACACATGAGAATAAAAATGAAGAAGTCTAATATCATCGCGATAATAAAAAAGTCGATAGGTTTTAAAATTTTCGTATTTCTGAGAAAAAAAAGCGAAATTAAAATTTTAGTACTCTCTAACCATAATTTTCGTGATTTTAATTGTTAGTTTACATATGGGGCATTTCACGCCAAATCGACCCGGTCGTGACCCACGAGCTCTCAGATCTGGTCCGCGATTTTTTGTAAAATTCTTCTGACTTTGAGTATCAATCACAATTTTTTTCAGATTTGCCAAAATAAAGGACCCCGCACATTTCATATGGGAACTGGCTTTCCGATGGATTTGGCTGAAATTTTCAGGTTTCGTAGTTCCTACGATGCTGATCAAAAGTTACCATTGCCACCACTTCCAAAAGTGAACCGTTCGACCTTGGTAAGCGGTTGAAGTTTAAATTCCATTTCGTGTAGTATCAGTTCCAACCCAGAAGTGCAGGTATTTTGCAGGCAGGAATTTCCGTTCGGTGTACTTTCCAACTTTGAACCCGGATCTGACTATCAAATAGCTCAAGTACGAAGTGATGAGTCGAAAAACCTATACTTAAAAAAATCACCTAACGGTAAAAGCGAGGGGCTATTCATTCACAGATCAGGGGAAACGCGAGTACAAATGGACCGATTTTAAACCTCAACCGCTTACCAAGGTCGAATGGTTCACTTTTGGAAGTTGTGGCAATGGTAACTTTTGATCAGCATTGCATGAACTACGAAACTTGAAAAATTCAGCCAAATCCATCGGAAAGCCAGTTCCCATAAGAAATGTGCGGGGTCCTTTGAGCGCATCTGGAATTTTTGAAAAAAAATTTCCAATACCCCGATGGCCGGGATCGAAAAATCTGAAAAAATTATCGACAATTCTGTGTCAGAAATAAACATTTTCGAACTAAAATTCATAATGTCTGGGCTCTTGCTTCGACCTGTTTTTTTTTTTTTTAGCTTTTTTTTTTTTTTTAATCGAAAAATTAGAATTTTTTTTCAAGAATCCTTGGCTATCGTTAGAAATATTCAAGCAGCAATCCACGCTGTATTAATCTCTGCTTCTATTTCTTCAAGCATTGACAAAAACGCTCTTTAGGGATTTGGAAATCATTTTCAACAATTTTGGTAGATGTCAATGAGGTTCGATTGTACTCATGCCTTTTTTTCAGATGAGACAGTTTTATATTATATTATTTTCATGCTTTCCTCTACTTGCATTCACGCATTGCACTAAGCAATAAATGGACGATTTCTTTGTTTCTAAGAATTATGGCACATGAAATGACAACTAGCCGGAGATGCCTGTTCCTGGTAAGACTACGAAGTCCGTCTTTTTTTCCTAAACTGGCTTGTTGAAATTCCGTCATCATTATCGTTACTTTGATGCACGCGGAGAACAAAAGCGCACTGGCTGCACCATCGATAGTGGCGCTGCTGTTTCTCCCGTTCGGTAGAAGTGGAGCGCCTTTTTCGCACAGCAGCTATGCTAAAATAAAGTGTAGCTGCTGTCACAATCGCATGGAATGTGGGTGTATCATAAAACAGATATCGACTATACTAAATAGGAATTCGTTCTGCGAAATTCGTTCTTCTATCTTTTCTTCGTACGATGGTGCTGCTATCACGGCACGCACGTTTCATTATATCGACGCTGCTTACGGAGACTAGCACGTTCCAGATTTCTTACGAAAACTAGCACGTTTGGATATAAACCACGAAGACTAGCACGTTTCGGTTTTCACCGCGAAAAACGCACTCCTGCATTCGCAAATTAACTTTCAATTTAATTACCGGACACTGCATAATAATCTTCAGAAAACCCTTGTTGGATTGATCTAAAAATAATCATTTTCGCAAGGATAACCGAAGCCTGCTAGCTTCAGTAGCAATAACTGAAACGTGCTAGTCTTCGTGAGAAGCCGAAACGTGCTAGTTTTCGTAAGAAATCTGAGACGTGCTAGTCTTCGTAAGCAGCATCGATATCAAGGAGTAACAGCCGTATCTTTGATTATGACGACCCCTGTCAACCGTGGGACACTCAGTGCACTTTTGTTCTCTCCGTGTGGGAGTGTTTGCATCTGGCATTTGGGTGGGGGTTAAAATTTCGAAAGTTCAAAACGTAAACTGGCTGAAATATCGAATTTCAAAATTAGTGAAACGCAAAATTCAGAACAGGCAATATCATGATACTCTATAAAGTATACAAAAGATCATTATGAATACGGAAATATCACAAGCAAATTTCATCGAAAAAACAATTTAAGAATGGACAAGATCACGAAGGGCAAAATATCGAATTAGTGAAAATATCAAATATATTAAATTTGGACTGTTCTTCATTTTAGAATAGTCAATCTAAGGACCGTTTAAAAATTCTAATTCATTTAAGGTGGTTCTTCAATCTTCACCTACGTCCCACCAAACGTGGGTTTCAGAGAAGATTTTGAATACTTCTCGATGGAAAAAAAATCAAGCATGTAGGAGATCCTCGGGAGATTGATTTTGCATAATAATAATTCAAAAAAGTTATTAATAAATTGATGGAAAAAAAAACTGTTCAAGAAATTAGCCGATGACCCAACTTTTTTTTTTGGTGAAACTTATTTTTTAATTATTCTGAATACGTATGAATTTTTTCAGAATTTTGTTAACTCTTTGAAAATTACGTTTTTTCATACCTGACTATAATGCAGCAGATATCGAGGCGTTCTTTGAAGTTCTCGCTCGTCTCAACATGTAAAGAAATCCTGTGAAAGCAGGTATCTAGCAAATGATATTTAGTACTGCCGCATTGATATCGAAGTTTCAAAATTATTTTTCAAATTTCAATATATCAATACGGCAGTACTAAATATCATCCGCCAGATGCCTGCTTTCACAGAATTTCTTTACATGCTGAGACGAACGAGAACCTCGAAGAGCGCCTCAATATCTGAACTCCGGAATGCCCAGGAAGCTGCATTTTTTCGAAATTTCAACATTGGTGCTGCAGTGGTAAACTGAATCGTGCGGGCCTTAGCTTGTGCGAGAGCTATTTTCCTATGGATTGGAACAAAAATATCGATGAGCAATACTGGGAAAAAATAAAGCGTTTTTTTGAACCGCCCTAATGCGCATTGATCAAATTCCTGCCTGCCTGACACAAGAAAGGTTATAAATTTTCATTAATCAATTAGATGAAATTTCTGTTACATTTGAAACTGATTTTAATATTTAACTACAATAGAATATTGTACTATCTCAAACAAAACAATTTAAATTTAGTAAATAACCATTTTCTAATATTTTTCTGCATAAATTCGATTTGCCCCGACTCAAGTTCAGTTTACCCCGGTCATGGGGCAAATTGAACCTTTTTGACTCATTCATTATAATTGTTTCTAACAATAATATTTACTTAAAATGACTAATTCTTATAATCGATTAATGTTTATTAAAGATCAAAGCCCATCTCAAAATTATTTACAAAAGAATTGATTGTAAAAATAAATTGTTTTATCACTTTAAACTTTTCATGGTTCGATTTTCCCCGGTCTCCCCTATACCGTGAGGTTCTGTGGACGCGGAACGCTAGGGATACCAACTAAAAAAGAGGGCGATTTCAGAGGTAGTAAGCTGCAGCAGCAGTTTAGTAACTTACTAGATGTTTCTAGTAAAATCACTAGAAATCATTGGAAATCTAGTCACTAGATTTCTAGTCCAGAAATTTAGTGACCAATAATCACTAGATTCCTAGTGATTTCTAGTCATTTTACTAAAAACATCTATAGTAAGTTACTAAACTGTTGATGCAGATTACTGCGCATGAAATAGCACCCTTTTTGGGTTGGTATCCCTAGCGTTCCGCGTCCACAGAACCTCACGGTATACATTAGAAGACCGCGGAATTGAGAATTTGAAACCGATTTTCGGTATAGGTTTTTTAATCGGTACTTTCGGTTCACTGAAATATCGAAACTTCGTTGAATACCGAAAAACCCAAATTTCGGTGTTCACCCAAACATCAAAATATCGGTAGACATCGAAATACTTAAAAACCGAAATTTCTATAGACGCTGATATTCCGTAATACCGAATTTTTGGGTAAAAAAAAACGGAAAAAACAATAGTCAAAATCGAAATGCTCACCAGGCCTTAGCTATAGTTGAGTATTTCGGTATCCGGCGGATATTGGATGTTGTCTACCGAGTTTTCAATATTTCGGTATCGGTACTGACAGTCGATTTCCATACCGAAACATTTTAAGAGAACGGATACCGAAATACCGCGCACCTCTGGTATATCTTTCGTCTGCAGCGAATTTCGCTCGCTTCTCGATATCGTCTAGTTTTTAGACGCCTTAATATACCTCCTCGACAAAACTATATATGCAATAATTTATGCACCAGCTCTGATAATGGTTAGAGTTTCGGAACAGCAAGGCGCGGGTGTAACGCGTTACGGTTTAATGTAAATAAATTTATCAGGTGATTTCCATGCGATGTTATACCGAGAATATTCGGTGAGACTGAACGATCCCCTTCCTACCGCAAAACCAACACAGGCGCGCACCACGTGCGTGAGGCTCGTTCGGGAGGGGATAAGGTGCCAGTAGCATTGCCCATCCCCTCTCGAACGAGCCTCACGCACGCGGTGCGCGCCTGTGTTGGTTTTGCCGTAGGAAGGGGATCGTTTAGTCTCACCGAATATTCTCGGTATAAGGTATAAGATTTTCACTACGGATCGCAGCCTGGCTTACACACTTCTAAGTATAGGTATACCTCATATCTTATACCTTACCTCGAGTTGCGCTTCGTTAAGTCAAGCTAAGTTACGACCTAAGCTTAAAGTCCTGGACGTAGATCGTAAAAATTTAATGACTGCGCTTTCATTTCATACCAGATTACATATTTTCATCTTTAATATCGTTATACCACTCGACAATATCTATCGGGAATGCCTCTAAACCGCGAGAGGCGAGACGCGATAGATATCGTTTTTATTTTTTTAGAAAATCAATTTTATCAAATTCCATCAGATTTCGAATGAATGTCAACTACATTTTCAATCTCAATGTAATAATGTATGAGAAGCTTTTTCATGTTGTTTTTATTTTTTATTTTTTGCATTACCTTTTTACAGTTTTCGAGCACATCAGGAAGCTGCCTTTTCCCCTGACACGATCATTCTCGAATATAGGTAAGTGGTCAGGCTTTTTTTTCTACGTTGATAGGGATCGGGTGATTGTCCCGGTTGAAATTGCCCAGAATCAATTCGATGGGGATCCGTAGAGCCGTGGAAGCTACGCTCACGACACGAAACTACTTAACCATTGTTAATGAGGTTTCATATACCTCACTGGATTTTTACACGCCTTTCGATCTGCGTAATAGTCGTGGCAGCTCTCGTCGAAAATCGGACATATCTCGATCACGGTATATGACGGGGTCATACAAAGCCACAGAGAACCAATGAAATTAGGTTCATCATCAATGATCATCTATAGACCCTGCGGAATCTCGTTGTAAATGACAATTGATAGAAAATTGATAAAAAAATATGAAAAAAAAAACAAAAACAAAAACAAAAAAACAGAAATACTCGATGTCACATGTTTTACTGATCATATTTTTGCCTCGGATTGTGATATTCTGTCCAGAAAAATGACTATTTTCAATCGAATCATCATTTGATGTGTACAGTTTTTTTTTTTTTAATTTCAAATCACTGCTAACCGTTCAAGAAATATTCTATTGATTCAGTTTTGTCATATGGTCATAGTTTTCTACTGTTGTAAAAATTAAATTCATCAAGTATCATATGGTCTTTCCTGAAATTACATCAGTGTAGAATATTTCCTCAAAATTTTGCGAACTTTCGATAAACGATGCGACCTGTGCACTTTTTCTTCGGTACCATGAATCTATGTAAAGCGAAGTCCACAAGATCTAAAATGATTATTAATTATGTCTGAAAATACTAGTAATCTGCAGTTGTGAAAAATACTGAATCAATAGAATATTTCTTCACAGCGATCCAATGGCTTGTAGCATTCTAAATTCAAATTGATATCTTTAATAGACGGTTCATAGCTTTCGAGGTATAATTTGCATCAGTTTCAATAAAAAATAATAACGAGTATCTAAAGCCGTTGATAAGGGTGATATACTGAAATTTAAATATGTGGAAGTTGAATTGATCTCTCTGAAAATCATTTTCCCACACGCAGAGCTTTTCTCATACCACAAACAGAGTTTTTAGATAAAGATCGTTGACCATAGCCAGAACTTGCCAGTCTCAATTTGCCTACCAAATGTGTTTAATATTAATGACTTGATAAAAGGTTCGTTAAATATTCGTTGAAAATCGCGTGATATTCTTATTCCGAATGTGGCAAATATAAATTTTACTTTTACACTAACCAAACGTATAAGGCCAAACGTGTATCCACTTCGTCTGCTCGGTGTACTTGCGGTTATACATATTTAAAGAAAACCTTTTACCTCTCACCTTCCTTTGGCAATTTTAATTTCACGAGCGGTTATATATGATAAGTGCTAGAAGTAAGAAAATAATCTGCGCCTGATATTTTGGCAGGGTGCTTTTTTTGAAACGACTATTTTTTTTTCAACTCCCCCTTGAAAATCTTGTTGCAGACGTTGAAAAAGGAATTCTGTCCAATTCTTCGCTCCTTATTCCAATTCTAAGTACTCGCGCTCTTCTTTTTAAGTTTTCCCATGCTAAAAGCATGGAAATATTACGACTTTTTCTTTCGCCGCGCACAACTCAACCGCATTTCAATAGATTGTTCTGATCCAAGACACATTTTACAGAGAATTTAGTGTTTTTCAAAAGTGCCTACGGTAGCTTGGCTGTGGTTTCAACCGCTGCACCTGTTTGAGCCTTCGAAATCGATTTTATGCACAATACTTCTTTCCTCACTGTGAGCGAACAAACGGTTGGACTTGGAGGAACAAACTTCGCTACAATTTTGTAGGAAATTTAATTCTCTGCAAAAAAAAGTCCAATAAATGAAGTTGCTCGAACCGAATTATTAAATTCAAAAAAAAAAAAAAAAAAATGTCAAGTTCGAGGGGTTAATCACTGTTGTAATCTGGTGTAGGGGAAGATGGGGTAATTGCGAACACCTAAGGGAGATTGGAAAAAAACCGAGGAAATCACATAGTTATGAAATTTTTCTTTATTGCAACCTCAACTATGATATCTTATCTTGGCAATCCATCACAATTTATATCATTAAATCAAGAATTAGGTTAAAATTTTGAATAAATACGAAACCCTTGCATTTCGCAATTACCCCGACCCCCCTGGGGTAATTGCGAACAGCACTTGGGGTAGCCCGGATGACTAGACTTGAAATAAATCCGATAATAAATAGGGGCAAAACATCAAAAATCAACCGAGTACCTGCAGATAATCAATATTCCAACAACACATGGTGAAGAAATATCAGCTCGGGGTAATTGCGAACCTGTTATTACGCAATTCGCAATTACCCCAAACGATCAAATCGATAGAAAGTAACATTGCAAAGAAACACGGCCTCACATTCTGAACTTGAAGGTGGGCGATGATATTGTCATGGATTTTACTTTCTGAAGCTAAATATTCAACACTATATTACATAAAACCAGGTCATTTCATCGATTTGAACACCTAAGAATAATTAGATCAAATTCATTGAAATGTACTTACGGTTATTACCTCCAATATCTTACGAGTTTTTTTACATTTGAAAGGGCGTCAACACTGCAATTTGAAACAGCTCTCCATATGCACCGGTTTGCGGAGATTGGGTAGAGGAAACATAGAGAAATGGCCTGTTCGGATTTACCCCGCGTTCGCAATTACCCCACTCTCCCCTACAAGGTATTTGTAATCACTTGTAATCTTTTGTAATCTTTGTAATCTTTGTAATCATTTGTAATCTTTGTAATCTCTTGTAATCCTGCTGTAATCTTTGTAATCTTGCTGCAATCTTTTGTTATCTTTTGTATTCTTTGTAGTCTTTGTAATCTTTGCAATCTCTTGTAATCTTTGTAATCTCTTGTAATCTTTTGCAATCTTTTGTAATCTTTTGTAATTTTTTGTATTCTTTTGTTATATTTTGTAATCTTGGTGATTTCTTGTAATCTCTTGTAATCTTTTGTAATTTTCCGTAATTTTTTGTATTTTTTTTTTATCTTTTGTAATCTTTGTAATCTTTGTAATCTTTTAGAATGTTTGTAATGTTTGTAATCTCTTGTAATCTTTTGTAATCTCTTGTAATCTTTTGTTATCTTTTGTAATCTTTGTAATCTTTGTAATCCTTGTAATCAATTTGTAATCACTGTAATTGTAATCGGTGTACGCCATTTTCGCCCAGTGATTGACCCCTCGGTCAAGTTTAATATTTTCAAATCAGTCAAACTATCATGGGCACTTTGGAAGAACACTAAATTCTCTGTAAAATGAGCCATGGATCAGAACAATCCATTGAAATGCGGCTGAGTTGTGCGCGGCTAAAGAAAAAGTCGTAATGTTTACATGCTCTTAGCATTAGCATGGGAAAACTTAAAAGGAAGAGCGCCAGTACTTAGAATTGAAATGAAGAGCTAAAAATTGGACAGGATTTCTTTTTGAACGTCTACAACAAGATTTTCAAGGAGAAGTTGAAAAAAATGGTAGTTTCCAAAAAAGCACCCTAATATATATATATACATGTAGTTCGGTCATATTCGAATTTCTATGCTATCATAAGCCAGAACGTCGGACGATAAAAATTGATCTGACGCGGGCACTGCTCGACTTTCACTCTTGAACCGGCCCTGTCTTAGTCACTTACAAGCCCTCTGATTGGTAGACTAAGATCTTCTGTAGCTCCTAAACTATTGATACCTGGAAGTTTTGGTAAAGGAACTTTAGTCTTAGATTTTCGGGAGGAATACACTCACCTAATTTGGTGCGTCCAACCTGGGTCGCCCTGTATACAAAAGGAAATAGTAAGAACCCCAGCTTCCTATCTCAATTCTATAAGTACTGCCCCAAAGCCTTTGAACTTTCCCATTTAAATAACACACGATTTTTAGTACTTCGGGGTGATTTTTTACTTCCTATCGCATTATCGCTTCTTTGAATCTGAAACTTCTTACACTTATTACCTACAGTAGTAGGTATCCGTGAAAAACTTACAGATTTTTACCGACAAAATTTTATTCATCATAATTTGGAGATAAGAATTTTTTTTATTTTGATGCGCTGTAGCTTCGACAATTATATCGTTGAAAATCTGTCGAATTTTCTTGAAGTACCCACTACTTCAGGTAAGGAGTGTACCAAGTTTGAGATTTTTTGGAGCCATACTGCAATAGGAAGAAAAATAATCAACCCCGAAATGTCAGAAATAGGGTCTTATTAAAATTGGAAAATTCGAAGGCTATGGGGCGATACTGAAGGCCCATCCCCAGTCACCCACCTCCTTTTGGTCGAAATGTGTCACATTTCAATTATTATCTGAGCCCACGCGTCAAAAACGCAAAGAAGGCCAACTTAGCGCAAATTCTATTTCAATACCGAAAACATACGTCCAAAAAAATGTTCGTTTCGTGCGAAAATAGAGTCTACAGATGGTTTTTACATTGTTCGCCGAGGAAATCGAATTCGAATAATTTTGTAACAATGTAAAAACCATCTGTAGACTCTATTTTCGCACGAAACGAACATTCTTTTGGACGTGTGTGTTTCGAATTGAAATAGAATTTGCGCTAAGTTGGCCTTTTTTGCGTTTTTGACGCCTGGGCTTGGATAATAATCGAAATGTGACACATTTCGACCAAAAGGAGGTGGGCGACTAGGGATGGGCCTTAAGGTGCTTTCCTAGGCAATTCCACCAGTCCTGAAAACATCGTGAAAAAATGTGATATTAAACGGAATATCTCTGCCTGGGCACCGAAATCAATGAAACAAAATACGTCGCGCAATTCTATGTGCGACTCCGAACATGTACAGCCCAAAAAATGTTCGTTTTGCGCGAAAATAGAGAAGATATCCATGAAAAACGGTTTTAGAAACGTTTTTCACGGATATCTTCTCTATTTTCGCGCAAAACGAACATTTTTTGGGCTGTACATGTTCGGAGTCGCGCATAGAATTGCGCGACGTATTTTGTTTCATTGATTTCGGTGCCCAGGCAGAGATATTCTGTTTAATATCACATTTTTTCACGATGTTTTCAGGACTGGTGGAATTGCCTAGGAAAGCACCTTAAAATTAAGATTAAAACTTAGAGTCTTGGCTACATTTTTTCGTACATATTTGAAGACGTCTTGGCTCATGTGAGCATTGAAATTCGAAACTGATCAAATTAAGGACTACCCTACCACATAATATGCAGTACTATACTTATCTATGCCATTTATTATTTTCATATTCTACATTGCTACCGTAAATATTATATATGAAAAGTAGCAAAAATGTTCACACCGTACGAACCAACATGTTATAAAATAACTCTAGCCCCTTTGCAGACTCGATTCTCTGCACCTATTTAGGAGAAGTTGCGGTTAAATTATGCCGTTATACAGCAGTTACTCCGGTTTGCTATCTCGCATGCAGCACTAGTATCTTGACTCGTTGCAGCAAGGCAGATGCACCGTCGATCAACCCAGCTATCACGCTATTTTCTCATAAACCTGGAGCTCCACTAGAGCTTTTTCTTTTTGCAAAATTAATATCGCCTCGCTTCCGGCTTGCCTCATTTTTTATTTTATTTTTTCACCCCTTTTCCCGTTTCCTCACGAATATCATTATTATTCTTATCATTATTATTACTACTATCATCATTATTATTATTATTTTCACTTTTATTTATTTTCTCGCCTACATTTCTAGACTCTAGATTATAGAAGATGAAATAACGTGCTGCACGCCAATACCTTATTAACGCTGGGGTGGTTAATTTATTCAACTAGCCATCATAATGTGTCAAGTGTCAACATTATTTCGTCACTTTTAATTCAACAGATTTTTCTGGCTCAAATTTTCGAAAACAATTCTATTTCTGTGAAATCCAATCCGGTAATGAGACAATAGTAATGAAATTTCGATATATTTGGTATTGTTTACTTAAAAAAACTACCCTCGAAAAATGATCTGTATCTTGTCGAAAATCATGAAGGATTTCATGTAATGCAGTATGGTATCGTACGCGTGTCCTTCTATCAAGGCTAGTATCAAACTGTATAGAAACGGTCCGGGACCCCCTAGGTCGTTAATTTGTCGTTAGAGTTGGAATGATTTTCCGTTTCCCTCGCGTAGTCGTTTGGGGATGATGTTTCCGTTTTGTAATTGAACGAGGCCAACGCACATGTAGATATACGTTATACCCTAGGTAATAAATTGGTCAGGGTTAGTGGAGCGAACCGTTCGCATAAAGTGATTCTTACTTTTTGCAAATTAGTTTTTTTTTTTTTTTTTCTTCTCTTTTTCTTCATTTCTGTTAATTTTCGCTTTCATTTAGGAATAGCATAAATCCGAGGCATGAATTACAAAATCGTTAGACGGACTGAATCAGGAGCGGGGTCATAGCAAAAGTATAAAAGTTCAGAGTTAACTTCTTTTTTTTATTTTTATTTTTTTGCTTTTCCGGTTTTTCTTCGTATCCCCCATTCCTCTCGGCTAATTTTATTTGATTACTCGGTAGACCAGGGCTGGGAAACATTATAGAGAAAATTGTTTAGTTTATTGCACACCGTTTCCGAGTCCCTCGTATTTCACTGGGTAGGTACGAGAGTTACAAAGTGTCGCCGGTCATTCCGGCACGTGACCACGTTTTTTTTTCCTTCTCATTTTCATTACACCCGCATTCTACTGTGCTTAAAAACCTTTACTCAAAATTTTGCGAGTCACAATTTTTGCAGCCCTACTTTAGTGCGAATTTGAACTTTTTTTTTTTTAATTTGTAAACTCGATTTCGGAATCTCATCTTTATCACTTCTAATTTTGACGTCCCATAAAGCTAGGACCAGCAGATCAAATTTCGGCAATGAGACCTGTATCATGATTAGCGGCTCTTCAAGGGCTATTTAAGTGCTCTAATCCCGATTTTAAGGCTTCACCCCTTTAATGGAAATCGCTGGCGGTCCCAGGCTAAGATATAGCGAGGACCGCCACATAGAAACAAAAATATGTCCAAAATATGTCCATATGAAATTTGTCCAAATTTCGATCCATCCTTTTGATTAAATATCAATTTTTCCACAATATATGTGTAAAATAAAATATCTCGTCAATGTCCATCAATCGCGTATTATTAGTTACTATAGAGGTACGAGAACGCGAAATCGATTTGTAAAATACACGAGTAATCGAGAACAATTCGAGCTGTCAACGGTTCCATATTTCTCTTCGATTTATATTTCCGTACTTTTTATTCTATCCCACGTCATATATATATATATATATTATTATATATACATGGTGTTTCTTTTAACTCTGCACATACTGATAGGGTGTGTAGGGGCTGCCTAGACAAGCATTTTGAGGTAAGACACCCAAGGTCGGAAACTCATCCTAACGGCTGTGGAGGGCTTTGAAGGTTTCTGTACCGCGCACTTTTCGTAGTATAATGAGATCACTTTCGACCCGGAAATTTTTTTGTTATTTTTTTTATTGCCAAGTTTATCGTTTTGTTGATTACACGCAATAACATTTGTACTGTTGTCTACAGCTGAATGAAATGTTGGGTCGAAAGTGATTGATCACATCTGATTCATTACACTACGAACACGCGCTCGGTACAAGTGCGCGGTACCAAAACCTTCAAAGCCCTCCACAGCCGTTGAGTTTCCGACCTTAGGTGTCTTACCTCAAAATGCTTGTCTAGGCAACCCCTACACACCCTATCAGTATGTGTCGAGTTAAAAGAAACACCCTGTATATTCTTATACAGAGGAATGAATTTTCCGCTCGATTGATCAGATCGTTGTATATATATATATATATATATATTCACAGGTGTATTATACCCGTAGAGAAGAGTATAAGATGATGTGGTTTCAATTTAAAATTAGATTCATTCTCTGAGACATTATAGGTATAGAGATATATATAAACGCAATATTTTATACAACGGACCTAAAATAATACGAAAAAATAAGCCTCGAGGCATTTTCGTACGAAAAAATATGATCATTTCGCGACAAAATGAAGAAAAAAGAGAATAAAAAAACAATTTGCGAGAGCCATAATATACGTATAGCTGCCTCGTATTTAGTCTTTCAAGGATCAATACACCTCGTATAGTTAAGTGTGTTTAGTTTTCCGCCATTCGAGCACAAAAGGGTTGTTCAATAAATTGCAATTCCTCTCTAAAGTCGCGAGAAGAACGATTCCACATATATACCGATCGTTGTATAGAAACCAATAAACCAAATGGAGGCAATACTATCAAAAGTAAAAAAAAATTTGCTTCGGTGGTGAGTTTGATACGATTCGTGGTGGTGGTACCTCGACGAAATCAGTTTCGCTATGCAAAATACGGAATATGGTCATTTTCGCACCACTTTCATTTTCCGTTGTGTATTGTACGGCCTTAAACCGAAATGGGCCGAACTTCTATAAACCACTGTTGCGATAAATGCGGGAAATCTGATACGGAAAGTAAAAAGAAAATAAATCAGGTGAAACTTTTGAATCCTCGCAATTCATCCTTCAATTTCATTTTAATTCGATCCAACGATTGAAGTAAAGCAATGGACTCGTTAAGTGATTATAATGTCATAAACTAATGCTAATTGTTGCTCTTACTAGCCTCGTAATAATTTGTAATATATTTGATACAGCTGTTAATAAAATGCGTTTTTTTTATTGAGGTGAGTGAATGAATAATGACCGCATACTTATCGTATACAGAATTTAGAACACGGTATATATTAGCACAGTAACCTCGATGATCATCCACATAACAGAGTTGGCTATGTGAGAACAACCTGGATCGGAATATATATATAATCGAACATTTATTTGATGTGAAACGATATAAGTTGATAAGTTTGCGGGATTTGGACGTGAATTTATTACACGTCAGCGTGGTAAAGGTGTTCCGTGAAATCAATCACTGTGGTCGGACATGTACGAACCAAAATATAAGTAAAAATAATAATTATTATTGATTGTACTCGTTCCACCAGTTCCGATTTCACGATATGTATTCGCGAGGATTTATAAAGTTATGGTCGAATCATTCATAGGACAGAGAATTTTCATTTATAATTCAAGATTTTTCGAGGTTTTACCTTTTTGTTTAAGATCAAAGCTGGTGCGGAAAAAAGAGAATGATAAATCTCACAATGAAAGCCAAAGCCCTCGGGATACTTGGGGGCGAAATTTTTTCATCACATTTGATAATGCGATATGATGTTTAAGAGGGAAAAGATGAATCTCGTTCTTGAAAATCTCACAGAAGTCACATGAAATCGCGAATCTTAGAATTCGTCAATTCCTATAATACCTATGTGTGCCTGATTCTCGGAGACAATATACCGTGAGGTTCTGCGGACGCGGAACGCTAGGGATACCAACCCAAAAAAGGTGCTATTTCATGGGCAGTAAGTTGCAGCAGCAGTTTAGTAACTTACTAGATGTTGCTAGTAAAATCACTAGAAATCACTGGAAATCTAGTCACAAGATTTCTAGTCCAGAAATCTAGTGCCCAATAATCACTAGATTTCTAGGGATTTCTATAGTGATTTTACTAGAAACATCTAGTAAGTTACTAAACTGCTGCTGCAGCTTACTGACCCTGAAATAGCACCCTTTTTGGGTTGGTATACCTAGCGTTCCACGTCAACAGTACCTCACGGTATGTACATTAGGGCGGTTCAAAAAAACGCTTTATTTTTTCCCACACGGAAAAAACAGTGCTGTCGAATTTACTCTGTGAGCAGTAAATATATGGACAGCACTTTTTTGCAGTAGAAATTATCACAATTGTGGTAACATTCACTCGTATAGACATATTGAATGCCACTTGCTCCAATGTACCTACCCAATACTAGAATTGTGATAATTTCTACTGCAAAAAAGTGCTGTCCAAATATTCACTGCGCATAGACTAAATTCGACAGCACTGTTTTTTGCGTGTATGTTGTGATGTTATTTATTCGTTGACCTGCGGTTTCGAGAGGAAATAAGATAAGGCTATTAGTTACTACACGGAAAAAAAATTGTTGCTGAATTTACTTATCGAGCAGCTACATATAGGACAACACTTTTTTTGTAGTAGAAATTACCACAATTCTAGTATTTGGTACATAGGAGCAAATAAATTTCAATGTCCTAATGAGTAAATGTTACCACAATTGTTGTCATTTCTACTGCAAAAAAGTGTTGTCCTATATGTAGCTGCTCACATAGTAAATTCAGCAACAATTTTTTTTTCCGTGCAGTATTGCTCATCGATATTTTTGTTTCAGTTCATAGAAAAATAGCTCTGGCACAAGCTGAGGCCCGCACGATTCAGTTTACCACTACCGCACCAAAGTTGAAATTTTGAAAAAATGCAGCTTCCTGGGCCTTCCAGAGTTCAGATATCGAGGCGCTCTTCGAGGTTCTCGTTCGTCTCAACATGTAAAGAAATTCTGTGAAAGCAGGTATCTGAGGGATGATATTTAGTACTGCCGCATTGATATTGAAATTTGAAAAATAATTTTGAAACTTCGATATCAATGCGGCAGTACTAAATATCATTTGCCAGATACCTGCTTGCACAGAATTTCTTTACATATTGTGACGAACGAGAACTTCAAAGAACGCCTCGATGTCTGAATTTTGAAATTCCCAAAAAGCTGCATTTTTGCAAATTTCAACATGGGTGCGGCAGTAGTGAAAAAAATCCTACGGGCCTCGGCTTGTGCGAGAGCTATTATTCTATGAACGGGAACAAAAATATCGATGAGCAATACTGGGAAAAAATAAAGCGTTTTTTTGCAACCGCCCTAATGTACATGTATATGAAAATGAGAATTTATTATACTATAAAGAATTCGCTCTCTTGAGAAACGCGATAAATTTTTCGACAAAGTTATCTGTTTGATCAAGTTATCATTGGATTGAGCTTGCGAAGTGCTGGCTGACGCGATTTTCCTGTTTTAAAGTCTTTCCCTAATACTGTTAATTCTTCTTCTTCTTCTTCTTCTTCTTTTTCTTCTCTTTTTTTTTCTCCGCAAAATGAAATCGCGGCCGGCGTGTACTTGCCGCTTGTTTCACATCTTCTCAACAAGAGACAATTATTTCCTCAATTGTTCCCTTGAGCTTTTATCCCGAACAATTCCGTATTAGCTACTAAAATCAACCCTTCAAATCTCTGAGAGCTTTCACTCCAGGATAACTCGTTGAATATAAGTGCATTTATAATTTTCTTATTATACCATAAATTTTATAAGAACAGAAGCCGCACCTCGTTGTAAAATTAAATTGATTAATATGTCCGGACTTAATTAACGCGTGAGCATGATGTTCTTGATACACTGGTTACTCGGCTGATACACTCAAAGTAGCTATAAAGTAATAGGAAACTAACTAATACCAAGTCTTGCCCCAAGACTTTAGACTTTACTTGAGATTTACAGCGAGATAGGTCGACGAACTTAAAGTCTACGGATGCAGGGTCTTGGTTCAGGTATATAGTAGTTTCAGAAAGAGAGAAGAGTGCTTTTATTTAAAACTTGATTAAACTATAATTCGAAGTGCAAATATCATCAGCACAGGAAACAGAAATGGTTTCTCGTTAATTACCTCGTCGTTTCATCAACGGAAATCGCATATGGAGCTTCCCGCGTCACTTTCAGTCACTAAAAAAGGAAAAAAAAATTCTCACAAAGTTACAACAAATCGGGCTATATATGACACGAACAGATTCACGAGATGTTCATATCATATCGACGCCCGATACGAATAACAGCACATTTCAGATTCCGGGTGAAAAAGAGTACGTTTGAAATTCCGTGTAGAAAAGAGCACATTTCAGATTCCGGGTGGAAAAGAGCACGTTTCAGATTCCGAGTGAAAAAGAGCATGTTTCTGATTCCGGATGGAAAAGAACACGTTTCAGATTGAGAATGAAAAATTCACTCGAAAACTAGCACAATTCAGGTTGAACCGAATATTACTTATTAGCAAGTGTCAGGTAGGTTTATTATAAGATTGAATTAATCATTCAATGATAAAATTGAATCGAGTTTTTGTGCATAATTGTGCATTTCCAATTTCATAATAAACCTACCTGACACTTATTAATGAGTAATATTCGCTTCGCCTGATTTGTGCTAGTTTTCGAGTGAATCTGAAACGTGCTATTTTTCATTCTCAATCTGAAACGTGTTCTTTTCCATCCGAAATCAGAAACATGCTCCTTTTCACTCGGAATCTGAAACGTGCTCTTTTCCACCCGGAATCTGAAATGTGCTCTTTTCCACCCGGAATCTGAAATGTGCTGTTATTCGTATCGGGCGTCGATATAAACCAATTTGTTGTAATTTGATGAGGATAGTTTTTTTTTTTTTTTTTTTTTTCTAGTGGCTGAAGTGATGCGGAATGAAAATGCCCCATGTATGTACGAGAATAGTTGAACCATGACGCGTGTACGTCGGCTGAGGTCATGCTTATGAAGCGTTAATAAAGTCAGTCATCACCATCATCAGTAGCTATAGGGATCTTCTTCTTCTTCTTCTTCTTCTTCTTCTTCTTCTTTTTCCAACCACGGCATTGATCAAGGCCGTGGGATGAATCCTTTCTAACAATTTTAACCGCACTGCGAATTATCTTTATCTAACTGTATAATGCGACTATTTATAGCGAAGATTCACATCCGGTTCCGTTCGTGCGGTGAAACTTGAAGACAAACAACTCTGTCATCACATTCTGCCGCAGCTTCTGGGATGAATAAAAAATTTTCTCTTCAAATAGTCGATAAGTTAAAAGCCGAGGAATTAGAAGACACAAAAATTTGATATGATCGTATATTAATATAAATAAACCTAGAGTTTCGAAATCGAAAGTTTGTAGAGACACAGCTAGTAGACGGGTTTGGTATAGCGATAATAAATTTTGCTTTTCGAATGGCTCGACGAAAGAATCGAGGATATAATTTATTGGCGTAATTTAAAATCGGGAGAAAAACTGTCATATACCCTTAATATTTATATCGTTATATAATTACGTCAGATCCTATCCCTTTTGGTGCGATTATAATACATATATATATAAATAGAAGACGTGACCTCGCTGATGATTACTTCGATTACCTAACCTTCGGGATAACTTAGGTGGGGACTCAATTAATTTTATTCACGTACCGAGGTTTCTTTAAATTCTTACGATGATGCTTATTTTTTTTTTTTTTTATTTTTTTTTTTTTTTCATTCTTATATTATATTTATTACTCATTGCTATACGACGAAGGTTATATTTCAATCGATTAACAACGTCGGCACATACCTAAGGTACGTACATCAGCTTTACCAATCGTTATGTAACCCGCGGTTTTTTCAATAGTGAAATTATTCAACCTGTACTATACAGAGCTATAGGCGAAATGGAAAAGAAAAATGAATTTTTCACGAGCACAGTACAACCTATGCGTCTGAACTGCAGGACAATACCGCTAAGAGTAACACTGGTCGATAAAGAGACTTCATAAGAACCCAAATTATCACTAACATATGCCCAAAAATGTTCTACATCTCAGTAGTGAATAATGTCTGATGGTAAAGGAGGTGCAAAATAAAATACCATTTCTTGAAGAATTTCAATCCCTGATTAAGCGGGTTTGCATCAAGGGTGGAATTTCATTAGAATTGGAATGAATCAATGATTCCAAAGTTGAATTTCTCGTCATAAATTGTGGATCAATCCGAGGTTTGTCATTATTATTGGAGCCTCAGTTGATTCCATTGCCAAATCTGGAGGAAATCCTTGTGTCCATTACGTTCCAGGCTAGGTGTGGATACATCGATTGAATACAAAACGATATAAACGTTTCTTGGCACCTATACCTTCTCGATAGAATGAAAAAAGGACGTGTTACTCATTCATCATGTCGATAGCTGCAGGCCTTACAAATTTTTTTCTTTTTTTTCTCACACTCTGATCACAGATTCATATTATATATCGTCGATTCGGTTCAGACTCCAAAACCCGAATCAACCATTTAATCAAAGAATAATACATATTTCCTACTTAGGTTTAGGTACGTCGAATTTATTACTCAGAAAACTTAGTGGATCTCTAAATGTTTCGAATTGTCGAATTCAATTCGGAAAATGACTTTCTTTGTAATCGGAAAGCTACATAATCCTTGACTAAGATCTTGATCAGTTTCTTATGGAATTATCGATTTCCCCAACTTTCGGCGTCAGAATTTCTCTCGAATAATTTTTCACCTCAAAATCGAGTTCCGACTTCGCAGCTGAGTCCTGAGGTTCGTCTTCATTGACATGGAAATAGGCAGTTGACACCTGCAGGGGTTGACTATTCCTAAATCATTTGTCTCGCTTCTTCTCGTATAGCGGTGGCTCGGCTTTCTATTCGAATGAAAATTCGCTGATATGAATTTTTTATAACCGCAGAAGATCCAATAACCGCGATTGTAGAGTGTCGCGCGTGGCACATGAACCGTTGCTATTTTATACCTCCACATTTCTTTATTTTTTTCTTCCATTTTCACCGTTTTCCTTTTTCATCGGCGCATCTCAACGTCACGGGTTTAATATAATAAAAGGAAAAACGTATCATCCGACGAATTATTGACGTCAGGATATTTGCAGACAATTTTTTATTCAGTCAGGTAACAAAATTGACAATCATCACCAGTATAGGTATACGGATTCGCATCTTACTGTATAGCATAGTAAATGCGACATATCTATATACCGTGGCTTTCTGTGGATGCGGCCCAGCAGTGATACCAACCCAAAACTCGTTAGCAGCAGTTTAGTAACTTACTAGATTTTCCTAGTAAAATCACTAAAAATCTAATGATGTCCGGTAAAAATCTAGTGATTTTACTAGAAACATCTAGTAAGTTACTAAACTGATGCAGCACATAGAAAAAAAAATTTTTTTTTTGGCCCAATAAAATTTTCTGCAAACGCATTGGAAACCGAAATTATTTTGAATCAAGTAAAAATTTTCTCGGACCAAGAATAGTATATTATGTGGCATGCCCGTAAACCAAGTGTTTTTCGGCGAGAATAATGATTTCAGGACGAGCTAAAGGCGAGCCGAAGGCGAGCCGAAGGCGAGCCGAAGGCGAGCCGAAGGCGAGCCGTAAGCGAGTTCTGAAATCATTATTCGAGTCAAAAACGGTTTACGGGTGCGCCCCATACTATATTTTTTTCGAAATAGGCATGAAAAGTCACTTTGACGCCTGTTGAGATTCACTAGACGAAGAGTCAGGTTATGGTGCGATCTGTCGCGCACTTCGAACCGCGCATCGAAACTGCCGTATAAAGACTTTATATGGCAGCTTTGGAATGCGCACTTCGAACTGCGCATCCAGACTGCCGTATAAAGACTTTATAGGGCAGTTCTGAAACCAACCGTATAAAGTGACACTTTGTGGATCGAAAACAGGCGTCAAAAAGTGACTTTTCAATGCCTATGCCGAAAAAAACTCTTTTGAATCCAAGACAAAATTTAACAAAATTTTTCTTGGGACATAAAATTTTTTCTTGGGACAAAAAAATTTTTTTTAGTACAAAAAAAATTGTCCACCTTGTTTTTTTTCTGTGCAGTCCACTTCATGGCTTACTGCCCATGATGAATAGCTCCCTTTTTCGGTTGGTATCAATAAGTTATCAATAATATGGAAGAATGTTATGTCCCTGCAATGAAGACCGTTTTTTTTTTTTTCCTTTTTCTATTCTTTTTTTTTTTTTTTTACCCAAAAGGTTATTTCACTATGTGTGCAACATAACATGTATAGTTACGTGGCTGAATGTTTTACAGTCATTCGAACGTTTAACGGTTTGTATCTTCGATTTTTCTCGCGCTAACTCGTCTGCCTTGAGTATTGAATTCAATTAACCCGTGTATAGCTATAAGGTTCTTATTTTTCACTTTTATTTTTATCCTTTTATTCGTCTTTTTATCATTAGTTATTCCAGCTGCATAGCTGACGCATGAGTCGAATCGATTACCTATACGCGAAATTATACTTTATACGCAATAAATGAGCGGAAATAATAGTAATTATACACTGAGAAAAAGGTCTTGTTGGCACAACCAAAATTTGGTTATTATATGGACAGTCACATTTTTTGTAGACAGGATTCTTGGATATGAAGGTCGTAGTAAACGTTAATACAATTTAATCGTCAACGTTTCGGCCCTGGTTGTGGGCCCTCCTCAGGACAAAACATTTATTCATCTACAAAGAATTACATGTAACAGTTTTTTGCACACAGAAACAAATTTGAAAAACACAAGTAACGTTCGAACTGACTTTACCTAAAAAATTAGGTAAAATTAGGTTACCTAAAAAATTAGGTAAAGTCAGTTCGAACGTTACTTGTGTTTTTCAAATTTGTTTCTGTGTGCAAAAAACTGTTACATGTAATTCTTTGTAGATGAATAAATGTTTTGTCCTGAGGAGGGCCCACAACCAGGGCCGAAACGTTGACGATTAAATTGTATTAACGTTTACTACGACCTTCATATCCAAGAATCCTGTCTACACATTCAATTGAGGTCAAGAATCAGTCCCCAGTCACATTTTTTGTTCAGTCAATCGAATTTTTTGTTCAATCAACCAAAATTTTGTTGGGAAAACCAAATTTTGTTGGGACAACCAAAATTTTGGCTATTCCAACCAAATTTTTGGTTGACTGAACAAAAAATGTGATTGTCCATATAATAACCCAAATTTTGGTTGTGGCAACAAGACCTTTTTCTGAGGGTACTAGACAATAGAAAAAAATGGATGTAAAATTTTCCCCAAAAATATGCGCGTTTAGCGGGATATCGGAATTACCTGATATTTCTATCTACTACTACTTCCTGATCCACTTACCACGTATCTTATCAACAATTCTTAGAACAATCTATTTCTCGTTTAATGGAGCAGAGACGCATCATATCTTTAATTTTGACAATCTTAATGACAAACGATCGTCACGGGCATATAATTTACCATTCCCATATCTATCTTTATTACCTATATATAGCTATATCTACTACACCCTAACGCGAGAGTCGATTTAGATAAGCTTTTAGATATAGATTTAGCCACCTCGGTCGATCTCATATTCTTTAAATCGGACTACAGATCTTTTGAGCATCCATCATAAAGCGAGGAATAAATTTGTCGGTTCATTCGGAAACCGTAAGTCCCCCCATGCAGTGATGATATCCATATGGCTGATCATGAAGCGAACAATTTTTTTTTTTTTATTCATTTTATATTTGTCCACAAAAGTTGTGAACAAATATATTTTATTGAAATTTTGTTGGGAAGGGATTAGGAGGCTCAGGACTCACGAAATTCTGGATGAATAAGAAAACCGCTTTTTAATACGTCTCTCGATAAAATCGGTGAGATAACTTAATCCACGTTTTCGTTTAAGCGCGTTCTGCAGGGTGGGTATCCGCATCCATCTGACTCGTATAACGCGATTAACGGGGGAGACTAGGTACCTGCTTCAGGTTTTATGATTCACCACGATTATGAGTTCGTTAAACTTCTTAATTCGCGTTTTGGGTATAAACCTCGTTGCAGCCTTTATATAATTACTAAAACGACCATAAATCAAATTTTCATATCAAGAAAACGTCCAGCTATATCCGTCCTCAATACTCCAGATTATCTTTCGAGATCTGCACCCTTCATGCGAGGATCGGTCATATACCTAAATAGAGACACACGCGTACTTTTGAGATCAGCGAAACGGTAGACAGTGAACTTAACGACCTACTTACAAAAATGAACGTCTAACCGCCGCTTTGACTTTCCAATGTGAAACTTTTATCGCAAATTCCTTTCTGCTCTTCCTATATTGTTTCCACCGATAGTTCAATTTCGGGTTAATCTCGCAGCCCACATAGTAAAAAAAATTTCATTATTGTGTAAAAAATAAGTCCACACGGAAAAAAAATTGTTGCTGAATTTACTATGTTGAACAGCTACATATAGGACAACACTTTTTTGTAGTAGAAATTACCACAATTCTAGTATTTGGTACATAGGAGCAAGTAAATTTCAATGTCCTAATGAGTAAATGTTACCACAATTGTTGTCATTTCTACTGCAAAAAAGTGTTGTCCTATATCCAGCTGCTCATTTTTTTCCGTGCATGTTAAAAATTTTGTGTCAAATATTTAATGCTCTCGTGTGTTAATTCAAACAATGGTTCAGTGATGTCTTTTGTTTTTGATCTTTTAACACATTATTAAAATGTTAATTTGATACAAATAAGTAACACTTTCTAAATGTTACTCTCAAACTGACACAAAATTTTAACATAGTTTTGTGTTACTTTTAACATGAAGCTGTGTTACTTAACACTGAAATAACACAAATTTTGTGTAAAAAAGTAGTCAACACAAACTTTTGTGTTAAATTTTCCAAAAAATTTTACTGTGCACGGTCACAGGAAATCCTCCGGTTGTTTACCCGTCATTTTTTACCCTCTGTTTTTAAAACGACAAAATTTCAATTACGTTTATCAATCGAGACACCGAGTATACAAACAATTGTGTGCAGCTTATAACGCGTTTGCAATATAGGTACGCGCAGGGACATAGGTGCTCTGAACATATACGCATATGCATGACTAGAGCCTTGGCTTTGACGTAAATCGCTTCCACGTTTCGCATGTACACCTACCTACGCATTTGGAGAAAAAAAAACTATTCGTTCAGTTGAACTTTTCACAGTCCGAAATCGAGCTCCCATAAATCTCTCGATGTAACTTTCGCTAAGCGGAGGCTTTAGCCTTTGAAGATTCACTGTTGACAATATTTAATTTTTTTTTTTTTTTTTTGCAACTCGCCATTTTCGAATGAGTCTTTTTCTATACGGGATTAAACCCAGATCTCGTTGATACTACTTGGTGTATCGAAAGTGATTGAGAGGCTTTTGTGGCTATAAAAATGCGATATCAAAGAGACGTGATCATTCATACAGTGCAGCTAAGTAATTGCCTGTACTGTTGTACCTATACTCGTATCTACCTAGGCATATGTACGACGAAGAACTACGTATTTACTGATTAACGGTATAAACGTGATTGGACTGCGTTTTTAATTCTTATAATTTCACATCAAGTGGTAATATGGAAAACTTGGTTTACAGTACACATCCACAATCTTCCACATAGAAACCGTCAATCTTCACAAAGCCGAAGATCATTTATCTCATGGACATTATAGGTACGTCTACGTAGTATCGTATCTGCATATCTTGTTTTACGGTACAAAATATTAGATAAGCAAATACATACCAGCATATACCGAGAATATTCGGTGAGACTACACGATCCCCTTTCTACGGAAAAACCAACACAGGTACGCACCGCGTGCGTGAGGCTTGTTACGGAGGGGATGCAATGCTACTGGCACCTCATTCCGTCCCGAACGAGCCTCATGCATCTGGTGCGCGCCTGTGTTGGTTTTGCCGTAGGAAGGGGATCGTGTAGTCTCACCGAATATTCTCGGTATATTCTCATGTAGAAACGATCAAATACCATCTTACCATCGACTATACAGAGGCATATAACTCTTCCACTGAATTAATATGCAAATAGTATTGAATTATCATTGATGAATAGACTCAAGGCAGTCAAATGTCTACGTAAAAGAAAAGAATTGAACTCTACATCCTATAGGTTATAATGCATCCGGTTCTCAATTTAAATAATTAGAATGCTATTTTTATCCAAAGTTGCGAATATAGTTGGAAATTATGGTTCAGAATCGATAAATTATTTTTCAAGGGAATGAAATTTTCGTCATTATTTTCCAAGTGGAAGGCATCTTTTCTTTTCTGATACCCGTTGACGCTCTCACAAGAGTCTCAGCTGACTTGGTTAGAAAAGAAAATACGAATTATCTGAGATAATTGCAGCACCGTATAGTGGATTAGGAAAAGTTTGTTGGAAACTCGTTTCTGTTAAATAATTCAGTTTACGAAACTGCTGCAGAGATGCTGTTCTCTGTTTCAGATCTTTTATACTAGACGCGAAAGGTTCTTTTACTTTATTTCTATCAACTTCTATAGGCCCCAGGTTAAGCTATGGATTCTTCCTTTTTCTTCACATCAAATCTTGTTTCAAAGAAATCTCGAGTACAGTAGGTATAAATAACGAGTATAAGGCAACCGTATAATACCGAATAATTAAAATTTATAACAAAGCGTTTTCCACTGAATTTCGTAAATTAAAACTATGAAGATTTTTTACTCATTTTTTCACTTCTTACGCTCTGAATGATATCACTTTTCCCCAGTTATTCTTGGATAACGTTTATTTCTCAACATTTTAAGAAACATATACCGAGAATATTCGGTGACACTGAACGGTCCCCTACCTACGGTAAAACAAACATAGGCGCGCACTGCGTGCGTGAGGCTTGTTCGGGCGGGGATGAGGTGCCAGTAGCATTGCGTCCCCTCTCGAACGAGCCTCACGCACGCGGTGCGCGCTTGTGTTGGTTTCACCGTAGGGAGGGGATTGTCCAGTGTCACCGAATATTCTCGGTATATAGTATAAACTCTCGAGCTGTCGCGCATCGCGTATAACTCGTAGACTCGTTTTAACGTAGTCGTTATATGCCCAGGGTATAAGATGACGTCCATGTGTCGCCGCTAGTTTATACAGTTTACTCTAAACTCAACTTTTGAAGTACCTTCGTTAAAATTTGTCGCGAAACTCTCAAACTATTCATTAACGGTCTAAGAAAATTATACTTTTTTTTTCCCTTTTCTACGAGCTCATACCATTCCTGACTCTCACCTTTTCATGTCTGCAGCTACGCAAAGTTAAGTCCTCTTCAATTTTCCAACAACGTATGCTGCTGCAAAGGCGATTGCACTATGTATACCTATATACCTTATACTCTGCACTGACGAACCAACTAACCGAGAGACTCCGACTAACGCGTACTGCACAATTTCTCCCGGTTGAGTTGAACCCTTAATTAGATATCCCCCCTAACTTTGTAGCTTTGTAATCTGACTGCTTCCCGACTAGCTATGCCCTTCGTGCTAATTAATATTTTGTTACGAGTCACAAGAATCACACAGAAAGCACCAGAAACGAAATTCACAATTCCCTGAAATTAGCGATAATCATGTGAACTTTTGAACTGGGAACATTTCTATCGGTCTCAACAGTTGAGGGGTATATAAACTGGTCAAACAGAAAAATCGCAAAAGTATGGAATGAGAAGTAGGGGAAGGTGGGGCAGAATGGCCGGATGGGGCTAAATGGCCGCAAAAAAAAAAATTGACTTACTCGCATTTTCGCATCAAGGGGGATCGTATGAGACCCCTTGCAACGCGATTCCGCTAAAAGTGCTCAAAAAATTTTAGGGTGGGGCTGAACGGCCACCCTAATAAAAGTAGCGAAATTGCATTTTCACGTCGAAGTGAGTGAGATAAAACTATATGCAGCGTGGTTCCACTGAAAACCATGCAAAACTGAAAGGGTGGGGCAAAGTCGCTCACCCTACACTGAGAAAAAAATATAATTGAATTAACGAAATATTTTTTTCAATAGTCGCAATTAAAAATTTATTCGGAACAAATAAATTCCAATTGGTGTGATTAAATATCATATGAAATTGACTGATTTTCACTCACTTCGACGGGAAAATACAATTTCGCTACTTTTATTAGGGTGGCCGTTTAGCCCCACCCTGAAAATTTTTGAGCACTTTCAGCGGAATCGCGTTGCATGGCGTCTCATATGATTCCCCTTGATGCGAAAATGCCAGTGGGTCAATTTTTTTTTTGGCGGCCATTTAGCCCCATCCGGCCATTCTGCCCCACTTTCCCCTATATCTCAGAGCTTGAGAATTTCATTTAACTACAAATCAAGTCCATGATTTGATGATCCTATGATTTTTTATAAACTCAAAAGCGACAATTTCTATTCTTTTTTTTTTTTTTACAGTTATATTGTTGCCGAATATTTGAGTTATGCTATTCTAGCAAAGTTGTATAGAGTTTAGGAATTGTAAGAGGCTGCAGGCGGCGCGTCGCCTCGCGTCTGAAAGTTTCGCGGTGGGAAAAGCTCTCTTAAATATCGAAAGTTGCGTAATTTCCAGACTACGTAGGTACTACAAGGAAATTCATTAAATTTTCACCAGTATTCGTATACCAGTACATGGCAGAGCCTCGTAGTTGTAGGTGACATCCAAAAACTGATTATCAAGTCCAGGGAAACTCCTTCCTTACTCTAATGAGGACGTCGTACTGTACAATCTGCATCGTTCAACTTTTTCGATAAACTAGCCTTGATCCTTTTAAAAGAATATTCAAGTTGAGAACTTTACGACTAGTTTCTTCTTTCATTAGTTTTCAACTAAATTCTGTAACAATTCTGTGCGTTATAGCCGCTCGGTTTAAGAAGCCGAAAAGCCTGACAAAGAAAGAAATTTCATCGTATTTTCATGGAAAAATATGTCGCACAGTTTTTGGTATCCCTGGAATGACATTTGGCTTTTGATCTCTAAAAGTTGTGCGGATCCAATATCACGGAATGTGGTTTTGGCGAGAGATACAAGTGGCAAGCTTGAAAAAAAGTTCAATCAAAACACGAATACGCAATATAGCTTGAAGTACTTGATTAAATGAAAAATTCCGAGAAGTTGTATGAACGATGTTACGCCAAAACCGGCCGACTGCTATAACCAATTTTTTTTTTTCACAAGAGTTGAAAGAAAACTGTCCGATTCTTTCAGTTATTGCGACAATTTTTGATGTCAAAATTCATTAGTCCAGCATAACGTGGGCCTATAATTAAAAACCGTGTTACTCGAAGTGAACAATTTTCTCTAAGTTTGAGAATGAAAGGACCCCGCACATTTCATATGGGAACTGGCTTTCCGATGGATTTGGCTGAAATTTTCAGGTTTCGTAGTTCCTGCGATGCTGATCAAAAGTTACCATTGCCACAATTTCCAAAAGTGAACCGTTCGACCTTGGTAAGCGGTTGAACTTTAAATTCCATTTCGTGTAGTATCAGTTCCAACCCAAAAGTGCAGGTATTTTGCAGGCAGGAATTTCCGTTCGGTGTACTTTCCAACTTTGAACCCGGATCTGACTATCAAATAGCTCAAGTACGAAGTGATGAGTCGAAAAACCTATACTTAAAAAATCACCTAACGGTAAAAGCGAGGGGCTATTCATTCACAGATCAGGGGAAACGCGAGTACAAATGGACTGATTTTAAACCTCAACCGCTTACCAAGGTCGAATGGTTCACTTTTGGAAGTTGTGGCAATAGTAACTTTTGATCAGCATTGCATGAACTACGAAACCTTAAAAATTCAGCCAAATCCATCGGAAAGCCAGTTCCCATAAGAAATGTGCGGGGTCCTTTGTGGGCAAAGGTAGAAAAGCTAAAGCTAGTCAATGGAGATAGACTTCGAAAGTATCCGAATGAAATTAACATTTACCCAAAAGTCGAAGTAGTCGAAGTGTTCAAAAATATATCATTGTTTTATTATAATAAGAATTTCAATTCGAATTCGAGCATTTTAGCTTTCTTTCTTAATTTTACATTGAACGAGGCCAGTAAATTGAACTCGATTTTGAGTTATTCTGTCAATTCATGAATCCACTTGCGGTTATGAAAAGCTGGACTTGACGATTATTGAAAATGAACCGAAAAATACGATTAAATTGATGCAAAATTAATATAATAAAATTGCCTAGACTGGCCAGCATATATTGCTATACTGTTAGACTGCTGCCTTGGTCATATGAAATCATCCTCATCGCCTACGATCACCGGATATAAAAAGATCAGCTCATCGAATTGAGGCTCCCGCTGAAAGTGCAGTGAAAGAGAAAGGCCGATGGGTGGAATCGCTGTTACTGCCTAGCTGACCTTTTATCCGTGAAAGATATACATGCTTATATTATACGTGCGGAGGCACTATTCTATGTGGATTCTTATGTATAGAATGAATATACCTATACAGATAAAACGTGTTTGTATTTGAGCAACAATTACCCACTTTGGATCAGACAGTTCAAATTTCATTTGAGTACTTGGAGTTTAGTGTAACAATCAAGAAATGATTACTGCTACCATTATGTGATAGATAATCTACGAAATAATCGAATTATTCAATCGCATTTATCCTTAGCTAGATAAACGTAGCGAGCAACTTTCATTCTTTGCCAATTTTTGCTATTAGAAAGCGTGAACCGATTTGAAGAAGCTCCACAAAGTTCAAACTAAAGAACTTGAAAAATTTGTGACACGGCGAGCTTTTTTGAACACCACAACATCCGAAATAGAATTAAAACGCTCCTTATGCATCACAGATATTAAGTTTTTCAGTGAAAACTTTTCTGGCTCATTTGTGAATGTGATTCCATAAGATTTATGTAGTTTGTTCTTTTTTTTTTCAAATTCAGAAGCTCTGTTCTCATTGCACTAGTTATTTTGTCATTTTAGTCGAACCTCAGGCCCACCTTGATAGAACAAGCACAGTGATTGTTATATAATGATCTATACATACGAATGAACATTAGCCTGCGTAACGTTTAACGAGAAATGGGGAACCCTGCGTCATCTGCTTAGCATATGCGGACGCCTCTGACGAGGAGTGTGATATCATCCAAGCGATCGAAACGGCCAACGACCACCAGACCTTGTACTCTTGGGATTTGTAACATAGGCTTTCCGACAGTTTGACTAACCGAACGTTCATCTGTGGTCAGGATGACTAACATTTGCTCCTTGCCTTGCCAAGGCCTGATCTCGGTTTAGAATTCAGCGAAGGAATTTCTATCGCCAATTTCATCTACTGTATACAGTTATTTACGATTTTTCGAAAGGAGGAGAATGAGTGAGACTATAACCACTGCTTCAATACTATTAAAGAAAAAGAATCTCTGAATGATCAGATGAGCACACAATCATTTGATGGGTTGCTCTTTGTACTTGAAAATTGGACAATGAGCGAAGAAAGCTTGGCAAAAGTTTGAAAAGTCAGAACTGTGAGACTGAGGCAATCGTTGACTCGGATCCTTCTGAGAACTACTTTTACTTGGACTGGATTTAAACTGTGATATACGAGGGCTAACAATTCCTGACTTTTACCTTATTACAATGCAACAGAATTCTTCGCTAAGACGTTTGATTGCTAAATTCTTTCGGGACACACCAGTTCTTGGAAAAATCTTGTCGATTTACTAAGTAATTTGTTAGAGGCATTTGACAACAGTATCTAGGTAATAACGATTCACTGTTTCAGCAATGTTTTACACATGCCATCAATTCCGAAAGGTTCCATCTGTTGCTATAGTGCAGAAGAAAAGTGAGCCATAAGAATGAAATACGACACATGCTGCTTACTGGTCCACCAGATGCATCCCTGTTTTTTTTATTTCTCTTTTTTTCTCTCCATCACCGTTATGGTTATACATACGTGTACCTTAGACGTTGTTACCTATACCTGTGTTACGTATCGTCCAACCATACCGATATACCATATACCGTGACTCTCTGTGGATGCGGCCCAGCAGGGATACCAACCCAAAACCCGTTAGCAGCATTTTAGTAACTCACTCAATGTTTCTAGTAAAATCATTAGAAATGACTAGACTTTTACTGGACATCACTAGATTTTTAGTGATTTTAATAAGAAGATCTAGTAAATTACCAAACTGCTGCTAATGAGTTTTGGGTTGGTATCCCTACTGGGCCGCATCCACAAAAAGTCACGGTATATTTAAAGTGCTATGCAAACCCTTCATGCAAAACAGAAACGAGGAGAGATGACGGAAGCTCAATTTTGGAAGAGCTTTGAACTATACATATTTGAATCTAATTCAAGACCCTTGCGTCATCACATATAGTGGTCTCGTTTACATATGGTTGAATCTAATCGTGTCTTTGATAACGATAGCGACATGCAGGTGCCACCGAATCTCTTCATATGTTCAGTTTTATTCAGAAAAAATTTTCCGTTGCATAATAGATTGCATTTTTCAACTACATAGGTATTATTATACGAGACACGAGATATCCGGACAATTTCTTCGCCTGTATTACGCGATATCGCGTGACGAATGTAAACATAATCAGTAATTGAATAACCATACAATTTTCTAATTTTGTATTCTTTTTTTCTCATTTGTTTTTTGTTATATTCCTTATTATTATTATTTTTTTTTTTCTTGTATAGAATGAATTTCCGACGAAGAATCGTTGAGCGAATCTTATAGCCAGTAAACATTTATACGTATTTATGTAGTTACTTGCGAAACAGGAGTTAGACATTTCGCTTCGTATCGATTGAATTGAAGTCATTATGAAAACGACACAAGTCAGGAAAGTTATCATTTAACTCACGTTCGTTTAAAATTGAACAATTCAATTACAGAGAAAGTATGTATTACATCGCTTTGCTGTATTGAGACGTGACACGCGACAATAATTATCAAAGGTAAATCAACTACTATTAATTTTTTTTCTTTTTCTTTTTTTTTCCGTCTTCTTCCTTGAGATATAATGGTGTATTTATCCATTTCCTCACTTCTTCTTTATTCGCTGGGGGTATATTCATCTCGAATTTTCCGCCATCCAACTCTCCATAATTAATGATCAAATTTTCTTCTTTCTATATAATAATAAAATATACAGAGTGGTATTCGAAATTTTTACAATCTAGGTACTATTCACCTACTTTGACGACTTTTTTCGTTACTCGTTCAACACGTTCAACACCTCGAATTCTGGCATAGATATGCAATTTCCGTCGTCTTTGTTGAAAGTCGCATGTGTGATCTTCAGTTTCGAACCAATTGGGTATTCGCAAAGGGCCCTAAACTTACAACTTCGCAGTTCAATACTGCAGAACCTTAAGTCATATTCACAGTACATATGCGCGACTCAATGAAGCGTGCAGAAACTAGAATTCGAAATCGAAATCGAAAAGCATCAATTCTATATGGTAGAATTTTATTTACAAATTGAATAACTTTCGTCTATCATTTTCCAATTTTGTTCCTTACGACTCTGCGCGTCTGAGCTTTGTCTCGGTTTCACGCTAATTGAATGTTTCTTCTATATAGGTATATATATATATATCTGTGTGTACTTTTCGTCCATGAGCCAAAAGGCCTCGGAGAAGGCAATTAGGGATTGTATTATTCATACCATCCTTTAACCGCAAAGGAAAAGGTAACGCTGAATTTAGGAGCTAAATATTCGCAACACACGCAGTCCTTTGTCAGCTATATTCGGAAAATATCACCCTCTTGCCATTAAGATTCGAGACGAAATGGGAAACGGCGTTGCGTTGGTGTACGCGAGACGTTCGCTTTAAACCCGCAGATTCTTCGCTTGGCTTTTCAGAAACGGAGATCTTTCCCTTCCCAAAGAATATACCTACATGTATATCTCCACTCGACTTATTTCACACGGATAAAATATGTACATAATATCCTACTGCAGATTTTCACTTCTTAGTCTGCCATAGATATAGGTATACCATACGCAGCTATGTGCAGAATCTTGAAAACCTATTGAAGATAAAATTGAGGGATAAAAAAAAAAAAAAAAAAAAATCAACACCCGCCATTTCAGACCATCAAGATTCACGGATTCTAACTGCACCTTCGTTTTACTGTGAAACTTTTCTCACGTGACGCGCAACTTTTATCCACCATGTTTCGAGTTCCGATCAGCTCGGTTAACTCGAGTTTGGTTTGGCTTTGGCTCCGGCTTTGGATTTGGCTTTAGATTTGGGTTGGGATGGGATCGTCGAGTCTGACTGGACTTCTCTCTATTGCTTCTGCTGCTGCTGCTGTTGCTGCTGCTACTCAAGGTAATAAAAAGAGGGAAATAGTTCGCAGGGATTTTAAGATGTTTATTTACCCGAGTTCTAAAAGCGAGTTGGGATAATCCAACCCCTCACTGTTTCTGGCTATATCTTTCACAGCCTCTCCCGCAACTAGATCCTCTTTACCCGTTAGCTGGCGAGGGAACTTTTCAAAGATAAAAAAAGAACACCTTAACCCTCGCCTATTAGAGGGTGGATATAAAAAAAAAAAAAAAAAAAAAAAAAAACAACCCCTATTCTTCTGGACGGTCGATTTCTTCCGAGAAATAAAACTAAATACTAACTTAAACAAAGTTCTATGTACCTCACACATGTCTATAAGCCATAAAGTCGAGGGCTTAACAGTTTCCATCACGGAGCTATATATAGGTGAGTTTCTTATCGAGGGAGGATTAATCGTTGATCTGTTCTCAGATTTTCAGATTTCGAATGATTTTATTATATTTGATAAGATTCGTGTATCTATATAGAGACTGAAAGTGTTATAGTATACCTATATAGGTAGGATATGTTTGAAAAGCGGTGCGGTTAACCCCTGGAGGTTCACCAATCCTCACGTCTGGTAGATTTGAGGAACGTAAATAAAAAAATCCCCCGGATATTTGGCCTCCGAACATTTGACAAAATGTTTATTGTTCTTTCCGGTTCGCCACATACTTCCTAAGTTCTTCTTATCCTCGGTTTGGGGTTCTGACGAGGGTCACACGGTAAAACGCTAGGCCCCTGTCCCCAAAAATCCAATGCTTTTATTGGACGCGTTGACATGGGCGTTCGAGTTTCTCAGAGTGACGGAGGTTCGCGTGTTTAACCCAGAATCTCCAGTATAGCCACGGTCCTCTTTCTCTCAGCTAAATTAATAGTCCAAATTTTGAGAAAACTTTTTTTTTTTTTTTCATCCCTCTCTTTATACCAATGAAATACCTTCTATTCACCCCAACCAGCTACAGCTGGTGAAACAACTTCCGCAAAAAGTTAAGGACCCTTTATTTCTTCGTATTCTTCAGTGCTCCCCTCTGTATAAATTCTGCTACTGGGCTAATTAAATCTCTGCCTGCGTATCATTATCTTCTTCTTGCATATCGGATTCCTTATATCTGAAATCCAATTTCTTAATCTTTCTGGAGCTGCTTGGTTGTTCCGTTTAAAAAACGCATCGATAATCGACTTATTTTTGAAAATTATCAGCGCATAAATTTTTTGGTTCCTTGTGATTTCCGGTGTAAAACTGTTTTCCGGATTGTATATATATATAATATGGTGAAGGAGGATTGGTGAAACCCTGAGTATACCCGAGAGAAAAATCCTGGAATTGGCTGCAGTTATCTGAAAGAATAATCCCCTCCTCTCTTTATACTCCTACCGACGATTTAACCGGCTGTTATATTTCCCAAGTCTGTTCTTAGGTATATTGTTATTATAATGATAAAAGTGGAGTAAAGATGAAGGTCTCTGCATCTCTGCGGACAGAATAAATTTGCCGGAATTGAACGAGATAGTATTACAGCTGTGCAATTGAACATCCGGAGTTCTTTCAATAAAATAAATAAAAAGAAGAAGAAGAAGAAGAAGAAGAAGAAGAAGAAGAAGAGGAAGGAAAAAATTTACAACTTTGATCATCTGGATGAAATGTGCATATTATTTGAGAAAATTTCACGTATTCTTACTCATTCATATAGGTAATATACAGGGTGTAAATTCACCGGGTTCTAATCTGGGAGGAGCTTCGACGTGCCGAAGCTCCGCATTCTTCTATTCGTGTACTATACGTGTGAATGTAAACAAATTTTGAGATGAGGGTATCTGATTGATAATCACAGAGTAATATTCTGAAGCGAACGAGTATGAAGAGAGGAAGAAGGTTCCTCCCAGATCGGATCCCGGAGAATTTACACCCTGTATATATGTATATCTATATATACATGCTTCATATATAATAAACTGAGGTTACGTGACTATATTTCCGTACATCGTATCATCGCGAGCCGGAGTTTGTGAATGAATAAATAAATAAAAATTGACCAAAGTGAAACGAAAAATCAGTCTAGAATCGGCTATACCGTAGCCGCAGAGTTTCGAACGTGGTTGTTAGGTAGGTATATTGGTGGAGCACTTCGTCCTGTCCAAAGAGCCCTTCACGTTGGAAATGAGCCAACCAAAGCCAAAGCCAGCGCCCTGTACCTCGTGTGGTTTATAGTACTCTATATATATCCCATAGCACATGTGTATCCATATATACCTACCTACCGTGTGTACAGTATAGAAACTTATAAGTATATAGGTACATACACTGTCGGATTTATTCAAGGGGTTTAAACTTCGCGAATCGTACATAAAGTGAATTCGCGAGAAATCTTAGGGGATGTGTGAAAAAAATGAACGAAACTTAATCGTAATCGTTATAGGAATTCAAGAAATTGTTCACAAATCTGTCTTGTAACGATATTAGAAGATCATTTTTCAGGTAAACGAACAGGATTTGATATACGTATAATATACGATTTGGTCCGTAATCCGCGAGGGTTCAATGAAATTTCTTACAATTCGTTAGTGGAGCCAATCCAATCTCAGGGTACTTCAGATATCTTGACTCGGTACTGAACTCGTGTAGAATATTACTGTATTATGGAAAATGGATAGAAATTTCATTCGCCGGTCCTCAGTCGCGAAATTTGTACTTTAATCATCCATTCGATAGATTAAATTTCCTCCAAATTTCAATCCATATTGCAATTATGAAATTGGTTCGCACATCTTCGTTCAGTTAATGAATTTATACATATACAGGGTGAATTCTCTCCAGGGTCCGGAGAGGGTGTGGCTTAAATCTTAAATCGGCTGAGACTCCGCCTCCTCCTATTCATACTTGTTATTATCAGGGGAATGATTGCCTTCAGATAATAAACAATCCATTCAGAAATAATTAGGGTAAATAGTATTGTGTCTCATTGTTTTGACAAGGCTACATGAATTTTCGTCGAATTGGCTGGGTGCACGCACATATACTACTTTAAAAATGAGTGCGTGTATTGTGTATACGTTAAGCATGGAAAAATGCTGAGCATGATTTTAGATGGCGCTGACAGTATGCATGAATATGTTACACACCGATAATGAAATAGTATTAGTATTTTCGTGCACCCAGCCAATAAATATTAGCTGACAATCAGTGAGAATTGTTATTCTGACAATTACAAGTATGAATATAAGGAGGCGGAGTCTCAGCCAATTTAAGTCTCACCCTCTCCGTACCGCGGAGAAAATTCACCCTGTATATCTATCAGATTAATTTTCTGCACCTTGAAAGTACTCTTTCGTATACTTTGATACATCAAACCTGATTCATTGTCACAAGCTACCGCGTTTTATTATACGTCTACAAGATTTTACAATCCAATTACTTTCGTCGACGCGGTTATCGAAATTTAACATTTATAACTGAGTTTAGCGCACCGGTAGTGCCATTACTATCTCAAAGTCTGATAATCTCGTTAACTGTTCTAAAGGCAATGAACAATGTACCCTGAAGGTACATGGATAGGTACAGAAATCAAGCTACATCAATTTATTTTCAATCATCTTATCTTTCATCAGTTTCATTTTCACCCTGGGCACAGTCCTTGGTATAAACGAGTATATCTACAAGATAGTCTACGCTACGTGCACTCGGTTTGTCACATTGACATGGTTGACTTAGGACTTGCCTTTCGTGCCATAGATTTGACTGATTCAAGTCTTTCAAGGATCTACGAGCTCTTACCTCAACTGGGTTTGTTAAGTTAGGTCAGTTAGTCGGTTAGTCAGTGAGTCACTTGCGGTGTGTTATTAGTTTATATATATATACGCGGTTGCGAAATGCCTTAAGGATATTCTGCAGGTTTTAAGTAATAATAATTTTCAATGTTGTTATCATTATCGGCACGTGGCTGATTATTACATGAAATAATGAATATATCGACGGGTCCTAATGAAACAGCGCTACTCTCTAAATTCGAATCAGTAGAAAGTCACTGAGGGCAGTTATAAGTATACCAAAATTACTGACAATCAGTGAAATTGTTACTGATTGTCAGTGATTTTGGTATACTTATCACTGCCATCAGTGACTTTTCACTGATTCAAATTTAGAGAGTATCTCGCCGCTTACAAGATTCAAATTTGCACAAATTCAATTGTGCACAAGATTTCAAATTTCTCCGTCTAGAAAAATACTCAGTTCTGTGGGAAAAATTTCGCGGAATCCGAAAAAAGTAGTTTCAAGTTTCTAAAAAAATGTCATAATTGCCGAAAAATCGATTTCTAAACTTCAAAGTGCGTTTGCACCCTGAAATAGAGAGAATCCAATGATAACATATTTTTTTTTCGTGAAGCTCGTGAAATGTAGGTACTATGAAAAAAGTTAAGTTCAATTTTGATGTTCGATTAGTTGTTTTCGAGATAAGGGGCCGTCCATAAATGACGTCACCATGAATTTCACCTTTTTTTACCCCTCCCCTCCCCATGTCACAACATGTCACATTTTCGGTTACCCCCCTCCCCCCCTTGAGTGGTGACGTCATTTATGGACGGCCCCTAATATGACTTGGAAAAAAAGTGTCAAAGAATTCCTTCAGTCTGTAAGTCCAAAAGACTTCATCCGATCGTCCGATAAATGTACTTCAAAATTTTCGTTTGGAGAATACTCAAGCATATTCCTGCAAGTACAAAAGGATTGAAATTGTTGCGGTAAAAAAGTGGCCCGGTTGACGTGGAATACCTCGCATATGCGAAATTTGATTAATTATACGAATAAACTAGTTTCGAGATTTTCAAAACTCTGATCTATTCAGAGCGTGTTTTCTGTATAAATGTACGCTCGTGGGGGGATAGAAGGAGTAAAAAAACAGTATGTATATCGGAGGAAAGAGGTCTATAGAAGCAAACAAACAAAGGGAGAGAGAGATAGAGAAAGAGACTAAGCGAAAACTGGACAGGGGATGAGAGGTAAAACATTATTTTCCTCGTGGAAATCTCGTCTCGTTCAGTCATGGTCGTTTGGTTGAAGGGAACTTTTTGGCCCCTGATCCGTAATTTATTTTATTGAGATAAATGTCGGGTTCGCAGTGAAATGTAGATAAATGTGGACGAGTTCAGACCGTCTGTCTTTCTGTATTTTCGCGTTTTATACCTTTCGACGCTAGTAGTGTCAGGGATTATACTAACAATAAACTAGTAGTCTAGCGATTTACAGTCATTTAGAGGCTCTTTAACCCCGCGATCAGACTTGTCCGTATTTTTATATGAAAGGAAACTTCGCCGGAGTTATAGACGCGAACCGTAGGTATAAAGCCCAAGAAATAAGCTTTCGTAAATTTTCGTTCAGAATCCATAAACCAAACGAAGTTAAGACTACGAAATACTATTTTAAAGCAAAGTTATTACACCGAGGCTCCATCACTTACCTACTTCTTTAGACCCAAATATGAATTCTTAGAACCCCCTAAATTGTATAGGTATCAGTACCCAAGTTTCCTCTCATTTTCTCACGCTGATGGCGTTTTCATGTTGTTTTTTTTTTTTTTTTTTTTTTTTTAGAAATTCCGTCATTAAGCGGACCAGTACAGCGACTTTTCGAGAAATGATCATAGTCCGAAATCAATTTATTTCATAACCAAAGTTCATTTCACATCAAAATATTTTTCTTTTTCAAAATCATGTGTCGTAAGGATTTTAGAGCACCGTTGGACCGATTCAGGTCATCTTGGATTTATTTTCTTCAGAAAACAAATCCTCATCATGTGAATGTAGGAATTTTGAAAATTTTTCGTTTTGGCCAAGTTATTTAAGAAATGAGTGATAATAATTTTTGCAAATTTGGTAAATTGATCATAACTTATGACATAATTTTTTATTTTAAAATTCCTACATTCACATGATGAGGATTTGTTTTCTGAAGAAAATGAATCCAAGATTACCTGAATCGGTCCGACGGTGCTCTCAAATCCTTACGACACATGATTTTGAAAAAGAAAAATATTTTGATGTGAAATGAACTTTGGTTATGAAATAAATTGATTTCGGACTATGATCATTTCTCGAAAAGTCGCTGTACTGGTCCCCTTAAACAGCGGATAATTATCATTTATAAGATTTTTCAAAATCACGTTTCTTTCACGGAGATAGAAAAATTCGACATTATTTCTTGCACAGTAAACAAAATAATTTCATCATTGTGTGAAAAACAAAAGTCCATGTTAAAATTTTTTTGTTAAATATTTAACACTCTCGTGTGTCAATTCAAACAATGATTCAATGATTCAGTTGTTTTATGTTTTTTAATTTTTTATGCACACTAAAACTTAGGGCTAAACAATTGAGTTGAAAGAAATAATCATAAGGACATTTTTTGTAGAAAATTTAATTCTCTATAAAACATCACTATGGAAAATTTTTTGTTGGAAATACCAATGTGGAAAAAAAAATCTCCGTTGCTTGAATGCGAAAACTCGTAATTCGTCGCGCTCTTATTATTTCGCGATGATCTCTTCTTAGCATTATCCCAAAGGATTTTCAGCTTGGAAGTAAATGAAAAGGATGTATGCATAGGTGTAGTCGGTTTCGTTAACGAAAATTAGGACTAATTGGAAATCTAGTAAATTGAAGATAATAGGCTCCATCGTGCCCCACAGTAGAGAATATTATCCAATTGGGCGAGCTCAGAGCAGCAGCAGCAGCAGCAGCAGCAACAGGAAAGGGATATCAGAATTTGCGGTGAAAGAGATTTGAACCAGATACGATGAAAATTGTATTTTCTCATGTGTATAAAAATGATAACAGTCCAGCGATTATATCGATCTAATATATAAAGTTGAGAATTTTGGACATTCACAAATCGCGGATACTTCATATACCTTCGATGAGAAGAATGATATGACTTTTGTACAACAATATTGAATACCGTAATAGCCGCTTTATAAATCTTTTCAATATAAATATCGAGAGGCTATAAATTTTCGTTGCAAAAAATGAGCGGAAATGAAATTCTAAATTGCTAAGGATTAATCATGCCCGACTTGTTGTAAATATTAATAAATAGCGGGGTATAAATCGTTAGAAATCTCACAATTAAATGATGTGATTATACGAACGAGTTCAAACTATACAGAGAAGAAACCTTGATACTGCACAGTCGATGCGCCTAACTGCGCATGCGCCAAATAATTCAATTTTATTGGTCGGTGAGATGGTCCCGCGATAATATTATGTCGTATGAGGCAGGGGTGACAACTTGCGAAAAATGAAGCAAGAGCTGTTAAACTTTCGCGCGTAGACTAGTCAGTTGAGGTTATGTTGTTGTTCATTTTTATTCAACGTGAATTATCAAAATAAAAGTGGCATCGATTAGCAATCTTGAATAAAAATAGTCCATATCGGAAGATAATTCAATCGAATCGAAGCGAGCAATCAACTGTTCGAAATAAATTGCGACAGTCGAACATCAAGTTTCAATAAAGCTTTTCAACCCTTTCCGAATCGCTAATGCAATTATTTGAGATTATAACCTCAAAAATTCGTATCAATTACATCGCCGCCAAAAACAAAGTTTGACAGCTAAAACTCGGGATGGCTAACCTGCCTCAGCGGACGACGAAACTCGCGCATGCGCAGTCAGGCACTTTGACTGTGCAGTATCAAGATTTCTTCTCGGTATGAGATATGAGATAGAAGAATTGACAGTGAATTCTACGATGTACCTATATTCGCAGGATTTTAGAAAACACTCAGAAAAAGGTCTTGTTAACACAACCAAAATTTGGTTATTATACGGTCAAAGAAATTTTTTTGTTCAGTCAACCAAAATTTTGTTGGGCCAACCAAAATTTTTGTTGGCCCAACAAAAAAATTTCTTTGATCGTATAATAACCAAATTTTGGTTGTTTCAACAAGACCTTTTTCTCAGTGAATCTTTAGAAATCACGCTTCGCAAATAATGAAAACGAAGTTCAATCAAAGGAAAGAGATTTCCGCGCTGATATATAAGCTCCTCGATAAATATTTGTACCAAATTCGCGCGGACACCTGCGGTGCAAAAAGAATAAAATCGTATACCACCACTTCGCGGATTATTGTTGCTGAAGACGGTAAACGGAGAGAAAAGTAATAACTGTACAGTATAAGAAAGTAGAAAAAGTTAGCAAGATATTACGCGTCGGATCAATAAAATCACTCTTTCCCGTCTTTATATGTTAAATGAAAGGAACGATCTCGTACAGGATCAGAAAGAAATTGATAGAGTTTGAAGATTTGAATCATTTTTTTCTTTTTCTTTTTTCTTCAGATTTTCAATTAAAAAAAAATCAAAAAATAGAATAATTTTTTTTACGTAGGTATATATATATATTAGGGTGTTGCATTTTTAGGCAATATTTTTTTTTTTTTTCGATGGCATACCAGAGAATCTTATACTTTATAAAAAATGAAAAATTTTGCCGCCTGACAAAAGGTTTTAGGTCTAATAGCGGCTTAGCTCATTCAAAAATTCGATTTCCCACCTAAATAACACAGGAAGAATTTTTTTTTTTTTTGTGTAATTGAATTTTTCGTTGTTAAAATTTTTTTTTCGAAAAAACCTTCATATAGCTTTTGAAGGAAATTAAATTCTCTACAAAAATGTCTCTGTGGTCGAAGTAGTTTCGGAGTTATAGCGCGTCAAACATGAACAATTTTCGCTATAACTCCGAAACTACTGGTTGTACGGTCTTCGACTACAGAGACATTTTTGTAGAGAATTTAATTTCCTTCAAAAGCTATATGAAGGTTTTTTCGAAAAAAAAAATTTTAACAACGAAAAATTCAATTAAACAAAAAAAAAAAAAATTTCCTGTGTTATTTAGGTGGGAAATCGAATTTTTGAATGAGCTAAGCCGCTATTAGACCTAAAACCTTTTGCCAGGCGGCAAAATTTTTCATTTTTTATAAAGTATAAGATTCTCTGGTATGCCATCGAAAAAAAAAAAAATATTGCCTAAAAATGAAACACCCTAATATATATACTCTCCGAAGCGGCGTAAAGGCGAAAGTATTGATACCTTATTGAGTGCCTACTCGGCTCGAGATATATATTCTTAAAGTTATTCGATTCCGTAACGAAAATGCGATTTTAATGGGGACTAATGGAGCCGCTCCTTTTAGCAGACGAGGAGGAGTTCGATCTCATCTTGGAAAATACGTTGCTAGGCGTCTTTCGCGTTTAGCTATACCTACCCACGTATTATAGCGACGCAGTCTGCACCCGGTGGACGATTTTCTACTACGGGGATTCCGGATTTTATACGTATAAAGGATCATGGGAACGCCGAATGGGGACGATCGATCCTATCCTTGACAAGAACAAGTTTCCACCGTTTTGCCTCGATCAATAATACCGAATAAATCATCGTCAAACTTTGCACTCTCCTGTCCCGTTCGGTTCCTCTAGTCCTTCCCACTTCCCACTTCCCACTTCCCACTTCCCAGTTATTCGCTTTCCTGCGTTTCTCCTTCCTGCACCATCACTCCTTTCTCTCTGTCTATCTCTCTCTTTCTCTCTATAAAGAAATTGCTCCTCAATCATTTAGCAAGTTTGTTGGCCTCTTTTCAATCGGTTTTTTTCCTTTTCCCTATCCTTTGTATCCCACGTTCTCTCCAACTTATGTACCCAACTGGTGTACCTAGGAACACGGTACATATTTGCCAGGATAATTAGTCAATTATTTTTCACAAATTCGCGTATAAAAAAAAAAAATTTCAAATTTTGTCGTTTGAAGGAAAGGAATGATTCTATCGCTTTGAACTCGTATAGGACATTATTTTGTTTCTAAAAAAAAAAACTGTTTTGAATAGGAAAATTTTCGTATCCAAAAATGAAATTTTTTTGAAATATGTCATGTAGTAATAATTCTCATGAGTATTTGAAAAAATCAAAATTTCATAACTTGAGGTTTGTTCTGGACCTAATTTACATAATACACGCGTACCAACGGTATTTACCCTTTACAGTAAACGATAATACTGGAAACTCCCCTGTGGCAATAAGGGTCGTATATTCCGTCGGTTGGTTGTATATACGATTTAGAGCTGACCAACAACCGGGAACCACCACTCCAGGATGTACTACGCCATGACGGTCTTCGGTGTTTTTATCGTCGCTCATTCGATTAATATTCATCGAATGCCATTAATTATGATACAAATGTGACGTGGCTTGAATTCGCATCGAGAATCACGTTAATTTGTCGTTTTACTCACAACGTATACTGCTATACCTATTAGGGGGTCTTTCGTTCGGTAATATTCGAATTTCAACGCTCCCATAGGCCAGAACATTTCCAGTTATACCGTGAGGTTCTGTGGACGTGGAACGCTAGGGATACCAACCAAAAAAAGGTGCTATTTCATGGGCAGTGAGCTGCAGCAGCAGTTTGATAACTTTACTATTAGATGCTTATAGTAAAATCACTATAGAAATCACTAGAAATCTAGTGATTATCGGTCAGAAATTTTTATTTTAATGCGCTGTAGCTTCGAAAATGATATCGTTGAAAATCTGTCGAATTTTCTTGAAGTACCTACACTCAGAAAAATAACAACCAAAATTTGGTTATTATATGCACAATCACATTTTTTTGTTCAGTCAATCAAATTTTTTGTTCAGGCAACCAAAAATTTCGTTGGGATAACCAAAATTTTGTTGAGAAAACCAAATTTTTTTGGGACAACCAAAATTTTGGCTATTCCAACAAAATTTTTGGTCGATTGAACAAAAAATGTGATTGTGCATATAATAACCCAAATTTTGGTTGTGTCAACAAGACTTTTTTCTGAGTGTATATACTACTTCGGGTAAGGAGTGTGCCAAGTTTGAAATTTTTCGGAGCCATACTGCAATAATAGGAGGATCAAGAATTCACCACGATATGTCAGAAATCGTGTTTTATTCAAATGCGAAACTTCGAAGGCTTTGGAACGGTACTTAGAATTGAGATAGGAACCTGGGGTTTTGGCTAGATTTTTTTTTTTTTTTTTTATGTATCTGGAGACTATAATATTAACGAACCAACCAGAGTGAATTCTAATTACTTTTTTTTTTCAAGTGGAATATTAAGACTGTCACGATTTTTACTGTTTATAAGATTGAATTTTTTTTTTTTTTTTTACTCCAAAAAATGTTGACACAAAGTTCGAATTATTCTTCCCAATATTTGTATGTCCATTTATTTTGGCGCTATAAAATCTGCTCAGTCATTATTTAATTAATCGTCCGTCGATATCTCGATTTGAATTCGTGTATAATTTGAATTTAATATTTCTCGTCAAATTCCGTTAAGATAGAAGAAGGAGAAAAAAAAAGGTCAGAAATTAGCATCTGAATTAGTTTGGCCCGGACTTTAGAACCGTATACCAAGTATAATTTGGGTCTAGGTATACACATACACATATACATCAATTTTCAGATGATTGAACCCGTAGTATACAGTGCCGGAGAAATAATCATGTCGAGTAAGTGTCTCTTTTTAATTTTCAGGGCATAATCGTATATATGCCCTACACATCTATCGAATTTATTTCATTCGTAAGATATCAAATTAATGAATTATTTCAATATCAATCGTATATTATTAATTTTTTTCTTTCGCATCGCTTGGAAATTTTGAAAATTCTCGATCGACTTGATTGATGATTCATAATTCTTAACGTATAACGTATTTAAAGACAAAGTGAAAAATAAAAAAAGAAACAAAGTGTACAAAAAAAAAAAAAAAAATTATTAAAAAATCCGATTTTTGACTAATTTTAAGATTTTAAACATTCTTGAGCAGCCTATACAAAATTTTCCTTCAATCGTGCTGATTTTTGGAAAAGGTTCTTACAACATGTAAAATGAACATATTTTCATGCGAGCATCGGAATAATTATATTAACATAATTTTTTTTAGACACCTCACTGGTAGGTATACTTGAGTTGTTAGATGAACAGCGTCGACAGTAAATGTATTACTAGACGACTGATAAGCACGCAGTTTCGTACATATACGTTATCAGTTAATGTTATGAATTATTTTTCATTGTACTTATATACTTATATGAGTAAACTGTAAATTTCTAGATTTCATATGAAGATTGCATATACATATGGATATGCTTATATCATGTATTTGGCGTTTATATTTGTATGCACGCAGCTGTATCCACTTTTGAGCTGCAATTATTACCACCATTGCTTTCTTAGACGGCTGTAAAAATGATAAGACGATATTATGCCGATCGGATATTTAAATCGTTAACTCATCAAAATTATCTTATTATGTGACCATTATTTTTACTTATTGCCAAAAACTGTGACTTGACCTGTAACGCTTATAAAAACGACTATATAGCCTCAATCTAATTTGCATAACAGATAATTATATACATTCTGGTAGAACTCATAAGTGAATATGCAAACGAATAACGGCACTTCCATTGCGCCGTCTAGTTTGTTAGTTTGTATACAAAAAAATCTCTACCTAGGTATCGCGGTTTTTAATAATACGGCTGATGATATTTCTTGAAAATTAGAAGAACAAATTAAATTAAATTAAATTAAATTAAATCAAACACGCGAAATTCAATATATCAAAAAAAAAAAAAAAAAAAAAAAAATGACGATCAATCTTTGTTTTTGTTTTTGTTCTGTTTTTCTTTTTCTTATATTATGAGAAATTCTTTCAGGCAAAAAACACTTTCGTATAACACTTCAGGTTTCTTTCCATACCGTCTGCATCAAGTACTTCTCGTAAAGCATCTCGAGTAGGTATCTGCTAAGAGTTTTACTCATTTCAAAAGAAAGAGGCTCACCTATCTTATGCAATATACCTTTATATATATACAGTGAGGTTCTGTGGACGCGGAACGCTAGGGATACCAACCCAAAAAGGGTGCTATTCCATGGGCAATAAGCTTCAGTAGCAGTTTAGTAACTTACTAGATGTTTCTAGTAAAATCACTAGAAATCACTAGAAATCTAGTGATCATTGGTCACTAGATTTCCGGACTAGAAATCTAGTGACTAGATTTCCAGTGATTTCTAGTGATTTTACTAGAAACATCTAGTAAGTTACTAAACTGCTGCTGCAGCTTACTGTCCATAAAATAGGACCCTTTTTGGGTTGGTATCCCTAGCGTTCCGCGTCCACAGAACTTCACGGTATATATACCGTGACGTGACCAATAATCACTAGATTTTTGGACTAGAAATCTAGTGACTAGATATCCAGTGATTTCGAGTGATTTTACTAGAAATATCTAGTAAGTTAATAAACTGCCCGTGAAATAGCACCCTTTTTGGGTTGGTATCCCTAACGGTCCGCGTCCACAGAACCTCACGGTATAGGTAGGTACATGAGGATGGTGGAATATCGGACGTTGTACCCAAACGCTTACCTAATAATTCGTCGTCTTTGAATGACGTACCATTAAAATTGCAAAAAAAAAAAAAAAAAATGAAACAAAGTTGAATGAATAAAAAAATGTCAACAACAAATCACGTTGAATATCGTATAGACTCAAGTCAATATTTACCCGCACGCTCGAGGGCGATTCATATCATATTTTCAATTTATCTCAGGATTTACTTTTACACATTTTTTTTTTTTTTTTACTTTACAACTAAAGTTTTTTCCTTCTATTTTTCTCTTTCTCTCTCTTTTTTTAAGGAATCGCTCGTTGACTATTTAGCCTTTTTCTGAATTTCTATACATACACGGTACGTTCACTTTGCGAAACTCCTTTCATCTATCGGTAATCTACTTTTGGAATTCAAAGCAGCAGACTCTTTGCCTACCTTTTTGCATTAGATTCTGGATCGACTTAGCCTCTGAACTGTACCTTATATTAAGTTTTTGATTTATCTTTGCCTGTGTGTGTGTGTGTGTGTGTGTGTGTAACTATACCAGGAGGATTCGTGGAAATTATAGGTTCCAAGCGCGCAGACGCTGATTTATTCGAATATTACGAGGGCCGCCAATTTCAGACTCGGTACGAATATCCCTAGAGTCCGTCTGCTATTTGTTTCCGATTGTTGTCAAATACAAATGGCGGCAGACCGTGGCAGGAATAGGTTATGTTTGTTGTGAATCTAGCAGACGACAGAACTAGGGATATTATACTGAAAAGTTGGTGGAGCTCCTAGCGCGATTCTGCCGGCCAATGATATTCGAATAAATGAAAGTTCGCGCGCTTGGAGCCTGTAATTTCTTTATTCTTAAATCTTTATCCATTCGCTTTTATTTTATTACTTTTCATTCACTCATGTTTGTTTCGTCGCTCTACTTACTTATTATACTAATTAACTTTACTCTATCTTTCTATATCTATTCGTTATTCTATACTGTGCGGTATTATTCTTATTTGTCTCACGTAACGGTTTTTCAGGATGTAATAATTAATAATCAATAAATTAATCAATCTATTTCTCATTTTTATTCTATTTATGTATAAATAAATATACACACGTACAATTTACGAAAAATAGTATATTGTGTACCAAGGAGGCAAAGAAGGTCTTTTAACGCCGAGCAACGCATAACGACGCGTTGTTACGCATAACAATGCGTACGTCAGAGACCACTTTTAACTCCTAGGACATAAAAAGTGGCTCTATTTTGCTCCTGGGAGTTAAAAGTAAACCATGCGCATGCGCACTCGCAAACCCGCTCAGCTGTCACTAAAATCCACACTTTGTGTACCGAGATCGAGCATGAAAAACGCGTAAAACATGCTTGCGTTGTATAAAAATCCTTTCGTAACACATGCACGATTTTTGCGTTTTTTTTACCCATTAAGCGGGCCTAAAATGACAGTTTTCAGACGAGCGGGCGATAATAGCCTGAAAACGCCCGCTAGGTCGAGCAGCGGGCGTTTTTGGGTTATTATCGCCCGCTACTCGAGCAGCGGGCATTTTTAGGTTATTATCGCCCGCTAAAATATTTTTTTCATATTTTCAAGAAAATTATTAACAATGAAGAAAAAACGCGAAAATCGTACTGTTACAAAAAATATGGTATGTGCACCAAGGGCTAAGTGGGCTTTTTGACCTTGTGTGGTTGCAGTACTCGTCTTCGGCTCGCCGATACACTCGTCTGCGACTCGTGCTAGCTCACCTCCGACTCGTACTACAAACTCCACACTCGGTCCAAAAAAGCCCACTTTACGCCCTTGGTACACAATATACTATTTTATATTCCTATTCCAATACGTTTTCCAATAATCGTTTCGTTATTGCCAGTATACCTACATATATAATATATATATATATATATATATATATATATATATATACCTATGTAAAAACTGTTCACTCATTCTGAATAAAAAATAAGTAAATATTCAAACGTGCAATCAGAATGTTATTTACTGCGAATAAATAGTAATATTTATTTAGGTACATATTATACAGAGAGGATTCAGCAATCGTTTTCATTCAGTCACAGCCAACTCGGCATACTCCAGGTTTTTCGTCTGTTTATTGCAAGCTGGCCATCCACTTTTCTTTTTTTTTTTTTTTTTCTTCGAATCGATGTCTTCCGAAAGCGAATCAATTCAAACAGAGAAAAAAATGCAGATGACCGGCCTGCGATAAACAGACGAAAAACCTGGAGTGTGCTGACTTGGCTATGACTGAATGGAAACGATTGCTTGTACGTCTGCTTCGTCCGCGAACTCATATAGCGTCTGATATTTCATACATTTTTCATTTTTACATTAACAGAATAATAACTTGTCTTCTTATCATAAAACAATACATTAGTCAAATAGGTATGTCATCTTAAAACTAGGCTAAGAATCTAGATTAAACAAAAATTCAGATCATTATTTTATTTCGTTACCGAAATCGTTGTTTCATCAATTATCACATATTATAACGTTCGACAAAATTCTATTCAATGATACCATATCAATAGGATATCAAATTTCACCGATTTATAAGCTCATAAGAGCACATTTTTAAACCAAGGACAATTTTTGGGAATGAATTTTCTCTTGTCTTTTAATAAAATCAAATCTAATGTCAATACCGATTATTCTAAGATTGGTGATTATTATACCGTGAGTAAACGTGGAAAGAACTGGTTCCAAGAGCGCAGGCGCTCATTTATTCGAATATTACGAGGAACGCCACTTTCAGACTCTGCACGAATATGTCCCTAGAGTCCGTCTGCACTATTTCTTTTCGATTGTTGTCAATTACAAATGGCGGCAGACCGTGGCACTAATAAGTTATGTTTGTTGTGAATCTACACAGAAAAAAAGGTCAACTTGAGCCGCGAAAATTATTCTTGATTCAAGAATATTGGAACAATTTTCTTGGCTCGAGAAAATTTTTGATTTGATCCGAGAAAATTTCGGTCTTCATTTTTGGACCGCAAAATTGTCTTGAATCAAGTTAACCTTTCTTTCTGTCTAGCAGACGACAGAACTAGGGATATTACTGAAAAGTTGGTGGAGTTGCCAACGATATTCGAATAAATCAGCGCCTGCGCGCTTGGAACCAGTTCTTTCCACGTTTCCTCACGGTATATAGGTATACAAAGTCAGCACATATCATACAGGAATAATGAATTTTTCGTCAAAGTTCGCGCAAATAAATCGGTTAACATTAATTTGTTGATTTTTATTTATTTATTTATTTATTTATTTATTTATTTATTTATTTATTTATCTGTTTGCGATGAAATTTATTTGTTTCGTCTAAAAATGAACGGCGCAACGTTTAGTCGCCGGATTTTCCCAGCCTCAAACATCGCGCTTTCTGACGTATAGAATTGCGTCCCGTTTGCCTCCCCAGATCTGTACGGCGCGACGCGGCGCCGAAGGCGTCGAACTGGTCAGGCCAGTCGCTGCCGAGACGCCGCGCCGTAACAACGCGAAGGGACGTCGCGACGCCCGTCCTTTTTTTTTTTTCAAATCAGCTGTAACTTTCGGCGTGTTTAAAGAGATGAAAATAGAAAATAAATAATTGATAAAAAGTTTAGTTAGCGGATCATTTTCCCTGTGATATCCAAAGTGCAAAACTAAAACCTTCGTTATTAAATTAACGAACGAAATAAAATTAAACAGTTCCGTAATATTATATCAGTGTTTAAAAATAAAAATCTTCAAATTTCACAAAGCTATTTAAATATTAGTTCAAGATCAGGATTTCGGAGTACACTAATACATTTATTATCTTAACGCGAGTGGGGGCGAGTAAGAAGATAAAAATGACTTGAACAAATTGTTTTGTATAATTAGTAGTGTGTCGCATGGTTTTGGTAGTAAATCATTATTATTTATTTTTTTCTTTTCTTTTCTTCTTTTTCTTCTTTTTCTTCTTTTTCTTCTTCTGGTCAGTGATGAAAAATATTTCGTTAAACACAAAATAAAATATTATTTTCGAAAATAATAACAACAACAATAATAAACAGTGATTTCGTAATGTAATAATATTATAATCGTGAGTTTAGTTTTAACAGTGCTTCTCTTTTCGTATATTATACATAAATAATATACGCAGATAATCGAAAGATCCACAATCGAAGAGAGGATTTTCATTCTTACTTTATTATACCTACATTCTTTAAATTCGGTATAACGAAGACACCGACAACGGACTCAACATTCTCTCGACTGTAAGTGTCACAAACTCACAATATATGAATTTAATAAATCAAACTTATTATCATTTCTTTAACATCGATTAATTTTCATATACATTTATATTTTAGCTTTATTGGATGATCAAGTTTTCACGCGATTAATAATTGAGCAATGATATAATCTATACAGGGTGATTCAGAATTCGTGACGAATCTCTCGTGGGGTTAATCCTGGTCGAAATTTGGATCGAAAGTTCCTCAGCCATTTTTCCGAAAAACGATTTTTTTCCCTGGACATTTTTTTTTTTTTTTTTTTTTCCGACAAACGATTTTTTTTAACAATTTTTTTTTTTTTTCGTTTTTTTTTTCGTTTTTTCATCATATGTCACTTTCTAAAAATCCCAAATAATGCCAATGAGTTTTTTTTTTTTTTTTTTTTCAATATTAGAGAGATTTTTCGTTGAAAGTTGGTTGAAAGGTTGAAAAAACAAAAAAAAAAAAAAAAGAATTGTTGAAAAAAATCGTTTTTTGGAAAAATGGCTGAAGAACTTTCGATCCCAATTTCGACCAGGATTAACCCCACGAGAGATTCGTCATGAATTCTGAATCACCCTGTATATAAAATAATAAAATATTATTTACTCAATTTATTGAGTATTAAACATAATATCTATAGTACGCATAGCTGTGATTAAAAAAAAAATGGTGATATATTCATTAAAATTGCGATTATTAATTATATATATTATAGCTTGTGAAAAATAATATTGAAAATGAAATTTTTTTTAATAAAATAATAAGAGAAATTATTCAAAAATACGAATATTTGGAGGAAAAATATTTAGCCGCATATAGAGATGAAGAGGAGAATTAGAGAAAGTATCGCGAAGGAAAGAAACGAATCGATATATGCTGAAATAGTTAAAAAAAAAAAAAAAAAAAAAAAAAAATAAAAACATTTTTATCAGAGGAAATATATAATTGAAATTTAAAAATACATAAACATAAACGTATACGATAATTCGTGTTTGATTTAGTCTCGTGGATCTCGAGTTATGCATATGATTTAAAACAACATCGTTAATAATCGAGGAACTCTCGCACGATAACGAGAAAACCGAGAGAAAACAAATAAATCACTTCATCGTTTGCAGTATTTTTTTTTTTTTTTTTTTTTTTATTGATAATAAAATTGATCAGGTTCTAAATCCGATCTTCACGTTTTATCTTTCATAATCGTTTACCTAATCAAAGGTACTCATCATCATGTCTTTCCTAATCTATACTTTCTACTTACTTTTTACTTATTATTATACTCCTACACTTCTTCGAGCCGAAATACGCAAACTCTCTCTTATTCTTTTTCTATTTCTTTTAGTCTCACGTTTTCTACCCCGTATTTATAAAATTTTTCTAATTTTTCTTTTTCTCGAACGAACTTCAATTACATTTTATTCGACTTACAGCCTCTATAAAGATTACTCGCTAAATTCTAAGACTAAATTTCCTTTACCAAAAATTCGAGGCCCCGCAATATATATAGTTTCCGTGTTACGGAAGATCCAAGTTTCACCAATCACAGAACTCGCATAGGTTGACACAGTCACGGTTGACCATGAGTGGAAATTTAGCGCAGCCCTGTACATGCTACCTATACGCTCAGTGATTACCTAGTCAACTCTGATCTTTCGTAGCATTGGAAACTATCGGTCCCTCGAATTTTCGGTAAATTTTCTAAAGTAAATTTTGTCTTTAGATTTTCGCACGCGGTATCTGGATTAAAAATGTGACCCATGCTCGATCTGAATCACCTGAACGATATACATCTAGGCATGCTTGTCGTTCGTGCATAGAAAGAAAGGTTGACTTGATTCAAGATAATTTTGCGGTCCAAAAATGAAGACCGAAATTTTGATTTGATCCGAGAAAATTTCGGTCTTCATTTTTGGACCGCAAAATTATCTTGAATCAAGAATAATTTTCTTGGCTCAAGTTAACCTTTTTTTCTGTGTGTTACTCATATAACGTTCTACCAGAGCCACGTGGCATTTAGGATAGTTACTTATTTTGCATGCCATCATCTGACGTAATATAATCGAGGAACGAAATATCGTGTGGTTTGATACACACCCAAGGTAACTTACACACGAGCTTAGAGACTCCAGGGCATCGATGAACGTATAGTATTAGTATAGCTTCCGGCGAGACTTGCTGCGAGATTCCAGCACCGTGAGCGTCAGGAGTGAGCAGTGAGCAGCTAGCAGCTAGCAGTGAGCAGTGAGCACAGCAGCAGCAGCAGCAGCATCTCGGAGGATTCGAGGTCGACGACACGCTAGCGAAGCTGCGCCTAACCTCGGCTCTGGCTCAACTCACGATCAGCTTGACTCTCGAAGAAGAAGAAGAAGAAGAAGAAGAAGAAGAGAAGAGAGAGAAGAGGAGCGCAAGCGAGAAACGTCTAGTCGACAAAAAGCCAATTCGCTCCGGTTAATACTAAGAAGCCAGAAATCCAGACTCCCGCGCTATAATACTTTTGCTGGTCTCCTCATCCCGTCTTTCTATATATATATATGCCCTTTATCAAAGCCCCGCGTGCTCTGCTTCTAACTTGTAGTGACAGCTATCCCGATTGCTCCCCTTACCCTTACGTATATAATATATATATGTCTCGATTTATGTATATATATGTATAATGTATATTATGTACATATGTGCGAGGTTGGTTACGCTTTCTTTGCTGTACGGTTCTGATGAAGCCTAGACTGTACACTCTTACATCTACACCCTGCGGTATATACCTACCTAATGGAATTTCTTAAGTGTAGGTTACGTACCCCGTACCTTAAGTCAACCCTGGGGTAGGTATGTACCTACGTGTGACGTAAAGGTTACGGTCTAGTACTTGTAGGCCATGTCTCGTTTCATTCCGAGAAATATCCCTATATATAAATATATGATCATCAGAGCATGTGGAAAATTTCAAGAATATATTTTCCGTGACCGAGGAGAAATCATATTGTCGTTTGATTTTTTTTTTTTTTTTTGTTTTTTTTTTCTAGTTATACAACGATTTTGAAAAACGTAATTTTGTTAAGGCCCATCCCTAGTAGCCCACCTCTTTTTGATCGAAATGTGTCACATATCGATTATTATCTGAGCCCGGCGTAAAAAACGCAAAAAAGGCCAACTTAGCGCAAATTCTATTTCAATTTCGAACACATACGTCCAAAAAAATGTTCGTTTTGTGCGAAAATAGAGGCTACAGATGGTTTTTACATTGTTACAAAATTATTCGAATTCGATTTCCTCGACGAACAATGTAAAAACCATATGTAGACTCTATTTTCGCACGAAACGAACATTTTTTTGGACGTCTGTGTTCGGAATTGAAATAGAATTTGCACTAAGTTGGCCTTCTTTGCGATTTTGATGCCTGGGCTCGGATAATAAACGTAATGTGACACATTTCGACCAAAAGGAAGTGGGCGACTAGGGATGTGCCTTAAGATGAAATTTTTTAACAAAAATTGTTTACGAAAAATCATTCAAATAGTATGACTAGCATTGTTCAGGTATATACCTAGTTTATTAATGAGGAATCATATACCTTCGGTGAACTTAAAAAATTAGAAAAATTACGCGAAAAAAAAGGTGAAATTCTCGTGGAATTTTGGTACCAGGTTAATTGGTAGTTAATCTATGATCCAGATGATACGGGCATGAGAAATTGCCATGTCTGGATCAATTTGAAGGTTTATGTTTCAACGAGAGAGAGAAAAAAAAAAAAAAACGACAACAAAAAAATGGAATTTAAATTGTTGACCGCCAAATTATTATACAGGGTGAGTTTCCTCTGGTATCAAATGAGGGAGGGGGTTTATCAACGCAAACTCTTCGCCCCTTTCTGTTCATACCTACTTATTATCGTCGTTTCGAAAAATCCTACTGCCATTTTCACGCGCTGCTAAAACTGATGATTTTAACAAGTGTAAATCGAAAGGGGCGGAGCGTTTGCGATGATAAGCCCATCCCTCATGCGACACCAGGGGAAACTCACCCTGTATAATGTATATCCTCCACATGATCGATATTATTTCCAGTAATTGAAAAATATATAATATAAAATGAATAATTTTGAGAATTATAAAAATTTGGGAAAAAAAAGTAGAATAAAAGAAATTATATCTGTTTGAATTTCATTGGTTATTAATAATCCTGCGATTATTTGTGACGTGAGGCCCCTAGGCCCCTCCGGCACATATGAATTTTACTCGTTTTAAATTATTTGAAATTGTCAATTTTCAGAACTCTGATGGTTCAGCTTCGTAGTATAGTATATCGAGGGTAATGAACAAGCTGTTCAGTTTTGCGTGATATTCTATACCTTATTACAGTCGTGAACAAAGAAGCAGAGCCTGAGTGAACAGAATACAATACTCTTCGGCGTATATACGTCGGGTTGAATGTTGATAATTTTGAAATAATTTAAGCGATATGTATACAAGCATTATTATATTTGCCTCTTACACAATCCGCCAATTAACATTATAAGGACAAATTTAGTTCGTTCGCATTCTACGGTTAAAAAGAACAAATATAAAAACGTAAAAAAAAAAAAAAAAAGAAGAAGAAGAAATTCTACGTTCCATTTAAATCCACAATTGAAATTAATGTCTACACCTAGATACATATGTCAACCAGTAAAAATACTGAATAATAGAAGAATCCAAACTCTGGTGCAGTCGGAAAGTTTAAGTTTCCTAAGTACACCCCGGAGTCAGGGAACAGAAATTCTAGTTTCATTCTCGTCGAAGACTCGGAGGTGCAAACTAGAATTTGAGGACAAGATTGTGCATGTAATGAAATTCTGATTTGCATACACATAAAAGTGAGAAACTAGATTTTTGAAATTCTAGTTCGGACCTACACAGAAAGAATTAAGGTTGACTTGATTCAAGATAATTTTGCGGTCCAAAAATGAAGACCGAAATTTTGATTTGATCCGAGAAAATTTCGGTCTTCATTTTTGGACCGCAAAATTATCTTGAATCAAGAATAATTTTCTTGGCTCAAGTTAACCTTTTTTTCTACGTATTGGGATCCTTGAAATGGGCGTGGCTTTGAAATTTTAGCCTTGATAGAACAGTTCTATTTTCTGCCACTAGTTGGCGTATCGAGGTTCTAAGGTTCCCAATATATGTCTAGATCCTAGAATGCAGAAACGTTTCGTGATTTTCGTTTCAACCTATCGCCCTCAATTTTGAATGAAACGTCTTGATGCGAACTATAAATTGACGAAAAAATTCCAAGTCCAAAATGAAATGAATTTTTGTCTTTTGGTTCTTTGTTTCTTTTCTTTATTTTTGCACACTTTTCAGACTGCAAGTATAGAATCTGAAAATGTAGTAGGATGCTTATAGAGGTAAAAAGGACCTCCTTATATGCATCGTGGTATGATATATCGTGTGGGTACCTATATATAAAAAGATATTTGATTTAGTTGTACTTTGTACATTTTTTCATTATTTTTATTATTTTTTATTATTTTTATTTTTTTTCATTTAAGGATTATTCCAAGGCCGTGGGTAATCCGCGAACGCGTTGAGTAGCGTTGGTGGAGATTTCCTGTATAGCCTGGTGTCGTCGGTGAGACTTAATTTGATAAAAGGTGGATTAAGAGAGAAAGTTGGTTTAATTTGTGTAATTGAATATCCGGCTTTACCTCGGCACGTGTAATAAGCCCGTCAGACTATTCAGGCAAAGTAGTTAGGTAGTTAGGTAGTACCTACTACTATGGTTAAAAAAAAAAAAAGTCCAAAGACAGTTAACGTTACGTTTATTTTTCGGTCGTTCAAATATTTTCTTTCACTCTGCATCGTCAATGATTAATGAATATTAAACTAAACTGCGTTCAAACAGCTCGCGATCTGTATAAGAATTAAAAATAGCCATAGGTAACTTCAAACGGTCAAGTATTCAACTATAGTACCTATTTTTCGTAATAATAGCTTCTAGAATTTTCATTTCAGAAAAATTCAAATTTCGTCTCATTGATCAACGAACATAGTAAAGATATTTTTCAACTGCTTTAATTAACACATCTGCATACCAAGTTTACTTGAACAATTTAAAATAGTTAAATATATCTCTACTATAAACACGCGAGAGTAACGCATCAAAATTAACTAGCGAAAATCAGCGCAAAGAATTAATTAATAATTAGAGATTTGGGATTAAATTTTGCTAAAAATTCTGTAACTTTGGCATTATTGGTTTTAAATATATAGGTATTGGAAATTTATGAAATTTTATACATATTATTTCATTACTATATATACTAGGGTGGTTCAAAAAAGACCTAATTTCTCAGATGTTGCTACTCATCCGTGAATATGTTGTTTGTGATTTTTAAAAATTATTCCATTTTTTTTTTTTATTAGCTCTATTGGACAATATTTACTACTGCCTCAGTGAAGTTGAAATTTCGAAATTTAGCCATTTTCGGCAATTTCAAAGTTCTCAGATCAAAGCGCTCATCTGGCTACCTCGAGATTCTCATTCAATGAGCATGTTGGTTCAAGATGAGACTCGTACGATAATATTTAGTACTGCCTCGGAGACATTGGAGTTTTTTTTCAATATTTTGCGTTTTTTCGGAGATTCAATCGCCAGGTGCTGCTCATGAGACAGTTTCATCTTACCAATATAAGGAAGAAATCCGAGCAGTTTGCAGTCTGTGGGACCATTTTTACTACTGCCTCATTAAGGACGACTTTTCTTCAAGTAAAATTAGCAACATGAGGCAGTAGTAAAAATGGTCCCACAGACTGCAAAATTCGTGTACTTCTTCCTCAAAATGGTAAGAAAAAACTGTCTCATGAGCAATACCTGGCGGCGATCCAATCTCTAAGAAAACCCCTAAATAGTGAAAAAACTTCAATGTCTCTGAAGCAGTACTAAATATTATCGTACGAGTCTCATCTTGAACCAACATCCTCATTGAATGAGAACCTAGAGGTAGCCAGATGAGGACTTTGATCTGAGAACTTTGAACTTGCCAAAAATTGCAAAATTTCGAAATTTCAACTTCACTGAGGCAGTAGTGAATATTGTCCTATAGAGCTCAAAAAAATGGAATAATTTTTCAAAATCACAAACAATATTTTCACGAATGAGCAACAACATCTGAGAAATTAGGTATTTTTTGAACCACCCTAATATATACAGTTACTATACGAGACACCGATAATTAAGGAAGTTACTAATTTCTTCATCAATATACGCGCGCCGCGGTCCATATATCGACTCTCTTTATCCTCTATACGTGTGCATCCTCATCCTTTCGCGATTCATTCGTGCTGATTTAACCTGACACGTATGTATGTATGTAGTATACGGTGTCGGGTGTATACGTATACGTAGATGTATACCAGAGTAGATAGTACTACCTATGTAGATCACGAATATGTGACGTAGACTTAATTAGAAGAGGAGAAAATTAATGCGTAACGCGTCGTTTCGAGGAGACTGTATATATATATATATATATATATGCATATATAGGTATATATGGTTTAGTGTTACGTAGGTATAACAAAGCTCAAAGCTCCATGGCTTAATAACAGATGACTGAAAATTGTGACAACGAACATAGGTATACATACACACACTGCATACACACACACACCCATATAGATGGATAGATAGATACATCGGCTTATCGAACGTATCGTTGGGTATACTTCGGTGCCTGGTGCCTTTGCTACGGTCTAACGGAAATACGATACTATCAGGTTATCAAACCGTCACAATATACACCTACACCCCCTACCTATAGGTCGTCTGATGTTTGCTCATCACGCGTGTAAACGGACGGTGTAACAAACCAAACGTACCACGTCGACCTCTCTCTCTCTCTCTCTCTGTTTCTCTCACTACTGTCAAATTGAGTCGGAAAGCAATTTATCCCCCAACAAGCACATTGGGTGCGAAAACATTCGCAAAGTACCAACGCGCTATGTCGTATTTCATACATACAACCAAGTATACTTGAAAAAATCTGTTATTCCTGTATTAAAAAATGATCGAAATTGCAATTGAGTATTTTTACACTATGAGTCAAAAATCGATTTTGACTCACATAAGTCACATATCCTTCAAAGGACCCCGCACATTTCTTATGGGAACTGGCTTTCCGATGGATTTGGCTGAAATTTTCAGGTTTCGTAGTTCATGCGATGCTGATCAAAAGCTACCATTGCCACCACTTCCAAAAGTGAACCGTTCCACCTTGGTAAGCGGTTGAAGTTTAAATTCCATTTCATGTAGTATCAGTTCCAACCCTAAAGTGCAGGTATTTTGCAGGCAGGAATTTCCGTTCGGTGTACTTTCCAACTTTTAACCCGGATCTGACTATCAAATAGCTCAAGTACGAAGTGATGAGTCGAAAAACCTGTACTTAAAAAATCACCTAACGGTAAAAGCGAGGGGCTATTCATTCACAGATCAGGGGAAACGCGAGTACAAATGGACCGATTTTAAACCTTGACCGCTTACCAAGGTCGAATGGTTCACTTTTGGAAGTTGTGACAATGGTAACTTTTGATCAGCATTGCATGAACTACGAAACCTTAAAAATTCAGCCAAATCCATCGGAAAGCCAGTTCCCATAAGAAATGTGCGGGGTCCTTTATGGATCGAAATTTAATATAAAGCGATTTTTTCACTGCAGCCATAATGAAATCCATTTGGTATCATATTTTAATTGTTATTAATTATTCTGGCATTTAGCAAATGGAATTATGTATTCCAATATGATATTATATTATCTATTCGATTGCTATTACACTGCAGCCATCTTCTGCATACCCAATTACTGATTAGGTACATACATACATACATTATGGTGCTCGTTAAATATTCGCAATCCATTGATTTGGCAATAATATCCGATAATTTTCCATCAATATATTCATTGATAGAGTAATTATTTTGATTTCCGATCTCTCTTGGCTGTTAAACTCACATTTCAAATCGATATGAATAACATTTTTTTTTTTTTTTTTTTCATTTTCACCCAGCTGCCAGTATATACATAGGTACTTCATTTAACTGTCTATCTATAAGCTCGCTTTGAAGTAGGTAACCATTCAGACGTGCTTCCAATGCTTGAACAATATCTTGCTGTCAAGACATTCGGGAATATCCACTTGAATTCTATCTATATTCTTTTTTTATTTCAATTCGAGTTTATTCCGTCTCTATATATATACTAGTATACATTTTTTAAACTTTCATTTCCTTTCATTTAATTAACAGCGACATGCAAATACCGATAATTACCTGTTTCTTCTTTTTTTTTTTCTTTTTTTTCTTAACTTATTTCGGCTCCGAAACTACTAATCAGTTTGAAAAATTTCTACTTTAGTATCACGCCGGATGTATTTGAAATTTTTTATTTTATTTTTTTTTTTTCAATTAATAACAAGATAGAATTGACTGCAGATTGAAATATTATTTTGGTATCGGTCTTTCGGAAGAAAACTCCTGCGCCATAACGAGTATTGATGTATCGAATCTCGTTCGAAATCTGGACTTTGAAGTGACTTTTGTGTGATTTGAATGAAATCGTGACGCACATTATTATCGTCGCATAAATTAATCGCGTATCGTGTGCGAACGAAATTATAACAGAAATAACTCTGAATTATATTCAATCAGGTTGAAATCAGTGCTAATTAATCTGGAATCATTCAGAGTCATAGAATCACTCGTGCAAAGTAATATGACTGAGTGAACAGTTCATTAGCGTATAAATATGTTACCTATAATTATTGTGTGTGCGTATACACATGCATACATACGCTTCGAAAAAGCAAATTAGTGATTTTCTCTTCTCTACTTCGTCACTCGCTTTATTAACCAGATTTACCAATACCTACCCAACCCGTATCATTAATTTGCAAATATTTTCGCTCGCAGAAAGTTTTCTGCCATCAACCCCCGCGGTTATTCGTCAGATCCTACAATAATGGAAGGAAAGAAAGCTGCACACATAAATTATTGATTTGATGATGTACCTGAAATAGTGCATATTCGCACATATTGCACTCTGCTCCTATCTGACAATTAATGACGTTGGTTAATCAGGGAGGAAATCTCCATGAGGTAGAACAGGGCTGATTCACCTCGAGTCCATACGTTAAAAGATGAACAAGAATAAGAAAAAGAAAAGGAAGAAGAAGAAGAAGAAGAGTAGATGAAATCTCTTGAGCTCGGAAAAGAGTCGGTATATGTATGCATGTAGATGTGAATATATAGGTACCTATGTGTATATCTATAACGTATAAACCCTGGATATATTTTTTTTCTTCCCCTTTTTTTTTTGTTCTTCTTCTTCTTATTTTTCTCGTGGTCTCTTTTTCCTTGTTAGTCTTACCAAGATTGCTGCAGCGGTGGTAGTGGTGGCGGTGGTGGTGGTGGTCCCCCAATAAGCAGAACCTGCAGCTGCTGCTTTTGCTGCACCAGTCGGACGCCTGCAGACGTTGCTGCAATTTAAAGTTTGACTTGGATATATTCGAGGTTTTGCAAAGTCTCTGTTACAGCTTCTGCACCACTTCGAACCACCGTGCAGGACCATAACTACCGTACATATATATATATGTATATTGTATTATACGTATGCGAACCACCTCTTCTAGTGAATCTACAACTTATTGTTAGTTCAGAACTCCCCAAGTGTTTCGACGTTGCAGTAGCTATTCTACTTCATCCTTAAACCGCACAGTCGAGAAAACACATCGCATAAACTACTCCTTCAGGGATTAGAAAACCGCGAATTGCTATGTCTGATATGTGATATATTCCGCTTTTCGGATCGATCAAGTCAAAGTAAACGCCGCAATCTGCGGGGTATCGTTTATTTAGAAATAAAAATGTCATCGTGTGATTTTTTGGAAGCGAATGATGCGTATATATACTGCAGGTTAAGGACTACTACTAGGCAGTGGATTTTTAAAATGGTATGAGAAAATAAGAAGTTGTTTGCTCTAATCACTGTCCGTATAAAACTCTACGGACTTCTACTTTTACCTTAAATTTTTATTTATTTTTTTAGGGATGGGCAATATATATCGATATTTCCGAACATCGATACTTTTGGATTCAATTATCGATATTTTGTATCGATACTTCATGTAGCAATATATTGATATATTGATTCTTCATGTGCAAGTATTGTTCTCCGATACTTTTATCTTGAAAGCTGCTTGAAATGTATTGATACAATATATGAAAATAAATGTCTGAAAAATTATTTTGTATTCAAATAAGAAATTCTAACCATTTTCAACTTCATAAACTGAAAAATATATTTACAGCTGAAATAACTTGGATTCTACATGGTTCATACTTCCTAATAAAAATATATGTATCGACACTCGATATTGACAATATCGATACTACGGCTTTAATATATTGGTCGTATCGATACTAGAGTAGTAAATACATATCGATACAAAATATCGATACTTTTATATATATATCGCCCATCCCTAAATTCTTCTATAAGAAACATGAACTTTAAGATCGGGTATATTTAGGGTCTTAGCCAATCGTTGAATTTCCACAACAGAAGTGAACAAACAGTTGTCAGATTTCTTAAATATACCCGATCTTGAAGTGCGTGTGTAGACAGGGCATTAGGTAAAAAGAAACTTTTTGACATGGCTAAATCCGAGTCTTTCTTACTCGACGGTGTAAAAGTCTTCACCGGCTCGGTGTATTCTCCAAGTTGACTGAAAGTTCCGAGTAGGTATAGGTATAAGGTAGGGATGGGCGATATATATACACGGAGAGACTTTTCCTATGAAAGATTACAATACTTCTGACTAACGTTGGGATATGTCCGCAATGTCGGCAATATTACCACCGAGTGTGGTAAACTTTGTAGTCGGATCTGGATATTTCGACCATACGTATGGTACACTTTGTAGCCGAAAATTGTCGAAATATCCAGATCTGACCACAAAGTTTACCATACTCGCTGGTAATACCCTATCAAATTCAGTTACACCAAAATTACACCAAAAGTACACGGTGTAGGTCTGCGGTGTAATATCGGTGTAATTTTGGCAAAACTCTATAATGCGTCCAAAATTACACCAAAATGGGTCGGGTGTGAAATTGGTGTAAAGGTGGTGTGAAAAATTCTGAGATACACCGTGTGATTTTGGTGTAATTTTGGACGCATTATAGAGTTTCACCGAAATTACACCAATATTACACCAAAATCAAACCACACCCAAAATACACCAAAATGACACCAGAAATATTGGTGTAAATGAATCCGCTAGGGTATTGCCGACATTGCGGACATATCCCAACGTTAGTCACAAGTATTGTAATCTTTCCTAGGAAAAGTCTCTCCGTGTATAAAAGTATCGATATTTTGTATCGATACGTATTTACTACTCTACTATCGGGACGTAAAGTCGGGACACGTGGGTTTGACACACTACATCTAAGTGAAAAAAAATCGAACAGCCTTTGGATACAAATCATTTTCAAGCTTGTTCTATTCCCCGTTAGATCAGCCAAAGACCATTGTTGTATGAAAATTAAGAGGGAAGTTATCGTTCAATGTATGCAAAAACACGTAGTTTTTACACATTCTCTTTCGTAGCTTCACTTCAACTCACCGCCATTCTTCCAGAATAGCCGGGAAAAATATTCAAAAAATCATGCTCAATCTTTGAAGCTTTCTAAGTGCAATGCTTTTTGAATTTTGTAGAAATTCCCAAAATTATGGTCGCGGCAGTGGAAAATAGCCCAAGTGGTGATCTCGGAGACGAGTAAGAATAGAAGGTTCATCAATGGTTGAAAATTTAGGGAAAAATTATGGCAAGCAATTGCCATTGCGATTTGATATGTTCGATGTGTTGTGTAACAGTTATTGCAAAGTATTCCACGTTGAGCTTTTGGAGCAGTATCTCGCGCGCGGCGCCTATGGCTGCAGGAGCAATAACTGTTGAACAATATAGCATCCTGGATCTGCAGCTAAATATTAAATTCGCAATGGCAGGGACCATAGGCTTGGTGAAATACCCTGGCTCTATGGAGGTAGCCTAAGCCTTCGGTTTAGAAGATATACGGCTTTGGAGGTCATACCGGTACGTGAGTCGAAGAGTATGCCACCTCAGATTAACGCCCAAAACTATGCCACCTCAAGTTAACGCCCGAAACTATGCCACCTCCATCTAACTTAACATGTAGGTGGCATAGTTTCGGACGTTAACTTGAGGTGGCATAGTTTTGGGCGTTAATCTGAGGTGGCATACTCTTCGACTCACGTACCGATACGATCACCCGAGTCCGTTGATTAGCGTAGGATATTATATAATAAATAAAAATCTGAGTTAGGTGGCTTTTTGCATGGCATTACCATCCTTTTCCCCACCTTACAGTACTGAGGAGTCCAAATTTAATCTAGTATTTTAAATTATAACAATTTAAATAACTCTCGAACCCGTAGCACCGGTCTGTTGTCATAACCTTCAGGTTCACAACATCCCGGAACGTTATATGAAATATGAGCCATGTAGAATACAAGTTATTTCAGCTATAAATATATTTTTCAGTTTGTGAAGTTAAAAATGGTTAGAATTTCTTATTTGAATACAAAATAATTTTTCAGACATTTATTTTCATGTATTATATCAAGACATTTCAAGCAGCTTTTAAGGGGATATGAAAGGTGAATTATACACCTCGAATTTTTGGCAGCCCGTTTCCCAGCCAAAACACATCCGATCGATGTGAAATTGATATCAGTGATGCAGAAAAAGTGCACGGAGGGCATGACGCTCTTGGATTTCCAAAAAACGAAAGGGAACGAAAACGAAAATTCCATTCCGATAGATGGCACCCTGTCGCGCAACCTCAGCTTTCATTTCCCCTTAAGATAAAAGTATCGGAGACCAATACTTGCACATGAAGTATCAATGTATCAATATATTGCTATACATGAAGTATCGATACGAAATATCGATAATTGAATCCAAAAGTATCGATATTCGGATGTATCGATATATATATTGCCCATCCCTATAGGAGATGCAGAGAACGTCTGCCAAGTGCCAACGGCGAACTCATTACATTCATATTTGTCGGTATGAGAGATTTTATGAAAACCCTCCAGTGATCAAAACCCTCAGAAGTATTATACAAAGAATTCAATCTCCTCTTTATTATATTAACCAAGGGAAAAATGTCAACCCTCAAGATTTCCATTTATTCACGTTAAAACGAACGAACCCCATTTTACTTCCTCACTACAATTTTCATTACTATTATTATTATTATTATTATTATTATCATTAATTTTATTAAATACCTGATGTACTATTAATCAATGTACAATTTTCATCACCTCGTCGACAGAAGAAAAGTATTGGGTTAGTTCGTAAATAGTCATTTTCGATACTAGTGCGAAAATGTTGATTCTCGGATAAGTGTGAAGTTTTTTGGCCGAGTGAAGCGAGGGTGACAATCGCACGAGTCGAAAATCATCTTTCGCGCGTGTATCGGACTTTGTTTTCTAACACAACGTGCGTTATGTTGAATTTTGTGCACGCGAAGCGTGTGGAAAATCGAACTTTACGACCAGCGTGTTGAAAATGTAAATTTGTTGAATTTTCACGAATCTTCACGAAAAACTGATCGGAAATAAGGATTTTCCACGTTTTTGAGTACTTCTCAAATCTGTAAACTGTTAAAAATTTCTCCCAATATTTTTCGTCCGAATATTCTTCTATCCTATAATATTTAAATCAATTATTTCATCAGGAATGATGCTACATCGTCAATCACAAATGAATGATATTGAACGTTGAAAATTTCCTGTAGCGTTAACGGCTTGGATAATTAGTTTCCAGAATCTCCTACAGGTACCTTTATCTCTAGGGAGCTCGTTACATCGCAAAACTATTACATACGTATTTCGTATATATACGTAGGTACATGCCTATATATATATATACAGGGTGAGTTTTTCCTGGTATCGAATGAGGGAGGGGCTCATCAGCACAAACGCTTCGACCATTTCTATTCATACTCGTTAAAATCATCAGTTTTGACGGTGCGTAAAAATAAAAGTGAGGTTTCTCGATACATACAACGATGATAAGCATGAATAGAATAGGGCGGAGCGTTTGCGCTGATAAGCCCCTCCCTCATTCGATACCAGGGAAGACTCAGGCTGTATATACACGTATTATAATGTTGAATGGCGTTAACGTATTTATTCTCTTCCATCAAGATTCCACAAAAGTTAATCAATCAATTGATTGAAAAATCGAATTTAATTTCAGTCAACTTCCCTGAAAAGTTATGTACCGTGACATTCTATGGATGCGACCCAGCAGGTATACCAACCCAAAAAGGGTTCTATTAAGCTGTAGCAGCAGTTTAGTAACTTACTAGATGCGTTTCTAGTAAAAGCACTAGAAATCATTGGAAATCTAGTAATTATTGGTCACTAGATTTCTGGACTAAAAATTTAGTGATTTCTAGTGATTTTACTAGAAACATCTAGTAAGTTACTAAACTGCTGCTGCAGCTTAATGGCAGCCTTTTTGGGTTGGTATCCCCCCTGGGCCGCATCCACAGAATGTCATGCGGTATGTAACGTATTACATATTATAATACATACGGTTTGTATCATAAATTCCAAGTCTTTAAACGTATAACATGATATTTAAAGTCTATACATCTCATACACATCAGCTGCTACTGTTACTGTGGCATAACCATCAGCAGCTCATAATCGGTGTAAACCATGTGTAAACAGATTGGATGAGTCTAACAGGGCTCTTGCAGCAGGTTCTTTATTTATCCTCTATTATCACGTATCTAATTACTACCGCTGCATTAGCCATATTATATGTACCATAATAGTATACGTATCTATACATTATATATATGTAACATACAGCATAATCTGTACTATAAACGGCTGCGGAGAATTTGACCGTTCCACTTCTGCAACAGCAATTAAATGTCTGTCAGTCTGACTGTCTGTCTGTCTGTCTGTCTGTCTGTACTGAAACCGTTGAAGAGAAAGGTTGGACGGGGGGATTCAGGTCCGGTCGATTGATTGCCTCTTCGTCGCTCCGCACCATTCCTTAATAATAAAAATCGTTGCCGTTACCATTGCCATTGCCGGTGCCGTTGACGTGACCTTGAAGAAAAGTTGTTAATCTTGATCTTATGATATCGAATAATTATTTTATCAAAATTTATTGATGATTGATGAATAACGATTGCTAAGGGTAATTTCGGTAGTCAATTATATCCGTATTGTAAAATCGTGAAGGAGAGATGATGAATTTCAATGGCGATTCGAGGTCTGCATGTATAGCTTGTACCTATATGTAGACACATCGAACTCTGTACTGAAGTAATGATGTTAGCTTGTACAGCTATATATATGAGGTTTGGTCCCATTTGGGAACGTGACGTGACGTTCGTCGATATTCTGGTAACGGAGTGTATAGACAGTGACATTAGCTCGCTATGCCACGATTGGAGATTCCTTTGGGACATAGGCGACAGGTAAGTCCCTTTAGAGCTTTGGGCATACGCGTATGCCTATACCCGAAGAATTGTACCTATATACGTGGAGAACTACACACCTAGATGTATGTATAAGTACCTAGGTGGTAGACGCTACGGGGAAAATGTCTGTTTGCACTGTAAGTATATATGCTTATACTTACTGTCAAAGGAAACAGCACCGATAGGTAATTACCTGAGAGTTTACAGCCGAAGTTACGTCCTTGCAGGGTATACATGTCGTATGAATGTATGGATGTACCTATGTACAACCACGGTGCGACATCGCGACGTGGCGCGTCTTGCACCAAATTATCTATCTCACACGTGTGCCACATAGTATTCTACCACTAATTAAGGCGAAGCTCCAATTAGCGTCTATCTGCCAAATGTTCTAGGTCTCCCGATCTATTGGCGATAGGGAATAAAACTGGCAAATATAACTAATATAATGGCATATGAGGTCGTGATTGATATTTTGAAAATCTAAAGGTCGTAGAATTACGTCAAGTAATTTCAGATATGGTCGTAAGCGACATTATACGACTTTCTTGTCATTTGCAAAAGTGCAAGACATATAGTATAAATTTTGGAGAAAACTTGAAAAATGACTAGTTTAACAATTAGAAGTAATACTAGGAGGTTGTATCCGCCTTGAATTGTAAAAACAAGGAAAAAAAGTTAAAATTTAAAGAACTGAAAACTTGAAAGCAAAAGTATGTCAGGTAGATAGAACAGACCTATACGTCTGTTGACCATTGATTTTTTGGTGTTGTAAGAACCTAGAAGCAGAAAGTCGTTTCAGCCCGCGTATAGGTGTACGACCTTTTGCTTTTAAGTTTTCAAATTGTTAATTTCGAATTATTTATGCACTTTAATCATTTTTCTAACGAATTACGTGATCATTCAATCTTATGCCTTATGTCACAAAAATCGCCTTTTTGGTACCTACGATCTTACGCCATCAGACATGCGATTCGATTTTGACTAGTTTTCGACAAAATATTGTAAAAGTGAAAACGATCATCCGAGAATTGGGATCGATGGATTCCTCGAATAGCATCACACAAACCTTGCCACATCGCTATACCGTGAGGAAACATGGAAAGAGATGGTTCCAAGCGCGCAGGCGCTGATTTATTCGAATATCGTTGGTCGGCTGCAGAATCGCCCTAGCAACTCCACCAACTTTTTACTAATATCCCTAGTTCTGTCGTCTGCTAAATTTACAAAAAACATAACCTATTCGTGCCACGGTCTGCCGCCATTTGTATTTGACAACAATCGAAAACAAATAGTGCAGACGGACTCTAGGGATATTCGTGACAAGTCTGAAATTGGCGGCCCTCGTAATACATATTCGAATAAATCAGCGCCTGCGCGTTTGGAACCATCTCGTTCCACGTTTCCTCACGGTATAACGATTCTAGCTCATACCTGAATTCAATTGAACAAACTTTTGCCGAATATTTGTGCACTCGTTTAAAATAGATTAGTAGTGAATATCGAGACTAAAATACCTCGAGATGTAGGGATAATTGGGTCTAGCTAATGGCTATTATCGCACGGTCTATTAAGTGCAACAATTCTTTTACGACGAAGTAGGTATCTATCTACTAATTGTTGTAGATATGTTTGAGTAGGTAAGATTAAAGCCTCGATTAGAACAGATTATAGGGAAATATTTTTTAAAAATATTTGTTGCTATTGATGCTTCAATAATCACATTTCCATGTCACATATCATTTTCGTTTTCAATATTTCAACTAATTTCATTTATTATACCGGGACATTACGTGGATGCGGTACACTACGGATACCAACCTAAAATTCGCCCGGCTAGTGACATTGCTTCAGCCATGCCCTGTTCAAGCTAACTTTATTCTGTTCGAACTCGAGAACAGCGCGCGTAATATTTGAAGGTTAGGCGCCTAATTTAAAATAAATCAGTAAATCGTGCGAATAGTTAAGCTAGCGTTATTCTGTTTGAATTCGAGAACAGCGCGTAGAATTTGAAGGTTAGGCGCTTAATTTGAAATAAATCAGTAAATCGTGCGATTGAGTGGAGTTGCGGGAAAATTGGACCGGGTAAGAAAGATGATTTAAATTAATCGATCAACGAAATAATTATTAGTTTTACTTGCAATCAATTTATTATGAATCAAGCCATTTTTAAGATGTTTTTGTTGAATCGTTGGAACAATAATTAAACAAATAATTATCTTATAACAAAATTATGATACGTTGGCAATTCGTGTTACTCGCAGCTGTGGTCGAGCAACGAATAATCAATCGTTGGGCAATCAAACATCAGGGCTGCATCTGGAACAAAACAGTGAGAATCAATAAGCACTACGGCATTAAACGTTGTAATCAACTTGGAAACTGCGAGACGTTGGACTGCGAGACGTTGGACTGCGAGACGCTGGACTGCGAGACGCTAGACTTTGAAAGACGTTGGACTGCGAGACGTTGGACTGCGAGACGTTGGACTGCGAGACGCTGGACTGCGAGACGCTAGACTTTGAAAGACGTTGGACTGCGAGACGTTGGACTGCGAGACGTTGGACTGCGAGACGCTGGACTGCGAGACGCTAAACTTTGAAAGACGTTGGACTGCGAGACGCTGGACTGCGAGACGCTAGACTTTGAAAGACGTTGGACTGCGAGACGCTGGACTTTGAAAGACTTCGGACTGCGAGACGTTGGACTTTGAAAGACGTTGGACTGCGAGACGTTGGACTTTGAAAGACGTTGGACTGCGAGACGCTGGACTGCGAGACGCTGGACTTTGAAAGACGTTGGACTGCGAGACGTTGGACTGCGAGACGTTGGCTGACTCAAGCGGCATCTAACTACAATCGATCATCCTTAGATACTTTCCAAAGTCAATCGTCTCCGGTAATTTCTGATTACTGTGCACGCTGTACGCTGTGCATACTGTGTAACGACGATCCATCAGTCACTCTTTTGAATTAATGTTTTAGCGTTACGGAGACAATATTCTTCAAGGATGTTCTCCGCTGTTGCTTTCGAAAGAGTGCCCGAGTCAAAATATTATGCAGCCACAAAGTTGACGACGAAGCAAGGATTGCTCTTCGCTGAGACTCATCGTGGGTTGTCGAAGGTGTCCTCAGGTGCAGAGAATTGCCCAAAGAAGCAATGATAGGCTTTGGAATAAAAACTGTTGTACGTTACTTGGCATGACAACGCTAATTAAATGCTCCTGAAGAGTATGCGACACTGAGGTTTGTTGTGAACGCCTCATTTCCAAGTTGATTACAACGTTTAATGCCGTAGTGCTTATTGATTCTCACTGTTTTGTTCCAGATGCAGCCCTGATGTTTGATTGCCCAACGATTGATTATTCGTTGCTCGACCACAGCTGCGAGTAACACGAATTGCCAACGTATCATAATTTTGTTATAAGATAATTATTTGTTTAATTATTGTTCCAACGATTCAACAAAAACATCTTAAAAATGGCTTGATTCATAATAAATTGATTGCAAGTAAAACTAATAATTATTTCGTTGATCGATTAATTTAAATCATCTTTCTTACCCGGTCCAATTTTCCCGCAACTCCACTCAATCGCACGATTTACTGATTTATTTCAAATTAAGCGCCTAACCTTCAAATTCTACGCGCTGTTCTCGAATTCAAACAGAATAACGCTAGCTTAACTATTCGCACGATTTACTGATTTATTTTAAATTAGGCGCCTAACCTTCAAATATTACGCGCGCTGTTCTCGAGTTCGAACAGAATAAAGTTAGCTTGAACAGGGCATGGCTGAAGCAATGTCACTAGCCGGGCGAATTTTAGGTTGGTATCCGTAGTGTACCGCATCCACGTAATGTCCCGGTATATCTTATAAACGTATGTATAGAGCGATTATAATAATTAATTTTACTATATTCGTTCGAGGAATGAATTATTAACGGAATAAATGTAAATTCTATACCCAATTATATTTTCTGGGATATAATTATTGTCATTATTATATTCGAGGACAATAATTATATGCCGCATTATTAGAATATTAGAACGTTGAGACCCGTACGTGCGCTGAACTAGATTTCTGAAAGGCAAATTGCTCGGAATACTTGGACTCCGCATAGAATCAGCCAAATGCCAGAGCACCGGGTACACCCAACTTGCTATTAGGGATCCGACTAACAATTCTGTCGTTAAGAAGCCAAAGTGACTACCTAACTTAGTTCATAGTCAAACTCAAATATTTAACGCTAAAATTCAATTCATTCCATACGGATTATCATATCTATGCATTCACATTTTTATATACCGTGAGGTTCTGTGGACGCGGAACGCTAGGGATACCAACCCAAAAAGGGTGCTATTTCATGGGCAGTAAGGTGCAACAGCAGTTCAGTAACTTACTAGATGTTTCTAGTAAAATCACTAGAAATCACTAGAAATCTAGTGATTATTGGTCACTAGATTTCTGGACTAGAAACTCTAGTGAGACTAGATTTCCAATGATTTCTAGTGATTTTACTAGAAACCTCTAGTAAGTTACTAAACTGCTGCTGCACCTTACTGCCCTTGAAATAGCACCCTTTTTGGGTTGGTATCCCTAGCGTTCCACGTCCACAGAACCTCACGGTATATTGATAAGAGATCGAACCAAATGAACAAGAATTTTATTTTTAATGAAATTTTGCTGAAAAATTAAATGAGATGATCCTGTTTTTGTCTTTCTCACACTTTTCACGCATACATTTAATTCTCAAGAATTGGGGCTTTGCTTTCCTGAAAAAAATGTTAATATTCAAGTGATCTTCCGATTATCTATATATAGGAAAATATCATCACGATCATTAGAACCCTGCGCAGAAAAATGTCGATAATATTATAAAGCAGAAGCATTTTCCGAGGGGAGAACGCGCTGCAGAGGTCAGTCACTGGGCGATCAAAATAATGGCCAACTAAACACGGGGTTCTCTCGTTAACACTATATCTGCTCGACCCTGAATGGTCGGGAAATCCCTCGCAGTCCTGCAGACTCTTGCTTCTGCCTCACAATTTCCCGAGTTCCAAAGGGGAGATTCCCGCGGGATTCGATCTAGGGAATTCTTTTTTTATTCACTCCTTTCGGGATAGGATGCCGCAATCCGGCCGCGACGCACCGCTCTGCGGCGGTGAGGATTTCCAATTCGACTTTCTTGACGCGTGCGATTCACTTTTCCTCCGTCTTTCTATATCCGATATAATTAAATAAACTATAACATTATTCTGCGTTCTTTAAAACTGGAAATTGCAGATGCGATTTACATACCGTGCATATCATAAGGACTGATAAGATTTTTACTTCAAACGGTATAACGGGAATAGCGCAATTCAATCACCTAACATATTTCCGATCCGTTTCACCGTTAATATCACTGGGGCGGTTTTTCTGGCAAACACCAACCGCCCTTCATCTCGGTCTCTATATATACCTTCCCGGCGAGTTCTGGGTTATCGCATAAATTTTACATTCCGTTTCGTTTTTTTTTTTTTTCGGTCTGTGATTTTTTAGAAAATTAACCTTCGTTATCAGATCGACGCACGTCGGAGGCTAATTTTCTACGCGTTTATACATTTTCCACGAAATTGAATAACACGCAGAGGTAGGATAATGTCGGTAAGGTCGGTAGGTACATTCCGAACGAAGTAAAGGAAAATTTCGTTATTTTCTGCGATTTTGGTCAGACGAGTCTCTATACAGACTCGCCCTTTAATTATTCGACGGTTGAACATCTACCTGACCACGATGGACGTGGATGTGATTTATTAATCCCTCAGTTCGCTTCACCGTACCCTAAGGAAGTTTAACAGAAAACCGGAAGCTGTACACGCAACAAAACGTCCGCACGATTTAACGTCACGCGAACGTCATAACTGAAGGGCTGGTCAACGAGAAGGAGAAGGAGAATGAGAAGGAAAAGGAAAAGGAACAAGTTGTGTTTATTACAAAGTCCCCAGAGTCAAAATGTGGAATAAATCAACGAGACTTTGGTCTCCGACCCGTAAATGATAAGATTTTCGGTAAAATGGAAGTTGGTTCACGGTGTGAATAAAGATGCGTGAAACAATTTCTAACGTAATTATAAGTGGAATTAATTTAGTGAATATAATGGCTGCATGGGATGATAATAATCGAAGCGTTCAAAGTTTGAATTGAAACTTGAAACCAATCGACTTCTCGGTCCGTTAAACCTGGATTAGTCAGTTCTATTGGTATTTCTTGGACCGAGAGCGAGCCACGCCACGCTGCGCGCCCTGTTACGCTTACTAATTATCACTTCGAGAGAGAGAGAGAGAGAGAGAGAGAGAGAGAGAAGAGGATGCTGGGAAAATTTAAGCGGTGGCACGTCGTCGACTAGAGTTATTGCACCCGGCGAATAAGGAATCCTCGAAAGTATCAGAGGTGAATTTTCTCGGAGTGAAGCCCGGAGCGCACAAAACGACGTTTGCCGTTTGACGGATCACCTACAGGCCGTACGCTCACTCACACATGCCTGTGATTGGACGGCGCATTGTGTGAGTGAGCGCACAGCCCGGTTACGGCCTGTAGGTCCCGACTAGAAATTGTGGTAGGGATTCGATCAGGACCGAATCAGGTTGACCATACGTCCTCATCAGATCCAGATCAGGCAGCCCGATCAGGACCCGATTACACATGTAACGGAGCTCGGTAATGAGGACCGTATGAGGTTTACCCTATCAGGTTTGCATTGGGTTTCAGTATCAGTGCCTCATCGAAATTCTAGTTCGGCATCCGGTAATATTAATAATTGCAAAATTATATCCACCATATCCACGTATTTCATTAGATTTCAATAATATACATCTCGCTCTCGGCTAACCTAATCACTATCTTAACTTCCAGCAATCTGTAATTTATATTAATTATTCGCTCGCAAGTCTGGACGCTTCGCAGTTACATGTTAGTACGGTGAATGCCTCTACCTTATATACAAACGTTGATCCAGTCAGTGCTAGTGAGAAATGTTTTTCTGTTTGTCGCCACCTATCGGCGAAGTGGAACCCTATCGGCAAGTCAGTCCCGATCGGGATTTTATCAGGCATACCGGACTTTGGCATGTCTCACAACTGCCTGATCGGGATTTGATCGTGCATACCGTACTTTGGCGTGCCTTGCAACTGCCTGATTAGGTCCTCATCAGGCATACCGTACTTTGGCATGCCTTACAACAGCCTGATCGGGTCCTTATATAACTCGGGCATGCCGAGCGAGAATTTCTAGTCGGGCCGAAACGGGACGGTGCAAAAGGATCTGATACTTACACCTACACTTACATAGATTTCTAGGGTCGTCGAGATCCTGTAAGATAACTCGGACCGCTTGTCGGTTGGCAGCTGCCTCTGGTCAACTTCTTCTTCCTTCTGATTTCCTTCTGGTTTCCTTCGCAATTTTCGGTGAAAATTGATTCCGAACTGAAATTGGGGTTGCCAGAAGCCAGGAACTCGTTGGAACCAATGTTTTCGGAGCTTGAAGGCTTTGATCCTTGCTGACCGGGGACCCGCGAAATGAATTCCCTTCTAAAGGGGACAACTTGGCTTGCAAAGTCTCTCGAATACAAACTCGATATACCGAATAGACTTCACAATTTACAATTAGGATCCCCACCGATCAAACTTTGCGTAGATGGCGCTAGATTGCGAGGCTCTGTCATGGCAGCAATTACATACACTAACGCGATGTTAGTATGTGAATAGTTTGCAAGCGTGAGGTTGAGCGCGCCATTTGAATTTATTAGCGTATTCGATTTGCTGCTCCAGAGTTGCACCGAGAATGCTCCAAATTTTGATGTGACGTCATATTGCTCTAGAATCGAGCGCCAGAGCAGACAAACCGTGTTCACTCAGTGTTTGGTACAACTGGGTTAACCGAACATAACACTCTAAAAGCGAGCACCAATCTATCGTAAACCGATCATACGTTTCGCGCTCGGAACATTGCAGCAAATCGAAAACGCTATATGATTTAAATAGATGAACGATGTTAGGTTATTCAAATTGCGCGGCGCAACCTCACGTATCCTCACGCATACAAACTATTCGCACTAACATCGCGTTAGTGTATGGGATCGCCGCCATGACAGAGCTTCGCAATCTAGCGCCATCTACGCAAAGTTTGATCGGTGGGGATCCTAATTCGTCCTGACAGTTTGAAATCTGAAGAACCATATCCCCCAAATTATTATCAAAATTATAAAAAATGATGAAATTTTACTACCCAGATCATCCATGTAGAAGAAGAATGTATGTACATACCGATAGAGATATTTTCGGAGATAAATTTCTGGTATTCTTGTGCTCTATGACACGTACGTAGTGCCTACTGCTATCTCCTTACGAGTATCACAGTGATTATTTAAACTGAAGGTTTCCTAAACCTGGATCAAGTTATCTCGACTGTTCTTCGTATAGTTCCTAGGTACTCAGCTTATATACTTTTCCTTTACTCGTCGGACCATAAAACTCCACGGACTTCGCCCTCGCCCTCTGACACGACACACTAAAGCCTCTCGGAAGATTTACGAGGCGAACTGTGAGTTTGTACGTTTTGCAACTAGGAAAACTCCCATTGAACCAAGTTTACCTCAACGTTTTTTTTTTTTTTTTTTTTTTTATTATTCCTTTTTTGATTTTTTATTATTTACTTTTGATTTTTTTTTTTTTTTTTTTTTACTCAAAATATTTTCGAGCTTATATAATATTTTATACTTGCTCTTATACAGGTACGACATTTGATGTTTTAGTCGATTCGTATCTCGTATATATTATACCACGTTTAAATATGTGTAACGTCAACGTACGAGCACTTATGTCTATATGCTGAGCTATGCTAATAAGTACAGTGGCAAAATAGGTCCAGAATATTCAAAAGTTTGATCCAAAGTGCGCAACATACAGCAGTAGGAAGTGACATTATTTTCTACTAATTAATTTATACTTAGTCTTTGCAGTTGATTAATAATTTTATATACAACTTTATTCTACCCGTTGATCAGTTTTTTTTTTCTTTTTTATTGTAGTGAAATCGGAAATATGAACTATTCACATGCAAATCCTAGAATTCAATTACTGATTTTTAATTTCAACATTCTTCATAAATGTATTAATAAATAGGTCTTACCCATAATGGCCAGAATTCTCGGACGAAGTATCACCTTCAAATTTCTAAATTCTTATATCCGCAAGTCTATTTTCGGAGCTCAGAATACCGTTTCTAAAATCGAAAGTACAATGATTAATCCATCAAAAATTGACGATTTGAATAGATGCATATTTGGCATTGGGACTCTGCAGTTTCTTAACATATTTCTCAATCATTTGTTCAAATGAGACCTTGGGCAATAAGTTTTTATGTATAAAGTGAAAAAAGAAGGAAGCGAAAAAAAAAAAAACACTTACATAGATTGCTCAATTCACTTAGAGCCAAATTGCACCGATCTATTCACATCTCGGTTTTTTCTAGTCTCTAAATACGGCCGATTTAAACCGAATGAAAGTAGCCCCGGCACGTTACAACATCGACGACGATCAAGCCGAGGCGTTAAGACAAGATCGGTTCGCGATTCTGTTAGCTAGTTTTGTAATTAATTGAGAAGGTGATGGACCAGATTTTTCGGAAAAATAAATAAATAAATGAATCAAGTCCGACAGATTTTTGCAATGATTTTATTTCCCTCGATCGAAGTAAAGGAAATTTAACGAAACTCGCGGACGCAGTTTAATTATATTTCACGGTAATTAATATCACAATTTCCAGACTTCGGAACTATATTTCACGTAGTTAATTAACGTTATTTTAATTAGGCAGCTAACTTCCATATCACGATTTCAATGATGAAAATATTACTCACCAGAGATATTCAATTAAATCGAGTTGCACAGAGTACCTGCATATGTACGGTCATGTCTATTGCGGACAAATTAAAGTTGGAAGTCATAAAATTCGACATGCCGAATTCCATTCCTATTATTTCTGACAAGGTATGAAATAGTACATTACGATACAAGTGCGGTAAAACTTTTTCTGTCGAGTGCGAGGTTGCAGTACGAGCCGAAGGCAAGTGTTGCAATCACACGAGATCAGAAGAAGTTTTTCCGTCGTGTATTGTACATCATTTTACTTTATAAGGTGGGAAAATGATGAGGCTCAAGTTCGTAACGTTAATGCAACAAAATATTCGCCAAAAATTCTCAAATTCAAGGCTCGAACGTTTCAAATGGATCAAGAACGGTGCATAATTCCTCAAATTGTGTGAAACATGTTTACCTCGCACATTTTACAATTCTAACAACATTTGAATTACGAAATATTGCATTTCTTCAACGAATATTCTGTTGCGTTAACCATACGAACTTCGACCTCATGGAAGCGTGGGTAAACCGTCCATTATCACACCATGTGCAGTAAATATGTTTTTCAAATGAGCAAACAAATAATCTGACGTTTCGCTGATTAAACCACTCGAATTACGAAAAATAGAAACAAATAAAATCGGCGATAAAGAGCTGCGAATCTGACAAGATCTCCATTATGGTTTACTTTTGAACATTATACCGAAAATTCTCAATTCAAAATCCAGTGCTCGAGCCGCTATATTGGACAAAGGGTGTTCGAGTTCGGTTCTTGGACGATATCTCGAAAACCGTCAATGATATCAAGATAAAGGTACATATCAAAAATGAAGTTAATTAGACTTTCCGTGAATACATTTTTCTCGTATCTTCATTGATTTTGCTGTATTTTGAGGCTGAATATTCAAACATCTTCCAGTTCTAATTCCCACTGGTAATTAGCTACACATCCCACGTTAAGATACAGCTAAACCAATGAAGATACAGAAAACACGCATTTCACCTTTTTCATAGAGAATTTGATGAAATTTATTTTTCATATTCACTTTTGTCTTGATATCATTGACGGTTCTTGAGATATCATCGAAAAACTGATAGCGAATACCTCATTACCAAAATTGCAGCTTGATCACTGTACATTAGGGTAGTTCAAAAAATACCTAATTTCTCAGATGTTGCTGCTCATCCGTGAATATGTTGTTTGTGATTTTTGAAAATTATTCCATTTTTTTTTTTTAGCTCTATTAGACAATATTTACTATTGCCTCAGTGACGTTGAAATTTCGAAATTTAGCCATTTTTGGCAATTTCAAAGTTCTCAGATCAAAGCGCTCATCTGGCTACCTCGAGATTCTCATTCAATGAGCATGTTGGTTCAAGATGAGACTCGTACGATAATATTTAGTACTGCCTCGAAGACATTGGAGTTTTTCCTATAGAGCTCAAAAAAATGGAATAATTTTTTAAAATCACAAACAACATTTTCACGAATGAGCAGTAACATCTGAGAAATTAGGTCTTTTTTGAACCAACCTACTGTACATACGTTGAGTTCATGATTTCCAGCACGTTCAAAAGTAACCCATAGAATCTATGGCATAGATAATGAACATATTTGGCAAGTCACAGATTTTCACCGATTATTTTCTTTGTTCGAAAGAAAATCTGTTCTAATTTGACTAGCCGATATTAATCGAAGATCGAAATCTTCGATTTCAGAATTAAAAAATACTGGAAATATGTGGGTCCTGCAATTCGTTGTCAGTGTGTCGCAATATTGTGCCGATTTCAAGCTGTTTGATCACGTGTAAAATCTATCGGTCGTTCAGTTGTGCGTATCCTCGTAAATCTATCCAGGGTTTCCCTCTCATCCCTGGAGAAACACTGTAGGGTTGTGTAGTCGCAGTGGGAACGGACTAATCTAAAAAGTGAAAACCGCGCGACCCCCAGTGGAAACAACGTGGGTGGGCAATATTTCACTACAATATCGGTCCATCCAATTGTTGTATACCTACTGGTAGGTACAGGGTCTGTGTATCTCGTATCGTACGCGAGTGCCTCACTGTTGTGCACAATAAAACACGTATAATTAATTGAAACGGACCGCTTTTGTAACCCCATGTGTTCTCTGTATGTTATCTGAATAACATAGATGTAGCTATGTATGAATCGTACGTGTACATGTTTTACTGCCACATGTACCTCGCTCCCTTTATTATTTTTTATTTTTTAATTTTTTTTTCATCATTTCGAGAATCCTGAATATCATTTTCTCATGTATTATCGTATACCCAATTCTTCACCGGAAACTGCTCGAACGAAATGGACTTATTTCGAACCGGTAGACCGAGAATAGTTATTGTCCAATTATTCAGGCTGCCCTAGACCCTACTCCAGCTCTCATCCTCTGATCTTCTCTCCCTTGCACTGGCGAACGGAAATTTGTGATACGAGGAAACCCCTTTAATTCCAATCCATCGAGTTAATGGAAAAAGCGATTTAAAAGTTCAATCGCGAATTGTATGTAAATATCAATGATAGTAGTTCGATTCCGGAAGCTTTGTCAGACGCATTTTTTTATCGTGAAGAGTTTCTCTGTCATCTTATCACTTACAGGTAAATTATATTAATGTCCTCCCGTTGAATGGATGAAAAGAACCCTTGACGGTTCCGTTCGATTCTGGCTATTTTTTTACTGATCTACACACATGTGCCCATAGAATCAGTAAATTTGGCAGCACAATAAAAGTGTGTCATATTTTTTTCATCTTTTTCAGTGAAATATCTAGTTCACAAGGTTTTTAGGCAACCTATATTTTTTGAGATATGTTTACTTGAAAAAACTATAGTAAATACTTCGAAAACGGTTGGTTTCAAAAAATCTGAAATAATTCACATGAAAGTCTCTTTAACTATAGTTCTACAAACCGCAACGTTTCGAAAATTTCGGGGAACGTGACGACAAAAAGTGGCTGGTTTGGTGGTGAATGCTTCATGTACCTATAGGTATACCGCAGAAATTCCGGTATATCGTTCAGCCTCGTACTTTGCAAGAAATTTAGTTATCGTGTTCGGCTCCCAGGTCATGTAGGAAATTCCTAACGCTGTATTGTTACTCTTGTTTCATCGAAACAGTATTGTCTCCTGAACATTATCTCCTCGTGTGTCAATATTCACGATTTGATCAACATATTCTGGAGTTCGGAACTTCATCACGAACAAAAAACTTATATAGCAGATTGTGAATTTAGGAAGAAAAATATAATTTCACTCAAGTTTCGCAAAGTATATCGCGCATACATAGCGTCATGTCAGTCGACCGATATGTTATTCTTCGTTAATCTTATAATCATACGAATAATCAACATATCCTTTGACTTGGAAAGAATTCCATACACGTACAACTCCGGGAAAATTTAACAAAAAACAAATTATTCAACATTAAAAACAGTAGCTAGCTTTCTAATAGGATTTTTTCGATTAGGGAAGCCTCGGCTATAATTTAATTCAGAGTTTGGTTCCGTAAGCGGATTTAGGTAGACCGTAAAATTCTTGAAGTAAGAAATTTTCAAAGCCTATTAACTCCGGATGATAGAAAACTGTTTAATTATATGAAAACTTCCGTAAGTTATGTGTCATCGATCTGTAATTAACCGAGGAAACCCTGTTCTCTATGTTGCAGAAATGTCTGGGCCTGAGGAATTGTGATATCTCGAAGTAAAATATCACGGGAACAAGATGCTGCAGCCCTGGTGTGCGGGGAGTTCCCGCTGTGTGCGAAAGGCACTTTTCTTCGTCTTCGTATGGGGCTTGATAATGATAGCTGCGATACAGTTCCGTCATATGGAAACAGTCCAGGAGAATGTGGCTGGGTCCGGATCAAACGGAGCCGGCCTAAGCTCAGGTCGTTTCCTTCTTCAACAATTGATTGATTCTAGTTACACGCGCGAGCCCGTAGTATCCACGACGTCCCAGAGTCCAATGGAGATGGAACCACTCCTTGACAAGACGCCGTCAAGAACGGAAGAAAAACTTATCGAAGAAATTGAAACTAGGCTCCCAAGTCTTCCCCTCGCCTATTGGAACCGCAACAAGAACAACAAGGCAATGCACTACAAAAACGAGAGCTGTGCCAAATTCCCGAGCATATTTGACCTCGAATTCAACAACATATATTGGCAAAGCATGCACACCAACAACGGATCCTTTCAACTTTTTGGTGCCTTTTACGACACCAGACGTCTGTCCCGGATCGGACCTGCGATCAGAATCGTCGGTATGATAAACAGGATCGAACCAACTGTCAAAAGCTTCTGCCAGATCTGGTACGAGGGAGAAAAAGAGCCACAGTTAGTCGAGACTATGGAGTACAAGTACATCTGGTATCCAAAGTGGGGAAATTACAAGCAAGGAATTTACCAGCCGTATATAATCGCTTGCAAGGTACCACAAAGCCATAAGAAACTTGTACCAGCCTCGGTCTCGTTGGTGCCGAAAGCCTGCGACACTGCGACAAACAATTTGAGGGTAATTTACAACAAACCACCTAAGAAGAAAGACTTTGCGGTATGTGTAAAGGGACTAGATTTTCTTCACGAGGATTTATCCGTCCGACTTGTGGAGTGGATAGAAATGATCAACTTGCTGGGTGCCGACAAGATATTCTTTTACGAACTTCAGGTTCATCCAAATATCAGCAAAGTTTTAACCCACTATGAAAAACAGGGCAAGGTTCATGTCACGCCTCTAACTTTGCCCGGTGGACAACCGAACGTACCTGCTTTCCAGCACATGTATCTTACCAAAAAAATGAATCATAAAAGACAGAACGAACTGATACCGTACAACGATTGTCTTTACAAACACATGTACGAGTACGAGTACATCGCGCTTCTCGATATCGACGAGGTCATCATGCCTGTACAAGACGCTACCTGGAAGGAACTAATGAAGAGAATAATGCCTAAGGCTTTGAAAATACGTAACGAATCTAGAGCTTCGTATAACGTCAGGAACGTCTACTTTCTTGACGATCTACTTCACTCCCATGGATGGTTCAAGGACGTACCAAGGTATGTTTTATCACTAATCCAGAAATGTTCGTTCTTTCCTATGCAAGTAATCCAATGTAAGCGGTTTAACCCAGCGGTTCAGCCAAGCCAATCCCCATTCCCATTTTGCATCCAGGATAACTCGCATTCGCATTTTCTCTTTTTTTTTTTTCTGAAAAACGATGCGAGAACTAATTTCTCATTGGTTCAATATACGTTTGACTCTGCTGGATGGCCACTCTCCTGAAAAACGGTGAAAAGTTTGACTCCCATTATATAATTAGGATCCCCATCGATCAAACTTTGCGTAGATGGCGCTAGATTGCGAGACTCTGTCATGGCGGCGATTTACATACACTAACGCGATGTTAGGTTATTCAAATTGCGCGGAGCACCCTCACGCAACATCACGCATACAAATTATTCACACTAACATCGCGTTAGTGTATGTAATCGCCGCCATGGCAGAGCCTCGTAATCTAGCGCCATCTACGCAAAGTTTAATCGGTGGGGATCCTAATTGGTTTAATGCCTTGATGGCATTTGTTTTTTCAATTTCTATTCTGATCAATGAGAGGGCAGGAAATTATAAAATCAATGTTGAGTGGCGATCCTGATTGAATTTAGTGAAATATTTCTAAAAATTTCGCATCCCCTTATGAAGTGAATTGGCATTTCGAATTCTGAAGACACGTATAGAGGAGGTGAGGACATTGGGATGACCGAACTGTTTTGGTTCCAGGTACATGCACATGCTTCAGCACGTGTACAGGTCTCAGAATTTCACGAAGCCGAATCAGTACGTGAAGTGTTTTCACAATCCAGAGCGAGTGGTAACCCTTCACAATCACTTTCCCCTAGCCTGTCTGGGATCTGGTTGTACAAGCTACCCCATAGAAACTGACGATGCACAGCTACAACATTACCGTGCGGACTGTGTTAAATCTCTTAAGAAAAGCTGCATTGAGTACAGGGAGAATAGCGTAATGGACACAACGATATGGAGGTATAAGAACAAGCTTATCGAAAGAGTAACACAGACCTTAAAGACTCTAGGCTTTTTCGGGCCAGATCATGTATCAGAAAGCTAGTCGACGGCCCCTGGTACTAGACGGTCAAGGTCTAGGAGAATAAATCCCTTGCGAAATCGTATGGACTTTTGATCACCACGAATTATCGTTAACAATCATCAGCAACAGTTGGATCAGTGTTGAACTTGTTCTTGCAAATTAATTTGAACAATAACCATACGATCCCAGGACTTGTGTTTTTGTGTTTGCTGTATTCTAAGGTAACAAAGAATCAAAACTAATTGTTTCCTGAATGTAATTAATAAGAGAAAGGTGAGAAACTGGCTAATTTTATATCCTGTATGTATAACCACTGATTTGAAAACGTACGGAGATTCCAATTATGTATATGCTAATGTAAAGTGAGTGTAAAAAAAAAAGAAGAAAAAAAAAAAAAGCAAAAGGATCGATTTAATCGATGAGAAACAATTTTATTGTTTCACTGCTGCTTTTTTTTTTTCCTTTTTTTTTTTCTCCTTGATTATTGGAAAATTCTACCCAGTGTCGATATTCGAATAATAATTTATATTTGTATAGATATAATACCTATATCTGTGTTTATTGAGGAACTAAACCATATACCTATTATATATATATATCCATCACCAAATATAAACATCACGTTATAATTAAACGTTAAGAGTCAATATTTAATGTTAAATCAAAGAGATATACATAAAAGAGACTAATCTACGATTATTATATATTATATATAAATTTTTTGTTTTTTTATTTATTAATTTTTTTTTTTTTTTTTTGTTTTTTCAAATGGGTTTCCACGCCATGGTAAGGGCCGGTTCTGATTATAATGAATTTTAGATCAAACGGCAATCAACCCTGAAAATGGTAATTAATTAATTGTATGTGTGTTTAAATCGCGCCTGAATAAAAATTCAGGTATCTTTATATAACGTAGTAACTCTGCAAAAAAAAAAAAAAAAAAAAAAAACTCGATACTATACGAATCATTCGTCACTATTTATGTATAGCTGAACGAAAAATAGAAATAACCAAAAAAGAAAAAAAAAAGGAAAAAAAAAAATAAACACAATTATCCAAATGAATGAAAATAAATCTTTGAAATTGTGTTATTAATAATAAGTAAGTGAGTTTAATTAGTGGTGAAATTTGCTCCTACTTTAAGTGCCAACCCGGGAGGGTGTCTCAGTGCCTACGGAACTTAATTATTAGTGATTAAATGTCGGTTGTCAGTTTGTATATAAGACAAATCGCAAGTGACTAATACGTATAGGATGAATTAAAGATTTTCACGTCAATGAAATCGTTGAATTTAATTCAATTTTTTAATTTAAGATATATAATTATATTATATATATATATGTATATATACTATAAAATATAATGTATCATAGTATAATAATGTATTTACGTGGCATTAGCCATCGTCTGAACGCGCTTGAGCCTCGTTAATGAATTCTCCCTCTTTACGAAAAAAAAAGAAGAAAAAAAAATTAGGAAAAAACAAAAATCAATGCTTAGGTACACAGAAAGAAAGGGTAACTTGATTCAAGAAAATTTTGCGGTCCAAAAATGGAGACCGAAATTTTCTCGGATCAAATCAAAAATTTTCTCGAACCAAGAAAATTTTTCAAATTTTCTTGGTTCGAGAAAATTTTTGATTTGATCCGAGAAAATTTCGGTCTCCATTTTTGGACCGCAAAATTTTCTTGAATCAAGTTACCCTTTCTTTCTGTGTATATATGAAATTTTAAAATATGAATAAAATTGGAAAAAAAAAGTAAAAAAAAAAAAAAAAAGACAGAAAACCTCGAGGCTCTCGCGGAGGTTTCTTCCTTCCCATTCACCACCCAAACCTACCTTTTAACCCAAGTCTCTGAACCGAAAACCATTCTTTGTTGCTCGGAGGCTTTTCAACTCGGCTCAAAGTCTCGAAAGGCACGTTTTTCTCTCTCTCTCTCTCTCTCTCTCTCCCTCTCTTATTACATGACAGTTTTTACCTTAGCGAAGCAACGTTCGTAAGTATATCGTAGTTTTTTATTTTTCGTTTTTTTTTTTTTTTTTTTTTTTTTCCGTCGTCGAAACGATCACTCGCGCCCCTTTTTTTTTTTTTTTTTTTACTTTTACTTTTTCTTTTTCTTTTTTTCCTTCTCCTTTTTTGTTTCTTTTCGCGGGCTTTGTTTTTTCAGAGCTTCAAAGTCGCCTCGTTTATTTATCGGGAAAAAGAAATATTGAAAATTTTCTTTTACGCGAAATCGTATGAATTCTTTTATCGCCTTCTATATGAGACTATATTATATACCTATAATACTTAGTTTTCTTCGTTTTATAACTTATGCGTATTAAACTTTATGCCATATAGTTATCGCTATAGGAATACGTATAAAATATATAATATATATTCGAGTTTTCAAAACTCCAGTGAATCTAAAAGTCCAAGTGCTCTTTGTTTAACTCATCAAAACGTGGTCATAAGAGGAATGACGGTGATGAAAATTTCTCATCATTTCCACAGTGCTTTAATATACCCGCGAGCTTAAACCCTTCGCGCATGATAAAATCCCGTGAGGAGATAAGAAATAAGAAATTTGTTTCGTTTTTCAGGATAAATATTAGGGTGTGCCAAAAAAAAAAAAAAAATTTAAACGCACATCAACATTCCGGTAGAGCATCTCAAATAGAATATCTCAGCCAAATATGAGCTCTTAATATTGATATTTAGAACTGCCTAACTCAGTTTTTCCATTTTTGATTTGGATAACTCGTTAAAAAAAAAAAATCGAAAAATTTTCGAATTGTTTTTTTCTCGTAACCGACTTGATTTAGAAACTATCTGAATACAGATTCTTATAGGAAATTTCACGCTCTACAAAAAAGTACTGAGATAGAATCTTCCTAACTCTCACCGATTAAGAGATATTCGCCTATAAATATTGAGTCATTACGTCATAGAGTCACACGAATCTGGGAAAAACAATTTATTTTTCAACCGCGCATCAAAATTTCGGTAGAGCATCTCAAACAGAACATCTCAGCCAAATATGAGCTCTTAATTTTGATATTTAGAACTGCCTATTTTAGTAACTAAAATTAGTAACAAAATTAGGCAGTTCTAAATATGAATATTAATTTTTTTTTTTTCTGGCACACCCTAATATATATACACAGATAAAAAAAGAATAATTTGACCCAAGAATTTTTTTTTTTTTTTTTTTTTGAAAAACCGGCAATCTCTCGAGCGAAGTGAAATTCTCTGAGACCAAGTAAAATCTTTCTTGAATCATGAAAATTTTCTTGGTTCCAGAGAATTTTAACTTCGCTCGAGAAATTGTCGGTTGTTAAAAAAAAAAAATTCTTGGCCCAAGTTATTCTTTTTTTCTGTGTAGGAATAGGGAACCTGTAGAGACCATTTATACATGTATACATATATTTATACATATACAGAGTGTAAATTCTCCGGGGTTTGATCTGGGAGGAGCCTTCTTCTATTTATACTCGTTCGCTTCAGAATAATATAATAGTGTGTGATTATCAATCAGGTACCCTCATCTCCAAATTTGTTTACATTCACACGTATAGTACACGAATAGAAGAATGCGGAGCTTCGGCACGTCGAAGCTCCTCCCAAATCAGACCCCGAAGAATTTACACCCTGTATATATATATAAATGTAAATATCTGATATAATTCCTGCAGGACTTCTCTTTTAAAAATATACCTACGTGTCTCTCGGATTTGGGGCCGCAAGCGAAGCTTCCGAAGTCCCCCATGCTTATTTCCTTCCCTTCCCCTTCCCTTCCCTTACCGTCCGTTTCCGGCTCCTTAGTCCGGTTTTCGTCCTCCGCCAATGCGACGTTCAACGACGCTTTATTCTGGAGATTTCGAGGACAGGACTTAAAGCACGAGTGCTGTGGATTCTATACTTATAAAGCGCAGATATCACGTCTACGTTTTTATGATGTATAATATCATTGCAATACAACAGGCAAATATCATAAGTATCTATTCGTTTATAGACGTATAGATTAGACGTACATAATCTAACGTGAGAAAAAAAAAAAAAAGCTACATGAATCTCTTCAGTTCCAAAATTTAAACTGTAAAATAAGATAAAATTTTCAATGCAATAAGAAGCTTTTTTTCAAAACACTCAAATATTTGTAATACAATAAAAATTCTCCCTCCATCACAAGTTCCATCATAAGTTTTTTTTTTTTTTTTTTATCAATTCAAATCTTTCATGCCTCATTTGTAGATTTATTTTTAAAAGAAATTTTTCTTTTTCATTTCCATTCAGAATTTTCATTCCCATAGTACAAGTTATCTTACAATTTTTGTCATATCATTTGTATAGACACCCTCTTTTATACTACTTTGAAGGATTGAAGGATAAAAAAAATTTTAGTCTTTCATTATTGTTTTTTTTATTTTAGTTTATTTATTTATTTATTTTTTTTTTTTTTCCATTTCTTTAATCATCTCCAAAGCTGCCCGCTTAGGTATATACTATTGCTTCGATATTATTCTCCAATATTAGAAAACACTTCACTCGTGTCAAACGATTTTAATTAATTAAGCATATACCGTGACAATCCGTCGATGCGGAACGCCAAGGATACCAACCCCAAAACTCGTTAGCAGCAGTTTAGTAACTCACTAGATGTTTCTAGTAAAATCATTAGAAACCATTAGATTTTCACTAGACATCACGAGATTTTTAGTGATCTTTACTAGGAAAATCTAGTAAGTTACTAAACTGCTGCTAACGGTTTTTTGGTTGGTATCCCTGGCGTTCCGTATCCACAGATTGTCACGGTATGTAAATATCTATACTCGTTCATCTCCAGACTGACGCGCGAACAAACCTATTCCTGTTCCTATAAATTCATAGCGAACCTTGATCGCTTTCTATACGTAATAGACAAGTCCTATTATTATTGTTGTTGTTGTTATTATTATTATTATTATTATTATCATTATTAATATTATTATTATTATTATTATTATTACTATTACCATATCTACTGTTATTCTATAATAAACCTTGTCGTTATTACCTATACCAGTCGCTAAAATTGTTAACGTTATTACTATTATTATTATTATTATTATTATTATATATTATTTTCTTTCTTTCCCCATAGTAAGGTATACAGATATATATATAAATCGAGCAGAACTTTTTCATTACATAAGGGCGATTAACGTTTGCCATAATTAATCTTATAACTGCAATACGTCTTTGGAGCGTAGGTATGTATATTGTATAATGTATATATAAATATATTTAGTTGGGATCGAACTAAAGTAATAACATCATATTAAGATGTGGACTGGGCCAAAAAAAAAAAAAAAACGACTAATTTTTTTTCCTTAGTTGCCATGAAAATATTGTTCAGGATGACGAAAAAAAAATTCTGTGAAAGCTTGAGCTCTTAATATTAATATTAAGAGGTGGCTCTTCGTGATTTTTGATTTCCCATTTAAATAACACGGGAAATGTTTTTTTATTTTTTTTATTTGGAATTTTATTTCGTTCTAACGAATCAACGTGTTGTAAAAATCAATATATATTCTTGTAGGAAATTAAACGATCTCCAAAAAAGGTCTGATTTGATTTTTCGCTAAGTCGACTAAGTCATCGTATATATCGTTTGAGGTTGAACTTTAACCTTGAATAACTTTCAAACGAATCGACTTAGCGAAAAATCACATCAGACCTTTTTTGGAGATCGTTTAATTTCCTACAAGAATATGTACTATTGATTTTTACAACACGCTTATTCGTTAGAACGAAATAAAATTTCAAATAAAAAAATAAAAAAAGAACTCAAACTTTCACAGTATTCTTTTTTCGTCATCCTGAACAATATTTTCAATGGTAACTAAGGAAAAAAAAATTGGTCGTTTTTTTTTTTTTGGCCCACCCTAGTATACAGCTTAGAAATAATTATTCGAATATGGATAATTAATTTATAAAATATCACCTCTTATTATTATATTGACATCGCGAATTATTAATATACCATATGTGTGTAACGACAATTAGCCTTATACGGTTTTCTATTGGCAATCGTTTGAATCGCCGCCAGATACAGTGCGGGTTTAATATTGCTATATAATAGATAGATATATACGCGTTTAGTTTATTAGACTATTGTTATTTATAAAAGATCTTGCGTGATATATTTTTCTCACAGAAAGAAATTGTGTCCTTATACGTATTATATAATTCGCAATGAGTGAATTTATCAAATAATAAATATTATTTGGAATCCCCCGTTTTTTTTTCTTTTTTTTTTTTTTTTTTTTTCATGTTGGTTTAATTAACTTTGCCACTACTTAGGGTTTCCCAATTTTCTATATACATATATATATACGTATAATGGAACGCGAATTGTGCAAACTAGATACAAAGTTCAATGTATCCTTGGCACCGGTCTTGACCGCACTATGGTAACAATAAGAAGTTCTATACATAGTACTATACCTAGCCAACCACCTATTCTCTATACCAGCATGGAACAACTTCGTGTTCTCGGAAGGACGCGATGGTTAGTTAATTAAACTTAATTTTCTTGTTATCGCATTGTATGTGTAAGCCTTTGGTTATTACATTGCGGGTGCACCCGCAGGTTTATAGAATTTGAAAATATATCACAGAATTTATTGTCGAAAGTCAATATTACACATATAATAATATTCCTAATTTTCTTTCATAAAATGACAAGTTGGTAAGGTGGTAAGCTAATTCTTTCTAATTATGGGACAAAGAGAGAAAATTTATTTCACGAAATCTTTGGTGGAGACAAGAAAAAAAAAATAAAAATAAAAAAAATAAAAAAACAAGAAAAAATATATCCATATTCTGGTTTTCTATTTTTCATAACCACCGCACTGCGCGTTTTTTGTTATTATCCTTGTGCTCAATTTTGTATATTATTTTACTCTATGTCTCATCAACATATAAAATTATTATTACGCCATATACACAGAAAGAAAGGTTAACTTGATTCAAGATAATTTTGGGGTCCAAAAATGAAGACGAAAATTTTTGATTTGATCCGAGAAAATTTCGGTCTTCATTTTTGGACCGCAAAATTGTCTTGAATCAAGAATAATTTTCTTGGCTCAAGTTAACCTTTTTTTTTTTTTCTATGTATGAGTATTTTTGTGTTTATCATTCAAAAATCTAAATGAAATGATCAAATTTATTTACTATTCATGATTTAAAATATTAATAATAATAATAATAATAATAATAATAATAACATTAATATCGATAATAATAATATCACCTCCTACTGTACTTTGTTATCACGCTCAATATACTATATTATATAATTATGGTGCTACGTAAGCATTGTTAATCATAATACACATAAAGATAAGCATTTCAGTTTTTCACATTTCCTTTCCTTCTCATAATGGGTCCTAATTTCTCTACGAACAGGGGAATTCGGTGTCTGACACTAATTTCATTACAAAATTACGCCCTTTTCCTCAAATTATTAGCAAACATGAAAATTTATGAGTTATTCCATTCGTGCATATCATAAAAAGTTACAATTAAAGCGCTGTAATTTTTTCATATTCATCTGAATACAGAAAAAACAGTTTCCTGGTCGGTCACCAAACCATAGAATAACTGTCATAAGATTTCATTTGAGAAATTAAATACTTCATTCGAAATCTTGAATGCACCACAACTGTTTTGAAGAAGAATAATAATTATTTGTGAATGTCCTACTTCCGTATTTTTAAAAATTGATATCAATTATGGTGTAAAAAGTGGGCTCAATATTGTCTCAAAATTTGAAGCACAGTCCCCTGGCTCAATTTCTAAATGATGCCCAGTGTTGTCTGTGGTACATAAAACGTTGATCCTGAGTTGAACGAAATGTAGCCGGTGTAGCTAAAGTTGATCCACATGAAGTCAGAGGCACGCTGTCGCTATTTTGTTCAGCCCCACGTAAGCTTTTGACACAGTAACTTGTGTCAGATCCACTACAAACAACAGTCACCTGGTGCGACAAATGTACATTCGGTTTTTGTAATTAGAATTATAACATCTTCTATATTGTATTGAAACAAAGAACATCAAACATCGTACCGACGTTAATAAAAGTCGATACTTCACTAGTCTTCACGATATTTTGAAATCAAGTCCGATTCAACAGTCCCCTGGCAACAGTTTCCTGCTCTTTTAAAGAAGCCAGAGGGCCATTTGTAATACCAAAGGACTGACTTTTCCATGTGTTTTATAGGCATTGTGGCATCCAAGAAGAAGAATAAATTAAATAGAGACAAAAAAAAAATTAAACGAAATAAAAAATATTATACAAAAACAGTACTCTGTTACATGTAGCAGTCCCCTGGCTAATTTTTTGTCTAGAATCTACAATAAATCACATATTACTGCGAATCTTTTTGTGCCCTATACTTAGTTAATTGTTATCTTCATTCTAGAGAACTCTTTTGCATTCGTCAGAGGAAAAAAATGACGGGACACTTTTATACGCAAAGTCGTCCTGTTTGTGGAGAAATACCCATATGCATATAAAATATAATAAATCCTACTTTACAGGTAAGTGATACTCAATTATAATATATAATAGTATTTTTTTTTTTTGCATAGGCATTGAAAAGTCACTTTTTGACGCCTGTTTTCGATCCACAAAGTGTCACTTTATACGGTTGGTTTCAGAACTGCCCTATAAAGTCTTTATACGGCAGTCTGGATGCGCAGTTCGAAGTGCGCATTCCAAAGCTGCCGTATAAAGTCTTTATACGGCAGTTTCGATGCGGGGTTCGAAGTGCGCGACAGATCGCACCATAACCCCACACTTCATCTAGTGAATCTCAACAGGCGTCAAAGTGACTTTTCATGCCTATTTCGAAAAAAATACAGTATGGGGCGCACCCGTAAACCGTTTTTGACTCGAATAATGATTTCAGAACTCGCTTCCGGCTCGCCTTTAGCTCGTCCTGAAATCATTATTCTCGCCGAAAAACACTTGGTTTACGGGCATGCCACGTAATAGTATAATAGTATATTATGTGGCATGCCCGTAAACCAAGTGTTTTTCGGCGAGGATAATGATTTCAATACGAGCTGAAGGCGAGCCGGAAGTGAGTTCTGAAATCATTATTCGAGTCAAAAACGGTTTACGGGCACGCCCCATACGATATTTTTTTCGACATAGGCATGAAAAGTCACTTCCCGACTAGAAATTGTGGTAGGGATGCGATCAGGACCGAATCAGGTTGACCATACGTCCTCATCAGGTCCAGATCAGGCAGCCCGATCAGGACCCGATTACACATGTAACGGAGCTCGGTAATGAGGACCGTATAAGGTTTACCCTATCAGGTTTGCATCGGGTTTCAGTATCAGTGCCTCATTGAAATTCTAGTTCGGCACCCGGTAATATTAATAGTAATTGCAAAATTATATCCACCATATCCACGTATTTTATTAGGTTTTAATAATATACATCTCGCTCTCGGCTAACCTAATCACTATCTTAACTTCCAGCAATCTGTAATTTATATTAATTATTCGCTCGCAAGTCTGGATGCATCGCAGTTACATGTTAGTACGGTGAATGCCTCTACCTTATATACAAACGTTGACCCAGTCAGTGCTAGTGAGAAATGTTTTTCTGTTTGTCGCCACCTATCGGTGAAGTGGAACCCTATCGGCAAGTCAGTCCCGATCGGGAGTTTATCAGGCATACCATACTTTGGCATGCCTCACTACTGCCTGATCGGGATTTGATCGGGCATACCGTACTTTGGCGTGCCTTGCAACTGCCTGACCAGGTCCTCATCAGGCATACCGTACTTTGGCATGCCTTACAACAGTCTGATCGGGTCCTTATATAACTCGGGCATGCCGAGCGAGAATTTCTAGTCGGGTTTGACGCCTGTTGAGATTCGCACTTGATACGACGAAGAGTGAGGTTATGGCGTGATCTGTCGCGCACTTCGACTGCGCATCAAAACTGCCATAAAAAGACTTTTTACGGCAGCTTTGGATTGCGCACTTCGGACTGCGCATCAAAAATGCCATAAAAAGACTTTATATGGCAGTTCTGAAATGAGCCGTATTAATTGATACTTTACGGATCGAAAACAGGCGTCAAAAAGTAACTTCTCAATGCCTATGCCGGAAAAAACAAATTACGTCCTATATTCATATAATATTTTGATGATTAATATCTGCCTTGAGATTCTATATGTAATATATCGGAATTTAGTCGGCCATAAAACGTTAAGTACCTACACGGTCGTCATATACGGATAATAAAATTAACAGAACATCCTGTTCGATGTAGTGAAATTTTTTTTAAATCATTACCCGGATTGTATCGATTTAAAAAAGCAATAATTTGAACGGTACTTAGAGGTTTTATAGTGTTCATATGGATATCTATATGTATATATACCGAAAATTCATTTAATTGAAAGTTCACGTTTGAGGAAGTCTTTAGGTACTTCCTGTCTGCGATCATGGCCTTCGTTTATTCTTTTGTCTAAATTTCGTATCCCTAGATCATGGGATAATATACTAACATTATATGTATACCTATACATCGAGAATACAAAATACGGTAAAGATTCTCATGGGGGCTATTAAATAAATCAACGATCTTTCAACTGATTATGGGTTCGTTGTACTATTCATATACCGTACATACATAGTGCATATATGATACGATGTTTCCGTTAACTGAGCAGTAATTTCGATCTTTAGATAATCGGATTAAATATCAAGGTATCATTATTTTTTTTCTTCTATAGTGTCAAAAAATCATTACCTTATTAATATTTCTGCATAATATATAGTAATTTTAGTTTTTTTTTTCTGTCCAAATTATTATCTTTCTTTCTTTCTTTCTTTCTTTTTTTTTTTTTATCGTACTAAAGTTTCGGTTCTTTCTTATCTGGTCCAGCGATGCTCACGTTATCGAAACAATAGCGCGGGCGTATCTTTCTGTTCTCAACAATTTCCGAGGAACGAGCCGAGGAAAGCAAAGTTGACACGTACCAGATATTATAATTAAGGAAAGATATAAAATAAATAAAATAAAATCTCTGTTAAGTTAATTTATATAGATTAGGGTGGCCCTTATTTCGTAAAAAAGAAATATATATTTGGTGTGCCGCCCCCCTCCATCGGTTCCAAATTGAACAAAAAAAATTTGAGCCAAATTTTAGGTGATTTGGCCAATGGGAACACATGCCCCAATGAGGTTTATTTTTTTAATTTAATTCTTTTTTCTTCTCTCTTTACAGGACATAGTATGACAGAAAAGGAAGAGAAAAGGTTGTAACAACATTTTTTTCAACTTTCGGTTTGGTAGGAAAAGTAATATTTTGGAATTCCGTTAGCAAAAATCGATTAATACGTGTAAAATTCGTAAAAACGTGGTGATAGTGATAATAAGAATAATAATAATGATAATAATGATGATGGTAAAATAGTGATATTTGACGATCGTATGGGCGGAAAAACGCGGCAGTAATTTTATCATGCTTGCGTTACGCGAGCTGAGACGAATCAGTCAATATAGCAGCTCCTTCAACTTATTGCCAGAACGAACACAGAAGGCACACCAATATATGAGTACCCTTTCTATCGAACACGTACACGTCTCCTCTATTATATAAAACGAATCTAGGTGTATAGGGTGAGTCAAAAAAAAAAAAAAAAAATCATCGAAGAGTTTTTCAACGTTTTAAGATTAAATATATTCAATGGGAATATATAGGTATGTCACACCATTCAAATATAGTAGATATACATGAGAATTTTACCGTATTCATCGAATTATTTTTTCCTCCTCTTACACTTAGGATGGGATTAAAATTAGTGTCAAATGATATAATGAACCCATCGTATATAGAATTATGCAAGTATACATATAAGTGGAAAAAGAAACTTTTTAGTATGAAATTTAGACAGGGTACACTGTAGCGAAAACTAAGGTAGACGTATTGAGAGTTGAACATTGTTTTGCAATTTTACCAGATTGCTATTTTAGCTCTGGAATCCGGAAATTTACTTATGTATATTCATATATTTTGAAACAACAATCTCAGAGTGTGTATTTACCGAAAAGTTACCTATGCGTAAGAATACGGATACAAGAACGTCGGTCAAAGAACTTGCATAAATTTCGAGGCAACGAACTGCAAAATTATCCGCATACCTAAATAAGCTGGCGATTTTTATATTTCATTTCCGTTTGTTTTTTTTTTTTTTTTTTTTTTTTTTTTACACCCTGTATGTCTGTAGATCGAGTAGAATGAAACGACTGGAGCACATGTGTCGTCGGACATGCACACGCTCCCATACTTTCACACAGCGATGAAGTGTAAGGTGCGAGTGCACCGAGCTGAGAACTAAAGCAACGCGAGATCGGTTGAATGGATCGTGAACACAGCCAGCAGGGAACCATTTGCGCAGATGGTTGAAATTCAGAAGCCAGAGACGTTTGCGTTCCACTTGCGGCCAGCAAATCTTGAAATTAGCTCCGTTGATTGGCTCTCCTCCTCTGTAATGTGGTCTCGTAATTAGGTCGTACCTTAATTGATATGCTCGTCAGAATTCGATAAGGTTATTAGGTGTTGATTGGCTCGTGATTTAACACACAAGTTAGAAAATATTTGAATATAATTTGCTTCCTGAAGCATGAATTAGTATGATTTATACATTAGATGAGATCGAAAACTAGCAAAAACAAATCGAATATGAGTCTCATAAGCTGTAAGCATAATCAAAAGACACGATTTATAAGAAGTCAGTTATTGCGTTCGCGAAAATCAACGAGATACGATTGGTTTGACGTCACAATAGCGGGATGCAGTCCAATAACGCGCATGTGCAGGACACTGCGTGGCGTCATGCGCGTGGAACTCTGACACGGTTTTTCACCGCAGAGTTCAAACTCTGTATATTAGGGTGGTTCAAAAAAGACCTGATTTCTCAGATGTTGATGCTCATTCGTGAATATGCTGTTTTTGATTTTGAAAAATTATTCCATTTTTTTAGCTCTATTGGACAATATTTACTACAGTGCTCCCTCACTAATTTTAACCTCTCTAACATTTTACCTCTCCGCCGTCGGAGGGGAGTAGGTCCCCCACTATAGCCTGGCTGTTCGGGTCGGCGCATAACGATGCGCCGTAACTATACGTCTGTGTACGCATCATGCACTCCGCCCATGGACATAGTGGGGGGCCCTCGCTAATATTTTTATACCCCGGATCCGTGAAAATTAGTGAGGGAGCACTGTACTGCCTCAGTGAAGTTAAAATTTCGAAATTTTGCCATTTTTGGCAATTTCAAAGTTCTCAGATCAAAGTCCTCATCTGACTACCTCTATGTTCTCATTCAATGAGGATGTTGGTTCAAGATGAGACTCGTACGATAATATTTAGTACTGCTTCAGAGACATTGAAGTTTTTTTCACTATTTAGGGGTTTTCTTAGAGATTGGATCGCCAGGTGTTGCTCATAAGACAGTCTTTTCTTACCATTTCAAGGAAGAAGTACACGAAGTTTGCAGTCTGTGGGACCATTTTTACTACTGCCTCATGTTGCTAATTTTACTTGAAGGAAAGTCGCCCTCAATGAGGCAGTAGTAAAAATGGTCCCGCAGACTGCAAACTTCTTGGATTTCTTACTTGTATCGGTAAAATGAAACTGTCTCATGAGCAGCACCTAGCGATCGAATCTCCGAAAAAACGCAAAATATTGAAAAAAAACTCCAATGTCTCCGAGGCAGTACTAAATATTACCGTACGAGTCTCATCTTGAACCAACATGCTCATTGAATGAGAATCTCGAGGTAGCCAGATGAGCGTTTAGATCTGAGAACTTTGAAATTGCCAAAAATGGCAAAATTTCGAAATGTCAACTTCACTGAGGCAGTAGTAAATATTGTCCAATAGAGCTAAAAAAAATGGAATAATTTTTAAAAATCACAAACGACATATTCACGGATGAGCAGCAACATCTGAGAATTAGGTATTTTTTGAACCACCCTACTATATATGTATTCAAAAATTTAATTAATTGGATATTGGGGAACTGCACAGCAAGAGCGAGCTATACTTGATTCATCAGATATTCTCGCTCTCGCATTATTATTTACCGAGTAGAACGAATTCAGTAATAATCTCGTTAAATAATCGAAATCCTCTTCAATTACGTATTATAGGTATATCTATAATGTTTTTGCGAATAGAACGCATGCTTAATTCCGGCAAATACAGTAGCCTGTACTTTTCTCGAGAGTTGATTGGGTCGTTGGGTTACTGAGCAGCTGAGATTGAACAATTGCGAGCCCGGCCATAGTGCCTATACATATATATGTATACTCGTTGTTACGGTGGAGTGACTCAACGCCAATTATATCGGTTTTATGGACCTACTTTTCAGTTGAGATTAATTTACTACTTGATAGGTTACTACAAGACCGAATTGTCCTCGTCACAATTGATCGTTGCTGCAGCAGCTTTCTCGTTTATTTCTAAAAGCTATGTGGTCGATTCTGTAACTTCCATCAGTTTTTCGTCATGAAACCTAATCTGATTCTATCTTCAATCTTCATATAAAATCGTTAGAAAAACAAGATTCGAAATTCTCATATAATTGAATACCGTGACTCGCACAATTAATTATCACCGTCGGAAATTGGGAGAGAAATTTCTTCAAAGATAGAATTACCTATTTGTGCAGCACAAAAAAAATTCTGTACAACAAAACATAACCGATTTTTCATTCATTTTAATTGATCATTATACTTTTTTATTGACATGATCATACTACATATCGTTCAAATATATATTTTTTTTTTTTCTTGTTGCTACTACAGAAGCCCTTAATATTAACATACTTATTAGTCCAATCAAATAAGGTCTGAATTAAAAAAATTCCGAAGTGGCCTGCATTTTTGGCATTAAGGGGTTTTCGACCCTCAGGAACCCGAATCTGAAGTCATTTTTGAGATTCAAGGTCACAGTTTTGAGAAAACAGCAAAATTTTACGTTTTTTTTCGAATTTCTGAAAAACGGCTATCGACAGGTGAAAAGCGACTCAACCATCGTGTAGAGCGGAAAATTTGCGATCGAATTGGGCCCTTTTATGTCGGAAACGAAGTCGGATTGACGAATTTACAAGAAATTTATCCGTTTTACTAAAATCCCCCGAATACTGTCGATAAAGGAGGGCAGTGCTTCGTAGCAGACAGCTGACAGGCCTCGCTCAACAATTTTAAACAATGAGCCTCGGGCCTGATTTCTGCGCCGTATCGTACTGCGCACGTCGAGCTAGGCTCAAAGCTGTCTGCTACGAGGCACTGTTCTCCTTTATCGACAGTATTTGGGGAATTTTGGTAAAACGGATAAATTTCTTGTAAATTTGTCAATCCGACTTCGTTTCTGACAAATGAGGGCCTAATTTGATCGCAAATTTTTCGCTCTACACGATGGTTGAGTCGCTTTTCACCTATCGATAGCCGTTTTTCAGAAATTCGGATAAAACGTAAAATTTTGCTGTTTTCTCAAAACTGTGACCTTGAATCTCAAAAATGACTTCAGATTCGGGTTCCTGAGGGTCGAAAACCCCTTAATGCCAAAAATGCAGGCCACTTCGGAATTTTTTTAATTCAGACCTTATTTGATTGGACTATATGTTATGTGAACATCGTTTAATATGAGTCGAGGGATATGATACAAAAGATACGCTACTACGTCATGTGTACTATATGGGGCTATTTGTACCGTCGACAAATTTCTGGACCAAGCTTTCACCACAGCAAGAGATCAAGTAGGTAAGAATTTCGTGGATACTAATACTTTAAAAAAATAATTTATCATGCGCATAACGTTATGAAAATAGTGAACATAAGTTATATTTTATAACAAGAATTTATTCAAGCTTCGCATATTTTAATCCGCAGTTTAATTGATGTAACTTATATCTTTTAATAAAATTAACGTAAATGAGCAATGAATTTTTTTTTTTTTTTTTTTCTACTTTACTTTGAAAGTGCACATAATTCATTCAAAAATACGTCCCTTCAATTGCTTCCTATAATTTAGTCTATAAAACGGCTTGGAATTATATCGGTATATTTTAATCTTTGTGAAATAATTATGAGTCGTGTACTATTTATAGGTTGAATATAAAAGGTAAAATGGAAAACTGAAAACTGAAAACTGACGGGAACAAAGTTTTGCGAGGGTTGAAACGCGCGTCTAGTTTGAAACGTTGTTTGCGAGTTTGGAATCGAGCAAGTAATATCCGGCTAGTAATGCCGAACGAAGTTTGTTCCGGGCTCTTTACACTACGTTGAATTTCTGCGGGTAAAACTGCAAATTGGCAGTTATATACATTATACAATTAGTAAAATTCCGGTTAGTTTTCAGTTCTGTAGTAAAAAAAAAAAAAAAAAAAAATAAAATAAAAGAATTACGGAAAGAAAAATGAGAAAAATCTCATTTCGTCCCGGTGCAGCTGGTTAAACTTGAAAAAGTTTCTTCGCCATGAAATTTCGCTTCAACAGACTGCGATATACAGAGTAAATTAATTAATATCACCGAATCGATGAGGACTTCGTTCTTCTGCAGAAGAAAAAAGAAAAAAAAAAAAAAAAAAACATGGTTTTCCATTTCGCTAATCCCAGAGTAGACGGTATAGCATGGCATAGCATGGCAAGGCAAGGCAAGGCAAAGCAAAGCAAAGCAGCTCGGTTTCGTCGCCCGCGGCGGCTGCGCTCTGCTTTCGACTTGGTCAGGGACATTGCGACCAATAAATTCTGTGAATTTTAGAACCCGAATTTTTCTTCGTTTTTACTTAAACTAGACTACGGCTAATTCTGTCGACGAGGTATGCACATGCAATGTGTTTAAATTTTTTATAAATCCATCCGTGAAAAAAACAAAAAACAAAAAACGTCGCAGTCTCTCAGCTGAGAGATATGCGCTTGAAATCATTAATGAAGGAACATCCTTCTTTTATATTCCGCTATACGTTTTTACTATGTACGAATACGTTTGAATGAGATTACATTACAGCGTATAGCTTGTGGGAAAAATACCGCCTGAGTATACAGTGAGGTAAATTTGATGTCAAGGAAACGCCTTAAACCTGTTTGATGGCGCTTCTATTTTGGAAGAACGGGAAACTGACTGGGATGAAATATCCCGAGTATTTAGACAGTTCGATACATTGAGCCCTATACTGTATATATACCGGGTGAGTCTTTACAAAGGTCCAAAATGGGTGGGACTTACTTGCGGCAAAGGCACGCCATGTGATTCGTGATTAATTGTTATACCCTACCTGATTGACTTCGCCGTAAGTATAAGTCCCACCCATTTTGGACCTTTGAAAAGACTCACCCTGTATATTTGTCGATCGATGCGATGATCATGAAGAATTAAACTTATAGACTATATCGACGTATATAGGAGAATTCGAGAGAAAATTAGGTCGCTGAAGCATAATACCGTGTGGTTTCGTGTAGTTTAAAAAATTTTTTTGGACATTTCAAAAATGCTGAAACCGTGTGAAATGTTATCATTATGGTATTAATCTACATATATATACTGATCTTTTAATTACGATCTTCACCTCACGTTGCTTCTTGAACCGGGCGCGGTAACAGCAGTCACGTAAGTGACCCAAATACAAACGCGCATGGCTGTCACACGTATTTTCCCCGCAAAGTTTCTTCCGGCTAAAGTGTTACAGAACGGCAGGTGCGATTTACGCACCAGCTTTTGGAAACATTGAAATATGCTATACCCCGTATATACAGAGGAAAAAATAACAAGAAAAAAAGAAAAAAAAAGAAAAATAAAAAAAAAAGATTAAGAAAACAAAAAATATGTATGAAATAAAAGTGCCAAGGACGAATAGCGTTCCTTTCCAGTAATCGGCTCTCTCCTCTTCGCTCAGTCTGTGGATTTCAAATGTTAGCTAATCGAGAACGCTGCAGTCACTCAAGTTCGGATTTCGTCACAAGCTACACATACATTTATGTATGGTAGACATCCAGTTCATTTCCAACCACACAAAGTTAATGACAAAAACTGTGGAGGTTGATCTTTAAATTGGAAAGATGCGAAATTTTTTAGCTGAGATCTAAACATGTTCATAAATTGTTAATTTTATAAAAAAAAAAAAAAAAAAAAAAAACGAGCAGTAGTGCTGACTTTTTGCCAAACAAGGATCTATAGTTTCGCTCAGGTTACTCTCAGACATCTTAAACTTCATATCGCGCAAAGTTTCATTACTGCAGTTTCTTTGCTCTTTGAACAACGACCGAGTTTATCTGTCCTTGCAATGCTTCGGTCACGCTTGTTCCGAGACTAGTTTGTCCTCCTCCTTCCCTCGACCTTCTCCATACTCCAACAACTGAGAGTTTTTCAACCTGATCGCAATATACTCCACTACTTCACTTACAAAACGTGCTTTTAGTATTCTACAGGTACACTCAGAAAAAGGTCTTGTTGACACAACCAAAATTTGGTTATTATGTGCACAATCACATTTTTTTGTCCAGTCAATCAAATTTTTTGTTCAGTCAACCAAAAATTTCGTTCGGATAACCAAAATTTTGTTGGGACAGCCAAAATTTTGGCTATTCCAACAAAATTTTCTAGTTAACTGAACAAAAAAATGTGATTGTGCATGTAATAACCCAAATTTTGGTTGTGTCAACAAGATCTTTTTCTGAGTGTACTCTTCGAGTACCATACACGCATTATTGATAAATTCTCTTCCGTTGTTATTTTTCACGGATCCAAAGTACCTAAAAAAACTGGTAAGTAGCATATATTCGTGATTCTTCTGTGTCTACGATATCAGCAAAGCTATCGAATTGCAGACTCCACTACAAGTATCATAGTGTTTGTTTAAGCACAGCAAAAACTGCACTTTATACATAATACCTAATATACATGTATACTCTATACTCGGCCATCAAATATCCCTTCCATCGAATTCCAAACAGGTTATTAACAATTCGAATCCTATACTCGAAACTCACTCGTATTTTCTCGTCGGCCTTGTTGATAATTTAAGGAGATGTTAATCGATGGTGCCGAGGCTTGAAAGGCTTAAAGGATCCCCTCTCGATTATCGTCACACCTAATTCGACGTCAAAGGAAATGGATTTAAAAAAAAAAAAAAAAACTCATTTCGTATTATATGGTATCAATCATTGGAACTGATTCAATCTTCTGGGACGAATATCTGCACGCATTATCTCGTCTGTAATATAACTTCAGCCTTGGTTAATGTCAATGTGATACTCTGGTGAAGGACTATCGCTGGTAATACACGATCTTAATGCTGCAGTTTTAATAAGCTTCTAATATCCCCTTGGCATGGGCTGATGATGTAACCATATTAGTTTCCGCCGTTTATCATCGATTCCTGCATGTTTGTCCTGCTCGTGACATGTAGTTCACTTGTTGACATACAACGTCGGCGATCTTGCGCTCGTACTCGAAACCCCATGATCTTGGCAATTGGCCATAAACGTGTGTTCTCGCTTTTATATACGTTTGTACTACGAGACCTGGGTACTGCATCTCGATAAGTGAACGAATTGCATCGATAAAGAATTGAATAATCGAACGCGCTAGATATTTCTGATTAAATTCTGTGTCATTTCCTCAGCTCGTCTTCTATGTATGTATAGAAAATTAAATTGTGACAAATTTGTACCGTAGTTAAACGACAGATATATAAAGCATTAAATACCCCATGTTCGAAGTATAGCTGTACAGTATGAGAAACGCTAAACTTTCCTTGACGTTAATGAAAATCTGAAAACTTATGATATTAGTAAACTCCATTAAACAGTGAACGACTTTAACGAGAAAACTAATAATTCTGTCTGGTGGAAGAGTTCAAACATCTCGAAATATCGTCTCTCGCACAGCTGCGCCAACTGGTCTTCCAATTTATTAAGCGACTCGTAAAGTCTGTTATGTCTCAGAGGGGAGATGGAAACAGTTTTAATACCATTGAAAAGTCGTTAAGGTAATACAAAAACGCCGATCAAGCGACTTGTGCCATCTTTTTTTTTTTTTTTTTTTTTTTTGTTCTTACATCCAATCGCAATTTGATCAAGGGACGATGTATGCTATATCTGTGGAGTTTATCAATGGCTAAGAACGGACATGTAGCGACACATCACATCGTGAAAGTCAATGCAGTTTCTCCGGTTGACCTTTCTGAAGTATGTAAAAATAAACTATGCAAATCCGAAAGTGCAATATGTTGCTTGAATATGCATCAATGAGTGGCACACGTTGACACAGTATGCTTCTAATCACCGTGAGCTTTCCAGTCATGGAATAGGTAGCCTTTGAATCATTAAATAATCAAATAAGGTGTTTGAGACGAAAAATAAATATTATTAAGTCTGCGTGCGTTTGGTGTGAATTTTATTACTCTGGTGTATCTTTCTACCAATTAACACGCCCCTAAATCGTTAACAGGCCCATACGCTACCGTTTATCTTTATGTCCAGGATTAAGCGAAGATTATGTTGCAGCTTTACCGCAGGTTTAGATAATTCTCTGGTAGGGAACGGTGGAATTTGACGGATTATAACCGAAACGGAAATGAAATCCGTCGTTGACTAACCTCGCAGTACTTTAAGGGGACCAGTACAGCGACTTTTCGAGAAATTTATCATAGTCCGAAATCAATTTATTTCGTAACCAAAGTTCATTTTACATCAAAATATTTTTCTTTTTCAAAATCATGTGTCGTAAGGATTTTAGAGCACCGTTGGACCGATTCAGGTCATCTTGGATTCACTTTCTTCAGAAAACAAATCCTCATCATGTGAATGTAGGAATTTTGAAATAAAAAATTATGTCATAAGTTATGATCAATTTACCAAATTTGCAAAAATTATTATCACTCATTTCTTGAATAACTTGGCCAAAACGAAAAATTTTCAAAATTCCTACATTCACATGATAAGGATTTGTTTTCTGATGAAAATGAATCCAAGATGACCTGAATCGGTCCAACAGTGCTCTAAAATCTTTACGACACATGATTTTGAAAAAGAAAAATATTTTGATGTGAAATGAACTGGTCCCCTTAATATAGTATATCTTCGCTCCCGTTGTTCAAAGAATTTTCTGTACCACGTGACAAAAAATAAGGTTCTACTATATGAAATCTGTAAATCGTTATTCTGAAAAACGCGAATTGGCTTTTGTATGAAAAAATATGGCGACAACAAAATGAGAATTTTTTTGAGGCATAAAAAAAATTCAAATAAAGCGTCGAGTATAGGTACTACCTTGTTTTCGGTATATTCAACCGCTATCTATGGTCCATATAGCTCGCGATGTAAAGCTCCCCATCGGTTTCTGTAATCTATAATAAAAACTGTAAAAAAAAAAAAAAAGAAAAAAAAAAAAAATGTATGAATAACGATTCGATCTTCGTTTCAAATTTCCTCACTGAATCCTGCGACCAGAAAACTCGACGTTACCTACCTACGTACGGCGACAGTTCGTATATGGCATAGGTAAGCACCGTATAGTAGCTTCAGGTAGTAAAGAAAAGCCCTTGCATATATACCTATAATATTCTCGCGCAAAATGCTATCAACTTTCTTTTATGTCAGCGAGGAAACGTGTCTTGGGGAGCGCATCCTCGCGGAAGAGAAAAGTTTGACGAGAGGCTTTGCCTCGCGATACAAAAACCGATGTAAATGGAAATAAAAATGAATATATGAAAGTAGACGCGGATTTTTTTTTTTTTTTTTTTTTTTTCTTCTTTTTTTTTTGCTTTCTTCTCCTACATCCCATGTTTTTTCATCGTAAAAATATAGTCTGTCCTTTATACCATCTCTGATCTTGTCGTACAAAATTAGGCTATCTTCTATATAAAATGGATGTAATATAAGTTATAGTATATAGCAAAAGTTTATACGAGTCACGCTGACTTAGCCCAGCTCAAGCCTGAAGGTTTTTCCCGGGTTGATTATTAGCTGGTAAAGTTACACCGAGTCACGTTCGATGTGGGATGATAACAAGGCTTCTTTGCAGAGTATAAGGGCCATACGGCCGTGAGAAAATTGGATAATTACTGGCTACTTAAAACGTGTATTATACATGCCACAGAGCCTTCCCTTACTCGTTGTCGTGCGAATAACCAGATTAAGCTAATAATAATCGTATTCAATTAACCCGGTACTACTAAATTAGCATAATTATAACAACACTAAAAGTAAGGGTTGATTATCATCTTCACTTTCAAGAATAATTTCTCATCCGCGTCGAGGGACAGTTAAATTATTTTTCACAATTTTCGTGAATAAGGACGTCGACCCTATATAAGAATTGTTAAATTAAAGAAAAACTATTTGAACATATAAGTTTGAACAATAAAAGGCGTTGCTGGGGTGAAAATCTATAACTGCAAACTCTAAGCTAATCTCAGAAAGTTTTAACATCGTCTAGATGAATCCTCGATTATTTTCACCCTTACAGCTAATCCTTTTAAAGTCATTAAATCGAAAATACCATTACCGAGCAGTCGAATCGATCACTGCGTATAGTGGTGGAAGTGGAAGTGGAAGTGGAAGTGGAAGTGGAAGTGGAAGTGGAAGTGGAAGTGGAAGTGGAAGTGGAAGTGGAAGTGGAAGTTTCAGAGTGAACCGCGTACTTCCGCCAGCTAGCGCTATTTGTTATACTGTCTACACAACTAAATATACTACAAGTATATATACATACATAGATACAGGTATGCATTTGTATAGTCCTGCGTGGAACCATTTAAATTCGGTAAATTGAATTCGCGAACGTGCAGACGACTGCAGTTTCAATTATTCTGCCTTTTTATTATTCCCCAATGTTACAATATTGTATAGAGCTATTAAAATGACTCTGTAAATTAAAGAACAAAACAAAAAAAAAACTATTCTTATGAGGTGGGTATAGGTATAACATGAGTATAATATATTTTTGCAGTACCTACAACAAAAATAATCGTTTTAACGTCTGGAGAAACGAGAAACTTTTTTTTTATCTATATTTAAATCAGTATATTGCGTGGATAGTATCACCGATTACAAATTTTATTGCTATAGTGTTGATCAACGCACGACGATGGGACGAAAATAATAAAAGAAATATCAATAAGGAAAGAAAGTTTGGAGAAATTTATTTGTATGAAGATAATGAAAGGAGATTTTTTTTATTTTATTTTTTTTTTCAATCGCATACTTGAACATCATTTTACAGAATTACAAATGACGAAATATTTCAGTTTAAAATCTCTAGATTATTCAATAGTAGGTAATAATTTATTGCAATTGTTGCAGAAATCATAGTCGATTTTCATATTCCCTTTCAAAAAACGTCCGAGCTTTGCGCGGAAGAAATCTGATCCACGTCCTTTGTCTGAATCGTCCCATTTGTAACCTGGCCAGAGCCTCGTAACAAATGAGTCGTTTTTCGGCTCGTTCCTGCAGCACTTTGATGCCCACTCAACATCGAGCTGCTTAATGACACTGTCAGTATATCTGCAGGACGATGAAGACTTGCCACTGTGCAACATGTCATGTCCGATAAATCTCGCCTCTCGCCTCATTGCTGCTCAATGAAGCTCTAAATCTTCTCCATGCAAATTCTAAACTCTGAATACACACTGAAGTATCTCGTCTGTTCACAATCGAGCTGTATAACTCATATACTAATAAAAAGGATATTTACACATGAATTGGGTTGACATTACTGACTCGCTATATTTCACGGATGTGTTTCGCCAAGCATAAAACAACAATCAAATTTAAGAGCATTTCCTTCCTTCCTTCTTGTTCCCGAGTCGAAATTTAGACCCTACCATAAGCCTGCAGGTACTAAGCAGGACCTTATTGAGTACTTTTTGGTCCTCACGCCCTATTTAGAACCTTGAGAGAGCTATCTTTTCCATAGTTGTACCTCTTTTGGACCTTAACGTCCTATTATAACCTATTCTGGTACTCTATGTGATAGTCCTCTCATATGAGGGCCTATTTAATGGCTTGGGCTCCTCAAAAAGTACTGCTGCACTGTCTGGATTAGTCAAAGGTCCCACGGGAACGTGACTGAAAAATTACAGGTACACAACCCGATTGTAAGTCATTCTTCCACTTGCCGGCCAAGTGTAGAAGATGCGGTTATTAAGATCTTGACAAATTGCATTATTTATCAAAAATGTAATTAGTAATGGCATGGATAGCGCAGAACAAAATAATGCATTTTCTACAACCCTATCAGGGACTTGTTAAACATTTTGACGTAATAACACAATTCACTGTTGACAAAAAAGTGCAGTAACGCACGTGTTTTATTCAAGTTCCTTTCGATTAACAGGTACTCCAATATAAACTTGATTATCGACATTTATATAAATGCAAACATTCGAGAGAGATTCTACAGAAATAGCTATCATATTATCAGTTACGTTACATTGGAGTAAAAATGATTGACTGTCGTGAGTATGAAAATCTCCGTGTGCAGAAAATATATAATTGCGTACACATTCTTGTATAATTGCATAATGTTGATGAGGACAATTACATAATTGCAACCTACAATTGCAATTTATTATTTTAACAAAAGTATGCACCAAGCCGATTTTGCACCTATCGCCATGTTGATCATACTGCACTGCATAGGAGTGCGTTTGTAAATTTTCTTTATAATTTTTCGCTACATATAATTTACCATTTTTCAATAACCGTAAATATTGCCATACAGAAAAATTTTGCAATACAATTCCCGAATTACGGATAGCTATTTCGACAAAATCTGGTAAATCCAAGAGTCGATTATAACTGCCGACACTATGGCACTTAGGGTACAACTCTTCTATAATTTTTACCTGACGTTTTGTTTTTAAACAAAAGTCGCGAATATTACCATGTGGCAACAGTTCGACCAATCTCGTCATTTTTATACAATAATCTTGTGATTTTGCTATCTGCATATCAATATGGGAAGTTCCATGAATGAGTTTTAATAACAGCCCATTTATATTTTCGTATTCATAGCAGCTATGTACCCATAGTGGGCCAAGATTTATAACACAATCAGGTAGATGCAGTAACTGATGCACGTTAATCGAGCTAAATTTAATGTCATATAATGCTGGAAATTCTCTAACAAATTTATGTAACAAGTCGCGTGCTACTTCGATCATGTTGAGTGTTACTGTATCGGAATTGAGAATGGATAATGCTAAGACTAATAATATATAGTGATCGAAGTAATTCTGCTGAAGTACGCCATGAAAAACAGGAATGGAATAGTAGAAAAACCACATTTTTAGCTCCGAAGCCTTCCAGTGGACTAAGTCAAATACACTGCGTGGCATACGATGAACAAATTTTGGAGGTTTAATTGTCCTTAGTCTGTCATTAATTATATTGACGAGCTGATACAACGAAAAGGGATATGCACGGAATTTTACGTCAAATAACAAGGTCAGTATTTTTTTGACTACACCACCGTCAACGCAATGCATACGATCGATAGCCATTCCTTTGATAAAATCCGGCATTATTACTGAAAGAGCAGTGGGACCTTTGACACCCATTTCTGGCGTATCAGGTGTTCCTATCTCAGCGTGTCGTAAGGAGTCTTCCAATGTTCTCAATATTATTTCATCGTCATATGGATATGCATGTACAGTACCTCCTGTGGGCAAAGCAACACTAATGCCTCTGCACAAACAAGTTGGGCAACCATAATTACCGTTGAATTGTGTAAAGTTTAAACATTCGCATTTAGCTGGTAAATCGCAGGTCCCCGCTAATAATATACCTCTTACATTCATTACATGATTTTCTCTAGGCAGATATACTTCAATACCGTTAGCAATTCTTCTAAAATCTGAATAAAAAGTATTAAGAAATCGATTCATGTTCGGCTTCTTATCACCGTACCACATTCCAGCAAGCAATGTATTCTCCCTTCGTTTCCTGTCAGCAAACGGTAGTTCGTTGATTGTTAAATATAAGGGCCAAACACTGATTTTGGATGATTTAAACACAGGTATACCGTCTGTATACCAGGAAAATGAAATGTTTTGTGGATTTTCGAGAAATCCATTTTCCACCCATGCTTTATATACAGAGCCGTCATACACATCAGATATGCTACCCGGTTGATCTACTGGCCTTTGAAATCGGTGTTGCAAACGATCGTAAAATCCGTCTCTCCTGTACATCTCCTTTATTTGATTGAGAAAAGGCAATTGAACGAAATATGAATTCTTCTTTCCTGGACAAGACGGGCAGACACTTTCGGCATTTTGAAGTTCTCGTACACAAGTAGCGCAGTAATAATGCTTTTTGATAGCAAACTCATCGAGAGAAAAATATTTTCGGAATTTGTATAGACTATTTCGTGTTAAACCCTCATTCAAGCAATGAAAATTGATGATTGTGATAATATCCGCAAGACATGTCAAGGTCACATTGTGATGCACGAGAATTGTTAAAATTAACAGCATGCTATCAGCAACTGTTAGCTGAGCTCTCCGATATAGCGGTTGATTATCTTCGTTGTCTCCACCCATGAAAGCTGCATTTTCTCCGTCACTTTCTTCAGCATTTTCTCCGTCACTTTCTTCATCATTTTCTCCGTCACTTTCTTCATCATTCTCATCGTTAATTTCTCCATCATCTTCTGAAGAACTGGAACCATTATCTCCGCCTTCGTCCCATTCTTGAATATTCGCAATTGGTTGTGCTTCTCTCTCTTCATCTTCACCAAGATTTACTTGGACCTCATCCGCTACATTTCCTCTGTATCGAAAAAAGATGTTAAGAATTTAAAAAAATTCAATTCGACATTCGAGAACATACAGTGGCTTTTATTAGAGTGAAAAATAATTTTGCAGTTGCTTACTGTTCATTTCCATCATGTATGCCTACATCTACAGCAATATCATGGCCTATTTCTTGCTCATGTCTTTGTATCTCGTTTTCTTCTCGATGATCTTCATTCGGTATATCTCTGTATCAGAATGAATAATAAATACACTCAGCCAAAAAATTAACGAGTAAAATTCAAGTGCTGAGAGATGTTTGTTTTGAGAATGAAGAATACTAACTCATCCGGTTCTCTCAGTAACGGTCTCAGATTCGGTGCTACCTTTGGTAAGATACCTGTGAGTCGATCGCGTCTCCGTCTTTTACAAATGTCTTCGATGCCTTTCCTCGACATACTTATTTGAAATTTCACAAATCGATGTAATGGCCAAGTGTTGAATTAACCTAAGAATTCGTTGAATATCACTGAACTTGCGAAACTGTTCCGGCGATGAGAAACAAAACAAACTTCAAAATGACACTGGCAATCCGCGCCATTGAAAAGAATGAATAAAAAATAAACGAAAGATAAACTGGTTGCGTAGTACAGTGAAACAATTTCAAATAACAACAATATGGCTGCCCCCGTTGTCGACGCACGTTTGCGCGCCATATGATTCAAATAGACTGGTGCTCGGTGTGTTTATTTTTATCGGAGAACAGTGCTAATAATATTTCCATACTTTTGGGCGTTTAATCCAAACTCAAACAATGGGTCGTGTGAAGAAATTACACGCACTGATATGGTGGGTGGACAGTGCATACAAGGACGTTGTCAGTTTGAATGTTCTTCCAAAAGCAAAAAGAGAGGTCAACGCAGTTGCTGCTCTCCGCTGGAAGGATTTCAAAACAGGCAAAACTACTAAGGTTGAAGCTAAAATACTTGCAATTAGCGGTACGTATTATTTAAGTTGCTATACCTATATGTACACCAAGCGTGTTTGATTCTGATCGATATAAAGTTGGCCCCATATTCTTCTGTCTCTTTCCTTTACTTCATTTTGAATATATTTCTATATTTTATATTTCTACATTCCATATATTTCTAATTTTTAAGATGATTTGGAAGAATTAAATCGCATGGTGGTTACTGACAGTGGAGACAGAACTCAACCGTCCAACAAAGTTGTGTCAGCATCTGTGATAGAAGAGAAAAGAATAAACGACCAACACGAGAAATTAAAGAAAGGCATCAAAATGTCAAATGACAGGCGGCTGGCGAAAGTCATTAGTTCCTCGAAACCGATATTCTCAACTAGTGAAAGATTTTGCGAAAAAATTAATCCTGCCTGCGAACAAATAACAGAAGTTCACGTACAACCTAATGTGGTGATGCCGAACTGTACAGCTGACAAATCGAAATCCGCGATGACGTTTGGCGAACAATTTTGCAGAATTGATCCAGCCTACCAACAAATAACAGAAGTTCACGAGAAACCTAACGCGGTGACGCCAAGCTATCCAGCTGCATTACCGCATACAATCACAGGACACATGATTGAGTCACAGTCGCCACAACAATCGCATAGCACAAACCAACGCGCCTATTCAAGTGGATGTAGCGAACAACCTATGATTTACAATCCACAGGTTGATCATTGGACGAATAATCAATCATGGAAACCAGCTGGCGAATATATAAACGTGACTACACCGGGACTATTTCAAAATCCCAGAGACATGACTTCGTCAGGACCGTCTCCTGGTGGTGCGCAAGTACATCAAGAAGTCCTTTCATCAGTATATCATGGCTCTCTTAAACCTTATCAAGAAAAGCCGATACCTGTGCAACATGGCGTGTATATTCCGGAGAGTTCGACTACACCTGACGGTAACTCCGACATTGAAATTGATGTTGACAATAATGGTGATGATATCAATGACAAATATGATAGTTCGTCATCATCATCAACAATTCCAGAAAAAGAAAATTCGGAAGGCGCGATAAAAGCAATGGCAGCAACATTTCCTGTGAAAAGTAAGTCGCTTAACGAATTTATTTAAATTGAGTAACAACGAAGAGATATTACAATATGGAAGGGATGCACTAGGGAACTTTCATGAGCCATGTATAACATCGCATTCTTAGTGAAATATTAAAAAATGGTGAGCATTTTATGAATTCATTCGTCGTGATTTGGAAAGATGAATCGGTTTTGTCACACCTTATTCTAGAGTATCATCTCACAATTAATACAGGAATATCCTAAAATATTTCAAGTCCTAGTTCGGTCGCTCCTAACAGTAAGACCATAGCTCACAAGGTTCACTGGTAAAAATGTAGTTGTACGATTTGCGTTCTCACTAGCAAACTGTACGAGCAACGTCCTAGACAGCACAGAACTGAAAGTTGTCTAAAAGAGGTCTTATAGAAAGAAGTCTTAAAGACGTCTTTCAGGGTTGAGACAACATTTAGACGTCAAAAAATGGTGCATTCGTCGCCTATAAGACCTCTTTTAGACCACTTTCAGTTCTGTGCTGTCTGGGGTTCTTACTACCAAACTCATGAAACTATATCTTATCACTCTCAGCACAGATCAAGTTGTTAGGTAGTAATATATGAACATCAAAAGTACAGTCCATTTTTTTTTCGTTGTACGATCTTTATATAACTAGGTAATAATTTTACCTTCATTTTTGCAGTCAAAGAAAGAGACATCGCGTTCCAAGAACTGTTATTGGCGGCAATGAAGTTTTCCTACAAGGTATCAAACGGTGTGGATTACAAATCCACCCAGACCTTGAAGGTGAGATAAAAAATATTGACAGATTATAGAACTGCTGCTAAATGTATATCTTGAAATAAATTAATTCGACTTAATTTTAATAATTTAATAACATAGCCATCGGTTTCTTCTTTTACAGATTGCTGATCACTATTTGAAGCCTGGAAGCAATATGGTATTAAAACTCTTTAAAAACTGTGCTTGTCTCTGGTAATTAGTCAGCCGATGCCGTCTCTACGTGCGTTGGTAGTTGGTATATGTAGATGGATAATTTCTATAGACAAGTACAGGTCCCACCTTTATTCTCGCTTATTAAAGTATTGCGCCCACGCAATATGACTCAGAATTTATAAAAATTTTACATCTCGCTACAGGAAGAAGTATCACCAAATTGCGGATTCTACATGAGGAAAGAAAAAATTGCCTATGTAAATTTGGTTTCAAAAACAGATAACGCTTACGATTGGAGAATAATAGTCAGGGAGGTGCTATTGGACATTTATGGAACTACCTTAGCTAATTATTCGGCAGTTGGAAAGAGAGGCGAGCGACCATCAATAAACATGCAGCTGTTCAGAGGATTGCATGGTACATAATATTTTGAAACATAATATGATGTATATAACATCAGCCTAATTCTACTTTTTTCTACAAAATCAGTAAGTGTAACTCATTAATTTTCCTGATTGCAGAGTGGGCAAACCGTGCTTCAGGAGGGATCCCCAGAAAAGATTTCATAAAATATATTAATAAATGTATTACCAATAAACGCAAGTACAGAAACCAAAAAACAAAAGAAAAGGTTTCAAGAAAACGCATGAGAAAGAATGCAGAATCAAGTCAGGCGTCAAGCCAAACACCTGCACAGACAACCAAAGTCACGGTCGCCTCCGGTATATTAAATGATCAAAGGTCCCACGAGAACGTCACTGAAAAATTACAGGTACACCACCCGTTTCCAAGTCATTCCTCCACTTGCCGGCCAAGTGTAGAAGCTGGTGCTACTGCTGGTCTAACTTATACACAGCTATCGTAGCTCCTCTCATACGGATGAGTGACAACCGTTTCATTTTCTAAAATACAGTATATTATTATATTATTATTATTTTAGTTCTAAGTCGTAACATGACTTTGAACAATATATCAATATCATTTTCTCATTTTGTATATTTTATTATCAAGTTGAGATAAACGAAAGTCACTGAAATTAAACAAATTAAGTAGTAAAGTAACTTGAATAATGCATCATCTTCATATAGTATAATATATATTTATTAGGGTGCTTCAATTCCCAGATTTTTTATTTTTTTTACTCCATTCAAGTGTCTTAACGTCTTGAATAACGTGAGCACAGTAATAGTATTAATATTCTTGTCATTGATAATCACCTTTCACTTTGCAATGCGTACTTAATGAATAAATATGCGTACCAATTTTCCCAAAAAATTGTAAATATGTACTTCTACATGTGACTGAAATGTGCAATTTGATCGTAAATATATTCAAGTGAATCTGTATGGTTTGTGATTACTGACGATTATTTCTATGATTTATTTAATTTTTAAATAATAATTATAATATGAGATAGTTATACGGCTGATCTCAGCCATTGGGTAACATAATTAATACTTAGATTTGGTATCACTGATGCTTGCATTTCCATTAATTCAAGTATTAATCTTAATATCTGAATGACTGAATTTCCGGGGGCCGAGGGTTCTTTGTGGATTTTCACTTCTGCCTCTCCCAACCCATTTCACTAAACCGACATTCTATAATAGCGGTCTTATAAAGATCGAATATAGAGGACCTGTATAGGTCTTGAGGCTTCAGAGGACCTGCGGAGGTCTTAAAGATGTCCTACTTTGAACCTAAATGTGGAAGAAATGGAAATATGTGCCATGTTTAGGCCTAGAATAGTATCTCTTTCAATACAAAATTAGTCCTCCACGAATCCTATTACCACCTCTTTAGGTCCTATTTACCCCCTACCGAACGTGGGACTTGCAGGTTTACGGTAGGGTGAAAATTTCGACTCGGGTTGTCTCATTCAACGGAACGCTTTTCGTCAGCCTGTGCATATTTCTCGCTTGTTCTTGTATCATCGATATTATTTCAGTTGAAATTTCGAATATTGCAGCTGATATATCACTGACTATTGTTGTATCAGGTGAGAAATTCTTTAAAATATTATTCGCGCACGGCGTGAAACTTCGCACATGCATTGCATATGTTGTTTGAAGAAGGAATTTCACATTGTTAATCACCTGAACGGTTAATTTAGCATATTATCGAACGTTTATTATTACACAGATATATTTACACTTCACATACATAATTTTATTACCATCTGCCATATATTATATCTACGCTACAAATTAACATATAGCTTCATGACATAAAATTCGTAACGCTAAATGAAATATAACAAAAAATTATAAGTATTTTCCCATTCGATTAAAACCTTCTTCAGCTCATATCGTTATAGCTGAGATCTTTCATTCGACTTTTTCTTTCGGATGACTCTCCGAAATTATGGGTGTATATAAATATGTGGGTACGGATGGCGAGTTTTCAATAGCCTCTGATTTACTGCCTAATCTTCACTGGTATGGCTGGCCAGTGCTACTTGGTATGGTACATAAAATACAATAAATACGAGACCCACGCAGTGATCAAGATTTCTCATACAGCTGGGGTCGGGGGGGTCACATCTGAGTGCTGACGATATGGTTTGAACAACAAAAGAAGTTATGAGTTATTTCAAATGACTCACAATCAGTGGAATCAGTATACTTATGTATTATATTGTCTTTTTGTTTGGACACACGTGTGATATTTGAATACAATACTGTGATGCAGTTGCAAACTGATCATTATGAATTACACGTGCGTATAATATATAAGCAGTATAATTATATCCAAAAATACATATAATGAGTTTAATAGCTGGATGAAGAATACAGAAGTAACTTTAATGCGCAGGTTCATTATTTTAAAATACCTATACCGCACACAAACATGTTCGTCTTAATAATTTATATTTTAGAAATACGACACACTTCGTATGGAGACTACTCTTCCGGGTGTCGGTATTATCACAGGCTGCTTTTCTCGTTATCAGTCGTGGGTGAAACGGTCGACTTAAGGTACGTATGTGCAACTTACGATAATGGCGAGAGGTGGATGAAATTTGCATTCATCGACCGTACGTAAAGGTAGAGTTCGAGGCAAATAGTACTTTAGGAAGTTCGACATTTTTTTTTTTTTTTATTGTCATGTTTTATCATTCGGAGTAGCCAGTGGCTCATTATTGTTATATTGCGCATCGTTTGTTGAATCAAAAGGACTTTATAAGGCAAACGTTCTGCTAATCTATTGGCATCGTAAAACGAAATTTGAGATTTAACTATGGTTAGCTTCTGTTGATGTTTTGTCTTACTAACATAAGGCAAAATCAAATTTCAAATTGTGTTCAACATTTTTTTTTTTAGAAATTCGCTTATTAGATGTAAATGTCATTCTTGTCAATTTATAAATCTGAAATACAGCCGGAAATACATTAATGCCTTTTCTGTGCGACCTTCGATATTTGAATTAGTATAATATATCGGTTTTTGATGTCAGAATACTTCCAGTGATAGATCCAAGGAATCATTCGGACGCTGTTCAAAGTATGTTTAAATTTCGAATCGATTATAATGGATGCTGATAGTTGTTGATACTAATGAGATCCTTGGAATGGGCGTGGCTTTGAAATTTTAGCCTTCTTTGAGTAGTTCTATTTTTGTCACTAGTTGGCGTATCGAGGCTCTAAGCCCTCTCATTGGTTACTGTAGCCTTCTTTGAGTAGTTCTATTTTCTGCCACTAGTTGGCGTATCGAGGTTCTAAGGTTCCCCATAGAAATAATATACTTATAATGGCCGATTTCACTATTTTTAAATTCATATTTTGAAGTGTTTGACTGTTAAAACTGTTTGCTAAACTATAATGAGTCAAAATAGTATGTTAATAACAATATTGTTTTAGTGCTTACTATGGAGTCTGTATGTTAGGAGACCGAACTCTGTAGTACGGAAGTGGTTCAAGTTCTGTCGCTTTGTATACATATATATACGATACACTAACGTTCGACGCGCCTCTACCGGCAGCCAGGAGTAATAGTCTCCACGTGCATAATGTATCGCAAAGTACCGGTTTTCTAAAACACGTGTGAAATAAGGGTCCACTTCATAGTATTATCATAATTGTTCAATAAACAATTATTACAAAAAACTTATATATAAGTTTTTTATATATTAATGAAGTTCATTTATTCATCCATTTATTTACTCAATACGGATAGGACAAGACTAATATTACGATATGACAATAATAAGCAGGAGGATGAGAACTCAAGCCTAGTGATTTTAATGAAACTTAATTTAGTGAACTTGAAACCAAATTGTACGTATAACGATGTACAGAAATACGCTAAAGGTCACGGAAATGACTCAAGCACACTACATTCTATATAAACGCGCCGAGTATAATTGAAATATCTATCAGAATTATGACTGCACGTTTTGGGCTCGCCTTAGGAACCGCAAATAAACTTTTATTTCGAATAGCTCTCCGCTTATTTTTATCTCGGGTTGATGAGTACCCAACATTGCAGCCAGGAAGCGAACAACCCATTTCGCAATTAATTATTCAATAATGAGAGTTGTTGAATATAAAAACTCCTAATTCAGAATATTTTCTATTATAATTTATGCGACTCTAGCAGATTTTCAAATAACAGTTGAACATCGCGGTTCCTAATTGCGGTTCCCATGACGACTTGAGCCTTTACTTAGCGCCACTAGAGGCGCAGCGAACTTTAGTGTATCTGTAGCTATAGATATACGGCGGCAAAAGCAGGGACGTTTTCCAGGGGTGGGGATGACTCAGTTCGGTCTCCTAACATACAGACTCCATAGTGCTTACCAAATCCTTGATTGATAAGCTGTCTAGTAGCAAACAATTGCCGTTTAATAAACACATATAGAGGCTCGACATCTGACGGCTTGCCGTCAAGGCTCGAGAGTAAAAATTACTGAAATATTTCATATGACATGTATGTACCATCAGCTGCATATAATAGGGCGTACGTTCGGCTATCTTCGGATCTAAGCATGTCGCTCATCCACGAAAACGCACGTTATATTATAGTAATATCTCATTGAAATATCTGAATAAATATTTTGCGCCTAAATTGTATTATTCCTGCGATACGGCAGAAGTGCGGCATCGTGTTAAACTTGAGCTAAGTCGTGCCGCGCGGTGCTGCGCCAGGCGGCAAATGTGTGCGTCAACCTACGTCCATATATGAGTTTTTATGCGAGGCTCTCAATATCATAATGATGAACTACTTTTACCGCCAAACTCATGCGGAAGTTAATTCAAATTCTCTGTATCGCTGAACTTACTAATTACCGTTAGAAAAATGACCAATTATCACTAATTATACAGACTATCACTCACTTCTTTATTTATTTATATACTATACCTTATGAGAATTACTGAAACGATAGTAATTATTATTATAGCAGTCAAAGATTGTGAAATAAGATATCACAATATTCTATAATTATCTCCTAATACATACATGTGTTTATGTATGTATACATATTCACAATATAAAGATATACCAGAGAGATATGGACAGAAATTTATACCATATATGTATATTAATGATTAAAATAAAAATTCACACCACTTACCTCTAAATAAAATACGAAAATATCATGTATTTAATGACTTGTAAGACTAAATTCTAATAGAAAAATCTCTTATTGTTGTTATCTTACAGCAAAATGTATTGTCTGTACAAATTAGGCACTCATTTTGTTATTAAAAATTACTCTTGCAGCGCACATGTACATTTCAAATAATAATAATAATAATAATAATAATAATAATAATAATAATATGTAAAATTATAACATGTATAATATAATATGGTAACAGCAATAATAGGTAACGACCGATGAATGATATAATCGATTAGAAAAAAAAAAAAGAAAAAGAAAAAATGATTTCAGTGAAAAGGAAATAGTAGTAGTAAGAAATAATAATAATTAATAAAAATATGAATAAGATTCGATGATTGGATGCACAATAAATAATAAAAATAGTAGCAAAGCTGCAAAACGCGCAAATCGGCTAGTACCTAGTATTTACACAAATTGTCATATCAAAATATAATACGATCATTTAATATTAAATAATAAACGTTATTCGTTTTGTGTTCATGTCAAAGATACAATTACATACGAGAATTATACCTCGTCGGCAGCTAGAACTTCCTTTTGAGTTGGAGTCGATGCTTTTTCATTTCTCTCTTGTTCTTTCATTTGCAGAGCAGCCGCAGCCTCAAGAACACGAATTCTTCCTTCGTGTTTTACGATAACGGCCTTCAACTTCTTCATCTCTTCTGCAAACTCCTTCAACACATCCTCCTAATGGAAAAATAATGAATTTATACATAAATAACGTCGAAACTTTCGAAAATCACTCATTTATTTCAATCATATTATCAACATCAGATTAAACATTTAGCAAATTATTTTCAAAATGTTTAATGAACAAAAAAGACTTACCGTTACACCTACAGGAGCTGATTGTGTATTTGACAATGAAGTAGCACCAGCTTTACCACCTTTGCCCAACACATTGGCTTTCTTATGCACCTTGAGTTCACCTTTCGCTGCTGCCGGCTGATAACCATCCCTCAGCGAAATCAATATCGGTTCAGCATCCGAACCGGTTTCCCATTCTTCTGCAGTTATGGCAGCCGCGTGTCCAGGAGTATCGGGATAAAGATCTTCTTGAAACAGCTCAGACTGCGAAAACAAATAAATAAGTTGTGTTACATTTGGTATAATTTAAAAGATCCAGATATTAATTATAAATACTGCAGAACATTTCATTGTAAACTCATACGAATCACATAAAATTGTTGAATATTCTTGACAAGTCTTGGTAAATCTATTTCTGCTACATATCTCATATTAATACGAAGATTTTTTTCAATACCTTTCTGGGTACAGTCATAGAGATGACTTGGCAGAAGCCAGAGTTATTGAGACGATAAAAGCGGGATATCTCGCAGCTGTTGACATCGCAACCACGTTTTGGCATCATTCCTATCCCTCGCTGAGGGTCTGGGGTCTGGAAGGTGTTGATATAGTGAACGAACGGTGGTTCCGGAGTGATTTCAAAATAGCGAATCACGGAATCACCCTTGCCACAAAGGAAAACTAAATTTGTGTCGGGATCGTACAACGGGAACATGACTCCATTGCTCGTGTCCAATTCCACCATTACTATAGGTTCGCCTAGCATGTCTGGGGCGCGCAGAGAATACTGCCTCTCAGACATCTTGCTGAACCCAGTCGTGAAAATCAGGCCACCTCTGCGGAAAGATTAATTATAGTCTCAGGCAATCATTCGGGATATAGAAATAGGCAGAAACTCAATTCCAGTTAATAAACATTAAACAATTCTTAGAGAAACTAATTAGGTATTCACATTACTATGGGTTTAGGTGAAATGTAGAATTTATTTGATATATTTAAATCAAATCAAATTTTACATTAATATGCATGAAATTGTGAAGATTTTAGTAAAATCGATAGATACTAAAAAATCGTAAGTTTTATAGTACCTTAGAAAAATGGCCCTAGTTGCTTTAGTTCCCTCGTGAGCAATGGCTTCTTCAAGAACTTCACCGGTTCTTGGTTCGAGAAGCCGAATTTTCTTATCCTTACAAGTAGTGACTAATCTTGATCCGTCCCAATTCCAACAAGCAGAATAAACGACGTCAGGATGTGAGTCGATGCGAACCAAGGCTTCGCCGGTTCCGACATTCCAAATGATTACCAAATTGTCAGAACCCGCTGTTAGTAGTACATTCAAAGCGGTCGGATGCCACAACACCAGACCTACTCTTCGTTGATGTAGCTGTAAATCTACCACAGGTTCCGTAAGAGTGCGAGATATACCGCCGTCCGGTATCTGCCATACTTTTACAACGCAGTCCTCCGATCCTGAAGCTATTACATTGTCGTTGTGAGGACACCATGCTATGTCTAAAACTGGTCCTTTGTGTCCACCCACGAGGGGATAATCCGCTGATATTCTTCCCACCTGTTTAAATTGATTTATATTCATTTGTAGCTTTACAATGTTATCGAGTTTTTGAATATCTTGGTCTAGGATTTCTTAGATACTTTAGGATTCCGTGTGATAGAATAAGTGCAGTATCAGTTCTGGGTAGTCTAAAACAGCCATAAGAACAGCGAACTATACTCTAGTACCTACTGGTGAGGATGTGCGAAAGAAAAAAAATCTAAACCTTTATACAAGGACTTTTTTGCCATAACAAATACAGCCATTCTTTTATTAATCAAAAATTAGGAAAAACAAATAGCCAAAACAATTTCGAGTTAAATGAAAAGAGTAATAAATTTCCATTACCTTTGTGTAATATAACGCAAATGGTATGACGAAACACGAGTTGTACTATTCCAATGGTTTATTAATCTACTATTATCAGTAGATTGTGGTAAGAATGGCGAATGATGAAAGTATACTTATATGTATAAGCCTAGTTGTAATAAATGTGTAAAACCGTTCCGGAATAATTCTAAGAATTTTTTTTATACTTTTTTTCTTCTTGGGGCGAAAAAAAAAAAAAAAATAATGTAAAAACGATGCTGCTAATGCGTGTGTGTATGTAAAAATAGATTCTACTTGTACAGATATATAGTAAATTGTTGGAAATATACCGAGCCCGAGCATATTATATCCTATATGTATAAATACATCTATACCAAAAGTGTGCGTTGCAAAATGGTATGAAATAGGTGAAAATGGAAGTAAAAAAAAAAAAAAAAAAGGATGCCAAATTGATCTTGTTTACAGCATAATCTAAGATTAGCTCTAGGCGTCTTCGCATTCAGGAGTTGTAAAAGAAGAAAAAAAAAAAAAAAATACAATCGCACAATGATGACTCACCTGCTTATAGATCATTGATGACTATTTATGGTCCCGTCCATAAGAAGAAGAAGAAGTAGAAAAAAGAAATAAACAACCGATAAAAAATTGAATTTAATAAAAGTAGTTAATATTAGAAAAAAACAAAAAAAATATACATACATGTTTTCTTATTAGTTTTTTTTTTTTTTAGATATTATTGAAAAAAAAAAAAAATGATTAATAATGTTTATATTATATATTTAAATTTAAATTTAAGTTTAAATTTAAATTTAAAAGAAAAGCGATGCATAATTCATTAGACGTACATAGACCCACCTTGTTATGGGGAAGTACAATAAAAGCACCGCCACCCGCAGACTCAACAATTATTGCAAGAAACTTTGGATTGACAGCGCAGAACGTTGAGTCCCAAGATGATTTTGATACTCTGATATTATCGTAGCATTGTTCTCGTTTTAAGCCAGTACCGTATACATGACGGAATTTACTGCTTCGTACCACACGAAAAGACATGCCTAAATCAGCTACCTACTACTGTACCTGTAAGTAGAAAATAACATTAAAAAAAAAAAAAAAAAACAAATTAATAAAATAGTAAATATAAATAAATGATGTAGTAAAAGTTAACCTAAAAATAATTTCCGCGCCTATCTTTGATCCCCTCTCCCCCCTGTCCGTACCCCCGCCCATTAGCCCCGTTAACCCCGCCCCATCACGTCCGTATAGCTACGAGTGCTGCAATCGGTAACGAACTAAAGAAAGAATCTTTCTCTGTATAGAGTTTATTATTTTTCTATTATTGTTTGAATAAAATAATGATTACGTAGTAGGCGGGTATATATGGCCGCTGCATGTATCATTTATCATCCCCCGAATTTAAAAATAGATTTTTGGAATCGTCATCGCTGAAGCGGTTGTTTAAAATATATAAATAGTGTGAAAAAAAAAAAAAATGATAATAATATTAATCAGTATAGTAGATATATTATGATATTTAAGACGTGTTTAAACCTCTTCCACTTAACGGAAGTGGTGCCCGTAATATATATACAGAGAGTGTTGGTTCCCCCGTGTGTGTCAAGTTTAATATCGAGATTTGTAAGATTGTACGGGTTACCGCGGGATGGCGACACCCAGCACCCGGGGACCGGAAACCGCCCTGCAACGCCTTATTTGGCAATGCGCACCCTCTCGCACGCACGGACACCCACCCCAACCCCCTATTGATGTTCTTTCTCACTTGCGCGCACCTTGTATACAACCCTCGAGTATATATGTTATTAGATAGTGAAAATGGGTAATTGATAAATAATCATTGATCTTACTATTGATAGAACGTTAGGCGATAACGCGGGAATTTAACGTCGGGGACTCTTTCCTCCGATGACAGGCGGCACACGCTTTTGGAAAAGACCTCTTTCTCTCCCCCGCCCCCGCGGCCATTCCATCGTCGCGCTCCCACTTTGGTAAAACACGATCTGCGCGCGCTCGAAATGAATGGAAATATGGCCGGAAAAAGCGCGGTTATTTTAAAAATAACTATTTATTATACACGCCGTTTACTGAATACACCAAAACGAATTATTACGCAACTTTTTGTTCGCATAACGAATTCGACACCTTGAGTTATTACCGACTTTTAGATAGCTATAAATATAAGAGGACGAAACAATTCAGTTTCAATATATGTATTATTATATCGTATGTTTCCTCATACTCGTGGCAATTTCGACTGGGGCTATACCGAGCTACACTCATGTAGTGTAGCCATCTTTGTCTCTCTCTCTCTTTCTCATAGAAAAGAAAGAGGATGAAGATAGTTACACTATACACTAGTGTAGTATCTCGGTATAGCCCAGTCTAAAATGATATCAGGCTGGGATTCGTAATAAAAATTGAACATCTTTTATTGTTCGATCAGCTTGTAAGTGTGAAATAAAACTTTTTTCACCCGTTTTTTGCTATTCAATAATAATAGCAATTAATTATCCAACATATTTTTGTCTCAAAATTGACGAAAAACGTTGATTGCAAAGCTAATTGTCCAATTTTTTTTACGAAAAGTCCCTATAACGTGACCACACTGAATTCCGTAGTGAATAAAGTTCGTTCTCAAATTCGCAGCATTGCTTTCCAACGGTTTTTGAATTTAAAGAAGAGGAATATGCATTTGACTTATAGTAGATATTGGTCAGTGTTTCTCCTCACCAATTCGGAGAAATTTCAGCATCAATATATGTAATTGATTAGTTTCATTTCTAGAAAGATCTTATCAACATCAACAAATTACTAAAAACTCTGGCCAAATAATTCTCCAACCGTGATTAAAACAAGGTCAGATTTTCACCCGTTCGTTGACTACAATCCCATTCCATCACAGCCTGAAACTAGAATCTTAACCAACCAAAACCAACAAAAACCCAGGATTCTCGACTTCCTTAACCAAATTTATAAAAATAACATACGCTATGTTTGTCTTTGAAAATATATACAGTATAATAATAGTGATGATAATAATATCGTGAAACCTCGCTTATACGTTTTAAACTTCTACGTTCTTTTCATGTATACGTTAATAAAATTTCCTTGATCCCGGCGTTTTTTTTTTTTTTTTTTTTTTTTTTTGCCCATAAACCATATAAAAATGTTTGCCTCGTTTATACGTTTTTTCTTCTTCTTTTTTTGCATTTATATACACTATAATATGTATTTTCGACCCCTAAAGCTTTTTTTTTCCACTTGTACGTTAATCACGGATTTTTTTTTTGCCGTGGTGAGGTGTGTCTTTTTTTTCGCTAGCCTTTGGCTCATTGGATGTGCAAAATTGTTTTCATAAAATCTGAAATTTGAAACTTGAACCTTCGTTGCTTGTTCTGCCAGTCGAAAGAGGCTGATTCAGACATGCTGTCGCGCATGCGCAAATCGCGAATTTAATGAATCAGCGGTATGAATTGGTGCTTTGTATAGTGTCTTAGGATGCAATGAGTAGTCTATTACGTATACCAAGGCATCGTTATGAGAAATAACCGCCCTGTTGCAAATTTCAGACTATTCAATTATTATTCAAATTGACAGTTGAAGTTTTAGAGCACATGTTATGAAAAACCTAGTCAGTGACACGGGATGAAACATGAATGCAGGTAGTCAACCTCACCCTGGCCTGCGTTCACATTCACATTCTTCCATCCCTTGCTACACAATATACTAATGTACAGATGATTTTTAGCCTAGACCTGCGTTTTGATGTTTTACCTGTTTCAGTTTTTTAGAACACGTTTCGACAAGTTCACAAATGCGCTTCATTTGCAGAAAGATTCTGTACTTTATGCCACCTGCCTAGATTCAGCCGGGCGCACGCTATACAGGGTGAATTCCGAATGTCTGAACACTTGGAGTAGTGTTGACGTGGCCAAGACCCCGGCGCCGGCAATTGTTTCCCAATTTCATTTCAACGAATAAGAAAGCCGGAAACCAATGAAGCTGAAACTAGCAGCCAGACTTAGCGGCCACTCAGGAACGAACAGACGAGGCTGAAGCTAGCAGCCAGAGTTAGCAGCCGAACGCTGCTGCTCAACGTTGAACGCCTATGCGCAGCAGCGTTCGGCGGCTAACTCTGGCTGCTAGCTTCAGCCTCGTGACGAATAGAGGTTCTGACGAGGCTGAAGCTAGCAGCCAGAGTTAGCAGCCGAACGCTGCTGCGTATAGGCGTTCAACGTTGATGACTATGCGTAGCAGCGTTCGGCTGCTAACTCTGGCTGCTAACTTCAGCCTCGTCGGAAACCAATATAACAATTGACAATTTTGACTGGTGGCCACCTCAACGCTGCTCCCAGTGTTCAGACATTAGGAATTCTTCCTGTACCTTATAGTGTCACCCAATATGTTATTTCACTATAGCATTATTTTCATTTATAAAAAGAGTTTTACTGTAATAATAAGAATAATGACAATGATATTTATATTCATGATTTCTGGCTTTTCGGCTGTCAGTTGCCACCTTTGCAACTCCTCCTTTAACTACATTTTCTTATATTTACTCCACTCAAACTTAAACTACAAGGTGCCTCTTAATATTATCTCCACTATATGCTTCTTCGTTTTCCTCTTGCCTTTCCTCTGCTCTTCCTTATACTCCCTTATTTTTTTTCATCTCCCTTATAATATCAGTCGGTATTTTACCTAGCTCTTCTATTTTTCTTTCCTTTTCCTTCCTTTCTTCTTCTTTTGCTCTCTTTTCCTCTTTCTTGGCTTTCTTCTCCTCCTCTGCCTCTCATTTCTCTGTGCTCTTGCTCCAAACCCACCAAACTCCGTCTATTGAAAAATATACAGTATGAAATACGATCAACTTATTGTGTCTAAATTAATTGAAATAAAGAGGAAAAAGAATAACATTAATGCCGTAAAAACGTTCTTTCTTGACACAAGTTAGCGATTAACCAAATATCGTATTGGGAACCAAAGTTCCTCGATACGCCAACTAGTGACAGAAAATAGAACTGTTGCAAGTAGGTCGCAGTTCCAAAGACACGCCCATTCCAAGGTCTTAGAACCAATCAGAGGGCTTAGAACCTCGGTATGCCATCTAGTGACAGAAAATAGAACTGCTGCAAGTAGGTAGCAGTTCCAAAGCCACGCCCCTCCTTTGGTTCCCAATAGTCACTTTGTTTTGCAGATGGATAACACACTCGAGCTAATTGGCAATCCAGGCACAACTTCGGATTTTTCTACTAATACTAGGAAAGATTTAAACTCATTGCATCTTCAAGATCGAGTGTAGGCATATAGATATGTCTCTTCTTCCAGCCCGTCAACCTCCAATCAATCAAACTGTATTTACGGTTGAGACCATTCCCACATATCATGAAAGTCAGTCAATAAGAACGCAACGCTTTTCAAATAATAAATGCGAACACACTGTTGACCAAACTACCTAGTCAAGATAATAAATACTAGTTCTTTGAAGAGACTTAGACCAAGTGACAATAAATTAATAAATTGAAACTGTATTTGATTTGCTGTCGAATAGTTGCAAAAAAAAAAAGAAAACCACCTTTACAACTGGCCATTGATAAAAATGGCAAGGCATTCGGTAGGGATCTCAAAATGGTGTGCGTTAGTTAACTCCGGCTTAGAAGCCTACGAACTTTTGATAGCCGGACAAGAAAACTTGAGAATCGCAGCTACTGCACTGAACCCCAGAAGTTCTAGGTCTCATTGTATTTTCACAATTAAATTCCTCAGATAGATCGAAGAAAATTCACCAGATGATGTTGAAGTCTGCATGTGAGTATGAAGACATAGTGTTGAGTGAAGATTTGAAGAACTGGATTATTTTCTTTCCAATTCAATTCACTTCTTATCAATTCAACAATTTGTTTCTAGGTATAGAAACCAAATTTCTAACGTTTATTAAACCTGTTTAATAATACAGGAGGAGAGCTGTCTAGCAGCGAAGACCACAACAAAGTCCTACAACAAAATAAAAAGTTTAAGAAAGTACTTTCACTGATCAAAATGGATTCGGCGAAGACTACGAAGGAATTAGATGCTGCCAAAAGCAAGAAAACAGTACTGGAAAAAAGGATCTCCGAGTCTGTGAGAATGGTTGAATAACCTTGAGGGAGATCTTGAAAAGAGTTGGAACAGGAGTAGAGAAAACTCTGAGGTGTGAATTGCAACTACCTATGTGAAAACCGCGATGAGTTTCTTGAAGAATCTCGTATGCTTAGGTATATTTGTGTATTTATTCCGACAACTTATCTCACCAACGCACTGAATTTGATTTATTCAGCTACTGGATGCACACATCCAAAGAATTTCGAAACTGGAGAAAGTTATTGCTGATTCCAAAGCGGTGTTTGAAGTTCGGGAAGAAGCCTCCGAAAGAAAGATACTAATTCTTCTCAAGAAAATTGAGCAGAACAACCAGAAATTGGTTTCTTTTCATGAAAATAGAGACAACACAATACAAAAGTATGAGACTGTCTTTTCAGTAATTAGCTATTATTTAGTGTGCTCAATGATATTTGGTCAATTTAAATTCTCCGATATGATAACCCGTGTCTATTGATAGATAAACACTTGTTTAAATTGACGAATGCTTAATACGGTGAGAGAGTTCAGTGCTTCTTATACTGAATGATTCTGTTGTTTTCTGCCTACAGTTTAATTTCATCTACGCTACTTATTGGGGCTGTTTTCCTTGAATTATTTTCTGTTTCAGAGCCCCCAAGAACCATCACAAGATCTCCATTATCAGCGACACGCAATTTAAGACACTGAAAGCAATGCGTTATTTAAGTTATTTTAAGTTTATTTCAAACCTTTCAAACGTATCCGGTTACCGGAAATGCGCGATAACATGAGCAGTCAACGTAAACTGTGATATTCAAATCTTAAAAAATTCAATACCAACATACCTGTCTTACCTCTAGTAGTTCTTAAGACATTTTTTCATGTAAATATGTAATAAACCAACGAATTTTGTTTTATTAAAATTTTCGTTATTATCTCTGACTTAATTTAAGGATTGACCAATCAGGTATCCGCTTTAGCCACGCGCCAAGTGAATCGAGCCTTTTGATTGGTCAATTCTTGAATTAGAACTCACGGCGCTGCGTAATGCCTGGTTTACACAGCGCCGTAACTCAACTTGATTTAAGGATTGACCAATCAGGAGGCTTCATTCACCTGGCGCGTGGCTAAGGCAGCCTCCTGATTGGTCGATTCTTAAATTAAGTCAAGTTACGGCGCTGCATAAACCAGGCATTTGTCTGACAGTGCTGACTCAAATAATCACGTGACTCACCTCACACCTGTCGTCAGCTGTCAGATTTGAAACTTACTTTGTAACAAATCCAATACGAACAATTGAATGGTAGAGACATGATTGAGATCTGTTATCTGCTGACGTGGCTTGATGATTCTGCAATAACCATGCTGTCAGTAAACTTGAAATGATGAAAAATGTTATTTTAATCCAAAGTTTTAGGTTATATCACTGAGTCATTCGATATACACAGTTTACCATTTCACCGACAGATGTCGCGCGTATGACATTTGACACATCCGTTCAGCATTCCGCTAGCCATTCTCGTGGCGAGATCCACCCATCTCAGTCCACATGCAATGAATGTCGTCTGGTGTTTAAAATTGCAGTGAAATTTATAAACAGAAAATTGATTATAAAGTGTTGAAAAAAATAAAAATAAAAATAAAAATTAATGGGTGATTCTCTAGATGGGTCGGGGGACCCGTCTCCCGAATCACAAAATGTTGCGATAGTGGACTACACCTCGTTCGCTAACTATCTGCGTAAAGCGGTAACGATTTTGTTACCCGACGAAGACGTAGCTCCACCCGCATTAAACTTAGCATTAGAAGATAAAAACAATCAAGAATGTGTGAGAAAATTTTTGAGCGATTCACAAGTCTGGTCTCTTTACGTACAAAGAAGCTCAAGCAAAGGTAATTATAATTCGCATTATTTATCGCCGACTTATGTATATCACTTCATTTTTCATAAGTGTATCTATAGATAAAAAAAAAGGTGGTTGCTAGTCGGTTCGCCTTCATTACGAATAAACGGTACATTCATAAATATATATGTATGTTTGAATACACAGATCTGACATCGCGCTATACGTCATGTCTAATAAAATCAATAGAGGTATACGTACGTATGCCCACCCACGGCACTTGATTCGTAGATTACATTGGTCATCTAGATACTTACCTTTCCCCATTCGATTACTAAGCTCTGATTATTATCATTTGTATTTTTTTCATTTTCTTTTTCTTTACTTCCGATCGCGATATTTTCTTCCGATTCCGTTCGTTATATCCACGTACGCGGCATTCTGTGCCAATTATGATGAAAGAAAAAAAAAATGAGGATCGAATTGTCACGGAATGCCCTATACAAATTTGTCTACTTTCATGAATCATTTCGTTCTTATTAGGAAGAAATGTCGAAAAAAACTTATGTGTGAATTTGCATGAGATGCCTCATATAAGTTTTTTTTTAATTTATATAGTGCATTCCATGCCAATGAGAGACTCGTGAAAATGGGCCTTATCGAAATTGGCCTGGAATGGCTTATATTATTATGAATCATCAATTTCCAGTTCTATATATTGTTACAAGTCATTTTATGGAATGATAAATAACAGAAATGATCATACATGGCAATTTTCAGAGGAAGATGGCGGGGAAGGGGACGAAGAGAAAGAGAGTGCGACGTACTATATATCGAATGAGATATACTTTACAAATCCAAAAATGGCTTCGTTGGTTCTAACTAAACGAGGATCAGTCGTCGAAGTGGACAAATCTATTCATTCACAGCTTAGATTGGTCACCTTCTCCGACGGTCCACCTTACGAGACTTTACATGCTATCAGTAAAACGATGGCTCCTTACTTCAAGAGCTATGTACAAGGGACTGGAAGGGCAGACAGAGACGGTGATAAGATGGCACCGTCGGTTGAGAAGAAGATAGCAGAGCTTGAAATGGGCTTATTACATTTACAGCAAAATATTGATATCCCGGAGATCTCGCTACTTGTTCATCCAGTAGTTAGTCTTATAATAAAACAGTGCGCCGAGGAAGGTAGAAAGCCCAAGGTAGCTGACTTTGGGGAAAAAGTAGAAGACTCTACTTTCCTGAACCAGCTACAAAACGGCGTCAACAGATGGATAAAAGAAATTCAAAAGGTTTGTAACTGTGGAGCTGAAAAATCTCCGTCGCCGTACATTTTAGACCCCCTGAAAATTAACTCTTAACATTCTCGCAGGTGACCAAGCTGAACAGAGATCCAGAGTCCGGTACAGCCCTACAGGAAATTTCATTTTGGTTGAATTTAGAAAGAGCGTTACATCGCATACAGGAGAAACGAGAGAGCATTGATATATCTCTGACTCTGGATATCCTGAAGCATGGAAAACGGTTTCACGCAACTGTTAGCTTCGACACCGATACCGGTTTGAAACAAGCTTTGGCAACGGTCAACGACTACAATCCATTGATGAAAGATTTTCCAATAAACGATTTACTCTCAGCCACAGAATTGGAGAGAATCAAAATAGCCGTTCAGCAGATATTCATGCATCTTAGAAAAATCAGAAGCACTAAATATCCCATACAAAGAGTTCTTCGCCTGGTCGAAGCCATATCTAGAGATCTGGGACAGCAGCTATTGAAGGTCCTCGGCACTCGGAGACTGATGCATATACCTTTCGACGAATTTGAGAAAGTGATGGGTCAATGTTTCGAAGTATTTACAACGTGGGATGACGAGTATGACAAATTGACCGGACTGCTTCGCGACATTGTCAAAAAGAAGCGTGAGGAGCATTTTAAAATGGTTTGGAGAGTATCGCCAGCGCACAAAAAACTCCAGACTCGAATGGAGCACATGAGACGTTTCAGGCGCCAACACGAACAGTTGAGAACCGTAATAGTTCGTGTTCTTAGACCGACCGTCCGCCAAAGCAACACTAGCGCAAGCATAGAAAATGCAGACAACGACAACGCAAAAGTTGAATTTGCGCTTGACGCAGCGGACGCAAATGCTATCGGGGAAGTCAATCTGGCTTATGAAAACGTGAAGGAAGTCGATTGTCTGGACATAACTAAGGAAGGTCTTGAATCTTGGGAGGCCGCTGTTCACAGATACGAGGAGAGAATCGAACGCGTCGAAGCCAGGATCACCGCTCATCTTAGAGACCAACTTGGTACAGCGAAGAACGCTAATGAGATGTTCAGAATCTTCTCAAGGTTCAATGCTCTGTTTGTACGACCTCATATTCGCGGAGCTATAAGAGAATATCAAACCCAGCTCATACAGCGTGTTAAAGACGATATCGAAGCCCTGCACGAGAAGTTTAAGGTGAAAGTTTTAGAATTGAAGGATTCAGTATTGGATTTGGGAAAATTCCTGATCTAGTTTTAACGCTTTTACAAATCTATAAATTTTTAGAAAATTCGTTTTCCTCATTATTCCCTCAAACTTTTGCCACAGGTTCAATACTCCCAGAGCAAATGTTGCCGTATGAGTATGGTGAGAGATCTTCCGCCAGTTGCTGGCTCGATAATTTGGGTGAAACAGATCGATTATCAACTAACGATGTATTTAAAACGTGTTGAAGATGTGTTAGGTACGTTTGATCAACGTCGTTGACGATACAGATCGTGTCGATCTCCGAAGAAATGACCTTTACATTGAAATTGGTTCGTGAATTTAAATGAAACTAATATCTTTTCCTCGTTTTATCGTACAGGAAAAGGCTGGGAGAATCACATAGAAGGACAAAAGTTGAAAGCCGATGGCGATAGCTTTCGTATGAAACTATCGACCCAAGATATATTCGACGATTGGGCTCGCAAAGTACAGCAAAGAAACATAGGCGTAACTGGGCGAATATTTACCATCGATAGCGTCCGCTCACGATCCGGAAGAGGCAACGTACTTAAATTGAAAGTCAATTTTCTGCCCGAGATTATAACGCTGGCTAAAGAAGTTAGGAACCTTAAGAACCTTGGATTTCGAGTACCGTTGGCAATCGTGAACAAAGCTCATCAGGCTAACCAGCTTTATCCATTTGCGATAAGTCTGATAGAGAGCATCAGGACCTACGAAAGAACTCTTGAAAAAGTAAGAGAGACATTAGTCGCAGATTTAACTATCGTTGTTATTTTATTTGTATAACGTGTTGTTCCGAATATTAGTCGATCCCTAAGGGCATTTCTTTTTTCAGCTATTTAATATAAATAGAGTTTTATTACAAATCAGCAAGAAAATACACCTCGACTGATATTTGAAACGATACTGTATTCCGATATATTATATTTGAAGTTTAGTAGTTTGTAGCGTTGATTTGAACAACGTAATATCGTACGCGTATTAATTGCTGATAATAATTATACGAGCTTAGAGAGCTTAGAGTTTTGTTGATGAATTTTAAATGAATTTTAATATTAGAAAACTGATAGCAAATAAATGGTAAATTAATGTTATAAAAACTATTGAGAAAAAAAAAAATGAAGAGAATTCTTTAGTCGCGTCAAATTTTTCTAATCGCTCGGATCTCCGATATTTTTAGCTTACCAATCGGAGTCCTCACTGTCCCACACTGAAGGTAGTCTAACACACGATGCTTGAATAATTATGCATCCTGCCTAACTATGTCATAATTATTATTGTCTGCCTGCTTAGAGCTATTGTAGCGTTGATATTTTCTTCCTATATGGAGATGGAGCAGCCTTCTTACTTATTTACATGTACCTCCCGTTGTCTATTATAGATTTATAATTAGGTTCCAAATTAGGAACAAATTGACTAACTAAATATTATTTAATACAATAATAATATCAAACACCATGTGTTCCATCTTCAAAATATTCAGATGTTTATCGTACGGTTTAACTACTTATAGTAATGTTCTCGAGTGCTCGTCAAGTATTTAATTTTGCATTTTAATGATCCCAATTATTATTACTATTACTACTACTACTACTACTACTACTGCTACACTACTACTACTACTCCTACTACTACTACCTAAATAGTAAACGTGCAATTTATTTAATGTTGTATCATTGTGGGGAGAGAAAAAGACTTTTTATAAACACTTATTTCCATAAATTCTTAATAAATTACCATGATTTTAGATCGAGGACAAGGCTAGTATAATACCCCTTGTTGCTGGAATGCGAAAAGACGTTTTATCCTTAATTTCTGAGGTAAATATACCCCCTGAAACTCTAGCGAACTATAAACAAACCGATTTATCAATTTCTTTGAATAATTTTCATATGTAATTAGGGTATCGCCTTGGTTTGGGAAAGCTACAAGTTGGATCCCTACATACAGCGTCTTTCCGAGGTTGTAGTTTCGTTCCAAGAAAAAGTTGAGGATCTCCTGGTCGTAGAAGAACAGTTAGACGTCGACGTAAGATCGATAGAAACATGTCCATACTCTGCGAATACTTTTGCCGATATTTTGTCTAAGATTCAAAAATCCGTCGACGAATTGTCGCTGAAGAATTATTCGAACTTGCATATTTGGGTAGCAAGACTCGACGAGGAAGTTGAAAAGAATTTAGCCGCGAGATTGGAAGCCGGTATCAAAGCGTGGACCGATACCCTGATGGGACAAAAGAAAGAAGTCGATTTAAGCATGGACACAGATGCACCTGTACAACCGACCCACAAACCAGGCGGAGATCCTAAAATACAAAATCAAATTCACGAAGTTAGGATAACAAATCAAACAATGTATTTGTATCCGAGCATAGAAGATGCGCGATTCCAGATAATGCAACAACTTTTTGCTTGGCAAGCCATTGTAACTTCTCAAATAAGGCTACAGAGTTCGAGGTATCAAGTCGGTCTGGATAAACCCGAGTCAGGAACTTATAGAAATTTATTGACCAAGTTACCAGGAGGTAAAACACCGCTGGAAGCTGCTTACGAGGCTGTTGAAGTCAAGATGAGAGACATAGTTAATTACGTCGATCAATGGCTGAGGTACCAATCGCTTTGGGATTTGCAGCCTGATAATTTGTATGGGAAATTAGGAGACGATATCAACTTGTGGATGAAGTGTTTGAACGATATAAAGAAGACTAGAACCACCTTCGACACTTCTGATACCAGGAGAGAATTCGGTCCTGTGATAATTGACTTTGCAAAAGTGCAGAGCAAGGTATCGCTGAAGTACGACTCATGGCATAAAGAGACTTTAGGGAAGTTCGGATCGCTACTTGGAAGCGAAATGTCCAGTTTTCATGCTCAGGTTTCGAAATCTAGGGGCGATTTAGAACAGCAATCTATCGAGGCTGCGAGCACATCGGACGCCGTGGGATTCATAACTTACGTTCAATCTCTCAAACGGAATATGAAGGTTTGGGAAAAACAGGTCGATGTTTACAGAGAGGGTCAGAGGATTCTTGAAAGACAGAGATTCCAGTTTCCAACCACCTGGTTGCACGTCGATAACATAGAAGGAGAATGGGGAGCGTTCAATGAGATAATTAAGCGCAAAGACAACAGTATTCAAAGCCAAGTTGCCTCGCTACAGATGAAAATAGTCGCCGAAGACAAAGCGGTGGAAACAAGGACGACGGATTACCTGGGAGATTGGGAGCGAGGCAAGCCAGTCGAGGGGCATTTGCGCCCTGACGAAGCCTTGCAGCACCTTCAATTATTCGAGGCAAAATTCACCAGGCTAAAAGAAGAGAGGGACAACGTTGCCAAGGCCAAAGAAGCTCTAGAACTTCAAGAACCTGGTGGTGTTTCGACCAGCGAAGACAGAATGCAAGTTGTATTCGAGGAATTGCAAGATCTTAAAGGCGTTTGGTCTGAATTATCGCGCATATGGTCTCAGATAGACGAGACTCGCGAAAAACCATGGCTCTCTGTACAGCCGAGGAAACTACGTCAGCAATTAGACACTATGATGGCTCAGTTGAAGGAACTGCCTGCCCGTCTTAGGCAGTATTCTTCCTACGAATACGTTAAGAAAATGTTACAGAGCTACACAAAGGTCAATATGCTGATTGTAGAACTAAAGTCAGACGCTCTCAAGGAAAGACATTGGAAACAACTGACCAAACAGCTCAGAGTTAACTGGGTTTTGAGCGATCTTACTCTTGGCCAAGTCTGGGATGTTAATTTACAGAAAAACGAAAGCACAGTTAAAGACGTGATCCTCGTTGCTCAGGGAGAAATGGCACTTGAAGAGTTCTTGAAACAAGTCAGAGAGTCTTGGCAGACTTACGAACTCGACCTCATAAATTACCAGAACAAATGCCGATTGATCCGAGGGTGGGATGATCTGTTCAACAAAGTTAAAGAGCACATTAATTCTGTAGCTGCTATGAAGCTTTCCCCATACTACAAGGTCTTCGAGGAAGAAGCTCTGACTTGGGAGGAAAAATTGAACCGAATAAATGCCCTGTTCGACGTTTGGATCGACGTACAGCGTCGCTGGGTTTATTTAGAGGGTATATTTTCGTGCAGCGCTGATATCAAGACTTTACTTCCTGTTGAAACATCGCGTTTCCAAAGCATAAGCTCAGAGTTTCTTGGATTAATGAAGAAAGTATCAAAGTCTCCGATGGTAATGGATGTCCTTAATATACCCGGAGTCCAGAGAGCCCTCGAACGTCTCGCCGATCTTTTGGGAAAGATCCAAAAGGCTCTTGGAGAATACCTGGAAAGAGAAAGGACCTCGTTTCCCCGCTTCTATTTCGTCGGCGACGAAGATCTATTGGAGATCATTGGAAACAGCAAGAACGTTGCCAGGCTACAGAAACATTTCAAAAAAATGTTTGCCGGAGTTGCGGCGATACTCCTCAACGAAGACAACACAGTAATCACTGGTATCGCCTCTAGGGAAGGCGAGGAAGTGGCGTTCAATGATCCGGTTTCCACGACCGATCATCCCAAGATAAACGAATGGTTATCGCTTGTGGAAAAAGAGATGCGAGTCACGTTGGCCTCCAGTCTTATGAAAGCTGTGCAAGATATAAAACAGTTCAAAGACGGCAACATCAACGCTGAGGCGTTCATGACGTGGTGCGACAAATATCAAGCCCAGATAATCGTTCTCGCTGCCCAAATTCTCTGGTCCGAAGACGTCGAGGCAGCTTTACACGAGGCTCAATCAAGCCCGAGTAAAAATCCGCTGGAACGAGTCCTCGCTCAGGTCGAAGGAACTCTGAACGTTCTCGCCGACTCTGTGCTCCAAGAACAGCCTGCGTTGAGAAGAAAGAAACTGGAACATTTGATCAATGAATTTGTGCACAAACGAACAGTGACCAGGAGGCTCTTGGCTAACAAAGTTTCAAATCCGAAAGCCTTCGAATGGCTTTGCGAAATGAGATTCTATTTCGATCCAAGGCAGACGGAGGTACTGCAACAACTCACGATACACATGGCAAACGCTAAGTTCTTCTATGGCTTCGAGTACCTCGGTGTACAAGACAGACTCGTTCAAACACCGCTTACGGATAGATGCTATCTCACCATGACTCAAGCCTTAGAAGCTAGACTCGGCGGGTCACCGTTCGGTCCAGCCGGTACTGGAAAAACTGAATCTGTTAAAGCCCTCGGACATCAGCTCGGACGATTCGTATTGGTCTTCAATTGTGATGAGACGTTCGACTTCCAGGTAAGAATTTTATTGAAAAAGGATAATAAATGTTTCACAGATCTCATGTTCACAAAAACAAAATCTAATATTTTTAAATGTGAACAAAAAAAATCATTGGTACTTTCTATTCCGCAACGTTTAGGCAATGGGTCGTATTTTCGTTGGTCTTTGTCAAGTTGGAGCGTGGGGTTGTTTCGACGAGTTCAATCGTTTAGAAGAGCGTATGTTGTCTGCGGTATCGCAACAAGTACAAACAATCCAAGAGGCTTTGAAGAGCCAAATGGAAGGTCAAAAGGGGGGAACGCTTTGCGTAGAACTTGTCGGCAAGCAAGTTAAAGTCTCTACAGACATGGCTATATTTATTACTATGAATCCTGGATACGCAGGGCGATCGAATCTGCCTGATAATTTAAAGAAATTGTTCAGATCATTGGCTATGACAACACCGGACAGACAATTGATAGCCGAAGTGATGTTGTTTAGCCAAGGTTTTAGATCTGCGGAGAAACTGGCGTGCAAAATAGTTCCGTTCTTCAAGTGAGTCTGGAAATATTCTCAGTGGATTTCATGCGATTTTATTATTTCCATGTTTACAATATACGAATTTCTATGCTTTAGGCTTTGCGATGAGCAGCTATCCAATCAATCGCATTACGACTTTGGCCTCAGAGCTTTAAAGTCCGTCCTGATATCAGCGGGTAACGTTAAACGCGACAGAATTCAAAGAATAAAAGAGAATATGAAGAACCGCGGAGATTCAAACATCGACGAGGCTTCTATAGCCGAAAATCTTCCCGAACAAGAAATTCTCATTCAGTCTGTGTGCGAAACAATGGTTCCGAAATTGGTCGCTGAAGATATTCCCTTATTGTTCAGCCTACTCAACGACGTATTCCCCAACGTAAATTACACCCGTGCTGAAATGAAGGGTACGTTCTAATATGGAAATGAAATTAGATGCGCAATACTGTTGCCGAAGTTATTTTCTGGATTGATTTTACTGTCTATTTCTTCCAGGATTGAAAGACGAAATTCGCAAGGTCTGCGCTGAGGAATATCTCGTCTGTGGAGAAGGAGACGAGCAAGGTGGAGTCTGGCAAGAAAAGGTAAGACTTCTTTATCCGATATTTAGAAGGGGCTGAAAACTGGTAGGTAGCGTGTTATCACACCTTCATCTCATTAACACATTGAAAAAAAATTCATGAAAGTGAATAGAGAGAATAATAAAGGAATAGCTGAGACGTTATCCGATCGTCTTGATGATAATAAGAAATCTAGTTGCTAATTATACTTTTATCTCACGCACGCTCAGGGGATGGTCGGTGAGACCTGGGTCGCTAAGGTGAGATGGAACAGAGTATAGTTGTTGCGAATGATTGTTAGAATAAATAAAATCGCTACAGGATTACGCCGATCAACCAACGCATGATTGTCATCTCTTTGAAAGACCCTCAGTGTTCGAAATTGCTAACTTTCATTTTCCCACAGGTTTTACAACTGTATCAAATCTGCAATCTAAATCACGGTCTAATGATGGTCGGTCCTAGCGGTTCCGGCAAAACTATGGCCTGGAAAGTTCTGCTTAAAGCATTAGAAAGATTCGAAGGAGTCGAGGGTGTCGCTCACGTAATTGACCCAAAGGCTATTAGCAAAGAAACACTGTACGGAGTCCTGGATCCAAATACACGCGAATGGACTGACGGTCTTTTCACTCATATTCTAAGAAAGATAATCGACAATGTAAGAGGAGAAATAAACAAGCGGCAATGGATAATATTCGACGGTGACGTCGACCCAGAATGGGTTGAGAATTTGAACTCCGTATTAGACGACAATAAACTTCTAACGCTTCCAAACGGTGAACGTTTGAGCCTGCCTCCAAATGTGCGAGTCATGTTCGAGGTACAAGATCTCAAATACGCCACACTAGCCACAGTTTCTCGTTGCGGGATGGTCTGGTTCTCCGAAGACGTTTTATCCACCGAAATGATATTCGAAAACTACATGCTTAGACTTAGGAACATTCCCCTAGAGGATGGAGAGGAGGACAATCTTGGTAAAAAGTCATCCGACAAGGAGGACACTTTGTCTCCTGCGCTGTCCGTTCAACGCGAAGTCGCCAGTATTTTACAGAGTTATTTTGCTCCCGACGGTTTAGTCGTCAGATGCCTTGAGTATGCGATGAAACAAGAACACATTATGGATTTCACGCGACTAAGAGCTTTGAGCTCCTTGTTTTCAATGCTCAATCAATCTGTACGAAACGTTTTACAGTACAATCATACGCACATGGATTTTCCCCTGCCGAGCGAACAGCTCGAACGATACATGCCCAAGTGTTTGGTATATGCACTATTGTGGAGCTTTGCGGGAGACGCTAAACTCAAAGTTAGATCAGATCTTGGAGACTTTGTGAGGTCCGTTACTACCGTTCCATTGCCTGCTCAATCTAACATACCTATCATTGACTTTGAAGTTAATATCAATGGGGAATGGCTACCATGGAGCAATAAGGTGCCACAGATCGAAGTCGAAACTCATAAAGTAGCTAGCCCTGATATTGTCGTTCCTACATTAGATACCGTAAGACATGAAAGCCTGCTCTACACTTGGCTGGCTGAGCATAAACCACTCGGTAAGATCTTGAGAATCTGGTACAATATCGAACCTCATCAGTGAGCGTTCCCTTGTTCTGATTGCAAATGAAACAATTTTTGCTTGTTACTAAGGCCGAATTCATTTTTTCAGTTCTCTGCGGCCCGCCCGGTTCTGGTAAGACAATGACTCTCTTCTCGGCGTTACGTGCTTTACCAGACATGGAAGTAGTGGGTTTGAATTTCTCATCGGCAACTACTCCCGAGTTGTTGTTAAAGACGTTTGACCATTACTGTGAATACAGGAAGACCCCAAACGGTGTGATTCTATCACCTGTACAGCTTGGTAAATGGCTGGTACTTTTCTGCGACGAAATAAACTTGCCGGACATGGACAATTACGGAACTCAACGAGTTATTTCATTCCTAAGACAATTGGTAGAACACAGAGGATTCTACAGAACTAGCGATCAAGCCTGGGTCGCTCTAGAACGAATACAATTTGTCGGCGCTTGCAACCCGCCCACAGATCCTGGAAGAAAACCACTAAGCCACAGATTCCTCAGACACGTACCTGTAATCTATGTCGATTACCCCGGAGAAACATCTCTTAAACAAATTTATGGCACATTTACAAGAGCGATGCTGAGGTGAGTTTCAATAGCCGAACGAAATTCCACTTCTGATCAAATTTTACTCTATTTGTTTCTACTTTCAGGCTGACTCCTTCTCTGCGAGGCTACGCCGAGCCTTTGACCAACGCAATGGTAGAATTCTATCTAGTATCGCAGGAAAAGTTCACGCAAGACATGCAGCCACACTACGTTTACTCTCCTCGTGAAATGACGCGCTGGGTGAGAGGAATTTGCGAAGCGATAAGACCGCTGGATAGTTTGTCGGTCGAGGGTCTTGTGCGACTCTGGGCTCACGAAGCTCTCCGTTTATTCCAAGACAGATTAGTCGAGGATGTGGAACGCGCTTGGACAAATAAAAACATCGATATCGTAGGGCTTAAACACTTCCCTGGTATTGATAGGGAGAAGGCTTTGGCAAGACCGATTTTGTACAGCAATTGGCTCTCCAAGGATTATGTACCTGTTAATAGACAAGAATTGAGAGACTATGTCAGAGCTAGACTCAAGGTATTTTACGAGGAGGAATTGGACGTGCCACTAGTTCTGTTCGACGAAGTTTTGGACCACGTTTTGAGGATCGATAGAATATTCAGACAGCCTCAAGGACATCTTTTATTGATCGGGGTTTCGGGAGCAGGAAAAACTACTCTATCTAGATTTGTCGCTTGGATGAACGGACTTTCTATATTCCAGATAAAGGTTCGCAGGAAAAACTCGATTCGTTTACAACTTTTAACTTTCATAGGAGGAGACTTATGAGGAAATATTCCTATCGATCGAGTTCTTTCACGGCTAATTACTAAACCGTTTGTCTTTTCAAATCATGCTCCAATTTCGTAACTTCAAACTAAAAAATATCTCATATCGTCGAATCCCTTATCTTAACTTTATATCGTCTATTATTCATCAGGTACACAACAAATACACCGGCGAAGACTTTGACGAAGATTTGCGACAAGTTTTAAGACGTTCCGGTTGCAAGGATGAAAAGATAGCTTTCATCCTAGACGAATCAAACGTCTTAGATTCTGGTTTCTTAGAAAGAATGAACACTTTGCTTGCCAACGGCGAGGTACCCGGATTGTTCGAAGGAGATGAATACACCACTTTGATGACGCAGTGTAAGGAAGGAGCTCAAAGAGAGGGATTAATGCTAGACTCAAATGAAGAATTGTACAAATGGTTCACCGGACAAGTAATGAGAAATCTTCACGTAGTATTTACGATGAACCCGAGTACCGACGGTCTAAAAGATCGAGCGGCTACTTCCCCCGCGCTATTCAACAGATGCGTTCTTAACTGGTTCGGCGACTGGTCAGACAATGCGCTTTTCCAAGTTGGAAAAGAGTTCACGAATCGTGTGGACCTGGAAAGACCAAGTTGGAGATCTCCGGACTTCTTCCCTTCGGCTTGTCTGCTTATACCAGCCCAGCCGATGCATCGCGATGCTGTTATCAACGCCTGTGTATACGTCCACCAAACTTTACACAAGGCGAACGCAAGGCTGGCAAAGAGAGGTGGAAGGACAATGGCCATAACTCCGAGACATTATCTCGACTTTATTCATCATTTCGTTAAACTTTATCAAGAGAAACGAAGCGACTTGGAAGAACAACAGTTGCACTTGAACGTTGGTCTCAGTAAAATTGCAGAGACTGTAGAACAGGTCGAAGAAATGCAAAAGAGTTTAGCGGTCAAGTCTCAGGTGAGGGAATATCACATTTGCGAAGAGATTTCGTCATTTTTAAGTTTCATCTATGTAATAGAAATGTACAATTATTTCATTTAATCCCTTCCAGGAACTCCAAGCAAAGAACGAAGCAGCCAACGCCAAGTTGAAACAGATGGTCAAAGACCAGCAGGAGGCTGAAAAGAAGAAGGTTCAAAGTCAGGAAATCCAGCAACAACTCGCTATCCAAACTGTAGCGATAAACCAAAAGAGGGACGACGTAATGGCTGATCTTGCGCAAGTTGAACCTGCCGTTATCGATGCTCAGAATGGTGAGTCTGACAAACTCATTTCAATATCAACATTCTATTTCGTATTGTATTATTTTCCCTTAATTCCACTTAGCGAGCGAGTGAAGATCAATATTTTTACTAATTATTTTGATATTCAGCTTCCATTCTACTCTGAAATATTAACTTTAATCACTGTGGCTGTTGCACCAGTTCCTTTTTTCTGATAATTTGAAAACTTTATAAAAATCTACATAAAGCACATTTAGTTTATTCAAAAAATTCAGCATTAATCCACAGAGTTAGTTCGTCTGAAAATGTACATTTTTTACTATCTAGTCTATCGTCATTACCGTCAATGTACAAATACTTGACAAATTTACCTATCATAGGTCAACGATCAGGCGCCAAAATTTTGTATTAGCTGTAATTCTTACCACTCATAGTCTCCACTGAGACTAATCTAAATACTCTAGTAAGGTCTAAACTTCTAGGCCTTAAAGTCTGGGAGAGACATCAATGAATTTCCCTATTCTTAGCGATTTAGTTTTGATCTAACTGTATGAATTACCGCATGCCCGTGTATTGTGTGACGTGTTTTTCTCAACAAAATTTCCAACGAGTGTAGCTGTAAAGGGGATTAAACGCCAGCACCTTGTTGAAATTCGTTCAATGGCTAATCCGCCGGCAATCGTAAAGCTCGCACTAGAATCGATATGCCTATTGCTAGAAGAAAATGCCAATGACTGGAAACAGATACGAACTGTTATTATGAAGGACAGCTTCATCCCAACAATTGTCAACTTCAACACCGAGGACATCACGTAAGACAGTTAGGCGCAACGTTGAATGTACCATGCTCGCTGGTCTAAATAACGATATCTAATGTCTGCTTGATATATGTTCATTTCTGTTGTGTTCGCTGGTTGTTTTCATTATTCTCACCGATTCGTGCCGACACAAGTACAGAATTCATTTGACCCATCTAAAACCATATTATGTGTACATAATTATTTTGTTTCTTTTGAAGAGTCTCGTACTTGTGTCGACTAAACTAATTTATTTGTAAAAAGCATTGAATACCTTTTGTGTGTTTATTCTTGCCCTAATTTCTAACTTTTATAGGTACGCCGATCACACACTTGCAGCCTACTACTCCAAAGCTTTTTCTTTAAACTTCACCATAATTAACTTGCCTCCACCACCACTGCCTGCCTATTTTCTTCTTTGTACTATATGAGACCGTTTAATTTTCTCGTATAGCGGTGAAATCGATAAAGAAACAGCACTTGGTGGAGGTTCGCTCAATGGCGAACCCGCCAGCGCTCGTCAAGGTTGCGCTGGAGTCTATCTGCCTGTTGCTCGGCGAAAATGCCAGCGACTGGAAATCTATACGCGCGGTCATCATGAGAGACAATTTTATCAATACCATTGTCTCTAATTTCAGTACTGAGGACATTACGTAAGCATGCTTTCATTGTTTGTTTCCCAAAATTCACTAAGCTACCGCTAAGGGGCCAGCTAACGCGGATAATATCATAAATATCAGTGAAATTTTCTTATATTTAACGAAAGAAAGAAAAAAGCCACAGACAATGCTACGATTGATTCATTCTTTTTTTTTTCTTTACAACTTTCTTCCGAATCGATTAGGTATGATAAACCTTTGACGTACATACTTTTCAATCGCACAATGACGAATCGCTGGTCATATAAAAACATGCCTAAATAAATATACCTCCTTAAACTGCTTTTTTTTCGTATCACGCTAGCATATAAATTAAAGCTCGTCGAATACAAGTCATCCATATTTATACACACTGTCATTGGGCTTGGATAGAATGCAAACGCAGTGGATCATCGTCATAATTAAAGCTCTAAGTTTGGTATGATCAAATTATGCATTCAAATTACTATAAGAATGAAAATGATGGATAGTGAATAATCACGTAGCCTGATTCGACAATTAACGAATGCATAGAGCAAAGAAATTCTGAGAGAATGTGTAATTCAATCATTCGGTCCATGAACGTAGAGCTTTCTTTTCTTTTCTCTGATATACCATCGCTTAAGGGCTTTAGATAATAATTAATGTTGGCTGGTCCCGTACCACACTCGATACAGATTGGTCATTTCATCTGCTATATCGTTGTCTCAGAAGCTAAAGCCTTGTGGGAAAACGGTATATCATCACTTCTTTCACGTGTTACTTTTTATCAGACGAAGAGTTTTACTATTCTGTTATATAGAAAAATATTTTCGAGGGTGATATTCTGATTGCTGCATATTTTTCTCGTTCGTTTGTATATCAATTCGTCTCTAAATACAGCTAAAATAAATTCTAGATACTGTAGAAGTTAAATATTATCAAATTATAAACAGGGGAATTAGGATATGTAACGCCTCGTCTGGTTGAAAGAAGAATTAAGTGCAAGTTTTTAGATTATAACTTGACTGAAATTTCACCCTCATAAACAGCTTGCCTATTTCATTTGATAAGTTGCATTTAACTCATAAAATGAACGTCATCGGCTCTCCTTGTTTTTTTTTTTCTTTTTTAACTTAAGTTACTGCATGCTAACAATGATTGATAAAGTTGTCACTAACCAGTGAGACGTGCAATTAAATTTCACCAATAGGGAAGTTGCCTAATTATTGAATTCATACGTATGAATTGTGAAACATGAAATGAGAGAAAAAAGAAATTATGCAACTTTCTTACACCCACGATTGTCATTAACGAATTCTCATTAAAAAAATTAATCATTTTGGCTGTAACATTCATCACGTAACATTTACAAAGCTATATTATATATTATTATTTGCAATAGAATATTATTATACAATTTTGCAGAATATTCTACATTTGGGTTTCCTGTGTTTTTTTTTTTTTTTTGTCTTTTTTTTACACCTAGATCCTTCTTCGATGCACTTTTCCATATTAAAATTCACGCATTCTGCTTAGGAGTACATGAGATAGTAAAATGCTGGATGCTTTATTTGAATATACAAAAGAAGTTCCCTAATTTTTTTTCATCTAGTCCCTTTGATAAATATTTCCGGAATCATATATTCCATAGAACTTTACTTTGCCTTTAGAAGCTTCCTTGCCAGATCTAAAAGAACCATGAACCCAGATTATTCTCAAGCTCGATTATCCACTAATTGAATGATATTTTACAGCGATGATGTTCGAGAAAAAATGAAGGGCCGATACTTGAGTAATCCCGATTATAACTTTGAAAAAGTTAATCGTGCTAGTATGGCGTGTGGTCCGATGGTCAAATGGGCTATCGCGCAGGTAACACAAACTCCAGCAATTTAACTACTACCTACTATGAACCCATCAGTCTTAAAACCATTTCTATAATACAGATTGAATACGCGGACATGTTGAAACGGGTCGAGCCTCTCCGTGAAGAACTTGGCTCTCTAGAACGTCAAGCGGAAACTAATAAATCTAAGGGTGAAGAGGTGAAAGATCTGATCTCTCAGCTGGAGCAAAGCATCGCATCTTACAAGGAGGAATATGCCCAGCTCATTTCACAAGCTCAAGCTATAAAAACCGACTTGGAGAATGTACAGGGTAAAGTGGACCGGTCCATCGCTCTTCTAAAGTCCCTCGTCATAGAGCGAGAGAGATGGGAAGCAACTAGCGAAACTTTCAGAAGCCAAATGTCCACGATTATTGGAGATGTGCTGTTATCTTCAGCCTTTTTGGCTTATGCCGGCTACTTCGATCAACATGTAAGAGATTTACATTGAATAAAGGGCGAAAATATTTGACTGCTAATAACATTTTGGATTGTTTCTCTTTCTAGTATCGTCAGAACCTATTCGCAACATGGTGCCAGCATTTACAACAAGCCAACTTACAGTTCCGTCCCGACATAGCGAGAACCGAGTATCTGTCCAATCCTGACGAGCGATTAAGATGGCAAGCGAACGCTTTGCCCACAGACGATTTGTGCACTGAAAATGCGATAATGCTTAAACGCTTCAACAGATATCCACTGATAATTGACCCCTCGGGTCAAGCGACGGAGTTTATCATGAACGAGTTTAAGGACAAGAAGATAACAAAGACCAGTTTCCTCGACGATTCGTTCAGGAAGAATCTTGAGAGCGCTTTACGATTTGGTAATCCATTACTGGTTCAAGACGTAGAAAATTACGACCCTATACTCAACCCTGTGTTGAACCGAGAATTGCGAAGAACCGGAGGTCGGGTTTTGATCACATTAGGAGATCAGGACATCGATCTTTCTCCATCTTTTGTTATTTTCTTATCGACTAGAGATCCGACCGTTGAATTTCCGCCCGACATATGCTCGCGGGTAACTTTTGTCAACTTCACCGTTACCAGAAGTTCGCTGCAAAGCCAGTGTCTCAATCAAGTTCTCAAAGCAGAGCGTCCAGACATTGACGAGAAGAGATCAGACCTGTTAAAACTACAGGGAGAATTCCATTTGAGATTAAGACAACTGGAAAAATCTCTGCTACAAGCCCTCAACGACGCTAAAGGAAAGATTCTCGACGACGATTCGGTTATAACAACTTTGGAAACGCTAAAACAAGAGGCCGCTGATATAAGCAAGAAGGTAGAAGAGACCGACAAAGTTATCGGAGAAATAGAGACCGTATCTCAACAGTATATGCCTCTATCGCAAGCATGTTCGAACATGTATTTCACAATGGACAGTCTGAACCAAGTACACTTCTTGTATCAATATTCGCTGAAGATGTTCTTGGACATATTTACTTCCGTGTTATGCCAGAATCCAAAATTATCAGGGGTCTCAGACTACACCCAGAGACTATCGCTTATTACAAACGACTTGTTCCTAGTCTGTTACGAACGTGTCGCAAGAGGAATGCTGCACACCGACAGACTCACCTTTGCTTTACTCCTCTGCCGAATCCATCTTAAGGGTATAGTCACCGAATCTACATACGACAGTGAATTCACCTTCTTTTTACGTGGGAAAGAGGGCGTTCTCAACATCCGAGGGCCACCGGTTAACGGCTTAAGCTCTGAACAACAGGAAGCTATGATGCGTCTCACCATCAGACTCCCAGCTTTCAAAAAACTTGCAGACAAAATACAAGGGAATCAAGAATTTGGAACTTGGCTTCAATCCCCAACGCCTGAAACTTGCGTTCCTAAACTTTGGGAAGAAGAAAAGCCCCTATCTTCTATCGGCACTGCAATGCACCAGCTATTAGCAATCCAAGCGTTTAGACCTGACCGCGTCATCGCAGCTGCATCTTTAGTCGTTACTTCTGCTCTAGGAGAAGCTTTCATGGCAGCTGCAGAAGAGGAGTTGGACTTTGGATCTGTGGTTGAAAATCAACTCAAATCTAACGTCCCAGCTTTGCTTTGCTCCGTTCCCGGCTTCGACGCTTCTAGTAGAGTCGACGATCTGGCCGCTGAACAATCGAAGCAAATAGCTAGCATAGCTATCGGCTCAGCCGAGGGCTTCAACCAGGCAGAAAGAGCCATCAACATGGCTGTTAAAGCGGGAAGATGGGTGATATTGAAGAATGTTCACCTAGCTCCGCAGTGGCTTGTTCAACTGGAGAAAAAATTACACAGCTTACAGCCACACGCAAGCTTCAGGCTGTTCTTAACTATGGAAATTAATCCAAAAGTACCAGTAAACCTGCTCAGAGCCGGGAGAATATTCGTCTTTGAACCACCACCTGGTATCCGGGCTAATTTGTTGCGTACTTTTAACACCGTGCCAGCCTCTCGCATGATGAAAGCTCCGAACGAAAGAGCTAGGCTCTATTTCCTCCTGGCATGGTTCCACGCAATTGTTCAAGAACGACTGAGATATTCGCCTCTGGGATGGGCTAAGCACTATGAATTTAATGAAAGCGACTTGAGAGTGGCTTGCGATACCCTAGACACATGGATCGAGGCTACTGCTATGGGAAGGACGAATTTACCTCCTGAAAAGGTGCCGTGGGATGCTTTAGTCACGCTATTGTCGCAGTGTATTTACGGCGGTAAAATTGACAACGATTTTGACCAGAGGTTGCTCGCTTCATTCCTCGGCAAACTCTTCACTCCAAGATCATTCGAGGGTGATTTTGCCCTGGTGGCAAACGTCGACGGTGCCCAAGGGAATCAGAGGCACATAACAATGCCCGATGGCACTAGACGCGATCATTTCTTGAAGTGGATCGAATCCCTCGCCGATAGACAAACTCCGTCTTGGCTCGGACTGCCTAACAATGCTGAGAAGGTTCTACTCACAACACGAGGCACAGATTTAGTCTCAAAACTGCTCAAGATGCAGCAACTCGAAGACGAAGATGAACTCGCTTACTCTAACGAAGAGTCATTAGATGCTCCGAGAGAAGCTGAGGGCGACGGACGACCAGCCTGGATGAGAACTTTGCACAATTCTGCTTCTACCTGGCTACAATTATTGCCCAAAAATTTACCAACTTTGAAACGAACTGTAGAAAATATCAAAGATCCATTGTACAGATACTTTGAGAGGGAAGTTAACAGCGGAGCTAAACTATTACACGATGTTATACACGATTTAGAAGACGTCGTATTAATTTGTCAAGTATGTGAAAAAATACTAATGATTTCATTAATTTATTATTAACAATTCCTTCGATCTATTTTCAGAATTTTTCTATCTCAAAGCCATTTTGCATAGATACTGAGTAAAATGAACTAACGGAACCTAATGAAAACAAATAATATTCGCAGGGTGAAAAGAAGCAGACAAACTATCACCGAACAATGCTATCGGAGCTTGTTAAAGGGATTTTACCAGCCGGTTGGAGACGGTATACCGTTCCAAGGGGCTGTACAGTAATTCAATGGATCACAGACTTCAGTCACAGAGTAACACAATTGCAAGAAGTATCTAGACTAGTATCACAAGGAGGCGCTAAAGAGATAAAGGTTTGTTTTCAAGCCATTTGAGTTGTTTCTCGAAATGTTAACAATCATAATTTCTATTATTTCTCCTTATTCGCAGAGTTTCCCAGTCTGGCTAGGCGGTCTATTAAATCCAGAAGCATACATAACAGCAACCCGCCAATGCATAGCTCAGGCGAATAGTTGGTCGTTAGAAGAGTTACAGCTTGACGTAACTATCGGCGACGGGGATAACATTGCTACAGATGATTGTTCGTTTGCTGTAACTGGTTTAAAGCTTCAAGGCGCGCAATGCAAAGCGAATCAATTAGTATTGACTTCAACCATCATGACCGACTTGCCTGTGACTATGCTAAGATGGTTTAGATCGTCCGCGGAAGAACCTATCAAGGGAAAACTATCATTGCCAGTATATTTGAACAGCACTAGAACAGAGCTACTATTTACCATCGATTTAAATATCGCTAGCGGACAGGAACAGCACAGTTTTTATGAAAGAGGTGTGGCTGTGCTGACCTCTACTGCTTTGAATTAATATCATTATGTAATCGAGAGCATAATTTCTAAGTGAAATTAACAATTTTTCTGAATTCTTATTTATCTATTTTAATTTTAATAATATAGTAGGTATAGAGTCGCGGTTGTGCGTATTGGAAGCTATTATTAATTAATAGTAAGTTATAGAATTGCTAAACGAGTTGGTAAACTATGATAATGCAGTTGATTTAGAACTTCCGATTCTGTATGTTTCATTTTACTAGTTGAAGACTTCGATGAAATGTAATGTAGCAATTGGGATTGTTCCACTTGAGGAAATGTGATTCAAAAGCTTGGTGAGAATATATAATATGATAAATAGTTAAAAGAGGAAACACGTACTTTTAGACTGATTTTAATTGATTTGTATAACTTTTAACATGTGTCACGGTCTAAGGTCTTCATATACCTGGTATTGGTCTCGTTTACACTCATATCATCGTATAAAACCGATGATGAATCAGGAGAAGGCAATAAAGAGGAAAATTCAGATAGGCTTAATAAAATGATATCAATATATATTACTTCAGGGTGTCTACAGAATTTTGATTTCATAATTATAATCATTTTGCAATCGTTATAAATTTCTTATAATTTTTTCAACGTGATTCGTGTTTCCATTTAATTAATTAAACACGGAGAAAGGTTTATATATTATATCAGAAATAACGGCAATCAATTCAATTTTGAAATATTTTTTTATCTGTTTTATTTCGACTTTAATTAAAAAAAAAAAAAAAAAAAAAAAAAACTACAAGCAATTGCTCTGCGTTATTTACAAAATTTATAATGTTTAATTTACTGAATTAAATATACGAAAAAAAAAGTACGAGTTGAAATTTGATATTTTCAATTAGCAAACTACTAATTGCTGATATCTAATTTCTAGGGAAAAATAGTCCGCCACATCGTATATTTAGCAAATTACACGCTGCAGGAATTTAACGAAATAGAAAGACCGTTTAGTGTGAAAAAAAGAAAAGAAACTATTGATATCTGAGTGAGAGAGAGTTAATAAAATGAATCTTATAAATAATGTAAACATACGTTTAATATAAAATGTATTACTACTTTTTTTTTTTTGTCAAATACTTTATTCAACTGTAGACGCCCTGTACTTGGCGACGATAGCGTTAAAAGTAATAGTAGTAGTTTAATAAGTTTTGTATACTTGGCATTAAGTACATGGTTTACAATAATAAAGAATCACTATATAACAAGTCAATGTGTGTATATTATTTAACAAAGAAAAGCGGTAACCGCCTTGCTCCTGCATGGGAATGTCCAATACCCAATGTTTTTTTTTTTTTTTTTTTTTTTTTTGTTTAAGTACATTATCGATAAAATCGATAATAAGTAATATTGTATACAATAATTATGAATTCATTACTCAAAGTCGTAGTATAGACTTGAGTCAAGTATTTTAAGGCCGTCGCGTGGATTTTATGATAATAAAAAAAAAAAAAAATGATTATTAACAGTTATGATAAAAGCTAATTAAGACTTGCACATATTTTTTTAAGTATAAGATTATGGACATAGGATTGCCAGGTGCATTAGGTTTCTTTCAATATCTCAAAACTGCTAATTCTTAAATTGCGAAGACACTATATCATCGTCCATTAAGATAAAAATAAAGGACATAAATAAAAAAAAAAAAAAAATTCATTTAAAATTCATAGTAAAACTTAATCTATTTGGCATTTGAAGAAATAATTGAAAGATTTCTTTCTAATGCACTTTTAAGCCGAACAATAGTTTCTTTTTATACACGTAATATTATTAATAGTAGGTATAATTATTACCTAAGTTTTAAGAAACGTTAAGTTTTTTTTCTGCCTTTTAAAAATACTATCATTTCTCGCTAATAATAATAAGCATATTGTTATAACAGTAGGTCTTCTCCATCCTCTTTTTTCATCTCATTTTTCATTTTTTCATATACATATTAAAATGTTGAGCAATTTCGAAATTTAAGTTATTTTAAATTCAACAAATTTCCAATTTTCAACACGTTCGCTCAACAGAAGCCTGTGCCTTTGGAAATAGTCTCGAGTTAAAATTATGAAAATACTTTTCTGTTTATGTAAAAAATGAAAAAAAAAAAAATAATAATAATAATAATAATAATAATAATAATAATAATAATAATAATATAACCGAAGAACCTACTTTTCAAATACTAAGGCAATCTTATCTAATAGATAAATACTTTTGAGTTAGAGCGTTTGTGCACGTTTCATCACACTGTATTAAACAATAATTACTATAGGTGTTATTTTCTTTTTCTTCTTCTTCACCTATGTCCAATCTCTTAATAGGACATTTATATTGACTTTATGTATGAGGAATAGCTGGGCCGCTTATCATTTGGCAATAACGAGGATGATATAACAATATGTATGTATGTACATATGTACAGGACTAAAGAAGCACCGATGCCAATTAATCTAGCTACCCGCGTTGTTGTAAGTTGTTCGTCCGCCAAGTTCCAGAAGATAACGATCTGGGTGATCCAACCAATCGGTCGTACTCATTTTCACCACCCTCTGCTTTTCTGCTTCTTTTACTTGCCACTTTTTGATTTCTAACTGTACTTCCCTGAAAAATTTATCGCGTGTTAATTCCGATATTACATTCATACATTCGTAGATAAAAAAAAGTTCATCACGATTCCAGAGAATTGCAAAGATTTTATGAAATTTTATAGCAAATATCTAAAGATTTATAGGATTCTATTAGATTTCATAAGATTTGCTGTTACACGTCGATTGAATGGATAAAAACTGAGTTTGAATAAATACTGAAATATATTACCTCGATTTTCTATCCCCACATCCCCAAACTTCCAGGCTATCAAGACGGTAGGGTACACCGGTGAGTTTAAGCCATTGAAAAGATTGGTCAACATCGACGCAAGGGTTTCGAGGATCGCTACCGGCTCTCACGCCTTGCGGATAGCCGCGTATCACTGTATTTAAGTAAACTAGCTTGGGTCCTCTTTCTATGACTTTGAAATTAGGGAGTAATTCTATAACCATAGAATCCTCGTCACCCCAATATTGATGAGACTCGCGCCATTCAACAGCTGAGCATATGCAGTACGTAGGCCGGTCTCCTCCTTCCTCGGGACACACACCTCGTAAAAACAAAAGAGTCGGTCCTTTGTAACCAAGTACGTGATGTATAAAACGATTTGCTCCAGCGCCGTGCTGACCGCTGTTGTAAAGCAGAGTCCAATGACTCGGGTACGTAGCTCCAGCCATTTTTGCTATCAGTGCTTGAGTACCTTCTCCGGGAGTGGTCACCGTCTATGTAAATAAATATCACAGCTTCAAGTTCTATTAGCTATTGAATTCTGTGATAGTTGCAGTTTTTTTTTCTTCTGTTTCTTTGAATTTAAACTCACTCCTCAATCTTTTGATTCTCCGCAATGCCTATAATTACCTGCGTGTAACAAGAAGACAGGGTACCGGAAAGTAGCCAGACATGACTGAGCGGTAGGAGGGGTTTGGGCCCATCGAAAAACGCAGCTTGTTCTAAAACTGGTGTAGCTGGTTCTAAAAATGCCCGCGATTGTGCTTCGGACAGTAAAGTAGGCCCGTTTCGATACGCAGTTGTAAAAACGTGAACGACGTAACGATGCAGACCGTTAAAGAGTCGAGGACAATGTTGCCATAGCCAATTACTAACGTAACTCACAGACAGAACTTCTTTGCCGTGAAACTGTAATCAGAATCCTGAGATTAAAATCCCTGGTTGTTGAATACAACTGCGTTTTCGAGCTTCAGAAGCCTCGAAAGAAAAGGAATTTAATTTCAATAAAAAAAAAAAATTGTTTCTTTGGGTTGAAATATCGAAAAAAAAACTATGATTTTTCATCTTCCTACTTAGAAAGTGGCTCAAGCTTTTCTTGAATCTAGGTAGCTGATTAAAATAATGAAAAAAATTATATAGAACAGTGAAATTCACTAACACAAGAAGTAATCACTGCATCAACAGTACGATGAATGTGCGGACAACGTTGTGGTACGCCGCTGGAGCTGTCCAAAGCTAATTGATAAGTAACCATCAGCAAATCTTTCAACCCATCATAAGTAACGCCGATACTATCATTGGCGTACATTTTAACATAACTTTCCAATATAGTCTGATCATTCATTATAGAAAGAAAGCGTTCTGCTTGCTGTTTGAATGCCGATATACCAAGATGAGTTGTTGTAGCTTTAGACTGACGATGAAGGAAGGAAAAAAGTCTTCCTGCAAAGTCTGAATACTGTGGAAATACATATCGCTTAAATACGTCCTCGGTAACTCCGTTCACACCCTCGTCGTGGTGCGATCTTTCAGTTAGAATCTAAAAAATAGTAAATAATTTTTTTTTTTTTTTTTTTTTTTTTCATATTCTAAAATGTGAATATATCAATAACACTTTTTGCCAAATGTAGATCGGTTTACATATCTGAGATCTTGAGGGTCTATTAAGTAAGCTTGTGCTGATAAAAGTGTGATAACAATCGAGTAGATAAAAGTAGAAATTTTTGACCGTCAATTATTTCCTTGCGTTTATATGATTGTCTGCGATAATGTAAAATACAAGGAAATACATACGACGATAACACGACTGTCATAACACGACGCCGAACGATATGTCACGAATTGTTGGTTTAAGGATATCAAAAATAGAGATAATGTTTTTAAAAATGAATATACATACTCCGAATGCAAAGTATGTTTTAACGTATAATTATAGACAATTTTTAAGTGTGTTTTGGGTTTTGATGAGATAATATGAAGCGTTGTGAATTTTGGAAAAAGGTAATAATGGCACTTACCTTGGCGAGTTTGTCAATGGGTAGTAATTGCGTGTGTGGTATATGCTCAATGTCGGCCCCAGAAGCAGTTCGTGACATGACTTTCTTCGCGTTAACATCGTTACCTGTTGTTGTTGATGCCGTGTTAAGCTTCTTATGGGTTCCATTCCCACCCCGTATTACCTGATTACCCATTATCACCACCTCAACCGTATCTTCTCGCACTCTTTTTACCTAGTTACGCTCCCCTCGCATCACCGTTCGCGAAGGAAGGCTAACAACAACACAACCACAACACGAAACTTACTCTCGCCAGTTCGGTGTGAATCGGAGTCCTTCGGAGATTCGGGGACGAGTGGATATCAACTATCAAACCACAGACAAACATTAATACGACTAGATGTGTAACCCTGATTGGAATTCCTTGTAACGTCGATACGCCCGTTGTGTAGTGGCCATAGAGCTTAATGCCTGGTTTATGCAGCGCCGTAACTTAACTTAATTTAAAGATTTACCAATCAGGAGGCTCGATTCACCTGGCGCGTGTCTAAAGCAGCCTCCTGATTGGTCGATCCTTAAATTAAGTTAAGTTACGACGCTGCATAAACCAGCCACTAGGCATCAGAGAGCTCTGTCCGAATAAAACATCATTAGGGGCTTTCCATCTAGAGACAAAAATCGACACAATCAGACACACAGTATTATGATTGGCTGGATCTAACGGAAGGGACCAATCGTAGTGTTGTGTGTCCGACTGAGTCGATTTTTGCATGTAGATGGAAAGCTCCCATTATGCCAATAGGTTCTTTCGTTTTACAAAAATCGGGCTGCACTGAACCAATCACCTTGAAGCTTAGACTAGTATACTAGACTGTACTAGACTACACTAGTCTAAGCTTCAAGGTGATTCGTTCAGTGCAGCCCAGTGCAGCCCGATTTTTTGTAAAACGAATGAATCTTATGACTAAGTTTCCATCGATGCAGAGTCAAATGGGGTTAGCCAATCGGGAATAAAATTTCAAAAGAAATTCCTTATTTTCTTCTCGAATCTCGTTCCTGATTGGCTACCCTGTTTGAACTCCACCCCGGTGGAAACGTAGTCATTGGGGCATTATGGCTTTGTTTAAAATTAAAAATATGTAAATTTAGTCATTTTAAACGGGGCCCAAACTAAAGCACCTATAAAATTCGGCCCTGTGTGGAAGAACCACTTTGGCCGTGTTCGGGGAGTCGCTTTTAGCGCTGTCAGTAATCTTGTGTCTCTGTCACACTTCTTGATTTCCCCAAGCTCCGTCTCTCTTTCTCTTGATTTTCAGCGCTTTAAAGTGCTTTAAGCGCGCTCCCCGAACACGGCCCTTAATTGATGCATAAATCAGCGCAGAAATATCAGGGATTTCCAACGTGTCTGACATTAATACAATAGGGCCTTAATAATATAATGCAACATGTGAGAGTTTGTTCATCGTAATTATTGTCGTTATAACTCAAGATCTAATATAAGTATGCCAAACAGATCTTGAGCTTCAATTTACATTGTGTGCTTTATACGAAAAGTATTTTTTGTTATACAATATTCATAATAATTTATAAATATATTATAACATAGATATATATATAATTCTTATTAATGAGAAAGATATTATTTGAAAATGAATATAATATTCAACTAATTAAATAATAAATTAGGAGGATTTTTATAATTCAGAAATATTTTGGGACATAATTCCAAAATGATAGTATTTGCAAATTTTCCATCTTGTAGGGAAGGATCATTTTCATACAGAAAATTGTTTGTTTGATTTCATTAAATTGGGGGCGGCCATTGCCGCTACAGCTGCTGATATAACGCGGAGGTTCCCAGAACGCCCGTGAGATGTAGCCGCACGCCCATCTGAATTTCATCTTTTACTATAGTAAAAGTATACTATACTATAGTAAAAGAATGAAGCTCAAATGGGCGCGTGGCGACATCTCACGGGTGTTCTGGGAACCACCGCATTATATCAGGAGCAATGGCTGTCCTCAGCCTCTGACAATCACGAATATTACCACAAAAACGTGGAATACAAGCGGCCCCTTCATCGTTGTCGAAAACAAAGATGTTTTGGGATGGTTGTGTTCAGAATTCCTCAGAGTCGGGCTCAGGAAGCCGATTTTATATTATTGATGCGTAGGCTCTGATATGAATCGAAATAAATCGCACACCAACACTTTTCGATCGAAAAAAAAAAATCCCGATTTCATTCGATCAAACGTACCAGTTCGAACTCATTACTTGTCAAACATCGCCTGCCGAAAGGACAAGTCGATTGATTAGCCCGTTTCGGAGAAAATTGACAAGCCGGTAACCGATCGGGTAAACCTTCCCCTTAACTATAATTTTCTCCCACCGATTTACTCAAACGCCGCCATATTGGGTGTCAGATTGCCAACATTCGCCAGCTTCTAATCGTCACAGCGATTTCGGCCTGTACCCTATCCAGGGTATAATAGAGATCAGTGGGTTGAATTTGGACTATACGAGAGGTTGGACTATAAGAGAGGGGACTTTAAGAGAGGTTTTACGTATATTTTTTCCAGGTTAAGGGCTTAAATTACAGATAAACTTAGCACCATGTTATACCGCAGTAGTTCTGCAATAACTCCGGAATCACGCCCGAAAAGGTGACTGGTCCCCTTAAGGAGTTGAAATTTCAACAAACTTTGAACTTTCATACGAACATATAATATCTGAGAAAACTTATTACAACAGCAATAAAATTGTTTCCATTCTCAACTTCCTTCGCCTGCATTAAATTCTTCATTCAGTGGATCTTCTTCTTTGGTACTTGCATTGAGCCCCGGCTGAAGAGGATATCTAATGGAAGAAAAAGAAGAGGAAGAACACTCTTCTTCTTCAAAATCTTCATCCCTTGAAGATTCCTCGCTATCTAAGTACCGTTTGACTGTCACCATCGTGTCGATTTCACGATCAGTATCCGAACCTTCAGTTTCTGGTACATCAAACTTTTTCAATTGGTTACGGTACCTTTGTTTTGTGCACCGTAGGATCTCCTGGATTTCCTTTTTATATTCGGCCTTCGTTTCCGGTCCATTAAAGAGCGGACAGGATTTTACTGCTTCTGTAGAAATAAATCTCTGTGTTATCTAATCATGGAGAAATTGGTACATTCAATTGCATTGTTGAATTATTAAATTAACTAAAGAATGTAACGCACGGAATAAGACATTCGAAATTTTGGTATTGCCAAACTTTTCGCTTCTTTTGTCACCAAGCCACGAAAATTCGCACACTAGCTTGTCTGTCATCACTACTTTCAACGCGCCATGGAGAAATTTTCTCGGATTCGACCCTCCTAAGTACAATACATGTTGATACTGGAAAAAAGGTATAAAATTGTAAAGAAAAAAAAAAAAAGATTAAAGACTGAATAGTCATATACTTCATACAAATATGGAAATACTTACGAGCTTCTCACGTGTGTTTTTCTGTTCATCACTTTCCATTTCTTTGAACTGTTCAATGGTAGATAGAGGGAAGCCCTTGAGAGGTTGATATAAAGTATCTGTTAATAATTGTGCTTCGCTCAAACCTTTCTGTCCAAATTTCTCCTCGATATTATCTATTTGCAGCTTCAGTTGCTTCTGGTTCTTTATTATTTCCGAATTCTGCTGTTTTAGTAACCTGTATATAGTATGTAATGAATACATTTAACCACAGAGGAAAGTGAGATATAGATGATTATTTCCAATACAGTATAAAATAAACATAGATATATTCATCAATATTTTGCTTACAAGAGAGTTTCTAAGATCTTTTGTAGACTGTCGGTTGTACGTTCAGGAATTATTCTTGAACTATCACTATTTTTCAGGAACTTGGAGTCTCTATTCTTCGAATTGCCAGCTGCATTGCCAAATCTTGACGTCAGATCAGTTTTTGGTGGAACACGAGTTGAAGAACTAGCCCTTATGTTAGCTGGTGACTTATTGGGAGTTTTAGTCGTTCGCCCACTTCTTGTAACTCTTTTGTATTTACTGGACTTGTCATTTCTTATTCGACGTTTAGAGATTTTTCCATTTTCGAGATCCATGATTCTATAATGAAATAAGACAGCAGAAATAGTTAATTCGGAAGGATGTTTGAAATCTTTGGTTATTATTAGAGAGTTTAAATATAGGTGAGGGCCAGGCAAAGTGGGCCCCTTGACGAAAACATGACTCAAAATATTTCCAAATAAGTCTTTTTTTTTAGTTCAAAAATACTTTTCAATGTACAGGGCCTACTTTGCCCGGCTCTTCCTTACATGCATGAAGGCAAATGAATCTAAAACTTTGTGTCCAATAATACTGTCTACAGTCTACTGTTGTTCACTGAGGTATGAATAGTACGCATTACAATACAAGTCCGGTAAAACTTTTTCTGACGAGTGTGAGGTTGCAGCACCAGCCGATGGCAAATTTTGCAATCACACGAGATCAGAAGAAGTTTTTCCGTCGAGTATTGTATAAAAATTTACTTTAGGGGGTGTGAAAATGGGGGTTTTAGCCACGCGAAGCGTAGGTAAAACGTCCAAAATCACACTGAGTGAAGTAAAAGTACATTATAATATATATATATTATGGTGATCCTGAAAAATAAAATTTCTTGATTCACCCCCTAGAAAGTTTGCTTTCTGTGTAAAAACATGAGGGACATCTGTTTTTCGTGAAAAAAATGAAAAGACGAACAAAGTTTTCGTTTTGATGAATCTGCAGTTCTTTGGAAATGTGTCACAAAGTATGCAAATTTGATAAAGAACTGAAGAGAGAGAGAAAAAAAAAAAAAATTGAAACAATCAAAATTTTGAAAAAATTAATTTTTTTTTTCTTCTCTAGTTTTTTGCCAAATCTGCATACTTTTGACACATTTCCAAAAAAACTGCAGATTCATCAAAACAAAAACTTTGATCGTGTTCTTTTCATTTTTTTCACAAAAAAACAAATTTCTCCAATGTTTTTATACAAAACGGAAACTTTTTATGGGGTGAGTCGAAAAATTTTATTTTTAAGGACCACCCTAGTGTACATACAAGTGGATAATTGTCCAGAATTTTTCATCCTTGTGTACTGCCATTATTACACTCAAGAAGTTAATGAAAATTAGCAATAATTGGCAATACGAAATATTTATAATTTAGAGGACACGATTTCTACGTATAACAGAATATATGAAACGTTCTTATAACTTAATTATCTTTGTAAAGAAATTTCATTGCCTAAAACCATTACCCATTTATCAAGGCACGCTGTGCATGCAAAATGGCATTGGCCAGAATTGTTAGTATGCAAAATAGTGGTCAATGAAAAAAGTTTCTTGAATTTGGAAAACTTTTTGTTTTTCGCTACATGATATACAAGATTCGACAAGAACAATTCTAACGATATTTCGCAAGATTGAGGTTATGTCTGATGATTTTTATATACTTACCATAAATTTCGTTAGATAATGTCCGGCACACTGTCACAGCTTCTTCTTACATTGAATGTATCTTAATAAATATGAATAAGAATAATGATAAGAATCCACAATTCCGATCAGATATAATACAAATGATCAATAATTATTATAAGAAGACCCGATGCGACCACGCTCATTGAAATAACCACGCTGTATACGCTTGTAATTTATGGAAACAGCAATTGGTTTTTTCGTCTTAGGTACACTTTTTACACTTTTAACAGATTTTACACTTTTTACTAGAAATTTACACCTCTTATTGGGTGAGTGTAAAAAGTGTAAGAAAAGTGTAGAAAGTGTAAGCCAAGACGAACAGAGCTGATGTGTCGAAACGCGCCAAATTTCTAAACCTAACCTTAATATCTTGACCAAAACAGTTGCGACATATATTCTTTGAACTACAAATGATCAAACCCAGTTTCTCGAGGGAACACATAGAAGTCAATGCACTGTGAAACTGCAGGTTAACGCGCTCTCAACCGTATAGATGATGTATCACAGTAAAATACAAATACTTTTAACATTAATCGTTACATGCGTTATGGCGTTGTGCTACTCAATACGGTCGCACTGAGAACGTAAGGCATGCGACGCATTCGGTGGCGTGGTGCGAGTTGCAACTCAACACACTCGCGAATGACTCGCACGACGTGCGGCGCATTCATAATCACGTGGTGAGACTCAATATGCTCGCAATGAACCCGCATGACGTGCGCGATGCGACGTATGCAATCACACGTCGTGCGAACTGCGAATAATGTGCGTCGCACGATTGTTACCTAGGTATATTAGAGAGAGAAAAACCTGAGAGAGCCCACAGAGCCAAAAGCCTGGGACAGACAAGTTGATCTTGGTTCCGTGGGTCCCGTGTGTTCGTTCCGTGAACTAAATTCTCGGTGGGTAAATGATAGATGCAGGTAATACTATGCAGATGCTGCTCATTCACCACACTCTGTTTTGTTTACTCACACATGTAACCTTACAGGTACATTACAGAGTAAAGGCCTGTTCAGACCAGCCGGAATCTTCCGGAACAGAAGGAAACGGAAGAGTACGGAACCGAAGTGATGGAAGCGTGTGGAAGTCCGTGGAAGCAATCAGATGTTTTCAATGACTAAATGAATATCGTTCGCCCAATCAGAAAACATCTGATCGTTGACTGAATATTCTTAAAGACGGTTCCCCTTATGGGACTTTGTGAGCCGGCAAAGTGGGCTCAAAGTGGGCTTGGGGATTGAAAAGTGCCCGAAGTTACCGACTGAAATAGCATTGCAGTATATCTATAGTGTACGAATATATAGATATACTGCAATGGTAATTCGGTCGGTAACTTCGGGCACTCTTCAATCCCCAAGCCCACTTCAAGCCCACTTGGTCGGCTCACGGAATAACCCAGGGTGAGCTGTCTTTAGAATACTCAGTCAACGATCTGATGCTCTGATTAGGGATGGGCGATTCTAGATCGATCTAGTCAAGAATCGATCTTTTAGGTCGAGAAAATCGATCTTTTGTATCGATACTTTTCCCACCGATTTTTTCTAGAATCGATTCCAAGTCTGTAAGAATCGAATCCGATTCTCAAATCTTCAAATTCAAATCAAAAAAGGTTTTGAAAGTCTATTTTATCGCTCTGTATTTCATGGCCAATTAGGTTTGAGAGTACAAAAGAATCAGCCAATTGCTAATGTGGAATGAATCTGACATCACAACCAATAAAAAAGCTTCCCGCCCTTTCACCTGGGTTTGTTTACGTCTTTACGAAAGTGTGGAGTCCGGTATAGCTACCCGTTTCCATTTAAATATAAGAAGTAAAAATAACGATCGATCTTCTGAAGATCGATCTTTTGTATCCGATTTTTTGGATGAATCGATTTTTCCAGAATCAATTCGACTCGATTCTGAGAATCGATCTTTTGCTTGAGATCGCCCATCCCTAGCTCTGATGCTTCCACGGACTTCCATACGCTTCCATCACTTCGGTTCCGTACTCTTCCGTTTCCTTCCGTTCCGGAAGATTCCGGCTGGTCTGAACAGGCCTTAAAACAGCTTTGTTTGAAGTTCCAATTGCTTGCCGGAATCTGATTTCGGATAAAATATGTAGCAGCTCGGACTTTACATGTAATATTTATTCAATAAAATATATATTGAAAATAACTCTTGAATGAAGATACTGCATCATAAAATAAATGATATTTATAATCATATTATAACTGAGGCATTCCATGCCAACTCGACCAGCCCGTGACCTCGATCTTCCGATTTGGTCCGTGATTTTTTATATGGTTAATCCACCTCCAAAAGACACTCTAGATTTTTTTTCAGATTTTTTCTATTATTACAGTAAATCTGTCATTTTTTCGGGAAAAAAATAACCGAGTCCATTTTATTTCACGAATAGTTAGTGGAGCATGTGAATAGCTGGAAACCAAGTTTTCGGGACCCCCTTCCTTGGGGGTTTTTGTAAAACTCAAAAAGTTTTTGGATTTGATTTTCCGGGAGAACGGTGGGTTGTAGAGAAAAAATCTTCAAACTAAAATTGTAGAGGACTTTACAATCTACAAATCATCTCGTGGAGTCGCTGCGCTGCGACCAAAAATGAACGAAATAGAGGGCGCTAAAGTTGCCAGAAGTCAGTTTTTTCCCTTTTTCACCCCTGAAAAAAAATACTTTCACCGTTATTTTCGCCCTCTATTTCGCGGAATTGTGGTCGCAGCGCAGCGACTTAAGGTGATTTTTGGCGAGTCTCTGGTATAGGTACCAAAGGGTACCAATATATAGTTTGAGTGACACACACTACTCTCTAAATATGAACCAGTGAAAATTTCACTAATTCAATCAGTGATTCAGTTTCTCACTGCAGAATCAGTCATTTCGGTCAACATACACTGTATAATTAGTTAATTTGTTCAAAACGGTGATTTACGACTGACTAACCAGTGCCTTCGTGTACTGTTTGGCCAGTGGTTCCTTCTTTGCACTGATCCAGCAGTGTATTACGATTACGACCATCCCGCGCATTCTTACTGTACGCGCGTCTCGGTGCGTTGTTGGTAGAATAAAGGCAAATTTTACCGTCAAGTGCAGTCTATAGCTGATAAAGTAGGTCATGTTTTACAACTAAGAAACGCTGAATAACTGAATAATAAGTTATTATGTCTGAAAATCTTGCTGATCTTCCGAAATATCAGTCTCAATCGGTTTTTTCATAGAAACTGATAGAGGTTATGTTTACTCAGGATGTTCTTCATGTGCGCTGTATTATCTATGAGGCGGTGGTTACATGGCTATTATAAGTCTATTTCTTATGTACGTATTACTTATTACAAGAATATATAATATATAATCTTTTCAATGTGCAGCAACTTCTGTATTGCTTGTACATACATATATTATAACTCATTGCTCGATCAGTAAGAACGTGCTTTTCGAAATCACTGATCCAACCAGTGAGCTAATTTCACTGGTTGAATCAGTAGTTTTTCACTGATTACCAGTGGTATACTTATAACTGTGACTATCAGTGACTATTAACTGAGAACCAGTGAATTTTCACTGATTCATATTTAGAGAGCACCATTCTTGCTAGCACGAAGTGTCGCCAACACATGTGCGAGCGTAATGAGGCGCATCTAGACGTCACGCGTGCGAAGACATACAATCACGTGTGTCGCCGTTGTGCGCGGCACAGCGTGCGGGCACGATGATGTCAGTGTGCAATCATTCGATATTTCGATATGAAATGATCAATATCATTTTCATCAGAAAACAGTTCGTAAGATTTACTTGATGTTTCTTTCATGCGAAATGATGTTTTTTATTCAATTTTTCTCGTTTTTTTTTTTTTTTTTATTTGTCACTCCCACAAAATGCTGAGTGACGCTACTTAATTTTTTTTTTTTTTTTTCAATGCTCGAAACATTCCAAAAAAGGCAATTTGGGAAATAACGAATACCCTAATATTCAATCTCGTCCTGCAAATGCAAAATTTTGATGACTCGGAAATTTCGATATGATCATATAATATTTCGAGTAATAACTTGACACTTTCATGGGCTCTGAACAAGTAGGAGAGTGTTGGATTTTATTCCATATGGTAGTTCGGCGTAGTGGTTAGGGCGTGCGACTGGTAACCGAGCGGACGTGTGTTCAAATCCCAGCGGAGACGAAATATGCGGCGGTTTTTTCAATGGATGTAAAATGAATTTTCGTCGATAGGATGCGTACGTAGGATCAACTGACGATGAAATATGTCAGATAGCGTGGTTTTTTTTTCTACCATTCCATGAAAATTCCATGAAAACAACCCTCATTTTACCGTCACGGCGTGCGAGCGATATGTGTGGCACGCATGCAACAATCACGACGTGCGTGCATTATGCATCGCAATTGATGACACAGCTGAGTGGTGATATGAGCTCACGCTGTGCGGATTAATCCGCACGCGTGAGCGCGTATAATCACTCATCGTGCGGGCATTTTGTTATCTGGGTTATTGCGACTTATATCAAAGCCCACTCTCTAAATATGAATCAGTGAAAATTCACTGGTTCTCAGTTAATAGTCACTGATAGTCACAGTTATAAGTATACCACTGGTAATCAGTGAAAAACTACTGATTCAACCAGTGAAATTAGCTCACTGGTTGGATCAGTGATTTCGAAAAGCACGTTCTTACTGATCGAGCAATGAGTTATAATATATGTATGTACAAGCAATACAGAAGTTGCTGCACATTGAAAAGATTATATATTATATATTCTTGTAATAAGTAATACGTACATAAGAAATAGACTTATAATAGCCATGTAACCACCGCCTCATAGATAATACAGCGCACATGAAGAACATCCTGAGTAAACATAACCTCTATCAGTTTCTATGAAAAAACCGATTGAGACTGATATTTCGGAAGATCAGCAAGATTTTCAGACATAATAACTTATTATTCATCATGAAGGTAACACTCGAACTTCTTAATTTTTAGAGGAAGGTCTCAATCAATCAAGTCGAGTCAATTATTCTTTTTAGTCAAAATTGCCTGACGTTTCGGCAGTCGTGTTCTGCCCTCATCAGAGGCTGTTTATTGAAAAAAAAAAACAAAATATTACAGAAATTTAGTTGTTTGACACATGTGTACATTAATTACATATGTTAAAAGTCTAATGATTAAAATACAGCTTACAGCAGATAATACAATGGAAGTCAAACATTTAATGAAAGTCGCATTTGAAACAAAGTAAAACAAACGGATAAGACCTAATGACAATTCGTAAACAAAATTTTAATTACCTTAATAAATTGGTGTTAAGTGAAAAAACTTGGCATACTTATTATAGCCATTGTCACACAACAGGATGAGCAGTCTGTCATCCTGTGATCGTGGAACGCTTATGAAAACAAGGGGGTGTGACAACTCTTATTATATACGGACTCTGCAGAGGCTCGTCATGTTGACAAACGTCACAGGTGATAATGTAAATAATTTAAACTTCGTGACGTTAGCGAATGACGTCAATGACTGACGTCAATGGTTGTTTATATTCTTCTGAATAGAGCCCGCTCTCATAGACAAGTTTTTTCACCAACAACAACATCTAACAAAACTAAGAGCAGCTTTTAGATCTTAATCTGTGAAGCATGTTAGAATAAGGTAAATGTAATTTTTTAGTGTCCTCTTTCTTGTTCAGACTGTTCGGTTGCAAATTAATTCGTAACATCTCGGAGGTGATCCGTTTGGACCAAACTGCTTCCCTATCAAGTATAGATGTCTTATCCCAATCAAAAACATGGTTAAATTCAATTTGATGTGAGGAAACTACAGAATGTGATTCTGGGTTTTTCTTAAGATTGTCTTGGTGTTCTTTCAGTCTAGTCCTAAGCTCACGTTTGGTCTCACCTACATAAGACGCCGAGCAACCCTTACATTGAATCTTATAAACTTAACTGTAATGTAGTTTATAAGATTCAATGTAAGGGTTGCTCGGCGTCTTATGTAGGTGAGACCAAACGTGAGCTTAGGACTAGACTGAAAGAACACCAAGACAATCTTAAGAAAAACCCAGAATCACATTCTGTAGTTTCCTCACATCAAATTGAATTTAACCATGTTTTTGATTGGGATAAGACATCTATACTTGATAGGGAAGCAGTTTGGTCCAAACGGATCACCTCCGAGATGTTACGAATTAATTTGCAACCGAACAGTCTGAACAAGAAAGAGGACACTAAAAAATTACATTTACCTTATTCTAACATGCTTCACAGATTAAGATCTAAAAGCTGCTCTTAGTTTTGTTAGATGTTGTTGTTGGGGAAAAAACTTGTCTATGAGAGCGGGCTCTATTCAGAAGAATATAAACAACCATTGACGTCAGTCATTGACGTCATTCGCTAACGTCACGAAGTTTAAATTATTTACATTATCACCTGTGACGTTTGTCAACATGACGAGCCTCTGCAGAGTCCGTATATAATAAGAGTTGTCACACCCCCTTGTTTTCATAAGCGTTCCACGATCACAGGATGACAGACTGCTCATCCTGTTGTGTGACAATGGCTATAATAAGTATGCCAAGTTTTTTCACTTAACACCAATTTATTAAGGTAATTAAAATTTTGTTTACGAATTGTCATTAGGTCTTATCCGTTTGTTTTACTTTGTTTCAAATGCGACTTTCATTAAATGTTTGACTTCCATTGTATTATCTGCTGTAAGCTGTATTTTAATCATTAGACTTTTAACATATGTAATTAATGTACACATGTGTCAAACAACTAAATTTCTGTAATATTTTGTTTTTTTTTTTCAATAAACAGCCTCTGATGAGGGCAGAACACGACTGCCGAAACGTCAGGCAATTTTGACTAAAAAGAATAATTGACTCGACTTGATTGATTGAGACCTTCCTCTAAAAAAAAATAATAACTTATTATTCAGTTATTCAGCGTTTCTTAGTTGTAAAACATGACCTACTTTATCAGCTATAGACTGCACTTGACGGTAAAATTTGCCTTTATTCTACCAACAACGCACCGAGACGCGCGTACAGTAAGAATGCGCGGGATGGTCGTAATCGTAATACACTGCTGGATCAGTGCAAAGAAGGAACCACTGGCCAAACAGTACACGAAGGCACTGGTTAGTCAGTCGTAAATCACCGTTTTGAACAAATTAACTAATTATACAGTGTATGTTGACCGAAATGACTGATTCTGCAGTGAGAAACTGAATCACTGATTGAATTAGTGAAATTTTCACTGGTTCATATTTAGAGAGTGCGTTCTCGCCCGCACGACGTGAGCCGCACGTTGTGATGGTTCCGTGCGTCGCACGATTGTTATCTGGGAAATGGCACGCCAACACTTTTCGATCGAAAAAAAATAAAAAATCCCGATTTCATCCGATCAAACGTACCAATTCGAACTCATTACTCATCAAACATCGGCTGCCGAAAGGACAAGTCGATTGATTACCCCGTTTAGGAGAAAATAGACAAATCGGTAACTGATTGGGTAAACCCCCCCCTTAATTGCTCTTAATTGCTCCGCTAATTTCGTTAATTGCTCCCGTATAGATTTAGAGAAATAGAATATTAATATAAGCCTTGTTGCATAGACAAACAAATAGAGATATTACTATAGATTTAAATAACTAGGATTAAATAAATAATAAATATTAATATGGGCACCGTTACAGGGTTTTAGTTTTGGCAGTCGTTCGTTTATCAAAAACGGCAGGGTTGTGAAGTTATCATTTACTTAACCGGTTTATAAATTCGAATAAAAGAAATAGTTATATCTTGAGACTGTCTCTATCAGGGGGTTAGGACGACTCCTCGGGCCTATCTTCATTAATACGTGCAAGGAAGGCAGGAAGGTGATCAAATGTATAAGGGGAGTTCCATATGAAATGTACAATTGGTTGTCCACACCCCTTTCGATTTGTCTCAAACTTAGTAAGTTGAATAATGGGTTGAAAAAAAAATTCCTCTAAATAATGAAAATTCTACCTTTTACAGGTCGCGAGTAACACCGATTCACAAATTTTGAATTATTTTTTTCAAATCGCTGTAGCTCCCAAACTACATGTCCGCGCCTAAAAATCAAGACGGTCAAAAGTTTTGTAATTTGATATACTTTTCGATGTTGCCGCGAGACAAAGTCGATTTTCAGTTAATGGTGAAAAAAACGCGAAAAACGCGATATTGATCTCGTTCCCCAAACTTTTTTGGGGTCCATTTTTCATCATAAAATGCGACTATTTTTTCCGCAAATTTTCGTGTAAAGAAAAGTTACGGGACTCAACTGGTTAAAGAGATATGAGGGAATTTCTAGGAAAAACCGACCGGATTTTGGCGTTTTCTGAATTTGAATTTTTCAAAACTATCGAAACTTTTTTTTACGTGAAATAGACGTAAAAAGAGCCAACACTATCGGTTTTTTTCACATCTATTTCACGTAAAAAAAAGTTTCAATAGTTTTGAAAAATTTAAAGTCAGAAAATGTCCAAATCCAGTCAGTTTTTCCTGGAATTTCCCTCATATCTCTGCAACCAGTTGAGTCCCGTGACTTTTCTTTACACGAAAATTTCCGGAAAAAAATAGCCGCATTTTATGATGAAAAATGGACCCCAAAAAAGTTTGGGGAACGAGATCACTATCGCGTTTTTCGCGTTTTTTTCACCATTAACTGAAAATCGACTTTGTCTCGCGGCAACATCGAAAAGTACATGAAATTACAAAACTTTTGACCTGATTGATTTTTAGGCGCGGACATGTAGTTTGGGAGCTACAGCGATTTGAACAAAATAATTCAAAATTTGTGAATCGGTGTTACTCGCGACCTGTAAAAGGTAGAATTTTCATTATTTAGAGGAATTTGTTTTTCAACCCATTACTCAACTTGACTAAGTTTGAGACAAATCGAAAGGGGTGTGGACAACCAATTGTACATTTCATATGGAACTCCCCATAAATAATAAATGTGAATTATAATATAATAAATAATGTATCGTTTATTAGGATCTTACTCTAGACGGAATATTTTACGTATAATGACAAACAATCTTACTTCCTAGGGTAGTTGTATTACGAGCTATAATGATTAGATAAGTTATGGTTAGTTAAGAGAGAGAGAGGTATATAAACTAAATATAAATATTTGTCGTGCTTCAAGCAACGGGTTAATTACATAAATAATAAAAGAATGAGTCCTTTATGATAGGTGTGAACCGTAACGATTTTTTTTAATACTTTTAAGGAGGTTCGAAGATGTCCTGAGAGGGGACGCCTCAGAGGGGCTGCGGGGGGAATCTTAAAATATTATTATTATTCGACTCGGCAACAGCACGATCCAGATAACAAAACGTGCGGACTCATGGCACCCGCACGACGTGCAACGCGATGTGTCTGCACAAGTTCCGCATGATGATAGCACAACGTGAGAATTCAGAATGTGACCTCACGGTGGTCGCACTCGGTCAGCTCAATGTGCCGCATAGCGTGCGACCATCATGAGTGCGCATAATCCTCTCATGGTGGCCGCACTCGAATAGGGCAATGAGTAGCATAGTGTGCGGTCATCATGAGTGCGTTCTGATTAAGCGTTGTCGAGGATTTAAAATAAATCTATAACCCGCCGCTCTATCGTTCTGAACTCTCTAAATATGAATCAGTGAAAATTCACTGGTTCTCAGTTAATAGTCACTGATAGTCACAGTTATAAGTATACCACTGGTAATCAGTGAAAAACTACTGATTCAACCAGTGAAATTAGCTCACTGGTTGGATCAGTGATTTCGAAAAGCACGTTCTTACTGATCGAGCAATGAGTTATAATATATGTATGTACAAGCAATACAGAAGTTGCTGCACATTGAAAAGATTATATATTATATATTCTTGTAATAAGTAATACGTACATAAGAAATAGACTTATAATAGCCATGTAACCACCGCCTCATAGATAATACAGCGCACATGAAGAACATCCTGAGTAAACATAACCTCTATCAGTTTCTATGAAAAAACCGATTGAGACTGATATTTCGGAAGATCAGCAAGATTTTCAGACATAATAACTTATTATTCAGTTATTCAGCGTTTCTTAGTTGTAAAACATGACCTACTTTATCAGCTATAGACTGCACTTGACGGTAAAATTTGCCTTTATTCTACCAACAACGCACCGAGACGCGCGTACAGTAAGAATGCGCGGGATGGTCGTAATCGTAATACACTGCTGGATCAGTGCAAAGAAGGAACCACTGGCCAAACAGTACACGAAGGCACTGGTTAGTCAGTCGTAAATCACCGTTTTGAACAAATTAACTAATTATACAGTGTATGTTGACCGAAATGACTGATTCTGCAGTGAGAAACTGAATCACTGATTGAATTAGTGAAATTTTCACTGGTTCATATTTAGAGAGAAGTAACTGAATTCCGAAAGGTATATTATATAAAATTTTGTGTATAATTCAACGAAATTGAAGAAGCGGCATTTGAAGTACACATAGTATATAATATATATTAAATAATATTATATTAATATAATATATAATATATAATATATAATATATAATATATAATATAATATATAATATATAATATATAATATATATATTATTATAATATTATATTAAATACACATAGTATATTCATCAGTTTCCGAGCTGTATATCATCCTTTGTATAGATGCAGGTTATTTGGGGATACAATAAAGTTATAGTGAAAATATTCAAAAAATTGATGCTGCAAATTATAACTCATCGAAATAATGTGGATATATTAAGGGGACGTATACACCTTGAAAAATTTGAAAAACCCATTTTGGACAATTGACTGCCCTGGTGAAAATTTTGTCTGCAAATCTCAACGGATTTCTCTATAAAACTTTATAGAGAATTCTGCAAAGAATTTCACAATTTTCGAAAAAAAAAAAGGATAACGTAGAGATTATTTTCTAATTTTGTCTGTAATTTGATCTGTAAACATCTCTACATTGATCTGTATTTTTTTCTCTGATTTTTTATATGAAACTGGTATTCATTTCGTAATTTCATGCTTTTCTCTACGATTTCTGGTCAGAATTTTAGCAATTGTTTTCTGCAAATTTCTGTATTCCGTTTGACTTTTTCTTTCTATGATTTTCTGAAAATTTCTTATATGCTGTAAATTTCTTCGAAATTCTCTACTTTGTTCTGTTATTTCGAGCAAGAATTTTACCATGTTTCTCAACACATTCCTACATTTCTGTGCAATTTTGTTTTCGATGATTTTCACCAAATCTCTGATCTTTTGTGTTTTCCTTCGAAATTGGATGCTTTTCTCTGTAGAAATGTTATTACTTATTATTATAAGAATGGAACCTCTACGCAATGTCTTATCAGTACAGTCGAACCTCAGGCACTGACAGAGCTCGGGAAACATTCCCTCGGGTACTGACAAAATAACCTAACTTTCCCGCGAACCAATAGCGTCGTTGGGCCAGGGCCGTAGTCATGTTATTGCGAATCGGGGCCTAATGTTTTTTTTTTCTGCCTACTACAATAATTTCTCGCCGAAGAATGTTCACCAAGATTTGATGATAACCGTTTTCATGTACTAATATTTTCCAACTTCACTACATACATATGTAAAGCACAACGGCACGATCCCGTAATGAGGCATAATGATTAACACGCGCCAGTTGCCGGTTGACAAGTTGGATTGGAGGTTATGTAGCCTCGAGACTGAGGCCTCCCTACGAAGCGCACCATTCAGTGACGGCCCTAGCGAGAAGCTATAAAGCTGTCAGTGCCTGAGGTAAGATCGCTGTCAGTACCCGAGGTAAAGCAGTGCCCGAGTTGTCAGTGCCTGAGGTTCGACTGTATCTTTGCTACGAAAGGTTATTTTCCTATGCGTGGACTTGGATCGCAGAAGGTTCGATTTTTTTTTTTTTTTTTTTTTTGCAACGCACATTGACGCTGCTTACAAAGACTAGCATGTTTGAGATTTCTTACGAAGACTAGCACGTTTCAGCACGTTTTGGCTTCTCACGAAAACTATCATGTTATAATTATTGTAACGCGGATTTTCTGAAGATTTAGTTTTTAAGTATTTTAGTTTTTAAGTATTTTCCGACGAATTTGAGTTTATAATCCGAGCCGAAGGCGAGGATTATAATGAAATTCGTCAGAAAATACTTTATGGGCCGTATGGCATATACAATTTTATGTGTCCAGGCCAAAAACCGCGTTTAAACCGAGCGAAGCGAGGTTAGAATCGCGGTTTTTCGGGCCTATGACATATAAAGTCAATTTGCGGATGCAGAAGTGCGTTTTTTTGCATCAAAATAAACTTATAAATATTTTCGAAATTGTGTTGTCGTGTGTAACGTTTCGAATTAATAATAATGTGATGTAGCTTGTAAGGTAGGCTGAAGCGCGCCAACGCCATCTCTGAGGTTCGTGCCGGACTCAACACTCTTGCCGGTCTCAAACCTCCGAGCGCTCAGAAAACCTCTCTCGCAAGTAAAGTAACATCTCAACGTCAATAGTACCGGTGAATATCGAGGCAATATTCAGAGAGAAATAGAAATATTATATCTCTGTATTGGGCTAGCTTGTGTCGTTTCGTCTTCACTGCCTGTCCTGGGAGACGTCTCCAAACGTTCAATATAATATATAATATATCTTGTGCGTCTAAAGACTTCTTCTACGTTATCGTACTTTTTTGTAGACTGTCTTAAAACAGCGTGACTACGATAAAGTACGAAATTCTACGAAAACGTAGAAGACCCAAATGGGAACTGAAGATAAGAATAGATAAGAGAAATGAATATTTCACATAGAAATGTAAAACTCTGTGGAATAATGTAGAGAAATTCAGAAAGAAGCACAAATTCAAGTTAAAAACAATAGAGAAATGACACAATTTTAAAGATAAATACAGAGCCGACCAAAGAAAATCAGAAATCCATAGAAAATTTGTCTGCATAACTCTGCAATGTTTCTTCGCAGAGTCCCAATTCACAGACTTCTGCAGAAGTATTTTGCAGAATGATGCGGACAAATTTGCAGACAAAATTTTCACCAGGGTGAAATTAAAATAATTAGAACGGGAATCCTTTTCCATTCCAGAAAAAACGGCTAAGGAAATTTCGATTCAGTTTTTGATCAGGATTTACCCTGTGAAATCCCCGTCATACGAATTCTGTGACACCTTGTCCTTGTATATGGGCTTTTCCATGACAACTGACCTGGTCGCTGATCCTCGACATTTTTGATTGGTCCAATTTTTTTTTATATGATAGTTGTCGATCAATTACAAACATTTACTAATTTTCAGATCTTCATCTCAATCCGCCTTCGAGTTATGAATTTTCGAAAAATCAACGAATCATCACATTTGTTCAACTTCAATGAATCGTAACTCTGGATAAAAAACCGATATGGTCATAAACAAAACGTCCTTCTCTCCGTCTTGGATTGTATTTAAACTCAAAAATAGGTAGAAGAATATGCAACGTTAGTTTAATCTTTTTCATACGCTTTGAAGTAAAAAAATCAATTTTCGTCAATCGTCAATTTCGACCCCTTCGATTTTTTTTTAAAGTTCTCGTATTCTACAGCCGAAGCCCGAATTTTTAAGACCAAAACGAAGACGGATTCCTTTTGGTTCCGTTCAATTCCTTATATTTTATTTCGATTTCTGAAATTTATTTGTATGTCGATTTATTGACAAGAATTGAACGTGGTCGAATGCCACGAGATTCTTAAAAATAACAATAAACGAACGCTTCATTCGAATCATTTTTATAACACACTGTGTTCAATATGTTTTGTATTTTCTGTCTATCTATGTAATTAGATAGTAGCACCATGTCAAATAAGTGTCCAAATATTGAATACAGCGATTAAACTCAAGGCATTGAATAAATCGTTGAAATACACAAAATTTAAATATTGAAAAATCAAAATAAAATAGATGAAATTGGAGGTCCGTCTTCGTTTTGGTTTCAAAAATTCGGGCTTCGGCTGTAGAATACGACCTTTTTTCAAAAAAATCGAAGGGGTCGAAATTGACGAAAATTGATTTTTTTATTTGAAAGCGTATGAAAAAGATTAAAGTGACGTTGCATATTCTTTTACCTATTTTTCAGTTAGAGTACAATCCAAGACGAAGAGAAAGACGTTTTATTTATGACGATATCGGTTTTTTATCCAGAGTTACGATTATTTGAAGTTGAACAAATGTAATGATTCGTTGATGTTTCGAAAATTCATAACTCGAAGGCGGATTGAGATAAAGATCTGAAATTTGGTGAATGTTTCTCATTGATCGACAACAGTCATATAAAAAAAAATTGGACAAATCAAAAATGTCGAGGGTCAGCGACCAGGTCAGTTGGCATGGAAAAGCCCATATGTATATGGGAACTTAAATTCGCATAACATTTTGTTTTATAGTTATTATCACTGTAAATGGAATCTGTGATTTAAAAAAAAAAAAATTATTAGCAGTCACTCTCAGTTCCTTTTTTTTTTGTTCAATTAAAAAATGTGTATCTTCAGTTGAAAAAATTCTCAGATAACCAAGTGTGACTGTACAAGCAATTTATTCCACTTGCTCCGAACCTTTTTGCCAAATACTAGCTGAGAATACTATCCATGCACATAAAGATGAAATTTTGACATAATAATTATCAAATATATATACCAAGTAGGCCAATTTAGTTCAGTATCAATACAAAAGTTCCCTCAGCCGCACGATATATATAAGCACAATTAGTCTCCACAATATGACAATGACGTCGTGGGTGAGTGGACAGCGTGCCGGATTCACAACAGGAGAGATTCTACAAACCAGGTTCGTGCCCCGGTCCGGAACAGAAGTTTTTTCGGAAATAAATTCGAAGGCGATAGTACTCAAAATCTTCCACGAGATGATTCCGTACATAACGACCCATGCAAACTTCTTTGTTTGGTTTTTTTTTTTGCTCGAAACTAAGCAGTAAGCAGTGTGTCGACACGCGTGTGTCACACGACGTGCGCCGCATATGCGGCGCATATGAGGACACATATGTCGCAACAGTGACAGCACGACGTGCAGTTAATCCGCACGTCGTGCACTCCCCATGCCAGCATCACGATGTAAGAAGAGTAGGTGGGTCGACTGCCGTGTTTCTTCCATATGCCGCGCTGTGATTTTTAGGTGTTGTTTCCCAAGAATTCCGTCAGGGTTCGCCTCGACAGAGATACTCAAAAAGCGGCGAATTAAAATTTCTACACTGAGAGACTTTTTATATCAAAAATCGGTAAAACTATATCAACGTTTAATATGTTACAGTAGAAAGTAGGGAAGAGAGCGGAAAAATGATAAATATTCGTAGTGTCATATCGAAGTTTGACATTGCCATACCAGTTTTTGATAAAATAATACGTTAATTTAGTATGGTGGATATGAAATATTATGATACTGTATATCAAAATTTACCACAAGAAAAATTGATAATTATAATGTTATAAACTGACATGGTCTGTATTAACTAGCCGTGAATCTAGCCGGATCGTGACGAGCGATTACGATCTTCGCCGAGAACGCACGAAGCCTCGCTCTGTTTCGAGTGCTGTTTCGGGAAAAGATGCGACAAAAATAACAAAATAATAATATATATATATAATAATAATATTATATTATATGTATATATTCTATATTAACATATACAGGGTGTCTCATTTTAGACAATCCAGCTGAATTATACCATACTTTTGTGAGAAACTTTTTTTCTCAAAGTTCAATTTGTCATCTTTTTTTTTTTTTTTAGAAGATTTTATTTCACAATGAAAAAAAAATTTCAGCAAAAATATGAGGTAAGAGGAAAGAATATCAGGAGTGAAAAGTTTTTTATTTTCATTGATTGACCATGGCAATTCATTTTTTAAATTCATTGATCACTCTGAGAATGTTATTCATAATATTATTTATAATAATATTCTCAAAGTTAATATGATGAATATGATTAATATGATTAATCAATAAAAATGAAAAACTTTAAAGTGTTAAACGAGTGAAACAGGCTTGCGTTGGATGAATAAATGTTTTTATTCGTATTCAGCTATTGTCAAACGAAAAAGAAGAAATGACAGAGGTAAGCGTTTTCCTAGAGCCTGAAAATTAAAAAAAAAATCATTAAAAAGGGGTGATCTTACCCGAACAAATTCTCCACAAACCAATAAACTTAGAAAAGAAAAGAAATTAGTGCATGAAAAGTTAAAAAAAAAAAATAATGGGTAAAAACTTAAAAATTGTATATTACGTATTGTAGGTCCGAGTCCTTCAGAATTTAGACTCTGGGGAAGTTTTCCCCATAGGTTTTCCTGCAGAGCAGAACGCTCACATCGTGCCAGAAGTAAGCAAAATATTTATGAAAAAATATAAAATAAAATGAACAAAAAAAAAAATTAAAAAAAAAAAAATAAAAAAAAATTTATAAAAAAAAAAATTTAATTAAATTAAAATTAATTAATTTAATTAATTATTTAATTTAATTTAATTTTTTTTTTTAATTTTACATTTTTAATAAAATATAAAATATGAAAAAAAAAAAATTATTATTATATTATTATTTTAATTCATATTAAAAATGTTCGTTCATTTTGAAAGTAGTATAATTTGCTATTCCTTAACTTCGGAATCTATTACTGGTTCATTCAGGACGCGCAACCAGTCATAGTTCTGCACGCAGCAACAGACGCACGGAGCAATTCTTTCAAATCGGTAAGTTTGAATTCCCAAAATTAATAAGAAATGTGAAACAATAGATGGATTTGGAGTTTGCGTAGATAGATTAATATACTTATTGATAATTTATGATATAAAATAGATTCTATTTGTTTCTATTTTATTAAATGTATTTAACATCTGTGGAAGGATTTTATTGACTTCCTGAAGAAGGATTCCGATGCGAGGCTTGTATTTGCACACTTCGAAGTTCACAAGTGCTTGGATAAAGAAACTCGGGGGATTCTAACTCGTACGATAATAAGAAAATTTCAAAACGAGGCTCTTAAAAACGTTCCGGCTGGTGAACAACTTGATGATTTCTCGTAAGGGAGATACTTCATTATGAATGTAAAACAAATTTTGATTTACCTACTTGGATTAAAATAAAGTTATTTTCATTTGATTTTTAGTATTTCTAACAAGATACTAACCGCTATTTCAAAAGCAATAGCGGAAATATTTCGCGGAGAAGATGCAGCCATTTTTTTTTCTCCTTATAAATCCGAAAATGGTATAACAAGTCAGAAAGGTGGAACACTCTGGGCACATCTGTGTTATTCAAAAGAGCGTATGAGGGAGAAAGGGATTTTGAAAAAATTTGGAAACAAAAAAAAAAAACAGGCAGATCCTGTCATCATATGTGGGGGTAAGATTGTTAACGTTTAAATTGATTCTCAAATTCCTCATTGTACTATTCATGTTGTAGATGAAAACTCAGCCAAGGCCCTTTACGACCTCGAAAATAACCTGAACACCGATACTCTGATAAAAGATTGGGGATCGACTTATAATCAAAGGAAGAGCCTACTGACTATTAACAAAATACCGGTCAATGACTACATCTCAAAGTTTCCGTGTCTACAAACACAGGATGCAATAAAATTGGTATGATTCAAAACAATCCAATGGAATTTATCTTAACCTCGGAAAGATAGTCGACTTCAGAATCATCCTTTAAATTAACTGTCATTTCAAACGTTTGTATATATAGTTCGAACTGGACTTCATCTTAGGAAAACCTAACAGAAGTGATCTACTGCGTACTAGATGGCCCATAATTAGAGCAGTTTTAATTCGACAACTCGAAGCAGTGGCACAGAAACTTGAAAAGAGAAAAAGAAATGCACTGAGCCTTGATGATCTGGTGTTGATTAAATTATTACCAACATTGGAATCAGGTGTGTAAATAAAACAATCCTTATCTAAAATTGTATATATATTCTGCATGTTAATAATTAATATATTGACTTTGCCAGATTCACAAGACGCGATCGTTTTGTACTTGCTGCAGCTATTGATTGGAAATGGTGGATGTGGAGGGAAACGTAAAAGAGGCGAATCAGTTGAAGTAGTTTCGAAATACCAACCAACGGAAATACGAGATTCTTTTATATACCGAGTAGAAGTGAGTGAAGTTGTCTCGAAGAGGTTCTTAACTTTATTTTTTGAATATTTTTTAGAAAACTGAGGATATCGACGCTAAGCTCGAAGGTTTGAGACAGAAACTCTTTGCAAGGAAGGATACCTTGCAGCCCATGATTTTAGTGACTGGGCCTTTTGCAAAAGTGGAACAATCGTTCGTCATCATAAACAATTATAAGTACACAGTCCCTTCATGCCTGGATGCCCTGGATTTTACATTTAAGATTTTTTTTGCTCTGGACTGCCAATATCCCAAAGCATCATTAAGACTATGGCAGTTTGTCCAGCATGCAGCATTTGACATCGTACTGCCAGGGGATTCACTAATTAAACCAGTAAAAGAATTATTTAGCGTAACCAAGCAGGCGCTTCGCGAAGCTGAGATAACACAATGATTGTCTGTGAGGCGTGTAAATTAACGTTCGAAAGTAATTCCATTTTCATACGACACGTAAATTTAACCCATTCTAGTTCAAATATCTTCAGGTGTGCTGAATCAAATTGTAAAAAATCTTTTGCATCTCTGGATTCCTTCGTTAAACATAGGCGTGCCAAACATCTAGGTGAGGGCGAAGCGCTTACGTCGGTGCTTGATAGCTCGTCATTTTCATTAGTAACAGATTTCAATGATTTCTCTGAACTCAATAAAGACGTGCCCTCTACCTTTTTTCACGAAGACTCTTCTAATTCAATTGATTCAAATTCACCTCCAGAAGATGATTCATTATGGGACGATGAGGATTTTCAATCCATTCCAAATTTCTCTCAGTCAACTTCGAAAAATATTCTCAATAGTCCTGCAGTAAATTTCGTTGGTAAATTATATCAATACCCGGATTTGCCGCGAACAAGAGTAAATAGTATTATTTCTGAGGCGTCGGATTTATTTAAGTCTACCTTGAGTTCAATACAACACGATGTATGCAGCCGTTTGCAAGCTTTAGGTGCCGGAGACGAATATGTATCAGATATCAAAGAAGTTTTTAATAAATATGCCGAACCGTTTGAAAATATGAAAACGGAAAAACAAAGATTTGCGAGTTTCAAGAATTTGGACACTTTCATTGTTCCCACACCTTATAAACTTGGAGAAAGGACCGAATTTAAATCTACCCCTACTGAAACTAGTCGTGAACAAATTCCGGTAGTAGCTCAATATATACCTGCGAGGCGAGCATTGAAAAAATTTTTCGAATTGCCTGGAGTTTATGATGAAACAATGAAATACGTAGATATTTTGAACTCTCGTCATGAAATTATATCGAACATAATTCAAGGTCCTTTTTGGAAGGAAAAAACTTCTAGTTGCAAAAATAAAATTGTTCTTCCACTCCTCATGTATTTCGATGATTATGAGAATAATAATCCGCTGGGTAGTCATAAAGGTGTTTCAAAATGCGGAGCTGTTTATTTGAGTGTCCCATGCTTGCCACCTGAATATCAATCGAAAATTGAAAATATTTTTCTATTCATCCTCTTCAACTCGTTAGATCGGACTACGTTCAAGAATTCGATAATTTTTGAAAAAGTCGTTCGAGAGTTGCAATTTCTTAAAGACGAAGGGATAACCATCGAACTCCCGACGGGTAATCACAATATATATTTCGACTTGTCTTTGATTATAGGTGATAATCTTGGACTGCATTCCATTTTAGGATTCGTTGAAAGCTTTCGAGCAAATAAATTCTGTCGATTCTGTTTGACTGAGTCGAAGAATATTAATAAAATTTACAGAGAAAGTGACTGCACTCTCCGTGATTTATCAAACTATGATAATCTTTTATCATTGAATGATCCATCCTTATCGGGAATCAAATACGATTGCATATTCAACAAAATACAAGGTTTTCATGTGACAAACAATCCGGCGGTTGACGTAATGCACGATCTTCTGGAGGGAGTTTGTCGGTACGACCTTGCCCTTTTGTTAAATCACTTTATTTATGTTCGTAAATTCTTCACACTCGATCATCTCAATATCAAAATTCGTAGTTTTTATTATGGAGCGAAGAATAGTTCTAATAAACCACCCGAGATTTTAGAATCACATCTAAAAAATAAATGCGTCATGCTGTCATCGGCCGAGATGCTAAATCTCGTGAAGAATTTGAATTTGATAATTGGGCTCTCTGTTGCCCAAAAAGACGAGCATTGGGATTTGTTACTAACTCTGCAAGAGATTATGCAGATTGTGTGTAGTACAAAAATCACGAAAGAGACTCCTGATATTCTAGAATTAACAATTGCAGACTACCTAACAAAATTGAATGAAAAATTCCCAAATTCTATTAAACCCAAACACCATTTTTTGGTGCATTATCCGTCGATGATGAGAAAAGTTGGCCCCTTGTGGAACTTGTGTTGTATGCGATTTGAAAGCAAGCACCGAGAAGGTAAACAAATCTCTCGCTCTGCCATTAGTCGCGTTAATATCTGCAGAACTATAGCCCTCAGGCATCAGTTGATTTTCAATTATAGATTATTGTGCAAAAATTCAAAATACCCCACATTCGTCTCTGGCAGTGTTAAATCAGTTGCTGTAAAAAAATTGCCAGACGTCTCCTGCTTCGTTGAGTTATTGCCTAATCACTTATTAGACGGCGACATTTTTTTGACAAATTCGATTCAATTCTCAGGGCAAACAATTAAAAAAAACTCTGTCGTGGTCACTTCGTCAGAATTGGGGCCAGAGTTTTATATTGTAAAGCTGATAATTTTAAACGGAGACGACGATTTCTTCTTAGTAACTAGACAGATAGCTGACGTTTATTTAAACCGACACGTCAGGGCATATAAAATGTACAGTACAGAGGACTTCCATTGGGAGATATTGAAAAAAGTTGATATTGTGAACGCTTTCATATCGTACACGAATAAACTTAGCGATGGCTATTATTACATTTCCAAACATTGGATCTAATTGTACATATTTTGTTCAAGACTAATAAAAATGTATTAATAAATGTATTAATAAATTATTATGTATTATTAAATGTATTAATAAAGTGTATTGTGTGATATATCTAAAGATGTGTAAGGGGTCTGTGTATTTATATATATATCTTGCGACGTGTATCAGTTTCAGTGTATTTGTGAAGCGCTCGATTCAGCTCATTTCTTTGTTTTGCAGCGGTGAGTATGCAATAGTTTTTCGTATGGTCCATACTAAAAACTGATATTCTTCGTGACGTATTGTGAAACGATTATTTCAATCTTTCACATGGTGCGTTTCAATTTTACTCAATAGTACATGCCATACGAATTTTTGAAAAGCAGCCCTGGACTTCTCTACTTCTGAAGTTAACATATTAAACGTTGATATAGTTTTACCGATTTTTGATATAAAAAGTCTCTCAGTGTATTTACACGCACTTTTACCATTAATATTCAGTCAACGCATTACATGCCAATATTCACGCGCTACTGCAGATATTAGTCAATCAGTGAACCGATACGTACGGTCATACACAGATATAAGTAAACTACCCATAACAATAACATCTATCTATACCTATATAAATGATCGATGTCAATTGTAATATATTTTTAACGAAATCGGGAATGTGCTAAAAATCGGAAGAATCGGGTTTTTGCGAAAATTACAGCCACTTTTTTTAAGTTTCCTCATTTGATGGAAGTTTGAAAATCGAAACATCATTTTCAACAATCCCGTTCACAATCTGTCCACTCTGACAGTTTTTAACAGCGCACTTTTACCCATTATTACTGGAGCTTTATAAATGCTTTGTGCTGGCATTTTGTCGGGTGAACCAAAACAAGAGGTCGTGGCTGTGACAGCCAATGATAGCTGAGGCTAGGGAACACGTGACTACGGTGATCGCTGTGATTGGCGTATCTGTGTCGCAGCGCCGCCTGTACGAGACTCACGAAAACAACACGTAAAAATCACAGAAATTGAAGCCTCGTCGACCCACCTACTCTTCTTACATCGTGGCCAGCATCATGCGGACATTTTGTTATCTGAGGAGTATCGCAGTATATACAGTTATACGGTAACGCAGTACCATCGACCTATAAAATATAGGGACGGAGCACAAACCCCCCTTGTCTATCGCACGTCGGTCAGGGGGATGACATGAGCTACGCATGCGCTCCCCACTCCTTCGGGGGACGCTCGGGGGGCGCTTGGTGATTTGTCAATGAGTTTCGGCAGTAGTATGCATGGACGTATCAGCATTGCATTTTAGTTACTCCACGGCGTACGGCGCATGTGCGTACTGCTCCGCCAATCCGGAGACGTCCTCCGATAGAGTGAGGTTACTTCGCCTCTCCCGATATACCAATACAACCCCCTTGCCTAAGATAGCACCTTGTGCTCCGTCCCTATATTTTATAGGTCCATGTGTCCCCGAGTGGAATACTTCCCAATACCAGAGCTCGCCAAAAATCGCATCTAGTGAGATAATCGTAGATAATACTGTCACGTACATTTTGTATTTGAAAAGTTTTTCTTTACGACCTACCGTTCTCACAAAAAATCAAATCCAAAAACTTTTTGAGTTTTACTGAAATGCTAAAAGGGGACGGGGGGGGGGGGGGGGGGGGGGGGGGGATATTTGGTCTCAGGCTATTCAAGTGCCTCGGTAACGATTTATGAGATGAAATAGCTGCGGATATTTTGTTTCTACTGAAAAAAAGACAGATTCGCTGTACTCCTCAAGAATATAATCCGAAATTAGAAATTCAAGGCGCCGTATCTCAAAAAAGGTGCGTCGTATAAAAAAAAATACCTCGACCATAAGGGTCTCTAATGGTGCCGTCCCATGTAGGCCCGGATCACCGGAATTCGGAATCACGGAACGGAACGCAGACGAAATCTACTGGATTTCCGAATCCGTTCCGGGTCTTGAAAAACCCTGCCGTCCCATGTAACCAAAACTGCACGGAACGACGGAACGGAGCCGATCCATATTTGTGCTATTCGGCTTTATTTGTCTGTTTCGATACAATTTTTGTATCTATATATGTAATTTATTTAATTAGCTTCTATGTAAGATCAAATTCTGTAACTATAATTGATTATTTCATAAAATAAAAGTTGACGTTCCGGCATTCCGTTCCGGAATTTGGGTACATGGGACGCAGGGAAATGCAAATAGACGGAACGGAACACGGAACTTGTGTATATTTCTACATGAACATAACCCTGCAAATTGTAGAAAGACGCGTGTGTGGATACAAATTTGATCATGGATCCTCAAATGTGTCTATTAATGCTGATTCGGTTATTCAAGACTTCCAAAAGTGCATCAATTTCTCAAAGCAAAATTATTTACGACTATAATTTGCGAATACCGGACGGACCCACCATTCCGTAAAAATACGACGGAATGAAATTAGCGGAACGTGGATTCTAGTGACTTTTTCGTCCATTCCGTTCCGTGATTCCGGATTCCGGCGATCCGGGCCTACATGGGACGGCACCATAAGGGTTTGCCCGTAAACCGTTTTTGACTCGAATAATGATTTCAGAACTCGCTTCCGGCTCGCCTTCAGCTCGTACTGAAATCATTATCCTCGCCGAAAAACACTTGGTTTACGGGCATGCCACATAAAATACTATTACTTATACCTTACTGGCATTTTCGTTTCTAGCTAGTTACTTTACTGTCACTTCTATTCTATTGTATCTTTTCTATTTTTTTCCTATTTTTAAAATACTGTCAAAATACTGTACTCAGCCTACGGCCTCAGGGAACCTTGTTCCAAGGTCGAATAAAATCTGCTCTACCTATCTATCTCTCTGTTGCTCGCTATGGGCAACAATAAAATATCTATCTATCTATCCATGTCTCGAGCTTATAAGTAGAAAAAATTTTTTAATTTATTTCATTAAAAAATCCAATTTGGCAAGCGGGTAATGCCGGCGACACAGACTTTTCGTGTCCCGTGTTCGCCTCACCTACAGGCGCCACGATCGCTCACACATAGCTGTGATTGGTCCGCGCTGCGTGTGAGTGACTGTACGCTAGGGATGGGCGATATATGTAAAAGTATCGATATTTTGTATCGATACGTATTTACTACTCTAGTATCGATACGACCAATACATTAAAGCCGTATCGATACATATATTCTTATCATGAAGTATGAACCATCTAGAATCCAAGTTATTTCAGATAAAAACATATTTTTCAGTTTGTAAAGTTGAAAATAGTTGGAATTTCTTATTTGAAAACAAAATAATTCGTCAAATATTTATTTTCATGTGTTATATCAAGACATTTCAAGCAGTTTTTAAGATAAAAGTATCGGATACCAATACTTGCACATGAAGTATCGATATATCAATATATTGCTACATGAAGTATCGATACAAAATATTGATAATTGAATCCAAAAGTATCGATATTCGGATGTATCGATATATATTGCCCATCCCTACTGTACGCTGGTCAGAATCCCCGTAGGTGAGCCAACAAGAAAAGTCTGTGTCGCCGGCATAAAGGAATTGGGATCGTGCGTAGGAACAGTAGCTCACTCTGGCGGCAGAAAGTGATATCAAACTCGATATGCTTACTACAGCTTTACAATGAGATTTTATCCATTTTCATTATTTTATCAGTGATAAAACTATAATAATTATAACAATCACTATGCCGAAGTTGGAACGAAGGTATTGTGTATTGGGATGTGCAAATTCTATAAGAATTGCAGAAATAACAGGAAAAAAGATACAATTTTATGCTCAAAGTCAACCGGTGTAATTTTAGCAGGATGAACTGTTTCTGTTTTCTTAGGAAAAAGCTCAGCTATCCGCATTCCTTTTAAATAAATATCTTTTTTTTTTTTTTGAGGGCTTGCCCCATTTTTGGGCCTCGTCTGTTTTAGACGTTGAACTTTTGTCACTATTAATGAAGTGTATTACAACACATACCCTGCCCGGCTTCGCACGTGCAATAAGTGCCAGTCGTTACCTTTCTATGACTGTCTAACTAAAAAATAAGAGAACAAAAACATACCGAGAAGAAATCTTGATACTGCACAGTCAAAGTGCCTGACTGCGCATGCGCGAGTTTCGTCGTCCGCTGAGGCAGGTTAGCCATCCCGGCCGAGTTTCAGCTGTCAAACTGTGTTTTTGGCGGCGATGTAATTGATACGAATTTTTGAGGTTATAATCTCAAATGCCACTTTTATTTTGATAATTCACGTTAAATAAAAATGAACAACAACATAACCTCAACTGACTTGTCTACGCGCGAAAGTTTGACGGCTCTTGCTTCAATTCTCGCAAGTTGGCACCCCTGCCTCATACGTCATAATATTATCGCAGGACCATCTCACCGACCAATAAAATTGAATTATTTGGCGCATGCGCAATTAGGCGCATCGACTGTGCAGTATCAAGGTTTCTTCCCTGTATAAACCTGTATCTAGAAATTAAATAGCCAACTGGGTTGAGAATAAAATATCGCGTGACTACCCGTGCAGAAATTTGACCAGTTTGCCAGACTTCTGGCCAGCGCCAGTCGTGGGTTTTCTGACCAGAGCAAGCTGGGCAAAGCCGGACCTGGTACTGGCCAGATACTACTGGCCAGAGCGAACTCGGCCAAGCCGGACTTGGTGCTGGCCAGCATTTTCTTGGATTTACTGGCCAGAGTGAACTCGGCAAAGCCGGACTTGGTACTGCACTGAGAGAAATCTGAATAGTAAACACAACTAAAAGACCTCAACTATATGAAATGTAGTTCGCGCAACTATTTTTTTAGTTCCGTTTGCTATTTTCTTGGTACCGATAACCATTAATTGGTTGACCTAACTGAAAAAAAATAGTTGCCCACACCATATTTGCTATCGTTGAGGTATTATAGTTACTGTCACCGAATATTTCTCTGAGTGTGGCCAGGTTGCTTTTAAATTTACTTGCCAGAGTGCCAGTTCACGCCGTATATTTCGAAAATAAAACGAATTTTGGCGGATACGTCCTTCTGGCATTAACTTCATGAGAAAATTCATGCCGACTCATGCCAAAAGGGCGTATCGCCCAAAAATGTTCAAGTCAAGTCAAAAGGAGTTTATTGATTTCAATAGTTATTTTACATCTAGCAGATATAATTTTGTACATAGGTTTTTATAATGTTTGGTCCCTGTCTAGCGACTTAACCTAATTTTGGTCTATTTTAATTTTTTTTTTTTTTTACAGTATGCACATATGTTTTTAGTGGTGGTCTTGGTGGATTTATTTTTTAGGAAAAAATTTATATCAAAAACCTAAGTATGTTTGAAAAATGTTCAGACTTACATCCTTCAAATTCAAGTTCAAAGTTTTTCAGTTCAAATTAAGGTGGACTCGCTCTTCTGGCATTAGCTTTATCGACATTTTGGAGCATATATTGGCATTTACGGGTATATATAAAGTGGCGCAGAATGATTTTTATTCTCAATACTCGGGAAAAATTATTCAATTTTTTGAGAACGGGCTTCCTAATTAATGCAACACTGATCAGGCGAGAATCAGATATTTTTCCCAGCTGACCTAAAAAGTTTCAGATTTTTTCCGTAATTTTTAACACAGAAATAATTTTTTTACCACTTTTGCCCATAAGAACACACGTTAATTCGTCGATTTGTCTAATCCAATTTTCTCCTAAACAAGCTTCCTAAAAAGCTTGAAACTTTTGTTGAATCTTTTCTAGGATAAAATCTATAGATCAAAATTTTTTGAAATTTTTATCATCATTTTTGCTGTGATGACCATACATCCTTGAATGATCGTAATAGTAAGTTATAAGTATAGTATAATGACATCATCAACATCATCATCGATTTTTGGCGGATGCGCCCTTCTGGCATTAGTCGGCATGATTTCTTTTATAAACCTAATGCCAAAAGGGCGCATGCGCCAAAATTGATTTTTGGCGGATACGCCCTACTGGCATTAGTCGGTATGATTTTTTTTAGAAAGATAATGCCAAAAGGGCGCATTCACCAAAATTGGTTTTTGGCGGATACGCCCTACTGGCATTAGTCGGCACGATTTTTCTCAGAAAGCTAATGCCAGAAGGGCGTATCCGCCAGAAATAGTCCGCTTTTTGTCAAAAGTCAATTCTGGCGAATACGCCCTTTTGGCATTAGCCCGAAAAATGGTTACTGGCAGAAGGGCCTATTAACGGCGGTTACGCCCTTCTGCCTTTATATTTTAGGCTGGAAAAAAACTGCAGCTTTTTTCATTTCAACCGATTTTCTGTCGATTGGCAAAAAAAAAAAAAAAAAAATATACGCCCTTTTGGCATTGAAATCGCACTTTTCGTCGCTTAGGCCCTTTTTCCATTAGTCACGCGATATATTCACAATCAATTTTACGGCCCATGGTGCAGCGTTGATACGATTGGTGGGTAACACATTGCCAGTTAATATGGTGGCTCATCGGGTCGCTGCTTTTCTTCCACATTACTCACATGATTAGCCTCAAATAATTGTTTCCCATGTGCACGGGCAGTCGGTCTTAAAAAATCTTCTTGTATCGGAAGGAATCCGAATCTAATTATCTTTTCCATTGAATTTAACAAAAAAAATTACCTCTCATCGCATATATTTGTATCGGTATTTACAACGACTTTGCTTCACCGATGGCCACTAGAGGCGTTGTTTGAAGCGATTGCTGCGCCACCTTTAGTCTATGCACGATCCCAATAAGGATCCGCGCAGCACGGCACGGATCGGCGAAGCCGGCCGCTGAGCTATGCCGATCCGAGCTGTGCCGTGCCGCGCTGTAGCGGGATTCTGTACACCACTATCGTTAGCTAACGATATCGTTAGTTACCGACAGTTTTCGCTTGCGCTGTCGATACGTGCGATTCTGTACGCAGCACTCAACGAGACTTTTCGTTGCTCAACCCGATATCGACAATCGTTAAAATTTGACCGAAAACTGGCAACATCGCGAAACATTACCAACACAATACTAGTTATTTTGTCAGTGAAAATGCTTGGGGTAATCGGCGTAATATGTTTTTAAGATTGCATATCTAGATATTGACGCAGTCGTGGACCGCGGCGTCAAATTCAAATTTTTGACAGTCTTAAGATAAGACAAATGAAGAGAAGAAGAAGAAGACATCTTTCATAAGAGTTGTGTGGAATATCTCAGTCTTTTCAAATATCGCTTCGTTTAGATTTGTCGTTAGGTTCCCACGATATATGATTTATTAATAAAGTATTTTTATTCAAGTATTTTCACGAACATTTTTTCGTCATCATAGTTCCTAATTTGTCAAGTTTAATTTATTCAGTTTATTTTCTTATTATTTAACTTGAAGGTAATCAATTCGAGTGAATGAATAACTCACAGTCAGGGCCGGATTTAAAGGTGTGGAGGCCCTGGGGCAACGAAGATGTGGGGGCCCCTAATTATTTTTTATACAAGATAAACAATTCTCTTTTTCACAGTATTTTAATAATTTATTGCGAGACAAATGAAATCTTTCGAACATATCGCTGCCCCCTAGCAAGAAGATCCTTATTCAGAAAAGTTGGGAATTAGATCCTAATTCAGAAACGCTGGGAATTAGATCCTTATTCAGAAAAGCTGGGAATTAGATCCTTATTCGCGACGAAAACCAATAAGATCCTTATTCAGATTAATTTTCAACAAGATCCTTATTCGAGCGCGGCTGAAAAAGTTAGGTTTGCACCACTGCTTCGAATTCGAAAATCGCGGGTTCCGAACCGGGATAAAGCCCTGCACCTTCTCTATTATCTAAAAATTAATCGTACTTAACCCTTCGTAGTCACACTTCTGTAGAATCACACGGTAGTCACACTTGGGTGAAATTCACCCAGTCAATTTTCAAATGGTTGCTGTGTGAAAACTATCGGTTCGATCGGGATCAAAAAAATACTAGAAAATACTTAAAACATTCTAGAACATGTATCAAGAGTCGGTATGTCAGAATTCAAATGACAACATATTTAAAAAAAAAATCGTAAATAGGTCAATTTGTTCATACCTGACAAAACGCAATTTTCAAAGATTTAACAAAATTCTTGAAAAATTCATACATATTTAGAAAAATTAACAAATCAAAAAAAAAAAAAAGTTGGGGCATCGGCTAATTTCTTGAACAGTTTTTTTTTTTCCATCAATTTGTTGATAACTTTTTTGAATTATTATTATGCAAAATCAATCTCCCGAGGATTATCTACCTACATGCTTGATTTTTTTCAGATTTTTCGCACATCGAGAAGTATTGAAAATCTTCTCTGAAACCCACGTTTAGTGGGAAGTAGGTAAAGAACCACCTTAAGTACGATTAGTTTTTAAATAATAGAGAAGGTGCAGGGCTTTATCCCGGTTCGGAACCCGCGTTTTTCGAATTCGAAGCAGTGGTGCAAACCTAACTTTTTCAGCCGCGCTCGAATAAGGATCTTGTTGAAAATTAATCTGAATAAGGATCTTATTGGTTTTCGTCGCGAATAAGGATCAAATTCCCAGCTTTTCTGAATAAGGATCTAATTCCCAGCGTTTCTGAATTAGGATCTAATTCCCAACTTTTCTGAATAAGGATCTTCTTGCTAGGGGGCAGCGATATGTGGATATTCTAAAATATAAAGAAACAAAATTAAATTATAATGTTGAGCAAATGGAACTTTGCGAGTTATCTGTTGCTTGTCACTTTTTTTTTTTTTGGTTTCGGGTTCTCACCCCCTCAGTATCTCATACTATATGCCATAATGATGTACATAGTATGAATTTGAGATGGGTCGGATTCTTTTTAGAGGTTCCTCATCGAGTTTTTCTGGTTTCCATTCTTAACAAAGGAAATTTTGCCACCTTGGACATAATACCATATATCTTTTGAGTTTTTCTTGTTAATTGCGACCACTATGCGGGGGATTATATATCTACACGATTTTTCGCACCATCATTTATTTATTTATTTATTCATTTTTTTCAATTTTTGTTTGTTCAAAGTCATTTTATAGTCATTTATTACAGAGCATAAATGAAGAAAAAAAAAAAAAATTAATGATGGTGCGAAAAATCGTGTAGATATATCTGAACGATTCCCCGCATACTGGTCGCAATTAAAATGAAAAACTCAAAAGATATATGGCATTATGTCCAAGGTCGCAAAATTTCCTATGTTAAATGAATGGAAAACAGAAAAACTCGATGAGGAACCTCTAAAAAAAATCCGACATAGCTCAAATTCATACCACATTATTATGGCATATAGTATGAAGTACTGAAGGGGTGAGATCCCGAAACCAAGAAAAAAAGAAAAAAGTGACACACCCTAATGCACATGCAACGGAGAATACATCGTGGTTGGCGGTTTTCATCAATTTTGAAAGAAATACGCTTTGAAATATTTTAAATACAAAATGCCTCATTAAAGTGTAAGAACTTTTTTTTCTTTGTCAGAACTCTAGAGTGATTTTTTTCTTCAAATTTTGCATATCATTCGTTAGCAAATTTTATCTCAACATTGATGTTGTGGAGGCCCCTCTCGTGTGGAGGCCCCGGGGCTTCAGCCCCTGTTGCCCTCCCCTAAATCCGGCCCTGCTCACAGTTATACGAAGAATAAAATATTATTTTATTAAACACAACTATTTAGAAAGAGATATTACAAACAACTTGGTACTTATTTATTAAACAAAATATAAGTAGTACTAAGCAACTCAGTTATTTTTACTATAGTCACTTTGTTTTGAATTCAGGGCTAGAAGTTAGTGATTGTTAAAGGGGAAGTTTCAACGATTAAAATGCGTGGTCATACAATATCGCAGATGACCCCCATAAACAGCGGGAAGTTTATGAAAAACGAGAACGAAATCGTGTACCCGCGAGATTTCGATGCAGAGTTGCTCGCCGATGTTCACTTGTCTCGCTAAAGGGGAGGCCGCGACCATCCCTACTCATCTCTCTGATGAATGCGTTAGGCTTCATTGAAGCTTTTGTAAGAGTTTTCAATGATAAATAATTATTAATTCATAATTCGATGGACTAATACCATACGGGCGTAGGTGCCAAAAAAATTCGTATTTTTAAATATCAAAGGGATAGAGAAAAAAAATTGCTTCTTTCACTTACTTTATTTCCTTTCCTACTTATTTTTTTTTTTTTCGATTTTTTATTATCAAAAAATTGAATTTTCCATTGCATTCATAGTTAGGAATTATTCAAATTGACCAGTAGTACCAGATCGATCTCGTATTCAATTCAACCAGAAACGCCATTGGTAAAAATGATTCATTCCTCCGCTTGTGCAGATAATAAAAATTACGAGTATGATAAGTCGATCGCCCAGTCGGTTTAGCGAGATTCACTGACCAACGAAAAGATGAAAAAAAAAAAAAAAATTGCGTGACCCAGGCATCTTGTAAGAATAACGAATGCAGCAAACCATTCGTCCGATAAGTCTAGTGAGATTCATTAACGATGGGAAAAATCATACTAATTTTGTCATCGACGCTTGCAATTCGTAAAAATTACGAATCCAGCATATCGATAGTCTGATGAATTTGCCTAGAAAGACTGACTATTGAAAAAATATTTATCATTTCTACGAACTTAGGTATCTCATAAAAATTACGAATTCAACAAGTCGATAGCCCAGTTAATGTGGGGAGAACGATGGGAAATGGAAAAAACTATTATTATCCTTTCCGTGCGAATTACGAATGTAACGAATTGCTCCATTTCGCGACAAAGACTGATCATTGAAATGAGAATGATTATTCTTTCCTTTTTTTATGAAAGTCTTCCATCTCTTAGCCGGTGAGTTCTATCTTTCCAGACAGAAGAACTCACCGTTGTCGAACTTTCACCACGTGAAGGTGGATGGATAGGCACATGGTGACTGACAACAGCTTTTAAGGATGTAGTTCACGTTAAAAGCTATCTTCCACAATTGATAATATAATAATGCCAACTTTTGGGTATACATTTGTACACTTAAGACTACGAAAAAAAAACGTATAACATTGTCCATACAAGCTTAAGATCAGATGGGAAGCACCAAAAAGGCCTCAAAGCAGTGCTTCGCTAGAAATGGAACTGGCGATGAAATACTTAGGATACAGCAATCTCCATTTTTTGGGGGTATCAGAGAGACAGAAATAAAAGATTCACGTCAGGAATTTGTTGTACAGTGGACAAAACTCGAGAAATTGAATTTTTAATACGTTTTTTACAAAAAAAGGCATTTTTAACCCGAACTACATCCTTAAATCAACTGTTGTTACCCGACTAGAAATTCTCGCTCGGCATGCCCGAGTTATATAAGGACCCGATCAGGCTGTTGTAAGGCATGCCAAAGTACGGTATGCCTGATGAGGACCTGATCAGGCAGTTGCAAGGCACGCCAAAGTACGGTATGCCCGATCAAATCCCGATCAGGCAGTTGTGAGGCATGCCAAAGTATGGTATGCCTCATAAAATCCCGACCGGGACTGACTTGCCAATAGGGTTCCACTTCGCCGATAGGTGGCGACAAACAGAAAAACATTTCTCACTAGCACTGACTGGGTCAACGTTTGTATATAAGGTAGAGGCATTCACCGTACTAACATGTTGGGGTGGCCATATACATTAGAAACAACATCCCGACTAGAAATTGTGGTAGGGATTCGATCAGGACCGAATCAGGTTGACCATACGTCCTCATCAGGTCCAGATCAGGCAGCCCGATCAGGACCCGATTACACATGTAACGGAGCTCGGTAATGAGGACCGTATGAGGTTTACCCCATCAGGTTTGCATCGGGTTTCAGTATCAGTGCCTCATCGAAATTCTAGTTCGGCACCCGGTAATATTAATAGTAATTGCAAAATTATATCTACCATATCCACGTATTTTATTAGATTTCAATAATATACATCTCGCTCTCGGCTAACGTAATCACTATCTTAACTTCCAGCAATCTGTAATTTATATTAATTATTCGCTCGCAAGTCTGGATGCATCGCAGTTACATGTTAGTACGGTGAATGCCTCTACCTTATATACAAACGTTGACCCAGTCAGTGCTAGTGAGAAATGTTTTTCTGTTTGTCGCCACCTATCGGCGAAGTGGAACCCTATTGGCAAGTCAGTCCCGGTCGGGATTTTATGAGGCATACCATACTTTGGCATGCCTCACAACTGCCTGATCGGGATTTGATCGGGCATACCGTACTTTGGCGTGCCTTGCAACTGCCTGATCAGGTCCTCATCAGGCATACCGTACTTTGGCATGCCTTACAACAGCCTGATCGGGTTCTTATATAACTCGGGCATGCCGAGCGAGAATTTCTAGTCGGGATAATACATTCAGAGATACAAATCAACACAACTAGCGCCTTAGAAGCTCATGGCGTTAAGCTCACAAATAACATCCTTATAATAGCAACCTATCTTCCACCTCAAGCCACCCTAGATACAAAAGAACTGCAAAATCTACTGAACCTAAGCAATAAAGTCATAATAGCAGGAGATCTAAACGCAAAGCACCCCCTTTGGCACTGCTTCAACGCAAACAAAAACGGTAGACTTCTCTATAATTTTATACAAAACAAACCCATAAATCTAGAATTCCCAGACGGACATACACTAATACCGACAAACGGAGGACGTTCCTCAACGGTTGATTTAGCCATAATCAAAAACATCAACAATATAGATAAACCAGAAATAATAAACGAGTTAGACTCAGATCACTCCCCTATCCTAGTCAAAATCAACAATGCAGAGATACACATCACAGACATAAAAATATTAGACTATAAAAAAGCAAATTGGAACAAATTTAGGGAAACACTAGACGAAATTCAAATTATAGATAGAAAACTAAGAACGACCTTAGATATAGAAAACGCCGTAAACAAATTAACAAAAAACATAAATGACGCTATAGCAAAAGCCATACCGACCAAAAAACAACTCACAAATAATACTATACTCCCAGACCATATAAAAACACTAATCAAAGACAGAAATTATAACAGACGAAAACACCAGAAAACGAGAAACAAAAGCTACAAAATAGCACAAACAGAACTTACCAAAAAAATACACTTCGAGCTCGCCAAATTAAAAAACCAAAAAATAGAAAGCAAATTAAAATCACTCAACACTAGAGATCACTCCCTATGGAAAGCAATCAAATTACGCAAAAACAAAGATAACTATATACCAACACTGCAGGGACCAAACGGTCTTATTTTTGATTCCAAAACAAAGGCAAACGAAATAGCAAATGTCTTCGAGAAGGTGCACCACCTCACAGCAAACTCCAGCGATAACGATACAGAACAATTTATTACGAACAGACATGAACAAATAAGACTAACCGAACTAGACGTCAAAGAAATACCTCTAATAACACCAAAAGAGATCCACTGCGCAATAAAGACAACTAAACCAAAAAAAGCTCCAGGCAATGACGGGATACAAAATATTATATTAAAAAATATTAGTAAAAAAGCTTTGGTCCAACTCCTGTACATATTCAACGCTTGTTTAAAAATATCATTCTTTCCATCCTCGTGGAAACTGGCAATTATACTACCGTTCAATAAGCCGGGAAAAGATAAACACCTTCCTCAAAACTATCGACCAATAAGTCTCCTACCAACCATGGGTAAACTACTAGAGATAATCATTAATAACCGGATAAAAAAGCACATGCAGGACGGTAACATTCTGATTTCTGAACAGTTCGGCTTCAGAAAAGCTCGAAGCACAGTACAAACCTTAGCACGATTAACCGACTTCATAAGCACAAGTTTCAATATTAATAAAAGCACAGGGCTACTTCTACTAGATATTGAAAAAGCCTTCGATACGGTTTGGCAAAAAGCGCTCATTCATAAGTTAGACTATTACGGCCTACCATGCTATATCAACAAGTTTATCAATGATTACCTCAAAGATAGAGCCTTCGCGGTACATATAAAAGGAAACAAGAGCACAACACGAAAAATAGTGGCCGGGGTTCCTCAGGGATCAATACTAGGACCAATACTTTTTATACTATACATAAATGATATACCTAAGCACGAGAAAACACAATTAGCGCTCTTTGCAGACGACACGGCTATTTACTCTGCATCCTGGAACAAAGACACATTGTTAAAACACCTACAAGAACATATTAACTTACTAGAACCTTATTACACCAAATGGAAAATAAAAATAAACGTAAACAAAACAGAGTCTATCATATTCACACATAAAAATAAAAAACCAAAAACGACAATAACTATGTACAATCAGAATCTATCACTCTCAAACAGAGTCAAATATCTCGGCGTCATCCTCGACATAAAGCTAACATTCTCGCAACATGTTATTTCCATTACCCAGAAAGTAAATGCGGCCATCTCCATATTATATCCGCTAATATGCCGCAGCAGTGCAATAAACGTAGAAAATAAGAAAACTATTTATAAGACTTGTATCCCGACTAGAAATTCTCGCTCGGCATGCCCGAGTTATATAAGGACCCGATCAGGCTGTTGTAAGGCATGCCAAAGTACGGTATGCCTGATGAGGACCTGATCAGGCAGTTGCAAGGCACGCCAAAGTACGGTATGCCCGATCAAATCCCGATCAGGCAGTTGTGAGGCATGCCAAAGTATGGTATGCCTCATAAAATCCCGACCGGGACTGACTTGCCAATAGGGTTCCACTTCGCCGATAGGTGGCGACAAACAGAAAAACATTTCTCACTAGCACTGACTGGGTCAACGTTTGTATATAAGGTAGAGGCATTCACCGTACTAACATGTAACTGCGATGCATCCAGACTTGCGAGCGAATAATTAATATAAATTACAGATTGCTGGAAGTTAAGATAGTGATTAGGTTAGCCGAGAGCGAGATGTATATTATTGAAATCTAATGAAATACGTGGATATGGTAGATATAATTTTGCAATTACTATTAATATTACCGGGTGCCGAACTAGAATTTCGATGATGCACTGATACTGAAACCCGATGCAAACCTGATGGGGTAAACCTCATACGGTCCTCATTACCGAGCTCCGTTACATGTGTAATCGGGTCCTGATCGGGCTGCCTGATCTGGACCTGATGAGGACGTATGGTCAACCTGATTCGGTCCTGATCGAATCCCTACCACAATTTCTAGTCGGGTACACCTTCGAAAGTTGTGTGTGTGTGTGTGTGTGTGTGTGTGTGTGTGTAGGTGTGTGTAGGTGCACAGATCGGGACCCCGCGGTTCGTCACTCTCGCAGTATTTTTTGACTCCAAACCGTTTCTGTGCATATCAATATTTTTATCAATATTTTATCGATCCCCCACGAGCCTGATTTACCAGCAAACAGCGTCGAGGCATGCTTTCGATGGTATTGGCGATCTGCTCCTGCGGGATCGCGCGCCATTCTTCCCTAGCCACAACTACTAGTTCGTCAAGTGTTCGAGGGGGTGGTTCCCGCGAATGTATTTGGGATTTCCATATCGCCCATATGTTTTCGATCGGATTCATATCCGGACTATTTGCAGGCCACGGGCTCCTCTCGATTCCTTGTTCCGCAAGAAAGGCGTTGACGATTCTCGCACGATGGCATGGTGCGTTGTCGTCAATGAAGACGAAGCCTTCGCCGATTCGTTCTGCCTCGGGAACGACGACAGGACGCAAAATTTCGTCCAAGTAAATTTGTCCGTTCACGGTACGATTGCGAAATATCACTAGCTCCGTTCGCGATGCAATTGAAATTCCACCCTATACGGATAAAATAAAACATGCTACTACTTATTACAGCTTTTATGGCCTTCTTTATTTGATCATAATACAATCCCACTCGACTGAATAAACCCTATAAGGCTTTTCCTAATTTGGGAATCCCTTATAAAGTTAACACTGATATTATCTTGTTTATTTGCCCCCCTCACGGTTAGAAAATTTATAAGCCGCTCCCTGTCTGGACCCTCCCAGAAAGGATAAAACCAAATTACATGATTCAGATCCTCCTCGCCGAGACCACACTCCCAGCTACCGTAAGGGACCATTTTCATTCTAAACAGGTGACTGTTCAATCTCAATAGTGACCCGTCATGATCCTGTTTGATATTCGCAATGCTCACGACCGTTGGCGGCGCTGATCGCAGTCTGCCACGTGGTCTGAAAATAGGGTTTTTGCGACTGCGTGAGTGTAAAACACACTAACACTATCAAACATTTTATTCACAGACGCCCTCTTATAACGGGTTCCAAAACTGGCCGACAGTTAGCGTATCGGTTCATGAGCATCGCGAATAATATATGATTTGAGCTCTAGAGAGGTCAGAGCCCTCATACCATGGAATCAGAGAGAATTTTGGGGCATTATCAAAATACAATCTACCTTTCCTGTAAAGTTCATCTCCATAAAGATCGATTTCTCTATAGGTTGATTCTATTATCTCTTTTTTAATACCTGGTAAAAGATCAGAGACGTCCAGACTCAAACGCAGGGAACTCATTTTTTTCCCCCCCTCCAAAGCCAAGCTATCCGCCTTCTCGTTACCCAGTATATCTTTATGGCCCGGTATCCACATTATTTTACATGTATAGTCAGAACTGTTCGAAGTAATCATATTTTGTCTGATTTGTCCCATTATATAGTTCGTTTTGCCATTAAGCCCATCTTGAGTCAAACTAGTAATCACGCTCAAGGAGTCCGAGCAGATCAGGTATCTGTTAGGTACTTCTCTTTTTAACAAAATCCTTAACGATTCAGCAATTGCTAAAGCTTCAATTGAGAAAATACTAAAATTTCCATTAATTCTGTTGCTTTTTCTAATGCTCAAATCCCTTGACCAAATTCCGTACCCTGCCTCTTCCTCTACCCTGCTGGAAAAATCCGATAGAATCTTAGTTCATTCGAATAGAAATATTGACTAACTCCAATCAGTTTCTATCCGGTCTATCCAGAACCGCACACTGAGAGAAATAATTTGGTTGGGGTTACTATATTATTTTAGTTTACGTGTTTTAGTCAAGACAACCCAATTTTATAGTGCAGCTTACTGAAAAATAGTTCGCTGAACTATTTCAACCTGGTTAAATCAACAAAATGGATAAGTTCGTGAAGATGACTATATTTATAGTACAATCAACTATAATTTTCAGTCAGCTGGGTACTAAACCGCCATAGTTATGAAAGATATCTTCAGTAGTTACCACAATAGTACCTATAGTCCAATCCACTGCATCTTGGGGTATTTGTTACCATGCACAATAATCACTGATAGAATAAACTCTATAGTGCATTCAACACTATTTTTTCGTTGCCACAAACGCGTTAATAGTTGGAGGTGCCGACTCATCCGGTTTTGCGAACTATATATATTGTCAATTCGTACCATGTACACTATAGTTGAGCCAATACTTTTTTTCGTTACCGGAATACTACTCATAGTCGAACCTACTGCATCTTTCAGTATTTGTCACCATGTACAATAGTCGCTCACGCAATACATACTATAGTTGAGTCAACACTATTCTTGCGTTGCCACAAACGTGTTAATAGTTGGAGGTGCCGACTCATCCAGTTTTGCTAACTATATATATTGTCAATTCGTACCATGTACACTACAGTTGAGCCAATACTCTTTTTTGGAACTCTGATGGGAAAAAAAAATGGAATTAAAAAGATATTTGGAACTCAGATGTTCAGTTAATCAGATATCTTAGCTGCATTAAAACATTGATATCATTGAGACAGATGCAGAGTTCAAAATAAATAGGAAAAAGTGATTAATGATTTCAACAAATAGTTTAGCGTAGTCGGTAGAGCGTGCGACTAGTAATGCGAGCGAATGCGTGCGTCCCGGATCGATCCCGGCCAAAATAATGCGATGTTTTTCTAATCTAAAAATCCTTACTTTGTATTAATATGTGGTTGAATACAATTAGTAGGTGTTTCTCGGGGCATCATACAATGTTATAAATTCATTGGGACGAGCTAAATTTATTTTTTCCGCACAGCAGGAGCACTATTTAACCATTTGGTTTAGTTGTTTACACAGTACCACTATAGTACATCATACTGTTGGGATTAGTCAGTACAACCTCGTTATATGGTAAGGCTAACCTTGTTTCTAGTTGCTAGGGTATATTGTACTCTTTACTATGTCCAAATAGTTGAGCAAATAGTAATTGGAACTAGCGATTTTAGTTGCGATAACTCAAATTCGTCGAGTTATGTATACTATAAATCGGTTTAAGTCCGTTTAGTTACTATTTTTTATAGTCAAAAAATAGTCACCACAACTACAGTTTTTTCCCAGTGCAAAGTTGCGAATACAACACTAATCAGATCGTATACGATTCAATCAGGTAACGGTCGCTATCAGGAAATACCGATAGAATTTCTTTCCGTTTTATCAGATTCTATAGGATGTGAATTCCACATGTAATTCATTCCGATTATTACCATAAAAAATGTATTCGATTGTATTCGGACCATCAAGAGTCTCATTCTATTTGATTTAATAGGGTCTGACCTGAATCAATTTCAATCGATTTCATTCCGGACTTGCAGCTTATCGTTCTGAAATTGAAAAAACCGATTCACGTTCTATCCGGTTTCCGTGTGATCTCTTACACACGGAGAGAAAAATCGTGTCATTGCAGCTTGCGCCCGCACGCTGTAAGCTCTTCATATTTTTAAACGTCATAATTCGTTGTGAGTCGTGCTGCCATCGCTCGGATTCCTTCATTTTTTTGCTCGTTATTGTTTCATAGAAATAACCCCCGAAAAACATGCGATTGTAGCTTCAACCGCAACTGTTCTTTGCAGCGCCTCCGAACTCTTTTTCGTGGGGTGCGAACGAGCTGGAATCGCTCAAGTCACAAGAGATTTCAGGTTAAGAGCTTTGCGATTATCGAAGATTATTATTAGGGTGTTTCAATTTTCGGCAATATCCTTTTATTTCACCTCGTACCATTGAAAAAGGTGAGTAATAAGGTAATTTCAAATTGAAAAGAAAAATAGAAGGAGATGTGACCTAACAGTAATTCGACGACATGATTTGTAGAAAGCACAATGTTTTTCGTTAAAATTTGAAGAAAAAAAATGTCTCACCTCTCGAAATCGTACAGTTTGAGCTTTAGATGAAAAAATCATACCGCAATTGATATTGTGAGTTTTGAAAAAAAAAAAAAAAAAATGTATATCTCGGGAACACATCAAACGAAAAAGATCGAAAGAAATCGTATATTTCGTATATTTCCATGCGCAAGTTTTTGATACAATTACTTTTAATAATTATCATCATGCCTACGAAGTGTCTTCTGGATCTGAAAAGCCCGATGTATTAGTAAATGTAGAACTTCTGCCAAAATTACCACCATGTCTTCTGGTAACTAAGAATGGTTGTGAACTGATATCTACAAGATATGATATTTAGAGCAAAAAAAAAATTAGAATAAAATAAAATTAAATTAAAATAAAGCGAAAATTTAACGTTTCTGTTATTGTTATTTATACCAAGTTATATTTAATCTCATTTGCATGTGAAATTATTCATGAGTACCTATATATGAATAAATTAATGTTTGATAACACAATTTCTGAGTGTAGGTTTATTAATTTATTTATCGACGATAAATAACTAAATCTACACGGAAAAACTTTTCCTAGGAAAGATTACAATACGTGCGAGTCAGGTTGGGATTGGGATATACCCGCATTTTCGGCAATATTACCAGCGAGTATGGTAAACTTTGTAGTCGGATCTGGATATTTCGGCAATTTTCTGCGAAACAAAGTGCACCATAGGGTAAAGCATACAGTGATTGACAGGTTAAGCACTAGTGTTACAAAATTTATGAAAAATGAATGACTATCACTGAAATTTTGAAGTGAAATCGGTATTATCGTATAACAAGGACTTGAAAAATGAGAAAAAATGCATATCATGTGTTGTAAATACGTGGGAATAAAAGGAAATTGATAATTATTAGATAGTTCTCGAAACGACAGTGATTGACCAGATTTTTACAGTTATTGTCAGGTTCTGTGACAGTCATTGACCGTTAGTTTGGGATGGGTAACATAAAAAGTATTAAATTATCTAAAAATCATTTCAAACATTTGGCACTCTTTATTTATGATACATATCACATATTTATGTTGTAATATTTAATTATCACAGGATTTGACTATTTTTTATTTTTTTTTGGTCAAGTTTCTTGCTTTATAATAATTGGCTTACCAAGCTTATCACATATTTTTGTTGTAATAGGTATTTAATTATCACAGGATTTGACTAATTTTGTTTTTTTTGGTCAAGTTTCTTGCTTTATAATAATTGGCTTACCACGCTTATCACATATTTTTGTTTTAATATTTAATTATCACAGGATTTGACTAATTTTATTTTTTTTCTTAAAGTTTCTTGCTTTATAATAATTGGCTTACCACGTTTTCTCCCATCGTCGTTACTTGAATCGGATACCTTCTTTATTTTACTACTACTTCTAGTTTTAATATTTTCTTTAGAATCTGTTTTTTCTTTCTTAAATTGCGACAAGCTCCTTTTTTGGACAACAGCTTCTTTTTTCTCAACTTTCCTGTTTTTTTTTGCTACGTCTTCTTTTTCCTTTTCTTCTCTTTTCTGCTGCCTTTCACGTTTTTTTGCTTCTTCTTCTCTCTCCTTTTCTTCTTTTTTCTGCTGCCTTTCACGTTTTCTTGCTTCTTTTTCTATTTCTGCCGATACACGTTTTTCTAGCTTCTTAATTTCTTGTAATTTCCACTCGGATGATGTGATTGCATAAGTTGTCTTTTGAGTTTGTTTTTTTCCTTTACGTTGAGGAGTTTTTGGTCTCTGTAGAAATTTATCGATGTTGATAGTAGGTTCTTTTTCATGATGGTTGACTCCTTCAATTTCAGTACTTTCTAGACTCGTATTACTATGAATAGAACCAGTATTATCAAGATCGTTATTATTACTATCTTTTGTTTTATTCAAAACCTCTTCTTCTGTAATCACTAAATCTTGTGTTCTATTTTGTTCGATTGCCGTTTCACTATCAATAAGATTATCCACTTTCAAGACTTGTACCTTATTTGGCTCACTTATATTAATGTCACCACCTTGATAAGTAGGTATGATATAGTCTTGCCAATGGGAAGATTCATCAACAATTGCTGTATCCAAGAAAATAATATCATTCCTATCAATAAGGTCAACTGCAGAATCTTTCGGATATTTCATTTCCGTTTCGATACTAACAGGTAATCGTGGCTCTAGAAGCGCATTTGCTTCTTCAAGATATTGTGGCACTTCGATAACTATAGCTCCAGCTTCATCGAATTGATCATCCCTCAGGATCTCAATTGCAGGCTCTTCTATCTGGACGGTCGAATGTTGAGGATCTGGATTAGTTCTCTCTCGTTCTTCAAATTCCTGCAGTAAACGGTGTAGGATATAAAACTCTTTACATTTCTCAGAATTAACAGCTTGTTCTACCGTATATGACTTCAATTCAGCAATGACATCACTTCCAACTATTTCTTCAAAAGATGCATAAGTTAAAGTCCACTTGCTACCGGGTTGGATCTCTTCATTTCTTATCTTGTCTTTCTTTCCAGCACCAAGACACTTTGAATAATCGATTGCATCTGAATCCCAAGGACAAAGTCCGCATGTCCTAAACCCGTTTCTGATCACTTCATCAATGGAAGAAAAAGTATCGATTGTTTTTTGTAAAATAGGAGCCATCTTATCTAATGTTAGTGTATCTGTAGGATTGCTTCGTCTCCAGTCCATCAAAGACTTTTTCCACAAAGTTTTGATCGGTTTGAAGGCTGATACATCTGCAGGCTGTAAGATTCTTGTTGCATTCGGGTACAGACAAATGAGTACGATTTGTAATCTGGTGCAAAGGACACTGACTTGTAATGTCACGTGGCTGCTATGACCATCCACAAATAAGATAATAGGGAAAACTACTGTTTGCTCTACGAGGTGAGGATAAAATACATTCTCTATATATTCAGCAAACAATTCTGCATTCATCCAACCACCAGAAGTCACTCCTATCCCCCAAGAATTCGGAACAGATTGTCCAACGGCAGCAGGCAGCCGCTGGTATGGATAAACTACCATAGGAGGTGTTACCATCCCGCTAGCACTGAATGTGAATAACACAGTGAGATTTAATTTGGCATTTCCTTTGTCAGTCTCATACACATTGCGAGCACCACGAGGAGCTATGACTTGTTTTAATTTAGGACATACTGAAAAGTATGTTTCGTCACTGTTGAATACACGTGTAGCATCTTTTAATATATCGAAATAGTTGTCCTCTTTCAAATAATTTGTTATGTCGAGAAACCACTTGCGGATGTCTGATTCGCTGACACATGCACTAGCACTTGAAACTCCTTCGGCTTGTCTTTCTGTGAGAATGGGATGCCTTCTGAGGAAAGCTTTATACCAGCCGTTTCCTGGTAGATTGTTAGGAAACGGAGTTTTTCGATCTTTATTTGCATCCAGAAAGGATTTTACGCTTACTTGCAAATCTTCCTTTCTTCGGGGGAAAGCTTTACGGTGACACTGTAGAATCCATTCGACCAAAGTTTTTTCTTCATCCGTTGTGAGAATTGAGGAAGGCCCTGGTGATATTTTCGTAAAATTTTTACTTAGTCTGAAGATTACAGTGGATCTCGGGATTCCATATTGTACAGATGCCTTATGTTTTGACATCCCACTCTGCACAGCATCGATAGCATTTTGAATATTCTTTTCACAGTATTTCTTGTTATATTGATTTCCTTTCTTTACTTTCGGCATCGTGGATTCTTCTTAGTATGGCAATCACAGCTAACCTAGAAATGCAGTATTTCTACAAAATATTGCATAAAGTCAATTTCATTTCAGAACGATATTGATAATATTTTACATTCTTCAATAATTGTTTGGAGTGATCACTAGTTGATTGTATCATAATATCTCAAGTTTGTGCAATTACAAATGAAAAATAGGTACTTACCATCATACCACGAATCTGACCGCCTATACTCGTGTCGATCACGGTCAATCACTGTGGATATACCTACATAACCTCAAACATAGTCATTGTCCCCCCTGGTCAATCAATATAGAATGGAAAAGTGTACGTGACAGTTCTTGACCCCCATGAATAATAATAAAAATACAACAATTTTGAAGCAAAAAACCTTTTTTCACGAACTTAGGACTATATTGAATTTACGCGAGACGTATAAACAGGCTGATATAGTTCTTAACAACTGATTTCATTGAAAAATGATGACCTACTACGTTACGATTTTCAGAAGAAGTTAGCGTAAATCCATATCGTTTGCAACCACGTCATACATCCGAATTACTTTTACGTCTATAGCATATGTATCAGAATGAAATAAACTTGTGTTCGCAGCATAATGATCCAGGATATCGGAATATACGCTTTATTATGTAAAAAATACATGTAGGTCGTTAATATTCTTTATTTTTCGAGAAAACGGTCAATCACTGTGTGGGGGTCAACAACTGTATGCTTTACCCTACTCGCTGGTAATATTGCCGAAAATGCGGGTATATTCCAACATCACTCGCAAGTATTGTAATCTTTCCTTGGAAAAGTTTCTCCGTGTATAGTATGGTTGCTAATCCTTAAAATCTAATATACTGATTTTTTATTCTTATTTTAAAAACCTAAAGCCTGAAGTGTTCAGCATTATTATGAAATCAGGTAATTATGCAATTATCTAGAAGTATATGCGTGTAAGATGAAAAAAAAACTTTAATCCTCTTATCATTAATATGTTTGATCGATCGCAAGGCTCTTGACTTGATATCCCTTAAGACTTGAGTGAAAGTAGCACTGTTCTCTCCACATGAAAATCCCATGCCGGGCTGGCAAAGTGGCCATGATTTTTAGTTAAAAACAGACGCGTCGTATGCTTTGCCCTCTTCAGCTATTCCAAATGTTTCAGACTTGCATACGAGCGCTAGTAGCGAGTGGATAATAAGCGACACTGGCACTGTATTTTACCAAGGCACTATAGCCCAATTTTTCTCTCCGTGCATTCTTGTGGCTTTTCGATTCAATCCGGATTTCCACATACCTTGCCTATCCGTCTGCTTCCGATCCATTTACCTATCCGAGTTCTTCCGAAAGTCGAGCTTATTGTTTCATCCGAATCCCACCTGATCTTGTATGTTCCTGGCGCTATACGATTTAATCCAGATTTCCAGATACCTTTCCTATCAGTTTCCTTCCGATCCATCCACCTATCCTACACTATCCGGAAGCCGAGATCCTCGTTTTATCCGCATTGCATGTGATCTTGTACGTTACTGGTGCTATAAGATTCAACCGAATTTCCAAATACGTTGCTTATCCGTTTGCCTCCGATCCATCCGCCTATCCGAGTCTATTCGGGAGCCAAAATCGCCAATTCATCCGTGATTGTGTACGTTTCTGGCGCTATTCGCTTCAATCGGAGTGTCTAGATACCTTCTCTGGTCGAGGTTTCGGGTAGGACTTTAATCCGGTCTCATCCGAACTATTCCGATCCATTGCGAAATCTGTCACCTTAACAATACGGATTCATCCGAGTCATTCCGAAGCCGAGGTTTTTAATCCATCTCAATCCGTGCATCGACTTCGAGTTCAATCCAAATGAATCTGACACCAATCCGTAATTCATGTTCAGTCCTATTCAATCCGTACGTCGCGTTCTTTCTAATTCGTCCGTTCAATCCGAGCGAATCCGACCCCAATCCGAAACTCACTTTCAATCCTATTCCATCCGTACAACCAATCCGAGCGAATCCGATATCAATCCGGAACTCACTTTCAATCCTATTCAGTTCGTACAGCCAATTCGAATGAATCCGATACTAATCCGGAACTCACTTCTATTCTATTCAATCCGTACATCCAATCCGAGCGAATCCGACACGAATCCGGAAACCACTTCCAATCCTACTTAATCTGTACGTTCAATCCGAATGGATCTGTGGCTATATCTACCAAATTTCAATACCTCTCAGTTTCTTAAGCAATGCTAACTGCAATACGAATAATTCCTAAATAACGCGGAAACAATCTTTTTTCGGCAAAGGCATTAAAAAGTCACTTTTTGACGCCTGTTTTCGATCCGTAAGTACCACTTTGTACGGCTAACTTCAGAACGCCAGAAAGTCGTTATACCGCAGTCTGGACGCGCAGTTCGAAGTACGCATTCCAAAGCTGCCGTATAAAGTCTTCATACTGCAGTTTTGATGCGCAGTTCGAAGTGCGCGACAGATCGCGTCATAACCTCACTCTTCGTCGTAACAAGTGTGAATCTCAACAGGCGTCAAAGTAACTTTTCATCCCTATTCCGAAAAATATGGTATGGGGCGTATACCCGTGTACCGTTTTTGACTTGAAGAATAATTTCACAACTCGCTTACGGCTCGCCTTTAGCTCGTCCTGAAATCACTATCCTCGCCGAAAAACACTTGGTCTACGGGGATGCCACATAATATACTATATCAGTCTGGTTGTCTGGTTTTTCAGATTGACTCGGATTCAAACAGATTGGAATTTCCGCTTTTTCAGATTGACTCGAATTGGGTCGGATTCAAGTGGATTGGAATCTCCACTTTTTTCAGATTGACTCGGATTCGGTCGGATTCGAACGGATTGGAATCTCCGCGATTTCGGATTCGGTCGGATCCGAACGGATTCAAGCGGATACAATCCGGATTTTTAACTGATTCACTCGGAATAAAACCAATTCGGTCGTGGACAGATTTCGGAATGAAATGGATTCAAACGGATAGAAAAGTTGCCCTATCCGAATCTATCTGAAACCTCCACCAGGGTTTCCTATCGGTTTCCTTCCGATCCATCCACCTGTCCTACTTTATGAGTATATCCGGATAGACGACGATGAGTAGATCCGCTGTAGCAACATGTGGATAGAAACCTATACAGACCATGCCCGTTGTAGGATAGATACGAATCGATACCTACCCTGGTTGAAAAAAGCGATAGAAAACAATAAAATCCAATAGAGACCAATTAGAATTGAATCGGATTCGATTGGGGCAATCGGTGGAGCTTTCGGCGGCCAATAGAAAATGAATTTGGATTAACGGCTCTCGGCTAACGGCTAAAGTTTACCTATTGAGTCGAAAAGTGTTAAAGATTGCAACAGGCGACGATTAGATCCAGATCAACACCGGACGTCAGTTGATCAACAAAGTTAAGCAATTTCATCTGCGATCAGAATTTGGATGGGTGACCCACATGAAAACAAAATGAAAAAGAAAAAACAAAATGGGAAAGTTAATTGGGTAACACCGATACAAACGAATTCACAATAGAAACGAACTGGTTCTCTATCATGATAATCTGATTACATATCCGAAAATCCGGAACCAGAAATCTAATTGAAACGGATACACTCTTTTTGTATCCGTTTCTATCGTGCACGGCTGCCAGGTCAAACCAGAATGTGTGCGGATATAAACCTACACGGGCCATGCCTGTCATAGGATACATCCGGATTGATTCTAATTAGGAACGACGGAGCGGTAAGGCAGTAACAGACGGATAGAGTCCTATTGGATTCGAATGGATAGCATCTGATAAGCAGCATACGTTAAATTGCGGAAGAAACGTGTAGAAACGGATACATAACGATAAGTATTGTTTCACGCTAGCACACGTGGCAATGCGTGCGGATAGAAACCTATGCGGACCATGCCCGTTGTAGGATAGATACGAAACGATACCTATTGCAGTTATGACGATTCGATTTTATTCACGCAGTCTATACGAATCTCACAATAAAAACGAATTAATATTCTATCCTGATAATCTGATTACATATCCGAAAATCCGGAACCAGAAACCTAGTTGAAACGGATACATTTTTTTTGTATCCGTTTCTATTCGGAACTTCCAGCAGGGTAACAAACTCTTAGAACCATCTGTATAAATAACTTTATAATTATTAAATTCTTGGTGAATTATTTTATTCAACTCCTCATCCGGACTTTCCGATTTCTGAATTTTTCTCCCTTTATCTAGAATGCACATTTCACTTACAGAATGAGCCTTGAATGGAATCGAGAACGAAGGTAATTTTTCCTGCCTCTTAATTTGAGATACGTCTTTCTTCAAACTCTCCCAACACGCAATCAAGAAAGAAGTATCCCCATTAAATCCTCCCTCAATATTTCCGTGAATCTCCTTAATTTTACGTAAAGTAACCTCAATGTCGCTGTATGTGTATCTATGATTCTTACTAAAGAATTTTTTTCATAAGATATCTTCTCCTTATTGCAAGAGGTGTAATTCCGTTTATCTGTAATAGTGAATTTATCGGGGTGGTTCTAAAGCATCCAGACGCTATTCTAACCGCGTTATTTTGTGTCACCGCTAATTTATATAATATCTTTGTTTTGCATCCGAAAAAACGCTAAAACCCCATTCTAAATTGGGGCAAACAAAAGCTTTATAAAATGCATTCATTATGGACGGATGGGATCCCCAAGAAAATGCAGAGATGCATCTAAGCATATTGATTAACTTTAAAGATTTTTCTTTTAGACTTTCTACCTGGCTAAGCCAGTCCATTTTTGGGTTCCATATTGTGCCCAGGTATCTTATTGACATTTCGTTTTTAATTTGAAACCCTCCTATCGCCAAAGACACCGAGTCAGCAGCTATTTTACTATTTGCCTTAGGAAACATTAAAAATTTGGTTTTTGGGATTGATATGGCCAGGTCGATGCTTTGAAAGAATGCTTTTAATTTGGATAAATCCTCGGTCAATACCTTAATGATGTCTGGAATTGTCGTTGCCGATGTTATAAAAGTTAAATCATCTGCAAATGATATATTTTTGGTCATATTCCCGACTAGAAATTCTCGCTCGGCATGCCCGAGTTATATAAGGACCCGATCAGGCTGTTGTAAGGCATGCCAAAGTACGGTATGCCTGATGAGGACCTGATCAGGCAGTTGCAAGGCACGCCAAAGTACGGTATGCCCGATCAAATCCCGATCAGGCAGTTGTGAGGCATGCCAAAGTATGGTATGCCTCATAAAATCCCGACCGGGACTGACTTGCCAATAGGGTTCCACTTCGCCGATAGGTGGCGACAAACAGAAAAACATTTCTCACTAGCACTGACTGGGTCAACGTTTGTATATAAGGTAGAGGCATTCACCGTACTAACATGTAACTGCGATGCATCCAGACTTGCGAGCGAATAATTAATATAAATTACAGATTGCTGGAAGTTAAGATAGTGATTACGTTAGCCGAGAGCGAGATGTATATTATTGAAATCTAATAAAATACGTGGATATGGTAGATATAATTTTGCAATTACTATTAATATTACCGGGTGCCGAACTAGAATTTCGATGAGGCACTGATACTGAAACCCGATGCAAACCTGATGGGGTAAACCTCATACGGTCCTCATTACCGAGCTCCGTTACATGTGTAATCGGGTCCTGATCGGGCTGCCTGATCTGGACCTGATGAGGACGTATGGTCAACCTGATTCGGTCCTGATCGAATCCCTACCACAATTTCTAGTCGGGTTAGATAGACATGATACCGCTTTGGATATGTATACACGGAAAGACAAACTGCGCTCCTAACCTCTCGAGACTGAGAGCGTCAGCCGCTCATAGTACAAGGATGAATACACTTCCCGCTGGTTGGCGGGTGACGCTACCAGCTTGCGTGGACTCTCATGGTCTCACTCGACTGGGACGGCAGAGCTCCCAGTCGCTGTGAGTTTGAGAGGTCGCCGCACGCCGTCCAAAACCATCGTATATTGAATTACTTTCTCCTTCCGAATTTGGACGATCGATCTATATCATGGAAATTTTTTTTCATACATATCAATCTGCTTATTAAGATGTGATTGGTAGATCATGAAATTGTTCATTTTTGTAATTCAATACAGGAATAATAAACGACAAACGTGATACGTTATCAATAAAAAATTCTGGAGATATTTTTATTTCTGATATTTGAAACAAAGTTCATTCAAACACATATTTTTTTCTACATAAAGCTAAAAAAATATCAAGAATTGAAAATTTGGAATTATAAAATTTTCTTGTTTTTTTTTCACAAACGTGATATTAAAGAGAAATATTTTCCACACTCAAAAAAGAAATGTTTTCCAGACTACCATCAAAATTTGAAAGACGATTCCCAAGTTACGTTTAAGTGGCACATGCATGGTGCTGAAACGCACCGATAACCAAAACAAAGGATAGAAAAAGAAGTTACGATTAACGATACTAAATATCTTAATATTTTTCTAATTATAATTTTTTTTTTTTTTAAATAACAGTAATCGGAGATCATAGGATAAATGTGTTATCTAGTAGTAATTTACTTTACTGCAAAAATACAGAATTCATTTATGAAGAGTAAAATTTACAGAGAAAACCTTGATACCTATCCCTAACTCGCAACACAAAAAGGCGCATGGGCACGCCACGACGGAATCGCAATCGTCTCTCTCGATTGGGAGGCCTGGCGTCCCAGGTCCGTTGGCACTCGAGCGTCCCTCACTTGTGCCACCGCGCGTTCAGCGGGAGACAGTACACCGACCACATGAGTGGTACTGCTATTACACGATAGGTTGGTACGCTGGGAGCGCAGTTTGTCTTTCCGTGTAGGTTGAAAAGGAGCGGGCTAAGGATAGACCCCGGAGGCAGACCCTTATTCGGAGGAAATTCAGCCACTAAACTTCCCCCACAACAAGCCGTAATCTTTCTGTCCCCAAATGCCTGTTTCATAAAGTTTACAATGATACTTCCAATTCCTAGGTCAATTAAGATTTGACAGAGTTTGTCTATGTTAACATTGTCATACGCTCCTTCGATATCTAGAAATACCACCCCCGTATGTTTTCCTTGTAACTTTGCCAGTTCCAGATTTAATTTAAAATCTGTAAGACAGTTTAAACAAGATTTTCCTAATCTGAAACCATGAAAACTTTCAGGAATTATTGATTGATTTTCCATCTCCCACATAATTCTATCATTAATAGTCCTTTCCATGATTTTTAGTATTGAGCACGAATGGGCTATAGGTCTAAATCCTCAGTTTTTTGGTTTAGGAATAAAACAGACAATAAATTTTCTCCAAGATTTCGGGATTTTACCCTTTTCCCATATTATATTGAAAAGTTTGGTAAGCCATATTTCATTATCCCTGGAAATTTCTTAATTGTTTTATATGATATAGGGTAAAGTGCGGAGAGATGCCGCAGTGGGAGAGATGCCGCATTTCTCATATATCTGAGATTTGCCTACAAATGGTGTTGCAATGGCGATTTATGTTTAGTATTAGAGTAATGAAGCACACGAAAATCGACATTGCGATTGAATTCGCAAGCAGAAAAAAGTAATGGCGGGCAGAAGATGGTACGTACGAATTTTCCTCGTTGAAATTTCACGCGGGAAGTCTATTTATGCAAGTATCACTATTCTCGTTACACTTTTCATAAATGTTATGGTTTTACTGAGTTCTTACAGCCTAATTTGAGATGTACGTTTCATTCGCGAAGCGAAAATCAGTATTCTTATTGAACAATTCACCACAGCGTCTCTTTCTGCGATTCGGGATAGATGCCGCATGTATACCTTCTCATTGAAAAAAATTTTTTTTTTCATTTTTCTTCTTCTTTTCCCTTTTCATTGTCCAGTAAATCCAGGAAACAAGAAACAGAGTCACAAAATGCGAGAGAAGATTCCTGTGGCGAATGTTGGAAAAATTATCATGAAATGAAGAAAACCGACGACTGGATCAAATTTAAAAAGTGCAATAATTTTCCGGGCAGTTGTGCAACAATTTTGGAGGACTAGATGCCCGAAAAAGGCATTTGAAACCGTATGGCATTCCTCCCGCACTACTGCGGCATCTCTCCCATAGGGTGTGGGAGAGATGCCGATTTTCACTGTTTTTTGTTGACGTTTATTTTATATGAACATAAAAGTTTATCAATTTTTTGTTCTTGTCACATTCTAGTACATAGTTTGAAGAATAGTCACTATCAAATACGTTTGTTAATATCTATTTTTGTAGAAGTTATGAATTTTCTCCAAAAAGCGCGGCATCTCTCCGCACTTTACCCTATTATCAGGACCCGGAGCCGACTTAACCTTGCACCTATCAATAGCATTGGAAACTTCCAAAACCGATATCGGCTCCTCCAAGCTATTAAACTGGAGGCATCCGTCCTCCGAAGTTCTCGCAGGGCTATCAGAGACCGGATACCTCCCCGAAATCTTATCAACAGCTACTTTGAGTTTAGGATCCTCTACCAATCTGTGGGAATCTACTGACTCAGGTAGCGGATTAGCGAATCTTTTTTTATAACTGCTAATTCTGTTCCATACCCTCCCCATAGGAACATCAGGAGAAAGGTTAGAACAAAATTCTTTAAAACTATTTTTTTTTGCTTTCTCAATAATTCTTTTTGCCTTAGCTTTGATATTACAAAAACTTTCCCAATTCGAGGACGAGCAATCATTTAAAAAAACCCGTTGCGCCTCCCTTTCTTTTATCTATAATTTTACCACATTCTGCATTCCACCACGGAGCATTGATAGGCCCTAATACACTGCCTTTTTGACCTTTAGCCATTTTTGCATTACACTCTTTTAAGCTCTTAATCATAAATCCTTCAAATTTTGCATACATTAATAAAAAGTTATTCGAATCAATCTCATATTCCTCCTATTTGAAATGGTTTTCAAATATACTGCTTAGTCTTATCCAATCTACTTTGTTGGTTCTAAGAACCAACCTAGAATTGGTCAAACTAAGTTTAAGCCTTTTGATGATTAAACACATGGGTATATGGTCACTGCCCAGAGAATCAGGCCAAACATCCCAATCTATTTGGTCGGCTATATCTGATGAAGCAATAGTTAGATCCGGAACACTTATTCTATAGAAGAGCCCGGTATTATTCGAGTATTAGCTTTTCCAGAATTGAGAACATTCAAGCCTAGCTCCTGTGTAATTTCTTTCATACTTTTACCCCTCTGATTGAACATTTCACTACCCTATACTCCGTTCACGGAGAGACGATCCAGGCGTCGCGCAGCTTCGAACGGCCAGAGAGTCGGGTGGGGGTAGTGGGGCTCGCAACTCAGCGCCGTATCTAAATTATCATAAGTTTTGTTCCTCCGGCACTGTAGCACTTCGCCACAGTTAGTATTCGAATGTTCGAAATTGACTCGGGGCCCCTTTGTCGGCTGAAGCCGGGTCTGCTCAGCTCTACGACCCGCTTAGCGACATGGAGAGGGTAAAATGGGCGGAGCGTTAGGCGGGATCTGACTGAACCGGACGAGTTCTGTTTCGATCTCTGGATCGTCTCTCCGTGAATAGAGTATAGAGAGAATCTTGTGCGTTTAAATCTTCCATGATTATAACATTTTTAAAAAGGGACGTTTCCTCTATTATGACTTTTAAACTATTTTCATTTATGACGATTCCTGGAGAAATGTAAACTAGAAAAATATGCGCTATCTCACCACTATTGAACATTTTGATTCCAATGTATTCCAATCCTAACGGGGCAGCAACCTTTAAGTTCACTCGCTCAAACTGATAAATGTCTCTAATGTAAATAATTAATCCTCCATGCCCCGTGTTAGCATCTCGATCTTTTCTTACGTGGTTAAATCCTTTAAGTTTATTAGAATGATAATGGGCTTTATACTTTGTTTCTGATATTCCAATAATATCGAACTCGTTTTGAATATTATTTACGTCCTCAAATTTATTCTTGAGACCGTTGGCATTCCATACCATTATTCTTGTCATGTTTATTATTTCCTTGACCTTTGTCTTGATTATTTATATATATCTAGGATTATGATTGAACCGTTATTCTGGAAACTATTAACTTGTTTGTATACCTTCTATAACGTAATTCTTGTTACCATTTATTATTGATTTTTTTTTTTTTCTTTAATATTATTATTTATTACATCCCTATCTTAACTAATTCTGAGTAGACTATGTCAACCCATCTAACTTCCCGTAGTCTCTTCACCAATCTCTACATTTATCTCTATTATAGTCTCCGGTTCTTCAGGAATAATACTCTCAGCCTCCTCTGTCTCAACAGTTTGAGATTCCTCCTGCCACCCTGAATCAATAACTCCCAACGGAAGCACTTCATCTAATGACTCCAGAATCAGTGACACCTGTAACGGTGCCCATATTAATATCTATTATTTATTTAATTCTATTTATTTAATCCTAGTTATTTAGGTCTATAATAATATCTCTATTTGTTTGACTATGCAATAAGGCTTATATTAATATTCTATCTTTTTAAATCTGTAACGGTTAACAGTCCCATACTCTAAAATAGATCGTAAGTAGGTCGACCGCGCGCGCCATCTGTGAGCGCGCAAGAGCCAGCCGCGAGTCGCGAGCCCGTCCAAAAACCTTTCTCGCGAGTGAAACGATACGAGCTCGGATTGAATACCCGGCCCGGCAACCGATGAAATCAGAGAGAGGGCAACCTCTGAGGAAAAGTTACAAAGCGTGCAGCTATCGGGGAACGCTTCGGCCTCTCTGCCTGTCAGACTTAAAATATATCATACTAGCCAAGGTCAAGGTTAAATTCTTTATTAATAAACTCTTGCGCAAATACTTAAAATCACTTGTCGTAAATTCATTAAAAACAGAACCTATTTAAGAGTATAAAGAAATCGTTACGGTCACACCTATCATAAAGGACTCATCATTTTATTATAAAATTAAACCATTGCTTGGAGTACTACAAATATTAATCTCTAGTTTAGATACCTTTCTCTCTTAACTAACAATAAATCATTTAATCATTATAGCTCATAGTACAATTACCCTAGGAAGTAAGATTGTTTTCATTATATATAAAGTATTCCGTCTATAGCAGTGTTCCCAACCGTACGATAATTATCGTACATGTACGATAATTTCGTACTACCGTACGATGTACGATAGCGATTCACTATCGTACGTAAATGTACGATAATATTCAAATATTGTACGATATTTACGATAATTCCAAATATCGAGAGAAAATGGTGTTTTTTTACTAAACAAAATAATTTTTTACAAATTATATCTTCAAAAATTCGCGCTCCCATTCGCGCGCATACAAAAGTTTGATAGATGTCTCGAGTTGCGTTCAGCCAAGCCAATCAGAGACTTTCGTCCCTTCTATTAATCGATTGGTCCTCTCAGGGCTCAGGCTCTGATGTGCGCATCTTCGCACCATGTATACTACGTATTGCACCATGTGTTAATACATGGGTATGTACTAAATGATGAAATTGAATAAAATTGAGTGTTGGGTGCAATATATGTTACGATAATATTGAGTTAATTATTATTTTTCTAAGAAATATCGTTTTTCTCAAATATTTGGAAATGTACGATAATTTTGGCCTGGGTACGATAATTTTACGCCCCTGGTACGATCAGCTCCACCTTTTAGGTTGCCAACGCTGGTCTATAGCAAGATTATAATAAACGACACCTTATTTATTATATTATAATTCACCTGTATTATTCATATTAAATCACCTTCCTTCCTTATAACAGATAGGCCCGAGGAGTTCGTCCTAACCCCCTGATAGAGACAGTCTCACAATACAATTATTTCTTTTATTTGAATTTAAAACCGGTTAAGTAAATGATAAATTTACACACCGTAACTGGATGAGATTCGCTAAAATGTGAGACAAGATAGTCCTTAGCAAGATTACAGATCTGAAAATTATTATATCCCAATTTTGCCTTTAACGTATTTGGGTAGTTCTCAGGAAATCCCGAAATTCCTGTCCTTTCAGTTTTAACAAAAATGCGACGAACTTTTATCGGTAACTATTTTTTCCTTGCAAGCTCCATTACTGTGGCTACTAGTGTCAGTTATCATTTCCGAATCATACGTGTAAATGAATGAGAAAAAATAATAATAATGTTCCGAAAATCATTCCCTCATTATGTCCCAAGCTACAGATTAAAGTACTTTTGGATTTTTAAATCAACAATTTCTGGAAAAAAACTTATTGCAAATTTAACTAATCGATTAAGAATACAATGTTTTCTCGAAATTATTATCATTTTGGGACTAAAAATGAGGGAAAAGTTTTTAAATTAATTTTTTATATGTGTCCCAACAAAAAACATCATTCCCTCACATCTTTACTGACGGCCGATTTGTGATCGCATTTTTAATCATGGGAGAACGCTCCCATCAGTTTTTGATAGTAGGCAGTACTGTTAATTATTACATATTGGCGAATCCATCTTGGGCGTGTTAAGAGTCTCTGTTACGAAAGGTTGTATTAATATATTTTGAAGGTTACATTCTTTACCATCATTCCCTCACATCGTGGAAAAAGAAGGTAATTACGTTAAATGAAATGATAATTATTCAGTAAAATGGGTTTTCGGGAGCAATAAGCCTACACAAAAATGCAATACTAATGTAACGTTTTGTCGCGAGTTTTCGTTAGATATGTTTCATTTCGTCATTCCCTCATCGTCATTCCCTCATTTAAATCGTAGTTAGGAAATGATGATTTAGGAGGTAATGATATTATAGCTGGACTTAGCTTGACTTTTTTGTTGCCTTGCTTTAGTAACCTTTTAATTCAGATGAAGAAATGAAAAAAAAAAAAAAAAAATATTCCAAAATTGAGAGAATTAATCTTAAAACACATTTATTTTGGGGACCACTATATCATCAAAGTCCAGTTACATAAGTACTACGAAATTCATAGAAAATAATTATAAATCCATTTCAATATTTTTTATCAATTTCTTAAGATGAAATTTCGGGATTTCCTGAGAACTACCCATTTATTTCGCAATGAAATTGGGCAAACAAACAATCTTTACTTGAAGCGACATGGGATTCGTGGCAATTTGCACATCTGGTTTCAAACGTGCATTCATCGGGATGATAAACTCCACAGCTAGTTATTACAGAGCGGATTGAACTTGCAATCTGATTCAGTATGGCTAAATCTCTGACATTTAATAGTATATTGTGTACCAAGGGCGTAAAGTGGGCTTTTTTAGACCGAGTGTGGAGTTTGCAGTACTAGTCGGAGGCGAGGGAGCACGAGTCGAAGACGAGTGCATCCGCGAGCCGAAGACGAGTACTGCAACCACACGAGGTCAAAAAGCCCACTTAGCCCTTGGTACACACCATATTTTTTGTAACGCATGTATTGATTTCTGCGTTTTTTGTGCTTATAAGCGGCATATATATATATATATATATTGTGACGTGGATTTTTCCTGGTCCTCAGACCAGACCGGAAAGCTAGTCTGAGAACCGTCCACTCGACAATTGGCCAACGAAAAATTAATAATAAAACCAAATGTTGGGCGCCAGGCGTATAACCGCCACTTTCTGAAAATCTAAATAAAAGAAAATACGAGCTACAGGTACTTGAGCGCCGGCTAGCGTCAGTACCGCGGAGAGGGGTCGGGATTAATGAAGGATTAGCGTGGCGTATTAACGACTCGATGATTTGAATGTAATAAAGAAAATAAAATTTATTCAAGAAAAATAGAATAGAAAAAAAATAGAAATGACGAGTTTTACAATAATAAATAAACTCATAGCTTCCACGTAGGACAGCAATAACAAACAAAAATAAAGCAAAAATAAATAACTCGACAAATACGTTCCTCGCGGAACAAAAACTACAACTAAAAGATCGGAATATGCCCGCAGGGCTTAACAAAACTAATTCCCAGAATTATTACTTAAAAATTAACTTAAACTAACTCTGCGATCGTAGGCGAAACAAAAAGACTAAACGAAATTCAAAATATAACAATGGTCTGTATCTCCTCGTGCGAGGGAGAGAGCGCGACAGTGACGTACTATGACTGTCTTCCTCGCACTCAGGTGCGAAGCCTACGACTCTATAGAATGACTAATACGCGACACAAAACTCGAAAATATTACCCAAAACTGAAACTCAAAACTCTATTATGACGCGAGACACTGGTGGCGGCCTACCGACTCGGAGGTCGTCTTAATTTGATTCTCAAAAATCTATAGAAGCCTCGTGGCTTGGACAAGACAAGATGGCTGATGGCCGTTTGCCGAATTCAAATTAGTATGAGTCAAATTGGCTAACGCTTACCGTTGTCCAGCCAAAAATAAGGCCTCGCGGCGTCTCGAAGACGAGCCCTCGGGTCTACGCTGCAACGTGTGCACGACACTCGAACTCAATCACTCAAAAATGCAACAAAAGTCCGTCGAAGGGAATACTACAAAAGGCTACAATTAGAGTGAGCTCTGAGCTCGGCGCTCTATCTGCGAGGCAAGCCTACGGCAGAGTGATCTTTGACAGCCGGGTGTCGATAGTTCGCACCCTGGTCATATGATCGCCTAATAATTTGCGTATTGACCACTAGATCGCCTCACGTTAGGCCGTAGATCTTGGCTCCGCGCTAAACTCAAAATCTGCTCTGATGATAACGGTTCCTGCAAGAGGAACGCGGTTTGCTGGCTCTTCGGGGTGGTGGGAATCTCTTCCACCACCGTTATCCCTCGTAGCTGAGTACTCTAGGTACTCCCCCGCGTTCTCTCTTTCTCTGGTAGACTCCACTGCAGTTCTTCGCCTCCAGAAGCGTAATTGACGGGCTTTATCGTCGAATGCCTCGTTGTTGCCTCCGTCTCTGTAGATTTCGGCCTCGTACTCGAAAATATCGGCCATGTCTCCCACATAATAGAGAAAAGGTAGAAAAAGAACAAAAAGAATAAGAAATAGATTCGACAGTCTTAGATTGGTCACGGTCGCCTCTCGGAAATTTTATAGCCTCGGGGCTAACCTAACGCATTCATACTTATTTCATGCATCCACCCTACGTAACTATGGTCGTCTAAGGGTTCGGGAGTCACTTGTAACACGCGTTGTAAAATGCAATGTTACAATATATATATATATATATATATATATGGGCAAATCTACCAGATCATCCCTCCTAGGTGTGATACCATATTTCTGAGGAGAATAATATGCCGGGGGTTAAAATTCCGATTGATACAACTGAAATACATAATTTTCCACTAGCAGCAACACATACCTCTCGTTGATATTTGTTATTCATTACAATAAATTTGTTTATATGCACCAAATCAACACATTTCAGTTTGTGATTCATGCATTTCGCATTACTAAATCCTGTGCAATTTGAGCGCCGCGCAAGCAATCTTCCTACGGTAAATGGCATTCAATAGCTTATACTACGGACATTCAGTCCATCAATACTCGTCAATGTAACTGCTCATTGAAAAAAATTCCACTCGTTTGAAATTGCGTGAGCTGATTTCTGCAGGAGCCGAATTCTCTGAGAATTTTCGACTCTGGACGGAGCGCCGTCGAATGCGCCCAGAAAATATTTGTATCTTACATTTTTACATATTACAACGAATAATTTAAGACACTACTCAACTCAGTAGCTTCAAAATAGCTGGGGAAAATGACGTTGTAAGCTTGTAGTCTTTGAGCGTGACTGTTCATGCAAATGTAATGTTATCGGTAGTACATGTAAGATTTTCATTGGTTTTGATGGGAAATAATTGTGATCGATGGGAAATTCAATTTGAATTCATGGAAAGGCCTTGGCAAAGTCACATATTGTGGCTCTTTACTCAAAATTATCTTTTAGCAAAATTATGTGAGACCAGGAGAGCTTATCGCATTTGTTTCACATATACATATATATGTTATCCATGTCAGTTTGTTATTTATTAACCTCTAAACACATAAGTAGCAACTTCATAGAGTCGTTAGAGCTTTTACAAATTATATTTATTTGTAATCAAAATGAGTACTAGAGAGGAGAAATTAAAATTTTTGAGAGATAAAGTAAAGTTAGCGCGCGAGAATAAAGCTGAAAAACGACAGCGGGATATCGAAAGAAGGCGGAATTTACGTAGGGTAAATGTTGTACACAACATTTGAGTATTGCTATTTCTATTTATTTACCCTGTCTTGTTCAATGAATATTCACGATTATTTGTTAATTTAAGTAAAATGTACATGCTTTTACTCATCAGCTGTTGAAATTGAGAAATTTAGAGCTTCTTATACCATATTTTATTGAAAATGTAACCTCAATATTCTATGAACACGGGTGATCTAATTATCTACTATGCCGTCTTCTAAAACTGAGTAACTCAGTGAAATTCTTGAATAACTTTATAGTAAGAAGCTTCAGACCAAGTTTGGCAAGTGTGGTCCAATATTTTTCAAATTAAAAACAATCCTTCAAAATGGTACGGTTCTGTAGATTTGCCCATATAGTACTCGTCAATTGAAGTGGGACAAGGTATTTTTTTCGGATTTTTTCGAAAATTGAACCGATTTCGAAAAATCAAAATTTCACATTCTATGAAATTTCATAACCCTTCGAATGAGACTAGTTTCATCCCGATCGATTAAGAATTGGCCGATTGCCAGAGGACTTCCTAGATTGGTGATAATCGGGGTTTCGGGAACACCCCGAAAAATATTAGTGGATGTTATCGTACCCTTTGGTACCTCATACCAATCGAAAGGGCAGCTCTTGAGATGCAAAAAACACCCCCGTTCGTCGCCGTCGGATAACTCGTCGAGAGGATATGCGTCCAGGAAGTTAGAATCGTTCATCGGTGATAACTCTGGAACGCTTCGCTCGATTCCACTGAAATTTGTTGTGGAGTCGTTTTTTATTATGCCCTCAAATCTCACATAAGTGTGGTTGCGCTAATTGTCCTCGCAGAGGAGACCCAGGTACTTCCTGAGCGCAAGGTTTCGTTTATCGACATTTTTCGCATTGAAATACTTTGAATCCAGGGCTATAAGTTAGTGATTGTTAAAGGTGAAGTTTCAACGATTAAAATGCGTGGTCATACAATATCGCAGATGACCCCCATAAACAGCGGGAAGTTTATGAAAAACGAGAACGAAATCGTGTACCCGCGAGATTTCGATGCAGAGTTGCTCGCCGATGTTCACCTGTCTCGCTAAAGGGGAGGCCGCGACCATCCCTACTCATCTCTCTGATCAATGCGTTAGGCTTCATTGAAGCTTTTGTAAGAGTTTTCAATGATAAATAATTATCAATTTATAATTCGATGGACTAATACCATACGGGCGTAGGTGCCAAAAAAAAATTCGTATTTCTAAATATCAAAGGGATAGAGAAAAAAAATTTCTTCTTTCACTTACTTTATTTCCTTTCCTACTTATTTATTTATTTTTTTTTTTTTTCGATTTTTCACCATCAAAAAATTATTATATAATTAATTAATAATTATTATTAATTATTATTAATTAATAATAATTAATTAATAATATTAATTAATTAATATTAATTATATTAATTATATTATTATTAATTAATTATTATTATTATTATTATTAATTATTATTAAAGGAAATAAAGTAAGTGAAAGAAGAAATTTTTTTTCTCTATTCCTTTGATATTTAGAAATACGAATTTTTTTTTGGCACCTACGCCCGTATGGTATTAGTCCATCGAATTATAAATTGATAATTATTTATCATTGAAAACTCTTACAAAAGCTTCAATGAAGCCTAACGCATTGATCAGAGAGATGAGTAGGGATGGTCGCGGCCTCCCCTTTAGCGAGACAAGTGAACATCGGCGAGCAACTCTGCATCGAAATCTCGCGGGTACACGATTTCGTTCTCGTTTTTCATAAACTTCCCGCTGTTTATGGGGGTCATCTGCGATATTGTATGACCACGCATTTTAATCGTTGAAACTTCACCTTTAACAATCACTAACTTATAGCCCTGGATTCAAAGTATTTCAATGCGAAAAATGTCGATAAACGAAACCTTGCGCTCAGGAAGTACCTGGGTCTCCTCTGCGAGGACAATTAGCGCAACCACACTTATGTGAGATTTGAGGGCATAATAAAAAACGACTCCACAACAAATTTCAGTGGAATCGAGCGAAGCGTTCCAGAGTTATCACCGATGAACGATTCTAACTTCCTGGACGCATATCCTCTCGACGAGTTATCCGACGGCGACGAACGGGGGTGTTTTTTGCATCTCAAGAGCTGCCCTTTCGATTGGTATGAGGTACCAAAGGGTACGATAACATCCACTAATATTTTTCGGGGTGTTCCCGAAACCCCGATTATCACCAATCTAGGAAGTCCTCTGGCAATCGGCCAATTCTTAATCGATCGGGATGAAACTAGTCTCATTCGAAGGGTTATGAAATTTCATAGAATGTGAAATTTTGATTTTTCGAAATCGGTTCAATTTTCGAAAAAATCCGAAAAAAATACCTTGTCCCACTTCAATTGACGAGTACTGTATATATATATATATATATATATATATATATTACTGAAGAAGCGGGCAATAAAGAATTCTTTATTGCCCGCTTATTGAAGAAGCGGGCAATAAAGAATTCTTTATTGCCCGCTTATTGAAGAAGCGGGCAATAATGGATTCTTTATTGCCCGCTCTTTTCAAGTGGTCAATAAACGGCTACTTTAGGCCCTATTTTTAGGTCAAAAAAACGCAGAAATCATGCATGTGTTACAAAAAACATATTTTAGTTGGAAACGAATAGTTAAGAACTTTAACTGGACAATAATAAAGATCCACCTCCTTTGGGATTTCTCCAGTGCAATAGTATATTGTGTAGCAAGGGCGTAAAGTGGGCTTTTTTTAGACCGAGTGTGGAGTTTGCAGTACTAGTCGGAGGCGAGGGAGCACGAGTCGAAGACGAGTGCATCCGCGAGCCGAAGACGAGTACTGCAACCACACGAGGTCAAAAAGCCCACTTAGCCCTTGGTACACACCATATTTTTTGTAACGCATGTATTGATTTCTGCGTTTTTTGTGCTTATAAGCGGCATATATGGCTCAAAATCACCAAGGTGGTAAATTCGTGTCTGAGACATTTAAATCATTAAATTTATTTGTTTTTATTAAAATAATGTAGCACAAATTATTCACATCAACTCATTTAAGCAATGCATCAGAAAAATTTGTTGGAATTTATTCATAGAATATATTTTTTTCTATGAAATACCCCCGAAAAGTCATTCCGGGAACGCGTCCCTAAGTAGTAATCCACGGACAACAACAGCTAAAACACATAGTAAAAAATTTTTTTAATGTTTCGACGGTACTTGTTAACTTAGTTAATTTTATTATAAAATGATATTTATAAGTTCCCGAATCGACACAATATTATTTTGTCCGAAAATTTAATACAAAGTTTGTCTGACAATTTGTGCATCATTTCCGGGAACGCAGACATTTTTATATATATTAATTTTCAGCACAACGCAACAAATAGCGCTAGTGGGTAATCATATAAAACACTCAAGTACAATCGGTTGACCAGCCTGTTTTTTGTGAAAATGTGAAAAATTTAAGAGCTAAGCATAGTTTTGTTTGAATTTTTGGCACCGTACATCAATTCAGTGTCATTCCGGGAACGCCAATAATTGTAGGAAAAAAACAAGCAAATGCTTTTTGATACGATATTTCTTAAAGATGAATGTGACTCGCTTTATATTAATCTCAAATAATCCCGTTTAAGTGACTAATACTCATTTTACACGCATCTTTATGTAGAAACGTCATTCCGGGAACGGTCATTCCGGGAACGGTCCCGCATATGACATGCGTTCCCGGAATGATCATTGGGTTCCCGGAATTATGATTGTATCGTTAATGATGGTTTAAAATTTAAAATATTGATTTTTTTTTTAAATTTTAAATTTTTTTATTTTTATTTATTTATTTTTTTTTTATTTTTATTTTTTTTTTTAGGATTACTTATGAATTTGTTTTTGAAGATTCCAGGATTGCATGCATATCGTCATTTCGGGAACGATTCGTCATTTCGGGAATGATTCGTCATTTCGGGAACGATTCGTCATTTCTGGGAACGCTACTAAAAGTCAACTAATAACGAATTAATAAGCAAAAATCATTTTTTTCTCATCAAATCAATGATCAATTGCAAATATAAATTTATTTCTTTGCTTTTATACTAAATTAAATGTCCAAAATTATATGAATATTACTTTTAAAGGAACTATAACTATGAAAACATGTAAATTTATGTTTCTCATGACTTATTTTTCAAAAAACTTCACATTCACACAGTAATTGACATGTTTATCATTTTTAAAGATTGAGGACATATCTCAGCTATGTATCTACTATAATAAACAAATCATTTTCCGTATTTATGCATTAGTAATTATTACTTTTTCAAGCGTTCCCGAAATGACGGCAGCTCATGACTTGTTTTCCATAAATACTTTTTATTCGCGTAATTTTTAGTTTCCAGCTTGCCCCGTTCGGATATCAATTAAAGATAAGTTGGTCAATGATTAGAACTGGTTTGCAGAACAAAAATATAATAAATTTTTTTGAGAAATTCCAAACTTGGAATTTACCACCTTGGTGATTTTGAGCCATATATATATATATATATATATATATTGTTACGTTTCGGTTCTCGAGCGTTACCTCCGGTAACGCGAACCGAGTGTAATTGTGAGTTCTTTGCTCGATTTTATATGTTCTAGACCTTTATATCAATAATTTAACCCTCCGCGGTCACACACCCTAGCTGTGAAACGCCGGTCACACGGGGTCACAGTGACCCCACCCGTGTTTGAAGGGCTGCCGCATTGACCCTATCATTCCGAATGACTTATATAAAATCAGGGTATCAGTTTGAACCTTCTAGAATGTGGAAATATCAATATTATATCGAAACCGAATTTTAAGATGACGGAAAAAAAATCAGCAAGGGGTCAATGCGTAAAAAATGTCTTGTTTTACTAAAAAAATCATAACTCTGGTAATTTTCAATTTTTTTTCATGAAATTTTAGGGTGGTACTCCTGAGATATAATAGTTTGAGAAAAAAAATAGTTCCATAGTGGGCGTTTCAAAAAAAGTATTTATTCTCATATCTGAAGGGGGTCCATTTTGGAGTGAAATAAAGAACGAAATTATGAAAAATGAGCGATTAATTATAAAAAGTTGCTTGGAAAATAGTTGAATAATTGTATACACATTGAAGTTATTAACAGAGAAATGTAATTTCGTGATTTTTTCGTAATTTTTTTTTTTTACTCTGATTTAATGATAATACACGGAGAGAAATTTCGGCGTATTTTAAGTAGGGTACGTCGAGCTATAATACATCGAAACTTTGTCGAGGTAATAAGAGTTGAGAAATTGGCATATTTTAAGACAATAATCGGCTTGTAACACCTCGAATATCAAGCGAGGTAAATTAGAACAAAGATTGACTTGAAACAAGTCGATAAACGACGTATAATATGCCGGCCGAGCGTCGAGGCGCTACGAGTCAAACTTCGGTGTATATTACCTCGTCGGAACGGCACAAAACACGCCGTTCGGCCGAGAGGCGCAATTGCATGCTCTGTTGTTCTCCTTCTTCCCCCACCACTCCACGCTCTCTCGTCTCTCGACCGAACGGCGTGTTTTGTGCCGTTCCGACGAGGTAATATACACCGAAGTTTGACTCGTAGCGCCTCGACGCTCGGCCGGCATATTATACGTCGTTTATCGACTTGTTTGAAGTCAATCTTTGTTCTAATTTACCTCGCTTGATATCCGAGGTGTTACAAGCCGATTTTTGACTTATAACACCTCAATCTACGACTTAGAATACCTCGAGTAGCATTCGGCATATTTTGTGTCAATTTCGATCGAGGTAAAATACGCCGAAATTTCTCTCCGTGTAGAAATTTCGAAGTAATTAAACATATGCACTTGATAGAAAAAAATTTTACGTTTCTCATAGTCACACTGACATCATGTAAATTAATCCCAGACTGAAAAAAAATTGAAAAAAAATTACTATTTTTCACAAAAAAGTTCACACGCCGGTCACACTGTGGGTCCAGGTGACCCCAGCTCGCGCACGATGTTGTTTTTTCGACTGCTACGGGGTGACTATTGCCTCGATTCATCTAAACCTTGTCTGTACTTACAAAGGGAACCCCAAAGCACTGTTAGGGGGCAGGCCAATGATCTTGACTGCCAACAACATATAGTAATTTTCGCTTAAAGTTGCGCGTGGGGTCATCTGGACCCCAGGTGACCGCGGAGGGTTAATGTTCCCTATTACGGACTTGAGTCGCCGTGCAACTAAAGCCGCCTCCCCACAGACCTGAACACGTAAACGCGCTAAGGCTGCACTTTACCCACCTAACCTTTTGATTTCAGTTATGTTAAAGTTAGTTTATTCCCAAATTTTCTAAACAATAAAACCTGCTGTGCCAGACCTGAGTGCGTCAGAGACACACTAAGGCTGTATCTAGCTTTGGTTGGCTATACAGATGAAGAAGAACCTGGAAATGGCGGATAAGGGATCTGCATAGAATAACTTACTTTTAGTTAATCAAGAAATTCGATTTATTTTATTTTATCCTAACTTACGGTTGCAACCAATGATTATTCTATATTTACAATGTTGCTTACTTACTAACTTTTTGTATCGTAGATTTAATAGTATCGCTAGGCGATATTTGACAGACTCGTCGTTTCATAAGGAAAATTCCGTTAAGTTTGAAGTTAATGAATCTAATTTGATTTATTTAACTATTTTGTTCGATTTGAGTTTTATATCTTGCTTTTTATTTTATATTTGAAATTGTCTACAGGGTGTTACAACTAACTATGTCACCCCGACGGGTGGTGATAGGGGGGAACTTAACTAACATTTTCGATATAGGAACCCATGTCCGGAAAGTTGACGTTACCTTGATATGAGGGATTCAAAGTTTTCAGCGAACGCCTGCAACGCTTGCTCACAGGCGCGGCGAAATCGTCGAGGATTTAGAAATAATCGAAGTCTAATTCAACTATTTATTAACAACATAATGAATCTAACGCAGTGTTCCAAATATCACAGAAAATAAGTATTTTCGTCGCTAAGGGGGGACTCCGCAGGTTTTGTTGAAAAAACCACGTTTCTGCTCTTGAAATCACGGAAAAACATCCAATCGAAAATTCCTGACAGCAATTTTTTGACTATAATATTATGTGTCTTGAAAAAAAAAATGTCAACCTCCTGCGATGAAAGTGTATGCGCAGGAAACCTTATGCAGCGAAGCGACTGCGAAGAAAATGCGAAAGGTTCCCTGCGCATACACTTTCATCGCAGGAGGTTGACGCTTTTTTTCAAGACACATAATATTATAAATCGAAAAATTGCTGTCAGGAATTTTAGATTGGATGTTTTTTCGTGATATCAAGAGCAGAAACGTGGTTTTTTCAACAAAACCTGCGGAGTCTCCCCTTAACGACGAAAATACTTATTTTCTGTGATATTTGGAACACTGCGTTAGATTCATTATGTTGTTAATAAATAGTTGAATTAGACTTAGATTATTTCTAAATTCTCGACGATTTTGCAGCGCCTGTGAGAAAGCGTTGCAGGCGTTCGCTGAAAACTTTGAATCCCTCTTATCAAGGTAACGTCAACTTTCCGGACATGGGTTCCTATATCGAAAATGTTAGTTAAGGTCCCCCCTATCACCACCCGTCGGGGTGACATAGTTAGTTGTAACACCCTGTATAATTGAACTGTAGAATCTTTTACGAATGAAGCTAAAGGATCACTAGGCGCTATGCCTTTAGTGTCCGAACAATAAGAGCGTAGTGAGTCAATCAGGTGCTATACCATGGAATTGCTGGTGATGAGAGCTGTGTCTCGACTTATATACTCGCTGTGACGTCATGCGACTTGTCGCTCTCGTCGAACCTTCTACAGTAAACTCTGTATAGTTGCACGTCCTCGGGGCTGTAGGAGAGTGAAAAACGCAACTATACAGCGCCCCTTCCCATGTCTCCCCAGGCCCGCCTCCCGACCAATCGCGTGCACGCCGCTCGGGCGCGCCGGCATTCAAACACGTAACTTTCGCGCGAACGAAATGAATATCTTTCTTTTCGAACTTGGTAATGTTTGTACGTATATGTATTCGAAGGTGGAGTGAACGGAAGATTTATTTCAGACATTAAACAAATACAGAGATCCATATGAGAGAAAACTAACGATAAAAAAGTATTTATATGTGTATCGTTAAAATGTTAAACGAATCTATAAGTACTATTTCAGATTTCATTCTGACATTTTTTTTAAACATTCTCCCATCGTTAATTACGTAAAAAAATTCTCGCATCTGTTGTAAATGATCAAAATTGTTATAATTTGTCAACCAACAAATGGTATTTTTTTTTTTTTTTCTTGTTTTGTTGTAATTGGGATCCTGAGATCCTTTATACAACTACGATTTGTTTAAGGATCCGTTGTCGAATTAGGAGTTGGAACTCGGTCGTACAAAGTGATTCAAGTTTATTAATGTATGAAGAGTTTACAAAAGGTAATTTACTACGTCTAACTGAGATCTGGCATAACCTGCCCTAATATCGGTCTTGATGTTCTGACGATGAGTATTATAATCATCGCTTATTTATTACGTATAAGGAGGTCGCCTTGTTTCTGCAATTATTGTTAGTTGCGTCAAGCCTCGCACTTGCACATTCCAGAGTATTGCCAAAGTGTGTCTCAAAACATCTGGATTGCAACACCTTGATACTCTGGTTGCAACATCCCTCCCCCCTTAGAGAGAAAAGCCCTTAGGATTTTCTTCTGAAATCAGACAAATCTGCTGGCTTGCGTCGTTGTGCGTACGCCTGCCTATTATGCTATATCTAGGTTAGTAGTTTACATAGTGTATCCCGTTAACATGGTTTTATATAATCGTTTCTTAATCTAGGTTAGTATGACCTATTTTCTATATCATTTTTCTATCAGTCTAAATTGTTTCAGATTTCCTACTCAAGTCATATTATTCAATAAAAGGTTTCAATCGATTTACATGTACTCTGAGATTCTTCCTATTAACTTTTATGGTGTAATTAACGTCTGAGTTTACCTCTAGAATAGTATAAGGACCAATCCATTGAGATAATAGCTTCTTTGATCGTCCTCTGCCTACAGTCTCGTCGTATAGTAATACCTTATCTCCAACCTTGAACCCTTTTTCTTTGGTTCGTCGGTCGTACTCGATTTTTGACTTCTCCTTGGCTTCTTGCAGATTTTCTTTGGCTATCAGATTGCTGGCTCGCAATCTCTCTCGTAATTCTCGTGCGTAGTCGTCATAGGTGTACGTCGGTTCTGGATCCTTCTTCAGCGATGTTGGTAGTTCAGCTCGGTGTCCATACACCAGCTCGAACGGTGTAAATCTTGTTGCAGTGTGGGGCGTCGTGTTATATGCAAACATAGCATATGGTAACCATTCGTCCCAGTTGCTCTGTTCTTCGTTTATGTAATGTCTCAGATATTCAGCTAACGTCCTATGTGATCGTTCTAAGGCTCCATTGGATTCAGGATGATAGGCCGTCGTCTGAATCTTGTCGATCTTCAACAATTTACAAGTATCTTTGAAAACGTTACTCAAAAAGTTCGTACCTTGATCGGTGAGTATTCTCTGTGGTATTCCGTGTTCGCATACGATCCTGGTCGCGAATTCCTTAGCTACAGTGTTAGCTTCTTGGTTCGGAATAGGTATTGCCTTGCTGAATTTGGTTAGACAATCTTGAAACGTAAGGATATATTTATTTCCTTGTTCTGTTTCCGTCAGTGGTCCTACGATATCCAATGCACATTTCTCAAACGGTTGATTGGGAGTGTCAGTTATGACCATTGGTGCCTTCGTCTTCTTGCTGAGTTTATTCTTCTGGCAATTCTCGCATCTCGAAATGTGTTCCTCGACTTCCTTCCGTAATCCAGGCCAATCGTGCTTCAATCGGATTCGTTCGATCGTTCGATTGACTCCTTGATGTGCTCCTAATGGCGTATCGTGGTATTCATAGATGATCCTGTTCCGATCTTCCTCCGAATATTCTTGTTCTCGGTTGTTCAATTCTTCCTCTTCTTTCCGCTGACTTCTGGTCACTGCGTACATGCGACTCAAGGCATCTGCGTTGGTATTTGCCTTCCCTGCCTTGTACTCGATCTCATAGTCGTATTCTTCCAGCTTCAGTCGCCATCTCATGAGTCGTGATCCTGGATCCTTGACTCCGAATAACCATGTGAGTGGTTTGTGATCTGTAACAATCTTAAATCTGGTACCATATACATACGGTCTGAAATGATTAACTGCCCAGACTATGGCTAATAGTTCCTTTTCTGTGGTGCTGTAATTGCCTTCTGCCGAATTGAGAGTTCTACTTGCGTATGCTATTGGCAAGTCACTTCCTATTATTCCTTGCGACAGGACAGCTCCGATAGCCTTGTCGGATGCGTCTGTCGTCACGATGAACGGTTGCTCGAAATCTGGATATTGTAGAATTGGTGCGGTCGTCAACGTCTTCTTCAAATTTTCAAAAGCTTCTTGTTCCCTCGAAGTCCATCCAAATTTCACCTCTTTCTTTAGCAAATGTGTAAGCGGTTTTGCTAAACTCGAGAAATTCTGTATAAATCGTCTGTACCCGTGCAGAAATTGAAAAATGGCGCTCGTCAGATCCAGCCCAGTTTTGCTGGTTTCTGGCCAGTTAATGGGCTGGACAACTGCCGAGTTCCGGACTAGGCATGTAACGCAAAGTTGTCCAGTACCTGACCTGGCAAACTGACGAGTTTCTGGCCAGTAAACTCGCTAGTTTCTGGCCAGAAACTCGCTTGTTTCTGGCTCGTAAACTCGTTAGTTTCTAGACGCGAAACCCTGTTCCTAGTGTGGAAAAAAACCCAAAAAACACACGTATGTGTGAATATTCAATTTCACATTATATAACTCTCCACGTATATCAACAAGCATTGCCAGTTCGCTAAGAAAAACGCCATCCGATTTTTTGACCTAACCGGGATTTGAACCCAAGTCCGCTCGCATTCGCTGTACTACTAGTCGCACGCTCTACCTACTACGCCAAACTACCCCATGATAATTGGTCTCATATTTTCCTATTTGTTGAAACTTATGATCAAGCTGTCAAACTAAGAGCTAATAGACATTTCAATCTCACCAATCAGTATCATGATTGACCAGTTTCAAGGCGACATCATTATTTTATGATACGGGGTCCATAATATTATACGGCGTGAACTGGCACTCTGGCAAGTAAATTTAAAAGCAACCTGGCCAGTACCAAGTCCGGCTTTGCCGAGTTCACTCTGGCCAGTAAATCCAAGAAAATGCTGGCCAGCACCAAGTCCGGCTTGGCCGAGTTCGCTCTGGCCAGTAGTATCTGGCCAGTACCAGGTCCGGCTTTGCCCAGCTTGCTCTGGTCAGAAAACCCACGACTGGCGCTGGCCAGAAGTCTGGCAAACTGGTCAAATTTCTGCACGGGTAATATCCAGCCAAACCCAGAAATCCTTGAACATCTTTTACAGTCTTTGGAATTGGAAATTCTTCTACTGCTCGGATCTTCTCTGGATCTGCTTTTATTCCATCTCTAGTGATGACGTGTCCCAAGAAGTTGACCTCTTTCCTCAGAAACTCACACTTGTCAGGTTGTAGCTTCAATGAATTCTGTCGTAAGCGTTCCAGTACCTCTTCCAGTCGTTTGTTATGTTCCTGCAAACTAGGAGCATGTATGACAATATCATCGAGATAGACATAACACCTAAGGCCTTGTATTCCGGAAAGTACAGTATTCATTAACCGTTGAAACGTAGCGGGTGCGTTCTTCAGTCCAAAAGGCATGCGATTATATTCGTAGTGACCATGTGAAGCGGAAAATGCCGTCTTGCACTTATCCTCCTCTTCCATTGGAATTTGGTGAAATCCTGATGCTAGATCTAGTGTAGAGAAATATTTTGCCTTACCCAACTGGTCCAATATCTCGGTAATATTAGGCAGTGGAAAGGAGTCTCCTACAGTAACCTCGTTCACCTTACGGAAGTCAACTACGACTCTCATCTTCGTTTTTCCTGATGCGTCTGCCTTCTTCGGTACTACTAGCAGTGGTGCATTCCACTGGCTTTTGCTCTGTCTGACTATCCCGTCGGCAAGCATTTTATCTACCTGCTCGTTTATCTCCTGCTTGTGTTTTTCTGGAAGTCTATAAGGTCTTACATTTATTGGCGCGATATCCGGATTTGTAGTAATTCTGTGACTAGCTGCGTTCGTGTAGCCCAGATAGTCTCCTTCTAAGTGAAATACATCATGAAATTCTTCACAAATATCTAGTAAGCTCTCTTTTTCTTCTCGATTCAGATGACTCGTACGTAGGTTGTCTCTCAGCTGTTGCATTCGGCTCGCGTTACTCGGTGTCATTGCTCGACATGCATAAACTTGCGTCATATCTGTGTGCTCTTGGCCTAGTGCTACTACTTGTACACACGGCTGTTCCAGTTCTACATCATAATCGTTTGTATTCAAAATGCTGACTTTGCACTCACCGTCGACTGCGTTGGTGATGCAACTCCCCATGTATACTCCTGGCTGTAACTCGATTCCTTCGACGATACCTTCCGCGTCGTCGTGTGTCTTTGCACGGACTATCTTCTCGCTTCTTCGTGCAAGCGATATGTGAGCTCCTGTGGCTCCTAAATTCCATGTCGTTCCGTACAATCTTGCGTATTTTCCAGATCTGACCTCGACGTCATGCTTCTCGAGGAAGTCGCCTCCTAAGAGACCGTCTGCTTCTATGGGAAAATCGTCTTTAACTGCGTAAAAAGGGTGCGATATGTGCCTATCACCAACCCTTATATTTAACCTGACCTTACATAAGGTCGCAACCGGTGTTCCGCCTATTCCTCTGAGCGTGATCACACCGTCTTCAGCCATTACTTCGCCGTCAATTTTTCCAACTTTTACTAGGCTTACCTCGGCCCCTGAATCTAATAGCATAGTTCCGTGTCTCGTTTTGAATTCATCTGCCTTGATCGTCGCGTGGTTTTTCTGTTTGGATCCATTTATTAGGCAATTCACTGGTACGACGCGATACGGTTGCCTGTCCGCCGCGCCTGCTCCTCGTTTCCCGAATTCTCTTCGTCTCGCCTGCTGGCGTCCCTAGAATGACCTGGTTGGACCCGTTCCTCTCTTCTAGGAGGTCCCTGATTTCTTCCATAGCCTCGCCTATTTTCTTCGGCTAATCTGGCTCTGCAATCTCGAATAAAATGCCCTGGCTTTCTACAAAAATGACAAATTACCTCAACTCTTCTCACGTATCTGCTTGGTGTCGGCAATCTCTGCGGATAACTGGATCCTGTCTTCGCTGAGCGACACTCTCGTGCAAGGTGTCCTGGCTTCCCACAGTTATAGCAACTATTTCCTCTGTTACCTTCTCTGCTGTTGCGCGGTTGATTGTGTTCCCGATCCGATCCACGAATAGAGCCTAAATCTCGTTCCTCTTCTATCGCAAGTGATATGGCTTCCCTAAGATTTTCACACTGTCGGCTCTTGACCAATATCTTCAGCTTGTCGTTCAAACCTCTGATGAAGATATTGACAGCTTGTTTTCTGACCTGGCGTTCCAGCGTCGGTTTCGAATCCTCTTCTGCGGCTTCCTTCATCGTCACCTCGATTACCTGTGCAGTTAGTTTCTCGACTCGTGCTCCATATGACTTCGCGTCCTCGTTGTGACGTTGTCTACAGCTGCTGAATTCCACTTGTAACGAAGCTAATGTCCGTGTATCGATGCTCATCGACTTCAGCTCTTCCTCCAGTGCCTTCCAGGTGTCAATTGTTTTGTATTCTAAAGCTCGTGCCGGAGCACCTTTGATCCGCGTGCTCAAAACAGCCTTCAGTAGGTTTTGCGTATCTGCAGGTCGTATTATTTCACGTGCATATTTACAAGAGCGTATAAAATCACAAACTTTTCCTCGGTCACTGCTATCGAAGATCTCGATGTCCTTCAACACTTGTCTCACGGTAACGGTATTTTCTGCCATGTTAGTTAGTGGTTGCTTCGCTTCTATGTTCTGAATCTGTGGTGATGCTACTTGCTCTCGAGTCTTGCTTTTAACAAATTCGCGCAATGCCGCACGAAGTTCGTCGACCGTATTTTCTTCGGTTACGTTTATACTAAAATGCTCACAGGCTTGGAAAAGATGATCTCTTCGTAAATCTTTAATCCACGAGGTTTTACCTTCTGTAATGCGTCTTTCCACCAAGTCCCAGTTCAATGGCATTTGCTCTTTTCCCGAAGATTCTTGTGCTGCTGCAGCCAATGATAAATGCAAGGCGTGCCTCTGGCTGGGAGGTAGTACGCCAAACAACGGTGAATTATCCCCAAAGCTTACTTCTCCTTGTAACTCAGGTTTAGTCGGAGAGTCTACGGATGCTGATCGTTCTCTTCCTTTCTTTGACATGTGACGTCACGGTAATTTCTTCAACGATGTCACGATCACTTATTCTTCTGATTCACTCGCTCGATACTTGATTCACTTGTACGATTCGACGATCCCTGCCGCTGCCACCAGTTGTTGTAATTGGGATCCTGAGATCCTTTATACAACTACGATTTGTTTAAGGATCCGTTGTCGAATTAGGAGTTGGAACTCGGTCGTACAAAGTGATTCAAGTTTATTAATGTATGAAGAGTTTACAAAAGGTGATTTACTACGTCTAACTGAGATCTGGCATAACATGCCCTAATATCGGTCTTGATGTTCTGACGATGAGTATTATAATCATCGCTTATTTATTACGTATAAGGAGGTCGCCTTGTTTCTGCAATTGTTGTTAGTTGCGTCAAGCCTCGCACTTGCACATTCCAGAGTATTGCCAAAGTGTGTCTCAAAACATCTGGATTGCAACACCTTGATACTCTGGTTGCAACAGTTTCAAAAAAAGGTGAGATTTTTCCGACGGATTTACATTGAAGAAAGTTGAAAAATAACAAGTTTTCGATTTTGAATGAATTTTTTAAGATATCGAGCTTTGCATCGCTGTAAAACCTGAACTATTAGAATTGAGGGTAAAAAATATTCAACATTATTTATGTAAAATTTTATGCCCTACAACATTTATTTGAAACTATTTTCTTAATCTCACTTTGTTTACAAGCTTTCGGCGAAAAACGATTGCCAGGGGGTGTTTTGACGATTTACCACCCGACCCCGGGGAGTGAGAACTTTGGCACGTTACACCGACTTTGATCAGGGTCTCATGCAACTTATATAAAAAAAATACATGCATACATACATAGTTTAAATGCCTGTGCGACTAGATCGGACATGTATGTACACGCGCGACGGCTTCAACTATATTGTAGTGGGGGAATTGTGTCAGTAGGCGCTGTGGTGGGAGAGCGCTCTCTGTGCTAGTGACAGTCGGTGTGAGGGGAAGCGTGCAAGTATACAAGGTGCAACTATACAGAGTTTACTGTAGATAGTTCGACGCTAGCAACGGTTGATGTTTGAATTGCTAACGGTCAGGCCTATGTTGTCTGATCCGTTACATTGCCCCCTTCGATCATCTGATGGTCGGATGATCTCTGATGATACGTCTCGGCTGATGATCGACCCTGATGCTGGATGCGGTCTTTTGATGAATGTGATGAATTTTGATTTATCCCCTCTTTAAACCAAGTGGATCCGTGGGATCCATGAGGACGGGTATCTCCATGGTTTCGTTTCTCGATGACTGATGGAGTTTTCTGCGATTGTCAGCTGATGATCTAATGGCTGACTTCGCCCTTCGTTCCTGTCATCGCCGTAATGTCATCTCTTCTCCCTCGTCATCGGATAAATCTAACGTCCCAAAGTTCCGGAGCATATCTATCAACTCCTCCGGCTTACGGTTCTTTCGCCGCTCGTAATCCGTAATGCGGTTTCGTTTTACGCCGGTTGTAGAAACGGAGTTGGTGTCGGTGTGTGTAGTTGTTGTTCCACGTTCCGCTGCGGTCGTTGAAACGTCAGCCGACCTGTCAGTTATTCGAGGTATTTTAAATCTTCGGACTTCTGGCTCACTAAGTTCCAACTCCTCAATCTTCCTGATGGTAGGTGGATTTTTGCTTTTCTCTTTGGTTTCAGATGGTAATTTTCTTTCTTTTAGTTCTTTTATTTCCGATAGCTTTAAACGTGGTATACAGATTTTCAATACCATGTTGTTGTCCTGATCTGCTGTAGTTGGTGGATCTACCTTGGTCTCCTGCACATCCTCCGTTGGATCTACGCTGGTGGTCGGCGCATTCATAACTGCATCCACCGGCTCAATAGTAGCTGGTTGGCTAGGGTGCACTAATTTTCGCCGGCGATTCAAACGTGATGGATCCATGAGGTGGGCTGCCGTTTGGTATCCTCTCCCAATCACATATCTACCAGATCCTGACTTGAATTTCCCTGAACTCACTATAACTTTTTCCTTTTCAGATGCACGATAGTCATCGTCAACGGCTTGGGTTTGCGTACCCTTATCTTGTACACTGGTGTACCCGTATCCGAACATGATAAGTGAATGTGATGACTCATACTCGACCTCGAGCTTTTATATCGTCCTCTTCGTCTCATCTAACCAAGGTACGTTAACAATTCAAACACAACCGCTGCCAACGATGACAGTCAGCTCCCCTAGGTGCTAACTTCGTTAAATTTTCAAATTTCAGGTAATACATAGTGCTTCAGCATGTTTGTATGAAATCGACCTCGCTCTTTTCGTGTGTTTATGTTTTCCAGAATAAATGTAGCTTCGCCAATTCGGTTACAGATACGGTAAGGTCCCTCATATAATGCTAGAAATTTTCCCATTGTTTTATTTTTTGAATCCGAAACATTTAAAGCTCTTACCAAAACCAAATCATTTACGTTAAATTCTGTCATTTTATGACTTTCATTGAACCTCCTGGCTCTGCTACTTCCATTCTTCCTAATATTACTCTTAACTAAGCTTAATTTTAATTCTTGTGATATATCTTCTTTATCTAATTTGAACCATTTTTTCCAGAACCGAGTAGGCGGTTCACCGAGCTGGATCTCGCACGGGCAAAATCCAGTCGACTCATGGTACACCTCGTTCACGCAGCTTTCGTTAACTTTCAACCAATCAATCCATGAGGTATGTTTTCCTGTCAAGAAAGTTCTAAAAAACCTTCCCGATTCACGATTTACTCTTTCGACCATATTTCCCTGAGGATGTCTAATTGATGAGAATATAGGTGTTATATTTTCCTCTTTCAGTTTCTTTAACCATAGCGCTGACGTGAACTGCATTCCATGGTCGAACTGGATCTTGCTCGGCTTCCCAAGCTCCGGTATGTATTTCTCAAAGATGCATCGGATTGTGGAGCGCGCGTCTGCAGTTTTCAACGGATACAAACGCACAAACTTGCTGAAAGTGTCAATGGTCACTAACAACCATTTGTAATTTCCTTTACTCGCGGGTAACGGGCCTAAAAAGTCAATAGAAACCAATTCCCCGACCTCACTCGGTGTGATGTTCTGCATCCGAGCGTAGCTGTATCGATTCGGTACTTTACATAGCTGACATCGCTCGCAGCTAGCTAGAATTCGTCGATAGCACCGCGCGAATTTCGGAAAATAGAAGTTTTCACTCAACAATTTGTAACATTTTCTAGCCCCAACATGTCCGTATGCCTCATGTGTCTCGGTTACTAATTCTTTTATCAAATCCGACGGAAGATAAGCTCTCTTGGAGCCCCCTGGTTCCAAGTGGTACCAAATCCCTTGTTCCAATCTTAATCGTTTTTTATTCCTTGTCAAATCCTCATCGACGAGGAGTTTAATATGCGGATCATCAGCTTGAAGCTGTCCGAAAATTTTCAATTTATTTTCTAAATTTTGGTTTATATTTCTTGCTAACGGCGCAATTATTTGCAGTTTGTTTATTTTCGGCATTTCGTTGATCTCGCCAGGTGGATATCGGCTAAGCGTGTCTGCCACGATATTGTCTTTGCCTTTAACGTATTCAATCTCGAAATCGTACGTTTGAACAAACAATATCCAACGCGCCAACCTTGAACTGACTAATTTGCATGTCGTCATGAATGTAAGCGCATGATGGTCGGTCCGAATTGTTAACTGAGCACCGATAATGAATGTCCGGAACTTCTCCAGCGCAAAGACTATCGCCAAAAGCTCTTTTTCCGATGTAAAATAGTTAAGCTCCGCCCCCTTGAGCGTACGACTAGCAAAACCTACAATCAATTCCTCGTTTTTGTCGGATAACTGATACAATACGGCACCGATAGCAAAGTTGCTTGCATCACACTGCAGATAATACCGTTTTTAGGGTTCGGATGATGAATGATCATCTCTTTACAAAATAATTGTTTTACTTTATTGAAATGTGCTACCATTTCTTCGTTCCAATCCCACTTGACATCCTTTCGTACTAATTTTAGCAATGGAGCTGTTGCATCTGAGTAATGTCTTGCAAATTTTCCGTAATAATTCGTCAGACCTAAAAATCCTTTCAATTGTTTAACGTTCTTTGGATCGGGAAATTTTGTTATTGCTTCTATTTTCTCCGGTTGTGGCAAAATTCCATTTTTTGTAATCCGATGTCCTAAGAAATCAATTTGCTCCCGAAAAAACTTTGATTTATTGAAATTTATGGTCATGTTGTGCTTCCTAAAAACTTTAAATAATAACTCAAGGTGTGCTAAGTGAGACGGGAACGAGTCAGATAGACACAATATGTCATCAACGAAATTGATGGTGAATTCCTCTGTTTCCTTTAAGACTAAATCAAGAGTGCGGATGAGACTTGCTAAGCTGGTGCTTAAGCCGTAGGGTGTTACCGCAAATTGATATGTCTTCCCCTCGTACATGAACGCCGTATATTTTCGCGAATCCTTATGTAATGGTACTTGCCAAAAACTCGCAGTTAGATCAAGGCTGGACATAACGGAATTGTTTCCGCACTTTTGAAACAAAACCTCAGTAGATTGCGCACAATCATGGTCAGGTACTATTAGCTTGTTAATGTAACGCGCATCTAATACCAATCTAATGTCGCCTGATTTTTTAGCTACCACCACTATCGGGTTTATATATTCGCTGTATGAGCGCTCAACGATACCAAGACTTAACATTTTATCAATCTCTTCTCTGACTTTATCTCTGTGCATAATCGGCACTGGGTATGATCGTCTTACAAAAGGTCGATCTTCATATACTTTAATCTTATGTTCGTAAATAGTGACTCTACCAGGTATTTTCGAGAAAATGTCGCGATACTTTTTTAACAAGTTTGAAAAGGCGTTAATCTCACAAGCTTCTAGTATCTGACATTCTGATAACTTGCTACTAATCTCATCATCGGTTAATCCCGGATTATGTCCAGACTGATGACTATTAATTTCTTCGATGTTTGAGATTGTCTCTTGTTCCCAATTCGCGTTTTTATTCTCATTCGTTCTATTTATCTCAACTTGATCGTGTTTTGTATTTATTTGAAATTGTAATTTATTTGAGTCTAAATCTAGGTCGGCTTTCCATTTATGTAAGGTGTCAATCCCTATTATGGCATCTTGCTTTAATCCGTGTACGATGAGCAGACATATCTCCTCGGATGACGAACCGATTTTGATTCTGGCTAATATTTGCTCTTTTACCCGAGTAGGTTTGCCCCCTAGCACTCCTGATATCTGAAAGTTCACTACAGGAAATTTTCTAGATAGTTCGACGCTAGCAACGTTTGATGTTTGAATTGCTAACGGTCAGGCCTATGTTGTCTGATCCGTTACAATATATATATGTAGATATATATTGCGACATGGATTTTTATTAGTCCTCGGACTAGACCGGATAGCTAGGCTCCGAGAACCATCCACTCGACAATTGGCCAACGAAAAATTAATAATTAAACCAAGATGTTGGGCGCCAGGCGTATAACCGCCACTTTCTGAAAATCTAAATAAAAGAAAATACGAACTACCGATACTTGAGCGCCGGCTAGCGTCAGTACCGCGGAGAGGGGTCGGGATTTTGAAGGATTAGCGGGGCGTTGATTAACGACTCGATGTAGTTGAATTTGATAAAAAAAAAAAATAGAATTTATTCAAGAAAAATAGAAAATCGAAAAATATAGAAATTAACAAATCGTGTACCCGGAGGTACTTCCTCTCGGTTATAAAACGGCTACAGGTCGTGTAAAGGCGACCTGGCCACGCTTGACGAGTTTTACAATAATAAATAATTAACAGCTTCCACGTAGGACAGCAATAACAAGGAAAAATATAGCAAAATTAAATAACTCGACAAATTAGGTCCTCGTAGGACAATAAACTAGCTAAAACACTAGATACTTTCCACGAGGAATATTAACAATCTTAAAACTAACGATGAATGAGCCTAAGGCTCGAAACTATAAATAAGATAACAAAATAACAAAATAACAGACTAGAATCGGAAGGCTCGCGAATCAAACAAATTTACAATAATAAAGAATCGCCTACGTGATCGTTAGTCGTTTTGGTGTGACTAACTCGCCTCCGAGAGGCGAAGCCTCCCGTTAAAGAAAACTTACTCAAAAGAGTTATTATTTACAAAAATTATTAAAATTAACTTAACCTAACTCTGCGCCTAGCGCGACCAAACATTCAATTTCAATAATAATTCTGAAATCTCAAATCAAGACCCGAAATCTAAACAAAGAGACTCGACTAAGCCTCTGGCTTCGTCTCTCCCCGCGGGAGGAAGAGAGCGCGACGGTGACGGACTAAATCTATCTTTGTCGCACTCGTGTACGAAGGATACGAACTCGAACAAAATATAAAGTACCCGAATTTTCTATAATAGTACATTATGTCACTAGGCCGATTAAGTATTTTCCGACGAATTTGAGTTTATAATCCGAGCCGAAGGCGAGGATTATGATGAAATTCGTCAGAAAATACTTTTTGGGCCGTGTGACATATAGAATTTTATGTGTCTAGGCCAAAAACCGCGTTTAAACCGAGCGAAGCGAGGTTAAAACAGCGGTTTTACGGCCTATGACACATAAAATAAATACTCGAACTATTAACTCTAGTACATGGGGACACTGGTGACGGCCTACCGGTCGGAGATCGGCTTAATTCGATTCCCAAAAATATTAATTAGCCTCGTGGCTGTACCAAGGCAAGATGGCTGACGGCCGTTGCCGGATTCAAATTAGCATGGGTAAGAATAGCTAACGCTTACCGTCTTCCAGCCAACAGAGAAAAAGGATTTTCTCCAGACCAAAATCCATCCTCGCGGATTGCCACAGACCCTCGAAGGTTGTATTTAGGCACCACACACACACTCCAGAATTTAGCTAATTATTATTGCCCACGGGGCTTGAATATACGGAAAGATTTCTTTGAACAACAGGCTACGCAAAGATCAAAACACACAAGTGTCTTAGACGCTAGTCTATCGCAGAGTGTTTAGACCACATGGTGCCGGTACCTAAGCGCCCTCATTAGGCGATAGATTATTGATTTTCGCATCGACTGGAGGATCTCTAAATATGGCGACTTGTTGTCGCTACGCGCGAATTTCGAAGTTCCCCACGATGTTAGAAGCTCGCTAAATCGGAGGATCACGGGTTGTAGATTCTTCTTGGTGGCGGGAATCTCTTCCGCCACCGATATCCCACGATGTAGAGTGCCTGAGACACTCCCCCGTGTCCTCACTATCGATGGTGGAGGTAGCCCTGCAGTGGCTAGCCTCCTGAGCTTTTTGGTGGCGTTCGTCGAAAGGGATCCCCACAGTCGGTATTTGGCGTCGTGCGTCTGTTTGGTCGTGCTTCTGTCTGTGTGTTCGCCTTCGTATAGGCCTCGTCTCCCACATGTCAGAGAAAAGTCGTAAAAGAAAACAAAAGAATAAATAATATGCTCGATAGTTTTTAGTCGGTCACGGTCGCCTCTCGGAATTTTTGCCAGGCCTCAGGGCCATCCTAAACATTCATACCATAAAACAGTCACTCCGCTAGGGTCGTCCAAGGGGTAAGGAGCGCCTTGTAATATGCAATGTTACAATATATATATATATATATATAGATATACTAGGGGGGCTCCGCCCCCCTGCGCGCTTCGCGCGCCAACCCCCCGTGTCTTGTATACGTAAAAACAACGGAAATTTTGAACAGATCTTTCAACAGATTACATACGATTACAATTACATACACAATTTATAAATTCCGCATTTAAATACAATTACATACACAATTTATAAATTCCGCATAAAAAAAAAACAAAAGGAATTTAAGGTTGCTCTATTTGAAATATTTAGAGAATGAGATATAACGTCAATTAGTTAATTATAGGTGTATTCTTTTGACTTTGCGATCACTAATCGAAATGATGTTGAAATTATTATGTTAAATTGCGATTGCAAATAAACATTGATATATATTATAACTGTATGATATTATTTACTTAGTTTGATCATTCTTATAGTTTCTAATTAATTAATTAATTATCTACTTATTTACTGATTTTTCAATTTACTATAAAATAAACATTAACATACATTATAATTGTATTATCATAATAGTGGGATAGAGTCAGACGAATAGAACAGAATGCAAGTGTTTGACTTCAAAATCTTCCATTTTATGCTCTACGCTAGTCTTGCATCAATAAGCTCAATCGACTCAATTCTATATATTTCGATACTTTCTGTTCAGACCTGAATTCAAAGTTGACGTTATGAGTACGGGACGAGTACATGTTCTTTCTGCAGAGGACCTAGCTGCATTAAAAAAAAAAAACTACCTAAGAATTGCAATACATATATCTCATATTTATATATATTCAATCATGAGCAGCAACTATAACCCTGCGTGCAAGTGACTCCGCCATTGCCGGTCCCAGGCCTAGATGAGACAGGAGGAGGGCTGCGCGCAGGGTTACAGGGTTGGTACGCACCTGGAAAACCTGGAAAACCTGGAAAAGTCAGGGAATTTCATATGGCAGGGAAAAGTCAGGGAATTCCGAAAAAATGACTGGAATTTTATCTTGTTAGCATAATTGGCGTATTGATCGAGAACTGCATTTCACCAAAAATTTGTTATTTCAAATAGGGGAGAGTAGGGTAAAATGGGGATGTCGGGTAAAACGGGGATGTGCTATTTTTGACCATTAGAGTAATGCTATCGTTCGAGCGACTCTACAGGCTTATTCTGGAAGTCAAATGGCTCGGTTGTAGTTGTGACAGACGAAGACAACCGCCGGACACGTACGTTGGGAGCTGTTATTAGTTTTGGTTAACCTCTGATGTAAGGATTGAGAGTATTGGTGAGGGCCTGATTCATCAAGAAGAGGCAGAATATCTTTGAATGGATGTATTTTTCTAATAGCGTAGACTATAAGCTACGTATCAACGCCTGGGCCCGTTTGTTCACTTCACCGTAACGTGGTGGAGTCATATTTATTCGCAAAGTTGCACGATCGGGCAAAATGGGGATCTTTGGTATCGGGTAAAATCGTGATTAAAATGGATTATCTATTAATTCCAAATGCCTAGTAATTACAAAAGGAGGCCGGAAAAAAAAAATAAATTAAAAAAAAAAAAAAAAAAAAAAAATCAAATTGAAAAAAATAAATAATAAAAATTAATAATAAAAAATAATATACAATAATAAATAAATAATAAAAAATAATAAATAATTGAAATAAATTCTTTAATTTAACTTACAAAAAATCGCAGTTCTGATCATCTTCATATGGTCCCCATCTTACCCGCATGTTCGGGCAAAATGGGGACTTCTGCACTTAACGATAAAATAATTTTTTTTGTTTAAATGGTAGAACATTCGAAATTCCCCTGTTGGTGGTAGTCAGATAAAGATCCACAGATTACGGACACGGGTGGACGATGTCCCATTCATCGGCATAGCGAAATTATATCGCTTCTCCCACTAACGTCCCCATCTTACCCTACTCTCCCCTACCTATAATCACAGTCATTACCGATATTATCCTTTCTTCCATATCCTGCTGCAGACTTTTATAAGTATATAGATGATGATATAGATTGTATTCAAAAATGTATAAGAAACGAACTGTTATAAAAAATATGCAATTTTTCGATCGCGTATGAACATGAAAAAAACTGGAAGATTGATATTTTAGGACGGGAATACCTGGAAAAGTCAGGGAATTTCGGATTTCAGAAAGCGTACCAACCCTGGGTTACACGTTCAGGCATATAGAATTATACCGGATTTTAACGAAACAATTCGTGGAACTTAATAGAAGAACACATGTTACGTCTGTCCACAAAAATTCAAGGCTCACAGAAAAGTATAAGCATACGTGTATATTATAACACTATTTTCATTCATTTAAAATTATACTACTACATTTAATATTGCTGCTTTTTGAGGAATTCGGATGATACAAAAGGCATCATCGTATACATGCATTGAGATGTTCATAGGAACAATTGACAGAATGCTGACAATTGAGCAAGCCTCGCGAGCGAGGATACAGGAAATCCCAATCGAGCGAGCGTAGCGAGCGAGCACAATTATTAGATAGTCGAGCAAAATTGTACAAAAAGTGGTGATATCAACCCCAAAAAGCACCCCTGGTGCAAAAACCTTTCGCCAAGTACATTAATGTGGTCACTACCCCCCAAAAAATCCACCAACCAAAATTCCTCCTTAACAAAATTGGTACCATCAAAATGTCTACTTACAAAAGGATTGAAATCAGATACAATTGCCAAGTACATATCTTCTGTATAACAAAAGTTTACAACAGAAGAACAGAAAACTGAATAGTCTTGTATCGTTCACTCGCTACGCTCGCTCATTCGATCGGCTCTTGATAATTACAGGGAAAAAAATCAGTAAAAAAAAAAAAATTTAGGAAGTGGTACTTGGCGGGCCATTATATCAATATGTATCGAACAAATGATACATAGACCGAAGTGAAAACTCTTTTACTTACTCATAAATGGCCCGCAAGTACCACGTACTAAATTTTTTTTTTTTTACTGATTTTTTTCCCTGTAATTATCAAGAGCCGATCGAGTGAGCGAGCGTAGCGAGTGAACGATACAAGACTATTCAGTTTTCTGTTCTTCTGTTGTAAACTTTTGTTATACAGAAGATATGTACTTGGCAATTGTATCTGATTTCAATCCTTTTGTAAGTAGACATTTTGATGGTACCAATTTTGTTAAGGAGGAATTTTGGTTGGTGGATTTTTTGGGGGGTAGTGACCACATTAATGTACTTGGCGAAAGGTTTTTGCACCAGGGGTGCTTTTTGGGGTTTTTATTTTACAAAGAGTAGAAGTGATTCTTAATAATTTAAAAATTATTTACTATTTATTATTTATTACTATCAGTGGATAATCCTGATCTATACAGATCTATTATTTACTTAGTGTGATCATTTTTATAGTTTCTAATTAATTAATTACTTAATTAATTAATTAATTAATTAATTAATTAGTTTTGTTAAAATAATAAAATAATTAAGTAAGTTAAAATGTGATTATTTGTTAAAATTATTATGTTAAATTGCGATCGCAAATAAACATTGATGTATATTATAACTGTATGATATTATCTACTTATCTATCTATACCCGTGTGGAAATTGCCCCGTTTTTCCCACTTTGAATGTAGGCTCTGCCTAGGCCCCACGTAGCTATGCCCACATGAAATATCTACCTCGGCCCCCGCAGGGGCCCAGTTCGTTTCACATTCTCAAAAAAGTTTCTAAGTCCCAGAGCTTGTTTGTTTGCTTGCTTGCTTGTTCCTTATATGCTTCGTACTTTCGATCAGTATTGATTTCGTTTGGTTATTAGATGAGTGAAAAAGTTTGAAAAAATATACAACATTAATATTAATTAAGGGTAGCCTTGACCAAATTTTGTCAGGCAACCTATTCGCGGTATGTTCGTTCATGTATTATGATTGCTAAAAAATAGTTTTCATCTGGTAAACAGATGGATGCGAACTAGTGAAACGAACCTAACCGAAAAAACAAAAATAATTGTGAATTATAAAACAATCATTAAGTGTCAAGCGATTTGTTATATACGATGAATGCTGAAGACAAAAATCGAAAAAGGTGTAAAAATTACCGAAAAAACCGAAAAATTCTGAATAATTTAAATCTTTCGTCTCATTCAGATGATAATTTCCTGGAAAATCGAGAAGGTAAGTTAATAGTTTCTAATTTGTAGGTTATAACTAATCATTTCCAATTTCTATAGCGTTCTTACAGGAGGTAGCAAGCTCTGAGGAAGAAAGCGATAATGCGGAAGAAAACGTTGATCCGGGAGAAAATTGGAGTGTAGAAGAAAGTGTAAGTGAAGAAGAATATGATGTCGCTTATGAAGAAGATATTATGAATGTGATATACAGTGATGATGCAGATTCAAGCGATGGTTCTCAGGACTCGAGTGAAGAAGGAGAAGCAGATGCATCAGAAGAAGGTGAAATGGGAGAAGTAGCTGGTGATGACCTGAATCGAAATGAGCCTCCAGAAATTTTGCTATTAAAAGAATGGGCTCAGAAGAAAAAAATAAGGCTCGATGCTTTGGATATGCTGTTGGGAATCCTCCGAGAAAGATTATTACCATCATTACCAAAGTGTGGTAAAACGTTTCTTCGCACTACGGATGCCGTGTACAATATCGTTGAAATGGAAGATTCAAAAGGAAAGTCGGGTCGCTATGTATATTTTGGAATCGAAAATGCGCTCAAGAATTGCGTGAATGTTGACTTGCACGGAGAAAATGTGATTTATCTGCAGATTAATGCTGATGGCATGGCTCTAAAATCTTCAGGTATCCATGAAACTTGGGTGACTTCGGCAAAAATCCATTTTGATCCCGACGTATATGACGTGTTTCCAATCGCGCTCTTTAATGGTGAAACGAAACCAAGTCTTGATCCCTACCTTGAAGATTTCATTAGTGAAATTAACTACCTTCAAAGGGAGGGCATCGTGATTTCCAACAGGCATTTCGACGTTCGCTTGAAATGTTTTATATGCGACAGACCTGCGAGATCATTTCTGAAATGCACCTTAGGCTATGGTGGGACAACCGCTTGTGAAAGATGTGAAGTCGAAGGAATTTCTCGAGAACGAAGAACTGTTTATCCATCAACTGAAGCACAAGAGCGAACAGATGAATCTTTCAGAAGTCGTCGACAACGCAGACATCACCACAGACCTTCACCTTTAGAGCGCATAATTCCACATGTAAACATGGTTGCAATGTTCATACTTGATTTTATGCATCTGTGTTGTTTAGGTGTTATGAAAAAGTTATTAGAGTATTGGTTAGTGGGTGACTTGAATTACAGGTTAGGTCTAAGGGAGAGAGAAGAACTTTCTAGACGGATGAATGCGTTTTATTCCCAAATTCCAGACGAGTTCCAAAGAAAGTCTAGGTCCACAAAACATGTTGCAAAATGGAAGGCCGTAGAGTTTAGATTTTTCTTACTATACTGCGGTCCGATTGCACTGAAAAAAATTTTGAAACTTGAATTGTACAACCACTTTTTGTTATTGCATGCTGCGTGCCGAATCTTGTGTTCTGATTCCCTCTGTAACAGATATGTAAACCGGGCGAAACAGTACTTGAAAAGCTTTTCTATCGCTTTGAGAGATTATTATGGCCCTAAATCTCAAAATTCAAATGCACATTATCTGATACATCTAGCCGATGACGTTACATTCATGGGCTGTAGTTTAACTCGGATCACTGCATTCCCATTTGAAAATTATTTAGGTCATTTGAAAAACCTAATCAGGTCAGCTTACCGACCACTTTCGCAGCTATGCCGTAGACTGCACGAGCAGAATTTTTTCTTCAAAAAAGCGACAATTCCACCATTGTTTGAAATTCTGAAGATAAAACACGGTTCTATAATAAGTATAAAGTATAAGCGAGTAAAAATCACCTGTGCATCACCAAACAACGCAGTTATTCTTGAAGACGGTAGAATTTTCACAGTTGACTCGATGTTCGAGACACCTGATGGTCTTAAAATTACCGGTAAAATTTGGCAAAAAAAACAACCAATATTCACTTATCCCTTCAACTCGGCGGATCACATGAATATGTGGGAGTTAGAAAGCGAACCCTTACGTGCAGTCAAAAGCAAATTAGTTAAGTTATGTGTATCCTTAAAAATTAATGGTCCGAGAAAAGTTTATGTAATTCCCCTTCTCCACTGAAAGCGTGTAAAATAGATTTTTGTTACGTAAAATCGATGTCATAAAAAATTTCTCCCTTTACGTATTCAAAGAATTGTTTCATTTGTTTTACTGCAAAATACTTGCAGCTATAATATCTGTCCAAAAAAAGCGAAGGTGTAAAAGCTGTAGATGTCTGCATGGCAACAGATACACAACGCCAAAGTTACAGAATAATAATAACCCCCCAGATCCGCTGCTCTACGTATTATTTCTCGAAGACTAACTATTTCCGAAGAACATGAGGTAAGTAATATCAATTTCGACTTTCCTGAACCTGAGTAGATAGGTGCGTTCATTATTCACTAAATTGAAACGACGAAACACATTAATTTCACGTGATTACATCTTGCGTTATAGTTCAAAAAAAAGTAGAGCTGTACCAGAAAAAAAATCTTATGACGAAGAATCTTCGGATGAAGATAGCTTATTCGACTTTCAAATTATGGAGTTCATCAAACGAGGACGTAAGCCGATCCAACGAAGAGTGGATATTGTGATCAAACCTTGGATCAATATACAAAAAGGGAGAATGATGGCACAATTCATGGATGAACCTTATACAGAGGAAGATAAGAAACTCATACACGATCTTGCGAAAAACTTAGCACCAGCACCAGCTGATTGGCCTTGGTTTACCGTGATTCCCAGAGGACATGCCAGTGTGTACATATTAACGAATAGTTGGGTGACGGTTGACTTGTTGGTCGAGTAATAATCATGAAACGAACATTGATACGTTATCTGCGTCACTTTATAAATAACAGTTCGATTATTTCTCATATAATACTCTGTGTTTGTTCATCACTAGGAACTTACAATGAAGCTGAACGAAGATTGCAAGAACTTGAAGTGAATGAATATGCTTTTACGAACGATTCCGAGAACCCTGAAAGTAAAGCAGCTAAAATCGAGAGAAAGTTTAGAAACAGAAACAAGAAATTGAAAGTCAGTGAGGAAACATGTGCTGTTCTGCGGGTGCCTTCCTTGTCAGAAGCGGAAGATGAAGATGAAAGTTTAATGACAGTGGATCCAGAATATTCACGTCAAAAATCTGTAGAACCGTCCAGTTCTTCTGAAGTTGACGAAGAAACCAATAAGGATATCAACGAGCAAAATGATCAGTTTCTAGACAAACCGTCAGCCAAGAAAAGAGAGCAAAGTTCGAATGCTTTTACTCGTAAGTCAGTTTCAAATCCGTCTTATAACGTTTCAGGCAGACTGAATATTCGAAAAAATAAACTAAGCTACAATTTTACTTGAAAAGTTTTCGGGTTGAAAGGTAATCAATTATTTGGTTCAAGTATAAATTGAGATCAGGTTTTGTTTGTTTTTAATTTCAGTTACACAGTCTAAGAAGAATATGAAAAAAAGTGGTAACATAATGAAAAAAAAAGGTCCTAGCAGCAAAGAAAAGCAAAAAAGAATAATTCACCAAGACAGAGGGGCATCGCCAAAGATGAGCACTAATGATAAACAGGATGTAAATCACAATCCGCAGAAAACGAGTGACAATATATACCCTCATGAAGATTTTGAAAAAGGTAGCAGCAAACAAAAGCCAAAAAAGATCATTCACAAAGACAGAGGGGCATCACCAAAGATTAGTCATAATGATAAACAGGATGTAAATAGCAGTCATCAGAAAACGAGAGGGAAAGCATACAATTTTGATAGAGATGTAATGGATAAGAGACTCGTTGAAGATGGAAGAGATGTGCCTGAACAAGGAAAATCTAATTCTGTGAAGGCGAATTTTTACGGTGATTTAATTACTGATAGTGAATCGAATTTTGAACATAGCTATTCAAATACCTATTTTGACCAAACATATATATTTGACCAAACATATATATTGAGTATAATCTGTTTTGTAACGTTGTTTTTCGTATTTCTCTATTCTATTGTGCTACATATATTTATGATCATAATTTGCAGAAACGGTTATAAAGAGACTAACTGCAATTGAGTCAGAACTCAAGGCAATCAACGGGAAACATGACAGAATTCTTGAAAATTTAGCGACAAACATGCAAGCAGTGAAAATTGATTTCATTACGAAGTATGAACTGGAATTACCTTTGCGAAATATTGACGATTTCAACTTTTTTGATAGAAAGCTAAAGGACGATGAGGAATTTCGAAATGCGTTTGTAAGTATGATGTAGAACAATTATTTCAAAATCTATATGAATTGACCTCTTCCATGTGAATCAACATATTCTGAGTCATGTAATGCTTCTTCACAGAAATCATGTTTGCCAACCTATTTTGACGGCAATCGTATACTGAGGAGAAGTATAATAAACATTTTAAAAAAGTTTTTGTCAAAAAATCTACCACCAAAGTTTACTGTAACGAAGAAAAAGGGAGACAAATATTTGTTTAACCAAACAACAGCATATCGATGCATATTTGGTATGACTTGAAAGATAAGAATATATTTTTATTTTTATTTATTCATCTGAACGTTATACTTGTTGACAGATATTCTGAAGTGTTCACACGTCGACAAACAATCAGGAAGCGAAATAACTGAACAGAGGTTCGCCTCAGACTTCGGGATTGCACTTAGAGGTGCAAAAGATTGGGAAGGTGGCCGAAAATTTAGAGGTCAAGACGACAGCCCTGATGAAACTAGTGATGATGAAAATTAAAAATGTATAGTTTGAGGATGTATATGCGTGGCTGGCTAATATCCATAATTCTTTGAATTAATAAATACTTAAAAATATATCTCTCGCATCTTACTTTGATTTATTTGGAAATATTTATAAATATTAAAAACAAAATATAAATATATATAAAAAAATAATATATAGTAATATATTAATATTTATATATATTAATAAGGATATTTATACATATATTAAGGATTGCCATGGGCTTACAATGGGCCATTTATCGGCCCCACGTAGGTAGCCTACCTGGGGCCTGCCTAAAAAAGCATGTCGTTTTTTCATTTACCCATATAGGGCCTACGTGGTTTGCCGATGTGGGATCTACATAGAACCAGGGCAAACCACCTAGGCCCTTCCTGGAGCCGACTCCGATTTTCCACACGGGTATTTACTGATTTTTCAATTTACTATAAAATAAAGATTAACATATATTATAATTGTATTATCATGATAGTATTTATTTTACAAAGAGTAGGAGTGATTCTTAATAATTTCAAGATTATTCACTATTTATTATTCATTACTATCAGTGGATAATTCTGATCTACTACAGGGCGACCCAGAACTCCCGCACCGCCCTGAACAGGCAGATTCCTTGTCGAATTCTAAGACGAAAATCCCTTTGCGAAAAATTCCGCAGATCAACGGTGTCCGAGTTATCGAATTTCCAAGTTAGCCATTCAGAGAGCCCAACACTGGCCGAGATAGTGCCGGCTCAAAAGTCAACAATTGGGGCAGTGCCCGCCGTCGCCTGTCTGATAATTTGGCTAGAAAATCTCATTTTTATTAATACGTAACGGATAACGGGTGGACTTTTTACTTTGACACTTCCGCCTTCCAGTCTTTGACAGCCAGGTCGTCTGCTCCTTAGTTATCGGCCGTCCAGGTTGACCGCTCCATAGTTTTAGCGGTCCAGGTCATTCACTCCATAGTTCTCGGCCGTCTAGGTCGACCGCTCCATAGTTTTAGCGGTCCAGGTTATTTGCTCCATAGTTTCAGCGGTCCAGGTCATTTTCTCCATAGTTTTAGCGATCCACGTCATTTGCTCCATAGTTTCAGCGGTCCAGGTCATTTGCCCCATAGTTCTCGGCCGTCCAGGTCGACCGCTTCATAGTTTTAGTGATCCAGGTCAGTCACTCCATAGTTCTCGGCCGTCTAGGTCATTTGCCCCATAGTTCTCGGCCGTCTAGGTCGACCGCTCCATAGTTTTAGCGGTCCAGGTTATTTGCTCCATAGTTTTAGCGGTCAGGTCATTTGCTCCATAGTTTTAGCGATCCACGTCATTTGCTCCATAGTTCTCGGCCGTCTAGGTCATTTGCCCCATAGTTCTCGGCCGTCTAGGTCGACCGCTCCATAGTTTTAGCGGTCCAGGTTATTTGCTCCATAGTTTCAGCGGTCCAGGTAATTTTCTCCATAGGCTGAGAACTATGGAGTGACTGACCTGGATCACTAAAACCATGAAGCGGTCGACCTGGACGGCCGAGAACTATGGGGCAAATGACCTGGACCGCTGAAACTATGGAGCAAATGACGTGGATCGCTAAAACTATGGAGAAAATGACCTGGACCGCTGAAACTATGGAGCAAATAACCTGGACCGCTAAAACTATGGAGCGGTCGACCTAGACGGCCGAGAACTATGGAGTGACTGACCTGGATCACTAAAACTATGAAGCGGTCGACCTGGACGGCCGAGAGCTATGGGGCAGATGACCTGGACCGCTGAAACTATGGAGCAAATGACGTGGATCGCTAAAACTATGGAGAAAATGACCTGGACCGCTGAAACTATGGAGCAAATAACCTGGACCGCTAAAACTATGGAGCGGTCGACCTAGACGGCCGAGAACTATGGAGTGACTGACCTGGATCACTAAAACTATGAAGCGGTCGACCTGGACGGCCGAGAACTTTGGGGCAAATGACCTGGACCGCTGAAACTATGGAGCAAATGACGTGGATCGCTAAAACTATGGAGAAAATGACCTGGACCGCTGAAACTATGGAGCAAATAACCTGGACCGCTAAAACTATGGAGCGGTCGACCTAGACGGCCGAGAACTATGGAGTGAATGACCTGGACCGCTAAAACTATGGAGCGGTCAACCTGGACGGCCGATAACTATGGGGCAAATGACCTGGACCGCTGAAACTATGGAGCAAATGACGTGGATCGCTAAAACTATGGAGAAAATGACCTGGACCGCTGAAACTATGGAGCAAATAACCTGGACCGCTAAAACTATGGAGCGGTCGACCTAGACGGCCGAGAACTATGGAGTGAATGACCTGGACCGCTAAAACTATGGAGCGGTCAACCTGGACGGCCGATAACTAAGGAGCAGACGACCTGGCTGTCAAAGACTGGAAGGCGGAAGTGTCAAAGTAAAAAGTCCACCCGTTATCCGTTACGTATTAATAAAAATGAGATTTTCTAGCCAAATTATCAGACAGGCGACGGCGGGCACTGCCCCAATTGTTGACTTTTGAGCCGGCACTATCTCGGCCAGTGTTGGGCTCTCTGAATGGCTAACTTGGAAATTCGATAACTCGGACACCGTTGATCTGCGGAATTTTTCGCAAAGGGATTTTCGTCTTAGAATTCGACAAGGAATCTGCCTGTTCAGGGCGGTGCGGGAGTTCTGGGTCGCCCTGTATATCTAATATAGATCTATAGCGTAAAAAAAAGGACACTTAACTGGCCTCACTGCTCGGCTTATATGTCATATACGATCGGCTATCCAGTTATAATATTAATCAGTGGTTGTTTCCTTTATATTTCACCATACACAGAGCGAATCTGAATGAATTTGGTTTTCCGGATGGTAAAGCAATTCGGTTTTTTCTTTAAACCGACAACCTATCTACCTTACACCTGTGACCTTAAAAATCTATGGAAAACCCAGGAATTGTGGGAAAAACCCCGGACCTTTGACCTTTCACCCTGAAAATCTATGGGGAAAACCTAGGAATTCTGGGGAACACCCAGGACCTTTGGCCTTTGGACCTTTGACCTTGAAAATCGATGGGAAAAACCCAGGAGCTCTTACCTTTGACCTTGAAAATCGATGGGGAAAACCCAGGAAATTTGGGAAAACCCAGGAGCTTTGACCTTTGACCTTGAAAATCTATGGGGAAAACCCAGGAAATCTGGGGAAAACCCAGGACCTTTGACCTTTGACCTTTAACCTTGAAAAGCTATGGGGGAACAAAAGAACAAAGAAACAAAAGAACAAAGGAATTCTAGGGAAAACCCAGGAATTCTGGGAAAAACCCAGAAACAAAAGAGCAACGAAACAAAAGAACAACGAAACAAAGGAATTCTGGGGAAAACCCGGGAACTCTGGGAAAAACCCAGAAACAAAAGAATGTCTTTTGTTTCTTTGTTCTTTTGTTTCTGGGTTTTTCCCAGAATTCCTTTGTTTCGTTGTTCTTTTGTTTCGTTGTTCTTTTGTTTCTTTGCTGACACGGCGACGGCCGCGGCGAGAGATTTTTATAATATAGAGAGATATATATATATTATTGAAGAAGCGGGCAATAAAGAATCCATTATTGCCCGCTTATTGAAGAAGCGGGCAATAAAGAATTCTTTATTGCCCGCTTATTGAAGAAGCGGGCAATAATGAATCCATTATTGCCCGCTCTTTTTAAGCGGTCAATAAACGGCTACTTTTGACCCTATTTTTAGGTAAAAAAAACGCAGAAATCATGCATGTGTTACAAAATATAGTTTTATATCTGTGGATTCACTCCAAATAGGACCCTCCGCATTGTCATTACTGTTCACTCTCTGTCTACAACGTTCCACACTGCGGATTTTATTTCTGACCTCTATTTCCAAACCCTGTAAAATGTCCTCAGAGGATAATTCTAACGGAACATCATGGATTAGCTTGCACGAAAAAACCGCCTAGTCCGGAATAAGAGCAAACCAAGACGGGTTTAACCTGCTTACGTCCTCCCTTATAAACTTATTTGCTAGTGACCCTGAATCAAATACAAGGATTATTTTATCTACTCCAGCTTTTAGAATTTTTTTTACTTTTATCTGATTTTCAAGACACTTTTTCCCTATTATAACTCTATGACAATTTCCCAGTCTATTGTTCTCTCTTATGTCATACATATGAACAAAATAAGGCCCTATATTATCTTCTGAATATTCATTGTTGTTACATATCGACAGGATCGAAGGGTTTTCATCTACATTAATCTCCCGGTACTGGTTATATGATCTCTGAGGAGGAGAATTCGTCTTATTCTTTTTAGAATTTTGTGTAACTCTATCAGAATTTGGGCTTGTCGAATCACTACCGCCACTAACATTTAGAGATGCAGATCTTTTCCTCATACTTCAAACTGTTAAGATAAATATAGATTGCAGAAAACTAATATTTACAGATCTAATTTTACTCTAGAAATACCCAAAGAATAAACCTTCAAAAATTAAACTATAAGATCAGAGACACTCCCACAGCATAAAGCGGCAAGCTTAAATAAGTAAAAATCTCTTTATTATACTTGTATGCCCTTGAGGTAGGATACCCTTCCTTTTCGAATCTTCAATGTCCCACGTGAATTTGACACCTTTCTGTCTTCTGAATTCAATCCACAAGCATCTCCTTTCCTTTTTATTACGGCTTTCTAGTTTTTTTGTTGCTTAGATCTCCACGTTTTTATGTTTAGATATTTCCAACTATTTATTAATTATTCTTATGAATTATTAGCCTGAGGCTGCCGTCCCATGTAGGCCCGGAACGGAAAAACGGAACGGAATCTAGTGACTTTTTCCATGTATTGCGTGTATGTATTGCGACGTGGATTTTTATTAGTCCTCGGATTAGACCGGATAGCTAGGCTCCCAGAACCATCCACTCGCCAATTGGCCAACGAAAAATTAAGGTGAAGTGTAACGTTTCAAGGCCACAGCCGGGTGCCTTGTACCACGGTAAAACAGAACTACCGAACGTTTGGTACCTCTGTCCACCGCTAGATTATTTGCAAGTATACTGGCTGCAATTTCGGCACAGGCTGTGATCTTGACTAAATGTCGATAAGGGTTGTGATCTCAACTAAATGTCGGTTTTTTAGTCATGAGTAACGGAGAATCGTCAATTCTCAGCTATTTCTCCATCAAATGACATGGGATTAGGCTCAAAGTGTGTGGTTTTTAATTGCGGAGTGGCTAATTATCGGGAAAATGCGATTATCTACGTCAACAGTGAATAATCTCACGATTTATGTGGTCGGTACGTCAATCTGTGAAAATTTTTGTCAAATTTTGGAAAGGGGAAATAATCAGCCACTTTTTGCCACAATGATGTGTAATCCCTCAAAGTTTCATCGCGATTGATTCAGTAGTTCCGGAGAATTCACGATTCCCGTTTTCGAGGTTCTGATAAACGTTTCACTTCACCTTAATTTGATTCCAAAGATATTAATTAGCCTCGTGGCTCGGACAAGACAAGATGGCTGATGGCCGTTTGGCGAATTCAAATTACTTTGAGTCAAATTGGCTAACGCTTACCGTTTTCCAGCCAGAATGCAAGGCCTCGTGGCGTCTCGACGACGAGCCCTCAGGTGCACTAACTCGAACTCAAAAACTCAAACGCTCGTAACAAAAAGTCCCTCGAAGGGAGTACTACAAAAATACAATTAGAGCGAGCACTAGAGCTCCGTGCTCTACCTGCTAAGCAGGCTTACGGCAGAGTGATCTTTCACCGCCGGGTGCCGATAGTTCGCACCCTGGTCATATGTTCGCCTAATAATTTGAGTATCGACCACTAGATCGCCTCACGTAAGGCCGTAGATCTTGGCTTAGCGCTAAATTCGAAGTTCACCACGGTGTTAGAAGCTCGCCAAATCGGAGGATCACGGGTTGCAGGTTCTTCTTGGTGGCGGGAATCTCTTCCACCACCGATATCCCACGCTGTAGAATGCCCTTGGCACTCCCTCGTGTCCTCTCTCTCGATGGTGGAGGTAGCCCTGCAGTGGCTAGCCTCCTGAGCTTTTTGGTGGCGTTCGTCGAAAAGGATCCAATGCAGTTCTCAGTTTCTTAGTCGTCGTACAGGCCTCGTACTCGTAAATATCGGCCATGTCTCCCACATGATAGAGAAAAGGTATAAAAAGAACAAAAGAATAAGAAATAGATTCGATAGTCTTAGATCGGTCACGGTCGCCTCTCGGAGAGTTCATAGCCTCGGGGCTAACCTAACGCATTCATGCTTCTTTCATGCATCCACCCTACGTAACTAGGGTCGTCTAAGGGTTCGGGAGTCACTTGTAACACGCGTTGCAAAATGCAATGTTACAGTATACACCTACACATACAACGTTCCGTTCCGTTTTTCCGTTCCGGGCCTACATGGGACGGCAGCCTCATGCAGTAATACTATGTTTTGTAAAGTTGGAAGTCAAACATTGCCCGCGTGTGACCAAAGCCTCGATAAAGGCATTTTTGTGTGTTTATTTCATTTCTCCGCACCTATGTAACCGAATAACTCCAGATTTACGGTGGTGGTAGACTTCGTGTTGATGCTTGACCTCATATTTATTTTCAATTTTTGGCCGAAAACTCGAATTTCGGGAACGAAATAGCTTTCGTATCAAGGGCGTAAAGTTGAACTTTACGCCCGCAGGCAATCAAACGTGCTCGAGGGCCGGCGAAGGATAGTTTTTGTTTGCACAGACCGGGCGTAAGGTTGAACTTTACGCCTGCAAAACAGGGCGTAAAGGCGTACTTTACGCCTACTATGACGAAAACAAAATTTCAAATAGCTATATATCGGCATTGTGAGAACCATGGATTGCCATCTATTAGTTATCGGCACAATTAAATTCAAAATGCTGCGCACGATTTACGGCGCAGCGCGTTAAGGAATACACTCTAATTCTCACTCTACGAGAAGACGCCTTGCCTAACAGTTGTACATAATTTGAATTCCTCGTATTGTCACGTTTAGAATACCATATTAAATTTTAAATTTTACGGGCCACCGGGATTAGGGATACGTATATGCGTACCATCAACGCATCCTATCACTCGTGGAAATCCGCTGATCCTTTGAAAAGCCTGCATTTCTTGCCTTTGCTTTTGCATGGTGTTGGGGAACTTTATAATCTGCTCTCGCATTCGCGATAACGCTACTGAGACATTTCGCAATACCCTACAGACAGTCGGTTGACTTAAACCGTGCACATCACCATCCTGCAGTGGATAACACCCCTTATTATAAATTAATAGCGCCGTCAGAATTTGCAGCTCAGGCAGTACTGGAAGACCTCTATTATTAATTGGGTATCCCAATTCTGGACCAATTAATTGAATGAGATTCTCAACTCCGGCCTTCGAGAATCGGTATCTCTTCTTAAATTCTCGATCACGGAATTTTTCAAACGGGTCTAGTCTTGCAAAATACATTTTTCTTCCTCTACCTTCAATTTCCATCACATCTCGCACTTCATCAATATCATCTATTTCTATCGCTGCGTCCATACTTATAGGTTATACAAATCTCTTCCTAATCAAATAACAGTTTACCTTTATTATTTATTAAACAAGCGAAAAATTCGAAGATGGCGGACGAATAAGTCTCAAAAAGTGACAGTCAGAAGTGAAAGAACAAAAACACAATAAAAAGAGCAAAAAAGGGGGAAAAAAGTGGAAGTGAGCGACGAGGAAAACTAGAAGAACCACGGAGACCAAAGGTAACAAGAAGCGAAGCGAATAAGAACGTAAACAACACGCCGAAAAATACCACGGGAAGCTAGGTTAGGAGAAAGCAGATCCTACACAACAGGTCAGTGGCGCCACCCTAAGGCTACTCGAAGTACCGGCGCAGACATCGACAGTCGGTCAAGAAGGACAAAATGAACAACAACAAAAAGGAAAGCAAACTACCCCTATCAGGTCAAAGCACAATAACAACCCATCTATTAAGGTCCCAGAGCACCAAAGCTAATATGAAAAACAAGGAAGAGAAAGAAAACACGGGAAATGACCTAAGCGCAATACTAGCTAAACTAAACGACCTGTCTACGGATGTAAAGGAGCTGAGAAAAGAAAATATGAACACCAAACAGGCGCTACAAGAAATTCAGAAGATAAGATCAGACGTACAACAGAATAAAACAGAATGGAGCAACGAGGTGGATCAACTGAAGACAAGGATACTCGAGCTCGAAAAAAACGACGAGATAAGAGCGAAAACCGAAATAAGCAGAAATCTGACAATTAGAGGATGGATACCGGAGGACTACTCCAACCAACGATGCGAAGAAATGCTGAAATCCAAGCTGAAAATAGACGACCCAGTAGAACAAGTGACCCCAATCATAAGAGGAGAGCAAGTCACCCTAGTGATAATTAAGATGAAAACCAAAGAAGGGAAACACAGAGTACTACAAAACAAAAAAGAATCACACGGCTCCGAAATTTACATAGCCCCCGACCGCACGTACAAGGACCGCGAAATCCAGAGGAAGATCCACCTGAAAGCAATGGACTACAGAGAGGGAGGAGCGACAGTGAAGGAAAAGTTCAAAGAACTAACCATTAACGGGGCTCGCTACACATGGAACGAGGAAAGGGGCAAGCTGATCGAAACCGCGGACCCAACGGAAGAAGTCGTCCAGCCGCAGAGCCCTACACGGAGAGGTCAAAACACCAGAACTAGAAGAGGCGGAGGACGCCGAGGAGGGGGACACCAGGGAGAACCGAGGGATCGCGGAGAAGACAGAAGAAGTTACGACGACGGAAGAAGACATATAGACGAATGGTACAGAAACCACAGCCAAGACGACACCAACGAGAAGGGTGGAGCCATAGACAAACAGAACACCTTCACCGAATACAGGTCCACAGAGCGGAGGCATGACACACGCCCCTGCCTCGGAAGCCCCTCATCGCAGTAGTAATACTGCCCACACTATCCGTTCCACGGAGACCGCCAAAGAAGATACCCGCCACAACCAAAAACAAAAGGAAGAAACCCAAGACCCCACAGCTAATAAAAACAACCCAAGACAAGACTCCGAGAAACTAACAGACATTATTTTTTGGAACGTGCATGGTATAACCAACCTATACGAGCTCACCGAAGAAGACCAAAAAGAACACTTGGGAAACTGTGCAATCATAGGAATCTCAGAAACGTGGCTATGCCACACCCCCAATAGACCCCCCAGCTTCCTGAAACACATGAAAAGTGAATACAGCCCTGCCATAAAAGAAAAATCAACGGGACGAGCCAGCGGGGGACTAGGACTCTACTATGACCCGAAAATAATTAAAAAACCCAAAATACTCGAAAGCAACGACATATGGCAGGGGATGAAATGCGAGATAGAAGGAAGAGACTTTGTAATAATAAACGTATACATAAAGGCGGATAACCACAGAGAAAGAATGGAAATGCTGAGCGAGTACGTTCTAGAAACAATAAGTGAAAACAACGATCTGGCAATCATTGTCGGGGGGGACTTCAACGGAAGGATAGGAGAACGGAACCAAATAGAAGAGTCACTACTAGAAGAAACTAATCTACACGGCAAAAGACAAAGCCAAGACACTAAAATTAACCAACAAGGAGAGACAATATTAAATTTACTAGAAAGCAACGGACTACTAACCCTGAATGGAAGAACAAGAACAGACGAAGAAGGAGCAAAAACGTTCATAGGTGACAGGGGCACAAGCACAATAGACTACGTCTGGGTCAACATAAAAGCGGCACAGGAGACTCGAGACTTCCAGATTGTGTCGATGGGAACCTCCGACCACCTGCCGGCAAAACTTACCCTGAAGACGCCAAACCCCCAAACCCGAAAACCCAAGCCCATAAAACAAGCACAAATATACAGATACAAATGGAACCCTGAAGCCAGCAGGGACTACCGAAGAGCATTACAACTGACTAGATGCCCGGCAGCGGACACAGCCACGGTGGAAGAAATGAACGAGAAAATTAAACAGGCAATCAAGAGCGGAGCACAGCAAACCGACCAACTGAAATGCACGAACATAGGCCACGAGAACCCCAGACCAAACAAGCCCTGGTTTAACGAAGAGTGCAGAATGCTGAGGAGGAAGGTCAACGCCCTACACAGAAGATACTACAGAACAAATGACGCAAGGAGCGAAGAGAAATACAAAACGGCGAAGAAGGAATACGGAAACAAACTCAAGCTTACCAAGAAAAAATATAGAAAAAGAGAACGAGAGGAACTATGCAAAGCAAAAGACATGAAAACGTTCTGAAAGATAATCAGCACATACAGGAAAAAACCCTACAGGGGCTGCCCAATCACAAAAGAGGAATGGCAGGAATTCTGTGCCGCTTCATACCCACCAAGAGAGAACATCGACAGACCCATCGAAGAAAGAAGCAACCCAACACTAGAGAGCGAAATAACATACGGAGAAGTCCATGAAGCAATTAGGAGAATGAAAAACAACAAGAGCCCCGGCCCAGACGGAATTCCCAACGATTTCTACAAAGGGCTACCCGACAACTGGACATATTATACGACAAGACTTTTCAACAAAATACTGGAAACTGGAGAAACACCACAAGACTGGAGCACCTCGGAGGTAGTGATGTTCTATAAAAAAGGAGAGCCACGCGACCCAAGCAACTACCGAGGCATCGCCCTAGCAAACGCACTCTCCAAATTATTCACGTCAATACTTGCAACAAGGATCAATAAATGGTGCGAAGACGACCAGATTCTACCAGAAGGGCAAGCAGGATTCAGACGAGGACGAGGATGCGACGACAACATCTTCACCTTAAACACAAAAATCACACTGGCCCTCAAGAACCCTAGAGGAAAACTGTACGCACCTTCGTGGACTTTCGCAGGGCTTTCGACTCCGTAGGTCATATGATACTCTGGAGCAAACTGCAGGAAATTGGGGTAGGAACAAGAGTCATAAGGGTGCTAAGAGACTACTACAACAAGGCGACAACAAGAGTGAGAGTAGACAAGATCGACAAAACCGAGGAATTCGACATAACCCAAGGTGTCCTTCAAGGGGACCCACTCAGTCCGACCCTGTTCTCGCTGCTACTACATGACCTCGACACATACCTATTCGACAAGGGACACACGAACGTGATTAAAAAAATGGAACTACTACTCTTTGCAGACGACCTCGTTATACTGTCCGACGACGTAGTCGAACAACAACACAAACTCAACACATTAGCGGAGTACTGCGCACAAAACAAGCTTGAGGTAAACAAAACAAAAACACAAGTCCTACTGTTCAGAAAAGCTGGAAAGGCACCTAAACAACGCAAGCTGAAATATGAAGGAATCGAATTGCAGACGGTAAAAAGCTACATATACTTAGGAGTCCCTTTCACAACATCTGGAAAATTTGGAGTTGCCATGGAATACTTCTCAACGAGGGCTAGACTGACACTCGGCGCGATATGGGTCACAATGATAATCTCAAGAATGAGCAACTGGTCACAACGAATATTACTCTTCAACGCAGTGGTATCGGCCGCGCTGCTGTACTGCGCAGGGCTGTGGGGACTAAACCACATAGATGAGCTCGACAAGATCCAGAGGGCCTTTCTCAAGGGGGTCCTAAGTGTGCCGCGATGCACACCAGGCTACATGCTACGCGTAGAGACGGGATCAACAACACTGAAGAACAGAATAGTAAAAAGGGCACTGACATACTGGGCGAAAATCAAAACCATGGAGGCGGAACGCTACCCCAGAAGAGCCCTGGAAATGCTCACAGAACTAGACTCAAGAAAAGACAACATAAGCGACAGAAACTGGTATACGACTATAAAAAGAATTTTAAACACCTATGATGTCACACTGGCAGAGAGAAACGCGACAGCGGAAGAAATCCTTTACACCATCCCGGAGGTACAGAGCAAGATCATACTCCAACAGCGATCCGAAGACCAGCACCGGATAACAAACTCCACGTACAGTACCGTGTATAAAACCATCAGAAGCACTGAAAGAGAAAAAGAGGAAGACTACCTGACGATGCATATCCCACTAAACAACATGAGGCTGTTGGCACAACTGAGATTATCGGGGGAAGAGAAGGCTATCATTAAATACAAAAGCGTTAAATACATAATCAACACGAAAGAGATCTGTCTCGGCTGTAAGGTACCAGAAACCCTAGAACACATCCTGTGCGACTGCCCACTATACAACCAACTGCGAAGTAAATACATTCAAGACGCCAAATACCCGCAGATACTGATAATAGAGAACGGCGAACGGGCGAACAACGTGGCATACTACATCCTCAACTGCCTAAGAGTAAGAGCTTTTTACAGAGGAGAATGAACACAGAACAAGAATCAACACCGATCAAAAACCATACACGCAATACAGTATCAATACTATAAGAATAGAACAGCATAACTATACAGTACATAAGCTAGCTTTATATCAAAATGTCAATAACTCTGTAACCTTGTAATAGGGCTAACGCCCTCAACAAGTAACCTAATAATAATAATATTAAACAAGCCAATACCGGTGTTTGATTTTCCCGAGTTAATCATCTACTAGATTAGTAACCTACTATCGGTGGCCGACTAAAATGAAGTTAGTAGCCGACTAAAAACGAGTTAGTAGGCTACTAATAGTATATTATGTGGCATGCCCGTAAACTAAGTGTTTTTCGGCGAGAATAATGATTTCAGGACGAGCTAAAGGCGAGCCGTAAGCGAGTTCTGAAATCATTATTCGAGTCAAAAACGGTTTACGGGTGCGCCCCATACTGTATTTTTTTCGAAATAGGCATGAAAAGTCACTTTGACGCCTGTTGAGATTCACTAGACGAAGAGTGAGGTTACGGTGCGATCTGTCGCGCACTTCGAACCGCGCATCGAAACTGCCGTATAAAGACTTTATACGGCAGCTTTGGAATGCGCACTTCGAACTGCGCATCCAGACTGCCGTATAAAGACTTTAGAGGGCAGTTCTGAAATCAACCGTATAAAGTGACACTTTGTGGATCGAAAACAGGCGTCAAAAAGTGACTTTTCAATGCCTATGCCGAAAAAATGTTTATGAATACGGGTGTACATCGTTATTTGCAAATATCCGTCGAATATAATACATTATGCAACAAGGGAATAAAGTCGAATATTATTCCCGAAGGTGAGTTTACTGCCCGAACGGAATTCCCGCGGGTGGGTTTACTGCCTGAGCGAAGCGAGGGCAGTAATCACCCAAGGGAATTTCCGCGAGGGCAGTAAGCCTGAGGGAATGATGGACTTTATTCCAGTGTTACATATAGTACTTTATTCCCGGCTCAACTGTGGCCACTTTATTGACCTGAAGCGTGGGACCCACGAAAAAACGCTAAGATTGATCGAAAATCTATATAAATATGGAAAGAAATTAAGTCAGGAAATAGAAAAAAAATTTGAAAAAAATCATTTTATTCCCGGCTCAACTGTAATGGCCACTTTATTGACCTGAAAAGCGGGACAAAAGTGGCATTTGATTCCCGATTGTACTTTTTGTCCCGCAAATTCACTTTTGCGGGAATAAAGTAAAATTTGCGGGAATAAAGTTAATTTTGCGGGAATAAAGTAAATTTTGCGGGAATAAAGTACTTTTGAAAAATGTTTGTTTTTTCCATTTCTTGACTTAACTTCTTTCCATATTTATATAGATTTCGATAATTTTTAGCGTTCTTCCGTGGGTCCCACGCTTCAGGTCAATAAAGTGGCCACAGTTGAGCCGGGAATAATAGTATATTGTGTAGCAAGGGCGTAAAGTGGGATTTTTTAGACCGAGTGTGGAGTTTGCAGTACTAGTCGGAGGCGAGGGAGCACGAGTCGAAGACGAGTGCATCCGCGAGCCGAAGACGAGTACTGCAACCACACGAGATCAAAAAGCCCACTTAGCCCTTGGTACACACCATATTTTTTGTAACGCATGTATTGATTTCTGCGTTTCTGTGCCTATAAGCGGCATATATATATATATATATATATATATATATATTATTGAAGAAGCGGGCAATAAAGAATCCTTTATTGCCCGCTTATTGAAGAAGCGGGCAATAAAGAATCCTTTACGCCCGCTTATTGAAGAAGCGGGCAATAAAGAATCCTTTACGCCCGCTTATTGCCCGCTCTTTTCAAGTGGTCAATAAACGGCTACTTTAGGCCCTATTTTTAGGTCAAAAAAACGCAGAAATCATGCATGTGTTACAAAAAGTACTATATGTAACACTGGAATAAAGTCCATCATTCCCTCAGGCTTACTGCCCTCGCAGAAATTCCTTTGGGTGATTACTGCCCTCGCTTCGCTCAGGCAGTAAACCCACCCGCGGGAATTCCGTTCGGGCAGTAAAATCACCTTCGGGAATAATATTCGACTTTATTCCCTTGTTGCATAATGTACTATTTCAAAAGTACTTTTTTCCCGCAAATTTTACTTTTTTCCCGCAAATTTACTTTTTTCCCGCAAATTTTACTTTTTTCCCGCAAATTTTACTTTTTTCCCGCAAATTTCACTTTTTTCCCGCAAAAATAAATTTGCGGGACAAAAAGTACAATCGGGAACCAAATGCCACTTTTGTCCCGCTTTTCAGGTCAATAAAGTGGCCATTACAGTTGAGCCGGGAATAAAGTCAATTTCTCAACATAAGTCGAAGAAAAGGGTGAAATAAAATCTCCAACACGTATCCAACTCGAAGAAGCTCATGGCCGTCACGAGGCTTGGATGAGCCAATATCCACATCCATCGAAATCTCAAATCTATGACATCATCTGAACGTAAGAAAAACAACGCATTAATCAAGAAAAATGCAATAACATCTAGCAGTTTCCACGCATTCTTTCAACGGAGAAAATCGACGAACATCTGAAAACCACATGGTTTTCGACAACCCGACATCTTCGCAACCAGGGATAAGTAAAATTGACTTCATCAAGATTCGCGGCAGCTAATCGCCGCCAAGTACAAAAAAAAAAAAAATCATCAAAATTTTTTATATATTTATTTTTTATAAGGCGAGCGCAGCCAAGAATTATTTACCCGAGGCAACGTTTATACCTGTGAACAAAGCGTTATATCTCCGGAACGGGTGAATGAATCTAGATGAAATTTACAGGATTTCGAATCCCAGTCCATATAAGCTCGCTGTGTAAATTTGAACAGATTCGGTTCTATAGTTCCGGAGATATTAACTGTCAAAGTTGATGAAAAAACACATTCTTCTTCTTCTTCTTCTCCGCCCTTTTTTCGCAAGACGCTTGCTAGGGACCACGATATCAATCGAACGGCTATATGTATCGACTTGAGATTTAAAACATAACTATTCTCCATAGAAATCTAACTCCCTATTGATTTTGGTGCGAATCTGTGCTCACACTCGGTCGGTAGATTTTGCCAAAGTCACAAGACGCTTAGTACGGAAAATGACCGCCCGAGAGCGCTGATTTTTTTACTTAATTCCGATTAAGTTTGTAAGACTGCAGAGAATTTTGAGTTACGCTACCGCACAAAGTTAGGTGCAGTAGAGATGTTTGTGCCTGGTTATACTTTTAGTTATGTGAGTTATGTCAGATCTTCTATAATTTTCATGAAATAGTCAACTACTGCTATTGTATACATACATCTCGGCGAATTATTTTCTTGTTATGTTTGTTTGCACTTCGTCATTGGTAGTACATAATTTGGTGGCATGAGCACTAAGGCTAATATTTCATCATCATTCATATGCTTCGCTATACTTACGTAATAATTAACTTTACTTCACGCAGTGTGATAATGGACGTTTTACCCACGCTTCGCGTGGGTAAAATCCCCATTTTCAGACCTTATGAAGTAAAATTTTGTACTATACTCGACGGAAAAACTTCTTCTGATCTCGTGTGATTGCAACACTCGCCTTCGGCTCGTGCTGCAACCTCACACTCGTCAGAAAAAGTTTTACCGCACTCGTATCGTAATGTACTATTCCCTAACGCCGTGTGCAAAATTCGATTTTGTGTATTGATTTGCGTGCGCAAAATGCCACATTCCCTAACCCGTTTCGTTAGCGTGCGCAAAATGCGGTTCGCATGTGCAAAATGAATTTGCGTGCGCAAAATAGGTTCGCGGGTGCAAAATACAATTTGCGTGTACAAAATTTACATATAGGTATATATAGGTATATGTAGGTATGTATGGGTAAATATAGGTATTTGTAGGTATGTATAGGTATATGTAGGTATGTGTAGGTATATGTGGTATATATAAGTATATATAGGTATATATGGGTATATATAGGTATTGTAACGTGGCAGATTTGATATTTAATATTTTATTTATTATCTGCCACTGGACCGCGCCTCCACTCGCAAACGTGAGCGACCATGCGGCTGCCGTACCGAAATTCTTCACCGAAGCGCGAGTCCAACCTTAGTTTTTGTGAATAGTGTGTCTGCCGTAAGTTTTTTTTTATTGTGAACCACAGGTACATCACCGCCAGGACATCGTGGGAGTCGTCGATCGTCGCAGAATCATCTGGGGGATGTCCTGGAAGCCTCGGCACTAGTAACCGCACCTAAGTCATCAGCCTTCGTCTCTGCAGCCTCGTCACCTGCCGGCCGGGAGAGGGCTGCACCTCCCAGCCTGCTATCGCCGCCAGCCGTTACCTCCCGGCCTGATTTTGGAAATGTTCAGCGCTATGGGTGCGGAGAACATGTCGGGTGTGGAAAGGCTTCCCCCACCACATTTTGGATCGCCGATCGACGATCACTCCGTTGCCGACCAGCCTACCGCCAACGTCGAGATACCGATTACGTTACGTTTAGTTTATCTTATCTTTATCTTTCTTTTGGGGCTTTTCTCTATCTTTTCTTTTTCTTTCTGGGGGTTTCTTTAGTTTTTCGGTAGTTTATCATATTTTGGGGGTTTTTCATAGTTTTTGTGCTTTCCTTTATCTGTGGTGTGCGTTGTGCGTTCTCTTTTGACGCCACCTGGGCTGCGACCCTGACTCAAGGTAGGCTTTTCTTTCCGGCAGATCTCGACCGTCCGTCCGCATACCTTTGCCTCTGTGCTGCTTAACGGCTATTTTGAATTCGCGCCTGACGGGCTGTCGTGGTCTCTGATATCTTCTAGGCTAATTTAGCATAAATTACGGCTACTATCTTTTCTGGACTTGCGCTGCTCGGGAAGAATCCCTTGCCGTCTCGCCTACGTTATCTATAAATTTCTTTCTCTAATATTGCGTGCGTTAATTTAACTTTGAATATTATTTAGCTTCCTATCTCTATCCTCTTGCGTTAGCTTCAATAACTTTTCTCTTTGTTTTGTATTATTTAATTATCTTGTGCGGCTTAACCGCCGTATTCTTGTGTTGCGACGCCGGAATCTAATTCCGCCGCTACCTTTTTTTGAATTGTGTTATTTTCTTTTTCTTTTGCGCTCTAACTTTTCTTTTGTTCTTTTGCTTATTTTTAAGTTTACTATTGTATATTCTGCCGTCCTGTACTTTCTTTTGTTATTTATTTCTTATTTATTTTTGGTATCGCTGCGCTTTCGATTTTCGAAAATTATAGTTACGTTATCGTCTACCTATCTCTGAGCAAAGTGTGTTATTTCTACGCCCCCACGTTCCCCTCTCCTTCTATCTAGTCGGTTACCGTTTCGTTTCTGAATTTAGTTGTTGCTTACTGCGTTTTGTTTTGCTAACTCTATCTGGCACCTTCGTGTGCCTGGCGCCCAACACTATCTTTTAGTTTTCGTTTCGTTTCTGTATCGTACCGTGTTTTGAGTGAGAATACGTTGGGACTTCTTTGAGCGGGATTTATTTTTCTATCTAATTTCCTCCGGGTAGGAAAATTGCTCGTTACAGTATATATGGGTATATATAGGTATATATGGGTATATGTATATATGGGTATAAATAGGTATATATGGGTATATATAGGTATATATGGGTATATGTAGGTATGTATAGGTATATATAGGTATTTGTAGGTATGTATAGGTATATGTAGGTATGTATAGGTATATGTAGGTATATATAAGTATATATAGGTATATATGGGTATATATAGGTATATATAGGTATATGTAGGTATGTATAGGTATATATAGGTATATATGGGTATATATGGGTATATATGGGTATATATGGGTATATGTATGTATGTATAGGTATATATAGGTATTTGTATTTCATTCTCATATAAAGTACCAATAATTGCACAATAATAGCAATGATAATTCAGTTTGTAAAATGATTAAGTCAAAATAAAATAAAATATTTTCATTGAACTCTTTTTTTTTTCGTTTCTTTTCTGCGGTATCAATGTATTAAGGTAGTACTGTCGGTACATAGCTGGTCAAGTTCATTCTGGCTCTCATTTGAGTCGGTTAGTATTTAGATGTGGCAACGTCGCATGATGTTTTCACTACACTCAAGCAGAGTAACATGATTTTCGTTCATATTCAACCTCACTTGCTGAATTGAAAAAAAAAAACCAAATATCTGTTAAGATTTACTCATGTACCCAGCCCGTAGCATTTTGGACCGCGCGCGTCCTAACCTCTTTTACGACTTACGGCGTTGCCACATACGATACATCATTGTCAGCTATTCGCAGTTTTCAAATTTCAACTGCTTATCTTTCTTATCACACGCTCCTAAACTGCCCAAACAACACAGTGGGCTAAATGCCGAAGTATAGTCGACTTTTTTGTGTCGTCTTTTAGCCGACTTTTTTATGTCGTCTTTTAGCCGACTTTTTTGTGTCGACTTTTAGCCGACTTCATGAAGCCTCGAACCACATCGGCGCTGAGCATATAAATATTTGATATCCTGTTGCTATAGCGATAAGAAAAAACTAGTGATATCAATTTGACAAGCATTAGCGGAAATTTTTATTGGTTCGAGTAAATTTTACTTGCGGTTCAAGAACAATGAAATTCTTCAAAATGATATTCTTGCTTCAAGATTTTCTCTCTTGAATCAAGTTGAATTTTTTATCAGTGTAGTTTCTTGAATGTTTTTTGATTAAATCAAGGAAATGTGTTCTTAATTCGTATTATTAATTAAGGAAATATTTAATATCAAATATATATATAATATATATAATATATAATATATATATATATATTTAATATTTAATTTAGTTTATTAAAACAAGAAATCTTTTTATTGCAACGAGGAATTTTTTTTTTCATGTGTATTGTCACTGGATAAGCGAGACATCATTACAGATAACATTATAATAATAATAATAATAATAATAATAATAATAATAATAATAATAATTATAATTATAATAATAATGATCGAAAATTGATCATCTAGGCTTGTATCTCGTGTTGCCGTTTCTCGTCAAATTCAAGACAGATGTGAGTCTGCTAAAAGTCGACTTCTTGAGTCGACTGTGTGCCGCCTAAAGCTGGGTCATGAGTGGACTCCACGGTGACTTTTTGTCGACAAGTAGTCAAAACTTTGTCGACCTAAGGCAAGTTTCAGACGGCTTATTGCCAACCTATCGTCGACTGTGTGTTGTTTGGGTGTGTTTTCAAGCATCTGAAATGTTCAGCAGTTATTGAACTATCATTCTGTGCAATTTCATTTGAATCTGAACGGTAGTCATTACCTAATCTTAGTTTGAAATTGCCAAAAGCGTGATTCTCCATAAGACTACGTGTTAAACACGTGAAAATGGAAATGCTCAGAACTTTTCTCTCGGGCTCCTAATCTTTACAAAAATTTAACCGAGTCATTTTTGAGCCAACATCTACGAGCATATTAAATTTCGTCAATATCTGTACGGTAAATCGTTTTACGACAGTACTACCTTAAGATAATTGCTAAATTACTTCATGAGAAAAAAATTTCATCGCTCTTGTGATCAAACTGCACTATATTTTTATAATCAATGTGGCGAATTGCCCCCCCCCCCCATCTATTTTTATATATCTGCTCTGCCCCCCCCCCCTCGGCGGGGGCTTTGCCCCCTGCACCCCCACCAGGGGCTGTGCCCCTGGACCCCCCTCACCGTCAGTCTACCTATGTATCAATTCATCTGTCTTTTATACTATCATTTGTATATATTTAATAATTTGATATTACATACGAATTATCGATGTTCTTGAATTTTGCACAGCTCGTTGGGGAAAATAGTATACGCAACACGTGCGCATAGGTGTCTCCCGCAGTCGTCTTTTTGTCGCCCTCGCTTCGCTCGGGCGACAAACTCGACTCGTGCGGGAATCACCTATTTTGCGCACTCGTTACGTAATGTACTATTTCGCCACCCGTAACCGCCGCGTTTAGTTGGATCAAAGAATATTTGTTTCATTCAACCACTTTTTTCTCTCAGTGTGTTTTATCCAGGTATATGTCTATAATAAACTGAGATACTAATTGATTGTAAAGAAATTTGAACCAGCGTTCTGTCGAACCATTGACAGCGATTCGACAGAAGAAGTGTACTATGATGGATATCGTAAAGTATCGTTCTGATCTTTGTATTAACGCGTTATGAGTCTTCTTTCGCAATAAATATATTCTACAGAAGTGAATAAGCGGTCTATTACTATGTGTCTTGAATCAGCTTTTCAAACCCAGTTCCCGCCTCTAATATGTGTTTCCGAAATATAGTCGCGCGCGAGTGTACGGACGCGCTTGCGTGCACTGCAATAATCATCAACCATTCATTGTAATTGATCTGCAGAGATAAATGTATCCGCAATGTATAAAGTAGGATTAAGGTCAAGTAATAAATTGTCTATATTCGACGCACTTCACAGAGGAACAGGACTATTTGATTTTTGATTAAATATTTCTATTACCACTTACTTCTTCGAACTTCCCTTATATTATTATTGATAACATACGTTTGCGTGCCCCAAAACAAGTCTTTCTCCGTCATTCTGTGGATGAGTACAATTGTTCCAGATGATAATCATAATACTAGGTCGCCACTCGGACAATCATTTGGATCACGTTTTCACGTTACAACAACAATCAAGTGCTAGCTCTATGTACGGCAATACTAAAAGTATAACTGGTAACTACCATTCAGTATACGCATTTAGGTTACATTAGTTTGGGTCTGTCAAAGAGCAGCGTTGGATGTAAATAAATATGTAGAACTGCACTATCTGACTTCATTCTGAGTTGTAAGCATGTGCAACATATTCATCACATGCGAATGCTCAATATCTTAAAAGTTTTGGAGGTATTACTTTTGTCAAAGACGATGTACGATAATATTGTTGTTACAATCTTACAAAAAGAAGTGAAATCCCACGAAAAACATATGAAATGTAAAAAAACCGCCAAGTACACAAATTATCTTGCGATGAGAATTTTCGAAAAACTTATCGCCAGTCTCTGTCATGATATTAGGAAAGCCTGCAAAGCACTACAATCTTCCCGCAAGTATACGTCGTGAAGTCGGATCTCGCTGTTTCATGTAGTGATATCGGAACATCATTCCAAGAGCTACGTACTTGGCGGGCACATTTTTTTTTTCCACATGTACCCTTCCATCAATCCCATTTTCTGTGAGAAATATTTGCAAAGCACCAATAACGGTCTGAATAGTCGGACTAATAATCGTACCAATCATAATCTGTATATAAATAAGACGACACTTTCCATGTTACAACGTATCTACAACGATGAAGAATATTAAAGCATATGTCAATAAATTCGTTAATTGCAAAGGTACGCAGTATTATCGTCAATATTCATTGCAATTACGTTTAGTATAGGTGGACCGTCCGGGACCGTCATACTAATATAATCTGCCTTTATGTGTGGTATCAGCTGTATGCTTGAACGTAAGAATAGTATGTTGGATGCTATTTCACTTTGGCTTTTCCAGCTCAGGCGCGATTCTGTTTCAAGCATATGCAATATTCTATCGTGTACGATTCGTCGTATCACAGTGTACAATGATGAAAGATGTACGACGATAAATTTGCCGACAAGGAGAAGGCAATCAATTATTTGAAACTAGCTGCTCATCGTGTGCTCCTAAATTTCATGCAACGATCGTTCAATTATTATTGACGATAGATATCTATATTCACCAATAATATGTGTTTCCAAAATATAGTCGCGCGCGAGTGTACGGATGCGCTTGCATGTGGGCGCCGTTAGGCGCCCGCACGCAAGCGCGTCCGTACACTCGCGCGCGACTATATTTTGGAAACACATATTAGAGGCGGGAACTGGGTTTGAAAAGCTGATTCAAGACACATAGTAATAGACCGCTTATTCACTTCTGTAGAATATATTTATTCTCAAAGAAGACTCATAACGCGTTAATACAAAGATCAGAGCGATACTTTACGATATCCATCATAGTACACTTCTTTTGTCGAATCGCTTTCAATGGTTCGACCGAACGCTGGTTCAAATTTCTGTACAATCAATTAGTATCTCATTTTATTATAGACATATACCTGGATAAAACATCAATACCTTTACAGTGCAAATATTATTACCAGTACAAGTTTCCTAGCCCCGAGAGAGCGTAGCACTATTATTGCTGACTATTACCGATCAAGTTTCGGAATCTAAAATCCATTGCCGTATGCGAGAACAGAAAGTCGTATCTTCGTTAATTCTGCAGCTACAAGAATGTAAATATAAACTCAGGTATTATGGAAGTAAAATACAGAAAGTAAATGTGCCCGCCAAGTACGTAGCTCTTGGAATGATGTTCCGATATCACTACATGAAACAGCGAGATCCGACTTCACGACGTATACTTGCGGGAAGATTGTAGTGCTTTGCAGGCTTTCCTAATATCATGACAGAGACTGGCGATAAGTTTTTCGAAAATTCTCATCGCAAGATAATTTGTGTACTTGGCGGTTTTTTTACATTTCATATGTTTTTCGTGGGATCGCATTTTCTTCTACAAGATCTTCATAAATGTGCATATTTCTTTTTGACACAGCGTGCGGGAAGAGTGTTTTCCCATGCCTGTGGAGCGTGCGGGAAGTGATTGATCCCTGAAGTCGGCTGAAGTGAACCGTAATGAGCCACAAATTTTCATTGTTTGCATTATCGCGAGAGTTGACACTCAGTCATAGCCAACTTGGCACCATACGCTCCAGGTTTTTCGTCTATTTATTGCAAGCTGGCCATCACCTTTTTTATTTTTCGAGCGTACACGCGCTTAGAAATACTTGGTTATTATGTTATGTTATGATTTCTTCCCTGCGCGTGTCAAAAAATAGTTTTTGACACAGCGTGCGGGAAGAGTATTTTCCCATGCCTATGGAGCGTGCGGGAAGTGATTGATCCCTGAAGTCGGCTGAAGTGAACCGTAATGAGCCACAAATTTTCGTTGTTTGCATCATGAAGTAAGAGGTAAGGAGACCGATCTCCAAGCTGGCTAGTCGCCAAAACCTGCGTCGATTTTTAGGTCTCTTTAGTAGTACAGTATTCCGCCACTCGCAGTGCTGATGTTCCACGTCTGGTCGTTTAATGGCGTGAAGTGGGGGGTTTTCGGTAAATGTGACAGCCAGTGGCAGAAATGACGGTGGTCGCTGTCCCGTGCATGTTGTGTTTGATTTTCATAAAAAAAAGTATGGTTGACATGGATGGGCAGTTGATTAAAAAAAAAAACACATATATTTCCACGAACCTGTTGGATACCATAAACATTCTATGCACTCAATCAAACTTTTACCATAAACATTCTATGCACTCAATCAAACTTTACTTATTATCGACGTAAGTAATAATTAGTAATGTACCCTGATGTATTCACATTTTTCCGCATATATCTTCTTAATGATATATCCTTACAAATACTACAATTCATATATGAGGTTAGCACAAATTTTATATACAACAGAACAGTTTATTTAATCGCAACACGCCACTTTTTTAACATATCTTTTTGAATAATACACATGGATAACAATTTTGCAGTGTTTAGTGTTTAACTTTTTATCGACATGTCGATTGATTACTTTTTAGAAATGTTTCAATCAAAAATATTACGTAGCCTTAGAAGTTACTAGGATTCCTAATTCCCAACTCTTTATTAGCCTTTCTATCCGACTTGTAACCGGTCGGACACCCCGGCACAAAACACGACATTTTCCTTTAATTTTTAATTTTTCTTTAATTCGAAATCGTTTTTCGTAAAATTCCCGCAAATATTTGAATGACAGGTAAACAAACCCCCCACTTCGCCGCCGTTAGCCGACCAGACATGGAACATCAGCACTGCGAGTGGCGGAATACTCTACTACTAAAGAGACTTGAAAATCGACGCATGTTTTGCAGCACGGAGATCGGTCTCCTTACCTCTTACTTCCTGGTTTGCATTATCGCGAGAGTTAACACTCAGTCATAGCCAACTTGGCACCATACGCTCCAGGTTTTTCGTCTGTTTATTGCAAGCTAGCCATCAGCTTTTTTATTTTTCGAGCGTACACGCACTTAGAAATACTTAGTTATTATGTTATGTTATGATTTCTTCCCTGCGCGTGTCAAAAAATAGTATACGTAACGATGGCGGGTTGGTCATCCCTGCACTCGTGCTTCTTGCCACCCTCGCTACGCTCGGGTGGCAAACATCGCACTCGTGCAGGGATCACCAACTTCCCGCCATCGTTACGTAATGTACTATTTCTTTCGAGTCATATTTGAACAATTTAACGTCACTTACAACATTTAAATCATCAATTATAAAACATAATCCAATACTAAAGTTCGGCAATGGCCGTTTTAATGTAATATTCAATTCGCATATTTATATTACATACCGGGATGATTTCTTGATAGTATACAGGTGACTGCGCATGCGCGAGTTTCGTCGTATGCTGAGGCAGGCTGGCCTCAAATACCACTGCGTGACGACTTTACCGACCAATGAAAATGAATTATTTGGCGCATGCGCTGTCACCTGTATACTATCAAGAAATCATCCCGGTATATATATTACATACATATATATATACACCGTGGGGTAACCGGGGTTTTAGGAGACAGGTAGTCACAGTGAATTGGTATATTTTTATTGATAGCGTTTGATTTGTAGTAAGATTGTATATATATATATGAGTTATAATTGTAAGATTAAATGATGGGTGAGTGAATTTATAATGCGAGCTAAATTATATGCGACTGCTCTGATTGACGATTTACTTGCAAGTGTCTTTGTCAATCTTCGCTACTGATGAGCTGATGATGAGCTGAATCGTTAGGTCATCATTTCCATTGTCCCGGGCATGGGCGCGTTCGTGCAGGTGCAGTTTTATGGGAGCATAGGTAGGGATGGACTTCTTGGAATGTAAGGGTGAGACTTCCTCTGATTAGAGGTGGTGAGACTGGATGCATGCAGGATATTATGTCTTGGGTGTTGAGAGTGAGAGAGGTATTGAATAGAATGGGATACGTAACAGTGGTAAAAGAGTGGATCCACCAAACATACGACCCTTCACCTTTATTTATTTTTGCAGGTAATTTCAAATATGAATCCATGTGTTTTGGGTACTTTTACAATGAACGCCGCAACAAAAAAAAAAAAAAAAAATATACGACCTTTTACCACCAAAATCGCCTTTTTGGCGGATACGACCTTATACTATTAGACACGCGATGTGGTATGATACAAATGCAATACGTCAAAGATAGCTCAAATCGTTTTTGCGCAGTCCATCCCTACTGAAAATTTCCAGGTGGAAATCCATGGACGATTCCACCTGGACTTCCACCCGGAAATCTATATAGAGAATCCATGTGAATCCGTGGATTTTCTGCCGGGATTTGGAACTGGAAATCCATGGAATTCCATGTGGTTGTAGTCATGTCCAGAAACATGTGATCCCATGTGTAATAATGATATATGGAATCCTATGTGTAATATTATATTAAATCCTATGGATTGTCCGTAGTAGTTACTACAGAAATTTCCATGAACCCCGCTTAGTATACTGGAATATCCACTGATATCCTACGGTACCCCATGATATTTTTCAATGCTCCATGCATAAAGTACCCCATGAATCCGAATTCAGATGTTCTTCCTTCGCCGAATTTCAGCCATACTCCGCTGGTTTTTGTGTATATTTTTCCATGGATGACGAAATGATGTCACAGTGGAATTCCCATAAGATCGTATGGATTCCTAGGGACTTTCCACAATAACTTGTCTGGTCGTTCCCGGATTCAGATGCTCGTTTTTTGCCGAAATTCGGCCGAAATCTGGTGGATTTTGTGTATATTTTTCCATGGATGACGAAATGATGTCACAGTGGAATTCCCATAAGATCGCATGGATTCCTAGGGACTTTCCACAATGACTCGTCTGGTCATTCCTGGTTTCAGATGTTGTTCCTTCGCCAAATTTCAGCCAAAATCCAGTGGATTTTGTATATCTTTTTTCATGGATGACGAAATGATGTCACAATGGAATTTCCATGAGATCGTATGGTTTCCTGGGGACTTCCTACAACAATCTGTGCGATTATATGCAGATAAGTTTATTTATTTTCTCTTGATTCCATACAGGATTTGATGCGTTTGACACAACGTTTCACGTCAACAACGAGACAATATCATAGCCATATTCACATGGAAATAAAAATATTTTCCTATGGACTGTCCATAGAAGTGTATACCATTACACATGGATTCACATGTTGAAGTTTCAGAAATTTCAGGTAACAGCCGGTAGCTTATTTATGGTATTACCCATGGATTAGGTCAGGACATTACCGTTATCTTTCTATGAGAATCTATATATTCTGTAGGGTTTTACCATGAAAAACCATAATATATATGAATGGAAATCTATATACCCATCCACATGGATTTCTACTATTGCATTCAATTGAAAAACCATGGAATATTCATGTGAATACTACTGCATCAACTACAGGAGAACCATAGATCAGCAATATGGATATTCCATGTTTCTGAATTTCTGGTGGATTATTATAGAATTTCATGGAATCCCATTCGCATCCATACTTTTTCAGATGGTTTTTCACCTGGAATTTTTCAGTAGGGATGTCACTCGTATTTTCAGTTTATTCAAAATTCATTTTATTCTGGCATCTGAACCAGAGCTAGTACCACTTTCGGCATGGTCTCAAAAGTTTCGTATTTTCACAAAGAATTTATGGTAAAAATTTAACAAAAATCGATGACGGCTAACACAGTGGAAATCCCAAATTAAGAGTGTTTTATCGAAAAAACAGCATCCACGAATATTGAAAATTCAAAAAAAAATTAGTTTTATTCATCTCATATTATTGGCTAACTTTTTCATTTGGGTGATTTTTTCGTACGACTAACGGATCCGCAAGTACATTTCTGCCTGAAAGAAAGTCAACTTTTGAACCCGGGGCCCCAAAAATCCGAAATAATTCAGACGTTCATTTTTCGCCCTCTCTTTCATCATACTCGAAGAAAAAAGAAATCAAAAATGGTGAGGGTCCGCGGCAGGTCGAGTTGGCGTGGAATGCCCCATATATTTCCAATGTTTTTGAGCAACATTCGATGAAATTGGAGAAAAAAAAAAAAAATGATGACATTGGCATGGGATGAACCATACAAAATTGGGAGGGCAGGGGGGTGGCCATTTTTTCTTCACAGAGAAGCATTCTCGTGGACCAATCTGTGAGAATTTCAGATTTTTATATTCATAATTAGACCCACAGTGGAATAATAACTGAAAGGACCGCGAAACCCCGTGTATTTCAAATGGAGAAGTTCATCCTCTGTGGTCAAGGGTCAAGCGTTGAAATAAAAATCTGAAAAAATTACAGGATGAGTTTTGATTTATTTGTAGTCGATTTGGGGGGCGTAGAGGGATATTTATGTTTTTTCCCGTTCTAACGACCACCCTAATATATATATATATATAATATAACCTTAATTTTAAGGCAATTAGACATAGGTGTATTCGTATTTTAATAATTGTATGAATGGTGATGGATGAATGAAAAAGCAAGGGTCCCAATTTTATTGCATTTATATGGCGTATTGCCAAGCTAATTCTGTTAAATTGCTAAAGTGTGCCTAAATTAGTCATCACATTAAATTCAAAGGTTCAAATTGATCGTCGTTTCCAGTTTATTATAATTCCCATAATTTCCAATCCCACTTATCTCTATTGTTTGTAGCGGGAAAGACACTAATTCGTTACAGCATCTAAAATCGCTGTAACCCTGACCCTTCAAACTTAATTGTACATTTCCGAAATCTGTTACTTCAAATTTTTTAAGATTCTTCCGAGTGGTGCTTCAGGGTCAAAATCGCCGAAAACCCATTTTTTTTTGCCATTTTTTAACGCAAGACGGTCACACCTCATGAGAATCCCGTGGTGGTCACATGGGGTGTGACACACCCCAGGCACTTTGAAGCGCTGTAGAATTTCGTAGAATTATCCTGAGAGCCCCAAAAAAATTGAGAACATATTTCAAACGTTTCTCTATTAACCCATCCAAAAATGTAACGCAAATTTTAATTTGAAGTATGTTTAAAAAATTCGTAAAAAAAAATTCGCGGAAAAAAAAATTTTACGAAAAAAAATAAAAACTCTAGTTAGGGGTGGCAACGTCGGTTTCCGGGATTAAGAGGTCACACCCCAGATGACTGTCTTGGGTTAACACTCTTAAAACCGGCCATATCTGAAAGTCAACTACATATTTTTCATAGGGAATATAAATACCAAAACAATGAGTGACTCCGACGGGGTCTTGTTTTTTCGCCACGGGCATTTGTGTTCTAGTCCAAGAGCTGACGACATATTTCTGTGCCTCATCTTGTCACACTGCAGACTCGTGAGGAATGTTTATTCATGCCTCGTAGATCATGAAAAAAATAGTCTCGATCCCCAGATCCGGGGATAAAGGGGTGTGATTGCTTGATGAACCATGTGAGCATGAATGAAACCACTTCGGGGAGTTAGTTTATTGAAAAATAGATGAGGAAAGTGCGATGGGCAAACGCCCAGGGTGGAAATTACGGGTAGACAGACGCCGCCAAACATGCCATTTTTTTTTTCCAATTGCGCCATTCGAACATTGGTGAAAGGACCCCGCATATTTCTTATGAGAACTGGCTTTCCGATAGATTTGGCTGAATTTTTCAGGTTTCGTAGTTCATGCAATGCTGATCAAAAGTTCCCGAGAAAAAATGTTTATATATGACTCAGGCATGATCCAGCTATGTTCAGATATGTTAATACATGAACATATCTGATTCATGCCTGACGTATGTATAATCATGTAACATATTATACATGATTACATATGGTCATATGTAAATCCATATATGATTATATATGACCATACATAACTTTATATATGATCGTACATGATCTTATATACCATCATACATGACCATGTAGATCAGATGTACATTGACGTATGATTATATATGATCATACATAACTTTATATATGATCGAACATGATCTTATATACCATTATACATGACCATGTAGATCATACGTGACCACACATAACATTATATATGATCGTATAGAATCTTATATAACATAACACATGACCATGTAGAACCTAGTGACTATTTACTGATTTTCGGTGATTTATTCACTGATTCGTATACAGAAAGCATGTATCATACATTAACATACATGAGTATCTTGTATGGGTCATACATGCATGGGCCGGTCAAATCAAATTCCCATTTGATCATGTACGATCTGGTATGAGCATCTACGATCTGGTATGATCATGTATGATCTGGTATGATCATGTACGATGTGGTCTGCTCATAGATGGCCATTTTTCCGGTATGAATCATCCAAGACTAATTATATATGATCCATATATGATCATATATAATCATGTATGATCTGGTATGATCATGTACGATCTGGTCTGCTCATAGATGGCCATTTTTCTGGTATGAATCATACAAGACTAGTTGTATATGATCCATATCTCATCATATATAATCATGTATGATCTGGTATGATCATGTACGATGTAGTGTGATCATGTACGATGTGGTGTGATCATGTACGATCTGGTATGATTATGTACGATCATAGATGGCCATTTTTCTGGTATGAATCATACAAGAGTAGTCATATATCATCCATATCTGATCATAGATGATCATTTTTTCTCGGGTTACCATTGCCACAACTTCCAAAAGTCAACTATTCGACCTTGGTAAGCTGTTGAGGTTTAAAATCGGTCCATTTGTACTCGCGTTTCTCCTGATCTGTGAATGAATAGCCCCTCGCTTTTACCGTTAGGTGATTTTTTAAGTTAAGGTTTTTCGACTCATCACTTCGTACTTGAGCTATTTGATAGTCAGATCCGGGTTAAAAGTTGGAAAGTACACTAAACGGAAATTCCTGCCTGCAAAATACCTGCACTTTTGGGTTGGAACTGATACTACACGAAATGGAATTCAAACTTCAACCGCTTACCAAGGCCAAACGGTTCACTTTTGGAAGTTGTGGCAATGGTAACTTTTGATCAGCATCCCATGAACTACGAAACCTGAAAATTTCAGCCAAATCCATCGGAAGGCCAGTTCCCATAAGAAATGTGCGGGGTCCTTTTGAGGGATGATAGTTTTTGGTCCACACATGACCAGGAAAATACGGACTGACGCGTAGAGCGGGGATAAAGGGGGATCAGACTCGCTGGATGCAACTTTTTTTCCGCCCAGTTGCGCCATTTGAACATTAACCAAATTTTCAGGGATAGTAGTTTTTGACCTGTAGATGACTAGAAAAAGATGGACAGACGCCAAGAGCGGGGCTAAAGAGTGGAAAAGTCTTGTAAAATACATTTTTCAAAGAGGATTCCATGAAGCCTTTTTTGAATGAAAGCTGTGCATAGGTATGTTTTACAGTATAACCTATTGACAGCCACACTATGCGACGTGGCTCGTGGTCCTTTGATTCATATGATAATTCTCGTAAAAATTAACGCTCATGGAGGCGAAAAATGGCTTTACCAGAAAAGGCTATATGTTACATTTGCAATAAAGATGGCGATGTTCGTTTATTTACCGAGAAGACACTGAATAAATGTAAAGAAGTCGCAGAGATTTTCCGGCAGTTCAATTTGAAATATAATGACTCAGTGGTACCGGATAAATTATCGGACACTGTTGGATATCATACCGGTTGTTATAAGACCTACACTGCTTTAAAAAATCGGGATAGAAATAGTACGAAGGATTCCCCGCAATCATCGATAAATGTAAAAAAAATCAGAAAAGTCTTGCATTGAATATGAACAAGAAGAAAAATTAAATTCACGCCTGGAATCACTTGCATCTACAAGCACCCAACGTGTAGCAGAAGTGACCGAAATTGTACCGCAATCAGTTGAATCTTGTGCATCTCCATCTGCAGTTGAATTACAGTTCGCCGGAAAAGAAAATGAAAATACTGACATTGGGACAGGTAATGAAGACGATATTGAACTTGGGGGTATCAGCGAGTGTGTTAAATGCATCTTTTGCCGATTATCCCGGAAGAGACATAATGGGCGGTGTTTGAGAATGCATCATACTCAATCAATGACTGCTGTCGATTCTATCAAGAACAACGCAACTGAACAGAATGATTTACATCTTTTGATGAATATTGCAAGGTTACGCGAAAAAAATGAGTCGGTTCCTTACCACCATTATTGCAAACTAAAATACGAAAATACGTACGGAAGGCAGTACGGGCTTCGACAAAAAACCAGCCTGGTATTTGGCATGATGAAAGAAATTATTATGAAGCTGCTATGAGGAAACTGCTTGATTTAATTGTTGACAATGTTGTTGAAAAGCGTCGATGCCTATTCTTAGATACCATTAAGAAGATCTTCCAAGAATATTTGTGTCAAGAGTTTTCCTCAACTCCGGAAGAAATGCCAAATATTTTCAAGGTGCGGGATTTGTCGGAGAAACTAAAAAAAGATCCATCTTTGAAGAACAAGATCAAGATCATTTTCATAAATCGCAAAAAAGTGTTGGTGCCCTGTGACGTTAACTTTGGTCCGCGATTAGAATATGAGCAATTAAAGATAAATGATTTGATTGTAAGAACTGCATTGATGTTACGCGCTGAAATCATGAAAATTGAGAAAAATCCACTCCCAGAAAAAGTTACAGTTCATGACTTAATACAAGGCGAGTGCGAAACACCTGAAATACTTCAATGTTTTTTTGAAACATTAATAGCAGGTGGAAATACGAGAAAAAAAAATGGTGAAAAATGCAAAAATATCGTTCAATAGAGAGAACGACCTGCACGATGAAAACTATGAAGCGGACGACCTGGAGGACGAGATCCACGGAGAGGACGACCTGGACGATGAAAACTATGAAGCGGACGACTTGGAGGACGAAATCCATAGAGAGAACGACCTGACTGATGGAAACTACGAAGCGGACGACCTGGAGGACGAGATCCATAGAGCGGACGACCTGGACGATTAAAACTATGAAGCGGACGACTTGGAGGACGAAATCCATAGAGAGGACGATCTTGGCACCGAAAATGACTGCAGAAGCAATTTCGGGAAATTTTTTCAAAAAAAAAAATAAATTATACATGAATAAAAAAGCAATCTCGTAATTTATCATCTCAATACGGTCCTGGCTGACTCACGTCCGAGCTCTGTGATTGATCGACTAAGATCGTCTCTAGCTCGAAAACTAAGGGGCGGTCGACGTTTTGGTAGAGGACTTTTGGTCTTAGAATTTCATGAGGAATCTACCCTCCCAATATGGTGCGGTCAAACTGAATCACCCTGTATATCATTCATATACAGTAGACTCTAGATATATGGCCGCGGTATGGGGCTGTAGGAGAGGAAAACGGCCATAAGTGGAGAGCCCTCTCCTCGCGGCAGTCTAGTGCTGAAGTCACGCCTCTAGCGGCCTGCGCAGCTAGTGGGGGGACGCGCGCGGAATTTCAAAACGTTATTTGGCAGCTTTCGCATGCCCGTACCGCTTGGTTTGATAATATTATACGTACTTACATTTTTAGCGTTGCATCGTGTATGGTAGCACATTCAACATTACAAAACGGAGCACAGTGGGGAATTTTCACGAAAACGTGGCCAAAAGTCAAAAAACGAACTTTCCTATGCAGGTATAACGACCGGGGGGATTGGTTAAGAACTAATTTCTGCGTAACCTCCCGGCTAGCCCGACCCTTTAACCCTTATAGTCTCTTAGATATTTCAGTTCAAAGTTGACCCTCGTCCGTGAAAGTCACGTACCTGAATTTCGCTTTCATATCCGCTCTAACTTTGAACACTCATAACTTGACAGTGTAAAGTGATAATCAATTTCGACAAAATGGACGATCTTCCTCAAGGTATGTAGAAAATTTTGCTCATCTTACAATTAAAAAATAGTCTTTATTGTCCATGTTTACGTAGTCTAACGATAATCCCGAAAAGTGCCTTCGTCCGGAAATAAATATTGACTTTGCGTAGACTTTTAGTTGAGAGTCCCACGACATCCCGCCTTCGTTTTTTTTTTAAATTTTAGCTTAGAATATCAGCTTTCGAATGAAGTGTGGATCAGACTGCGCAAACCTGCGCGGGCTGATCCAGAGCATTTTTAGTGAACGTATGCGCGTTCCGAGAAGGCCCCCGGCGCGGCGGCGCTCGGTCGGCGCGCCGCGTTCCATGCCAGTTCAGCTGCCTAGTCAGCCGAGCTGGGCAGGTAGCTCGCTTACTTGGAACTTTCTCACCCTAAGCGGACTCGGTCGACTGGTTTACTCTTACAATGGATTCGAAATATTAATATATTGTTAATGAAAATTCTGATACCTGATTTATCATACGTACAATTTGTTTCCGAGAGGCGAAGGGATTTATTCGAAATTTCTTATTGTATTCGAAACGCCAAATCCGCATTCTAATGAAATGTTACTAAATGCACAAAGGCGTATCTCTTATCCTCATTCGGATTACAATGCCATTTATAATTAATACGAAATACTATTCTTTCTATCTAGGTTCTGCAACTTCTCCTATCACCTTCAAGCGAAGGGAAATCCTTTCAATAAAAAAAAGGGAGCAGTTTTCGTCAGAAACCATTATTCCACTATTAGCGAGCCCAACTATCGCACATGAAGATCTCTATCCGGCTTCGGATTGACTTATGACTTTTAATTTCTGGAAATAAAGACTTTGTTTACTATATTGCAAGAGAATAATTATTTTCCCCGAAATTTCCGAATCTATTGTCTAATTTAGTATAGCACATATATTTGAGGTACGCCGTTTTATTTTTCCGAATTTGAATATCGGATTCGTAATCAGCAACCCCGAAAACATCAGTAAAGTGTATAATCAATCGTGTTTTCTATGAAATTCATGTCCAAGTCGGCCATATTAAGTCCGCCATTTTGTTTTTCCAAATTTGAATATCAGATTCGTAATCAGCGACCCCAAAAACATCGGTAAAGTGCATAATCAATCGTGTTTTTTACGAAATTCCTGTCTCCATCGGCCATATTGGAGCCGCCATTTTTTTTTTCCAAATTTCGATACCAGATTCGTAATCAGCGACCCCGAAAACATCGGTAAGGTGTATAATCAATCGTGTTTTTTACGAAATTGATGTCTCCATCGGCCATATTGGAGCCGCCATTTTTTTTTTCCAAATTTGGATACCAGATTCGTAATCAGCGACCCCAAAAACATCAGTATATCAAATTTCGAAAAATTCCCATGATCCCCTGGATTATGGCCACGTTTTCGTGAAAATTCCCCACTGTGCGGAGGTCTGATGGAAAAACAAACAACTTCTCTCCTTAATGATATTTGAACTTTCTTAATAAACATTACACAATACATTAATTAAACAATATTTCAGACCATAATATGAATAAAACTAACGATTTCAAGTATCACTTCGAAATTGCTATTTTCTTCGCTATTTGTTTTGCCTTTGTTATCACGGCTAGTTCTGAAGCGGATAACGATTCATTTTCTTCGAAAAACGAAAGTAAAGTATCAGCTGCAGAAACTGCCTCCTCTGGATCTATGCTTTTTGTCTGACTACAATCGTCTTGATTTTGTACTATAGAAACATAAAAAAACGAATCTTAACAAAAATTGTAGCTATAGGCTTAATTACGTAATTCCTAAACAAAAACGTTCGTCAATGTCCTTAATATTTTTCACAATCAAATCGTCAATACCTTTCATAAATCTGAGAAACCAAAAGTACATTCAAAAAAGTACTGTGAAAATAAACTGGAAATAAACGTGAAAATAAACGTGAAATGCAATCGTAATATTTAAATATTTTTTTCTTTTTATTGGATTAGTTAAAATGCAGTTTCCTCTTCAAAAAGATGTTTACCACGCAAAAAGTTTATTCAAGTCAGTTTTATGTAGAGCAAGTAGTCTTATAAATTGATTTTACCTTCTGTATCATCTGTAGTGACTATTGCAATCAATTCAGAATTTGATGGTACGCCAATATCGCCTTCTTCGGAATGAATCCAGTTTTGTATACAACTATCGTCAAAATTTTCATATTCATTTATTTCACGAACATTACTAAAAATGTTTTCATTCGTCACAGAATGGGTCAGATTTCCACGAACATTTTCATAGTAGTGTGCGGGCAGTAAGTTTTTCCAACATTTGAAAATAGTCTCATCAGTCACGGAATTCCAAGCATCACTCACCCAGTATATGACATCTTTTATATTAATTGTTTTTAGATACGTATTTACGTCAGTACCATTTTTTTGGGCATGAAGTATCGAGTGCAGAAATAATGATCTATAATGCCTTTTCAAATTCTCGATAATGCCCTGGTCCATCGGCTGAATAATCGATGTTGAATTCGGTGGTAAATATTTCACTTTTATATCACCAGTCGCAAGATTTCTGAAGAGGGATGACAAGGTGCATTATCGAGCAGCAGCAATGCTTTGATAGGAAGTCCTCGCTCACTTGAAAACGCAGTCACTCGAGGCACGAATTCGTCCTTAAACCATCGTTCAAAAATTTGTGCGCTCATCCAAGCACTTTTCTGGTGAGTGTAATATACAGGAAGTGACGATAGTGAAAGATTTTTTAAAACTCTGGGCTTAGCAGATTTGTCGATAATTACTAAAGGAATTTTCAACGTTCCATCTGCATTGCTACATAACATAACTGTCACGCGGTCTTTGTTTACTTTGAAACCTGATGGTGTAAGCTGCGATTTTTCGGCCAATGTTTTTTTCGGCATCATTTTAAAATTTAATCCAGTTTCGTCTGCGTTGAATTGTTGACATAAACTTAATTGCTCATCTTCTATTGTTTTTGCATAATGCGTTCTGAAATTATTAGCTCCTACAGTATTTGCCGATAATTTCTCACCACACCTTGTATATTGACGTATGTCATACTTCTTTTTCCAATTACTTAACCAACCTTCACTAGCGACAAAGGTTTTCGTGATTTTCAGATCCATGTGCAACTCTTTAGCTTTTGCTGTAAGAATAATTTAGTTCACTTCCAACTTTTTTATAATAATATTGCTCTACAGTGATTTTGTTGTCCTTGATATGACAGTGGTTCTAAGATGATTTGTTGACAGTTAGAGAACTACGAATGATTTGGCAAGATTGTCATAGTTTTTTGAATAACCGCCCATTTTTATATTATACAGTAAAAAGCAGAATTTATGAGAAAAATTTAATTTTCATAACACGCGCACCGAAAGTGGGGTTTTTTTGTCCTCATTTGAGAGCGGAAAATAAGTCTTTTTGAGTCAGGATCCAATTCGTTAGTTTTTCAGGTCCTAGGACAAAAATGCTGGTCAAAAATGAAAATATTTGTCCTCCAGTTCCGAACGTTGCCACCATGCGGTGACGTCGATTTTGGTCGATCGGCTATCCAGTTAGAATATATATTAGTGGGTTACCTGAATCCTGACTCAAAGACTGATTTTCCGCTCTAAATGAGGACAAACCCCACTTTCTGTGCGCTTGTTATGAAAAGTATGGTATGCAGCATGGACAGATTGACAGTAATTTTTGACGCGGGCGAAGTTGGCTGCACTCGACTGTGGCTCGGGCTTCGCCCTCGCCTTCGTCTCGTTCAGCCAACTTCACCCTGGTCAAAAATCACTGTCGTTCGGTCCTTGCAGCATAATATACTATTTATTTCTGAATATGACAAGTTTATTGAGCGAATCTGGTACACTCATGCCTTCATTTGCGAAGTGTGTATTTTTAGTCATAAAAATACGTAGAGATAGCAAGGGCAACAAAATTCTTTTTTTTTGTTTTGTTTTTGTTAAGCTGTGTAATCAATTTGAATTTCATGATTTGTATACAAATGTTTACCAAGAAAATATCGTGATTAGATATAAATATTTTGAATAATGGAATCAGAAATGTCAATCTCACCCATAATTAAAGGACCTGTCAGAGATATTCCGCTTTTAACACTTCTATCAAACCATATGTACAATGCTTCTTCGAGCTTGTCTAAGACTGATATTTTGATTCTTTTGGAATCGGTTGATAGTTGGTAAGTATGCTCACACTCTTCATATTTTTTTCTGTCAGCTATCCAATTTCTAAGACTTCTCGATGGGATATCATATTCTTCACTAATTAGCTTTTGTTAATCCATTTTTGTCTAGTTCTCTTAATATTTTCAATTTATATAATATAGAGAAGTTTTTACGTTTCGTTTTTCCTGAACCTGCTTTTTTGTTTACTTCAGACATTTCCTCGAAAAAAAAAAAAACAATTTTTGCATTCACACTCAAATGCCTATGTACTAGTACGTACGCGTTTGTTTCGTTTAGTCTTCTTAACCCTTCGTTGTCACACTTCTGTAGAATCACACGGTAGTCACACTTGGGTAAAATTCACCCAGTCAATTTTCAAATGGTTGCTGTGTGAAAACTATCAGTTCGATCGGGATCGAAAAAATACTAGAAAATACTTCGAACATTCTAGAACATGTATCAAGAGTCGGTATGTCAAAATTCGAATGACAACATGTTGAAAAAAAAAATCGTAAATAGGTCAATTTGTCAAAAAATTGATATTTGGGCCAGAACGCCTGGGTGAAATCCACCCAGAGTGACTACGAAGGGTTAAAAACAGCTAATAAATGTGCGTAAAAGTGAGCGCTGGGAAATTAGTGGCACTGCGCGACGTGTTTGCCGGCAGCGGCGTACGCAACCGAGGTGGGGGAACGTTACTTCTGTGCGTGCGAATACGTGTGAAGGGGAATTCGCTCGTGCGGCCATATACCGAGCGGTCATACAGAGAAGAAACCTTGATACTGCACAGTCGATGCGCCTAACTGCGCATGCGCCAAATAATTCAATTTTATTGGTCGGTGAGATGGTCCCGCGATAATATTATGACGTATGAGGCAGGGGTGCCAACTTGCGAAAAATGAAGCAAGAGCTGTCAAACTTTCGCGCGTAGACTAGTCAGTCGAGGTTATGTTGTTTTTCATTTTTATTTAACGTGAATTATCAAAATAAAAGTGGCATCGATTAGCAATCTTGAATAAAATAGTCCATATCGGAAGATAATTCAATCGAATCGAAGCGAGCAATCAACTGTTCGAAATAAATTGCGACAGTCGAACATCAAGTTTCAATAAAGCTTTCCAAGCCTTTCCGAATCGCTAACGCAATTATTTGAGATTATAACCTCAAAAATTCGTATCAATTACATCGCCGCCAAAAACAAAGTTTGACAGCTAAAACTCGGGATGGCTAACCTGTCTCAGCGGACGACGAAACTCGCGCATGCGCAGTCAGGCACTTTGACTGTGCAGTATCAAGATTTCTTCTCGGTATATCTAGAGTCTACTGTACTAGTGAAGATATAGATATACTGTAACATGTCCAATGTGACAGACCCCAGGCCTGCCAGGATTGGTCACATTGAATCAGGTGATACACTGGACAACTCGTCGAACTCGCCTGTGACGTCACAAGCGAGGAACGAATCGTATATAAAGATTAATTAATATAAATATATTAATTTATTACTAATAATCGTTCATTAAAAAAGTAAGTAGTAACTGATTTAATTAAAATAATTGTGTTATTTTATTTGTAGCTGTCAAGTCAAAACCAAACACGCACTGATAATATAATATATTATTCCAGCTCTGTCAGAGATGGTTAATTTATTTGGAAGAAAAACGAAGAAAATGAAGAATGCATGTCAAGGCAGTGTATAGCAGCCGATTAATTAATAATTCACACTTGATGTTTAGAAAATGTTATTTGTATGAGTTAACTTTTACGTAAATTTGTACTCACCTCTGCTTGAATAAGCCGGCGTCGACAGAGCTCGACAGCGCATCCGCGGTAGAGCACCCGGGCGATGCACTATTCGCTTAGTGCAAAACCTAGGGGGGCGCCACCAAGCGGCCAACTTCGGAACTTTTGGTTGGGCAAATATCTCAAGGTGTATAGGAAAAAACATTGTTGAAGTTGTTTTTCCGGCGTTTTGGTATTACTAATTGGTTGGTTTATTTGTGTGCAATATCGGAAAGAATATTGAAAACGTTGGAAACTGTGCAATTGCTTCTTCAACAGAGATTCGCTTTTATATCATTAATATAAATCTCGTTATACTATATTGACGCGCGATATTGTTTTGACAATCCTCAACACTGCAACTTACTTTAGTTTTTCGCTTTTGTTCGTTCATTGTGACATTGCTTTCAGTCGTATTGCCATGTAGCACCATGTATCATAGCAGCACTAATCGATGTCGTCTTCTATATTGCGTAAACCAAAAGTTCCCAAAATCGCCACCTCGCGCGCTGGCGTCGAAAATCCAGTGTTGCACTAAGCGAATTATTCATACCATCGAGCGTGACCAGGTAGAGCACCGGCACGACTCTTAACATTTAATCCAAACTTGGAGCATTAGTGGTATAGCACCCTAGCGACTCATTAGGCATATTATACTCGTCGTCTTGACTTGATAATACCTTAACTTCACTTCAAATATCGATATTTAAGTTAATAAGCAAAGCAATCCACACCGAAAAAATATGTACGCGACGTATATTTTTAAATATATTTAAAATGTACTTGAAAATATATGTAAAAATATACGTGACATATAAAAAGTTTATATGCAAACCATATGAAATTTCGCTGATTCGTATATATCAAAAATATATTTCAATATATATGTGAAAATATATTTATGCATATATATTAAAATATATTTACGCATATATGGCAGAATGTATGCGTGAATATATGTGAACATATATATTAAAACATATGTATACAGTCGAACCTCAGGCACTGACAACTCGGGCACTGCTTTACCTCGGGTACTGACAGCGATCTTACCTCAGGCACTGACAGCTTTATAGCTTCTCGCTAGGGCCGTCACTGAATGGTGCGCTTCGTAGGGAGGCCTCAGTCTCGAGGCTACATAACCTCCAATCCAACTTGTCAACCGGCAACTGGCGCGTGTTAATCATTATGCCTCATTACGGGATCGTGCCGTTGTGCTTTACATATGTATGTAGTGAAGTTGGAAAATATTAGTACATGAAAACGGTTATCATCAAATCTTGGTGAACATTCTTCGGCGAGAAATTATTGTAGTACACGGAAAGACCCGCGGGAGGGCGCGTTAACTTAGCGTTGTATAATCGTTCTTCCATGGAAATTGTCATGCAAGTCTTCGATTGTGGGAGAATTTTTCGCCCTCGCGCGAAGAGATCACGTGAATATTTTTTTTTCGCTTCTTTCCGCTGGTGACGCTTTTGTCTGTCAACAAAGTTCAACTGTTCTACGCTCAGGGCGAAAGTTTTTCCCAGAGTCCAGCTAGCAGTTCTTTCAATCACTCACGTCGACATTTTCTCCCGAAATGAATTAACTGTTAGATAAAAATTCAAAGATATCGATTCTCCGTGAATTTGGTGTAACTTATCGACAAAAAATTTCGTGAAGGAGAACGGTTATCCCGCGGGTCTTTCCGTGTAGGCAGAAAAAAAAAACATTAGGCCCCGATTCGCAATAACATGACTACGGCCCTGGCCCAACGACGCTATTGGTTCGCGGGAAAGTTAGGTTATTTTGTCAGTACCCGAGGGAATGTTTCCCGAGCTCTGTCAGTGCCTGAGGTTCGACTGTAAAATTATTTGCTTCATGTATGCAAAAATATATATTTAAGTATAGACAAGAATATACGCCGAAATATATGAAAATAATGATTATTCAAGCAGAGGTAAATACAAATTTATGTAAAAGTTAACTCATATAAATAACATTTTCTAAACATCATGTGTGAATTATTAATTAATCGGCTGCTATACACTGCCTTGACATGCATTCTTCATTTTCTTCGTTTTTCTTCCAAATAAATTCACTATCTCTGACAGAGCTGGAATCACAGGAACATAATAGTATATTGTGTACCAAGGGCGTAAAGTGGGCTTTTTTAGACCGAGTGTGGAGTTTGCAGTACGAGTCAGAGGCGAGGTAGCACGAGTCGAAGACGAGTGCGTCTGCGAGCCGAAGACGAGTACTGCAACCACACAAGGTCAAAAAGCCCACTTAGCCCTGGTGCACACCATATTTTTTGTAACAGCACGATTTTCGCGTGATTTTCAACATTGTTAATAATTTTCTTGAAATAATAAAAACGCCCGCTGCAGCGGGCGATTTTATTATAATAATGAATTGCGCCCGCTACAGCGGGCGATTTTATTATTATAATGAATTGCGCCCGCTACAGCGGGCGATTTTATTATAATAATGAATTGCGCCCGCTACAGCGGGCGATTTTATTATAATAATGAATTGCGCCCGCTGCAGCGGGCGTTTTTATTATTATGGTAAAAAACGCCCGCTCGTCTGAAAACTGTCACTTTAGGCCCGCTGAATGGGTCAAAAAAACGCAAAAATCGTGCATGTGTTACAAAAATATATTTATATTTATATGGAAGATCAAAATACTTTAAGGAATAAAAACCTTTTTTTAAATATTCTTTTGTGACGAAATTGTTCGACGAAACTTCAGGTGATATTCCGGTACAGTACAACCTCTCAATAGTGCCGCTCATGGGCTGTGAGGGGAATACATTTCTCAGAATCTCGGTTCCCCCACTCTCAACGCCGGATTAAGCATCTGAGCGCCCCTAGGCTTTGGCTAACGAAGCGCCCCTTTGGCGGCACAATTGGGGTTTTGTATGATTCTTTTTTGTTTCACATTCTAGTAATTTCGGAAAAACCGTTTAGGACTTATTTTTCATTTTTTCGATCCAACCAAAATTGCTGTTGATATAACAGATTGAAAACTACAACAATGTGACGTCACCCATGTTAAGATAATATATCTATAATCAAAATTAGTGAAATTCAATTGCCTATGACAGGGGTCGGCACACTCATTAGTCGAAAGAGTCAAAGCTGTTAATCCTATTACCCCGTTCGCCGGCACTAATCCTTTTAACGCCATTTCTTGGATTTTGGTAGGTATGAGTGAGGATATGCAGGTATGACAAGACCTGGACGGACGCAGTTCTTGCCGTCGCAAATAGAGCAAACCACCCGTTAGTTCCTTTTATTTCTCCTGAACGCTGCCCCTACCATTGCATTTCCAGGTAAGGACGACTGACCGTTTTCAGGTAGACCGAGGGGATTTACGGTCGCACTAATTGACACTTAGAGCCGGGCTGGCTCGGCGAGCCGGCGTGGCCGACTCCTGGCCTATGACATGAGCAATTATCATTTTTAACGACAAATAAAAAATACGTCCTCATTATTTTGGCTTACTCTACATTATGCACCCATGAAGAATGGAAAAAATGTTTGATGCAAAATCCCAATTCGGGGGAAAAAAAAAACAATCCAACAGCGCCCCCTAAACCGTGGCGCCCTAGGCTATAGCCTCGGTAGCCTAGTGGATAATCCGGCATTGCCCACTCTGACTACAACCGCTTGTGAAAAACAGGTTTAACCTTCGTACCCTATTGTACGCCGGGAGTGTAGTATGGTACTGGGGGAAGCGCCCGAGCACGGATTAGGGGAAGTGGCACTATTGAGAGTGGCACTATTGAGAGGTTGTACTGTATATTAATTTCTGAATCATCATGTTGTACAACTTCTTTTAAGATTTCCAAGCTGGGTGTCTCCGTAGAGTTTGTGTTTGAAATGAAATCATATTTTTTTAGTATATTAGGTTATCAGTGTGTTACGTATTCCACCCTGTTCCATACTCCTCTATGCTCTCTCACTCTCAATACCCAAGACATAACATCCTGCATGCATCCAGTCTCACCACCTCTAATCAGAGGAAGTCTCACCCTTACATTCCAAGAACTACATCCCTACCTATGCACCCATAAACTGCACCTGCATGAACGCGCCCATGCCCGGGACAAAGGAAAAGATGATCTCATTATTCAGCTCATGAGTAGCGATTATTAATATTGCACTTGCAACTACTCACTTACTCCTAAATCGTCAACCAAAGCAGTCGTTCTTAAACTTGCATCCAAAACGACTTTTAATTAACTCTCGAAATCATAAACTCAAATCACTCATCGCTTTCACTTAATAACGTGTAACACTCATATAGATGGTTCTACCATCCTTGTAATTACTACCAATAAACGATTATTTGGTTATATTTATATATATTCACATCAATCACCTACCATCTAAAATCCGGTTACCTTAAGGTGTAAAACGAGGGACGAACTCAACGACAGCTCTAATCACGTACTTATATATTACTGGTAGCAGCTCAATTAATCCTTATTCATAACAATAGTGGCAACGCTATTCATAACAATGGTGGCAGCTCTCTCTCTATCTCCTCCTCAATCATAACAATGGTGGCAGCGGAACTACCTCGTTTACCGGAAAATACAGTGACAAAATAAGTGAATTCTACAAAGCGACATATATGTGACACGAGTGATTACTGATTACCAATTTTCAAACGCACGATTTCTAGTGGAAAATCTTCCATACCTCAAATCATTGTGACAAGATATACTAAATCTACTAAATCTACAAAATCAACAAAATCTACGAAATCTACCAAATCACTAAATCACAAAATCTACTAAATCTACCAAATAACTAATTCTACAAAATCTACCAAATCCACAAAATCTATGAAATCTACTAAATCACTAAATCAACAAAATCTACCAAATCCACATAATATAAAGTGCATATATTATATACGTAGATATCAAAGTGAGAACGTAATACAGTGTTCTTCAAAATCAAAGAAAATAACTCAGCAATAAAATCAAAGTTGCTAAAAGAAAAGAAGTCCGACATCATCCTCAAAGGCACCTAGCCCCACAAAGATTCATCTGAATCCAACACTTAGCGATCTCGCTACAACGAAGCGCAGATTCCTGAGCCGTGACATCTATACTCTCATCGACGACTTCTCGACATCCGACATCCGACGCAGTCCAACACAACAGCTTCATCTCCAATATCAACTCAGATCCGTATTAAACATGAAAATTTTCTTAATCCTGATCATCAGCTTGTAAGTTATCTTTAATTATAATAAGTACACACATATCTCGAACGAAATAATCTAATTCACAAATCGCAAAATGCCTGACGAAAACGCAGAAACCTCATACTGGTCTCTTAAAGACTTATTAGATACAATCCCCTACTTTAATGGGAAAAACTTGAATATTAATAACTTCATAAGAAGCTGTGAAAATGCCAAAACTCTTGTCAAACCAACTCAGCGCCCTATTTTGACGCGAATGATCAGAACCAAAATATATGGTACAGCTGAATCATACTTAGGAAGTAAAGAATATAACACTATTGACGAAATCATAACGGTCTTAAAACAAGCTTTCTTACCAAAGAAAACAATTTTTGAATGGCAGACAGAGTTGAACAATGTCAAACAAAAAAGCGATCAACGTGTATTAGATTATAGCGCAAGAGTCGAAGACATATCACACAACACAACACAAGTAATCAAGAATTCAAACACAAGTGATGCTGCTGGTATGATTACCGCAGTTGAGGCTAATGTGCTCAAGTGCTTTGTTAGAGGCTTGATCCCAGAAATTGAAATTCGAGTAGCTGGTGCGAATCCAACCACTCTAACAAAAGCTATCGAACTAGCTCTAACAGAAGAGCAAGAACTTTCAAATCGTACTGCTCTTAATACAGACAATAACCGAACTCGACAACCCAACTTACAAAACGCTCCTATCTCTTGTGATTACTGTAAACGTCAGGGCCACGTGATGGACGATTGCAGACAGCGCACCCGCGAAAATCAGTCACGACCCCCAAACAGACGCCCTCCTAACCAACCAAACTCACAATATCCCCCAAGATTTTGCACTCACTGTAATCGACAGGGACATTCGATAGAAAATTGTAGACAACGTGCCTACAATAACCAACAACCTCCTAACCAACAACAACAACCCCAAAACCAACCGCAACATTCGCAAAACCAACCTCAACAATCAAATCAACAATCAAACCAACCCAGTACACAATATCCCTCTATATCCTGCAATTATTGCAAACGTCAAGGACACACGATAGAAAACTGCCGAAAACGCGCTTATAATAACGCCCAAAGACAGCAAAATCAGAGTCCTTTAAACTCGAACTCAGTCCGCCGGGAGAACGTGCCGACGGACCCAACACAAACTCAGCCGCGTTCAACAACACAATAAATCACATCCTCGAAACAGAATCAGAAGCAATACACGGACTATTGCCAGTTGTCTAAATCGATATAAAAGAATTAGAAACAAAATCAAAATTCATAATAGACACAGGTGCGGACTTAAATATCGTTAAAATCAATTCCCTAAAAGAAGATACCGAACGTGACAGAACTAAAATACGGAAAATGACAGGAATAACAGACGGATTTACTAATACTTTAGCGGAAACCAAATTAAAAATCAACAATAAAGAACACGAATTTCACGTCGTCCGCGAAGATTTCCCAATAGCTCAAGACGGTATTATCGGACAACCCTTGTTATATAAAGAAAAAGCTACTATTTCCTATAAAAATAATACATTAACTTTGACAGATACTGTAATTCCCTTCAAACTCCAAAAACACAAACCACAAATCACAACTCTCATTACAATACCAGGTCGTACCGCTCAAGTAATTCCTCTAAAAATCTCAAATTCAGAAATTAACGAAGGCTATGTAGATACGATTAACTTAGGTCCCAATATTCACTGCGGTAAAGCATTAGTTACAAACAGTAACGGCCAAGCATGTATACTCGCGATAAACTCAAACGAATCAGCTGTTGAAATAAGTGTGCCAACCGTAACCCTAGAACCTGTCAACGAATCTCTGAGTACACTCGATCCAAAAAGTTCCATAAACCAATCTGGTGCCGTACAAATTTCAAAAATTAACGGTGATATACGAAAATCTTCAGATACAATCCTTCATTTCATACCACAAAAAATTCAAATATTACGAGGAATCTCAGTTGAATTACTAAAAGCTTTTAATCTAAACGAGTACGAGCTAATTACCTACGCAAAAAATGATATAATCGGAGATACCATAAAAGACACAATCCCTAACAGCTCACAAGTAATATACCACTCAATTATCATGGAAACATATTCCAGTGATATAGACGATACGATCATTACTAATACGCTAAATTCTCTAAAAAATCATCTAAAATCAAATAACACAAAATCAATCTCAATTCCTGACCTATCCGACGAACTAGGCAGACAGAAATGGGATAAAATCTTACAATCAATAACCTCAACCTTCAACAACTCCGATATCTCAATACAAATCTATGATACTAAATCCGACAATCAAACTCAAAACACAAAAACTAACCCAAACGTGCTGACAATAAACGACAGGATCGAAACTAATAAACCTCATATACCCGTCGATGATAATAATAACAATCGTTCTGAAAGATTAACAGTCCTTAAAAACTCAATGCATCTGGACCATCTTAATGACGAAGAAAAAGAATCTATACTCGCTCTCACAACGGAATTCAACCACCTATTTTTTCTACCAGGTGACAAACTATCAAACACATCCTTAGCTAAACATTCAATCCTAACGACAGACGATAACCCAATCAACGTAAAACAATACCGATACCCTACGGTCCACAAAGACGAGATACAGAAACAAGTTTCCGAATTATTAGACCAAAATATCATCAAACCATCATCCTCACCCTACAATTCCCCCCTTTGGGTTGTACCCAAAAAACCAGACGCAGAAGGCAACAAAAAATGGAGAATGGTCATAGATTTCAGAAAACTTAATGATAAAACAATAGGTGACGCGTACCCCCTACCAAATATAAACGACATACTTGATCAACTAGGAAACGCAAAATATTTCTCAACTTTTGACCTCGCCTCAGGTTTCCACCAAATTCCCATGGACCCGACTGACGCTCACAAAACAGCATTCTCAACCCCCCACGGTCATTACGAATTCAATAACATGCCATACGGACTGACGAACGCTCCTGCAACATTCCAAAGATTAATGGACCAAGTTTTATCTGGTTTAGAAGGAAATATAGCATTTGTATATTTAGACGACATCGTTATCTACGCACACTCTCTTGAAGAACACGAAAGTAAATTCAGAAAACTAGCTAATCGATTACAATCAGCAAATTTGAGCTTACAAGTCTCTAAATGCGAATTCCTAAGAAAAGAAGTTGCTTATTTAGGACACATTATTACAGAAAACGGTGTAAAACCAGACCCAAAGAAAATAACATCAGTAAAAGCATACCCAGTTCCTAAAACAGCCAAACAGATTAAACAATTTCTTGGACTAATCGGTTATTACAGACGCTTTATCGAAAACTTTTCAAAAATAGCGAGACCACTAACTACACTACTGAAAAAAGACGTTAAATTCCTATGGACATCTGAACATCAAATGGCTTTTGAAACTTTACGAGACTCAATATGCACATCTCCCATACTACAATATCCTAAATTCGATCAACCATTCATACTAACAACCGACGCATCTAACTACGCGATCGGTGCCGTACTCAGCCAAGGCGAAATTGGAGAAGACTTACCGATAGCTTATACCTCACGAACACTGAACAAAGCAGAATTAAATTACTCTGTAATCGAAAAAGAATTACTAGCAATCGTATATTCAGTCCATCATTTCAGACCTTACCTATACGGACATAAATTCACACTCGTTACCGATCACAAACCTCTTGTCTGGGTCAGCAACGTTAAAGACCCAACCTCGCGATTACTCAGATGGAGATTCAAACTTGAAGAATATGATTATAACGGCGTATACAAGAAAGGCCAAATTAACTGTAACGCAGACGCACTATCACGTAATCCACCCGTAGAAGCTGATACACTTTTACCAATAAACGCAAAACGCAACCGAAATTCTAGTTCAGACAATATATCAAAACCCGACGCAAAACAAAGAAAAGAAACTCATCAATTCCCAACCCGTGCACGACAAAGTACAGATGACTCACCAAACCCTGCTCCTATGAAGAAACATAAGGACGACGTTGACTCAAATACCGAAAAAGACGAACTCAAACAAATTCCTATGGACTGCTTACCGACAGGAAAAGAAACAATACATTTTCAAAATATACCTTTACCAAACTATTCATCAACTGACAGTTCTACAGACGACCCAATGCCCACGAAAAGATTAATACACCCATTAGAAGAAGACATAGAAATAAACTCACTGACCGACACCGAAATGGACAGTCTCTCAGATAACTCGATACAAGATCTATCGACAGATGACTCAACAGACAGTTTTCCAATGCCAAAGAACCCAATTAACGTTTCAAAATCTGCTAAACCAATGGAAATTGACTCATCTACTGACACTTCTGTCGACGACCAACCACTGTCCAAAAGAATCGATCAAAAACGAAACGCTACATACACCGATATCTCTCCAGACAACCTACCCGTAAATAAAAAATCACGTAAACTCGTAAATACTTCGACACTAACTCCGTTCGAAATTAATCAAGAACAAAACCAAGACTCGAACCCTATCACAAATCAGCCTAGCGATAATCCAGACTCAAGTGGAATGCATAATAATAAAACAGAACACAGCGAACGTAAGAGCGCGCAATCTCCAACACACGAATACAAATACAAACTACGACCACGAAAGCGTAAACCTCCTTCACCACCACCTACTTCGTCATCATCCGACGACGACCAAGTGCCTTACTATAAACAAAAACTCCCTACCTCCAGCGGTTCGGGAACCACAAGCTCTAAAACACCTTACCACAAAAGAAAACTTCCTACCTCCAACGAATCATGGACCTCGAATTCCAAAGACCCCCCTTATAAAGAAATACCTCCAACTTCCAGTGAAAAACAGATTTCTAAACCTAATCCACGAAAACTATACTCAGACGTTGTCAAAGAAAAACAAGTGACAATACCTAAATCCACCACCCCACCACAACACAATATACCACCAATCACAAAATCAATCTATCATAAACCATCCTATAAACAATTCCGAGAACTCCTGAAAATATTACCAGACCCGACAAACGAACTTATAAATGAAACTACTGAAGACCTATTCGTACAAGACGACAATATAGCACATTGCATCCCAGCCGACTGTTTAATCGGACAAGGCATAGCACAAACAATGATTGAACGAAACATTATAAACCGTGACGTGTTAGAATCAAAGAGCCCCCAAGTAGGTGACATCATAGTAACACCATACGATAATAACAACGTATACAATCTAATCACCAAAACCGAATTCCACGGCAAACCAACGTACGAAACTATGTACCTAATTCTATGTAAACTCAGACGAAAACTAGAATCAAATAACGTACGATCAATATCCATACCAAAAATTGGTTGCGGACTCGACAAACTGAACTGGAAAACCGTTCGATCAATGATTTATTTCATCTTCCAAAATTCTAACGTAAAAATAACTATTTGCGATTTTAAACCAATCCCAATGACCGTACAAAATCAAGACGACAGCGTTGCAAACCCTAACTCTAATAACGAGAATCCCGTGCAACCCGACTACTCAGACGTACCCGGAAACCTCGAGAACAACCATACGGACGATATCCCCGAAGATAATGTACCCCTCTTTAACGAAAACCAAGAGTTACACAATATCGAAGACACTAATTTTGACAAAGAACAACAAGATCCACCCCAGAACCTACCTATAAACCCACCCCCGAACCCAACATCTCAAAATCCAATACTTCAACAAACACCATCACAAAATCAAGCATTGCGACAAAACCCACCTCAGAATGTACCTATAAATCCACCACCTCAAGATCCGATCCCACATCACAGTCACACAGACCCAACACCAATAGCAACTAATATCAAAGAAACAAATGACGATATCCTTATGAAGAAAGATAACTACGTACATTGCATGTCAGCCGACTGCGTTATAAAGAAAGGAGTTGCTAAACAATTAATTGACATCGGAAGTCTAGATACAAATTTTCTAAAATCTCAAAATCCTGAAATAAATAGCGTGATCATAACACCAAATAATAAAAAATTTATCTTCAGCTTGGTAACACAAAAGAAATACTACCAAAAATCAACAACAGAAGGGATATATAACACATTAACTATCCTTCGCGACATACTACAAACAAAACACATAAAATCCTTTTCAATTTCCAAATTAGGAAGCGGCTTTGACAAATTAAATTGGTTCGCAATAAAAAATATCCTCAGAAAAGTCTTTAACTACACAGATATCACAGTTAACATTTGCTTAAACGAGATCAACGTTCCTAAACCAGAACTTATTCAAGATATAATTCGCGAAAACCATGAATCCGTAATAGCTGGCCATAAAGGAATAACTAAAACTTTCAAGCGAATCCGAGCAATATACTTCTGGCCAAGTATGAAAACCGATATAGAAAAATTTATAAAATCATGTGAAAGCTGTCAAAGACGAAAACTCGTGCGAAATAAAGTTAAACTCCCGATGGTAATAACAGACACGCCAACAACCGCTTTTGAAAAAGTATCCTTAGATATTGTCGGACCCTTACCAACCTCAAATTCACAAAATAAATACTTGCTTACAATTCAAGATAATTTAACTAAATATTTAGAAGCAATACCGCTAAAAAACCAGACGGCAATAACAATCGCTAAAGCATTTGCAGAGAATTTCATTTGCCGCTACGGAGCGCCAGAATCAATCTTAACAGATCAAGGCCCAAATTTTCTCAGTCCTGTTATGAAACAATTAGCTAAAATCTTCCGAATTAAACAAATAAAAACCACAGCTTACCATCCTCAATCCAACGGCTCCCTCGAACGCAGCCATCAGGTCTTAATCGAATACTTAAAACACTACATCAATAACAAAAATAACTGGGACAAATGGATACGATACGCGACATTCTCATACAACACATCGGTACACGAAGGCACCGGTTACACACCACACGAACTAATTTTCGGTACACTAGCACGCCAACTATCAAACATACGTTCAGACAAACACATTTCTAACAAATACGAAGAATACTTAGAAGAAATAATAACCCGACTGAAAGAAACTAGACAGGACGCAATAAAAAATCTTAACAATGCAAAATCAAAATCAAAGATACGATACGACAAACACATAAACACACACACCTTTCAACCAGGTCAGTATGTCTACCTAATCAACGAAACAAAGAAGAAGTTGGATGATCACTATAAAGGTCCTTATAAAATAATCCGCATAATTAACGACATTAACGCAGAAATCGAAATTAACGACCACAGAACAAAAATCGTACACATAAATAAAATTAAATTAGCTACATAAACAACTAACTAAAACTAATCAGACGGGCCAGAATAAACACATAAACAAAAAATATATACTCGACAAAGAGGAAATTTATTGAATAACACTACAATCCTCCATAAAACAATATAGAGTCACAAAAACTCTAACCCACAATGTCAACCATAGTACCGTCCGGGTAAAAAACACGTCGCTCTGCTAATAAATATAATTCAAAATTCACCCGACACTCCTCACACCCTCCTCTTATGACACCCTCCAAAACCTGATGACATTTAGTACAAAAGTCAACCACAACAGTGTGCAAGGCCCACCGATGAGACCGCACTTCAATGTAATTGGAGCTCATATGTGCCCTCCAGACGAAGCACCTTCCACAAATCTTCTCTCCGGAACCCTCCTGTACCCATCCCTTAAAATCTCTACATGCACCACTGTGCCTCCAAGCCTCAACCAAGTGAGCCCTACGCTCGTCCCATTTATCGTAATAGGAAACCCTCAGTTCCCTCACAATTGACCACAGGCGTGGACTCACACCGGCCGCCTCGAGTTCCGACTTTAACACTAGAATAATAAACAAAAATAACAGAATAACCATAACGAAAACCACAATACTTAATATAAAAATATGACAGAAACACCTACCCCCTTCCAAAACCTTCATATCCTCAAACCAAGAATCCACGACCAAACCACTAGCCATCTTAAAAACTTAAAAAAAAAATCACGACCTCCTAGCTTCAAATACAGTCCACGAATGAACTCACAACCGATCGACAGAACCAATATACCTAATCACTTCTTACAAACAAACAAAATACGTTAAGTCAGCACCCTAAAACACTAACATAGTACCAATACATTTCAGAACCACACTTGCCGAACCAGACGCGATAACGGACACCCTATACGAAACAACAACGTTCAAAGATAACCCAGGTATATACTACGAGCACGTACAGAACCTCAAAACATATAACGACGAATGGAAGCTAATAAACTTTATCGACTTAGACACACTAAATGAAAAATTTGAAAAACTAAAAAACTATTCACAAATACTAACAGAAAAATGCGATTCTTACACAGATAGATGTACAATGCATGGACACATAGAAATGCTCCACAACCGAATATCAATAATTTCAGAACAACAAAACCAGATAGGCACCCTCATAGGCCAACACGACGAAACAAACATACACCAACACCTCGAAAAATACCTCAACTACAGACCCAAAAGGTCAGCAGCCCCTTTCGACTTTATAAGTAAAATAAGCAAATCACTATTCGGAACTTTAGATTCAGAAGACGCGGAACATTACAACGCAGAAATCGAAAAACTATACACAAACACCAATCACTTAGCCTTCCTATTAAAAGAACAAACACATATTATACAATCTACACTAGGAGAACACAGAGTACAACTCCAAGAACTCACAGAACAAATTCAAGAAATTAAATCTATGGAACTCCAAGAACTAATAGATAGTATGAATAGACACACGAAAACTAACACCGAAAATATCATTTTCCTCAACCACATCCTAAAGCTTGACCAATACACTAACGAATACGAACTCGACCTGAACAACTTGATCGACGCAATCCTATTTGCTAGACAAGGCATACTGCACCCCAAAATTCTCACACCTGAACAAATCATGTCAACAATAAGACAAATACAAAGCCACAACCCCATGAAACACTTCCCAGTCCCTCTAGAAAACTAACACGCACAAGAACTAATAAGACTCTCAAGACTCGAAATATTCTATATAGACGCCAAGATCATTTACATTATCTCAATACCACTACTTAATACTTACACCTTCAACATCTATCGATTAATCCCTATCCCGGTAAAACAACATTATGACGCTACAGACGACAAATTCGCATACATAAAACCAAGCAGCGACTATATAGCGATAACTAGAGACAGAAGTTTATACTTCAAACTAACAGAACTAAAATTTAACAAATGCATGCTCTCACTAGAAACATACATATGTAGACAAACTCAACCACTATTCCATTCCAACAACCATGCCATCTGCGAAGTAGGATTATTCATCCAACCGACTGAAACAGACATTAAGACATGCGACGTTAGACTTGGTACTTTTGACGGAGTATACTGGACGGAACTAACTACATCCAATTCCTGGATCTACTCCCTAACCAAACCAGAAATTATGCATATCGTATGCGCAAACGAAGAACCAATCCAGATAACTCTGAACGATTCCGGAATACTGAAACTCGATAACAAATGCACAGCAAATTCCCACACAATCTCACTATCAACAACTAAATACTACCAAACCATAGAAACACATTCATACGCACCAAAATTTAACTTAAATATTTCGAAAATCTACGACGAACCCAAAAACCTATCATTTATTCCAACATCAATACTAAACAAAACCCCATTCTTAACGTCCAAAGATCTATCCTCGAACGGACTAACCTTAGACGACATTATCAAAAGAACGGACGAAATGACTCAGAACCAAAGAGCCACAGACAACGATAACCGTATCGAAAACATGCTTTATTACATTTCCTCCCTATTCGGCTCAGTATCGCTAATCTATTTAGCACGAAAATTTGCAACAGCTGAACGAATACTCAAAATATTTAACAGATTCAGAAACACTAACCGTAATCAAGACTCTACCGAGCAAAATAATCCTCCAGCCATCACATGTGCACCAATTTCATCAACTACACCAATTACACCAACTACACTAAACATAGAAGCCGCTCAGACAGCTCAAACGTCTTTTTATACCTGAATAAGACATTATAATCGATTTTATTGCTAATAGGTAACATTAACTATATCATATCATATACCTATCTTTATCATTGTAATAAACATATTCAAAATATCATACATTCACTAACTCAGTATAAGACATTTATAACTAACTGATCTTATTGCAAATAAGTAACACTAACTACATTCCAATTTCAATTAAAATCATATACTTAGACATATCCACTAACGCGGATATACACCCAGGTCTGTTCACTAACGTGAACATACGCGTAGATGGATCTACTAACGTAGATCCATGCACATAGATACATTCACTAACGTGAATGTATACCTAGATCTATCTACTAACGTAAATATAAGTATATTTACTGTCGTAAATATATACGACCTTATACCTAAATTATACTATTATATACATTTTAACTTTTACAAAAAAAAAAATTTTCCTCCTGCTTCACAGGAACAATATTTTTTTTTCCCCCGAGGATGGGCGTGTTACGTATTCCACCCTGTTCCATACTCCTCTATGCTCTCTCACTCTCAATACCCAAGACATAACATCCTGCATGCATCCAGTCTCACCACCTCTAATCAGAGGAAGTCTCACCCTTACATTCCAAGAACTACATCCCTACCTATGCACCCATAAACTGCACCTGCATGAACGCGCCCATGCCCGGGACAAAGGAAAAGATGATCTCATTATTCAGCTCATGAGTAGCGATTATTAATATTGCACTTGCAACTACTCACTTACTCCTAAATCGTCAACCAAAGCAGTCGTTCTTAAACTTGCATCCAAAACGACTTTTAATTAACTCTCGAAATCATAAACTCAAATCACTCATCGCTTTCACTTAATAACGTGTAACACTCATATAGATGGTTCTACCATCCTTGTAATTACTACCAATAAACGATTATTTGGTTATATTTATATATATTCACATCAATCACCTACCATCTAAAATCCGGTTACCTTAAGGTGTAAAACGAGGGACGAACTCAACGACAGCTCTAATCACGTACTTATATATTACTGGTAGCAGCTCAATTAATCCTTATTCATAACAATAGTGGCAACGCTATTCATAACAATGGTGGCAGCTCTCTCTCTATCTCCTCCTCAATCATAACAAGTGCGTGTTTGATTTTGACCGATACGAAATTGCACCAGATTCATCTATCCTCTTTTTCTAACTTCTTTTTTTACATTTTGAACATTCTACTGTTTTTTTCTGCACTATCATGTCTTTCAATTGATTTTTCAATAGTCTGTTATGAACAACTCTGACATATTTTCTGAATTTCAATTGGCATAGAATAAAGATTAATTAATATAAATATATTAATTTATTACTAATAATCGTTCATTAAAAAAGTAAGTAGTAACTGATTTAATTAAAATAATTGTGTTATTTTATTTGTAGCTGTCAAGTCAAAATCAAACACGCACTGATAATATAATATATTATTCCAGCTCTGTCAGAGATGGTGAATTTATTTGGAAGAAAAACGAAGAAAATGAAGAATGCATGTCAAGGCAGTGTATAGCAGCCGATTAATTAATAATTCACACATGATGTTTAGAAAATGTTATTTGTATGAGTTAACTTTTACGTAAATTTGTACTCACCTCTGCTTGAATAATCATTATTTTCATATATTTCGGCGTATATTCTTGTCTATACTTAAATATATATTCTTGCATACATGAAGCAAATAATTTTATACATATATTTTAATATATATGTTCACATATATTCACGCATACATTCTGCCATATATGCGTAAATATATTCTAACATATATGCATAAATATATTTTAACATATTTATTGAAATATATTTTTGACATATACGAATCGGCGAAATTTCATATGGTTTTCATATAAACTCTTTATATGTCACGTATATTTTTACATATATTTTCAAGTACATTTTACATATATTTAAAAATATACGTCACATACATATTTTTTCGGTGTGGGAAAGCAAAGCATTTCAAAGTCTATCGTATTATATTATTGTATAGCAAAAGTAAAAGGGATCCATTAGCTAAAATAGCATTGATATCTAGAGGCACAGTTAATCAGAATATAGGAAATTAATATAAGATTTTGTATTATAGTATTAATTAATTGTTAAAACTTATTTGGTACTTCATAGTAAACAAATCTGCTATTAGAACATTCGCCTGACATTTTCTTATTTAATTCCGTTTGATTTAAAGCCAAAACAAGCCAAAGCTAGCAGCTTTGAAGATTAACAAAAGAGCGTACGACATTAGTCTAACTGACTTGTGTTCGAGGGCCAAGTGTTGTGATTCCGAGTCTGATACGCAGTCTTGGATAAAGCATCCTGGATCTGCAGATAGTTATTCAAATCGCAATAGCAGGGACCATAGGCTTGGGTTGTCAACCTGGTTCTATGGAGGTAGCCTAAACCTTGGGTTTGGTCGTTTGGAAGATATACGGCTTTGGAGGTCATAAGATCGCCTGAGTCCGTCAATTAGCGTATACTCCGTTCACGGAGAGACGATCCAGAGATCGAAACAGAACTCGTCCGGTTCAGTCAGATCCCGCCTAACGCTCCGCCCATTTTACCCTCTCCATGTCGCTAAGCGGGTCGTAGAGCTGAGCAGGGCCGGCGAACCCCCTATGGTTACGGTGGAGCACTCCATACCTCGGATTTCGCTAGGTATGGAATTCCATACTTCAGAATTCCGGCTCGATTTGCCTAATACAGAAAAAAACTCGTTGGGCGGCGCGGCCCATCGCGACAAAAATGAAATATCGTATGACTGCACATTTATGAATTCTTTGCGTTATATTGTTGCATTTTTCGCGCCATACATTTTGTATATATTAGGATTTCCACGTCAACACGCTCCTAGTGGAGGTTCGAGGAAGCTTTACCCGGTAGGTATACTAGATACTATCATATCCGAGCCCATGAGCCAGTTCGCTACTCGTGCGCGTGCGCTTGGTTTTCGTGTATACATGTTCTCTTGTGTTAGTGTGCCCGCGTAAATGTGAAAGTCCCAAGTAAGTATGGACAAATTTCTTATTAAAAGGCCCCAACAAAAGGCCATACCTAAAGAAAGGGACGAAGCAGCTGCAGTCTATGATTCCACTGCGAGCAGTGCAAATGCAACGAGCCCTCTAACCTCTATTTCAGCGACGGGTGAACCGATTTCGCCAAAAGTCAACAGAAAAATCAAAGAAGATCAAAAACGTTAGTTCATATTTTTTATATCGCATCTTTTCTCTTTTCTTTCACCGAATACCAAACAATAACGAATTCCACATCTGGTTGTCACTAAGAATAATTTTATTATTATTTATTATTTATAATTTTTTTTAATAATTTTTCTTCTTCATTATCACTGAGTTATAAATGAAGGTACAGCGAAAATAAAGTCCTGATGTGGAAGGTATTCTTTTTTTTTTATAGAGGAAAAATTACCTCCAGCTTTCGCTCGTTGGAAGACTTCTTATACATGGTTGTCGCTGAACTCTACTGGAAAAGCTATCTGCTCTATTTGTACTAAAGCCAATGAAAAAAAATTGCCGCTCCTAACCGACAGGAACTGCATGATATCTCTTCAAGCATTTGTGAAGACTGGCTTTCATTGTTGGAAAAACGCGGTTGAAAGGTTCCAAGCGCACGAAATTAGTGAACTGCATCGAAGTTCCGCACAAGCAATAGCCAGTTCGGAGAAAACAAGTGTGGTTGAGCACCTGAGTAGCAAAAAAAAAACACGAAATGATTGACGCTCGCACAGCTTTACGAAAAATATTCAGCACCATCAACCTTCTGGGTAGACAAGGTTTAGCATTACGTGGTAGTGGTAACGACGAGAGTTCGAATCTTATACAGATTTTGAAAGCAAGAGCCGAAGACGTAAGTGAACTTGATTCTTGGCTGAAACGATCGCCCGTGCAGAAATTTGACCAGTTTGCCAGACTTCTGGCCAGCGCCAGTCGTGGGTTTTCTGACCAGAGCGAACTGGGCAAAGCCGGACCTCGTACTGGCCAGATACTACTGGCCAAAGCGAACTCGGCAAAGCCGGACCTGGTACTGGCCAGATACTACTGGCCAAAGCGAACTCGGCAAAGCCGGACCTGGTACTGGCCGGATACTACTGGCCAGAGCGAACTCGGCAAAGCCGGACCTGGTACTGGCCGGATACTACTGGCCAGAGCGAACTCGGCCAAGCCGGACTTGGTGCTGGCCAGTATTTTCTTGGATTTACTGGCCAGAGTGAACTCGGCAAAGCCAGACTTGGTGCTGGCCAGCATTCTCTTGAATTTACTCGCCACAGCGAACTCGGTAAAGTGGGTAAAGCCGGACTTGGTGCTGGCCAGCATTCTCTTGGATTTACTGGCCAGAGTGAACTCGGCAAAGCCGGACTTGGTACTGGTCAGGTTGCTTTTAAATTTACTTGCCAGAGTGCCAGTTAACACGCCGTATAATATTATGGACCCCGTATCATAAAATAACGATGTCGCCTTGAAACTGGTCAATCATGATACTGATTGGTGAGATTGAAATGTCTATTAGCTCTTAGTTTGACAGCTTGATCATAAGTTTCGACAAATAGGAAAATATGAGACCAATTATCATGGGGTAGTTTGGCGTAGTAGGTAGAGCGTGCGACTAGTAATACAGCGAATGCGAGCGGACTTGGGTTCAAATCCCGGTTAGGTCGAAAAATCGGATGGCGTTTTTCTTAGCGAACTGGCAATGCTTGTTGATATACGTGGAGAGTTATATAATGTGAAATTGAATATTCACACAAACGTGTGTTTTTTGGGTTTTTTTCTACACTAGGAACAGGGTTTCGCGTCTAGAAACTAACGAGTTTACGAGCCAGAAACAAGCGAGTTTCTGGCCAGAAACTAGCGAGTTTACTGGCCAGAAACTCGTCAGTTTGCCAGGTCAGGTACTGGACAACTTTGCGTTACATGTCTAGTCCGGAACTCGGCAGTTGTCCAGCCCATTAACTAGCCAGTAACCAGCAAAACTGGGCTGGATCTGACGAGCGCCATTTTTCAATTTCTGCACGGGTCGCGATCTACTTGGTTACATCATGACGTCGTAAATGAAATACTGGAGCGTATGGCTGATAAAATATTGCGACAAAAACTTGACCAGATAAAGTCAGCAGTATTTTTTTCTTTAATAATGGATGAAACGTCTGATACTTCAAGACTTGAACAAGTCTCCATATGCATCAGAATTGTTTTGGAAAATTTAACTATCCAGGAAATTTTCATTGGTTTTTATAAAACGGACAATACGAAATCAGAGACATTGTTCAAAATTGTGCAAGATGTTTTCGTAAGATACGGTCTGAGCTTCAATGATTTGAGGGGACAATGCTATGATGGCGCCTCAAACATGAGTGGCAAAATTACGGGCCTGCAAAGCCGTATCATCGAAAAGGAGCCCCGTGCCTTGTACGTACACTGCTCAGCGCATACTCTGAACCTGGTCGTACAGGATGCTCTAGAAGACGTAGCTTGTGCCAGAAGCTTCATCGGACTTGTGAAGGATCTCATCAATTTCATACGAGACTCACCAAAGCGATTGGCCCAATTCAAAAATTTACAATCTGGGGCAGGCTCTAACTTAACTCCGTATTGTCCTACAAGGTAATATTTGAGTATCATTTTTATTTTCCCATTCAAAACCTTTATTTCTACGTTAGATTACAAATCTATTTTTCAGGTGGTGCATGCGAGTCAAATCTCTGGTGACGCTCCGGACGAAGGAAAATTATTTGGCTGCTTTGGAATTTTTCGAATCAAGAAAGAGTGACAGAGAAATTGATAGCAGCGCTTCAGCAAAAGCAGCAGGATTCTTGAAATGCATGGAGTCTTTCGAGTTTTTCTTTCTCTTAAACGTGACGATAGATATTTTTGAGCGTATTGAAGTTTTAAATGCAGAGCTGCAAAAGCATGACTTATGTATGAACGAGTCTCACGCAAAAGTAAAAGCGGTAACGAATAGTTTACTTGTCATGCGAGACTCGAGATTTGAACCTGTTTGGAACCAAGTTATTGATAGCACTAATGAACTTGGTGTTGAAGAACCTGAGCTCCAACGCCCACGCAAAAGGACTCGAAGATATGAAAGTTCCAATAGTGCTGCACATACTTTTCGGGACCCCAAAGATTATTACAGAAAAGTATACTACGAAATCGTGGACACGGTTCTGTCTTCATTAGCCGATCGTTTCCAAAATGATACAATTACATTTTTAACTACGTGCGAAAATTTCGTTATTGGTAAAGAGGTAGACTTTGAAACTCTCACACATTTCTATAACCGGGAATCTGAGATCGCGGATCGTATTTTGGACTCTACTAGATTGAAGCTGCATCGGGACATGTTTTTGGACATTCTGAGAGACCGAAAAATTCAAGTACGTTCGCTGAAGGACGTTGTTCACTTCCTCAAAGAAAACCCTTACATTCCTGGGCTTGTGTGCGAGTATGTCAAACTCATAAAATTGATATTGGTGATACCTGGATCCTCATGTACGTGCGAAAGGTCTTTCTCTGCATTGAGGCGATTGAAGAATTACCTACGCAGTACAATGCTACAAAACCGCCTTAAGGGGAGGGGTAACCCTTGCCGGGGTCATTTTAATGTACTTGTTAAAGAGGCTGGAATGAGTGCGGTGGGTAATTGATGTAAATGACGTTATACACTATTAAAAGGTACAGTATTCTTCTTTATTTTGATTGGTGAAACATTGAAAAAGTTGATAAATACGTGAGATATAGGGGATTGAAGTTAAGGCTGCGATTTACGCTTGCCTGCACGGATCACAAGATTGCGTCGGAGTACGTTATCTGAAACACAAAAACGACATATCTTCACACTGAGTACACTTACAGTTCTCGCCTGAACCAAAATTATGTTTGTATATGCCGTGGTTCGGAAGAAATGAATTTTCGAAGCGGTTTTTTCAGTTTTGGTTCATTTTTATCATTATTTTCGGCTATAAGTCCGGAAGTCTGGTTTAGAAGTTGGCGGTTCTGGTTCAGGACATAGCCACATACCAGGAGAGAATGTGTACCGAAGGGGAACGCAATCGGATAACTGGTTCAGAAAATATCTTGTGATCCGTGCAGGCAAGCGTAAATCGCAGCCTCAACTTCAGTCCCCTATATCTCACGTATTTATCAACTTTTTCAATGTTTCACCAATCAAAATAAAGAAGAATACTGTACCTTTCAATAGTGTATAACATCATTTATATAACGCAAGCATGTTTTCCTCGCTTTTTGATGCCTTTGTATAGGACCTAAAGTGGTACTTTTAAGTCCTAGGACTTAAAAGTGTCACTTTTAAGTCCTAGGACTTAAAAGTACCACTTTAAGTCCTCGGACTTTAAAAGTACCACTTTTAGGTCCTATACAGAGGCATCAAATAGCGAGAAAAATATGCTTGCGTTATATAAAGTATCGTGTGCACCATGGAGGTGGGCCTTTTAACGCCTCGCACGATGTTTTCAGTACTCGTCTTCGCCTCGCACGCTTCGCGCGCTCGTCTACGACTCATACTTAAAACATCGCACTCGGCCTTAAAAGTTCCACTTTACGACCTTGGTGCACAATGTACTATTACATCAATTACCCACCGCACTCATCCCAGCCTCTTGAACAAGTACATTAAAATGACCCCGGCAAGGGTTACCCCTCCCCTTAACTCCATAGCTCTGCTACATGTGCATAAAGAGGACGCTGGAGTATTAGATTTAGAGGAACTTATGAACGAGTTCATAAATAAAAATAAAATCAGAAAATCTACCTTCGCGGTATGAAGCAGAATCGAATTCTAACGAATTGACGTTTCTTGTGATTTCTCAATTTGTGATAGCATTTTGACGTACATATAAGTGACGATCAAGACTTAGTTTTATAAGATGATATAGAGTCACAAGATATTATGGACGAGTATAATTAGGTGAAAATACAGCCATTAAGGTGCTTTCCTAGGCAATTCCACCAGTCCTGAAAACATCGTGAAAAAATGTGATATTAAACGGAATATCTCTGCCTGGGCACCGAAATCAATGAAACAAAATACGTCGCGCAATTCTATGTGCGACTCCGAACATGTATAGCCCAAAAAATGTTCGTTTTGCGCGAAAATAGAGAAGATATCCATGAAAAACGGTTTTAGAAACGTTTTTCATGGATATCTTCTCTATTTTCGCGCAAAACGAACGTTTTTTGGGCTGTACATGTTCGGAGTCGCACATAGAATTGCGCGACGTATTTTGTTTCATTGATTTCGGTGCCCAGGCAGAGATATTCCGTTTAATATCACATTTTTTCATGATGTTTTCAGGACTGGTGGAATTGCCTAGGAAAGCACCTTAATATATATATTTTTATGTAAAAGAAGTTTAAAAAGAACACAAAGTGATATTAAACTAATAAATCAGTAACCGTTTTTATGAGTCTCAGAGCCCCTCCCCCCCTCGACATATGCCAGCACTCCACACCTCGGAAAATTTTACTTCGCCGGCCCTGTACACTCATATATCATATATTTAACAATACTATTTTCTATTAAAATTAAGTTTCATCTAAGGAAATTTATAAATAAATTAAATACTCCATGATTATGAATTCTACATAATATTGATCACAAAAGATCATTTAACTGCTGTACAGGATAGCGATGGAGATGATGATCTGTCAGAACTGAGCAAAGATACAAACGTAGAAACGGCAAGTACATCAACAGGGGTGACCTCAAATCCTTGTTCTGGCACATCTACTCAACCGCAGACGACTGTTTACCAGATCTTCAAAGAGCAACGCAGTTTTGCAGGTACATATAGAATTTTTTGTATATACCATTAGTCAGTATTTATGTGCTGTTGTTTACTGTTATCATACCTGGTTCTTATTCAAAAGATGGCGGACCTAGAGAGGCGGCTATCACGCAGTCGCTCCTATACATGATTTGTAAGGATAACCTGCCTCTCAGTTGTACGGAAAAAGATAGATTAAAGCACTTTTTGAAAACTACTGTGCCATTATATAAAATCAAGAGCAGGCGAACGGTAATTTAGTTGGACGAAATTATCATATGACAAGAAAAGTTTATTCGACTTACGTAATCATGTTTATAGATGACACGACTGGTTGAAGATAAGTACGAGACTCTTTCAACTGTTGTGAGCAGACGAATTGCTGCCATCAGCTATTTATCATTGACAACGGACATCGCAACAGTGATGAATTCAACAAGAAGTTTTATAGTTTTGACGGGACACTTTATAGGTGGATAAGATTATTATTGACCTACCAATTGATTTATTATTGTTGTAGTAATACTTTTTACGCTTTATTTCACAATTTCATTTTATCTATTTTTTCAGACGAACCTAATGCAACTATGCAATCCTTTTGCTTTGGCGCTAAGCAGCTTCAGCCGCACCACACAGCTGCACATATTGTCGAAGACATCGAAGACATGACCCAAAAGTTTCAAATCGATAAATCTAAGATCATATCGGTTACAACAGATGGGGCAGCAAACATAGTCGCAGCAGTACGGTCTATGCTGGGGTCCTCAAGATTCCATATTCCATGTTTGGCGCATATGATTAACCTGGTAGTCCAAAATGCGATTGATTCTGTGCCTGAATTCATTGAAATTCGCGATAAAGTCAAGGGGTTGGTGACGTATTTCCGAAAAAGTAATGTTGCGATGGATGATCTGAGAGCTGAACAAAAAAACGAAGGGAAATCTGAGGGTACATTTTTGTATCCGATACAAGATATAGTGACTAGGTGGAATTCAACGTTCTATGCTCTAGAACGTTTCGTTGCGATTTCAGGCCACATAGGCAAGATAGTAATTTCATCTAAGCATAAAAGTGCTCCTTCTATGGTGACACGATCAGAGGTTGACGTCATTCGGGAATGCATCGCGGTATTGAAGCCTTTTGAGCGAGCGACAAAAGAACTCTCTGGTGAGAAATATGTTACAGCAAGCATGGTGATTCCAATCATCAATTGTGTCCGTGGTCAGCTGAGCAAAACCTCAGGGGCTACCGCAATTGCGAAACAGTTGAAAATTAGGCTTCAAGAGAAAATGAATCACCGCATGGCAGATCTGGAAAAAGTCGAACCGCTTGCATTAGCCACAGTTTTGGATCCCCGGTTCAAAAAACTCCATTTTCAATCGGCGGTCAATGCTGCTAATGCAATTGCTGCAATATCGCTAGAAGTTCGTCGTGAATTGATTAATTTGGAGGAGCAAATTTCGAGCTCTTCAAATGATGATTCACTTGCGACTGACTCCAACGACTTGTGGAGTATTCACGACACCGAGGCAGCTAAGAATACACCCGAGGTGCCTTCTTTAACTGGAAATTCAATTCCTCATGAATTGAGGTTGTATTTACAGCAGCCCTTTCTTCCGCGCTCTTCCAATCCAATTTCGTTTTGGAGAGATAGTAGAAACGCATTTCCTGGAACGTATAGAGTCGCGATGAAATACCTTACGGTACTGGGGACTTCAGTTGCTTCCGAGAGGACGGTATCTCGCTTAAACTACGTATCATCAGACGACCGAACACGTCTGACTTCAGCTCACACGGATATGCTAGTATTTTTGGGCTCATTGGACAACCAGTTTTGGTTTGATTCATAAATGAACAATAACAATTTATGTAACTTATTCATAACTGAAAAATAAATCATTATTTTTAACTGAACTGTGGATTATTACAAATATTTTCCACTACCAAGTCTTAAATCTGAAATTTTTGGATATTTGATGCGAATACACCCATTTGAAAAAATACATAATAATCGATTAATCGATTATTTTTCGCCGATCAAATCGAGTTGTGTTCGATTATTTTTCAAGAATCGATCAATCGATTAATCGATTATTTTCAGCCGAGTGCCCATCCTTACCCCTCCGAGAAAAAATTTCCATTGCCATTTCCCAAAGACTTACACGCGACTTTTCAAAAGTATGAAAATCGCAAGAAACAGTTATGTTCAACATAACATAGTGAGTGTGAAAAAAATCGTGGAAAATTGAAAAAAGAAGCGAAATAAAGCGGGTTCTTTCCACTTTCAAATGCCACCGGGACCATTAGACTAAAAATTTTTTTTACTAAGATATTCAATTTTCTGTCTCGATCGAAAGTTCAGAAGGTGATCCCGAACTCATGAACGGTACTGTATGACGATCGAATTTGGAATCATTTTCCTACAAATGAATGGATCAGAGAATAAAAAAGCGAGATACACTATTTTAAAGAAGGAAGTTTATTGAAACAGAAAAGTTCGTTTCATACACTAGCAGGAGTGGGTCAAGAAAAAAGAACACTTAATTTGCTTGATTCTTCGGTTCCATATCATAAATTGCAATATTATAGATATTTAAACGATAAGGGTTGAGTGACAAAAAAAAATAGTTTTCGCAAAAGTACTTTTTTGTACAATAAAACTGTTAAAATGCATAGAACAGTAGTTTTCCCGATTTTTTTTTTGTACTCTCCTTTTTTGGCATTCCTCGAAATTCTGACAAAAAAAAAAGTCACTCTCTCAAATGCCGCCCCCCAAAATATGCCGCCCTAGGCCATGGCCTTGTTGGCCTAGGCGTAAGTTCGGCGCTGGATATGATAAAGCGTGCTACTAGGGTAGTTTCGCACTGCTTCGTGATAGGTACTGTCAAAGGCGAACACATACTTTGTCGTATGCGAGATGGTAATTTTTACAACTTGAGATAGTAAAAATACATATCGCGTATAGGAATATGGCGGACACCCTATTTCTGCGTTATAACGCAATGTATACCTCCATAAATTCCCCATTAAGGCCCATCATCCCTAGTCGCCCAACTCCTTTTGGTCGAAATGTGTCACATTTCGATTATTATCCGAGCCCAGGCGTCAAGAACGCAAAAAAGGCCAACCTAGTGCAAATTCTATTTCAATTCCGAACACATACATCCAAAAAAATGTTCGTTTCGTGCGAAAATAGAGTCTACGGATGGTTTTTACATTGTTCGCCGAGGAAATTGAATTCGAATAATTTTGTAACAATGTAAAAACCATCTGTGGACTCTATTTTCGCACGCAAAGAACATTATTTTTTTGACGTATGTGTTCGGAATTGAAATATAATTTGCGCTAAGTTGGCTTTTTTTGCTTTCTTGACGCCTGGGCTCAGATAATAATCGAAATGTGACACATTTCGACCAATAGGAAGTAGGCGACTAGGAATGGGCCTTAATGAGTTTAATATTTATTTCAAAGTTATCGTGATTCAGAAATAAACGAAACAAATCTTAAATCTTTTGTTTTATTTTTATTTTGAATCTGTTATATTGAATCGGTTGGAATCAACAGGAAATACCAAAACGTAAATTAAAATTATTAATCATCGACTGAATTGAAAATCTAAATTAAATGAGTGAATTTGTAATAAAAAAAATTGAGTTGAATTAAATAAATAAATTTGAATTATTTAACCAAAGAAATTATTGTGTCAGTCAAATCCTGAGCTTTTTCCCCCTCGTTGGAAATAGACATCAGAGGCTGATTTAAGGGTCAAATATTGGTTTTCAGGCAGATATTCCCAGTAATTATATAAGTTTGTGGGCGTCAAAATAGACAGAGATCGATTTATGAGGTCAATATTAGTGGTCCGAAAAAAGTTCCCAAAAATAATCTAATTTTCAGGGCCTCGAACTACACGGCGACGCACAGTGGGACAGAATCCCAAATAGCTGGCCAAAACCTCGAAAACCAAGGTTTTATTTCAGGTTTCTCTTGTTGCGGAATGTGAAGTAGGGGTGTCGAGGGTCCCGAAACAACCGTTCTCTAGGCGCAGGTATATTTCTTGTCCCTGCAGGATCAGTTCGAATGTAACTGTTACACGAGTCTCATCGAACTACCGGATTTGACGCGCGCCATACGCCACAGAAAAACCACGATATAACCGTGAAAAATAGTGTGATTGGAAAAGTGTAAGATGCATTCTCTTCGTGAAGGTATGTAGAATGAAATACAATTTACATAATTGCAAAATTGTTGTTATAAAAAAAGTTATTCGGTTTGAATTAAGCGTGTCTTTTTGGGAAAATGCAAACGACAAGTAAACTTTCAGGCAGACATAACTTTATCGCTCGTCCTCGCTCGTTCTTTGGATTTTTTTTTTGTTGGATTGCTTATCTCCCAACGAAAAAAAAGCGTGGTCGACGAACTTGCGCATTTTTGCGCGAACGGAGATATGATTTTTTTTCTGAAGCCGTGCAAATTTCGACGTGGTATTTTGGTATAAGGGGGTTTTCGGGGTCGCTGATTTACATATTATTTCTGAACTTCTTTCATTTCTAGCTATTCGTTAAAGATGAATAAACATATGTCTTCAATAAATTATTGTGTACATTGAATAAAACATAGTATAATATGTCACAATATAGCAGTGTCACAGTATACCCGGAAAAAAAAATCATATATGATCATGTATGTTCATATATGGACGGTTATATATGATCATACATGAGTTTTGGCCATGTCTGAACAGGTATGCTCATATCTGAACAGGTATGCTCATATATGATCATGTATGTACCGTAAAAATAACGAAAAAAAAACAAAAACTTGACGCAGCTCGGACTTGAACCTAGGCCTCCTGGGTGCGAGCCGCAACCCTAGCCAACTATGCTACGCTCGCTGGCTTGAAAATTAGTGAACGTTAGGGCTATTCAAAGTACACGTGAAACTTCAGGGTCAATTTTCTCGGAAACCAGGCGGTAATGAATAAAATGCCGGTAGCCAGGTACCAGGGTTGGATCACTCTACAACATACCTGAGAAGGATCGAAATCCGTTTATCAGGGCTCAGGCGGTCCCCTAGTGAATTTAGATATAAAAAAAAAAAAACTTCGGCGGTCGTACGCGGGATGTTAAACACGAGATGGAGCATCAAAACTTTATGACAATTTTTTTTTTCTCGAAAAGAAACCGTTTTAACCCTTGCGAGCGATAAAATTCAAAAACATCCCTGTCAAGGACCTGCACTCTATCGAACTTATGCAAACGTCTGAAGCGGGGCATACATGATTCATATATGCTCCATACATGAGCATACATGATTCATATATGAACATACATGATTCATATATGAACATACATGATTCATATATGAACATACATAATTCATATATGAACACACATGATTCATATATGAACACTAGGGCTAATCATTTTGGGGTCATATTTTTTGATTTGCCTTCCCACCCCTCAAAATGTGAGTGTATGAGGTCAGTATCAGCACCTATCAATATGACCACGGTGCGATTTTTTTTGGCGTGGCCCATTGCAAAAGTATTTTTCCCATTCAAATAACACGGGAAATGTTTTTTTTTTTTATTTGAAATTTTATTCCAATCTAACGAATCATCGCGCTGCAAAAATCAATACATATTCTTATAGGAAATTAAACGATCTCCAAAAAAGGTCTGATATGATTTTTCGCTAAGTCCGCTCGTTTGAAAGTTATTGAAGGTTAAAGTTCAACCTCAAACGGTATATGACGACTTTTTTATCGACCTAGCGAAAAATCGTATCAGACCTTTTTTGGAGATCGTTCAATTTCGTACAATAATATGTGTTGATTTTTACAACACGATGATTCGTTAGAACGAAATAAAATTCCAAATGAAATAAAAAAACATTTCCCGTGTTATTTAAATGGAAAAAATACTTTTGCAATGGGCCACGCCAAAAAAAATCGCACCTTGGTTATCATTGATAGGTAGTAATACTGACCTCATACACTCACATTTTGAGGGGTGCGAGGGCAAATCAAAAAATATGACCCCAAAATGATTAGCCCTAATGAACACACATGATCCATATATGTCCATATATGTCCATATATGGATCATACATGCTCATACATGAATATGCATACGTCTGAAGCGGGCCATATATGAAACATATATGCTCATATATGAAACACATATGCTCATATATGAAACACATATGCTCATATATGAAACATATATGCTCATATATGCTCTATACATGAACATACATGATTCATGTATGTCCATATATCAATCATGTATGCTCATATATGAATCATGTATGCTCATATCTTATCATGATCATATACATGATCATATATGATTTTTTTTTCCCGGGTAGTGAGATCTTTTGTTTTCGCTCGCTGTTTACCCTACTGAAAATCGCGGGATGAGATCTGATGTCAAATCTCAGATAAGATGTGATGTGAGCTTATATGAGATCTGATATCAGCTCACGTGAGATCTCACCTGCAGCTCACATCAGATTGTGGTAACGAAATTGAACTGGGTTTTCATTCCAGATCTCATATGAGTCTCATGTCTAAGTCTCATGTCAGATCTCTTGTCAGATCTCTTGTCAGACTAAAAAAATTTGTAGGAAAAAAAAAGTTCCCGTGCTGCAAGACTTGAACTCAGAACCTTCGACTTCGTAGACTCTTACCATACCACTGCGCCACGACACTGCTTACAAAATACAGAATTTTTCTCATATATATTAAGTTACTACGACTATTACCTAAAAATAACTAAAGATAATGTGACTAGTAACTCAATGTATACGTGAAAAATTCTTATTTTTGCCAGTACTGCCGTGGCGCAGTGGTAAGGCAATAGTCTACGAAGTCAAAGGTTCTGTGTTCAAGTCTTGCAGCACGGGAACTTTTTTTTTTCCTACAAATTTTTTCAGTCTGACATGAGATCTGACAAGAGATCTGACATGAGACTCATATGAGATCTGGAATGAAAACCCAGTTCAATTTCGTTACCACAATCTGATGTGAGCTGCAGGTGAGATCTCACGTGAGCTGATATCAGATCTCATCTAAGCTCACATCACATCTTATCTGAGATTTGACATCAGATCTCATCCCGCGATTTTCAGTAGGGTATTCTATTCACGGGCTAGTTTCGGCTCCGAGGGATATAATCCCATATTATTCACTGATTTCAGGAACTGCAGACATGAGAGAAGCACAGCAATTGACATGGAAAGAGATATTCCGCATAATTAGGAATACTATTGCTTCTCAAACTGTGGACGATGCGGCTCTCATTCTTGAAGCGCACGTCCCATGCCAATTGGGCACGATGACACGGACACTGAAGACGACACTGACGTGTCCACTATACATACCGATAGTGAATCTAATAATAGTGAATGTGACAGATTAATCCAATGTAGATGTAGTGTACAAATTGAAAAAATTTCATCTTCTTTTCTAATTTTCATGTTTATTTCATTTGTACGTAGTCCCCGCCGGAATCTTTCTGATTCTTATACATTGCATCTTATTCGTAATTAGCGCAATGTAAAACCCCCAGATACAAAATTTCTCCGAAAAATAAGAATTTTACAAGATAGCCGGTCGCCATATTGGATCCGCCATTTTTTTTGCCAAAACTGATATTGGACTCGTTATCAGCGACCCCGAAAACCCCCGAGTAGAAAATCTCAAAGCCGTTAAACAACGTTTTGAGGTTTTGGCCAGCTTTTTGGGATTCTGTCCCACTGTGCGACGGCCCTGAGTTTCTCGCAAGTGGTATCTTTCGCCCAATGTACACGGAAAGAAAAATATAGTACTGGTTACCAAGCCGGATAGTACTCAGTGCTATCTGAAATCTAGAAAAATTTCAGCTTATACTCAGTACTATCTGGATAGTAGTGGCTACTATCCAGATACTACTCTGACTACTCAGTACTATCTTAGATGTCACTCAGTAACATCTGAGATTGTACAGCGTCAGATGGCACTGAGTACCATCCAGATACTAACCAGTTACATGCCAGATAGTATACGTTTCTATATTACGATGTGACAGTGTCGTATCCCGTTGGTTTTTTTCACGCGCATGCGCATTCCGTATACTGTTTATGTGTTTTTATTCACTGTTTTTAGATTAGGTCTTATTGACACAGATGAAAACAACAACACAAGTTTTAAAAAATTATTTTTTATGTACCTTCTGAATATTATAATTATAATTACTCGAGGGGGTAACCACTTTAAACTTGTGTGTCCCAACTATTTCACATTTCAAAATCATTTCATATGATTTCACAACCATTTCATATCATTTCACAGGCATTTCACAAGCATTTCACAATATTTTCAACATAATTTCATACTATTTCATAGCTAATTGTCCCAACTATTTCACGAGTAGTTACCCCCTCGTAATTACTATAGAATATATCACCATCACTAAATATAAAATCAATACAATAGTATAGAAAGATATAAAAATTATATTTTAACATTCGATCGCGGCATTGCATGTGAATAAAAACACATAAACAGTACGGAATGCGCATGCGCGTGAAAAAAACCAACGGGATATGACACTGTCACATCGTAATATAGAAACGTATACTATCTGGCATGTAACTGGTTAGTATCTGGATGGTACTCAGTGCCATCTGACGCTGTACAATCTCAGATGCTCGAAATTATAATATTAATAATTATCAACCCTTATAAAAATAATATAATATTATTTTATTCGATTCGATCCGAAAAAGTCCGAAAAAACAGTTAGCCACCGCGAAGCCATTAATGAACATTACTGTACTATCCGGTTTGGTAACCAGTACTATATTTTTCTTTCCGTGTAGTCACTGAACTCCATAATATTAGCTCCGTGCACGAAAATACTAATACTATTTAACTATCAGTGTGTAACATATTCATGCATACTGTCAGCGCCATCTAAAATCATGCTCAGCATTTTTCCATGCTTAACGTATACACAATACACACTTATTTTTGAAGTAGTGTATGTGCGTGCACCCAGCCAATACTGGAACGCGCGCGATGGGAGTGGGGGCCGGTGAGAAAGAGACAGTTGTGGTCGGAGTGTGTTCGCTCGTGTCGCACGCATATCTACTGCCTGAGCCACAAACATCGAGTTCAGTGCACTAAACAGACCTGATTCTTCTCTAACGGTCAATGTTTTCATGCGAGATAGTTCCTGTACATTAGACAAGTGCATCCCACTCCGACCACAACTATCTCTTTCTCACCGCTGGTCGCTACACGAATCAGAGACCCGCGCGCGTTCCAGTATATTATAGAGTTCAGTGAATGTAGTATAGGGTAACGGCACCAGTAGTCGGCCACTTAAGCCTTACGGCGATTTTAACTTCGTTTTTCAAACGCTTTGTATCGTACTTGATATTTTGGGTTTCGTGTACTGATTTCAAAAGGTCCTAGATATTGTTTTTCACGTTCAGCTCAAGGAATAATACTTAAATGCGAGAATTAAACGTCAAATGAGGTAATGTGGTGCGAATCACCAGTTGTCGGCCACGCTGCACCAGTACTCGGCCACGTTGAGTATACCAGTAGTCGGCCGGGTAGTCGCAGGGCTCGGAGAATCATAAGGGCTCATTCAAGCCACATTAATATATGTTTCCGTTAAATTAATATTCATTTTTATTATTTGATAGCTATTATTCATTTATTTATCAATCATTATTATTACTATTATTTTTAATAATATTTATTGTAGAAAATATTTTTATTAATTATATCTACTCTTAACAGTACCCTATTTTATTATATTAAATATTTAGGGATCTATTGTTTTAGTATAGCAGTTAACAGTAATGAAAATAACTGGATTAACGGATTTAATATTTTTCGCAAACGAATTTTGGGTTAAACATCGTGACTGGCCGGACTGGCCGACTACTGGTAGTAAAAATTAAATACGATGTGCTCCAGTAGTCGGCCACCCGGCCGACTACTGGAGTTACCTAGGATATTGTAGCCCTGAGGTCGGCCACCTTGAATAATTTTAACCTCACAAATATTCACACTGATTTAGGCGTTGAAATAGCTAATTTCATCAATGGCCAACATGTATAAATACTAATATTACTTTATTTTCGCCAGTAAATTCAATACTTACGGTTTTCAAATACCACGCTCTTGTTGTGTCCACCTCAACTCAGCACCGCGCTTGACAACGCGCGACGTTCGACGAACGATTTTACTCCACTAAAACAGCTAACTTACGCCACTGTGGTACTTACCGACGGAAAAAACCTCAATGAACACAAGGAAAATTATCGCAATGAAATCAATGGATATGCATACTAATTATTGCGATGTAATGGATCAAGTGGCCGACTACTGGGGGGTGGCCGACTACCGGTGCCATTACCCTATAAGCACGAAAATTTTCTCCCCGATATCTCCGATTTCGAGGCGTCCGCTAGAGCGTTAGGGTATATGCGTTCTTACCGACTGCGTTAATTATACGAAACTAGTTGTAAGTGCGATACACTTAAGTCAAATACATGTAATCTACGTTACCATCCACCCGTCCAGAACCCTCACCCCACTTCACCAATTCAAAACGCCTAGCCACGGTGTAAGAATAAGAGGTTATTCCACTGGCCCTAATCGCTGTGATTATTATGCGGCAATACGGCGAAAATCCGCCAGGGGCCTCATGCGTCGGAAAGGGTGGGTAAACCCGTGGGGTAAACACGGTGTAAACAATAATGGCGTCGAACCAGCAGTCAGTTTTCACGGTATTCACAAAAGTTTGACGTTTGACGTATGAAAAATAAAATCTGCTGTCTAGGATGACCAGTGCACGTTATTATTCACGTGGTGAGGCATCTGAAAATATGTTACGCCACGAGAAGAAAATAATTATACGATGAATTCATGTGACTATCGCGATAGTGTATTACTGAAAATCAAATAAACCGGTGAGCTTTCGCAACAAAAAAAAAAGGTGACCACACCTAATAAACCACGAAAAGGATGCACATTAATAAATGTGTGGGATAATAACAAAGTAATTACTCATTATACAAATACTGTCTGCTAGATCGACGCCACTATAGTTTACACCGTGTTTACCCCACGGGTTTACCCCACTGATCTCTAATATACATTGGATCCCGACTAGACATTGTGGTAGGGATTCGAATAGGGACCGAATCAGGTTGACCATACGTCCTCATCAGGTCCAGATCAGGCAGCCCGATCAGGACCCGATTACACATGTAACGGAGCTCGGTAATGAGGACCGTATGAGGTTTACCCCATCAGGTTTGCATCGGGTTTCAGTATCAGTGCCTCATCGAAATTCTAGTTCGGCACCCGGTAATATTAATAGTAATTGCAAAATTATATCTACCATATCCACGTATTTTATTAGATTTCAATAATATACATCTCGCTCTCGGCTAACGTAATCACTATCTTAACTTCCAGCAATCTGTAATTTATATTAATTATTCGCTCGCAAGTCTGGATGCATCGCAGTTACATGTTAGTACGGTGAATGCCTCTACCTTATATACAAACGTTGACCCAGTCAGTGCTAGTGAGAAATGTTTTTCTGTTTGTCGCCACCTATCGGCGAAGTGGAACCCTATTGGCAAGTCAGTCCCGGTCGGGATTTTATGAGGCATACCATAGATATAAGGTTAGTAGATTGGTCAAGTTCGCCAGTAGAAACAGTGTCGCGATACGAATGTAGGCGGAGCGGCAGTCGAAAAGATCTTTTTCGTGTATTTCGCTTCAGCACGCTATTTTATCAACAGAATTGCGTTCTGGTAAACGATCTGCTCACATTGATCGATAATATAGATTTTAATTTTAGCCACAGATTTTTAATATCTGCGCATTATTCAGTGCTACCTGACAACGTAAAATGTTATGATTTGTAGCATAGTATATGAGCAAACAATAGCTAACAGTTGAGCTGCGGCATATGCGGTTACCCTCAAAATAATTCATATGGGGCATTCCATGCCAAATCAACCTGGTCCTGACCCTCGACTACTCAGATGTGGTCCGCGATTTTTTATTTCATTCTTCGGATTTTTCAAAATAAATTCGAGTGCGTAATGAATTTTCAAAGTTTTTTTTTCAACACCTAGATGGCTGTGAACAAAAAATCTGAAAAAATTATCAAAAATTCTGTATTAGAAATGAAAATTTTTTAACCAAAATTCATCGTGTCTGGACTTTCGCTTCAATCTGTTATTTTTTGTTGAAAAATCTCCATTTCTGACACAGAATTCTTGAGAATTTTTTCAGATTTTTCGATCACGGCCATCGAGGTGTTGAAGAGAAGAAAAAACTTTGAAAATTCATAACGCACTCAAATTTATTTTGAAAAATCCGAAAAAATTGTGATCGCTAATTAGAGTCAGCGGAATGATTTAAAAAATCGCGGACCAGATCTGAAAAAAAGAGGGTTAAGACCAGGTCGATTTGGCATGGAATGCCCCATATATATGAGTCCACCAATTACCTATGAACGATTCGTGGCGAAAATCTCGATTTGTCTGCCATTTTGATATTTTATATAATATTATATAATAGTATACAGGGTGATTCAGTTTGACCGGACCATATTGAATGGGCATATTCCTTGTCGAATTCTAAGACTAAAATTCCTTAGCGAAAAATTCCGGAGATCAACGGTGCGCGAGTTATTAAATATCTTAATCCGGCTATAAAGTATCTTTTTCATCAATAAAAACGGATATCGGGTGTTAATTTTCACTTCAACAATTCCGTTTTCAATCTTTGGCAGTCAGGTCGTCCAGTCCTTAGTTTTTAGTTGCCTAGGTCCACCGTTTCATAGTTTTTTTTTTCTCAATTTTTCAATTTTTCAATTTTTCAATTTTTCACTAAGAAACTTTAGTCTTAGAATTCGACAAGGAATATGCCCATTTAATATGGTCCAGTCAAACTGAATCACCCTGTATACTTTGATGTATAAAAATCCCCCAAGTTTCAGACCCCAAAGCCGTTCACCATGGATATAGTTCACTTTTACATTCGAATTCTTATCGTGCCCGTATCATGGAAAAAAAAATCATCCAACATGTTTTTTGAGTGAAAACAAAAAATTAATTTTTCGAAAAACACATGATAATCACCCTGTTAGCATGAAAAACATGATATAAGTCGCTAGCCTAACGGGGCGCATTGCATTTGTAAGGTACTTATACATTGTATATAGCTGTAGTATGATGTCAGCGCGTCGTAAGTCTGAAAATCGGAATTCAGAATTAGGCCACGTGGTGTCTTTTGTTGGTAAGAAATTTAGCATTTTACCAACAGAATATTTAGATGATTCGAGTACACCCGCACGGAAATATATATATGCGAAAAATATATGCGACATATTTGTTTTTTGCGCTAAAATATAAGTAACATTTATTTTTTATAAGTTTGATATAAATGTCAACATACATGTAGTGACATGTATGTCGACATAGATGTCGACATAGATGTCAACACTATGTAAAATTTATCTAACATATAGGATACATATATGTAAATGCGTACATATATGTTATAATATATGCGAACATCTTTGGATTTTGCGCACATATGGGCAAATCTACAGAACCGTACCATTTTGAAGGATTGTTTTTAATTTGAAAAATATTGGACCACACTTGCCAAACTTGGTCTGAAGCTTCTTACTATAAAGTTATTCAAGAATTTCACTGAGTTACTCAGTTTTAGAAGACGGCATAGTAGATAATTAGATCACCCGTGTTCATAGAATATTGAGGTTACATTTTCAATAAAATATGGTATAAGAAGCTCTAAATTTCTCAATTTCAACAGCTGATGAGTAAAAGCATGTACATTTTACTTAAATTAACAAATAATCGTGAATATTCATTGAACAAGACAGGGTAAATAAATAGAAATAGCAATACTCAAATGTTGTGTACAACATTTACCCTACGTAAATTCCGCCTTCTTTCGATATCCCGCTGTCGTTTTTCAGCTTTATTCTCGCGCGCTAACTTTACTTTATCTCTCAAAAATTTTAATTTCTCCTCTCTAGTACTCATTTTGATTACAAATAAATATAATTTGTAAAAGCTCTAACGACTCTATGAAGTTGCTACTTATGTGTTTAGAGGTTAATAAATAACAAACTGACATGGATAACATATATATGTATATGTGAAACAAATGCGATAAGCTCTCCTGGTCTCACATAATTTTGCTAAAAGATAATTTTGAGTAAAGAGCCACAATATGTGACTTTGCCAAGGCCTTTCCATGAATTCAAATTGAATTTCCCATCGATCACAATTATTTCCCATCAAAACCAATGAAAATCTTACATGTACTACCGATAACATTACATTTGCATGAACAGTCACGCTCAAAGACTACAAGCTTACAACGTCATTTTCCCCAGCTATTTTGAAGCTACTGAGTTGAGTAGTGTCTTAAATTATTCGTTGTAATATGTAAAAATGTAAGATACAAATATTTTCTGGGCGCATTCGACGGCGCTCCGTCCAGAGTCGAAAATTCTCAGAGAATTCGGCTCCTGCAGAAATCAGCTCACGCAATTTCAAACGAGTGGAATTTTTTTCAATGAGCAGTTACATTGACGAGTATTGATGGACTGAATGTCCGTAGTATAAGCTATTGAATGCCATTTACCGTAGGAAGATTGCTTGCGCGGCGCTCAAATTGCACAGGATTTAGTAATGCGAAATGCATGAATCACAAACTGAAATGTGTTGATTTGGTGCATATAAACAAATTTATTGTAATGAATAACAAATATCAACGAGAGGTATGTGTTGCTGCTAGTGGAAAATTATGTATTTCAGTTGTATCAATCGGAATTTTAACCCCCGGCATATTATTCTCCTCAGAAATATGGTATCACACCTAGGAGGGATGATCTGGTAGATTTGCCCATATATGTTATAAGTGCGACATATATGTTGCATATATTTTCCGCATATATATATTTCCGTGCGGGCACGGGTATATTTTTTGACTATATCGATCTTTGACTATATAACCCTGGACTGCTAACGCTAACTTCAGGCGTGTTGTCAGGATGTGGCGCTACAGGCAGTCAACGGTCGAGTTCAGAACTACTGAGTTTAATTGTTTCGCTATTGTTTTATCACCCGTATCTTTCTTCAAGTGACTTCACTTATAACCTCAAATTTCTCTGAAGTGAAAATCTTTTCATATCGCTCTGTTATTATTTTTATCCGGATACTGATTTCAGAAAACCAAGACACGAGAATTAAAAAAAAAAAAAAAATTATCTTCACGGGCCAATAAACAATTCGTAAAAATTACATTGAAACCAATTTATTACCCTATATTCCTGCATATAATATTAAGAACTTACGTAAACGTTTCCTAGATTTTCGTAACTCATAATATGCTTCATTTATTAAAAATTTTTACTATTCCGATATTGATCAATGATATTATTTAGTAAACTATTCTTATTTTGTCCTGTGTTCATCCAAAATACTAAGTACTCATTCAAATTTCCTGCGGAATTGACTGCCGAGAAGTCCAAGGAGTGGGGTAGATGTTGGAAACATCGGCTTCTCATACGGCTTATGGGAATAGTGGGGGGCATTAGCAGTCCAGGGTTATATAGTCAAAGATATCGATAGATGTTCTATCTTACCACCAAATATAGAGGGCAGCATTCGTTGTCACTATTATTTTGTGACATACTGCTATATGACTCCGAATTTTCTCAACTTGTCCAATCTACTAACCTTATATCTATGGGCATACCATACTTTGGCATGCCTCACAACTGCCTGATCGGGATTTGATCGGGCATACCGTACTTTGGCGTGCCTTGCAACTGCCTGATCAGGTCCTCATCAGGCATACCGTACTTTGGCATGCCTTACAACAGCCGGATCGGGTCCTTATATAACTCGGGCATGCCGAGCGAGAATTTCTAGTCGGGATAGTGTTTAGGCCGAAATTTCTGTGACGATTAGAAGCTGGCGGCTGGTGGCAATCTGACACTCAATATGGCGGCGTTACAGTAGAGATATATATCTATATATGTATAGATATACAGGGTGTAAATCTTAACTCTGTACATACTTATAGGGTGTGTAGGGGCTGCCAATACAAGCATTTTGAGGTATGACACCCATGGTCGGAAACTCATCCTAACCACTATGGAGGGCTTTGAAGGATATGGTACCGCACGCTTGATCGTAGTGCAATAAATCAGATGTGATCACTTTCGACCCAACATTTTATTCAGCCGTAGATAACAGTAGGTACATAAATGTTCTTGCGTGAAATCAACAAAACGATAAACTTTGCATTCAAAAAATAACAAAACAATTTCCGGTGCTTACGAACAGAATTTGAAAAAGTTATGGAAAACTAATTGGGGTTTTGCACACTTGGGCTTTTCGTTTTCCATAACTTTTTCAAATCCTGTTTATAAGCACCGGAAATTGTTTTGTAATTTTTTTATTGCCAAGTTTATCGTTTTGTTGATTTCACGCAAGAACATTTGTACTGTTGTCTACGGCTGAATAGAATGTTGGGTCGAAAATGATCACATCTGATTCATTACACTACGAAAAGCGCGTGGTACAAGCGCGCGGTACCAGAATCTTCAAAGCCCTCCACAGCCGTTGGGATGAGTTTCCGACCGTGGGTGTCATACCTCAAAATGCTTGTATTGGCAGCCCCTACACACCCTATAAGTATGTACAGAGTTAAGATTTACACCCTGTATATAGATATACATCAATGGTCCGAACCGAGGGCAAGTGTGCATAAAGTATACTTCACTTACCAATTGGAACACAGCCTAAGTGTATGAATTCAATTTTATTTATGCCAAAATGGTAATGGACTGTAGTTTTTGTGGTAAAAGAGCAGATAATTTCATCAGTAGGTACACAAATGGATTATTATAATTCTGGTCGTTATTTATTTTCCCCAAGGTTATAGGGTTAGGTTACTCTGTTTACGATGTATTATGCTGCTAGATATTTCTTAAGGAAATTGAATATCACATACAGATCGGTATTATTTATTAGTATCTACTTATTTATATGTATAGAATACGGGTATATTAACAATTTAATTCATAAATTACGCAGATTTTCCAACCTAAATATGTGTAGTTCATTTACTGTCGTTTAAATTTACCGCCATATTAGGTGTCAAATTGCCACCAATCTTGAGCTTCTAATCGTCACAGCGAGTGGCGGCTAAAAGGCCGCGCTACACTATCCAGTGTATAATTGGGAACCTTAGATCCTCGATACGCCAACTAGTGGCAGAAAATAGAACTACTCAAAGAAGGCTACAGTAACCAATGAGAGAGCTTAGAACCTCGATACGCCAACTAGTGACGAAAATAGAACTACTCAAAGAAGGCTAAAATTCCAAAGCCATGTCCATTCCAAGGATCCCAATAGAGATCAGTGGTTTACCCACCCTTTCCGACGCATGAGGCCCCTAGCGGATTTTCGCCGTACTGCCGCATAATAATCACAGAGCTCTACACGGTGAGTATACGGCAGTTGACCCACCTCTTATTCTTACACACTGGGAAACCTTTTGCCGCCCGACGCGACAATGAACGGTTCGCGCAAGCCGTCTTGTTTGTATGGCGGCTTGGACGACACGTAAGGACGTAAGCTGGCTCATTCTGTGGCGCCCGAGCCGACATTAGGCCGAGCCGGCTTGCACGACACGAGAAAAGGGTACGCTGCGTACTAGTTTGTATCGTCCGATGCGCCATCACAAGCGCTTCGCCAGTCCGAGTTGACGATGCCTCGCGCGAAACTAGTTTGTAGCATCGGGCGGCAAAAGGTTTCCCAGTGCACCGCACAGTGGGCCGGGTGACCCGATTCCGTGGCCAAAAGTCGAAATTTTCACCTTTTGAATATGTACACAAAAATTGAGCTCTTGTAATCAGTGATAGTTGAAGTATCTATGTTATAAATTATTTGACGAATGATAAAATCCTGCTCCCTTAACAGTTACCCAAAGTATCAAAATGTGCTAAAATCTTTTATATTACTTCCATTCAAATATTCGTGATATTTCTGGTTCAGTTCATAATTTTGACATTATTGCTTCTCCTTCTTCATACTCAGATACGCACAATATCAAAATATGGTGACAGTATTCAAAAAATTATTTTTTAGTCGAGGTTATCAGTGTTGATAATAACGAATAATCAGTATTTCAGCAAAGTACCAACTTCTCTTTAATCGTACCGCGTCGTTCCACTAGTTATTGTAAAGTTACACGCACCGAAGTGTTCCTTATAACCTTCACTTCAACGTAAAGGTGCCTACGTTTGCTCCTTTTCATAAATTGCCCAAAAAATTGCATATAATGGAGCCAGCGTCTGAGCGCCGAACACTGAATAGACTTTCCCGGTCATATATTTTAGAAAACTTCCCGGGTCTTCATAACATTATTTTGAGCTGCGTAACTACTAAATATCGGTTGCTTTTTTTCAACTCACTCAGCAAGCACCCTGACATGTTATGTGAGAGGCTAGAGAAACTCACTCCGGAAGCACCTCGACATGACTTAATATATATCCGATTATTTATTGATATTCAATATTGGCTCCGAATCTGAGTTCTGAATTTTCAATGCCAAATTCGGGTTCACTGACTCCGAAAACCTCGGAAGAGAGATTTTTGTGCCAATGCCAGTGAATTTTACAGTTTCAACCGACATATTGTGTCCACCATTTTGAATTATGAATTTTCAATACCAAATTGGGGTTCATCGACCCCAAAAACCCCGAAGTATACATCTTTATGCCATTTTGATAACAGTTTGACTTTTGGCCACGGAATCGGGTCGCCCGGCCCACTGTGCACCGTGGGTATGTCAAGTTGGAACCCCAACCTAGAGTTCCAGTAGTTCCAAATAGAGTTCTGGACTCCCTTCGATATATCTCGTAGTTCTGTAATGTTTTTTTTACAGAGTTCTGAAAATTTTGGCTATGAAAATTGGTTTTGAAAAATGGGGTGCCAACTTGACAGTGCACCCCAGTATCAGGGTACAATAGTTCTGAATGGAGTACTCGGTCGTTTTGGAATATGTTTAGAGTTCTCCGTGGTTTTCAAGAAAAGTTCTGCAGATTTAGTTACAAAAAATTCCATCCGAAGAAACCAGCTGAGAATCGTTGCCGAAATTGGAATAAGAGTTCCGAATAGTTCTGGCTAGATTTTCGGATTCGTGGGGATGAGTCCAGCAAATAATCCCAATAGTTCGAGTCGATTGCGATCAGAAATAAATAGTTGGGGTGCTTTTGAGATTTTCGAAAAAACTTAGATACTTAGATTGACATATTCAAAGGTATACTGACGATGTTAGCCAGCTTGGGTTTTATCCCGTCTGCCCAGTATCAGGGTACAATAGTTCTGAATGGAGTACTACTCGGTCGTTTTGGAATATGTTCAGACTTCTCGGTGGTTTTCAAAAAAAGTTCTGCAGATTTAGTAACAAAAAATTCCATCCGAAGAAACCAGCTAAGAATCGTTGCCGAAATTAGAATAAGAGTTCTGAATAGTTCTGGCTAGATTTTCGGATTCGTGGGGATGAGTCCAGCAAATAATCCCAGTAGTTCGAGTCGATTGCGATCAGAACCAAAAACTTGGGGAGCTTTGAAGAATTTCGAAAAAACCGTCAATAATCAAAAATAGTTCCGAATAGTTCTGGCTAGATTTTGGGATTCGTGGGGATGAATCCAGCAAATAATCCCAATAGTTCGAGTCGATTGCGATCAGAACCAAAAACTTGGGGAGCTTTGAAGAATTTCGAAAAAACCGTCAATAACCAAAAACATTTCCGAATAGTTCTGGCTAGATTTTCGGATTCGTGGGGATGAGTCCAGCAAATAATTCCAATAGTTCGAGTCGATTGCGACCAGAACCAAAAACTTGGGGAGCTTTGAAGAATTTCGAAAAAACCGTCAATAACCAAAAACAATTCCGAATAGTTCTGGCTAGATTTTCGGATTTGTGGGCATCAGTCCTGCAAATAATCCTAATAGTCCGAGTCGATTGCGATCAGAAATAAATAGTTGGGATGCTTTTGAGATTTTCGAAAAAACTTAGATTGACAAATTCAAAGGTATAATGACGATGTTAGCCAGTTTGGGTTTTATCCCGTCTGCCCAGGGCACGCCACGTGGAGGCCATCGTCAATTGTCGGCGTGAATGTCATGCCGACCGTGCCCCTTTTTTTTTTTGTCATTTTTTTTTTTTTTTTTTAATTTTTTATTTTATTTAAAATTTTTTTTTTTTACTTTTTTTTTGTCATTTTTTTTGTAATTTTTTTTATTCATTTTTTTTACATTTTTTTGCATTTTTTTTTTTTTGTTCTTTCGTCATTTTTTATCTTCATCTTCAATTTTAGTTGTTTTCGTTCACTCATGCATGCAGAGCGTACATGATAACGTGCGGTATTACTGTTCTATCTCGAACAAACTTCCTGTCTCTAGCCAAGTCGTCGTATTCATACCAGTAACTACCTATATACGTAATCGCGGTGTAATGTTCAATGGCCTCAACGTAATTTATAATCCCGCACAGATGATAAATTCTGTCGTCAAGCGTGACAGATTTTTGAATACTGCTGAGCGTCAAATCCACGTCGCAAGACTCGTGATAATTTTCATCGGTCAAGATACTTAGATCCAAGAAAAGATGAGGACCATATATTCGAGTAGTTTTTAAATCCGTGTGACACTTCTTGCACTTCCCTGTCGTGAATTTCGTCATTTCCGTATCATTAACAGCATCTTGAATAATGCCAAGTCCACTTTTCAATATCATATCGACATTGATGTGGAACGTCGGCAGACTTCTGCATTTCAAGTAATCACAAGAGTTGCATGATGATATCCTCGAGACACTAGGTACATCATAGAATAATACGTCAATCAGATGACCTGCATTGCAATGTGCGTCTACAAATATCATATTCCTTGTTCCTGATAGGACACATACGTCAAGAGGTTTCAAAATTCTTGCGCGGGCAGTATAATCGCCAGAAACGATTCTGCCACGAGATAGAATGCCTAAGGCCAACTTTAGCGTAGTATTCTCCGAATCGAGATTTTCGATTTCCATTCTATACTGCACCTCTTTTCCAATAGTTTGTGCAAGTAGTTGTACAAGAGAATCAAACGCACAAGTTTTTTTAACGCTTACCATAATTTTATCGATTTTGATTGCGTCACATATCAGACCGTTCCTTATGAGAGGTAATTTCACAGCCTTTTGTGACTGTACATGATCCCAATCAGGACATGCGTCCATATAGTTAGATTTTTTTTTTCTATTTGGAAGCTCACCTAATTCACCCCAATTTTCAATTGCTCATAAGGGATTATCTTCTACAGGGCTGATTTCAACTGTATCAGCAGTACTCGGCTTCTTAGTAGAAGTCCTTTTGCACGTAACCACGCCTTGCTTATGCAGTTGAACATCTTTATCTGTTGTCAGGCTGTCGTCGGTTTTTTCACCATAATAATCAGAGTCGCAGGTAGTGTCCTTTCTATTTTCGTTATTTTCATCACACGTATATTTGGTTCCAGTATTATCATCATTTTTTATTTTCATAGTGTAACTCTCTACGCAGACCAGCTCATCTTTTTGCTTCGGACTCCTCCTTTTGCTTGTCGAATCCTTATCCCACACTTCTGTAATGCTCGTTGAAGCATGATTGGTATTTTTTATAGGGCTATAATAATTTCTTCCACCACTATAAGCAGATTCATCATGAGACCTGTCATATTCGTTTTCATTATCAATTTCATAACTCACATCAGAAGTTTTGTAGGCTTCCGTAATATCGTCAATCTTTAACTTCTTGGTGGGTCTCTCCATGCAGGTAACCTCACTTTTTGAACTTGTTGCCTCAATTTAAAAATCGTGATCCTCCACTTCTGCAATGCTGATCGAAGCTTCATTATCTTGCATTGTATCATTTTTTTTTTTTTTTGTCTGGATCATAATAGCTAGAGTCATCGGGGTTGATAATGTCATGTCCATTCCAATTATCAATATGATCGCTTATATCCAAAGTTCCGTTTTGGTTTTCTATGACAGGCTGTTGTTTTACATGATCATCTATCTTTTTGCGAGAATTGCCGTTTTTCTGCTTCCTCGATGATGCTGCAGATTTTCGATCTCCGACATTTCGGGTTGAAGCTTCTTTGACACGACCATCTAAGTAAGTGATATGCCGAAGAACGAATTTATCTGCGCGTAACGGTAGCTCGGTCTTGAAAACCCTCTTCTTAAGATTGGCGAATTCAGATTCAACGCTGGACGAGGTTGCGATCTTAGAATCGACCTTAAAAGTTGATGACATGACACCAGTCCAAATGGAACAATAATGCATGAGCTGCCTTATTTTTTGTGCGATGTCAAGATTACAGCAAGCATTGAATATCTCGCCATCAGTGCATCTCAATGCAATGTCAGAAGCCGTATTGTAAATAGTCGTGGACCAGTCAACCCACCCAGCCGGGCAATCTTCTTCAAAATACACGGACTTTTCCTCATTGTCGATTGACGTACTGATAGATTCAATCATTTCAAGATTTGACATACCTTTTATGATTGAGTTTACATGGTCAAAAACACAGGCACGCTGCCCGACGACGACACATTCATGCACTGATTTAAAAAAATATGTCTCGATTTTCCATGCTCGTATCGTATTTTTTTAACCACTGATCCCGTAGCATCGATTGTCATAAATGACGGCCCGTCATTTTTTGAAAGTACTTTATAAATCATTTTCTGTTCCTTGGACCAGTAATGACAGAAGAACGGACACGCGCCAATATTCTGAATACCACCAATGTAGGTTCCATGCTTTCCACTCACCAAATTATCGATTTCTTTTGGCCCAGTAATACCAAGGCGTTTGTTTTTTACGTCCCTAACAGCTTCCCGGAGAACGCCAGTTTTTGGTATAATCGGAGGGTATGGACCACCGAACTCTACATGCTCGGCTGCTTGGCTCCTAACGAAGGAAATGGCGTCTGTTTTGGTGTCTACTAGCATGTTGGCTATTTCAATGCGCCGGGTACTTCTTAGAGGTCTGCGTTTGGTGTGCACAAAACCAGGACGAACCTTTTTCACCCGACATTTAAATATAAAGTCTTCATCAGAAGGCTTGCGTGGTAAAACTGCGCTTAAACGAGCAGAACATTCAGTGCATACCGCGGTAATTTTGAAGTAATTACGTTCACCTTTGCGGTTGATACGCTTCCCATTTTGGAATGTCCATGCACAAGGTATTTTGTCCTGAACCCAAAGCTTATTCGCGAAAAGATCGGTCCAGTTTTGTAGGATTAAATAGGTACGACCGTCCGCATAAGTTTATGACAATGAAGTTTGCATCGTTGGAACGCAACGAAATTCAACGTTAATTAAAAAAAAAAATATACATAGCATAAAAATGATCCTACTAGGTTGATTAACATTTTCAAGTTATTCCTAGTCATTTTCACTTTTCAAACATAGGATCATTTTTGGTAAATTAATACATTTTAATTATTTTTTTTTTTTTTTCGGATTTCGTTGCGTTCCAACGATGCAGACTTCCATGTCATATAAGTTTTTTCTACTGGCTGTACATTCAGCCACTCAGTCCAATTTAATGTAAGATGAAACTTAAGGTCGACTGTCGTTGACAAATTGGGATCAAAACTTACATCACCTTTCGACTGGTCGTTCGGATCGACTGATTCGTCGATTAGTGAAAATGCACGTAGAATAGCATCTTGTAATCCGTTTCTGTTATTTTTTACGATCATGTACAGGTGTTTTGCACTGGGTGTCCCCCCCCCCCCCCCCCCCCCCCCATAATTTCGGAAATAGTGGTATAAATTTTGTTTGAGGGAGGAAAGACTTTGGCCTGCTCGTCAACTACACGATATTTGTCTGTGACTAAGACTTTCCGAAGTTTTTCGAGGTCGTAGATGATTTATTCGGAGACACCTGTCCAGTTGAAAATTCTTCGAAAAAATCGCTTTTCACCAACTTAGGTATTAAAACCAATCTTAGCGACACCTCAATCCCTACCAATCCCTACGGAGCTCCAGAATACGAATGCCGTATCAGTTCAGGCAAAACCAGTCGAAGCCAACCAAAAATGACCAAAAATTACAACGCTAAGAACCGATGACCACAATTGCCAGACGAAGTTAGCTCACAGCTAGCTTTCTGCAGAGTTATCATTCTGTCGAGCAATATCACTTGCGAGAAAGGTTCGAAGCGCAGCGTCGCTTGCGCGAAGCTGGGGAGCGAGAGAGAGAGAGAGAAAGCGAGAGGAACTACGGGTGCGGGATGTGCACTCTCTTTCTATACGGAAAGAGTGTATCAAAAATCTTCAAGGCACCCCAACTTTTTGTTTATAATCGCAATCGACTCAAACTATTGGGATTATTTGCTGGACTCATCCCCACGAATCCGAAAATCTAGCCAGAACTATTCAGAACTATTGTTGATTATTGACGGTTTTTTCGAAATTCTTCAAAGCTCCCCAAGTTTTTGGTTCTGATCGCAATCGACTCGAACTACTGGGATTATTTGCTGGACTCATCCCCACGAATCCGAAAATCTAGCCAGAACTATTCAGAACTATTGTTGATTATTGACGGTTTTTTCGAAATTCTTCAAAGCTCCCCAAGTTTTTGGTTCCGATCGCAATCGACTCGAACTACTGGGATTATTTGCTGGACTCATCCCTACGAATCCGAAAATCTAGCCAGAACTATTCGGAACTATTTTTGATTATTGACGGTTTTTTCGAAATTCTTCAAAGCTCCCCAAGTTTTTGGTTCTGATCGCAATCGACTCGAACTATTGGGATTATTTGCTGGACTCATCCCCACGAATCCGAAAATCTAGCCAGAACTATTCAGAACTCTTATTCTAATTTTGGCAACGATTCTTAGCTGGTTTTTCCGGATGGAATTTTTTGTTACTAAATCTGCAGAACTTTTTTTGAAAACCACCGAGAAGTCTGAACATATTCCAAAACGACCGAGTAGTACTCCATTCAGAACTATTGTACCCTGATACTGGGCAGACGGGATAAAACCCAAGCTGGCTAACATCGTCAGTATACCTTTGAATATGTCAATCTAAGTATCTAAGTTTTTTCGAAAATCTCAAAAGCACCCCAACTATTTATTTCTGATCGCAATCGACTTGAACTATTGGGATTATTTGCTGGACTCATCCCCACGAATCCGAAAATCTAGCCAGAACTATTCGGAACTATTTTTGATTATTGACGGTTTTTTCGAAATTCTTCAAAGCTCCCCAAGTTTTTGGTTCCGATCGCAATCGACTCGAACTACTGGGATTATTTGCAGGACTCATCCCCACGAATCCGAAAATCTAGCCAGAACTATTCGGAACTCTTATTCCAATTTCGGCAACGATTCTCAGCTGGTTTCTTCGGATGGAATTTTTTGTAACTAAATCTGCAGAACTTTTCTTGAAAACCACGGAGAACTCTAAACATATTCCAAAACGACCGAGTACTCCATTCAGAGCTATTGTACCCTGATACTGGGGTGCACTGTCAAGTTGGCACCCCATTTTTCAAAACCAATTTTCATAGCCAAAATTTTCAGAACTCTGTAAAAAAAACATTACAGAACTACGAGATATATCGAAGGGAGTCCAGAACTCTATTTGGAACTACTGGAACTCTAGGTTGGGGTTCCAACTTGACATACCCGTGCACCGTGCGCCTAGCTCAACCGAAAGGTGAAAATAATAACATGCGAGTCCGCTCTCTGCGATTGGCAGCCGGGGGCGCTGTAGACCAACTTTTTTTTTTGCCAGACTTCATTTTACTATCTGAGATAGTAAAAATTCAGACCCCGCATGGGAATCTTTACCATTAGTAGAATTTACAAGGTGGATTTGTGATTCTTTCTACTGTGTGACCACACGTCATTTTACCACCGAAAAATAGCAATTTGTCGGCGATATGTGGTAAAATGTGATACATGTTTTCTATCAGTGTACTTTCTAGTTATAACCTTGCCATCTTGCAAATTTAACCGCCATTCTTTGGGGCTACGAAATAGTTACTGCTGATATGAATCTGCATACAAGGCTCATTTCGTTTCAAACATTACCTGACTCACGCCCGTGCAGTTTGCTACTCATAAAGCAGTCTCAGACTTTCGTAATTACACGTTACACCTTGTAATCGGTATTGCCAACAATTCATGTGTTCGAGAGTTATTACTCACTGAAAGTTCCTATATAATGGTAGTTATATACTATTCACTTTTATAAATCAGAGTATTCGAGTGTTTTCAACAGTCACTATATAATGATAATTTTAGCGCGTGTGACAAGTTATAGTTTTGAGATTTTATTTTCTAAGTTATTCATTCTTTGTATATGGGCATATCTCACAAACCTTTTACTTTAATGTAACTTGACTTACGGATTGCGAAAGTTAACTTACAGGCAAAGAATTGGGTATTCATGCATGTAGCGAATTATTTTTGAGATACACGAAGCATAATCAATGTAAAAGAAATTATTTACTGTATCTACAAACTTCTTGTCCCTAATTGGAATGCAGGAATTAGCAGTGTTGCATTGTGTAACTATGACTTTAACAGAACTTCGTACGGGATTTGCATTGATACGAAACTTTAGAAAAATTAAAAAAAAATAATTGGCTACGAGCAAGGTAGTATGAACGTAATGTACGTGATTGTAGTCACCAAAATTCGTCTGCGATACTAGGGACACAGTACGAATTGCTGTCACTCGGTTTCGATATCGCACCTGACACCCAATGTTTCACGATTAAAAAACATCAGCACAAGCTATTTGGATGTATTTATCTACATGCACATGAAAGTAGAACTATCACGGATCGAAGGAACTAAAATTTACGTCGGAGAGTCAATTTCTTTTCTCGCAGTGTTCTGATCAATGGATACATATTGACGCGTGAAGAATAAATGTCAGGAATGTCTCGTCGTTACCCTGATAATCTGGTCAAGTAAGATGCTTATATTTGATACGAGTATATTGCTCATGTCACGAATTATATCTTCAAAGATGTGCGCGATTATTTTATCAAAAATGACTTTTCTCTGGATTAAAACGTATTGAAATGTCAGATTCGGGAATGTCAGATTCATAATTTCGTAACATAAATTTGCAACTATTCATTTTTTCAAGTGATCTAAATTATTTTCCGAGTTAGTAACCTTTGTAGCAGTTACCGATTAACTTTTCTGTATACGATTAAAGTGAATTAATTTGAATAATAATAAAAATAATAAAAATTAATAAATTTTTTTAATTTGAATAATATATATAAAATAATTTTTTTTCTTTTTTCTAGTTTGAAAATAGTACTCTAGTACTGCAGAACAAAGATACAGATGGTTCTGACATCAAACCTACAGAAAATGAATAATTGTGAATATAAAATGGCAGTATTATTTTTTATGCGCGCACCCAGTATAATATGAATTGTACATGAATAGATATTACTTTATGGAGGTCTTGTGATCCGAGAAAAAAATTGGCGACACTGTGTTCCTCAAATTAGATTTTTTTTTTTTAAGCTGCGAAAGTTAAAGGTTTGTGAGATATGCCCATATACTAACTGATTTTTCTCTTCTTCTCACTTTTCCTGTCTTTTCCTCAACTCTTTCCTGATGGTATCCAGTTCAATTATATTTACTCTTGCGTCCAACCCTCGTCTTACTTGACAGAAGTTTCAACTTCTATTTGTGATCTCGAAGCCCTGTTAAAAGTTTCGTATAGAGACGGATAGAATGTGCAGAAAACGCTAAAGAAACAGATAAAAATGGATAGAAACGGATACGCGAGCCATCCGTTTCTATAGCGTTTTCTGCAATTCTATCCGTCTTTATACGACATTTTTAGCAGGGAGGACCTGTCATTCCTTATGGTATTTAAAGTACCTGCACGTGATAGTCACTACTTATAAATGTAATTGTATGTAATGTTTAATCTTTCAAATTTTAATATGTACTTTATAATTCTACTATTATGGTACCTGTATGTATATTAGACTGTTTCAAAAAAAAAAAAATTTCAAAGAACATTGAAAAATCGTCAGAGTATGTCTAAACAAAGACCCTATTCAAATGTGAGCCCTTAATATTAATATTTAGAGGTGGCGCTTTTCAATTTTCTATTTCCATTTAAATAACATGGGGAAATTTTTTTCTGAACTTTGGAATTCTATTACTCAGAAGCGAACTACCTTAGAATAATAACTAAGATGGATTTTTGTAGGAAATTTGACGCTCTATAAAAAAGGTTTGAATGAGTATTTGCATGACGCCAGCCGTTTCGGAGTTATCAAGCCTCAACCATTGAATTGTTCAAAATAATGATAATTTCTACTCATAGAGCCGACAAAATCGATTCATATAACTCAAATACCCACTATGTTCAACTTTAAAACCAATATCCATAAGTTTTCAATAAAATATTGATCAAACAATTTTATTAACCAACAATGAGTGATTAATTTCATTGATCAATAATCAAAAATACGGGTATATCACAAATAAATGATGAAATTTCATTTACAATGTATGAATAATTTATTTCAATTCTTTATAAATTTGTTGAGTCTGTTAAAAATGAGTTATATCCATTCAAAAATTTTTTTTTCAAATTTAAAATAAAAATAAAAACAAAAAATGAAAACAAAATGAAAATAAAAATTAAAAATTAAAATAAATTATTGATACATTGTAATTAAAATTTATGATGAAATTTCATCATTTATTTGTGATATACCCGTATTTTTGATAATTGATCAATAAAACTAATCACTCATTGTTGATTAATAAAATTTGTTGATCAACATTTTATTGAAAATTTATAGATATTGGTTTTAAAGTTGATAATAGTGGGTATTTAAGGGGGGGGTTTACCCAATCGGTTACCGATTTGTCTATTTTCTCCTAAACGGAGTAATCAATCGACTTGTCCTTTCGGCAGCCGATGTTTGACGAGTAATGAGTTCGAACTGGTACGTTTGATCCAATGAAATCGGGATTTTTTTTTTTCGATCGAAAAGTGTTGGCGTGCCATGTATTGCGACTTATATCAAAGCCCACGCATCAAACATGCAAAATCGAGCTCTGTCGCCAGATTCTGTGAGGAATTCTAAACAGAACTATCCCAAATCATCTTTGTTTTCGACAATGATAAAGGCGACGCTTGTATTCCACGTTTTTGTGGTAATTTTCGCGATTGTCAGAGGCTGGGGGCGGCCATTGCCGCTACAGCTGCTGATATAACGCGGTGGGTCCCAGAACGGCCGTGTGATGTCGCCACGCGCCCATCTGAACTTCATCCTTTTATATGGTAAAGTATCTTTTTATGGTGACATCTCACGGAGGTTCTGGGAACCACCGCATTATATCAGCAGCTGTAGCAGCTGTAGCGGCAATGGCCGCCCCCAGCCTCTGACAATCGCGAAAATTACCACAAAAACGTGGAATACAAGCGTCGCCTTTATCATTGTCGAAAACAAAGATGATTTGGGATAGTTCTGTTTAGAATTCCTCACAGAATCGGGCGACAGAGCTCGATTTTGCATGTTTGATGCGTGGGCTTTGATATAAGTCGCAATACATGGCACGCCAACACTTTTCGATCGAAAAAAAAAAATCCCGATTTCATTGGATTAAACGTACCAGTTCGAACTCATTACTCATCAAACATCGGCTGCCGAAAGGACAAGTCGATTGATTACCCCGTTTAGGAGAAAATAGACAAATCGGTAACCGATTGGGTAAACACCCCCCCCCCCCCCCCCCCTCCCCCCCTCAAGTTGTATGAGTCGATTTTGTCGCGTATGAGTAGAAATTATCATTATTTTGAACAGTTCAATGGTTGAGACTTGGTAACTCCGAAACGGCTCGCCTCACACAAATTTTCATTCAAACCTTTTTTATAGAGCGTCAAATTTCCTACAAAAAGCTATCTTACTTATTATTGTAAGGTAGTTCGTTTCTGAGTAATAGAATTCGAAAGTTCAGAAAAAAATTTTCCCATGTTATTTAAACGGAAATAGAAAATTGAAAAGCGCCACCTCTAAATATTAATATTAAGGGCTCACATTTGAAGAGGGTCTTTGTTTACACATACTGTGACGATTTTTCAACGTTCTTCGAAAAAAATAAAATAATCGCTTTTTTTGAAACAGTCTAATGTATTGTAACGTTCCGGGATGTTGAGAACCTTTAGCTTATATCAACAGACCGGTGCTACGGGTTCGAGAGTGATTTAATATTGTTATAATTTAAATACTAGATTAATTTTGGACTCCTCAGTACTGGTAGGTAGGGAAAAGGATGGTAATGCCATACAAAAAGCCACCTAACTCAGATTTTTATTGATTATATAACAATCTATACTCCGTTCACGGAGAGACGATCCAGGCGTCGCGCAGCTTCGAACGGCCTGAGAGTCGGGTGGGGGTAGTGGGGCTCGCAACTCAGCGCCGTATCTAAATTATCATAAGTTTTGTTCCTCCGGCACTGTAGCACTTCGCCACAGTTAGTATTCGAATGTTCGAAATTGACTCGGGGCCCCTTTGTCGGCTGAAGCCGGGTCTGCTCAGCTCCAGGGCCGGCGAAGTAAAATTTTCCGAGGTGTGGAGTGCTGGCATATGTCGAGGGGGGGAGGGGCTCTAAGACTCATAAAAACGGTTACTGATTTATTAGTTTAATATCACTTTGTGTTCTTTTTAAACTTCTTTTACATAAAAATATATATATTAAGGTGCTTTCCTAGGCAATTCCACCAGTCCTGAAAACATCATGAAAAAATGTGATATTAAACGGAATATCTCTGCCTGGGCACCGAAATCAATGAAACAAAATACGTCGCGCAATTCTATGTGCGACTCCGAACATGTACAGCCCAAAAAACGTTCGTTTTGCGCGAAAATAGAGAAGATATCCATGAAAAACGTTTCTAAAACCGTTTTTCATGGATATCTTCTCTATTTTCGCGCAAAACGAACATTTTTTGGGCTATACATGTTCGGAGTCGCACATAGAATTGCGCGACGTATTTTGTTTCATTGATTTCGGTGCCCAGGCAGAGATATTCCGTTTAATATCACATTTTTTCACGATGTTTTCAGGACTGGTGGAATTGCCTAGGAAAGCACCTTAATGACTGTATTTTCACCTAATTATACTCGTCCATAATATCTTGTGACTCTATATCATCTTATAAAACTAAGTCTTGATCGTCACTTATATGTACGTCAAAATGCTATCACAAATTGAGAAATCACAAGAAACGTCAATTCGTTAGAATTCGATTCTGCTTCATACCGCGAAGGTAGATTTTCTGATTTTATTTTTATTTATGAACTCGTTCATAAGTTCCTCTAAATCTAATACTCCAGCGTCCTCTTTATGCACATGTAGCAGAGCTATGGAGTTAAGGGGAGGGGTAACCCTTGCCGGGGTCATTTTAATGTACTTGTTCAAGAGGCTGGGATGAGTGCGGTGGGTAATTGATGTAATAGTACATTGTGCACCAAGGTCGTAAAGTGGAACTTTTAAGGCCGAGTGCGATGTTTTAAGTATGAGTCGTAGACGAGCGCGCGAAGCGTGCGAGGCGAAGACGAGTACTGAAAACATCGTGCGAGGCGTTAAAAGGCCCACCTCCATGGTGCACACGATACTTTATATAACGCAAGCATATTTTTCTCGCTATTTGATGCCTCTGTATAGGACCTAAAAGTGGTACTTTTAAAGTCCGAGGACTTAAAGTGGTACTTTTAAGTCCTAGGACTTAAAAGTGACACTTTTAAGTCCTAGGACTTAAAAGTACCACTTTAGGTCCTATACAAAGGCATCAAAAAGCGAGGAAAACATGCTTGCGTTATATAAATGATGTTATACACTATTGAAAGGTACAGTATTCTTCTTTATTTTGATTGGTGAAACATTGAAAAAGTTGATAAATACGTGAGATATAGGGGACTGAAGTTGAGGCTGCGATTTACGCTTGCCTGCACGGATCACAAGATATTTTCTGAACCAGTTATCCGATTGCGTTCCCCTTCGGTACACATTCTCTCCTGGTATGTGGCTATGTCCTGAACCAGAACCGCCAACTTCTAAACCAGACTTCCGGACTTATAGCCGAAAATAATGATAAAAATGAACCAAAACTGAAAAAACCGCTTCGAAAATTCATTTCTTCCGAACCACGGCATATACAAACATAATTTTGGTTCAGGCGAGAACTGTAAGTGTACTCAGTGTGAAGATATGTCGTTTTTGTGTTTCAGATAACGTACTCCGACGCAATCTTGTGATCCGTGCAGGCAAGCGTAAATCGCAGCCTTAACTTCAATCCCCTATATCTCACGTATTTATCAACTTTTTCAATGTTTCACCAATCAAAATAAAGAAGAATACTGTACCTTTTAATAGTGTATAACGTCATTTACATCAATTACCCACCGCACTCATTCCAGCCTCTTTAACAAGTACATTAAAATGACCCCGGCAAGGGTTACCCCTCCCCTTAAGGCGGTTTTGTAGCATTGTACTGCGTAGGTAATTCTTCAATCGCCTCAATGCAGAGAAAGACCTTTCGCACGTACATGAGGATCCAGGTATCACCAATATCAATTTTATGAGTTTGACATACTCGCACACAAGCCCAGGAATGTAAGGGTTTTCTTTGAGGAAGTGAACAACGTCCTTCAGCGAACGTACTTGAATTTTTCGGTCTCTCAGAATGTCCAAAAACATGTCCCGATGCAGCTTCAATCTAGTAGAGTCCAAAATACGATCCACGATCTCAGATTCCCGGTTATAGAAATGTGTGAGAGTTTCAAAGTCTACCTCTTTACCAATAACGAAATTTTCGCACGTAGTTAAAAATGTAATTGTATCATTTTGGAAACGATCGGCTAATGAAGACAGAACCGTGTCCACGATTTCGTAGTATACTTTTCTGTAATAATCTTTGGGGTCCCGAAAAGTATGTGCAGCACTATTGGAACTTTCATATCTTCGAGTCCTTTTGCGTGGGCGTTGGAGCTCAGGTTCTTCAACACCAAGTTCATTAGTGCTATCAATAACTTGGTTCCAAACAGGTTCAAATCTCGAGTCTCGCATGACAAGTAAACTATTCGTTACCGCTTTTACTTTTGCGTGAGACTCGTTCATACATAAGTCATGCTTTTGCAGCTCTGCATTTAAAACTTCAATACGCTCAAAAATATCTATCGTCACGTTTAAGAGAAAGAAAAACTCGAAAGACTCCATGCATTTCAAGAATCCTGCTGCTTTTGCTGAAGCGCTGCTATCAATTTCTCTGTCACTCTTTCTTGATTCGAAAAATTCCAAAGCAGCCAAATAATTTTCCTTCGTCCGGAGCGTCACCAGAGATTTGACTCGCATGCACCACCTGAAAAATAGATTTGTAATCTAACGTAGAAATAAAGGTTTTGAATGGGAAAATAAAAATGATACTCAAATATTACCTTGTAGGACAATACGGAGTTAAGTTAGAGCCTGCCCCAGATTGTAAATTTTTGAATTGGGCCAATCGCTTTGGTGAGTCTCGTATGAAATTGATGAGATCCTTCACAAGTCCGATGAAGCTTCTGGCACAAGCTACGTCTTCTAGAGCATCCTGTACGACCAGGTTCAGAGTATGCGCTGAGCAGTGTACGTACAAGGCACGGGGCTCCTTTTCGATGATACGGCTTTGCAGGCCCGTAATTTTGCCACTCATGTTTGAGGCGCCATCATAGCATTGTCCCCTCAAATCATTGAAGCTCAGACCGTATCTTACGAAAACATCTTGCACAATTTTGAACAATGTCTCTGATTTCGTATTGTCCGTTTTATAAAAACCAATGAAAATTTCCTGGATAGTTAAATTTTCCAAAACAATTCTGATGCATATGGAGACTTGTTCAAGTCTTGAAGTATCAGACGTTTCATCCATTATTAAAGAAAAAAATACTGCTGACTTTATCTGGTCAAGTTTTTGTCGCAATATTTTATCAGCCATACGCTCCAGTATTTCATTTACGACGTCATGATGTAACCAAGTAGATCGCGACCCGTGCAGAAATTGAAAAATGGCGCTCGTCAGATCCAGCCCAGTTTTGCTGGTTACTGGCTAGTTAATGGGCTGGACAACTGCCGAGTTCCGGACTAGACATGTAACGCAAAGTTGTCCAGTACCTGACCTGGCAAACTGACGAGTTTCTGGCCAGTAAACTCGCTAGTTTCTGGCCAGAAACTCGCTTGTTTCTGGCTCGTAAACTCGTTAGTTTCTAGACGCGAAACCCTGTTCCTAGTGTAGAAAAAAACCCAAAAAACACACGTTTGTGTGAATATTCAATTTCACATTATATAACTCTCCACGTATATCAACAAGCATTGCCAGTTCGCTAAGAAAAACGCCATCCGATTTTTCGACCTAACCGGGATTTGAACCCAAGTCCGCTCGCATTCGCTGTATTACTAGTCGCACGCTCTACCTACTACGCCAAACTACCCCATGATAATTGGTCTCATATTTTCCTATTTGTCGAAACTTATGATCAAGCTGTCAAACTAAGAGCTAATAGACATTTCAATCTCACCAATCAGTATCATGATTGACCAGTTTCAAGGCGACATCGTTATTTTATGATACGGGGTCCATAATATTATACGGCGTGTTAACTGGCACTCTGGCAAGTAAATTTAAAAGCAACCTGACCAGTACCAAGTCCGGCTTTGCCGAGTTCACTCTGGCCAGTAAATCCAAGAGAATGCTGGCCAGCACCAAGTCCGGCTTTACCCACTTTACCGAGTTCGCTGTGGCGAGTAAATTCAAGAGAATGCTGGCCAGCACCAAGTCTGGCTTTGCCGAGTTCACTCTGGCCAGTAAATCCAAGAAAATACTGGCCAGCACCAAGTCCGGCTTGGCCGAGTTCGCTCTGGCCAGTAGTATCCGGCCAGTACCAGGTCCGGCTTTGCCGAGTTCGCTCTGGCCAGTAGTATCCGGCCAGTACCAGGTCCGGCTTTGCCGAGTTCGCTTTGGCCAGTAGTATCTGGCCAGTACCAGGTCCGGCTTTGCCGAGTTCGCTTTGGCCAGTAGTATCTGGCCAGTACGAGGTCCGGCTTTGCCCAGTTCGCTCTGGTCAGAAAACCCACGACTGGCGCTGGCCAGAAGTCTGGCAAACTGGTCAAATTTCTGCACGGGCGATCGTTTCAGCCAAGAATCAAGTTCACTTACGTCTTCGGCTCTTGCTTTCAAAATCTGTATAAGATTCGAACTCTCGTCGTTACCACTACCACGTAATGCTAAACCTTGTCTACCCAGAAGGTTGATGGTGCTGAATATTTTTCGTAAAGCTGTGCGAGCGTCAATCATTTCGTGTTTTTTTTTTGCTACTCAGGTGCTCAACCACACTTGTTTTCTCCGAACTGGCTATTGCTTGTGCGGAACTTCGATGCAGTTCACTAATTTCGTGCGCTTGGAACCTTTCAACCGCGTTTTTCCAACAATGAAAGCCAGTCTTCACAAATGCTTGAAGAGATATCATGCAGTTCCTGTCGGTTAGGAGCGGCAATTTTTTTTCAATCGCTTTAGTACAAATAGAGCAGATAGCTTTTCCAGTAGAGTTCAGCGACAACCATGTATAAGAAGTCTTCCAACGAGCGAAAGCTGGAGGTAATTTTTCCTCTATAAAAAAAAAAGAATACCTTCCACATCAGGACTTTATTTTCGCTGTACCTTCATTTATAACTCAGTGATAATGAAGAAGAAAAATTATTAAAAAAAATTATAAATAATAAATAATAATAAAATTATTCTTAGTGACAACCAGATGTGGAATTCGTTATTGTTTGGTATTCGGTGAAAGAAAAGAGAAAAGATGCGATATAAAAAATATGAACTAACGTTTTTGATCTTCTTTGATTTTTCTGTTGACTTTTGGCGAAATCGGTTCACCCGTCGCTGAAATAGAGGTTAGAGGGCTCGTTGCATTTGCACTGCTCGCAGTGGAATCATAGACTGCAGCTGCTTCGTCCCTTTCTTTAGGTATGGCCTTTTGTTGGGGCCTTTTAATAAGAAATTTGTCCATACTTACTTGGGACTTTCACATTTACGCGGGCACACTAACACAAGAGAACATGTATACACGAAAACCAAGCGCACGCGCACGAGTAGCGAACTGGCTCATGGGCTCGGATATGATAGTATCTAGTATACCTACCGGGTAAAGCTTCCTCGAACCTCCACTAGGAGCGTGTTGACGTGGAAATCCTAATATATACAAAATGTATGGCGCGAAAAATGCAACAATATAACGCAAAGAATTCATAAATGTGCAGTCATACGATATTTCATTTTTGTCGCGATGGGCCGCGCCGCCCAACGAGTTTTTTTCTGTATTAGGCAAATCGAGCCGGAATTCTGAAGTATGGAATTCCATACCTAGCGAAATCCGAGGTATGGAGTGCTCCACCGTAACCATAGGGGGTTCGCCGGCCCTGTGAGTGTACGTCCATGTCCATTGTATGTATGTGTGTGTATCGCGGATTAGGGAAGATGGTTGCTAAGTCGGGGCTCAGGCCATTGTGGCATTAGATAGTTAGCTCTGATTCTTGACCGAAGCACGTACTTTAATATAAGTCTATTCTACTGTCTTTCGTTATGTCTAATTAATTTATAATTCAATAAACTCTTATATTTACTTTTCCACATAACCAAGGTTTCTTTATTCAAACAAATCTACCTCGTCTTATTTAACAAGTATACACTTTCTTACATTAATGACTCCAGCTTCAGAACGTTGCCTCAGTTGCCTGGCGGACAATAGCGGTGATAGAGAACGAGAACGTGAAGTACTGGGTGTATTCGAGCACAAGGAAGCTTCCTTATTCGTGTTGTTGTTGTTGCTGCAGCTACTGTTTCTGGTACTTTGATTCTTTTCTTGTGGCCGACTGTTACTACTGTTAGCAAACGCATGTAGGTGTTTACTTTTCAGATGATTGCGGAGATTCGTCGTGTTACCACAATTTTTGTATTTCCGACCACACAAGTTACAAGTCACTTGAATAACTTGATTTCCTGGCCCGTTCCTTATTTTCGTGAAGAATTTCCACACGTCACTTGGCATTTTGATCTGAATATTTTGTTTACAAAATGGAAATTCCGGCTACAAGTAAAATGTAGGTGAGGTTATGTTGATCGAGTATACCTATACCATCAGCGGGACGGCGGATATACATATGCGCCACATTCCGCAATTGCGCAAGGCTCTAAATTAGTAACTGCGCACGCGCACAATCAAATTCTGGGCTTCTGCGCTTGTAGTACGTTGTTGACAGGACAATGTCCTGAGGACATAAAAAAAAACGATTGTGAGGGAAAATAATCGAGTCAGTCGATTAATCGCCCGCCAAAAATAATCGATTATACTCGATTAATCGGACAAAAATAATCGATGTAATCGAAAATCGATTACTTTTGCCCATCGCTACGGAGGGGCCATAAAGTAAAAACTGACTTTCCGCACAAAAAATTGAATAATTTGACGAAGAAAAAATGCAGATTTCACTTTAGAAAAACCAACTCACAGCCTAATATGAACACTTTCAAGTCGCTGTGAGAAAAAATGTTCATTCCCATTTCTCAAAGAATTAGGTACCTACACACGACTTTTGAAGAGTATGGAAATCGCAAAGAACGGTTATGCTTAACATTATCTAGTGAGTGAGGAAAAGATCGTGGAAAATTGGAAAAAAAAGGAAAATGCAGCTGGTTCTTTCTCTTTTCAAATGCCACCTGGACCATTGGGCTACGATTTTGTTTTTTACCGTGATATTCAACTTTCTGTTTTGATCGAAAATTCGGAAGGTGATCCCGAACTTATGAAACGTACTGTATATCACACAAACAATTATTTAAAGATAAGCAACTGCGAATGAGTTATAATTCTCATTCACCTGCGATTTAATTTGGTATTAGATTCACAATTCATAGCGAGGTTTTCGAACTGACGGAAGAAAAAAAAAAACTCCGAGATTTTGCAGCCCTTATAATGGGGCGGCACGAAAAAATCGGCCTTGGGGCGGCAAATGGCTAAGTTCGGCCCTGATCATATCTGATCCAATTCTTGCGTTTTGGGTCTTGCAATAAGATCCATCCGCAGAGCGATAATGGTCTGCTTCCGATTATTTCTATGGATCTTGGACCCGATGGGATTGTCAAGCACCTATACGCGGGAATTGCGAATAGCTTGTTCAATGTCGTAGAGTTATTTGTGCAAAACTCACGGCAGATTGCGCAAGCGTCTTGCGATTTCACCATGCTACCAGGGTGCTGCGTTACAATCGCAGATAGTAAAAATAACACGCTTTAATCTAAAAACTTATGAAATATGTTGTAATTTTTACAAGTAACGATATAATTACAATGCCGAGTTGTAATTTTAGTTCCGAGTAGCATGTAACGTATCCCAGTCCTGCTACGAACTATTGAATGAAAAATAGCTACTTTTCCTGGTTTTTCGACTCCACGTCAACTTGCCATCAAAAGTAGTAATTTGTCGGCGATATGTGGTAAAATGTGATACATGTTTCTATCAGTGTAGGGAATATTTCCAAGCATGAAAATATCGGTAATTTTACCGAAAACAGGGTAAAGTGCAGTTTTCTCAATTAATAATATCGAATCTTTAGAATATTTTGTTCCGTCAACATGTGTCCACGAAACGCGCTGTATCAAATTTCGAGGCGCAATATATTTAAAATATTTATTCGGAGAACAAGGTCTCAATCAATCAAGTCGAGTCAATTTATGAAATGTGATGGCCTGACGTTTCGGCAGTGTTATGCTGCCCTCATCAGAGGCTATTTATTGGAAAAAATTACAAGTTTGAATTTACAAAGGTCAAAATAATAAAATAATTAATATAATAAAACAGTTCAGTTAACTAGCGTCGAAAAACTAATACATGAAAGACTACGATCCTAGGTCAGTAAATTGACCCATATACAAACTGATAATATTTAGTCAAGGACGATGTATAGGCAAGTAGACGAAACAAATATAATGGTAGTCAAAAGAAGTCACATAAATACAAGGATTAACTTATACTATGGTAGTCAGAAGGAACTTTAATTACCTTATTATCTTATTCTAGTTGGTGATACGTGAAAAAACTAGGTGTCAAAGATCACCATAATCCCACTATGAGACGAGCTATGTGTCGTCCTATGTTAGTGGAAACGTTAAATGAGCAAGGTGGTGTGACGACGCACTTTATATACGTTGTTAACTAAGGCTCGTCTAATGTTGACACTCTACGAATGACGTCAATGACTGACGAAAAACTCAGAAGCACACTCCGTTGTTTCTGCACACCAAATTGAATTTAACCACACTTTCGACTGGGATAATGCGGTTGTACTTGATAGAGAATCAGTTTGGTCTAAGCGCATCACCTCAGAGATGTTACAGATTAATTTACAACCTAACAGTCTTAATAAGAAAGAAGACACTAAAAAATTACACTTACCTTACTCTCACATGCTACATAGGCTAAGATCAAAAAGCTGTTCTTAAATGCATTCAAATTCAATTCCTATCACAGGTGTTTATGTGAAAAAACGTTGGCCTCAGAGACTACCTCAACATAAACATTCATTGACGTCAGTCATAGGTACTGACGTCAGTCATTGACGTCATTCGTAGAGTGTCAACATTAGACGAGCCTTAGTTAACAACGTATATAAAGTGCGTCGTCACACCACCTTGCTCATTTAACGTTTCCACTAACATAGGACGACACATAGCTCGTCTCATAGTGGGATTATGGTGATCTTTGACACCTAGTTTTTTCACGTATCACCAACTAGAATAAGATAATAAGGTAATTAAAGTTCCTTCTGACTACCATAGTATAAGTTAATCCTTGTATTTATGTGACTTCTTTTGACTACCATTATATTTGTTTCGTCTACTTGCCTATACATCGTCCTTGACTAAATATTATCAGTTTGTATATGGGTCAATTTACTGACCTAGGATCGTAGTCTTTCATGTATTAGTTTTTCGACGCTAGTTAACTGAACTGTTTTATTATATTAATTATTTTATTATTTTGACCTTTGTAAATTCAAACTTGTAATTTTTTCCAATAAATAGCCTCTGATGAGGGCAGCATAACACTGCCGAAACGTCAGGCCATCACATTTCATAAATTGACTCGACTTGATTGATTGAGACCTTTTTCTCCGATTACTTCTACTTCGAGTGATACATTCATGATGAATAAAATATTTATTATAAGTAGTTTCATCTATCCCTCGTGAAGGACCAGTGTCTGTGATTAAATGCTCGCAATTAGCTTTGACAAACGATGCCTACTTTCATATCTTAGGGATGAATAGTAAGTTGGTGGCTCCACAGCTCGTATTACCCGCGGATAATGTGTTGCGAAATGAAATTTGGGTGTAAGGGTTTTTTCAGAAAAAAGACTGCGATACAGCTCATGGTGTTTCAAAATTAAATCAGCTAGGCTATATCTATCTGTACAGGAGCCATTCCACGTCAGACCGGACAAAATAAATCAAAAAATGACCTCGATGTTATCGATTTCGCTATCATTTTTTTCACGGGTCCTATGGAACAAATAAATGCATCAAACAATTTTTTGTTTTTTTTTTTGGCCCCTATTTTCCAAGTTACACGGGGGTGAAATTCAGGAAAAAGAGCCAAAAATCGAAAACATACTTCTCTTCAAACGGTCATATCTTTGATTGTATTAATCCTAGAGACTTCATCCAAGAACCATTTCAAAGCTATTGAATGACAATATTATAATATATTTATTTCATTTCGCGGTAACAAACAATTCTATTTGTTATAAACAAATATATTATTCAAACGTGATTTTCATAGAAAATACCAAGCGATAAAATTATCAAAAAAATATGAGCGTATTCCTTGATCAATTCTCTACAAAATCGTTAAGTCAATTTTATGGAGAACCGATGGGAACCATGTTAAAACGATTCATTTATAAGCGAAGGCGCGCGCTGCCACCCAAAAACCCGGCTCAGGTACGTGTGGCTAGCATGAGAAAGCATCGGTGGGCATGTTCACGGTCATATCTTTGGTTCTTTTCATCCGAAAGACTTCTTCCTAGAACCATTTCGAAGCTATTGAATGACACTATTATAATATATTTATTTAATTTTGCGGTAGCGAACAATTCTATTCGTTATAAACAAATATATTATCCAAACGTGATTTTCAAAGCCAGGGCTACGCGATAACATTCTGAAAAAAATATGAGCGTATTCCTTGATCAATTCTCTACAAAATCGTTAAGTCAATTTCATGGAGAAACGATCGAAACCATGTGAAAACGATTTATTTATAAGCGACGGTGCGCGGTGCCGCTGAAAGACCCGGCTCGGGTACGGTTTTTCGGTGGCAGCGCGCGCCGTCGCTTATAAATAAATCGTTTTAACATGGTTCCCATCGGTTCTCCATAAAATTGACTTAACGATTTTGTAGAGAATTGATCAAGGAATACGCTCATATTTTTTTGATAATTTTATCGCTTGGTATTTTCTATGAAAATCACGTTTGAATAATATATTTGTTTATAACAAATAGAATTGTTTGTTACCGCGAAATGAAATAAATATATTATAATAGTGTCATTCAATAGCTTTGAAATGGTTCTTGGATGAAGTCTCTAGGATTAATACAATCAAAGATATGACCGTTTGAAGAGGAGTATGTTTTCGATTTTTGGCTCTTTTTCCTGAATTTCACCCCCGTGTAACTTGGAAAATAGGGGCCAAAAAAAAAAACAAAAAATTGTTTGATGCATTTATTTGTTCCATAGAACCCGTAAAAAAAATAATAGCGAAATCGGTAACATCGAGGTCAGAAAACTGTCCGGTCTGACGTGGAATTGCTCACAGATGTCAAATGAGGGGCTGTTATCAAATCAATGATCTGTCTCAACAAAATGTATAAATGCCAAAATTGGTTACCATGAGGTATGAAATCACCTACCATGAAACCGAAATATCTCGCAAAACACAAACTTTCAGATACGGACATTCTGATACGTACTTCGTTAGCTGTTTTTAAAGTAATAGCAGGAGGTTGATTAGATGACTCTAAACCTCCGTAATCAAACACTTGCATTCTGAAATTCAAAGTGTCCAGAGTGAAAAATTTCGTGACGAATATGAAAGCGTTGATCAAAGCTGACATTACGTAGATGATAATACCTGTGAGAATATGAGTAAATTTATATAGCGGTAGGTACACATGAGTATGAGTAGAGAACACCTCACTAACTAATGGTGGGGATAGAGTTGGTCACGCGACAGCTCACCTGTGCGCACGCAGACCCTCACTCTACATACAACTAGTATAGTCCTCGTCGGGCAAAACGCAGCAATGTAATCTTTTCTAATCACTGATAATATAAATAAATATATTGGTATATATAATAACTACTATCTACTAATTATTTATGCATCCGCTCCCATAAATATTAACAATACCTTCCCCAAAATCATGCGGCATATCCACGGATATGTTATCACTCATATGAAAATCTACAAGATCGTTCCAAATGCAAGGTTCTTTTACTCCGGTTTTTTTTGGATCATTAAGTGCCAAATCACTGTTGTAATTACTTTTAGTCCTTGGTGAACTGGAATCTTCTGTACACAAGTTCTGACATTCATCTTTTTCCGTTTTGCAGAATCTACAGTAACATCGGCTTGAAAAACTTTCAGTGAGGCCCAACATACTATTGAACCCGAGATTATCCCCTAGAAGTATACCAAGACAGAAATATATAGTTTCTTCACTGCTGTCCGTTACAATAGTTACCCCTTCATTTCTTAAGAAATGTAATTCTTCAAGTAATGGCTTGAAAACGGCTTTGTTGCCGTGATCTTTTCGATCCTGAGCAAAAAAAAGTAATACCAGCAATATGCTTTGTAAAGTGGACGCGTACTTTAGTGGCATACAAGCGATGGACGCGTAGACAGCACCTAATTTTTTAACACCCGAATGTGAACCAAGTGGATTGCCTGTCTCGTATTCGTCAAAATAAACAAACAGAGGAAACACGATTTTATCAAAATTTCGTAATTTTTCTTGCCATAACTCCCCCTGAACAAAATTACTAAGTTTGGAATTATCTTCGTGTAGATCGTGCAGGTATTGTTTTATTTCTGTAAGTAGACCAGGTATTTCTGAAACAGCTTTTAATTGAACTCTAAGTGAGATAACTTTACCAGTAACAAGTACCGGTTTCACAATCTCTTTGCCACATACTTTTTTTTTCTGATACAACTTCCGAAATTGTGTACGTTCCAGGCGGAGTATATTTATAATTGTTTTTCATCATTTTTAATCGCTTGTACTCGGATGATAAATCGGCAAAAGGATTTAGTATGGAGTCTATAATATTATCAATCTGTTGTAAAACTTCAGTTTTGTGAGAGTTTTCCGGAATCTGGAGATTGTTGTGTAAGTTGTCTTTAATTGATTCTTTAATGGCATTTTCAAAGAATGACGAAACGCTATCTGTTACCAGCTGGACAATTCGCCTGGGTACATGTGGTTCGCTGTATATAGAGTCATAACTAGCGATTCGGCATCTAGCTGCGAAGTATTAGACGTATTCTTTTTTTGTAATTCTGCAGAATTTGCAGTTTCATCAATAGCAGCTACAGTTTCATGTTCATAAAGTTAAAAACTTTCACCAGCGCTACAGGCAACGTTTTGGTTCACATGTGAAGTGTTATTGATAGGAGTGACATTGAAGCTGTGAACAAAGTTCAAATGTTTGCGATAAGAATTGAGTGAATTGTATTTACGGCCACAGTCATTATTTTTGCACTCGTAAGAATCGTTAGGTTTTAGATGCTGGTCTTGTTTTAGATAAAAAATTAAGTTATTCGGCTTTTGAAACTGTAAATTGCACTTGAAGCACTGCATGCTTTATACTTTCCTATCGAAGTAAACCAGAAATTTCTTCAATTATATTCACAACTTGTAAATATGCCTGAACTCATATATGGTGTCTTTCAATTGGTCGTACAAACCTATATAGGGCGATTCCTCTATGAGAGAGAAACCGTTTGTACGTAGCGAAATATTTTTGAGAGCAATAGTTCTCCAGCAATAGCAATACATAGATAAGCCAATCAGCAGCCAGTTGAGCGTATGAATAAAGATAAATACTGAGTTAGGAAAACAACCCGCTCACAAAAATCACAAGGGACGCGTTCGCACCCGTCTTTTTTTCATTCGTCGCAGGAGCCCGCCGTGGGTCGCTCGCTCGTTGTACACTGCCGTGCTTAGGTGATAGGCAATAAAGTGAAAAACGTTAAATCAGAAAAAACTAAATACTTACTAGGAGAGTATCACATCTCCGGGTCATCGATCTTGACCAAACTTACAGGGGTGATTTCTTGAGCCAAAATATTAATTACCCGCTGAATAACTCTCCGGAATGGGCCTTTAATCTGTCAATTTACCTAAATGTACAACAGAAATCAGCGTAACCTGGGTTTTGCAAATCGCCATGAAATAACCAGTTTTTGTGCTGCGTTATGAGATTCTACGTTGCACTGAATATTTTAATTTTATATCATATTGTAATTCACTTTAACTTGAATTTACACATTTTTTAAGATGTGGACACTCCTATAGCATCCGATCGCTTCCGATACCTTCACTTCGCTTCCACGTAGTGCGCGTTGACTCTAATATAGGTATATTCTTCTGAAATAATGACTATAGTATTGTGGTCAAACTAATATTATGTGGTTATTCATAGGATTTCTAAGCTGCCAGTGTCAGTATTAAAACTGACCATATATTCAACATCTTTCAAGTCGGAGTAATTCTTCAAATTCACCCAATGAATGTGTACGAGCGACAAACGATGAGAAGCAATGTGTCGATAGGCGCAGAATAAGGTGATTTTCTATAGCTGCGATGTTAAATTTCAACAATCTGATGTCCAATAATGACTGTATTCAGTGTATAAATATTCAGTGCAACGTAGAACAGCGTTGCCAACCGTACGGTCTGGACCGTATTTGTACGGTAATTTCGCCTTCTGTACGGTCGTACGGTCCGATTGCTAGACCGTACGATATATGTACGGTCCTGAAATATTGGGGATATTTTACAATGCATAATCCACACCAATTTATATTTTCTTTGGTGGACATCACTAACCCATATTTTGACGCTTTAATACGGACTATGTATAGAATAGCGTAAACCAATCACATGAAGAGTTTCAGGAGAAATTCCCCATTCCAGCGATGCGGTAAAACAGCTAACGTACTACATACTTGTGGCTCCGGCTTGCGGAGTAAAATGGAAGTTAGAACAGCAGGGTATTCCCCAAATTCCATCTACGTAGTATTCTGTGTCCTGGCTAATCTACGAAAAGCGCGTCGATTATTAAAATTGTGCAACAGTGCAAATATGAATTCCGACAGCGATTCCGATAGCGATACTGGTCCTTCTGCGGCAAAACGAACCAAAACCTCTGAGAAAACTACCAGACGAAAACAAAAATATAGATCTGCTTGGGAAAACATTCCTGAGTATAAAAAGTGGTTATGTAAAGATGATACCAGCGCTGTAAAAGCAAGATGTAAGATTTGCACCACAAGTTTCGTATCGGATCTTTCAAATGTTAAGAAACATAATAATAGTGAACAACACGTGAAGAAAATGCAGGGCGTCTCGGTAGCAAGTCAAAGTAGTATGATGTCGTTTCTCGAGAAAGCAAAAATCGAATCAAGTGTTGAGAAATTAGCGCGTACTGCAGAAATAAAACTGGCCGGTTTTTTTGCGGAACATAATATACCTTTTCGAGCTATGGATCACCTGCAAAGTGTTCTGAAGACATCATTCCCGGATTCGAAGATCGCGGAAAGTATGCATATGAAACGAACAAAATGCACTGCTGTGGTAAAAAATGTTATTGCCAAAAATCATAAAGATGAGTTGGCAAAGCAACTTAAAGAGGAGAAGTTCAGCGTACTGACCGATGAATCGACCGATTTTGGCACAGTCAAAACTTCGTGTGTCGTTGTCCGATTTTTTGATATCAACACGGACAGAATCGTAAGCAAATTCTGGAATCTCTGCAATGTTTTCGACGCAGGTGATTATGATAGAGCTATCCAAGGTGCGACCGGCGAAAACTTATTCCGAGGAGTCATGAATTCTTTAAAAGAATATAATATTCCAAACGATAATATCATTGGATTCGCATCTGACGGCTGCAACGCGATGATGGGAGCTCATAACTCAGTGATGTCTCGATTCAAAGCACAGTGCCCGGGAATAACTGTTTTAAAATGCGTGTGCCATTCGCTTCATTTGTGTGCCAGTGAAGCTTGTAAACATCTTCCTAGACGCTGTGAGGATTTGGCGCGCAATATTCACAACTTTTTCGGCGCTAGTGCCAAGAGACAAGCACAGTTGCAGCAATTCCAGGTATTTGTCGAAATTCCTATACACAAGATGCTTCATCCATCACAAACTAGATGGCTTTCTTTACATGCCGTTGTCGCAAGGATTATCGAGCAATGGGATGCTTTGCGGCTGTATTTCGATTCGAAATATTTAGAGGAACGACTGATAGCTGCCGAGGAAATACATCGCTGTTTAAACGACCTATCTATGAAACTTTTTTACTATTTCTTAACTTGGACTCTGCCAAAATTTACTGGGATCAATCAATACTTTCAAAGCAGCAAGGTCGTCATAGGCGATCTTCATGAGAAAATGCAAAGCTCGTACAAAGATTTGCTATTGTGCTACATGAATCGCTCGTATGTGACTCAAACTAAGTTGTCCACAATTGATCCCAGTAATTTTGATAAATTTTTGCCGGATACAAGTATGTACTTGGGAGTTGACGTGATGAAAGCGCTACAAAAACCTGAAATTGCTAGTCAAAAACATTTGCTCGCGGATTTTTATCATAGATGCAGGCAGTTTTTACAAAAAGGATGTCAAGAATTAAAGAAAAGGTATGACTTTGATGACGCCCTTCTGCCGTTATTATCTCTTTTAACACCCAAAAGAGCTGTTTCCAATCAAGAGAGAGAATCAACGCCGTCTCTTATTCCTCTTGTAACGCTATTGCCGAGGATAGTTTCCATCGCGGATAATGACCAACAGCAGTGTATTGACGACGAATGGCGCAGATTACCAATCACTGAAATTCCTGACGATATAAAAAACTGCGTCGAGCCTGACGAATTTTGGGCTCGATTATTAAAGCTTCGGGATATCTCCGGTAATTCGCCGTTCTGTCATCTGGCAAGATTTGCGCTTGCAGCTTTATCATTGCCCCATTCGAATGCTGATTGTGAACGTGTATTCAGCAAGGTGAATTTAATCAAGGTTAAAACCCGAAACAGACTTAACACTGCATCCGTCAATGGCTGCATCCTCGCTAGTCAAGGCGTAAAAAACTGTGGTTCATCATGCGAAAAGTTCATGCCTTCTGATGGATTGCTTAAGCTTATGACGAAAGATAATTTATATGGCCGTCCATCGGAATCCGCAGCTTCGAAAACCAATCCCGAAAACAATACGGAAGATGCTGACACCGACGGTTTCAGTTTCGATGACTAGTAGAATAACACAAAACAACGAATGAACATTGACCCAAAAAATATAAATTGTTATACTTGAAAAAAAATTGTTAAACAGTATACAGTTAAATATGAGTGCAATACAATAAAAATAAAAAAAAAATAACTGAAACATTCTGTACTATTTATTTATCTAGTGTTGAACAAAATTTGAAATATTAGAAATGTCATAAGAAATAAGGGATGTAAATTCGATTCTATTATACATATACGTCGGAAAAATATTCGTACGGTCCTGATATCGCAAAGTACGGTCCATTTTCGTATGCAGTACGGTCTGTTCCCGCTAGAGGGTTGGCAACGCTGACGTAGAATCTCATAACGCAGCACCAAGACTGGTTATTTCATGGCGATTTGCAAAACCGAGGTTACGCTGATTTCTGTTGTACATTTAGGTAAATTGACAGAGTAAAGGCCCATTCCGGAGAGTTATTCAGCGGGTAATTAATATTTTGGCTCAAGAAATCACCCCTATAAGTTTGGTCAAGATCGATGACCCGGAGGTGCGATACTCTCCTAGTTAGTACTTATCTTCATTCATATGCTCAACTGGCTGCTGATTGGCTTATCTATGTATTACTATTGCTGGAGAACTATTGCTCTCAAAAGTATTTCGCTATGTACAAACGGTTTCTCTTCCATAGAGGAACTGCCCTGTATAGGTTTGCACGACCAATTGCAAGACACCCTTATATAATTTTGCAGTATTGAAATGAAAAAGATTGAACCAGTGTTGGGTGTTTTTTTAATTAATTACTTTCTAATTACAAATTACAAATGTAATTAGTAATTGAAATTTTTCCAATTACAAATTACAATTGTAATTAGTAATTGAAATTTTTCTAATTACAAATTACAATTGTAATCAGTAATTGAAATTTTTCTAATTACAAATTACAATTGTAATTAGTAATTGAAATTTTTCTAATTACAAATTATAATCGTAATTAGTAATTGAAATTCTTCTAATTACAAGTTACAAATGTAATTAGTAATTGAAATTTTTCTAATTACAAATTACAAATGTAATTAGTAATTGAAATTTTTCTAATTACAAATTACAATTGTAATTAGTATCGAAAAATCTTCTAATTACAAATTACAATTGTAATTGAAGTCGAAAAAATTTCTAATTACAAATTAAAAATGTAATTGAAAACATTTTTCGAGCTAATTACATTTCGAAAATGTAATTGAAACCATTTTTCGAGCTAATTACATTTCGGAAATGTAATTTAAATAATTTTTCGAGCTAATTACAATAATTCTGAAATTTAATTATGCATTTTCAGTTCAACCATACGAGTTGATACGAGTATATGGGTGATTTCGAGTATACATGGGTATATCTGAGTACGTATGGGGTATTCCCCATCATGTATCGGTATATCCAAATTCTATGGCTGATTTCGAGTATACATGGGTGATTCAGACTAATTCAGAGTATGGATGAGTATATCCAGGTATAATGGATGATCAAAGCATATACAAGTAATTTGAGTGTATACGGTTGACTCTAAATATATATGGGTCATTTTGAACTTATATGGTACATCCGGGTATGTATGGGTGATTTCGGTTATGTATCGGTATATCGAAGATTATATGGGTGATTTAGAGTATAGATGCGTAATTTCGAGTATATGTGGGTGTATCCCACAATGTTTAGAGTTTTTCGAATAGATCGGTATTTCCGGGTATGTATGAGTAATTTCAAGTGAATATGGGTTTATTCGAGTGTGCTCTTCGGCTGGAATGCTCAGTCTTATATGGGCCATTCCACCTCAAATCGGCCAATTTTGGGTGTTTTTTGACCTCTTATTTTTTGAATTGACTTAGAATTTTTTTTACATGACATCTACGTTAAAAAAGTAGACCCGTATTTTTTCGTTGGTCCAAAAAATTTTGTTTATGCTAGTTATGAATTATCGCATTTTACTGGCGGTATGTATTATATTCACAGGCACACGGCACGGCAACCTGACGCAGCGCCGAACAAATAATTATAACAAAATATTTACTAAAATCGCTTCATCAATTTGAAAAATTCGCTATCTTCAGAATTGAATGAGGAATGCGATGATATTTTTTTCTAGAATTTTAAAAATGGCCTTAGTTTGCGAAACAAATCGATAAACATTTTGATTGCTCATAAAAATAACAAAACTATACTTTTCAAAAAGTTAAAAAATTCTATCGAAAAGTGTCTTTCATCGCCTTTGAAACGCGTTTTGGAACATTTCTCTACGGTGAAAGGGACCCGAGATATTAATTCTCAAAGCCGGCCTCGCGCCACTTTTACAGTACAATGCGATAATTCATATTTACTTGAAATTACTCATACATACCCGGATATACCGATCTATTCGAAATACTCTATACATTGTGGGATATACCCACATAAACTCGAAATTACCCATATATACTCGAAATTACCCATATAATCTTCGATATACCGATACATAACCGAAATCACCCATACATACCCGGATATACCCATTCAAAGTGTAAATTTGTCCAAATCACCCATACATACTCGGATGTACCATATAAGTTCAAAATGACCCATATATATTTAGAGTCAACCGTATGCACTCAAATTACTTGTATATGCTTCGATCATCCATATATACCCGGATATACTCATCCATACTCTGAATTAGTCTGAATCACCCATGTATACTCGAAATCAGCCATAGAATTTGGATATACCGATACATGATGGGGAAAACCCCATACTCGAAATCACCCATATAATTTGGATATACCGATGTATGATAGAAATACCCCATATATACTCGGGTGTACCCATATACGCTCGAAATCACCCATATATTTTGGAAATACCGATATATAATGGAAATACCCCATATATACTCAGATGTACCCATATATGCTCGAAATCACCCATTTACTCGTATCAACTCGTATGGTTGAACTGAAAATGCATAATTAAATTTCAGAATTATTGAAAGTAGCTCGAAAAATGATTTAAATTACATTTCCGAAATGTAATTAGCTCGAAAATGGTTTCAATTACATTTTCGAAATGTAATTAGCTCAAAAAATGTTTTCAATTACATTTTTAATTTGTAATTAGAAATTTTTTCGATTTTAATTACAATTGTAATTTGTAATTAGAAGATTTTTCGATACTAATTACAATTGTAATTTGTAATTAGAGAAATTTCAATTACTAATTACAATTGTAATTTGTAATTAGAAAAATTTCAATTACTAATTACATTTGTAATTTGTAATTAGAAAAATTTCAATTACTAATTACAATTGTAATTTGTAATTAGAAAAATTTCAATTACTAATTACAATTGTAATTTGTAATTAGAAAAATTTCAATTACTGATTACAATTGTAATTTGTAATTAGAAAAATTTCAATTACTGATTACAATTGTAATTTGTAATTAGAAAAATTTCAATTACTAATTACAATTGTAATTTGTAATTAGAAAAATTTCAATTACTAATTACAATTGTAATTTGTAATTAGAAAAATTTCAATTACTAATTACATTTGTAATTTGTAATTAGAAGAATTTCAATTACTAATTACAATTGTTATTTGTTAGTTAAGGGCGATCAAGTATGACACACACCTCGGTATACATTAATACAATGAGTTTATTTTAGCGATATGCGATTACATAATATACTCTTAATATCTACTACTTCTGGACATACACGCGGTAGGGATATCTTATACTAATAGGTTGGAGAAGAATCACGTGATATAACGTGATTTCTAGCGCATGCGCGTGTCGCCAACTTTGCAGTTCCAACACCTCCTCTCAAAGTTGCGAACTAACTAATATGATTTGTCGGATACACCAAGTGCTTGTGTGCAACTTCGTAACTTCGGACCACTTAATCCTTTGGTCAGCGCATCTGCTGGCATCTTCTCTGTCTCCATGTATTTCAGTCTTAATTTTCTTTGGTCAAACACATCACGTATGAAGTGGTGGCGTATGTCTATGTGCTTGGTTCTAGAATGGAAGGCACGTGTTTGGACTAATTTTTGTGCGCCTTGGTTGTCATTGAACAACACTGTGTCGGTACAATTTATACCAATCTCATGCAGTAAACCCTGAAGATATAAGGCCTCTTTCGTTGCTTCACACATTGCCATGTATTCTGCTTCTGTACTTGACAGTGCGACCGTCCTCTGTTTGTGTGCTTCCCAACTTACTGCTGCACCTGCCAGGATAAAGGCATATCCAGTGTATGAACGACGGTCGTCGAGATTTGCACCCCAATCGGCGTCGACTACGCCATACAGCATTTTCCCAGTTTTCTGGTAAACGATTCCGTGGTCCAAAGTGCCTTTCAAATATCTCAGAACCTTCTTAGCTGCAATCCAGTGAGTCTCGTTGTAGCTTGAGTTGAACTGACTGAGGAAATTGACTGTGAACGCTATGTCCGGACGTGTTGAGACGGCCAGATACATCAGTGCACCGATCAATTGTTGATATGGGTAATTTCTCATGTCCTTTTCATCGGATACCTTAGGTTTGCATAGCTTGGTACTAATTTCGATCGGCGTTGCTGACGGTTTACAATTCTCCATTCCGAAGCACTCCAAAATCGCCTCTGTATAGCGGCGCTGAGTCAAGCGTACGGAAAGTCTGTCGTCGCTCTGTTGAAACTCCATCCCAAGGCAGTTTGTGATTTGTCCTAGATCTTTCATTTCGAAGACCTTGGCGAGCCTTGATTTCACTTCCCGCATCCATTTTAAGTCTTTAGTCGCTATCATCATATCGTCGACGTAAATAGCAACGATCAGGATGTTGTCACCTCGATTCGCGATGAACATGCATGGGTCCTGAACTGACTGTCTTAAATCCATCTGTTGTAGCTCGCCGACGAGACGGCGATGCCATTGCACTCCTGATTGTTTAAACCCATACAATGCTTTTCGTATCAAACAGACCATGTTATCACCATTCTTCAGTTTCGTGTACCAATCTTTGGCTGTGTTCAGAATTAGATCGTTTCTGATGACTTCATTCTTTGAACCGATGCGTTTACCAGACAGGATCTTTGCTAATGTTACATCAAGGCGTTCCGGAACCTGCATATATACTTCCTCGTTCAATTCTCCGTTCAAATATGCGGTTACCACGTCCATCTGGTGAACTTCTAGTCCAAGTTCAGCTGCTAATGCTGCTAGTAAGCGAATCGACGTAGATCTCACTACTGGCGAGAATGTTTCGTGAAAATCCTCACCTGGGCGTTGAGAGCACCCCTTTGCCACTAGCCTGACTTTCTTCTTCCCTGCTGGCAATAAGTTGTCAGGTTTAGTTTTGAAAACGAATCTGTTTCCAATAACTTTTCTATCGAGAGGTCTATCAACGATCTCCCAAGTCTTGTTCTGTATTTGTGACAAATATTCGTCGTCCATCGCCGCTTCCCAAGCTTTGACGTCTTGAGAATTGGCAGCCTCCTCCCAAGATAAGGGATCATCGGCAACGACAAGGTTGGCGAACTGACAATCGTCAAAAACCTCGTCATCTGTCGCCTGGTGTTCTTCCCCCTCCAACCGGTCGTTGGCTGGTTCCTCGCCATCATCGTCTGGAATGCTGTTGAAGAGTTTGCGCGGTCTTCCTCTACTGCCAGTTCGGATTAACTTTGGACGTCCTCTGCCTCTTCTGAATCCATCTTCTCGACGATTGATCGGTGGCTGGTTACCTTTTGTTGGAATGTCTTCCTCCTCTGATGAGTCAATGCTTTCGTCATCAGATACCACCTCCTGTAGGGAAATTTTAGCCTGTTTTGATATGTGTTTAAGCTTTTCCCCATGTTGATCCATTTTCTCCGTCTCGTGGTCTAGGATCTCTTGGTATTCTTGATCTGATCCCATCTCGTCAACAAAACGTACATCTCTACTGATAATGACCTTGCGAGATTTAGGGCACCAAAGACGGTAAGCTTTCGATTCAGTGGAGTAGCCAATGAAAATACACTCGTATGATCTTGAATCGAATTTCCCCTTGTTTGTTTTATCCAGAACAAAAGCTTTTGAGCCGAAAATTTTGAAGTAATTAACAGAAGGTACCTTTCCAGTCCAAACCTTATGTGGTATGTCACCATTCAAGATCTTGGTCGGGCATCTGTTTCGTGTGTAACAAGCTGTGTTTATAGCCTCAGCCCAAAAAATCGGTGGCAGCTCAGCTTGCCTCATTGAGCATCTTGCCATCTCCACCAAAGTCCGGTTTATGCGCTCTGCTACCCCATTCTGCTCCGGTGTATAGGGTGTTGTTAGTCTTCTGGTGATGCCGTGTTCTTCTAAAAATTTATCAAAGACACTGTTACAGTACTCGCATCCATTATCGGATTGCAGGATCTTTATTTTTCTACCTGTGAAAGTTTCAACAGCTGCTTTATACTTTTTAAATACCTGTAATACCTCAGATTTTTGCTTAATAAAATAAGTCTGACACCATCTGGACTTGTCGTCCACGAATGTAACAAAATATCTGGCGCCTGAGTGCGATGAGCACCTCATCGGGCCACAGACATCACTATGGATAATTTCTAGCAAGTCTACAGTGCGCTCAGGACTCGATGTCGGTAATGGAATTTTTGTTTGCTTTTCTCTAATACATATTTCGCAGGTAGAGGGCTTCTCATTATCCTTAATATCTAATCCATGAACTAAATTCTTTTTCGCCATTAACATTAAGTCTCTCTCATTCACATGACCCAGTTTACAATGCCATTCTTCCACACTATTTCTCAAATGTACTCTCTCATTCACACTATTCGCCTCTTCAACATTCCTTAAATAGTATAGATCACCAATTCTATCCGCAATCATTTGGATTTTTCCATTTCTATCAACGACCAAGCTCTCATTCTTTCTAAAAATAACCTCGAAACCATGATCAGTGATTTTGGCTATTGATAGTAAGCTAGTTCTTAAATCTGACACATGAAGAACCTTCTCTAATCTAAATAACCGGTCTTCATGTCCGTTATTGACTCTAAGTTTCACATAACCAACCCCGTTTATCTTTGTTGTATCATTATTAGCTAGATTTAAAGATCTGTCCACTTTGGTTAAGTTTGTAAATACGCTTTCTTTTGCGCACATATGAGACGTACACCCGCTGTCAAGACACCATTTACCATCACGATTGACTGTCTCAACGTTCAGTAACGCCTCTTCTTCGTAGATCTCCGCAGCAGTCTCTTCTTGAACGAATTCTTCTTCGGTTTGTCGGGCTGTTTGTTCATTCAACGATACTCGACAGAACCTTGCGATATGATCATATCCATGACACCTGTAACACTGTAGTCTGTCTCTATGAAAGCCACCAGCTGATTGTTGCTTTCTTATTTCACTCTGTTTACTTTGTCCACTATGGCCGCCACGATAATTGTGCCAAACATGGCTGCCACGTCCACTTGGACCACTATTGTTTTGTCCACAATGTCCACTTTGTCCACTTTGTCTAGCATGACTAGCATGACCACTACGACCCCCACCGTATGAGTGTCTCTGTTTTGCAAACATTGCGTCTTGGCCCGATTCAGCACTCGTAGCTTTTCTCGACTCGAATTCTTCTAGTATTTTAACTTTTAAAACTTCTGGCTTAGGTAAATCATCCCGAGACTCCATCGCGCATGTAAAGTTCTCATAAGTAGCTGGCAAACTGTAAAGCAGCAGTATTGCCAACAAATCCTCATTTATCTCCAAATCTATTTCAGCTAGCTTGTTAACTGCGTCAAAGAAGTTTGTAAGATGTTGGCGTACACATTCCCCTTCTTTCATCCTTGATAGGGTTAGCTGCTTTAATAGTGCGGCTTTACGAACCGGGCCTTTTGACTGATAATTTTCTTCTAATCTAAGCCATACTGCACGCGCTGTCTTTTCAACAGTCTTTAGCTGCTTTAGTTCAGTGCAACTCATCGCCAATATGATGTCTGCTCTAGCCTTCTTATCCTTTTTCTCCCATTCTGCAATCGCTGTTTCACCGGTGGTAGGCTTAGGTTTTGAACCGTCCACATAATCCCACAGTTCATGTTTTATTAGCACAGCTTCCATCTGAACCTTCCACGTGTCATAATTGTCACTCTCTAGCACGTCAATGGAAATATTTGCCCCGCCGTTATTCATTTTGGATTGCCCAAAAAATCACTCGCACCTATTTGAACTATATCTCTCTCTCTTTTCATAACACTAGCACCGGTCTTCCCAAGTGCTCAACTGTCTTTTTCTAGCACATTCAACGGTCTTTTCAAAGCGTGCTGTCTAGCACCGAAAAAATCACTTTGCCTTTGATTCCAAATATTTCAATCTATATGTCTCGAAAACTGGGCCCATAACCTGTTAGTTAAGGGCGATAAAGTATGACACACACCTCGGTATACATTAATACAATGAGTTTATCTTAGCGATATGCGATTACATAATATACTCTTAATATCTACTACTTCTGGACATACACGCGGTAGGGATATCTTATACTAATAGGTTGGAGAAGAATCACGTGATATAACGTGATTTCTAGCGCATGCGCGTGTCGCCAACTTTGCAGTTCCAACATAATTTGTAATTAGAAAAATTTCAATTACTAATTAAATTTGTAATTTGTAATTAGAAAAATTTCAATTACTAATTACAATTGTAATTTGTAATTTGAATGTAATTAATTACTGAAAGTAATTAATGTTGCCCAACACTGGATTGAACATTACATACACTTATATTTATAAGTAGTGAGAACCACGTGCATAGGTACTTTAAGTCAGCGCCGGCGGAACGCTAATTTGTCAGGTATGGCGAATGTAGGAAACAATTTGGAAAAATGGCAGAACATGAAAAATGGGTTTATATCCGAATAATTCTGAAGCATTTGATGATATATATTCCTAGAACTCATGTACGGGGTAGAAAACTACCCCAGTCGATTGTCAAACTGCGCTCATTAGCTGGAAATTGACATTATCTGTTGAGGACCGTGATCATAATTCAGTTTGACTATCTGGCCGCCAGGTCGACCCAGCATTAGCAGCCGTTGTTCGCTGGCCGTCACGCAAAACTGTTTTAAAGAAGCACTGGGGTGGGTATCTACCCCAGTCTGAAGTTGCCGTTGGTGTTTTGTGGCCGAGGGGCTATTCACATTCGAATCGAGTGACACCATAATTACAAAAATGTAGTCGACTACATGAGACTACACTACTGACTACGCCGACTATACGACTAAAATGACTACAACTACCTCCAATGATGACTACATGATTACAAATGATTACAAATTAACCCAATGACTTCAATTTGATTACAATGATTTCATTGATTACATTGCGACTACGGATTGACTACAGTCGCAAGTGACACCATGACTACGGCTGTGAATAGCCCCTCGTTTGTGGCGGTAAGTAGATTTTACTTATTTTTATTAGAATCATAATATTTCACTTGTTATTATGTAATTTGAACGCCAATGATCATATAATATGATATCTAAAGTCATACACTTCACATATGATTTGTTTCCGCGAACTCGGACGCTTTGTGAAAAATGTATGCTATTTTATTTTTGTAACACTGTATGGAAAGTTCGCACTTTGTGTACTGAAAATTTTACGCAAAATAGCAGATTGCTAATAATCTTACAAAGTGTGCGGGACTCAACATTCCCGCACACTTCGTCGATTTACAGTACCTTCCATACAGTGTTACAGGAGATAGTATATGATACTAGTGCGGGTTGGTGATTCCCGATGAGTGCTGTAAACCTCACACTCATCGGGAATCACCAACTTTGCGCACTAGTATCATAATATACTATTTTCTACGCAGAAAATGGCTCGAAGATACAACCTGAGAAACGCGGCAGCGGTCATCGAATCGCTTACACGAAAAGAGATAATTGAAGAAACGGATATACCTTCTGAGATCGAAGACAACGAAGACAGATATAGTGGATCGGAGTCCGAGGAAGACGCTGAAGAATTCAGGCCACCGAGCGAGCCTGGATTTGAAAACTCAGAAGACGATGAGCCTCTTAGCAAACGTATGAAACGTGGAAAATCGAAATCACATGGTGAAAAGTCTTCGAATCGTGGGAGAAAACCGTGCATCATTCGCGGTAAAGACGGGTACCGGTGGTATCAAACTGCTCGGCAACGATCTCTGCCCCGCCGTGATCATTCGGCAACTTATTTACCAGGACCAATCGCAACTGCAAGACAAGCCACCACTCCTCTTGATGCATGGAGCTTGCTGTTCACTGATGCCATGATGGAAAAGATGGTTCTTCACACGAACGAAGAAATAAGACGTTTTCTTGATGGGCATGAAATGGAAGTTCCTTCAGATTTCACATACTCCAACGTTGATATTGTAGAGATGAAGGCGTTTATCGGATTACTTTACTTCTCGGGCCTGCAGAAGACATCGAACACCAATCTTGAAGATTTATGGAATCCTGAATACGGGTCGATAATGTATCGATCCACGATGTCTCGTAACCGATTCTGGTTTATTTCGAGGAATGTTCGCTTTGACGATAAGATGACCAGAGATCAGCGAAGAGCAACAGATAAATTTGCTCCAATTCGCGAATTGTGGCAAGATTTTATATCAAACTGTACGAAATATTACAATCCAGCCTCTTACTGCACCATTGACGAGCAGCTAGTTTCTTTCCGAGGACGGTGCCCATTTAAAGTGTACAATGGTGCTAAACCCGATAAGTATGGGATCAAGATCGTGATGTTGAACGATTCAAGAACTTTCTATATGTACAATGCTGAGCCATACGTGGGAAAAGTAATAACAGAGGGAGGTGAGAGTGTCCCGTCTTTCCACATCCGAAAATTGTCAGAACCACTACATGGAACGACTCGGAATATCACGTGTGATAATTGGTTCTTGTCCATACCAATATTTGAGAAAATGCTCGCAGAGCACTCAATAACAATGGTCGGCACTCTGCGAAAGAACAAACGAGAAATCCCTGAAAGTTTCAAAACAGCAGGTGATGTACCATCGTCAAAGTTTGCTTTTGATGGGACAAAAACGTTGATATCTCACACTCCGAAAAAAAAAAAATAAAATCGTTATCCTGCTCTCGACTTTCCATCATTTGGGTGAGATTAATCAAGAGACGCAGAAGCCGGAGATAATTTATTTCTACAATACCACAAAAGGAGGCACAGATTCTTTCGATCAAATGTGCCATGAATATTCCACGGCGAGAAAAACGCTCCGGTGGCCTATGAGAACTTGGATGGCAATGTTGGACCAGGGAGGCATTAATGCGATGATCCTCCATAATTTCAATGCGGATCTTGAAAATATGAATCGGAGGACTTTTATCAAAAGTCTCGTCAAGTCTCTGATCGAGCCTCATTTGCGAGCGAGGCTGCTAATTCCGAATCTCCGGTGCAACTTACGCAATTACATTCGCACCATATTGCAAGAAAAAGAACCGAAAGCACTGTCGGTTGGGCCACGAAAACCGGCGAGATGTGCATTCTGTTCAAGAGGAAAGGATTGCAAGGTTCAAGTTTTTTGCAAACGATGCCAAAGGCCCGCCTGCGAGGAGAACAGAACGGTGTATTGTTACACTTGCGCTACAGTAGAATAAGTTGAATATGCATACCTTTTTTAATTCATTATCATCGATAATTAAAAATTATTTTCTGAATGTACGAACTAGAAAATATACGAGAATCCCTCACAAACACTCTTTTTATTACGTTTTTATATACTTTTTTCGTATTTCCATATTCCGTATTTTTTCCATCTTCGTATCCCAAAATAAATATACTTTTTCGGCAAAAAAGAGTGATGATAATTTTTTCCTATGAGTCTGATGTATCTTTTTCACAACCGTGTTTGAAATTTTAAAATCGGTCAATTACAATAAAAGATATGAATTTTTGTTTGTAAAATGACGTTTTGGCCGTTTTTTAGCACTTTTGGGTGTTCAAATCGATTTTTCACCAATTCAACTTCGATAAAATTGAATTTTCTTTTTACCATTCTCTTCGTTATGAAAAAACGAAGAGATTCATGTACTTGCAAGTTCCATTATAGCTCTATGAACGATTTTACGAACGAGAAACGCTTGGGGTAGATATTTACCTCAGTCATGAGTTAGAAGGTAGAAAAAAAGATACATGTGTTCTAGGGATATGTATATATATTTTTTATATCATCATCCTCGATCTATCGTTATATGGAACTGGTAAAGCCTCCACGATATATTTTATTATACAGCTATCAAGCGTCCCGTGTGAATTTAGAAAGATTCCATTCATCGTTCAAAAATTTGGAGCCCTTGAGTTTTTAGCTCAATTTCAAGGCTCGATTGCTCAGAAGAAAAAAATACCAAAACGTCCCGCATAAAATAGTACTTCGCGATACTAGTGCGAAAGTGTTGATTCTCGGGTAAAGTTTTTCGTCCGAGCGAAGCAAGGGCGACAATCACCCGAATCAAATATCATCTTTTTTTAGTTTAATTTTAGTAAAAATATAAAACGAGTAAAAATTTAATCGATTTGTTGTACTTTGTCAGGTATGGAATTCCACACCTGACAAATTACCAGGTATGGAACTCTCCATCTCTTCCACTGTGTTTCCGCCGGCCCTGTTTATAGCTTTGTTTATTTATTTATTCGTTTACTGACTTATTTATTCATTCATTTATTTATTTATTCAGTTATATGGGCGTTTCTCCACAAACTGGGCGACTTCGTGTCCCACGGAGATTTCACCCATAAAATGACTGGAATTAGATATTATTTTTTACTAAAATTAATGGTAACAAGTTGTTTGAAAGAGCCAATAGTCTAAAAATATTAGAATAAAGCCATAAAAAGGAAAATTTTCACATCAACACCCCCAAAAAACAGTCCCCTGGGATGTCACAGATGCAAAATCGAAATTATTTTGTGACCTGTAGTGAACAAGTAATAATATTTTTCAATACTATTCTAGTATCGTTGTCCATAATAAAGGCATTTCACAATTTGCATGGTTAAAATTTTTCAATTTACTATTTTTACGCCGAAATTGTGAGCTAAAGTTTGTCCCTTGATTTCTGCTAACAGTCCCCTGTCGCACAGAAAAAAATTATTTTTAATGCTGTGTGGTACCCTCGCCATGATTTATGCGTTAAATCGAATGTTCCCGCTGAGAAGTTCATATTGTTACAAAGATTGATTTTCCTCTTTATCTTTACTAGGAGATTACTTTTACATTCTATTTCTAAACTTCGCATCATCTAGCAGTCATAGAAGATAAATGAATACAAATAAATGACTCGTTAATATTAAATAACTGAAGTAAAACATTATTATAAAAAACAGTGCTGTTTCACACTTCAAACTGTAAACACACATTTTCTCGCATCTCCCAATATATTCAATTTCCCTGACAAATATATTTTCTTCGACTTGAATCTCTTATTTCAACTCAGGACCCACATTTTATTCAACTTAATCTGCTCGAGCCTTTCTTTAAATAATTACAATTAGCCCTCAGAAGCTAATTTAGTAACAATATCAAATGCCGGACAGCGCTTTCGCGCTATTTTATCTAATCATTTCTTCGCGTTCAATGTGATGATGACGTGCTGTAACCTCAAAAAGAACAGTCATCTGGCAAGGTTTTTTCTTTAAATAAATCATTTCATTCACCCTATCCAGCTGGATAACATCTAACGGTAGAAATCGTATGACTATTACTGCGAGTTGATTTGATGGAATATTCTTAGTTTCGGCAAGATTTTGTATTTCTGCCAAATTCGTCAGTCCCCTGTCGCACAGTCCCCTGCCTAAAATATGTCAGTTTTTCCCAATTTTACTGTCAATAAGTTAATTTTATGAGATGTTGATTTCAGAACTTGGTTCTGTAACATGTTGATTTGCTATAAAAAGTAATATTGTTCTTAGTTGATTTCATTTCGATTATTTTTTCAAAAAATGCGAAAAAAGTAGTGAGGACAATTTTGGGTAGTTTTTCGCCCAGTTTGTAGAGAAACGCCCATATATATACTAACTGGATAGCCGATCGACCAAAATTCATGTGCCCTATTGGGGCTCCAAGGCGGCCATTTTTTTTGCAGTCCCGCATTCCGCCATCTGTCGGTTATCCCGATAGATTCGCATGACAGTTATTTATCGGCCGATTACCGATATCAGTGCGGCCGATCAAGTAAAGGGTCATTTTTCTAGCGCTAACTTTCGCGCTCACTTTTTGTTCCGCATAACCACGTAAAATCCTGTAAAATTGATAGTGCCCGCGTCGTATGAACTTTGCCTGAAATTTCGGTTTGTTATTTCGTAATTTTTATTCTTGAAATAGTCCGGTCGATCATTCTCATGCCCTACGTCGTTCGCCCCGTAGTTGACGTTGTCCAGGTGATCAAACTGGTGACTCACATTCCCCAGGTCTTTTGCTTCGAAGTTTTCATTCTAGTTGTCGCCAGGCAAGTGATTTCTGACCTCCAGGATTCTCACTACGTTTTGGACGTTGTCCAGGTGTTCAAACTGATGACTTCCGATCCCCAGGTCGTTCGCTTCGTAGTTTTCACTCTCGTTGTCTTCGAGTTGTTGATTCACGTGCTCCAGGATTTTCGTCCCGTAGTTTACGTTGTCTAGATGGTCAAACTGGTGACTTGCGTTCCCCAGGTCGTCCTCTTCGTAGTTTTCACTCTCGTTGTCATCGGGTTGTTGATTTCCCGTAAACGTAAACTACGTGACGAAAGTCCCAGAGGACGGAAATCAACTACCCAATGACAACGAGAGTGAAAACTACGAAGAGGACGACCTGGGGAACGCCAGTCACCAGTTTGACCATCTAGACAACGTAAACTACGGGACGAAAATCCTGGAGCACGAAAGTCAACAACTCGAAGACAACGAGAGTGAAAACTACGAAGCGAACGACCTGGGGATCGGAAGTCATCAGTTTGAACACCTGGACAACGTCAAAAACGTAGTGAGAATCCTGGAGGTCAGAAATCACCTGCCTGGCGACAACTAAAATGAAAACTTCGAAGCAAAAGACCTGGGGAATGTGAGTCATCAGTTTCACCACCTGGACAACGTCAACTACGAGGTGGACTAAACCTTCTATAACTCAGGAACGACTGGTCCCTCGAAGTTTTTGATAAGGAACTTATTCTTAGATTTCGATTAGGAATCTGCATGTAAAATCTTTTCCGTGACTTGGGAATCATGCTGTATATATATCACTGTGATATCAAATCATGAATTGATAGGTAGCTTGATGCCGCCAAGCACAGATGGCGATACACGGGACTCCAAAAAAAATGACACTCAACTGGCCTCACGCTTCGCCCTATATTTCATACACGATCGGCTATCCAGTTATAATATATATCAGTGACTTTCATGCACCAAACTTGTCTTCAACGACTGTTTTGCAATAATAGATTCTGAAAACACTAGTAAGATCTGCAATGCTGTGTCAATGTATGTACTTTATGATGAATTTAACAATAAAAGAAAGAAGGTCATGATAATGATGATGATAATGATAACGATAATGATGATGATGATGATAATGATGATAATGTTAATAATAATATTAATGATAATATTAATAATAATTATTATTATTTTGATTCGATAATTATCGGAAGATATCGTGGTCCCGAGACACATATATGTATCTATGTCGACATCTTCATGCATATATAATAGGGTGGTCCTTATTTGGGGGTCGGTGGAATTTTGTCCGTGCCGCCCCCTGGATTAGTTCGAAATAAATTCAGAAAAACGTGGGCCAAATGTGAGCTTTCTAGCTCAACGGGAAACCGTGCCGGTAAGCCCGTACTTTTTCCCGTTTGAATAACATAGGATTTTTCATCGAATGAATGCATTTTTTTTTTTTACAAGCCTATCGTTCATCGGAAAAATCTATCATTCCGTCACTATATAGTATTATAGTGTGTAAGTGAGTGCAAATTTTTTAGGTCACCCGAAATCATATTCCACAGAGTAACTGCACATACAAGACGACGATTTCAAAAAGTTACAACTATATTCATCCGAAAAGGCTCGTATCATTTTTTGATGATGATTTCACGGACAAAATTTAAATTTGAATAAAAATTTAAATAAAATATTAATATTTGTTATATTGATAAATAAATAGCATAAATATGAAATGGATTGGTTTTTATCGTTCCCAAAAAATAACTAACTACAAATGACTCAAAATTTGCAAACAGTCGCCGAGAATCATTGAAAATTGAAATTGAATTTGAATTTAAATTTAAATTTGGTCCGTGAAATCATTATCAAAAAATGATACGAGCCTTTTCGGATGAATATAGTTCTAACCTTTTGAAATCGTCTTGTGTGTGGAGTTACTCTGTGGAATATGATTTCGGGTGACCTAAAAAATTTGCACTAACTTACACACTATAATACTATATAGTGACGGAATGATAGATTTTTCCGATGAACGATAGGCTTGTAAAAAAAAAAATGCATTCATTCGATGAAAAATCCTATGTTATTCAAACGGGAAAAAGTACGGGCTTACCGGCACGATTTCCCGTTGGGCTAGAAAGCTCACATTTGGCCCACGTTTTTCTGAATTTATTTCGAACTAATCTAGGGGGCGGCACGGACAAAATTCCACCGACCCCCAAATAAGGACCACCCTAATATATAAGATTAATATAATTATTTTGTTACTAACTTCGGTATGCGTCATCGAATGTTGCTAAAAAACAATAGGGGGCGAGATTTCGGTGTCAAGAACACCCCCTCTAAATTGCAAGTTCATAAGTGCAACGATTCGACAGATATCGGGGTCCCAAGAAGAACGTTCTTCGACGAAGAAGAACCAGAAGAGTGTGTTTTCGCTCAACTTCGACGGTCAATATCTCAGGAACCACCGGGTCAATTTCGTTCAACTTTTGGGAGCGATGTTAGGTGGAGTGGGTCTTACGCCTTTTCAAATTTTGTTAAAAAATATTCAGCGGTTCGAAAGATATGACAGTTTTTTTTACAAGAACAAGAGCTTGCTCGGGTTAATGATTCGGGGCTGGCGCGCCGGCCTACGGGTACTTGGTGGCGATTCGCTGCCGCGAATCTTGATTATAGTGTTCGTTCGTTAAATGCGTGAATGAGCGGGTGACGGTTAGACAGCTCCAAAAAAGTTTAGTTTCAAAACGCTTACAAGTAATAAAGCTTCCTTGCTTCTTGGTTCTCTCGGGATATTTATGTTGGTAGAGAGGGTGCAGTATGGCTCCTATTTTATTGCCCCCTATAAAATGGCCCCCCGCTGGGAGGGGGGAAAAGGGGGGAGTCGCCGCCTCTTTTTTTTTTTTTTCAAAATCTAGCCAAATCTATGGATTCTGACCTAATTGAGCTTCAATTATAGTAACTTAAGTGAGCTTTATCGATTTTAACCTAAAATCTAATTCTATCATGCTTCTTTTCGCTTTGGTAGTATGAGTTGAATTTTTTGAGCTGGTACATTATATAGATATAGAGGCCTGTGCTTCTCTTTGCTTCGGCAGGATGGGTCCGTTCCTTTGTCCGGGTATATATAGATATAGGCCCATGGTTATTTTTTCTTCGGCAGTATAGGTCCGTCGCCTTGAATATATATATATATGAGGTATTCCACGCCGTTTCGAACGGTCAAAAAAATCACCGTTTCCGAAAAAATCGTAATTTGGTCCTCGAACACAACTATATCGAAAGAATTTTTGTGAATTTTTTCAGAATTTTCGGATTGCATTTGTGGATTTTTTCCAAACTCCAACTTTTTCTACAAACTTCCGTATCTCAAAAGCATAAGATCCTACAAGAAAATTTGTGAGACACAAAAGTTGCAGTTTCGAATCAACTTTCTGAAAAAATTTTGTTGGGAATTTATCGAATCCCAAAAATACCAATTTTTATCAAAAATACACAAAAATCGATTTTTCAATCAATACGTCACCTTCGATTTGCCTCAATAAATCACAGAAAATACTCTCAAGTGTAGACAACAACCCTATATTTTAGTTGAGATGGGTGGCGCAATCGTTTGGAAGATATACTTTATTAATTTTTTTTTTCTGAAATTTTATTTTTTTTTACGAGAAAAAAATTAATAAAGTATATCTTCCAAACGATTGCGCCACCCATCTCAACCAAAATACAGGGTTGTTGTCTACACTTGAGAGTATTTTCTGTGATTTATTGAGGCAAATCGAAGGTGACGTATTGATTGAAAAATCGATTTTTGTGTATTTTTGATAAAAATTGGTATTTTTGGGATTCGATAAATTCTCAAAAAAAATTTTTCAGAAAGTTGATTCGAAACTGCAACTTTTGTGTCTCACAAATTTTCTTGTAGGATCTTATGCTTTTGAGATACGGAAGTTTGTAGAAAAAGTTGGAGTTTGGAAAAAATCCACAAATGCAATCCGAAAATTTTGAAAAAATTCACAAAAATTCTTTCGATATAGTTGTGTTCGAGGACCAAATTACGATTTTTTCGGAAGCGGTGATTTTTTTGACCGTTCGAAACGGCGTGGAATACCTCATATATATATTAGGGTGGCCGTTAAAAAAAAAAGTTTGCGCTCCAACTTGAAAAACCTTAAGTTTACCTCGAAAAAATGGGATCCTCCAAATTTCAATGCTCTATCTCATTTTTAAGGGGTGCCGGCAATGTTTTGTTTTATTTTAATTTTTTTTTTTTTTTTTTTTTTTTTTTTAATTTATTTTAATTTTTTTTTTTTTTTTCTTCATCCAAAATAAGATTTTATTTCTTTGATTTTTTCGAATTTTATATCGATTAGAAAAAATCAAACGGCAGACAAATTGTTAAAAAGGTATGAAATAACTACGCAGGATATAAATACAATTATCAGGTTTATTATATTAGGTTATATTATATTGTAACAAATTTAATATTCGTTGTAATAATAAGTTAATATTTATGCGTTATGAATTTCGTCGTATGAGCACATGTTTACTTTTTGAGATAGTGAGTGAGCACACGGGCTCACTAACACTTGTAAGGTAAGACTTACGTCTTTATACCTATTATTTTTATTGGTTATATTTAATTAAATATAACCAATACCACCGAAGGTGGTGTAATTCGCCGAAGAAATGATTTTTTAAGATAGAAGACTTAAAATTTTTATGACGAGAAAAATTTATCCGGCGTCCCGGGAATCGGACCCGAGCCTACTGGCTGCCAATCCGGGGGCTTATACCCACTAGACCACCTGGCCGCCTTCAAATTTTTACTCGTCAATTTCAAGTCTAGTTAGTGTGCTCGGTATTGTACGTTATGAATTTTAACTAGACTTGAAATTGACGAGTAAAAATTTGAAGGCGGCCAGGTGGTCTAGTGGGTATAAGCCCCCGGATTGGCAGCCAGTAGGCTCGGGTTCGATTCCCGGGACGCCGGATAAATTTTTCTCGTCATAAAAATTTTAAGTCTTCTATCTTAATATTTATGGATTCCCGAGGGAAATAAAGTGAATCAGATGAAATATAATCAATTGGGCAAAAGGTTTATGTATTCAGAAAATACAGGTCTGCTTCAGTACGAGGCTAAAGACAGACTAATTTGTTTTATAATAATGTTTGTTGACGTAGCAACCGTAGTTCTTATATTTTAGAAAATATCTTTTATCATATAGGCTACTTGATCTAGATCATATAGAATTGATATATAAGGGTGATTTTACCAAATGTAACAATATATAGGTTATCGGGTATACATATTTCGGTTAGCGTCTCTAAACAAAGCAAACCGTTCGCGTGAAGCGCTTAATAACATACTGACTTCGTAAGCAAGTTAGGTTCGGCAGAAGGCCGACCCTTGTGACGTCATGATCTGTCAAACCTAGGTGCGAGCTTCAAAACACTTCGTTCTTTCCAACACCTCCCCTCGAAGTCATAAGCTCGAGCCCTAATAATCATGAACGTTAATCATGCCTATATTGATAAGGCATTCACGATGCTTTGGTCCACTAAGTCCTTTGGTCAATACGTCCGCTGGCATCTCTTCCGTGGACAGGTACTGAAGGTCAACTAGCCCTTTCTCGACGACGTCTCGAACAAAATGATGTCGCACGTCAATGTGCTTAGTTCGCGAATGATAGCCGTTATTTTCTGCTAGTGCCTGGGCGCCTAGGTTGTCGCTAAATAACGTCACGCAATCACTCGACATATTCACGTTGTCCAAGATACCTTGCAGGTACATGGCTTCCTTGGTTGCCTCTGATAAGGCCATGTACTCAGCTTCTGTGCTTGAGAGGGCAACGGTTCGTTGTTTACGGGCCTCCCAACATATCGTAGCACCGGCTAGGATGAACGCGTACCCGGAATATAATCGGCGATCTAGGGTGTTCGCACCCCAATCTGCGTCAACTACACCGAACAACGGTAGTCCAGTCTTTTTATATACAAGTCCGTACTCTAGAGTGCCTTTCAAGTAGCACTCTTTTTGCGGCTTTCCAATGTTCAGCGTTGTAGTTATTATTGAACTGGCTTAAAAAGTTCACCGTATACGTGATATCCGGTCTAGTAGTCACTGATAGGTACATTAACGCACCAATGAGATTCTGATACGGATACTGTCTCATTTCACTGTCACTCACGTTATCCGGTTTCGACAATTTGCAGCCTGATTCCATCGGTGTCGATACCGGCTTACAGTCTTTCATCCCGAACCGTTCTAAAATCGTTTCAGCGTAGCGGCGTTGTTTCAAGTAAACTCGCAGCTGCTTATCGCGTGAAAATTCGATCCCGAGGCACTGATCGACCTTACCGAGGTCTTTCATTTCGAACGATTCCGACAACGATTGTTTTATTTCGCGAAGCCACTTTGAATCGTTTGTTGCGATCAGAATGTCATCCACGTAAACTGCGATTAGCATTATGCGGTTTTTGTCTCGCGATACGAACATGCACGGGTCCTGCGGCATTGCCTCTAGGCCCAGTTTACGTAGTTTGTTTACCAACTTTCGGTGCCACTGTAAGCCCGATTGGCGTAACCCGTACAGCGATTTCTTTAGCAGGCACACACTATCATTGTTCGTGTTAAGTTCACTGTGCCAACGAGCAGCTGTTTTTCTCACGACGTTCTCTCGCACGATCTTGTCACTTGAACCGACTCGTTCACCCGATTTTAGTTTATTCATCACTTCGCGTAATTGTTCCGGCACTTCCATGTACAGGTCTTCTTCAAGTTCTCCGTTTAGATACGCAGCGATGACGTCCATCTGGTGTATTTCCAGCTGGAGTTCTGCAGCCAATGCGGCCATTAATCGTATTGAAGTTGATCTCACGACTGGCGAAAAGGTTTCTTTAAAATCCTCCCCTGGTCGTTGGGAGCAACCCTTTGCAACAAGTCGCGCCTTTTTCTTTTCGGTCATGCCGTTGCTTTTCGTGCAGAACACAAACCTGCTACCAATGACTTTACGGTTCTTTGGTCGTGTAACTATTTCCCACGTACCATTTCGAATCTGTGCCAAGTACTCGTCTTCCAATGCTATCCTCCAGGCATCCGCGTCTTCTGTTTCTTTGGCTTGCTGCCACGTGAGCGGATCCTGTGTCATCAGCAGATTTGCGTGTTCGGTAAAGACTTCTTCATTTTCCTCTGGTTCTTGTTGTCCTCCGCGTGTGTCCTCTTCATCGCTGCTACTGTCGCCGTCCTCGTCTTCGATGCTAGCTGGTTGATAAACCTTTCGTGGTCTTCCAACCGATCCAGTACGCGCTATTCTCGGACGCCCTCTCCCTCGTTTGGAAGGTCCAAGCAGCGATTCCCATGTAACTGGAGCCTTTCGCTTATTTGCACGTTTAGGGTTCAGCCTGGGTTTCTTCGGGTGTCTCATAGTTACCCTCGGGGTTCTCTCGATTAGTGATATCAACTGATATCTTACTATCGTCTTCTACGCTGTCGAGTATTTGGACCTCCTCATTGGACCACATACGTCGGTGTGGATTATTTCAAGCAGATCTTCTGTACGTTCTACATCGCTCTTCGGGAATGGAGCACGTGTTAGTTTTTCACGCATGCACACTTCGCACTCTGACAATTTTGTGTCACTTTTGAAACTAAGTCCGTGAACACTGCCATTTCTGGCCATTTCTTTTAAATCGTGTTCATTTAACGGGATGTGATAGGGTAAACGAGAGGGTGTTTTTACCATTTTTTTTTTGTTTTACTCTGCATTTCGCGACGAAGGCACAGAATGGATTTTTGCAAAGGGCATTCGACGTATTATATGGTGAAGTATTGCCGTAAACGTATAAACGTATTGAAATCGAAAAAAAGTTCGTTTTCGTAAATTACGATCTGTAAAATAGGGTAAAAAAATGGCCGCTCGGGGCTCGACTCTCATATGCTGACCTTATTATTCAAGTTCGCGTGGTATCCAGCACTGAAATGTATAGTTGCGTCAATTCTACGACCTCGCACAAAGCGAACGATCAGTTTATTTGTGAGTATTCCGTGAAAATGAAAGAATGAGAAGTAATGCTGCATTTCGTCGACTCCGACCGAGTAAAAGCGGTTTTTGACAGTTAGATACACTGAACATGTTCGATGTTGACCGGTATGAAATTCGCCCCACAGTCTTCTGTCTCTTTCTTCCCTCGCGCTAACTGTCAAAAACCGCTTTTACTCGGTCGGAGTCGACGAAATGCAGCATTACTTCTCATTCTTTCATTTTCACGGAATACTCACAAATAAACTGATCGTTCGCTTTGTGCGAGGTCGTAGAATTGACGCAACTATACATTTCAGTGCTGGATACCACGCGAACTTGAATAATAAGGTCAGCATATGAGAGTCGAGCCCCGAGCGGCCATTTTTTTACCCTATTTTACAGATCGTAATTTACGAAAACGAACTTTTTTTCGATTTCAATACGTTTATACGTTTACGGCAATACTTCACCATATAATACGTCGAATGCCCTTTGCAAAAATCCATTCTGTGCCTTCGTCGCGAAATGCAGAGTAAAACAAAAAAAATGGTAAAAACACCCTCTCGTTTACCCTATCACATCCCGTTAAATGTCCCAACTTTTCATGCCATATGTCTATTTCACTTTTGTTTTTATTTTCCACGATATTCACGGAGTCTTTGCTCTTTCTCACATAATATAAGTTTCCTACCCGGTCCGCGCGGATTAGCACGTTGTTGTGTTTGTCAATAACAGTCGCGTCTCTCTCCCGAAGCCGCACTTCGAGACCCCGATCTGTCATTTTTGACACCGATAATAAGTTCGTACGCAGATCCGATACGTAAAATACCTTTTCGATGTTTATAACTCTTTCGCGATCTCCCGTGTTTACCGGTAGACGTACACTTCCCGTTCCAGTGATCCTAGTACTCTCACTGTTTGCCAAATTCAATTCGGTATCAATCGGCTTAAAGTTCGTAAAAATGTCTTTCACGTTACACATATGCCCGGTAAATCCGCTGTCGATGCACCACTCTGTACCGTTTCCGCGGCTGTACATAACTTCTTCGGTAGTGCTCAACATTATATCTTTCTCGGGCGCTCGCGATGAGCACACCGATCTACTATCACTGTCCTCAACTTGTCGCGCGCTTTGTTTTGATTTTGGCGGATATTTTGATCGACAGAGTCGCGCGATGTGACCAAGGCCACCACAACGAAAACACTCGGGTTTCCCTCTTGGTCCCTCAGACCTATCGACCTTCTCACTTTGTGGAGCCCGTGTGTGTTGGTGTCTGTTGTTTTTCACATACATAGCACCTTGGCCGGTGTTGGTTTCTCTCGACTTGCGCGCCTCGTATTCCTCAACGATCTTCACTTTTAAAATTTCCGGATTGGGTAGATCGTCCCGCGACTCAACTGCAATTCGGAACGTATCATATGACTCCGGTAAACTGTATAGCAGTAGAATTGACAGTAAATCGTCAATTACTATCAGCCCAATCTCCTTTAGTTTTTTCACTGCATCAAAGAAATCTGTCATATGCTTTCTTCAGCAACGATGTTTTGCGTGCCGGTCCACTTGATTGGTATAACGACTCGAGTTTTCGCCATATCGCTGCCGATGTTTCCAAGCCGTCAACAGCTCTCACCTCAGATGCACTTATTGCTAATATGATGTCTGCTTGCGCTTTATTGTCTATTTTCTCCCACTGTGCAATCAATGTATCATCACTTGTCGGCTTTCGTTCTGCGCCATTGACGTACCCCCACAAATCGTTCTTTATGAGTATCGCTCTCATATGAATTTTCCACGTGTCGTAATTGTCCGCTGTTAGCGGGTCTATTCGTATTGACGTGTTTGACATCCTTGCTTTATTTTTCCGTTTTCGTTTTCACACTTCGAATTCTTTCAAGAAAAATAACGTCTCTGAAAACACTTCCCTCACGCACACACTTTTAATGTTCTAGCTCAACTGTTCTCTTACAACGGTCTTCCCGTCGATTTGCTTATCACGCGGTCACTCTCTCACAAGTTTTCCACTTGCATGTTTTACCGATACCGATTCGCGATCCTGGGCCCATAACCTGTTAAAAAGGTATGAAATAACTACGCAGGATATAAATACAATTATCAGGTTTATTATATATAGGTTATCGGGTATACATATTTCGGTTAGCGTCTCTAAACAAAGCAAACCGTTCACGTGAAGCGCTTAATAACATACTGACTTCGTAAGCAAGTTAGGTTCGGCAGAAGGCCGACCCTTGTGACGTCATGATCTGTCAAAGCTAGGCGCGAGCTTCAAAACACTTCGTTCTTTCCAACACAAATAAATCTGGGATTGAAAATACTTTACACTCAAACATTTTCCATTTTTCATGATAGAATATTTAACATGGCTTGAAAAAAAAAAAAAAATAGCTCAGAAATTAGTCTGTAAAAAATTTTAAGGAACCCCAGGTCCAAGCCTGTATTATGAAATTGGCTCATATATGGCCGCCGCCTGGCGTCGCTGGTAACCGAGGAGTACCGGCGCAATGCGGTACTGCGCATTCAAATAATTAGAGATACTATACGTTAAGGTTATGTGACATACCGTATCGTACTATTGCATTGCATTGCGCCGGTACTGACTCGGTTAGCAGCGACGCCAGGCTGCGGCCATATACGAGCCAATTTCATAATACAGGCTTGGGGTTCCTTAAAATTTTTTACGGACTAATTTCTGGGCTATATTTTTTTTTTTTTTTTTTTTTTTTTGCCATGTTTTTGCCATATTCTATCATGAAAAATGAAAAATGTTTGAGTGTAAAGTATTTTCAATCCCAGATTTATTTGTCTGCCGTTTGATTTTTTCTAATCGATATAAAATTCGAAAGAATCAAACAAATAAAATCTTATTTTGGATGAAGAAAAAATAAAAAAAAAGTCAAGAAAATAAATTTAAAAAAAAAAAAAAATTAAAATAAAACAAAAAATTGCCGGCACCCCTTAAAAATGAGATAGAGCATTGAAATTTGGAGGATCCTATTTTTTCGAGGTAAACTTAAGGTTTTTCAAGTTGGAGCGCGAACTTTTTTTTTAACGGCCACCCTAATATATATATTGTGACGTGGTATTTTATAATTCCTCGCCACAAGGCGATTCTATCGAGAATATAATGATGCGTGACGTAGACAGGGTCTCCAGGAAAAGGAAAAATTAGGGAAAATTAATTAGGATTAACTAACACTCTTTTATTTTTGTAAAATATGTAATCTCGAGATCGATACTCCACGAGACGACTGTTATCATGGGAACTACCGATGGAACGATGACTAACGAACGTAAGGGAATCTCAAATATCGTCAAGGACGACACTGTCGGCGTTGCCACCATATGGTGGTCTATCGAGACCCCAAGGTCAGCGCCCCCTCTCAAGTGGGGAGTCTACCGCCTCAAACTACCGGATGAACGGCGTACAGGGATGTGCGAGGAGCACGATGAAATCCTCCCGTCATCCGGAGATGCTACCGCCTGTAAGAAAGTGCACTATCGATGCGAAGTGCAGCTACCATCAACAACTGCCTCCGAATCTGTAATCGCGACCGTGGTTGGTCAAGAAAACCCCCGGATCAGCTCCGACCTAACGAATTCTTCCGTGAGTAAGGCCCTTAGTATGCTAAACACGAATCTACCACCAATCTTCTTGTGGATCGGCGAATGGTGTCAAGACCTAGAAGAAATATCGGGTAGCCGGGCGAGCGAGGCTCCATGTGAGTCCAGCGCCCGGGGATTTCAAAGGACGGCGGTACTAGGAGCGGTATTCCCGAGTTGAAATTTTTCTCCTCCTTTCGACCTGTAACTCCTACCGATTAGGAGGTTGTACAGGGTCACTGGAGGTTTACTTTCAATGTAAAATGAACTCCTACTTTGCGCCTAAAACAGTCAGATATCGGACAATTTGCCACTTTTAGGCTCAAAATAGGAGTTCCCGAGAACCTCGTAGAACCCTCCAGACCCTAGACATTCGTGATCATGGATTTATGTGGTAAATATCAAAATTCAAAACGTCTAAGATATTATTACATACATATAAACATGTTTGACAGCCTTTCATTGGACAAGTGCTACGATATAATTAAAAAAATATAAAATCAGAGAAAATTTTTTCAAATTACACATTATCGAATATCGATGTAATGGATGATTGAAAAAAGTTTAATTACGCATTACAAATGTTATGTGTAATTGGAAAAAGTTCAATTGCACATTATTAAAATTATCCGTAATTAAATGGGTAATTCAATTGGAAAAGTATTTATTGACTTCCAACCCTGATTAGAACATAGCGGTTCAAAGTAGGGGTTCCAGGTTGAACAGTACTAAATGAGGTTGAGTAGGCTCTGGAGAATCAAAATAGGAGTACAATTTCTACTGCGAGTAGAACTCCGCAGGTCAAAATAGGCGCTATAGGTTGGGCAGTATCAAAATAGGTTGATTTGAGTGCTCAGAGCAGGTAAATAGGAGAAAAATTTCGACTCGGGTTAGCAGCGGCAGGGGTGAGGTAGATGTCTCCAACTTACGTTCGACGAACCTGTCGTTACGCGGACCAATTAGCGTGTCAAAATGACACGTGATCTCGCTAATCTGAGGGATGAGCTGCCGATAGAAAATAAGGACTATATAAAGCGGGTACAGCCGCAAAACTGCCTATTCTTCGCTCTGTTCTACGGCACGCTACTATCGTATACTCTACTACTGTATTGGTCTATCGAATCTCCTATCTATCTCGAGTATCGTATTATATCTTGTGGAATATCGTAAAGTTTATATAAAATAGTGTATTGTGTATCTGGTTGAGCAACTTAAGGTAAGGTCTTGATTCTTTCTGTGAAGGCACGAGGTCGTTCTGATAAAAGTATGGTTAATTAATTTGGTTATTAAACTAAGAAGTTAGTTTTTGTCTATTGAGCTAAGAGGCTCGTCTTTTGTCTTTGGTCTATTAATTTATCGAACAACCTCGAGTCTGGCTGAGTTACGTAGATCTTTTAGTGCTTTTTGGCTATAATTTATTGCTTATTATCGATTGATAATTGCCTATCGCTTCTTGTATGGCTTATGTTGCTGATTTAGTATGTTATAATATTGTGCATGAAATACTGTAGAAAATTACCTTTCCTGGAGTACCCTAAGCGAAGATAGCCGCGTAGGCTTAGCCTCGCGTTATTGTATAGTTTGTTATAGTTTATTTTGTTATAATTAAGTCTGTTAATATTGAGTCACTTATCAAGTAAAGTACAGTTCTGTCATATAATTTATTACCGTCTGTAAAATCAAGTACGGTTCAGTAAAATTAATATCTTTTGGATAATTTAGTATCGTAACTATCGATCTAGTATCGTCAGAATTCAGTTAAAAATCCAATAATATTCCGAATTAATCTGTTATCGTTGAACTTGTGATTCGCGTCTTTCGAATGACCGTGTGGTCTCTATTTAGCAGTAGATCTCGAATTATCGTAAATCGAATAGCTAAGCGTAGCTAATTAATTAATAGGGAATCTGTAGAGTTTGTTACTGATTTTCATAATTTAATATCTCAAGCTTAATACGTTGATTTAAGGATGGGTTATGAATAACTTTGCATTTGGGTACGATGTATCGCTCTGTGATACCAAGTCTGGAGTCTAAATAATTAATTTTATATCGAGTCAACTCTGACACATCCTCGGGTCAATCGTATCGTAATTAAGTAAATTCTATCGTGAATAAATAGTTTATCGTAACAAACTGTCGTATAAAACTCATAATTCTGTACTGATCTCGTTAAATTATCTAATTTAATTAATAAATAATTGATTGATGTGCTCTCAAATATTCTCAATGAAATAATATTGTCAATGAGGGACGTTATCGATCAGATCGAGTCAGGTGAAAAAACGTAACGCAGGAACTTCTTACTTCAAGTTTTTTAACGTTTCGGCGAGGTTTGTCGCCCTCATCAGAAAAAAACTGTTTTATTAACAACCAGTCAAAGGAATGGTTGAATTTGGTGGCGTGCTGGGATACAACCGAATGATCGTTAGGGTCCTTCAGCACGTTGGAATTATACCGAGTTCAATTTCACTGAGGGACCGACAAGTTCCATTCCTCGCTTGTTTACGTTTAGTCCAACACCGATACTAATGTGTGTGTGCTTTGAATAACTCTTGCATACTTGGTAATGAATGATTTGTACTTTATTTTTTATTTTTTAGCGTTATTTATAAGTGCAATTCTCTTAATTAAGTTTATCCTTATTCACTGTAACTCATTCTGCTGTAACATCTAAAATGTGTTTTTTCCTTTTTTCTGTTTGTTAATAAAACAGTTTTTTTCTGATGAGGGCGACAAACCTCGCCGAAACGTTAAAAAACTTGAAGTAAGAAGTTCCTGCGTTACGTTTTTTCACCTGACTCGATCTGATCGATAACGTCCCTCATTGACATTATGCCGAGTGATAGAGTCTCCTTTGATGAAATAATATTGTTTTATGGTGTACCTTGCCCCTCTATCTAAGGCTTTGTTATCTGAACAAGTCGAGTTATCGCTCGTCGCTTTTCCGTAGATTTTTGGCTTTATTTAATTTGTCTTATGGTATCGTATCGAAATGACGCAGGAGCGTCTGGCGCCCAACATTCAGTAAGTTTAATCATTAACACGGAAGAGTGCCGAATTGCAGCGGAGTAAAATTTAGGTTTTCCTCGCCTATATTAAAAAACTACGTTACAATATATATATTAGGGTGGCGCAAAAAACCGACTATTTTTTTTTTTTTTTTTGAGTCTCGAGTGAAAAAATGTTAGTTTTTGATGTTTTAAGAGCCCTCTCCAAAGGACAGCTCAAAAAAAAAAAATTTTAAGAGGTCGCTCCAAATTTTTTTAAATTTAAAAAATCGTCAAAAATCGAATTTTTTTTTTTCTAATTTTTTTTCTCGTTACGGTATAATTTTACAGACCAAAAAAAAAAAAATAAGTTTCTGAAAGTTTCAGTTCAAAATTTTAATTTTGAAAGGTCGCTCATAATTTTTTTTAATTTATCAGTGCATTACTTTAGATTTTTTAATTATTAAAACTGATAAATTAAAAAAAAATTATGAGCGACCTTTCAAAATTTAAATTTTGAACTGAAACTTTCAGAAACTTATTTTTTTTTGGACTGTAAAATTATACCGTAACGAGAAAAAAAAATTAAAAAAAAAAAAATCGATTTTTGACGATTTTTGAAATTTAAAAAAATTTGGAGTGACCTCTTAAATTTTTTTTTTTGAGATGTCCTTTGGAGAGGGCTCTTAAAACATCAAAAACTAACATTTTTTCACCCGAGACTCAAAAAAAAAAAAAAAAAATAGTCGGTTTTTTTGCGCCACCCTAATAAATATATACCGCGAGGACCAGGTGAAAGAGAATGGTCCATCCGCCCAGGCAGATAATATTTCCTATTTTTAGGGGGATAGCCACTCGTTGCGCTGAAAAGATCCCTAGAGTGATTTTGGCGCGCGGTCGATGCAACTCGGCAGCCATTGTTGATACAAGCCGGCTGACTGTCAATACATCGCGGAAGGTAGACAAGTGTGGTTATGTTCGTTTATTTGAAGCAAATGATAAATAAAGTTAATAAAACCTACGTGAATGAGCTAGGAATATTTATCAAAAATCGATCAATCAGTTTTAAATGATATCTTAATGCAATCAACGAATTAACCTAAGCTATAACTGGAAATTTATCAGAATCAAAGAGTTCAGCGAGAACAACCAATTCGAACAAAATTATTGATTGTATCCTGGGGTTGAGGCATCAATAAATATCCATAGCTTATTCACGTAGGTTTTATTCACTTTATTTATCATTAGCTTCAAATAAACGAACATAACCACGCTTGTCTACCTTCCGCGATGTATTGACAGTCAGCCGGCTTGTATCAACAATGGCTGCCGAGTTGCATCGACCGCGCGCCAAAATCACCCTAGGGATTTTCAGTGCAACGAGTGGCTATCCCCCTAAAAATACGAAATATTAACTGCCTGGGCAGATGGACCATTCTCTTTCACCTGGTCCTCGCGGTATATATATTAGACTGTGTCAAAAAAAACCGACATCTTCTTTTTGTTCGGGCCCTTTCGAAAATAGTTAGTGCTTAATATAAAGAAAATTGTCCCCAAAGCTTAGCTATGTAGCTCGAACACAGAATTAGCGCATTTGAAAATAAGATTTCCCATGTATTTCAAATGGCAAAATTTGTTTATCTTAGTTTTATTTTTATAATTCTCTTTATTCAACTGATAAGAATAAAGTGAATATACCGAGGGGGTAACTACTCGTGAAATAGTTGGGACAGTTAACTATAAAATGGTATGAAATTATCTTGAAATTAGTGTGAAATGGGTTGAAATGGTATGAAATGGTATGAAATGGTATGAAATGGTATGGAATGCTTGTGAAATGGTATGAAATGCTTGTGAATTGCCTGTGAAATGCCTGTGAAACGGTATGAAATGCTTGCGAAATGATCGCGAAATAATGTGAAATGATCGCGAAATGGTATGAAATGGTATGAAATGGTATGAAATGCTTGTGAAATGGTATGAAATGGTATGAAATGATATGAAATGGTATGAAATGGTATGCTTGTGAAGTGGTATGAAATGCTTGTGAAATGATCGCGAAATGGTATGAAATGCTTGTGAAATGCCTGTGAAATGATATGAAATAGTTATGAAATCATATGAAATGATTTTGAAATGTGAAATAGATGGGACACACAAGTTTGAAGTGGTTACCCCCTCGGAATATACGGTTTTGAAGGGAAAAAAATTTCTGAGAAAATACATGAAAAAAAATTTTTTAATTAATTTGTCGAAAAGTAAGTAGTAATCAAATATACATATTACTTTTAAACCACTGTAACTCGTTAACGGTTCAATCGAGCAACTTGGGCCAAAGGACTATTTTTGTAGATCATAAAATTCTCTACAAAACCGTATATCCACTTTATTCTTATCATTCGAATAAAGAGAGTTATAAAAATAAAACTAGGATAAACAAATTTTGCCATTTGAAATACATGGGAAATCTTATTTTCAAATGCGCTAATTCTGTGTTCAAGCTACATAGCTGAGCTTTGGGGACAAATTTCTTTATATTAAGCACTAACTATTTTCGAAAGGGCCCGAACAAAAAGAAGATGTCGTTTTTTTTTGACACAGTCTAATATATATACAGGGTGTAAATCTTAACTCTGTACATACTTATAGGGTGTGTAGGGGCTGCCAATACAAGCATTTTGAGGTATGACACCCATAGTCGGAAACTCATCCTAACCACTATGGAGGGCTTTGAAGGATATGGTACCGCACGCTTGATCGTAGTGCAAGGAATCAGATGTGATCACTTTCGACCCAACATTTTATTCAGCCGTAGAAAACAGTACATAAATGTTCTTGCGTGAAATCAACAAAACGATAAACTTGGCAATAAAAAAATTACAAAACAATTTCCGGTGCTTATGAACAGAATTTGAAAAAGTTATGGAAAACGAATTGAGGTTTTGCACACTTGGACTTTTCGTTTTCCATAACTTTTTCAAATTCTGTTCATAAGCACCGGAAATTGTTTTGTAATTTTTTCATTGCCAAGTTAATCGTTTCATTGATTTCACGCAAGAACATTTGTACTGTTGTCTACGGCTGAATAAAATGTTGGGTCGAAAATTATCACATCTGATTCATTACACTACGAAAAGCGCGCGGTACAAGCGCGCGGTACGAGAACCTTCAAAGCCCTCCACAGCTGTTGGGATGAGTTTCCGACCTTGGGTGTCATACCTCAAAATGCTTGTATTGGCAGTCCCTACACACCCTATAAGTATGTACAGAGTTAAGATTTACACCCTGTATATATATCGGTTCAAACCGCGTTACGCTGCGGTGCTAAGCCTCTGTTTTATTACGAGGGTATGCAGGTATAAGGGTGTAACGTTTACACGTTGACTTTTATTATTCAGAGTATAAGAGAAGATAGGGTAGAAGGATGCGAGCCGAAAACAAACAGTGGCACGAATATTCTTTGTTTAATTGATAATGTCTTTTTATTAATAAAATCAGTACGTCAAATGAATAATGATTATATGGTGAACAAGGCTTTACAAGACGTCTCAAATCCTCTTGCTGCACATTTATTCGCTGATCGTAGCCTTGTTCAAATCGAGCCAAATTAGCAATGCAACAATAATTATGTAACGGTGATACAGATAACAAATAATAACGGCGATATAGAAATAAAACACAATGATAGTACAATATGAGAAAATATACGTCTATGCGAAGAACTATAGAATGGTACAAGGAAAATAATATCTGAGGCTCAACCGCCAGACTTGGTTTGGCTACTTAACTTATATGTATAATAGGTGTGCTCGGTACGACGGTCAAGGCGGAAGAGAGTTATTGTCTATTAGATGCTCGGACACCTGAGTGTCCGAACGTCTTCGCTCGTGTTCGGTGATTTTCGTATGCGCTCGCGCAATATTTGAATTACAGATAGGTGTGCGGTCACAATTATCCCCCGTCGTATTTCGTAGTGAGACATTTGTATAATACGGAATACGACATATTCTGTCAAAACGCAACACCGATGAAAATCTATTATGAAGTACTTATCCTATAATAATTATCGTCTTAACATTACACATACACATACAATGGTTGGCTTACATATCTAGAGCTATCTTATACTGTATAGTAATCCTAACATTCGTTAATCGTTAATGAGGGCGGATCCGGGGCAATTCTCTTTATGGTTGGTGAGCGGCATTGTATTTTCTTAAACTAAGACGATTGTAAATTCCTTTTGTTACTTGCTCGTCTGCGAGCTCAACCAAGACATATGCATTTTGCCCTAAGCGTTTTTTAATCTTATACGGACCCTCGTACAGATGGAAAAATTTGTGTGTAGTCTTATCCAGTGCGCTGGAGACGTGTGGTACGCGTAATAAGACCAGATCGTCCACGTTTAATTCTACGTGGGATTTTGATCCTTGTTGACGCGACCTTTTTTGGAAGTTTTTGTTAAGATTTTCATTAGCTAGCAGAATTTTTCTTTCATGAGTAACATTAGTGCTCGGTGGGAACGGGATTAGATCGAGCACCTCATGGTGAATTGGCTTGCCATGGTGTAGCTCTAATGGGGCATAGCCGGTGCTGTGATGGGTTGTGATATTCATTAATGATTCTATCCTCGGAACGAATTTCGCCCACTTGGTGTGCCTTTCGGCGCAGTATGTGCGAAACATACGTCCCAATTCACGCATGACTCTTTCAGTCGGATTGGACTGTGGATGTCGGATCGAGGAGTATGACACTCTGATCCCTTCTGACTCGAGCTTGGTACGCCATCGACTTGAGGTGAATTGTGTTTCGTTGTCTGATAAGATCCGTTCCGGTTTTCCGAACCGGATGAGAAAATCTTCAAAGATTTTCTTTAGTACGATTTGTGTGGTGGCTTTCTTAATTGGGTATAGGGTTACCATTTTAGAAAATGCGTCTATGAGTACGAAAATGTATTGGACACCACCAACTGACTTGGGCAGGGGGCCATAAAAGTCCACTGTGACGAGCTCATTTGGCTTGCTCGCACCTACGCGACCATACTCGCCCTCCATAGTATATGACAGGTGCTTTACTCGTTGGCATAGGTCACACGTTAATGCATATGTCTTAGTGTCCCTCGCCATACGTGGCCAGTAATAAAACTTACGTAGATACGTTAAAAATTTAAAGGTTCCGGGATGCCCTAGGCGATCATGCTCTGAGGACATGACTACTTGTTTAAGCACAGATGGGATGACCATTCTCCAATGTCCATTGGGCATCTCTCGGTGGAACCATATGCCTTTGTAATTTTGCCAATTGTCTAGATTATTGTGTTGGCTATTTTCTACGATCTTAATAATTAATTCGTCATTGGCCTGTAAATCTCGCATTTTCTTAAGGCTATCTTTTAGGATCGGATCTGCTTCGAGGTGGCAGGTTATGGTTAAAATGTCTACATCATCTTTTGTATTTACCGGCAGGTTATAGGACGCGAGGTTAGAGATAATTAGATTATTATGGTCATTGCGATAGAAGTTTTTGTCAGGGTGACGACTAAAAAAGTCCGCTACGACGTTATCCCGCCCGCTGCAGTGTTGGATCGTGAATGAGAACTCCTGCAACAACAGACTCCATCTCGCCAGTCGTGCAGTTTGAAACGGTGTTCGATTTAGAAATATTAATCCTTGGTGGTCGGTTATGATATCGAATTCTCGTCCCGCTAGGTATATACGGAATTTTTGAACGGAATAGACTATCGCGAGCAGTTCTTTCTCGGTCGTTGTATAGTTTGTTTCGGCGGGCGTGAGACAACGACTGACTATTGAGATTACTCGATGTTTGTTGAGTTGATCCGTTTGGTATAAAACTCCACATATCCCCCGATCCGACGCATCGGTTTGCAATTTAAACGGTCGATCTGGTAGGATATGATGCAGCGTGATAATTTTTACGAAGTTATTTTTTAGGTCTTGGAATGCTTGCGAATGCATTTCTGTCCATTGCCAACTCGTGTTACTCTTTAAGAGGGGTCGGAAGGGATCCAGATAGTTTGCATGGCGAAGCGCGAATTGCCGGTAATAATTACATACACCGAGGAATTGCTGCAGTTGTAATTTATTCTCGGGCTCCGCGAAATCCTCTATCACCCTCAATCTATCCGGATCTGGACTTATGCCCTCTGAGTTCACGACAAAACCCAAAAAATCAACTGATCCTTCGGCGAATTTTGCTTTAGATAGACGCAGTGTGAAATTATGCGTCGCGAGTTTCTGTAATACTAAATCGAGATGTCGCAGATGCTCGTCAAAGCTTTCTGACGCGATAAGGAGATCATCGATGTAATATATCAGAAAGTCATCGAATTCGTTGCCGATAGCCAAATTTAACGCTCTAATAAACCCGCTACCCGCTGTTTTTAGACCAAACGGAATTCGACGGAATTGATATAAGGTAGAGCCATACAAAAATGCGGTGTAAGGTCTCGAAGCTTTCGCTAACGGAACTTGCCAGTAACCGTGTGTCAAATCAAGGGCAGTGAATACGCGTGGACCTTGTTTGCGATGAATTAATTCGTTTATCGGGGGTGGAGATTCATTGTCTCCTTCAATAGCATCGTTCAATTGTCGCGCGTCTAGGCATAGCCTCACCCGTCCGTCCTTTTTCTTAACGATGCGTAACGGATTGCAGTATTGACTAGTCGATCGTTCAATTATTCCTCCTTCTAACATCTCATCTATTTCCTTTTGTACTGCGTTTCTTAAAGCTAGGGGAACCGGGTATGATTTTCTTATGAAAGGTTTTTCGTTTTTTAACTTAATATTATGCTCATATGTGGACACGCAGCCCGGTTTGTCAGAAAACACTTGTCTGTATTTCCTAATTACGTCTATGATCTCATTCGCGCGCGTAGGGTGTAGTGCCAAAAGCTTACGCGCGACTGGAACAAGCTCTTCCTCGAAGGCGCGGTCCGGACCAGAGTTGTCACTAATTTGATGCACATTAATTATCGCGTCTTTTTCGTTCTCGCTATCTAATTGTTCAGTTTCATCAATACACTCTGAGTCGTCACTTTCCATTTCAACATTTATTTTTGTTACGTCAGTATTGCTATCGCAACTATCCACTGAACATGCCTCGTCACAATTTTGTGTGAACCCGTAGCTATCATTTTCTAGGGAGCTAAGCTCTGTGATGGTCACTCGTGCTGTGCATTTATTCGCTGATCGTAGCCTTGTTCAAATCGCACCAAATTAGCAATGCAACAATAATTATGTAACGGTGATACAGATAACAAATAATAACGGCGATATAGAAATAAAACACAATGATAGTACAATATGAGAAAATATACGTCTATGCGAAGAACTATAGAATGGTACAAGGAAAATAATATCTGAGGCTCAACCGCCAGACTTGGTTTGGCTACTTAACTTATATGTATAATAGGTGTGCTCGGTACGACGGTCAAGGCGGAAGAGAGTTATTGTCTATTAGATGCTCGGACACCTGAGTGTCCGAACGTCTTCGCTCGTGTTCGGTGATTTTCGTATGCGCTCGCGCAATATTTGAATTACAGATAGGTGTGCGGTCACAAGGGTTTCCGTCTTTTGGAGGTCGGTATTATGACGGGACAGTCCGCGGACTCTGAGGAGACAATGGTTATACTTTTTGAATGAACGACGCATTGTTTATGATTTGAACTTGTGTTTATTCATGCAATTCAATTCAGACACACACGTCATAGATTTAAATCTAACTATAACGAGACATATATAAATCTAAGTGAATATCGTACACTGATAGAAGAATTTGTTAACGGTTGATAGGACGTTCCCAAGGAAAATCACCATTCTTACGATTATCTTGAAAATTTGAATGTGTATACTTATTAATGTTCTTCATACGTAGAAAAAGTTTCAATACTCCTTGCGGCACTAAATTTTGAGAATTTGATTGTTAAAATTTACATTTTTAACACACGAACCCTATACCGGCCTAGGTTGAAACGAATGTTTCGTGATATAACAATGGTAATTTTCTTACGAATTTTTTGAAAAATTTGGAACGATCAATTGGAAATATAACAAATATTGTCGTGTTAAGGAAATTATAGCAAGCGGTATTCGTTTTTTTTATAAAATATGTTGAAAGTGAGCTACTTTTGATTGTTTTCGACTTTCCTTACGTAATCTAGTGACTAGAAGATCGCGATTTGATAACGTTGCACTACGCGGGAGGTTATATTATCTTTTTCATTTCTGCGCATGTGGGACAGGGCGAAAGAGTGCACTGCGCATCAACTATTTTTTCATTGTGTACATATTAGTTCACATTGTTAGATCTTCTGCAGGTTGAGCAACACTGCTCCTTGAGAACGTCCTTTTAAGCAGTTTCGAATTCTGGATTCAGAAGAAAAAAAAAAATTAAGTATCGACAACTCAGCCTATATAAAGTTATTACCAACTTTGAAGTCTGGTAAGTACATGTCGTAAAATAATTGTACTGGAGTATTACAAGTTAGTTTATATACAATATTTACACTTTCATTACACTTTCAGAGCATCAAGATGCTGTTGTCATTATATTTGCTCTCATTGCTAATTGGAACAGGTCAAACTGAGAAAAGGAAGAAAGGTGAACCTGCTGAAAGTGCCAAAAAGTAAGAAACCACTGATATCCAAGAGACTTTTACCTATCGAGTCGAGGTGAGTACAAATTTATCAATGATATATTGAAGAAAATATTTGCCGGGCATCGAACCATTGAGAGAACCTCAATTTAAATTGAAGCTTATCGTTTTCTACTGCGCAGGAAACAGAAGACCCAGACAACGAAATTAGGGGACTGAAGGCCAAGGCTTTGCAAAAAAAGAAACGTTACAGCCACTCATGGTTATCGTGGGATCGCTGATTCAAATAGACGAAGCTTATGCACTGTTAGAAAAGTGGTGTCAAAATTGACACCGATTTAACACCGCTCCGTATTCTATAGAAGTCCACACCGATTTTGGTGTAAACACGTGTTGTCAAAGTCCCAGTGTTAATAGATGACACTGTGGCTCAACACCGAGATGGTTCGTATGTTTTAACACGGAACAGTGTTGATTATAACCGACACCAATAACATTCAATAATGCAAAAACGGCGGAGTCAAAACTGCGAGGGTAATGTACACCAAGCGGTGTTAAAACAAAGATCGTGCTATGCACCGAACGGTGTCATAAGAATGCATCATTCCTTATACTCTACACCAAAAAGTGTTAGAATGAAACACCGTTAGTAGTACTATTCGTTACTAGGTTCGTTTGTATGTATGTATGAATAAGTCGAGATATTTACGCAATATAAATTTTATTCATCGCGCATTGCTCATTGCTCATTACATTGCACATACATATGATAATAATAATAATTAACATGAATAAGATAGACTCGATATAGTGCACATCTTTGTCGATTTCGGCAAATAAATACATAGATATAAATACGAACACTTTAATACTTTTTACTGAATTGCGTTGCCACTTTTAAACACTTTTATCCATTTCGTTTCACCGATGAATTTTACTCGTCGTAATTCAAACACTGATGGCAAATAGGTTGCGCTTGTTCAGTTTGTTGCAATTGCAAATCCACGACTGTGGATCCTGCACGAGCGGGACTTCTGCCATGTTGGCCGAATGAAAACTGCTAACTGAGCGTTGTTTCACCCTGCTAAGGGTTTGTGCTAACACCGTTCAACTCCAAGTTCACACCAAAGTCAATGACAATTTCGATTGCACCTGAAACGGTGTACATATTTGAATCATGTGGGGCCAAGGTAACACCGCACTCGATGACAATTTTGAATCTGAGCCCCACAACGGTGTACATCTTGAAAAATATTGCCTCCGGTGTGACTTTGATTCCAAATGGTGTTAAGTTTCATAAATTGAGTCACAAGGTCAGAAGTAACACCAGTTTTTTGATCGACCACATGGTCAGGGTTCTTTTTACCCCTGAAGTGGTGTTATAATCAACACCGAATCTTTTGACTACGAACACCGGGCCCTTTTACACCGTTACTTTTCTAACAGTGTGTCGTCCTTGACGAACAGAAATACAAGGTCGCTTCATGTCTAGAGGCATTAGAACTAGCCTTCAAAACTTTTTTTGCGTTTGATTATGAATATACGAAACTGTGTCGCAGACTCTGGCAATTTATTCAAAATGCAGCTTATGACATTCAAATCGCTGGTGATACAATTATAAAAGCTGTTAAAGAACTATTAGGCTTAACAAGACAGGCTGTTCTCAAAAGTTCAGTTCCGCCCTAGCAGATTCATTTACACCAATATTTCTGGTGTAATTTTGGTGTATTTTGAGTGTGGTTTGATTTTGGTGTAATATTGGTGTAATTTCGGCGAAACTCTATAATGCGTCCAAAATTACACCAAAATCACACGGTGTATCTCAGAATTTTTCACACCACCTTTACACCAATTTCACACCCGACCCATTTTGGTGTAATTTTGGACCCATTATAGAGTTTTGCCAAAATTACACCAATATTACACCGCAGACCTACATCGTGTACTTGTGGTGTAATTTTGGTGTAACTGAATTTGATAGGGCGAGGCCTGAGGAAATCTCTTAAGGTGAAGTGAAACGTTTGTCAGAACCTCGAAAGCGGGAATCGTGAATTCTCCGGAACTACTGAATCAATCGCGATGAAACTTTGAGGGATTACACATAATTGTGGCAGAAAATAGGTGATTATTTCACTTTTTAGAAATTTTACAAAAATGTTCACAGATTGACGTACCTACGACCACATGAATCGCGAGATTATTCACTGTTGCCGTAGATAATCGCATTTTCCGGATAATCAGCCACTCCGCAATGAAAAACCGAACACTATGGCTGTGTTCCTTTATTGACTGCCAGTACTGCAAACGTGTGTCAGAAAGAGATAGCATCATTCACGAACTCACAGGCGCGAGTAAGAAGCAACGAAAACTCGCAGTACTGCCAGTCAATAAAGGAACCAGGCCTTTGAGTCTAATCCCGTGTCATTTGAAGAAATAGCTAAGAATTGACGATTCTCCGTTACTCATAACCAGTGTTGCGAGTCACTAATTACATTTGTAATGGAATTACTCATTTAATTACCCATTACTTTGGTGATGTGTAATTAAACCGAGTTTAATTACCCATTACTTTGGTAATGTGTAATTAAATCGAGTTTAATTACACATTAATTGTAATTAAACCGAGTTTAATGAAGTTTAGATAAATGAAGTTTAATTACACATTACTTTGGTAATGGGTAGGGCCAGGAATTTAGTTTTCTTAAAAGAGAGAGACAAAAGATGGGAGGAACTAAAACTTTTGATTGGTTGAATTTTGATAGATTTGTATTTGTTTATTTGAATCGAGTGAAGCGAGCAATGAAGCAAAAATAAGTTTTATCAATCCAAAACGAATATACTATTCACATAACTATATATACAGTGAATATTCGTATCTGCGGGGTTGTTTGAGATTCTAAAATATGCACTTAATAATATTTTGAATGAATTTAAACTAAGGATATTATTTGAGAATATTTTAGGTGATATTACTTATATGGCCGTATAATGTAGAGAAAAAAAATTCTACGATATAAAAAATAATTCCCTATAAGGCAGTACTAAAATGTATTTTCCCTAAGTCTAGTCTAGGCAAAGTTACGCATAAGTCTCAAGTGATATTAAATTATTTCGTGGTATTTTTGACATCGTTTGAATCGTTTATAAATATAAGGCAACAGTGTTCTTGCTGGTCATCTTGCTGACCGCCTTGCTGGTCATCTTGCTGATGGTCTTGCTGGTTATCTTGCTGATCATCTTGCTGGTTATCTTGCTGATCATCTTGATGACCATCTTGCTGGTCATCTTGCTGACTATTGGTTAGAAAGATGACCAGCAAGATGACCAGCAAGACCATCAGCAAGATGACCAGCAAGACCATCAGCAAGACCATCAGCAAGACCATCAGCAAGATGGTCAGAAAGTTGACCAGCAAGATGACCAGCAAGACGGTCAGCAAGAACACTGTTTCCTTATATTTATAAACGATTCAAACGATGTCAAAAATACCACGAAATAATTTAATATCACTTGAGACTTATGCGTAACTTTGCCTAGACTAGACTTAGGGAAAATACATTTTAGTACTGCCTTATAGGGTATTATTTTTTATATCGTAGAATTTTTTTTCTCTACATTATACGGCCATATAAGTAATATCACCTAAAATATTCTTAAATAATATCCTTAGTTTAAATTCATTCAAAATATTATTAAGTGCATATTTTAGAATCTCAAACAACCCCGCAGATACGAATATTCACTGTATATATAGTTATGTGAATAGTATATTCGTTTTGGATTGATAAAACTTATTTTTGCTTCATTGCTCGCTTCACTCGATTCAAATAAACAAATACAAATCTATCAAAATTCAACCAATCAAAAGTTTTAGCTCCTCCCATCTTTTGTCTCTCTCTTTTAAGAAAACTAAATTCCTGGCCCTAGTAATGGGTAATTAAATAAAGTTTAATTACACATTACATTGATATATACATGTATATATGGGGAATTCCACGTGAACTCGAACAATGTTTTTGCCTCGCCATTTTTGATTCACTTCACGATTTTTTATACGATTTTACGATCTCAAAAAAGCACTGCTGAATTTTTTCAGATTTTTCCCTCCAACCGTTAATTTTCAATGATTATTCAAACCCATTTTGTAAACGGCATTTTTTAAAAATCTCGAAAAATTCTCAAAAATATTATTTTTTATTTCGATCATTTTGACACCCCTCCCATGATGGGATCATTATTCCTTCTTTTTTTTCAGCACTTTTAACATTTTGAACAAACGAAACACCATGTTCCAACGTTTCGAAAATTCGTGAAAAATTACCTAAAACTCTGTGTTCAATTCTGAATGTTTTCGCGTGAGACCCACGATGACGGACGAAAAATACTTTTTTTTCGATAAAAATACTTTTTTTTGTTTTTTGTTAAATTTTGTTAAGTGTTGTTAAATTTTGTTAAGTGTTTTGTAAAAATTTTGTTTAAAGACAAAATAACCTGTCTTTAATCACAGAGACTTTAATAGCTAACGCCTATCCTCCAGAATTAATAAACCAGGTGGTTGCAAGCAGAGTAGATAAATTATACAATGGGTTAGCATGTGAGGAAAAATGCAACGTCGATATGGATACCACAGTGGGGATTGCATCTTTACCATATGTAAAACGCCTTTCGGAGCAAATTCAGAAGATCCTTAGTAAATATAATGTCAAAGTAGTTCACAAAAACAGTAATTCAACTGGTAACCTTTTCTCTCGACTCAAAGATCAAGTTCCGCTAATTGACAAATCTAGTGTCATCTACCAAATTCCATGTCTGGGTTGCAACAAGTGCTACATAGGGCAAACATCGCAACACCTTCACAAACGTCTGTACGGACATAAGTATAATATAAAATGTGGGGACATAGAAAAGTCTGCCTTAGTAAATCACAGCCTATCTCTAGGCCATAAATTTGACTTTGATCAGGTTAAAGTCCTGACAGGAGAATCTAACCCGTATCACCGTACGCTGAAAGAAATGATGCATATTCTTAGGAATGACACTGTCAATAAAAGATCAGATATAGACAATTTCAGCAATTTGTATGCTCCTCTGTTTAATTGAAACATAGGATAACACCATATGGTGGGTTTTTCGTGTTTCAAAATTTGCCGCTTCGATAGATCGATCATCTTTTCATAGATCGATATCAATGTTAGACCGGTTGCCATACATCCGTATTACGTCACTTCTCCGCTGTGCGCCTACCTATCAACATCTCAAGTGCGTCTAGAAGTCTGTCTCGGTAAGAAAAACCACCTCGTGTTATCCAATGTGTCATAAAGGAATCCTTTAAGTTAGAATCTTGTTTATAAATAAACTTTTAGCTTTATTGTATATTGCTTTTCTTAATCTTCGATTTAAGTGATTAGAATTATTTTAACCTTAAAATTTGTAATGTCAAACACCATGTGTTGATCACATGTTTAGTCACTAAGTAAATGTGCAACAATCCTAGTCATTTTCTTTATATCTCAGAACACAGATTTCTATTGCTCTAATATATATGTTAAGTAGAGCCTAGGCTAGTTTTTGATTGTTATAATTGTTTTTTCACCACACCTGCACGGAAAGTACGACTTTCGCTCCCTTGCGTGAGCGGGAAGTCGTTCTTTCCGATGCAGGGGGTGGTGAAAAATAGTATACCTCACACGGGAGTGAAAAAGGCCATCCCAAACTGCGTTTTTGTCACCCTCGCCTTCGGCTCGGGTGTCAATCTCACACGCAGTTTGGGTTGGCCTACTTTCCCTCCCTAGGTGAGTAATATACTATTCACAGTTTCTGAGGATGGTCGGCCATGCCTTCGACCGAAACGTCAAATAAAAGATTATTTGTTCTTAACTGACCGTCTATACCCGATATTTAATATCCCTTCTACTACTCATCACGGTCAAGAAACTTTCTACATATATATATATATATATATCAATGTAATGTGTAATTAAGTAAAGTTTAATTACACATTACCAAAGTAATGTGTAATTAAACTCGATTTAATTATACATTATCAAAGTAATGTGTAATTAAACTCGAGTTAATTACACATTACCAAAGTAATGTGTAATTAAATAAAAATTCAATTACACATTACGAAAGTAATGAGTAATTAAAAAAAATTTAATTACAATTTTCACAACACTGCTCATAACTAGGGCCAGGGACTTCGTAGGGAAGGGGAAAACCAATACATGTAAACACATCTATGTAATGGTTATGTTCAGGTTCTACAGTGATACAGTTCAGACGTCAAAGAAGACTAACACATGTAAACACATCTGTGTAATCGGCAGTGATTGTTCGATAATTTCATTCGGTTCAGTTTTCGCAGTGACAAAGTTCAGATGGCAACGAGAACTGTCAGAATAAAACGTTAAACTTAACCCTCCTGGCATGTGATAAGTGTAGACCATGCAGATCAAGATCAAAATCAAGACAAAAAATAAGACAAGAAATAAGACAAAAAATGAGATAAAAAATAAGACAAGAATCAAAACAAAATAAGATAAAAAGCAACACAAAATGTAAGATAAAAATAAAGATAAAAAATAAGATAAAATATGTATACTGCATACTCTTGCATGGTCTACACTCATCGGACTGGTCAGGAGGGTTAAGTTTAACATTTTACTATGACAGTTCTCGTTGCCATTTGAACATTGTCACTGTGAAAACTGAACCGAATGAAATTATCGAATAATCACTGCCGATTACGCAGATGTGTTCACATGTGTTAGTTTCGTTGACATCTCAACTTTGTCACTGTGGAACCTGAACATAGCCATTACATAGATGTGTTCACATGTATTAGTTTTCCCTTCCCTACGCAGTCCCTGGCCCTACTCATAACTAAAAAACCGACATTGAGTTGAGGTCACAACCCGTATCGACATTTAGTCGAGATCACAGCCTGTGCCGAAATTGTAGCCAGTTTAAAGTCTGCGTACACTATGCCGCGGCGCGACGCGGCGCAGCGATGAACGGCGATCAAAATCGATCAAAATATCAAAATTTGTGACGATTCGCAACGATTCGCCGAGCTGCGGCATAATGTACGCAGACCTTTAATTGCAAAACGAACAGCGGCGCTAGTGAAGGTTTCCTCTGTCACTTTACGTAAAATGTTGGTTCCTGCTGCTCCCGCTTGACGGCGCTTGACAATATACACAGATATTCAATATCGTATCGCACACGGCCATGCGACCATGGACTTATGGACTGAGCGCAAGCTAGGCTTGTGGGCGAGGGGAATGCGTCTTGGGGGAAGTAGGGTAAGGTGCTCTAAGAGTGCGCGGGCGATAAGAGTGCGCACACGCGATATATTGACATGTAATTGACATTTGTGGCCAACTCTAGTTGCTAATTCTTCGTTTGAGAAGTGCACATACTACGGTGAAAAAGATTCGGATAATAGCATAAATAGCGGATTCCACGTGAGTTTGTAATAATTTCTGTGATTTTCTAAAATATTTAATGATTTTGGAAGATGCACTGTACTCGTATGCATCAAGATTTTTCTTGGTTTTTCGATTAATACGTCTTCAAAATATATACTGAACCCGCCAGATAGGTGTACTTCATCAGTTTGTCACATGGTGGGACTATTGCCCAGAGATAGCAAATAGTTGTCCTGCTGTGTAAGAGTGCGCAGTATTAATATGTGCAAGAATAACTGGGATATCGTCATCTAACAAGGAAACTTTTACCGAAAACGCTTTTACACAGAGACACAACCGCCAGACATTACCTGACATGCCATCAATTCTAATATTAGTTCCAATAAGTTCAATATTGCCTGTAGCCCTATACCGAAAACTACAGTCACTTGATCAGAACGAAAAAGTAAAGTGGATGCGAAAAATTATATAAGGAACCAATCGTTGACGATCGGATTGAGTGCATTTCTGGTGCCGAATGGTGGCACAAAAAGTGCAATTCTTAATATTCAGTTGTGAGTGATTTATTAGACTGCGCACTCTTATCGCCGTGTTTGCGCACTCTTACACACCGGGGTGTGTAAGAGTGCGCAAATACCGTACCATCATTTTTATATTATTGTGACCAAACTAAAAACAAAGTTTTATTTTACACTGTGAGTTATTGTACCTGAATCATGAAGAAGTATTGATAAAAAAAAATTGATTGAAAAACAAATTTATTCACCGAAATACAGACCATCATAGACAAAGTGCGCACTCTTAGAGCACCTTACCCTACGTGAGGTAACGCGTCGGCCATATTGTTAGGCTAAATTCATAAGTCCGTGAGGCACTACCACAAACATGTCTGTACACGTAGTATATCTATATCGATTTAGCCTATCAATATGGCGGACATTGATTCCCCTTCCGTCTTTCACCGCACCCCCGCAAAGGAATACTCAGTCCATAAGTCCGTGCACACGTCTAACCTCACCCGACTAACAGCCAGTGTTGTGAAAATTGTAATTAAATTGTAAAAACTTTAAATTTAGAATATAACATTAGAATTGAATTCATTCATTAAAATTGAGATATCTTGAAAAATGAATGCGACATTTCATTTTAACGTAAATATTAATGATATAATAAGACTTGGCTTCCGGGATGGAGCCGCGTTGTTTAACGGTTAGGTGCCGACGTTTCGTAAACATTGCAGTTTACTTCATCAGGGTGAGAAACAACCTGATACTGGTTGCTCCCCAACAGGGTGTCCCTATTTATGCCAGTTGCGGAGCCGTCCATGTGTGACGTTCCGCTCAAACCCATCCAATTTGGAACGCCATCCTCCCGGTTTTTAAATGTTTGGCCAACCATTTAAAAACATATGATTGGTCAACTCCACCCGAGCGGAACGTCACACATGGACGGCTCCACAACTGGCATAAATAGGGACACCCTGTTGGGGAGCAACCAGTATCAGGTTGTTTCTCGCCCTGATGAAGTAAACTGCAATGTTTACGAAACGTCGGCACCTAACCGTTAAACAACGCGGCTCCATCCCGGAAGCCAAGTCTTATTCAGAATCTCACCGCGAAAGCCTCAAAGACCTTATTAATGATATATTTCCTATTGAGTAAACCCTGATGCACAGTAACAATTAACTTATACAATCATATTTTAATTATTTTAATTGTTCGAAAATTTCGATGCGTTTATGGAATACAAAATTGAACATTATAATTAGTTTCTAAAAATAATTTTCCTTGATTTTATTAACAGTATTTCTTATTGCTTATTGACCGACATATCATCAATCTTGGTACTACAACGAATTGCAGAGTCCCATCTCGATTTGTTGCTGAAACATGTAAGAAATGAGATTATTCAGTAAACTCGAATAGCATTTAGTAGTTGAAATTGAAAAGTTACGTATACATGGATTTTGTTCATAATTTTGTCATCTCGTCAATTTGCATCTGCAAGTTCATTCAATAGCTCCCTGAAATCCATTTGGCGCAGATAATTAAATCCATCAACACTCCCCGCTAAACAAAATTGTGTTGCCGGGATGTTTCTGTAAGATAGCATAACGGCAGTGTGACATTTACCACAATGTCTCGCTAACATCTATGAAACATTTCGGTAACCATGAATGTCCTACCTCATTTACGTTTCCTACAGAACTTTTCATTTACAACGTTTGAAAACATCCCAGTAACTGAAAGTATATTTTCGCAGTGACCTGCTATTTGAAACGTCTCATTTGGAACGTTGCTGCCACATTTATACAACACAATAAATTACAAAACAGACGTGACGAAACGTTTGTTCCGGAAACATGTAGATAACTTCTCTGGAATAAAAAATGTTCCACTTGAGCGATGTCCCACATGGAACATTCCATTCGTAACCGTTTCGCTACATGGATGTAACGTTCTCATTCGAACACTGTTATCGAATAATTCGGCAACCTGAATGGCAGATCGCACGGATAATTTGACAAACAGAAACCTTCATGCAACGTTATAAGTGTTATATTGCAAACTATCATTAATACTGACAGAATGCATGTATAATGTATACCGCGAGTATTCGGTGAATCTGAACGACCCCCTTCTTGGGGCAAAACCAACACAGGCGCGGACTGCGTGCGTGAGGCTCGGCGGGCAGGGCTAGGCGGCCAGTGGTGCTTCTACCGACGCAGTGCGCGCCTGTGTTGGTTTTGCCATAGAGGGGGGTCGTTCAGATTCACCGAATACTCGCGGTATGTGCTGCAGTTATCAAGTCAATTAAAAGAAACACATTTGGTTAAGAATGTGGTCTGACTCGGGAACTGAGAGTGTCAGGGTGAATTGGCGATGCATACTTCTAGTCAACTGGGCATAGATTTTTTTAGAATTTCGTCGCGTCGTACGGGGCTCGGCCAATGGCGTGACGCGCGGCTTTCCATACATGGAATAACGCGGTAGTAGCGAGGCGCGCGGCGCGCCAACCTCACGCAACACCGGACAAATAATTGTAAAAAAAATATTTAGAAAAATAGCTCCATCTTTTTTAAAAAATCGTCATCTTCAGAATTGAATAAGGAATGCGATCATATTTTTTTTAGAATTTAAAAAATGGCCTTAGATTGCGAAAAAAAATCGATAAACATTTTGATTGCTCATAAAAATAACAAAACTATATTTTTTGAAAAGTTGAAAAATTTGATCGAAAAGTGTCTTTCATCGCCTTTAAAACGCGTTATTGAACATCTCTCTACGGTGAAAGGCACTCGAGATATTAATTCTCCAAGCCGCCCTCGCGCTACTTTCACAGTAAAATTCGATAATTCATAACTGGCCTAAAAAAAGTTTTTGGACCAACGAAAAAATACGGGTCTACTTTTTTGACGTAGATTTCACGTAAAGAAAGTTTAAGTCGATTCAAAAAATACGAGATCATTTCTCGGCCGATTTGAGGTGGAATTGCCCATATGCAAAATTTCCAAAATATTGCAATGAAAACGTGTCAGTGACGTGACGTATGCGACCGATTTCAAATATTCTTCCACGTTCAAAATTCAACGTTACATGTAAAACATTTCGGATATATCTTGAAACGTTTCTTTAATGACATGAAAATAGTAGATTTAATCATTAGACCGTGAGGCACGGTTCTTAGAGCATATAGACATGGAGGAAGCAAGAGATAGGGTGTAGCGTGAGTGGGAAACGGGCGTGAGACAGACTATGTGGCAGTACATGCCCTCTTTGTCTTGCAGATTCTGATTGGCCCTCACTATTACAGATGGTCGAGCACTCACGCTCGTAGCATACGAACCTGGTGCCCAGACCCTTAGAGCGTTTGTTTGTATCTGATGTTTATTTGTGTTAGCTTGCGCTTTGGATTTTATTTTGATGTAGTGTTATTGTTCGGGCAAAGTATAATCGATCGCTGAGATCAGCTGACCGGCCAGTACCTATCGAAGGCACACACACCATCGTGCAGTGTTTACCTGTCTAAAATCGTACGCCTACCGTCTCATTGCGCACCGAGCGTAAGAACTATTCAATGTATGTGTGTATTCCTGCGGACTAAATCAAAGTCTATATGTGTAAAATCAGTATGTCTCAGATCTCCCTGTGGGGAACATTGTAAATTTCTCGGCCTCGTGGTCAAATACCTGTATGTATATATGTCATCGTGAGAAAATAGTACATTTCGATACAAGGGCGAAATGTGCGGCGTTTATAGGGGAGTACGATGTTTTCAGCACGAACCGTAGTCGAGGCGGAAGCTAGGCGCGGCGCCGCAGGCGCCGCGCGTAGCTGTAGCCGAGACGAAGGTGAGTGCTGAAAACATCGTACGAACCTAAACGCCTCATTTCGCCCGAGTATCGAACACTATTTTTTATAACAAATGCATGAAAAAGTTTCGCAAAAGCTAACCACCAAAGATCTCTGAAAAGCCGACTTTTAACAGACCACTGTGCTTCCCGGCGGGGTCGAGGGGCGAAGCCCCCGTGGGGGGGTTCGGGGGGGCGAAGCCCCCCCGACATAAAACATATCCAAAATTGTTATTGAAAAAAAAAGATTATAAACAATAAACAAACCAAATGGTTAGTTCATAAAAAAAATGTTTTTCAATAAGAACAAGTTGAAAATCGAAATTAATTTTCTTTTTCTACATGGACGGACTGTCGCCGATGTATACAATCAAAATCGCTGAATCTTTCGAGAAAAAAAGCCGAAGCCTGCAATCAATTGTCTTTTCTCTGTTTTAAAGGATTAACAAAATCGAACGATTGAAAATGAAATATTCTTTATTTGGAAATAACGTAACATCAAGAAATGTTATCAAATATATTGGTTTCAAATTAAAGCTTCCTTTCTTATCTATTTATTAGTATTTTTTTTTCTTATTTGTAGTTTAATAGTATTTAACATTAATATTCATTCTTTTTTCCATGACTTAACATTAACGTAACATTAAAAAATATTATCTAATATATTTGTTTCAGATACGATGTGCTTTCTTTTTATCTATCTTTTATAACTTTTTCTTTTGTTTGTAGTTTAATAGTACTTAACATTAATATTAATTTGTTTTTCCATGACTTAACATTACATATCACACAGAATCGGCAGTGATTCTATTAACTTCTTAAAATTGGTAAGTAGCATAAAATATTGGTTTATGAAGTGTTTCTTTTAAGCTCTTTTGTGAAATTGAACGTTTTAAATCATTCTTCTTGCGTGGGAAGAATTTGGAAGGTGCAATGAGAGCAATTGCTGATGTGCAGGGATACCCCTCCGCTGGGCATAACAATTTTACGATCAGTTGGTGCGTCTTCATCCCTGCGGTTTGGAAGTTCCAAGTTTATGGCTGACGATGATGAAGCTGATGCTGATGCCGATGTCAATGTCGATGCAGCGTTCACATTCATTGAGCTGGTTATGCGGCTATATATTTTTCGTTTTTCGTTTTTAGAGCTCTCAACGTACCCTTCTGCGACAGTATCAGAACGCCAGCCGCCATGTCGTTTCAGAGTGGCCATGTCAGCGCTCCCTTCAATGAGTAAAGTTGCTGACGTACGGCGCCAAGCGTGGCCAGTATAACTGTCAGGCCGGTTAAGACCCAAAAACTTGGCAACTCTTTTGGGCATCTCACTGAATGAGTTTACGCCAATAACTTGGTTAACACATTTGCCGTCTCTGTATTGCAGGAAGAAATCTTTTCTTCCCTTCGCTGCTTTCGACCTCAGGTCTGCATATTTTTTGTAAATTTTATAATACTCCCCTCCAAGGGTAAATGATCTTGGCTTATTAGTCTTGGTCTTCGGAATTCTCACGTGTAATGTCGGATTTTTCTGCTCCCGGTCATCGTCTGGATAATAAACTTCTATATCATCTGTCGACACATTTCTCAGCTCCGCTCTACGGCATGCTCCGAGAAATCCAAATATTGCGATTACCTGAGAATCATATAGCACATATTTACTTATTTATTCATTTATATTAATTAATTAATTTTCTTATTTATTCATCAGTTATGTACTTATTTATCAATTAACTCATTCATTTATTTATCAATTCATCCAGTCATTTATTTATCCAATATTCTTACTTTTATTGCCAACCAATTTTCGTCTGCAGCTGTATTGAGGAATCGTTCGATGTCCTGTGACGAAAAAGTACTGGCCTTTTTAGTTTCGCTGTCAGCATCTCGTGCTACCTTTTTTAAGAACCGCTTCAGATCCGTATAATTTATGTCGATGTTGTGGTTATGCTGTATCATTGTCTTGAGTCTGGAAAATTCGCTCCAGAGAGTCGCTGGCTTCCACTTCAGTGACAGTTCGTTAAAATAGGCAAGAAGAACCCTTTGGGAGAATGACTCGGCTTTCTTAACCTCTTTCCACGCCATGAAGTTCGTGTAACTTTTTTCGTAACATTTTAAGGACTTTGTCGGCAATAGTTTTTCTGCCGCATCTGAACTTGCGTTGAGAAGATCGGGAGGAGTAGCAGGATTCGAGTAATCACCGTCCTCGCTCATTTTCACTGCACTTTGTGATACTTTACGTCGTACGCAATACTATGCACTTTTGACTGTGATCGGCTGTTACCGCTGTAAACAATCAAAATGGCTGACCCACGTGAAGCCTCGGTTCGCGCGTCAAGCGAAACGTACGCTTCGTACCAAAAACATCGAGTCGATTCAGGATGCCAAGCAATATGCACGGAGATGGCGCGTCGGTAGGGATAAATGGGTCTTGTTTGCACGCCGTGCGCGACAAGAATCTTGTTGAGCACGCTGAATGTGCGCAGAACGTTGTGCGCACGTTCGGCATGCAACATTGTTTCATGTTGGCATCGCCTACGGAAACGTCAGAAAAGTGCCACAATATGACCGCTACAGAGCCCCAAACAAGCGACTTTTTCATGCATGCGTTATGAAAAAATAAAGACACGAGTTTTAAGAAAAGAAAAGGAAAACCCGTGTAAGATTTTCCAAGACACATTTATCCCGTAGGTCACTCATCCTAAGCCTCTCTCTTACTAATTAATTTACCCATATCTAACGAACCTCTTTATCATCTCTCGCAACATTTTTGGTCCTTCGAGCCGGATCGGTCGCGAAGTGATTTGAACAATCTTTGAATCGTCGCGAATCTCGGGGAATTAATTAGTGGGTGAGTGACACGGTAGTGTTGTGAAAAGTTTTCCAAAGCGTTACGGAAAACACTAAAAGTGAAATCTCTGTGTGGAATATAACTGAAAACGGTTAATTTAAAATTCGCATCAAAGTTGCTGATCACCTTATCGAGACTCGTAGTCAGTGTGTGTCAACAACCCGAGTGTAGTGTGCGTGCAAGTAAGTGTGTCGTGCGCGTCTATCTCTTTCTCGCAGTTTAAATACTCGAGTCAGATTCCCGTAGAATCGTTTGTTGACATATCTCGCTGTCATGTCTCTCAGCGAGCTAATCGATCGTCAAAACGAACTTTTATGGCGCGTCTCGCGCACAATAGAAAACCTCCAAAAACTCGGGGAGGCAAATATCACCTACGGCCAGGTGCAATCGCGACTCAACGCTCTCGAGTCAACCTGGACAAAATTCCAAGCAAATCACGACTTGATGGCCAAACACAAATCCGCGGCCGATGAAAAGCAGCTTGCATTGATCGAGCAACGATCGTATTTTTCAAAAGACTACTTCGGGCAGTGCGAAGAAAAATACCTAGACTCGAGGGGACACATGCTTGATCTCCTGGAGTCACTCAAACCGACACCCGCTCCTCAAGTGGATGCATCTCTAGCTTCAGCGGCTAAGACGACTTTACGACGGCTACCTCCTATCGCGTTGCCATCGTTCTCTGGTAGTTTTTCTGAATGGCAACCCTTTCACGATCTCTTCAACTTAATCGTTCGCGAGAACAAACAGCTCTCGGATGTGGAAAAACTCCATTATCTAAAAACCAGCTTGACCGGTGAGCCCTCTCAACTAATCAGAAACATCGCTGTCACCGGTGACAATTTCTCTCGTGCCTGGAACACTCTCGTATCCCGCTACGGAAACAAGCGATTAATCACAAGCTCTCATCTCGGAAAACTCTTCGCGATTCCGCGAATCGGGAAGAAATCATCTGCAGAAATCAAACGTCTGCACAGTGATACTTGCGAAGCCATCGGTGCTCTGGAAGCCCTCGGTCGCCCAGTCAAACAGTGGGATGACATTATCGTGCACATGACAATAAGCAAACTCGACTCTGGATCTCTCGAAGAGTGGGAAAAGCGCGTTAGTGAAACTCGTGACCCTCCAGCCTTCACAGAGCTCGAGTCATTCCTTCTAGGTCGCATTCACACCCTCGAGGCTGTGGAACAAGCCCAAGGTCAGAGTGCATCCAACAAGACGCAGGCATCACCAGGAAAGCTTAGCGGTTCCACCACAAAATCTCACGTAGTTCAATCAAAAGAATCATCGTGTTCCTATTGTAAGGGAAATCATTACATCGCGGCGTGCAAATCGTTTCAAGGGAAACCGCTCGAACAAAGAAAGGACTTCGTCGCATCTCACAGTCTTTCCTACAACTGTCTTGGTCCACATCCAGTAAAAGACTGCCGATCAGACAAGAGATGTCGTACTTGCGAAGGTCGACATCACACTCTACTTCATCGCAGATCCTCCACATCTGCATCAGCATCTGGCAACGATGCTCTGCAAGGACAGGCTACCGCAGGCCAATCATCGCAGCCTGCATCAAGCACCTCATCACAGGTCAGCAGCCATGCAGCTCAACCGAAGAACGCGCAGTGTTCACCGGTCCTCCTTGCAACAGCTCAAGTTCTCGTTTCGAACCCCGAAACAGGAGAATGCATCACCGTTCGAGCCTTATTGGATCAAGGCTCAGAAAGCTCGTTCATCTCGGAGTCGCTTACGCAGCGATTGCGATCAACTCGGCGCCACGCTTCAATCCCAGTCATCGGAGTTGGAGCTCAACAATCCGGAGTAACTCGCGGTATTGCGACACTCCAGATAAAATCTCGTGTAAACACCGAGTTCTCGTGTCTCGTGGAAGCCTTTATACTCCCTCGCGTGACATCCTTTCTGCCATCTTTCCGAGTTTACGTGGAAGATTGGCCTCATCTACAAGGTCTCACTCTCGCAGACCCAAGCTTCGCGGAACCTGGTCAAATTGACGTCATCCTCGGTGCTGATGTTTATGGCCACGTGCTCATCCAAGGAATACGTAAGGGAGCTCCTGGCACACCAATCGCTCAAGAAACCCAGTTCGGATGGGTATTATCGGGTCCTGTTTCGTCAGAAGCAGCAAGCATCTCTCATACCGCAGTTCAAGGGCTGCAATGCTCTCTAGACACCGAACTGATCGATCTCGTTAGGCGTTTCTGGGTGCAAGAAGAAGTGTCTACTCCAGTCGCACTCACAACTGACGAAGAAAACTGTGAGAAGCATTTTCGCGAAACAGTGTCTCGCGATGCGACTGGTCGCTACATCGTTCAGTTACCAATCAAAGACAGTTCGGTCGATCTCGGTAACTCGCGTACCCCCGCGCTTCAAATGCTCCTACGGATGGAGAAACGGTTCGTGAGTGATTCAAAACTAAAGGAAGCTTACTCGAACTTCCTTCGCGAATACCTTGACCTCGGGCATATGTGTCGCGCCCCCAGTGGATCAAACAGTGACTCTCGCGTGTTTTATCTACCACATCATGGTGTTGCGCGCGAGTGCAGTTCAACTACCAAGTTACGTGTGGTGTTCAACGGATCTCAGAGAACGGAACTGGGACTCTCTCTAAATGACAATCTCTACGTCGGGCCAAAAGTGCAGACAGACCTGGCCGACGTGCTCTTACGGTGGCGACAATATCCTGTCGCTTTCTCCTCAGATATCGCCAAGATGTACCGACAGATTTTGGTTCACCAAAACGACTGGGATCTTCAGCGGATCCTTTGGAGAGAAAACTCACAGCTCCCAATCGAGGAGTATCAACTTCTTACGGTAACGTATGGTCTCGTCAGCGCTCCATATCTCGCGATACGTGTCCTTCATCAACTCATTCAAGACGAAGGGCAACGTTATCCCCTAGCAAATCGAGTCATTATCGACAACACGTACGTCGACGACGTACTCTCGGGGGCAGACAACCCACTGCAAGCTCGTGAAAAAATAGTAGAGCTCAATCAGCTGCTCAGGGCGGGCGGCTTTGAACTCAAAAAGTGGAAGTCGAGCCACCCCGAAACTCTTGTAGACATTTCACCAGGTGATCGGGAAGTTGCAAAACAGCAGAATCTCGATCAAAGTCCATTCTTTCGTGCACTCGGTCTCATGTGGACACCCGAGATCGACTCATTCGCATTCGCGCCTCAAGCTGTAAAGGATGAGCACATCCTTACAAAACGAAAGATCCTCTCGGAAACTGCTCAGCTGTTCGATCCTCTAGGTTGGCTCTCGCCAATCACGATCCGAGCCAAGATTTTTATGCAACTGCTGTGGGCAATCGGCCTCGGCTGGGATCAGCCACTCCCCGACCCACTCGCGTCACGCTGGAACACCTTCCGACAAGAGCTACAAGATGTTTCCTTAATCACAATCCCTCGGTGGATCGGGCTCAGCTCAGAGTCTCCAGCGGTGGAAATTCATGGGTTCGCGGACGCTTCTCAAGAGGCTATCGCGGCGGTAATATATTTGCGAACGTACATCGACACTCACGAAGTGCGCGTCTCGCTAATGTGTTCGAAAACAAAAGTCGCGCCTCTCAAAAAAGTGACAATTCCGTGTCTCGAACTGTGTGCCGCGCTCCTCCTCGTTAGACTCGTGCGCCACGTGGAAAGCACTCTCAATCTCGCGAAAGCTCCGGTTCATCTGTGGTCGGACTCGACAGTCGCACTCGCGTGGATAAAAAGTCACCCCTCTCGCTGGAAAGACTTTGTCCGCAATCGTGTCACCGAAATACAAGAGTTCGCGCGTGCTCGGTGGCATCACGTATCGGGTTCGGAAAACCCAGCGGATCTCGCGTCTCGCGGTGCCTCTCCAGAGCAAGTTCTAGCCTCAAAACTCTGGACTGGTGGTCCATCATGGCTTGCCAAGCCTTCAGTCAGCTGGCCATCCTCATCTCCCACGTTGAAGGGAGACGAACCTCTCGAAGAAAGAAAGCAGGTAGCAGCTCATCACCTCGCGGAAACTGATCCGCTACCAATCTGGGATCTCATCGATCGTTACTCATCCTTAACGAAATTGGTGAGAATCACCGCTCTTTGCAAACGTGCTGCAGACATATTCTTATTAAAATCGGTCGCGAAATTTCCTACGAAAAATGTTTCGCGCGGCCCGATCATGACGTCCGAACTAGAGGACGCTCGCATCTTTTGGGTTGCAACAAGTCAAAACGCCTACTTCGGAGCCGAAATCAGATTGCTCAAACAAGGTTCGCTTCTCACTCGGCGCTACTCACTCTTTCGGCTCGCTCCATTCGTGGACCGAAACGGACTTCTAAGAGTTGGAGGACGGTTGCAGCAATCATCTCTAACTTATGACGAGAAGCATCCTCTCATTCTCCCTCGAAAATCGTCATTCACCACGTTAGTGATTGATCATTATCATAAAGCGACTCTCCACGGGGGACCACAGCTCACCCTCGCCACCATCCGACAACGCTTCTGGATCATCGGTGGAAGGGTACCGGTCCGCTCGTACATCCATCGCTGCGTTTCGTGTGCGCGTCAACGCGCTACTCTTAGCGTCCAGCAGATGGGTCAGCTCCCTCAGTCTCGCGTTTCACCGGCAAGACCCTTCTTGCACTCTGGTGTCGACTACGCAGGGCCTTTCGCAATTCGAGCCTCTCGCGGGAGAAACCCAAAAACTTACAAGGGCTACATTGCTGTTTTTGTATGCTTCTCCACATCAGCAGTTCACCTCGAACTAGTCTCGGACTGTACAACGGAAGCCTTTATCGCGGCATATAAGCGCTTCACCTCGCGACGCGGAATCTGTGCGACTATCTCAAGCGATTGCGGTAAGAATCTCGTTGGAGCTGATGCTGAACTTCGTCGCTTACTCGCGGCATCATCGAAGGAATCCGCACAAATCGCTAACATCCTCGCGTCACATGGAACACAGTGGCGCTTCAACCCTCCGTCAGCACCTCACTTCGGAGGTAAGTGGGAAGCCGGGGTGAAATCAGTGAAGTTTCACCTCAAAAGGGTAATTGGCGAAGCCAAACTCACTTTCGAGCAGTTTGAAACCTTCCTCGCGCAGGTGGAAGCTACCCTTAACTCGCGACCACTGTGTGCACTCTCGGACGATCCAACAGACTCGAGTGCCTTAACTCCAGGGCATTTTCTCATCGGCACAGCTCTAAATACCGTGCCAGAACCCTCGCTCACGGACGTACCCGTCCAACGCCTCTCGCATTGGCAACACTCACGCCATATGCTCGAGCATTTTTGGAAACGTTGGAACACGGAATACCTCCAGACGTTTCAACATCTGCCGAAGTGGCAATCAATCAACGGAAACATCGACATCGGAGCCATCGTTCTCATCAGGGATGAAAACCTACCACCATCAGTCTGGCCACTCGCGAGGGTCATCGACGTCCACCCAGAATCGGATGGACTAGTTCGCGTTGTGACAGTGAAAACGAAATCGTCGGTGTTGAAACGGCCGATAGTAAAATTGTGCGTGCTACCGGTTAAATTTCAAAATGAGCCCCTCACGGCGGGCGGCATATCATGATTTCGCAATCGTCGAACGATAGCGAGGCGGGCGGTATGTTCGGGCAAAGTATAATCGATCGCTGAGATTAGCTGGCCGGCCAGTACCTATCGAAGGCACACACACCATCGTGCAGTGTTTACCTGCCTAAAATCGTACGCCTACCGTCTCATTGCGCACCGAGCGTAAGAACTATTCAATGTATGTGTGTATTCCTGCGGACTAAATCAAAGTCTATATATGTAAAATCAGTATGTCTCAGATCTCCTTGTGGGAAACATTGTAAATTTCTCGGCCTCGTAGTCAAATACCTGTATGTATATATCTCATCGTGAGAAAAAAATAAAGACACGAGTTTTAAGAAAAGAAAAGGAAAACCCGTGTAAGCTTTTCCAAGACACATTTATCCCGTAGGTCACTCATCCTAAGCCTCTCTCTTACTAATTAATTTACCCATATCTAACGAACCTCTTTATCATCTCTCGCAACAGTTATAATTTATTAAAAACAATCAGTACACACATCATGCCCATGAAGTGTTGTGTCCCTACGTGCAGGATACAAACGGATGATAAGGACGCTGGTGATGTTAGTTTTCATCGGTAGGTTTCTCATTTGATTCTCACATAGATTTTGTAGGTTATTAACTACCATTCTTTCAATAATTCTATACCACAGAACTTTTTGTTTGTTAACAGTTTACCAGCACTGGATAGTTGGAAAAAAAGCGTGGATTGAAGAACTCCAGAAATACTTCGACTTGACGTATAAAAAATACACATACGTATGCAGCCAGCATTTCGATATCAGCTGTTTCGTGTACAATGGCTTTTGCCAAAATAGGAAACTCAAGCCAGGATCAGTTCCTACAGTCATCTTGGATGCCGATGGAATCGAAGTGTGAGTATGAAATGTTGATATCACTTTCTCATACATAGAAATAAATATAACTCAATATTCTATGCAGGAAAAAACGTGAAGGACCATCACCAATCATCGAGTCTGTAAATACTTTCCTGCAGTGTGACTCGGAAGATAAACAGTAAGCATTCATGCACAATTTTCCCATAATATTAGTTATGCATGAGTCAATGCCATTTTAGTTTTTCGTTTAAAAAAAAATTACCTGAATCATCCTCTAGAAGTGATGAACAATTCAGTTCCGCGCTAATTTTCTCATGCACATTACAGTAAACTCTGTATAGTTGCACGTCCTCGGGGCTGTAGGAGAGTGAAAAACGCAACTATACAGCGCCCCTTCCCATGTCTCCCCAGCCCCGCCTCCCGACCAATCGCGTGCACACCGCTCGGGCGCGCCGGCATTCAAACACGTAACTTTCGCGCGAACGAAATGAATATCTTTCTTTTCGAACTTGGTAATGTTTGTACGTATATGTATTCGAAGGTGGAGTGAACGGAAGATTTATTTCAGACATTAAACAAATACAGAGATCCATATGAGAGAAAACTAACGATAAAAAAGTATTTGTATGTGTATCGTTAAAATGTTAAACGAATCTATAAGTACTATTTCAGATTTCATTCTGACATTTTTTTTAAACATTCTCCCATCGTTAATTACGTAAAAAAATTCTCGCATCTGTTGTAAATGATCAAAATTGTTATAATTTGTCAACCAACAAATGGTATTTTTTTTTTTTTTTTCTTGTTTCAAAAAAAGGTGAGATTTTTCCGACGGATTTACATTGAAGAAAGTTGAAAAATAACAAGTTTTCGATTTTGAATGAATTTTTTAAGATATCGAGCTTTGCATCGCTGTAAAACCTGAACTATTAGAATTGAGGGTAAAAAATATTCAACATTATTTATGTAAAATTTTATGCCCTACAACATTTATTTGAAACTATTTTCTTAATCTCACTTTGTTTACAAGCTTTCGGCGAAAAACGATTGCCAGGGGGTGTTTTGACGATTTACCACCCGACCCCGGGGAGTGAGAACTTTGGCACGTTACACCGACTTTGATCAGGGTCTCATGCAACTTATATAAAAAAAATACATGCATACATACATAGTTTAAATGCCTGTGCGACTAGATCGGACATGTATGTACACGCGCGACGGCTTCAACTATATTGTAGTGGGGGAATTGTGTCAGTAGGCGCTGTGGTGGGAGAGCGCTCTCTGTGCTAGTGACAGTCGGTGTGAGGGGAAGCGTGCAAGTATGCAAGGTGCAACTATACAGAGTTTACTGTATTTATACTATATGCCTACGTACATTAAATACTTTATAATGAGTTATCAATTATTTACAGAGATTCCAATAGAGCTCCATTATTAGAGAATTATGATCAAGTAATTTCATCAGGAAACGAAAGACTACAACAGCAAAAAGATGAAAATATTGCTCTTCGACTGCGGAATAAGATTTTGAAGCAGAGATTAGCCAGGGCTAAAAAACGAATAAACGATCTGACGTCTGTGTTAGGCAATGTCAAACGTAAAAAATATATGTCTCATGCGGAATCGACTATTATTGAGGCAAGTATCATATAGTACAGTTATTTACACTTATCTCAACTCTTGTTGTTAGTAGCCAGGTACGTAAACTTTATTGTATCAAGAGACTCGGTAGAGTCTCGCGCCAAGTACATTAAAAAAAAAAAAAAATTTCAAGCGCGAGACTCAACGAGTCTATACCCGAGAGGCAACTACCCTAACCTATACCGCGAATTAGTATCTTCGTTTTCTTTCACCTCACAACATACACGAATTAAAACTAACTTAATCCAGGATGTGGGCATGAAAAGCTTTCATTTGAGCCCTAGATCGATTAAATCGGTGTCCGGAGTGCTGAGATATATTTATAACTACATTCTGAAACCCCGTTTCCTCGTACAATATTTTTCCTTCGTCTTCAGACCAAGATTCAGTTACACTAAAACCATTCCCATAAAATCACATATAGAAGGGAAAATCTACACAAAAGTTGTATAGAGTGGCGTTAGTACGAAAGTCACGACGCAGTCAGCGCTGGTATCGCAGACAGAAACTGTCTGCAACACTAGCAGACGCGTGTTGTCATTTCATGTTTTTAAATCCAAATCCAAATAAATAAAAGAACTAAAAGAAAGTACGAGCAATGCTTAATAAATTAACTATACATTCTGATATCCCCGTTTCCTCGTACAATGTTTCTCCTACGTCGTCGTCAGCCAAGATTCGTTCACACTAAAACCATTCCCATAAAATCACATAGAGGGGAAAATCTACACAAAAGTTGTATAGAGTGGCGTTAGTACGACAGTCACAACGTAGTCAGCGCTAGTATCGCAGACAGAAACCGTCTGCAACACTAGCAGACGTGTGTTGTCATTTCATGTTTTTAAATCCAAATAAATTAAAGAAATAAAAGAAAGTACGAGCAATGCTTGATAAAAACTAGTGAATACCCACTAAAAGCCCCTCGAGTGCGAAAACTTTACGCTAAGTACATTAATGTGACAGTCACCAATGATCTTAAATCCTACGATCTCGAGCTCTTGAGGTTATGCGAATCGACTGACGTGTAAAATTCATGGTGATAAATAAACTCACAATTGTGAACGGACAAGACTGTCAGATGACTGTCAACTGTCAGATGACTATTATTAACTGACTATTACCTCCAAATTTTATTCACCCATACATTGTAAATATAGCTTATTTTCATTCATGAATGCAATTATCGGAAGAAACGATTTTTTGGGTTATTATTTAGCAAGTTACCGCCTGAAGAAGTCTGACAAGAGAAAATCAAGAGAAAATGTTGAAGTTGAAAACTATCAGGATAGCATGATTTGATATAGGGAACGGCAAAGAGCCATACCAATAAAGCCTAGTTCAAGCGTTGGATTGCAACGAATTCTACTTCAACTCCATGTTAAGCTCATCTTCGAAGGCTCGTCTGCTCAGACTCAATTGAGAGTCAACGACGAGTTTTAAAATCTAACTCCGTATCATCTAGTCAAAACAAGACTGTCAGTCGACGTTGCGTGTTGGACTCCGATAGGCTTTTTTTCTACATTCCACGTCAACGCAGTGCCTTGACTTCCGGTGGAGATAATTTTTTAATGAGAGAGAGGTATTTTATTTATTTTTAGAGAGGTATTTTTTTTAGTGAGAGAGGTATTGAATAGAATGGGATACGTAACACTATTTTCATTCATTTAAAATTATACTACTACATTTAATATTGCTGCTTTTTGAGGAATTTGGATGATACAAAAGGCATCATCGTATACATGCATTGAGATGTTCATAGGAACAATTGACAGAATGCTGACAACTGAGCAAGCCACGCGAGCGAGGATACAGGAAATCCCAATCGAGCGAGCGTAGCGAGCGAGCACAATTATTAGATAGTCGAGCAAAATTGTACAAAAAGTGGTGATATCAACCCCAAAAAGCACCCCTGGTGCAAAAACCTTTCGCCAAGTACATTAATGTGGTCACTACCCCCCAAAAAATCCACCAACCAAAATTCCTCCTTAAGAAAAGTGGTACCATCAAAATGTCTACTTACAAAAGGATTGAAATCACATACAATTGCCAAGTACATATCTCCTGTATAACAAAAGTTTACAACAGAAGAACAGAAAACTGAATAGTCTTGTATCGTTCACTCGCTACGCTCGCTCACTCGATCGGCTCTTGATAATTACAGGGAAAAAAATCAGTAAAAAAAAAAAATTTAGGAAGTGGTACTTGGCGGGCCATTATATCAATATGTATCGAACAAATGATACATAGACCGAAGTGAAAACTCTTTTACTTACTCATAAATGGCCCGCAAGTACCACGTACTAAATTTTTTTTTTTTTACTGATTTTTTTCCCTGTAATTATCAAGAGCCGATCGAGTGAGCGAGCGTAGCGAGTGAACGATACAAGACTATTCAGTTTTCTGTTCTTCTGTTGTAAACTTTTGTTATACAGGAGATATGTACTTGGCAATTGTATGTGATTTCAATCCTTTTGTAAGTAGACATTTTGATGGTACCACTTTTCTTAAGGAGGAATTTTGGTTGGTGGATTTTTTGGGGGGTAGTGACCACATTAATGTACTTGGCGAAAGGTTTTTGCACCAGGGGTGCTTTTTGGGGTTACGTAATACAATTACATTTACTGCAATATTTCATTACAAGAACAAATTTACTATAATATCAATTTATTTACTGTAATTTGGTACATTTTTTTTGTTTTTCCTTAAAGCATTATATGATCAACTTCTTTTTACAGCCATTTTATGCAACATTTTTACAGCACATTTCGAATGAATGAAGATTCAATTAATCATTGTTTATGTGTATTTTAGTGTGTATACGTAAGAAGTCTGTAATTATGACTCAGTGAATGTGAAATATCTTGTACATTCTTTCAGAAACATAAATCATACCCGTTTTTACAGCAGATAAAATATTGTCAATCTTTATTATAGAATTCTGTGCCTGCCCATGCCCGTGAAATCCTTCAAAGAATCCTACATCCAAGACATTCCAAGACTCCATTTCCCCGTTCCTTACGCAAGTTTGCATGTACTCTGCATTTCTATTCTCCGAAAGCGTATAAGTACGTCCGCAAGACTTTCATGAAATGTTTACCTCATCCTTTGACAATTAGTAAATGGCATGCAAAAATACATTGTCAATCAGGTGTGAGTAAAGCATCTATTGCAGCTGTGAAAACCAAAGTCGATGAAGCAAAAGAAAACAGTTTCTTGTAATTTAGTTATAGACGAAATGGCTATAGAAAAAAAAATTGAAACCGTTAACGGGAACAAATACGGATATGTAGATCTAGGAAAAGGTACCCAGGCAAATAATGTTATTGTCAGTATGCTAGTTTGCGTTAATGGTAAATGGAAAATACCCATCTCATATTACTTCATTAGGTCTCTTGACGGTAAACAAAAACCAGATATTGTAATCGAAGCCCTAACTGCCTCACATCAAACAGGTGTGCAAATAGTGAGTTTAACTTTTGACGGAGCATCATCTAACCTAGCCATGTGCCGTCAATTAGGAGCAAAAATTTTAATCGATGGGTGTATTCAAAATTATTTCTATCATCCTTCCACAAAAAAGCCGATATTTATTATTAATGATGCGTGTCATTGCCTCAAATGTATACGCAACTCTCTTGGAAAAGATGACAAGGATATGTACGATGCTGAGGGAGATGTCATTTCCTGGTTATATTTCAAAAATTTGATTGATTGCAAAAAAAAGCATGCAGAGTTATACCTGGCAAATAAGATGAAACACGAGCATCTAGATTGGGAACGGAACCCAATGAACGTTAGATTGGCTGCTCAAACTTTTAGTAAAAGTGTCAGTGATGCTCTACGTTATCTAGAATTTGAGACAAATATTCAGGAATTCAAGGGTGCTCGAGGAACATCAAAGTTCTGTGGAATCATTAATGAGGCATTTGATCTTTTAAATTCCAGACAATTGTATTGTAAGGATAAATCTAAGATAAGTGGTATTCACAGTGACAATATTGAATATGCGAGGCAAAAAGTTGGAATTATTACTGAATATATAAAAGGCCTAAAATATCTAGACGGTGAAAAAGTAATACACTCCCAAAGAAAAACTGGTTTTGTAGGCATTATACTAGCATTGCATAGCGTACTTGATATATACGATCACTATGTACAAAAAGAGAGTGAATATTTATTGTCATATAAATTGTCTCAGGACCATTTGGAAGTAACAGAAGCAAAATTTAATTCTTTGCTTCTGGCTCAGAAGTAAGAGAAGCAAAATTCTACTTCTTTGCTTCTGGCTCAGAAGTAATAGAAGAAAAATTCTACTTCTTTGCTTCTGGCTCAGAAGTAACAGAAGTAAAATTCTACTTCTTTGCTTCTGGCTCAGAAGTAACAGAAGCAAAATTCAATTCTTTGCTTCTGGCTCAGAAGTAACAGAAGCAAAATTCTACTTCTTTGCTTCTGGCTCAGAAGTAACAGAAGAAAAATTCTACTCCTTTGCTTCTGGCTCAGAAGTAACAGAAGTAAAATTCTACTTCTTTGCTTCTGGCTCAGAAGTAACAGAAGCAAAATTTAATTCTTCACTTCTGGCTCAGAAGTAACAGAAGCAAAATTCCACTTCTATGCTTCTGGCTGAGAAGTAACAGAAGCAAAATTTGCTTCTTTGCTTCTGGCTGAGAAGTAACACAAGCAAAATTTGCTTCTTGCTTCTGGCTGAGAAGTAACAGAAGCAAAATTTGCTTCTTGCTTCTGGCTGAGAAGTAACAGAAGCATTGCTTCTTGCTTCTAGCTGAGAAGTAATAGTCTGTATAGGTTTTCTTTGTGACAAATTTACTGTTCAAGATGAAATAATTAATAGTATATTGTGTACCAAGGGCGTAAAGTGGGCTTTTTTAGACCGAGTGTGGAGTTTGCAGTACGAGTCAGAGGCGAGGTAGCACGAGTCGAAGACGAGTGCGTCGGCGAGCCGAAGACGAGTACTGCAACCACACAAGGTCAAAAAGCTCACTTAGCCCTGGTGCACACCATATTTTTTGTAACAGCACGATTTTCGCGTTTTTTCATCATTGCTGATAATTTTCATGAAAATATTGAAAAATAATTTAGCGGGCGTTTTTAGTTTTTATTTGCCCGCTTATGCTCGAGTAGCGGGCGTTTTCACTTTTTATTTGCCCGCTACTCGAGCATAAGCGGGCAAATAAAAACCAAAAACGCCCGCTGCTCGGTTTAGCGGGCAAATAAAAACTGAAAACGCCCGCTGCTCGATTTAGCGGGCAAATAAAAACTAAAAACGCCCGCTGCTCGTTTGAGCGGGCAAATAAAAACTGAAAACGCCCGCTCGTCTGAAAACCGTCACTTTAGGCCCGCTTAATGGGTAAAAAAAAACGCAAAAATCGTGCATGTGTTACAAAAAATACAATATAGATCCGTGCCGTGCCGTGCTGCGCGGATCCGCGCTGTGGGGCAATAGTTTGCAGTGGCCTTAATCATATGGTCAGAATTGTCGTATTATTATTTTAATAATAATAATTATTTTGAAGACAATATTTCTCAACTTTTTTACAATTGAATCAAACCATAATTAGTATGACACTAATCGTTCGTTGACGGGGACCGTAAAAAGCGGGTACAGTCAGTTCTTTTCTGTAATAAAGATAAATCGAGTATCGGGTAAGATTGATCTCTGGCTTCGATCGATTCTACCGCGAAGTTCTCTGTATGCGGAACGCTAGGGGTACCAACCCAAAATTTTTGCTATTTCCATAGGCGTAGGTCATACAGTAAACTGCAGCAGCAATTTGGTAACTTACTAGATGTTTCTAGTAAGATCACTAGTTACGCTGGCTAGTGGAATTGCGCTCAACCATACCCTGTTCAAGCTATGTTTATTCTGTTTGAACCCGAGAACAGCGCGCGTAAAATTTGAAGGTTAGGCGCTCAATTTAAAATGAATAAATAAATCGTGCGAATAAGTGAAGTTGCGGGAAAACTGGACCAGGTGAGGAAGATGATTCAAATCAATCGATCAACAAAATAATTATTAATCAATAGCAGGTTTGACTTGCAATCAATTTATTATGAATCAAGCAGTTTTTAAGATGTTTTTGTGGAATCGTTGGAACAATAAAATGGTTACTCATTATCTTATAACGAAATAATTATTAATTATTGTAAAGTATTACTTGCAATCAATTTATTATTAATCAAGCAATTTTTAAAAGGTTTTTGTTGAATCGTTGGAACAATAAAATGGTTACTCATTATCTTATAACGAAATAATTATTAATTAATGTAAAGTATTACTTGCAATCAATTTATTATTAATCAAGCAATTTATAAATAGCTTGAACAGCAATTTTTAAAAGGTTTTTGTTGAATCGTTGGAACAATAAAATGGTTACTCATTATCTTATAACAGAATAATTATTAATTAATGTAAAGTATTACTTGCAATCAATCTATTATTAATCAAGCAATTTTTAAGAGGTTTTTGTTGAATCGTTGGAACAATAAAATGGTTACTCATTATCTTATAACAAAATTATGATACGTTAGCAATTCGTGTTACTCGCAGCTGCGATCGAGCAACGAATAGTAAATAATGAAAATGAACAAACTCTTCGGATTGGAATGATGGATTAATAACAAATTGTTTATTTCAAAATTATAGTAAGAAATCGAAGAGGACCGATTCCTGGACAACTGTGTTAGCCATTTTCAAACATCAGGGCTGCATCTGGAACAAAACAGTGAGAATCAATTAGCACTACGTCACTAAACGTTGTAATCAACTTTGAATTGAGGCGTTTACAACAAACCTCAGTGTCACATGCTCTTCAGGAGAATTTAATTAGCGTTGTCGTGCCAAGTAACGTACAACAGTTTTCATTCCAAAGCTTATCATTGCTTCTTTGGATAATTCTCTGCACCTGAGGACACCTTCGATAACCCACAATGAGTCTCAGCGAAGAGCGATCCTTGCTTCGTCATCTGCTTTGTGGCTGCATAATATCTTGACTCAGGCACTCTTTCGAAAGCAACAGCGCAGAACATCCTTGAAGAATATTGATTCCGTAACGCTAAAACATTAAGGCAAACGAGTCATGGATGGATCGTCGTTACACAGTGTGCCCTGTACAGCGTGCACAGTAATCAGAAATTACCTGAGACGATTGACTTTGGAAACTATCTAAGGATGATCGATTGTAGTTAGATGCCGCTCGAGTCAACCTCGAGGTGTATCGTTGCGGTTCATCAAGGGTCTTGATTGACTTTCATCGAGGGACTTAGTTGACCTTCATCGAGGTATTTAACTCCGGACAACTACTTTGCTGCGATTCGAATGTATCGTCAAAGCTTATCGAGGGACTCTTGCCAGCACGCTTTGTACTCTCTATCGACCTACGGTCATCGCAGCGTGTATGGAGTCTCAGCTGCAGTCACCGTTTGTCGACTGCAATTACTTTTCGGCTTGAGGATTTTTATCTCCAATGCAGGAGCTGGTTTAATTTATCTCATCGGTGGTATCGTGGAACGAACCAATATCAAATGCGCTTAACGTGCTCGACGTCCAAGGAGGTGTTCAAAATGCAAACCATTTGCAGCACCACAATATCCCAACCGATCGTAAAAAGCATGGACCATGTTCCTTATTTTTTAAGGATACATATTATCCAGAATATCGGTAACACTGGTCTTCAGTTCTTTAACACCTCCTATGCGGACTCCAGCGTATACGCTATTTTTCAAATAGCTCCACAGGGAGTAATCCAGTGGAGTCACATCCGGCGAACGTGGAGGCCACTGTACTGGCCCGCCTCTTCCTATCCATCTGTCCGGAAACTGTTCGTTGAGGAAGGCCCTAACGTCACGGGTGAAATGTGCTGGCGCACCGTCTTGCTGAAACAAAATTCTTTGCCATCGGAGAAGGGTCTCAATCAATCAAGTCGAGTCAATTTAAATTTTTTTTTTTTTTTTAAATTGACTCGACTTGATTGATTGAGACCCTTCTCCGATTACTTCTACTTCGAGTGATACATTCATGATGAATAAAATTCTTTGCCCCTGTGAAAAATCAGAGATACGTGATTAGCCCGAAGTCGATTAAGCATTTCACAAGTCGAGGTCTTTCAGGATGGAATTCGAGTCAACGACCAATGACTGATTTTATAAAAATAAAAAAGTTACTCGCAAACCCTTCAATGGCTCTTAACGCAGGCACTATCTGCTCACGGAGCAAACGCAAATATTTTGCGCCATTTAAGTTTCCTTCGATGAAGAAAGGCCCGATCAGGGTATCTCCGATCATGCCAACCCACACGTTGATTTTCTGTTGGTACTGTGTACCGGTCTCCAGTACGTTGCTTGGCGCTTCCTGAGCCCAAGTCCTCGTGTTTTGTCTGTTGGGTGCGCCGACCAACTCAATGGTGCACTCATCAGAAAAACAGATCCGATCAATGAGTTCTGGATCTTGGTTCAAGCGGTCAATCATTCGCTCGCAGAAGATCATCCGCTGTTCGCTGTCGTTGTACAGTAACTCTTGGTGCTCTTGTATCTTGTACGCTCTGTAGTGCGCGGACACCAGTGTCCTGCGTATCGAACTCTTCGACACCTCGAGTTCTTGGGCGACTTGTGATAAGGGTTTCTTACCGTGGGCCTCTATCACGGCCAAGAAAATATCCAGCTTCGTCTCTGTGAAATTTTGTTCCGCATATTAGATATTTATTTAATCATTAGTTATTATTTTATCCTTCCTTTTAATTAATTTTTTTTTCAACAAAATCGCTATTCCGATTGAAATTACCTTCAGATAGTCTTCGATGCAGATAAATTTTCTTGGGCTTCTTCGCAGGATCAACATTCCCGTACCTTCGAAGCTCTTCACTATTCTGTACACCGTTGAGAGTGATGGAATCGGTCGATCTGGGTATGTTGCAGCAAAATGGTCCACGATATGACGATAGCTAACACCTTGGAAATATTCCTTCACCATTTCTGTTCTCTCATGAACCGTGTAAACAACTCGTGGCATCTTAACACCAAACTTAATTCAACTTAACTTTACTTTACCCTAAGAAAGTTTGTGACTAAGCTATTACTAATTGCTATGCACCGTTTGTTAACTAATCCTAATAAATATTGTTCACCTTAGGAAAGTTTGTGACTAGACTATTACTAATTGATACACAATGCTGTTAACTAAACCTAATAAATATTGTTCACCTCACGAAAGTTTGTGACAAAAATATTTAAAAAACGTTTTTCGCACTTATTCACGTCACGAAAGTTTGTGATGGAAATATTAAAAAACACTTTTCGCACTTATCCACATCACGAAAGTTTTTGATAATGACGATGTTTTTGTTGGAATTATTTTGCTTGGGAGGATCGACGTTATTAAAGATACACCATTTACTAGTATATGTGTTTATTTTGATTTTAAGACATACTCTGTCAGAGGTACGGCGACGACTGACTAGCCACGAGAGTGTGAACATTTGTGTGGCTGTACATTTCTATATGTGAGCATTGGTGTGCGAGTTGATATTCTCACATCCCCCTTATCAACTAACATCGCAAACACTTACATACATGCTTTCTTATGTACTATCTTATAACTATTAGACGAGGCCTAGCAGTTTGATACAATTCTCATGCCTAATTTTATTGAGTGATTTCGTGAAAACGTCTGCTGCGTTTTCTTCACTCATGACGTAAATGACATCGATTATTTTATTTTCTTGCGCTTCTCTCGAGAAATGGAACCTAATATCTGTATGCTTACTTCTCTGTTGTAACATATTTTCATGACATAACATAATTGCGCTGCGATTATCGCAAAATAAAACAGTCGGGTCTTTAACTATGGCATGGAACCTCACTTCTGAGATAAGTTTTCTGGCGTAGATTACTTCTTTTGTTGCGTCTGATAGTGCCATGTACTCGGCTTCCATGGTTGACAACGCAACGGATTTTTGACGTTTTGAACGCCAGGTTATCGGTCCTCCGGCGAGGATCAAAACATTTCCAGAATGAGATCTTCGGGTCTCTGTATCACCTGCCTAATCCGCATCGGCGTACGCTTTGAGCGGCTCATTTGTTTTATGGTATAAAATACCTAAGCTAGGTGTTTTCTGTAAATAACGCAGTACATGTTTCGCTGCTTGCCAATGCTCTTTGCTAGGATTTGCACAGAATCTACTTAAGTGACCGGCTGCAAATGTAATGTCTGGTCTCGTCGTATTCGACAAATATATTAAACTACCCACTAATTCGCGATACGGTACGTTCATCATCTCGCTTTCTTCCTCTCTCGACGCTTCTCTATTTGGGGTTCTCAAGTTTGTAATAGGCTCTAATGGCGTCGAGACAGGATTACAGCTGTTCATGTTGAATTTGTTCATGATTTCTCTTACATATTTTTCTCGAGAAATCTTGATCGTACCTGTTTCGCTATTTCTCTCAATACGTACTCCGAGAATTTCATTGGCTAATCCAAGATCTTTCATTTTGAATTCTTTACTTAGTTCGAATTTTACGTGTTTAACGGTTTGAATTGACTTTGAAATAATCAATAGATCGTCCACGTAAACTATCATGATAACTACAGCATCGTTAAGTTCTCCGATGAAAGTACATGGTTCAAGTCTGGAATTGTTTAGGCCAATCATTCTCAATTTTTCGCTTAACTTATGATGCCATTCACGGCCGGATTGCTTTAGACCGTATATCGGACGTAGCAGTTTGCAGACTTTATTTCCGCCTTCATTAAACATTTCAGGTTGTTCCATGTAAATTTCATCATTGAGATCACCTTGTACGTATGCCGTAACTACATCCATTTGATGCACATGCAATTCATTTTCTGCGCTTAAGGCGAGAATCGTTCTAATTGTTTCTATTCTCGTGACCGGTGCGTATACCTTATTGTAATCAATTCCGTAGCGTTGTTTGCAGCCGCGTGCTACTAATCTAGCTTTGTATTTTTCTGTGTTAGTGTCGTGACAATTCTTTACGCGATATACCCATCTACAGCTTACGACGTGCATGTTCGGACTTTTGTCAACTAATTCCCATGTTTTACATTTCTTTAACGATTCTATCTCACTATTCATTGCTTCGAGCCATCTGTCTCGGTCCTCGCGTTCGATCGCTTCTCTTAATGAATTTGGATCTTCGGTTGATAGATTCATACTAATCTTTGCCTCCTGATACTGTTTTGTTGGTCGTCCGCGAGTTCCCGTTCGGATGATTTTTGGTCTTCCACGTCCGCGAGGCTTAACTTCTAACGGTTCGGGTAAGATCTCCGGTGGAGTATCGTATTCCGATTCGCTTTCACTATCTATGCTTTTTATTTCTGTTTTATGTTCTTTTACCACATTTTCTTCGATAAAGGGTTCCTGGTTATTTTCGTTATTTTCGATCGGGATATCAACCGCGGAGTTTTGCATACTTTCATGATTTTGCTCGGTTATTCTTACGTCTCGACTTTTGAATATGTTTTTCGTGCCTCTTTTCCATAATCTGTACGCCTTTGACTCGGGCGAATAACCTACTACTACTGCTTCTACACCTTTCGGATCAAACTTCGATATACCTGGGCCTTTGTTTAATGCTATGGCTTCCGAACCGAATTTTCTTAAAAAGCTAACGTTAGGCTTTTTCCCTGTCCACATTTCTATTGGAGTTTTGTTTTCTAATGCTTTGGTTGGGCACCTATTTCTTAAGAACGCTGCAGTGCTTATTGCTTCTGCCCATAACGATTTGGGTAAACCTGAATCGATTAACATTGTTCGCGCCATTTCTACTAGGGTTCTATTTGCGCGTTCCGCGATTCCATTCTGTTGCGGCGTGTACTCCACTGTCAATTGTCTTTTTATTCCCTGACTCTCTAAATATTTTGTAAAATTATTCGATACATACTCTTTTGCATTATCTGAGGGAGAGGACCGTTTCTACAGAATCGTTTCTACAGAGTTCGTTTCTACAGAGCAATTATCCTACATGGTTCGTTTCTACAGAATGATTATGAGGTCGATCTTACAGATTATCGCGTAAAATGTCGCACAGGTTCGTTTCTACAGAAAAATAATTCCAGAACGCCCGGTTCTACAGAACGAATCTCGGGATCGTTTCTACAGACGCCCGGTCAAAATAGTAGCCTCAGGTTCGTTTCTACAGAGTTCGTTTCCACAGGATCGTTTCTACAGGTTCTTTTTTCCGCAGAGTTCGTTTCTACAGAAGAATTATCTGCCATAGGTACGTTTCTACAGAATATGTACTCGGAGGTTCGTTTCTACAGAATTCGTACTCGGAGGTTCGTTTCTACAGAATACGTACTCGGAGGTTCGTTTCTACAGAATACGTACTCGGAGGTTCGTTTTTACAGAATTCGTACTCGGAGGTTCGTTTCTACAGAATTCGTACTCGGAGGTTTGTTTCTACAGAATTCGTACTCGGAGTTTCGTTTCTACAGAAAAATCATTTTGCATCGCCAGGTTCCACAGAATAAATCTGACAATGAGATTATTCATGCTGCGTACACCGCAAGTATAATGCTGCCGTGCTTAGGTAAAAGGCAGCCCTGGCGGCTTTTGGTTTGCGTAGAATATACGCTGTATGTACCGGGTAAATACGGTATGAGTATGATGACGGTAGCACGACCGCATCTAAACGTTGTTGTACCGAATAAATACGGTAGATTTGCGCCCAAAATGAACAAAGTTTGTACCGTATATATACGTGATTATACGATATGAAAACCGTATGTGCTTCAGTTGAAGTACGGATAAAGTACGTATAAAGTACGGATGGAAAGGGTATAAGGTCAGCAACCACGACGTATATAATACCACATTTATACGGTATGTATCAAGTCAGATTTTGTCGTCCATTAAACGTCACTTATGAATCACACACTTCCGCATAGTCAGGGCCGGCGGAAACACAGTGGAAGAGATGGAGAGTTCCATACCTGGTAATTTGTCAGGTGTGGAATTCCATACCTGACAAAGTACAACAAATCGATTAAATTTTTACTCGTTTTATATTTTTACTAAAATTAAACTAAAAAAAGATGATATTTGATTCGGGTGATTGTCGCCCTTGCTTCGCTCGGACGAAAAACTTTACCCGAGAATCAACACTTTCGCACTAGTATCGCGAAGTACTATTTTATGCGGGACGTTTTGGTATTTTTTTCTTCTGAGCAATCGAGCCTTGAAATTGAGCTAAAAACTCAAGGGCTCCAAATTTTTGAACGATGAATGGAATCTTTCTAAATTCACACGGGACGCTTGATAGCTGTATAATAAAATATATCGTGGAGGCTTTACCAGTTCCATATAACGATAGATCGAGGATGATGATATAAAAAATATATATACATATCCCTAGAAACACATGTATCTTTTTTTCTACCTTCTAACTCATGACTGAGGTAAATATCTACCCCAAGCGTTTCTCGTTCGTAAAATCGTTCATAGAGCTATAATGGAACTCGCAAGTACATGAATCTCTTCGTTTTTTCATAACGAAGAGAATGGTAAAAAGAAAATTCAATTTTATCGAAGTTGAATTGGTGAAAAATCGATTTGAACACCCAAAAGTGCTAAAAAACGGCCAAAACGTCATTTTGCAAACAAAAATTCATATCTTTTATTGTAATTGACCGATTTTAAAATTTCAAACACGGTTGTGAAAAAGATACATCAGACTCATAGGAAAAAATTATCATCACTCTTTTTTGCCGAAAAAGTATATTTATTTTGGGATACGAAGATGGAAAAAATACGGAATATGGAAATACGAAAAAAGTATATAAAAACGTAATAAAAAGAGTGTTTGTGAGGGATTCTCGTATATTTTCTAGTTCGTACATTCAGAAAATAATTTTTAATTATCGATAATAATGAATTAAAAAAGGTATGCATATTCAACTTATTCTACTGTAGCGCAAGTGTAACAATACACCGTTCTGTGCTCCTCGCAGGCGGGCCTTTGGCATCGTTTGCAAAAAACTTGAACCTTGCAATCCTTTCCTCTTGAACAGAATGCACATCTCGCCGGTTTTCGTGGCCCAACCGACAGTGCTTTCGGTTCTTCTTCTTGCAATATGGTGCGAATGTAATTGCGTAAGTTGCACCGGAGATTCGGAATTAGCAGCCTCGCTCGCAAATGAGGCTCGATCAGAGACTTGACGAGACTTTTGATAAAGGTCCTCCGATTCATATTTTCAAGATCCGCATTGAAATTATGGAGGATCATCGCATTAATGCCTCCCTGGTCCAACATTGCCATCCAAGTTCTCATAGGCCACCGGAGCGTTTTTCTCGCCGTGGAATATTCATGGCACATTTGATCGAAAGAATCTGTGCCTCCTTTTGAGGTATTGTAGAAATAAATTATCTCCGGCTTCTGCGTCTCTTGATTAATCTCACCCAAATGATGGAAAGTCGAGAGCAGGATAACGATTTTATTTTTTTTTTTCGGAGTGTGAGATACCAACGTTTTTGTCCCATCAAAAGCAAACTTTGACGATGGTACATCACCTGCTGTTTTGAAACTTTCAGGGATTTCTCGTTTGTTCTTTCGCAGAGTGCCGACCATTGTTATTGAGTGCTCTGCGAGCATTTTCTCAAATATTGGTATGGACAAGAACCAATTATCACACGTGATATTCCGAGTCGTTCCATGTAGTGGTTCTGACAATTTTCGGATGTGGAAAGACGGGACACTCTTACCTCCCTCTGTTATTACTTTTCCCACGTATGGCTCAGCATTGTACATATAGAAAGTTCTTGAATCGTTCAACATCACGATCTTGATCCCATACTTATCGGGTTTAGCACCATTGTACACTTTAAATGGGCACCGTCCTCGGAAAGAAACTAGCTGCTCGTCAATGGTGCAGTAAGAGGCTGGATTGTAATATTTCGTACAGTTTGATATAAAATCTTGCCACAATTCGCGAATTGGAGCAAATTTATCTGTTGCTCTTCGCTGATCTCTGGTCATCTTATCGTCAAAGCGAACATTCCTCGAAATAAACCAGAATCGGTTACGAGACATCGTGGATCGATACATTATCGACCCGTATTCAGGATTCCATAAATCTTCAAGATTGGTGTTCGATGTCTTCTGCAGGCCCGAGAAGTAAAGTAATCCGATAAACGCCTTCATCTCTACAATATCAACGTTGGAGTATGTGAAATCTGAAGGAACTTCCATTTCATGCCCATCAAGAAAACGTCTTATTTCTTCGTTCGTGTGAAGAACCATCTTTTCCATCATGGCATCAGTGAACAGCAAGCTCCATGCATCAAGAGGAGTGGTGGCTTGTCTTGCAGTTGCGATTGGTCCTGGTAAATAAGTTGCCGAATGATCACGGCGGGGCAGAGATCGTTGCCGAGCAGTTTGATACCACCGGTACCCGTCTTTACCGCGAATGATGCACGGTTTTCTCCCACGATTCGAAGACTTTTCACCATGTGATTTCGATTTTCCACGTTTCATACGTTTGCTAAGAGGCTCATCGTCTTCTGAGTTTTCAAATCCAGGCTCGCTCGGTGGCCTGAATTCTTCAGCGTCTTCCTCGGACTCCGATCCACTATATCTGTCTTCGTTGTCTTCGATCTCAGAAGGTATATCCGTTTCTTCAATTATCTCTTTTCGTGTAAGCGATTCGATGACCGCTGCCGCGTTTCTCAGGTTGTATCTTCGAGCCATTTTCTGCGTAGAAAATAGTATATTATGATACTAGTGCGCAAAGTTGGTGATTCCCGATGAGTGTGAGGTTTACAGCACTCATCGGGAATCACCAACCCGCACTAGTATCATATACTATCTCCTGTAACACTGTATGGAAGGTACTGTAAATCGACGAAGTGTGCGGGAATGTTGAGTCCCGCACACTTTGTAAGATTATTAGCAATCTGCTATTTTGCGTAAAATTTTCAGTACACAAAGTGCGAACTTTCCATACAGTGTTACAAAAATAAAATAGCATACATTTTTCACAAAGCGTCCGAGTTCGCGGAAACAAATCATATGTGAAGTGTATGGCTTTAGATATCATATTATATGATCATTGGCGTTCAAATTACATAATAACAAGTGAAATATTATGATTCTAATAAAAATAAGTAAAATCTACTTACCGCCACAAACGAGGGGCTATTCACAGCCGTAGTCATGGTGTCACTTGCGACTGTAGTCAATCCGTAGTCGCAATGTAATCAATGAAATCATTGTAATCAAATTGAAGTCATTGGGTTAATTTGTAATCATTTGTAATCATGTAGTCATCATTGGAGGTAGTTGTAGTCATTTTAGTCGTATAGTCGGCGTAGTCAGTAGTGTAGTCTCATGTAGTCGACTACATTTTTGTAATTATGGTGTCACTCGATTCGAATGTGAATAGCCCCTCGGCCACAAAACACCAACGGCAACTTCAGACTGGGGTAGATACCCACCCCAGTGCTTCTTTAAAACAGTTTTGCGTGACGGCCAGCGAACAACTGCTGCTAATGATGGGTCGACCTGGCGGCCAGATAGTCAAACTGAATTATGATCACGGTCCTTAACAGATAATGTCAATTTTCAGCTGATGAGCGCAGTTTGACAATCGACTGGGGTAGTTTTCTACCCCGTACATGAGTTCTAGGAATATATATCATCAAATGCTTCAGAATTATTCGGATATAAACCCATTTTTCATGTTCTGCCATTTTTCCAAATTGTTTCCTACATTCGCCATACCTGACAAATTAGCGTTCCGCCGGCGCTGCGCATAGTTATTTGAATTCTTATTGAATGCTGAATGCGAATGACCGTGTTGGGCCGAATTTAATTGTAATATATCACCTGTATATGAGCCGTTCTCTAGAAAAACGGCTTAAGTCGATTTAGGTCGTTTTTAAAATTCGTGAACTATTGCATTGTTGCACGCCTCTTTTATGTGCTTGTGAAATTTCAAGCAATTTAAACAAATGGATGAGCTTATAAAGTCGACTAGAAGCAGCAGTTGTCGCAGCGTCCCGTGTATTCCTGCAGTTCGGGCGCTCAAGTCGCCCCGAACAGCGATACTTGCGATTGAATATTTATGTATGTATTCAATGAAAATATTTAAATAGATGTAATTGGAATAATGCATAATCAATTTGAAATCAAATCATTGCAATACTATCACTTTAGCCTACGTGACGCATCTTTTTGAAGAATTTTCAGTCATTCTCTGTTAAAACGGCTTAAGTATTAATTCAATAATATGCTGATAAATATTAAAATATAATGTTTAATTTTTTCCGGGCGCTCGCAATTCACTATTGGATACTATAATTCTTAGGTGGAACATAATAACCTACGCTAAAATAAAAACAACCATTTATAAAACACTGTACAAACTTAAAACGCAATTATCTCAGAATGACATTTTTCGACTTAAGCCGTTCTTCGAGAGAACGGCTCATATGTATCACGTATGGATATCGCTACGCAGCGAATAAAATACATATTTCGCTGAAATTTCAATATGTGCCTTTTACTAATATAAGAATATAGCAACGCCTCAGCGAAAAAACATATATCGAATTTAATTTTAAAATTATGCTGTCTCGTCCGATAAAGATATATGAAACAGCATGATTTTTTAATAAAACTCTATGTATGTTCTTTCACTGAGGCGTCGCTATTGATACCTATGCTGAAATTTAAGATAAGTTTTTTTTTTCATCGCGGTACGGTTCGTTCTCAATGCGGTATGATTGTGGTGTGAATGCGGTATGATTATGGTATGAATGCGGTATGGATACGATACGGTGAAGTACTGATACCGTATGACCGCGGTATGGATATCGTATCTTCACGTATATTTTGGAGGGACCACAAAAGGTCGCATATTGTATAGGCGGATGGACGGTATGTACACGGTATTCAAACCGTATGTTGAGAGTCTTAAGTACCCATACATACGGTATAAACTTTGTTCATTTTCGGCGCAAATCTACCGTATTTACTCCATGTTTATACGTATTACAACGGTGATAAAACGATGAACAGACGATATATCTACGGTATATCAAGCGTGTCACAGAAGCCGCCAGGGAGTGAAGTAGAAAAAGTGAAATCAGAGAAAACTGAAATATAAATTTCTGATATTTTCAAACTAAATTAATGATATTGTTAGTCTCATGTAATAATAATCAGAGACCAAGTTGAAAGAAAGGCGCTTTATTAATTAGAATCTGTCTGATCTGACCAGTTCGCACAGATCCAGCTTATTAAGGGGTCTGTCTAGTAACTCACTTTTGAAAAATCGTTTTTTTTTTTTTTACTTTTTTCGAAAGTAAATATATTAAGAAATATTGTGTGAAAATTTTAGAACGATCCGAGAACTCTAACATTATTTTTGAACGCTTCAAAGGTAGGTACCTCTAGCGCGCTGACCGCAAATTTTACTCGCCTTGTTGATGAAATTTTCGAAACTACTCGACCGATCCTTATGAAATTTGAACCACATATTCTTTAAACCTATCGCTATGTCCCCTATAAATTTTATTCAAAAATTTTGAATTTTACTATATTTTTTTTCAAAAATCGGCGAAAAAAAACCGGTTTTTTGAAAATTTTTTGTTTTTTCTTCACCATTTTTTTATTTTTTAAAATAATTGAATAAAATTCATAGGGGACATAGCCATTGTCATACCAAACCTAAAGCACTTTGATTTTTTTGTTTCAGACAACACAGCTCCGAGATTTTATCAACAAGGCGGACCTACCTACTTTTCGAGGTGTTGCGTTTGGCTGACGTTTTTGGTCATAATACATGTATAAAATAAAAGAAAAAATTTTTTTTATGTATTTCAAGAGTGTATTTACTAAGCCTAATAACTTTTATATCATTACCTTTATCCAGTATCCCAAGAAATAATCACGAAAATCGCGTTTTTTTCGGCGCGAGCTACTAGACAGACCCCTTAATATATAACAGCAGATAATCGTTTCCATGGAATCTCTGTTCTTCTTTTTAATTCTATTAAAGGTAGAAGGAGAGATACGCTACACTACTCCCCTTTCAAAAAAGAGTTGTCGCTTTGACAATTACTGGAGCTATTTGAAATATTATATTAATCAACAATATCCCATCCAAGAGTAATGGCTGAATAAATTAACAAAAATTAACGGGAAAGTTGAAAGATGGAAGATTTCACATAGGGAGAGCTCCAGTTGTTTCTTCAACTAAAACCTCCCAAAAATCAGCGTTGAAGTAACACTACTGACATTCTCATACGTGTTTGGCTCGATATAATATAATTGAAGTGTAGTATCTCTCATTCCGAAGTGTATTAATAAACATCATTTCCATACATCATTCCCATACTTTTAAACGCAATTTTAATAGAGTTTCAAATCAATTCTTTTCCATTCGTACACGGAGAGAAGTTTATAAGAATAGTCTTTATTTATTACAGAATGGCTGTCATACTGGTATAGCTCGATTGACTTATCGCGGATTCTGAGATCCCGTACTATAAGTATGGTAACCATTGCCTCATTCGTGAGAACGATTACCATACTTATAGTACGGGATCTCAGAATCCGCGATAAGTCTTCCGCACTATTACAGTATGACAGCCATTCTCATACCATTCTCTCCGTGTAGCGAGTTAGCGAGTTAGCGGAAAGTTACAGAATCGCAACCCAGGATCTGTGAACTCAACACAAAATAAATTCTTATGTTAGTATAAGTATTTCAGGAATTATTTAATGACACTTCGTACAAACTCTGAACTGTAACTTTTCAACTAACCAGTATATTAATTTCTACTTGGTAATAAGAGGAGAATTCAAGTTAATTTCAAACCATGAAATGAGAAAAATTCATCAAATGTTAATTCATTAATTTATGAGTTTTTTTTTTTTTTTTTTGTTTTTATTCGTCAATCTATATCCTTCTTTTTATTATTATCATCAATCTTCATATATCTTTTTTTTTTGTTTAAATCCTCTCTTTTAACGGAACCATAGGTCAGTTATCCACTGACAATTTGTAAACTATACATCCCTTCCGTTAACCACGGAATCATGAATCAGTTCACCACTGATAATTCGTTGACCACAAATTCTTTCCGTCAACCACGGAGTTCGAACTCACAAATTAAGAATGATTTATTCTTTCATAATAATTATTGAATGACTGATAATATATTACACGACTCTATGAAGAGTCATTCGAGTGTGATTTCAGATCATGATGATTCAAAATGCCCAAAATAAGTGACGTTCTGTCTTTAATCGTTGTAAGTCGAATAGCAGGAACATGAGGTACTGCCTTTATACTCTGTAACACAAAATTACCGCTTTATTTTACTGTGTTTTTTTTTTTTTTTCAGAGCCAAAACGCAGTAATGCAGAATGAGATTTTTATTTTATTTTAATATATTTCATTGATATTGAAATGGACATAAGTTGTACAATAATTATTTTATAACGCATGCATGAAAAAGTTGCTTGTTTGGGGCTCTGGAGCGGTTATATTGTGGCACTTTTCTGACGTTTGAGTAGGCGATGCCAACATGAAACAATATTGCATGCCAAACGTGCGCACTGCGTTTTGCGCACATCGAACGTGTACAACATGATTCTTGTTACGCACGGCGTGCGAACAAGAGCATTTTATAATCATTCATCCCTGTCGACGCGATACTCCGTGCATACTGCTGAATCGATTCGATGTTTTTGATATGGTTGGTTACATTGACAACAGAGCCCCACAAGCAACTTTTTTCATGCATTTGTTATAAAAAATAGCGTTCGATACTCCCGCGAAGTGAGGCGTTTAGGGTTGTCCGATGTCTTCAGCACTCACCTTCGTCTCGGCTGCGCCTCGACTACGGTTCGTGCTGAAAACATCGGACACACCTATAAACGCCTCACATTTCGCGCTCGTATCGAAATCTACTATTGTCTAATCACTATCGAATCCCCAAATCTTAAATAATAGGAGAAATTCATCGATCTTTGTTGAACACACAACGATCCATTATTCGTTATAACATTTAATAATTATAACCTGATGATAGAATAGTTATCTTACAAAAAAAAAAAAAAAAAAATAGATAAATAAATAAAAAAAAAACAGTCTGCTTTGTCATTTATTTAATGAAGAATATTTTCCAAAAACTGTTCTGTCGAAACTATGTAAAACTTACATTAGACTAATTATGAATTGAAAAATTCTCTTTTAAGAAAAGAAACGCAGGTTTAGTCTGGTAGAAAGACTTATTAAACAACGTGAAAACTGATTGAAATGTCGATAAACTGTATATATTATGATGAGTAAGATAAAACAATATCGCTCTATATACAGTTGTAAAAATCGTAAATATTTCTCTGGTAAGTTTTGCCGAAAAATCCTGTGATTTTCGAGTATGCAAGGACAAATACTTTTTAAAAAAAGCATTCTTCTTCTCTTCACTTATCCCATTTTTTTATCACATGGAATTTGATTGGGAATACCTTTTTTTGGATCTATAACTTTTGAATAATTATTAGATATTTTGTATTCTCCGTTGTAATCAGTCTTGTATTTTGAGATTAATACATTTTAATTAGTATTTAAATTTTTGGAAATTTTACGTTTTGGAAATTTTACAGATGAATTGAGTTTCGTGACCTTGGAGTTGACTTGGAGGAATTTTTCGTCGGGTGAGGTCAGTTAAGAAAGAAGAGAATGATTCTTTTTTATTTTTTACGACGTTTCGGCTGGGCCCAGCCAGTCATCTTCAGGCTATAAATTTATTGAATATGTGTAAATATTTTTACATGCGAACAAATCCTCCAAAGCACTCCAGAACCATTGGAATGAGTTTCCGACCATGGGTGTCTTATCTCAAAATGCTTGCCTAGGCAGCCCCTATACACATCCTATAGAAGTTTGCGCAGACTTACAATAAACACCCTGTATAGTTCAGTTGAGTTCGAATGTTTATGCTCCCGCGGGTTAAAATGTCTTCGAATTAATAAAAACAAATGTAGGCCAAACCCCAGGTCTCTATTTTAGTTTTAAGTAGTGTCATCAAGTCTTTGAATTTTCCCATTTTAATAATGTACGATCTTTGACACTCCGCAGTTACAGCCCTAGTAGCGAAATGAAATAAGTCTGCAGACAGGCTGACTGAAGATCTGCTGCAGATCTTGCACAAGACACATACGGTCTACTTCCACATTTGAGTGTGGGTCTGACATAAGATTCTTTAGTGCAGAATCCTCACACATGATGACATGAAGATTTTTATAACGATACTGAAAGATTAATGCAGACTCAGTGCAGACTAATACACGGAAAGACAAACTGCGCTCCCAGCGTACCAACCTATCGTGTAATAGCAGTACCACTCATGTGGTCGGTGTACTGTCTCCCGCTGAACGCGCGGTGGCGCAAGTGAGGGACGCTCGAGTGCCAACGGACCTGGGACGCCAGGCCTCCCAATCGAGAGAGACGATTGCGATTCCGTCGTGGCGTGCCCATGCGCCTTTTTGTGTTGCGAGTTAGGGATAGGTATCAAGGTTTTCTCTGTAAATTTTACTCTTCATAAATGAATTCTGTATTTTTGCAGTAAAGTAAATTACTACTAGATAACACATTTATCCTATGATCTCCGATTACTGTTATTTAAAAAAAAAAAAAAAAATTATAATTAGAAAAATATTAAGATATTTAGTATCGTTAATCGTAACTTCTTTTTCTATCCTTTGTTTTGGTTATCGGTGCGTTTCAGCACCATGCATGTGCCACTTAATCGTAACTTGGGAATCGTCTTTCAAATTTTGATGGTAGTCTGGAAAACATTTCTTTTTTGAGTGTGGAAAATATTTCTCTTTAATATCACGTTTGTGAAAAAAAAACAAGAAAATTTTATAATTCCAAATTTTCAATTCTTGATATTTTTTTAGCTTTATGTAGAAAAAAATATGTGTTTGAATGAACTTTGTTTCAAATATCAGAAATAAAAATATCTCCAGAATTTTTTATTGACAACGTATCACGTTTGTCATTTATTATTCCTGTATTGAATTACAAAAATGAACAATTTCATGATCTACCAATCACATCTTAATAAGCAGATTGATATGTATGAAAAAAAATTTCCATGATATAGATCGATCGTCCAAATTCGGAAGGAGAAAGTAATTCAATATACGATGGTTTTGGACGGCGTGCGGCGAGCTCTCAAACTCACAGCGACTGGGAGCTCTGCCGTCCCAGTCGAGTGAGACCATGAGAGTCCACGCAAGCTGGTAGCGTCACCCGCCAACCAGCGGGAAGTGTATTCATCCTTGTACTATGAGCGGCTGACGCTCTCAGTCTCGAGAGGTTAGGAGCGCAGTTTGTCTTTTCGTGTAGGGTTACGAACATAGCGATGTGGATATTATTATCACATAAGTAGTGATAAATTATTGTTAGTGATTAGTAGTGTTAAATTGATTGCAGATGTCAATTTCTGTTTATTTCAAACATTATTAGGTTAAAAATAAATGTCTTGGTGAAATTTACACATCTGGTAGTAATGAAGTTGATAAGTCAATAGCATACGATATCAATTCTTTATGAATTCATTCCAGGCAGTGCCGGATTTACCAGTAGACTGAGTAGGCTTGAGCCTAGGGCGGCAAATTTTAGGGGTGGCAAATTTGGGGACCGATTTCTTTTTTTTTTTTTAGCCGTCTTACAGAAATCAAAAATATTTCTGATTTCTTGCAAAAATCAAAAAGATTTCTGATTTCTTACAGAAATCAAAAAGATTTCTGATTTCTCACAGAAATCTTTTAAAAGATTTCTGTAAGACGGTTTCCTGATGTCTTGCAGAAAGAAGTTACAAGACATCTTTCCGATTACTTTTTGCTCTTCCCTTTTATTGTACATTCAACGGTATCGCAAACTTCTATATTCCATGGTGAAACACCCAGTTCGCGGCCCCTAACCAGTAATCGGCCTCTGCCCACACTTTGTATGAATGAGAAGAGATGAGCGAAATTGCGGAAAATATACAGGGCGAGTCACCCCTGGTATCGAATGAGGGAGGGGCTTATCATCGCAGACGTTCCGCCCCTTTCTATTCATACTTGTTATCGTCGTATCGAGAAACCCTACTTTTTGTATCAATCAAGGAGGCGAACAGTTTGAACATTTACTGTAGATAATAATTCACCGTCAATAAACTGAAATTGAAGACGGTTCCTGATCAAATCATTGTTTTCATTTTGACGTCAACAATATCTCACATACGTAGGTATTCCCTGGTGAAAATAATTTCTACGCCAAACTACGAAAATGATCTACGAAAAAGTAGAGGATTTCGGACTTTTCGTAGTTTTTTTTTACGTCAGATTTTACACAAAGTAGTAGTTTTTCGTAGATAGTTCTAGAACGAAATTCGATATGATTTCGATCTTTGTAGTAAATATCTGTAGTTCATCGTGGTTTTCCGTATTTTGTCATATAGTTTTTCGTAGATAGTCGTAGAATGGGATAATACTGTATGCGATATTTGTAGTAAATATCCGTAGTTCACCGTAGTTTTTCATGGATAGTCATAGAATGCGATACGATAATATATATTGTAACAGCGATTCCTACGAGTTCGGGTATTACCCGCAGGAACTACGATCTATTATCAAAAACAAAATTGGAACACCAACGCTGAACCTCCTCCGACTAGCAACGTAGATGTTGGGCGCCAGACTTCTGAGCGAAGTCCTCTCTTTCACTCTCTCTCTCGTCGCAGCTAGCCTGTCGGTAGAGGGATATTCGTGGGGGCGAGAAATAAAAATACCAAACACACTAGAAATAGATTTGAATGATTATTTATTGGTTAAAAGAAAAAAAGAAAAAGATGACATTAATTTGTGCAGCCTGTCATCTGGCTTCGGCTTGCTCACCGCTATTTTATGTTTAAAAACGAAATTAAATGAAAGAATAAACTAGAAGAAGGAAATAAAATAAATAAAGGACTCTACTATATCAAAAGACTCTACTCTAACTAATCTCAAAAAAATAGTAATACTAATGAGTTTCGTTTAATAACAATTAATTAGAATAATAATAATAAAGCTGAAAAAGGTACGGTTGACAATTATTACATGTAGTTCGGTAATTCGCCTTCCTCGCTATCACCAGCTGGAGGTCCGGCTGTCAAGTCGATTTCGAGTACCTCACGCTCTACGCGAGGTCTCTAGTCTCCGACTGACAGCTGGTCGCTCTACGGCTAGGAGGGGAAGGGATTCGGAACTCAATAATGCAAGTGTTTTGAATTCCAACAAAACACGTATTATATGCGGAGCCGATACACGGCATCCCTATGAGAGAAGCTGTTGAGAACTCGGCTTAAACTGCCCCCTTTGCCCCTTGGTGGTCCTAGTGGGCATGCGCGGGTCACCTGCTGCGCAGTGGTTACTGCGTCTTTCGGCATAGTGTCTCTTCACCAGCAAGATTCTTGCTGGGATGCCGTGTATCGGCTCCGCATATAATACGTGTTTTGTTGGAATTCAAAACACTTGCATTATATGCTATTGGCCGATACACGGCATCCCTATGAGAGACCTGTTTGATTTCTGCTGGTGACCCGATTTAACGCTATGTGAGCCTGAAAGGGTTGACAAATGGGGAAAATGATGATTTCCTAAGTAGAATAACAACGAATCAGTCTTTATTATATGTATTAACATTCGTCCCTTGCAAATATATGACACACGTAGTTTATAAAAGGAAAGTGACTTCATAATGCTTTGATCATTTCTTTTCTTTCTTTCCTCTTTCTCTTTTTTCTTTTTTTTTTTTTTTTTTTATATTATATTATATTTTATAGCTATTCTCTTAAACTTTGGCATTAGGCTGTAGAAAATTTGGTGAAAAATGGCTTAGAGTTATCTTGGTTTGTAATACGTTTACAATAGTGCTTGCGAAATGTTTCGGCGCACCTCCAGTTTCCCTGTTCCAGGATCTCTTGGACAGGGACGTTGTCGAGCCATTTACGAGAGGCTACCGCTGATCATATGCTCCCTGGGGGAGCGTCAATCCCCGCCTCTTTTAGTACCGAGCGGATCCATCCTGCGACGATTGTCTTGGAAGCAGCTTTCACGGGACCCGTAACTGTGATGAAGAGTTCATCTAAATTTTGAATCGCTCGTCTCTCCTCTGATTTTTTTAGTAGGGCCCTGATCCATGTGACCGGGCACAGGCGAATGTTAGGGTGCCTTGTTAATCTCCATCCGGATTGTCGGAATTGATTGCAGTCTGTCTTAGAGCCAAAGGCTGGCCATAAGATTATCTCGTCCCCCAGATTCGTGATAAAGTCGCTTGAAATTCTTAGTAATGTTAAGTCGTGGATTCGGCGTCCAGAGACCAAGAGAAGCAGGGCTGCTGTTCTTCTAGAGACCTCAAAAAATGATAAATTTGGGGCCTCAGTGCTCAACCAGTCTAGAAGTAGTTGCGCATCCCAGGTCTCCGTTCTGACCTCTCTGGGTCTAGCCACCGATATGGTCTTTAAGACCTGATGAACCAGGAAATTTGATGATAGGGAAGACAAAGACTTGCCTGAACAGAACGTGGCGATGGCTGACTTGTGCAGCAAGATGGTGCTATAAGCCATCTGCGTTGTGATGAATAGTCTTGCGAGGAATCTGGCCAAGTCTTGGCCCTGGGGTTGTCCAGGATCGATGTTGTTTTCGTTACACCACTTGATCCATCGATTGATAGGAGCCCTGTATGTCTTTAGTGTAGATGCACGCCAGCTTTTGCTGACTAAATCTTTCTCCTGGGGAGTCCAATCCTGTACTAGACGGCTCCACATCCAACTCTCCACACTTGGAGACAGAGGCGTTCCACTTCCGGTGGGTGGAGTTGTGTTGACATGTCTATGAGAACCTCTGCTAAATTCTCGATCGTCATCGGAGGCTCCTTGCTCCTCTGTATTAGGTCCGACATCCAAAATGTCTTCTCGAACTTCGGTGCTACAATCAGTACTTCCCCCCTGCACTTGTTCAGGTGGGCGAGCACTCGGGGTATGAGACAAGGAGGAGGGAACACCCAAGCCAGGTCGAAATTCCAAGGTTGGCTGAAGGCGTCTATAAATAAGGCGCATGAGTCGCTGGAGTCTATTGAGACGTAGGGTTGTACGACGGCAGACTCTGCTGACACGAACAAGTCGATGTTTGGGGTTCCCCACTTTTCGAATATTAGATTTGTTGCCTCTGGGAGCAGGTGCCACTCTGGAGGGGCTCTCTTCCTTGAGAGGCGGTCGGCTACTCCGTTGTACTTCCCTGGGAGGTGGGCTGCAGATAATTCGATCTGGAGGTTGTCCACCAGTTCCAGAAGCAGTTAAGTGAGGTTGAGGAGATTGAGAGATCTGGTCCCGCCCTCCTTTCGAATGTATGCAACAAGTGTTTGGTTGTCGGACTGAACTAGGATGTGAGCTCCTCGGAGAGACTGTGCCTCTTGTCTTATTGATGCATAAACTGCAAACATCTCCTTGCGATTCGAATGCCAGTTCTGCTGTTCTCTCGTCCAGTCCCCCGAGATGAGAGTCGAGTTGAGTAGAGCTCCCCAGCCCGAGTCTGCAGCGTCTGTGGTCAGAAAATCTGATATCTCTCGCTTGTGTAAGTCCGATGTGGAGGTTGCAGCCCTGAGCCACCAGACGAGCTCCGCCAGAGCCAATGTGGGGATTTGACGACACTCTCTCATCCGACCCTGTCTGAAATTTGTTGAAAACCTTTGTAGGTGGCGGCAATGAAGACGACCTTTGCGTACGGCAAAATTTGCGAAGTTTAGGAGACCCAAGAGGCTCTGGACCTGCTTGAGGTTGGCTCTTCCCTTCGAGTGGACGCTCCTGACGAGGCTCTGTATCCGCTCTATCTTTTTCTCTGGGAGACTGATCTGGTTTCGCTGCGTGTTCCAGACGATTCCCAGAAATTCCATCCTCTGTCTGGGTGACAGGGAGCACTTGTCGTGGTTTATCTGCCAGCCCAGACTTTTTAATAATTCCACTGCCTCTGCTGACTGAGAGGACAACTTGGTCCGACTCTGGGAGGCTAGGAGAAAATCGTCTAAGTAGACGACCACCCTCATTCCTTGCGACCGAAGGGTCTCTGCAACCCAATTGGTTATAACCGCGAAGGTATGAGGGGCAGATGAGAGGCCGAAGGGCAGGCTCGTCATCTGTAACAACTCTCCGTTGTAGACAACGCGGAGGAGTTGTCGGTGTCTCTCGGCAATTGGTACGTGGAAGTATGCCTGTGAGATGTCGATCCTGGTCATGAAGTCGCCGTCTTGGAGAAACTCTGGAATTTTGTGGTGTGAGATTAATTGAAACTTTCTTGCTCTGACGTGGGCGTTTAAGCCTCTCAAATCGAAGATGGGGCGGGGGTCCCCGTTGCTCTTTCTGACTAAGAATATTTTTGAAATAAAGCTCGGGCCTTCTTGTTTTGGATACTCTAAAACCCCTTGGAGTTTTAGTAGTTTTATCTGTCTGGACATCTCCGGTGTGACTCTGGTAAGGAATCGGGAATGTTTCCAGCTGTGGATTAGCTTGGGTCTTGAGACTAACGGAACCTGGGTACCATTTATTATTTTTAGGATGCTTGGGGGAGCTCCTAGTTCCTTCCATCTCTTTTGAAAGCTCGCTAACTGACCCCCTCTGAAGGCTCGAGAATTTGCATAGTCATTTACCTGGCTTACGACCGGTGGAGTCCTCGGGCTTGTCTCTGGGCTCTCTCTTAGGTCCGGTCTTGTTTCGGAAGTTCTGCTGCGGGCCGGAAAATTCCTTGGGGAAACGGGAAGACTTACCGCTGGTCCGAAAGGACTGGACAGTACCTTTCTGCTGAAAATGTGTCTTTCTAGGAGCTGGCTTCTTTGTATAAGCGTAAGAGGGAACATTTAGCCAATTCTGTGAACCTCCCAATGACTGGACCAATGGTTGAAGGTTCTCTTTACTAAAGAGATACTCGGCAGACGGGGGAATCCTCCGCAGAGCTGCCTTAGTAGTCTTAACGGGCAGCTCATCTAAAAGGCGATCCCTTCTCCCCTCGATGGTCTCAGCTCTCTTCCCACAGATAATCTGGAGAATCTGGTCTGAATTTTTTGATAAACGGGAGCCAGGGCCGAAGCTGTCTGACAGCTTGTCGAATAGTGAGTCCGGAGTGATCCCTGATGGGTTAGTGTAAGCCCAGTCTACGATGCTCTGAAGTCCGCCTTGTAGCAGCTCTCTTTGTTCTAAAGCTGCATTGCACAGACCACCTAGAACTCGATCTAGTGGTAGAAGAGGGTCCCTTCTCTTGTCTAAGTGGCACAACTCTTCATTAATTCTTAAGTCGGTGAAGCCTGGGGAGGCCGAGAAATTCTTAAGTGTATTGGAATACCTGACCTCCTGCCATTCCGGGGATCCAAATCTCTGTAAGTCGTTAAGGACCTTCAGGCGTTCTTGACTTGCTGGACGAATGCGACGCTTTTCGTCCACATCTGTCCTGCTTGTTCCCAAGTCAAGGGTACGTACAGCCGGTGACGGCGTCGGTCTGGCCAGAAAGGGTCGATTGGGTGTTCGTGTCGCCTCCACTGTGGGTCCCTTTAGTAGCAGTGATGAAAGGACGTTTACCTGATCTTGCAGTGTCTCTAAAGATGGATCTGATGATCGAGATCTCTTTGGGGGATACTCTTCCCCAGAAGATTGTTCATCGTAGTCAACCAAGCCGAAGTAATTTCTTCTTTTCCCATGGCGTCCCACGTGCTCGTTTGCACTCGTATCGCTGCCGCGATCGTCATATGAGGCATCGTCGTCTGTGTCGTCCATGAATCGACCTCGCGAGTGCCTCGATTCCTGCGACATTACTTCTCACTGTATTATAACTGTTTTAAGTCCTTTGTTTGGTATTAATAACTGGAAAATGCAGTAATTATGAAGACAAAATTTTTTGGGCATGTAATATGGCCGAAAAATCTCAACGCTATGCCGAAAGACGCAGTAACCACTGCGCAGCAGGTGACCCGCGCATGCCCACTAGGACCACCAAGGGGCAAAGGGGGCAGTTTAAGCCGAGTTCTCAACAGCTTCTCTCATAGGGATGCCGTGTATCGGCCAATAGCATATAATTCCTTACTCAGCCACGAGAGCTCTCTGACACGCAGCAGTTTGCTGCGACGCGTGACGTCAGAGACCTCGGGCAATATGGCGCTGACTCTGGCTTCGTAAAATCCTGCGCAGCACGGTAGGATACCGGCACGCGGATGCGCAGAGTCGACAGGCTCGGAGAACAAAAACAAGTTCGAAACTTGCCGGTTCTCAACGACCATGCGGTACTATTACGACGATAATATGAAGCGGGACTCTGACGGTATACGGGAAACGAAAAGCAATTTCTATGGATAACTCGAGACTCTGTAACTTATGTGATTCTAGGAAGAGGATTTTATATGAATTTGACTCTAAGTCGGAAAGATCCTACCTGATCGCCTACGCTTTCTCAGCCTCGTGTCCGACTCGTGGTCCGGGGATAGGCGAGGGTCGTATGATAGCTTAATCAGTAGTAGTCCAAATAGTAATCCAAAATCAAAGTCCAATAATCACAGCACGGGTCACAGTAATAGTTATTATCACTCGCCACACACTATAAGCACCTCTCAACACTAACAAAATACTCTCTCTCGATTCGATTGTAATAATGGCTCGTGATTACTCTACGGCTAGACAATGAATGACTCTTCGATTCCGCTTTGCTAATTGCTTATCCTCGCCGTTCGTCCTGTTTGCGCTAGCCGTTATCGATAGACCAATCCGCTGATTTACGATCGATATGGCTGCGCTAGGACGAAGGACGGCAGATATTCAAATTAGCTATACCGACTCGGTACTCTAGGAAATGTGTACGCTCGTTTAGGCTGGTATGGAGGAGGTCCGAACGTTTGCCACGTTACAATATATATATATATGTATATATATTATATATATATGGGAAATTCAACGTGAACTCGACCAATGTTTTTCCCTCATCATGTTCGATTGGCTTCACGATTTTTTATACGATTCTACGACCTCGAAAAAGCACTGCTGAATATTTCCAGATTTTTCCCTCCAACCGTTAATTTTCCATGATTATTCAAACCCATTTTGAAATTGGCATTTTTCAAAAATCTCAAAAATCTTTTTCATAATACGTGCATGAAATGGGCCTTCTTTCATGCTTGTCGGGCGTGGGGAAAATCGCTTGTGTCGAACGTGAATCCGGAGCGGGAGGGAATGTACTTTTCCTCCCGCCCATATATATATATATATCTCTCTATATTATAAAGATATATCGCCGCCGCCGCCGCCGCCGCCGCCGCCGCCGCCGCCGCCGCCGCCGTGTCAGACTTTCCATGGCCTCCTCAACCCCGCTCGCTACCTCCCGCCCCCCCCTTTCCATGGCCTCTTCGACCCCGCTCGGCTCTTTTCGCCCCTCCCCTCCCCCTTACCCTTAGGATGGGTTAGGTCGTTTCAGGTTAGGTTAGGTTGCCTTGGTCAGGATAGAGTAGGTTAGGTTGGTAACCTAACCTAACCTGACCTGACCTTTGAGGTGTTAGGTAACCTAACCTAACTCAGCTAGGTTATGTCAGGTCAGGTTGGGTTAGGTTGCCATGGTCAGGATAGAGTAGGTTAGGTTGGTAACCTAACCTAACCTGACCTGACCTTTGAGGTGTTAGGTAACCTAACCTAACTCAGTTAGGTTAGGTCAGATCAGGTTGGGTTAGGTTGCTATGGTCAGGATAGAGTAGGTTAGGTTGGTAACCTAACCTAACCTGACCTGACCTTTGAGGTGTTAGGTAACCTAACCTAACTCAGCTAGGTTAGGTCAGGTCAGGTTGGGTTAGGTTGCCATGGTCAGGATAGAGTAGGTTAGGTTGGTAACCTAACCTAACCTGACCTGACCTTTGAGATGTTAGGTAACCTAACCTAACTCAGCTAGGTTAGGTCAGGTCAGGTTGGGTTAGGTTGCCATGGTCAGGATAGAGTAGGTTAGGTTGGTAACCTAAACTAACCTGACCTGACCTTTGAGATGTTAGGTAACCTAACCTAACTCAGCTAGGTTAGGTCAGGTCAGGTTGGGTTAGGTTGCCATGGTCAGGATAGAGTAGGCTAGGTTAGGTTAGGATGGGTTAGGTTAGGTTGCCTTGGTTAGGATAGAGTAGGTTAGCTTAGTAACCTAACCTAACCTTACCTAACCTTACCTGACCTGACCTTTGAGGTGAGGTTAGTTCAGGTCAGGTTGGGTTGGGCTGCCTTAGTCAGGATAGAGTAGGTTAGGCTGGTAACCTAACCTAACCTAACCGTACCTGACCCCTAACCTTACCTGACCTGACCTTTGAGGTGAGGTTAGGTCAGGTCAGGTTGACTTAGGTTGCCATGGTCAAGATAGAGTGCGTTGGGTTGGGTTGGGTTAGGTTAGCTTAGGTTAGGTAATCTAACCTAACCTTTGTCAGTATCCCAGCGATCTCGGCTCCGCTCGGCTTTTGTTTATCCCTCCCTCCCCTACCTCTTGCCCTGGGCCTCCTCGACCCCGCTCAGATGTTTTCGCCCCATCCCCCCAGCCCATTCGGCTTACCTATCGAAAACTATCCTGGATAGCCGAAGATAGCCGAGGACAGCCGAAGAGAGCCAAGGGGAGCTGAACCCGGTCCTCCCCTCGGTCCGAGCGCCCAGGAAAGGGAAAGGGGGAAGCAGAGCCGAGGAGAGTCGAAGAGAACCGAAGAGAGCCGAGGATGGCCGAAGACAGCCGAAGATAGCCGAGGATAGCCGAAGATAGCCGAAGATAGTCGAGGATAGCCGAGGAGAGCCAAGGGGAGCCGAACCCGGTCCTCCCCTCGGTCCAAGGGCCCAGGAAAGGGAAAGGGGGAAGCAGAGCCAAGGCAGCCGAGGAGAGCCGAAGAGAACCGGAGAGAGCCGAGGATAGCCCAAGATAGCCGGGGATAGCCAAGGATGGCCGAGGATAGCCGAAGATAGCTGAGGATAGCCGAAGATAGCCGAAGATAGTCGAGGATAGCCGAGGAGAGCCAAGGGGAGCCGAACCCGGTCCTCCCCTCGGTCTAAGGGCCCAGGAAAGGGAAAGGGGGAAGCAGAGCCAAGGCAGCCGAGGAGAGCCGAAGAGAACCGGAGAGAGCCGAGGATAGCCGAAGATAGCCGGGGATAGCCAAGGATGGCCGAGGATAGCCGAAGATAGCCGAGGATAACCGAAGATAGCCGAAGATAGCCGAAGATAGCCGAGGATAGCCGAAGATAGCCGAGGATAGCCGAAGATAGCCGAGGATGGCCGAGGATAGCCGAGGAGAGCACAAAATGTCTGACACGGCGGCGGCGATATATCCTAATAATCTATACACACGACTTCAAGAGATACGAATCCGAGGACCTGGACTATATATATATATATATATATAATATATATATATATATTAGGGTGGTCGTTAAAAAACGAAAATTCCACGCCGCCCCCTCAAACTGTAGTGAATGACGAAAAAAGAGGTACTGCCAAATGTGAAGTCTCTCAATTGAAGGGAACCCGCGCCTCTTCGCGTTCAAAGTTTCAAAATTCGCTTTTTTTACTTTTTTTTATAAATTATTATTATATTTGATCTATAATATAGATGGGATAATAGTTATTAGTGAATCTTTCAATGACAAATATCCTGTAAAAATATCATTTTCATTAAAATTCGTTTTTTTGTGGAACTTTCCGTGTAATTTAAAATCCTGGTTTGAACAAGGCATTATAAATTACATGGAAAGTTCCCCAAAAAACGAATTTTGATGAAATTGATATTTTTACAGGACATTTGTCATTGAAAGATTCACAAATAACTATTATCCTATCCAAAGAGGATAGGATAGAGTAGAAGCTGCCATAAGGTTGTAATGTAATTTTGCGTACACGAGTTTCAGCGACATCTGTCAGCTCAGATTCACATAAAATCCCCCCTTCTAAGGATTTGGCGGAAAAATTCAAATTCATCTTACCCGTCAAATACTATCATTGAAAATGATGTGTCGGATTCGGATCAGATAATAGGAAAATGAATACACATAATACGATTTCATCAGGTTTTATATTCAAATGACTGTTTTTTACATCACTGTATACTTTATATTGAAATAATATTGCAAACAACACATATTCGGCTACATATTCAGTCAACGATATTTGGAAAGTTTAAAGGAATTTCTTCATTTTTCTTTTTTCTCTACCAGTTAAATTGGTGGCGTTATTGGTTCTTATATTGTTATTAATTTCTGTTTGCCTTTTTTTATTTATGCTCAAGGTATTCCCAGCTTTCAGAAATCGCCTAATGAAGCATGCCTCCCAGTGACAACGAATTCTAATGAACAAATTTAGAAAGTTATTGGTTGCCTCTGGGGTGCACAGTGTTAAAGGAGGGTGTCTTTGTCGCAGTATGTAATTTAATGTCTGCGAAATATTTTTAACATGTAACAGTTTTCTAATGTTACATTGGAACGCATGTTCCCACGCTATCACAGTATTGAAAACTATTTCTGTCGTATGCTTTAGGCCATTGGTTCCTGCATAATTCTTCATAATAGTGAAAAGTTTGTGATCGCTATAAGTTGTCGACTCTTCAAGGATTATGATTTTCTTACATTGATCACATTTATGAGCGGCATTGAATTTTTGAGCCAAATAGCCACATATATAATATACTGCATTAGTTTCAGTGAATTCTTGAGTTTCGGATTGTATTTCTTGATATTCAGATGGAACTATTAAATCTAGCGAAAAATCTTGCGCTGAATGGTTTGTAATTGTATTTTGTGATATATTTTGGAGGCTACTTAGTTTTGCAAACATCTGGTTATCGTCGGATTCACAATTGGTTGCATTCGAAATTTTTGTTAAGGGGAGGGGTAACCCTTGCCGGGGTCATTTTAATGTACTTGTTAAAGAGGCTGGAATGAGTGCGGTGGGTAATTGATGTAAATGACGTTATACACTATTGAAAGGCACAGTATTCTTCTTTATTTTGATTGGTGAAACATTGAAAAAGTTGATAAATACGTGAGATATAGGGGATTGAAGTTGAGGCTGCGATTTACGCTTGCCTGCACGGATCACAAGATTGCGTCGGAGTACGTTATCTGAAACACAAAAACGACATATCTTCACACTGAGTACACTTACAGTTCTCGCCTGAACCAAAATTATGTTTGTATATGCCGTAGTTCGGAAGAAATGAATTTTCGAAGCGGTTTTTTCAGTTTTGGTTCATTTTTATCATTATTTTCGGTTATAAGTCCGGAAGTCTGGTTTAGAAGTTGGCGATTCTGGTTCAGGACATAGCCACATACCAGGAGAGAATGTGTACCGAAGGGGAACGCAATCGGATAACTGGTTCAGAAAATATCTTGTGATCCGTGCAGGCAAGCGTAAATCGCAGCCTCAACTTCAGTCCCCTATATCTCACGTATTTATCAACTTTTTCAATGTTTCACCAATCAAAATAAAGAAGAATACTGTACCTTTCAATAGTGTATAACATTATTTACATCAATTACCCACTGCACTCATCCCAGCCTCTTGAACAAGTACATTAAAATGACCCCGGCAAGGGTTACCCCTCCCCTTAAATGCGTAATGAAAATTTGTTTCATTCCTGCTTCAAACTGTTTGGGTGACGGCCTGTCAGAACAGCCGTGTTGTTGTCTGACAGTTGCAAATAAGTTTTCTAATGGATCCTGATTCAATCGTCTTGTCTTTAGTATGTACGTCTGGTTATGCTGTCGGAGGTCTTCAGAAAGATAAATAATGCCATTGATAGTTTGTATCATGCCGGTTATACAAGGTGGTCTGCTTGTTCCGGTTCCGGTTTCGAATTTACAGTTTTCAAGATTGATTAGCATCTGTTTTAAAAATGAAACGTGTTCGGTATCTTCACCAATGGCATAATTCAATTTATTGGGTAAACTTTTTTTTTCTAATCGTGAGTTTAGAGTATCAAATAGTTTGTCCATGTCTAAAATGAATTCTCCGGTCCTGTCGTTTTGTCCTCGGAATTTATGTGGAAACATTGTTCTGTACACTAAATGAGCCGTGAACATGGATTCAGAGAATACTTGCGCAGCTACAGAAACAGTCATTTTGGAAAAGTGATTCAAATCAAAATGCGCATCAGATATTTTAGGTATCAAATTCAGAGGTGTTTCTTTGCTCAATTGAAAAACTTGAATGATTTCATTCCAATCAACTATCCCCCCTCGATAATGCAATATTTTATCTTTTACGTTGTTCCGTATTGATTTCAACAGGTGCGGCGGATCAAATATTACAAAAATCTTGTTTGGGTTTTCATCAAGTAAAAAATGTGGCCGAGATGGCGAGACACCAACTTTCTTAAGGAATCCGACATTTCTAGGTCCCTGATCACTGACAACACACTTCACTATGAGCCCGATACTATTGATTTTTTTAATTGCTTGCAACATAATTTTATGTGTCTTTGTCGAATTGTCCCTCTTGCCGAGGAACCAGTATCCAATACATTGTTTCATATTTTTCTTTATCCATGTCACCATTCCAACTAACGCAGTCTTAGCTTCTTCTGGTTTGCGTTCTATATCGTCAACAATCCCTTTAAATGAGTCTGAATTGTTATCGTAATGAATTTCTGGAGAAAGACTGATTTTATCGAATGCTATTGATACCAGTTTATCTGATATTGGAGAATTTTGAAATGTTCTTTGTAGTTGTGCTAGAACTGTTTTATTGATACCTGTGTCAACCGGACATATTTTCTGATATTCTCTCAACGTTCTTTCTGATGGTAAACTTATAATTTTTTTAAGGAATCTGTATGCTTTCGGTGAATGGTACTTCAAGGATAATGCTATATCTTTGAACTCATTACTGTATCGTTTGCGAGAGTTCTTCATACAATGCAATCGTAATTGCGTAGAAAATAGGATCTGGGCTTCTTTTGAAAGATAATTTGCAGATTGTTGGATTATCCCTTCAATACTTGATATTTGTCGATCTGTCTTTACCTTGCTTTTCGTTTGTTTAAGCCTATTAATTTTGCTGCGTAATGCGGCTATTGTTCGGTTCTGGATATTGAGGCGGAATGATTTCGGCGTGAGTAATACTTTTCTGCTAAGATGTTTCAAGTTTGGTGATTCTTTCTTTCGTATATTAGGGGTCATTGATGTAGGCGTAGTTCGAATTAGGTCATTTTGATGTAATCGTTTAGGAGTACGAGCTGGAGATCTCTTCGTAGGTGTAGATGGAATATCCATAGACTGTTAATCCAGCATCGAAGTGGTCGCTGGATAAACGCACCTGTTGGGAGTTCTCTCTATGGACGATGTTGCATTAGGAAATTGGGATGCCGAAGATGAAGCAGGTGTAATGTAAGCAGTGTCAGCAGTATGTGTAGGAGAAGCAGTCTGGGCAGCGAGGGTACTATAAGCATCATTGTTTGATAGCGCTTGCTCTGGATCTATGACACCAGTATAAGGATTAAATACAATAAAGTAGACAATCATATAAAATATCATGTGAAAAATACTTTGCTTTATTCAGCAAACATTTTCAATCTTTACTTAATAACAAGTATGAATTTATGTACAATAAATAGTTATTTACATTATTATTATATACAATTGTTGGAGAGTTTATTTGAATTGAAGACCGTCCATTCGCCAGGTGTTGAAATCTTCCAATATCAACATGAACGACATTTCTTACCTGATATTATAATGCTTATCTTGTCGTTCGAATGAATTTGAATCGTGGCAGGTTTATCTGCAGTTGCCTTTTCAATGTCCATCTGAATACTCCTGTCTTGGTGTGAACACTCGCCTGTAAATGAATGTTTTGTAGATCATTTGATGATGCTTCATCATAATCAATATCGATTGCTCAACAATTGCCTCCGTAATACCTTCGATAGCAGATCGCACAATTTCAGTCTTTCTTTCGTGACATCTAACGATAACTTGATCACCTTCATTTATTCTGTGGGGCTTCACAATTGTTGGTACCGCTTCTCGTGTAAGTAACGGCCTTGGATGTTTTTTCCGAATGTATTTTGACTCAAAATGGTCAGAGCAGATACGAAAGTTTGCGGGACATCCTTCTACTCCTACAAATTCACGCCATCTTTGGCATCTGCAAATAATTATTAATATGTAAATGGTTAAAAATGTTGGAATGGATCATGGTCGTACAGTTTGAAAATAAAGAAGCCAGTATCGAAAATGGTCGCTGATCTGCAGATCGGTTATAAAACTATACACGTAAATTCCGTGTGAAGATGTATTTTATAACCTACCGGGAAGATTCCTTGATAGTATACACCTGACTGCCGTCGATTGCGCATGCGCGAGTTTCGTCGTCCGCTAAGGCAGGCTGGCCATCCCGAGTTTTAGCTGTCAAACTTTGTTTTTAACGGCGATGTAATTGATACGAATTTTTGAGGTTAAAATCTCAATTAATTGCGGTAGTGATTCAGAAAGGCTTGGAAAGCTTTTATTATCGAGATTAAAATTTGATGTTCTGAAAGAACCGTCGGAATTTATTCCGAACAGCTGATTGCTTGCTTCGATTCGATGTATCGGATCATTTTCAGAGACTTGTTTATCAGATTAAAATTGGAAACTAGTGGTCTGAGTGATGGGTGCTTGGAAAAAACGAAGAAGGTAGGTGGAAACAGTTTATTCAATCATGACAGTTCAATACAGTAGAAATAATCCAATTTTTTTGATTAACAGGAAATGTTGGTAAATAAATGCTGTTTAGCTGGAGAATTCAAGAATGAGTTTGCAACAGCCAAATAATTGCATCCCCGCCTTCCATTGATACCTCTCATTTAACTTCATCTCAAGTACAGAGATCATCGCCACTTTTTTTGGTTGACCGAGGAAATCGTTATGACTTTTTTCGATTTTAAATATTTATCATGTGACGTATCTTCCAAATATCTTTCTCGCCAATAAGGAACAATAATTTTACGAGTTCTAAAATTGAAAAACATCAAACCAATTGTTTAGGAAGTTTCAATATTTTATCATCTGTGATTGAATTGTGATTTCTTTCTTTCACGAGTCTAGTTTAATTAACTTCCTATTGAATCTCATCATACCACATCATATTATTGTAAATCGTGAAAATATTCTAATGATAAGCAGAGTTCATCCAGTAAATTATCGACAGTGTTTGAGTTACTAAATACTGAAATTGAAAATGCATCAACTTTCGAATGATTAATATTATTTCTGAACAAGCGATTATTTTTAATGCAACGTGTATTAGCAAATAAATCTATTTGTAGCCTTTGATAAGATTTGCCTTGTATTTTCAAGAAGACACAAGTACAGAGACAGCGACAGAGATAACTGAGACAGCTGGAACTAGCTAACGGGGTGAAATTATAAACTAAAACGAACTTTGAAAACATTTTCAACTAATAGTATTGAACATTCCTGGATTTTGATTGTATCAGTTTGCCTAGCAAAACCTATTCTGTGAGTCCAATGAAAGACCTGAAACACTATTCTCCTGAACCAAATGACAAAAGTAACGAAGCTCAACTTCAAAATAAAAATATTCCTGTGTTCCAATAATTCCTTGACGCTATGAAGAAGCAGCAGTGGTCGAATAACGATTTCATCATTATTGGCTTGATCATAGTGGAATCATCTAATATTTGAACATCGTGATCCGTACTGTACCTAGCTTTAAGCCTAGAACTCATGTATCTTTTTTTCTACCTTCTCACTCATGACTGGGGTGAATATCTACCCCACGCGTTTCTTGTTCGTAAAATCGTTCCTAGAGCTATTACTGGATTCGCACGTACATGAATCTGTTCGTTTCTTCATAAGGAAGAGAGCGGTGAAAAGCAAATTCAATTTCATCGAAGTTTAGTTGGTGAAAAATCGATTTGAATACCTAAACGTAATTCAATTTCCAGCTTAGGAGCGCAGTTTGAGAATCGACTGGGGTAGATTCCTACCCCGTACATGAATTCTAGGGTTAAGTTTGCATCAACAGATGTGAAGACGGAGGTAATCGTACAGCAAAATCACTTGAACACCTCGTGCTTGATGGGACCAAATCGACGACCAAATCGAATGATTGGAATGGCGGCACCAATCAAGAAACCATCCTTGCTGGCAGAGCGTTTTGATCATCAGGTAAGATACGATTTTCCTACTGCTGACCAATGTTAAAAGCTCGAGCCGCCTAGAAAAACGAATTGTATTATTGAACGCATGTCAAAATGTTGTACCACTCAAAGATCACAGAATTAGAAATGTACTTACAAACCCCGATGACTTCTCCGAGGAGAAAACTTGAACGTCGACGACTTTAGTCCCAGTTCACTGTTTGATTGTTTCCTAGCTGAAAATAAAAGGTGTTATTATCAGACGTGCTTCTGATGATTTTTGATCCAACTATCTTCTAATTAAATGACCGTGAAATGTGAAGCAAAAAATATCGTTGTCATTTATAATTCGTCGACCTCATACTCAAGTCCCGCGATTTGAAAATTTTTCGATACCTACGTGAGGTTAACGAAAATAATGACCTTGATCCCCGTAAAATAATACGAGTTAATTTAACGTCATTGTTCGTATCGCGAACTATTTCTATGATTTCCTACGTAATGATATCAAATCTCTGAAATTCGGCAAAAGATCACCACGAGACCCGACAGAATGGTATCATGGCGCGTGCAATTTGTAAACAACACGCGACGCGCGGGAAGGTCAAGCATCAAAATAGTGTGAAGTCTGCTACCATAATGCGATTGGACGATAGAAACGAACAAAATGAAATCGGCCAATCGTCTGTCTGTAAAGTTTCGCGGTGAGTTTTTCAACCGAAGATTTAAACAAAGACGCTGGCAGAAACTGACTAGTTTGCATAAAGATCGCGCATGTTCTACCTCGTGTTTTGCACATACCTCGAGTCTTTTGTGAAGTTCTTGATCGGCTTAAAAATGCCTAATTACAGGTTTTCTGTGCAGGAAAAAGTGGAGATGCTGACAAATCATCTCCAGGGCCTCAGCTATCGCGAGACCCGGGACCATTTCGCGGCCGCATACCCGGATAGGCCGATACCATCGATCGGGACCATACGAAAGTGGGTCTTGAAATTTCAGGTAACGGGGAACGTCGATGGAAGGTCCATCCCGGTAATTCAGCCAAATCGACGGCTGAGTTGGGATACCAAGCTGGACATCTGCTTGAGCGTTGAAGAGGATCCCTTTAAGCCGGCCAGTCGTATCGCCCAGGAATTGAACATCGCCAAGTCGTCCGTCAGAAAAGTGCTGCGTGAAGCTAAGTACAAGCCGTATAAGTTTCAAACGCATCAAGAACTCCTGGCTGGTGATGACGATAATCGTCTTCGTTTCACCGATTTGATGATGGATCGGATAGATGCAGACGAGGGGTTACAGAGACGGATTTGCTTCTCCGATGAAAGTACTGTGATACTTGTCGGGAAGCCGAACAGGCAGAACACCAGGGCCTGGTGTCGAATTAACCCGCGTTGGTTCCTCCAGGTAGGTACACAGTACCCGTTGAAACTCAACGTCTGGCTCGGCGTCGTTGGAAATCGGCTGGTTGGACCGTTCTTCATTGATGGGAACCTCAACGGCGACAAGTATCTCCGGTTGCTGAGAGAGCACATCGTACCAGCTCTTAGGCTTATCGAAGAAGAAACTGTGAGTAAATAGTATTATTCAGAGATGATCGGTTCGTTATTAGACTGCCCGTGGTTCGAAAACAAATATTTCTCTGTCTTCTAGGAGTAATATGATTTTTATTCAAATTCAAGGGCGAAGAAGTCTGGTTCCAGCAGGATGGAGCGCCACCGCATTTCACACGAGCAGTCCGGGACTATCTTGATCAGGTGTTTCCTGGTCGCTGGATCGGTAGGGCAAGCCCTACAGTTCAATGGCCTGCTCGTTCGCCTGATCTATCGCCTCTGGACTATGGTTTGTGGGGTCATTTGAAGAACGTCCTCTATGCGCAGGGTAGGATTGAAGACCTTGCTGCGCTGCAAGCTAGGATCTTGGACATCCTTCGTAGCCTGTCGCCGGATGTTATTTCTAACACGACGAACGCCTTCTACGATCGGCTAGGTTACTGTGCTGCAGTTGCAGGAGGACACTTCGAACACCTCTTGAAAGGTAACCAGTGGCCAGAGGATAGGTAGCCAGGAAAGTGGGGATTGCTTCTTCTTCTTCTTTTTCTTCTTTCTTTATTTACTTATCGCCTGTTAGGGCATGTAGTCATACTGATGTGGGGATCGCTCTGCTAGAGTTGTTGGACGATTGTCGTGTAAGTTATCGTTTTGTTTCATAATTTTACTTCAATGATGTAAATTACACTGTAATTAACTGTTATTCCTTTCCTCTTTTACTTCTTGGATTTTTTGGACATCCTACGCTATGGAGTTGCATGGAGGAGATTTCTCTCCTAGAGTTGTCGGACGATTGTCCTGTAAGTTATCGTTTTGTTTCATAATTTAACTTTAATGATGTAAATTAACTGTTACTTCTTTCCTCTTTTCATTCTTGGATTTTTTGGACATCCGTCGGTATGGAGTTGCATGAAGGAGATTGCTCTCCTAGAGTTGTCGGACGATTGTCCTGTAAGTTATCGTTTTGTTTCATGATTTTACTTTGATGATGTAAATTACGCTGTAATTAACTGTTATTCTTTTACTCTTTTTACTCTTGGATTTTTGGGACATCCTCCTTTGTTAATAAAACATCGTTCGCTGTACTACGGAGTTGCATGAACTTCACCGACTATTCAACGAAGCTGACGAAGGGTCTGTGAGAGTTCGAGTTAGGTACGTCTGCTGTAAATTTACACTCCTTGTACTCGTAAATTTCATGTACAAGCCGTATGATTTTGTTTTGTTCCTTTCTATTAATTTGATTCGTTTATTTCATGTTCATCGACACTGATAACTGGCCTCCGGAGCGCTGCACTGGGATGAATCCACTCCAGAACTATCTTCTACTCGGTTTCAACAATCGGTTTATTTTTTACTTAATGTGAATAAAGAATATTTTTTCAATAAACGTTATTTTCACTCACCTGCCTCAGTTTGTCCAGACTGTCACTTAATAATAACCTTTCAGATTTAATTTTAGATTTCATCTTTCAACAAATCACTTTAAGATGATTTTTGTAACGATTAATTGTTGTTTTTCCATCAAATCCTTTGATGCACCCATTGAATAATCTTCCGAAATGGACTACGTTATTAAAAACTGCTAGTCCGTGCTATTTTTATTTATTTTTTTCAATAATTAACGACGAATTAAAATAAATATCAACATAACCTCGATTGACTACTTTACGCGCCAGAGTTTGACAGCTCTCGCTTAATTTTTCGCATGTTGGCACCCGTGCTTCCTACGTCATAATACTGTCCCGGGACGATCTTACGGACCAATGAAAATGAATTATTTGGCGCATGCGCAATCGACGGCAGTCAGGTGTATACTATCAAGGAATCTTCCCGGTATAACTTATTTTTATAGTTCTATTTCATACTTACAAATCAGGTTGTTTCGGTTGCGCGAAAAACGAATGCTCCTTATCCATGCGACTATTTCTTGCACACCCTTTCACTTTACACCGAACCATTATTAATCAAGTTTGTCACTTTTTTTCGCTGTTCAAAATACACGTTGTTGTTTGTTGTTGTTCATCAAAGATTCAATGGCGGATAATGCCACAATGGACGCTAACCTATACAATTTTTAAAAAATACTTGGAATCTGAGCTGATAGAGGCGCTGCGTTCGGTACGGCCAGCTTCCACTCTATCCTATCCTCTTTGATCCTATCTATATTATAGGTGAAATATAATAATAGTTGAAAAAAAAAAAAAAAGTTAAAAAAAAGCGAATTTTGAAACTTTGAACGCGAAGAGGCGCAGGTTTTCTTCAATTGGGGGACTTCACATTTGGCAGTACCTCTTTTTTCGTCATTCACTACAGTTTGAGGGGGCGGCGTGGAATTTTTGTTTTTTAACGACCACCCTAATATACCGCGAGGACCAGGTGAAAGAGAATGGTCCATCCGCCCAGGCAGCTAATATTTCATATTTTTAGGGGGATAGCCACTCGTTGCACTGAAAATCCCTAGGGTGATTTTGACGCGCGGTCGATGCAACTCGGCAGCCATTGTTGATACAAGCCGGCTGACTGTCAATACATCGCGGAAGGTAGACAAGTGTGGTTATGTTCGTTTATTTGAAGGAAATGATAAATAAAGTGAATAAAACCTACGTGAATAAGCTATGGATATTTATTGATGCCTCAACCTCAAGATACAATCAATAATTTTGTTCGAATTGGTTGTTCTCGATGAACTCTTTGATTCTGATAAATTTCCAGTTATAGCTTAGGTTAATTCGTTGATTGCATTAAGATATCATTTAAAACTGATTGATCGATTTTTGATAAATATTCCTAGCTTATTCACGTAGGTTTTATTCACTTTATTTATCATTTGCTTCAAATAAACGAACATAACCACACTTGTCTACCTTCCGCGATGTATTGACAGTCAGCCGGCTTGTATCAACAATGGCTGCCGAGTTGCATCGACCGCGCGCCAAAATCACCCTAGGGATTTTTTCAGCGCAACGAGTGGCTATCCCCCTAAAAATACGAAATATTAGCTGCCTGGGCGGATGGACCATTCTCTTTCACCTGGTCCTCGCGGTATATATATATTAGGGTGGTCCTTATTTGGGGGTCGGACGAATTTTGTCCGTGCCGCCCCCTCAAAAGATTCGAAATAATTAAAAAGAAATCCCCCTAAAATTTCAGCCCCCTATCTCGATCCTAAAACGCCCCCCAAAAGCCTTGTTTTTTGCCATAAGAATAACACGGGATTTTCGTGAAAATTTTGAATCTATTTTTTTTTCTTTCTAGTATATCGCTAAAAATTTTTTAATTATCACTAATTACTGAGTAAATGAACTGTCTTTCACAGGAATTTTAGGTTTTTTATACACATCATACAATAGTGCCATTATTGCTAAATGAAGATCAATTAATTTCAAAATTCACTTTCTTTAAAATTTCTTTAATAGTTTTTCGTGAATGACAGTTTTTTTTTTACATAGAATGAGCGTACCTAAGAGTAGGAAATGGTTTTTTTTTTTATATAAAAAAAAAATATTTATAAAAAAATTAAAAAAATTTTTTTTTTCATTGAAAAATATTTCTTATATATAAAAAAAAAAAAACCATTTCCTACCCTTAGGAGTGCTCATTCTATGTAAAAAAAACTGTCATTCAAGAAAAACTATTGAAGAAATTTTAAAGAAAGTGAATTTTGAAATTAATTGATCTTCATTTAGCAATAACGGCACTATTGTATGATGTGTATAAAAAACCTAAAATTCCTGTGAAAGACAGTTCATTTACTCAGTAATTAGTGATAATTAAAAAATTTTTAGCGATATACTAGAAAGAAAAAAAAAATAGATTCAAAATTTTCACGAAAATCCCGTGTTATTCTTATGGCAAAAAACAAGGCTCTTGGGGGGCGTTTTAGGATCGAGATAGGGGGCTGAAATTTTAGGGGGATTTCTTTTTAATTATTTCGAATCTTTTGAGGGGGCGGCACGGACAAAATTCGTCCGACCCCAAATAAGGACCACCCTAATATATATATATATATTATATATATATATTAGGGTGTCCGTTAAAAAACTCAATTTTGAATCGGACTCGACGCACCCCCTACAATGATTGGAAAAAAAATATAAAAAATTTTGGTTGCAATTTGAGCCTTCTATCTCAATTAGAAGACGTGCCTAAATGACGAAATAATTTCACATTTCAATAACATTGATTTTTGTCATTTCTTTTCAATTCCAATTTTTTACGTAGACAAGAGAAGGTAGAAAGAATCATTCGATAGTTGAAATCTCCCTCATATAAGTGGAAGTACATAGAAAAAAATTCTCCTTGCCGATTGTCTTGTATGTACGGAAAAATAAATTTTTAAATAAAATGAAGAACTGATCCTTTCAATAACGCAATGGACAAGAAAGTACTGATTCCATCAGGCTGGTGTTGCACGTCACGGTTTGCACGTAAAAAATTGGAATTGAAAAGAAATGACAAAAATCAATGTTATTGAAATGTCAAATTATTTCGTCATTAAGGCACGCCTTCCAATTGAGATAGAAGGCTCAAATTGCGACCAAAAATTTTTTTATTTTTTTTCCAATCATTGTAGGGGGTGGGTCTAGTCCGATTCAAAATTGGGTTTTTTAACGGACACCCTAATATATATATATATATATAATATATATATATATATATATAATATATAATATATAATATATATATATATATATATATATATATATATATATATATATATAATATATATATATATATATATATATAATATATATATATATATATGGGCGGGAGGAAAAGTACATTCCCTCCCGCTCCGGATTCACGTTCGACACAAGCGATTTTCCCCACGCCCGACAAGCATGAAAGCTTGTATATTATATATATAAAATATATTATATATGTAAAATATTATATATATATTGTAACTTTACGGATAGTGAGCGACACTGAAAGTGACGCGAACCGGTTGGTTATTGTGTTTTCTTTACTCAATTTATATTTTTGTTTGAGACTTCTACTATTAATTGTTAGCCGTGCCTATTACGGACTTGAACTACCGTGTAGCTGAAGCCGCCTCCCCACAGACCTGAGTACGATAAACGCACTAAGGCTGCACTCTACCCTCTTAACCGTTAAATGTTAATTTAATGAAGTTAATTTATTCCAAATAATAGCTGTGCCAGACCTGGGTAGATCGGAGATCCACCAAGGCTGTATCTAGCTTTCTGTTAGATTTAAACTATAACCTGGAATTGGCGGAGGAAGGGGTTTGACATCTGATTAAATTGCTTTTTTGTAATGTTCAAGAATCTGTTTATTCAATTAACTAAAACTACGGTTGCAACCCTAACCTATTTTTACACGTTGCTTATTATCTACTTACTTGTCTTTACAAGGCTTTTATTTGAATTTGATATCTCTTTTTCAGTGTAAGGTTCCTATCAATAATGCGTCGATCGTATTTTAATATTTATTCTTTAATAATTTTCTCTAAACTCAATGGTAAGAATATATGATTTGATATTTGGTAGTTTGATTTGGAATAAGTGAATTTATATTTGATATTTGAAATAATAGCTGATTCTAACGGTTCATCAGAGCTCTATGCTCGTGATGACCAACAAGTGACTGTGAGTCTATCTGGTGTCTACCCTAGAATAGCTGGTGAGTTGAGCGGCGCCTCGACTTTTATATTAGTCGTGACGTCACTCAGCTCGTCGCTGCTGTCGATCGTTCTAGACTGTTCTCGATGTTCGCAACGGCTGATGTTTGAATGCTAACGGTCAGGCATGGGTTGCCTGATTCGTTACATTGGCCCCCTTCGATCATCAGGTGGTCGGATGATCTTTGATGATACGAATGGATGATGATCGATGTCCTTCTTGATTTGTCACTATGAGATGATGATGAATGGTGAACTTTTTACCCCCTCTTCAATCCTAATGGATCAGTCGGATCTAGTAGCACGGGTATCTCCACTATTTCATTCACCCTTGGCTTAGGCTTGTTGGCATACCTGATCGCCGGTGGTCTAGTGACTACTACAGCTGTTTTCGGTACCTTGCGCCTTTGTGTCATCTCGTCGTCTTCGTCATCTGACAGGTCTAAAGTGCCGAATACTCGTAGCATCTTTATTAGATCTTCTGGTTTCCTATTTTTTCGTCGGTCGAAGTCGGCGAGTCGACACCGCTTGCTGCCGGTTGGCAAAGCTCGATCTGTCTCGGTGTTGATCGGTGTTGGTGCATTGCGGCTTGCTGTTGATGCACCGTCATTGGACTTCTCCCTCAGACGTGGGATTTTGAATCCTCGAATATCAGGATGGCGTTTGGATATTGCCTCTATCCTTTTATTGGTAGGTAAGTTGGATTTCCTGACTATCTCATTCTTATCTTTGATGGTTTTACGGCTTGCCTTCTCCTTGTTAATCATCGGTATTTTAACTCTTGGAATACAGATTTTTAGTATTAAGTTGTTGTTTCGATCTTTAGGAACGACTGGATCGACCCTTGTTTCGTCAACAACTTCATCTACTTCTTCGCTGGTGGTCGACGGAACGGTAGGTGCATTCACCGGCTCGGTGACTTCCGTTAAATTCGGACGTGCATCCTTCCTTCGTCGATGCAATAGTGACGGATCCATGAGGTATGCAGCCGTTTGGTATCCTCTACCTATCACATATCTCCCGGTTCCCGATTTAAACACTCCCGAAGGTACAATGACTTTATCATTTTCAGGATTATGGACATCATCGCCAACGGTTTGGGTTTCCTTGTCCTGTACGCTGATATACCCGTATTCAGACATGATAACGACTGTGATGACTCATAGCGACCTCGAGCTTTTATACCATCTTCTTCGTATCATCTGTCCTTGGTATGTCAGCAATTCAAACACAACCGTTGCAAACGATGACAGTCAGTACCCCTAGTTGCTAATGTTCGTTTATTTTTCAAATATCGGGTAATATGTATCGCTTTAGCATGTTTGTGTGGAATCTACCACGCTCTTTTCGTGTGTTTATGTTTTCTAAAATGAACGTAGCTTCACCAACACGGTTACAAATTCGATATGGACCTTCATATAACGCTAGGAATTTGGCCATTATTTTATTTTTTGTATCAGAGACGTTAAGCGCTCGAACTAATACCAAATCGTTTACTTTAAATTCGGTTAATTTATGATTCGAATTGAACCTGTTGGCTCTGCTATTTCCATTTTTTATTATATTTTCTCTAACTAAATTTAATTTTAATTCTTGTGTAATATCGTTTTGATCTATTTTAAACCATGGTTTCCAGAATCTACTGGGTGGCTCGCCGAGTTGAATTTCGCACGGACAAAATCCAGTCGACTCATGGTGCACTTCGTTCACGCAACTTTCAATAACTTTTAACCATTTAATCCATGATGTATGTTTGTCGGTAAGGAATGTTCTGAAAAATCTTCCCAATTCTCGATTTACTCTTTCGACCATATTCCCTTGCGGGTGTCTAATCGATGAAAATATAGGAGTGATTCCTTCTTCTTCTAGTTTATTTAACCATTGTGCTGACGTGAACTGTGTCCCATGGTCGAACTGAATTTTGTTCGGCTTACCCAACTCTGGTATGTACTCATCGAAGATGCACCGGATTGTGGAGCGCGCGTCGGCAGTTTTTAGTGGATATAAGCGTACGAATTTGCTGAACGCGTCGATGGTAACTAGCAACCATTTATAGTTTCCTTTACTTGAGGGTAACGGGCCTAAGAAGTCAATAGAAACTAGTTCTCCAACTTTGCTGGGTGTTATGTTCTGCATTCGCGCATAGCTGTATAAATTCGGTACTTTACATCGCTGACATCGATCGCAACTTGCTAGAGTTTTTCGAATGCAACGCGCAAATTTCGGGTAGTAAAAATTCTCTTTAAGCATTTTATAGCATTTCCCTGACCCCACATGTCCGTATGCTTCGTGTGTCTCGATAATTAATCCCTTTAATAATCCTTCTGGGAGATAAGCTCTTTTATTGCCCCCTGGTTCAACATGGTACCAAATACCTTGTTCTAACTTTAATCTTTTTTTAGTTCTCGTTAGATCCTTTTCTACGAGATCTCTTATACTCGGATCGTTTGCTTGAAGCATTCCGAAGTTTCTCAAGTTATCGTTTAAATTTTGTGTTATTTCTTTTGCTAATGGTGCAACTATTTGTAACTTACTAATTTGTGATTTTTCTTTTTCCGGATTTACCGCCGAAATATTTAAGATACGCTGTACTGGTGTCGGTATCAATTCCTCTTCCAGCACAGCGCCTCCTAGTTTTCCGTATTGACGATATTTGATTCTATTACCGACGGGTTATCTTCGGTGTTTACAACGGTCGCCTTTATATGACTAGTTGTCCAATTCGACCTATTGTTGACATGCTCGCCTTGTCCATGTTTTTGACGCGTTTCATGATTATCGTTAGCAGGTTTGAAGCTTTGACTTGTCATGTCGTTACGCCATGACACCTGTTTGTCTCGGTTTTCAGTTGGACGGTTGACGGCTGGGTACTGTTTGTTCGTGTACGTCGGTTTTTGTCTAGGCGCGTTTGATCTACCCCCGAATTGCATTTCGTCCAAAAACTCCAACAGTGCGTCGATGTCGCAAATCCCGCGGCATTTAGCAGCTTCAACAACCGGCTCGTCAAAGTGCCTTGTAAGATTTCGAACGATCTCTTGTTCTGACATGGCTGGATTTAATCCGACAGCTGATGCGAATTTTCGATTGGCATACTCAGACCACGTCACCCTCGCGTCCGGAATATAATATCCAAATTCGATATCTCTTCGTAATTCCCGTTGTGTTTCTACGCCCCAATATCTGTTCAAAAATCGTTTTTTAAACTCTCCCCAGGAACGAATTACGTCGCGACGCGCGATCCACCAATCCTTTGCCTCTAACATGAGACTTTGTCCTACTAGCTTTAAGCAAATATCATCATCTCTAGCATCTATAAAGGTAAAGTATTCTTCTATTTCTTTAATATAATTTGCTGGTCTTTCCCAACCTTTTCCAGAGAACTGCGGTAGTCTGATGTGTTTGGAAATTAAGTTGTTGTAGTCACAACTTTGATTTGGATTTGTCGATTTTACTTTTCTAATTTCCGCGTTCACGCTTATCTTGAAATTATCGTGTTTTTTCTCGATATCTATGATTCTTTCCAAATTTACTTTTTGATTTCTTTCGATCTTACTATCCAAACAATTCAGACTCTCGCCAAACTCTTCTCTTATGCTTCCATGCTCTTCATGGTATTCTTTTTGACATTCTATTAATTTCTCTTCGAACTTTTCGCTTGTAGCTTCTAATTTTTTATCTAGTATCTCTAATTGTTTCTTATATTTTAAAGATTGCTCTTCGAGCCTTTTTCTGAAATTATCTCCGCATGATAATACTTTATCTGTATTTACTGATTTTGCTTCGACGATTGTTCTTTCTAGTTTAGCATATTTATCATCTATTTTCTTATGTATTTTTTCCAGCGCATCCATCACTGAGGACTGGTCGACGATCATCGCTCTTCGACGATCTGTATCTTTTTCTTTTTCTATTTCAATAAAAGTTTTATCTAAATTTACTGTCTCTTTGTCTTTATTTTGACGACCCTGATTCCTATCTCCTAAACCTAGCTCTGTAGCCGAACTGATGCCAGATCCCTTGTCCGCCATTTGCCTGGTTGTGACACCGGACTTTGACATAATCCACAAATGACTCTACTAGCAATACTTTTGATTCTAATTTGATGCAACGAAGTTAAGTTAATAAATAAATGACTCTAGATATTTCAAGCAATTTTTCTAGCTAAAATTTGAATAGAGAAGCCCCACGTTGGGCGCCAAATGTAACTTTACGGATAGTGAGCGACACTGAAAGTGACGCGAACCGGTTGGTTATTGTGTTTTCTTTACTCAATTTATATTTTTGTTTGAGACTTCTACTATTAATTGTTAGCCGTGCCTATTACGGACTTGAACTACCGTGTAGCTGAAGCCGCCTCCCCACAGACCTGAGTACGATAAACGCACTAAGGCTGCACTCTACCCTCTTAACCGTTAAATGTTAATTTAATGAAGTTAATTTATTCCAAATAATAGCTGTGCCAGACCTGGGTAGATCGGAGATCCACCAAGGCTGTATCTAGCTTTCTGTTAGATTTAAACTATAACCTGGAATTGGCGGAGGAAGGGGTTTGACATCTGATTAAATTGCTTTTTTGTAATGTTCAAGAATCTGTTTATTCAATTAACTAAAACTACGGTTGCAACCCTAACCTATTTTTACACGTTGCTTATTATCTACTTACTTGTCTTTACAAGGCTTTTATTTGAATTTGATATCTCTTTTTCAGTGTAAGGTTCCTATCAATAATGCGTCGATCGTATTTTAATATTTATTCTTTAATAATTTTCTCTAAACTCAATGGTAAGAATATATGATTTGATATTTGGTAGTTTGATTTGGAATAAGTGAATTTATATTTGATATTTGAAATAATAGCTGATTCTAACGGTTCATCAGAGCTCTATGCTCGTGATGACCAACAAGTGACTGTGAGTCTATCTGGTGTCTACCCTAGAATAGCTGGTGAGTTGAGCGGCGCCTCGACTTTTATATTAGTCGTGACGTCACTCAGCTCGTCGCTGCTGTCGATCGTTCTAGACTGTTCTCGATGTTCGCAACGGCTGATGTTTGAATGCTAACGGTCAGGCATGGGTTGCCTGATTCGTTACAATATATTATATATATATATATATATATATATTATATATTATATATATATATATATTGTAACGTTCCGGCTGTTCTGGCTCCTGCCGGAGCAGCCGGACAAGTGTCCATCGCGCATCTCGCGACGCGCACCGCAGAGCTCCGTGTATTGCACAATGTCGTGCAATCTGCGATTCCACACCACCCGCGAGTTCGCGCAACCCGCGATTCCGTGCAAACCGGCGTTTCCGTGCATCCCACGATTTCGCGGTGCCCGCGAAATATCGGTATAAAAGGGGGTACGTGGAGGCATCAGGTACCGATTGTGTGGCAAAGCGCCCGTCGAGTCACATCATATTAATTATTAAAATTAGGCACGTAGCCAAAATAGTGCGTGACCTGTACTTGCTCTTAAATCGCGTTTCGACACTTGCTAAAATTGAAGTGATTAAAATCGCGATTTTCGATATTGAAAAATATAAGTCTAATTAAAATTTAAATTCACATTTCACAATCTACAAAGTTTTTACTAATTTTCTAAATAAATAAAATTAGACTGCAAACTTCAAAGTCGTCTTAATTAAATTAACGACGCAATTTAATTCCTTCGAGGATTGGAAATCTTCGGATAAAATAAATAAATCAAACATACTATCGACATTAAACGAACTCCAACAATTAAAACTCTAACTCAAATAAATGGAAACATTGATTATGAACTCTATCTACTTCTAATCTTATTCTAATTTATTATTTCTTTAATATAAACTGTTATATTCTATTCTATTCTTTATGATTTAATAATATTCTATTTCTACGCTTAATGTGCTATTCTCTGATTAATTCTTTTGTATCGTTTTCTACGACCGAATGACTATTTAATTTCATTAAATACTATCCATTGTTAAAACCGCATCTCTTTCTTTCGATTTCCTATTTCCTTTAAATTAACAATCTCTAAATATTTCAGGTTTCTTTCTTTATTTTCAATTTGCAAACGACAGCTACGGTGCGGGTGTAAAACCCAATCCCGAGTCTAGTTGTACAGCTTGGTACGCCTAGCGACACCCAGCTCTGTGCTAAGGCAGCAACGGTTGAGTTGGTGCGGGGTTGCAACACTGGGGAATACCCATGTCTGTGATCCTCGCACACAGCTAGCTCGGCCCGCGTATGTCGCACAAGCTCGGTTAGCGAAGCAGATCCTCGCTCAGTCGATAATTAGCTCAAATCGGTTGATTCTTGATTTGAGTCTATAATAGGGTATTTTGTGGTTTTTCACTTTTTCCACGAGAGGAGCTCCAAATTACTCCCGTGACAAAGACACTCACGCGGACTAGCACCATATCTCCAGCCATCAGCTGAGATATCGGTGCAGTAAGTTACAATATATATATATATATATATATTAGACCGGTTCAAAAAAATCGACTATTCTTTTTCTTACAATTTTCGCATTGAAATACTTTCGGGGGGCTGAAAAAAGATGCCTGTTAAAAGCGGAGCTCTTAATATTAAGATTTAGAGGTCGCTCATCGCGGATTTCTATTTTCCATTTGAATAGCATAGGAAATTTTTTTTTTTTTTTTAATAATTTTGTAGCTCACAAACCAATGAACAAATCCAAATGACTCAAACATATTTTCATAGGAAATCGAACACTCTACAAAAAGCTTCTCTTATCATTTTTTGATAAATTGACTCCTTCCAAAGTTATTCAAGGTCAAATTTCGATTTATAGTTGAGATAATTATTTTTTTTTGTGATTTTTTTTCCACAATGATAGATACATTTTTTAGAGTGTTCAATCCCCTATCAAAATATGTAAGAGTCATTTGGATTCGTTCATTGGTTTGTGAGCTACGAAATTCTCAAGAAAAAAAAATAAAATTCCTATGCTATTTAAATGGAAAATAGAAATCCGCGATGAGCGACCTCTAAATCTTAATATTAAGAGCTCCGCTTTTAACAGGCATCTTTTCTCAGCCCCCCGAAAGTATTTCAATGCGAAAATTGAAAGAAAAAGAATAGTCGATTTTTTTGAACCGGTCTAATATATATATATATATTATATATATAATCCTCTTCCGAACGACGCGCATCAAAGAAGGCTCATTTCGTGCCCTTATTATGAAAAGTACAGTGTGCAACTAGGGGGGGATGGCCATTTCTACCTCGGGTGAGACGTTTTTAGCACTCGTCGTCGTCTCGGGCACCTTCGGCGCCCTCTACTACGACTCGTGCAAACGTCTCACCCTCGCTAGACATGGCCATTTTCCCCCCCTAGTTGCACAATATACTATTTTTTTTTTATTTCGATCATTTCGACTCCCCTCCCATGATAGGATCATTATTCCTTCTTTTTTTCTCCGCACTTTTAACATTTTGAACAAACGAAACACCATGTTCCAACGTTTCGAAAATTCTTGAAAAATTACGAAAAATTCTGTGTTAAATTCTGAATGTTTTCGCGTGAGACCCACGATGACGGACGAAAAAAAGTTGTTTTGATCCTGCGTAGCAACGAACGGGCCAAGTTTTGCACAAAAATCTGCAAAACTTAGCCCTCTTGATGCCACGCATCAAAACAATCGGGAAATATCAGATAATTTTGAAGGTCTTGTGGTATTACTACACAGAAAAAAAAGATACCTTGAACCAAGATAGAAAATTTCTTCGAAATTTTTTTCTTGAACCAAAACAAAAATTTGTATTTGATTGGAGTGAAAAATTCTTTAGATCCAGAAAGTATTTACTTCGTGGAAGACATTATTTGCTTTGTCTAAAAATCTAATTCCTCAAACCAAGAAAATTCTTTCTTGCGTCAAGCAATGTTAACCTCAATTCAAGAAATATTTTTATTGGCTGAAGCCTCTGACTCTATTAATCCCAGTATCTTTTTTTCTTTAATAGTAACAAAAATATTTTGGGGCAAGAAATATTTCTCTTAGTTAGAGTTAGTTTTATTTTTGACTAAATAAATTTTTTTTTTTGTTCATGATAATTTTTTCTCAACTCGAATAACTTATTTCTCAGCATAAGATAATTATTTAGTGACTCAAAAAACGAATTTCTTCAATAAAGAAATGAGTTTTTCAATATAGAAAAAATTTGATAAAGCTATTTTTATAGTTCCAGAATGTTCACTTATAAATATATAAAAAATGATTAGTTCTTTTGAGACAAAAAGTTTATTACATCCAATAATAAAAAGGAAATTGATAACAATATATTTTGATTATTCTGATGAGAAAACTACATGCATTATTCTCACACATGAAAGTAAATAAACTTTCAATTTTTCAAAAAGCTTACAGCATTTATTATTACATATACCTATTCATATTATTACTTTTTTGTATTCCAGTGCATAATTAACAAAAAAAAAAAAAATTAAATGAAAGATTAAAAATAAGTGTAATAATTGGTTAATATATTCATTTAATATATCCCAAAAAATTTAACAAGATTATTAAGACTATTATAATTGCTATACCAATTTTATTTTTAAAACCCAAGATGGTAGACTGGAGCTAACAAAAAAATATTATGCTACATCACATAATTTACTATGCGTTTAAAACTTATTGATAAATTTTTAGAAAAATGACTACTACACATAATAATAATTGTGATGTAACATAATAATTTTTTGTAAGTATCAGCTTCCTATTTTTAGTTTGATTTGAAAGTATCACACTATTTTTTCGAAACTTTCGACACTATCTTTTATATTCACTGGCAGATAGTCGAATTTTGTGACTACTTGATAAATACCCTGGCGGCTTTTGGTTTGCGTAGAATATACGCTGTATGTACCGGGTAAATACGGTATGAGTATGATGACGGTAGCATGACCGCATCTAAACGTTGTTGTACCGAATAAATACGGTAGATTTGCGCCCAAAATGAACAAAGTTTGTACCGTATATATTGGGATCCTTGGAATGGGCGTGGCTTTGAAATTTTTTATTTTTTTTTTCCATTTTTTTTTTTTTTTTTTTTTTTAAATGAATGTATAACATTTGAAGAATATTGTGTCGAAATTTCAAGTAAATCTGAGCAAAATTGACGAAGTTATGAGCGTTAGCGTAGTACATTGCACCGCCCGACTTGCACAGCTGCCGCTCGGCTGCCCGCAGCACCTCCTGCCTATCTCCTGTATTGTATCTACAACCCCAAATTGCGCAGACAAGGTCAAAAGGATGCTCTCGACCATTTAGATGAAACCGATTTGCTATATGAACTTGGGATAGACGATTCAATGTGAGTATAAAAGAATTATAGTATTTTATTCCGCACTATTTACTGTGCAAAACTTTAAAGCGCTTTCCTGAAAAACATCATTTTCAAAGTCGGTGCACACGATTACTCGAAAACTAATTGACCGATCGTTCTGAAATTTTGCACAGTGCTTCTTCATATAATTCATCAGGTAACGCTGTGAGCTTTTTTTCGTTTTTTTGAAAATTATCAATTTTACAATAACAAATAGGCTGATTTTTTCAGCGAAAATCGCATTTTTGACTTCAAAGTGACGGCAAAAATTGAAAAATAAAAAAATAAAAAAAAACTCCACAGCGTTACCTCGAAAAACTTATCCTCAAACGAATGCCGTTTAGATTTTTGGTTTCAGATAATCCTACGTCGAGATATCCCGTGCACGGCGAATGAACTTTTTTCCGCGACGCCTTCGGAGATTCCCTGCCATTCACTGGATTATTAATTTTTTTAAAAACAAATTTAACTGTATATTCTTGAAATATAACACTATTATGTGGAAAAAGATTTAATCAATTATCGCTATCCATATCGCCAGGAAAAATCATCAAAAATATGCCTTTTTTTCACGTAAAATACCCTACCCCCCCCCCCCCCCCCCCCCCCAATTCATTAATTAACTCGAAAATGCATTGAAAAAAAAATGCATTTTTTGCAACCCTGACTATAATAGTACATACTTTAGCGTAAATAAAAATGTCATCCATCGATTCTTGTGTTGCAATTTTGTCCATCTTGCTCCGACGACTCTTAGGTGGAATCAAATGTACAAGAATTTCCATTTCAATTAACAATTTACCTAAAACATTCCAAAAATTTTTAACATCATTCCAAGACCAGATCAATATTGTAATGATAATGAAAAATATAAATAAAGATTATTCATTAGCAATAACAAAAAATGTATTTACTTACGATTTTGGCTTTTTTCATCATTTTCAAGTTTGGCTAACTTCTCTTTTAGAGGTTTAATCACCTTGGATACTGAATACTTCTCCGCCTTCAGTAATTTCATTTTATCGAAGAAGGTATCCCAATTTTTTTTAAAAAGCTCCTCTTTGCCTGGGTATATCAATGAAAAATCCAGCGATATCTGTAAGAAAAAAAATGGAAATTCAAACAATCAATCACATTTTTATTGTATGTTTGTTTAAATTTAATGATTGTCTGTTTAAATAATAATATTATCGTGAACCGCATATCACCAATTTCACGCTCCTCTGGTCATTAAAAATATTCCATTCCTCGAGGTATTCGTTGATAGTGGAACAAATCATTATTTTTCGCAATTCCAAGGTTTCCGTCCATTTTTCGACAACCGTTGTCCACGGGTTGCGATTGCGTTGGAGCCATTGTAAACTCTCTTGATGTTTAACTATAACAAGAAATCAACTGTTATAGCGATAAATATTTTAATTAATAAATGTTAATAGTAATATAAAATCATAGACCAACTAAAAAAAAAAAAAAAAAAAAATGGGAAAATTTAAGTGTAAGCTTTTTTCAATAGGTACAAAAAATATCAAAAATTCAAGTTAATAAAAAATTATAATTTTTCAAACTTTCTGATTTGGCATGAGATGTCCTACATATATTAATCACACTTTTTCATTTTCCGCCGAGCGGTTCTGCTAGTATAAAATAATTCAAAATTACTCACTTCTAAAGTCTGCAATAATTTCTTCATTCGAATCGGTATTTCCGATGGATTCACTTCTTTTTCTTTTGTTGCCGTTCTTGTCGTATAAAATATTTTTAACTTTATCAGGCATTTTCCCTCGAGCGGGAATGAATTTACCAGTGACTGATAATTTGGCAGTGACAGGACCGAGGGGTTAACCACTCTTGAAGTCAGGTGTACACATGGCTGAGAATCAGTTGAAGTCAGTTGAAGTCAGTTGAAGTCAGCTGAAGTCAGTTGAAGTCAGCTGAGTCAGTTGAATTCAGTTGAAAAGTCAGTTGAAGTCCGTTAAAGAGTCAGCTGAAGTGACTTGAAGTCAGCTGAAGTCAGTTGAAGTCAGCTGAAGTCAGTTAGTCAGTGAGTCAATTGAAGTCAGCTGAAGTCAGTTGAAGTCAGCTGAAGTCACTTGAAGTCCCTTGAAGTCAGCTGAAGTCAGTGAGTCACTTGAAGTCAGCTGGAGTCAGTTGAAGTCAGCTGAAGTCAGTTGAAGTCAGCTGAAGTCAGTTGAAGTCAGCTGAAGTCAGTTGAAGACAGTTGAAGTCAGCTGAAGTCAGTTGAAGTCAGTTGAAAAGTCAGTTGAAGTCAGCTGAAGTCAGTTAGAGTCAGCTGAAGTCAGTTAAAGTCAGCTGAAGTCACTTGAAGTCACTTGAAGTCAGTTAGTCAGTTGAAGTCAGCTGGAGTCACTTGAAGTCAGCTGAAGTCAGCTGAAGTCAGTTGAAGTCAGTTGAAGTCAGTTGAAGTCAGTTGACTTCATGAAGTCTTGAAGTCTTGAAGTCAGGTGTACGGTCAATCGACGAGTGGTTAACCCCTCGGACAGGACCGGAATAAAACACACCAATCGATGTATGAGGAAATAATATTTTAATTTTTCTCAATAAGACTGCACAGTGGTGGCATTTCAGGCCGCTATAAATAAAAAGAAAAATTATCGATATAATTATATTTAACAACAATTTTACAATCAAGAACCAAAATTTTTTCGAATGTATAAAAAAAATCATCATATAGATAGAGGTTTCAAAAATATATATACTATATGATAAATACACATAATACTTACTTTTCGCTTTTCAACCACGGGTATAATTGTCGACAAATTATATCGGTTAATTGTTGTTGAGATCTTGATGATAACTTCTCATTTTTTTTATATTCCTGCTGAATTTTATCTCCTTCTGGGGCATCAGCTAACAGTTTCTCCAAGTCAAAATCGGGAAAAGGATTTGTAAGTTCAGCTTCATTTTCGAATGAAATATCATCGTTATTATTATTACGATGTGTTGTCTTATCAGTTGCTTCATTGGTGACTGTAGATTGCTTGGGCTAGTATAGAAATTGAAATGAATCGAGGAATCATTCATCTGTATTCGAATAATATTAGGAAGAATAATAAATATTTGAAACTCACATCGTTTTTACGAAGTTCACTGATTTTGTTTCGCAGTAAAATTCTTGTAGCCATGTGAGGACACAGTTCTTTCAAATAATCGTCCGTCAAATTCATCAATAAATCAATCGTAATTCCATTGTCTATACCAAAACAAGTATAGAAATAATTATACACATCCTGTTTAATTGAAAATTACAATGAAAATGAAGAATGAAAATGTAATAGTTTCGACACTTTACATTCAAAATTTGCAAATTTACACAGTAATAAATGTTAAAATGCCCGCACGGAAATATATATATGCGAAAAATATGTGCAACATATATGTCGCACTTATAACATATATTGTAACGTGCCAGGCTACCCATGCCTGTGCGTTTACATTTAAATCAGCAACGGTCGAGCGAAGCGACTGGAAGAGTCTCGAAGCTTCGCACAACGACGAGCTGAGTGACGTCACGACAAGTATAAAAGGCGTGACGCCGCTCAGCTCACCAGCAATCTTCGGCAAAGCGACCGGGTTGACTCACCGCGCATCAACTCACCAGCTATTCTAGGGTAGACACCAGATAGACTCACAGTTACTTGCTGGTCATCACGAGCATAGAGCTCTGATGAACCATTAGAATCATCTATTCATATCAATATAATTTATAAATTCAATTTCACTCAGAAAATCAATTATCGAAAGTTAAGAGCATCAGCTAACAGAAAATACGTCAAAGAATATTATTAAACAATTTATAGAACAATCAGAGATAAAGTAAATGATAATTTAACTAGGAAAAGAATAGCAAAGACATAATAAAAGATTGTATTAAAGTAAGTAAGACATAGGCAACGTGTAAAAATAGGTTAGGGTTGCAACCGTAGTTTTAGTTAATTAAATAAATAGATTTTTGAACGTTACAAAAAAGCAATTTAATCAGATGTCAAACCCCTTCCTCCGCCATTTCCAGGTTATAGTTTAAATCTAACAGAAAGCTAGATACAGCCTTGGTGGATCTCCGATCTACCCAGGTCTGGCACAGCTATTATTTGGGAATAAATTAACTTCATTAAATTAACATTTAACAGTTAAGAGGGTAGAGTGCAGCCTTAGTGCGATATCGTACTCAGGTCTGTGGGGAGGCGGCTTCAGCTACACGGTAGTTCAAGTCCGTAATAGGCACGGCTAATAATTAATAGTAGAAGTCTCAAACAAAAATAAAAATCGAGTAAAGAAAACACAATAACCAACCGGTTCGCGTCACCTTCAGTGACGCTCACTATCCGAAAAGTTACAATATGTGCGCAAAATCCAAAGATGTTCGCATATATTATAACATATATGTACGCATTTACATATATGTATCCTATATGTTAGATGAATTTTACATAGTGTTGACATCTATGTCGACATCTATGTCGACATACATGTCACTACATGTATGTTGACATTTATATCAAACTTATAAAAAATAAATGTTACCTATATTTTAGCGCAAAAAACAAATATGTCGCATATATTTTTCGCATATATATATTTCCGTGCGGGATGATTTTATAATTAAATTATGATGATGAGTAGTTGATTGAAAATATGAATGTATAAGAATTTTTTTTAAATATTCGTTGATACGAGTTAGCCTAATTTAATCTTGGATAATAAAAACGAAGATTCTTACCAACAAAACTTTTAGTAATTACCGCGTCATTGATCCCCCATTCTTTAAACGAATCTGATATGGTTCTATCAGATTCAACCAGCCCAGCAGATGTTGAACTACCGGCCATTATTATAATTTATAAAATGAAATAAATCGTGAAATTCAAGGCATTTGGAATGCTAACATGAAGAATTATTTTATTGAGATTTATAGAAATAATTTTTCGTTTAAATATTTTAATATATGTATAATATATAACCTTTAAACAGTCACTTGGTTTTAAACACGAACTTTTTTTTTTCGTAGTCAAGCGATTTTTTGAGAAATAAATAAATTTTATTGCAAATATATAAATAAATTGCTTCCGTAAAAAATAGATTGAAGTAAAATAAGGAATCTACAATTATTTGATTAATAATAATAATGTTTACAGCATACTTATATCACAGTCGCGGATAAGAGAAGTATAGACACGCTTACATTTACATTTACCCAAATGACAGTCGGTTGTCAAAGCATACTTCTTCTTCTTCTTCTCCTTTGTTTAAAAAAATACAAAAAAAAAAAAAAATCGCTTAACGACGAAAAAAAAGAACTTCTTGTTTGAAAATAAGTGACTGTTTAAAGCTTCGGCATATAGTGTGCGTTGAGCTTAAAAGTTATACAGGGTGTTACAACTAACTATGTCACCCCAAAGGGTGGTGATAGGGGGGAACTTAACTAACATTTTCGATATAGGAACCCATGTCCGGAAAGTTGACGTTACCTTGATATGAGGGATTCAAAGTTTTCAGTGAACGCCTGCAACGCTTGCTCACAGGCGCGGCGAAATCGTCGAGGATTTAGAAATAATCCAAGTCTAATTCAACTATTTATTAACAACATAATGAATCTAACGCAGTGTTCCAAATATCACAGAAAATAAGTATTTTCGTCGCTAAGGGGGGACTCCGCAGGTTTTGTTGAAAAAACCACGTTTCTGCTCTTGAAATCACGGAAAAACATCCAATCGAAAATTCCTGACAGCAATTTTTTGATTATAATATTATGTATAGTATTATGTGTCTTGAAAAAAAAAATGTCAACCTTCTGCGATGAAAGTGTATGCGCAGGAAACCTTTTGCAGCGAAGCGACTGCGAAGAAAATGCGAAAGGTTCCCTGCGCATACACTTTCATCGCAGGAGGTTGACGCTTTTTTTCAAGACACATAATATTATAAATCGAAAAATTGCTGTCAGGAATTTTAGATTGGATGTTTTTTCGTGATATCAAGAGCAGAAACGTGGTTTTTTCAACAAAACCTGCGGAGTCTCCCCTTAACGACGAAAATACTTATTTTCTGTGATATTTGGAACACTGCGTTAGATTCATTATGTTGTTAATAAATAGTTGAATTAGACTTAGATTATTTCTGAATTCTCGACGATTTTGCAGCGCCTGTGAGAAAGCGTTGCAGGCGTTCGCTGAAAACTTTGAATCCCTCTTATCAAGGTAACGTCAACTTTCCGGACATGGGTTCCTATATCGAAAATGTTAGTTAAGGTCCCCCCTATCACCACCCGTCGGGGTGACATAGTTAGTTGTAACACCCTGTATATTATAGGTTTATACAACGCAAGCACTGATATATATTATAACTGGATAGCCGATCGCGTATGAAATATAGGCCGAAGCGTGAGGCCAGTTGAGTGTCATTTTTTTTGGAGTCCCGTGTATCGCCATCTGTGCTTGGCGGCATCAAGCTACCTATCAATTCATGATTTGATATCACAGTGATATATATACAGCATGATTCCCAAGTCACGGAAAAGATTTTACATGCAGATTCCTAATCGAAATCTAAGAATAAGTTCCTTATCAAAAACTTCGAGGGACCAGTCGTTCCTGAGTTATAGAAGGTTTAGTCCACCTCGTAGTTGACGTTGTCCAGGTGGTGAAACTGATGACTCACATTCCCCAGGTCTTTTGCTTCGAAGTTTTCATTTTAGTTGTCGCCAGGCAGGTGATTTCTGACCTCCAGGATTCTCACTACGTTTTTGACGTTGTCCAGGTGTTCAAACTGATGACTTCCGATCCCCAGGTCGTTCGCTTCGTAGTTTTCACTCTCGTTGTCTTCGAGTTGTTGACTTTCGTGCTCCAGGATTTTCGTCCCGTAGTTTACGTTGTCTAGATGGTCAAACTGGTGACTGGCGTTCCCCAGGTCGTCCTCTTCGTAGTTTTCACTCTCGTTGTCATTGGGTAGTTGATTTCCGTCCTCTGGGACTTTCGTCACGTAGTTTACGTTTACGGGAAATCAACAACCCGATGACAACGAGAGTGAAAACTACGAAGAGGACGACCTGGGGAACGCAAGTCACCAGTTTGACCATCTAGACAACGTAAACTACGGGACGAAAATCCTGGAGCACGTGAATCAACAACTCGAAGACAACGAGAGTGAAAACTACGAAGCGAACGACCTGGGGATCGGAAGTCATCAGTTTGAACACCTGGACAACGTCCAAAACGTAGTGAGAATCCTGGAGGTCAGAAATCACTTGCCTGGCGACAACTAGAATGAAAACTTCGAAGCAAAAGACCTGGGGAATGTGAGTCACCAGTTTGATCACCTGGACAACGTCAACTACGGGGCGAACGACGTAGGGCATGAGAATGATCGACCGGACTATTTCAAGAATAAAAATTACGAAATAACAAACCGAAATTTCAGACAAAGTTCATACGACGCGGGCACTATCAATTTTACAGGATTTTACGTGGTTATGCGGAACAAAGAGTGAGCGCGAAAATTAGCGCTTGAAAAATGACCCTTTACTTGATCGGCCGCACTAATATCGGTAATCGGCCGATAAATAACTGTCATGCGAATCTATCGGGATAACCGACAGATGGCGGAATGCGGGACTCCAAAAAAAATGGCCGCCTTGGAGCCCCAATAGGGCACATGAATTTTGGTCGATCGGCTATCCAGTTAGTATATATATCAGTGAACGCAAGCATGTTTTACGCGTTTTTCATGCTCGATTTCAGTACACAAAGTTGGCGTTTGTGAGACAGTTGAGCGGGTCTGTGAATGCGCATGCAAACAGTTCACTTTTAGCTTTTTTTTAAGTCCTAGGAATCAGAAGTTGTCGAAAGTGGTCTCTGCCGTACGCGTTGTTATGCGTAACAACGCGTTATTATACGTTGCTATGCGTGTATGGAGTCCGTCGGCTTTGTGTACCGGATCGCGCATGAACTTGTAAAACATGCTTTTGTTGTATAAAGCATCGTGTGGACCATGGAGGCAAAAGGTCTTTTATGCCGAGCGTCTTTGCAATACTCGTCTACGACTCGTATTGCAAATATACGCTCGGCATTAAAAGACCTATTTTGCCTCCTTGATACACAATATACTATTATATATTATTGGAATCGATTGGAATATATAAACAAAAAAATTATCTCTATAAATTACGATAACATAATTCTTTATGTTGGCATTCGAAATTACTTGAGTTTCATGATTTATTTCATTTTATAATAATGGACGGTAATTTACCATCAGCTGGGCTGGATCTATCAGATTGGTTTAGTGAATGGGGGATCTATGACGCGGTAATTACCAAAAGTTTTGTTGGTAAGAATCTTCGTTTTTATTATCTAAGATCAAATTAAGGTAACTCGTATCAACGAATTTAAAAAAAATTCTTACAAATTCATATTTTTAATCAATTATTACTCATCATCATAATTTAATTATATAATCACTCTAACATTTATTACTGTGTAAATTTTCAAATTTTGAATGTCAAGTGTCAAATCTGTTACATTTTCATTTTTCATTTTCATTTTCATTTTTAATTAAACAAGATGTATAATTATTCATCATGAAGGTAACACGCGAACTTCTTAATTTTTAGAGGAGGGTCTCAATCAATCAAGTCGAGTCACTTTTTCGTTTTGTTAAGAATGCCTGACATTTCGGCAGTCATGTTCTGCCCTCATCAGAGGCTGTTTATTAAAGAAATAATTACAGAAAATTATTAGTTGTCTAACAATGTGTACAAACTATTAAAATTAGGCCTCTGATGAGGGCAGAACATGACTGCCGAAACGTCAGGCATTCTTAACAAAACGAAAAAGTGACTCGACTTGATTGATTGAGACCCTCCTCTAAAAAAAAAAAAAAAAGATGTATAATTATTTCTATACTAGTTTTGGTATAGACAATGGAATTACGATTGATTTATTGATGAATTTGACGGACGATAATTTGAAAGAACTGTGTCCTCACATGTCTACAAGAATTTTACTTCGAAACAAAATCAGCGAACGTCGTAAAAATGATGTGAGTTTTAAACTTTAATAATTTTTCCTAATACCTATTTTTCGAATATGTATTAATGATTTCTCGATTTATTTTAATTGATAGTCAAGCACATCTCCAGCACCTCTCGAAGGAAATACAGAAAATCATAACTCATCGGGCGATTCATCTACTGTACGTGATCGAAACTCCTTTCTATGTACACTTTGTGACAATCCATTCTCTGATTGCGAAGAATACATTTTGCATTTGAAGTTTACACATCAAATTCACAATTACTTTCACTGTCCAATAAGGAATTGCCCCCGAACTTATCATTCTAAATATGCTCTTAAGTATCATTTACAGCATAGTCATTTTAAGAAACCAACCAAACAACCCATACCGAAAAAATATGTATGTGACGTATATTTTTAAATATATTTAAAATGTACTTGAAAATATATGTAAAAATATACGTGACATATAAAAAGTTTATATGAGAACCATATGAAATTTCGCCGATTCGTATATGTCAAAAATATATTTCAATGTATATGTTGAAATATATTTATGCATATATGTTAGAATATATTTACGCATATATGGCAGAATGTATGCGTGAATATATGTGAACATATAAATTAAAATATATGTATAAAATTATTTGCTTCATATATGCAAAAATATATATTTAAGTATAGACGAGAATATACGCCGAAATATATGAAAATAATGATTATTCAAGCAGAGGTAAGTACAAATTTATGTAAAAGTTAACTCATATAAATAACATTTTCTAAACATCATGTGTTAATTATTAATTAATCGGCTGCTATATACTGCCTTGACATGCATTCTTCATTTTCTTCGTTTTTCTTCCAAATAAATTCACCATCTCTGACAGAGCTGGAATAATATATTATATTATCAGTGCGTGTTTGATTTTGACTTGACAGCTACAAATAAAATAACAATTATTTTAATTAAATCAGTTACTACTTACTTTTTTAATGAACGATTATTAGTAATAAATTAATATATTTATATTAATTAATCTTTATTCTATGCCAATTGAAATTCAGAAAATATGTCATAGTTGTTCATAACAGACTATTGAAAAATCATTTGAAAGACATGATAGTGCAGAAGAAAACAGTAGAATGTCCAAAATGTAAAAAAAGAAGTTAGAAAAAGAGGATAGATGAATCTGGTGCAATTTCGTATCGGTCAAAATCAAACACGCACTGATGATATAATATACTAAAAAAATATGATTTCATTTCAAACACAAACTCTACGGAGACACCGGACTTGGAAATCTTAAAAGAAGTTGTACAACATGATGATTCAGAAATTATTATACCGGGATATCATGGAGTGAAGACGAGTCCTTACAGCACTTCAAATAAGAGTGTCAAATAACCTAAAGCTTCGTCGAACAATTTCGTCACAAAAGAATATTTAAAAAAAGGTTTTTATTCCTTTAAGTATTTTGATCTTCCATATAAATATAGATATATTTATGTTCCTGTGATTCCAGCTCTGTCAGAGATGGTGAATTTATTTGGAAGAAAAACGAAGAAAATGAAGAATGCATGTCAAGGCAGTATATAGCAGCCGATTAATTAATAATTAACACATGATGTTTAGAAAATGTTATTTATATGAGTTAACTTTTACATAAATTTGTACTTACCTCTGCTTGAATAATCATTATTTTCATATATTTCGGCGTATATTCTCGTCTATACTTGAATATATATTTTTGCATATATGAAGCAAATAATTTTATACATATATTTTAATTTATATGTTCACATATATTCACGCATACATTCTGCCATATATGCGTAAATATATTCTAACATATGAGGCGGTCTGTCGAAGAACAACCTAAGTGCAATTTGGTAGTTTCGAGAAAAAGCGATTTTAAAATTCAACATTGTACTGTTCATCGTTAAATATAACTAATCAAATTTTGCTTATTTATTGCAAACATTATACTGTCGAATAATGGATTTAAAGCATAAAATCTTGAATAAACATTTTTTAACAATATTTTTAGTGACAGTTTATGCAAGAGCACTTAGGTCGTTTTTCGGGAGAACTACTAAAAATATGTTTTATAGCTATAAAAACACGGGAAAAATGTAATAGTAAGAGATTTGTTTATTTAATCTTATTTAAGGATATGAAAAAAAACAAATAATTGTTATTTTTTATTGTTTTCGTTAAATTTTTTTTTTTTATTAATTTTTATTTTTTATTAATTTTATTTAATGTTTTTTTTTTTTTTGTTATTGTTTGTTTTTGTTTTTGTTGTTTTTTGTTTTTATTTATTTTTTGTCGAGGGGGAGACTACGCGGGCGATAATATGGTAGGCGCGTGGTTTCAAACACTCACAGTTTGCTCAAAAATTGATTAAATCTTATGAAATTTGGTATATAGATACTTCGTGACCGTGTCTACTTATTAATGCGATCTCCCGAAAAATGACCTAAGTCGCTTTAGGTCGTTCTTCGACAGACCGCCTCATATATGCATAAATATATTTGAACATATATGCATAAATATATTTCAACATATAAATTGAAATATATTTTTGACATATACGAATCGGCGAAATTTCATATGGTTTTCATATAAACTTTTTATATGTCACGTATATTTTTACATATATTTTCAAGTACATTTTAAATATATTTAAAAATATACGTCACATACATATTTTTTCGGTGTGGGAAATTGAACGCTCAATCGATGAACGTGAATTTGAATCGAATTCCGAAGAAGATTCTATAGAATTTGAAAACTACAATCAAAACGTTGTTAATGTTACATTTGATTGTATTGAAACTCAAAATTGTTCTTCAATTAATTCGAATGATGACGATAATTCAACAGATTTTTATAGTATTTTCTTCTCTGAAATAGAAAGTATCATTTCGCATTTATATGATATCCTTGATATACCTCGTTCTTTAATACAAACAATATTCAAGCTCATAGAGTCATTAGTTAGTAATTTTGTAAACAAAATTAAGGAAATTATTTGTAAACCAGAAAATAATTCTGATAACAAAGATAAACAGATTAATTCTATTATCAATCACGTAAGAGAGGCTTTTAACAAGTTGAATACCGATTATTTACGAATGAAACATTTTTCATCTTCACAGTGCTACGTAGCGCCCGAATCAGTTAATATTGGTACTATTACGAAGGAAAAAACAGTAGATAATGAAGTCATTGTGACCGTGAAAGAAAAATTCGCTTATATTATTCCATTAAATAAAAGCTTAAAATTATTTCTTGAACTACCTGGGGTTTTTTCCACTCTACAAGTGTATCAAAACGAATTATTACTTGAAAAAAACAATGGAACCGGATCGGTTATACGGAACATAATTCAGGGTACACTGTGGAACAACGTAACTAAGAAATACGACAAAAATCAAATTTTAATTCCGTTAATTGTCTCTTTTGATGATTTAGAAACAGGTAACCCTTTAGGTAGTCGAGCAGGGAAAAATAAATTAGGTGCAGTTTACACGTCAATTGCAACAATTCCTCCAAACAAATCAAGTAGATTGGAAAATATATTTTCGGCGTTACTATTTTACTCCCGTGATCGATCAAATTTTGGCACTGAATCAATTTTTAAAAAATTCATTTTGGATTTAAAAGATTTAGAAACTCTCGGAATTCAGATTGATGTCGAAAATAAAAGTTTGAATGTAAAATTTGTTACAACAACCATTGCCGGAGATAATTTAGGACTGAATAGCATGTTAGGATTTTTTGAAAGTTTCAACTCTACTTATTTTTGTAGAATTTGTACGACGACAAAATCTGAGTCTACAACCCAAATTACCGAAAATCCCGAGAATATTCGTGCGGTTGAAAATTATGACGGGGATGTTCAAAAACTTAGTACCATTAAATCACCATGTATTTGGAATGAGCTGCCCAGTTTTCACGTTTATGATAATTGGTCATGTGACGCTATGCACGATTTGATGGAAGGTGTTCATCGGTATTCAATGGCATTCATTATTGAAGATTTCCTAAAAAAAAAATATTTTACACTGCACCAATTAAATTCACGTCTAAAATATTTTTTGTATAATGATGCAGACACGGTTATACCTCCAATTATTGAAGGTCATTTGAAAAATCATTATTTAGTAATGTCAGCATCCGAAATGTTGTGTCTAGTACGTAACTTTGCTTTTATCGTAGGTGATTATATAGAATTCAATGATGTTTGGAAATATTATCTTTTATTATTAGAAATGACCGAAATTCTAACTGCTCAAACTTTTACAAATCGACGGCTCCGCGGAAGAAGCATATATCTCAGAATTCGCTCGAAGAAGAGTATATCTCAGAATTTGCTCGAAAACCCATATATCTCAGAAATTGCTCGAAGAACCATATATCTCAGAATTTGCTCGAAAACCCATATATCTCAGAATTTGCTCGAAGACCCATATATCTCAAGGTTGAAAATTTTTCACCGCGATTTAAGTTGGTATCACTAGCGTCGTACAAAATTTCAAACTCGACGCTGATTACTAATCTAATATTAATATTGATATTAATAATAATATTTCAATTTTTTTTTTAATCTCGAAGTTATGAAAATTGTATTTCTTATTTGATATAAATATACATGTTAAATAATGATTGATTGATTTTGCGTGTGACCCGTTTCCAAATATCTGCAATAACAAGTATTTATGATTCAATAAGAAATAGTTCATTCCTTTCATTTGTCCAATCAGTCGACGATGCGTAGGGAAGAAGACTTCTTTACGCAAACTGTATTTTATTTAAAGATTCACAAACGAATTTATCATTGAAACTAGAAGAATATTGGTGACCTATTACAGCTGTGTAATTACAGCTAATGTTGAATTTGATTGCAATGCTCATGAAGCTAAAATTAAAAGGATAAACACATTCTAAGTATGAGCCTCATGGTTTTATATACCTATGTGTGATTTTTATTTTTTTATTTTTATTTTTTATTTTTATTTTTATTTTTTTATTTTTTTTTTATTTTTTGTTTTTATTTTTTATTTTTTTATTTTTTTAATAATTCGAATTTTTGATTCCATCCAAATTTTTATGGATGATTACACCTAATGAGATGAACTTTCACGTTTTTTTTTCGATTTTATTCGGTAATGTATTTTACAAATATTTTCGAATTGATGATAATCATATTTTTTGTATTTTTTTTTTTTTTTTTTTTTCTCAAAGTATAGTTAAAAATGAAAGATTTCGAAAAAAAAGACTTTATTTGGTCAATTTTTCAGGAATCTATGAACTTTTGAAAATAAAATAAAAAAATTCATATACAAAAAATACATGAACGAAAAAGATCGTAAAAGTTCATCTCATTGAGTGTAATCACCCATAAAAATTTGGATGGAATCAAAAAATCGAATTATTATTGCCGTACGTTTTGACGGAGAATGCCCCTTATATAAAATATAAAATAAAGAATTAAATAAAATATGAATAAAAATATATAAATATACCCAATATTAAAAGAATATTATCAATCATTATTTAACATGTATATTTATATCAAATAAGAAATACAATTTTCATAACTTCGAGATTAAAAAAAAAATTGAAATATTATTATTAATATCAATATTAATATTAGATTAGTAATCAGCGTCGAGTTTGAAATTTTGTACGACGCTAGTGATACCAACTTAAATCGCGGTGAAAAATTTTCAACCTTGAGATATATGGGTCTTCGAGCAAATTCTGAGATATATGGGTTTTCGAGCAAATTCTGAGATATATGGTTCTTCGAGCAATTTCTGAGATATATGGGTTTTCGAGCAAATTCTGAGATATACTCTTCTTCGAGCGAATTCTGAGATATATGCTTCTTCCGCGGAGCCGTCGAAATGAGTTATTAGAATACTTAGAAACCCTTATTAGCGAACATAATCAAAAATTTCAAGAGGTTTTCCATCAATTATTACGGCCTAAATTCCATTTTTTACTTCATTACTCTCGAATTATCCGAAAGATTGGTCCGGTGATTTTGTTTAGCTCATTTAAATACGAGTCCAAACATAGGGAAATAAAAAAAGTATGTCATTCCATCACGTCTCGAAGACAAATACCCTTATCAGCTGCTATAAGATGTCAACTAAAAGCTTGCTGCAGGTACTTGAGTAAAAGAGGATTGAATGATTGTACAAATTATAGTAGAACTTTACACCAAACCCAACTCAGTAACACTGAATCTTCTGTGGATTGGTATGAGATAAATGGTGTCAAATATAGAATTAATTTAGTCATTGTTCATAATTTTGACGATTTTAATGAACCGATATTTTATTTAATAGATAGCATTATTATCAATAGAAAAGACGATAAAATCGTCACCTTCAAGTGTACGTTACTAAACACAGTACAATTCGATCCTCATTTACGGGCCTATAATGTGGATAAAAGTACCATGCAGAATTCTATACTAATGAACGATTGTAATTCTGCACCATTAATATTGCATAACGTCGATAATAAATTATTTGTTAGCTTAGCAAAAATCTGAATATACATATATATATATATATATATATATATATATATGGGGAATTCCATACCAACTGGGTCCACTCAAAACCCTGACCCCTTTCGATTTTGTCGATAATTTTTTCTTAGATTCAACAGGCTCAAAGTAATTCAGTGTATTTTTTTCAAATTTTTATCTCCCATGGTCCTCGAGTTTCAAATTTTTGAAAAATATACATTTTCAATCATCACCATTCATTAGAACGCCTATATCATCGGTTCCTCGCTATGAATTTTCAAAAACAATGTGATGAAATTGATCAGCAGGAAACGTACTTTCTGGAAAAAATATTCGTAAATTGTTATGGCTTAGTGTTCAAAGTTAAATCTCGAATCAAAATGTAAAAATTGAATTTTCGACATGTATGCCCCGATTGAAAATTATGCATAAATTCTCAAAAATACTTGCTTCAAAAACAAAAATTTTGAGCCGTGTCCGATCCTGGAACTATGATTCCTTCATATTGTTTTTAAACTTTTAAGATTTGGAATGATGACATTTTTTGTACACCTCAGCCGCTCAGCACCCCAGACACGTAAATAGTTCAAAACATATTCTTAGACTTATTTGATATTATGTACAATAGGGTGGTCCTTATTTGGGGTATGTTCGAATTTTTTTCGACGATAGTCTTAAATCAGTTCCAAATAAATCAGAAGAAACGCCTGCCAAGTTCAAGCCCTTAATATTAATATTAACCCGGCCCCCACGACAGTCAAAGTTTTAAATGGGAAATTGCATGTATTTTTTAAAACTAAACATTGAATTTCCACAACTCCCGATGATTGTTGATGAGAAAATCTAAAATTTAGTATTGTTATTTGCACTTGTAGGATGTACAAAATAGTGCATTCGAAATTTTTTTAGATCATTTTATTCTTACCTTTCAATGTGATGAAAAAAAAATTCCCCTTAAAGTTAAGCATCAAAAGGTAAGAATAATATAATGATCTAAAAAATTTCGAATGCACCATTTAGTACATCCTACAAGTGCAAATAACTATACTGAATTTTAGATTTTTGCATCAACAATCATCGGGAGTTGTGGAAATTCAATGTTTAGTTTTAAAAAATACATGCAATTTCCCATTTAAAACTTTGACTGTCGTGGGGGCCGGGTTAATATTAATATTAAGGGCTTGAACTTGGCAGGCGTTTCTTCCCTGATGGGCCAGTTCAACGATTTTCCAACGTATTTCCAACCGTTGATATCCCGTTGAGCAATCATTGGACGTCAACGGATGAAGTACGTTGAAGATCAGTTGATTTGTTTCAAATCCAATACTCTTTTCCAACGACTTTTTCATTGGAAACCTGTTGGTAGCGTTATAAACACGTTGAAGGTGCGTTGGAAGCGCGTCGGAGGTGCGTTGGACACGCGTTGGTACCGGCTCGGTGGCCGGTATATCGTTGGAAACCTGTTGGAAGCGTTGAAAACACGTTGAAGGTGCGTTGGAAGCGCGTTGGTACCGGCTCCGTGGCCGGTCTATCGTTGGAAACGCGTTGGAAACCTGTTGGAAGCGTTGGAAACGCGTTGGAAACGCGTTGGAAACCTGTTGGGAGGGTTGGCAATGCGTTGGAGGTGCGTTGAAAACGCGTTGGAATCCTGTTGGGAGCGTTGGCAATGCATTGGAGGTTCGTTGGAAACGTGTTGGAACACTGTTGGGAGCGCTGGCAATGCATTAGAGGTTCGTTGGAAACGCGTTGGAGGTGCGTTGAAAACGCGTTGAAGGTGCGTTGGAAACGCGTTGGAGGTGTGTTGAAAACGCGTTGGAATCCTGTTGGGAGCGTTGGCAACAGATTTCCAACGCGCTGTCAACGACGGGCCAACGCGGTATCTAATATTAGTGAGTCAACAGATTTCCAACGCTCGCCCAATGCGGCGATAGTTGTCCTCCAACGCGCTGTCAACGACGGGCCAACGCGATATCTAATATTAGTGAGTCAACAGATTTCCAACGCTCGCCCAATGCGACGATAGTTGTCCTCCAACGCGCTGTCAACGACGGGCCAACGCGGTATCTAATATTAGTGAGCCAACAGATTCCCAACGCTTGCCCAACTTGCCGACAGTTGTCCTCTAACGCGCTGTTAACGACGGGCCAACGCGGTATCTTATATTGGTGAGCCAACAGATTTCCAACGCTCGCCCATGCGGCAATAGTTGTCCTCCAACGCTCTGACAACGACGGGCCAACGAAGAACTCGCGTCCAATACAATTCCAACGTCCACAATGTTTTACCAATATATGATCAACGATATCTCAATCACCTCAACACATTTCCAACGACAATTTCGTTGAATCGGCCCATCAGGGTTCTGATTTATTTGGAACTGATTTAAGACTATCGTCGAAAAAAATTCGAACATACCCCAAATAAGGACCACCCTATTGTACATAATATCAAATAAGTCTAAGAATATGTTTTGAACTATTTACGTGTCTGGGGTGCTGAGCGGCTGAGGTGTATAAAAAATGTCATCATTCCAAATCTTAAAAGTTTAAAAACAATATGAAGAAATCATAGTTCCACGATCGGACACGGCTCAAAATTTTTGTTTTTGAAGCAAGTATTTTTGAGAATTTATTCATAATTTTCAATCGGGGCATACATGTCGAAAATTCATTTTTTACATTTTGATTCAAGATTTAACTTTGAACACTAAGCCATAACAATTTACGAATATTTTTTCCAGAAAGTACGTTTCCTGCTGATCAATTCCATCACATTGTTTTTGAAAATCCATAGCGAGGAACCGATGATATAGGCGTTCTAATGATTGGTGATGATTGAAAATGTATATTTTTCAAAAATTTGAAACTCGAGGACCATGGTAGATAAAAATTTGAAAAAAATACACTGAATTACTTTGAGCCTGTTGAATCTAAGAAAAAATGATCGACAAAATCGAAAGGGGTCAGGGTTTCGAGTGGACCCAGTTGGTATGGAATTCCCCATATATATATATATGTATTGTATATGTGGTATTCCACGTGAATCGGATCGGTTTTCGACCGGAGGTCATCCAATTTGACGCCAATGCAGATTCAGATTCCTTAATGTTAGTACTTTTTCAGCTTAGCTTTTTCCAATACCCCCGGCCAAAAACCGATCCGTTGCACGTGAAACACTCCATATATAATAGATTTTATATATTAAAATAAAACTGTTTAAAAAAACTGCAATAATTGAATTTGGTAATTATAAACTGTAAATAATTATAATCATAATTGGTTATGATTATAATTATAATTAGTTTTGTTAGCTCCAGTTTACCGTTTTGAGTTTTAAAAATAAAATTGGTATAGCAATTAATAGTCTTGTTACATTTTTTGGGATACATTAAATTGATATATTAACCTATTATTACACTTATATTTATTCTTTCATTTAATTACTTTTGTTAATTATGCACTGAAATACAAAAAAGTAATAATTTAAATAGGTATATGTAATAATAAATGTTGTAAGCTTTTTGAAAAATTGTAAGTTTATTTACTTTCATGTGTGAGAAAAATGCATGTAGTTTTGTTATCAGAATAATTAAAATCTATTTTCATCAATTTAATTTTTATTATTAAGAGAAATATTCGAAGGATTTAAAAAAAGAGAGGGTTAAAAGAGAGGGTGGTAAAAAAGGATGAGGAAATTACTCAGAGGGAAGGAATGAACCTTAAGAGATTTTTTAACATAAATTATGAGGATGAACTTAAACATACATTGATCAAAAGACAAGTAAGTGACTCAGATGGTAAGATAAGCGACTCTGAATGCGAGGGGGATGGAAAGGTGCAAAACATGAAAAAGCTAAGCCTTCAGCTTAGCTCTGTATTAACAGATAATCAGAAATCTGAACGAGAGAAAGAATGGGGAATTCATTCTCATAATATGTACGTTGGATGCGTAAACTTGCAATCGGGTAACCAAACTAAGGGTTATAGAAAACAACGTGCCCTAGACACGCAAAAAAAAAAAAAAAAAATTAAAAAAAAAAATTAAAAAAAAAAAAAAAAAAAAATTAAAAAAAAAATTCCCAAAAAATTTTGTTCAGAAAGTTGTTTCGAAACTGCAACTTTTATGTCTTATAAATTTTCTTGTAGGATCTTATACTTTTGAGATACGGGAGTTTTTATAAAGAGTTGGAATTTGGAAAAATCCACAAATGCAATCCAAAAATTCTGAAAAAATTCACGAAAATTCTTTCGATATATTTGTGTTCGAGGACCAAATTACGATTTTTTCAGAAGCAGTGATTTTTTTTACCGTTCGAAACGGCGTGGAATAAAAAAATATATCTTGGATATACAACTTTTTGCCGGAATATATAGAATTAACTGATCTAGGATATGTAATAGTAGATTACGTAACTAGTGCGCAAAATAGGTGAATCCCGCACGAGTCGGATTTGTCGCCCGAGCGTAGCGAGGGCGACAAAAGAGACGAGTGCGGGAGACACCTATGCGCACTAGTTACGTATACTATTTTTCCTAACGAGCTACGCAAAATTCTACAACATTGGTATCTTGTATGAAATATTAAATTTTCAAGTATATACAAATTATTGTATATAAGATGGATGAAGTGTCCGCTTAAAAGAATTGGTAACGATGCCGATCCTGTTTATTTACGTTTACCAGCTCTATCTCCCCGCACCTTGTATTCTCTCTCTTTCATTCAACGTTACAATACACAAAGAAAAGGTGTTGCGTTTCAATTATATTTATTTTGCGCACTAGTGCGGGAAAGTACTATTTTGCACACTCATTTGCGTGCGCAAAATCGAATTTTGCACACTGAGTTAGGAAATAGTAGATTACGTAACTAGTGCGCAAAATAGGTGAATCCCGCACGAGTCGGATTTGTCGCCCGAGCGTAGCGAGGGCGACAAAAGAGACGAGTGCGGGAGACACCTATGCGCACTAGTTACGTATACTATTTTTCCTAACGAGCTACGCAAAATTCTACAACATTGGTATCTTGTATGAAATATTGAATTTTCAAGTATATACAAATTATTGTATATAAGATGGATGAAGTGTCCGCTTAAAAGAATTGGTAACGATGCCGATCCTGTTTATTTACGTTTACCAGCTCTATCTCCCCGCACCTTGAATTCTCTCTCTTTCATTCAACGTTACAATACACAAAGAAAAGGTGTTGTGTTTCAATTATATTTATTTTGCGCACTAGTGCGGGAAAGTACTATTTTGCACACTCATTTGCGTGCGCAAAATCGAATTTTGCACACTGAGTTAGGAAATAGTAGATTACGTAACTAGTGCGCAAAATAGGTGAATCCCGCACGAGTCGGATTTGTCGCCCGAGCGTAGCGAGGGCGACAAAAGAGACGAGTGCGGGAGACACCTATGCGCACTAGTTACGTATACTATTTTTCCTAACGAGCTACGCAAAATTCTACAACATTGGTATCTTGTATGAAATATTGAATTTTCAAGTATATACAAATTATTGTATATAAGATGGATGAAGTGTCCGCTTAAAAGAATTGGTAACGATGCCGATCCTGTTTATTTACGTTTACCAGCTCTATCTCCCCGCACCTTGAATTCTCTCTCTTTCATTCAACGTTACAATACACAAAGAAAAGGTGTTGTGTTTCAATTATATTTATTTTGCGCACTAGTGCGGGAAAGTACTATTTTGCACACTCATTTGCGTGCGCAAAATCGAATTTTGCACACTGAGTTAGGAAATAGTAGATTACGTAACTAGTGCGCAAAATAGGTGAATCCCACACGAGTCGGATTTGTCGCCCGAGCGTAGCGAGGGCGACAAAAGAGACGAGTGCGGGAGACACCTATGCGCACTAGTTACGTATACTATTTTTCCTAACGAGCTACGCAAAATTCTACAACATTGGTATCGTGTATGAAATATTAAATTTTCAAGTATGTACAAATTATTGTATATAAGATGGATGAAGTGTCCGCTTTAAAGAATCGGTAACGATGCCGATCGTGTTTATTTACGTTTACCAGCTCTATCTCCCCGCACCTTGAATTTTCTCTCTTTCATTTAACGTTACAATACACAAAGAAAAGGTGTTGCGTTTCAATTATATTTATTTTGCGCACTAGTGCGGGAAAGTACTATTTTGCACACTCATTTGCGTGCGCAAAATCGAATTTTGCACACTTAGTTAGGAAATAGTAGATTACGTAACTAGTACGCAAAATAGGTGAATCCCGCACGAGTCGGATTTGTCGCCCGAGCGTAGCGAGGGCGACAAAAGAGACGAGTGCGGGAGACACCTATGCGCACTAGTTACGTATACTATTTTTCCTAACGAGCTACGCAAAATTCTACAACATTGGTATCTTGTATGAAATATTGAATTTTCAAGTATATACAAATTATTGTATATAAGATGGATGAAGTGTCCGCTTAAAAGAATTGGTAACGATGCCGATCCTGTTTATTTACGTTTACCAGCTCTATCTCCCCGCACCTTGAATTCTCTCTCTTTCATTCAACGTTACAATACACAAAGAAAAGGTGTTGTGTTTCAATTATATTTATTTTGCGCACTAGTGCGGGAAAGTACTATTTTGCACACTCATTTGCGTGCGCAAAATCGAATTTTGCACACTGAGTTAGGAAAAATATATTTTCGAATATGTTTTCGCATATATTTTTTTGCGTGGGATTTAAGAAAAGTGTTTATCATATTGAGAAACGCAAATTTTTGAATCAAGTTATTCTACTATTGGATTAAGTGTGAAGGATTTATTGGCTTGAGAATTTTTTTTCCTGGTTTGAGTAAGTAACATACTTCATTTGAGAAAAGTGTTTATCATATTAAGAAACGCGAATTTTCGAAATAAGTTATTCTACTATTGGATCAAGTGTGAAAGATATATTGGCTTAAGAATTTTTTTTCTTGATTCAAAACCAAAAAATTCAAGAAATTATTCTACTTCGTTCAAGAAATTCTTGGTGTTCATTCCCTCCACTGAAAAATTTCTTGGATGAAGAAAAGTTACCTTCCGTCAAGTAAACCTTTTTTTCTGTGTAATAATAATAATAATAATTCCCTCTGCGGGGGGCTTGAAAAAATCCTCCCTCATTCGATACCAGGGGTGACTCGCCCTGTATTTCACACTCTTCCCACTACCCACGTATACAAGTCCGACTACTGGTTGGGGGCTGCGAACTAGGTGGTTTGTGTACCTATTACCTATAGGTATTTGGTATTGATTGGGTATATCTGGATGAAAAATTGTTGCAAAGAAAAAATGTTTTGTTTCAAATATTCTTCGTTTTGAATAGATCAAAAGATTTAAAAACAATAATCGAATAGTTTTATCGATTTTAATCTTATGTGTTGACTATTGTTTGTTGAACATGTACTAACTTTAGGAAATTTTGTTTGAATCATTTGAATGCTGAGAAAAAACTTCAGATTGAAAGCTAGATATAATCGACGACGTTGAATATTCGTACGTGCCAGTTCATCTGGAATCTATGAGTTGTTATGTTTTCAATTTATTATGATATATTGATATGGAAATTAGAAATAGCATAATTATTAATATTGAGTATATTTATGATGGTGCGTGATAGCGCGATAGTCCTCAGCCGAAAAAACGTTTTTCCCCCGAACGCGGTGTTTTTTTTCAACATCTACAAGCTACAATGTTGTCAATGTTGCACGTGCACGTTGCGGGCCCCATCTCCCATTGCAATAACCGTTTGGGTTGCTCCGGTTCCTCGAATCGTTTTTCCGAACGGATGAAGAATCGAAGGTATGTTGACAAATCAATAGTCCAGTCGGAATGTACACAAGACCAGTCGACTGATTTGTTATAGCCGGCGATTTTTGTACAGGTCAATTAGATAGCCAGGAACATAACCCTAAGTTTGTGTATTGAGTTAGGTCCGGGTTTGGCCGCAATAATTAATTAAAAATTGAAAACACGCCATTTAAACGTTACTTTTGTTGTTATGGGTTTTAGAGAAAAATGTTTCCTACAAAAGTTGTTCACTGAATTTTTTTTTGCAAGTTAGGTCCTATAAAAAAATGACGTATCATTGTTAGTTTAACCGTAAAATGCAATCAAAATTGAATCGATTGCATTTCGTTTATTGTAAGTAATTCAGTGAAATGTGAACGCATTATCATGAAACTCATCCAGCATCTAGAACAACCTGTCGTCAAGAGAAGTGCGCAAAGTTGACCAGGCTATCTCGTATAGTTTAGCAACAATAACCGATCTCCGAAAATCCGCCCTTTGCTCATAACTTCTGTCGAGATGGTCTCACAGGAAACGAAAAAATCGTGGTGGTAGTATTTGGAACGTAGATGCAGGATATAACATAAAAAAGTGGTTTTCTATTCAAGAAAGTACGTTTTTAGAGGATATAAAACTTTGGCTTATAAACAAAAGGGAATAACTTCGTCAAATATTCAATAAACGGATCTGATTTACGCGATTATGATAGGTCTTCAAAAGGCGCACAATTTGAAAAAAAAATCGTTCCGATGTCTTCATTACAACCGGAGATACGGACTGTTTTATCCTTTATTCATTTAACAATGTTCTAATCAATATTTCAGGTATAATCAAGTTCGATAGCACTCTGGAGAGCTTCAGGTAGGACCCTGAATCGGTTTCAGGCCCCTTGTGTCGTTCGCGTCAACGCAATAAGCCGCCAAAGTCAACCGCGCGGGTAAAAAATCTAGAACCGCGGTGTGCGTCGCGTCGGGCGGCGTGGTGGGGAGCGCCCGGCCGCTTAGTTAACAATTAGATTATCTCCGTCAAAAATGGTCGTAGAGAGTTAATTTTTTTTTTAAATCGATGTACCTCTTTCTCACCAATCCGAAAATGAAGCCGGAAATCACCATTGATTGGTATTTTACCCAGAAGTTCCGTGTTTCACGCGAACTATGGTCTGGAGATAGCTGTGAATTACGTAACATTGATAAGCCGAATGTCCAATGAATAAATCTCAGTTTAGTAAATATTCTATGTTTTATAAGTTATATTTATTGTACAGTATTGAAATGAAAATTATATATATTGTACAGAAATGAAATTTAGTATTGTAGTAAATCTTATGTGTCTATTTAATCACTTACTTATAACTAGAAATGCATTCATACGTAGGTATACGAGCCTTTGCATTAATGTTTTTTGTTTAATAATTATGGCAGCCTATTTTTTTTTGCGACACGCGTCTTGCCACGGCTCGTCGACGGGCGTTTTTTACTGCAGGGGGGACTTTCAACTCGTATGGATTGATCAATATCCACCCCGTCATCATCTGAATCTGTTAATTTGGGTACATCATTATCGATCTCATCGTCATCGCTGAGAATGATTTCGGGTTCGAAAACATTGGCGCAACTGATTCCGTTACATTTACGGCAGAGTACCGTACATTTCATGCCTAGTTTTTTACACGTGCAGTTTGATGTGCAATTACTGGAGCTGCACCCGCAGGATATAATTTCTAATAAGTTTCGTGGAATTGGATCTTTTCGCGTGGGAATTGGCACCAGCATACCAGATGCCTTCTTCCAACCCCATTGCATGGGATCCCTGTTACGATCCCCTAGCCATATTTGCACTTGTAAGTACGTACGAAGCGAATGCTCGTTACTTGCCTCGCAGGTTGGAGGAAGACAACTTAAATTAAAAGTACTTTTTAAGGTGGACTTTGTGAAGCACCTATATCTAAAGTCTTCAAAGCTACATGTAGCTGTATCTTTAGTACCATACAGGGCCATGATTATGCTCTGACCGGCAGCATATATCGAATTTTTCAACGCATCCGGATTGTTAAAAGTACTTGCTTCTTTTTGGAGTTTGTCACTGCCATTACTCAGAAGGTTGATCAATTTGGCTTTACCCTGCTTGTACAGTGCTGACGTTGTATCGCAACCGGTAAAAGCATGGATAAAGCCAATAAGGTGTTTAATATTCGGATATTTGAAACTATCTACGGAATACAGTTTCTGCTCTACATTTCCGCGGCTAGGTTTGAATATGTAAATATTTTTCCTATCTTCCGCAATTTGCGTCAAAATTACAAGTAGATCCACGTCCTCGCCTACAACATACACCGTGTCATACTTGTCACTAACAGAGATTGCCGCATCTATTATTACTGTATCTGCATCTTCGACAGCCTGTTTCACTACAAAACCCTCATCTCGCATTTTACGTGACAAAATATTTATAAGGTGCACCTTATTTTTCTCGTTAGATAAAAAATTTTCTTGCGTTAATGACGAGGGCATGTTAATCTCGCAAACAACTTCTGGTGCATAATTCACTCTCGATCGTCTGGATCGCTCGGCGCTTTTTATATGTTTTTCCTCGGCGTTATCTGGATACCCATCAAAAACTATGATGCAGTTTGGATAATTATTCTTTAGGTAATTTATGTAGCGCGTTGAGATGTCATTAAAAATTTCTTTTTGCTGCCACACAACTTTATGCAACAGAAATCCACCGTCGATGACGTACACATCATTACCTGCGATTGGTGACTCAACAGGTATAAAAAAATCGTAAAGCTTCGATTTAGGAGTGTGCCTCAATCCTCTTTCATCGAATAGTGCTAGTGGATACGGCGCAAGCTCGTAATTAAAGTAGGCTTTTAATTCCTCGTCTGATTTTTTGAGGACACAAATCCTTTGGAATAATAAGGACGGATCAATAGCGACTTTCTTATTGCAGACTTTGACGGTGGAGAAGAGTGTTTTTAGCGATATAATTTTATTTTTTCTTTTGTACTTGACACCCCCAAAAGTCTTCGGACCTTCATCGCCGTTGGCTTGCCACATATTGGTCAAGCACCGTAGGCCTATTTCTAAAGCTAGGTAGCAGTCTATATTATCATCATCTCCGCCTTTGAAACCGGTACTCAGAGAAATAATCCCTTTTGTTTCAGGGAATGGATCATGATCCACGAACCAAGACAATACTTTCTTAATATCTACTAGGTCCCTCGCAATACGCGTAGCACGCGCATCAACGTGCTGTTCAGTTGTAGCTAAGAAAACATTTAAAAAGTCAGTCAGTGTTTCGGTTAGATTAACTATCGCTGGCGATATTAATTGCCACTTTGACAGCACACTGTCTGTCATTCCTCTACCACGCGTCGGACCACCATGGCTTTTTAAATATTTCATAAGTTCCTGTTCGATAGTCATGTCCGACCATATTCCGCTCCAGAACTTATCAGTGCGCCTTATAGTGAACCTACCATTTACAAAATCTTGATATTCGGCTTCGTCCATTCTGGAACGCAGATCGTACATGTCTTGTAAATATAAATGCGCGGATTTTGCATATAAGAAGTGACCACTCGAGTGAAAAAAGGGCAACATTCTTTGTACTGTTTCAAGATGCAGCTTCCAATTGCTACTTCTTTCTGCTTCTATGAACATTTTCAAAAGTGATACCATTTGTAAATACTGTACCCACAATTTTGCAGTTTCACTTCTTCCTGCAAGACTATTAACAGTCGCAATGAACTTCACTTTAATATTTTTGAATTCTACATCTGAATCAATATTTTCAAAGATCTTATCGGGATTCTCCAGTATCGTTTGTAACTTTAAAGAATCATCCTCCGTGAAGTTCGTTGAAGACAGAACAATTTGTACCAACGCGCAATGAATTAGGATATGTGCTCTAACTGCTCTAGCGTACGCATGGCCTGCTAACATTTTGTCAACAGATGCAGGTGCGTAAATCTCAGAGATAACTTCCTTCAACCCACTTCCATCCATAATGTTACCAATAGAGCCTAGGTAGGACATGGCAAGATGGAAACCCCCTAATCTAACTACAACGTTTTGCAATTCGGTGTCTTGGGTAGAATGTATGATTTCTTTCGCTTTCCAGTACAGTGGCTGATCAAATGTTACAAATGCAATTTTTTGTTTTTTGTTTTCAAGTCTCTGTGCTGCAAGCCTGAGAACCGTGTGAATCGTATCGTAATTACTGGGAGGATGATTCAAAAAAGGCATGCATACAATACGCGATCTGTCGTATGCCCTATTTTCGGTTAGATTCTCCATAAACCCGTTCCACCCTTGTATATCGATACATCCCACCTTCTGGTTATAAATCCACAAGAAATCGGCTGACGATATATCGAAATCATATCGAACGTTCGGATTCATTACATCTAAATTCTCGACAGAAACATTTCCCAATCCTGCTTTTTTATAGCCATGAAAGACTTTTAGAGCAAGTGTTCCGAATGAACCGATAGTATCCCTCGGAGGAATCGCTTTTAATTTAGGAATTCTATTAAAACACGATACAGCAGATCTTGGAGTAACGGTTTCAATACCCCCCATTACGTGGAAAGTGTGCAAGCCGTCGATAGTGTTGGTATTATGATCGGCGTTATCGAAGACGAATTGTGAGAACGAATTTGTATCAATGGTGGAATTATTCGGCTCAGATAATACGGATGCCTCGAACAATAGAGCTTCGTCGTAGGAACAACAAAATCCCAGTGATGATAAAATGTTCAACAACGTTTTTGAGCCAAATCTTTTACTGAGCACTGCACCCAAACCTATTTTTACGCACGATATGAAAGAGCGTGGGCGAGCGCAACTGATAATTGTGTGTGCAATAGCCAATATTTTTGAAAAAAATTTGCCTTCGTCTTTTCCGCGTTTACCACTCAGAATGACATTGTCCAAGAAAACTCGTAATGAATTGGGAACGACCTCTTCGGCGTTCTCTAAAAAGGAGTTTGGCGAGGGATAAGAGTTTACGTCGTATCCTTTCGATCGGATGTCTTCTGTGACAATTTTCGCGGCTTTGATAACTACTTTCAAACGATCTGGTTCTTCATTTTGGGTTTCTTGATAGTTTTTTAATAAAATTTTATGACACGCGTCACGCAAATAAATTATTGGCTCGGCTCCAACGTTTGAAGTAATCATAATTTCATCACCAAGTTTTTCATACAACTTTTTCTTCAACCATTGCTTATTTGTGACTTGGCCCTCATAATCGTTGATGATTGTTTTCATCGAGAATTGACGTTCATCTGGATGATCTCTTATAAATCTTTCAATCATATCAACAATATGCGGGGTATCTTTCAATTGATCAGCTGATGATCCTGCAGGCGCATTGAGGAAACGCGGATAACATAGATTATGGTAACGGGCTTTTACAGTTGTTAAATCTAACGTAGAAGCTGTACGGCTTAAGACTTCACTACCCCATTGATCTGATCGTTGGCCTGATTTCTGCACAATTCTTTCTATGAACTGTTTTTCTTGGACAAGAATAACAATTTGTCGTCTGGATGGATTCTTTTTTTTTAACTGATTTTTCACGAAGGATTCCGAAGCATCTGTACCACACAACAAACAATTCTTCTCAAAATCGAAAGCAATCGAGGTGGACCGTGTCGAAGTAGTCGAGGTTTGCGCTCCTTTTTTGGCTTTGCACGCGGTAATCAGACGGGTGTCGATGTACGATAAATAGCATTTTGGATGGACAGTTATACAAACTTTATCCGTTAAATTGTACACATGTGATTTATGGTCTCTCCTTGCACGACTTGCGGAAATTAAACTTGCAACGCCTTTTTTCTGCACGGTGCGGGTTTCATGTTCCTCCAAAACTCCTTCGCAGATGAAACAAATGTTTTCAGCCATTTTTAAAAATCGTACATGATAACAGGCACATGCATAGCAGCAAATTACTGCTCTGCCTTCATACGCGATGCAAAAGATCTGTAAGAAATCCCAATTTTGTTGTTTTCGAATATGTAGGTACCATGTTTTTGCAAAGTAAGAACAATAAATCTGTCCACTTACCCAAATTTATGGATCAGACAGATCTCCAAAATACAGATGTGTTAACACGCAGGCGAAGTCACAGAAATTTGTGAACAAATTTTTTTACTAGTTTTTCGCGAGATTGTCGATAATAAACGTTTAAGTCGCTTAGCGACCTTGTATTTTGTTGTTTTTCATTGCCCTTGTGATCAAACTTTGCGCAAATCTTTTTTATTCAATGATGAATAAGAAAAAAAAAAAATAGGCTGCCATAATTATTAAACAAAAAACATTAATGCAAAGGCTCGTATACCTACGTATGAATGCATTTCTAGTTATAAGTAAGTGATTAAATAGACACATAAGATTTACTACAATACTAAATTTCATTTCTGTACAATATATATAATTTTCATTTCAATACTGTACAATAAATATAACTTATAAAACATAGAATATTTACTAAACTGAGATTTATTCATTGGACATTCGGCTTATCAATGTTACGTAATTCACAGCTATCTCCAGACCATAGTTCGCGTGAAACACGGAACTTCTGGGTAAAATACCAATCAATGGTGATTTCCGGCTTCATTTTCGGATTGGTGAGAAAGAGGTACATCGATTTAAAAAAAAAATTAACTCTCTACGACCATTTTTGACGGAGATAATCTAATTGTTAACTAAGCGGCCGGGCGCTCCCCACCACGCCGCCCGACGCGACGCACACCGCGGTTCTAGATTTTTTACCCGCGCGGTTGACTTTGGCGGCTTATTGCGTTGACGCGAACGACACAAGGGGCCTGAAACCGATTCAGGGTCCTACCTGAAGCTCTCCAGAGTGCTATCGAACTTGATTATACCTGAAATATTGATTAGAACATTGTTAAATGAATAAAGGATAAAACAGTCCGTATCTCCGGTTGTAATGAAGACATCGGAACGATTTTTTTTTCAAATTGTGCGCCTTTTGAAGACCTATCATAATCGCGTAAATCAGATCCGTTTATTGAATATTTGACGAAGTTATTCCCTTTTGTTTATAAGCCAAAGTTTTATATCCTCTAAAAACGTACTTTCTTGAATAGAAAACCACTTTTTTATGTTATATCCTGCATCTACGTTCCAAATACTACCACCACGATTTTTTCGTTTCCTGTGAGACCATCTCGACAGAAGTTATGAGCAAAGGGCGGATTTTCGGAGATCGGTTATTGTTGCTAAACTATACGAGATAGCCTGGTCAACTTTGCGCACTTCTCTTGACGACAGGTTGTTCTAGATGCTGGATGAGTTTCATGATAATGCGTTCACATTTCACTGAATTACTTACAATAAACGAAATGCAATCGATTCAATTTTGATTGCATTTTACGGTTAAACTAACAATGATACGTCATTTTTTTATAGGACCTAACTTGCAAAAAAAAATTCAGTGAACAACTTTTGTAGGAAACATTTTTCTCTAAAACCCATAACAACAAAAGTAACGTTTAAATGGCGTGTTTTCAATTTTTAATTAATTATTGCGGCCAAACCCGGACCTAACTCAATACACAAACTTAGGGTTATGTTCCTGGCTATCTAATTGACCTGTACAAAAATCGCCGGCTATAACAAATGTTTGAATAGAAGTCGACTAATTTTGTGTACATTCCGACTGGACTACAAGGCGAAAAACGAAAACGAAAACTAAACAAAAGAAAATAAGGCACGAAACAACTTAGATAAAAACAAAGAAGAGGAGATACGGTATGTTCTTACATCGGGTCTTTAAAAACTGCGCTAGAAATATACAAAAAAAAAAAAAAAACTAGCTCAGAAATATACCCAAAAATTATTTCTTGTGCAATTTCAACCAAATTGTTGGATTGTATAAATAATGTAGGAACTGACAATTGTAGAGGTAAGGGCGGCAAAAATTTAACAGCCTATACTTGGGAAATGTGTAAATCCGCCACTGATTCCAGGTGTGAATTTCTGTGCAATTTCAAATTCGCCACTTTGCAATCATAATACCAAAGGCATTTTCAATGACTCTTCGTGCTCGGCTAAGACGGTAATTGAAAATACGTCGTTCTGGAGTCAAGTTGGCCCTGGGATATGGTCGCAACATGTAATTGGTTAGGGAAAAGGCTTCGTCAGCTACCATTACATAAGGCAAGGCGTCCCTATGGGGTGAAATTTTCGAGGGTGGCGGCAAGGAGAGTTGCTGAGTTTCAAAGGATTTGCCTATACTAGAATTTCGGAATACTCCACCATCACTCTGTCTACCTTGGGCACCAATGTCAACAAGTGTGAAGCAATAGTTGGCATCACACATTGCCATGAGTATAATGCTATGGTCTCCTTTATAGTTATAAAACGTAGACTCAGAATGTGGTCTTGCCTGCAAGAATCACATATGCAATAAGATGTAAAAGTGATTAGTTGGAATATGATATATCATGGAAGGTTCATGTTAAGTTCTCAAGAGCAGTTGGTAGGCTTTCAGTATTATACATTTTAAGTAATCAAGGTGATCATAATTTTAATGACGATTACACTGATTATTCTTATTATTGTAATGTAAGTTGTGGAGTAAAAACACTGTTTGATCTGTGATAGTATAGCTGCTGTCCTTGTATACCCATCCCATGGTAATGAATGTGGGCGATGTCGTTTTTATGTTGCCACTCACAAATATATACATATATTATGTATGTACCATGTAGGATTATACAGCATTCTAAATTTAATACTTATTCAATTAAAAGTGGTTGGAATATTTTACCTGAATCACTACATGTTTGCCATCAATGGCCCCTATACAATTAGGAAAATTCCAGATATTTTTGAAACCTTCAGAAATTTTTAACCAATTTTCGGTGGTTGGCTGCAATAAAACTTTGTCTTTTAGAGTTATCCCTAAAATTTGACAGGTTTCGGCTATAATTTCTGACACTGTGGATCCTCCAATACGGAAGGCATAGCTTAAGGAAATCATGCTATCTCCAGACGCTAAATACCTAAAAATTGACATCAACATACACCTCATCTGTATTCTTGGCTCGGTGATTATGAATTGAATAATAAAATATCATTCAATCATATAATGTACACACCTGAGTGTCAGTGCCAATCTCGTAGAGCAAGAAATAGGTTCGCGAACAACATAAGATTTTTTAATGTGTGGACCTACTATTTCAAGGAGTGTGTCGAATTGATCAGGTCGCATTCTTAAGTAATTTGTATACTGCTTTGGGTCTGTTAATCTCATTTCACTAATCAGTTGAAATGCTCCTCGTGTCCTGCGATTTTCAGAGAGAAAAATGTCTCGCACCCACAGTTTACTAGGATTATTCACTCCAGTTATTTTTTTCGATTGAAGATATAAATAGTATAATACAAGCAGTTTCTTGCGTCGATTGCAGTTGTACACATAGCATTGCCGATTATAATCATCATGTGAATTCATTTCGTGTAAAATTGTATATCGTGTAAAATTGGTTCAATGAATTTGTACAAACGACAAAATAAATTAAGTTGCAAGATTAAGGATAAATGAATAATTCACGTGAGTTTCTGAAATTTCGATTATATTTTTTGTAATGTACTACAGTCGAACCTCAGGCACTGACAACTCGGGCACTGCTTTACCTCGGGTACTGACGGAGATCTTACCTCAGGCACTAACAGTTTCATACCTCCTCGCCAGGGGCGTCACCGAATGACGTGCTTCATAGGGGGACCTCAGTCTCGAGGCTACGTAACCTACAATCAAACGTAGCTACCGGCGCGTATTACACATGTGTTACATTACGGAATTGTGCCGTTGTGCTTTATATATATATTATTGTAGTGAAGTGTATGTACATATATATGAAATGGACAAAACAATAAAGTCAAGGTTGAGTGTCCTAAATGACATTCAGAAGAGGGATATCATTCGTCGACTAGCGTGCAACGAAAAGATTTCTGCTTTGGCTAAAAAATTTAATGTATCAGAAAAAACAATACGGAGAATAAACACAGAAAAAGAAAATGAACTTGTTACACCTAGTACTAGCAGCGGATCATCTGTTTCAACCAGGAAACCACAAATTAATTTATCTATCAAAACCAAAGAAGAAATTATTAAAAAATTGGCAGCTGGTCATGATATCACACAGCTTTCCAAAGAATATTCAGTATCTGAATCTACAATACGACGGATAATGAAAAACAAACAAAATATTCTTGAGATGATTCAGAACTTGAAAGAAATCGACGCAAGTTTAGAGAGGAAAAAACTATCTGGCGCGGAGGATGATCCATTGGATAAAACTTTATACACCTGGTTTAAACAAAAACGAAGTCTAGGAGAGTCCGTGTCAGGAGATGTCTTACAAGCGAAGGCAATGTTACTGAATGAACACATAAATAGTACAAATACAACGTTTAAAGCCAGTCAGGGATGGTTGCACAATTTTAAACGAAGGCATGGAATACGCCAACTCTCTTTGCAAGGAGAAAAACAATCTGCCGATCATTCAGCAGCCGAAAACTTTAAATCAGAGTTTCATAATTTTCTAGAAGAAAACAATTATGATTTTGATCAGGTAAAGCACTAATAGTTTTTATATTAGAGTAATGATTACGATTTGATCATTGCATTATTAATCGCAATTATTATGTAGGTATATAACGCCGACGAAACCGGCTTATATTGGAGATCCTTACCGAAGAAAACTCTTGTGGCTGGATTTGAAAAAAGGGCATCAGGATATAAGGATATTAAAGACAGAGTGACAGTCATGTGTTGCGCTAACGCAACCGGCTCTCACAAGATACCTTTGTTCGTAATTGGGAAGTCAAATAAACCAAGGTGTTTCCATCGTAATCTCAGGGAAAAATTGCCAGTGATGTATGCTGGTCAAAAAAGTGCATGGATGGATAGAAAGCTCTTTATAGATTGGTACAAGAATTTATTTCTGCCTGAAGTTATACTGAAACACCCTGATTCACCAGAACGACCGCGAAAAGTACTTTTACTACTTGACAATGCTCCATCTCATCCACCGCTTGGAGAATTAAATGCTATCGACGCAACATGCCAGGTTTGTTGTACGGATATTTAAAAAAATGTTGCAGTTTTGAATTTCAATATTTTATTATCATACTGTAATGAAAGTTTTGAAATCCATAACTCTTCTTTTAGATATCATAAAACACAATCAACTGATTGAAGAAGTTGAAATATTTAAAATGATAAAATAAAAATAAAAACTCTAAGCCAAATTTATCTCATTGTGTTCAGATAAAGTACTTGCCTCCCAATGCGACCGCTGTGATCCAACCAATGGATCAGGGTGTCATTGAAAAGACTAAAAGGATGTATCGGAAGCAGTTGCTCAAAGAGCTGTTGTTGAGACAAGATGAGGTGAGCATTGTTGGACAATTGAAAAACCAGACAATGCTGAACTGCTGCTATCGCATAGCTTCTTCGTGGAATTCAGTCACACCAACCAATCTTCGAAACGCATGGAATCCTGTTCTAGGCAACGAAGAATCATGCATTGACCCAATTATTCGGCATGACAATATCGTTCAACTTTTATCTATTTTACACAATATTCCTGAATACAAGGATTGTACGTATGAAAACGTTAAAGTATGGATTGAAGAAGATTACCAAGAAGCTGGTTGGGAAGTTTTAGATATTGAAAAAATCCTCGAAAGGTAAAATATCTACATATATACATTTTTTATTTTTAATAAATTAGATGAGCATTTGACTTGTGACAGCTCGTTACAACGCTAACGTTTGAATTGAACTTATTTTCAAATTATGAATAATGAATATAATTTAGAATTCAAAGTGGATCAAACAATGAAGAAGACCCAATGAACATCGAAGAAGATCCTGATGATATGAGTAACAACGAATTGAATAATGATCCTGTACCTGAGATTCCATCCATACAAGAGGCATTCGAAGGATTGCTCAAATTCAGAACTTGGTTTGAAACAAGATTTGAGTGCGACAGGACAGATTTAAAGAACGTACAAATTTTAGTAGACAAGACATTGGATATTTCTCATTTGGCGTGAAGTTTTCGGGAAGAATTCCACTGTAATTTCATATGACATTGAAGTTTGCATCGTTGGAATGCAACGAAATTCAACGTAAATTTAAAAAGAATATACGTAGCATAAAAATGATCCTCCTATGTTTATTAACATTTTCAAGTTATTTCTAGTCGTTTTCATTTTTCAAACATAGCAGGATCATTTTTGGTAAATTGATAGATTTAAATTTTTTTTTTTCCAACGATGCAGACTTCAATGTCATAATTTCATGAATGTGATAAAAAAAAAATTATTGAAAATTATTAAAAATAAAAGTAATACTTTTGTTTGGTTTGGTTTCCTTCTGGTTTGTTTTCCTATCTTACTCGTATTAACCCTTAAGAGATAGGTGAAAACAGGTATATGAGTGGTGAAAATTCGAAAGAAATTAAATTTTTAACCACAGATCATCGATTCATAATTGGTGAAAAAGCACATTTTTATCTCTGATGTTGACAAATTATGAAATTTATTATTTATCGGTAATTTTCCGTTAATTAAAAAAAAAAGGGGAAATAACACGCATTTTTATCTCTTCGTCTCGTGTAAATGAATTACGGAATTCAGCATTTATCGTTTATTTTTCGTCAACCTGAATAGAACGATATTATTTTCATGAAAGTTTTAGCGTGTATCAAGTAATAGTGGGAATTCGAGTGTAGAAAGAAAAAGAAAAAAAAAAAAAAAAAAAGTAGGAACCGATTTGGAATAATATGACTACGGCCCTGGCCTAACGCCGCTATTGGTTCGCGGGAAAGTTAGGTTGTTTTGTCAGTACCCGAGGGAATGTTTCCCGAGCTCTGTCAGTGCCTGAGGTTCGACTGTACTTCAAATGGAGATCCTGTATGTATACTAGACTGTGTCAAAAAAAAAACGACATTTTCTTTTCGTTCGGGCCCTTTCAGAAATAGTTAGTGCTTAATACAAGAAAAATTATCCCCAAAGCTTAGCTATGTAGCTTGAACACCGAATTAGCGCATTTGAAAATATGATTTCCCATGTATTTCAAATGGCAAATTCGTTTATCTTGGTTTTATTTTTATAACGCTCTTTATTCAACTGATAAGAATAAAGTAGATATACGATTTTGTAGAGAATTTCATGATCTACAAAAATGGTCCTCTGGCCAAAGTTGCTCAATGAACCGTTAATAAGTTACAGCGGTATCAAAGTCATATACAGGGTGTTACAACTAACTATGTCACCCCGACGGGTGGTGATAGGGGGGACCTTAACTAACATTTTCGATATAGGAACCCATGTCCGGAAAGTTGACGTTACCTTGATAAGAGGGATTCAAAGTTTTCAGCGAACGCCTGCAACGCTTTCTCACAGGCGCTGCAAAATCGTCGAGAATTCAGAAATAATCTAAGTCTAATTCAACTATTTATTAACAACATAATGAATCTAACGCAGTGTTCCAAATATCACAGAAAATAAGTATTTTCGTCGTTAAGGGGAGACTCCGCAGGTTTTGTTGAAAAAACCACGTTTCTGCTCTTGATATCACGAAAAAACATCCAATCTAAAATTCCTGACAGCAATTTTTCGATTTATAATATTATGTGTCTTGAAAAAAAGCGTCAACCTCCTGCGATGAAAGTGTATGCGCAGGGAACCTTTCGCATTTTCTTCGCAGTCGCTTCGCTGCAAAAGGTTTCCTGCGCATACACTTTCATCGCAGAAGGTTGACATTTTTTTTTTCAAGACACATAATATTATAATCAAAAAATTGCTGTCAGGAATTTTCGATTGGATGTTTTTCCGTGATTTCAAGAGCAGAAACGTGGTTTTTTCAACAAAACCTGCGGAGTCCCCCCTTATCGACGAAAATACTTATTTTCTGTGATATTTGGAACACTGCGTTAGATTCATTATGTTGTTAATAAATAGTTGAATTAGACTTGGATTATTTCTAAATCCTCGACGATTTCGCCGCGCCTGTGAGCAAGCGTTGCAGGCGTTCACTGAAAACTTTGAATCCCTCATATCAAGGTAACGTCAACTCTCCGGACATGGGTTCCTATATCGAAAATGTTAGTTAAGTTCCCCCCTATCACCACCCGTCGGGGTGACATAGTTAGTTGTAACACCCTGTATAGATTTGATTACGATACATACTTTTCGACAAATTAATTTACACTTATTATCCTTATTTACAATTTATATTATTTTGACTTGTGCACGGTTAGAGAAATGAAAATATTCCGTTGGATCTCAAAAAGAGAGTATTATCATCAGACCTTTATCAATTGAACGTAGCTCACGTGAGATCCCATGGCCGTCCCACTCTGAAAATTTGGGTTTCTTACTGAAAAAATCTCAGCTTTCACGTGAAAAACTCAAAAGTAAGATCAATTTTGGTGGCGCATAAAAAAAGCGGTTTTTTTTTTTTGCGAAAATCGTGTTTTTGAGACTGATTCCGTGAATGTATCCGGAAATAAATAACATATTCGAAAAGGTGAGAGTTTTTCACATAAAAGACCTATATTTTTCCAATTCTTTCATCCCGATAACGATACGAAAACAATTCGCATTTAAAGCTCAATCAGGTCGAAATGGTAAACTTGTATATGGCATTTCTCGCGAACGGTAAGTCCTAGAGAGTTCAGACTTGGTGAACTTTTCGATCTTAGTACACACTACAAGAGGTAAAAATTTGAGACAAATCAATTTTTTGACGTCCCGTTCATTGGTTGATAATTGGTGGACTTGCCCATATATTTTTATATTTACTTATATTTATACAGAGATGTTCTGTGGAAACAGGTCAGTCTAATGGAGTCGCACTTACTTTTTTTTCGTTAATGACAACGCTGTCAAAGCGATCTACTGATTTTTCATATGCCTATAGCCGTATCTCAATTGGTCAAGGGTGGTTAAGTGTGTACCCTCAATGCCCCCTTACCCTTGATTAGGGTACTTGAAACGTCACGAATATCATTCCAATTGGTCGAGGGCAAGAGCACACGGGATGAGGGCACCAAGGGTATGGTTGTGGACGTTTCTATCTGCCCTCGCCTTCTATATCAACTACTTATACCATAGTGGCGCTTTTCGAGTCTTTTTAGTGAAGTTCACTGTTCTTGTTGGACAACTCTCTAACAAATTTTATGCATAACAGTGGTATATGGTCTTTATAGATGGCGCTACCTTTTTCACGCGCTAATATTCGAATAGCCGTTCACAAACTATCGTGTGGTTTGTTAGCACGTGTGAAAAATATAATTGCTACAATCAATAAAAAATATTAAAAAATGAGTGTAAAAGTAAAAACGATTACTCCTAAGGAAAATGCACATATTTGTAAGTATCACTGACACTGTAAATTTTACAAATTAACGATTACTAATAAATGAGACTGCATACAATAAATAATTTCAACAGCCATTCTTGGATAATTTGTTTTTTATTTTGTAAATTTAACATTAGTTTGTTCAATACGTAATTATTATATTATATTTTAATTTGATTTTTGTTTTCATAAAAAAATTCAATTTCATTCAATCATATAGGAGAAATATTGTTATAATTAAAAATATAAAATCTAAACAAAAAATTGTACGTAAAGCCTAAAGTTTGAATTAAAAAATTATTTTCTAAAGGGAAACCAGAGGAAATCAACGATATGATCAACGTACGGACGGCGATGAATCACCTTTTCACTGGCACAAGAGGGTCATCATCAAGCAATTGGGATGTGGTAGCCACAAATATCCGATGCGGTGCCAGTGGATATCAATGTAAGAAGAAGTGGGAGAATCTTATGGCAACGTATAAAAAAATCATGGTGCCCCCGACGGGTAAAGGACTAGAGGGCAAAAATCATAAGTCGGAAACTTGGCCGTTTTTTGATGTAATGAATAACTTCATGTCAACTCGTCATGTGATGAATCCAATACTTCTGATTGAGTCCTCTTCCACTGGAATCCCTGCACCATCGTCATCTCCTACGGAAGAACATGCACCATCGTCATCTCCTATGGAAGAACATGCACCATCGTCATCTCCTATGGAAGTACATGCACCATTGGCATCTTCTACTGAAACCCCTACAACATCGTCATGTTCTCTTGGTGATCCTGCATCATCAACATTTTCAACACATTCAAATGCTTGCAATGCACAGCCATCGACTTCAAAAATCTCAAATATTAGCAGAGCATCATCTTCTTCCACTTCGAATGACTCATTGGATTCGAGCTCATTGGATTCGAGCCCATTGGAAAGTAGCCCACTATCACAGAGAGACAAAATGACTAAACTAATGAGAAAAAAAAAGGATGATCTTTTGGAACATCCAAGAAAAAAACAAAAAACACAAACAACAGGTGACCAGATCTCAGAGCTATTAAGCTTAATGAAAGACGATGTGCAGAAACAGGAGCAGCAGCAACAGCAGGCGAGAAGAATTGAGGAAGGTTTTTTGGAAGTTTTTAGAGAATTTTTGTCCAAGAAGTAAAAAATTCAAAAAAGCCAATAAACTTAAGTTAATTATCCTAAGTTAATTTACTGGTACTATTATACTTGTACTATTTATTTACTTTAATTACTTTGATTTACTTTTACTTAAGTCTATAAGCCATAAGCAGAATGCATAGCCATGGATATATGTCGGATATAAGATCTGCAGTAAAATTGAAGTGATTCGCGTGCGCTATGGTTTCTGCTTATGGCCTATAGGCTTCTGTGTGCTTCCACCTTTATTCACGTTCATTTAAATTTAAATTTGCCATACTGTCTGTGATTACTGATTACGAATAATAAAACAAGTGCTCTATGGTGTAATTAACTATATCTTCAATAGTTTTGTAATAAATAATAAGATAATAATATAATAATAATTGTTTTTTTTTTTTCTAATTGAAAAAGCAGGCCATTTCAGCTGGGGCAGACTGGAGACCCTCTATTTCTGACGGATTAATATACTTATTAGAATCCAATTTTATCCACTCAATCAACCACAATGATAATTAATAAATGATAATAATAATAATAAATATAATAACTCACTAAATACAGATTCTTACAATAAATTACAGCGACAATACTGAAACACGTCCTCCGGTATAGAGAACCCTCTTTGAATCAAATTAAACAGACATAATTATTGTCCCCGAGGTTCTCCGCAAAATAATTGAAAAAACAATTCACGTAAATGACTCCCATTCCGTTCATCTCGTGGTGCACGACGAGGAGGAAGGTCAGGAGGATTTGCAACATTATTCGCTCTTATTACATCACCCTGGCTGATGCAAACATTATGCATAACAGTGCATGCTGCTACTACTTTGATGGCGGTCTGAATTTTAACTTCTAAAGCTTTTGTGAATATGGATCTCCATCGTGTTTTTAATATTCCAAAAGATTGTTCAACAATTATTCTAGCCTTGCTGAGTGAGTGATTAAAGTCTCTCTTCTCTGCTGTTAGGGGTTCTTTGAATGGAGTAATTATAGTGATTGGGTATTGTCTACAAGGATAACCGCTATCACCTATAATGAAATAACCTGGAGGTGGGTACAAACTTTGCTGAAATATTCTGCTATTGCGAAATATTCTACTGTCATGCACAGATCCAGGATAGCCACTAACAATATCTATAAATTTTCCAGAACTGTCGACTAACCCTTGTAAATTGAGCGAGTAAAATTGCTTTCGGTTATAATATTCTTCATGAAGGTTCCTTGGACAAATTATGCGCACATGACATCCATCAATGGCACCTACGCACTGTCTAAATACAACACTATTAGCCTTCATTGCAAAAACTCGTCCAATCCGTGGTAAATCTTCTCGTGGCGGTAATCTTACTATTGCAGGTACTAGCGATACTACAATCTTGAGCATTTTGTGAGCAATTCTAAAAACAGTCGACTGTGGTATGTCAAATGCGACTGCGACGACTCTATACGATGTTCCACAGGCCAACCAAAACAGGAAGATGATTGCCTTAAAAAGAAAAACAATACCTACATTTTTTGACAACTCTGTTTAATTTTGATTGCACTAAATAGTAATAAAGTTCTTACTTCTAGTTCTGCGCACCAGCCTGATCGTTTAGGTTGATATCTACTTAAATGGACCAGTCTTCGAAAACTGGCTGGAGTGACTCTTAAATGTTTTTTTGTAAGTATAAGATCGCCCGTTAGGATAGCCCCCAGCAAGCGGTAGTTGTACCCAACAGGTATCCGGCAATATCTTCCCCTCTGAAACATTCAGAAATAACAGCCAAGGTACACTAAGGACAATAATTTACACAGCATATGCTACTCCCATATACCATGAGGATTCGTGCATGCGGGTCACTCCTGATTCACTCGATTCAGCTCGACACAGATATTTGCATCTACAGCAATGCAAATATCTGTGTCGAGCTGAATCGGGTGAACCGAGGATTACTCGCATGCACAAATCCTCATGGTATAAACTTACCTTGCTATTTTCTTGGATCATAAATTTCAATAACAGCAAATAGTACATTCTTGAACGCCTTGTACGTATCTCTTGCATTTCGGAATTTCTTCGGAATATACGATACATGACCATCCACACAGCTAACAATATTTCGTCCGGAATCATTTTGATTTTACGAGATATTAAATGTAGTTGGAAAGGATTGAGTAAAATAATAAACGTTCTTGATCTTTGTACAATTTATTATCAAACAAAATTGAATTGTATATTGTAACTTTACGGATAGTGAGCGACACTGAAAGTGACGCGAACCGGTTGGTTATTGTGTTTTCTTTACTCAATTTATATTTTTGTTTGAGACTTCTACTATTAATTGTTAGCCGTGCCTATTACGGACTTGAACTACCGTGTAGCTGAAGCCGCCTCCCCACAGACCTGAGTACGATAAACGCACTAAGGCTGCACTCTACCCTCTTAACCGTTAAATGTTAATTTAATGAAGTTAATTTATTCCAAATAATAGCTGTGCCAGACCTGGGTAGATCGGAGATCCACCAAGGCTGTATCTAGCTTTCTGTTAGATTTAAACTATAACCTGGAATTGGCGGAGGAAGGGGTTTGACATCTGATTAAATTGCTTTTTTGTAATGTTCAAGAATCTGTTTATTCAATTAACTAAAACTACGGTTGCAACCCTAACCTATTTTTACACGTTGCTTATTATCTACTTACTTGTCTTTACAAGGTTTTTATTTGAATTTGATATCTCTTTTTCAGTATGAGTTTTATAGCAATAATTCGTCGATCGTATTTTATAATTATTCTTTAATAATTTTCTCTAGACTCAATGGTAAGAATATATGATTTGATATTTGGTAGTTTGATTTGGAATAAGTGAATTTATATTTGATAATCGAAATAATAGAAGAAGCTAACGGTTCAACAGAGCTCTATGCTCGTGATGACCAACAAGTGCGCAGTGAGTCAATCCGGTCGCTTTGCCGAAGATTGCTGATGAGCTGAGCGGCGTCACGCCTTTTATACTTGTCGTGACGTCACTCAGTTCGTCGTTGAGCGAAGCTTCGAGACTCTTCCAGTCGCTTCGCTCGACCGTTGCTGATTTAAATGTAACCGCTCAGGCTGGGGTAGCCTGGCACGTTACAATATATATATATATATATTAGGGTGGTCCTTAAAAAAAAATTTATCGTGGCGCCCCCCAGATCAGCTCCAAATAATTCAAAACAAATGTGTAAAAAGTTGCAGCCCCCCATCTCACAAACCGGCCATTACCAGAGGGGGGTCTCATGTGCTCCTTTGAAATAAACGTGTTTTTTTCGATTTTTCAAAGACCTGCGTACTAGAGCGTCCTAAACTGTTTCTAAAAATCCCAAATACTTACGAACGCATTCCTGGTTCCCCTATTCTATATCCAGATGGATAAATCGAACTCCTGATTCAATCCTGACAGCTATATGGGTCATTCCATAAGAGAAAACGTATTTTTTTATTGTCTGTAAAATTATCTCAAAATTTCAGGATCACAATTTTTCATTTCATGATCAATATTTTCAATGTCGAACTTTGTTCTGACAAAATTTTCCGGCAGCTAAAAAAAAAAAAAGAAATACGTTAACGTAAACGAAATGAAAAATTGTGATCCTGAAATTTTGAGATAATTTTACAGACAATAAAAAAATACGTTTTCTCTAATGGGATGACCCATATAGCTGTCAGGATTGAATCAGGAGTTCGATTTATCGATCTGGATATAGAATAGGGTAAATGTACCAGTGAATGAACGGTTAAGGAACGTCACCAGTGAATGAACAGCCATGTTAAAATCACTGTATACAGATATACTTTGCGTGAAAATGGTCATTCACTGGTGCGTGTTCATTCACTGGTACATTTACCCTATGGGAACCAGGAATGCGTTCGTAAGTATTTGGGATTTTTAGAAACAGTTTAGGACGCTCTAGTACGCAGGTCTTTGAAAAATCGAAAAAAAACACGTTTATTTCAAAGGAGCACATGAGACCCCCTCTGGTAATGGCCGGTTTGTAAGATGGGGGGCTGCAACTTTTTCCACATTTGTTTTGAATTATTTGGAGCTGATCTGGGGGGCGCCACGATAAATTTTTTTTTAAGGACCACCCTAATATATATACATATATATTATATATATACGTTGTACATAGTTTAATTTTTTAATTTTTAGTTTAATTTTTTTTTTGTTCATTTTATTTTTTTAATTCCCTGACTCACCTATGGAGGGTCTGGGACAGTAAGGATAGACCCAGGTCCGTCCTACTGATAAATTAAAATTGAATAAAGTCTAAGCACATTACCAGAGTATAGGTTAAGTGAATAAAAATGTAATTACACATTAAACAAAATTAAATAAAAATTTAATTACATGTTAAATACCATTGAATAAGAATTTAGTTTTACTGCTGATGTATAATATCCTAATTTAGAGTGCTCAGTAAATATTATTTTAATAAAAAAAGGTCATTAGAAACGGTTATACAGGTTATAATTATTCTATATTATTTAATTGAATATTCGCTTAGACTGCTATTTCGATCTTAGCGAATAAATAAAGTGGCGCCGTCAATAGGACAACAGTGAAACAACACTTTGAATTTATAACCACTGACTAAGTAAAGTGATGTAGAAACACCACCTGGCTGAACTCTGGGGTATTCAAGGGTACTCGAGAAGAGAACAAACCAGACAAGCGTTCCAATTGGCAGAGGCGAGTGACGAGGGTATGGGCAAGTGTGCAAGGGTGAGGGCAAGTGTACAAGGGTACACCTTTAACCACCCTTGACCAATTGAGATACGGCTTATGACTGATACCTTCAGTCGACGTAGCGAAAGCTGTCACGTCGTAGGTTATGAACTGTCATATTAAAATGATGTTTAATTCAATTATTATTAATAATAATAATTAATAATAATTATTAATAATTATTAGTATCAATAATTATTAATACTTATTATTAATATTATTAGGTTTGATTCTTATTAATAATAATTAACAATATTATTAGGTTATAAATAATTGTCTTGGTGAAATTTACACATCTGGTAGTAATAAATTTAATAAGTCAATAGCACAGGATATCTATTCGTTACGAATTCATTTCAGGTGTGAATTCCTGTTTATTTACCACATTAGTTGCAATCGAGCATTTCTTCGGTGACTGACTGACCCGTTGCATCTCTTCGACAAGTAGGGTTACGAACATAGCGATGTGGATACCATTCATCGAACAATATAATATACAATGTTACTATTGGAGGTAGGAGAGGGGCTGGAGGGAGGGGGGGCCACCCGCCCACCCACTTCCCCCCCTTTCTCCAGGGGGTTACTTGGACTAATTCCACTGCTTGAAAGATTATTCATCTCCGACGTTTCGGGCGCTAAATATCTGCTCCCGTCCTCAGGAAAGGTTGTCTCGCGACTTCCCATCAAAGAGGGAAGTTCACTCTTTGATGGGAAGTCGCCAGACAACCTTTCCTGAGGACGGGAGCAGATATTTAGCGCCCGAAACGTCGGAGATGAATAATCTTTCAAGCAGTGGAATTAGTCCAAGTAACCCCCTGGAGGAAGGGGGGGAAGTGGGTGGGCGGGTGGCCCCACCTCCCTCCAGCCCCTCTCCTACCTCCAATAGTAACAGTTCATCACCATTGCTATTATCTTTCAGTCAACAACATAATATACAATATTGTGTAATAAGTTCATAATACAACGGTATACGATACTATTTCATAGATAAGTAGTGATAAATTATTATTATTGATTAGTAGTGTTAAATTGATTGCAGATGTCAATATCTGTTTATTTCAAACATTGTTAGATTAAAAATAATTGTCTTGATGAAATTTACACATCTGGTAGTAATAAAGTAAATTTTCTAAAATTCAACACAATTTTCTGTTTATTCAGTTGTAACAATAAAATTCAATAATTCGTAATACATGTGAAGGAAATAGAAAAAAAAATAGCAATTCAATAACGCTGTCGAAGAAAGGGTGAACATGGCTTTGCAAAGAATCCGGGACCACCGGGACCACCGCGTCCAGCGATGGATACCGTGCGGAATATTGTAACAACCCATATTAGTACTATGAGTACTCGAAGAAAACGGGAAAAAGCCAGCGTCGAGAGTGGCTCAATATTCTGTGAGATGATGAGGAACAAGCTAATAGGAACAATAATTTAAATTCATTTTCCACTCGATGAAACTTGAACACGCGTTGATGGACCAACACATCACTTATGCAGGACTGTTTTCGTACTTATCAAGCTGAGAAGACATGTAGAGTATTGTTTCATTCAGTGGAGATGCCTCGTAGGATGAAACACTTCCACTGAATCGATACGATATTGCTCGATGAATGATATTCACATCACTTTGTTCGTAACCCTACTTGTTGAAGAGATGCAACGGGTCAGTCAGTCACCGAAGAAATACCCGTTTGTGAATAAAGTAGCAAATAAAGAGAAATTCACACCTGAAACGAATTTAGAAAGAATCAATATCGTATGCTATTGCCTTATTAACTTTATTACTACCAGACGTGTGAATTTCACCAAGACAGTTATTGATAACCTGATAATGTTTGAAATAAACAGAAATTGAAATCTGCAATCAGAAATAGATAACCGTTGTATTAGGAACGATATCACAATTTAATTACACAATATTGTATGCTCGATGAAGATATTCACCTCGCTATGTTCGTAACCCTACTTGTCGAAGAGATGCAACGGGTCAGTCAGTCACTGAAGAAATGCTCGATTGCAACTAATGTGGTAAATAAACAGGAATTCACACCTGAAATGAATTCGTAACGAATAGATATCCTGTGCTATTGACTTATTAAATTTATTAATACCAGATGTGTAAATTTCACCAAGACAATTATTTATAACCTAATAATATTGATAATTATTATTAATAATAATCAAACCTAATAATATTAATAACAAGTATTAATAATTATTAATAAATATTAATAATTAAATTTCACCAAGACAATTATTTATAACCTAATAATATTGTTAATTATTATTAATAAGAATCAAACCTAATAATATTAATAATAACTATTAATAATTATTGATATTAATAATTATTAATAATTATTATTAATTATTATTATTAATAATAATTAAATTAAACATTATTTTAATATGACAGTTCATAACCTACGACGTGACAGCTTCCGCTACGTCGACTGAAGGTTTCAGTCATAGGCATATGAAAAATCAGTAGATCGCTTTGACAGCGTTGTCATTGACGAAAAAAAAGTAAGTGCGCCTCCATTAGACTGACCTGTTTCCACAGAACATCTCTGTATATATTTATATGATAATAATTAAAACACGAAATTGATGAACGATTAACTCAAGGTATAGATTTTTTATATATTTTATCAACGTACTTGTACAAGATATAAATCAATGAATAACAATAACGGCAGAAGGTAACGCAGAAGTAGGGTCAGAGCGGCATTAATATAGTTACCCAGCAAACAAAACCTGTCGTTCAAAACTGCCTTTTGCTAGACTGACGCTAGATCAGGGTCAGATTTATGGTGTGCTGTAGCGCCTGATCTATAGACTTCTGTGTCGCTACTTTCATCGGTTCTAGCGTCAGTGAGTAACGTTACCGAATGACGTACAGCTGGCGCAAATATATAGCCATTCAGTACTGCCGCCATATCAACATCTTAGCGTTAGGTTGTGACAGCATTCTAGCGTTATGTGAAAACGGCATACTAGCGTTCACCATTAACCACATTATTGGTTAAGTTCGAACTGCATTGACAGTCTCACTTTACTTTCTTCGTGCAAAATGTACCAAGGATCGCATAGTGTATCGCGAATTGGTTTACTACATAAGTCTTTTATATTTACATAAATCATAAGCAGTTGTTGGCGCAACGGCAAGAGTTCGGATTCATGTGACGAGGGTCGTAGGTTCAAGTCCTCGTGTGGTCAATTTGTTTTTCAGTTTCTTTAAAATTTTTATGATATTTGCATTGTACCGGTACTGATTGACGCGAAGGTAGTGTCAACTTTATGAGGCATTCTAACGCCACTGGCTGGTGTTAGAATGGCGTTGGAATGCGGCAAGATTTTCGTGTTTCTTGCTAAATCAAAAGTAGCGCCAATTTTACGTCACGGCGTAACGCCACGGCCTCACGTGAGATATGGAGGATTATAGCGACACAGCACTCTACGTTATTTGCGTTATTTACTAACGTCACGTTAGTCGCTAACGCATATCTAGCGTGTTTGTTACGTTGGTTGGTTTGCTGGGTAGTAATATATACTAGATAAGTGAAGAAATGCTCAAGCGAAACCAAATTATTGTAATCCTAAACAAGAACAATGCATGGCATAGTACCCATATAATATTATCTTGGACTCAGAACGAAAGTTGTAAAGGATCCGTACTGGTATATATTTACAAAATATGCAAATATTTAAATGGTTTGTGAATGTTCACTCGAACTAGATATTTCAAATAAAAAATGTCCGAAATGTTTTTCAACAACTTCGACAAGTCTACCGTATTAAATGTCCGAAATGTTTTTCAACAATTTTCACAAAGTCTACCGTACTTTACACTAATTTTGCCAATTTTCTTTGTTTTTGTGTTTTCAGTCTCTTCTCGTTATGAATTTGATTAACACGTTTGGCAGATGCATGCGCCCGTGCAATTAAATAATATTCAATAATCCGTCTTGTTAATGTTTGAGTATGAATTTAGCATCCTACAGATGGAATATTCTCCAAATTTGAAACCTTATCAAGAACTTGAAATAACGTGTCGCAATTCATACAACCGATTCCGACTACTTGTAGGAAAGTCTTCTCTAGCAATGTTGTTAGATTGAATAAATCATCACTGGGGTATATCAAGTAACCTTCGGTCATTAGTTCTATGACCTTGTCTCCTTCTTGAGGTGAATTAGAGTGGAGCGTCGACAAACAATCGTCACATTAACTGAAGCGACGCATTTGCCTGGCAATATAGCCAGCATAATAGCTTTACGCATACTCTGTCGTACTAGCTACATCGTAATCGTGATCTGATTCTAATGCAACTGATGCAGATGCAGACTCTTCTATTATGCCCTGTGCGTCTTTTTCTCTAAATATTTCATCTAAATTATTGTTCCATTTTTTTTTTTCTGTTTTCGTCATGTTCAGTTTCCTTCACACAGTTCATCAATGAATTTAAAACTTCAGTTCCACTGATATTAGAAACCTTCGGTGGTTTTACCAAAGAATAAACGCTGATCAGACGATACACTTGAGCAAACATTTTTGGGTCAGGATGATCATTTGACCCGCAACAATTTCTCATTAGTCCAAAAAAACGCTGTAAATCATAAACAATGAATGATACAAATTATATAGAATATCTGCATTCGAGATAAACTAGGATAATATGAACCTCCAAGGCATCTTGCGTAAGTCTAGCTGTCATTAAATTTGTGTAACAACACTCGCTGACCAAGTAATTCAGAATTTCAAGCGTTGCTTTTAGGGTTACTTTAAGGCCGGTCAATGAATTTATACCCTTTATGGCCGGTTTCACCAACGATAGTTAACTTTTATTCATCGATTAACTTTATTCACTGATTTAGAAATTGCATTTTTACATTGAAAACATAGTTTTATCGGGCGAATTATGTTATAGAACGTTATGTCTATCCATAGAATAACTTAATTTGTAGAATATAAGGATATTTTCGATGTGCAAATACAATTTCTGAATCAGTGAATAAAGTTAATCGACGAATAAAAGTTAACTGTCGTTGGTGAAACCGGCCATTAGACTTTGCTTCTGTTTCCCATTCTTGTAAATATTCTAGAAAGTCTTCAATTACCTATTATATATAATATAAGAAACACTAGTCACATATATTATATAAACTAGGTATAACAAGTCTGAACAAATAAATAAACTGGTTTTTCTAGTTATAGGGATTTATGAGGATTTATGTATAGGTGTATGAGGAAATATGAGGATATGGGATGTAACCTTGTAATTTTTGGAATTGGTATAGAGGGCATTCGAGGGTGTTCTAGATGTCATAGCCGTATTTAAAAGATTGATTCTTGTTATGAATTTAACTGTAGGTCCACAATCAACTAAGTCTGCATGCCTCTCGCGAAACACATTCATAGCAGCAGCTACTCGTGGCGAGAACAACTACATGTCAAATCAAACACAGTATAATTCAATATTTTTCACAAATATTGCTGCACGTTTTTCGGACTAAGGTCTTGTGAAGCCATATATAAGTACATCAACAAGCGTAGGTCATATAATAGTGGTTTTCGGTCTTAGGCCCTAAAGTCGGACTTTACGGACCAAGTGGGGATTGTGCGTCCGAGGACCGGCTGCGCCGGTCCTCGGATGCGAAATCCCCCACTCGGTCAAGTAAATCCGACTTTAGGGCCGTGGAGCGAACACTATTTTTTGGTACCCGTGTCCGTGAAGTGGTACTTTACGGACTATTTTGGGTCCGTAAAAGGGAACTTTACGGACTCAGAACAGTCCCTAAAGTACGTACTTTACGGACACGTGTACCAAAAGGTATTATGTTTTTTTTTTTTTTTTTTTTATAAAAACACACATCTATAAAATGAGTTCGGATTACCTCAGTTGCCAATGGGACATTCATTTCCTGATACCCTTCAGGTTTAATATGGTGTTTAGTCAACTTGAATGCTACTTTTAATCCCAAATTGTCTGCTTTTTCAATAACAAGCAGAGATTCCCAATGTTTCAATTCAATTACTCCATCGGGTGTCTAAACTAATCCAATCGAACCGAAAATTCAAAAAGGACTTGAGGTAACTCACAGTAGCCATATGTGCGTATAAAGTTATGCGAGGCCGACTTAATATTATAATTGGGAATGGGTCATGGGAATAAATGATTGTTGAAAACTGAATGAACTGTTAAAATGAGATTATATTCTGAAAACTATTACAATTATTAATATTCATATTTATATTACGACAGGAATTTGTTAGTACTTACCCATATTTCAATTTGCGAAACAACGAAATTCCGAAAATTTTTGAAAAGATGTGAAAGAATTGAACCAAAGTCGTCTATGCTCGTCGGAAGGATGTTCATGTTAAGATTAGGATATTATCGCATTTAAATATACCTATACTACCTAGAGAAAGTAAATAATATAAGACAAGGAAACAAACACGATGGAGACCGAAACAGAGAGAGACGTTGTGCTTTCTATAGGAAACACTTACGCGGACTTTGTCCTACGGACTCGAGAGTTTCAGTCTCTACCGAACGTTAGTAATGAATAGACGTATTTACAAATTAATGACGAAGATATAATAAAAGTAATCTGAAATATCTACACTCCTAACAAAAATTAGCGGGCCACCCAATTTTTGCTTCGAAAAATGTTCGATTCCAAAGTCTCGTAATTCGGCGAAAAATTGACTTAGCGAGTCGTTTGTAAAAGCATTTCAAAGCTTAAAGCTTCATCTTTCAGATGCTCACTTTCGATTGCGTTTATGTTTTTTTTGTCCTGAGTTATGGTGCCTTGAACCATCTCGTGCCAAATTTGTGTATTGATGTTCCGACTTCAAAACAACGCACGGGGTTGGTCAGTATCGGAATTTTGATTTCAAGACAGTCATTTTGAAGCTTGGAATATCCTCTTCAAAACCCTTTTTTTGAAATTGCCCTACGATTTTTTTTCATGGAGTTATGCGTTGCTGAAGCAAAAAATGGTCTTTCAATTTTTGGTCTGTGGTGCAATTTCCATGCATGGTCGTACCGATCTCGTGATTATTTCACCACTTTAATGGCCGGTTGCACAAAGGTGGGTTACCCGAACCTTCAAATACCCCATAGGTAACCCCGCAGATACTACCTGTTCAACCGTTTTTTCATCTGACAGCTGTCATGACTCGCTGTTAACTTCTGACAGTCATGTAGGTTGAACGAGTAGTATCTGCGAAGGTTATTGAAATTTTGGGGTAACCCACCTTTATGCAACCGGGCATAAGAGATGCTAATGCCGGAGGTACTGTTTAAATCGTCCGTATGTGTTAAAAATCGAATAACTTTACGAAAAAAAATCGTAGAGCGAATTCCAAGATATGGTTTCGAAGTAAAGACTTCAAAGTTGAAGTTCTAACCTTGGGCCACCTGTGTCGCTATTTTTGCGCGTGCTACCTGAGGTCAAAGTTCGAATTTCCATTTCGCGGTTCGGAGGGTCTTGTTTCGATGGTGATCATGGCTTGGAAACGTCACCGAATAAAAATTGCAATGAGATTTCAGAAAGATGAGAATTCGAGCTTCAAAAGCCATATTTGGAACCTCGATACGAGGACTCGTTCGCCCAGGGCATGCGATCAAAAATTGAAAGACCATTTTTGCTTCAGCAACGCAGAACTTCATGAAAAAAAATCGTAGAGCAATTTCAAAAAAGGGTTTTGAAGAGGACATTCCAAGCTTCAAAATGACCGTCTTGAAATCAAAATTCCGATACTGACCGACCCCGTGCGTTGTTTTGAAGTCGGCACATCAATACACAAATTTGGCACGAGATGGTTCAAGGGACCATAACTCAAGACAAAAAAAAACATAAACGCAATCGAAAGTGAGCATCTGAAAGATGAAGCTTTAAGCTTTGAAATGCTTTTACAAACGACTCGCTGAGTCAATTTTTCGCCGAATTACGAGACTTTGAAATCGAACATTTTTCGAAGCAAAAATTGGGTGGCCCGCTAATTTTTGTTAGGAGTGTATATAAGTCTATTTTATTCATTCTGATTCCTACAATAGTTCACAACTAACCATTAGCTTCTGTAATATCAAAGTGCTTCCACATTCCTCTGTTCCACTGTGCACCATCTGTTGTGACAACATCGACTCGAAAACCGCTGTTTTCAAGGAGAATTATACACTCCAGTATAATTTTGTGCAAGATATTCCCTGATGCACAACCTCTGCTCAGAAAACATGCGATGGCTTGAACCCCTCTAAACGGTTGAAACATTAAAACCAATGCGTGATCGCCTAATAACTGTTCTTGATTTTTTGGAGTATATTTTCCCAAGTCTGTGAACCCGTTGAATATCATGTCTTTTTTATCGAATGATAAACCTTCAGAAAGTTTCATCTCGTCAATAAGTAATACACCTGAAAAATATTTCAAACATCAACAACAAAATAAAATTTTAAAAATTTTAAAAATTTACCGAAAAATTAGGTCAATGTATCATAAATACCTAATACTAAATAGTAGATTTACCTCTACGGTCCGCTTCTGGCATCTCACTTGCCTTTTTTTGCAAACATTCGAATGTAACCTTGTTGAAGCCGTATGCGCTATCCATGTTTGATAAATAACGGTTGAGCGTATCTATACATGGCAATGGCAAGATGTTGTGATTTCGAATATGTTCATAAGCTTTGCGACTTTTTATACGTAGTAAAAGCATCTCTTAAATCCATTCTAAAGAGTATCGGTTTCCTGTGGGGCCACGAACTTTGGAAGCTGCTAAACAACTTCGAACAGCCTGTTGTTGTTGTTCAGGTAGTTTAGAGATAGCATCTCTAACAGCATCTTCCTGCCTATTAGCACAATCGATTTTAATTTTTTCAATTTCCACATCTTGTCTCGCAATCTATAATTTTTCGAAATAATTAAATATCAATCAACTAAATATGAACATCCAATTAAAATAAGATAATCAATAACAAATTAAAAAAAAAAAAAGATCAATTAATAATCATTATTAACCGAGATATTAATGATTTTGCTATACACACTTTCTTTTCAAAACGGCCGTTTGACAATGTACTGCTTTCAATTTTCGTTTCATCTGCATAACTCGAGTCTCAGACTTCTTTAAATGTTGATTCTTCGTTAACATAATGCCCCTTAATCTGCGGCACGGTATGCATCGCTGATAGCCCCTGGATCTTTTATATTCGTGCTGAGGGGAGATGAATCCTTGGCAGTTGTCAGAATATCTGTAATAGTGACGGAAATTTTTTGAAGATAAGTTCGTCACGCTGTTGTAATGTAAAACTTCACAAAATAGTAAAGCATGATCCCAGCAGTTTGTGGCGGACATTACTATGTACCAGATATGTAACCGTTACGTAATTGATTTTTGTGTTTGCTGGGATACTGTTAGGAATCAAAAATTTGGATGGACAGTGTCAAATACATACAACAACTTTTGTGCGAGAATTCTTATAAACATTTTCAAATAGTGAATGTATTCAGCTGATATTATTACTCACCTGCTCTCGATAACCTGCTCCTTCACAGCACTTTGTCATCGCCAATTCTTTTAGATAATTAAGTGTATCAACCCTTGAGATAAGCGGTTCATCAATTTCTGAAATAATTCGTCGTCAGACGTAGCGACCTGCAGCAAGGAAATATATATCCACTTGTTATTAGAAGGAGGTACTAATGTATTAAATAATTGAAAAGAAAAAATATGTAATATATACCTGTATATTCATATTTTGATGAATGGTGCAGAAAATATGAATCACAAGCTTTATTGGATGAATGTAGGTAAATGTCACGGAATCGTCTTTAAAGATAAAAGACCATCCAGTTGGCAGTTTTAAATGATCGGCTACTAAATCCTGTTTCAGCTGCACCAAATTATAATTTTGTATCACCGTTTCAGTTGATACAGAGGCAACTTCCCCCGAAATTTCAGGCTACTATTTAAATTAAATGTCTGTATTTAATTAGTGCACTGCATGATGGTATATTTACCATTTCATCTGGTACAATTGTAGTAAATTCATCAAAAACTCCATCTCCGTTTCAATTTTCAGTATCATACTGTTATATAAGAAAAATGATACATTTATTGAAAAAATGAATGGTCTAGGATTCAAACAATAAGATACATTCTTATTGATACCACAATTTATTTCGTGGGTATTCTAGAAGAAATCTAATTACCTGTCGATTATTATCAATACATCCTAACGTGACTTGAACTTCCATTGTATCCATTGCTTCAACATGACATTCTGTACTGTTTGAGGCCAATGGAAATGTTTCATTATTCAATTTATACCTTTCTCGTGGTATTTTATGAATTGTTCCATCTTTCAAAAGAGTTTCATCAAACTTTATGATGTCATTTGAAATAAAATGAAGTTCGCAAACTTTGCTTTTAGTATTAACAGTTCGATCATCAAGTTTCAGAGTCTCTTTCCACTTTTTTAGTATTCTCGGACACTATATAATAGTGAACAAAATAAATTGGACGATCTCGCGATTACTGATATACTATAATATTGTAATATTTTTAATATTTGTTGTAATAATAAGTTGATATTTATGGATTCCCGAGGGAAATAAAGTGAATCAGATGAAATATAATCAATTGGGCAAAAGGTTTATGTATTCAGAAAATATAGGTCTGCTTCAGTACGAGGCTAAAGACAGACTGATTTGTTTTACAATAATGTTTGTTAACGTAGCAACCGTAGTTCTTATATTTTAGAAGATATCTTTTATCATATAGGCTACTTGATCTAGATCTTATAGAATTAATATATAAGGGTGATTTTACCAAATGTAACAATATATTATATGCAAATTAAATATGTTAATGTTAATCAAATGAGAGAACTGTAAAATATTTACCTTGGGTAGATTGAAATAAGATTTTTGTCTATCACCATCATTTCGAGTTTTTCTCACTTCGGCAAAAGTACCACTGTCGCAACCAGATACACAACACCTGGGCATTTTTACGAATTAATAAAAATATATTTAAAGAACCGCTTACGTGTTCAAATTCGTAAAGCCCGCCATTTGACCCGTCGCGTGAACGTAAACAAATACACATGCAATAACAACTGATCACTTTGAAAGCATGATAGAATTATCGATGTGAGCGCCCCTAGCAGATAAAACTAGCGCCACTATGGTATGAAATTTGAGCTGCAACCGTTTCCGTACTAGAAGACAGAGTTCGTTCTCCTTATCTCTACCCTCCATACTCGTTATAGTCACATATTGATGCGCGATATTGTTTTGACAATCCACAACACTGCAACTTACTTTAGTTTTTCGCTTTTATTCGTTCATTTTGACATTGCTTTCAGTCGTATTGCCATGTAGCACCATGTATAACTTGTATATTGCGTAAACCAAAAGTTCCCAAAATCGCCACCTCGCGCGCTGGCATCGAAAATCAAGTGTTGCACTAAGCGAATACTGGCGTAGCAAGCATCGGAAGATGCGCGCTACACCATCCAGCGGTAGGCAGAGGTACCAAACGTTTGGTATCTCTGTTTTACCGCGGTAAAAGGCACCCGGCCGTGGCTTTGAAACGATTCACTTCACCTTAAGGTGAAGTGAAACGTTTCAAGGCCACGGCCGGGTGCTTTGCACCGCGGTAAAACAGAAATACCGGACGTTTGGTACCTCTGTCCACCGCTAGATTATTTGCAAATATACTGGCTGCAATTTCCATACAGGCTGTGATCTCGACTAAATGTCGATAAGGGTTGTGATCTCAACTGAATATCGGTCTTTTAGTTATGAGCAACGGAGAATCGTCAATTCTCAGCCATTTCTCCATCAAATGACACGAGATTAGGCTCAAAGTGTGTGGTTTTTCATTGCGGAGTGGCTAATTATCGGGAAAATGCGATTATCTACGGCAACAGTGAATAATCTCGCGATTTATGTGGTCGGTACGTCAATCTGTAAAAATTTTTGTCAAATTTTGGAAAAGTGAAATAATCAGCCACTTTCTGCCACAATTATGTGTAATCCCTCAAAGTTTCATCGCGATTCATTCAGTAGTTTCGGAGAATTCACGATTCCCGTTTTCGAGGTTCTGACAAACGTTTCACTTCACCTTAAGGACCAGAGCCGAGGCGATGGGAGCACGAATCAGGTTCAAAGAACAACCATCAATGAACGCTATTGTCCCTGCGCCGGATAGAGTGAGCCCAGGACTAGAGGACGCGGAAAGGCACTTCAAGCAGGCCTACGAGCCCAGGGAAACCACCGGTCATCAAACCGGTTCAACGGCTGGATAGCAAAAATGCACAGGCATAGGACGGGACGAAACTTCGACGAGCAGATCACACCTAAATCGATATCAAGGAAAATTCGAGAAGCACTTAAGAAGACAGCGCCATGGAAGGTGCCAGGCGCGGATGCTATCCCGGCAGCGGTATATAAGGCCTTACAGACAGCGAAGAGATACATGACGCAGCACACGATCAGGATCCTGAGAGGCGAAACGAAGATCAGCGAACAAGACGTCAGAGGGAAGGTCATCCTGATCCAAAAGAGCGGAGCAGCGGAAGACCCGGCGAACTTTAGGTCAATATCACTCCTGAACGTAGACTATAAGATACTGACAGCCGTTATAACTACTCTCTAAATTTTAATCAGTGGAAATGTCACTGATTGAATCAGTGACTTGATATTTCACTGGAAAAACAGTAGCCTGAACCCTCATCCACTGATGCATCAGTGAAGTTGATTTGGCAACGATTTTACCACTGCAGAGGTTCACTGTTTCATCAGTGACTGTTTGAACGCTAGGTGCGCTGCGTACGCCGAGTATCGTTTCGCTTTGATTTCGCGCTCATTATACTAATTGGATTTTTCAACGTGCCGAAGAATCGGTCAAAATCAAGTAAGTGTGTATAAATAAACCTAAAAAAATAGTTTACTAATTGGATATAGTATACTGCATTCTCGTATTATTTCTGTTATGCATTCTATATAAGACGGTAATGTGACAATTCGGATATGTTAATTTTTGTCACATTCATATCGAAAGCATCCAAAGTTTTCAAAAAATTAATTGTTTATTTCCAAAAAATTAGTTTGGTATTCAAATGGAGGTGATTTCATCTTTCACAGTAAGGCAGCTGAACGAGTGGTTGCGATCGGCGGTGTGTGACCAGGAGACTCTTCAAATCTTTGAGGGTGAGGACATGATGAATTTGTATTCTGCTTCTATGGCAATCAAGCAACGTGTGGCAGAGCATGGCGAAGATGCACTCATTTACGTTACAATATTTACCCCAACATGAACCGAATGTTCGGCGGGAGCATAATGCAAACGTTCAGCCATACATGATTTGCATACGCGGGCAACGAAATGAAACCTTTCTCGTTCAAGGCGATGGATGGTTTCTTGATGTCCACAGCAGGAATAATCCAATGATAGCATTTGGTCCCCTATTCAAATGCTACTATGTCTTGAACCTTAGCTACCCTACAAGGCTGCATAATTTTCATAATTTCATGGAGAGCTATATTTATATGATTGAATCACAGACTCAGAACATCGTTTCGTCTGTACATGTGAACATCGCTAATACAAAATTAAAGCCTGTTGAAGAAAATATGCAAGAGTGCGAAAGGTCTAGCGATGATGAAGACAGTCAAATAAGAGGATAATCTCATCGTCACGTGAGCAATAGTTTTCTTCAGATCATATTTGACTCTAGCTATAACTTGGCTAAACTTATACTTTTAACCTTCCTTGTACACAATCATATATTTTTCATACATTGTTCATATATCTTTTAGACATTTTCCTATTTTCATTGAATCTGAGATTCAAATGCTTATAAAAATTGTGTTTCCTATATGAGCAAATCTCAGAGTTACGTGGTTTTAGCGGTTTCGATTTTGGTTAGGGCACTTTTTTGTAGCACATGAATTTTAACCCATAGAATGTGTTTAGGGGACCTCAAAGATAGTGGTTATACGCGTGAACACGTGAAAAATCACGGGGGGCGGCCCACCGGCCCAAAATGGCCATTTTGCAACGGCTCTGTGAAATCAGAATTTCGGGTTGTTGTTTTGTCGACTTATTGCATGCTTCCGACCTTTTTTGACTGTCCAGGCATTTCGGTCAATTCAAACCGCTAAGTAGTGTTCCCCAGGGTCCAATTCTTGGCCACAATCGACTGGAAAATGGACCGATAGGGCCGTTTCCCATACAAATAGCTGGAAATATCACGACCTCCTCGTTTTAATTCTTTGATCGATGTCTTATTGGTACATCCCCCGTAGTCGCTCTGGAGTCCAATATTGGACCAAAATAGGTTGACCAAATTGGCCTCAATTTGCTACAAGCTTGTGGCATGCCATTTCCGGGATATTTCGCCTCCCTGATGACCGTGACGATGCCACATTTGACCCTAGAGGCTCTAGGGCTCTGGTATTGGACCAGAGTCGCCCCAAAATTTCAGGATCGGGCCCATTTACCGTATGTGTATTCGAGATATCCTTTCCGGGTGATTTGTACTTGGTGATCAACATTCCGTTATCACTTCTCTTCCTAGTGGGCCTGTAACTCCAATTTCGGCAAAAAAACCGGGCACAAAGGCCGAATATAGACCATCTATTCCCAGCTACCTTTGATTCTATTATGATGCTGCTCCTACATTTGAACTGGTGACTCTAGTATTTCAATACTGGGACAAAATAAAATCTCAGTGCAAGTGCCAGATTTCAGCTACCTATCATTTTGACATCTATCCACCCTGTTTAATTTGGTTATAAAAACTTGAAGAAAGTTTTGCTGCCATGGGAATGTATGTTGTTGATATTCTGCTCCTGGTCAAATCCTCGTGTGAAAAACCAAGATGCGTGAGGAAATTTTACGAAAGAAACGCGAGGCAATTAGTGCCAAAAGAAAGGCGGAATCCCAAAAACGAATGGAGAAGAATAAAAAACAAAGTATGAGGCAATTGGAGTCGGCCAGGTACTTTTTAAACTTAAACCACCATTTTTCGATTTTTAGGCTAGGTTCAACCTTTGTTTATGTTTTTGTGCAGCATTGATCGCACTCCCAATATGGTCGACATACTCGAGGAAGAACCTTATAACCTTAGGCCAGTTGTGCTTTGTGAATCAGTACCCGAACCTAGCAGCCCCTCACCTCCTCAAGAAACACCTTCGCGAGCTAGAGAATACAAACTTCGCAGATGGAATCGGCAACTACGAGAGAGAATAAAAAAGATGGAACAAAAAGTGGCAAAGCTTGAAAGGACATTGAATTATAAGCGAAAGAGGTATGTAAAAATGTCCAATGAAAAGAAAAAAGCACAGGCCAGCAATCGACAATTGACGCGACAACTACAATTCTCAATGGCCCTAGTGGGAAAAATAAAATCGAAAATTGCACAAATCCCTAACCATACAAAAAACGGCAAATATGCTCGAAAAATATTGGCTTCATTGTTGGCACAAAAGAAGCGTGCCCCCCGCCGTCAATTGTCTTTGTATTCGTACAATTTGGTCAAACTTAACAACGAAGATAATGTAAGTGAATCAAAATTGTCTCGGATAGCAAAACTGTCGGACCTCAAAAAAAGCGTGAAAGCTTTTTTCTTAGAAGATGAGCATTCATCTCCAGCTCCAGGAAAACGGGACTATATAACTCGGAACAAGGAGAAAATGCGTAAGCGATATTTGAGTGCCACAATTAACGACCTTTACAAAAAATATCGGTCAGATACTGGTCAGAGAATTTCAAGAGCCCTTTTTTATCGGCTCAAACCGTTCTGGGTAGTTCACCTCAAAGTCAAAGATCGTGAAACATGTTTGTGCCGAGACCATGACAATTTCAAATTGATTCTGGAACGCTTGTGGTACCATAAGATTGTAACAACAAAAAGTATATCTTCGCTTATCTCTCAAATCTGCTGTGATACATCAAACAAGCAATGTTTCTTTCGAGAGTGTGAAGACTGTAAAAATTATCATTTAGAGGCGACTAATATGAAAGACCGCACTTGGTATCGTGCTTGGATTACAGAGAAGATCACTCGTTCTGGTGCCAAAAACCTAACATATAATCCTTCTATAACGTATAGAAAAAATATTTTGTGTACAGTTAAAGACCTAATTGAAAGATTCGAAGCTCTGCTACCCAATTTTCTCATCCATGTTTATCGGATTTCTCATCAATTTAGATCTTTCAAAGAGATTCAATCAAATTTGCAGAATACAGAAGCCTATTTAGTTATTGATTTCTCGCAAAATTATGTGTGCAAGTACAGGTCAGAAATACATTCCACACATTTCGGAGCATCAAAGAAGCAATTATCCCCCCAAACAGGTGGATTTTATACGAGAGGGTCAGATGGTAGCCTTGATTTTCAAGGATTCGCGACAGTTTCTGAGTTCCTACACCATGACCCTGTTGCCATCTGGACACACTTAAAACCAATCCTTGCTCATATCAAGAAGAACTTCCCTCTAGTTTCAATCATTCACTTCCAAAGTGACGGTCCGTTCACGCAGTACAAGAATAGAAGTAACTGTTACCTTCTCCACCAATTTTGCAATCAACTAGGCTTTACCAAAGCGTCATGGAATTTTTCAGCAGCGGGACATGGTAAAAGTGCGGCAGATGGAATCGGAGGAACAGTAAAAAATATCTGTGATCGGGTAGTCACACAGGGGGTTGATATGTTGACTAGTGCAGATATGGTCCGCGTGATTAACGAGAAGACAAAGATCCTCGGTTTCGAGGTCCAGCAACAAGAGTATGACAAGTTGAAGCGGGTGCTTGAGCGAATAGGTTCTCCAGCAACTATCAAGGACATCAGGAAAGTTCATCAGATTATTTGGCTCAATTCGAGCTCAAGCGAACTTTTTTTTCGACATCTATCCTGCACAGAATGCCTCACGACATCGGAGTGCATACATTACGATATGCCTAAGAGTGCCATGGATTACGACAGTTCCGGTGATGCTGCAAAATGACCCCATCGGTCAAAGTTCAAAGTTGAAATAGGAAAAAATTTAAATGAAAACAAACAATTGTGTAATAACAATTTCAAAGTAAAGACTTCCATTTTTACCATGATTTTGAGAACCTGACGTTATAACATATTGCCAAGACCCATTATGGACCGGAAAAGATGAACCCATTATTTTAATAGTTACCAAACTTTTATTAATCGCAGGTCAAAATTAAAATGTCCAGCATATGAGTCCGAATCAGGTAGCGATATACTGTAAGTAGGTAAGGTACCTGTAGGTAAGGAAACTGATTTTTGAGCGACTAGAGTCCAATACCAGAGCCCTAGAGCCTCTAGGGTCAAATGTGGCATCGTCACGGTCATCAGGGAGGCGAAATATCCCGGAAATGGCATGCCACAAGCTTGTAGCAAATTGAGGCCAATTTGGTCAACCTATTTTGGTCCAATATTGGACTCCAGAGCGACTACGGGGGATGTACCAATAAGACATCGATCAAAGAATTAAAACGAGGAGGTCGTGATATTTCCAGCTATTTGTATGGGAAACGGCCCTATCGGTCCATTTTCCAGTCGATTGTGGCCAAGAATTGGACCCTGGGGAACACTACTTAGCGGTTTGAATTGACCGAAATGCCTGGACAGTCAAAAAAGGTCGGAAGCATGCAATAAGTCGACAAAACAACAACCCGAAATTCTGATTTCACAGAGCCGTTGCAAAATGGCCATTTTGGGCCGGTGGGCCGCTCCCTGTGATTTTTCACGTGTTCACGCGTATAACCACTATCTTTGAGGTCCCCTAAACACATTCTATGGGTTAAAATTCATGTGCTACAAAAAAGTGCCCTAACCAAAATCGAAACCGCTAAAACCACGTAACTCTGAGATTTGCTCATATAGGCTAACGATAAGATTTTTTTCTATTCTTGTAATGTACCGGTAGCCTTGCTGATAATAAAATCTGACAGAAAAAAAATGTATTTATAATGATTTTTTTCGACAAGCATTCATATAAAAAAATATGAATTACCAGTAATTTACACTGATTCGATCAGTGTGCCATTTTCACCGATTGGACCACTAAATTTCAGTATTTTAACCAGTGAACCAATTTCACTGGATGAATCAGTGAGTTTTCACTGATTTCCAGTTGCATACTTATAACTGGGAGCTTCAGTGACTATTCTCTGATTCAAATTTGAAGAGTAGCCTAATTTCAGACGGGCTCGAGGAGTGGATGGTACCGAAAGAGCAACCGGCTAGAAAAGGAGTATGAGAGTACAGTCCACGGCCTAGCGCGGGATAAAGCCTGCGCACAAGGAGCCCGACTGTCCCGGAGAGTGAATCATTCAGCATGGTATGACTTCACAAAAGCGTATGACACAATCCTCCACCGTTAACTTTGGAGAATCATACAGGCACTCCCGGTACACGGGGAAGTCAGGAAAACGATGACGGCGATGATGCCCCTGTGGGCAGTGTCGGTGGAAGTAGGCAATAGGAGAACTCCGCCGATATACGTCAGGAGAGGCCTACACCAGGGTGACTCCATGAGCCCCCTCCTCTTCATATTGATAACAGCCTTCATAGTGGCGGCGGTTGAAACAGATACGGAGCTGACCAAGGCTGCGAGAGGGAAGCAAGAAGTAACAGCATTCATGGACGACATCAAAACGCACGCTTCCTGACGTAAGGCTGCAGACATGATAACTCGAGTCCTCAGGGAGGCGGCTACTGAAGTAGGCCTGGCAATGAACCTACGGAAGTGCGCAACCTACAACAGGGAGGAAGAGGAGGAAGGAAAAGAAGAAGAACAACAGGCGGAGGAAGATATCCCGTTCCTCCCAAATACCAGGGAGGGATATATATGAATACTTAGGAATCCACCAAGTAGAAAGAGACACGATCCTGAACGAGAAACTGGCAAGGGATAAGACGCTAGCGATGACCAGAGAGATCTTCGCCTCAGAAACATCAAATTTTGAGCCGGGGGAAAGGTGGCAACGGACCCGCAGCTGTATCACAACCGGCCAGATGTCGTCAGCCACATGTCAAACCCAGATGAGATACTGGTGTTGGAGGTAGAAATTTCGAACCTCCAAAATATCGGACTGCAAGAGAAAATAAAGAGAGTGAGATATACAAAGAAACTCATCAGTCCACATAACGAAAGACAATGGACACAGCTGGGAGGAATTACAACCTAACCGATGCCCTGGCTAGATCGCACAAGTACCCGGTGCGCTTCGCCGCCCTAGTGGTCGGCGCTCTCGGCGAGATAAATAGATCCGAAGAACACCTGAAAGCCATGAAGATCTTGGCAAAGATAGAAGTGGGAAAGAGGCGAGCCCGCAACACAGTTGAATGGATAGCCGCCGACCAGTAGGTGAAGGCCTCAGCCGCCGCAATAATGAGGAGGATAAATCAGCCCAGATGAGACCATATAATATAGGGTGTTTCTTCAGAAATTATGATTTTGAGATCGGGGAATTCTCACAATACAAATGTGCCCACCGAACCAACTTGGACATGTTTTTGGGGTACTTTTGGGTACCCAAACGTGTTCAAGGGTTAATTGCGCTTACAGACTCAGAGGATCAGGAACTATACAACTTTATAACCTTCAACGTTTCTGCATCTGCAAAAATGAACTTTGGCGAGCTGTAGCTTCCAAACGATCCATCCGAGAGCAAAATTCTATCGAGATTTTTTCATCGTCGTTCGATTATCCAGTGGCGGTATTTTTTAGTTTTTTTCAAGATCGACGCCAACCCCGATTTTTTATCGATTAGTTTTTTCAAGGCAGAAGGTCGTATCCGCCAAAAATTGTGTTTTTGTTGGTAATTTCAATGGAAATACGTGTTTCCGTCAACTCCCAGCCGATTCCGGAGAAAAAATGGCGGATATAATATAATATAATATGATGTAATATAATATCCACGGTATTGACAATTACTCTTCAAACCAATGAGGCACTGATTTGTTTCCGAGTTGAATTAGCAGAGGGAGGTTATTTTGACCTGGCGAAGGGAAGAATCTCCCACCACAGTTGCTCCGAAAGCGTTACTGATACGACAAGGAATCGTGACCACTGTATTGACATGTAATTTCGTGACACACACATTCCAACCTGTTGTCGAGTACTTACGTATAAACAAATCGCCCTGAGATCGGCCGCCATGAGTGTCAATGTTCGAGTAAATGTCTTCCTGACAAAACACAATCACTGAGACCATATTGTATCATCCTTAGCAGCGCCCCAGCGGTTTAATTAAAATTTAGAGAAAAGTCGAAAAATCTGGGGACACCAGTTTGAGTTACCTTATTCACTTAGAATTATCATTGAGTGATCAAATGTATGCGAAAATAGTACATTACGATACGAGTGCAATAGTATAAAATTTTACTTCATAAGGTCTGAAAATGGGGATTTTACCCACGCAAAGCGTGGGTAAAACGTCCATTATCACACTGCGTGAAGTAAAGTTAGTTTCAGATCATGTTCTTTTATTTCAATTTTGATTATCACTTTTCTCCTATCACTTCGAGTATAAATAACCAATCAAAAGTTCAATTTCGGGTTGAGGACATGCCACGGTATTGACATTCAGCCTATTTTTCACTGTTCTGAGTCAATGAGTGATTTTTTTCCATATTTTTTTCTTCCAACATTTAAGAACTATCACGATTTTGGATTTCCTCACCTATTCGCCCACGTTCCGACCATTTTAGAGTGAAAAAACCGGGAAGACTGAAAAAATCATCATTTCTGAAGAAACACATAATAATATAATGTAAATTTTAACCAACCCAGACTGTAACCCAATGTATAAAAAAACAAGCGGTTTGGGGCTGACATGGCCAGCCTTTTAACTTCCCTTCTTCAAACTCGTTTCGAAATGAATCAATAATAATAATAATAATAATAGTAATAGTAATAATAATAATAATAGTAATAATAATAATAATAGTAATAATAATAATAATAGTAATAATAATAATAATAGTAATAATAATAATAATAATAAGGTCTTTGAGGCTTTCGCGGTGAGATTCTGAATAAGACTTGGCTTCCGGGATGGAGCCGCGTTGTTTAACGGTTAGGTGCCGACGTTTCGTAAACATTGCAGTTTACTTCATCAGGGCGAGAAACAACCTGATACTGGTTGCTCCCCAACAGGGTGTCCCTATTTATGCCAGTTGCGGAGCCGTCCATGTGTGACGTTCCGCTCGGGTGGAGTTGACCAATCATATGTTTTTAAATGGTTGGCCAAACATTTAAAAAACCGGGAGGATGGCGTTCCAAATTGGATGGGTTTGAAGTCCGTTGTCTCTGTTGATGTTGTTAGGATGTTTACGGATTTCAAGGGCTTCTCTGTATTTTCGAGGAAAATACTGATTTGAGTTAGCCAAGGAGGTGGTTTGGTCAAATAAGATTTGGTGGCCCGTTTCCATTTGGTGTTCCGCCAGAGCTGAGATAGTAAAGTGCTTCAGTTTGACGCATCTTTGGTGTTCTTTAAGGCGAGTGCTGATCTTCCTCCCGGTTTCTCCGATGTAAACTTTTCCACAGGAACAAGGGATCCTGTATACCCCTGAAGAGCTGAGCGGGGGGAGTTTATTTTTTGGGGAGTTGAGGAATTGCCCGATTTTCTGTGGTGGTTTGAAAATCGGTTTGATGTTGTTTCTCCTTAGGATTCTCCCTATGGAGTCCGTCACTCCTTGAATGTAGGGGAGGAAGGCAGTTCTTCTCGTTACTTCCGTTGGTAAGTTTGAAATGTCTGTCGATGGGTTGGGCTTGTTCTGGAGTTTTTGGATGGTTTGTTGGATTTGTGTGGCCGAGTAACCATTGGATTGTAGGGTTTTCTTCAGGTGGGCTAGTTCGACGTTGAGGTTATCTGAATCAGAGACTGTCAGTGCTCGGTGGACGAGTGAGCTGATCACTGATCCTTTTTGTGATGGGTGGTGGTGTGAAGCTGCGTGGAGATATCTGTTGGTGTGTGTGGGTTTGCGGTATACGCGATGTCCCAATTGACCATCTTGTTTTTTCGTGACTAGCACGTCCAGGAAGGGAAGTTGGTTGTTATTTTCTGTTTCCATCGTGAAGCGTATGTTAGGGTGTCGGGAGTTGAGAAAGTCTAGAAAGGTTTGGAGGTGTTCCTTACCATGTCGCCAAATGACAAAAGTGTCATCAACATATCGGAGCCAGAGTTCAGGTTTTAGTCGGGCTTCTCCGAGGGTATGGCTCTCGAAGTGCTCCATGAATATGTCCGCTATGATGGGAGAAATTGGAGATCCCATAGCAGCGCCTGAGGTTTGTTCGTAGAATGCTCTTTGGTAAAGAAAGTAGGTGGAGGTGAGGCAGTGTTCGATGAGGGGGAACAGTTGTTGGGGTATCTTCTTGGATCTTTTTATGATTTCCAAGGTGTCTGGGATAGGGACTTTCGTAAACAGTGATTCTACATCGAAGCTGACTAGAATGTCATCAGGATGTAGTCGAATCTGTTGGATTTTCTCGGCAAAGTCTTTCGAGTTGAGGATGCGTGAGCCGGAGTCGGATAGGAGTGTTTGGAGTTGGGACGCCAGATACCGTGAAAGTTTGTATGTGGGCGAGTTAATCGCACTAACTATTGGTCTCAAGGGTACGTTGGTTTTGTGGATTTTGGGTAGGCCGTACAGTCTGGGAGGGCAGGATTCTTTGGGAGTCAAAGCTTTTTTGGTTGGTTCCGGCAGATTGCTTTCCTTGATAAGGAGGGTGGTGCGTTTTTCTATTTTCGGTGTAGGGTCTCTTGAAATTTTGCGGTAGGTAGTGTCGTCCAGGAGTGTTCGGATTTTGGTTTCGTAGTCTTTCCTGTTGAGGACGACCGTGGCATTGCCTTTGTCTGCTGCCAGTACGATGATGTCGGGGTTGCTGTTGAGTTCTCTCAGTGCTAGGCGTTCCTGTCTAGTGAGGTTTGGCTTGGGTGCTTTGGCGTTGCGTAGAATGTTGGTTGTTAGTCTTCGAATGTTGTTTGCTGCTTCCGTTGGTAGTCCGAAGATGGAGTTTTCGATTTGGGAGATGATTTCGTCTTTTGGGATTCTAGAAGGGGCAATAGCAAAGTTCGGGCCTTTGGCTAGGGCAGAAGTTGCTTGGCTAGGGCAGAAGTTGGACACCCTGTTGGGGAGCAACCAGTATCAGGTTGTTTCTCGCCCTGATGAAGTAAACTGCAATGTTTACGAAACGTCGGCACCTAACCGTTAAACAACGCGGCTCCATCCCGGAAGCCAAGTCTTATTCAGAATCTCACCGCGAAAGCCTCAAAGACCTTATCAAGCTCCTCCACGGGGAGGGCATCCTCGCTGAAGTTAACTCCTTTAGCAAAAACAGGTCGTCCCTATCGAAACATCTAGCCAACCTAGCTTTCCTGAAGAGATGCAGGGACAACAACATCATCCCCAAATTTCTTCGGATGAAAGATCCATTTGGCACTGAGAAATCCAAACGGATACTCACACGCACCAGCCAAGCCCTTATCCGCGAACGCATCACACACACCAAACTCCAACTACACCAGACTGCAGAACGGACACTGCGTCTTCACCTCTTCCTCGCCTCCACTCTACGACCCGACATCTGGCAAACAGTGGACCGCGTTTCAGCTGAACAAGCTGAACGGATCCACTTGCAGTGTACCCAACGACAAATAGACAAATACCAAAAACTCTCGCCACAGCCAAAAACCCCGACACCGCTTAAAGATACTGTCAAGAACCTCAGTGACACGATCCTTTCCCAAGAAGCAACTTCTGCCCTAGCCAAAGGCCCGAACTTTGCTATTGCCCCTTCTAGAATCCCAAAAGACGAAATCATCTCCCAAATCGAAAACTCCATCTTCGGACTACCAACGGAAGCAGCAAACAACATTCGAAGACTAACAACCAACATTCTACGCAACGCCAAAGCACCCAAGCCAAACCTCACTAGACAGGAACGCCTAGCACTGAGAGAACTCAACAGCAACCCCGACATCATCGTACTGGCAGCAGACAAAGGCAATGCCACGGTCGTCCTCAACAGGAAAGACTACGAAACCAAAATCCGAACACTCCTGGACGACACTACCTACCGCAAAATTTCAAGAGACCCTACACCGAAAATAGAAAAACGCACCACCCTCCTTATCAAGGAAAGCAATCTGCCGGAACCAACCAAAAAAGCTTTGACTCCCAAAGAATCCTGCCCTCCCAGACTGTACGGCCTACCCAAAATCCACAAAACCAACGTACCCTTGAGACCAATAGTTAGTGCGATTAACTCGCCCACATACAAACTTTCACGGTATCTGGCGTCCCAACTCCAAACACTCCTATCCGACTCCGGCTCACGCATCCTCAACTCGAAAGACTTTGCCGAGAAAATCCAACAGATTCGACTACATCCTGATGACATTCTAGTCAGCTTCGATGTAGAATCACTGTTTACGAAAGTCCCTATCCCAGACACCTTGGAAATCATAAAAAGATCCAAGAAGATACCCCAACAACTGTTCCCCCTCATCGAACACTGCCTCACCTCCACCTACTTTCTTTACCAAAGAGCATTCTACGAACAAACCTCAGGCGCTGCTATGGGATCTCCAATTTCTCCCATCATAGCGGACATATTCATGGAGCACTTCGAGAGCCATACCCTCGGAGAAGCCCGACTAAAACCTGAACTCTGGCTCCGATATGTTGATGACACTTTTGTCATTTGGCGACATGGTAAGGAACACCTCCAAACCTTTCTAGACTTTCTCAACTCCCGACACCCTAACATACGCTTCACGATGGAAACAGAAAATAACAACCAACTTCCCTTCCTGGACGTGCTAGTCACGAAAAAACAAGATGGTCAATTGGGACATCGCGTATACCGCAAACCCACACACACCAACAGATATCTCCACGCAGCTTCACACCACCACCCATCACAAAAAGGATCAGTGATCAGCTCACTCGTCCACCGAGCACTGACAGTCTCTGATTCAGATAACCTCAACGTCGAACTAGCCCACCTGAAGAAAACCCTACAATCCAATGGTTACTCGGCCACACAAATCCAACAAACCATCCAAAAACTCCAGAACAAGCCCAACCCATCGACAGACATTTCAAACTTACCAACGGAAGTAACGAGAAGAACTGCCTTCCTCCCCTACATTCAAGGAGTGACGGACTCCATAGGGAGAATCCTAAGGAGAAACAACATCAAACCGATTTTCAAACCACCACAGAAAATCGGGCAATTCCTCAACTCCCCAAAAAATAAACTCCCCCCGCTCAGCTCTTCAGGGGTATACAGGATCCCTTGTTCCTGTGGAAAAGTTTACATCGGAGAAACCGGGAGGAAGATCAGCACTCGCCTTAAAGAACACCAAAGATGCGTCAAACTGAAGCACTTTACTATCTCAGCTCTGGCGGAACACCAAATGGAAACGGGCCACCAAATCTTATTTGACCAAACCACCTCCTTGGCTAACTCAAATCAGTATTTTCCTCGAAAATACAGAGAAGCCCTTGAAATCCGTAAACATCCTAACAACATCAACAGAGACAACGGACTTCAAACCCATCCAATTTGGAACGCCATCCTCCCGGTTTTTTAAATGTTTGGCCAACCATTTAAAAACATATGATTGGTCAACTCCACCCGAGCGGAACGTCACACATGGACGGCTCCGCAACTGGCATAAATAGGGACACCCTGTTGGGGAGCAACCAGTATCAGGTTGTTTCTCGCCCTGATGAAGTAAACTGCAATGTTTACGAAACGTCGGCACCTAACCGTTAAACAACGCGGCTCCATCCCGGAAGCCAAGTCTTATTCAATAATAATAATAATAATAATAATAATAATAATAATAATAATAATAATAATGTCATTATCGTATTCGAATTTTTGAAGCACGATGTCAATTTCGTGATCAGTGATCTAAAAAACCTCATGGCACCAATTTTCATTCGAATCCGTTCATCCATTCTCAAGGTATCATAATTTTTATTTTATTTTCTAGAATTTTTTTATTTAAATAATTCGATAAGTAAAGCCAAAATCTAATCAGTTCTAAGTTGAGAAAAGCCGCGTCGATTGAGCCTAATTCGATCAAAATCCGCTCACTCGGTCCCGAGATATCGTGGGGACAAAAATTTGGTCACACACACACACACACGCACCCAGACGTCAATCTCAAAATAGTCGTAAGTGATTCTCCGGACCTCAAAACGTGGAGATCCAGTGAAAACTCAACTTCTCATTTTCGGGGTGATTACAATAACTTCTTTTTTTCTCTGACAACAGAGAATCGGAAAGTAAGAAAAAAAAAAAAAAAAAAAAATAGGCTAGCTAATTCTCATGACTTGTTAATATGCATACCGCGAGGACCAGGTGAAAGCGAATGGTCCATCCGCCCAGGCAGCTAATATTTCGTATTTTTAGGGGGATAGCCACTCGTTGCACTGAAAATCCCTAGGGTGATTTTGGCGTGCGGTCGATGCAACCCGGCAGCCATTGTTGATACAAGCCGGCTGACTGTCAATACATCGCGGAAGGTGAACATGTGTGGTTATGTTCGTTTATTTGGAGCTAATGATAAATAAAGTGAATTAAACCTACGTGAATAAGCTATGGATATTTATTGATGCCTCAACCCTAGGATACAATCAATAATTTTGTTCGAATTGGTTGTTCTCGATGAACTCTTTGATTCTGATAAATTTCCAGTTATAGCTTAGGTTAATTCGTTGATTGCATTAAGGGAAGACCCTGGTGAGATTTTGCCCGAAATCGTTCAAAAAATCGATTTTCTGTTTTTGCCGGAAAATTACTCCCGGGGCTTGTCCCCACCTTGTGAGAAACTTTCAAGGCCCTCCGATTTTTTTTGGTTCATTGGCAGCGAATTTTATAAATAAAATCGATAAAATTTTTTTTTTTTGCATTTCTTTCGTGATTATTTTTTTCTAGAAATCTAGAATTCCATCAAAATACTATTGAATGGGAGATTAGCAATATACAAGGTCAAAGTTTGAAAAACTCGGTAAATCTGACGCAAATTTGAAATTTGTGACGTCACAACTCCGTGTAGTTCGGGATCGAACCACCTGTAGCACAGGGCATGATCGACTATTGGTAACTGTATCTGAAGCGTAGCCACCTCGTGGTCAAAACCAGTAATACTCAAATCGGGTCATTCATGTATCTTTATGGCGAAGACGCGTTCGCCATCTGGTATTTGAAATTTGAACTAGTGAAACAGTACCTTGCGTCCAGTTACCAATTGTTCCCGTGCTTTCCTGCATTTAGTGGTTAGTTTACTACAAACTGGCATCTTGTTGACAGCAAGTGTAAACTACTCTGCAATTTTGTGATTTTCACTCATTATGAAACAAAAAAATCTCAACGAAAAAATGGATTCGATTACCTCACGGTGGTGCAAGTCTAGAAAACGCCTAACGTCTAAAAACAAGCAGGGTAAAAAAAATCTTGGAAATAAATTCCAATTGAAGGCCTTTCCCTCTGGAAAACAAGTTGGTCATCAACAATTGCGTGACGAACCGGAGCCTGGCCCATCCAGAATACAATTAGGACCGAAAAAGATAAGTAACCCTCTAGGACCTAGTACATCATCTACTAGCAAAAGAAAAATTGAAACTTTTGTTTCATCACAGTCGTCGGAGCCAGGCGATGCTTGTAAAAATTATTTATTTGTGCATTCCAGTACCTGGCAGGAGCTTTTTAAAAATTTAGCATGCGCTGAATGTGGACAGAAGAGCCTCGCTGGGCAGATGAGAGAACGAAGAGGATTCGCAGCACAGCTGTGCGTCAAATGCGAAGACTGTGGCTTTCTTTCCGCACAAAGTTTTACGAGTCCGCGAACAACAGACAACACCAAGCGGCGACCGTTCGATGTCATTAGAAAAATGGTGGAAGTTTTCTCAGAATCTGGAGGGGGACATGCTCAAATGCAAAAGTTTGGAGCAACAATGGGCATGAGCGTGATGGCATCCCAGACATCCTTTGCACATTCAAAGCGATTGGCAGACAAAGGTGAGTCGCTAAAAGAAAAGGTGCTTGTCAAGGCTCGCGACGCTGTTCGACAGGCTCATGTGAACAGGGACGAACAGGTGATGAAAATCAGTACCAAGATTTTGAAAGAGCGGGACACTCAACGGAAAAGAAAAAGCGAGTGGCAGAATGAAGCACGACGAAAAAAGCTTCGGCGTGCTCTCAAATTGACAAAGGCGCAGCTTGAAGCTGTGAACATCAGAAAGGAAGAGACAAATTATGGAGCAGGACAGTTCTAGGCCAGGCAATGTCGAACCAACATTCAATAATCATTCAATAATAATAATAATAATAATAATAATAATAATAATAATAATAATGATAATGATAATGATAATGATAATGATAATGATAATGATAATAATAATAATAATAATAATAATCAATTATTTGACCCCCACTATTACTCTATTAGAATGCTCATTTTTGTTTTTAATTTTATTCCATGTGACGGTGAACCTGGAAATGTCAAGCGAAGATAATCCGTGCTCCGAGATATGTCGGAGCAAAAGAAATTGAGGATCTAAGATGCGTTCATCAGAAAGTGTAACATTATGACCTCGGACCATATATTCTGAAGAATTTATTTAATTTGTACCAATTTTCATTAAAACACGATTTACTCAAAACTACATTTTCAGCTACGCTAAAAACTCCTTGCGTCATTGTTTTGCTCCGATCAACTTCTCCTTCGCAGAGGAAGTTCACGCATACCTTATGCACAAATTCACTGATCAGATTTTCCAAATTGTAAAAGGAACATATTTTTCAAGTCTCAAATAACATGAAAAATGCAAAAAATTTGGAAGTGAAAATAGTAAATGCTCTTAAACAAGAACAAAAAATTAATTCGCAAATCTGATCAGCAAATCTCTTCGCCTGAGTGTCCCAAAGATGATAGTTCAAGATAAATATGATTCGATTAAAGTTATGACGCAGGGGACTTTTTGAAGTTCAGTATGTTTTTACCATTAAATGTTGCGTAACTTCCACATTTATCAAGTAATCTGTGAGATCAAGGTGGGATTTTCTTAGTTCCTAAGTATACTTTCACATGATCTAAAAATAATTTCGATTATGAAAGAAATGTCGAAGTTTTGAGTTTCACCAGGGTCTTCCCTTAAGATATCATTTAAAACTGATTATTTGATTTTTGATAAATATTCCTAGCTTATTCACGTAGATTTTATTCACTTTATTTATCATTTGCTTCAAATAAACGAACATAACCACACTTGTCCACCTTCCGCGATGTATTGACAGTCAGCCGGCTTGTATCAACAGTGGCTGCCGAGTTGCATCAACCGCGCGCCAAAATCATTCTAGGGATTTTTTCAGCGCAACGAGTGGCTATCCCCATAAAAATACGAAATATTAGGTGCCTGGGCGGATGGACCATTCGCTTTCACCTGGTCTTCGCGGTATATGACTTTATACTACTGTATCAACCACTGTCACACTACTGTATCAACGGACCTTTTGTAAGGCACACACGGAACTATTCATTTTTATCTGTAGAGTTTTCTATCTTTGTAAAATATGCAAATGTAAAATAAGCTAAATGAACGAACTTGAACCACCGGGATCTGTCGCTGCAGAGTGCTCTCGGCACTCCTCCGTGTCCTCGCGCGATGTTTGAGGAAGCCCTGCAGTGGCTATCTTCTGGAGCTTAAATAGCGTTCGTCGGAAAGGGTCCAAACCCCCGGTATTCAGTGTCGTGCGTCCGTCGGGTTGCATATCGGTCTTGGTTTCAGCCGTCGCACAGTGGTCCCAAATCCCAAATAGCCGGCCAAAACTCAAAATATGAAGTTTCTATTTAAGGAATTCTAAGTACTGAGTCAGGTAGAGGGGTATATTCCACGTCCCTTTCAAGGGTCAGGTAGTGGCAAATGTCGCATTTAGCCCATGGGGTGCCATTCGTAACGGAACCCTCGAGAAGGTAGTATCGATCACGCACTAGCCTCTGAAAACTACGCTGTGTTAAAAGTTGAATAACTCTGAGTGAAAGTGAGCAATTTTGATTTTTCAAAATGGAACTTCCACCGGAAAGTAAGTACATTTATTATATCAGTAGAGCTTTTCATATTAACGACACACCGAGCAATCACATATGTAAATACCTTCTGTGAATTTAGGTGCCCGCGACGAAAAAAAATTGTGTATAGATTGAGTAAAAGTTAATAATTCTACAGAATTCTACGACCGGTCTAGTTTCACGTGATTCTTTACACTCTTGAGTAGAACATATCCAAAAATTAGCTGCCTAAAACTGCCATTTTCGTTTTGGTGAATTTTTTTATAAATAGACGCAGGGCTTCACCTCAGGCGCGCGGCGCGGGTGCGACCGACGCGACGTCTAACGATTGGTTCTTCCGATTGGTTTGCTGGAAAATGTTGATTACAATATTATTATTAGTCTATCGGATTCTACTATCATTTTCATAACGAAATTATTAATTCTTTAAAATTATATATTGTTGTCTCACCATTACATTCATTCTTTCAGGCTCTCAGAATAGCAGTGAAGAGACTGGTTTTACTCGGAAGGAATTATTTCATTTATTGGTGCACCATTTGAATGACAATGCCAGCAAAGCCCACGAAATCATTGAGATGATATTGTCCGAAAAACTAGGTGCCTCTTACACATTATCGGCGAATGAAAAACAAACGATTCGCAAATTATTATACGACATGAAAAAGAAGTCGCAAGAAGCTAGAAGGACCGAAGCGTGGTTTCTAGAGAAAAATACCGATTGGTTGAGCACATTCGTGGCCTTCGCTAACAATACGGAAATTTCCACGAAAACCGAAAACCCAGCTGCAGTTGGTGGCCGTCCTTCCCAGAACTTCGAGGACTGTAGCGAACGGACGAAACGAAGAAGAACTAAGAGTATTCGTAGCCAGTCCAGTACCGAAGAACTTGCCTTTGCCACCCAAATGAGTCTTTGAGCTGAAGGGAAATTTGTTGCTGCGAAACTGATGAAAGAAGCTACCTTGGACAGTCCCACTAAAGCGTCGGAATACAGGCAATCTTCAAGCATGGTTTCTGAAAATTGTTATTAGAATATGGAGGATGTTTTCTCACGACTTTTGATTTCGTCCGACCCTGTCATTTCAAGTTTGCGTAAGCTGCCAGTAAAGTCAGGTAAATCATTATCGCGTGAAGCAGTCGCGTTGTTGAACTCGCCAACTGTTAACGAAACAAACGTGGTTTTAATAACTGACTCCAGCGATAATGATGACGATAGCGATTCCACCGATAGCGAGTACCGCTTCTAAGCTGAAATAATGTAATATTTGTTCTAATTTTTCATTAAATGAGCATTATCTTTGAATTTGTATTATTTATTCCTATACTTTACCAAACTCCTATATCCCACATATATGTAATAATACATCCCTTCGTTCTTAATAATAGATTCGTATTCGGCGACTTCGAAAATCCGCAAGTATGAAATTTCGTAGAGATTGATTCAATTTTGAAGGAAGTGATCCGCCATTTTTGGCCGCCATTTTGTTTTTGCTCGAATTTGACGTCAGATTCGTAATCTGCAGCCTCGAAAACCCCCCGAAGACCAAGTTTCGTTAAGATTGATTTAATTTTGAAGGAAGTGATCCGCCATTTTGGGCCGCCATTTTGTTTTTGTTCGAATTTGACGTCAGATTCGTAATCAGCAGTCTCGAAAACCCCCCGAAGACCAAGTTTCGTTAAGATTGATTCAATTTTGACGGAAGTGATCCGCCATTTTTGGCCGCCATTTTGTTTTTGCTCGAATTTGACATCAGATTCGTAATCAACAGCCTCGAAAACCCCCCGAGTACCAAATTTCGTCAAGATTGATTCAATTTTGAAGAAAGTGGTCCTTCGTTTTTGGGTCGCCATCTTGTTTTTTGAAAATTTGACCTCAAATTCGTAATCAGCGGCCTTGAGAACCCCCGAGTAGCGAATTTCGTTAACATTCAACAATATCTTCTAGTTTTGGCCAGCTTTTTGGGATTTGGGGCCACTGTGCAGCGTCCCAAGACAAAGGTAGCGCAAAGCCCATAGCTCCAAGATGATAACAATGCTAGGACAATAAGTAGTAATATACTGAAATCTCTTCGTCAATTCTTTGTTATTTTATATCTTTTACAGTCACCTGGACCATTCCTATCCTATTATAAATCCATTGGAATAGACGAAGATAACACTTTGACAAAACGACGTCCTAAAACGAAGGTTCTGATTATCAAGCCGATGAAATAGACGAAGATAACACTTCGGCAAAACAGCGTTCCAAGCCAAGGTAGCACAGAGCCCATAGCTCCAAAATGATAACAATGCTAGGACAATTAGTAGCAATATTCTGAAATCTCTCCTTCAATTCTTTGTTATCTCATATCTTTCACAGTTACCTGGAAATTCCTATTCTATTATCAACCATTGGAATAGACAAAGATAACATTTCGGCAAGACGATGTTCCAAAACAGAGGTAGCCCACAGCTACTTTAAAGTTATAACACTTTACGTATCTTCTTCAAATGAACCACTTCTACACGGAGAGGGAATTGGGTAGACGACAGCGCCAATCTCGATAGCGGTGGCTTATGTACTGTCAGGCAACGCCACGCGCTCTCCTTGGGAAGGCTCAGCTCCCAAACAGTAACGTTGCGATACGCGGTATGCCTTTGTAGCTTGACGCGAGTATCGCAGCGTTACTGTTTGGGAGCTGAGCCTTCCCAAGGAGAGCGCGTGGCGTTGCCTGCAGTACATAAGCCACCGCTATCGAGATTGCCGCTGTCGTCTACCCAATTCCCTCTCCGTGTACCAGCCTACCAACTACTTACTTCACCTACCCATACATCAGCACCGCAAACAGATTACCAAACAGACTAATATACTCATTTGAAATTGCTGATCATTGAAAGTGTTATAATAGTACAGTACGATACAAGTACGCACACATGTGTCGTAAACTATTTTTTTAAACTCAGTGTGCGAAATTCTTGACTTGTAAAGAACTCTAGAAAATAGGGAAGAGTATATGTATTACGACACAAGTGCGAGAGGCAGGGTGTGGACAGGGTCCAGGGGCAGAGCCCCTGGTAGGGGTGCAGGGGGCAAAGCCCCTGCTGGGGGTGCAGGGGGCGAAGCCCCCGCTAGGGGGTTGGGGGGGGGGGGGGGGGGCAAAGCCCCCCCATTAAAAACAAAATACTTTCAAATTTTCAAAAGCATAAAATTTTATTAGTCTTCGAAACTAAAGAAATGAGGAAATCACAGACAAAAGAACCCGTTTTTTTTTTAAATTTAGACTTCTATACCGCGATAATCAGGTGAAAGAGAATGGTCCATCCGCCCAGGCAGACAATATTTCGTATTTTTAGGGGGATAGCCACTCGTTGCGCTGAAAAAATCCCTAGGGTGATTTTGGCGCGCGGTCAATGCAACTCTGCAGCCATTGTTGATACAAGCCGGCTGACTGTCAATACATCGCGGAAGGTAGACAAGTGTGGTTATGTTCGTTTATTTGAAGGAAATGATAAATAAAGTGAATGAAACCTACGTGAATAAGCTAGGAATATTTATCAAAAATCGATCAATTAGTTTTAAATGATATTTTAATGCAATCAACGACTTAACCGAAGCTATAACTGGAAATTAATGAGAATCGAAAAGTTCATCGAGAACAACTAATTTGAACGGAATTATCATTTAAAACTAATTGATCGATTTTTGATAAATATTCCTAGCTTGATCACGTAGGTTTCATTCACTTTATTTATCATTTCCTTCAAATAAACGAACATAACCACACTTGTCTACCTTCCGCGATGTATTGACAGTCAGCCGGCCTGTATCAACAATAGCTGCAGAGTTGCATCGACCGCGCGCCAAAATCACCCTAGGGATTTTCAGTGCAACGAGTGGCTATCCCCCTAAAAATACGAAATATTGTCTGCCTGGGCGGATGGACCATTCTCTTTCACCTGATTATCGCGGTATATCCCTTTTCGTAGTGTATCGATGAAAACGCAAGTTCCAGATACAAGTTATATTATTTTTCACATAATTTCATTATTTATAAAAAATATGTGATGTTAATTTGACATATTGCTAACGTGATTATTTAATCAGTAAATATGTATGTGTCAACACAACTTGACACAAAACTGAGAAAGTTAAATAGAAGAAAAATATTTTGGAAATTATCATTTTCAAACGAAGAGAACTTAATTATTTTTACATATGGAAGTGTGTAAATCGGGCACTTCGCACACTACCAGCAGGCATAAGAAATCAAGTATCACACACTGAGTTGAAGATAGTACAGTACGATATAAGAACGGTGAAACTTTTTCTGACGAGTATGAGGTTGCAGCACGAGCCGAAGGCGAGTATTGCAATCACACAAGATCAGAAGAAGTTTTTCCGTCGAGTATTATACAAAATTTTACTTCATGATGTGTGATAATGGGGGTATCACACACGCCAAGCGTGCGTAGAACGTCCATCATCATACTGAGTGAAGTAATGGTACATTATGATGCAGGTGCGGTAAAACTTTTTCTGACTAGTGTCAGTTGGCAACACGAGCCGAAGGCGAGTGTGCAATCACACGAAATCAAGAAAAGTTTTTCTATTGGATATTATACAAAATTTTACTTCATAAGGAGTGAAAACGTGGGTTCTATCCATGCTTCGCATGGTCTATGAAATGAGTTGGAACATTCAATATCTTTAAAAATCTAGTTAAATCGTTTGATACCTTGAAGTATGCTACAAATTAGATTATTAGTGAAATGACATGAATTCTTTGAAATCATTTGAAATTATGTAGCACCTTTCGAATTTCCGGAAAATTAACTGCGGTATTTAACCATCTAGGCAATTATGAGATATTAAAAGCCCATATATATACTAGACCGTTTCAAAAAAAAATCGATGGTTTTTTTTTTTTTTCATTGAGTAGTGACTCTATCGTTCGAAGCCTATTAATTCATACCATATGTGAATTTATCGGACCAGTCGAACCAAATTTTTAAGTCTTCTAACTGAAGCTCACCTCTATATGAGCGTGCAGTCTTCAGATAGACCGAAAAAAACGGAAGTGCATCATAATTATTTTTTTTCAAGTAAAAATTCCTTCAGCCCGGGTTTGAACCGGGACCTCCGCATTTGTACTGCGACGCCTTGTCCAATTAGACCACTGAAGGACTGGAGGAATCTTTACTTGAATTTCATGTTATTGTCATTGACCTTCTTAGTCCCAGGTCTGTGTTTATTTCATTGAGTAGTGACTCTATCGTTCGAAGCCTATTAATTCATACCATATGTGAATTTATCGGACCAGTCGAACCAAATTTTTAAGTCTTCTAACTGAAGCTCACCTCTATATGAGCGTGCAGTCTTCAGATAGACCGAAAAAAACGGAAGTGCATCATAATTATTTTTTTTTCAAGTAAAAATTCCTTCAGCCCGGGTTTGAACCGGGACCTCCGCATTTGTACTGCGACGCCTTGTCCAATTAGACCACTGAAGGACTGGAGGAATCTTTACTTGAATTTCATGTTATTGTCATTGACCTTCTTAGTCCCAGGTCTGTGTTTATTTCATTGAGTAGTGACTCTATCGTTCGAAGCCTATTAATTCATACCATATGTGAATTTATCGGACCAGTCGAACCAAATTTTTAAGTCTTCTAACTGAAGCTCACCTCTATATGAGCGTGCAGTCTTCAGATAGACCGAAAAAAACGGAAGTGCATCATAATTATTTTTTTTCAAGTAAAAATTCCTTCAGCCCGGGTTTGAACCGGGACCTCCGCATTTGTACTGCGACGCCTTGTCCAATTAGACCACTGAAGGACTGGAGGAATCTTTACTTGAATTTCATGTTATTGTCATTGACCTTCTTAGTCCCAGGTCTGTGTTTATTTCATTGAGTAGTGACTCTATCGTTCGAAGCCTATTAATTCATACCATATGTGAATTTATCGGACCAGTCGAACCAAATTTTTAAGTCTTCTAACTGAAGCTCACCTCTATATGAGCGTGCAGTCTTCAGATAGACCGAAAAAAACGGAAGTGCATCATAATTATTTTTTTTTTTCAAGTAAAAATTCCTTCAGCCCGGGTTTGAACCGGGACCTCCGCATTTGTACTGCGACGCCTTGTCCAATTAGACCACTGAAGGACTGGAGGAATCTTTACTTGAATTTCATGTTATTGTCATTGACCTTCTTAGTCCCAGGTCTGTGTTTATTTCATTGAGTAGTGACTCTATCGTTCGAAGCCTATTAATTCATACCATATGTGAATTTATCGGACCAGTCGAACCAAATTTTTAAGTCTTCTAACTGAAGCTCACCTCTATATGAGCGTGCAGTCTTCAGATAGACCGAAAAAAACGGAAGTGCATCATAATTATTTTTTTTCAAGTAAAAATTCCTTCAGCCCGGGTTTGAACCGGGACCTCCGCATTTGTACTGCGACGCCTTGTCCAATTAGACCACTGAAGGACTGGAGGAATCTTTACTTGAATTTCATGTTATTGTCATTGACCTTCTTAGTCCCAGGTCTGTGTTTATTTCATTGAGTAGTGACTCTATCGTTCGAAGCCTATTAATTCATACCATATGTGAATTTATCGGACCAGTCGAACCAAATTTTTAAGTCTTCTAACTGAAGCTCACCTCTATATGAGCGTGCAGTCTTCAGATAGACCGAAAAAAACGGAAGTGCATCATAATTATTTTTTTTTTTCAAGTAAAAATTCCTTCAGCCCGGGTTTGAACCGGGACCTCCGCATTTGTACTGCGACGCCTTGTCCAATTAGACCACTGAAGGACTGGAGGAATCTTTACTTGAATTTCATGTTATTGTCATTGACCTTCTTAGTCCCAGGTCTGTGTTTATTTCATTGAGTAGTGACTCTATCGTTCGAAGCCTATTAATTCATACCATATGTGAATTTATCGGACCAGTCGAACCAAATTTTTAAGTCTTCTAACTGAAGCTCACCTCTATATGAGCGTGCAGTCTTCAGATAGACCGAAAAAAACGGAAGTGCATCATAATTATTTTTTTTCAAGTAAAAATTCCTTCAGCCCGGGTTTGAACCGGGACCTCCGCATTTGTACTGCGACGCCTTGTCCAATTAGACCACTGAAGGACTGGAGGAATCTTTACTTGAATTTCATGTTATTGTCATTGACCTTCTTAGTCCCAGGTCTGTGTTTATTTCATTGAGTAGTGACTCTATCGTTCGAAGCCTATTAATTCATACCATATGTGAATTTATCGGACCAGTCGAACCAAATTTTTAAGTCTTCTAACTGAAGCTCACCTCTATATGAGCGTGCAGTCTTCAGATAGACCGAAAAAAACGGAAGTGCATCATAATTATTTTTTTTTCAAGTAAAAATTCCTTCAGCCCGGGTTTGAACCGGGACCTCCGCATTTGTACTGCGACGCCTTGTCCAATTAGACCACTGAAGGACTGGAGGAATCTTTACTTGAATTTCATGTTATTGTCATTGACCTTCTTAGTCCCAGGTCTGTGTTTATTTCATTGAGTAGTGACTCTATCGTTCGAAGCCTATTAATTCATACCATATGTGAATTTATCGGACCAGTCGAACCAAATTTTTAAGTCTTCTAACTGAAGCTCACCTCTATATGAGCGTGCAGTCTTCAGATAGACCGAAAAAAACGGAAGTGCATCATAATTATTTTTTTTCAAGTAAAAATTCCTTCAGCCCGGGTTTGAACCGGGACCTCCGCATTTGTACTGCGACGCCTTGTCCAATTAGACCACTGAAGGACTGGAGGAATCTTTACTTGAATTTCATGTTATTGTCATTGACCTTCTTAGTCCCAGGTCTGTGTTTATTTCATTGAGTAGTGACTCTATCGTTCGAAGCCTATTAATTCATACCATATGTGAATTTATCGGACCAGTCGAACCAAATTTTTAAGTCTTCTAACTGAAGCTCACCTCTATATGAGCGTGCAGTCTTCAGATAGACCGAAAAAAACGGAAGTGCATCATAATTATTTTTTTTTCAAGTAAAAATTCCTTCAGCCCGGGTTTGAACCGGGACCTCCGCATTTGTACTGCGACGCCTTGTCCAATTAGACCACTGAAGGACTGGAGGAATCTTTACTTGAATTTCATGTTATTGTCATTGACCTTCTTAGTCCCAGGTCTGTGTTTATTTCATTGAGTAGTGACTCTATCGTTCGAAGCCTATTAATTCATACCATATGTGAATTTATCGGACCAGTCGAACCAAATTTTTAAGTCTTCTAACTGAAGCTCACCTCTATATGAGCGTGCAGTCTTCAGATAGACCGAAAAAAACGGAAGTGCATCATAATTATTTTTTTTTTTCAAGTAAAAATTCCTTCAGCCCGGGTTTGAACCGGGACCTCCGCATTTGTACTGCGACGCCTTGTCCAATTAGACCACTGAAGGACTGGAGGAATCTTTACTTGAATTTCATGTTATTGTCATTGACCTTCTTAGTCCCAGGTCTGTGTTTATTTCATTGAGTAGTGACTCTATCGTTCGAAGCCTATTAATTCATACCATATGTGAATTTATCGGACCAGTCGAACCAAATTTTTAAGTCTTCTAACTGAAGCTCACCTCTATATGAGCGTGCAGTCTTCAGATAGACCGAAAAAAACGGAAGTGCATCATAATTATTTTTTTTTCAAGTAAAAATTCCTTCAGCCCGGGTTTGAACCGGGACCTCCGCATTTGTACTGCGACGCCTTGTCCAATTAGACCACTGAAGGACTGGAGGAATCTTTACTTGAATTTCATGTTATTGTCATTGACCTTCTTAGTCCCAGGTCTGTGTTTATTTCATTGAGTAGTGACTCTATCGTTCGAAGCCTATTAATTCATACCATATGTGAATTTATCGGACCAGTCGAACCAAATTTTTAAGTCTTCTAACTGAAGCTCACCTCTATATGAGCGTGCAGTCTTCAGATAGACCGAAAAAAACGGAAGTGCATCATAATTATTTTTTTTCAAGTAAAAATTCCTTCAGCCCGGGTTTGAACCGGGACCTCCGCATTTGTACTGCGACGCCTTGTCCAATTAGACCACTGAAGGACTGGAGGAATCTTTACTTGAATTTCATGTTATTGTCATTGACCTTCTTAGTCCCAGGCCTGTGTTTATTTCATTGAGTAGTGACTCTATCGTTCGAAGCCTATTAATTCATACCATATGTGAATTTATCGGACCAGTCGAACCAAATTTTTAAGTCTTCTAACTGAAGCTCACCTCTATATGAGCGTGCAGTCTTCAGATAGACCGAAAAAAACGGAAGTGCATCATAATTATTTTTTTTCAAGTAAAAATTCCTTCAGCCCGGGTTTGAACCGGGACCTCCGCATTTGTACTGCGACGCCTTGTCCAATTAGACCACTGAAGGACTGGAGGAATCTTTACTTGAATTTCATGTTATTGTCATTGACCTTCTTAGTCCCAGGTCTGTGTTTATTTCATTGAGTAGTGACTCTATCGTTCGAAGCCTATTAATTCATACCATATGTGAATTTATCGGACCAGTCGAACCAAATTTTTAAGTCTTCTAACTGAAGCTCACCTCTATATGAGCGTGCAGTCTTCAGATAGACCGAAAAAAACGGAAGTGCATCATAATTATTTTTTTTTCAAGTAAAAATTCCTTCAGCCCGGGTTTGAACCGGGACCTCCGCATTTGTACTGCGACGCCTTGTCCAATTAGACCACTGAAGGACTGGAGGAATCTTTACTTGAATTTCATGTTATTGTCATTGACCTTCTTAGTCCCAGGTCTGTGTTTATTTCATTGAGTAGTGACTCTATCGTTCGAAGCCTATTAATTCATACCATATGTGAATTTATCGGACCAGTCGAACCAAATTTTTAAGTCTTCTAACTGAAGCTCACCTCTATATGAGCGTGCAGTCTTCAGATAGACCGAAAAAAACGGAAGTGCATCATAATTATTTTTTTTCAAGTAAAAATTCCTTCAGCCCGGGTTTGAACCGGGACCTCCGCATTTGTACTGCGACGCCTTGTCCAATTAGACCACTGAAGGACTGGAGGAATCTTTACTTGAATTTCATGTTATTGTCATTGACCTTCTTAGTCCCAGGTCTGTGTTTATTTCATTGAGTAGTGACTCTATCGTTCGAAGCCTATTAATTCATACCATATGTGAATTTATCGGACCAGTCGAACCAAATTTTTAAGTCTTCTAACTGAAGCTCACCTCTATATGAGCGTGCAGTCTTCAGATAGACCGAAAAAAACGTTTTTTTCGGTCTATCTGAAGACTGCACGCTCATATAGAGGTGAGCTTCAGTTAGAAGACTTAAAAATTTGGTTCGACTGGTCCGATAAATTCACATATGGTATGAATTAATAGGCTTCGAACGATAGAGTCACTACTCAATGAAATAAACACAGACCTGGGACTAAGAAGGTCAATGACAATAACATGAAATTCAAGTAAAGATTCCTCCAGTCCTTCAGTGGTCTAATTGGACAAGGCGTCGCAGTACAAATGCGGAGGTCCCGGTTCAAACCCGGGCTGAAGGAATTTTTACTTGAAAAAAAATAGTTATGATGCACTTCCGTTTTTTTCGGTCTATCTGAAGACTGCACGCTCATATAGAGGTGAGCTTCAGTTAGAAGACTTAAAAATTTGGTTCGACTGGTCCGATAAATTCACATATGGTATGAATTAATAGGCTTCGAACGATAGAGTCACTACTCAATGAAATAAACACAGACCTGGGACTAAGAAGGTCAATGACAATAACATGAAATTCAAGTAAAGATTCCTCCAGTCCTTCAGTGGTCTAATTGGACAAGGCGTCGCAGTACAAATGCGGAGGTCCCGGTTCAAACCCGGGCTGAAGGAATTTTTACTTGAAAAAAAATAATTATGATGCACTTCCGTTTTTTTCGGTCTATCTGAAGACTGCACGCTCATATAGAGGTGAGCTTCAGTTAGAAGACTTAAAAATTTGGTTCGACTGGTCCGATAAATTCACATATGGTATGGTTTTTTTTTTTGCTTCAAACAACCTAAAACGATACTTTGACATGAAAAAATAACCTCCGTGAAGAATGAGCCTTGTCCTCAAAGATTTAGAGGTGCCGCATCGGACTTTTTTTTTTTTTATTTCATCAGGATGAAATATTATTTTTTTTCTTGATTTTTTTTTTTTTCTTAAAGGAAGAATCAAGTCTAGTCAAATTTTCTTTTCTAGTCTTTTGCCTGGCTGAAGACTAAGAAAGAAAAGTTAACTTGACTTGATTGACTGAGACCTGCCTCTGGAAAAAAAAAAATACAAAATTAAAAAAAAAAAAATATTATTTCATCCTTATGAAATAAAAAAGACAAAAGTTTGCCTGGTCTTTTGCCTGGCTAAAGACTAAAAAGGAAAAGTAAAACTCGACTTGATTGACTGAGACCTTCCTCTAACAAAAAAAAAAAAAAATTAAAAAAAATATTTGAAAAAAATTATCAAATTTTTTTTAAATGTTTGGCCAACCATTTAGAAACATATGATTGGTCAACTCCACCCGAGCGAAACGTCACACATGGACGGTTTCGCAACTGGCATAAATAGGGAGACCCTGTTGGGGAGCAACCAGTATCAGGTTGTTTCTCGCCCTGATGAAGCAAACTGCAATGTTTACGAAACGTCGGCACTTAACCGTTAAACAACGCGGCTCCAACCTGGAAGCCAAGTCTCATTCAGAATCTCACCGCGAAAGCCTCAAAGACTGTAAAAAAAAAATATTTTATCCTAATGAAATAAAAAAGACAAAAGTCCGATGCGGCACCTCTAAATCTTTGAGGACAGGGCTCATTCTTCACACAGGTTATTATTTCATGTCAAAGTATCGTTTAAGGTTGTTTGAAACAAAAAAAAACACCATTTTTTTTTTTTGAAACGGTCTAATATATACTCTATAAATAATAAGTTGGTGACCTATAACTTCAAACTGTACACACTCGCCTGTATCTGTATGAAAAAACCTCCACTGTAAATCCAATCACTGACTCAATCTACCTATTCCATACTACATGTAATTCCTTGTTGGTGTAATATGCTAATCAACTGTGATTATTTAAGTCGACCTGTTAATGCTGATACTAATGCTTTCTAAACTAAAACTATACATTACGTGTATAATGGATTATTAATAAACTATTGTATTTATGCATATATTCATGAGCAAAGCTGTGTATAAATCCCTTGTTAGTTCGATCCTAGTCGTGGATTTCGTAACAACTACCTAATACAACAAATCATAATCATGCAGAGTGAAAAAACTTGAAAATAGCGATGTTAGAACATTCTAAAATTGAATACAAAATCTGTTCTGCAAAACAATGGATTCATTAAGATCTGATTAGTAATTGATAACAAACTATATATTCACTGATTGCACGTAAATGCCACGTCGGATAATTTATTGTAGAAATAATATTCACACACAAACCCTTGACACTTGATTGCAAATTTCGAGTAACTGGATCACCAATTCAGAATCAAAGTAAATAGAATGAAGGTAAATTTCAATTTTAATGTAATAAAATGACCATGTGACATTATAGACTGAATTCTAATTCAATCATCATATAATAATAAATATCTGGCCATGGAAATTGTAAAATAATAAAAGAAGAATTCAACATAAAGGAGATATACAACTTAGCCTGGTAGAATTGGCTACAATATGCATGGTAATCGCCTGCATCCAACTATGCATATAAAATAACATATAGGTCAGGAAGTCATTCACTAGGTCATAATGCATAAAAATAAAAAAGAAAACCATTTTTAATGGAAAAAAATTGAGAAATAAACTGTACGATGTAGGCGATTCGATTCGATTACCAAACTAGTTCATTAGCATATTCGTATTCCATGTAGATCAAGTGAGGGCAAAACTTCAATCCATATACATGATTGCAATTTCAGAGAAATTGGAATAAACAAAAGTAAAAAGGGAATTCAAATGAAAAGGTTTTGAAATTATTGTCCAATACACCAGCACCCAGTTGATGACAGATAAGGTGAGAATGAATCGTACACATCAGGATATCACATATTCGAAGGTATGCTAGACAAGTCGATAATTCCCAGCTCACCTTCACCACAGTAACATGGGATATATTTTAGTAATTACTGTGACATTTCTATTAGATGATTGATCGTTTATTGATTTGTATGATTCTCACAGGGACCTGAATTGGATTGCAGTAGACAAGCATGCCAGCTCCGAACAATCAACGTTGCAGAACACATATGAGCCTGTTACTGCGTCAGGCAACACAGTCTTCCAAGCTATGGCTGAAAAATTACTGATTAAGTGCTAAATTTAAGTTAAAACTGTATAATGAGGTTGAAGTTCATAACTTTAACGTAACAGAATATTGCGTTGAAGAAATGCAATATTTCGTCATTCAAATGTTATTAGAATTATAAAATATGCAAGATGAACATGTTTCACACAATTTGACGATCTATGCACCGTTCTTGATCCATTTGAACCGTTCGAGCCTTGAATTTGAGAATTTTTGGCGAACATTTTGTTGCATTAACGTTACGAACTTCGACCTCATACTGTATAAGACAAAATTGAGTTATATTTAATAAATTATTTATGTTTGTCACAGTTGACAATTGAAGTGAATGTGTTTGTCTACACTGAATGTTTCTCCTCTTGCCCAAATTCCGAATGTATTTCTTGTGATGATCAAACTATAATAACGTATTACCCTGCTGAAATTAAATGAGCAATTCTTATCAATTCTCGTACTTGCAAAAAAAAAAGTGAAATCTCACAAAAAACATCCAAAGATGTAAAAACAGCCGCCAAGTACCCACACAAAAATCACAATTGCTTTATAAGCAAAACGTTTCGCCAGTCTCTGTCGTGAAATCAAGAAAAAAGCCAAGTACCGAACGTACCCCTGCGATCTTTCAGCAAGTCTACGTCGTGAAGTCGGAGTTTCCTGTGAGAATATCGAAACATCATTCCAAGAGCTACGTACTTGGCGGGCACATTCGGTTCCTTAGAGCTATACGGTCAACCAGCTTAGTTTTACGCGTAAATTGAGTTTTTAATGCGAAAGCAATTAAATCCACTAAAAAACTAGTTATTCCATTCCAACCAACATTCGTACCAAAAAATACTTCTAAGTGTCCTTAACCGTCCGGTCAGCTACCAAACTCTTACCATTGATCCATTGATAACCTAATTACTTAATAACTTTTAATGAATGATTGATTACGAAAAATTCCGACGGAAAATTTGCGTCAAACTACTTTAAATTTGGGGATCCGGGCGGTCATAAAAATTTAATAAGCGAAAGTTAATAAGTTCTACCTTAGAAACTGAAATGGATACCCGGGAACCCGGTTACTGACCGGACGGTTAATTATGTGTATGACTTTACAGACGTAAAGACCTTGTATGATAAATAAAAATTGTGGTCGTTCCAGTGTCATTGAATTATCAGATCAGACTCGGAACTCTGGAATGACGTACCTCACTATGGAGCCAATGCGCGATGTACTACAGCAAGTTTTCCCGTGATAGGTGACATACCGTAGAGCTTGAGTGTATAATATTAATTGTGCAAGAATGAACTTAGTACTATACTTGCAAAACTGTCGAATCAAGGAAACTGAAATCTGCTATTTCGATATAAACCCTAAAACTTGCAGCTACGTGTATGCTATAGGTAGCATAGCGTATGACAGTTTGATATTAGTGATGAATATAAAATTCAGTTGATGATTGCTTTGGTGTACCCATACTATGTCATACAATCTTGCTCATGATGCATGCGTATGTGCAGGTGCACGAGCGTATACACGTAGTGGGAAAGATCAATTTCAATACCTGAAACCCATCCTCATAACAGTTTGGCCTCACTCGAGTGCCAAAATATTTTGTTGCTCATTCGCTTGTGAAGAATAATCATTCGCAACTACACTTTCGTGGCAGGCCGAAAGATTAGCGCGTGCGAGTTTATGGGAGTGCTGTAGTGCGGGCGCCAAAGGCCAAGGGCCCTTGGCCCTTAAAATATTTTGTTGCTCATTCGCTTGTGAAGAATAATCATTCGCAACTACACTTTCGTGGCAGGCCGAAAGATTAGCGCGTGCGAGTTTATGGGAGTGCTGTAGTGCGGGCGCCAAAGGCCAAGGGCCCTTGGCCTTTGGCGCCCGCACTATAGCACTCCCATAAACTCGCACGCGCTAATCTTTCTGCCACGACAAAGTCGTCCCACAAAATCGGAAGATGCATTTTAAACAAGTGCGTATGGAACCAATGTTATCTGCAAATCAGACATTCATCAGTCGATGCAAAATTCATGACGTGTATATATCCAGCGACCGGAAACAGAGTACTATGAGACATCCATCAGCCGCAAAGTACCGATACAAGCAGTTCGGAAGAACTGTCAGACAGACAGCCTAACACAAAATAGAACTGCAAGGAGTCGTGTCCTATCAATCGATGTATTTTACATGGCAGATTTGATGAATAAACAATATGGAAAACAGTCAGAAAAAATCGTTCGCAACATACGATAAAGTACTATCAATCCTAAGCGAGAACAACAAACACAAAGAAAGAAAAACCGAATGTGCCCCCCAAGTACGTAGCTCTTGGAATGATGTTTCGATATCCTCACAGGAAACTCCGACTTCACGACGTAGACTTGCTGAAAGATCGCAGGGGTACGTTCGGTGCTTGGCTTTTTTCTTGATTTCACGACAGAGACTGGCGAAACGTTTTGCTTATAAAGCAATTGTGATTTTTGTGTGGGTACTTGGCGGCTGTTTTTACATCTTTGGATGTTTTTTGTGAGATTGCATATAGCCTAAATACCTACCATATGCAGGAATAGCAAAAAGGGGCAAGTTGTGGATCGTCAACTTGCTCTCACCAACTTGCCCCGTGTGCCGCTATTTTCAAAAAAAAAAAAAAATAACCTCAACCAGTACATTGGTGACAGTTTGGAAATCCTATGATCTGTAGGATCTATATGCCTACATAAATGAAGGATTAATTCAAAAGTACGATCTTGCTCACCTGTAGTTCTGTAAAACCGTTTTCCGAACACAAAATATTACATCGCGCAGTCCAAAAACCACTATGTCTCTGTGAGAAGCCATATGACTTTGTCATGCAAGTCTACACCAAAGAGTATAGGATAGAGAGGAAGGTCCCATAAAAGCCAACGTATAGAAACGTACTTCGATTTTCAGCATCCTCTGGCGGCTCAGAGGAAAATCAATTTACCCCCACTCCGATTTCGGCGGTTGTTTCAAACCGACAAATACGCATATACGCTCTAAAATGCGTATGTTCTGGAGTGCGATTCCATAACTTTTATCACTGTTATCACCCTGTCGAAATAGGTATTATAAGAGTGATACGTGTACGTGAAGTAGACTGTCTTATGATATCTATCGACAGTGATAGCAGTGATAAACGTTATGGAATTGCGCCCTCAAAATCTCTTATACTTTATAAATGTAGGTATCATGCAGAGTCAGAGATATGAAAGTAAATATCGTAATATGAGGGTACAATTAGGTAACCAAAATTCTGATCTTATCTACAAATGTAATTCTGTCAGCGTCGGCAAAGTTATACACAAAATTCCAAAAGTGGAATAAGAAATAACTCAAACAAATGGTACTGAAATGATAAGTATATTTAAATACTATATATAAGTATAAAATAACGTCAATCACATAAATTGTACATTGAAAAAACATATTTCCATATAATCCTGTATCTTTAAAATTTATGTTACTTAAACTGGTATTTTAACTTAGAAACTTCTTATATTTCTTATTACTTTCTACAGCAACAGCCATTATTCGCCTCAGGTACCGCGCATGCCAGTGGCACCTTATGCGAATAAAAGTTTTCAAGAACTGTTCAGTGCTTTCTACTCCGCAGAGCTGTAGGGTAGGGCATGCATTTTTGAATATTTCTGACATTGTATAGGAAATACGTTTTGAATTCAGTATTCCATCAATACAAACGCTGAATTTCTCTTACCATTTCGTAACGATTTCATACACTTTTTCAGTCGCGAAATTTAGACACGACGTATCGTCGTATGTTTTCAGGTATGTGAATGTCTTATGAGCTTTAAAATCTACGTCATCATTGCACGATAAGATTTTTTTGCAATCATCACACTTGTGGTGATCCAAAAACTTTTTGATTAAATATCCTGATATATAATAAATCGAATTTGTCACCCCGAACTCTTGAATTTCAGGCATTTCTGATTGTGAAGGTATTTCTGGAATTGTGACTTCAATTTCTGGATAATTATGTATCACTGGTTTGGGTAACTGTTTTATTTTACTCAATTGGCAATAAATGAAATCATCCACCTCACAGTTTGAATTTTTTGACAATTTTGATAACTGAGTTATCAAAATATGTCTCAGTCCTGCCTGGAATTGGAGAGGAGATGGATTCAATGAACAGCCATGTTGTTGTCGTATAGTAGCAAACAAATTTTCACGAGCATCCTGATTTAATCGCCTAGTTAATAGTACAGGTATATTGTAATTTGATTTCAGATCTTCAAAAAGCAGGATCACACTATTTATAGTGAGAACCCATCCATTAATGCAAGGTGGCCGTGTACCCTGAGAGAACTTTAAAGTTTCAAAATTTTTGGCCATTTGTTTCAAGAACTCGATATGCTCTGTGTTATCAGATATCGCATAATTCAATTTATTTGAAACAGTTTTATTTTTCTTTCATTGTGTAGTGACTCTATCGTTCGAACGATAGAATCACTACACAATGAAATAAACACAGACCTGTGGACTAAGAGGTCAATGACAATAACATGAAATTCAAGTAAAGATTCCTTCAGTCCTTCAGTGGTCTAATTGGACAAGGCGTCGCAGTACAAATGCGGAGGTCCCGGTTCAAACCCGGGCTGAAGGAATTTTTACTTGAAAAAAAAAAAAATAATTATGATGCACTTCCGTTTTTTTCGGTCTATCTGGAGATTGCACGCTCTATATAGAGGTGAGCTTCAGTTAGAAGACTTAAAAATTTGGTTCGACTGGTCCGATAAATTCACATATGGTATGACTTTTATTTTTCAGCGAACTGTTCAATGTATCAAACAGCTTATCCATATCGAGATTATTCATATTAGATGTGAATGATCCGTATATAAATGATCGTAAATGGTGAGTTCGGATTCAAATTTTGGATCAGGCCTAAATGATACATATAAATTAGAAGAAAATAATAATTTAGAATAATCGTAAGATTTGTAAAGAATGCTTACTGTTGAGTTCTCAATGAACTTTAAATTAATTTTTTAAATCTATATACAAATTGATCGACTTTTTTCTTTTTGATCAATTGTTTCCACCGTCTTACCACAAATGTCGTTTTCCTTCTGCAATATAATTGAAGTTTCGTCGTTTTCTTTATGCAATATAATTGAAGCATCGTCTTTTTGACATCGGCTAGTTGGTTCGCCTGAAATTATTATTTTTAACATGGGTAGTACTCATAGATGTATAAACAATAGTTTGCAATTTTCCATAAGAGCAAATACAATTGATTTGTTTACCTGGTACTACCAGGACAGAACTATTTGACGCAGAAAGTGGCAGATCCTCTGACTGCATACGTGGATCTTGATCTTCATCTTGTTGGTCATTACTGATGGATGGTCCATTTAATGTTGGTACGGCGTTGCGTGTTAATAAACATCGTGGGTGCTTCTTCCATATATATTTCGGCTCAAAATGCATGCTACATATACGAAAATCCCGTCGACGCGGATTTTTCGCTTGAATGAAATCAAGCCATTTTTGACGCGTGCATCATGGAAAAATATATATCGTATAGTCAAAAACATGTTTTCATAATTTCTGAAATCTACGAACTCGTAACCGTACGTTAGAATAAATAAGGTTATATCTTTACTTACAGTTCCTCTTTCTTTGGTAAAGCAAAAAATGTTATTTGCTCTTGACTCTGGATCTCTTGATTTTTTATATATTTGTTATTATAACACAATTTTACATCGCAGTATATCGGCATTTTTATATAAAACAATCACAATATTATGATATCCGCATCCTCACACCTACAACACTAACACAATCGCATCACCACAGACGACACACAAATGCACTGTATTTTTCCTCTGAGCCACCAGAGGCGCTCTGGTAAGGCGATACGGGTACTTTCCTCTCTATCCTATACTCTTTGGTCTACACCAGTTTTATTACTGCGTGGGGGTTTGTTTAACACTACTTGATGACTTAGCTGGCATCATCTTTTGAAATATTCGCGCAACAACGATTTCGTCATCTTGCCCCCGTCTCCAACTTGCCCCGCTTTCCCCTACATTAGAGGACTTGTTCATTGAAGGACGTCGAGTGGAAACAACAAAAAACGTCTTCAACACCCCCTGTTCTTCCAGTAATGTTGGAGTTAAGGAAATTGGGAAAATTTCTGATCCCTTAGAGTTAGTCTCCACGAAACGAGTACGTAAAAAATGTGTACGAATGACATTGAATGATGCTCAATATTCTGTTTCTTTACTCCACACGTGACTAAAAAAATTGATTCCTATTGTGAGTGTTATTGGACATTGAATTGAGAACGGACTGTGTCGGCTCAGGTAAGAAATAAATAAATAAATAAATGGATGGATGGATGGATGGCTGGATGGATGGATGGATGGATGGCTGGATGGCTGGATGGCTGGATGGCTGGATGGCTGGATGGCTGGATGGCTGGATAGCTGGATGGCTGGATGGCTGGATGGCTGGATGGCTGGCTGGCTGGTTGGATGGATGGATGGATGGATGGATGGATGGATGAATAAATAGATGAAAAAAAAGCCTAAAATTACTGTATCTCATACGAGGAACAGGTGAAACCGAATGGTCCATCCGCCTAGACACCTAACATTTCGTATTTTTATGGGGATAGCCACTCGTTGCGCTGAAAATCCCTAGGGTGATTCTGGCGCGCGGTCGATGCAACTCGACAGCCATTGTTGATAGAAGCCGGCTGACTGCCAATACATCTGTAACGAATTTCTTTTTTTTGATGCTAATACGTTATATTATCTTTAAATTTAGGTAGACGGAAAGAAGGTAAAATGGTCACACACACACAAATGATACGCTGCTCAAAGACTATTTCTCATCAATAATGTTATTTATTTTATAGAGATGCAACTATGATTCGCTCTGAGATACCACCGTACAATGGTTAAAATAAAATGATCCTCTTGCTGAACAATATATGCATATAAACGTGGTATCTCTATGATATGACAAGGCAAAGAATGATTATGTTATTACATAGGCGAGATCAACATTGACAGAATATATGGATAATCAAGAAAGCGCTGAGATTGGAGTTGTGCTATGTTATAGCAAGTCAAATATTATAAATTACACAGAAATAGGTACAGATAATGAAATTCAAGATATAATCAATATTGGCACATTAATAATTATAGCAATAAAGGACAAATAAGAATTATAGCTCAGTTCCCAAGACCATGTGAAACAATCAATAAAATAATACTCATCGACGGAGTTTGCGACACGTAGGCCAATTATTACGTCAATACTCGATGTGTACTGGTCGACAGTCCTGGGAGAAAGAGAGCTTTTACTAGGGATTTACTTGTGTGCTCCCACTCTAGCTCAGGTGTTCATAGTTTATTTTGCGTCGTGTGGCGCTGACGCTCACATTATCCCCCTTTGTTTCACGATTATCGTCATATTTTATAGAAATCGGGCAACGTACATGGACGCAGATATGAACAACCATGATAGTTAGTCTTTTCAAATGCCCTATTTGCTTGTCGCAAAGTGAGTTGATGATTTGCACACAGGCTTGCCAATTATACTTAGTTTATATTTCATAAGATTCAGATGCCATTATGGTCATCACAGAGTGTTTAATTAATATATGTAAAGTGCCATATTACTCGTTTTGAGTTCGTCATTACTTAAGCTATATATACAGATAGATACAAATATACACATATATACATCTATGATAGTTTATCACATTTTCAGAAAGTCGTGAGATGAAGCGGATCCAGGGCGGTAGGGCAAGTATGCCCTAGCATATGGCACGTATAGCTAATGATGAGCGGAATAGTATTTCCTTAAACTGTTCCTATTATATATACCTTTGGTACGCTGTTCATCAGCCGCATCTGCCAAAACGCACGCATTATCGCCTATGCGTTTTACAATTTTGTAAGGTCCCTCATAGAGGTGGAAAAACTTGTGCGTCGTTTTGTCAAATGCGCTTGATACATGCGGTACTCGCAATAAAACTAAATCACCTACATCGAGCTTGATATGGGATTTCGTGCCTTGCTGGCGAAGCCTTGCGTTGTAGCTTCGCTCTAAATTTTCCCGAGCTAAAATTAATTTTCTTTGTTGCGTTGCATCCGTATTTTTGGGAAACTGAATTATGTCAAGGAGTTCATGATGAACCTGTTTTCCAAAATGCAACTCAAATGGTGAATATCCCGTGCTATGATGGGTAGTTGCGTTCATTAAAAATTCGATTTGTGGAACAAATTTCGCCCACTTCGTGTGCTTTTCTGCGCAATACGTGCGGAACAGTCGCCCTAGCTCGCGCATGACACGTTCAGTCGGATTCGACTGAGGATGTCGAATTGAGGAAAATGATATTGCTATGCCTTCTTGCTCTAATCTTGTTCTCCACTTTCCGGATGTGAATTGTGTGCCGTTATCGGACAGGATTCGGATTGGCTTTCCGAAACGCGTTACATAGTCTTCAAGAATCTTTTTTAAAACAATCTGGGTCGTGGCTCGTTTCATCGAGTATAGAGTGACGAGCTTCGAGAATGCATCTATTAGAACAAAGATATATTGAACGCCGCCGACAGATTTGGGCAGAGGGCCGTAGAAATCAACGGTGACAAGCTCACCAGGTTTGTTTGCACGGACCCGGCCATATTCGCCTTCCATTGAATATGGAAGATACTTTACACGCTGACACAGATCACATGACATGGTGTGTGCTTTTGCATCCCTCGCCATACGTGGCCAATAATACAATTTACGGAGGTGGGTAAGAAGTTTGAAAACTCCCGGGTGGCCTAAACGGTTGTGTTCGGATTCTAAAACTAAGTTTTGCAAGACGGCGGGGATGACCACCCTCCATTGTCCTTCTTGCGCTTCTCGGTGAAACCAGATTCCGTTATAATTTTGTAAGTTTTCAGCAAACCCTTTGTTAACACTACTTTTCTTTAATTTGGCTAACGCTTCGTCATTCTCTTGCAGATTATGCAAGTGTCCTAAGTTATCTTTTAGCGTCGGATCTAGCTCGAGATGACACGCGATTGTTAAGATATCCAGCTGACGACCGCGACTGTCTGGGTGGTTATATGACATTAGGCTAGAGACGATTAAGCGCTCGGGTTCGACGTGATTGAATCTTTCGTCGGGGTTTCTACTAAAAAAATCCGCGACGTAGTTGTCACGACCATTACAATGTTTGATCGTAAATGTATATTCTTGTAACAACAAACTCCACCGAGCCAATCTGGCCGTTTGAAACGCCGAATGATTTAAGAATGTTAGGCTCTGATGATCGGTTATTACGTCGAATGGTCGACCTAGTAGATAAATGCGGAATTTCTGGACGGAATAGACTATGGCTAATAGCTCCTTCTCGGTTGTTGTATAGTTCAACTCGGCTGGTATTAGACATCTGCTAACGATAGAAATTACTCGATGATGACCATTGTCATCCGTTTGATACAGTACACCACACAGCCCCCGGTCTGACGCATCGGTTTGCAGTCTAAAGTTTTTCTCGGGCACAATGTGTTGTAAGGTGATAGTTTTTATAAAATTACTTTTCAGGTCTCCGAACGCTTGGGAATGCTCATCGGTCCATTTCCAATCTATATCTTTCCTTAAAAGGGGACGGAACGGATCCAGGTAATTTGCATGGCACAGAGCAAATTGGCGGTAATAGTTGCAAGTCCCGAGGAATCTCTGCAGTTGCACCCTATTTTCCGGCTCTACGAAATCTCTGATTACCTTCAGTTTATCCGGATCCGGCCGGACACCCTCCGAGGTTAGAACAAAACCCAAAAACATTACTGACTCCTGACAAAATTTTGCTTTAGATAGTCTCAACGTGAAGTTATTTTCTGATAATCTCTTCAAAATAGATCCGAGGTGTTGGAGATGTTTGTAAAAGTTCTCCGAGGCTATTAGAAGATCATCGATATAGCATGTTAGAAACTCATTATATTCTCTTCCAAGAGCGAGGTTCAGAGCCCTGATAAATCCGCTTCCTGCCGTCTTCAAACCAAATGGGATGCGGCAGAAATGGTACAGGGTGGAACCGTATAAAAAAGCTGTATAACGGCGAGATTCCTTCGCGAGAGGAACCTGCCAGTAGCCGTGCGTCAGATCGAGGGCTGTAAAGATTTGCGAACCACGATTTCGGTGTATCAACTCATCGATCGGGAGTGGAGACTCATTATCCCCCTCTATCGCGTCGTTGAGTTGTCGCGCATCTAGACATAGTCTAACTCGTCCATCCTTCTTTCTTACCACCCGCAACGGATTGCAATACTGACTGTCGGATCGTTCTATCACGCCGACCCGCAGCATCTCATCTATCTCTCTTTGCACGGCGTCTCGCATGGATAAAGGAACCGGATACGATTTTTTAATAAAGGGTTTTCCGGTCTTCAACTTAATTTTATGTTCATAATTCGATACACAGCCGGGTTTGTCGGAGAAAACTGTCTTATATTGCCTGATTAAACCTATGAAGTCACCTACATGGGACGGATGCAGTGCCGATAGCTTCCGCGCGACTGTGAGGAGATCCTCCTCGAAGGTGCAGTCCGAATCAGGGCTGTTTGCAATATCTTCCGAGCAAGCTTGAGCGTGATCTTTTATATGGTTAATTGAAGTTACATTTGAAATATTTTTAACAGAGTTGTCGACGGGTGGTGATCCAAACCACGCGGATTCGCAGTTGTCCTTGCTCGCGGCGTGACAATAATTGCGATTCAACTCCGCCTCACCAGCGTCGATTACATTAACATTACATAATTTGTCAGTACAATTGTTTACGTGTTCATTATTAGTGATTGGATCGATCCTTTCAGAGGCGACACCACCATGTATCAGTGCATTAGCATCCTGAGAATTTAGGTTGCAAAGATTCGCTATCGTTAGACGCGTTACGCAGCCCTGTATCTCGGACAACACCCTCTCGGCGGATCCCCTCCCAAACGACACTACATCCTTCCTATATTTTATTCGGTTTATTGTGATCGTGCGCTGCTTATAGTCAATAATCGCTTCATTGTTTGTGAACCAATCGTTTCCTAATATGATGCGCTCCGTCAAACCAGGTATGACAAGGAACGCGTGATGCACAACTTGTGCTCCTATGCGGCACTCTACCCAAATCTGACGTCTAACGGAAGTCGGTTTTTTTCCGATCGCAGTCGTTACGGTAATATTTTGAACCGGCAACTCGTGATATCTACTCGATTTGACCAATTCATTGTAACACGTTTCAGACACACATGTAACCTGACTACCGGTATCAACCAGCGCGGGTACCAGACTTCCACCGATACCTAACGCGATATACGGACACGGGATTCTTTCGTTTTGCCGTATTTGCGATTGATACGGTTGACCTTGCACGTCTTCTTCGAGATCCTGAATAAAATCAAAAAAATCTCGACCCGATATCGGATCTCTACGTATCGTGTCGATTTTTAGTTTAAAGAATTTGTATTTTCAAATGCATTCGTTTGCGTACAGCTAGGTGGGGGAAGCCTGGTATCCGGCATGCTGAACCCAAATCTTTGCTGCCGGTTATTAGTATTACTTTTTTTTTTTTTTTTTTAGAGGAGGGTCTCAATCAATCAAGTAGAGTCACTTTTTCGTTTTGTTAAAAATGCCTGACGTTTCGGCAGTTATGTTCTGCCCTCATCAGAGGCTGTTTATTAAAGAAATAATTACAGAAAATTATTAGATGTCTAACAATGTGTACAAACTATTAAAATTATGTTGAAAGTCAATATGATTAAAAACAAGCTTATCGCAAATAATACAAAGGAAGTCAAACATTAAATGGAAATCACATGTAGTACAAAGTAGAGAGACGGATAAGACCTAATGCTAAATCGTAAACAAAATCTAATTACCTTAATCGGTTGGTGTTAGGTGAAAAAACTTGGCATCCTTAATATAGCCATTGTCACACAACAGGATGAGCAGTCTGTCATCCTGTGATCGTGAAACGTTTAATGAACAAGAGGGGTGTGACAACTCTTATTATATACGGACTCAGCTGAGGTTCGTCTTGTTGACATACATCACAGGTAATAATGTGAATATTTCAAACTTTGTGACGTTAGCGAATGACGTCAATGACTGACGTCAATGGTTGTTTATGTTACCTTCATGATGAATAATATTAGTATTACTGTCGCGATTTTGGCTATTTGAGTTCCTCCTTTTATTATTTCTGCGCGATCCAGAACGACTGCCACCGTGCGAATCGCCATCTGAGCTGTCATCTGGCCGACCCGTAGGCACGGAATTTATCTGGTTGACTTGTACTCGCTTCGGCTGACTACTATGATTATTTTGATCATTACGACTATATCGAGCATCTTGATCTTTAAACGTCATGTCCATCTGAGACAATACTTGAGCAATGAGGCTCGTGTTAGATAGATCTACAGCAACCAGACTATTCCGAACCCTCGGTGGATATTGTTGTATGATGGTATAGTTAATTTCGTACTCAGTTAACGCGGGCTGGAAATGTCGGGTTTCCTTTAATTGTTTATAAAAATACGTCTGCAACGAACCGTCTTGAGGGTTATATCTTCGGTTAGACCATTGGCTCTTTATCCTAACCTTCACCGGAATCGAATAAAATTCCTGCATATATTTTTCTTTAAAAGATGCAAAGCTCGAGATCCCACATCGCGCTATTTCATACCAAATTTTGATTCGACCGTCTAAAAAGTTTTCGACAAGCCACATTTGCTGTTCAATACGTACATTTTTAATTTTAAAATAGCGCTCTATCTCTTCTATAAAATCCATCGGATTTTTATCCTCGTCAAATTTTGGATTCTTAATATCTATCTTAATACGATCTAAATGTCTTACTATACCGCTCACCATGCCATCGTCAAATAGCGTCTGTTGTTGATTAGGATTAGCGTTTGAGTTGTTCAAACGGTCGTTCAAGGCTTGAGCGCGTCTTTCCTCAAACTCTGCTTTTTGACGCTCTAACTCCGCCCTTTCCTCCTGGATCCGCTTCCACTCCGCTTCAGTCCTTAATCGCTCAGTTTCGTCACTATTTCCAGTCATGGTTATGTCAGTATGTGTCTGATGAGACCTGTCAATTGTCGAATTTGATTTAGAAATTGGGTTGTTTTCAACGGTCGCCTGCTTGTTGACTTTATGTAATTTAATTTTATTTGCGCTACTTTCAACGACTTGAAACTCTTCAATGCCTATCTCAATGTTTGTTGTCTTTGAGCGTGTCTTGTGTGGTGACCGTACGACCGCCATAAATATATGTATGTGTTTACTTCATTCCGTGTCCCTCTGTTCGGGCGCCAGTTGTAACGAATTTCTTTTTTTTGATGCTAATACGTTATATTATCTTTAAATTTAGGTAGACGGAAAGAAGGTAAAATGGTCACACACACACAAATGATACGCTGCTCAAAGACTATTTCTCATCAATAATGTTATTTATTTTATAGAGATGCAACTATGATTCGCTCTGAGATACCACCGTACAATGGTTAAAATAAAATGATCCTCTTGCTGAACAATATATGCATATAAACGTGGTATCTCTATGATATGACAAGGCAAAGAATGATTATGTTATTACATAGGCGAGATCAACATTGACAGAATATATGGATAATCAAGAAAGCGCTGAGATTGGAGTTGTGCTATGTTATAGCAAGTCAAATATTATAAATTACACAGAAATAGGTACAGATAATGAAATTCAAGATATAATCAATATTGGCACATTAATAATTATAGCAATAAAGGACAAATAAGAATTATAGCTCAGTTCCCAAGACCATGTGAAACAATCAATAAAATAATACTCATCGACGGAGTTTGCGACACGTAGGCCAATTATTACGTCAATACTCGATGTGTACTGGTCGACAGTCCTGGGAGAAAGAGAGCTTTTACTAGGGATTTACTTGTGTGCTCCCACTCTAGCTCAGGTGTTCATAGTTTATTTTGCGTCGTGTGGCGCTGACGCTCACACATCTAGCTGTATGTAGGTGCTAGCGATCGTAAGGGTGGAGCATCTGAAAGGAAAAGAGCTGCACTGCTGCGTTCTTTGCCCAATCCAACCTTACGGCCATAGAGATATTCTCTATGAACCTTACGCTGCTGATTTATATAATTGGATATTTCTCTTTGTTTGTTTCCACGAGGAACCAATTTCTTTATTTTTGTTGTAGAAGAAAATGAGAGGGGAGATTTTTCATTTACGAGAGTATACAGAGTATAATTTCATTCGTTGTAAAATAAGATGAGAGTATATGCTTGATGTTAGTATTCAAGAGTCTCCAAAGTAGATAATTACTTTTTATTTTGACGTTCATAATTATTTTCTTGAAAATGACTTAAATTAATCTGGAAAGTTTGTTGTCATCATTGAAGAAAACGCAAGTTGTTCTGTATAAGGATAAATATTACTTAATATTATTTATTATTTTGTTATTTAAATAATATTTATAGGATCCTATTTATATTATTTATTTTAAGTATAATGTTATCATATTTGCTTTTTTTGGAAATAAATGTTGTTGATTCCAGGTGTTTCTGTAATTACTGTAATCGGATTGCAAATACCCATAATTTAGATAATAAGTGATAATATGATCAATCTTGGCTGAAGATAGCTCAAGCTTGGTCCACGATTGGCAATCAAATCCGGTCCATTTCTGCAAGCCAGGCTTTGGGTATTTCTTGGCTACCACTAGAGGTCCTAGTCTCGGTAGCCAAGCATGGCCACTTCGAGGCCTATTTTGGGCCGCGAATGGCCACAGTTGAGCCGATCGTGGGCCGAGTCTGGGCCATTCGTCATGTTTCACCTGGGTATTCTTGATATTTTTTGAGCTTTATGTAGACCAAAAATATGTGTTTGAATCAATGTTACGGGCACCCGAGCTGAAGGCTTCGGGTGTCAATGTTTTATATAATTTTAAGAGAGAAATCCCCGAGTGGTTGAAGATTACTCTCGTAGGTTCGCTTGAATGAAGTCCTAAGGACACCTGTGATTGTGTGGATTGACTTGGTGAGACAAATGGGTATAGATATAGATGAATAGATAATATAGTTTATTCAGTATAACAAAGGAAAACCAAATTACTACCAAATCTACTAGGCAATTAACTAAATTATACTAGAGACTACGTGAATTAGTTATAAAGATATAATAAATAAATGTCAAAGAAATTGATATTAGATAGAGATATAATATAGGAATATAAAAGAAAGATGTAAGAAAGATATGAATATAAGTGGAAATTGGATGATAGTAAATGTATAAGGAAGGTAGAGAAGGAAATGAGTCTACCGAATTAACTCCGAGCATCACTCGAGCCGACTCCAAGAACCCACCGGCTCAAGACATCTCGCGCTGGATTCGATAGGTGCAGCTTATGCCGGGCGTCTCAGCTAACATCAGCTGTCGAGTTGACCTTCTGTTACTTCACGCTCTGGACTGCTTCACACCTTCGTCCTTCTGGCAGAGTCTTGTAGCCGGTTAGGTGCGGCTAGCGAACGATGCTGGAGGGTGACCACTTTGTTCACTTTCGGTATGTAAAACGACTGACGAGCAATCACCTCGGTTTCGATAAAGAAACCTCGGGTTGCTCGACGGCGGGGTTTTCTGCAAGCCGCTGAATAGGTGGTTTCGGGGGTCATTGCGCCCCTGACTCGTTTCCTGCTCTGCTTCCGATCGAGCGCACGCGTGTAGGAATGCGCTGACTGCCCTACTTGCGATAGCATTGAGTTTGGAAAATATGAAAAAAGGGCCGTTCGTAACATCAACTTTGTTTCAAATATCAGAAATAATAGTATTTTATGTGGGATGCCGCCCGTAAACCAAGTGTTTTTCGGTGACGATAATGATTTCAGTACGAGCTGAAGGCGAGCCGGAAGCGAGTTCTGAAATGATTATTCGAGTCAACAACGGTTTACGGGCACGCCCGAGGGGCTATTCACTTGGGAAGTCCTATGTACACTGGTCTCGGGAGTCTCTGGAAGTCTTTAGTAGTCTTTGGTAGTCAATGGAATGCCTTTGGTAGTCATTGGAGTCATTGGTAGTCATTGGTAGTCAATGGTAGTCAATGGAAGTCATTGGAAGTCACTATGAAGTCATTGGAAGTCACTATGAAGTCATTGGAAGTCACTATGAAGTAATTGGAAATCATTGAAAGTCATTGGAAGTCTTTGGTAGTCATTGGTAGTCATTGGTAGTATAGGCGACGACGCATGCGCGCGCATGCGCGTCGATACAACACTTCATCGGCGTTCCGCAACAGGGGTTAGAAAGGAGGTTAGGAAGCCTGAAGTTGAGCCTGGTTGAGACCCACCGATAATCGCGTGCCGGTTGTGTTAAACAAGTGTGAGTGTCGGGGTTAGTGTAATACTGTTAAACCTCGACTTAACATGAATGGCCCTCGGAGTGATCTGGTCAGTGACACTCAGACAGATCCTAATATCAACACCCGAGTCAATACCTTGATTTGTCAAACTGTGAACCAAGATATACGAGGAGATATACCATCGGGGCAAATATCGAAGGTAAGTCAAATATTGCTATTTTCCGATAATTTTATTATAGTCCAGTCGAAGTAGGATTTCACCTGAAATTAATTAGGGGGATCGATTATCTTTATTCATACTCACGGGCGAGGGTGGGGGGAGGTTGGTAATGTGAATCTCGATTTGCGGGGAAATCCCCGCATTGCGTTTGCCGCAATCTTGATTTGAAGGGGGATTTTTTGTTTTTCGAATAACTCGCTTATCTTCAACTTCGGAGTGAAAATGATATTCAAAGTTGTAGAAAATGTAATTCCCCACAAGTTTACTGGTTATAATTTTTATCCTCGTTTTTATCCTAGGATCGATATTTATGTAGTTAGATACTGCAAATAGGGGTGAAAAAGTTTTTTTTTTTTTTTTTTTTTTAATTATGTCGTTTATTATCGAGTTCATCGTAAAAATGGTAATCAATAATAATTTTATTTCCACTCATATTTCCATTAACTTTAATTACCAAAAAAACCAAAAAATTCCCTACCTGATTATTTATTAGCACTTTTACGATGAACTCGATAATAAACGAGATATGTAATTCAAAAGAACCATTGGAACCATTTCTTATCGATTTCTTACCCCTATTCGCAGTCTAACTCTATAAATATAGATCTTAAGGTAAAAATGATGACTGACAAACTTGTGAGGAATGACATTTTCCCGCATTTTCCACAACTATGGATATCATTTTCACTCTAAAGTTGAAAATAAGCGAGTTATTCGAAAAACAAAAAATCCCCCTTTAAATCAAGATTGTGGCAAACGCAATCGGGATTTTCCCGGAAATCGAGATTTACACTACCAGCCCCCCCCCCCCCCCCCCCCCCCCCCCCCCACCCACCCGAAGTATAAAACAATAATATTGATGCCCCTAATTAATTCCAGGTGAACCGATTTTTAGACCTATCTCGACTGGACTATTATATTTGCACTCCATCGAGCAGTAGCTTCCCTGTATCGTCGTGCAACCAGCGTTGCCGCTGCGTCGGTTCTATGGGGCAGTGGTAATCAAAATCATTATTTGACAAAAAAAAAAAAAAAAAAAAGATGCGAAATCGTCCACGTATCAACATCAGTAAGTGCACAGAGAGAACAGTTAATTTATAATTAATAAACGTAGTTTTAGTATGTGCAGAATTGAATAATTTATTTATAGTTAACAAATATTCGATGATCCAAATGATATTGGGTTGAGTGAACTTATCTATGTATAAGTCGTTGTTTGACTCAACCCAATATCATTTGGATCATCGAATATTTGTTAACTATAAATAAATTATTCAATTCTGCACATACTAAAACTACGTTTATTAACTATAAATAAACTGTTCTCTCTGTGTGTACATGGAAGGTGATATTATAGTATGCGGCGTCGCCTTATAATTCCATTTTCCAATTATTATTTCAGGCAGTGGTTACAATGCCACAGACAATCGCATCAACCACCAGTACTTTGGTGGGTGAAAGACTCGGTGAAGGATCTTCAAGGGGCATGGATTTGAAGCAAACTAATCGAGAAACTAATTGTACTCCATCACAAACAGAGATTCCGGAACAGTTGAGACCCGAACATTTTTGGCGGAAAATTGAAAATGATCTGGGTGTACTGGTACGAAAGTACTTGAAGAATATTCTCACTCTAAACAATTTGAGCAATCCATTATCATTGAGATATGTCACAGATGAAACAATCAAGGAGCTGGAGGTATTTGTGCATGATACAATGCGATTCATGGTAGAAGCTGGCGAGAACCTGCGAGATTATTACGGAATTTTTCACAAACGTCCGGAAAGTTTCAAATTTGTAATGGGTGATCGGTACCTGTTGAAAGAACTGGCTGATTATGTACGAAGCAAGCCTATTGACCATTTTCGGCGTTATTCCAAGTCTTCCGACGACAAGAACACGAACAACTTTAACCAAAGTATTCTACCGCTATCAGTGCGAAATCCTAATCAAGCACCCGATGGAATTAGTGGTAACCAGCCCGGGACCTCTGCAATGCATGGAAATCTTGAAGCACCCCTGAAAAGTATAGAAATCGCAGCTGAAAAAACAAAATTGGTTAGACTACTACAAAGAAGTCTGAATTCTCCATCTGCAGACCTGAATGTTGACGTGGCGGTTCTTGAAGAATATGATGGGGAAAATCTGCCTCAATGCTTTACCTATTCAGCAAAAATAGAATGTCCAATATGTTCTTCCAGAATAAAAATTATAAAACACAGTAGAGAAACCACCAGTGGAACTAGCGGCGAAAAGAGGTGGATAATTTCCAATTTCCAGAATGACATTGAAGTTTGCATCGTTGGAACGCAACGAAATTCAAAAAAAAAAAAAAAATTAATAAATCGACAAATAATGATCCTGCTGGGTTTAGAAGGTGAAAACGACTAGAATTATCATAAAAACAATAATCTTCCCCCGCATTACGGCACCCTTAACAGGGGAAGAAATTTTCATTTTTTTATATCACCCGGAATTATGACATTGCATAAAATTTTATTTCACGTAAATACTCTTTGAGGTAGATCGAATGCTAGGAAAAAATCGGAAATCACCCCGACTTCCGGAACCCACCCTAAAATGGGGGTGAAATTTTTATTTTTTTATATCACCCATAATTATGACATTGCACAAAATTTTATTTCACGTAAATTCTCTTTGAGATCGATGAAATGCTAGAAAAAAATAGGAAATCACTCCGACTTCCGGAACCCACCCGAAAACGGAAATTAAATATTTTTTTTTTTATATCACCCACAATTATGACATTGCACAAAATTTTATTTCACGTAAATTCTCTTTGAGATCGATCAAATGCTAGAAAAAAATAGGAAATCACTCCGACTTCCGGAACCCACCCGAAAACGGAAATTAAATATTTTTTTTTTTATATCACCCACAATTATGACATTGCACAAAATTTTATTTCACGTAAATTCTCTTTGAGATCGATCAAATGCTAGAAAAAAATAGGAAATCACTCCGACTTCCGGAACCCACCCGAAAACGGAAATTAAATATTTTTTTTTTTATATCACCCACAATTATGACATTGCACAAAATTTTATTTCACGTAAATTCTCTTTGAGATCGATCAAATGCTAGAAAAAAATCAGAAATCACTCCGACTTCCGGAACCCACCCGAAAACGGAAATCAAATATTTTTTTTTTTATATCACCCACAATTATGACATTGCACAAAATTTTATTTCACGTAAATTCTCTTTGAGATCGATCAAATGCTAGAAAAAAATAGGAAATCACTCCGACTTCCGGAACCCACCCGAAAACGGAAATTAAATATTTTTTTTTTTATATCACCCACAATTATGACATTGCACAAAATTTTATTTCACGTAAATTCTCTTTGAGATCGATCAAATGCTAGAAAAAAATCAGAAATCACTCCGACTTCCGGAACCCACCCGAAAACGGAAATAAAATATTTTTTTTTTTATATCACCCACAATTATGACATTGCACAAAATTTTATTTCACGTAAATTCTCTTTGAGATCGATCAAATGCTAGAAAAAAATAGGAAATCACTCCGACTTCCGGAACCCACCCGAAAACGGAAATTAAATATTTTTTTTTTTATATCACCCACAATTATGACATTGCACAAAATTTTATTTCACGTAAATTCTCTTTGAGATCGATCAAATGCTAGAAAAAAATCAGAAATCACTCCGACTTCCGGAACCCACCCGAAAACGGAAATTAAATATTTTTTTTTTTATATCACCCACAATTATGACATTGCACAAAATTTTATTTCACGTAAATTCTCTTTGAGATCGATCAAATGCTAGAAAAAAATAGGAAATCACTCCGACTTCCGGAACCCACCCGAAAACGGAAATTAAATATTTTTTTTTTTATATCACCCACAATTATGACATTGCACAAAATTTTATTTCACGTAAATTCTCTTTGAGATCGATCAAATGCTAGAAAAAAATAGGAAATCACTCCGACTTCCGGAACCCACCCGAAAACGGAAATCAAATATTTTTTTTTTTATATCACCCACAATTATGACATTGCACAAAATTTTATTTCACGTAAATTCACTTTGAGATCGATCAAATGCTAGAAAAAAATAGGAAATCACTCCGACTTCCGGAACCCACCCGAAAACGGAAATTAAATATTTTTTTTTTTATATCACCCACAATTATGACATTGCACAAAATTTTATTTCACGTAAATTCTCTTTGAGATCGATGAAATGCTAGAAAAAAATCAGAAATCACTCCGACTTCCGGAACCCACCCGAAAACGGAAATCAAATATTTTTTTTTTTATATCACCCACAATTATGACATTGCACAAAATTTTATTTCACGTAAATTCACTTTGAGATCGATCAAATGCTAGAAAAAAATAGGAAATCACTCCGACTTCCGGAACCCACCCGAAAACGGAAATTAAATATTTTTTTTTTTTATATCACCCACAATTATGACATTGCACAAAATTTTATTTCACGTAAATTCTCTTTGAGATCGATCAAATGCTAGAAAAAAATAGGAAATCACTCCGACTTCCGGAACCCACCCGAAAACGGAAATTAAATATTTTTTTTTTTATATCACCCACAATTATGACATTGCACAAAATTTTATTTCACGTAAATTCTCTTTGAGATCGATCAAATGCTAGAAAAAAATAGGAAATCACTCCGACTTCCGGAACCCACCCGAAAACGGAAATTAAATATTTTTTTTTTTATATCACCCACAATTATGACATTGCACAAAATTTTATTTCACGTAAATTCTCTTTGAGATCGATCAAATGCTAGAAAAAAATAGGAAATCACTCCGACTTCCGGAACCCACCCGAAAACGGAAATCAAATATTTTTTTTTTTATATCACCCACAATTATGACATTGCACAAAATTTTATTTCACGTAAATTCTCTTTGAGATCGATCAAATGCTAGAAAAAAATAGGAAATCACTCCGACTTCCGGAACCCACCCGAAAACGGAAATTAAATATTTTTTTTTTTATATCACCCACAATTATGACATTGCACAAAATTTTATTTCACGTAAATTCTCTTTGAGATCGATCAAATGCTAGAAAAAAATCAGAAATCACTCCGACTTCCGGAACCCACCCGAAAACGGAAATCAAATATTTTTTTTTTTATATCACCCACAATTATGACATTGCACAAAATTTTATTTCACGTAAATTCTCTTTGAGATCGATCAAATGCTAGAAAAAAATAGGAAATCACTCCGACTTCCGGAACCCACCCGAAAACGGAAATTAAATATTTTTTTTTTTATATCACCCACAATTATGACATTGCACAAAATTTTATTTCACGTAAATTCTCTTTGAGATCGATGAAATGCTAGAAAAAAATCAGAAATCACTCCGACTTCCGGAACCCACCCGAAAACGGAAATAAAATATTTTTTTTTTTATATCACCCACAATTATGACATTGCACAAAATTTTATTTCACGTAAATTCTCTTTGAGATCGATCAAATGCTAGAAAAAAATAGGAAATCACTCCGACTTCCGGAACCCACCCGAAAACGGAAATTAAATATTTTTTTTTTTTTTATATCACCCGGAATTATGACATTGCACAAAATTTCATTTATTCTTTGAGATCGATCAAATGCTAGAAAAAAATCGGAAATCACCCCGACTTCCAGAACCCACCCTCAAATGGTGGTGAAACGGAGTATCACAGCAGAAACTCGGGTGGTCGTCAAAGATGTTTCAGACCAGAAATGCTCGGTTCGTCAGCCACATCTAATGACAAAGCATTTTCGAAAACTATTTGCGATCAGCGATTGTATTTCTCAATCAAAATTCGGAAATGATATTTGTGTAGTGCTGAACGGCTCGAGCACCTGTCATTCGATCTTGTACCGCTTCTGTGAGTTTATATGGCGCACAGCAGCCTTCAGGTAATGGCGCAAAGCAGCCTTCAGGTAATGGCGCAAAGCAGCCTTCAGATAATGGCGCACAGCAGCCTTCAGGTAATGGCGCAAAGCAGCCTTAAGGTAATGGCGCAAAGCAGCCTTCAGGTAATGGCGCAAAGCAGCCTTCAGGTAATGGCGCAAAGCAGCCTTCAGGTAATGGCGCACAGCAGCCTTCAGGTAATGGCGCAAAGCAGCCTTCAGGTAATGGCGCAAAGCAGCCTTCAGGTAATGGCGCAAAGCAGCCCTTAGATAATGGCGCAAAGCAGCCTTTTGGTGCTATAAATAGCAGAATCAATATCTGAACGAAAGTCAATAAATTATTTTCTCTGGAAAATTTATTTTCTTTCTATTTGAAATATTTTCAGTCATATATTCATGCGTTCATTTCATGGTATACTCTCAATGCGTTTCCTGCATAATTTGCATAGGAATTTTTCTGGTCTCGTCGCACGTAATAATTTTCTTCGTTTGGTTCGTTTTTTCATTTCTTCTTCTTCGTCATCAGTGTTTGCGTTCGATTTGAATATACATTGTTCGTGGCATTTGCGGTTGCATACCTCACACTTCACCGAATTTGAGTCAGCTATGGTAAAGCAATTCAAGCACGTGTCTTCCATGTTCTCTGATTTTAATAGTAATTGGTGAGCAACTTCGGATCGGTATTTATAAGGGTCGAAATCCATTTCAAATGGCTTTGTATTTCCCAAACACTCCATGTAATACATTACGTATGCTCCACAGCTGTGGCCGTCATTCGTTTTTTGATGTGGTCGCTGGTTCGATTCGGAGTTTACCTGCCAATCGATGTTCTTCAATTTACGAAAAGATGATTCGGTTCTGCAATAGCTTATGAAATCTGTGAATGCTTCTATAGCTCGGTGTGAATCACTCGTACTCTCATATGGATCCATTAACGTTAATTTTTTGTCTTCAATATTTGCAATTAGTAATCGCCAGTGACCTTCGAACAGATACGGCATCAGTAAGTTATTCTTTATAACGGTTGTCACTTTACAGATTCTTCTCTGTGTCGAAATTCTTTTCCCACTGCAATCACCTACAATAAATATCATGTCGTCTGTCGATATGTAGGTATAATCGTTCCATTCGTGAATGTTTGAAGCTACAAAACAATCTATGACGACTCCGTCTATCCACATATTATCACGCAGTGTCGCGTACTCTTTCGTCGTCAACCGAAATTCACTCATTGATAAAACGTCATTTGAACGGTATAGTCCAACTGTAACTGTTGACGATTTTGATGCCATGTAATAATTAGCGTGTTTTACTAAGCCGTTATAAAATTTTGGTAGGTTTTTTTCAGGTAAGTTTTGCTTCACCGCTGCTTTTTCCTGTAATTTTGTTTTATTAAGCATTTCGTCCTCGCTAGGGTGATTATGTGTTTCATGATCGTTTGTTTCAATATTTTCATCTGCAAAACCACTGTGCACGTTATTATCGTGATCGAACTCTGTCATGTCTGTGTCATTACCGTGGAATAATATCTGCGATGTTTCATCAATTATTTCTTCCTTGTGTTCATTGGATTTGCTTTTTTTTAGTCGTTTTCCATCAGTTGTAGTCTTTTTTTCAAAAATCTCTTCACATCTATCTTGTAGTTTTGATGTTCCCAAATGTCCCATGTTCCGTTTATTATATTTTTTTCGCATCCAACTTTCTTGAACAAGGGGATTTGAGGCGGTTTCGGGGTACTTTGGTTTCGGAAGAGATTTTTGATTACCCTTCACGCGCACATCTAATATTATTTTTGCCATTGTATCCATTCGCGCCGTACGCAATTGCCGGACTCTATCAGCGATCGAAGAACTTGTAGTACGCTCGAAAACTATTTCTTTTAATACTTTATTAGCACTCTCTACATATGCATTACTGATACGTGATATCGTGGGATCGACTAAATTTAAATCCAGAGATACCCATAAGACAGCGTAAGCCATGTATTTGTCGACTACGTACTCCACGAATCTTGGTGCATAGTACTTATTTGTAATATTGCTTCCTTCTTCCTCAATTTCATGAAGCAAAACTGTAGTTATTGCGTTATATCGCTTGTAAAATGGAGAACTCCTGTAAATTGTAGCATCATCAGTGGAATAATATGTAGAGTTGTCCACTTCATGTGGATCTTTTTCTTCATCTCCATCTACATCGTCGATATCCTTCAAAATTTTAGACATAACCTCTGGCTTCTTTTTCAACATGCTGTTCAAAGCAATAATGCTATCATTAGACGTATCTTCACTTTTGGTGAGCAATATTGTTGCGAAGTGTTTGAATATTTCGTCCAATTTCCTAATATCCCGGCATATAGCCATAAGCCCCACACATTCTAATAAAAATGATTTGATATTCATATGCTCATGGAATTCTCTGCGTATAGTTTCCGACACTCGCTTCATAAAATGCCCATAACATGTTTTTAGTATCGTTACATTCTTTGGCGGCAGTACGTTGTTGACACAGAATTCGTACATGAGACGCAAATAATTTCTGATGGTCAGAAGATTCCACTCCTGTAAAATTGCGTGTATGAACGCCCAGGACCAGTCGATCGTTATGACGTTTGCAATCGGCCACTTTCGACCACATTTGATAACGAAATACTTATAATTTTTCAAGAATACACTAATGGATGCAACGCCATGTTCGGATGTTATCATCTGAGCAAGTGTGAGTAATTCTTTATCATGTTTCATTATGATACAATAATAAAATATTTTTTTACATTTCAAGTCCTGCGGTTTTCGGGCGACTGATCCGGTTGCATCTATGTGTAGCACCGTTGGTTCTCCGTGATGTATAACATTAAGGTCTTCTTCAGTGTACATTATGGCCGTCAATGGTAGACCGACATGCCTCAAGAAAGGATCTTTTTTTGCATTCTCTTGAATCCACAATTCCATTAGATCGGATAAATCAGATGACTTTAATTGTAATCGTTCTTGGCATTTCTCCTCCGACTTTGCCTTATACACCACGTGCAATGTACGGAGATCCTGCATGTGCCCATCGTCCTTTATTTCCGTGTTTATTGTCTTTTGAATTTCTGTAAGGTAAGCCACTACGCTGCGGTGCCTTAAATTTTTTTGCCATTCCTTTCGTTCTTGGCCTTTCAGCACGCGAAAAGTCTCAGCTATCAAGTTTTTATCGTGAACGATCGTGATTTTCTTGTCACTCGATACGGTAAGCCGAGCAAGGGGTTCTTCTAACTTGTCGATGCGAAATTGATATCTTTGTTCGTGATTTGGTTTTCTGCATTTAGCATATGCTACGCAATCTAATAAATTATACCTCACCGATCCGTAAAAACCTAATGTGCAACTACACTTCAAAGTGTACAACATCACATCCTCAATAACATTTCGAACTTTATCTTCGTCATTATATCCGAGGGCAGTTTTGAAATGCGTCGAAGGAATTTCCACTGTGCCAATATCTTCTGTAAATATTTTCACTCTTTTCCGCTTGATTTTTTTTTCTTTGGGTATTTTGGCTTGTACTTCACTGGAGCTGGTCCGCAGTTCGTCATCTTGGTCAGTACAATATGTGCCTTCACTACTGGATGATTTTCTTACTTTCAGATTTGGAGAGCTTTCGCCGCTCGTTGTATATTCATAAGGATCTTTTTCCTCTATTTCTTTGTCGCTGCTTTCCAATTTTTCATTACCGGACGTCCTGTAACATGGGGTTGTTGACCTATGATATTTACTTTCCTCAAAGTTGCCAAAGATTTCACTACTCATTTGGTATTTTGGCGTAATGTTCAGATTCGGAGAGCTTTCGCTTCTCGTTGTATATTCATAAGGATCTTTTTCCTCCATTTCTTTGTCGCTGCTTTCCAATTTTTCATTACCGGACGTCCTGTAATATGGGCTTGTTGACCTACGATATTTACTCTCCTCAAAGTTGCCAAGGATTTCACTACTCATTTGGTATTTTGGCGTAATGTCCGAGCCCTCCCAGCTCGAAGGTCCTGGTAGAACGTCGTTACAATTATCGACTCCGGCAACGTCGATCTCATCTTGCGTGGCACCGTTCTTTTCTAGAGATAGCTCTTCAATTGCGGTCTTTTCTTCGAGTACCTCCCAGTGACCATGGCGTCGTTCCCCGGAAAACAGCAGAATCAAAGTTCTGTCTTCAACCGCGTTATTTCTACTTTCGGCCATTACGCAAATTATTGCATCTTCTTGTACCTTTCGAAAAATGGCTACAGGAAATTCCCACAATTTTATGAAGATACTGATTTCGAAGTCAGTACCATATTGGCTGTTTGAGCCCATTTTCGTAGCGTAGTCCACTTGGTCTTCATACTCATCTTCCTCCTCGCATGTACTACGAAGCATGTCAACTTCATCGTCCCAGTTGTCGACTACGTATTCAACGATTTTCTTCCTTATGTCGGTATAGAATTCCTGGTCTCCGTGAACGTGATATGAAAAGCAACGGAATAAGCAATTACCATCACCAACGGTTTTAACTACATTATACACACCCAGCCTGAAGCCAACTTAACATTTATGAAAATGGTGACGCATAAGCATTGCGTGGGTCGATTAAGTATGCCAAATAGATGAAGAATCCACCGAAACGAAAATCTCAGCTGATCCTTTTTTTGAGTTATGAGTAATTGAAAAAAAAATTTGATGACACGATAAAAAAAAATATATATATATAAATATATTAGGGTGCTCCGTTTCCGGCGAACTCTTTTTTTTACGCTCCATCGACAAAATATTGTTGTATGTCCTCAAAAAGAAACCCCCACCAAGTTTGAGCCCTCAATTCCAATTCTAAGGCCGGTATTCATAGTCAGTTCTTAAGAACTTGCTTTTTCAAGACCATCTCAAGATAGCGTTATATGGGTCCTGATAGGCTGAGACCATGCTTAAGTCGTGTGCCGAGTCGACTTAAGACTGTCTGACTGTCTATGAATATCGGCCTAAGACCGATCTAAAACGTTTTGAAATGTTCCCATTCGCAAAGCAAGTAAATCTGACTTTCTTCTCAATTATCCAATGCTTAGCTGCATTTCGGGATATTGCCTTAAAATGGCGATTTTCATGTAGGAAATTGATCATTATTCGTAAGGGCCTGGTGTGATTTTCGTGTGACTCGAGTTGTTTCACCTGTTTCAACCTCAAAAGTAATTTTTTCAGGATAACTCACATATTTTCGTTGATGGGGCCGATTCGAAGTTCCGGATTTTCAAAGCTCCGAACCTTCGAAATCGTTCAGAATAAATTCGGAAATTTGACCATTCGGAGCATGGAAAATTTGGAACTCTGAACCGGCGCCAAAAGGCCCTATTGTTTCATCGCCTAGAACTCAAAGTTTAGAAGACTTGAATACAATACAAAATATTTATAAATTTTGAAGTCCCTCACGCGATGATACAATAGGGCCTTTTTTTTTTATAGAAAATCAAATTTCCTGTGAATTTGACATTTAAATATTTCTTCTAGCTTTACGCCGTTTTTCAGATATTAACGAAAATATGTGAGTTATTCTGAAAATATGACTTTTGAGGTTGAAACGGGTGAAACGACTCGAGTTACACGAAAATCACACCAGGTCCTTGCTAAGAATGATCAATTCCCTGCATGGAAATCGCCATTTTAAGGCGATATCACGAAATGCAGCTGAACATTGTATAATTGAAAAAACAAGTCGGAAGATTTGAATGCTTTTTAAATCGCAACATTTCAAAACGTTTTAGATCAGTCTTAGGATTGGAATTAAGGGCTCAAACTTGGTGGGGGTTATTTATTGTTGTATGTCCTTTTTGAGGACATACAACAATATTTCGTCGGTGAAGCGAAAAAAAAAGTTCGCCAGAAACGAAGCACGCTAATTTATTTATGTGTAATTTTTTTTTGTTTTTTATCGTGCTGTAAAAAAATTTTTTTTTTCAATTACTCATAACTCAAAAAAAGGATCAGCTGGGATTTTCGTTTCGGTGGATTTTTAACCTATTTGGCATACTTAATCAACCCACGCAATCCTTATGCGTCACCATTTTCATAAATGTTAAGTTGGCTTCAGGCTGGGTGTGTATACTTACTCGTGAAATCTAGAATCTCACTAGATCCATGCTGTTGCATTATCTGAGCAGGCACTTGCTCACCACTTACACAAGGTTGTATCTCATACGATTGATTCACGTCGACCATACTTATCTGTGCTCCTTCCGCTTTTTGATTTACTTCCATTTTTCCAGTGAGTAATAATCTTACCTGGTTTCTTAACTCGTCGTTCGATTGCCATAAGTACCGCCAATGTGCCTTTCTTTTCTTGTCACATTTCACTTTCAATATTGAGGCCACCTGTCAGAAAAAATGGCAGTGAGTTAACTCTTGGCGACAACTTTATTGTGAGAAATTGGATAAGATTCGAAGGTTACATTCTTGATACATGTGCTTGAGTTTATTTTCTCATTTTGATTCCACCTATCGCGGTTCATGTTTATTTCCTATTTTTGTATCGATTTGCCCTCAAGCTATGAATTTTTGAAAAATTTACACCCGTAAGTCAATATATGGTATTTTCCCTTTATTTGTTTTTAATCATACATTCAAAAATAAAAACGAAAAAACGATTCGTTGTCAAAATCCATTGTTAAAAAAAAAAAAAGAAAAAAATTCTTTTCGAGACATGGAAGTAACGCTTCATTTAAAAAAAAAAAAAAAAATTTATATGGTGTAGATGTTGGTCACATTTCATAAATTTTCAGATAATTTTAGGATTTTTTTTTTTGCATTATGGTTGTTAGCCTGTAAAAGCGGTTGTCGAGAGATTTGTGTAAAATTTTACTGGTGGATAGCAAACAAGTTCTACAAAATCAAACCAAGTTCATTGAATTTGATCATATCATATACGTGATAAAAAAAATGATTGAAGTTTACATTATTTGCATACGTACATTCGAAAAACGCCAAGCTTCTTTCACTCTAACATTTTTTAAGATTCAACTAGTCGACAGATTGCAATGAAAAAGTAGTATATTATGTTATGAATAGAAATTTAACGAACATTTTGAGACTAGAAACAAGAGTATTCATCATGTAATACAAAAGATATTATTAGTGAAACTCAAGTCTCTCTTCGATATTCACGTGTGAATCTAATGCTGATGTGATAGATGTGGCAACAACGCTTACGTAGCTTAAACGGACGGCCAAGCGGATTCTTTCGTTATATGCACGCAATGTTGCCACTACTCTTATAACTTCGACGCAATGTGCATGTGCTTATCCCTAGAAGAAATGCGAACTGTACCTGTACAGAAGTCTGAAAACTTGGCCGTTTTCAAAAGTTGATTGACAATATTAGAAAAAATTTCTTCAATTATTATCTTCAAATGTGTTTAATTATTTAATATTTGTAATTGTAATTGGATTGACCTTTACGGATGCCCGATTTATAGATTTAAGGAGTTTGGCTAGACAAAAATGACTAGTTTTTCATGAATTGATTACGGCATAGTCGCCACATTGAGTATTCATCGAATTATTATATTCGTAAATTGATGATTACCCTGACATGTCCGGAAGCAAAGTAATACCCAAATTATTAACAAACGGCTTGATATCGATTTTTCATTTTTATAAATTTTTAATTGCTTGAAAACTATAAAAAATCTAGTAGATCGGTTCGATTACAGTCTACGATGGCTTATTTTCTTCAGGCAACTATTTTCTATGATTCGTCTCAGGCATTTTTTTTCATCATGTTGGTGACGGTCAATATTCAATTTTACAAGATTGAAATCGGTGTACGTGCAATCTTGTAAAATTGAATATTCACCGTCACCAACATAATGAAAAAAAAAGCCTTAGACGAATCATAGAGAATAGTTTCCTGAAGAAAATAAGCCATCGTAGACTGTAATCGAACCAATCTACTATATTTTTTATCTTTTTCAAACAATTAAAAATTAAAAAAAAAAAAAAAAAGAAAAATCGATATCTAGCCATTTGTTAATAATTTGGGTATTATTTTGCTTCCGGACATGTCAGGGTAATCATCAGTTTACGAATATAATAATTCGATGAATACTCAATGACTATGCCGTAATCAATTCATGAAAAACTAGTCATTTTTGACTAGCCAACCTCCTTAAAGCGGCCTGTAGGGGTCGATTATTAGCCTACGCCTAGTCCTCTGACGATCTCTTTTATTAGTTGGCTAATTTTCATATTTTTGCTACCTGTAAACTGTGTTAAGCCTCATTCTGTTCTATATATATATTTTTTTTTTTTTTTCTCTATTTTCTATCTATCATGCACGTTACTAGTCGTATGCGCGTGCTTATGCCTCGCCTGCCAATATTGTATTTTTCTATGTACACGGAGAGAAATGTCAAGTAAATCTTCCTATGCAGCACGGTAATGATTACATTGCTCTATAGTTTGTATATGGCAGCGGCGCGACACAAACTATAGAGTAATGTAACCATTACCGTGCTGCATAGGAATATTTACTTGACATTTCTCTCCGTGTATATAATAAATAAATAAGTAAATTATAAAAAAAAAAATTCACCGCTTTGATATCATAGTATGTAATTGATAGTGTGATATTTGATTTCGAGACCTATTTATTACCGTAGTCATTTCAAAACTATGGTCAACTGAAATAAACATTCGACTGTCACTATGACAAGCTAACAACCATGAGGGGGATAGCCACTGTGACGACCGAAAAAGTCACCGATTTTTTAGAATTTTTTCACTGGAATATAATTCATAAAGGGATCGGATTTTTGTTATTTTAACAAGTGTATATTTAACCTGGTTCATATAAATTTTTATTGAAAAATAACGAAATGAACAAAGATATGAGCCTTGACTTAGGGCCTACATAAAAAATTCACTCTCCATGCTGGCATTGATATCTCAGTAACGGGTTATCTGACAGAAAAAACAAAAAATTATTAATATCCATCCGAATGTAGTTATCGTGGTACGTTGCCGTTTTTTTTTTTTTTTTTCTTACGATTCTTTACAAATCGGCGACAGAAAAGAACTGCTTGAATGCAAAAATAAAGGGCCTCAACAGTACAACAAAACTTTAATCCATCGCCATTTTCTAAAGAATCATAATAAAAGCAAACGCCTACGTACAACGATAACTACATTTGTATGTATAGATATTGTTAATTTTTTTTTTTCGTCAGATAACCCGTTACCGAGATATTAATGCCACCATGGAGAGAAAATTGTCTTTCTAGGCCCTAGGTAAGGCCCATATCTGTGTTCAGTTTCGTTATTTTTCAATAAAAATTTATATAAACCAAGTTTAATATACACTTCATAAAATAAGAAAAATCCGATCCCTTTATTAATTAGTTACCCCAGTGAAAGAAAATCTCAAAAATCGGTTACTTTTTCGATCGTCACAGTGGCTATCCCCCTTAAAACGAAAAGGGAAAAAGATTTTTGTGTTTTAAAATGGAAAAAGGAATGGTTTTCGATGAGATAGAATTTTTTAGAATTTTCTTTTACGCATCTATGATTAAAAACGAAGGAAAATCATACATTGACTTTTGACAATTCCTCAGTCAGTGTGTTCACCGTTTATACCGTGAAGTTAAACTGAAGCCGAACGATGGCCGCACTATAGTTCGACCAACACACGCTCACGTTGCGTACGTGAGCTTCTACTCGCTGCCAGTGACTGCCAACTCGATTCGCCTGGCGCCAGTCACCGAGGCTCAAGGATACTCAACTATAGTTTAGAGGCGCCGGGCGATACGAATCGAGTTGGCAGTCACTAGCAGCGAGTAGAATTCACGTACGCATAACGCAACGCGAGCATGTGTTGTCGAACTATAATGCGGCCATCGTTCGGCTTCCTTTTAACTTCACGGTATATTCCGTTGAGAAATTATAAGTGGGGATTTTTGTAGAAGAAAAATATGAGAAAGACAAGTGTCTTTTACTTACTTTCATTGCCGTAGAATTCTTTCCGGTAGCCTGAAAATTGATTTCCTCAAACGACGAAACATTCGCTGCAATTGCCGCAGCTAGTGTTGAGAGGTTCGGAATCATGTTAGGTTTCATTTTCAATTCTATGTATTGTCGAATCACTTATACCCGCGCGAATGGTTCGTATGGAAAAATTATATGAACTTATTTTTATAGATAAACGTTGTCTATTCAACACTTAACATTATAACTTATTACACTAATTTATTGAAAAATATGTTGTCTCTTCAACTTCTTACCCTAAGTTATTATTAAAATTAAAAAAATTTTGTCTCTTCAACTTCTTACGCTAAATTATTAACCGAATCTTGTCTTTTTAACTCTCAACACTAGAAACTTTACAGGAATGTTTTTTCTTCAACTCTTTAGTTATTCTCAATTATTGCACTGATACCTTAACACTCAATTATTGCACTAATACCTCTACACTAGATCGTAAACACGACACTGTAAAAAAGAAAACGAGTGTTATCCACGATCTACACGCTTCCACGCATCCATTCAAATTGTTGACGGAAACAAACGGCACTGAGAAAATCACGGCAGCAACTGAATTTCGCAAATGATGTGCAGTGACGTTCTTTAAATTCGAAAAATTGCGCAGTCGACTGACGATCGGTCTTTTGTTTTCGCTCTATCTCTCTCCAACCCTAAGCAGTCTATCTATCCAAGGCTGTTGCGGCACCACTCTTGGCCAATAGAAGACCAGCGGTCAAGCGCAAGCTTCCAGTCCGAACGCTGCGAGAACCGTGCAAGATACAGCAAAATAGTATAGGACCATTATTGTAGAGCAGAAAATTTTGAACAAAAAAGTCCGCGAGGGCATGTATCTAAAATTGATGGATTGAGCGTGGGAGGTGTCAGAAGTTTACTGGCGAAAATGCCATAGTTCGGTACATTCGGCGAATGCTACGAACCGCTAAGCCCGGTAATAATCATAATTTCACTTCAAGCTGAAAATCTGTGAAAATTCACGGGTTTTCTAGACGACCAATGAAATATTTGTACTGCGAAGAAAAGATGATTGAAAATTGTGATATTGGTGACAGCATGTTAAAAAAAAAAAAGTTTCTTTCGCAGAAATTAGGTATAGAATACACAATATACGGGTGTCCCAGAATTCGTTACGACGAATTAACAGGTAAATTTTCTTAAATCACGCGTTATTCACTGAAATTAAAATGATTATAACGAGAAATCTAAGCCTTTCCGGAAAAAACGACTAAGGAAGTTTCGATCCCGTTTTTGATCAAGATTTACCCTGTTAATTCCTCGCCACGAATTCTGGGACACCTTTATAGATTTTTATTGTCTGCTCTATGATTTGTTGTGTCTTGATTAAATGTATAGGGTATTTATCACAAAATGTTGCGTATTGTGATGATTCTTTTGTTCAAGTAGCGGAATCATCACTTTTTCGTCAGGGAAATAGAAATAAAACAATTGCATAAAAAATATCATGATATGTAAGGTAAATTTTTATTCATTGCATTCAATTTTATCCCGAAAACATAAGAATCCTAGATTTATCTCCTCGACATTTTACAAATTGTAATTATCTAGTAGAAACACGTCTTGTAGTCATAAAAAATAATGTCGAGGAATTATAGTGATGCCCTAAGTGGCCTTATTTCAAATTATAATGGCATACGACTATATACAGCACTCCATAAGGGATATGAAGAATCAGTTGCTCGCCAATCAAATCGACTGTACCATTTGAATTGAATTTAATAGTGCGGTATCGTATTTTTTTCAATATAAGCAGATAATAACCATATTAATGATAATAATAATAATAAAGATCAAAGATAAAGGATATTATTTAGATAACAACGAAGCTTGATTCTGACATTTTTGTCTGTAAATAAAATTATTTACTTCACTCCGTGTGATTTTGGACGTTTTACCTACGCTTCGCGTGGCGTACTTCGCGTGAAGTAAAATTTTGTACAATACTCGACGGAAAAACTTCTTCTAATCTCATGTGATTGCAAAACTCGCCTTCGGCTCGTGCTGCAACCTCACAATCGTCAGAAAAAGTTTTACCGGACTCGTATTGTAATGTACTATGCTGTATATTGTATATTGCTGTATATTGTAATATTGTATATTATATATTTATATATATATATATATATATATATATATATATATATATATATTATATGTATATATATTAGACCGGTTCAAAAAAATCGACTATTCTTTTTCTTTCAATTTTCGCATTGAAATACTTTCGGGGGGCTGAAAAAAGATGCCTGTTAAAAGCGGAGCTCTTAATATTAAGATTTAGAGGTCGCTCATCGCGGATTTCTATTTTCCATTTGAATAGCATAGGAAATTTTTTTTTTTTTTTTAATAATTTTGTAGCTCGCAAACCAATGAACAAATCCAAATGACTCAAACATATTTTCATAGGAAATTGAACACTCTACAAAAAGCTTCTCTTATCATTTTTTGATAAATTGACTCCTTCCAAAGTTATTCAAGCTCAAATTTCAACTTATAGTTGAGTAAACTATTTTTTTTTCTGATTTTTTTTCCACAATGATAGGTACATTTTTTAGAGTGTTCAATCCCCTATCAAAATATGTAAGAGTCATTTGGATTTGTTGATTGGTTTGTGAGCTACGAAATTCTGAAGAAAAAAAAAAAAAAATTCCTATGCTATTTAAATGGAAAATAGAAATCCACGATGAGCGACCTCTAAATCTTAATATTAAGAGCTCCGCTTTTAACAGGCATCTTTTTTCACCTCCCCGAAAATATTTCAATGCGAAAATTGAAAAAAAAAGAATAGTCGATTTTTTTGAACCGGTCTAATATATATATATATATATATATATATATATATATATATATATATATATATATATATATATTATATGTATATATATAAAATGACAGCTGTTGAAAACTTAATTAGTATCATTATCATTATCATTATTATTATTATTAGGGGAGAGTCGGGTAGCCCCGGACGGCGGGTACCCGCGGTCACCTCAATTTTTGGACAATCACGCGAATAAATTTGAAAAAAAAGACGTGAAAATGTGACCAAGATTCTTGCCCTAATTTTCACGTCTTTTTTTTCCAAATATATTCGCGTAATTGTCCAAAAATTGAGGTGACCGCGGGTACCCGCCGTCCGGGGCTACCCGACTCCCCCCTACTCGTCCTAAGTTATCGTTTTATATTTCAATAATCTATACCAGTAGTACACGCAGAGAAAGGAACCATTGGATAAACTATAAAAAAGCACGAATGCAGCAAAATAAATATTCGGTTATTGCAATATTACTTTGTTTTCGCGATAGAAAGTTTATTTGCATAACTGAGTATTCGTTTTGACGCATTGAGTTCATCCAATGGTTCCTCTCTGTGAGTGCACTACTGGAGTCAATAAAATGTAGAATTGAAAAAGGTATTTGAAAGAAAAAAACGATTTCCATGTTCCGAAACGTCAAAACTTGAGTTTTCATATAAAAAAAAAAAAAAAAACTGACCGCGCTCAATAGATTGAACGGAAGCTGCCGCTCATTAGAAGTTTCTAGTTATAACTGCCACATAACGTCTATGACTAACTTTTTGAAAAGAAAAATCTGAGACGATAGGGATTGTATTTCGAGTTCAGAAAAAAAATGTTTATTAAAGAAGTCATAATGAAGAAAAACGAAGAAACATATTATGTCCAAGTCTGATTGTTTGTAACAATTGTTATAAACAATTCGAATTGTGCATAACAAAATTTGTTCATTCAATGAACACTTTTCTTCTAACTCAAAATACAATCCTCAAGGTCTTAAACTTTTCCTTCCAGAAAGTTCGTCATAGACGTTAGTTAGCTGTTACAATTAGGAATGTCCAATGAGCGGCAGCTTCCGCTTAATTTACAGAGCTCGGTAGTTGAAAAGATTTTTTTTTTTTTGTATCAAAATCCAAGTTTCGAGCGATCGGAATATGGAAAATAAAAAATCAATTTTGTTTCAATACCGTGAATCAATGGTGCACTCAGAGAGGGGATGAATTGAGTGAATTCAATATGGCAAAAAAAATACTCAGTTCCGGCAATTCATACTTGTTGTTGCAATGAAATATTCATTCGCATAACAGAATATTCCATTGCAACAACCAGTATCAAGTGTGGCAACTGAGTATTTGTTCCGCCACGTTGAGTTCATTCAATTCAACCCTTCAATGAGCGTACTATTGATGCGGCACTAAAATGTCATTAACTAAAATTTAATTCTAATTTAAAACTTAACAATAAATACTAGGCGCGATCTCTCCCTCCGCCATGACCTCCATTCCTTTGTCCACGCCCTCTACGATCATATCTGCGGCCACGATATGTGTTCCGCGCCCCACCACCACCATGGTTTGCTAGATTGAACAACAAATTGATCAAATTTTGTTGTCGCTGGTGGTAGTTAGGACGCCATATCGTGGCACGACCAGCTCTTTGATGGCGTGCAGGTCGTCGGTCGTTGTTTGCTGAAAATAATCGGTCACATGGAACATAGTAATTTCAACAAAATATGACAGTAAGCTTAGGTGACATGTCCTAGAGTTAAAACGTATGATTGAAATAATTATAAGGACACTAAATTTGATCGCGAAGGTATCCAGATATTGATGAAAATATGAAGAGTGCTAACGAAAGAGGGTTTATTGGTTCGGAACTGGTTTGAAGTCGTATCCAATGGCTTGCTTGAAAGATTAGATGATTCGAATTGATATCACGTGTCTGATGGTATAAGGTCGTAAGCGCCTAAAAAAGTGATTTTGGTGGTAAGAGGTCGTATGTTTTTTTTTTTTTTTTTTATGAGGCATTACCTTTAAAAAACCCGAAACGCATGGATTCATTGGAATGATCTGAAAAATGAATGAAGGTCAAAGGTCCTTTTATCACTAATTTCTTTTTTTTTTTTTAGTACATATATTAATGGGAGAAGGTCGAATCCGCCATTTTTTTTATTCTTCCAAACGCTCTAAAACTTCTGGAAAGCGAAGATCCATCGATACTTGAGGAAAGTCGGAGACTTTTTAATTCTCGAAAAATTAAATTTAAAAAATAAGGGTGCAAGTCGTGTCCACCGAAAATTATTTTTTGGTGATTTTTATAGTTCATTACGAAAAATATTATCGACCGCGTACATGATAGTTCGTAACATTGATGAGAATAACGAAAAAATTATCATGGATTGAGTTCCGATGAATCGATGTGTCAAAAGTTTATAAAGGATTTGCAAGAGAAAACTAATTTTGGCGGATACGACCTTATACGGTTATTGTTGAATGTTTTTTTTTTTTTTTTTCTGTAATGAAAAAATGTTCGACTTTCCTCAAATATCGAAGAAGTTTTTAGAGCGTTTGCAATGAAAAAAAAAAAAACAGCAGTTACGACCATATACCGTTCTATAGTTAACGAGATTTATAATTCTCACAAATTTAGAGATGAAGACTTTTTACCGTTGGTTTGATAATTTTCAAAAGCTGTATTTTCTGAACGCATTTTGACATTCTTAGCGGAAATACGAAAACAAAAAATCGATGCGCCATTTTACTTCTATACGTGGTAAAAAAGTCATATATATATATATATTGACGCATATACGTCCATTTACCATTAGGCACACGATATATACTAACGTATAAAAAACATCACAACAACGTAATGCCAGAGAACAAAGAGTTCCAATTACAAGTGAGACTGATATTGCAGCATATTATTTTGAACATACCATCATTTTGAAAGTTATTTTCTCGCCTATGCAGCGCATGTTGTTGCCGCCGCTGTTGCGGAGGCGGTTGCTGAGGCGGTTGCTGAGGCGGTTGCTGAGGCGGTTGCTGAGGCGGTTGCTGAGGCGGTTGCTGGCGATTGCCAGCAACATGCGGTGGAAGTTCGTCTATAAATTGAGCAATCCAATTGTAGTTATAAATCTATAGTGATTGGACTGTTTCAAAAAAAGCGATTATTTTATTATTTTCAAAGAACATTGAAAAATCGTCAGAGTATGTCTAAACAAAGACCCTGTTCAAATGTGAGCCCTAAATATTAATATTTAGATGTGGAGATTTTCAATTTTCTATTTCCGTTTGAATAACATGGGAAATTTTGTTTCTGAACTTTGGAATTCTATTACTCAGAAACGAACTACCTTACAATAATAACTAGGACAGTTTTTTGTAGGAAATTTGACGTTCTATAAAAAAGGTTGAAATGAAAATTTGCGTGAGGTGAGCCGTTTCGGAGTTATCAAGTCTCAATCATTGAACTGTTCAAAATAATGATAATTTCTACTCATACGCGACAAAATCGACTCGTACAGCTTATACCCACTATCATCAACTTTAAAACCAATATCTATGAATCTTCAATAAAATGTTGACGAAAAAATTTTATTAATTAACAATGAGTGATTACTTTTATTGATCAATTATCAAAAATACGGGTATATCACAAATAAATGATGAAACTTCATCATGAATTTTAATTACAATGTATTGATAATTTATTTCAATTTTTCACTTTTATTTTTATTTTGTTTTCATTTTTTGTTTTTATTTTTATTTTAAATTTGAAAAAAAAATTCTTGAATGGATATAACTCATTTTCAAAAGACTCAACAAATTTATAAAGAATTGAAATAAATTATTGATACATTGTAAATGAAATTTCATCATTTATTTGTGATATACCCGTATTTTTGATTATTGATCAATGAAATTATTCACTCATTGTTGGCTAATAAAATTGTTTGATCAACATTTTATCAAAAACTTATGGATATTGGTTTTAAAGTTTATGATAGTGGGTATTTGAGTTATATGAATCGATTTTGTCGGGTCTATGAGTTCAAATTATCATTATTTTAAACAGTTCAATGGTTGAGGCTTGATAACTCCGAAACGACTCGCCTCACGCAAATTTTTATTCAAACCTTTTTTATAGAGCGTGAAATTTTCTACAAAAATTCATCTTAGTTATTACTGTAAGGTAGTTTGCTTCTGTGTAATAGAATTCCAAAGTTCAGAAAAAAAATTTCCCATGTTCTTCAAATGGAAATAGAAAATTGAAAAGCACCACTTCTAAATATTAATATCAAGGGCTCACATTTGAACAGGGTCTTTATTTAGATATACTCTGACGATTTTTCAATGTTCTTCGAAATTTTTTTTTTTTTTTGAAACAGTCTAATAGTGATTCAATCGGACAAATGAAGAGATATATATATAGCTGATAGATTAATGTAAAATAAAGATAAAAATGAACGATATTCGCCGTCATACCGCGTTGAGGTGCAGGCGTCGCTCGTGGTGCAGGCGATGACGCCTGTGCTGGCCGGCTTGCTGGCGGCGGAACCTGTGGTGCGTCTGGAAATTCCAGTCGATCATTGATTACATAAGTCTCTTTTCTGGAGATGAAATTCAACGTTGTTATTCCTAATACTCACGAGATGATCCTACATCGCTAGTAGGTCGGTCCACCGGGTTCACCCTCAGGGACCGAAACCCAGCCTCCACGCGGACCAGCGGCTGATTCTCCTCGCAAGATGGGGGATACAGGAGGTCCATTTCCATTTTGGATTCCTGATTAATGAATGATGAATGATTAAATATCGAACACATGATGTGTTTCTGATTTCTGCACGATTCGTTTAGAGAAGAGTAATGCTTATCATTAGAAACTTACGGTGTCTGAGCAGTCTGAAGACGCCGATGCTTGTACCTTGTTTTCCATGATGATACTGAATGATATTTTCGATTTCTTCGCGGATTATCTGTTCACTTTGAATTAATATGTGTATGATATACATACCTTCGTAACGATTTAAGTCTGAAGAACTATAAATATAATACATACCTTCGTAACAACTGAACTGTGAAAAACTATAAATATAACACATATACCTTCGTAACGATTTGAGTCTGCAGAAGTATGGATATGTTACATACCTTGATTACGATTCAAGTCTGAAAAACCATAAATATGACGATTGACAACACAAGATTACGGGCGTGACAGCGAATGACGTTCTGAATTTTTTTTTCTTGCATTTAATCAATCACGGAGGGTATTTCCGTGAAATAAAATTTTGTGCAATGTCATAATTGTGGGTGATATAAAAAAAAAAATATTTAATTTCCGTTTTCGGGTGGGTTCCGGAAGTCGGAGTGATTTCCTATTTTTTTCTAGCATTTGATCGATCTCAAAGAGAATTTACGTGAAATAAAATTTTGTGCAATGTCATAATTGTGGGTGATATAAAAAAAAAAATATTTAATTTCCGTTTTCGGGTGGGTTCCGGAAGTCGGAGTGATTTCCTATTTTTTTCTAGCATTTGATCGATCTCAAAGAGAATTTACGTGAAATAAAATTTTGTGCAATGTCATAATTGTGGGTGATATAAAAAAAAAAATATTTGATTTCCGTTTTCGGGTGGGTTCCGGAAGTCGGAGTGATTTCTGATTTTTTTCTAGCATTTGATCGATCTCAAAGAGAATTTACGTGAAATAAAATTTTGTGCAATGTCATAATTGTGGGTGATATAAAAAAAAAAATATTTAATTTCCGTTTTCGGGTGGGTTCCGGAAGTCGGAGTGATTTCCTATTTTTTTCTAGCATTTGATCGATCTCAAAGAGAATTTACGTGAAATAAAATTTTGTGCAATGTCATAATTGTGGGTGATATAAAAAAAAAAATATTTTATTTCCGTTTTCGGGTGGGTTCCGGAAGTCGGAGTGATTTCTGATTTTTTTCTAGCATTTCATCGATCTCAAAGAGAATTTACGTGAAATAAAATTTTGTGCAATGTCATAATTGTGGGTGATATAAAAAAAAAAATATTTAATTTCCGTTTTCGGGTGGGTTCCGGAAGTCGGAGTGATTTCTGATTTTTTTCTAGCATTTGATCGATCTCAAAGAGAATTTACGTGAAATAAAATTTTGTGCAATGTCATAATTGTGGGTGATATAAAAAAAAAAATATTTAATTTCCGTTTTCGGGTGGGTTCCGGAAGTCGGAGTGATTTCCTATTTTTTTCTAGCATTTGATCGATCTCAAAGAGAATTTACGTGAAATAAAATTTTGTGCAATGTCATAATTGTGGGTGATATAAAAAAAAAAATATTTAATTTCCGTTTTCGGGTGGGTTCCGGAAGTCGGAGTGATTTCCTATTTTTTTCTAGCATTTGATCGATCTCAAAGTGAATTTACGTGAAATAAAATTTTGTGCAATGTCATAATTGTGGGTGATATAAAAAAAAAAAATATTTGATTTCCGTTTTCGGGTGGGTTCCGGAAGTCGGAGTGATTTCTGATTTTTTTCTAGCATTTCATCGATCTCAAAGAGAATTTACGTGAAATAAAATTTTGTGCAATGTCATAATTGTGGGTGATATAAAAAAAAAAATATTTTATTTCCGTTTTCGGGTGGGTTCCGGAAGTCGGAGTGATTTCTGATTTTTTTCTAGCATTTCATCGATCTCAAAGAGAATTTACGTGAAATAAAATTTTGTGCAATGTCATAATTGTGGGTGATATAAAAAAAAAAATATTTAATTTCCGTTTTCGGGTGGGTTCCGGAAGTCGGAGTGATTTCCTATTTTTTTCTAGCATTTCATCGATCTCAAAGAGAATTTACGTGAAATAAAATTTTGTGCAATGTCATAATTGTGGGTGATATAAAAAAAAAAATATTTAATTTCCGTTTTCGGGTGGGTTCCGGAAGTCGGAGTGATTTCCTATTTTTTTCTAGCATTTGATCGATCTCAAAGAGAATTTACGTGAAATAAAATTTTGTGCAATGTCATAATTGTGGGTGATATAAAAAAAAAAATATTTGATTTCCGTTTTCGGGTGGGTTCCGGAAGTCGGAGTGATTTCTGATTTTTTTCTAGCATTTGATCGATCTCAAAGAGAATTTACGTGAAATAAAATTTTGTGCAATGTCATAATTGTGGGTGATATAAAAAAAAAAATATTTAATTTCCGTTTTCGGGTGGGTTCCGGAAGTCGGAGTGATTTCCTATTTTTTTCTAGCATTTGATCGATCTCAAAGAGAATTTACGTGAAATAAAATTTTGTGCAATGTCATAATTGTGGGTGATATAAAAAAAAAAATATTTAATTTCCGTTTTCGGGTGGGTTCCGGAAGTCGGAGTGATTTCTGATTTTTTTCTAGCATTTGATCGATCTCAAAGAGAATTTACGTGAAATAAAATTTTGTGCAATGTCATAATTGTGGGTGATATAAAAAAAAAAATATTTAATTTCCGTTTTCGGGTGGGTTCCGGAAGTCGGAGTGATTTCCTATTTTTTTCTAGCATTTGATCGATCTCAAAGAGAATTTACGTGAAATAAAATTTTGTGCAATGTCATAATTGTGGGTGATATAAAAAAAAAAATATTTAATTTCCGTTTTCGGGTGGGTTCCGGAAGTCGGAGTGATTTCCTATTTTTTTCTAGCATTTGATCGATCTCAAAGAGAATTTACGTGAAATAAAATTTTGTGCAATGTCATAATTGTGGGTGATATAAAAAAAAAAATATTTAATTTCCGTTTTCGGGTGGGTTCCGGAAGTCGGAGTGATTTCCTATTTTTTTCTAGCATTTGATCGATCTCAAAGTGAATTTACGTGAAATAAAATTTTGTGCAATGTCATAATTGTGGGTGATATAAAAAAAAAAATATTTGATTTCCGTTTTCGGGTGGGTTCCGGAAGTCGGAGTGATTTCCTATTTTTTTCTAGCATTTGATCGATCTCAAAGAGAATTTACGTGAAATAAAATTTTGTGCAATGTCATAATTGTGGGTGATATAAAAAAAAAAATATTTAATTTCCGTTTTCGGGTGGGTTCCGGAAGTCGGAGTGATTTCCTATTTTTTTCTAGCATTTGATCGATCTCAAAGAGAATTTACGTGAAATAAAATTTTGTGCAATGTCATAATTGTGGGTGATATAAAAAAAAAAATATTTAATTTCCGTTTTCGGGTGGGTTCCGGAAGTCGGAGTGATTTCCTATTTTTTTCTAGCATTTGATCGATCTCAAAGAGAATTTACGTGAAATAAAATTTTGTGCAATGTCATAATTGTGGGTGATATAAAAAAAAAAATATTTAATTTCCGTTTTCGGGTGGGTTCCGGAAGTCGGAGTGATTTCTGATTTTTTTCTAGCATTTGATCGATCTCAAAGAGAATTTACGTGAAATAAAATTTTGTGCAATGTCATAATTGTGGGTGATATAAAAAAAAAAATATTTAATTTCCGTTTTCGGGTGGGTTCCGGAAGTCGGAGTGATTTCCTATTTTTTTCTAGCATTTGATCGATCTCAAAGAGAATTTACGTGAAATAAAATTTTGTGCAATGTCATAATTGTGGGTGATATAAAAAAAAAAATATTTAATTTCCGTTTTCGGGTGGGTTCCGGAAGTCGGAGTGATTTCTGATTTTTTTCTAGCATTTGATCGATCTCAAAGAGAATTTACGTGAAATAAAATTTTGTGCAATGTCATAATTGTGGGTGATATAAAAAAAAAAATATTTAATTTCCGTTTTCGGGTGGGTTCCGGAAGTCGGAGTGATTTCCTATTTTTTTCTAGCATTTGATCGATCTCAAAGAGAATTTACGTGAAATAAAATTTTGTGCAATGTCATAATTGTGGGTGATATAAAAAAAAAAATATTTTATTTCCGTTTTCGGGTGGGTTCCGGAAGTCGGAGTGATTTCTGATTTTTTTCTAGCATTTCATCGATCTCAAAGAGAATTTACGTGAAATAAAATTTTGTGCAATGTCATAATTGTGGGTGATATAAAAAAAAAAATATTTAATTTCCGTTTTCGGGTGGGTTCCGGAAGTCGGAGTGATTTCCTATTTTTTTCTAGCATTTGATCGATCTCAAAGAGAATTTACGTGAAATAAAATTTTGTGCAATGTCATAATTGTGGGTGATATAAAAAAAAAAATATTTTATTTCCGTTTTCGGGTGGGTTCCGGAAGTCGGAGTGATTTCTGATTTTTTTCTAGCATTTGATCGATCTCAAAGAGAATTTACGTGAAATAAAATTTTGTGCAATGTCATAATTGTGGGTGATATAAAAAAAAAAATATTTAATTTCCGTTTTCGGGTGGGTTCCGGAAGTCGGAGTGATTTCCTATTTTTTTCTAGCATTTGATCGATCTCAAAGAGAATTTACGTGAAATAAAATTTTGTGCAATGTCATAATTGTGGGTGATATAAAAAAAAAAATATTTGATTTCCGTTTTCGGGTGGGTTCCGGAAGTCGGAGTGATTTCTGATTTTTTTCTAGCATTTGATCGATCTCAAAGAGAATTTACGTGAAATAAAATTTTGTGCAATGTCATAATTGTGGGTGATATAAAAAAAAAAATATTTAATTTCCGTTTTCGGGTGGGTTCCGGAAGTCGGAGTGATTTCCTATTTTTTTCTAGCATTTGATCGATCTCAAAGAGAATTTACGTGAAATAAAATTTTGTGCAATGTCATAATTGTGGGTGATATAAAAAAAAAAATATTTAATTTCCGTTTTCGGGTGGGTTCCGGAAGTCGGAGTGATTTCCTATTTTTTTCTAGCATTTGATCGATCTCAAAGAGAATTTACGTGAAATAAAATTTTGTGCAATGTCATAATTATGGGTGATATAAAAAAATAAAAATTTCACCCCCGTTTTAGGGTGGGTTCCGGAAGTCGGGGTGATTTCCGATTTTTTCCTAGCATTCGATCTACCTCAAAGAGTATTTACGTGAAATAAAATTTTATGCAATGTCATAATTCCGGGTGATATAAAAAAATGAAAATTTCTTCCCCTGTTAAGGGTGCCGTAATGCGGGGGAAGATTATTGTTTTTATGATAATTCTAGTCGTTTTCACCTTCTAAACCCAGCAGGATCATTATTTGTCGATTTATTAATTTTTTTTTTTTTTTTGAATTTCGTTGCGTTCCAACGATGCAAACTTCAATGTCATTTTCCAGAGACACATTAAGACACACACCGACGCTAAAGAAGGCGCTAAAAAATTGAAGAAGTCCCGAGATAAAAGCAGTGTAGCACATAGTTCCATTCAAAGTATGTTCGAAAAAGTCGGTACTCCTATCGATGCTTCTACTCCTTCTACTTCCAGTGATGCAAATACCAATCGTCACAAAGTGCACACAAAAAGACCCGATGTTGCTCGCAATGTTGATATGTCTCAAGATTCTAGTTCCGACGATCGAGCTGATGATCCGTCTGAAGTTGACGTCAGTTCGCAACAGCTGATTCAAAGTGATTCCTGCGTTAAATCCAATACTCCAACGGGGGAATGCTGAAGCGGAACAGTGAAAGAGCGACCTGTTCCGTAAAAAATAGAGCTCTCCTCAAAAGTAGGCACAGTCGTAGGACTCGTAAACGCTTGAATAGTCTCACACCAAATCAAACACGTATATCACAATTTTTTCCACTCCTGAATAAAATGGAAGTACTTTTGAAAGAGAATAAGCACTTACAAGATACACTAAAACACGTCCTGAGAGATTCTATGGAGCATCCAAATCGAGATCCAAATCATACATCCGAATCCAGTGAGCCACACTCATTTTTGCGGAAACTCATGGACACAGCTGTTCAAAATTCAGATAAAAAAAAAGTCCGGGCGTCGGTACGACAATTCGCTAAAACTTTTTGGCACGTATCTATTTATCATTGGTGGCAGGATGTTGTACGAAACTCTGTGCGCTAATTTGCCAATGCCTTCATTAAGTACTATTAGTCGCACAATGAACATAAACAAATCGTATACCTTAGAAGGTGATTGTCGCGCCGATGATTTGAAAAAGTTTTTGGTCAGTCGTAATTTTCCTCTAAGCGTATGGCTTAGTGAGGATGCAACGCGCATAACTGGGCGTATTCAGTACGATCCAAATTCGAATCAGCTCATAGGCTTTGTTTTACCTCTCAATAAAGACGGCATGCCAATTGGAAATACATTGATGGCCACATCTGCAAGTGTGATAGAAACCCATTTCAACAATGGAACTGTATCAAGTCTCGTCTATGCTATAATTGCACAACCTTTGGTTGATAACGCGCCTTCTTTTTGCCTCTGCATGTATGGTACTGATAACAAGTTTACTGCGGTAGATGTTATGAACCGCTGGAAGTATACAATTCGCCAACTTAGTGATAAGGGAATTAAGGTGTTAGGTATATCATCCGACGGCGATCCACGATTACTCAAAGCAATGCGTATTTCCTCGAAGTTAGGTAAAAGTCAGGCTAAAACTTTTGATACCCTTGAAGAAGGAGCGTTTTCAGTTCCAGGTTTTCACGCAGAATTATATCCAAAAACAATTGTTATCCAAGACACCGTCCACATAGGAACGAAGCTTCGTGCGCGTCTTCTTAAACCTTCGATTGTCTTACCAATGGGTGACTATGTCGTTTCGTTGAGTCATCTCAAAATTCTTATGAGTTTAGTTTCCAAGGACAAGCACTGTTTGAATCAAAAAGATATTTCGCCAAAGGACAAAATGAACTTTCCGTCCCTACAAAAGATCTGCGACCCCAAGATTATTATCCTGCTGCAACAATATGTACCTGGAAGCGAAGCCACTATCGCATACTTGAAAATAATGAATTCGGCAATCGAGGCTTTTTTGAACAAGTCATGGACACCATCGAAGCGATTGCGCGAAATTTGGTTTTCCATCTTTTTTCTGCGGCTATGGCGGGCTTGGCTGTTGAAGAATTCGGAGTACTCCGTAACAAACAATTTTTTAACTCTCAATTGTTGGTTGTGTATAGAGTTGAATGGCCACGGTCTTTTGAGCGCAATTAGTAATTTGAAAAAGGATCATTCTGCGGAAATGTTTCTTCCTTGGCTTTACAGCAGTCAACCCTGCGTGAGCTTTTTTCGATGTTTGAGATCAATGAGTGCTACTTACTCGACTATCGTAAATTGTAGCATGCTAGAAACGATTCATCGATTACAACGCATAAATCTTCAGCAAGATATTTCAAACTCGGAATCCCACAATTTTGACTTCCCTCGAGAAAAAAAAAATCGTTTCATGGTTAAGGGGGTATATACACCTTTGAATTAAATAAAAATCGATTTTTTTTTTTTTGCGTTTTTGGAACACTCAGGGTCTAAACTATCTCTGAAAAAATCGCCATGTGAAAATACGTGAAAATGAAAAAGTTACAGCCATTCAAATCGCAAAGTAAATTTCAAAAAAATCGATTTTTGTTTTTTGCGTTTTTGGAACACTAGGGGTCTAAACTATCTGTAAAAAAATCATCATGTGAAAATATGTAAAAATCTAAAAGTTACAGCCATTCAAATCGCGAATTAAATTTCAAAAAAATCGATTCTTCATTTTTTGCGTTTTTGGAACACTAGGGGTCTAAACTATCTGTAAAAAAATCATCATGTGAAAATACGTAAAAATGAAAAAGTTACAGCCATTCAAATCCCGAAGTACAAGGGCGCGCCGCACGACGTGTTATCGGCGCCACTATAGCGAACGTATTTCACGACGTTTCACGAACCCCGATTCCCGCCCGAATCTGTCATTCTCTTGTTGTCTGCTAGCATTATTGCGTCTCCGACAATTTAACTCGAGAATAAAACTTACTTGTGACTGCAAAGTTTCAATCTATTTGGAAAGTATGAGTACCAAGGGAGAGAGAAACTCTTGGGGTGATGCGAAACATTCAGTTGGGCGCGCGAAGAAAAGAAAAAGATCTTTTGTCGGGAAACGACGAAACTCCGACGAGACCGCCGATCCATTTCAGAGACCGTCCAGCGCTTCGTCCAGTAAAATCAGCGACGACGACTACATCGAGAACGACGAGCAGGGGTATATGCTCGTTGATTTAGCTATTCTTTTTCAAAGTTTGCAGGACAACCTAAGCTGCAACAGATGTGGGACTGCTATTCGTATGAGAGAGGTTAGGATTCACGGCTTAGGTGGAACCTACGAAATCCAGTGCGGTAAGTGTCCTGTCAGTCCTAGGTTCAATACCTCCAGAATGGTCGGAAAGAAGAACAACGTGTTTGAGATCAATCGACGATCTGTATTGGCAAGCAGGAGCGTGGGTCTGGGCAACGTAGGTCTTGCTAAATTCTGTGGATTGATGGACTTACCACCTCCGATCAAGCAATCTACTCATAAAAAGGTAATTGATCAAATAGTCAAGGCAACAACTGATGTGGCAAGAGAGACGATGCATGCAGCTGTCGAAGAAGAGATAAGGGCCTCGAACAACCCTCTCACCCGAGAGATAGTTGTACAGTGCGACGGAACTTGGCAGAAACGTGGATTCAGCTCTCTGAATGGCGTGTGCGCAGTGATTGGGACGGAGACAGGTAAAGTCTTAGATATTGAAGTCTTGTCACGTTTTTGCAAGGCGTGCTCAAGCTATAAGGGTCAGAAGTCTGGGTATCGATGGAATGCTTGGTACCAGACCCACAAGAGCAGCTGTCAGGCCAATCACCAAGGATCGTCCGGAGCAATGGAAGTCACCGGCATGGTAAGAATTTTCAAACGGTCCGAGGAAGTACACGCGGCTAAGTACGTTGGGTACATCGGGGACGGTGACACAAAAAGTTATGCCAGTGTCGTGAAGGCAGAGCCCTACGGACCAGATGTAAAGATCGAGAAGCTCGAGTGCTGTGGCCACGTTCAGAAAAGGCTGGGGACACGGATGAGGAAACTGAAGACTCGGCTCAGGGGACAGAAGCTATCTGACGGCAAAACCATCGGAGGCAAAGGTAGGCTAACTGACAAAGCTATTGACCAGATGCAGTCTTACTATGGAAATGCGATACGGAACAACCCCAGATCAGTTCAAGGTATGAAAACAGCTATATGGGCTATATGGTATCACAAGTCCTCAACAGACGATAAGCCGCAGCACCATCTCTGCCCGGAGGGTCGGGACTCTTGGTGTAAGTATCAACAGGCAATTGCAGCTGGAACTATTGATACGTTCAAACACCGGGCAAATCTCCCAGAAGCTGTGATGGACCAAGTCAGACCAATCTTTGTTGATCTCAGTGATGAGGCACTACTGAAGCGCTGTGTCGGAGGTAAGACACAGAATGCGAACGAGTCCCTGAACAGCGTCATTTGGAAGCTTTGTCCTAAGACTTCATTTTCAGGTCGTGACGTCCTTCAAGTTGGAGCCAACATTGCAGCGATCACCTTTTCTGAAGGTCAGCGAGGTATGTTGAAAATCATGCAAAAACTTTCAGTAGAGCCAAGACGCCACGCCCATGCTGCAGCGAAACTACAAGACCAAGCCCGGATCAAAGCTGCTGGGAGGCGAACGGAGCAGAGGACCAAGGAAGCTCGTGTTGCTCTGAGGCAACTACGGATGAATCAGCAAGAGGAGGCCATCGAGATGGAAGGTAACAGTTATGAGCCAGGTGCTTTCTAGAAATAAAGCGGCTCACGACGTAGGCAACGTCGCAAAACAAGCTTTTAACTTCGCCTGTGTCGGTCCACAGCCCGGATCAAAAAGAAGGATGGAAAACTGTTTTGCATTATTAACTCACTTGATATATGATAGAGAAATGTCAAAGGAGTTCATCGGCATCAAAAACCATCAACGCAGTAAAAAAGTTTAAAAGTTGATTCCTGAACAATCATTATTTTGACCGGTTGCCGTAAAGAATAAAATCAACCGTTGGACCGATCTTTGATTTTTAGGTCCTGAATTATTCAGGAGAGATGCCTCTATCAGATGAACAGAGAACTTTTTGATAAACCCATTTTTAGTTGAAATATTAGAAAAATAAGCAAAATTTTTTTTCAAATTCAGAAAAAAAATCGAAAAAATTCAATAACTCAAGTAATTCTTGCAATATCAAAAAGTTGTCTGTTCATCTGATAAAGGCATGTCTTATGAACAATTGAGGACCAAAAATTCCAAGATCGGTCCAACGCTGGGTCTGATTCTTTACGGCAACCGAGTGATTTTGTATTTTCCTGTCTTCAGCGCAGCCACTATTAGACTGGAAGTAATACATGATGTAATATATGGATAATGAAGGTCAAACCCTCCCCAAACATGATGATTTTTTTGAATTTTATCAGAGTCTTCAAGTTGAAAAAAAAAGGAAAATTGTTTTTCAGAAATTCAACCAATTTAAAGGTGTATATACCCCCTTAAGGGGGTATATACTAGGGCTGTAAGGTTTAACCGGTTTAACCGGCCAAGGTGGTTAACTTTAATAATTAACTGATGGTTTAACCGGTTAACCGGTTAACCGGCTAATGTGGTTAAGCTGGTTAATGAGAATAAAGGTTTAACCGGTTAACCGGTTAACCAGTTCAACGGTTTAACCGGCCATGAAGTGAATTAATATTTCTGAATCGCAAATAGAATAATTAGTATGAAAAAAATCAGAAATTGCCCAAATTTACTTTTTTAATTATTAGGAGACAGTATTACAATCGATTATTATACCGAGATTACAATTAATAATTTTTCTTCAATTGAGCTTGATGATATTAAATATAAAATTCGGGCATATATTTCATAATCAATCAATCAATCAATCAGATTGCGGTTTTGATATAAGAATATCAGCATATTTGCATTTTGAGGTAGTAATGAACTCCTTTTGTTGGAGATAATATTGCCAGCTGTCGAAAACACGCGTTCGGATGGTGTACTTGATGCCGGTATTGCCAAATATTTTTTTGCGATCCGCGAAAGTATCGGGAACTTTCGACGTTGACTATTCCACCACAATAACGGGTTTTCTGTTCGTGCGAGAATCGGCAGATCTATAAATTTTTTCAACTCCGTATAATGTTCTTCACCCAAGATACTTGCACTGCGTTCAAAATCCTGCGAAAGGCTTGTTGTGTCTTCGTCAAATAAATATTCCAATTCTTTGGCCGCCTTATCTTTTTTCGTCGTGTTTATGGGCTGTTCATGAGAATACAACTCTTCTGCCATGATATCAGTTACATAGCGGTGGATATCTGTACGAAATTCTGATGATTCGTTCACCAGATCTTTGTATCTATAAAAATGATGCCGAATGATAAACATATTTCCATCACATATGACTATGACAAAGCTATAATAAGAAATGATTATGAAAAATATTGAAGGTACAGAAGAAGAAAGAAATTTACCTGGGATCTAAGGCGCAAGCCACAGCAGTAATATCCACCTTGTCGTCTCTCAAAAAACGTTTCCGCACTTGATCAGCAATGGATGCCTTAATCCACTTAACATCGTCATTATCGTCTTCCTTTTCCATCAGAAATTTATGTAAGAGGCTGAATATAAGTGGTCGCACCATTGCTATTGTTGATGTAGATTCAGAGGACATTACGTTTGTAGCTACATGGAATGGACGTAGAATGTTGACAATTTTTTCAAGATATTGCCATTCTTCATCAGTAATCGACAATTTACTACTTGTTCCTCTTGATGTGCATTCTGAATCATTCAAAACTTCCACGACTGCTTTACGTTGCTCGATTAATCGTTCTCCCATCTCGAACGTTGAATTCCACCGCGTGTTACAACGATTTATAGGGCGGTGGTCTGGTAAATTGAACTGACGTTGAGCGCAGTGTAGTGCTTTTGTTGCCAAATTCGAATGTTTAAAATGTGAAACGATTGAGCTCAGCTTGCTAATCAATTCTTTGATATTGTCATTTTCTAATGTTTTATTTAAAGCACATTGTAAAGTGTGTGCAAAGCAACGAACACTTTTTCCCAGCTGTAAACTTGATCGCATCGCTGATATGATATTCGAGGCATTATCATGGACAATAGCAATAACTTTATCGTTGATTTTCCAATCGGCCAGCATTTTCATAATGTGGAATCTCAAATTTTCACCCGTATGCCGCTCAGCTAGTTCCAGTGTATCCAATGTGAAACATCGGAGATTCCAATTGTCATCGATCGCATGAACTGTAACAGTTACAAACGATGTCGCTGTTCGTGATGACCATGCATCTGTGGTCAAGGCAACTGATGGGTAGGTACTGAGAATTTCCAAAATCTTCTGCTTCACACGATCATACATTTTTTGGAGGCGATCAGTCACCGCTGGTCGACTAGGGATCGTGTAATCAGGTAATACCACTGCCATAAACTGCTGGAAACCTCCACCTTCGCCAAATGACAATGGAAGCATATCAAAGGCAATCATTTTTGTATATGCTTGCGTAACTATCTCCGACTGCGAGTTCTATAGAAATTAATTGAATTATTTAATTGATTATTTATTCAATTTATCATTAACCATTAATAATATTGTCTTCAAAATACGTGATTGTTCACGAAAAATATTCGAAACTACACGCAAATAGTACATTATGCTACTAGGACGGAAAGTGCGTGATTTTTTCCGAGTGCGAGGTTTGGTGCCCGAGCACGAGGTGATCACGCACCTCCCGTGTAGCATCAGGGTGATTTTTTTTTTTCGATTATTTTTTTTTTTTTTTTTAGTCCTCACGTGAAATTTTCTTGGAAATGTCGAAAAAAAAATTCCCTGGAAGTTACAGCTCTTAATATTAATTTTAAGTACTTTCCCGAAGCGTTCTAAGATTTTACATTTAAAATACACGTAAATCGAGATTTTTTTTTTCAAATTTCTATAACTCAGCCGCATTTCAAGCTATTACATTGGTCTTGGTCTTGATTTACTCAGAATAAAATACTCTACAAAAGTGCCCATAGCGGCCAAAGTGTAACTTGTACTGGTAACCGAGAATTTTGGGTAAAAATCAACTTCAGCGACCCGTATCAACTCACCAGTACAAGTTACACTTTGGCCGCATTTGGCATTTTTGTGGAGTATTTTATTCTGAGTAAATCAAGATCAAGACCAATGTGATAGCTTGAAATGCGGCTGGGTTATAGAAATTTGAAAAAAAATAATCTCGATTTACGTGTATTTTAAATGTAAAATCTTCGCACGCTTTGGGAAAGTATTTAAAATTAATATCAAGAGCTGTAACTTCCAGGGAATTTTTTTTTCGTCATTTTCAAGCAAATTTCACGTGAGGACTAAAAAAAAAAAATAGTCGAAAAAAAATAATCACCCTAGACTGTGGCATATTACTTTTTACCTGACTAGACATAAAATGACCATATTGCATCCACTAGTCAAACACAGAAATTTAATCAATCAAACTTAGAATCGGTCAAACTTAGAGTTTTTTTCTTCCCGCAAAATTTACTCTTCCCGCAAATTTACTTTTTGCCCGGTAATTTTATTTTTTTGCCCGCAAATCCACTTCCCTCTAGTCAAAAGTTGCTTACTTTCCACCCGTGTTCCAGAGGTAAAAAATAAGATAAATGTATATACACTCACTCTTCGGGCACGAAAATGCATGCGAGATGCACGTTTCGGAGGAGGTTGCTGAATTTCATACGTTTTGGATTTTCTTTTAAACGCTGACGTATCCGCAGTCTCATCGTTACAATCACTATAAAAATGAAGACATAATAAATATATAATTTATACGTGTACAATCTATGTATGCACATAACACTGAGCTGATGAGTATTCTATACAAAAATGATGTATTAATTGTACATCTTTTGACTATATTTATATTCTTCTAGATTATATAGTATCAACCCCAAAAAGCACCCCTGGTGCAAAAACCTTTCGCCAAGTACATTAATGTGGTCACTACCCCCCAAAAAATCCACCAACCAAAATTCCTCCTTAAGAAAAGTGGTACCATCAAAATGTCTACTTACGAAAGGATTGAAATCACATACAATTGCCAAGTACATATCTCCTGTATAACAAAAGTTTACAACAGAAGAACAGAAAACTGAATAGTCTTGTATCGTTCACTCGCTACGCTCGCTCACTCGATCGGCTCTTGATAATTACAGGGAAAAAAATCAGTAAAAAAAAAAAAATTTTCACCACACCTGCACGGAAAGTACGACTTTCGCTCCCTTGCGTGAGCGGGAAGTCGTTCTTTCCGATGCAGGGGGTGGTGAAAAATAGTATACCTCACACGGGAGTGAAAAAGGCCATCCCAAACTGCGTTTTTGTCACCCTCGCCTTCGGCTCGGGTGTCAATCTCACACGCAGTTTGGGTTAGCCTACTTTCCCTCCCTAGGTGAGTAATATACTATTAGTACGTGGTACTTGCGGGCCATTTATGAGTAAGTAAAAGAGTTTTCACTTCGGTCTATGTATCATTTGTTCGATACATATTGATATAATGGCCCGCCAAGTACCACTTCCTAAATTTTTTTTTTTTTTACTGATTTCTTTTCCCTGTAATTATCAAGAGCCGATCGAGTGAGCGAGCGTAGCGAGTGAACGATACAAGACTATTCAGTTTTCTGTTCTTCTGTTGTAAACTTTTGTTATACAGGAGATATGTACTTGGCAATTGTATGTGATTTCAATCCTTTTGTAAGTAGACATTTTGATGGTACCACTTTTCTTAAGGAGGAATTTTGGTTGGTGGATTTTTTGGGGGGTAGTGACCACATTAATGTACTTGGCGAAAGGTTTTTGCACCAGGGGTGCTTTTTGGGGTTGATATCACCACTTTTTGTACAATTTTGCTCGACTATCTAATAATTGTGCTCGCTCGCTACGCTCGCTCGATTGGGATTTCCTGTATCCTCGCTCGCGTGGCTTGCTCAGTTGTCAGCATTCTGTCAATTGTTCCTATGAACATCTCAATGCATGTATACGATGATGCCTTTTGTATCATCCAAATTCCTCAAAAAGCAGCAATATTAAATGTAGTAGTATAATTTTAAATGAATGAAAATAGTGTTACGTATCCCATTCTATTCAATACCTCTCTCACTAAAAAAAAATACCTCTCTAAAAATAAATAAAATACCTCTCTCTCATTAAAAAATTATCTCCACCGGAAGTCAAGGCACTGCGTTGACGTGGAATGTAGAAAAAAAGCCTATCGGAGTCCAACACGCAACGTCGACTGACAGTCTTGTTTTGACTAGATGATACGGAGTTAGATTTTAAAACTCGTCGTTGACTCTCAATTGAGTCTGAGCAGACGAGCCTTCGAAGATGAGCTTAACATGGAGTTGAAGTAGAATTCGTTGCAATCCAACGCTTGAACTAGGCTTTATTGGTATGGCTCTTTGCCGTTCCCTATATCAAATCATGCTATCCTGATAGTTTTCAACTTCAACATTTTCTCTTGATTTTCTCTTGTCAGACTTCTTCAGGCGGTAACTTGCTAAATAATAACCCAAAAAATCGTTTCTTCCGATAATTGCATTCATGAATGAAAATAAGCTATATTTACAATGTATGGGTGAATAAAATTTGGAGGTAATAGTCAGTTAATAATAGTCATCTGACAGTTGACAGTCATCTGACAGTCTTGTCCGTTCACAATTGTGAGTTTATTTATCACCATGAATTTTACACGTCAGTCGATTCGCATAACCTCAAGAGCTCGAGATCGTAGGATTTAAGATCATTGGTGACTGTCACATTAATGTACTTAGCGTAAAGTTTTCGCACTCGAGGGGCTTTTAGTGGGTATTCACTAGTTTTTATCAAGCATTGCTCGTACTTTCTTTTATTTCTTTAATTTATTTGGATTTAAAAACATGAAATGACAACACACGTCTGCTAGTGTTGCAGACGGTTTCTGTCTGCGATACTAGCGCTGACTACGTTGTGACTGTCGTACTAACGCCACTCTATACAACTTTTGTGTAGATTTTCCCCTCTATGTGATTTTATGGGAATGGTTTTAGTGTGAACGAATCTTGGCTGACGACGACGTAGGAGAAACATTGTACGAGGAAACGGGGATATCAGAATGTATAGTTAATTTATTAAGCATTGCTCGTACTTTCTTTTAGTTCTTTTATTTATTTGGATTTGGATTTAAAAACATGAAATGACAACACGCGTCTGCTAGTGTTGCAGACAGTTTCTGTCTGCGATACCAGCGCTGACTGCGTCGTGACTTTCGTACTAACGCCACTCTATACAACTTTTGTGTAGATTTTCCCTTCTATATGTGATTTTATGGGAATGGTTTTAGTGTAACTGAATCTTGGTCTGAAGACGAAGGAAAAATATTGTACGAGGAAACGGGGTTTCAGAATGTAGTTATAAATATATCTCAGCACTCCGGACACCGATTTAATCGATCTAGGGCTCAAATGAAAGCTTTTCATGCCCACATCCTGGATTAAGTTAGTTTTAATTCGTGTATGTTGTGAGGTGAAAGAAAACGAAGATACTAATTCGCGGTATAGGTTAGGGTAGTTGCCTCTCGGGTATATAGACTCGTTGAGTCTCGCGCTTGAAAATTTTTTTTTTTTTTAATGTACTTGGCGCGAGACTCTACCGAGTCTCTTGATATAACTGTTTAATCCCAGAAGCATCGCGTAGTCATTCAAAATGAATTGACTAATAACAAACGCGGATAAGCTCCAGTATAGAAAAGATATAAAAACAATTGGTGTAACGATTCAATAATCTGAAACGTATTTAAATAATAGTATCACAAAAAAAAAAAAAAAAAAAAAAATAGTGATTCTAAATAACGATTGTATTGGAAGAAAACATACCTTTCGTCACTATCTGAATCATCATCAACTGGTTCTGCTGGGAAATATTGCGGATGTTGAGTCTTTAAATGATATCTCAATGAAGAGGTCGTTTTTTTCGTGTTATACACTGCCGAACAGTATTTGCACTGCGCTTCTTTATCATCAATAAGCACAAAATGATCCCACAGAAAAGACGTCATTGATTAATTTATAAGTGAACTTGTTTTTAAATATTTGAAAGCGGGGCGTACAGTTTAACACACTTTGAAATCCAGAAAGCACGTTCAACGCGCACTATTCGGAAGCGTTGCGAACCGAACCGAACCGAACCTAGCCCAATGTCGGCGGAGCATGCCGAAACTTTATGGCTCATCTACAATGGTCGCTGGTCGATTGCGACCGGCGAGTTGCGTTTTAGCGACCATTGTAGATGAGCCATTACGATTGTGAGCACGCTACGGCAAACGGAGGCGAAGCGCGGCCGAAATTATGAATCGAATTACATTGAGTCGCATGCATGCAAATTTTGTTCGTTAATATTCACAGCATTCTCTTTCATAGCTATTCACTATAAGATACATGATATAAGATAGGAAATTTCGGTTCGGTTCACAACGCAGTCGTGAATTCGGCGAAATTTCTTCATCGCACATTCTCATTATATTGTCCAGCATTTATTGGTTAGAGTGTCAATTTTTAAATAAACATATGAACATGAAAAAAGAATGATAAAAATGCTTTTTCATCATTCTAACCTAAAAATCGCAACTTCGTCGCGATTTCTCGGCAATCCTGATGAAAAATAATGATCGTTACTTGTACGTAAAGGCTTTTTGACTCGCCTTCGGCTCGTGCCGTAAACCTCTCGTTTCGTCAAAAAAGCCTTTCCTTACTCGTAATGAAATGTACTATTTTTTATCTAACTATTATTCTTAAATACGTCTGAATATTTTTATTTATTCGTTAGAGTATATATGAGACAAGAAAAATCTAGATAGACAGTGATTAGTCGATTCGGTTTATGGCCGGTTAAACCCTTAACCTGGTTAACCGGTTAAACCTTTATTCTCATTAACCGGCTTAACCACATTAGCCGGTTAACCGGTTAACCGGTTAAACCATCAGTTAATTATTAAAGTTAACCACCTTGGCCGGTTAAACCGGTTAAACCTTACAGCCCTAGTATATACACCTTTAAATTGGTTGAATTTCTGAAAAAAAATTTTCCTTTTTTTTTCAACTTGAAGACTCTAATAAAATTCAAAAAAATCATCATGTTTGGGGAGGGTTTGACCTTCATTATCCATATATTACATCATGTATTACTTCCAGTCTAATAGTGGCTGCGCTGAAGACAGGAAAATACAAAATCACTCGGTTGCCGTAAAGAATCAGACCCAGCGTTGGACCGATCTTGGAATTTTTGGTCCTCAATTGTTCATAAGACATGCCTCTATCAGATGAACAGAGAACTTTTTGATATTGCAAGAATTACTTGAGTTATTGAATTTTTTCGATTTTTTTTCTGAATTTGAAAAAAAATTTTGCTTATTTTTCTAATATTTCAACTAAAAATGAGTTTATCACAAAGTTCTCTGTTCATCTGATAGAGGCATCTCTCCTGAATAATTCAGGACCTAAAAATCAAAGATCGGTCCAACGGTTGATTTTAATCTTTACGGCAACCGGTCAAAATAATGATTGTTCAGGAATCAACTTTTAAACTTTTTTACTGCGTTGATGGTTTTTGATGCCGATGAACTACTTTGACACTTCTCTATCATATATCAAGTGAGTTGATAATGCAAAACAGTTTTCCATCCTTCTTTTTGATCCGGGCTGTGGACCGACACAGGCGAAGTTGAAAGCTTGTTTTGCGACGTTGCCTACGTCGTGAGCCGCTTTATTTCTAGAAAGCACCTGGCTCATAACTGTTACCTTCCATCTCGATGGCCTCCTCTTGCTGGTTCATCCATAGTTGCCTCAGAGCAACACGAGCTTCCTTGGTCCTCTGCTCCGTTCGCCTCCCAGCAGCTTTGATCCGGGCTTGGTCTTGTAGTTTCGCTGCAGCATGGGCGCGCCCATGACATTGGGACCACAGTGGTCCCAAATCCCAAAAAGCTGGCCAAAACTAGAAGATATTGTTGAATGCTAACGAAATTCGCTACTTGGGGGTTCTCAAGGCCGCTGATTACGAATTTGAGGTCAAATTTTCAAAAAACAAGATGGCGACCCAAAAACGAAGGATTACTTTCTTCAAAATTGAATCAATCTTAACGAAATTTGATACTCGGGAAGTTTTCGAGGCTGCTGATTACGAATCTGTCATCAAATTCGAGCAAAAACAAAATGGCGGCCAAAAATGGCGGATCACTTCCGTCAAAATTGAATCAATCTTAACGAAACTTGGTCTTCGGGGGGTTTTCGAAACTGCTGATTACGAATCTGACGTCAAATTCGAACAAAAACAAAATGGCGGCCCAAAATGGCGGATCACTTCCTTCAAAATTAAATCAATCTTAACGAAACTTGGTCTTCGGGGGGTTTTCGAGGCTGCAGATTACGAATCTGACGTCAAATTCGAGCAAAAACAAAATGGCGGCCAAAAATGGCGGATCACTTCCTTCAAAATTGAATCAATCTCTACGAAATTTCATACTTGCGGATTTTCGAAGTCGCCGAATACGAATCTATTATTAAGAACGAAGGGATGTATTATTACATATATGTGGGATATAGGAGTTTGGTAAAGTATAGGAATAAATAATACAAATTCAAAGATAATGCTCATTTAATGAAAAATTAGAACAAATATTACATTATTTCAGCTTAGAAGGGGTACTCGCTATCGGTGGAATCGCTATCGTCATCATTATCGCTGGAGTCAGTTATTAAAACCACGTTTGTTTCGTTAACAGTTGGCGAGTTCAACAACGCGACTGCTTCACGCGATAATGATTTACCTGACTTTACTGGCAGCTTACGCAAACTTGAAATGACAGGGTCGGACGAAATCAAAAGTCGTGAGAAAACATCCTCCATATTCTAATAACAATTTTCAGAAACCATGCTTGAAGATTGCCTGTATTCCGACGCTTTAGTGGGACTGTCCAAGGTAGCTTCTTTCATCAGTTTCGCAGCAACAAATTTCCCTTCAGCTCAAAGACTCATTTGGGTGGCAAAGGCAAGTTCTTCGGTACTGGACTGGCTACGAATACTCTTAGTTCTTCTTCGTTTCGTCCGTTCGCTACAGTCCTCGAAGTTCTGGGAAGGACGGCCACCAACTGCAGCTGGGTTTTCGGTTTTCGTGGAAATTTCCGTATTGTTAGCGAAGGCCACGAATGTGCTCAACCAATCGGTATTTTTCTCTAGAAACCACGCTTCGGTCCTTCTAGCTTCTTGCGACTTCTTTTTCATGTCGTATAATAATTTGCGAATCGTTTGTTTTTCATTCGCCGATAATGTGTAAGAGGCACCTAGTTTTTCGGACAATATCATCTCAATGATTTCGTGGGCTTTGCTGGCATTGTCATTCAAATGGTGCACCAATAAATGAAATAATTCCTTCCGAGTAAAACCAGTCTCTTCACTGCTATTCTGAGAGCCTGAAAGAATGAATGTAATGGTGAGACAACAATATATAATTTTAAAGAATTAATAATTTCGTTATGAAAATGATAGTAGAATCCGATAGACTAATAATAATATTGTAATCAACATTTTCCAGCAAACCAATCGGAAGAACCAATCGTTAGACGTCGCGTCGGTCGCACCCGCGCCGCGCGCCTGAGGTGAAGCCCTGCGTCTATTTATAAAAAAATTCACCAAAACGAAAATGGCAGTTTTAGGCAGCTAATTTTTGGATATGTTCTACTCAAGAGTGTAAAGAATCACGTGAAACTAGACCGGTCGTAGAATTCTGTAGAATTATTAACTTTTACTCAATCTATACACAATTTTTTTTCGTCGCGGGCACCTAAATTCACAGAAGGTATTTACATATGTGATTGCTCGGTGTGTCGTTAATATGAAAAGCTCTACTGATATAATAAATGTACTTACTTTCCGGTGGAAGTTCCATTTTGAAAAATCAAAATTGCTCACTTTCACTCAGAGTTATTCAACTTTTAACACAGCGTAGTTTTCAGAGGCTAGTGCGTGATCGATACTACCTTCTCGAGGGTTCCGTTACGAATGGCACCCCATGGGCTAAATGCGACATTTGCCACTACCTGACCCTTGAAAGGGACGTGGAATATACCCCTCTACCTGACTCAGTACTTAGAATTCCTTAAATAGAAACTTCATATTTTGAGTTTTGGCCGGCTATTTGGGATTTGGGACCACTGTGCGACACGAGCAAAAGGCCGGTCGACTCAAACAACACTAGCGTAGTCAGGTAGAGCACCGATGCGACTCAAATCATAGATAACTTCAATTCAATTGCCCAGCATTAGCTCGTCTAAAACTGATGACTAATATAAATTCTTGCTAGTAAATTCAATCATAAATACCTTTTGATAAAATATCACTGAGTACAGAACAAATTTAATCGATGAGAATAGGAGAGAAATTAAACAGAAAAGAATAGAATCAAAATAGATAGCAGAAATGCGCATAGCTTATAATATTAAAATAAATACTACAAATAGAACGATAACCTCAAACGACACGAACACAAACAAACGCGACGTAAAGTCAAACAATTAGGATAAAATTAGAATAGGAAGCTCAATGTAAAATTAGTTTATTAATCATTTGAATACAATTATATTTTCTATATTGAACTTCGTCGGATATTTCAGCACTGACTCCTAATTAATCAAATTCATTCCCTGAACAAGCCAATAGGGAACAGCTTTGGATCATTCCTAGAGCGTACGGCGTTGGATTTGATTCCCGCGTCCGAGGGCCAAGGAAACACGATTCCGAGTCTGAGACACGGTCTTGGAATCGCAAGGTTCCCGCATCCGAATAAAGATTAGGTTTTGAGTTTAGGAAAGCAGGCTTGGATTCACTTCCCGGCTCTGTTCAAATAGGAGAAAGATCGGCTTTGGTTCTACCCGAGTCCGAAGGGAACAGGCTTTGGTGGAGTAATCTACCCGAGTCCTGAGTTAATGTAAAATCACAAGGTTGCATAGGTGGCTTTTGGTGGCTAACCCATCCTTTTCCCTACCTACAACCTCAAAGAAAAGCCCTTATAATTTAGATAATTTCATTCCCTGTTTTATAGGTAAAGAACTCACAATAACTGCGGGTATCTCTTAACTTTCGGGTTCAAGATACTCGCGCAAAGTTACATTATATATGTTTTAGTTTTAATATATGCATGCTTCTACAATAGTCAATTTTTTCATATTTATATATTCTTCTAGTTTTAATATAATATGTATACTTTGATTAGAATAGTTCATTTTTTCATATTTATATATTCTCTTAGTTTTAATATATGCATGCCTCAATTAGAATAGTTAATTTTTTCATATTTATATATTTTTTTTTCAATCGCGCAGCTGACAAGTTTGGCCAATATGCCAACTTTATGCTTATGGCGAATGAAAATTGGCAAGAAGGATTGGAGTTGTACTTCCACAATACGATGGAACTTGACAGTAAGTCTCTTCAATTTACTCACTGTATATGTGTCGTCTGTAACATATTCTCGACATTCAATGTATGTCTCATCGGTAGTAACTCATCCACTTTTTTAGCGACTACATCATGGCAACGATCGCAGTGATGCACATGCTTCAATTAGAATAGTTCATTTTTTCATATTTACATTTTTTGAGATTTAATATATGCATTAGACTGTGTCAAAAAAAAAAAACGACATTTTCTTTTCGTTCGGGCCCTTTCAGAAATAGTTAGTGCTTAATACAAGAAAAATTGTCCCCAAAGCTTAGCTATGTAGCTTGAACACCGAATTAGCGCATTTGAAAATAGGATTTATATCATACCCTAGCGTAAAGTTCGCACTGTAATCCCTACCAGCAGGGAGTACAGTGAGCCATTTCTGCTCTGCTTTTACTGTAGCCCTTGTGTTGTGCGCATGCGCTAGTATTATAGGACTGCTAACCGCTAACTTCAAGCGTGTACCCAAGATGTGACGTGACGTCAGGAGGTAACGGCTGATTTTGATACTACGCATCGGTTGCGTGTGTTACGTAGTAGTTAAAAAACATATACATATATATTATATACAGTGTGATTTTGTGGAAAGACAGGCGCCTAAAAGGTAGGCTTACGGAAAACGCCTGAATTGAGCGGATATAATACATCGACGATTGGGTTAAATTCATTTCATGGGAAATAAAAACCAACCGTCGATGTTTAATCTGCTCAATTCAGGCGTTTTCCGGTAGCCTATTCACAGGCGCGTGATTTTCCATAGAATCGCACTATATAGCTACATAGTCAAAGAATAGAAGTACAGAACGAGTGAGATAGACTGTTGTAATGTAAAAGAAGGAATAAAAGAGAAAACGAGTCAGTTAATATTCAAGTTTATTATAAATATCTCAGACATATATTATTATGTATAACGTTTATTAAAATATTTAGAAAGATATAACATGGTTTTTTGAGATTTTTTTTTTATGAATCCTTTGCTGTCGAATTCTGATTTGAATAGTAATAATTATTATTTATTATGATTTGATGATTTTCACAGTTTTGAAAAATAACAGAAGATGATTCGGATGGAATTTCATGTTCTTCGTTATTATTATTATAAATAAGAAATCTTCTTTTTTTTGATGTAGGTGGATCAATGTTTTGATTATTGATATTCACAGGATTCAATGGCACTGGTTTTTTGAATGGCGTTGACTGTGTCTTAATCAAAGGCGTAGTGAAGTTTAATTTATGCGCGTCAATTTTGATGTTTTGACTAGTATGAGAAGTTAGTTTATTTGATGACGTAGGATTCTGGAATGGCGTAGCCTGTAAATTTTCCTTACTGGTAGATGGAATATGAGGGTTAAAATTAAAATCAGAATCAAAATCAGAATCGAAAACAACTAGATCATTTGAAGTCATATTTTCATTAATTATATTAGATCTTTCTTCGTTTCTTGTTACAGTAGCAGAAGCTTCTTCGTTACTCGTTACAGTAGCAGTAGGTTCTTCGTTACTCGTTACAGTAGCAGTAGCTTCTTTGTTACTCGTTACAGTAGCAGAAGCTTGTTTTGTACGTACAGCTGAACTTTGGACGTTATCTAAATGGGATATTGTATTGAAAATATCCTCTCTATTAGCCATCGAATGTTCAATATAGCCTTGGGCTACTGTATCAGACTTCCAGCCCCCCAAATGTTTGATTTTAGTGAAATCTAATCGAGCATTTGCAGCAGCAGTTGCTGAACTTCGTCTGAAGCAGTGCCCAGTATAGCCAGATGGATTGTCTAACTTTAAAAATGAAGCGATCATTTTTGGTGTGCCACTTATCTTATTTTTCCCAATAAACTGTTTAGTACATCTTCCATTCTGATACGTAACAAAGAATCTTGTTCCTGGCATACAATCTGGTCTTAATAATTTATATTTTTTAACAATATCATAGTATTCTCCTCCAACAACAAATTGTCTGGGGCAGTCATTTTTCGAATCTTGAATTGTAATCAGAAATTGATTACTGGTATTATCTAAACTAGATGTATCTAATACATCAGTAGTATAAATATCAATCATTTCATTGCACCTTAGAGCACCAAAAACTCCGAAAATCAGTATTACCTGAAACATACATACACAAACAGTAAGAAAATAAAGTATATTGCGTTTAATTATACTTATTAACAGTAATTCAAATATAAACATACCTTTGCTGATAGATAAATATAATCATCACTAGTGTGTAAAATTTTTTTTATTTCAGCCCAGGTGAAAACGAGTGATTTTTTAGGTTTGTAACCTTTAGATATTTTTTTTAAGAATGATTTTAATAAATCATAATTGTTCAGATTGACATTATGTCGAACACTTAAAGTAGTCCTCAATTTAGACCAGTGACTCCACATAGTAGATGGTTTCCAATTAGTAGATAGTTCTTTAAAATAGACTAGAACAACATCTTCATTCAGGTGACGAACATTGTTATCTTGTTGCCATTTTAGAAATTTTGCATATGCAAATTCGTACAAAGCTCGAGACTTATGTGGAAATAAATTGTTGACTATCAGTCTTTTTTCAGCTTCAAAATTTCGGCCTTCAATTATTTCCTCGATATCAAAATTTTCTTCATCCGATGACTCAGTAGATTCCATAATCTTTTTAATCAAAATAAACAAGAGAAACAAATCAACGAATGTCGAGATTGTCGAGACGAACGTACTAGCTTTGATTTTGTAGGTTAGTTTCATACATACGGATTATTAGAATGTATCGATGCTGTTTACACTACTTGATGTCAGTTTTATAAACAGGAATTAATAAACTATTGTAGACATAGACATAGAGCATGGACTGCGCATTCCCTATACTGCCTGTGGTAACGCCAAAAGTGAGAGAGAAGGGTAACACACGCGGCCAATCTCTGTCTCTTTCTAAGCATTTGACGTTGTTGGTTAGAAAGAAACAGATTTGGCCGCGTGTGTTACCCTTCTCTCTCTAGGGACTGAGCGATTTTCGGCCCGAATGCGCAGTCCATGCTCTATGTCTATGATTGTAGAGTATATTTATGCCATGGTGTAGAAAATTTGTGTTACGAACTTTCCGCTGGGTATAATATAAAAGGGTATATTGCACACGGGGCTGAAGCGAGCCAGCGGGCCTATGTGTGTGGCGCCCTCGCTACGCTCGGGCGCCAACCACACGTATGCCAAACTGGCTCGCTGTAGCCCCTTGGTGCATAATATACTATTCCCATGTATTTCAAATGGCAAAATTCGTTTATCTTAGTTTTATTTTTATAACGCTCTTTATTCAACTGATAAGAATAAAGTAGATATACGATTTTGTAGAGAATTTCATGATCTACAAAAATGGTCCTCTGGCCAAAGTTGCTCAATGAACCGTTAATAAGTTACAGCGGTATCAAAGTCATATATAGATTTGATTACGATACATACTTTTCGACAAATTAATTTAAATTAATTTTTTCATACATTTTCTAAAAAAAGTTTTCTCTCTTCAAAAACGTGTATTCACTTCATTTTTATCAGTTAAATATAAAAAGTTATACAGATAAAACTAAAACAAACAAATTTTGCCATTTTGGAATTTTCCTGGCGAGAATATTGCGAAATACCATTTTTTCGAATTTTGACAATATTCTGTAGTTTGAAAAAGGTTGTAAAATTTTATAGTTCACCTTTATACCCTCCTCAACATTACATAAAAGTTTCAAAAGTTTTGGAATTATTGTGAATTGGATGTCTTGAATGACTGGCCTAAAACAACATTTTTGGTGTTTATAAAAGTTAATTTCATTGATATTTACCTTTTCAGAGTTGATTATTTTTCTAGGAAATGAAATATCTGAGAAAATTTGCATGAAAAATTAATTTAAGTTAATTCGTCGAAAAAAAGCGGGGGGTGAATCACAACGGAAATATGGTGTACACACGGTCGGAAATGTTAGGAAATATTGGGAGATATTGGGAGATATTAGGAGATATTACGGTCGGAAATGTTGGGAAATATCGGGAAATATCGGGAAATATCGGGAGATATTGGGAGATATTGGAAAAAATCGGGAGATATTGGAAAATATCGGGAGATATTGGAAGATATCACGGTCGGAAATTTTGGGAAATATTGGAAGATATGGGGAGATATTCAGAAAAAAGGAGATATGGTGTACGCATTTCTGCTTGTGATTCACCCCCCGAAAAAAAGTATAGTGATCAAATATAAATATGACTTTTGAACCACTGTAACTTGTTAACGGTTCATTGAGAAACTTTGGCCAGAGGACCATTTTTGTAGATTATGAAATTCTCTACAAAACCGTATATCTACTTTATTCTTATCAGTTGAATAAAGGGCGTAGTAGGTAGGCTAGGCCGGTTCTGGACCAACGCGTGTTAGTGCACACGTACACGCACGCATACACATGCACCCTCCCGTGTCCGTGTGAGGGTGTTGGAGGGGGAGTCTGAATCACGCTCTCGGACCCCTGACGTCACCCTCAAAATGGCGTCACCCACCCTCAAAATGGCGTCATACACTTCGAATTGCCATCACACACCCTCAAATTGACGTCACACTCCCTTGAATTGACGTCACACTCCCTTGAATTGACGTCACACACCCTTAAATTGACGTCACACACCCTCGAATTAACGTCACACATCCCGATATAAAATTCCAACCCCTGTGTCAGAGTCTTCTATAGAAGCTTCTCCAAGGTCATTCTCGAGGGTAGACAGTTCCTGGAATTATTCGGCACCCTGTGTGAATTTGATACCCCTGTACGAAGAACACGCAAGTCTATTCTTTGATAACTAATAATTCCTGGAATGACCATTGTTGGAATTTCGGGCAGTCAAACAGTTCTCAGAATTATTATCGACACCCTGAGAAGTTTTTTAGTCTGATTATTCGGATCGAGTTACTTAGCCTAATGATTCTCAGAAGAATAGTTCTCGGAATCGACTCTGGAAAGAAAACATCAGGCTATTGAATAAAATTTTACGAAAAACCACTTCAACGGTCGGAGAAAAAACAAGAATTTTGACAACAATACACGGAGAAAAAAAAAACAGTGAGCTGTGCTGCGCCGGGCATTAATCTAGTCGATATAGTATTTGCCTTTTTCCGTGATGTGCAACTCAGTTTTCACTATAGTTCTAACAGTAGGGGAACCTGTTGTACCTTGGACATCGTTGTACCCCGGACGCATGCTTCATTTTGTATTTTCGCGTGTTTTTTACTTGAAATCACCGATGGTAAATAATATATGTTCCACTAGATGACACCTCTAAGTTGGTTTCAACTGTTAAACAACACGCGTTTGTCTGTGAGGCGGTATTGAAAATTTTCACCTGCAAAAGTAAGTTTTTGCACGTTGATATATTTGCATGTACCAGTCCTATTGTATTCGAGAAGGCTGAAAGCTATTTTCTAATTGAACTCTTCTCTCTTTGGCGTTGACAAATAGTAGTTAACAACATTCCATTCCTACCCTCAAAAAATCTGGCAATCATTTTTTTTTTATTGCGGCATGGTGTTGTACCTTGAACATGAGAACTATGTTGTACCTTGGACATGTCCAAGGTACATCACATATATTACTCAATTGCGATTTATTTTTTTCTGAAGATTATTTAGGCACTCTGTGTATTTTTTTGCGACATTTTTTTTCGTTATTCCATAGCTCTGTCGTCGAAATAGTTACAAATGCCACGCAGCAAGTAAATAAAAAAAAAAAAAAAAGCAAATCTCATTTCTCCTCTCACGGTGTGTTCTAAGTATCTCAATAAATGAAAAATATAAATAACTGAAATGAATTTGTCTGTTAAATGTCTGAAGAGGTAGCTTTTGACAATGATTAAGGGGTTATATACGTTTATGCTCGGGAAAATTGAGAGTTTTGATTGATTTTTTTTTGGTATGTAATGATAATTTCATTCAAACCAACTCCATAGTATCGAATAACACGTGTTTAGCTGCATTTGTAGAAATTATTTCATTGGAAAATTCGAAAAATTGTAAAAAACACGGCCCTCGTCCCGAAACGCCTTTTTTTTTCCATCGTTTGCGGTGACTACGATTTCTCGAAAACCAATTGATCGATTAATCTGAAATTTGGTGGTGATGTTCTTAATTATGATAGCTAGTTCGTGAACGAAGGGTTTTACAAAAAAAAAATTGTTACAAAAATGGCGATGATTTTCCCAAAAAAATCGGATTTCCATGTTCCAAAAATAGAGTCTTCCGGCCGAAAAAAATAGAAACATTTGTCCAAATAAAAATCCCTTCGTTCGCGAACTAGCTATCATAATTAAGAACAACACCTCCAAATTTCAGATTAATCGATGAATTGGTTTTTGAGAAATCGTAGTCACCGCAACGGAACTTTTAAAAAAATACGATTCCGAGATAATCGCGTTGAAAGTTTTAAGTTCATATTTTTTATAATTAAATGAATTATCACGGATTTACATAAAATCATCGATACCAGGGCCATAAAAAGTTCCTCCTGCGCTTGTAGCAGCCTCGAGGACGTCGATTTGATGTTGCCTACGAGCCATTCTTCCTTCTCTCGTTGCATCTTGCGAGCGCTGGTCCGCGATCCAAACGCGCTTCTCGTCCTCCTCCGTGACGAACTGATGGGCATTACTACCATAGGGTATCCCCGATGTCTCGAAAATCTTCAAAACTGCACTATGTCCCTCGTTGAAAATGCAGGCAGATGTGTATGCTGCAATTTCGACTGGTACTACACCTCCAGGAAGATTTTTAGGGCTGATTTTCCAGATCAGTTGATTATAACTCTCGTTGTTATTCTGGGTGAATCCGCCTACACATCTTTCAAGCAATTCTTCCTTAGATAAATTTTCATAGATTGGCTTGATGGCGATCAGAACATCTTCGGGCAGAGGCTGGTAAGTATGAACGAACCCAGGGACCTTGTTCTTTTCTTTCATCGTCGCGTTGGGTAGCGCGGATAGAGCTCTCTGCCACTCACACCAGGAATCATTGCTGGCCGGGCATTTGCTGTGTTGTGGATGTTTGTCCGTTGAGCTGTAGTGATAATACGTTGCCCAAATATCATTATTCATCTTTTCAGCAGAATCGGGATTACGGCGTATCGCCAAACCGTAGTATACAGTCAACTTGTCAATCATTTTACCGGTCAACTTTCCTCTACCTCCCAGTCCTTTTTTCTCCTTTTTTACGTTATGCAATCGAGTGCCCATTCTCTTTTGCACGTGTCCAATGCACTCTTTTTTTTGTACGACTAGCCCTTCGTACGGCGCTATATTTTTTATTGCAGCATATGTTTTGGAATCACCGTCTCCAATGTAATTTGCGTATTTCACCTCATGCAGAGTCTCGGAACGTTGGAACATTTCGATCATGGCATCGACCTCCATTTTCCCAGATGATCCGGAGTGATTTGCTGTGCACTTAGGTTCATGATTTTCTTTCCACTCTTTGTACTCGACAGTATCTTCTTTCCCAGTCCAAACTTGACACAATTTGCAATATGCACTCTTCACCACAACGTCGACAATCTTGCCGGTGTGATATCCAATCAAGGAAGCAACTCCGTACAACGAAGTAAATCCGCGTTTTTTCCACGTACCATCGCCAGATACTGTGAAATGTTTTTTATTTGGCCCGTCGTTCATTTCGATTTCTTCACGCACAGCACGTTTCATGAATTGATTGAAAACTTCTTTTACAATTGTCAGGATGTGTTTCAAAATCGCGTCATAAGATGTTTGCTTCAAAAACGGTGGCATATCCATAAGACCACAAAATTTAGTGCAGCCCGCTGCTCCTAGCCCGAGCAATCTCATCGTAAATATAAACCGTCTGTTTATTTCGTACGCATGATTAATCATAGAGCTCGCACAGATTTTTCGCTGCACACAGTTGTCACAAATTACTGCAACTTTGAATCCAAGTCCTCGTGTTTCTATTGGTGCGAATTTCACAGCACTGTCACAATTTTTGCACTTGACATACTGAGAGAGAGATGTGAACAGCAGCATAAAATTGATGATTCGATATTCGACCGAATAGTCAATCGGTACATGCACCTTATCACCAAACTTGAGTTTTTTCCGAGACGCACTAAAACTACTTTTATCGGTTACTGCACGGAGAGAAAAAACTGGCGATTAACGCGTGAACATTGGCCACGCTTCAATGGCAAGCATTTCTCTTGGAAATCGCAAGTAGCTTCACGGAAAAAGTCCGTGAGCTCTCTTGGAAATATCCCTCGGACAACTTCACGGTATTAGCGCAAGGCAGCATTACTATGAATCCAACTGATTCTTGGCATCTTCGCATGGGCGCTGGTGCATTCAGGGCAAAAGGGTATGTCGCGCATTAAACCCATGAGGTCCTCTAGCAAATTGAGCAAGAGACGCTTGCGGTGTTCGCATAACAAATACTCCGCGTGTGAACCCCATGAATTCTCTTGCATTAAACCCTAGATTTTTCTTTCCGTGTGGTGTCTTCGGATTAAAATATTGCTTCCTTTTTCTAGCCTGCGATCTTCGCGCTTTAATTTCGGTTCGAATGTGACGTGTCACTTTTTGCGCTGAATTCATATTTGCAAAAAAAAAAAAAAAAAACGCGTTGGAATGCTAAGTAAAGAAGCGAGGCGACAGTCCCTGGTGAAAATGGGCTGTACAAAATATTGAAGCGAATGTCAATTGAAACAAAGAAGTGTGACCGGCGTTTGCATTTGTTTCTCACCTTTTTTTTTTTTTTTTTTTTTTCTACATCTCATTTTCGCCAGGGGTCCCGCACATCGAATGTTGCGCGCCGAGACTTGCCTTCGTGGGTGTTCGAGAGATAGCGCGCTATCAATTGCCATAACTCAAGTTCTAGTGCTCCGATCTTGATGAAATTTTGAGAAAATACTCTCGAAAGTATGTACTTTAAGAATATGCAATAATTTTTTTTTCGATTTTTCGACCCAGCAGAACGTATATAACCCCTTAAGGTGTGTGTCCAAGGTACAATCTACATATCATACAGACTGAGCACAAGAATATGAAGATGAGAAAAATTGCGGTGATCCGTGGGCGAGCTAGGTGGTCTCGGGTGTAAGTCCCCGGATAGGCGTCCGTAGATCCTGGGTTCGATTCCCGAATCGTCCGTTAATTTTTCTCATCAAAAATTTATTTCAAAATAAACATCAGGGATAGAAAAAAGTTAACTAATTAATTAAAAATTTAATTAATTACTACAACCTACACATGTTCGAGGTACATCAAAAAAAAAAGCAAATCTCATTTCTCCTCTCACGGTGTGCTCTGAGTATCTCAATAAATGAAAAATATAAGTAACTGAAATGAATTTGTCTGTTAAATGTCTGAATAGGTAGCTTTTGACAATGATTAAGGTGTGTGTCCAAGGTACAACCTACATATGTTCGAGGTACATCCCCCCTGTTGTACCTCGAACACGAATCCACTTTTTTCAAAAACGCCGAGAAAAACATAGAACTCGTCTTTTTTGATTACTGCAAAGAATAATCACGTGTCTAAGACATGTTGGAATAACATTCAATTTAGTTACAGATGTTACTAACACCAAGTCATTTTTAAATGAACGAAAACCAAAAATAGGTCCGAGGTACAACAGGTTCCCCTACTCACTGCTGTGACGGAAGTAACTATTGCTGTCGTGACAGTAAAAAGTGAGGTTAGATTGAAAATGTATGCTTATAAATACTATATTGACTAGATTAATGTCCTGCGCAGCACAGCTCACTGTTTTTTTTTCTCCGTGTAGGAGTCTTAAAATCATTGAAAGCTCGGTTTGAGCAGTGCCGAAAAAGAGGGGAGGGTGTGAGGAGACCGAGGAGAAGTGATAGAGTAAAGTGGGAGGACTTAGAGTCAGCTTTCAAAGGAAGAATAAGAACAGGAATAATAGCGAATCTACAACACAAAGATCTGAAACATTTTCTAGATGATTCGAAAAAACTAATAATCTCCAGATTGAAGAATATGCTCCGGAAAGACGGAAATTTGAAAGTAAACGTAGTATTATCCTGCAAATTCGAAACTGTAAAAGGCGGTGAAATTATCGAAGAAATGAAGTTTTTCAATACCAAAAATGAAGCTATTCTCCCAGCGACGAACATTGATGAATGGTTTGACGAGAACGTGAAGGCAAAATTGTTAGTCAAGATCGAAGACTTCCAGGAAAAGGATTCGGGATGGTCGTTGACTGAAATTATAAATATGGCTGTGAACATCAACAAATATGTACCACTGCGAGGAGGTATATCTACTTACACACAGTTACCGAAGTATATACAGGATAAAAAGGCGGTGGTAAATATAATGAACAACGATCCGTATTGTTTTCTCTGGTCAGTCACAGCAGCTCTTCACCCAGCAGGTAATCACGTGAATAGAACGATCTCTTATCCGCATTTTAGCTCAGTGCTGAGGTATGAAGGTTTGAATTTTCCCATGAGTCTGAACGAAATTTCAAAATTTGAAAAATTGAACGGTTTAGCGATTAACGTGTACGGTATAGATGAACATGAACTAGTACCAGTTTATTTGAGTCGAGCGAAATCAGATACACCTACCATACATCTTCTTATGTTAGAAACTGACATTGAGCTGAACGAAATTGATGACGTCAACAAAACAATATATCATTTTGCTTGGATAAAAAATTTATCTCGCCTGTTAAGTTCACAAATTTCAAAGCATGACCATCGTACCTGGTTTTGTGATAGATGTTTGAGTCATTTTCAAGATGAAAATTGTTTAACCAAACACAGGTTAGATTGTGCGAATTTGAATAAATGCAGAGTAATATTACCGGACGAAAAAGATAAGATCTTGAAATTCAAAAACTTCAAATATAAAGAAAATGTTCCGTTTTGTATTTACGCTGATCTGGAATGTCTGTTACAACCGGTTAACGATACATCTGAGTCTGAGAATAGGAAGGTGTATGAAAAACATGTTCCATACAGTATTGCCTACTATTTATATTGCACCTTCGATGATTCAGTTTCCAAATTTAGAATCAATCGTGGTCAGGATTGTATAGAATGGTTCGTAAATGAGTTGGAAGAATTGGCTCAAGCTTTAGAACCTTATTTCAAGCGCGACGTACCTATGGAATCGTTGAGTCATGATCAGAAACAAGCATTTCATACGGCTAAGACTTGTCACATTTGTGAAAAACCATTCAGACCTCAAGAGGTGAAACATCGCGATCATTGCCATTTTACAGGAAAATATCGTGGTGCAGCGCACGAGGGTTGTAATTTAAATTACAAAAATTCGCACGTCATTCCGGTGGTCTTTCATAACTTATCAGGTTACGACTCACATTTCTTGATCAAGACGTTAGCAACATCTTTCGAAGGCTCGATGAGGCTCTTACCGATCAACAAGGACAGATATATTTCCTTTACAAAGAGTGTGGAAGGAACATCTATACATTTCAGGTTTATTGATTCGTTCAGATTCATGCCGGGCAGTCTAGAAAAATTAGCGTCTTATCTAAAGGACGAGCAGAAATTAATCACGCGTAAGCATTGCGGAAGCGTCGAAGAATTTCAGTTATTGACGAGAAAAGGTGTATTTCCGTACGAGTACGTAGACAGTTGGGAGAGCCTTGAAGAGACACAGTTGCCTCCCATAGAAAAATTTTATTCAAAATTAAATGATGTAGGTATTTCGGAGGATAATTATTCGCACGCGTGTGATGTTTGGAAAACTTTTCAAGTAAAAACTTTGGGTCAATATTCGGACTTGTATCTGCAAACGGATGTGCTTCTTTTAGCGGATATTTTTCAAAATTTCAGAAATAATTGTTGGTCCACTTATAAATTAGATCCGTTACATTATTATACGGCGCCGGGCCTCTCGTTTGACGCGATGCTCAAGTGCACGGGTGTTGAACTCGAGCTCCTCGTCGACATCGATATGTTATTGTTTATAGAAAGAGGTATTCGCGGCGGAGTAGCCCAATGCTCGAATAGATACGCTAAAGCCAACAACAGATATATGGGATCAGCATTCGATTCACGCCAAGAAGAATCTTACCTCATGTATTGCGATGTTAATAATTTATATTGTGCAGCTATGAGTCACTTCTTACCGTATGGTTCCTTCGAATGGATGTCAAATTTTGAAAATTTCGATGTTTCAACCGTTTCAAATGAATCTCCCGTAGGTTACATACTTGAAGTTGATTTAGAATATCCGCGAGAACTTCAGGACTCTCACAAAGACCTGCCATTATGTCCGGAGCATTACATCCCACCTCTTTCTAAAAATTCTAAATTAACAACTACTCTTTTCTCGAAAAAGCGGTATGTCATTCACTATCAAGTTTTGAAACAGTGTTTGAGCTTAGGTATGACGTTGGAGAAAATTCACCGGATATTAAAATTCAAACAAGCACCGTGGCTCAAGAAATATATAGATTTAAATACCGAATTGAGAAAAAAGTCAAACAACGATTTCGAAAAGAATTTTTATAAACTTATGAATAACGCTGTTTTCGGGAAAACTATGGAAAATGTTAGAAAACACAGAGATGTGCGGCTAATTACAAAGTGGGATGGTAGACATGGAGCAAGAGCGCTTATCGCTAAACCAAATTTTCATAGCCGTACTGTATTCGGGGAAGATATGACAATAATCGAATTGAGTCGAACGAAAATTAAATTCAATAAACCTATATACGCAGGATTTTCTATTATGGATCTCGCTAAAACCTACATTTATGATTTTCATTATAATTACATAAAAAGCAGATTCGGTGACCAAGCAAACCCAGATAGCAAGCTTGTCCGAACGACGTCCGCGAGCCGTCTTTTCTAAGACGTCCGAGTCGTAACGTCCATAAGACGTCTTCAAACAGTCGTCAATATCACGACGTCTAGAAGACGTCTGTGGAAAGACATTCGTTCCCTACTGAAAAAGTTCTTGTAATTGATGTAATATATAATGTGGAAAAGTACACGATAAATCACATGATAAATTGTCTGAAGTTATGGAAGATATCAGTGCACAATTTACCATGTGAATTATTGTGTACCTACTTTATTTTGTGATTAGTTACATGATTTATTTTATAGTTCGAATCCACATAATTTATTTTGTAATTTACCATATGATTTCTCATATGGTCAGGGTTTACCGAAGAAAAACAAAAAAAAAAAAAATTGTGGACTTCGTGCGGGATCTAACCCACGTCTGTTAGATCCTGAAGCAGTCTCGCTACCACCTCGGTCAGGCTATACTTATTACATCCAAGTCATAATTAGATCAAAATAAAGCTCAACTCTGTGGAAGAAAATGAAATAAATTCTGGTCATATGTGGACTTCATGATCGTCAAACTGTTTACATCTATTAACAAGCCGCGTGGCCCAGGCGGTAGCGCGACCGCTTCTGAATCTGACGGACGTGGGTTCGATCCCGTACGCGGTCCTCAATTTTTTTTTTTTTTTTTTATAGTCGTTTATTTGTTGTCAGAAATGCGACGTTTTTATGACGTCGCAAATCGCGGACATAAGACGTCCCTAAGACGTCTATAAGACGTCTTTTAGACGTTAATACGACATACTTGAAAAATGTCATATTGGAAATAAGACGTCAGAATAACGTCTTATAGACGTCTCGTTGCTATCTGGGAAGCTTATGTTTACTGACACGGATAGTCTCATATATCACTTCACCGTACCCGACATATATGAGCTCATGAAACGCGATTTGGACCGATTTGATACTTCCGACTATCCTTTAGAAAATATTTACAAGATGCCGCTAGTCAATAAAAAAGCGTTGGGATTAATGAAAGACGAAAATAACGGGAAGATAATGACTGAGTTTATAGGCTTAAGAGCTAAATTATATGCCTTCAAAGTTTTAGGTGAAAATAGAGAGCAGAAACGTGCCAAGGGAATCAAAGGGGCAACACTGAAAACCATAACGTTCGATGACTACATACAATGTGCTCTGCAGCATCGAAATCTGACAAAAAGTCAAAATTTAATTCAAAGTAAGAATCATCAGGTTCATACGGTGATGCAGAGGAAGATAGCGCTGAGCTGGAACGACGACAAGAGGATCATATTTCCTGACACGACGGACACGCTTCCGTGGGGTTACGATAAGACTGTGTAGAATGAAATAAACATACTTGTCAAACATTATCTTTCTTTATTAATAAACCTTACAAGTCAGACTTATTTATCCAACTATTGTGTGTATTATTGAAACCTAACCATTTTACAAATAGCTTGTTTCCACGTCTCTTGAGCACCTTCTCCACCAGGTAGATGTCGGAATTCTTGACTTTGAGAAGTTCCTGTTCGTAGAAGCCACCCGCTATCGGCTGATCCTGATAGTCATTAAGCTTGTATGTTACTGGATCAGTATTTACTACTTGGATGATCGTGAATATTTCAGTCGTCCAATTTGGTGTATATCCTTTCTCAAAAACATTCTTATATTTACTGATTCGGACTTTATCTCCAACTTTGAACTTTGCCGGCTTAACCGATCTGACTCGAACTTTTTGGTATACAGTCTGCAATAATGTCCGCTCGTTTCTAGAGGATACGTCCTTTGGCTTCATGCGAATAGTCCGATGTTTAGAGTTGTTGTAAGCCGAAACCAAATCAGATAAAATGTCCGTCCACTTTTAATTTCCTTGCAGACTGAACTGCATCCACATTTTGTTCTTCAGCGTACGATTGAAGCGTTCACAGATCGATGCCTTCAAGTTACTAAAGGTTGAGTATAGTTGAATATTATATCGTCTCATGAGAGAATCGAAATTTGAATTATAAAATTCTCCGCCTCTGTCAACGTGTAATTTCTTCGGGGTACGTCCCTGTACGAGTACAGATTCCATAGCACTCGTCGTGTCTTTACCCGTTTTGCTCTTCATTGGCACGACCCAGGCATACTTTGAGAATATATCGATGACCTTGAGCATGTATTTGTAGCCTTTGTTTTCTCCCGCGTACAGTGTCATGTCAACGAGATCCGCTTGCCAGGTTTCATCCAAACCGCGAACATCTACACGACGACGCGGATAGTTCCTTCGAGCTGGTCTATGCAGCTCCGTCATGAGCGTTAGCTTTTTCTCGTTCATTTTCCAACACCGTTAGTCTGGTGTCCAGCTTGAGAATGATTTCAGCGGTGCGAGTCGATAAGTCTTGTACTGCTTCGATATCAACACCTAGGTTCCGCAGAGCATTCGTCATGCGAGAGTCCAAGACATGTATCATTGCGAGGATTTCGTTTCTCACAACGTCGATCTCATGACGCATGAGGTTCATAGTAACAGCGTCGCCTTGCTGCACAGGATTGGCAACGTTGCACAGTCGCTTGTTATCTATATCGATTACGATGTTTCGCTACCTCATTTGTTTTTTTTTCTCTCTGTCGAGGATGTATCGCTACCTCGCTAATAAATATCGCTAATCACGACTAGGTTGTCTCATACGGTTTTATCTCTCCTACCAATTTTATCCCTAGTTTTAAGTCCAAAATCACTTATCTAATTTTTCTAAATTATTTTGATCATTTCTCTATGTTATATTTTAGTTGATTCGTCGTCAGTAAGTTAGAACCCTCTAGTATGTAACTTCTTCTGCTTTTTCTACTACTATCTTATCTATCTGATATCGAGCAAGTTCCTAAGGAGTGTCTTATTTAGCATGTCTAATGAGTTTAGTCTTCGAGCCACTTGCCGCAGATAACATCCTTGCATATCGCTGCCTAAGTATGGTTAGTATTTTGATGGTAGTAAAGAACAACTTAATACGACTTCTCGTTCAGTAAGCCACACCATGGATGATCTTTGTCAATATCGCAGAACTAGCGGTCAAATACGTAAGTAATCTATCTTTTTCTGATTCATGTGTTAATTGTTGTGCTCAGTCAATCATGAAGTTGCTTGTATCGCTTGTGGTCTAGCTATGACATAGAGGCCTTGCCTTCGTTAGGCCTCCTCTTAGGAGGGAGGAGTTGTGACGTTGCAGATTAGCTGCCGTCACTAGAGCCCTTCTGGCATGTATTTTATTAGTAATATCGAGAGAGAGAGAGAATATCGCCGTCTAGACCCTCGGGATACAAGTGACACACCTGTTTTATAAGCAATAGAATTAGACTAATTTGAAGAATTTTTCTGTTAATGTACCGCGAGAGAAAGAGAGAGAGAGCAGATGCAGAAGATGACAGCTTCCGAACTTCCGCTACAAGAACTTCCGCTCCGGAGATGCTATCGACGGTATGCAGTCCAGTACGGTACCAGTACTACGGATAGTACCGCAACATCTACGGGGAGGGATGTAGACCTTGGAGAATTATCGCTAGGGAGTGAACAGGGTCCCCATAAGACCTCCTGCCAGCCGATGCATCTCGTCACCCAGCATCTGACTGTTACGTCGAGTGCAGTCAGCCTATATCGCCCGATCCAGCAATCAGAAGACGACGTCACGCAGAGTCCATACCTGGACGAGTGACGTAACGTATCGCCAGAGGACATCCTACGTAAAGGTGGACGAGTATCGCGTCCTACGTGCTCTGTCAGGTCACGAAGAGGTGGCGACTCAGATGAGACACCTAGACCTGGCAGAAGTCTACAGTCGGTCATCTATCGCAGGGATTACCGCTGTGGAGGACATCCCGAGGGATGGATATCGCCGGGATCGGAAAAGCTCAACGAGAACCAAGGTCACACCCTCCCGCCAGCCATCTCGCAGCTGAGATACCGCAGAACGGTAGTTCTGTCGCTGTGAAGCGCGTGAAGTAACGCCTGACGCCCGGCAATAAGATTACGCTTCGAACTGGTCAACTGACGAGTTGACTGTTCGAACTTTGTCGCTCGCAGGACCAATCAGACGATTAATTGGTCCTGATAGGTCCCCCACCTGGACCTACCTCACTGGGAGCCAGCTCGCCAAATTGTCTGCGAAGAATCATCACTTCTACGTCCCGCTTTCCGCCATACAGACGGATAATATTCTCTCTCGCTATTATAGTTTTCGCTCTCGTAATAAATTAAGTTAAGTAAGTTAAAGTTTGTGAGTGCCAAAAGCAGCTCTACACAAAGGTAAGGTCTTTATGATCAGTAATTGCTAAGAAATCCGCAAAACTATCGCTGAATTCTTATTCGATCATTTTATATTGTATTTTTGAGTATCGCTAGCCTACGAGCTACGCAAGTAGAGTTCCCTTAGAAGAATTCAGCGACAGCACTTCATAATTGCCTTCAGCCATTTTGATTATCTTTACGCTTGGTTATATTTCGCTAATTAGTCTAATATCGCTGCTTAATTTGCTTATGATTTGCTAACGCTTATTTGATTGCTTATTCTGATCTACATTCTCGCTTGAGACTGTTCTGTATCTTATATTTCGCTATCTTTGATTTATTATAATATATTTGAGTAATACGTAGTATAATATCGCATGGTGTGTCGCTTGTAATCCAACTCCCCAAGGGTTGGCTGGCGTAGAAAGTCATAGTTTAAGTTGTTCTAGCTGTAATTCCTTATTATTCTATTATTCTGATTTATTTTAAATATCTCCACTATCTTGGGAATGCCCCCGCTATCTCTGAAAATCTGCGCTATCTTTGAAAATCTTGGCTAGCTCTGATTATCTTTGTTTATTTGATTAATTTGCTATCTTGATCCTTGCGTAGTACCTAAGTAATTCCTTATCTAATATCGATTAATAGCTCGTTTAATTACCGCCGTAGAGTCGCTATAAAAAGAGAATACATCTCAATTAATTAATTTGAGGCTGATTAAGCGAGGTATTATGGTCACCTGTATCTTCTAGAATTAATAATTTCCCTTGTATTTGCGAATTTGGTCTACAGTATTTGTCGAGTCGTTTATATTAGTTATTGCGTTAATTATCTTTGAATAATCATTATTAATACCGCTAGCTCGCCGCTATTAGAAAATTTGCCGAGAGTATCGTATCGCTCGGTGATACGCAACCTGGAAAGTAGAGTAGCTTGCATTGTATCGCTTCTACGGCGTTAGCTAGCTAACCGGCGTGTTTACGTTTCTTTTATAGTACCGCTGAGACGCAATAAGACTCACTAATATTATATTCTTTGTTCCGCATTATTCCAACGCTGTCTATCTCTTGAATATTATTCTGTACTATTATCTTGAAAACTATCTCTATGTAAATTGAATATCTGTCATTTTCTCTGCACTCGGTCATTTGTGTTTGATCACTTTTATATTATAATTATCTTGGAACAATATACGAAATCTCCGGATTTCATCGAAGGAATTTTATATCTGGTGTTCTACATTTTAGTTGACTGATTATTAAGGTGAATCCACCCACTCTACCCTTATCGCAGAAAATCTGAGTTAGCTGACGCTTTAAGGCCGTCGTTCCGGCAGTTTAGTAGTATCTTTGAATATCGCATTTGTTAGTAGATTTTTGTGAAAAACGACACATCAGTGTCTGGCGCCCAACTCTCTATATCTTAGTCTTTTGTCAAATTATCTTTATCAAGGAACGCCGTAGGGTGCGGAGTTAGAGCTCTGGAAAACTCCGTTACAAAATGTTTTGTATCGTACTATTTTGTAACGGAGTTTTCCAGAGCTCTAACTCCGCACCCTACGGCGTTCCTTGATAAAGATAATTTGACAAAGGACTAAGATATAGAGAGTTGGGCGCCAGACACTGATGTGTCGTTTTTCACAAAAATCTACTAACAAATGCGATATTCAAAGATACTACTAAACTGCCGGAACGACGGCCTTAAAGCGTCAGCTAACTCAGATTTTCTGCGATAAGGGTAGAGTGGGTGGATTCACCTTAATAATTAATCAGATAAAATATAGAACACCAGATATAAAATTCCTTCGATGAAATCCGGAGATTTCGTATATTGTTCCAAGATAATTATAATATAAAAGTGATCAAACACAAATGACCGAGTGCAGAGAAAATGACAGATATTCAATTTACATAGAGATAGTTTTCAAGATAATAGTACAGAATAATATTCAAGAGATAGACAGCGTTGGAATAATGCGGAACAAAGAATATAATATTAGTGAGTCTTATTGCGTCTCAGCGGTACTATAAAAGAAACGTAAACACGCCGGTTAGCTAGCTAACGCCGTAGAAGCGATACAATGCAAGCTACTCTACTTTCCAGGTTGCGTATCACCGAGCGATACGATACTCTCGGCAAATTTTCTAATAGCGGCGAGCTAGCGGTATTAATAATGATTATTCAAAGATAATTAACGCAATAACTAATATAAACGACTCGACAAATACTGTAGACCAAATTCGCAAATACAAGGGAAATTATTAATTCTAGAAGATACAGGTGACCATAATACCTCGCTTAATCAGCCTCAAATTAATTAATTGAGATGTATTCTCTTTTTATAGCGACTCTACGGCGGTAATTAAACGAGCTATTAATCGATATTAGATAAGGAATTACTTAGGTACTACGCAAGGATCAAGATAGCAAATTAATCAAATAAACAAAGATAATCAGAGCTAGCCAAGATTTTCAAAGATAGCGCAGATTTTCAGAGATAGCGAGGGCATTCCCAAGATAGCGGAGATATTTAAAATAAATCAGAATAATAGAATAATAAGGAATTACAGCTAGAACAACTTAAACTATGACTTTCTACGTCAGCCAACCCTTGGGGAGCTGGATTACAAGCGACCTGCCCGTCGGTGGTGAACTTAAACCCAATACCGGGAGGACCGCGACTGCTTGGGGCGGCGCTCTTGTCCAACTTTCGTCCAAACACATCGACGCTCATTTTGGAAATGACTGTGGAAACGATGGGAGGTTGATTAATAAATGATGTCAGCTTCACGCAATTCTTCGATTATCGATACGATTTCGTTGGTGTGATTCGAGTTTCCAGCTGCTTGGGATGCCAGGAGTAAACGAAGACGGTCCACCAGCTCGTTGGGGTCGTGCCAGTGAACGTAATCCGTTCCTCTCCCCTCTTGAGCAACCATGAGCTGTGGAAGCACACCTCCACCCGTGTGTGATCCGGTGGCGATGAACTTCTTAAACTTGGGGTTATCCACTGCTCGAATAGCTTGATCACTTCTATAGTATTTTCGATGTGCGTTGGTAGCAATTACGATTTCTTTATAATTTTTTATATCATTTGAAGTCACGAAGGTCTCATCGGGTATCTTTTTGAATAGTAGTTCCAACAAACCTTCGGTCTTTGTATAACGCTTGTCGCCCGCATGAATAAAGTCACTCCCAAAACTTATCGGTGAGTCACCCATCATCAACTTGTCGTCAGCAAGTACGCGTACACCGTACACGTTATCCAGATCTTTTTTTCTATTCGCATCTCGTAACATTTCGAGATACTCGTTGCTACCCTGTTCAAGAAACTCATCCGTCGGTTGTATAGTTATATCCTCATCTGCTGTTAAAAAGGAATCATCGTCTTCTCGAGGTTCTTCTTTGATCGGCTCTTGTTTGATCGGTTCTTCTTTGATCGGCTCTTGTTCGGTCGGCTCTTCTTTGATGGACTTGGCGCTAGCTTGAGAAACCTTCACCAGTTGTCGCAGCGGAGTTACTACGGGCTTGAAAACATTGCTCATTGTCTGCTCAGCAGTCTCCCTACCCGACTTTATCATTCTGTGTTTACGTCGAATCGCCGCGCTGGCTTTAGCGATATGACGCAACACTTCTTTTTGTTGATGAATTTTCGTATCTTGCATGTTGACGCAGCTGTATCTGAGAGGCTACTGATTCTACTTTCCGGAATATTCTCAATTTATGCTCACAAAACAGTCGAACCCCTGTCTATATCTACCGTCATTCAACTCACTGTCCTTGTCTATTACAACGAATCCATACTTGCCGCTGTTCCAACACACAGAGCACAAGTCTTTGAACTGCGTGTAAGTCATGTCGGTATTCACATGATCATCGTACACATGCCTCAAGTTCATCTCATCTTGCTTGAACAGTACCAAAAGATTGGTGTTGTCGCGCACGAGATGCTTGGGGATGCGGGCGTAGGTCTGACAGAGATAAAAGCAATCCACGTGTTTATGTCTTCCCATACAGAAGAAAGCTCGGATGTTATCCTGCTTCTCACAAGCCACGTCATCAAAAACGATGATCGAATTGGGTAATCCCTCGTCTGGCACGACTACTTGTTCATGCTCGTCGAATGGAAAGTATTCAACGCCATCTACCTCCTTGAGTAACTGTTGCAGCAACTTGTACTTGGGCTGATTCAATGATTTCGAGTAGATATAGACGTTCTCGAACCTCAATCCATTGGGGTGTGTTATGATGGTGAGTCTACAATGGGGCACCAGCGCGTCGCGTTCGACGCTACGTTCTGACGTCACCCAGCAAAATCTTATGGGTGACGTCCGAACGTAGCGTCGAACGTGACGCGCTGGTTCCCCATTGTAGACTCAGCATGAGGGTGAGCAGCGCGTTGGTCTTGCCGCAGTTGGACGGACCGCAAAATACCGCGCGCACGCTGTTCGGCAGCAGATCGCCGTGCCGTTTTTCAATTGCAACATTCTGTTGCACAAATTTGTCGAAATTCATTACAGGTAGCTTAACAGGCTGCGTCTCGAACCTCATCTCGACTCTGACTAACGGTAAATGGTATATATAGCGTGTTTATAAAGAAGATTCCTCAGTCAGAGCGCAGCCATGATCGTGCACAAAGCCTGTCGTAAGCGTTGTGGGAAAGGTCTGGTCAACAGAATCATTAACAGTCTTCCTGTCGAGTTACATCTGCCTGGTTATCAATACTGCGGACCTGGTACCAAATTAGCGAAGAGACTCGCGCGCGGTGATCCAGGTATCAACCCGCTTGACGTAGCCTGCAAGGAACACGATATCGCCTACTCGAAGAATCGGGAAAATCTGGAAGCTAGAAGTGCGGCAGATAAGATTTTGGCTGAGAGAGCCTGGAAACGGGTTTTGGCTTCAGACGCAAATATCGGTGAGAAAGCAGCCGCCTGGGCAGTGACAAACGCGATGAAAGCGAAAACTAAGCTCGGTATGGGTATGCGAAAGCCGGTGGTATTGAGAACGGTTATCGATGCCGCCAAACGGTCTATGGTTCCAGGAAAGACTGCGAAAGTCGCCATCAAGTCTGCATTGAAGGGTGCACGAGGCGCTGTTAGAAAAGCTGGTGGTAAACGCAATGTACGTTCTCCACGGATTCTACCTGTCCCAGCTAAAGTTGGTGGTTTCTTACCATTCCTTATACCCCTCTTTGCCGGGCTCAGTGCTACGGGCGCGTTGGCTGGTGGGGCAGCAGGTATTGCAAAAGCGGTGAATGACGCAAGCTCCGCCAAGAGACAACTGGAAGAAAGTCAACGGCACAACAAGACCATGGAAGCTATCGCTCTAGGCAAGGGGCTCCATCTGAAACCGTATAGAAAAGGCTTGGGTCTTCACCTGAAGCCAAAAAACTAAAAGTGACGCTGCCACAACGAGCGCTAACTGACGCGGACCTGTGAAAGTATGCGACTACCCTGGACATTCCACATTTCCGCGGCGTCTTCATGCGAAACGATTTGCCCAAAGATGGACCGCGTAGGTTTGAATCGGGGATCGTCAATCTAGATGATAAAGATGGTCCTGGAACACATTGGGTCGCATACCGAAAGATCGGTAACGAAGTAATTTACTTTGACAGTTTCGGTAACCTTCGTCCACCGTCGGACCTCGTCAGATACCTTGGTGTTGGTAGCGTCAAATATAACCATAAAAGATATCAAGACTACGATACGTTCAACTGTGGTCACTTGTGTCTCGAGTTTCTATATAAACATGCAGCGTAATTCCTCGAAGTCAGTTTGATTTTCGCAGTAGTCATGGATGATTCGTTCACACTAACCGTATCGGGGAACTCCTCGGTTCTTGAGACTCAATACTTTCCCCCTATCGAACTTTCCCATCTCAAGAATTACTCCCTCGGTCTCGTTGAATTACTGACTTTTAATTCGATTCCTAATGTAGATGTTGGTCACAACAAGATTTACGTAGGTGAAGAAATAGTCACTATACCCACCGGTAGCTATGAAATAGAGGATATAGAGAGTTAATTACAGGGTGTCTTGTCGAATAAGGGTATCACCATCAACATCAAACCGAACAATAATACACTGTGTAGCGAAATCAAATGCAGTCACTCTGTAAATTTTGTGCCCGGCGATTCTATAGGCAGCCTATTGAGTTTCACTCCACGTGTTTTGCAAGCTGATCGAGTTCATGAGTCTGACCTTCCTGTAACTATTCTTAAAGTCAACGCACTACGAGTCGAGTGTAACATTACAACGGGTGCCTACGTCAATGAGCGAAAAGTACACACCATTCATGAGTTTTTTCCCGTTGTTCCACCTGGATATAAGATCATTGAAGTACCGTCTCACGCCATTTACCTTCCAGTCACCGTAAGGATCATAGATCACATCCAACTCCGCATAGTCGATCAGGACGGTGATTTGGTTAATTTCCGTGGAGAGGTTATAACTATCAGGTTGCATATCAAGACTCAATAATGGGAATAGTTTATAACAGAAGTGGCTATAATACTAAGGTAAGATGCCCCGAACACGTCAGTCGTCAACCGGTTCTCAAAGAGCTGACACCTCAGAACGTGCTGCTTCTGAAAAGCTTGGGTCTCCAGATCACACCTTTTGGAAGAGGAATTTTCGCAAAATAAGATTCGTTTGCATCTGTGTCATCTGCTGTATACCATGGAGGAGGAAATCTTAGACATTCAAACACCCGTCGTATTTGACGAGTCTATCGCACACTACGAGGTTCACACACACAAACCCTATGCCTCATCGAATTTCAATAACAGTGACGAGATTCGTATCGCTGTTCAACACCAAGACCTGTGCGTATTGCCGTGCAAGAGTTCATTGCATGTGTATGGAAAGATAGTCAAGGCCGATGGAACTCCGTCGACTACCGCAACACTGGTCAACAACGGTGTTTGTCATCTGTTTGAAGAAATGCGTTACGAGATAAATGCTATTGAGATCGATAGGAGCAAAAACGTCGGTCTCACCAGTCTTATGAAAGGTTACCCTTCTCTGAGACCTGGACAGAATTGGATGATGGAGAATGCCGGTTGGCTTAATGTGAACGCGACCCATGTGGATGCCGCTGGTAATTTCGAAGTATGCGTACCGCTGAAGATGATGTTAGGGTTCGTCGAAGACTATCGCAAGATAATCGTGAACGCCAAACACGAGTTGATCTTGACCCGTTCGAAGACCGATACGAATGCGGTTCTACAAGCTCAAGATGAGGAATTCAAAATCCTGATCGATAAGGTCAAATGGTTGTTACCATATGTGAAGCTCGCGGATCAACGGAAAATACAGCTGTTGAATTTCATCGAGAAAGATCCGGCGATCTCCATGAGTTTTCGCAATTGGGAATTGTACGAGTATCCTGTACTTCCCACTACTTCGAAGCACGTTTGGACGGTGAAGACATCGACTCAGCTGGAGAAACCTCGCTACGTTATACTGGGTTTCCAAACAAGTCGGAAGAATAAGCTGAATCGAAACGCTAGCCATTTCGATCACTGCAACATCACCGACGTTAAACTCTTCTTGAATTCTCAATGCTATCCCTATGGGAACCTTAATCTCGATATGAGTCATAATCAGTATGCTCTGTTATATGAAATGTACGCCAATTTCCAAACCTCCTATTACGGCAAGGAACCTGAACCGTTGCTGAAAAAGAGTGAATTCCTACAGTACGCTCCCCTATTCGTCATCGACTGCTCGAAACAAAACGAGTCGCTCAAGTTTGGACCTGTAGATGTTCGTCTCGAGTTTGAAGCTAAAGATAACTTCCCTACCGATACGTCGGCATACTGCTTGATTTTACACGATCGGGTAGTTGAATACAATCCCATAAGTGGCGGAGTGAAGAAATTGGTATAATTATATGTATTTCTGCAAATAAAGATTTTAATTATATGTGACGCTTCAATCATTTCCATCCCGCCGCTCAGCGGTATCTTATTACTCTAGATTAAGCTTAGAAAGGAAGGAGAGAGTTAGTATTAATACTGTTGTAAAATATTTCATCATTTATTTTACTGTTGGAAATTTACAAATTCATTTGTCATAGGTCCATCGAATTCGTCGTAACAGATATGTTTGCTTCTTTGCTTCCGACAGTTTATGATGTCCTCGTCCCTCTTCATAGCCTCTGATAGTTTCTCCCACACCTCGTCAATGATATCCGATGCGTAAATGAGGATAAATTGTTTCGTTAAAAATGCTATATCCTCCTTCCTCATTCGTTTCAAACTTCCCACTTGAAGATATATTTGCAAGGATTTATGTAAAGACTCGGTACAGTCCTTCAAGAACCAAGATTTCAATCGCTGAACGTTTTCCCAGGCACACCGGTATCCGACGATGTTCCCGTGATAGTCCTTATGCCAACCACCCACTTTGATGTATTGCAAGAATCCAAGACTCGGACACCCCAATTCTTCCAGATTGATCACTGGCTTTGAATCGTCGTTGATCATCTTCTCGAGCCACTGTTTCTTCTCATTTCCCTTGACATATATATAACTTGCTTGCTCAACAATTCTCTTCAATGCTGTCTGCAAATTATCGTAAGACATGTCACCGTCATTCCACTCTAATCCATGATAATTTCGCGTCAACCAGGAATTGGTAGCTCTGCATTTGGGTGGTGAGGTTTGCCAAGAACAGGGTGGTTTGAACAGGATGCGAGTTATACCATGTCTACCTGCGTCATCCGGTTGAACACTGATTGCAGCCAGCTCCTTCACCACAAATTGGTCGTAAAAGTTTTCGAAACCTTGCATATCCAAAATCATCTCCATTGTGATATTTTTTAGATTCTTTACTACTTGAAGATCGGTTGAATACTAATTTTCATCCCTGAAATTTTCGCTCTTTTATAGCTGACAACCCCTCCACTAATTTTCTAGAACGTTCCAAAAGATCTTTCCGGAGTCAAAATGTTTCCCTCCACCAAATTTCTAAAACGTTCGAAAAGATCTTTTCGTCATAGTAGGCGTAAAGTACGCATTTTTGGTCTTGTTTCGCGAGCGTAAAGTTCGACTTTACGCCCGGTGTTTGTAAACAAAAACTATCCCTACGCGCGACGCCCATTGGGCGTCGCGCACAGGAATAGTTTTTATTTACACACACCGGGCGTAGAGTCGAACTTGACGCTTGCAAAACAAAGCCAAAAATGCGTTTTTACTTTACGCCACCATGACGAAAAATTATGTTCGCACCGTGGGCGTACAACTTCACGACCTTGGGATGATCGCGCGACCCTCGGGCCGGCTACGCCGGCCCTCTGGCGCGTCGATCACCCGCGGGCGTAAAGTTGTACTTTACGCCCATGGTACGAAAATAACTATTCCAGAGTCGATTCCGAGAACTATTCTTCTGAGAATCATTAGGCTAAGTAACTCGATCCGAATAATCAGACTAAAAAACTTCTCAGGGTGTCGATAATAATTCTGAGAACTGTTTGACTGCCCGAAATTCCAACAATGGTCATTCAAGGAATTGTTAGTTATCAAAGAATAGACTTGCGTGTTCTTCGTACAGGGGTATCAAATTCACACAGGGTGCCGAATAATTCCAGGAACTGTCTACCCTCGAGAATGACCTTGGAGAAGCTTCTATAGAAGACTCTGACACAGGGGTTGGAATTTTATACCGGGATGTGTGACGTTAATTCGAGGGTGTGTGACGTCAATTTAAGGATGTGTGACGTCAATTCAAGGGAGTGTGACGCCATTTTGAGGGTGACGTCAGGGGTCCGAGAGCGTGATTCAGACTCCCCCTCCAACACCCTCACACGGCCACGGGAGGGTGCATGTGTATGCGTGCGTGTACGTGTGCACTAACACGCGTTGGTCCAGAACCGGCCTAGCCTACCTACTGGGCGTTATTAGTATATTATGTGGCATGCCCGTAAACCAAGTGTTTTTCGGCGAGAATAATTATTTCAGGACGAGCTAAAGGCGAGCCGAAGGCGAGCTGGAAGCGAGTTCTGAAATCATTATTCGAGTCAAAAACGGTTTACGGGTGCGCCCCATACCGTATTTTTTTCGAAATAGGCATGAAAAGTCACTTTGACGCCTGTTGAGATTCACTAGACGAAGATGGGGTTATGGTGCGATCTGTCGCGCACTTCGAACCGCGCATCGAAACTGCCGTATAAAGACTTTATATGGCAGCTTTGGAATGCGCACTTCGAACTGCGCATACAGACTGCCGTATAAAGACTTTATAGGGCAGTTCTGAAACCAACCGTATAAAGTGACACTTTGTGGATCGAAAACAGGCGTCAAAAAGTGACTTTTCAATGCCTATGCCGAAAAAAAATAAATAAAACTAAGATAAACGAATTTTGCCATTTAAAATACATGGGAAATCTTATTTTCAAATGCGCTAATTCTGTGTTTGAGCTACATAGCTAAGCTTTGGGGACAATTTTTCTTATATTAAGCACTAACTATTTCTGAAAGGGCCCGAACGAAAAGAAGATGTCGTTTTTTTTTTGACACAGTCTAATATGCATGCTTCAATTAGAATAGTTAATTTTTTCATGTTTATATTTTTTTAGATTTAATATATGCATGCTTTAATTAGAATAGTTCATTTTTTCATATTTGTATTTTTTTAGATTTAATATATGCATGCTTTAATTAGAATAGTTCATTTTTTCATATATATATTTCTTTTTAGTCTTTTATTCATATATAGTTTCGGTCTGTCTCTTTTTTAATATCTGGTTTTTAGTTTGTGTAATAACATTCCTTTCGATTATCCGATCGCATTTTACTTCCGACTATATATCGATGCACCGAGCATTACGTGCACATGACGGAGACTTATCATATTATGTAATTCAAATATTATGCACTCGGCCTACAGCGCGAAAGTACAGCTGATTGCATTTATGCAGCCAGTGGTATATCGGCGCAATTGTGTACCAAAATGTACTCTAGGTATTTATCATATGTATATTGTATATGATGTATATGTTGCGACGTGGTTTTTCCCTGGTCCTCAGACCAGACCGGAAAGCTAGTCTGAGAACCGTCCACTCGACAATTGGCCAACTGAAAATTAATAATAAAACAAAGATGCTGGGCGCCAGGCTTATAATCGCCAATTTCTGAAAATCTTACTAATAAAAAAAACAAACTACAGATACTTGAGCGCCGGCTAGCGTCAGTACCGCGGAGAGGGGTCGGGATTAATGAAGGATTAGCGTGGCGTATTAACGACTCGTTGATTTGAATGTAATAAAGAAAATAAAATTTATTCAAGTAAACAAATAGAATAGAAAAATAGAAATGACGAGTTTTAAAATAATAAATAAACTAATAGCTTCCACGTAGGAGAGCAATAACAAACCAAAATAAAGAAAAAAAAATAAATAACTCGACAAATACGTCCCTCGCGGAACAAAATTTGCAACTAAAAGATCGGGATATGCCCGCAGGGCTTAACAAAACTAATTCCCAGAATTATTACTTAAAATTAACTTAAACTAACTCTGCCATCGTAGGCGAAACAAAAAGACTAAACGAAATTCGAAATATAACAATGATCGGTATCTCCTCGTGAGATGGAGAGAGCGCGACAGTGACGTACTATGACTGTCTTTCTCGCACTCAGGTGCGAAGCCTACGGCTCTGTAGAATGACTAATACGCGACACAAAACTCGAAAATATTACGCAAAACTGAAACTCAAAACTCTATTATGCTGTCAGATACTGGTGGCGGCCTACCGACTCGGAGGTCGTCTTAATTTGATTCTCAAAATCTCTAAAAGCCTCGTGGTTCGGACAAGACAAGATGGCTGATGGCCGTTTGCCGAATTCAAATTAGTATGAGTCAAATTGGCTAACGCTTACCGTGGTCCAGCCAAAAATAAGGCCTCGTGGCGTCTCAAAGACGAGCCCTCGGGTCTACGCTGCAACGGGTGCACTAACTCGAACTCAATCACTCAAAAAAAATATAACAGAAAATCCCTCGCAGGGAGTACTAGAAAAGGCTACAATTAGAGCGAGCTCTGAGCTCGGCGCTCTATCTGCGAGGCAAGCCTACGGCAGAGTGATCTTCGACCGCCGGGTGTCGATAGTTCGCACCCTGGTCATATCATCGCCTAATAATTTGCGTATTGACCACTAGATCGCCTCACGTAAGGCCGCTTAGATCTTGGCTCCGCGCTAAACTCAAAATTTGCTCTGATGATAACGGTTTCTGTAGGAGAAACGCGGTTCGCTGGCTCTTCGGGGTGGCGGGAATCTCTTCCACCACCGTTATCCCTCGTAGCTGAGTACCCTAGGTACTCCCCCGCGTTCTCTCTTTCTATGGTAGACTCCAATGCAGTTTTTCGCCTTCAGAAGCGTAATTGACGGGCTTTATCGTCGAATGCCTCGTTGTTGCCTCCGTCTCTGTAGATTTCAGCCTCGTACTCGAAAATATCGGCCATGTCTCCCACATAATAGAGAAAATGTAGAAAAAAGAACAAAAAGAATAAGAAATAGATTCGACAGTCTTAGATCGGTCACGGTCGCCTCTCGGAGATTTTCTAGCCTCGGGGCTAACCTAACGCATTCATGCTCCTTTCATGCATTCACCCTACGTAACTATGGTCGTCTAAGGGTTCGGGAGTCACTTGTAACACGCGTTGCAAAATGCAATGTTACAATGTATACGAGTTGAGAATAAAAGATGTATTCAAAAAGATGTTGCCTGAATACGTCTAAATATCCCCCATCCTCTTTTATCCCACGCGTTTTTCAGACAGGTATTCATTACCTATACCGGGATTATTCGTGGATGCGCACCATGCCCAGAACCGAAGATACCCGAACGTGTACGCCGTATTATAGGCAACTTAAGATACACGTATATATACACGCATATACACGTAAATACTGCCTGTGTGTTTGTTTCGCTCTTGCCGCAGAGTTCAAAATGACGGCAAGCTGTCATCTGTTGTAGAGCTTCTATGTGCATTGGTTTATAGGTGTATGTTTATAGGTTATTCTTCAATGACAAAATTTGTTGGTTAACGCGGATCAGTGATGAATCAATTTCGAATAATTACGTATGATTAATTAAAAGATATGGTTAAACAATTTGATCTGCCAGCCTGTCGATGCGATGATATCTTATAGGTTAGAATGTATTCTCCTACACCGCAGATGTGTTCCAGGTGAACGAAAATAATGTTTCGTCGTATTAGTGATCTACGTGTCAGCAAATCAGGTAAATTTCATTATAATAACTCATTGCAGCATTAAATTTCGATAACCAACGTGATTGATTTACAATAGTAATTATACTCTGTTTGTGAGCACCCTCAGGTAGTCAATTTTTGCGGTCCACAGGTACAGCACCTGCATGATCGCCGGCTTCGACCTCCTACTTCCTATCCGACATCTTTCCTGCTCGCTATACCAGAAATCACCATGAATATGACAGGAATTCCAAGACTCGCATCGTAATCCCGTAGAATTCATTACCATGGTACTGAGACCCTATGCTACAAGACCATGTCGTAAGCAGCATTAAATTTCGATAACCAACGTGTTTAATTTACAATACTTATTATACTCTATTTGTGAGCACCCTCAAGTAGTCAGTTTTGCAGTCCACAGGTACAGCACCTGCATAATCGCTGGCACCGACCTCCTACTTCCTATCCGACATCTTTCCTGCTCGCTATACCAGAAATCACCATGAATATGACAGGAATTCCAAGACTCGCATCGTAATCCCGTAGAATTCATTACCATGGTACTGAGACCCTATGCTACAAGACCATGTCGTAAGCAGCATCAAATTTCGATAACCAACGTGTTTAATTTACAATACTAATTATACTCTGTTTGTGAGCACCCTCAAGTAGTCAATTTTTGCAGTCCACAAGTACGGCACCTGCATAATCGCTGGCACCGACCTCCTACTTCCTATCCGACATCTTTCCTGCTCGCTATACCAGAAATCACCATGAATATCACAGGAATTTGCAGAATCGCATCGTTATCCCGTAGGATTCATTCCCATGGTACTGAGACCCTATGCTACAAAACCATGTTGTAAGCAGCATTAAATTTCGATAACCAACCTGATTAATTTATCTCACTAATTATACTCTGTTTGTGAGCACCTTCAAGTAGTCAATTTTTGCAGTCCACAGGTACAGCACCGGCATAATCACTGGCACCGACCTTCTACTTCCTATCCGACATCTTTCCTGCTCGCTGTACCAGAAATCACCATGAATTTCCAGAATCGCATCGTTATACTGTAGGATTCATTTCCATAGTACTGAGACCCTATGCCACAAGACCATGTTGCAAAGACTCTGCAGCCTAGACAAGCAGGATCATACTATTAAAATTTGATTATGTGAAAATTGTTAAGGGGAGACTTTGATAAAAACGATTTTTTCATGTTTTAAATTAGTAAAAAAAATCCAATCAAAAATTTCTTGCATCAAAATTTAGATTATGGTAGTATGGGTATTGAACAAAAATGTCAATCCTCTTAGTTGAAAGTGTATGCGCAAGGAGTTTTTGGCAGCGCTGCACAACAAATTTTCTGCTAAAGGTTCCTTGCGCATACACTTTCAACTCAGAGGATTAACTTTTTTTTTAAATACACATAATACCATAATCTAAATTTTGATGCAGTGAATTTTAATTTGGATTTTTCTAGTCATTTAGAGAATGACAAAATCATTTTTATCGAAATTTCACCGAAGTCTCCCCTTAACAAAGACAGATAACATATTTCGACACTCATGTAATGTAATTTCATAATAGAGACTAGTTTCATATCCAACTACGAAACGACACAGGATAATCTCACAAGTTCTTCTATGCCAGTGTACAAATTGAATCAGTTTCACAACACAGGGTGCCGAATATTTTATATGCAAGTTCTTTAGAGTTTAGAGTTTGGAGTTTAGAGTTTATTCACCAGAGATACAGATATTACATAAAATATAACGACAATATCTGTCCTAAAGAGGTGTTACCACCTGTACATAGGCCTGGAAAGAGGAAAAATTAACTAAAATAATATAAATAAAAACTTTATTCAGTAATAATTTTTTTATGACAATACACATTAATCAAACTGGTCAAAAAATGAACAAACAGACCGACTAAGAGGTTGAGATCAATTGAGCCAAGAGTTAGCCAATAAATATTCCAAAGACGACCTTGGATAATTACAGATACAATATTCCAATTTAAAGGCTGCATTCAACAATACTACTAAAACTTTTAAAAACGGTGAAACTTTTTCTGATGAGTGTTGCAATCACACGAGATCAGAGGAAGTCTTTCAGTCGGGTATTGTATACAGAGCTATACTTTATAAGGTGTGAAAATGAGGGGGTTACCCACTCGGAAAATTTAAATAGTATATTACTCACCTAGGGAGGGAAAGTAGGCTAACCCAAACTGCGTGTGAGATTGACACCCGAGCCGAAGGCGAGGGTGGTAAAAACGCAGTTTGGGATCGCCTTTTTCACTCCCGTGTGAGGTATACTATTTTTCAGCACCCCCTGCATCGGAAAGTACGACTTCCCGCTCACGCGAGCGGCCGAAAGTCGTACTTTCCGTGCAGGTGTGGTGAAAAAAATATTTTCTCGTCGTCTGTGATAGTATTCTAACTCTTAGTCCAAGAATTGTCAAAGTTTTTAATGTAATTTTGTGAAATACGAGTAGTTTATGGTTTTATTTTCCTAGAACCGATCAGTCTGAGCATGTATGCTAATTCTGTATCCAATGAATTTTTGAAGTTTCATAAATGTATGAATGAAATCGAATCATCCATATCTCGTCATTGTTATCTATTAGTAGCGTATTGTCACGTGCTTTCAAATTTTATGAACTTTTCTGTTTCTCAATTAGATATTGATATATTAAATATTTATAATACTTATACCGATGATTACTTTGAAAAGTGAATAAATAATCTGCTGGAACATACGATTTTTATGCACGCATTTGTATTTATTTAGCTTGAAGTCTTGAATTTTACATTATAAGAAGCCAGCAGTCGTCCCTGATAATATTTTACGTCTGAGTCTAAGAATTGTCAAAGTTTAAAATGTAATTCTTTGAGAGATGAGTAGTCGCCGGAGAAGGCATTCTAAGTCCCAACTACGATTCCACCTGAACGAGCTTATTACAGTGAATAAGTATTGAATTATTTACCGACTTATAGATACAGCGTGTTGTAATAGGGTAGCTACTTTTCATGAATTTGCATCGTTAAACTAATGTATGCCCCAACTGGGGTTGAAAAAGTAATTGCTTGTGCATTTGAACAGTTAATTTGATGGAGTTGAGGTTGCCATGAACTGTGCTTCACTATACCGAAAGTGTCACTGCACTAAAGTTAAAAATTGGGTAGAGCGTCAACTGCAAGGACTCTTACTACTGAGCTGAGATTTGAAACTTGAGATTTGAGATTGTACCGGATTCATAATCAATTTCCTCATTATTGTCTCACTCATCAGAATTGAAGAATAATTTATGCAACAAATTAGAGTGCCTGTTGATAAAAAAATTATGTATTTATTGCCATTAGAGTGATACAAGTTTGATATTCAGTACTATGTTAACCCATACACAGGTCAACCGATACATAATGTAATAATTCAATGAACATTATTAACAATTCTCACACATTGATACCATCATTTTGATAAAATTTTAATAAAAGCCTGCTTTTACAGGCTGCAGAGTCTGTGCGACATACTCTTATTGATTAGTGTCTCGGAATCGTGATAAAGAATCCTATAGGATAATGGAGCAAGTTTGGGAATTCCTGTGATATCGATTGTGATCTCTGCGTTAGCAAGCGGGGAAGATGTTGGGTGGGACGTAGGACGTTGATGTTAGTTCTCATGCGGGTACTGTACCTGTGGACCGTAAAAATTGACTAGTTGAATAGGGGCTAATAATCATGGTAAATGAGAATGAATCACATTGACTATTGAAATGCAATGCTGCAACAAATTATAGAATGTGATGCCATTCACTGGCAATTATAAATAGTGGATACAAAACTATGACATGCCGGATAGTTGGTAAGATATTTAATTATTGAAAACAAATTTTAGAAAGTATTCGTTCCTTCGATGTATTTAATGTATCGGAGAGCAATAAAGATCCGATACCTCTGGGAGGAAAATCAATTGCCATGTTGCCTGTAAAATCGTCAGTTACATCTTCGAAAGAAACGAATAACCAGTCTAGCCTGGACAAGACGTAAGCCATTAACAGTGTCAGTTTTAACTGGTGAACCATTACACGGAATTATTATTGATATCTCAATCAACTCGTGTAGACGCGGTATTTTTTTTAACTTGATCAAAGTAGGTCTTTGAACTTATTTTGAACATACTTAGTACATAGGATATGTGGAATGAGAACGAAGCAACGGGCTGGTATTTGAGCCACGAAATTTATTATAATTCATTATTTATAATTCAAAGTGCTGGGGTGTGTCACACCCCATGTGACCACCACAGGATTCTCATGAGGTGTGACCGTCTTGGGTTAATTTGCATTTCATTGACCCTATAGAAAATTTGGAGAAAATATTTTTTAAAATTTTCCGAGTGGGTAACACCCTCATTTTCACACCTTATAAAGTATAGCTTTGTATACAATACCCGACTGAAAGACTTCTTCTGATCTCGTGTGATTGCAACACTCGTCAGAAAAAGTTTCAACGTTTTTAAAAGTTTTAGTATAGTATTGTTGGTATCTGTAATTATCCAAGGTCGTCTTTGGAATATTTATTGGATAACTCTTGGCTCAATTGATCTCAATCTCTTAGTCGGCCTATTCGTTCATTTTTTGACCAGTTTGATTAATGTGTACTGTCATAAAAAAATTATTACTGAATAAAGTTTTTATTTATATTATTTTAGTTAAGTTTTCCTCTTTCCAGGCCTATGTACAGGTGGTAACACCTCTTAAGGGCAGATATTGTCATTATATTTTATGTAATATCTGTATCTCTGGTGAATAAACTCTAAACTCTAAACTCTAAAGAACTTGCATATAAAATATTCGGCACCCTGTGTTGTGAAACTGATTCAATTTGTACACTGGCATAGAAGAACTTGTGAGATTATCCTGTGTCGTTTCGTAGTTGGATATGAAACTAGTCTTTCTTATGAAATTACATTACATGAGTGTCGAAATATGTTATCTGTCTTTGTTAAGGAGAGACTTCGGTCAAATTTCGATAAAAATGATTTTGTCATTCTCTAAATGACTAGAAAAATCCAAATTAAAATTCACTGCATCAAAATTTAGATTATGGTATTATGTGTATTTAAAAAAAATGTTAATCCTCTGAGTTGAAAGTGAATGCGCAAGGAACCTTTAGCAGAAAATTTGTTGTGCAGCGCTGCCAAAAACTCCTTGCGCATACACTTTCAACTAAGAGGATTGACATTTTTGTTCAATACCCATACTACCATAATCTAAATTTTGATGCAAGAAATTTTTGATCGGATTTTTTTACTAATTTAAAACATGAAAAAATCGTCTTTATCAAAGTCTCCCCTTAACAATTTTTACATAATCAAATTTTAATAGTATGATCCTGCTTGTCTAGGCTGCAGAGTCTTTGCAACATGGTCTTGTGGCATAGGGTCTCAGTACTATGGGAATGAATCCTACAGGATAACGATGTGATTCTGGAAATTCATGGTGATTTCTGGTACAGCGAGCAGGAAAGATGTCGGATAGGAAGTAGGAGGTCGGTGCAAGTGATTATGCAGGTGCTGTACCTGTGGACTGCAAAAATTGACTACTTGAAGGTGCTCACAAACAGAGTATAATTAGTGTGATAAATTAATCAGGTTGATTATCGAAATTTAATGCTGCTTACGACATGGTCTTGTAGCATAGGGTCTCAGTACCATGGTAATGAATTCTACGGGATTACGATGCGAGTCTTGGAATTCCTGTCATATTCATGGTGATTTCTGGTATAGCGAGCAGGAAAGATGTCGGATAGGAAGTAGGAGGTCGAAGCCGGCGATCATGCAGGTGCTGTACCTGTGGACCGCAAAAATTGACTACCTGAGGGTGCTCACAAACAGAGTATAATTACTATTGTAAATCAATCACGTTGGTTATCGAAATTTAATGCTGCAATGAGTTATTATAATGAAATTTACCTGATTTGCTGACACGTAGATCACTAATACGACGAAACATTATTTTCGTTCACCTGGAACACATCTGCGGTGTAGGAGAATACATTCTAACCTATAAGATATCATCGCATCGACAGGCTGGCAGATCAAATTGTTTAACCATATCTTTTAATTAATCATACGTAATTATTCGAAATTGATTCATCACTGATCCGCGTTAACCAACAAATTTTGTCATTGAAGAATAACCTATAAACATACACCTATAAACCAATGCACATAGAAGCTCTACAACAGATGACAGCTTGCCGTCATTTTGAACTCTGCGGCAAGAGCGAAACAAACACACAGGCAGTATTTACGTGTATATGCGTGTATATATACGTGTATCTTAAGTTGCCTATAATACGGCGTACACGTTCGGGTATCTTCGGTTTTGGGCATGGTGCGCATCCACGAATAATCCCGGTAGGTATATGCTATACCGTTCGTTGAATCATGTTAACTGATTACTAACAGTACAGCACATACATTAACGTTAGATTCATGACTCTACGAATGCTGTGCGTCAACAATACAATTCAACATTTAATTCAACTTGTGTGATTATGTGCCGTTGATAATTAATCTGGATTCAAGATCGAGAGGGAACTCGCGTTTAACGATAATCTAAGAGGCTCATACTATCAATATTCATAAATATACAGACCCAGAGCAGAATCGAACTATTTTTATTCGCACACCCATAGATTTACATTTATTGCGCGTGGATTTTAACCAAATAATCTCCAAATTTTTCCCTTGAGGGATTTTTTTTTTTTGTAAAAATTCAAGAGGGAAACCTTATTCTTCGTGAAGTGGAATTTCACTCTTTAATACTGCAGGTGCTATTTTATTTTGCCCGGAAAAGAAGTAGCAAGCTGATACTCGATCGAATTCATTAACTCGTTATTTAAGTTGCTCAGGATAAGCTGACATTTGATTCAATACCCACGGAATGTATAAGTACTCAATGCGAAAATGAATAATCAGGTAGTATTGAACATATTATTAATGAACAAAAGGGGCAAACTAATGTCAGGAAAGGAGTCTACATAAAAATGCGTAATGCCCAAGTTGTTGCGAACCTGAATTTTGTATCCAAATTTTATATCTGTCATCTTTAGTCTTTGGAAAGCAAAATAGGGTGATACCCTCACTATCACGTGTCACTTCGCAGTGTTTATAAAAACACTTGTTAGTAGTCATTACGAAAAAAGTCTATGAATAGCACTGCACGTCTGAATAGAGCAAGCGATCGTAAAACTGCAGTAGAATTCCGAAGCTGCGAAATGCTCTATGCTCACAATTCGTTTTAACAATTCTACCATCTTCGCTTGGTCTGGCAAGTCTCACTACGTCACTAAATGTCAAGGATTGCATGGATTCGGGCTGGGAATTAGGAACGATGTGGTCATCATCGTAGTTGTTGAACGAAGGATCATCTTGATGTGTCCTTATCTGGTCGACTTGGTCTACCATTGACAAGATCCGTTCGTCCATTGGCACATCAGAGTTTCGTCGGTTTGGAGCTTGGTTTGTTTTATCTGACGGTGTCTGTGTCATGACGTATCTCCTAGGTTTGTTGATTCCACTTACTCGACTATTGAGCGGAGTTGGCTTGTTGTAGGTGTGCATGTTTTGCTGACTAATAACGGTATAACAAGAAAACATGTAATGTACATGTAATGTACTGTCGAAACGAAATTGAAATGCCAGTCAGAAAATGTTAAATCTGCCTCTATATTTTCTATGGAGATATTAGGTATTACGAAAATGAAATCTCAAAAGTAATAAGTCGTAATGAAAAATGGAATGATAGCTCAGTATAAATATATGTATATTGAAAAAAATTGTTGCAGGACTCGATCATGTGTGTAACAGGGTCATTATTATGAACTCTCTTGTATGTGCATCTGTGTTAGCACCAGACCAAGTTGGTGTACGATAACATTTTGCTGAGATTTCTGAAACATCAATTAATTCGAGATGGTCTGAAACATCAGAACACTTAAAAATTCCTATAGAAGAAGAAGATTTCCCAGTAGTGTAAAAATTTTGGATGTGATTAAACTTCCTTGCTACTAGAGCGTGACGACCACGTATATCTAATATATTATAAACTTTGCATAAAGATCCATCTTTTAGCATAATAGTATTGTCCTGATTATCGATGCTGAAAAATATTGTATTGGTTCTCAACCTGCGAAATTGCCTGGCGCCTGGGTCGCAATCTACAGGTAAGGGTCCAGAGTTGTATATACAGTGGGATCCCTCAATAAGCCCTCCCAAGCCGCCAAGGGGAAGTGTTTTTCCACGAAATGAGGTACCCCCACTCTGCCTTCTTCGCTAGTCGCACCAATGGTTTTCCGTCTCTCTCTTTCCTCGCTACGCTATGTCTTAATAGGCGGAGTGGGGGAACGCTGCGAGCGACAAACTGGGGAAGCGGGCTTATTGAGGGAGGCCCTATTGAGGGATCGGACTGTACCCAATAACTCGGGTCTGTCACTAAATGATACTTTTTTAGATGTTATATCACAATCGCATTCCATTAGACGACGAGCAAACTGTTGGAGCGGGAGATGTTGGTTCCTCACACACTTCCGAAAGATGGGCATATTATTCTCAAATGGGTATGCTGATAATTAAACGACAGCACCGAATTTCCTAACATCATCGACAACGTGCAAAAGACCGTGTATATTATAGCTGAGAAATGCAGGACCATATAAATCTTCAGAAGATGAGACAAATAATTTCAAAGCATGTTCTGCAAACAAAAGATCGTCGAGTGAGGCAGATGGAGTTGAAAGAACACGATGAGCTATATGAAGTAGTAAAAAGTGTAGGTAGAAGTCTGTGTCTAACACACCATACAGTACTACAGGACCGGTATATAAAATGAACTGCCGAAATTCCGTAGCTTTATATTTTTTGTATTCTGAAATTGGTCGAGGTCGTGAAAACTCTGTCTGTGTTCAGTGCCTCGAAAAATCATTGTTCGGTTCTCGAATCTCGTTCCTACAACCATGCATTTGGAGCATGGTTTTGCAGACATATGACCCTTGTGATTCAATATGAATGCTCTAGCAGGAGCGTCGGCTATAAAGCATCTAAATTTGATTCTTATCAATCGATTTTGAAATTTGATACCACCCTTTGCAAAAACGTCTGCAGCTTCATCAGTGAACATCTTGAAAAAACTCTTTGCATTTTTTGGCTTGCCTTTTCCTCTATAGACACCTGCGATTAATACATTATCAGAAATGTTCACTATTCTAAATTGAATTGGCCAATACTGAGTAGAACCATTTTTCTCTGCAGCTACTCCATCAGTACTAATATCTATTTCTAAGATTTCGGGAATAGGTGAAGTTTGTTTCGACAGTTCTTTCAAAATTCCAGAGACAAATCCTACGTGCCAATATTCTCCAGGTCCAACATCTATTAATTCTACACGACTATTGGAAGTCCCGATCAATGTTCTTGAATCCTTTGGTAAAAAAGTTAAACAACTGTGAGATCTAATCACTTCAAGTATTGAATACCCTTGAACATTATTAATGTTGTTCTCAATGAAATAATCAGCTAATTTTTTTTTTAAGCAATCACGTGGCTCAACGATAATTTCTGCATGCATCGACTCATCACTACTCTTTTCAGAGACCGAAACTGAATGGATTCCTATAATAGCTTCAGCGTTATCACTTGGCTCAACGATAGTTTCTGCATGCATCGACTCGTCACTACTCTCTTCAGAGACCGAAACTGAATGGATTCCAATAATATTAGCTTCAGCGTTGTCAGTTGGATCGTTTGAACTAACGAAAGTTTGAAGCTCATTATGGAGGCTCTCATTTTGCAGGTCAGGGATGAGAATGTTTTCATCGTTGACAATTGTTCGCTGCGAACTGGAACTATTCGTGAGACGCCTGAATGTCTGGCGAACATAGATAGAGACACGTAAATGTCCTCTGGACATGCGCAGGACGGGATTCCGGACAAAATTCATGTCCGCAGGGGCCATCAGGGCAGATTGGAGAAAAAAATTTTGATTTTCCTGTGGGTACAACTGTTACAGACTGACCAATAACTATTAGTTCAGGTTCAGCGTATACCCCCTTCCTAAGTCCACATGGACGGGATTTCCGGGGGTTCTAAGGGAAAGGTATTTTAGTCTTAAGATTGAGAGTGTATGAATGAAATTTGTCCTTACCTTTAATCTAGCTCGACGATCTCTATTATTTTAGGCGTTGAGGGTTGTTGAGTCTGGCCAGCGTCGGCGGTTGTAAATGATCGTCTTGTAAAGGTAGTCTCAAATGTACTAACGATACACCTAGCTCCTTGGTAATCAACAGTATGTTGAATATAAGTCTGTGGAAGGTCTTCTGAATACTTTTCGAAGGGGCCGCCAGGGAGTTGGGCCTCCTCAAGCGGTTGTTCAATTTCTGCTATTGAATTATTTTTAGGGGTTTCACTGTTATTTGGATTTTGAAAGGGTATCGTGTCCGTAGTATCCTCGTCCCGGATATTTATTGAGGAATGAAATTCTGAGATATATTCAGATAGCCACTCAGGAGTTTCATCCACTTTGTTTAGTTCACTAAGTGTTTTGATTATTTTGTTATTTCTAGCTTTAGCCTTTGCTAGGCGAGCGTTGGCCCGTTTACCGGATCTACGCTTAAACTTCCTTTTCGTCACCACAACACCATTCATCTGTATGGAAGAGGAGTTGTGATAAAACGTTGGCTAGGTTGGCGTAACCTTCGCCCTGACGTTTAGTGTTGATAGTAAAGGTTAGGGTTATATAAGCTTGGGACGTTGAGTCCCTGGCCTAAATATAACGTGTGTATAGATATTGGTGCAAGCTTGGAGTTATCCTGGCCTAAGCAACCAATAGCTGAAGTAATGATGTAGCTATATTGGCTTGTCACTGAAATGACTGGCCCCGATATAGCAGTGTATGATCTATACTGGCTTGGACACCTAAGTACCTCGCCCTGGTATAGAATCTGTATTTGTCAGATTTGAGTAACGTGTTTTTAGATATTTGTGAATGGAATCGTGGTGTATTCTTACCTTGGGTTTGAATGAATTAGGTTTTCACTGTTGTATAGTTTTTATTATGATTGTTTATTTGATTTATTGTAGTAAGATTTAACAATTGGTATTATAAGCACCAAGATCCCTTGTGTTCTTACTATAAGTTTAGAGGTTTGGTTGAAAAGATTTGAGTTTGAACTTGACTTTGAAGTTAATATTTTGTACTGATTGAACTATGTCGATTTAAGAGTGCTATAATATTCACTGCTCGAGAGCTTAATGTGAACTGATGAATTAATTGCAGAGATCGAGAGTAAGTGGTAGGGATCTTAGGGTTTATATATGATTAGCTTATTAATAGTGGGGATATTGTTGTTGATTAGCGCATAACAATCCCACGGTGGCTTTAGCCCGGGTGTGCATGACTTATCTGCACGTGCGAATTTGGGCAGTTGACCGGATGGAGTTTCTGGTACTGATATCTTTTAGTAAGCTAAGTTTCAACCAGTTGGGGTTGTTTATTGCAAACTGATATTTGAATAAACAGTTTGCGTGTTTGGTTGATGAGTCATGCTCACCCAGGAAGCCTTTCTTATCTCTATGTTATATACTAGTAGTTTGATTGAGATATAATATATTTTAATATATAAATTCTAATATATATAAGTTTTATATATGGTTAAATACATGTATACATGTGCATGGTTATATATGTGTATGGTTTATGTGTGTGTACCTTCGGGGTTCGAGCAAGAGGGTTATATCTATGCATGTGCGTGATTTTACTGTTAGGTTACCAATTGTTGGGTCATACCAGGTGTATCTTCTCTTGCTTATACCGCTGTGGGTACATTAAATCCTATTATTAATTATTTATCAAAGGGTAAAGAAGAACCTTCCATTGTCGGTCAGTCGTAGTCGTGTATGTGTCTTAGTGACTCGGTGAGAACGTCACACAACAATTACTCACGATGGCACCATTATTTTACCAGGTAAAAATAAAAAAATAGGGAATGCCTCTTATTATAATATAAGTTGACTTCACTGTATTGTGCAAATTTACATAAATAATTTTCACGTCTTTTCAATTGATCATAATGATATTAATATTCCCTCTGAACAAATATTCCAAGACGTGCAGATCGTTCAGCATACCATTAAAACAGTACCTGAGAAAGGAACTGACATAAGCCAAAATGGTAATGATTTGATTGAGACTGACAAATAATGATAAGCGATATACTTTTTTTTAGTCTTATTATTTCTTACACTTTTTTTGTAATCTATTTTCATCACATTCAGAATATACTGCTATCATGGAAAAACTAGTATCTGTCGAAGGGTCAGTGAAAGCAGTGATGAAGACAATCCAGAAAATTGAATGCCTACTTGAGAGCACGTCTGATTATAAAGAAGTAGGCAAAACAACCCTTGAACATTCTGGAATAGAATTCCCAATGCAAACTATTCACGATTTATATAATCTCGAAAAAAAATTGGCTGATCCCGAATTGCGCAAAAATATGGTACGATTGTATTGCACGCTGTAAATTAATTATTATATATTTCCTATTTTATATGCCTGTAGCGGCAATGGCCGCCCCCAGCCTCTGACAATCGGGAAAATTACCACAAAAACGTGGAATACGAGCGTCGCCTTCATCGTTGTCAAAAACAAAGATGTTTGGGGATGGTTCTGTTCAGAATTCCTCACAGAATCGGGCGACAGAGCTCGATTTTGCATGTTTGATGCGTGGGCTTTGATATAAGTCGCAATAAATGGCACGCCAACACTTTTCGATCGAAAAAAATAAAAAAATCCCGATTTCATCCGATCAAACGTACCAGTTCGAACTCATTACTCGTCAAACATCGGCTGCCGAAAGGACAAGTCGATTGATTACCCCGTTTAGGAGAAAATAGACAAATCGGTAACTGATTGGGTAACCCCCCCCCCCCCCCCCCCCGCCCCTTTAAATTAAAGTTATTTATTTATTTAATTTTAATTTTTTAGGTCAACCCTAAATTGTATAATATTACTATAAGAATATTACATTAATGTGTAAGGGGCCATTCAACAAATACGTTCGCTTTTTTGGACGATTTGAGACCCCCCCCCTCCCCTATGTAACAATGGTTCGTTTGACTAGACCCCCCCCCCCCCAAAATAATACGTCACAAATCTCGACCCCCCCCCCCCCCCCCCGGCCTTTATTGCCTTTTTTGGTCTATCGATCCATAATTCGATCTATTTCTAAGATTTGCCTTTCGATGTCACTTGGCATTAAATAGAGATAAAAGAGATATTTAAAAGCAGTCCTTTATTTCTCACTTCACTTTAACAAAATTCTCGTGCCAAAACACGAATTCTATACATAAAAACCGAACGTCACATTTTGCCCCCCCCCCCCCCCCCCCCCCCCGTGACTTGTAACGTCACATCAACCTCGACCCCCTCCCCCCCCTAAAAGCGAACGTATTTGTTGAATGGCCCCTAACGGGTTTTCCTGGGCTCGGGTACCCAGGAATAATAAGCCGAATACAAACCGGGGCCTACGGGTAGCTAGCAAATGCTGTTGGGCGCCAGACTTCGCGTAGAAGTCCTCTCTCTCTCGCTCAGCGACCCTCCGACTAACTTCTAAGGATAGAGGGATTTCGTGGGGGCGAAGAATAAAGACACTCTGTCGAATTATGATTATTATTGTTTATTAAGAAAAAGAAAAAAAGAAAAAGGTGGCGAATTTGATACCACGCCCGCTACCTGGCGTATTTACAAAAAGATAAATTAAAATAATGAAGTTACTGCTACTCTACTGACTCGACTTTCTTTTTAGCAATGACTCTACTTTACTATTAAATATCACAGACAATTCCACTGATATATATTATAACTGGATAGCCGATTGCGTATGGTTAGCATGAAAAACCGTGCTCCTATTAGAAATCCGGAAGTCGCCATTTTTTTTGGCGCCCCCATGTGGCACTATCTGTGATTGATAGCATCAAGCTTCATATCACTTATAAATTTTCAAGATGTTTTCAAATGTTAATTGTGATTTGCGAATGTTTTTACCAAACAACGTTGAGGTTAGTGTAAAACATCGATGGCAATTAATTAGCGTAAAAAATAGGAAAATGTGTAGTTTGCCTATCCAGAACAGGGGAGAAGTTAAAATGTTCTTTAATCAACAAACCTGAATCGAATGATGAACGATAATATTCATAGTTCTGTAAAACATAGTCAAAAATCGTATTTGGGTTATTTCATATGAGTCGTGGGTGTTTTAATTCGGTTAAATATTTTCTATCCATTTTTTTGGTGATACATAGTCGTATTTTATATTTTTTTTTTAATCTCCCGTGTACTTTGGAAGTACGTTATTTTCGAATGTATGGAAAAGAGGTGTGTAGGTAGCGAATTCCATTTCAGTGTTCAATAATTAGGTTCGAATTTTTGATCATTTTTATTTTTAGAGAAACAATTTGAGGAAAGTAATCATCAGTCGTCGAGAAATAAAGAAGAACTTGAAAGCCTGAAAGTCTTATGGAGCAAAGCTTTAAGAAACAATGATAAAATGAAAAATTAGATCTTTTACGAAAAAAAATCAATAGAAAATAATTAATTAATTTATATATTAATATATTAAAATATGTAAAATAATAATTTCAATTTTTTCACTCGAGCTATGTGTAATATACAATAATAAAACGTATAACGTATCCGATGCAATTTCGCTGATTTAAATTAGACCCAGCTCAAATTAGGATTTTTACGAATTAAAAAAAGTTCATGTGTAAATATGCATATTTTCAGGCCCATAGGGAGTCAAAATAAAAATCTGAAAAAATTAGAGAATTATTTTTTTCACATTTAGAATCGATTGAAGGCCATCCAAGATAACTTTTTTTTTTAACGACCACCCTAATATTAATATTTCGATTCATAGTTCGGATTGATATCCAACTTTATCGGTTGCTATATCTACGGGTGACAACTAATCAAACTGACGCACAGGTGGCGGTACATGGGGGCTCCAATAAAAATGGCAACTTCCGGGCTCCAATTGGGAGCGGAATTCAGAGCCGATCAGCTATCCAGTTATAATATATATCAGTGGACAATTCACTAAATATCACAATCAAAATAAACGAAGCTCATTAAATAAATAATTAAGAAAATACGAGAACTTTAATATTACAACTAACTATTCACACTCTCTCTCTCTATACTCTATCCGGAGTATCCTCCCAAACAACACAGTGGGCTAAATGCCGAAGTATAGTCGACTTTTTTGTGTCGTCTTTTAGCCGACTTTTTTATGTCGTCTTTTAGCCGACTTTTTTGTGTCGACTTTTAGCCGACTTCATGAAGCCTCGAACCACATCGGCGCTGAGCATATAAATATTTGATATCCTGTTGCTATAGCGATAAGAAAAAACTAGTGATATCAATTTGACAAGCATTAGCGGAAATTTTTATTGGTTCGAGTAAATTTTACTTGCGGTTCAAGAACAATGAAATTCTTCAAAATGATATTCTTGCTTCAAGATTTTCTCTCTTGAATCAAGTTGAATTTTTTATCAGTGTAGTTTCTTGAATGTTTTTTGATTAAATCAAGGAAATGTGTTCTTAATTCGTATTATTAATTAAGGAAATATTTAATATCAAATATATATATAATATATATAATATATAATATATATATATATATTTAATATTTAATTTAGTTTATTAAAACAAGAAATCTTTTTATTGCAACGAGGAATTTTTTTTTTCATGTGTATTGTCACTGGATAAGCGAGACATCATTACAGATAACATTATAATAATAATAATAATAATAATAATAATAATAATAATAATTATAATTATAATAATAATGATCGAAAATTGATCATCTAGGCTTGTATCTCGTGTTGCCGTTTCTCGTCAAATTCAAGACAGATGTGAGTCTGCTAAAAGTCGACTTCTTGAGTCGACTGTGTGCCGCCTAAAGCTGGGTCATGAGTGGACTCCACGGTGACTTTTTGTCGACAAGTAGTCAAAACTTTGTCGACCTAAGGCAAGTTTCAGACGGCTTATTGCCAACCTATCGTCGACTGTGTGTTGTTTGGGCTAGATCTAGTTAGACGGTAGGGAGGACAGAGTCGACTCTACCTACGGTGTATTGCTCGCTCGCTCTAGCTAGGAGGAAGCAGTCGAGCTCTGACGTGCATCAGCTGAGCGCGGTGCGTGACGTCAGAGGTCTGTGGCAAGATGGCGTCTACTCGTTTTCTGCGCAGCGGTGACCAATGCTGGCACGGCTACGCGCAGCGTAAACAAGGTGCCCGGTGTCTATGTTTGAATCCAACGGTTCGCGGGGAACGGTTGAGATTTAGACACGAGGCTTCTCGAGGCTTAGGGAATTATTCTGGGGAGATGGGTTAATACTAGGGACGACTAGACTACGAATCGGATAGATCCTACCTGATTAAGACACTTCCTTGCCTCGGTTACGACGGTAATGGTTTATTAGACGGTCGGAGAGCCGGGGTTATGTTACGGTCGTCAAAGCCAGTCGGTAGTCCAATATTCCAGATCCAAATTAATAGTCCAGATCACAAGCACAGGTCGTTATAAGTTACAAAAAATCACACACAAAACTCCACACAAACTCCTCAACGAATCTCAAAGATTCTCTCCAAAACTCTCTCTCACTCTCTCTCTCTTATATTCGCACTTTTTGACTTGGTAATATCCACGAGGTATACTCTCAAGCTCCCAAAGATGGAATGAGGTTCTCTTTAGGGATGGGCGATATATATCGATATATCGATATTTTCACGCGAAAATATCGATATTTAGTAGTCCGATATATCGCTGTATCGATATCGTAGCAGCCGATATCGAATGTCGATATTGACAGCAATGAGCAATGTACGCCAATCACAGTTCGACATTTTGAAACTTGAAAGTTTAGCGACGTTCGGAAAAACAGAACTCTCATTGGCTATTGCTCATCGCTCATCGCGCACACTGCTCAGAGGCCATTAGTCGGCGTCGAAACCGTTGAATTTACATTTACAAGGATTCAAGACTTCAAGACAGAAGGTAAGATCCTCGGTCAGATTAAACGTAGAAATAGTGATTATTACTTTTAATATTAAAAACTTGATTATTCCATAACTATTTCATGGGACTTTACTGCTGTTGTGTGCGTTAGTGTGTTCTATTTAACAATATTCTTCTTTGCATGATTTTACAGCGTGGCTTGGGTATAAAACTAAATCGGCTCCTTAATCCCAACTCCTTTGATTTCTGAGTGATTTTTAACGGTACGATCATACACGTAACATCCATACATATCTTTTTCTTTTCATTGAAATTGGTTATTCCTGCCTCTTTAATGTATTTTGTCCAGTCTGCTACTGTTCTCTTTAGTTTGTTATAAATAATCACCAACTTTGTTTTATAGTGGCGCCTAGTATTTTTTGGAAGTTTTTCATGAAGACAGAGAACAAAGCCATGTGTAAGATCTGCAAGTCAGAAGTCAAAATGAGTGGAAATACATCAAATTTGAAAGCACACATTAAACGCTACCATTCTGAAGTAAAAATGGATGTTGATGTTGACAATTCTGCAAACAATAAACCTGCCAATCGATTGAAAAGAAAACAGTTGGTGAATAAATTGAATTTTCTCTGAACTATGGTCGTATGACGGAAAATGTATTATCCATCGTGTGTAATGTGTGTAATAATTACAGTCGAGTAATGAAAGCGAGTCCGGATGTGACGATCCTGATTATTTCGACGATTGCCCTGTATCTCCAGCAGAATCAGCATCGTCAAGCAGTTCTGTTTCAACACGATCCCAAATAGAGCCAAAAAAGAAACAATCAAGACTAGAAGAAACTTTCATGAGTCAGAAGTCTTATCATGGTAGCTAAATAATACACTTAATTTTTTTTTGATCTAGCATTGAAATGTATATGAGGTATTCCACCACAAGTGTATGTGAATGGATACGGTCCATACAGGTATTTTATTTATTATGGCGCTGCAACTATATAAATTTATTAAAATATTGGGTATGAAGTTTCATTCATTCACGTTCAATTACCAATTGTCATTTCAGATGGAGGTGATAAATCAAACAGTATAACCAACGGACTTCTATTCTTCTTGGCAAAGAATAATTTGCCTTTCAGCCTTGTGGACACCGAAGGCTTCAGACTTCTTATGAAAAAAGCTGCACCTCTATATAAGCCGCCTAGTAGAAGAACTACAACTACTGTTATGGAGGAAAAATATGACGTATTATCGACGATAGTGAAAAAGCGAATAAGCCCAAGTCTTTGACTTATGCCTCACAACAGATATTTGGACTGACTCTTTGAATACCAAAAGTTATTTAGGTGTGACAGCACACTACCTGCAAAAACATACACACAAAAATGTCGTAATTGGTGTTATAGAATTGAAAGAACGCCATACATCAGCAAATATACAAATCTGGTTATTGCAGATAGTCGAGGATTGGAGAATAGATAAAGCCAGTATCGTTGCTGTTGTTTCAGATAGTGCCGCAAATATAAAAAAAGCTGTGACTGATGCTTTCGGCTCAGAAAAACAAATGCCCTGTTTCGCACATCTCCTAAATTTAGTACTATCCAAAATAATTCAAAGAGATGAAGTTATCAGCGCATTGTGCAAGAAAGTAAAAACTATTGTGTCGTATTTCAAAAAATCTGTAGTTGCTACAGATCAATTAAGAGCAGTTTCGACATTGAAACTAATAAGCTGCATTGATACCCGTTGGAATAGTTCGCATGACATGCTAGTCAGATTTTCAGAATTGGCAAACAAAATTAGTGTAATTTTGTTGGAATTGGTTTCTGGCCCACAAATGCTTACAGCTGCTGAGCTGCAGGTAGTAAGAGAGTTCATTGATTTACTCAATCCATTCAAAGAGGCAACTCTGTTAGTTTCTGGGGAGAAATATGTCACAGCAAGTCAAATTATACCTATTGTTGCATCACTCAAACATAATTTGGGGGGATACAAACCTAATACAGATACAGGGCTACGTCTAAAAAATCTCATTGCGGAATTCTCGAAGAGATTTGAAAATATAGAACAAGTGACTTTGTTAGCAATGGCCACCATATTAGATCCACGGTTCCAAAAAATACATTTCGCCAATATTTTACATTGCTCTAACGCTGTCAGTAAGATTACCAAAATACTAAACACGACTAGTGTTGAAAACTCGACGCCTGAAACATGTGAGGAGGTTCAAATTGAACCAGCCTCAAATTCAAGTGATTTCTGGTCATTTCATGACAGTTTAGTAAATTTAACAAAGGTCAGAAAAGAGGAAAATCATCTTCAAAATGAAATGCCCGATGACTTCAAATACTACTTGAATCAGGATCCGATTGAGCGACACCGAAGCCCGGTCGAGTTCTGGAATCAGTACCGACCGTCGAAACTTTACACACTTGCTAGGCGATACCCTACTGAAAATCGCGGCATGAGATCTGATGTCAGACCAAATTCTTGTATGAGATCTGATATCATCTCACCTGAGAACAGGTGAGATCCTACCTAGGCCTCACATCAGATCTCTGTAACGAATTTCGATTTTCAGTAGGGTACTTATGTATTACGGCAAGCTCGGTGTCATCAGAGCGTTTGTTTTCATTAGCTGGACTCATAATGACTGACTTGCGGAATAGATTAACAAGTCAGCACTTGCAAATGCTAGTATTCCTCAATTCACTACTTGTAGAAGATTGGCACATTTAGGTAATATTTTCTGTAGTTAAAACTTGTAATATTTTCTGAGTTGAAACTTTTGGAATATTTTCCGAATCTCTGATTTAGTATCTCTGATTTTGTACTAGTATAATGATTGAAAAAATGTAAAAGAAAATGTAAAATTTTGTAATAAAAAAAAAATGTCGCTTGGGCTCTACAAAGTAATACGTGGTTTTCATCTAGTTAATGGAAATAAATGTTAAACTTCTTCTAAAACTACGTTTCCATCGAGTCGGGTTTTTTGCATAAATCCCGACGACTTAATATCGATACACCAATGTCCGATATTTAGGCGTAGCGATATTTTGTACGTCGATACGTATCGATATGCAATATCGATATTTTTCTGAATATCGCCCATCCCTAATTCTCTTCCGTTATCTCTAGTACCAACCGGCATCGCCCGGTGAGCGAACGCTGGCGGCGACCCGATTGCCATATGTGCGAGGATCTGCGGCCAATATGGCTTCGCTGAGCGAGAGCGACGCGATTTAAATTGGGCGGCTGCAGTGGCGTAGCTACACTTTCAGCGCCCTGGAGCAAAATTCTTTAAGCGCCCCCTCATATGGATATTTTTTCAGTTATCATAATCAGTTATTATTAGTGTCCGACCGAACCACGATTTTCAGCCGAAACCGAAACCGTAACTGAATATTCGGCTCCTCTTTTAGTTTCGGCCGAAACCGTAACCGAAACCGAAACTTATGCAGTTGAGTTAAAATTTAGCTAAATTCTAATTTTATGCTAAAATCTAGTGTTTTTCCTAGCTTAGTAAAAAATGATTGGATTAGATTGAGGAGGTTGATCTGGTTAAGGAATTAACAGACAGATATCGTTAAAAAAATTGTATACAGTTATCAGTTCCTACAAAGGCACCTCTTGAAATTTCAGGCCCTCAGGATACCTTGTTCGTGAGAAATAAATAAAAACAGATTTTCTTAATTTACATGGTCCCTTATGGGTTTCAGTGTTCTTTCCGTCTATACACATGAAATTTGCAAGCATTAACAAACAGTTTCGTAAGAAACTTCCATAATAATTTATGAAGACATATCTAAGGAACGTTAAGAAAAAATAAGAAATAAAAAAAAAAAAGGTATCCTGAAATTTTAAGAGGTGCTTTTGTAGATATTGATAACTGTATACAATTTTTTTTAACGATATCTATCTGTTAATTCTTTAACCAGATGAACCTCCTCAAATAAAACTTCAATTTATTAGGAAATCACTTTATTTTATTACACAAGATTATCAAGAAAGAAGCCCGTATAGAACTACAACTTATATCAATTTTAAAGTCTTTCCTCTTTACTGAATACGTTTCGAACATAACCGACAGTGCCCGACACGACACGAACGCTAGTTTTGGCCGAGCCGAAGTTTCGGCCAATTTGTGGCCGAAACTGAAACTGAGGCCGAAACCAGCATTTTCGGCCGAAATTGGCCGAAACCAGCATTTTCGGCCGAAATTGGCCGAAACCAGCATTTTCGGCCGAAATTGGCCGAAACCGAATATTCAGTCGGACACTAGTTATTATATAAATTGACAAAAATTCGGACCAAAAAAACAAGAAAAATCATTTCCGAGGCGCCCCCTAGACCCCGGCGCCCTGGAGCAACTGCTCCCTCCGCTCCCCGACGCTACGCCACTGGGCGGCTGGGCTTAGACACGTCCGTAGGTCGGTTAGGCGGAAGTCTAACGTGTACCACGTTACGAATGTTATGTAATTATAATATATCATCTTCATCCCTATTAGAGGACGACGATGATGGGGTAACCTTTAATATTAGGGGAGGGAGGGGGAATGGCGGTCAGTGGGTAATGGCGGTCATGTCAATATCTCATATTCTATGCATTTGAAAATAACGACTCTACTGCTACCACGTAGAGGATGCAGATACAAACTACTGGCCTCGAGCTTGCCATCTTGATTTAAGGATTCAGCTCTTCGTGACAATCGGTAGTTATGGGGTAGTGTCACTCTAATTTTTTGGATGCGATTTATAAGAGATATGTTGCATTTTTGTCACATTTACGTAACAAATAATATTACAGGGTGGTTAATTCAGCCTTTCTCTTAATTCTACATATTAATAATTTTTGATTATAATATATTTTGTGATTGAAACAACAAGTCCAAAGCTGATTCGACGTGTTGGGGTTATGCCGGTCATGCTGTCCGGGTAAAAAAAATGCAAATAAAAATAAAAATAAAAATAAGGAAAAAATAAAAAAATAAAAATAAAAAATAAATCAAAGTATAAATATTTTCGGTTAAAGCAATTTTCACAAGATTTTCGTGTGCGATTACCATTACCCCACTTTGACCGTCAATGCATTTTGTGGCGACCGTCATTACCCGACTAGGTCGGGTAATGCCGGTCGATTTCATTTTCCATAGATGTGAAGTTAGCATGTGGAGTTTGTCGAAGATCTGAATACCGTTCATAGCAGTCAATGTGAATGAAATTTTCCACCATATCCTATATAACTGACTTTTTTCCGATCGTCATTTCCCCAGTTATTGCAATTTCTGCTTAAGTGACCGCCATTCCCCCTCTCTCCCCTACAGTTATTTATTTATTTGATTTTAATTTTTCAGGTTAACCCTTGTTGCGAGAGATGATAAAGAGGTTCGTTAGATATGGGTGAACGAATTAGCGAGAGAGAGAGGCCTAGGATGAGTGACCTACGGGATGAACGTGTTTAGGAAATGTTCACACGGGTCTTCTTTCTCTTTACTTAAAATTCATGTCTTTATTTAATTCTCACGATGATATATATATATATATATATATATATTAGGGTGGTCCAAAAAAAACATTTTTTTGTTTTTTTTAAAGTCTTATCATCTCAAAAGTTTCGTTTAGGTATAAAACAAATTCTCCTAAAAGGGCAGCTCGATATCTCAACTCTACGAGGAGCTCAACGATTTTCCGTTTTCCCATCTAAATAACACATGAAAAATTTATTTTTTCGTTTTTTCTGCATAAAACTCCGAAAAAAAATGTTATTCCAATTTTGATGCACATATTCTTGTAGAGAATTCAATTCTCTACAAAAAAGGTCTGATAAGGTTTTCTTGTAATCTCAACAGGTTAAAAGTTATCAGGCTTTAAACCCCTGCAACTCAATTAAATTTAACCAGATATAATTTCAGAACGATTTTCAAATTTCTTCAAATGTGGAATGATTTCTGTCTAAAAATAATCTTGAACTGTCGCAAATATTTATTCATACAATCACAAATTCACAGTCTACTTATAGATTAGTAATTACAATATTTTTAAAATAATATTACGCTTTTAATTATAAATAATTATTTTTGTTACAATTATAGGATATTTTTTTCTACGATTAGCAACTACTTGTAACAGGACTAATAAATTTGGCCCAAAAAATGAAGAGCAAAAACAATATCTGTTACAAGTAGTTGCTGATCATAGAAAAAAATATCCTAATTGTAACAAAAATAATTATTTATAATTAAAAGCGTAATATTATTTTAAAAATATTGTAATTACTAATCCATAAGTAGACTGTGAATTTGTGATTGTATGAATAAATATTTACGACAGTTAGAGATTATTTTTAGACAGTTAGAAATCATTCCACATTTGAAGAAATTTGAAAATCGCTCTGAAATTATATCTGGTTAAATTTAATTGAGTTGCAGGGGTTTAAAGCCTGATAACTTGTAACCTGTTGAGATTACAAGAAAACCTTATCAGACCTTTTTTGTAGAGAATTGAATTCTCTACAAGAATATGTGCATCAAAATTGGAATAACATTTTTTTTCGGAGTTTTATGCAGGAAAAACGAAAAAATAAATTTTTCATGTGTTATTTAGATGGGAAAACGGAAAATCGTTGAGCTCCTCGTAGAGTTGAGATATCGAGCTGCCCTTTTAGGAGAATTTGTTTTATACCTAAACGAAACTTTTGAGATGATAAGGAAAAAACTTTTTTTTTTTGGACCACCCTAATATATATATATATAATGAATACTTCCGGGTCGCTTTTCGGGCCCTGATGTTGATTTCCAAGACTTTTCGCATGTTCCAGGTCAGGCTCGGAACTTTTATATGTCAATTGAGCAAATCCAAGACTGTCTTGGAATATACGGGTCTTGGAATTTTACGATTCATGCTCGATTTGTTGAATCTTCATCTTAGCTATCTTTTACGTCACATGATATGCAACCGGAGAGTTCAGCACTCATGTACCAACTCTACGAATGCAAGGATGTTTTTCTAAATGTAATGAGATATAAGCGTACGATCCATTAGCAGTAAATGTAGGATACATGACCATTGTCCCTGAAGTTCGCAATTCGTCTGTCTCAATGTACCGGAACTTAGCGACCGATATATTACACTAATCCGACAGCTAATCCAGTCCTGGAACTTGACACTTGACAATTATATGGAAAAGCGGGATGAAATGGGCTCCTGGGGCAACACGAGACGCGCGGGTAATTGTTATTTACCTGATTATATCGTACAATAGTCACAGTATTCGAGATTCTATAGTCACCCTGCTAAATTCTATATCATGATATATGCATTAGGGTGTCCGTTATTTCCCGAATCGACTTTTTCTACTTGGGTATGGGCCAAATCATTAGTTTAGAGCCTAAAAACAATGATGCTATTTTTTTTTTTTTTTAAGTGCCATTAACCCCTGCCTGTAGGACGTTACTTTTCCCATTTGATTAACATGGGATTTTTGCCCTTTATAGACTTTAATTTTTTTTTCGCTTACTACTTTCATTACCTCACCAAATATTGTTGATTCTACTGCTGTTCTGACCTCTTAAGATGGACATATTTTTATATTGGTGAAAAAAACAATTTTCATAAGTTTTGATGTTTTTTTCCAAATTTATTTTTACTATATTTTTCAGTAAATTTCGAATATTTTCGAATTTATTGACTTTTCAATGCTTTTTGTTTAAATTGAAAAATATTCGAAAGATATTAGACAATATGGTAAAAAAAAAATTTTACCGCTTCAAAACTCAAATTTTTTTTTCCATCAATATAAAAATATGTCTATCCAAAGAGGTCACCACAGTAGTAGAATCAACAATATTTGATGTGGTAATGAAAGTAGTCAGCGAAAAAAAAATTAAAGTCTAAAAAGGGCAAAAATCCCATGTTAATCAAATGGGACAAATATCGTCCTACAGGCAGGGGTTAATGGCCCTTGAAACAAAAAAAAAAAAAAAATAGCATAATTCTTTTTAGGCTCTAAACTAATGATTTGGCCCATACCCAATTAGAAAAAGCCAATTCGGGAAATAACGGACACCCTGATATGCATGATCAACGCCTCAGTTAAATGCACCTAATTTGCCCACTAAGTGCTGACTATACCCTGCACTTCACACAAAAACCCTAATTGAAAAGGTAACTCACGAATAAAACAAATCAATCTAGAAATACGTGATTAATTAACGGTGGCTAAAATTATTGAATCAGTCCGAGGCTTGACTCGTGTTTGTTCCGCCGAAATGAAAAATCATGACATTTAAAGAGTATCTATGACAACATATTGTCCTTTGGGACATTTCTTCAATTTGGTTTAATGAAGAGCGGTTGAGCAGACGTTTTTGTAAATCTTGAATCAAATTTTTCGGTCAACGGCTCTTCATTTATCTAAATCAAAGAGATATTTCAAAACGGAAATTTAGTTCTGATAAATACTTTTCAAATGCCATAATTTTTCATTTCAACGAAAAAAATGAGAATCCGGGCTCGCCTTAGCGAGTGAATTACAGATCACACCCCTTCTGCACCTACGTTGTGATGGAAATTACATTGTCGCAATGTGGTGGTCTGGAAATTATCGATACGTGACCAATGTCCCTGAAGTCCACGATACGTCGATGATAATGTCCCGGAACTTATCACTCAGTGTACACCAACCGTCAAGCTGATCCAAACTTCCAAAATTCGGAGTTCCAAGACACTCGACGTACACCAACCCTCCAGCAAATCCACTTTCTTGGAACTCCGAGTATTAGAATACATACGTATGTGCAAATCATCAAACATATGATGACTATTCATAATGCAGATCTCTCGACTCTGCTGGTTCCGTTTCATGCTGAGAGCTATCAATCGATTGCGTGTAATTATTTTCTTTAAGGACTGGTTTTATCCACAAGCTGCTGACCGTGAGTTGTGATCGTCGCGTCCGAGGGCTGGCGAAGCCGGCCCGAGGACCGCGCGATCACACCAACGTGTCAAGTTTAATTACGCCCGAGTTGCGAACAATATTTTTCGTCATAGTGGCGTAAAGTATAATGCATTTTGAGGTCTGTTTTGAAAGCGTCAAGTTCGACTCTACGCCTATTGGGCGTCGCACGTGATAATAGTTTCGGTTTACATAGACCGGGCGTGAAGTAACTTTACGCCCGCAAAACAGGGCGTGAAGTGCGTACTTTACGCTAACTATGACGAAAAACAATTTACGAAAGAAAAAAATCCAATCTGCAATTACGTGGTAGATTGCAGCGACTTGAATTGGTGAATATATGATGTGAATTGCAGATCACAACTATTCATAGACGCTGAAACTGAATTGTATTGTTACAATGAAGTGGCCTGGAAATCATCGATATATGACCAATGTCCCTGAAATTTACCATACGTCGATGATAATGTCTCGGAACTTATCACTCGACGTATTTAAATACCATCTAACTGATCCGAACTTGGAAAATTCTGAGTGTCAAGACACGTAGAATATATTCGCTATTCACAATGATAATCTGCTATACCCTGATGGTTTTGTTTCATTCCATACGCTGTATGAGTCGAATAAATACAATTTTTTCACTGAGGATTGGCTACACCATACGATGCGCCGGAAATCAACAGTGTATGACAAATGTCTCGGAACTTCACAATAAGTCGGCAAAAAGTCGCGGAACTTGACAGTACATCCGCGTACAGTCTTGGAACTTAGCAGTCCATCCCTGCAGGTAGCACACACGCGCATCGGCTTATTTTGGCCTTCTAATCGACTGAAAGATGATTGACAGTCGACGAATGTCCGCTTTGCAGTCAATCTGAAGGCATTGTCAAAAAGACGACTAACAGACTTTGATTAGTCGTCATTTTTGTCGATGTCTTCAGATTGACTGCAACGCGGACATTCGTTGACTGTCACTCATCTGTCAGTCGATTAAAAAGCCAAAATAAGCCGATGCGCGTGTGTGCTACCTGGGTATGACAAATGTCCCGGAACTTTACAATAAGTCGGCAAAAAGTCGCGGAACTTGACGGTACATCCGCGTACAGTCTTGGAACTTAGCAGTCCATCCCTGCATGTAACACACACGCGCATCCGCTTATTTTGGCCTTCTAATCAATAAAAATACTTAAAGTCTGTTTGTCGTCTTTTTGTCAATGTCTTCAGATTGACTGCAAAGCGGACATTCGTCGACTGTCAGTCATCTTTCAGTCGATTAGAAGGCCAAAATAAGCCGATGCGCATGTGTGCTACCTGGGTATGACAAATGTCCTGGAACTTCACAATGAGTCGGCAAAAAGTCGCGGAACTTGACAGTACATCGGCGTACAGTCTTGGAACTTAGCAGTCCATCCCTGCAGGTAGCACACACGCGCATCGGCTTATTTTGGCCTTCTAATCGACTGACAGATGAGTGACAGTCGACGAATGTCCGCTTTGCAGTCAATCTGAAGACATCGACAAAAATGACGACTAATCAAAGTCTGTTAGTCGTCTTTTTGACAATGTCTTCAGATTGACTGCAAAGCGGACATTCGTTGACTGTCACTCATCTGTCAGTCGATTAGAAGGCCAAAATAAGCCGATGCGCGTGTGTGCTACCTGGGTATGACAAATGTCCTGGAACTTCACAATAAGTCGGCAAAAAGTCGCGGAACTTGACAGTACATCGGCGTACAGTCTTGGAACTTAGCAGTCCATCCCTGCAGGTAGCACACACGCGCATCGGCTTATTTTGGCCTTCTAATCGACTGACAGATGAGTGACAGTCGACGAATGTCCGCTTTGCAGTCAATCTGAAGACATCGACAAAAATGACGACTAATCAAAGTCTGTTAGTCGTCTTTTTGACAATGTCTTCAGATTGACTGCTAAGCGGACATTCGTTGACTGTCACTCATCTGTCAGTCGATTAGAAGGCCAAAATAAGCCGATGCGCGTGTGTGCTACCTGGGTATGACAAATGTCCTGGAACTTCACAATAAGTCGGCAAAAAGTCGCGGAACTTGACGGTACATCCGCGTACAGTCTTGGAACTTAGCAGTCCATCCCTGCATGTAACACACACGCGCATCGGCTTATTTTGGCCTTCTAATCGACTGAAAGATGACTGACAGTCGACGAATGTCCGCTTGGCAGTCAATCTGAAGACATTGACAAAAAGACGACTAACAGACTTTGATTAGTCGTCATTTTTGTCGATGTCTTCAGATTGACTGCAAAGCGGACATTCGTCGACTGTCACTCATCTGTCAGTCGATTAGAAGGCCAAAATAAGCCGATGCGCGTGTGTGCTACCTGCAGGGATGGACTGCTAAGTTCCAAGACTGTACGCCGATGTACTGTCAAGTTCCGCAACTTTTTGCCGACTTATTGTGAAGTTCCGAGACATTTGTCATACACTGTTGATTTCCGGCGCATCGTATGGTGCAGCCAATCCTCAGTGAAAAAATTGTATTTATTCGACTCATATAGCGTATGGAATGAAACAAAACCATCAGGGTATAGCAGATTATCATTGTGAATAGCGAATATATTCTACGTGTCTTGACACTCAGAATTTTCAAAGTTCGGATCAGTTAGATGGTATTTAAATACGTCGAGTGATAAGTTCCGAGACATTATCATCGACGTATGGTAAATTTCAGGGACATTGGTCATATATATCGATGATTTCCAGGCCACTTCACGACAAACAATGAAATTTAATTTCAGTGTCTGTGAATGGGTCTGGACCCCCATTCTGTAAAGCCGGGATTACGATCAACCTAACGTAACGTAACGTAACGTAACACAACGGAACGTACCTATAGTTTTCAAAGTTAGCGAGCGCGCGGGCGTTTTGAAAAAACGGTGGTCGTGATTGATGTTTTAGAACTATAGGTTCGTTCCGTTGTGTTACGTTACGTTACGTTAACTTGATCGTGATCCCGGCTGAATTTTTTATCCGATCGATTCGATGAGTTCACGATCGAGTGTGACGTCAGCAACCAATAAGGTTTCAGGAAAGACAAATCTACCTAATAGAAAACAAGACAAAACAAGTCGATCCGATCGTTTCGTTAACGAAAAGTTACAGAATGGGAGTCCCGGGATTCTGAATCTTTGAACGCCCGTGCTAACATGTAGATAGCGACTTTTTCATAGCGACTACGACTGTTATCGAGCGTCGTCGTAATGTTTTGGACGAGCGGTTGGCTGCTGACAAACGATTAACGAACATGAGAGCTGCATTTTTCTTAAAACATAACGTCAATAATTATCGCCTGTCGCTACGTAGCACTGAAAGATCCAGAATCCCGGCCCTGATCTGCCGCTGCAATCTATCACGCAATTGCGCAGATTCATGTTATTTCTTCCTACATACCTAAGGGTAAGTCGAGCTTATGGCACAAAACGACATGAGCAGGGTACGCATGTGATATGGTCATCATCAAGAGACTCGGTAGAGTCTTGCGCCAAGTACATTAAAAAGAATTTTTAAGCGCGCGGCGTGAGGCTCGACCGAGTCTCTATACCCGCATGAGAGCTCTTCGGCCTATACGGCGATATTATCCTTATTTTATTGCGACTCGTGTTATACACGAGATTCAAATATTTATCTTAGTATATGGTTTCAAACAGCTTTCATTTAAACCTAAATTTTATGCAATCGGTGCACGGAGAGCTGAGATCTAATATTCCGATTTATAGAAATGCTCAGTTTGATCGAGAATTTTCTTGGTCGTCTCCGTCTCCACGATGACGTCACGAGGCCGTTGTATGGGTATATAAATAACATAGAGAGGCGTCCCTTCTTTTCTTGGGCCCACGAAAAGACTTACGCTAGGCGGACGGGAAAATAATAGCGTTTTCCCGTCTAACTACAAACAATATAGTCTATGGCAGTTAGTCAACGATTCGTCTGCATGTTCATCATCATGGAGATTTGATGGAGATGACAGAAGACAGCTGAGAATTATTACGATATCTCAAAACTTTTTAAAAACAGTAATGTTTGATATTGAACTGGGCACAACGAGAAGTAAAATATTGTTTAATTTACCCTCGACGTCTAAGAGACCAACAACAAATATTGCTTGTTCAATTAATAGTTTACCTTATGAGCACGAGCTTTTGAGGTTATGCGAATTCCGTCACATGGACTTCTACTTATACATTGTAGATGTAGCTTATTTTCATTTATGAATGCAATTATCGGAGGAAACGGTTTTTTGGGGATTATTCAATTTTTTATCGAGTTATCGCCTGAGAAAGTTTGACAAGAGAAAATCAAGAGAAAATGTTGAAGTTGAAAAATATTAGGATAGCATGAATTGATACAAGGAACGGCAAGAAGCCAAACCAAGAAAGCCAAGTTCAAGTGTTGGATTGCAACGAGTTCCACTTCAAGCTCTATGTTAGGCTCATCTCTCAAGGCGCGTCTGCTCAGACCCAAATTGTGAGTCAACGTTATGCGTCAGATTCCGACGAGTTCTATAATCTATCACGGTATCATCTAGTCAAAACAAGACTGTAAGTCGACGTTGTGTGTTCTACTTTGATAGGCTTCATTCTACACTCCACGTCCACGTAATGCTTTGACCTTCGGTGGAGATAATTTTTTAATCCATGTTTTACAAAAAGCTCAGATTCTCCGCTTAGAACGATCTCAATCAAATTTAGATTAGTGCTATCACGACAAATGGTTAGAATGGAAATACTTATTCACTACTGAAGAAATGATCGATCGACTACCTCTTTCTCAGATGATAGAGATTCTAATTTATATTTATTTATTCATTGTAGACTCAGCATATTTTCATTTATGAATGTAATCATTGGAAAAAAACCTCTTTTATGGATTTGGATTGTTCAATTTCTTAGTGGATCGCCGTATGAGAAAAGAGGATGATGAGAGAAAATGCTGAAGTTGCAAAATATCAGGATAGTGTGATTTAATACAAGAAACGGGAAGAGTCAGACGCATAGAGCAGGATGCAAGTGTTCGACTTCAAAAACTTCCAGTTTATGCTCTAGCTAGTCTTGCATCAATAGGCTTAATCCTTTCGATACCTTCTATTCACACCCGAATTTGAAGTTGACGTTATGAGTACGGGACGCATACATGTTCTTTTTGTAGAGGACCTAGCTGCATGAAAAAACAATCTACCTGAGAATTGCAATACATATATCTAATATTTACATATATTTAATCATGAGCAGCAACTATAACCCTGCGTGCAAGTAACTCCGCCATTGCCGGTCCCAAGCTTAGATGAGACCGGAGAAGGGCTGCGTGCAGGGTTACACGTTGCAGGCATATAGAATTTTATCGCATTCTAACAAAACAATTTGTAGAACTTAATAAAAGAGCACATGTTACGTCTGTCCACAGAAATTTAAGGCTCACAGAAAAGTATGAGCATACGTGTATATTATAACATTATTTTCATTCACTTGAAATTATACTACTATATTTCACATTGCTGCTTTTTGAGGGATTCGGATGATACAAAATGCATCCGAACATGTATTGAGATGTTCATAGAAACAATTGGTAGAATGCTGACAACTGAGCGAGCTTTGCGAACGAGGATATAGGAAAACCCAATCGAGCGAGCGTAGCGAGCGAGCACAATTATTATTTAGTCAAGCAAAATTTTACAAAAAGTAATGAAATCCATCCCAAAAAGCACCACTGGTGCAAAAACCTTTCGCCAAGTACATTAATGTGATATATATCACACAAAAGGCACCATGTAAAAAAGAAAAAATCCAAAATCAGCTGCTACTGCCAAGTACCTACGTCACATCACCTTTTTCTCAAATACATAATTTCACATCACCTTTTTCTAAAATTCATAATTCGGCCTTCCAATACATGGTTTCCATAGCCAATCTTATCTTTCTACGCAGAACCATAGATATAGCGATAGGCATTTGACACTTCTATTGGTGTAAACAGAAAACATAGAGAAATGAAAATGAAGAGATAAAAAAAAAAAAAAATTTGGAGGTAGTGGTACTTGGCGGGCCTTTTGTAGAAAAGTACGAGGTAACAGCATAAAATAGTGGCCCGCCAAGTACCACGTACTCCAAATTTTTTTTTTTTTTTTTTTTATCTCTTCATTTTCATTTCTCTATGTTTTCTGTTTACACCAATAGAAGTGTCAAATGCCTATCGCTATATCTATGGTTCTGCGTAGAAAGATAAGATTGGCTATGGAAACCATGTATTGGAAGGCCGAATTATGAATTTGAGAAAAAGGTGATGTGAAATTATGTATTTGAGAAAAAGGTGATGTGACGTAGGTACTTGGCAGTAGCAACTGATTTTGGATTTTTTCTTTTTTACATGGTGCCTTTTGTGTGATATATATCACATTAATGTACTTGGCGAAAGGTTTTTGCACCAGAGGTGCTTTTTGGGGTTGATTTCATTACTTTTTGTGAAATTTGTATGTATACTAGGGTGGTCCTTAACAGAGGTGTTTCCGAATTTTTATGGTCCCAGGGGCTTCAAATTTTCTAGAATAATATGTATTTTTTATTTTTGTTAATATATTCGTCAACGACTTTCAAAACTTCAAAGAACAGAATAAGTTTTTCCCATGTTATCTCCATAAAAAACTTTGGCGGAAAAACGGACTATCTTTGAACTGATATTAAGAGCTCGACTTTTCTAGGAATTTTTTTTCATTAATTTGGAAGCGTTTAAGTCCCTGGGAGTATACAACTTTGGAAACACCCCTGTTAAGGACCACCCTAATGTATACGATAACCAGCTGAAAATTCACGATATGTTTAGTGCCAAGTTCCAGGACTGGATTAGCGGCGGGATTAGCATAGTGTGTCGACTGCAAAGTTCCAGACCGTTTCATATATTTATTGCAAACTTCCGGGACAGCATTCATTTCTCGGTCATTTCCAGGTCATTATATACTTGATGTACCATCAATTCCAAGGACACTCACAGAATCACGTCAAATCCATCGATCACTATGATAAAAAGGGGATATTGGACATTCGCAATGCTTTTTTATCCGTTGTATATGTAGATATTATTATTTACTCGCATTTAGAGGTGATTTATGAAGAAAATACAAGTGGCCTGGAATCACACAATTCACACAAAAAACGAAAATCAGTAATAACTTCGAAACGGTTCAATATTTTTCATATTCTATTGCGGAATTGAGTAACAATGGTCATTTTCTTCGATTGTATACCATTGTATATACCTCTTGCCATGTGTCCCGGAACATTACATTTGACATATATATATATATATATATATATATATATATATATATATATATATATATATATATATATATATATATATATATATATATATATATATATATATATATATTGTGACGTGGTATTTTATAATCCCTCGCCACAAGGCGATTCTATCGAGAATATGATGATGCGTGACGTAGACGGGGTCTCCAGGAAAAGGAAAAATTAGGGAAAATTAATTAGGATTAACTAACACTCTTTTATTTTTGTAAAATATGTAATCTCGAGCTCGATACTCCACGAGACGACTGTCTTCGTGGGAACTACCGATAGAACGATGACTAACGAACGTACAGAAACTCCCACTATCGTCAAGGACGAGTCTGTCGGCGTGCAAACCATGGATGGTCCAGAAAAACCCCAAGGTCAGCGCCTCCTCTCAAGTGGAGAAAACTACCACCTCAAACTATCGGATGGACGGCGTACAGGGATGTGCGAGGAGCACGACGAAATCCTCCCGTCATCCGGAGTAGCTACCGCCTACAAGAAAGTGCACTGTCGATGCAAGGGTGGCGTACAGGGTCATGTGCAGGTGCATCCTCACAACCTCCCGCCTAATGGTCATCAGTCAGCGCAGTTAATCATCGACAACTATCTCCGAAGCTGGTATCGCGACCGTGGTTGGTCATGAAAACCCCCGGATCGGCTACGACCTAACGAATTCCTTTGTGAGTTAAGCATGCTGCAGTTTGCTAACCACGAAGCTACCACCAACCTTCTTGTGGATCGACGAATCGAGTCAGGACCTAGAAGAAATACCGGGTAGTCGGGTGAGCGAGGCTCCAAGTAAGTCCAGCACCTGGGATTCAACAGGACGGCAGTAATAGGAGGGGTATTAGCTGCGGCAGGGGTAGGATAGATTTCTCCAACGCTACGTTCGTCAAACTTGTCGTTACACTGACCAATTAAAGTATCGATATGACACGTGATCTCACTAAGCTGGGGGATGAGTTGACGGTAGAAAATATGGCCTATATAAAGCAGGTACAACCGCAAATCTGCCTATTCTTCGCTCCGTTCTACGTCACTCATCTATCGTACTGTCTCGACTATCGAACCCAGATCACTATCGTATATCCAGTCTATCGAATTGGGAATCAACTATCTTTCTCGAGTATTATTATATTATTGTGGAATATCTTAAAGTTTATATAAAATAGTGTATTGTGTGTTATCTGATTGAGCAACTTAAGGTAAGGTCTTGATTCTTTCTGTGAAGGCACGAGGTCGTTCTGATAAAAGTATGGTTAATTAATTTGGTTATTGGGCTATGAAGCTCGTTTTTGTCTTTAGTCTGTTAATTTATCGAACAACCTCGAGTCTGGCTGAGTTACGTAGATCTTTTAGTGCTTTTTGGCTATAATTTATTGCTTATTATCGATTGATAATTGCCTATCGCTTCTCGTATGGCTTATGTTGCTGATTTAGTATGTTAAAATATTGTGCATGAAATACTGTAGAAGATTACCTTTCCTGGAGTACCCTGAGCGAAGATAGCCGCGTAGGCTTAGCCTCGCGTTATTGTATAGTTTATTATAGTTTAGTTCGTTATCGTTAATTTTGTTATAATTAAGTTTGTTAATATTGAGTCACTTATTAAGTAAAGTACAATTCTGTCATATAATTTATTCTCGTCTATAGAATCAAGTACGATTCAGTAAAGTTAAAATCTTTTGGATAATTTAGTATCGCAACTATCGATTTAGTATCGTCAGAATTCAGTTAAAGAACCAATAATATTCCGAATTAATCTGTTATCGTTGAACTTGTGATTCGCGTCTTTCGAATGACCGTGTGGTCTCTATTTAGCAGTAGATCTCGAATTATCGTAAATCGGATAGCTAAGCGTAGCTAATTAATTAATAGGGAATCTGTAGAGTTTGTTACCGATTTTCATAATTTAATATCTCAAGCTTAATGCGTTGATTTAAGGATGGGTTATGAATAACTTTGCATCTGGGTACGATGTATCGCTCTGTGATACCAAGTCTGGAGTCTAAATAATTAATTTTATATCGAGTCAACTCTGACACATCCTCGGGTCAATCGTATCGTAATTAGGTAAATTCTATCGTGAATAAATAGTTTATCGTAACAAACTGTCGTATAAAACTCATAATTCTGTACTGATCTCGTTAAATTATCTAATTTAATTAATAAATAATTGATTGATGTGCTCTCAAATATTCTCAATGAAATAATATTGTTTTTATGGTGTACCCTGCCCCTCTATCTAAGGCTTTGTTATCTGAGCAAGTCGAGTTATCGCTCGTCGCATTTCCGTAAATTTTTGGCTTTATTTAATTTGTCTTATGGTATCGTATCGAAATGACGCAGGAGCGTCTGGCGCCCAACATTCAGTAAGTTTAATTATTAACACGGAAGAGTGCCGAATTGCAGCGGAGTAAAATTTAGGTTTTCCTCGCCTATTAAAAAACTACGTTACAATATATATATACAGGGTGTTACAACTAACTATGTTACCCCGACGGGTGGTGATAGGGGGGACCTTAACTAACATTTTCGATATAGGAATCCATGTCCGGAAAGTTGACGTTACCTTGATAAGAGGGATTCAAAGTCTTCAGCGAACGCCTGCAACGTTTTTTCACAGGCGCTGTGAAATCGTCGAGGACTTAGAAATAATCTAAGTGTAATTCAACTATTTATTAACAACATAATGAATCCATCGCAGTCTTCCAAATATCACAGAAAATAAGTATTTTCGTCGTTAAGGGAAGACTCCGCAGGTTTTGTTGAAAAAACCACGTTTCTGCTCTTGAAATCACGAAAAAACATCCAATCGAAAATTCCTGACAGCAATTTTTCGATTTATAATATTATGTGTCTTGAAAAAAAATGTCAACCTCCTGCGATGAAAGTGTATGCGCAGGTAACCTTTCGCATTTTCTTCGCAGTCGCTTCGCTGCAAAAGGTTTCCTGCGCATACACTTTCATCGCAGGAGGTTGACATTTTTTTTTTTCAAGACACATAATATTATAATCAAAAAATTGCTGTCAGGAATTTTCGATTGGATGTTTTTCCGTGATTTCAAGAGCAAAAACGTGGTTTTTTCAACAAAACCTGCGGAGTCACCCCTTAACGACGAAAATACTTATTTTCTGTGATATTTGGAATACTGCGGTAGATTCATTATGTTGTTAATAAATAGTTGAATTAGACTTGGATTATTTCTAAATCCTCGACGATTTCGCCGCGCCTGTGAGCAAACGTTGCAGGCGTTCGCTGAAAACTTTGAATCCCTCATATCAAGGTAACGTCAACTTACCGGACATGGGTTCCTATATCGAAAATGTTAGTTAAGGTCCCCCCTATTACCACCCGTCGGGGTGGCATAGTTAGTTGTAACACCCTGTATACAGTAGGGTGATTCAGAAAAAAAAAAAAAAAAATTTTTTTTCTTTTACTAACAGGCTCAAAAGTTTCATTTAGGTCAAAAAGTATGCCTGTTAAAATATGAGCTCTTAATATTAATATTAAGAGTGGGCGCATCGCACTTTTCGATTTTCCATAGGAATAACATGGGATAAATTATTTTCCCAACCCAAACGTAGAAATAGGCGAGTTTGTTGCCTGCTGAAAATGAACAAAACACGGTATTTCTCAATGAAGACGTGCGCGTTGGGAAATAGCGAACCATTTCTCCACTAGTGGGCAAAAACAGTTTTTGCCCACTAGTGGAGAAATGGTTCGCCGTTTCCCAACTTGCACGTCATTCATTGAGAAATAACGTGTTTTGTTTATTTTTAGCAGGCGACAAAATCGCCTAATTTCACATTTTTGTTGGGAAAAATAGTATGTGCAACTCGTGGGCAATGACGATTTGAGGTGAGTGTGATATCCGCACTCGCCTTCGGCTCGTGCAGATAACTTCACACCCACTCAGAATCGTCATTTTTGCCCACTCGTTGCACAATATACTATTTTGCCTCTTCTGATTCTTATAACTAGCAAATGATACCTCACACAAAGAATCTACAGACATGTTTTGGTTGGAAAATGAAAAACGAAAAATACAAAAAAATAAAAAAATTAAAATTGAAAAAATTAACATTAAAATCAATTAAAATAAATTAAAATAAATTAAAATAAATTAAGCTTTGACCTTGAATAACTTTTGAACGAGTGAACTTATTGGAAAATAACTCAGAACTTTTTTGTAGAGCGTTCAATTCTCTACAAAAATATGTCTGTAGATTCTCTGTGTGACATATCATTTGCTAGTTATAAAAATCAGAAGAAGCAAGAATGATTTATCTCATGTTATTTTTATGGAAAATCGAAAAGTGCGATGCGCCCACTCTTAATATTAATATTAAGAGCTCATATTTTAACAGGCATACTTTTTGACCTAAATGAAACTTTTGAGCCTGTTAGTGAAAGGAAAAAAATTTTTCTTTTTTTTTTTTTAATCACCCTAATATACAGATATTTGACCACGAGGCCGAGAGATTTACAATGTTTCCCACACACGGCGTGCAGGAAGCAAGTTTAATTCAAGGTAAAATGTCGAGAAAAACGAAACGGGCAGAATCATGTCTAATCATTAGTAGAAACATAATACATGTTGCTGAAAATCGTACCTGATCGTTTTGGCATATTTTTTAATGATTATATATAAATTACGCATCAAAATTACCGGTCCGCCCGTAGCATGACTTGCCATTTCCAGACGCCTAGTCCGATTCACTTGGAATTTGTACCAGGGCTAGTCCAAAGTGTTTTCAACTCTGGCCCAAAGCCGCTTTTCTGTATCTCCAAGGGTCGCGATGTGGCACTGCGAAAACCAACCCTCTGCGTAGAATCAAAGTCACAGGTCCATGGCATCGCGTTCCAACACCGATTTTGGGCCCAAAAAATGTTTGACCAACTTCTGGTCGAGCCAGATGATTTACTCCACTGCTGAACCACACACCCTATTGAACCTTGCCTATTCAACCCCTTCGCTGCCATCCCTGAACCGTAAAAACGATTCGGAAACACTGTTGTGTTTCCTGTGCAGGGGATTGGTTTTCGGAGTGCCACATCGCGACTCTTGAAGATACAGAAAAGCAGCTTCGGACCCAAGTTGGAAACACTTTGGACTAGCCCTGGTGCAAATTTCGAGTGAATCGGACAAGGAGTCTGGAAATGGCAGGTCATGCTCGCTAGGTGTAGGCCGTTAATTTTGATGCGTAGTTTAGTAAATTATTGAAAATCAATTATGTAAAGCTTCGAATTGATATATAGAATAAGAAATATATGCAATTTTTTGCATATTCTTGTCAACATATTATTTATAACGGAAAAAAAAACTGAAAAAAAATAAATGAAAGAAAAAGAAAGCAATCACAGGTGAATAAAAAGCTCTCTAATAGAGTATTGAGAAATTATTAACGAAAATAAACAAATTTAGGTTCAACGATATTTTCAAATAAACTTTTTACTGACTTCAAATTTTTTATTTGAATAAATACCATACTGTTCAACATTTAAAACTTATGTATTGAATAAAAACTTAAATATTCAAAGACGAAAATGCAACTACTGCTTGCTGTAACTTAACTAGATAATTCGGATCATTCATAGAATTCACTTTTCGACGATTCCAATGTTTCAAAAATTCTTTGTGAATAGACTCTCCAGCTTGTTTAGACCAGATACCAAGTCCATCTCCATTGATACGCTCCAAACATTGAATAAGATGTTCAAGCGTGACATGAACCTTTAAGGTTTTTGAAAGTTCTGTTGCTCCGAACAGTTTTTTCAATTCTTTAATGCATCTTACAATATTTTTACCTTTTTGTGAAGAAAAGCAACCATCCACCACCTTGTTCATAGCTTTGAGTGCATTGATATATGGTAATACACGCAAAATTCCAATATCTTTGTATACATCAGGGTCATTCAATTTATCTGCTTGTTTTAAAAGGGTTCGACAGGCGTTTCCTTCGAACGTTGCACCATGATAACTTTTCTGTATCAAGTTGAGTTTCGCTGGCCAAATAAGTGCATTTTCTCTACCAAGCAGTGGAACCAATCCATCCCAAAATAGGTGATTAACGAACCCTTGCATTACGTGTAATTCGGGAACAACACACTTCTGAATAACAGGGACATCGTCACTTTCATCGAATAGAGGTAAATTTACAGTGCTATGGCACTCTTTAGCCTTTTTTTTATCCATACCGAGAGAGAAAAACTCATTATAATCCCGCCTTATATCTCCATAAGTTCTTAATTGTAGAGATTTTTCTTCAACTTCATCATCATCATCGGTTTCATTTGATTCTCTCAAATCTTGCAAGCTAATAAAGCAGTACGGACAAGGATACGTAGAGCAAGCTGTTTGTAGTCCATTAACGGTCAAAATTAATTTGAAGTCCGCAAGAAATTTTAATGAAATTTGTTATGTTATGTTATGATAACATTTGGTACAATACACAACATGATTAAACGGTTAACACTCGTCAACTTTGCTTTTCTGTTGACCTTACCTCCTTCATAATACAGATTATTCTTTTTTTTCTCAGGCTCATAGCTTTCCTCATTGTCAGACATTGGAGTATAAGCTTCAGGGAGAGTAGTAGGTGACAGCCATGGCGAGTCATAACAAATGACGTCACCCGGCGGGAGTGGGGATTTGGCGCCAGTGAGAGAGACGATAGATAGTCTGATCCAAGATGGCGCCGCCCATACAAACCAATATGGCTACTTTTTTTCAAAATCCAAGATGGCGGTCGTTTTTTTTCAAAATCCAAGATGGTGGTCGTTTTTCCAAAATCCAATATAGCGACTGTTTCGACTTTTTTCAAAATCCAAGATGGCTACTATTTTTCAAAATCCAATATGGCTACTTTTTTTTCAAAATCAAATATGGCTACTTTTTTCAAACCAAATATACTAAGACACCAGACAAAGACGATGGTTCTGAAATAATGAATTCTTATCCTATATAAAGCATGACAGGGTATAAGCAAGGATCGAGACAAATTATTTTTCAAATATTCGTTTATTCGATGTTACTCTTAAGACTGGTTTTACAGTAGGTACAAACGAGTATCAAGTGACCAGCCTTGTTATATTTCTCCTATCTCCAAAACTGCTGAGGTGCTGAAATACTGGTGGGATGCGCTCGCAATAAACAACACACGTTATTTCGTTACAAAATTTTCGTTTTATTCCATATTTCTTGAAACTAGCTTATAATTAACAATGTTTCCTTAAACATATCTGTACACAAGATAGACAAGAGGTGTCGAGTTTGTCGCAACTCTTCATTTTTTTGGCCACGCAATTGTAAAACGACGCGGCCATCGAATCATTTTTTACATAATCATCCGTAAAAATATCGACAAAAGCATCAAGCGTGTAACCAAAATGCATATAATAGAGAAACATAACACAAAACTGACCACACACGTCGGAAAAGATACTCTGGAGCTGGCGCGTGTTGCACCGGTAGCGAGGACAGTTTCTCCGCAGACGACGCACGTGGTGTGGGATGAAGGGCGCAACTCCGTAGCTGTCAAAGTAGACCCCGTTGCCGGACTCGTCGCTGTAGAAAGCGACCCAGTGACTTCCGGGCTGTGTGTGGTCATCGGTGTTTGCGATAAGGGCAGCGGGGCGGGACCACCGCAAAGGAATACGATCAGCCGGGTACACCCCGCACGTACTCGCCGGTATCAAAGCCAAAACCCTCCTCAGCTCCGGACTGTTCATTACACGTTTCGGATTCGGCTGTAGAAAACCCGCTGGAGTCCACCTCGTCAACCGTTTTTCTCTCCAGCAGCCAAGATTTCAGTACAGCCACACGATTTAGCGAACAGACAAACTCTCCGGGGTTGCACAGAGCGTGATGCATGCAGTACGTATCCGATGGCGGCAGCTTTCCAAATGCCGGGCAGTCCTCGTCCTCTAGATTCGTCACCTGACGCGACATAACGCGCCGCAACAATTTCGCTTTTTCCGCACCGCGCGTATAAATCATGCTGGCTGAACGTGCCACGGCGCGCAGTTTTCTGTAGATTTGTTTGTATTGAATATCACCGTCGAACCACTCTATACCGTGGTGGCTGCGCGTAAGATAGTTGTTCTGAGCACAAATGTTCGCTGGGAGATCGGTGAAGGCGCAGGGTGGTGTGGCTACCCAGTGCCCTATGTACTCGTGATTCAAAGCTAGCACGGAAACCTCCTTGATCGCGAAACCGTTCTGAGCATCCCGAAAACCCTGCATATCGACCACGTAGTCCACCATATTGCTATAGACGTGTTCGCGGGTATGCGGCAAACTGGATACTGCGTGTGTCGTTCGACCGCAGCTGCCTTCCGTCAATCTGCAACGTCGGCTTTTCTTTTTTCAATGGTGGGGGAAGGTGGTTCAGGTTTCACATTGCTGTCTATCCTCCAAAGTCCACTATAACCTGGCGTGCTGCGTCGATTTCCAAGACGTTGTCAAATTCCGCGTATACGATGCAATTTATCGTCTTTTCCAGGGCAGCCTCGAACCGCACCTCGATTCTAACGCTGCCGTGTCTCACCAAATTCCAGTGCGTACCGCTGTTTGCCGACAGATCGGGGGTGAGGTCGAAAGCCGTCAGGCAATACCCGTGGGGGAAATCTTCACGACCTATACCGTTCCCATCGTTTAGAAAATGTATGCCTGTTCCGGAGAAAAGGGTGTGGTAGGTATCCACGTAGAGCTTGCTTCGCGTAAAGTCGGGTTGTAGCGGCTTCGAGGGGATCTGCGAGCCGTCCACGTACAAGGACAAAAAGTTGATGTTGAAATGTTGAAAGTTGAAGGGGTTGTAGGTTTCATCACCGTTGAAGGCCTTGTTATCGACAAAACCCACTATCATTCTTTTCGGCAGCTGACCCAGAAATACATTGTCCAACGTATCACCCTGCACACCGCTGTGAATAGTCATAGCCTTCACCTCCACTCTGGTAAGAGGATACTTTGCCGTACCTTTACCCAGAGCTCTAGCGTGAGCCAGCAGGACGCCGGGGTTTATCGTTACGCGTCGCACGAGCAGCGAGGCCTCTAGTATGTGTATGCCGTGTGTGTTGGTGCTCTCCATGAGGCAGAAGGCGTCCCGCGAGCGCACGAGCCGTACTCGTAACTCGACACCGTTTAGCAGAAACTTCTCCTGATTAAACACGTCGCAGTGAAGATGCCCGATCAAATCCACACTGGTTTCACCGTTCAGAAATTTTTGGCGCTGGGCAAACCCCTTGTTAGTCGATCCGATTTCATCCATCTTCCCCGCTGTATCCCCGTACCACAGGGTGGTGGTTAGGTGTGATTCCTTCGCAGCCTTATTGTAATTCAGCAACGACTCTATGTAGGCTCGGTAAGCGTACGCGTTATTAGCCGGTGAAACTAGCTTCTGATTAAAGAACACGTCGGTCTGGCTGAACAGAGAGTGTAGCAGGTTGTTTACAGGGGCCACGACGGCCTTTGCAGCCCCCTTTGCCGGCTGCTCCCCGCTGAGCGGTTGTAGACTCACACGCAGGCTGAGCATAGTGTGGGAGAGGTCGAGATACTCGTCGCTGAGGCCGGGCACCATAAACTCTATGGGTGAGTCATCCGTGAGCGACGACACAGGCGTGTAGTGGACCCACTGCCCGCTCTCGATCGTGGTTTGCGTCGGTGGTAGAGAGAACAAATCCAGCTCCGATTTCAGACACTCGCAGGATTGCGTGTGCAAGTACGCCATGGTCGATGTTTATTATTATTATTGTTGTTAGCGAGCTTCGAAGATATCAGCTACAGTTCTTCTTTTACTTCCGCAACAGCTTTTCTTCTTTTTCTTGAGAGTTGTCTTTTTCTTCTTAATTCCGGCAAGCCCTGGTTTCTTCTTTCTCGGTTTGATTTTCTTGACAGCTTTCCTACGAGACCCGATCGATCCTGCACCGCGACCCCGCAACAACTGTCCCCTCGGTCCGCCGCGCAACGCTTTATATCCGGATCCCTTCATCAGATTGCCCAGTTTCTCTGTAGCTTTTCGCTTCAGATTGTGACCCGACTCGATGACGCGTTTCTTGAGAGCCTCTTTGAAGGGTGTGTTGTTGTCCATATCTTCCATGACACTCACACCGGTCCGCAGAGCCTCCTTGCCCAACACGCGCGCACCGCTCTTCAGAATGGGTATCACGCGGCGAAACAATCCCCCCAGGAAGCTACCGATTCCGTGACCACGCTGTTGCGGGGCACCGGAATAAACTCTGCCTATACCACCACCACCACCCACCTGGTTGTCGTAATGTTCAAGGTAGTGAGCCATCAGTGCGACCTCTTGAAGTGCAACGTAGCCGTCAATGTCCCGCGCGTAAATGGCATAGGTCTACCCAGAGAGTCCCTTATATCGATTTCAATGGTTCGGAAATTGGTGAGAAGCAGAGGTACGTAGTGCGGAGGTGCCAGGGATTTGCTTTCCGAGACACCGTTGTGAAAATTTTTGCCAACAGTCTGCACTATACGCAACAGCGGAGCGTAGACATCGCCCACTATTCTGGGCTCAGCGAGATCCGCGTAGACAAACATCTGCGAGGGTATTCCGCTGGGTAGGTTCAAAGGATGGTTGGCCACCACCACCCTGTCGCGTATGTTGGTCGTAAGCTTTGGAAATCCAAGTTGTTGGCGAATACCGCCGGAAAACGAGAGGTAGTGACCATCCTTGCAGCTGCATTTTCTGACCACATCCAAACGATCGTCCGCGCTGTCGGCTCGTCCAAACTCCAAATGCTCCTTGATGGTCGGGAGGCTGTTCAATACTTGGATAATTTCCCAAATATCTGTGTAAATACCAGGCTTGATGAGGAATTGACCATGCGCCACTCGTTTTTCCCCCGACAACGATGAAATTTCGTGAAAATTTTCTGCAGGTGTGTCCGAACGATGCACGTGAAATCCCACCGCGTTGTAGGGTTCGTTTATGTTTTGAAGCGTCAGCGGGTACTGGATCTCCACCAGGGCGACTTCCCACTCTCCGACAAGCTCGATCTGGCGCGGTAGCTGGGTGGTGTAGCGAGCCGTCGTGTTGTGAAGAAAAAATTTCATCGAGCTGTTGCTGGGCAGCGTGATGTAAAACTGATCCTTCATGCCTGTTTCGCACGCTGCTCGCAGCGATCCAAGAGTTGAACTTTTCCGGATAACCGCGCCAGCTGACAAACAGCTTCTTACTGGCCCCCTTTCCCCGCGTCCGTATTATTTTATCCACAGTCTTAACATCGTCTTTGATCACACGTTGCAGCTCAGCCTCGTAAAACAGCCCGTCTATTTCCTCACCCTCCAAATCCGCCAACAGGTAGACGATCGGCGCGCGGTACAGAACGCGTCGAATCTCAAACACCTCCTCGGTCCAGTTGGCCTCGTAACCCTTCTTGAAGGCACCCTTAGCCTTACTGATGCGAACCCGCTCCCCCACTCGAAACCGTGGCTTCGCACCGGATCGCGGCGGGCCACCGCGTGCCTTTTCCATGTTTAAGCGCGCGGCTGCCGCATTTTCCAGAGTCACCATCGACGGAGCCATTTTAATGGTCGAGTGGGTGGTGGCGTTGTACGCCTCTACCAGTTGCTGCAGCACATCCAGGTAGCGGTGGGTATTTTTGTGGGTGAAGTAACGCCACATTCTCTCCTTGAGAGTGCGATTGAAGCGTTCCACAACGGCCGCCTTTATGTCGGGGTTTCGCGTGACTCTGTAGCGCACCCCTCTGGCAGCGAGCAGCTTCTGGAATTGAGCTCCGACAAACTCCTTGCCTTTGTCGGTCTGCAGTTGAATCGGGCAGCGTTCCGTGGAGGATAACACGCGCTGGAAAGCCCCGGCAACGGTGGTCGCACTCTTGTCGGCGAGCGGCTCGACCCAGGCAAACTTGCTGAGCACGTCTATGATCACCAACAGGTAGCCGTATCCGTCGTTGTACTGTTTGATCGATCTGAGATTCACCAGGTCAGCCTCCCACAGGTCGTCTATATTCTGCACGTTGTATCTGGCTCGGGGAAATTTCCTACGTATGGACTTGTGCAGCGTGTACGCGTCCTGCGACGCCAGCCATTCGACCACCGTAGCGCGAGGTATTTTTTTCCCTTTTTTTCTTCTTCCCACGGCTCGAGTCAAGTTCCTGGCGCCAGCGTAACCCGCCTCGTTTGCCGGATCGTAGTACAGTCGTTCGAGGATCTTCATTTCAACCTGAGTCTCAACCAAGCACCGTTTCCAGTCTGTCCTGGTTGTTGTCTGTTCTTGGGTGTGGAAAATACCGAGTCCGAATCCGTATCTCCCTTCTCCTCACCCGCCTCGTTCGTGTCAACGTCACCATCCACAGCCTGGTCCTCGTCCTCGTTGATACGCCACTGATGAGATGGACCTGCTGTCGATCGTGACGAGGCGTGACGCGTAGGTTTTTGAAAAACGGGGTTACCTATGTACTCTCGCGGCGTGTTGATCGAGTGAAGGACCCTGGCGAACTGTTCCCTCCCCCTGGCCTGCATAGATTTTCCCTCGCGTACCGCGTCGTTTATCAGATCGATGATGTTTGTCCCGGCTATCTGAGCCCCCCTTATGGCTATTGTCCCCTTGTCATCCCACGAGATCTCGGAGCGACCGTTGGTGGTCAAATAGTTCAGCAACAGCTCCGCTTTCCGCCGAAACTTGTCCGGCACGCTCACTACGATATCCCGTATAGGTACACCGCTGTTACCACCTGCATTCCCCTCCGTCACCCCATCCATCTCTTCTTCTTCTTCCCCACCAGCGGTATTACCACCAGCAGCAGCAGCAGCAGCAGCCTCGCCACCCACCCCTCGTATAGAGAATTGCAAAGGTTTTCGCGACTCGGCGGCAAAAAACAAGAAACGTCCCAGCACCTGTCTGTACAGCTTCCATTTTTTCCGATCGCTTTTCCCCGGGTCGTTGAGAATAGCGTGCATCTCGCTATCGAGCCGACTCGCGGGATCCGCAGCGGGTCGGCGGTGCTGGATACGTTCGGCTGTCTCCTGCGGTATCAGGACCATTTTCTTGGCCCGCTCCATTGCCTCAATTTTTTTCACTCGCCGATCAGACTACCCACCAGAGTGCCGATAATCGGGGTCAGCAGCAAGGGTAGAAATCCACCCCGTTGAAGCAGCAAACGTTTCTTACTTTTCCAGCTGCCCGTGTTGCAAGCCAGGCGACGCAAAGTTTTTCTGTGTTTGCTCAAACGTCTCTTCTGATCGGTGCTCAGGCTCACGTTACCCCTGAGAGTGTTAAGAGCGCACTCGCAAATGTTTTTCACCAGAGCGTCGTCGGCCGTGCGTAGCAGAACCTGTCTCCGAGCGGGGTCCGATTTACAGATAGCGTGCAAGGCCGCGGCGTTGGAAGAGCTGAACCTGTTTGTCGAACCTCTTCTTCCTCCTCCTCGTCTAGCTCCAGGCTTCATCACAGACGAAAGACTGGCGCTGCGTGCGATGATCCTCCACCCTTTATATCTCTGCGAGGCACGTAAACGTAGTGGTGCGGATCCGAGGGAAATATATCGGTGCGAAACCGGCAGTTCTCCGGGGTGGATTGTTTCAGATCGAGGAGCAGATAACCGTGGGGGCGCGTTGTGGCGTCGTTGTAGGCCTCCTGCAGGAAGCGAGGGTCCTCGGGGTGTACCTGACGAGCCAGGTGATGTATCTGCGCGCGATCGCGCGGATTCTTGAAGAAAACTATATAGTTGGCGTTCAGCGAGATATCCCTCTGCCCGCGTCCCTGGTGAAACAGATTCTGCGTGATTAGGAACACACTCATGTTCTTGTGGTGGCAGCCCTTGGTGAAGAGATCGATGACCACGCCGTTGGACGAATCGCGCATCAGATCGTCGATGACGAGTAATTTGGGCCGCGTGTCCGCGTCGTAGTCGACCGGCTGCGGCAAACCCTCTCGATACTCTATAGCGCTCGATTCCCCGTACAACGGTTGCCACTCGGCATAGTGCCAGACTACCATCGCGAACTCTGTGTCGCACATCTTGCTCGCCTGTTGCAGAAAGTTTTTCACAAAGTTGGATTTTCCGCAACCGGAAGGACCGGCTACGATTGCCGAAAACGGGTGTTTCCAGCGCGTGTCCATCCTCGCGACTCATCACTCCGCCGTATCTGCAATTGAATATATATTTATTATAGGTGGATATTCGGTGTGTGAGTCGATGTCCCCTGTCGTGATGGCATAACCGCGGTGTGGGGCCCGCGGGGTGCGCGCGTTACGTACAAGCTTTTGGGAACGCGCGCGCGCGCTGCGACGACCCGTCTTAACAGCTTGAGATACGGGTCGCCGGCCGGGAAGCAGCTCGTGACGCGGCAAAGGCAACCCGTGTCAGCTTACTCGGGGGTTGCCTCGCGGCGTGCGGTGCTCTCAGCTTCTCGACCCACCGCACACACCCCGCACCAGCCGTTTTACGCTCAGGTTGATAAACAATTACTGGCTACTATACTACTACTGACCTACTTAGACGAGCCACCGCTGCACACATCTGTTCCTGCCGGTCTGGCGAGCAGAGGTTTATCTCTCTCTCTCTCCGTCTTTCTGACAGTTGAGAAGAAGTTGACAGTTTCTTGCTCTCTCCTGTGTCTGTCTTATTTGACTGCTTTAATGTGCGTGAAATTATCGCTTTGTGCTAACTAACAGTTCTTTGTGTTTTTTATAGTTTTAAAAAAGGTCTAGTTGTCTTGTGAAGTTTTTAGTTATTGCGTAAGTGTCGGTTTTAATCCTTACTTTTTCGGGCTGTGGTCGTTGTCCATAGTTGTTGAAGTGTCGCAGGTTTGTGCTGTGTTACTCTAGGCGCGTTTACATTTGACAATTTGACTCTCTGTTTACCTAAACCGCTATCGGCTATCTGTATTCTATTGACCGGCTGTCGCCTTTGTCTAACTGTTGCTTTTGCGGATCATACGTCATCATCTAGATCACCTGCCTGCGCGTCATGCCGAAGCCTGTGTGTACACTCTGCTACGCCGATATTGTTAAGCCTGCGGATGGCATTTCCACCAAAGCCTCTTGCAAGCATTATTTTCATGTCTGGTGCGTTATGACAAGGCTTTCGCTCGACTCTGCCAGCGAAGCTAGCGGTGCGGTTGGAAAAAACTGTCTAGTGTGTGCTGAAGGGAGCAAGTTTATGACCCTCCTTGAGTCTATGAATCTGAAGCTTGCGAAACTCGACAAGCTCGATAAGCTTGATCAGACGATAGCCAAGGTGAACGAACTTTCTGCTGCAGTTGGTGCTTTGGGCGTAAAGATAAATGCTATTTCCTCTGAGCATGCTGAGGTCATGGAGGACTTATCTTCGGTTGAGTCTGCTGTTAAGGGTGTCCAGGAGAAACTGTGTACTGTCGGGAAGGATGTTGCATCGCAGGATAGCCGCCTATGTGCTATTGAGGCCCAACTTGCTGCCGGGCCATCGTCATCTGCGTCATCTGCGGGACTATCGGGGGTAGAGGAGGCTATGGTGCTTCGTGCGGTTTGCCAGGGTTATGTTGCCCAGCTTGTGGTCACTGGAGTGCCCGAAGCTTGTTCTGATAATGATGATGATGAGGACCTCATGAGCGTGGTAGCCGCACTAGCCGATGCACTCGGCGTTCCTCTGCGGACTGAGGCTATTGTGCGTGTGGAACGCATGGGTAGGAAGAAACCAGCGAAGAGGATTTCAATGTCTGCGGCGGACAGACGTGCAAGTACGCGTGCCATCCTTTTGGAGCTGACTACTAAGGCCATGTGTGACCGTCTGATTGAGGCCAAAAAGCTCAAGCGTCATCTTTTTGCCGCTGACCTTCGACCTGGCTCGTGTGAGAGTGCTGTCAATGTCAACCGCCGTCATCCACCTGAGTTGGCCAAGCTGCGTGCGAAGGTTCTCAAGAAGTTCCCTACTCTAGGTCCGAAGTCCGTGTGGATTACTGACGCTGCTGTATTCCTAAGAAAGGTGTTACGTGCGCCACTTTCAGTATACCTAAATCTCTAAAAATCTTTTTCATTAATTCACTAATTTCATAAATTCACTTTTTCCGTTATAATTAATTCTTTCATTCTCGTATCGTATTTTTGAAACCGAATAAATATTCATTTCATTTCTAAACAGTGAGCAGTGAGCTCTCGTTTTACTTTCAAACGTGATTTAGAGCCCAAGAGCGAGTCGCAGTAGAAACATAATATTAAATTGTAACTAATATTTATTCCTTCTTGAAATGGCTTATAAGTCACGTAGGTGTCGATAAGGGTGAAGCAATGCTGGAGCTCCCAGCATTGCTGACCCCTCATCATCACACTACCTTATTAGTACGTAAATTAGTTTGTATCTCTCTCTCTCCTTTGAGAGGAATAGGGAGAGCTAAGCTAGTATGAGTGAGACTATAGGTGAGGCATGGAGTAGCATGGGACCACATAACGTCACCAGGCCCCCGCTCCTGCGCCTAACTGTTTGTAGTCCCCAAACCAATCAGGCGACAATTAGCCACTAAGCTAGGCTCTAATAGGCTAAGCCACCCCCGCAGTAAGACGTACAGTGTTGCAACCGCGGGCACCTCGTCGCCTTTGAACTTGAACTAGCGTCTTTCATCTGTCAAGTCGCGAAGTGCGTGGATGTAAGGATCCGTGTGCAATAATCGAGCCACGAGTTGTGTTCAATCTTTTCTTTCTTTAAAGTAAAGTGGTAGCACAAAGGACTCTGTACCCGTTAACAAAATTTAAATAACTAACTTCATTATTCCGAACTATTTACTTCAATATACTTATTTAGTGGTCTTTCATCTGGTAAATCGCGAAGTGCGTGGACGCATTGACCCGTGTGCAATAATCGAGCCACGAGTTATACTCAATCTTTTCTTTGTCTTAAATTAAAGTGGTAGTATAAAGGACTCTGTACCCGTTAATAAATTCATACAAACGTGATATAATCTAGAAGTCTAGTGATCCGTTTAGACTTACATTAAATCTCTTCAAGATTTATGTATTTTAGAGCAACGTTCAATACTTTGAAATATATTACTTTAATATATTCGTTTTAGTGATCTTTCTTCCGTTAAATCGCGAGCCGCGTGGCTGTAAAGATCCGTGTGCTAATTAGAGCCAAGAGTTGGTGTTCAATCTTTTATAAGTGTCGACCCAAAGGACTCAGTACTCGTCAATAAATTCAGTTAAAACGCGATTTAATCTAATAACTTAGTGATCCGTTTTCGTAAATCTAAAATCTCTACTTAACGTATAGATTCAGTGCAGAGACACAATCAGACTATAATAAACTTTGCCTCACGCCTTATATCCCTCCTGGATATAAGTAGTTTTAAGAACAAACATTCAATTCAAATCCAAACCGTTTCTTTTATTATATTTAGAATCAGTGCAAAGACTATTCCAAATTCCGGTTTAATATATTTGTTTAATTCAAGTTTTATCAATTATTAGACTCAGTTTTGAACAATTAACATTTGCTGTGCAATAGGACATTTAATACGATTTAAAACAACTCCTAAATCTTCCGTTCAGTAAAATCATCCATCGAATCAAAGGCTACGAGGTTCCTACGAAGGTGAGGGCGGCTAATTATCCAACGACCAAAAATTAGTCCCATGCTGCATCAGGTCCACCAAAGATAAGTCTCTACGAATCGCTCACAATCAATTGCTCACTCCATTATACTTTATATTATATTACTCGTTGTTCTCCAGAATTCTTTAATTTTATAATAGTAATTATTCATTCGTCCAACTACAATTTTTCTTAAATGTGTAAATTAAGAATGGGAATATCGTCAGGCCAATACTAACGGTATTTCGGGTAAAACCCTAGCCAAGTACGAGACCACCCATTGAGCAGTATTATTCTTTATAACCATAGTTGGGCGACAATATACAGATATATATATATATATATATATATATATATATATATATATATCTGTGCATGTGTTAACAATAGTATTTTTACCTGGGTATTTTAATCACCCTCAAGTGAAACAAGATTGGTATTCTCGGAAACTTAATAACCTAACTGGGATAATCCATAGAATTCCGGGTACCCCCTGACCCTAGTTGAATTTCTTATTAATCACCACAAAGTCTATTTGAGTCAATATTACAGTTCGTATTGAACTACTCGAAACTCGTGAATACCGATTTTGACTCACATACATATATAAAAATATACCTCATACTAAATTAGCGACAGCATGTATAACATACTACCTAAAGTTCGTATTATTTAGAACTATACCATAATAGATATAAATTCGATATCATATAATCAGAGATAGAGAGAGAGAGAGCTCCGATACTTATTATTCTTTATTATTATTTCAAATTAACTCTTTATATTATACCTTAGACCAAATATTATTTCTTATCATTAACGTGAGAATCGTGAACAGGCTTTTCTTCATTTACAAGAACAGTTTAATAACAGTTCTTTTCTAAAGTAACAAGCCTCTACGATCCCCACGTCGGTGACCGATATTGTATCTTTATATTTTATTTTATTGTTTTGATATTTTATTATTTTATGTTATTCATTTCCTTCAAGCGACGGTTGATGTAAGTCGCCTGAACATATATCATTCATTTACCAATCGTTCAAGAATATATTATCGATTTTACCAGTCAATTCTCATTATCATTTGAATCACCTTTAGCATTCATTATCCTTATTATTATTATTATTTTATCATTATTATTATTAATATTCTATATTATTTAGCCTCTATAACTATTTAAACAATTCAATTGAGACCTGTATAGGACTAAACGGCAACGAATCCTATTTACCGGTCTATCGAAAGGTAGATCTTTTTCTTAGTATTTTTTATTTACTATTATTATTGTGTATGCGACGGACGGCCGAATTCTAATAGTTGACAGGTTCTCGCTTGTCGATCAAACCGTTAGGGCTCAAACCACACTACCTATACCGACCGTCACAAGGACAGTAACTCCAAGCCTGTTCGAGTTCTGCCATCCACCGATCTGTCGCAACTGGGTATCTGACAAGCGTGCCGTCTGCCTTCATCGTCGCCTCCGCCTGTATCGTCGTCACACTCGCTGCTCAATGTTTGCTGCCTGAATGCCCAGTCACTGCCTTCACACATTGTTGAGTTTCGGGAGTTCTTCAGATTAAACTGCTATGACATAATTGCTGTCACTGAGACCTGGCTAAATGACCGCGTTTTAGATAGCCAGATCGCTTTACAATCTTACACTTCGCTTCGGGTTGACCGCAGGGGACGACATGGTGGCGGTGTGGCATTGTTTCTTCGTGGTGGGCTCAGTGGGAGAATCGTCGCCTCGTCAGCTTCACTGCAGAGTGATGGTGTTCCAGAGTACCTTCTGGCAGAAATTTGGGCTCCCTCTCGGCCTAAGATATTGGTAGCCGTAGTTTATAGGCCGCCGAAAGTTGGCTTCTTCAATCTTTTTGAGAATGAGCTTATTGCCCTCGCTTCTCGGTACAAGTTTGTCTGTGTCCTTGGCGATTTTAATGCAGACCTGTTCTCGGATTCCTACGACTCTGGTCATCTCAGAGACTTCTTTTCTGCCCAGGGTCTGTCTATTGTGCCTCTTACCATACTCACCATACTCGCACCTCGGACACCTGGCTTGATATTTGTGCTGTTAGTGATATGAGCTCTTTGGAGTGCTGGGGCCAATCTGCCCAGCCTTTCCTATCTGGTCATGATCTCATTTATGTGTCCATCAAGTACTTTGCTGAGCGTCTCGTGCCTAGGACCTTCCAGTAACGTGCCTGGGATGCTGTTGATGTGGAAGCTGTAGCTGATATGATATCGTCGCTTGATTTGTCGCTGCTCGAGGATCAGCCAAGTATCGACTGCCGGTTATCTGTCTTCAACTGCGTTGTACGTGATGTATTGGATCGTGCTGCTCCTCTTCGTGAGGTCACGTTTAAGCGTCCACCAGCTCCATGGCTGTCGGGTGCTTTGCGTAAGCTGAAGCGTGACAGGGATGCCTGCTTTCGGGCCTCTAAGCGTTCGGGGTCGCAGCGATTATTTGATAAGTATGTCTGTCTCCGTCGCGAATTTAAAAATAAGCTGCTTAGTGCAAAATCTGATTTTCTGCGGTCCAAGTTCGAGTCGGCTGGCAACTCGCGCGCCTTTTGGAGGGAAATTGACAGCCTCGGGATCACGCGCGCCGCAAGGCATGAGATTCCTGCGCATGTTTCCTTGTCATCGTTAAACGAACACTTTGCTGCGATCTCCTCTGGTGCCTTGCTTCCAGAATTTGCGCTTTGTCTTAATGATACTGTCAATGATGCTAGTCGTTACATTCCGGTTACTATTGAAGTTGACCCTAACCTTAACCTTGACTTTGATTTTACCTTTCGGCCTGTTAATGAGGTTGAACTACGAACGGCGCTAGCGCGTATAACAACTCGCTCGCAGGGTCCGGATTTCCTGCCTATTCAGGCGTATAAAGCATTGAGTCGAGTAGTGTTGCCGCTTATCCTTAGCCTGTTTAATGCTAGTCTTGCGCAGGGTTTGTTTCCTTCCTTGTGGAAATTTTCATTCGTGAGCCCGCTACCGAAGATTCGTGTGCCACTCGGGTGTACTGATTTCCGTCCTATTTCACAGCTATGTGCTCTCTCGAAGGTACTAGAGCGGCTTGTTTTTGAACAACTTATGGCGTTTTTACGAGAGCGTAACTCCTTAGATCCGCGTCAAACTGGTTTTCGGGAGGGCATGGGGACGCATACTGCTGTCTTGAGGTTTGTTGATGACGTTCGGCAAGGCATTGATGAGCGGATGATCACTATTGCTGTTTTTTTTGACTTCACGAAGGCCTTTGATAGTATTGATCATCTGCTTCTCTTGCGTAAATTGCGGGGACTAGGTCTTTCCGTTGAAGTCTTGGGGTGGTTTTACTCTTATCTTCGTGGTCGGGTTCAAGCGGTTCGCGGTAGTGATGGCAGTACTTCTGGTTGGCTTCCGCTCACGTCTGGAGTCCCATAGGGCAGCGTGCTTGGGCCCTTGCTTTTCTCGCTCTTTGTCAATGACTTGCCGAATTGCCTATGTTACTGCTCGTACCTCATGTACGCGGACGATCTAGTGGTTTACCTTAGGTGCCGGCCTGTAGAAGTTGAGCACCATGTAGAGCTGTTGAACGCTGACATTGAGGGAATACGGCAATGGTGCGTAGCCAATAAGTTATCTATTAATGCTACTAAGACCAAGGCAATGATCTTTGGCAGCTCTAGGTATGTTAACGAGATGCGTTCGGTGGGGTTTTCGAAGATTTTTTTGGGCGCTTCGTCGATTCAGATTGTTGAGTCGTTCAAATATCTTGGGGTGGTCCTTGATAGCACTTTGGCGTGGACCGAGCATGTTTCTTTGCTGCGGAGGAAGGCAGCTGGTGCTCTCTATCGCATTCGTATGAACGACGGTAATCTCGGTATCGCCCTGAGGCGCCGCTTGGTTGTTGCCTTGGTCTTTCCTATCTATGATTATTGTGCGCCGGTATTTACTAACTTGACCGGAGAGCTTGAGCGATCTTTGTGTGTCTCGCTTAACAATTGCGTCCGCTTTCTGCTTCGCTTACCGCGTGACGCCAGCATCTCGAGGCATAGGCGCAGCCTTGGTTGGCTTAGACCATCCAGTCGTCGTCTGCAGCTCATCGGTTGCGTGTTTTATAGAGCACTTTGCCTTGGTCAGTCTGGCCTTTTTGGGGACCAGCTTCGACTTAGGGCGAATCTGGCATCGCGGCGTGATCCAGCGCGAACGGATACGCTTCTTGTTCCTCCAGTGCGTACGGCCTCAATGCAGAATTCTTTTCTGGTTACGGGTATTCGTTTCTGGAATTCCCTGCCGCCTGATGTAACCGCTGCGACCACCCTTGCTGAGTTTCGTTTTCGCTGCTATTGCCACCTTATTGTACTGGAGGAGCGTGAGGCGGGTCCGTCTCGCCCTGCCTTTTTACTCTAGAATTTCATCTTTTTAAGCTATACCTTATTTTATTTTTATTTTCATCTTACTATTCATCTTTATTTATTTTTATTTTTATTTTTATTATTCTTAGCTCACCTCATACTTTACCTGCAACTCACGTTCTCTTTAATTTCATATTCTAATTTTAATCACCTCACTTGTTCTGGCTTATACTCTACTCTATTTTATCTATACTCTATTTTATCTACGCTTGCTTTTAACTTCAACCCTATGTTCCACTTATGCGCTTTTTATTCTATTCTTTCATTTTTAGTGTATTTTATTGTATCTTATTGGCGCTCTATTTCATTCCTATTTTGTCTTTACTTGTTCCGTTGTACTATATATATCAGCATACATTTATATTTCTTTCCGAGTTGATCTTATGCAATACTATATGTCTGATGCTTTTACTTTACTTGCATGTTAGTCTTATCCCGTTATATTGTATATTGTATTTTCTATATTGTATTTTTTTTCTTGTAAACTATCTTTTGATTTTTTGTATTTTCTTATTGTTGCCTGCGGCCTGAAGGAGTTCGCTCCAAGGTCGAATAAATTACTTCTCTCTCTCTCTCTCTCTCTCTCTCTCTCTCTCTCTCTCTCTCTCTCTCTCTCTGTAAGTAACGACTACACGCTTTTCGATCTGCTCCCTACTTTTTGAGCTTTTACTGCCGCTTTCTGCCTTCGGGCCTATTTATTTACAGACCCTTGCATGCTCCTGATTGCAAGCTACCTTCTGGCTTGCTTTCTTCTGCTTCGACCTCACCACCTACTCCCTGGCTGCATTTTACTGGTCTGGCTTTATCTTTCTTTTCCGGATACACCTGTGCGACATAACCTGCACCTGTCACTTGTCGTCGGATGCGCATGCCTGGATCTTTGTCACGTGACCGCTGATGTCTCACGCTTGGCTATATATGGCTTTCGACCGTCTGCTGTGGATCCTCTGGTTTCCCCGCTCACGCTAACTGCTCCATCTCTTGGCCGCCTTGGGTATCCTGTCGCCTGCCTCTCACCGCCTGATCGGCCAGGCAGCGTCGGTAAAGTAGCGTTTGACCTATTTTTCTCTTGGCGGCGAAGCAAGCATGAGTCCCGCCCGTGCCTGCGCCGGTTGCAGTAAATCGGTTGCTGAGCCCGTTCATTGTGCTGAATGCAACTCTCTCTATCACCCGGGTTGCCTTAAGTTAAAAGCGTCGCGTCCTGGCTCCCTTCGCTGTTGTCGCGAAACCTACTTAAGTAGCCTTCAGCCCCACTCGCAATCTCAGCCTCCTCCGTCGTCTGTGGCCTGTGGCCTGCAATCGCCTCTCTCAGCTGTATCGCTGGCTGCTCCTCCGACCGCTGACCCTCGGCCCTTGCCTGCTGTCTCGCCTACCAAGGAACTTCTTGATGACATGATGCGGCGGATTGACCGTAGGTTTGATGATGTTGGTGGTCGCCTCGATGAAATTGACACTCGTCTCAGCTGCCTGCCTGCTATGCAGGCGCAAATAAGCAGTAACACCGCCTTGATTCAGGCCCTTGAGCGCCAGAATCTTGCTCTCACCGACGCTGTGAAGGAGCTGCAGACTGCTGTCACCGAAGTAAAATCTCACCGGGCTGCCGGCCAGCAGGAGCTGCGGCGTGCCTCCGCTCGAATTTGTGAGGCTGAAGTAATCATTTCTGGGGTCCCGTGTCCGTCTTCCGATCGTACTCTTGCTGTCGTCCAGCAAGTTGTCTTGACGCTTGGAATCGCTCTAGAGGATGGGGATATTGTGTCTACGCGCTTTCTCGTCTCGCGCTCCAGGGCTCGCTTCAGTCAGGAGGATGCACCGTTGCCTATAGTTGCCAGGCTCCGTTCGCGTGAACTGTGTCTTCGGGTTATTGACGCTAAGAGGACAAAGCGCATCCTTCGCACCTCCGATCTTAGCCCTCCGCCCTCCTGTCCTCCGTCGGTCATCCGCATCAATGAGGCTCTTCCCGGGGATACCTACAAGTTGCTTGTTGCAACGCGTACTGCTGCTAAGGCGAGGGGCTACAAATACATTTGGCACAGTGGTGGTGTAGTCCTCCTGAAGTTTGCGGATGGCAACCGTACCAGGCGTATTCGCTCGGTTGAGGACCTCGAGGTGTTCGAAGCTGAGACTCCGCCTGCCTCTCCCTCTGGCGCTGGCACATCAACATCCGCCTCGGCTCGTGGCCGTGGCGCCTCGGCTCCGCAGTCCCGACGTGGCTCTCGGGGATCTGCCCGCGGGATCTCCAGAGGTGCTGCCTCTTCCTCGCGTCCTGCCGTCGTTGCTGCGCCGCCTCCTTCCACCTCTCGGCAGTGACTTGGTATCTCAGGCTCGCCGCCACCTTCTGTAGGCCCGTCGCGTTCCGCACTCGCCCCATTGCGAACCTCTGCCTTCTATCTAAGGTGCTTGAGCGGATTGTTCTAGTCCAGATAATGGCGTTTTTCGAAAGTCACTCGCTGCTCGACTCCCGCCAGTCTGGCTTCCGTCGGGGCCTTAGCACACAGACAGCTCTGCTCAAACTCACTGACGACGTTCGCCGTGGCGTCGACAATCGTCTGGTGACCTTGGTAGTCCTGTTTGACTTCAGCAAGGCCTTCGATTCAATACCTCACTCAGTCCTTCTCGCCAAACTTCTTGCTCTTGGGTTTTCGCAGCATGTCCTGTCTTGGATTTCCAGCTATCTCTGTGGCCGTTCGCAGGCCGTGGTAGGTCCTGCCGGTGAGCTGTCATCTTGGGCACCGCTCGATCAGGGTGTTCCACAGGGCTCTGTTTTAGGTCCCCTGCTTTTCATTGCGTTCATTAACGATATTTCTCGGGCTCTTCGGCATACGGAACACTTACTTTATGCCGACGACCTCCAGATTTATCTCCAATGTCCTGCAGCTGAGGTCTCTGAAGCCATCCTGCTCCTCAATCAGGACGTCGCGGCAGTGCACGAATGGTCTTGTGCCAACTCACTCGCGCTAAATTCGTCCAAGACGCAGGCCATCATCCTCGGTAGCTCTCCCTTTATCACGAGGCTCTATAGCGGTACCATCCCGCCCGTGACCATGAACGGCGTCGCCATTCAGTTCTCTCCGACCGTCCGAAATCTTGGCCTTATCTACGACAGCTCACTGTCTTGGTCTCCGCAAATTGACGCAGTTTCGGGTCGGGTGCATTGCGCGCTCCGCCAGCTATCCGCGTCTCGTCGGCTGTTTTCACCTGCTCTACGCGCGTATCTTGCGACAACTCTCATCTTTCCGCTGCTGGATTACGGCTGCATTGTTTACAATGACGTCTCCGTGGTGCTCAACACTCGCCTGCAGCGCCTCCTGAACTGTTGCGTTCGTTTCGTTTGTGGTGTTTCAAGGGATGAGCACGTCACCCCCCATCGCCGTGGTCTGTGCTGGCTCTCGGCTCGGGATCGTCGGCTGTACTTCTTAGGTGCCATGCTTTATACTATCTTTCGCACTAACTCCCCGGATTACCTCCGCGCTTTTTTCGTGGATCGTCCATCTACTCCGGTCGGGTCTGGTAGGCTTGTAAGGGGTGACTTTCTCATCCCTCGTTTCACCACCGAAGCCTACAGGCGCTCCTTTTCTGTGTCGGGAGCTTATTTTTGGGAGTCCCTCCCAGCTGACGTGCGGAGGTCCACCTCCATCTCTCTTTTTCGCTCTCGCTTGAGGCAGTACCTGTTCGACACCGAGCTCGACAGGGCTGCTCCCGTTTTCTAGTCCTTTCTTTTCCTGCGTTTTTAATCTCAGGCTTACCTCTACTCTTAGTTTTAGTTTTCGCTCTTCTCGGTTTGCTTACCTCTGGTTTTCGGCTGTCCTTTTTCGTAGTCTAAGTAGTCTTAAGATTCTAGGTTAAGTCTCTTTGTATTTCTCTCTATCATTAATCTGTACTCTAATCTGTTTACTTTGCATGCTTATTGTAAATGCACTGTATTCTTATCCAGTATTGTTATGGATAAATAAAGCATATCTATCTATCTATCTATCTATCTATCTATCTCTCTCAACACGTGTCAGATAACAGAGTATAAGACTAGGTAGGTAGGTAGAGATAGATAGATAGATAGATATTTATTATTATATCCATGGCAATGTTGGATAACATACAATTTAACAAAATCATATTAAGAGAAATAAGGAAAACATGAGAGTTACTACAAACAGAATAAGATATAAAGAGCTAGTATGAGAAAAGTAGGGTGGATAGACCAGAGAAAATACATAGAAAAACTTAAAACTAAAAAGCTTAGCCTAAGAAACTTAAAACTAGGGGTACATAGGTGGAGTAAGATAGATAAGATAAATTAAAGCTAGAGAAACAAAGGAGAAGGAAAGAGCTGACCTAGGACGCGCGGGCAGATTCGGATTCGAGGAGAAACTGCCGAAAACGAGAGCGGAAAATTGGGTACGAGCGGGCCGACCGGACATCAGCCGGGAGGGATTCCCAGAGATAAACGGCAGCGACAGAAAAGGACCTCCGATAGGCCTCGGTGGAGAAGCGGGGGATGACAAAATCACCCCGATCGCGCCAGGAGGGACCTGCTGCGTTCGGCGCACTAGACGCGAAAAGAGCCCTCAGATAGGCGGGTTTACCGGAGCGGATGGTTGACACAAATAGGCAACCAAGAAAATACAGGCGTCGGTCGCGCGCGGTGAGCAGGCACAGCTCACGCCGAAAAGGAGTGATATGCTCGTCCCGGGCACAGCCACAGACAAAGCGTATACAGCAATTGAACAGCCGCTGCAACCGGACATCAAGGACGCCGGAGATGCCGTGATAGACAACCGAGCAGTAATCTAGCAGCGGAAAAATAAGAGCAGTGACCAGTAACCGGCGTAGGTCGGCAGAAAGCAGACGCCGCGACATCGACAGCTGCCGCAACGCAGAGTGAACGCGATTGGAAACCGCATCAACCTGAGGTACCCACGAGAGCTTATTATCTAGCAGGAGCCCCAGGTCACGAACAGTCCGAGAATACGGGATGCTGACACCATCGAGTATGACCGAGGGAAGAGTGATGGCGCTGAGCCGCGTGACGAAAGGGGGGCTCCCCAAGATGATTGCCTGAGTTTTAGCGGGGTTGAGGCGCAGACAGTTGTCGCGGGACCAGGTGTGGACCGCAGCTATGTCGAGGTTTAGTCTACTGGTAGCCGCAGGAACCTCACCGGCGGGACACTGGAGATATATCTGCAGGTCGTCGGCGTAGAGCAGGTGTTTGGCATGACGAAGGACAGAAGATAGGTCGTTGATGAAGACTAGGAAAAGGAGTGGACCCAGGACAGAGCCCTGGGGGACGCCTTGGTCTAGTGAAACCCAAGAGGAGAGATCCCCAGAGGGCCCGACGACGGCCTGCGAGCGACCCTGCAAATAGCTGGCTATCCAGGACAGAACATGCTGGGAAATGCCGAGGGCAAGTAGCTTAGACAATAGAAGAGAGTGCGGGATGGAATCGAAGGCCTTGCTAAAGTCAAACAAGACAAGGATAGTGACCAAGCGATTATCTATGCCACGACGGACAGCCTCCGTGAGTTTGAGCAAGGCGGTTTGAGTGTTCATGCCCCAGCGGAAACCAGACTGACAAGGATCGAGCAGGGATCTATCTTCGAGGAAGGCCATCAGCTGTACGAGCAAAGAAAAAGAGAGAGAGAGAGAGAGAGATTGATTGATTGATTCGTTTATTTATGCCCTGGGTAATCCATGGGGCAATTAATACATTATTACAGGATACGAAGTAAATGTGAGAAAAGACATCAAGACACTACTTGTGATTTAGCACAAGAAACAGCCAATGCCGAAGTGTAAAAGCACATTGGAGATAGATATACATTACTAGAAACGAACTATGACTAAGCGGTACATTACTAGAAACAAACTATGACTAAGCGGTACATTACTAGAAACAAGAGATTGATTGATTGAGATTTTTATTTATGTCCTAGAATACAAATTCCCTAAGGACAAGGGTTTCAATGATTACACGTTTCTATCATTTTTAATAATAACACATATTTCCATTGTTTAAAATTGTACACAATTGTGTTTGCTGATCATACTTTTATATTTATATATACACAAATTTTTCATACTTATTAACATTTTTCATACTTATAAACACAAGCCTAATTGCTAACCTAGAATTAAAACCTAACCTTAAAAGCCTAAAACTACCTCCTTCCTTCCGGTAACGTTACTCAAGACTAATTCCCGTTGAATAATTTTTTTTTTTTTTTTTTTTTTTTTTTTTTTTCTTGTCCCGTTGGGAATACCCAGCGGTTTTGCCACTCTCATTTCCTCAAGTTTTCGATCATTATCGCTTGTTTTTCTAGTAGGTATTCGAGTAGGCGGTCGCTAAAGGTATCCAGGGACTGAGACTGTCTGATTTCAAGCGGAATCGAGTTCCATGTATTGCTGGCTGCAGTGGAGAATGCCGACAGGCCATAGTTTGTCCTGCAATTGGGAACTTTGAGGTCATGGGGAGTGCCATGATTTGTTCTTATCGAACACTCGCTTCTAAGTGTCAGCCTCTCGTGTAGGTAGGAGGGTTTCTTGGTGGAGAGGACTTTAAAAACGAGTTTACCTAGTGAGAGCAGTCTGCGATTGTAGGGAGTGAGCCACTCCAGTTTCACATAAAATTCCGAGATGGGCGTGTCAATTCTGAGATTGAATACGAACCTAATCCCTATGTTAATTAATTTTTTCAATTTTTTAATAATTTCTTCACTGCAGCCTGATAGCAGTACACTGCCGTAATCAATATAAGGATAGATCAGCGCTTTAACTAGGAACTTTCTTAGATCAGTATTCAGACAGTCCTTTGATTTTTTCAGTCTATGTAACGCCCCATGGGCTTTCGAAGTTACGCTCTTCACTTGACTATGCCAGGTCAGTTTTGAATCAATTGATACCCCCAGATACTTGACCTCCTCTGAGAACGCTACTTCGGTGCCTGCAACTACTACCTTCGGGGTGTCTCTCTTATTAAGGTGGTTCTTCCGCTGAGGAGCGTATTAGGTAGGTGCCAAGCACGGGCCCCATATAAAATTGCAAATATACGTCTAATTTTCACTAAAACGGTATGATTATCGGTTATAAATGTGACGATAGATAATATTGTGCTCAGTTACTGAAATTCAACAATCAAAAAAGTTGTGACACAAAAATTGTCTTCTTCTACGCTACTGAACTGTGCGAATTGTGGCAACGTAGCAGCGTAGCCATCTTCTCTCTCCGTCTAAACAGCTGATGCGCCATCTTTGTTTACGCCGCGAGTTTCAGTTTAGTAAAGTGTCGTCTGTCATGTGTGAATCAAAATCTACGATATGATAAGACATAATGTGAGACATGATCACGGCAAAAAGAAAGGAGAGTTCACTAAACAAAAGGTGAAGGAACAGAGACACAAAATACGTGCAGCTTTAAGCAAAGTTTGTCAGGAAAAAGAGGTTAGTTCTCGACTTTTTACAATCTCGTCTAATCTACTACATATATAAAAGGCTTTGTATGTTTGTATGTTTGTTACCGCTAAACTCGAGAACCAGCGGACCGATTTGGATGAACCTTACACCAAATTGTTCTTTAGGTTTTCCCGAGTAACATAGGCTATATAAATTATGCAAAATGAATTCAATCAGTTTAAAAAATAACAAAAATATGATAAATAAGTTGTGTTAAATGTTGCTTTCCCGTGTAGCCAGCGCCGTACTTAGGCACAGGCTAACTAGGCTATAACCTGGGGCGGCAATATTTCAGAGGCAGCAGAATCGCGGGCGGCAACCGCACGGAAAGATATGAACCCGACTGGTTACGGTTCTGCACACGATTCAGTCAGGTGCTAGCGAAAAATAGCGCATACTGGTGCAGCACCACATACTGAGCACTGTTTAGAATACGAACCATTCGTGTGCGCACATGAATGAGTCGTGTGGGCACAGTAATAAGTCGTGTTCTAAACAGTACTCAGTGTGGTGCTGCACCAGGATTCGCTATTTTTCGATAGCACCTGACTGAGTCGTGTGCAGAACCGTAACCAGTCGGGTTTATATCTTTGCGTGCGGGTCCAAAATTATATTTGCGTTTTTTTTTTCTTCCACCACTCGCACCATGTTAAAATTCTATTTCATCTGTTGGAAAATTTCACGTCTCAAAAAACTTCCACCGATGGGTGGTGGAGGGGGAGAGGGAAGGGGGGGGGGGGGGAGTTGCTACCTAGCCTAGGGTGATAAGTCATGTTAACACGGCACTGACTGTTCCTCGCAATTAAGTGAGGCGCGAAGCGCCGAACAGACGAGGTGCGAAGCGCCGAGTGCCCTCGGAGCGAGCGAAGCGAGCGACGAGCGGGGTTGGCGCGCGAAGCGCGCAGGGGCAGAGCCCCTAGTAAACTTATATTTCTAAAGGTATATGAATATCACATGATGAAGAAAAAATCATAATTTATTCGGAAGATTGAATTAAGATTGAGACAATTATTTTGATTTATTAGAAAGAAGACATTCCCCATAACCTCGAAGGCCGAAGAGTTGTCGAACTTTTTACATTGGCACAAGAGTTATGGTGCAGTGATTGCGATACAGCATTATCGTTAAGAAACATCACTGAAGAGAACAGAAATGGACTTGCAAGTACATTGAAAGTTACTTGCACATTGTGTCAACGTACCTGTGTTGTGAAAACATGCAAAGTCGAAGGGGACAACCAAATGTTCACAGTCAACAGCAAGGCAGCTATTGGACTTATCGATGGAGGCATTGGAGAGTCGCACTTGAATACGATTTTGTCATCACTCAATATTCCAACAATATCTCCAAAAACCTTTAAACGATATGAGCGACATGTCGGTGCCGCGATAGAGGAGGTGGCTACTGAGAGCTGCAAGACAGCTCTTCGGATGGAAATAGAATTAACTAATAATGCTTCATCAGTGCAGTAAGTTGGTGAAAGTCGAATGATCTTGACATTTTTCCCTGAATTATTTATTTCAGTAATACACCGCTGTATGCAATACTTACAAACAGGCCGCATTCTTTTATTTGAGCAGCCAGAGCAGGTCTGCTCTGTAAACTAATCGTATTAAAGAGTTTCAAAGAATAAACCAATGCCAACGCAGGGCTGCTTGACTGCTGGAATAAAAGAATGCAGCGAAGCAGTTGTAATAGAAATATGGACACTGAATTGTAAGAAGCATCAGAGCATGCGAAGTGATTCTGAAATACAAACTGAGGAATGTTAAGATCATTGTGCCTTTGAGAGGGTGAAGCATTATGACTGCGAAACAAGATTATATTTTTCAATGAATTTCTGCAAGATTTTGAATATTGGGTTTTAGTATATTTTATCTATTGAAACACGTCAGACTTTTTTCTGATTTGAATGGAAACTGTTTGTAAATATAAATTGTTGGTAGAGACCATCATTCAAAATTAGGTGTAACATCATTTTTTTATCAGTCCGATTTTGAAACAATTAATATCTATTGATTATTAAATATTGATAATCATATAACGACTCTAATGAAACAAAAAGAGATATTTATACAACTATGTGTCAATGAATTTATGTAGAAATGTATATCTATTGATTGATAAATATTGATAATTATGTAACGAATATAATAAAAAAAAAAAATATTTACACAACATGTGGCAGTAAATTGATGTGAAAATGTGTATGCGTATATATGTGTGGTCATGTAATTGCAGACCTGTAAGCTTAGACAACCAAAATGAAGCTGATACGATTCTGCTGCATAATGATGCCTCTACAGAGAACCATTCTGTAGAACCTTCAAACCCTGTAAGTAGTCTGAAAGTATCGTTCGATGCTGGTTGGCAACGGCGAGGGACAGGGCATTCGTACAACAGCTTGTCTGGTAAGATTAGACTTTATGGGAATAAAAATACCTGTGGACGCAGTCATTCGAATACATCACCAATTGATTGAAAATAGACAAATTGTAGAGATTCCTTCATCATCCACAGGACACAGTTCAATAATTGGATACCATTCAGGTAAAGTACTATCATACACAGTCCGAAGCAAGCAGTGCAGACATTGTGCACAAGGACACGCAGCAGAAGATCATAGCTGTCGTAAGAATTTCGATGGCAGTGCAAAGGCCATGGAACCTGATATGGCTGTCGAATTGATTCACAGGAACCAAATTCTAACTGATGAAAATGCCAATGTTTCTGTGCTGATTGGCGACGATGATTCGTGTACGATTGCAGCAGTCCGCAGAGAATCTGCACACTCAATTGAAAAGTGGTCCGATTTTAACCACGCTCACAAGGCAGTGACAAATGCTTTGTACTCGCTGAAATTACCATTGAAATTGATCGAGTACTTTTCGCACTGCTTCGCCTGTGCAGTGAAACAGAATAAAGGAGATGTTGAAAAAGTTAAATTAGCACTACTGAATGTTGTTCCGCATGCATTTGGTGAACATGAAAATTGCACTGAGTGGTGTGGTTACAAATTATCCGGAGATCGCTATGTACTGTAACATTACATGTTACCACAGGCTCCTTACCCCTTAGACGACCTTAGCGGAGTGTCTGAGGATAGTATGAATGATTAGGGTGGCCCTGAGGCCTGGCAATAATTCCGAGAGACGACCGTGACCGACTAAAATCTGTAGAACTCCTTATTTATTCTTTTGTTTTTCTTTACGCATTTTCTCTGGCATGTGGGAGACGAGGCCTAGACGAAGGCGACCAGTTACTCCGAAACCACGGAAAGACACACGCACGACGCCTAAAATCGACCAGAAGGATCCCTACCAACCAAGAACACCACCGGAGCTCTAGGAGGTAGTACTGGCCAGGCTACCTCCACCGCCGAAATAGAGGACACGGGGGGAATGCCGAGGGCATTCCGCAACGAGGGATATCGGTGGCGGAAGAGATTCCCGCCGCCTAGAAGAGCCTGCAACCTGTGTTCCTTTGAAGTAATGAGCTACAACCACCGCGGTGGATTTTGAATATTCGCGCGTAGCGAAACTAGGGATCTTTCGGTCGATGGGAAATCAATTGTCGATCGCCTGATATGTGCGCCAAGTACCGGCGCCATGCGGTCTAGCCACTCTGCTTTAGACTAGCGTCTGGATCACTACTGCGAATTACCTTTGTGCGTTCTTAGTCAAAAATCTTTTCTTGGTCTGTTGCGTTCAACCCCGTGGGTTCTTTAAGATACTAAATCTAGCGTAGATTGAGTGAGTGTGTGAGGAACCAAAATAATACTCCCGTGGGAGTCTCAAAATCCAGGGATGGATCCCTTCATCGAACGAGGTCGTTTCGTGGCCTGGCTGGAAGACGGTAAGCGTTAGCCATTCTTACTTTGGATAATTCGCATCCGGCAACGGCTATCCGCCATATTGCCATAGATTAAGCCACGAGGCTAATTAAAATTCTTGGGATCGAATTAAGCCGATCTCCGAAGGGTAGGCCGTCACCAGTGTCCCTTTGCCTTAGATTTTGTAGTTCGAGTCTTTATATTTTGGAGTAATTATTCGCGTAATTAATAATTTAGTCAAGTGCGTACCTGTAGTACACGAGTACGACAGAGACAGAACGAGTCGGTCACTGTCGCTCTCTCTCTTCCTCCTGCGGGGAGAGACGTAAAGGGTTCTTCGCGTTAGAATTTCGGGTTCTTTATTTAATTTGCGTAGTTAAGAATAATAAGTTAAGAATAAATTATCCGCAGAGTTAGTTTAAGTTAGTAGTAGGAAAAGTCTGTAAATAGTTTGTAAATATTTGGTGAATAATAAGCTTTTCGGAGCAATACGATAACGAGAGACTTCGTCTCTCGGAGACGAGCTAGTCGTCGTAGTACGACCTAAGACTGAGTAACTGATAATTAGTTATTATTTTATCGTTATTAATTAGTCATCAATTCGGCTCGTAGCCTATATTTAATAAATTAGTAATTTAGGTAGTATTGTCCAGCGAGGACTTGATTTGACGAGTTCTATATTATTTGCTGCATGACTTCTTTTTATTTGTTATTGCTCTCCTACGTGGAAGCTAGTAGTTTAATTTTTATTGTAAAACTCGCCAAACGTGGCCAGGTCACTTATACACGACCTGTAGTCAATTTATACCCGCTGGGGAGTACCCCCGGGTACTAGTATTATTATTCCTAATTTCTTTTTTTGATATAATTTTTCTTGAATAAATTCTATTTTCTTTGTTAAATTCAATTTATCGAGTCGTTAATACGCCCTGCTAATCCTTCAATTAATCCCGACCCCTCTCCGCGGTACTGACGCTAGCCGGCACTCAAGTATCTGTAGTTAGTTCTTTTTATTAGTAAGATTTTCAGAAATTGGCGATTATAAGCCTGGCGCCCAGCATCTTTGTTTTATTATTAATTTTCAGTTGGCCAATTGTCGAGTGGACGGTTCTCAGACTAGCGTTCCGGTCTGGTCTGAGGACCAGGAAAAATCCACGTCACAAATTGGCGCCCAACGTGGGGCCCTTCTAAATAGGTTTTTCAAAAGAGGCGTCATAAATTTTAGTTAGTTAAATAATTATTAGTATAGTTTCAGTAACGGCTTCGCTGTTGCTAAGGAGAGAGAGGTCGACGGTTTGTTGTTCTCTATTAACCGGAGAAGGATTAGCAGCGTGTACGCTCGAAGCGACTCTGCGTCGTAGCCGTACGGCGTAGAATCTTTTGTTGATTTCGCGTTTGAATTTTATATCTTGTTTTCATAGTCTTCGTAGCGAGTTTTTAGGTAAAAATTATTCATTTCCTTTGGAGGAATACTGACTCTCGAGAGTTCATACGTTTTGGAGTAGGGTATTTTTCGTAATTTAGTAGCGTTTTCCCCGTTAGAGGGGAAAACTGGAAAATAACCGTGCTAAAGCACGTGATATGCACCGGGACACTGGAAACGGACCCCAAACTTGATAATAAGACCTAATCGCAATTATATTACATCTGCTTGCTATTTCATTGGTTTTTTTTGTTTTTTTTTGTGTAATAATCTTGTGCCTGACTTGTGGTGGTGGATATACTGTCCTATAGGTGATAAAATAGCGACGGACCGCATTAAAAACGGTACAAGATACTAGCGGAGTCCCACCCTAGAAACGCCGGGAGAAAAACATTAAAATTTACAAATTGGACACCTGGTATAGCTAGCTAGCGAGATTATTGTTCTATGTCCAACGGTCAAATAATTCTATAGTTCGTGTTTCGAGACAACATCCTATAGGCAGCGGGAGGACAAAGTCCAAAGTACAGCGGACTCGTAACCTACCCCCGCACCGAGGGGACTATCTACGCGTTGTCAACTCAAATCGACTCGACGCTCATAGATGTCGCGTATATTCGAATTTTGAATTTCGTACTTAGCGGTGTGGCTCAGGTGTGGGTTCTGAGACCTACTAGGATGCAACAGCTGTTCGGAATATAGGTCAACCTCGGCGAATAGACTCGTCGGGACTGTACAGTACGACCCCATAATTATGTTCTGAGTTAAATATTTTCTTTCGGGTTCGCGTTCGAGTTCGAGTTCGAGTTAGCGTGTGCTTACAAGTTGCATTGAGCGGTATTAAATTTTTGTTATGCACCGGAAAGTGCAGTAAGTTAATAAGAAAAGAGCATTTTTTTTTTCTTCATCTAATATTTCGGGAAAAGTCTTTTGCTTCTTCTCCTTTTTTTTTTTTTTTTTTTTTTTTTTTTTTTTCGGGGAAAACTTCGTATTTCGTCTTTATTCTTCATTTATAATTTCGAGGAAAATTTTTTTTTCTTTTTCTCCTTTTTTTTTTGTGGAGTTTCAAAATTTTTTTTTCTTTTTTTTTCTTTTTTTTTGCAATTTTTTTTTTGGTTGAGTTTCGGAAATATTTTTTTTCCCTCTCATCCTATCTCTTTCGCGTTCGGGAAAATTTTTTTTTGTGTTCCTCTTCTTCGTATTTCGGGAAGATTTCTTTTTGCGTTCGGGATTTCGAGTGAAGATCAAAAGTTTGAGTGGGATTTTTTTTTTTGCGTTTCGAAAATTTTTTTTCTCTCTTTTTCTTTTTTTTTCTCTCGCTAGTGCAAATTTCAAAGTTTCGGGTTAGCGTGAGATAAAATTTTCTTTTCTCTTCACGGTTCGGGAAATATTTTTTTTTGGGGTTGGAGTATCAAAATTTTTGTTTCTCTTTCTCTCTTCCGCGTTTCGAGTAAGTTTTTTTTTGAGTTCGAGTCACGGAGGTTCGTTTGCGTGAGGTCGACCGAGTTTTAGAGTCTGCATCGAGTCATGGCGACCAAAGATACCCCGTACGGAGAAGCGTTATGGAATCTAACTCACGCGGAGTTATCCCAATTGCTGGACTCGCTACATGTGAGTACCAGTGGCTCAATTATTGAGCTACGGGATAGATACGTGCGACATTGGCGACGACGTCAAGGCGAGCGGACGATCCCGTGGGAACCGGAAGACGAAGGTATCTTCACCTCAGGTGGAGGGGTACTACCGAGTACTAGCCACGACCGAGTCCTAACTCCGGTTCGAACCGAGCGGAGTGTCCTCTCAGACAACGCAGCGCGAACAGGGGGTAGCCAGGAACGGCTATCGACTCCCCAACATCCTAGAGTATCGTTTGCAACGAATTTTGAGTCGCACCCGGTAACCTCAACGACCACGAGCATTACATATTCGGTAGCTCAACCGATTATGTCGACAATAGTCGAGCCGAGACCCGCGTCTAGTCCTCCGAGGACACCAACCAGACGGGCACAAATACGCGGCGTTCCCGATGCACACGACGCGTATCGAAATTTTTATAGCGATTACGCGGCACTCCTCGAAATCCTACAAGAGGAGGCACCCGAAGCGATGCCTCGCCGATCGACGGCTCACCCGGGAGTCCTAGCTGAATACGGTCGCGAGTACCAACGAGCGACTCAAGCGGAAATCGGGCGAGAAACGAGACCGGAACAGCGGGAAATCGAGGAGGAATACCTCCGACAGGGTATACTAGCCGCCAGACGGGCAGCACTAACACCCGAGCTAATAGAATTAAGCGATGCTAGCGAGCGACTACCGCCGGAATCGCGTCCGAGAAGGATCCTGCGAAGTCAGGAAGACTTAAGACGACCCACGCGCGCGGAAACGTGGCCGACAACCGACCAAATACGTCGAGAGACAGACTTCGGACGAGACCGCAGTCTGTCACCAATCGTTACCCACCCACCCTCCCGACCCGGTGCACCTACCTCCGGTAGGTGGGACGCGCCGCAACCCAGCTGGGAAGATGCAGTAATTCCGTCGCGTTTACACTGCAGAGATCGGGCTAAGGAGGTAATCGAGGCCTTGCGTCGCTGGAATGTTAAATTCGCAGACGGGGACGAGCAAAGCGCCGAGGATTTTTTGAGTCGTCTAGATGACTGCAAAAAACTCACTCCTTTGACCGGCAAAGAAGTCATTCAGTCTTTGCCGATAATATTCACGGGAACCGCCTCGGAGTGGCTGCGTATCGAGCGCGACAACTGGTCGAGCTATGAAGACTTCCAGCAAGCGTTCAGAAGCTGGTTCGGTGATGAAACGGTGAACAAACGTTTCCGGCAGCAAGCTGCAACGCGTACCCAGGGCGAAAACGAGTCGGTGACGAAATACCTCACCTGCATTCGAGGGTTGCTGCATCGCATGACTCGCCCTTACGCGTTGGAAGACCAGCTAGATCTGGCATTCGAAAACTTACGTCCAAACATTCGGGAGACTCTAGACCGGAATCGAATTAACAACTTTCTAGAGTTAGCTCGAGCCGCGACCGCGAGGGAAAGGAATTTGGATCTTTCGCGTTCGTATAGACCACCCCCATCCCCCGAGGATTCGTTTATGGCGGAACTGGCGTGCAAGGCTAAAGCCAAGCCCCAGAAGCGAACGCAAACGCTAGCCGCAGTAGATGATATACCCGCGGCGAAAGAAGCTCCGAGGGCTTCGACTGCCCAAGCCTCGAGTAAGGGGGGGGGGTAAAGGTCTAGGGGGGGGGAGAATGGCCGTGGATAAGGCCATTAAAGAACAGTTGGCGGCGATGCAACTGAGTCTAGAGAAGAAGATAGCGACCGAAATTAAGAAAATTCAGCCTCAGAAAGAAAGGCAAAGCGCTCCGGAGCGAACGACTAATCCGAAGGTAGCCACGATAACGGCTCACCAACAAGCACCGCCAGCGTCTAACTCCATGCAAGCGATGGACGGAGGACCGACGGTTATGTGCTTCAATTGCGATCGGAGAGGTCATATCTGGAGAGAGTGCCCGGCACCAAAGATTCGTTTCTGCTACCACTGTGGTAGAAAAGGAGAAATTGCGACGACGTGTTCGCGTTGCCATCCGGGAAACGAACAAGGGGAGTCTCGAACGGGGACTACGGGTCCCCTCAGACAATAAATCCGAGTCCCAATAATCCAACCGAGGCATACGCCGATTGCTTTCCGATGCAGACTCTCGAGCTACAACCACGCTGGTTTTTAACGGTAAAAATCGGAGACTCAAAAGTTCACGCGCTAGTAGACACCGGGTCTTCAAGAAGCTTCTTAGGAGCTTCAGGCAAGCGGATTGCCGAAGAAAACGGTCGAGCATTAAACCAACCAGCCTTTGGACGCGTAATTCTGGCAAACGGCGACACTGAAGCCGTCTTGGGAGAATTTAGCGTGCCAATAGAGCTGTCGGGAACAACTCACGAGCTCGCGATTAGAATCCTTCCGTCCTTAGCGTGGGACTGCATCCTCGGGATGGATTTTATTAGATTATTCGGGTTGGAAATGTATGGCGGAGACGATACTTGGCGCTTAAAGGGGGGACCAGATGATACGAGTCCGTTTTGCGAGGCAATATCAGCCGCGACGAACAAAAGGTCAGATAACACGTGTTATGGAATCGCAGAGCTAACACGAGCGGAGAAAACGATACTGGAGGAGTTTTTAGAGCGAGAATTACCCGCGGTCACGGGACCACTTGGACTGACGAGTCTAGCTGAGCATACCCTAGATACGCAGGGAAATAATCCCATAAAACAACGATATTATTTAGTATCTCCGGTGGTACAAGCCGCGATCCACGCTGAAGTCGACCGTATGTTAGCCGAAGGAGTAATAGAGCCCTCACAAAGCGCGTGGTCAAGCCCCATAGTAATGGTCAAGAAGCCGAATGGAAGTTATAGTTTTTGTTTAGACTTTCGTAAAGTAAATAGCGTCACTAAGAAAGATGCCTACCCGATACCATATATTAACGGGATATTGGATAAATTACGTGCCGCGAGGTATATTTCGACAATTGATTTGAGTCAAGCGTATCATCAAATTCCCTTGCACCAAGCCAGTCGCGAAGTCACTGCGTTCACTGCACCGGGAAAAGGCTTATTTCAATTCACGAGAATGCCGTACGGACTCACGGGAGCCCCCGCGACGTTTCAGAGACTGATTGACAAATTAATTACACCGGATATGGAACCGCATGTTTTCGCGTATTCAGACGATATTATAGTAGTAACGGACAATTTTGTAAAACATATGGACTGGCTCAAACGCGTATTTGATGAAATTGCGAGGGCTGGTCTAACATTAAACCCGGAAAAATGTGAGTTTTGTAGGGACGAAGTAAGATACTTGGGATTTCGAGTTAACAACGAGGGCTTGCAAATAGACCCCGACAAGATCGAACCGATTGTTAGTTATCCGCCACCACGGAACTTGAAACAATTGCGACGGTTTTTAGGGATGGCCTCGTGGTACCGCCGGTTTATTCCAGCGTTCGCGGGCTCTTCGGAGCCATTAACGCGGCTTTTACGTAAAGATAAACGGTGGGAATGGGGTGAAGCACAAGATCACGCTTTTGCAGAATTAAAATCCGCGTTAACTACCGCCCCAGTGTTATCATGTCCCGATTTTCGCGTACCTTTCGTAGTACAGACCGATGCCAGCGATTTTGGAGTAGGCACTGTCCTTACTCAGACAATCGGCGAGGTCGAACGCGTAATAGCCTACGCGAGCCGTACTCTTTCCGAAGCCGAAAGAAAATACTCGGTGACTGAAAAAGAGTGTTTAGCGGTAATCTGGGCAATAAAGAAATTTCGCGCTTACCTAGAGGGGTATCATTTCACGGTGATAACAGACCATAGTAGCCTTCGATGGTTACATAACTTGCATAATCCGACCGGACGCTTGGCAAGGTGGGCATTGGAGCTCCTGGAGTACGACTTCGAGGTCATACACCGGAAGGGAGCCATGCACCACGTGCCCGATGCATTATCGCGGATGTATGAAAACGAGGTCGAAAATCTCGCAGCTGAGCATGTAGCTGCGATTAACGAGGCTCAAGACCCGTGGTACATCCGCCGAGTACAAGAGGTGTTAGCCACACCTAAGAAATACAGAGAGTGGTCGGTCCACGAGGGCCGACTGTATTATTTACGACCAAATCCGGTGACTGAATCGGTAGTCGAAGAACTTAATCCCTGGAAATTAGTATTGCCAGCCGAGCATCGAGCTCGAGTGTTTACGGAAGCACACGAAGACCCCCAGGCGGGACATCTCGGCGTAGAGAAAACGTACGCTAGAGTCCGCGAGGAATATTACTGGCCCGGGATGTTTAGAGATATTGTCGTAGCGGTCCGTAGGTGCCAACGCTGCCAACAATGTAAAGTCGAACAAGCGCCGCCTGCTGGATTAATAGGAGACCGCGTGGTCGATCAACCGTGGACAGTCGTCGCGGCTGACATTATGGGTCCGTTTCCTCGCAGCCGCTCAGGCTTCGAATATCTGTTGGTCTTCGAGGACCTGTTTACCAAATGGGTAGAATGCATGCCTTTACGGAAAGCCAATGGCAAAAATATTATCGTCGCGTTTGAAGATTTAATTTTGTCCCGGTGGGGTACCCCTGAAGTATTTCTCACCGATAATGGGACTGAGTTCGCAAATAAAGCCATAAATGACATGTGCGCCGAGTACAACATCGTGCACGCTCACGTACCCCCGTACCACGCTCAGGCGAATCCGGTCGAAAGGGTAAATCGCGTCTTGAAGACTATGATCACAGCGTATATCGAGAAAGATCATCGCGAGTGGGACGTACACCTACACGAATTTCGGTTCGCGTACAATTCCGCGGTGCATAGTTCCCTAAAAGTGAGCCCAGCCTTCTTGAATCTCGGCCGGGAACCCAGACCTCGAGTACAGCTCCGACGTACTGAAGAGGGTCCTGCCACGATCCCGGAACCGCGTCCGGCCAAGTGGGCGGAGAGAATGACGCGGCTGCAAGAATTAAGAGATCTCGCGACGAGACACTTGCAATCGGCGCGCACGAGACAAGCGCAATATTATAACCGGCGTCACCGAGACGGTCATTACAAGGTGGGAGATCGAGTCTGGAAGCGTAAGCGAATCCTATCCTCTGCCGCGAACTTCGTAGCTGCGAAGCTAGCTCCCAAGTTCGAGGGACCGTACATCGTAACGAGAGTCGTCTCTCCGGTCGTCTACGAGCTAGAGGACGCGACGGGCAGAAAACTCGGTCGACACCATATTAAAGATTTTAAGCCTTACGTCGCCCCGGAAGTAGATGTTAATCTCAGCGAATCCGAGGAAGAGGATCTGTCCTCCGACGAGGCTTGAGAAAAGAAAGTTCGCGTTCGTTTGATTCGGGTTTAGTTTGCGATGAATTTAGTAATTAGAGTTAGGGAATTAGGGTTTAGGATAAAGAAAAATTTGGTCAGTCCGACGAATTAGTTTTTTTTTGTTATTTTCTTTTGAGTCGACTGCGCCAACAATTTCGTAGTGTGCCCTTGCGCCCCAAAAACCAAGAGCTTATGAAGGGGTGTTTTCCTCAGTCTACGACGGAGCAGTCTTCAACGAAGAACTTAGAGAAGCTTGCCACGACTTAGTGACGCTCCAACAAAACGAGGTCGAGGTGGCCGAGAGAAACCATATTCCTCCGTGGGAAATCCCAGGAAGACGACCGATCCTGAGTCCCGAGATGAGGGCTATGTGTGGCCTACACCCCGTGCCGGGGGCTATTTACAGCTTACCGCCAACCGCGGGTCCGCGTCAGCCGCGAGCCCCCCCCCCCAGAGGTAACCGCCAGACCCCTGGCTTCTACCGGGGCCGTGCCGAGAGATCCACGCTATGTACCGGTGGCTAGAGCCCCACCGAGGCCGGTGAAGAACGGCGTAAACGATCCCGAGAAGGAGCTACGCGAGGCCGAGCAGCGGGCTCGAGAGAAGCGTCGAGTGGCGGGCGAAGCCATCAGGGAAGCTGACAAGGCCCGCTCGGAAGCCACCCGCATCCGACAATCCTTGGAGGCTGAGAATAGAGCCAGAGCTAACCAAGGGGAGGACGAGCGAAAGCTTCGGGAACGCGAGGAGCGAGAGGCGGCATTATGGGCGTACAAGCGGAGCCAGGTGAGCTGCTGGAATTGTAGCCAGGCCGGCCATGTGTCCCGCTATTGTCCAGAGCCGAAGCGCCAGTTCTGCACTGTCTGTTCGATGCCCGGACCGACGACAGATACCTGCCCGAACCTTGATCAACCATGGCATCTAACCCTGGTCAGACAGAGGGAACAAGCGAAGGCACGGAGGGCCTCTGATACACCAACTACGCAAGCACCTCGACGCGGGGACTGGCGAAGATAAAGATAGAGCCACAGTCCGCGTTACTATCCCGACTATCAATTTTTTTTTCTGTCTTTTCTCTTCTCTCCGTCACGGAAATTGGCTTTGTTTTTTGTTTCGGGTAGTCTTCTGTTTTTTCGTTAATCCATGGGGTTTATTCTTGTATTTTTCGCTGTCTTTCGGGACCAGGGGGCCCTGTTATTTCGTTTTTTTTTGGTATCCGCGTGGCTATACAGTAAGCCGGGAGTAAGTTTAGTTCTTTTCTTGTTCTTTCTTTTCTTTTTTTTTTATTTTTGTTTGTTTGTTTTTTTTTTCTTTTGGCGGGGAGATCCGGATTGGATCCCCCGTTTAACACCCCGAAGGGGTAAAGCATAACTTAATTTTTCGTATCGGTTCCTTTTTTTTTGTTGTTGTTTTGTTTTGTGTTAATTTTTTTGTTCGCGGGGAGATCCGGATGGGATCCCCCGTTCTACACCCCAAGTGGTAACGCACAAAACAACTTATAGTATCGTTTCTGTATTTTCTTTTTGGTTTTTTTATTTGTGTTTCGACCATCGTGGTCAGTACGAGCCAGAGCGCTCAGTATTTAGTTTCGTTTTGTTTTGTTGGTTCGTCGTCTCTTATTTTGTTTTTTTTTGTGTTTCATGATTATCACTGGTAAAAATAATATAGTTTTTTTTCTTGTTTTTTTTTGTGTGTGGTTCTTTCTATTTCGAGTTTTAAGTTCGAGTAGTCTTTTATTTCGATTTTGTTTTTTTTTGTGCTTCGAATTTCGAGTTTTTGGTTTAGAGTAGTCTCTTATTTTGATTTTGTTTTTCTCTGATCTCTGGTTTATCTTTTATTGAGGGGAGCCGAACCCTCCCCTAAATTTTTGTCTTTCTGCCTTCTGCAGGAGGAGAGTAGCGGGTGACGACTTAATAATTAAACCGGGGGTTTTCATAAATTACCTTCTTAAGGTCTTTGAGGCTTTCGCGGTGAGATTCTGAATAAGACTTGGCTTCCGGGATGGAGCCGCGTTGTTTAACGGTTGGGTGCCGACGTTTCGTAAACATTGCAGTTTACTTCATCAGGGCGAGAAACAACCTGATACTGGTTGCTCCCCAACAGGGTGTCCCTATTTATGCCAGTTGCGGAGCCGTCAATGTGTGACGTTCCGCTCGGGTGGAGTTGACCAATCATATGTTTTTAAATGGTTGGCCAAACATTTAAAAAACCGGGAGGATGGCGTTCCAAATTGGATGGGTTTGAAGTCCGTTGTCTCTGTTGATGTTGTTAGGATGTTTACGGATTTCAAGGGCTTCTCTGTATTTTCGAGGAAAATACTGATTTGAGTTGGCCAAGGAGGTGGTTTGGTCAAATAAGATTTGGTGGCCCGTTTCCATTTGGTGTTCCGCCAGAGCTGAGATAGTAAAGTACCTTCTTATTTCCTTTCGGGGGAAAGTTTAGTCTAAAATACAGTATTACGTTTAAATAGCTAGACTCACTGAAGTCAGTAGACGTAAGACACGGTGTGCGGTCGCCACTCGGAGTTCGGTCCATGGGTCAGTTTTGCTAGCGCTTCCGCCCCAGTGGTCCGTCTAAGGGGGGGGGAGTTGTAACATTACATGTTACCACAGGCTCCTTACCCCTTAGACGACCTTAGCGGAGTGTCTGAGGATAGTATGAATGATTAGGGTGGCCCTGAGGCCTGGCAATAATTCCGAGAGACGACCGTGACCGACTAAAATCTGTAGAACTCCTTATTTATTCTTTTGTTTTTCTTTACGCATTTTCTCTGGCATGTGGGAGACGAGGCCTAGACGAAGGCGACCAGTTACTCCGAAACCACGGAAAGACACACGCACGACGCCTAAAATCGACCAGAAGGATCCCTACCAACCAAGAACACCACCGGAGCTCTAGGAGGTAGTACTGGCCAGGCTACCTCCACCGCCGAAATAGAGGACACGGGGGGAATGCCGAGGGCATTCCGCAACGAGGGATATCGGTGGCGGAAGAGATTCCCGCCGCCTAGAAGAGCCTGCAACCTGTGTTCCTTTGAAGTAATGAGCTACAACCACCGCGGTGGATTTTGAATATTCGCGCGTAGCGAAACTAGGGATCTTTCGGTCGATGGGAAATCAATTGTCGATCGCCTGATATGTGCGCCAAGTACCGGCGCCATGCGGTCTAGCCACTCTGCTTTAGACTAGCGTCTGGATCACTACTGCGAATTACCTTTGTGCGTTCTTAGTCAAAAATCTTTTCTTGGTCTGTTGCGTTCAACCCCGTGGGTTCTTTAAGATACTAAATCTAGCGTAGATTGAGTGAGTGTGTGAGGAACCAAAATAATACTCCCGTGGGAGTCTCAAAATCCAGGGATGGATCCCTTCATCGAACGAGGTCGTTTCGTGGCCTGGCTGGAAGACGGTAAGCGTTAGCCATTCTTACTTTGGATAATTCGCATCCGGCAACGGCTATCCGCCATATTGCCATAGATTAAGCCACGAGGCTAATTAAAATTCTTGGGATCGAATTAAGCCGATCTCCGAAGGGTAGGCCGTCACCAGTGTCCCTTTGCCTTAGATTTTGTAGTTCGAGTCTTTATATTTTGGAGTAATTATTCGCGTAATTAATAATTTAGTCAAGTGCGTACCTGTAGTACACGAGTACGACAGAGACAGAACGAGTCGGTCACTGTCGCTCTCTCTCTTCCTCCTGCGGGGAGAGACGTAAAGGGTTCTTCGCGTTAGAATTTCGGGTTCTTTATTTAATTTGCGTAGTTAAGAATAATAAGTTAAGAATAAATTATCCGCAGAGTTAGTTTAAGTTAGTAGTAGGAAAAGTCTGTAAATAGTTTGTAAATATTTGGTGAATAATAAGCTTTTCGGAGCAATACGATAACGAGAGACTTCGTCTCTCGGAGACGAGCTAGTCGTCGTAGTACGACCTAAGACTGAGTAACTGATAATTAGTTATTATTTTATCGTTATTAATTAGTCATCAATTCGGCTCGTAGCCTATATTTAATAAATTAGTAATTTAGGTAGTATTGTCCAGCGAGGACTTGATTTGACGAGTTCTATATTATTTGCTGCATGACTTCTTTTTATTTGTTATTGCTCTCCTACGTGGAAGCTAGTAGTTTAATTTTTATTGTAAAACTCGCCAAACGTGGCCAGGTCACTTATACACGACCTGTAGTCAATTTATACCCGCTGGGGAGTACCCCCGGGTACTAGTATTATTATTCCTAATTTCTTTTTTTGATATAATTTTTCTTGAATAAATTCTATTTTCTTTGTTAAATTCAATTTATCGAGTCGTTAATACGCCCTGCTAATCCTTCAATTAATCCCGACCCCTCTCCGCGGTACTGACGCTAGCCGGCACTCAAGTATCTGTAGTTAGTTCTTTTTATTAGTAAGATTTTCAGAAATTGGCGATTATAAGCCTGGCGCCCAGCATCTTTGTTTTATTATTAATTTTCAGTTGGCCAATTGTCGAGTGGACGGTTCTCAGACTAGCGTTCCGGTCTGGTCTGAGGACCAGGAAAAATCCACGTCACAGTACATGCAAATTTACCAAATGGAAAACCACTAGTGGATCTCAAACTGCGAGCTTCAATGACAGAATTGTTCGAGCGCTTCGCGAACAATTCCAGTAAGCTAGCTCCCTGTGCGTCGAGTCAAGGGAATGAATCGTTCAACAGCATTGTGGCGAGCAAGAACCCAAAATTCAGACACTACTCAGCGTCTGAGTCTTTGAATTTTAGAGTAGCAGCTGCGGTATGCCAGAAAAACATAGGGTGCAAATATATTACTCAGATTTACAAGACTTTACAATTATCACCTGGCACACACACTCTCAAATTCCGTGAGGCTAAGGATAAAAAACGAGAAAGGAAGGCTAAATTCAGTAAATACATAGAGATAAAGAAGAGAAGACTGTTTGCTAAGAAACAAAGGTCTTCGAAGTCATCAGCCTCAAAAAAACGTGAAGGTATCACCTATCAAACAGAGTGTGGCCTCGACAGTTCTTCAGACTTGATAAAAAATCCTGCTCAATCAGGTCAGCCTCCCAATTCCCAATTCCCAATTCTATGCGTCGAAAAATATTAGTTGTTATGTATTTTCATGACTTGATTTCAGCTCCAGAAGATTACACGAAATCCTCAGTTGTTTACTTTGATTTGGAAACGAGTGGACTGTCAAATTCATCCGAAATATGCCAAATTGCAGCTTGTCAGGAAGATGCAATATTCAACGTATATATTATTCCATCAAGAGGAATATCAGCCTCCGCAAGTAATGTGACAGGATTAAAAATGATAAGTGGAGAAATGTTTTTGCACGACACTGCTCTGGAAACAGTACCAGTCAGAAATGCCTTCTCGGATTTCTTCAAATTCCTACGAAATCGAGGAAGTTCAGTCGTACTTGTCGCTCACAATGGCTTTCGATTTGATGTCCCAAGAATACTAAACTTGGCGGACAAATTAAACCTAACTGGAGAGTTCCAGGCAATAGTCAAAGGGTTTGCCGATACATTATGTATTTTTCGAGAACACCTTTCAGAAAGGGTGAAAGAAAAGAAAAAGTTCTCCCAGCAGGCATTGACAGAAGACTTTTTGACACCTGAAGATTTTGTGGGAGCTCATAACGCTGTGCAAGATGTCAAAACTTTACAGAAACTGGTGATTGTAATTGGTGTAACTGAGGAGAAGCTGAAAGAAAAAGCAAAAAGTATTTCTGAAATTGTCGACGATAAGAAAAATGCAGCGCGATACGTCACTAATAAAGCGAGCCTCGACCATTTGAAAAGTGTTTCAAATAATATGAAGAATAAAATAGCTAAAGCGGGTATTAATTTTAGCATACTTCTAGAATGTTTTCAGAAAAGTGGGTTGGAAGGAGTGAAATTGTTACTCGGAGAAAATGTTGGAGGCCGACCACGGGTAACAACAAGTAAAAAAATTTTAAACAATCTTTTCAGCGAGATAAAAAAAATTAACGAAAAATAATGCTAAAAATAAGAAGAAAACATACATATAATAACTATTATATTATACATTATATTATGTATACTACATCTTTATTTAATTTTGTGAAGAATGAAAATATTCATTATAAAAATAAAAATTGTTTGAAAATTTCTTGAATATTTATAAAAATTAATAATTAAACAATCTAAACGTATGTGCTTATTAATCATCATTGTTTCCGTCTACGTATAAATGTTTCGTACAAATGATTTGATACAGCTACTAGTGTATTTCAAATCTGGCGCGTCGTTGATCACAGGCATAAACGAGCGACGTTGCCAAATACCCGCGGGCTCACGAGCAGACGCATTCCGCGTACGTTTACGTTACTTTATCGTGAAATATTTCTTTAAATCTTCCGGTGAGCCTCAATTTTTTTGTTTCCCATAGAATCCTCACATTTCGAACTACATATACCTCGTTTTTGGTGTAAATGGCGAATCGTTAAAGGTGCAAATTATGCAACTACCATATCGGCAATGACGGCTTGGCCATAACCGCCAAGTTAAAACGTACAGTTTCATCGATTTTCAACATTTTTTTTCTCGCTTATTTTCTCGGTAACGGACCCTCATATTTCGTATGCATAAACTGCGATACTTCTTGATCAATTTGTAAAAATTTGAGAAGTCTCCCAAATCAGTCAATGAACGGAAGAACCACCTTAATAACGTTTATGTACTTACTACTACCTAGGACAATTGCCTGCGTCTTTTTTGCGTTTAAAATCAGGTGGTTCTCCTTGGACCATTTTTCGATTGCTCGCGCCTCGTTATTCATATCGCTAATCCCCTGATCGAGGTTTCCGGGTTGAACGTGGAGATACACTCCCAGATCATCAGCAAACATTGCATGCTTAGTTTTTTCCAGTGCATCCTTGATGTCACTCGTGAAGCATAGAAAGAACAACGGCCCAAAGATCGTGCCTTGTGGGACACCTCTTTCCATCCCTACCCACGCCGATTTCGCCGTTACCCCCCCCCCCCCCCCCCCCCCCCCCCAGTTTCACCCAGCACTGCCTGCTTCCGATCTGAGAGGTAGGAACCGATCCACTTACATGTTTCGGTTGAGAATTGAAGATTCTTCAACTTGTTAAGGAGAAGGCAATGGTCGACAGTATCGAATGCTTTACTATAGTCAAACAGTACGAGTAGAGTGACCATGCGCCCATCCGCTGCCCACTTGGCGTCTTCGATGACGTTCAGGAGTGCGGTTTGTGTGCTCATGCTCTTACGGTAGCCTGATTGAAGTGGATCAAATTTATTGTCTTCTTCTAAGAATTTTGTCATTTGAACTGACAGAATCTTCTCAAAGAGTTTGGAAAGGAAGCACGTGAGTGCTATCGGTCTAAAGTCGCCGCATTCGCTGGGGGCCTTGGTCTTTGGGATTGGGATTATGTGGGCTTTTTTCCAGAGTTCTGGAAAAATCCCCTGCTCGATTGACGTATTGAATATGTGGACGATGTGCTTAGCACAGATCGGAAGGCAAAGTTTAATCATTTCAGCAGAGATGGCGTCGGGACCAATCGCTTTTGATTTAGAGTAGTTTATACTTTTTTTTATGTCTCTAATCGTTATCTTTGTGAAAGTAAATCTTTTGCCTAGCGTGTCGGGGTCAGTTTCGCCCGCTGGGAACTTTTCCTGCCCCCCCTGCACGGACTGCGCCTCCTCCGCGCCCCCCACCCTTTTCCCAATAGCTCCAAAGAAGGTGGACAGTGATTCGAGGCCGACTGAGGAGCATTCCCTGTTACTCATTTTGTCTCTGGAGATGCCCAGCTCTCTTACCTGTGACCATAGGGTCCTAGAGTTCTCAGATTTCTTTAGTTTGCTTGAGAGGTGACTGTTCTTTGCCGCGAGTGTTTCACGTTTGACTTGTCTACGCAATGCCATGAAGCTATTTTTCGCGTCTGTCCTCCCAGTTTTCCGGAACTGGGCCCGTAGCGCGTCTCTTTTCTTCATTAACAGCCTAAGCTCATCCGTCAGCCAGTCGGCCTTTCGTTTCCTCAGGATTACCTGTTCGAGCGGGGCTAGTTTATCAAAGCTTTTTAGAATATTTTCGTTCAGAATCTCTACTTTTTGGTTGACTGACTAGGAGTCAACCATAACTCCGGGTCACAGATCTTGACCCAACTTATAGGGGTGTTTTGTCGTACCAAAATATGAATTATCTGATAGATAACTCTCCGGAATGGGCCTTCGACCCATCAATTTATTAAAGTATATAATAAAAAATCAGCGTTAAATGGGTTTTCCAAATTGTCCTGAAATAATCTGTTTCTGCTTGACGTCTGGACTTCCTATACTGCGGTGAATATTTATACATTGAACGCAGTGGTTATTGTACATCGAATCCCTGAAATTTATCCTCCCAGGTATGGAAAATCATTTTATTCTGCGTAGATTACATCTATTAACACATTGCTTCTCGTTGTTCATCATATGTACAACATTCATTTGGTGAATTTGACGACTTCTTCCCACGTGAAAAATGTTGAATATAGTCAGTTTCAATACCTCACTGGCAGCATACAAATCCTGTAAATTACCACATAATATTAATTTTACCACAGTACTATAGTTCATATTTCGGAAGAATATACTTATATACTCATCTAATGGAACGACGTTTGGTCGGGATAAGTGAGGTTAATTCGTACGATTAGATATCTTCGGGCTATACTGTCGAATTTAGAATCGAACTGCTGCAATAACGCCTTCCATATTAAGAGTTGACAAACATTTTTCGCTACATATTACTGTCTCGTTCGAACTAATTTTGCACGGCTTACGTAAAACTGACAAACATAGTGCATACACGGCTCCGCACGTTTGACAGATCTTGATCGATAAACGGCAACAGCTCATGTCGGTAAGGTAACACATCTGGCCGTCACAGAACGCCATCTGACATGACATGACATGACCGACATGAGCTGTTGCCGTTTATCGATCAAGATCTGTCAAACGTGCGGAGCCGTGTATGCACTATGTTTGTCAGTTTTACGTAAGCCGTGCAAAATTAGTTCGAACGAGACAGTAATATGTAGCGAAAAATGTTTGTCAACTCTTAATATGGAAGGCGTTATTGCAGCAGTTCGATTCTAAATTCGACAGTATAGCCCGAAGATATCTAATCGTACGAATTAACCTCACTTATCCCGACCAAACGTCGTTCCATTAGATGAGTATATAAGTATATTCTTCCGAAATATGAACTATAGTACTGTGGTAAAATTAATATTATGTGGTAATTTACAGGATTTGTATGCTGCCAGTGAGGTATTGAAACTGACTATATTCAACATTTTTCACGTGGGAAGAAGTCGTCAAATTCACCAAATGAATGTTGTACATATGATGAACAACGAGAAGCAATGTGTTAATAGATGTAATCTACGCAGAATAAAATGATTTTCCATACCTGGGAGGATAAATTTCAGGGATTCGATGTACAATAACCACTGCGTTCAATGTATAAATATTCACCGCAGTATAGGAAGTCCAGACGTCAAGCAGAAACAGATTATTTCAGGACAATTTGGAAAACCCATTTAACGCTGATTTTTTATTATATATTTTAATAAATTGATGGGTCGAAGGCCCATTCCGGAGAGTTATCTATCAGATAATTCATATTTTGGTACGACAAAACACCCCTATAAGTTGGGTCAAGATCTGTGACCCGGAGTTATGGTCGACTCCTAGTGAGTCTGTTCTATAAAGTCTATCCCACTCCCTTCTACTGATGTCTCGAATTAAGTCTAGTTCGTTCAGTGCTTTGAGGTTTCTGAAGAGGAAGGTTCTTGGCAGAAGTTTTGGTAGGGAGATTTTCAGGTTTGCCATGATTAGGTCATGCCCCTCAGTCGTTCTCATCACCTGCCCCGTTTCCGAAATTCTATCGACCTCGTTAATGAAAATGTGATCTATCCAGGTGTGGGAGGAGGATGTATGATGAGTGGGTTCGAAGGGGACCACTTTGAGACCCAGTTCGCTCAGGGCTCTCAGCAGGTGTTTGGAGTCATCACTGTTTGCTTTATTAAGATCAATATTGAAGTCCCCCATGAGAATTATTGAGCTATAGACTGGCGAGAATCTTTCCACGACGTTCCAAAAATCTATAGGATAGGCTAGTTTAGGGGGTCTGTAGAGAATTCCGATTAAGATTCCTGATCGGTTTACCGGTTTTGCCTCTATCAGCAGAAATTCAGGACTGAAGGCATATTGATTGGGAGATTTGCTAAGAATTTTGACTGTTATATCGCGACGCACATAGACGGCCACGCCTCCGCACTCCTTACCATATCTATCATTTCTATACAAGTTGTAACCCTCTATCCTAACACTGTTGTCCTCAATGGATTCCTTCAAGAAGGATTCTGAAATTCCTAAAATATCTATTTCGTATTTATTAATTAGTTCATCTACCTCATCAAAATTACCCATCAGAGACTGAGGATTGACATGCCCTATCTTCAAGTTTCGCTCGCTCGGTTCTTTAGTGGGAGGCCTGGGCTTCTGTAATTGCTAGTTGGTTGTTTTGCCTCGGTTGCGCGTGGATCTGGTCGTTGCTTCCCGTTTGGCCGAAGGCTGCTGGCTCTCTTCCTCAGATTTGCGTTTTTTATGGGGCTTGCTCGTCCCCCCCGGTGATGGCATCTCCTCGGTGTCCTGTTCCCGTCGTGCGTTCTGAATGGCGATTTCGATGTCTTCAGTACTGTAGAATATCAGTGTGGCTGCTCCATCCTCCATGCGTCCAAATACCTTGCCGTTTTTCGTCCAGGCGTATTTCATGAGGTTGTTTTTTTTTGCTCTTCTTGCCTCGAGAAACACTTGGCTCAGGTGAGGTGTCAGTTTGTCGTTCACAAATATTTTTGAGGTATCATTGGGGTCTAGACCGATGTCTGAGAGCAGCAAGGGAGTATTCCTAGCCTTGAGTCTTTGCTGCAGGTTGTTTTTTGCCCCCGCGTTCGAGAATTCGACAACTATAGTTGGATGGATAGTGATTCTAGACTCCGCTCGATTAGCATGTAGAGGCTGACGATAGCAGTTGGAGACGTCACTATCTTCTAGCTCCATCCCTGTCGCAAGAGCTATGTTGACTACTATGTTTTTCAGGTTCTCGCCGGGAGCTTGAGGAACCCCCTGTATGTCTATAAAGTTTTTAAGTTGAGTTTGTCTCATTTGCTCGATAGAGCTCTGAAGTCTCGACATTTGAGTTTTCAGTTCACAGTTCACGGCTGTAACTTTGGCTAGCTCTCGTGAATCAGTCGTCGATTTGTTCTCCAGGCTTTTGATCCTCTTTTCGTGACCTTCGAGTTTGACGAGGCTGAAGCGAGCAGCCAGAGTTAGCAGCCGAACGCTGCTGTTCAACGTTGAACGCCTATGCGTAGCAGCGTTCGGCTGCTAACTCTGGCTGCTAGCTTCAGCCTCGTTCGAGTTTGTCTTTACAGAATTTTACGTTGTTGTTCACCTCGTTCAGAGTAGTTGTCTGTTTCTCCATTAAGGCAAAGAGATCATTCAGCGTGCGTTCTTTTCCTTCGGCTACAGGCATTGTGATTGCGTGCTGCGGCTCAGCTGTTCAAGCTGCCCCCACCTCTAGCTCCGAGAGCACTTCAAACTGGCTACGCCCCTCTCCTATCAACAGGAACGAAGCCCACCGGTTGTGAGTTGTCACGGCGATGAGGTAAACAACTCAGTGGACTTGATTGTCAACTGTCACTCGGCTGCCCTCACAGATACAAGGATAGGCCGTCAGGTGTCGACTCGTAAATAGACTCCCAACTGATCCCTGCACTTTCCTTAATTTCGCATGTGCACTTTTAGTCTTTTAGCGTTTTGGATTAAGACACTGATTAGCCTTTTGTCACCCGCGCACCACTATCACACTATCGCTGTCCAAATTACGCCGGAGGTTGTCAGATTGCCAGGTTGTATTTCGCCTTCTGCCGTTATGTTTACGTCGCCATTTAATCTTGAGAGAGAGAGAGAGAGAGAGAGAGAGAGAGAGAGAGAGAGAGAGAGAGAGAGAGAGATAGATAGATAGATAGATAGATAGATAATTTATTCTTGTGCATGGCAATATTGGACAATATCACTATAATACATATATATATACAGAAATTTACATGCATAGGTAGTGATCAAAAGAAGAGAAAAACAGTAGGTTACAGAGCAAGACAAAAAAAAATCATAAAGCTAACTTAAAAATACCTAAGACTAGCCTAGCGAGAGGATGCTCGAGAGAACTCCGTATCGAACAGATACTGCCGAAGGGAATGCTTAAAACCCGAGTACGAACGGATGCCGCGAAGGTCAGGAGGGAGCGAGTGCCACAAGTAGACGGCGGAGACCGTAAACGACCTTCGGTAGGCCTCAGTGCAGAAACGGGGGATAAGGAAATCGCCCCTATCCCGCCTAGACGGAGCAGCACAGGACTCCGGGCGCGCGAGAAAAAGGGCCCGCAGGTAATCAGGGATCCCGGAACGGATGGAGATGTAAAACAGAGAGCAGAGGAAAAAGATCCTACGATCCCGCGCACTCAGCCACCCGAGCTCGCGACGAAAAGGTGTGATATGCTCGTCCCTGGCTACCCCGCACACGAAGCGGACACAACAGTTGAAAAGGCGCTGCAGGCGAACATTTAGCACCCCGGGTATATCGCAATAGACCACAGAGCAGTAGTGAAGCAGGGGGAAAACAAGCGCCGTAATAAGGCGCACGCACAAAGGCCTCGAAAGCAGGCGCCGCGAGATGGAAAGATGGCGAAGCGCACGGTGCACCTGATGAGAAACGGCATCCACCTGCGGGACCCAAGAGAGCGAGTTATCAATTAAAAGCCCGAGATTGCGGACAGTCTGAGACCAGGGAATAGCCGTACCATTCACGGTTACCTGCGGGAGATCACTGGAGTTTAGCCTCGTAATAAAAGGCAGACTGCCGAGAAAAATGGACTGAGTCTTGGTGGAGTTAAGACGCAGCGAGTTCGCACACGACCAGTCGTGTATCGCCGCCACATCCTCATTCAGCCGTCGGATGGCATCGGGGACATCATCGATGGTACAGTGCAGATAAATCTGAAGATCATCCGCATAGAGCAAGTGGTGGGAGTGAGAGAGAACTTGGCGGAGGTCGTTAATGAAGATGACAAAAAGTAACGGCCTAAGGACAGAGCCCTGCGGAACCCCCTGATCAAGAGTTGCCCAAGAAGACAGCTCACCAGAAGGCCCGACCACAGCCTGCGACCGCCCCCGAAGATAGCTGGACACCCAGGTTAGGGCGTGCTGTGAGAAGCCAAGAGCAAGAAGCTTAGAGAGGAGGACTGAATGAGGTATGGAGTCGAAGGCTTTAGTAAAATCGAACAGAGAGAGAGAGTTTCGCTGCAAAGCTCTTGACTAAAGAGAGAGATGTACAATTTACTCCGCTCGGCTGTGCGATTTGTAGCCGAAAGGAAGAGTGTCATAGCCCGTGTCGCAGAGACGTCTTTTGGTTTGAACTGGACGGCATATCTTGTTTACGCTCAGCGTGACCACCCGATGCAACGCTGTACGCTGTATAGCCCGTCGCTCAACTCGAATAGGTTCCCGAGCCTCGACCACCATGCCCCGGATCGAGTTGAAATTTATCCTCATTCGAGTCTGATAATTTAGAGTGACCCCCTTAACTTTGCAAACCTCGGCCACCTCCCCATCCCCCTTTTGTACCAGGAACGCGTAAAATTTCGGGCCACCGGAAACGAAGGCTTTTATGTAGCTACCCTCCCCGTATTCCGTCAGCTCGTCGGTCAGATCACCCAAAAAGTTACCCGTAGTCGGCTCCCACTCCCCGCTTCTCCGCAAGTGAATAACAGAGTCCGTATCGTAATTGTTAAGGAAGCTGGTGATATCGGGTTAAATAAAGAAGATTGCACATAAGGAAAATGGATATATAATCTATAAATCAAGAATGTGATTTACATTGAGGTAGTCCTCTTACAATACTCCGAGTACATGAATAGTACTAGTTGCGCATGCGCGCTATCATCCACACATACTATGCGACATTGACACACACTTCAACACTCCCTCTCAATGAGCATTCATCTTTACAACAAATTAGTGTATCTCTTTTACTCCTATCAATTCTCTCAGTCTTACAAAATTTTCTCTCGGCAGGGGTTTTGTTAGGATGTCTGCTTGTTGTTCTAGAGTTGGTACATAATGTAAAGTGAACAGCCCTTCTAAATATTTCTCCCTTGCAAAGTGAAATTTTACATCAATGTGTTTCGATTGTTTATGAAATTCTGGGTTTTTTATCAGTCTTATTGCACTTTGGTTGTCTAGTAGTAATTTTGGTACAATTTTCGACTTACCAATTACTTCCTCTCTTAATCTATCTAACCATATGAGTTGCTTTATTGCCTGTGCCGCAGCCATGAACTCTGCTTCTGTAGTCGATAGAGCTACTGATTTTTGGGTGCTCCAGGCAATCAAGCTTTCTCCTAATTTATACACATAACCGCTGGTGGATCTTCTCGTTGCAGTATCACCAGCGAAGTCTGCGTCACTGTAACCTATTAGAGGCAATTGACTTTGTTTAGTAAATTTAATGCCGTAACCTAATGTTCCCTTTAAGTATTTTATAATTCCTTTTACAGCTTGCCAATGAATTACTAATGGGTCTGCTAAATATTGACTTGCACAGTTCAAAGCAAAAGCGATATCAGGTCTTGTTCCAATGGACAAATACATGAGGCTTCCCACTGCTTCTCTGTACGGTACATTTTCTATTCTTTTATTCTGCTTGTGCAGTTTCGGGTTGAGCTCATGGTTTTTGTCCGCTGGGACTGAGACTGGGTTTGCTCCTGTCATTCTAAATCTTTCTATGACTTTACTTGCATAGCTCGTTTGATGCATTATAATCGAACCATCTCTATTTCTGTCTTTCTGAAAACCTAGGAAACATTTTGTATCATTTATGGTTATTTCAAATTCTCTATCTAATTTCTCAAGTAAACTAAAGATCAACCTTTTATCCTTTGCTACTATTATTCCGTCATCTATGTATATTGCTAAAAGTACAGTTGTTTGTTTTCCTACATTAGTGAATACACATGGATCTGAGTAAGCAGCTTTCAAGTTATTTCTCTTTAAGAACTCTGTAAATGTTTCATTCCAGCATCGTGATGCTTGTTTGAGCCCATATAGACTCTTGTTTAATCTACATACGCGTTCTGTCCCGTCGTTGAATCCTTCGGGTTGATTCATCATGATTTGTTCTTCTAGCTTACCATTCAAAAAAGCTGTTTTTACATCGAAAAGTTTTAATTCCATACCTTCAGCTGCAGCTATAGCCAGTAGCATCCGTAAGGAGTCGAATTTAACCACCGGGCTAAATGTTTCATTGTAGTTCATCCCATATTCCTGCGTGTAGCCTTTGGCAACTAATCTGGCTTTGTGCCTTTCTACATTGCCGTCAGTGTCTTTCTTAATTTTATAGACCCAGCGACAATCAATCACCTGTTGGTCAATGTTCTTCGGTACTAATGTCCAGGTGTTATTTTTGTACAGCGATTCTATTTCTTCTTTCATTGCTTGAATCCATTTGTTTGCTTCTGGACTCTTCATAGCTTCTTCATAGTTTTGAGGTTCTTCGTTTATGGTTGCAAATAAGTATTCTGAATTCATATATTCATCGTAACGATTCGGTCTACGCAAAGTCTCTCTTCTTCTTAGTTCTCTTTGGACGTTTGGTTCCTGAGGTTCATCTGCCACGTCTTCAAAAATCTCATCTTCAGATTCCTCAGAGTTCGTTCCATCGTTCAGTTCATCTGTAGGACCATTTATTATTTCTGGTTCTTCTTCTGATTCTTCGGAGTCCTCATTTAATTGTTCAGGTACTATTGTTTCTTCTTCAGTCTTTTCTTTGGTAGTTTTTCCTTCAGTCTCACAAAATATTACATCCCTAGCATATTCTACTTTATCATTCAACGGATACCAAATTCTGTAACCTTTAACGTTTTCTCCATATCCAACAAAAACACCTTCTTTGGCCATTTTATCTAATTTATTTCTTTTCTGCTTTGGTATGTGTACATAGGTTTCTGATCCAAAGATTATCCATTTTTCTAACTCACATGTTTTTCCAGACCAAGCTTCATATGGGGTTTGACCTTCGGATTTGCTTCTTCCAGTTCTGTTGAGTATGTAGGCAGCGGTGTTGGCGGCTTCTGCCCACAGTTTCTTCGGAAGGTTTTTCTCATGTATCATGGCTCGTACCGCTTCCATTATAGTTCTATTCTCCCTTTCCGCTACGCCGTTTTGTTCGGGGGAATAAGCTACAGTCCTGTGATGTGTTATTCCATGCATATCTGTAATTTCTTGAACCTTTTTGTTGACAAATTCTAAACCATTATCAGTCCTGATAATCTTAATCGTTTTTCCAATTTCGTTCTGAGTTTTCTTTATAAAGTCTGACAAACAGCGAGCTACTTCATCTTTGGTCTTTATAAAATACAATGTTCTTAATCGAGAATAATCATCCTTAAATAAGAGAAAATAGCGTGATCCACTTATCGAGGGCTCTGGCATCGGTCCGCATAAATCTGCATGTATCAATCCAGCAGGTTCTACGATTTTGATTTCTTTGTTGTTTGATTTTGGAAAAGGTTTTCTATGCATCTTTCCGTAAACGCATCCTTTGCAAATGAAATTATCTTTTAGACTGACCTTCATATTATTTTTCTTCAGAAAACTCCTTATGTGATTTACATCTTGATGTACCATTCTTTGATGCCATGTTCTTAGGTCGACTGATTCTGTTGGATTCGCCATAGCTTCAATTTTCTCTTTTTCATCTCTGACAGGTTCTCTGATCTTCAACTGTGCCTCACACAGTCTGTTCTTGCGGATTCCCATTATTTCAACCTTTCCTGAACGCACAAATTTACAACAGTCAGCATCGGATATCTGCTGCATTCCTTTATCTAATGCTGATCCCGCTGAAAACAGATTAAATTTTAATTCAGGTACAAATAATACATCGGCCAAGTATTTGGGATTCCACTTGACACCGTCGAAGGCAAGAATCTTAATATTTCCTTTTCCAGTTGCTAATATAGTGTGACCATCTCCTAAACTGATGATTCTTGGTTCCTGAAGGGTTTCAAAATCCGTAAACCATTCTCTTCGATTGCTCATGTGATCTGTTGCTCCTGAGTCTATATACCAAACAAAAGTTCTATCATTTGCTTCTTGAAGCATTGAGAGTGAAACTCCTATGAGCGCTTCGCCAGTTTCGTTCTGACGTTTCAACTTGTAGCAGTCCTTTTTCCAATGGCCTGGCTTTTTGCAGTAATTACACATATTTATATTATGCTTAGGTTCAAACTTATTCTTAGGCTCAAATTTATTCCGGGATTCAAATTTATTCTTAGGTTCAAATTTATTCTTAGGTTCAAATTTATTCTTAGGTTCAAATTTACCTTCATTGCCTGGTTCTTTCTTATATCTACTAAATTTATTATGACTTTTTACCATTGATAAGTCCTGATTTTCTGATTCTTCCTGATTTCCCTTACGCATTTCCTCCGCTAGTAACCTCTCAGTCATATTCGCAAGTGTTTGTTCTGCAGTAGGCGTTGATTCCCATGCTGTTACGAAGAAGTTGTAGGAGGCGGGTAGAGTCATCAATATTTTTGTCATTATGGCTGAATCTGATACTGTTTCTCCGAGACTCTTTAACCGATGAGCCAAATTTTATATCTCAGCGATATGTTTCGCCATGCTGTCAGAAGAATTCTTCGAAGTTTGGTACCATTTTTGCTGGAGCATGTGTAGGCCGGTTTGACTTTTCTGCTCATACACATTATGCAATTTGTCCCACATATCCTTGGAAGTATTGCAGTTCATAATATGCAACAACTGCGTGTCGTCGACGCTGGTTACTATAATTCGTTGGGCTGCTATGTCATTCTTATTCCATTTTGCTCTAGCCGTATTGTCTTCTGGTCGTTCAGTTGTTCCATTTGTTATTTCATAACTTCCTTGGGCCATCAAAATAATTTTTACTTGAAATTTCCATGTGGACCAATTTTCCAAACCTTTCAATTTGGTTATTTTCAAAGTCTCATTTTCCATCGTTATCTGCTCTTGCACGAGGGCCAGATAACCTCAAAATCTTCTGTATTCTAATTTTCAAAACTATTCAATTTAATTAGTTCACAGACCTTTAATATCACCACTGTTTGATACCTGGGCCCATAACCTGTTAAGGAAGCTGGTGATATCGGGTTAAATAAAGAAGATTGCACATAAGGAAAATGGATATATAATCTATAAATCAAGAATGTGATTTACATTGAGGTAGTCCTCTTACAATACTCCGAGTACATGAATAGTACTAGTTGCGCATGCGCGCTATCATCCACACATACTATGCGACATTGACACACACTTCAACAGTAATACAACACCCGGCGCTCGAGCCTCTCGAGATAGCTGTACAGCTTGAGGCGAGCCTGAGCAGTGGTGTAGGCGGCCAGCACAACGTTAGCCAAGGGAGACGGAGCGATGCTCTCCTCCGTATTAATCCAGCGCGCGTAAAGTATTTGCTCAGTCACCGGTAAAATATCCGTCACCTCGTTCTCGGGATCGGTCAACAGTTCCAAGAGGCGTTGGCGGTCTTTGATCACCTCGGTACGCGGGAGGTTTTCGCGCTGGCCAAATTTACCCCAGAAAGAATTCAGGCAGAGCTTGGATACGGAACGCAGCCCGGCGTTCTTTGTTATCTTCTCTCGTTGCAACCTGATACCCTCAACCTGCTCGTACTCCACGAGATAACGGTCGCGGGAAGCCTCGTCGGTGCACTCGCTAGGCCACCCGCTGGCTTCTTGTTTTATTTTCAGGAAAGTGTCTATGTAGGGTGCAAAGAGTCCCCCTTGACCGCTGGCCGGATCGTACACCGTGCTCTCGTATTGCCAGATCTCCGATACATCGATCACGCTGTAACCCATAGCCACGGCTTTCTGCAGCTCGGCCGACACCCAAGTACCTGTGAACCACCGATCGGCCTCCGACTCGTGCGGACAATCGATCTGCAGAGAATCCTCGCAGCAGGAGCGGCACAGGGGAAACATGAGTTTTCCTCGCATCTGGACCGGTAACACGGGGTGCTAAAGATTCCTAGGCGGCAGAATCACGCATTTCACGAGGCCCTCGAGTCCGGAGATGTCTGTGTTGTACGGCCCGGTCAACGCTCTGCACTCCCTACCGACGTAGACTCGCGGATGACCCACAGGGTAGCGACCGGTTTTGCACACCCAAGGGTACAGAGAGCATACGTCGACGTATCGGATTTCCTCCCCCGGGGCAACTTCGTGATAACGCTTCGTGTTCCCCGTACGTCCTCCGAAAAACGCGTCTCGAGGATTCAGCGAGTCGCGCGATGCGACCAACGGATGCTGATCGACGTAGTCGCGCATTTCCGGATCGTTTTCCAGCATCTCGTCGAACGTGCACTCCCACATCTCGGTGACCCTGTAACGAAGCTCTGTCATGCGTTCCGTTTTTGCCCTAGTCTCTTCCCATCGTCTGTCCATCGTATTCCCGCCGGATAACTCTTTGTCGCGATTGACCGTGTGGCATCTTCGACACCCGTGCCAGTAGCAACTGTGAAATTCCAGCACGTGTCGTTCACCCTCAGCGTCTGTGTAATACCCGTCGACAAGCCGTCTCGTCTCGGGGATCCTGTACTCGCGACCTCGACCAGCGTATCTCACCTCTGTCCCCAGGCACCTCTCTACCCAAACGAGCCATTTCACCGCTTTCATCGATTGATTGTCGGCCAATCTGTACCCACTGACCGGTAGTATTCCTATGCTGCGGGGTCGGAGGAAATTTTGTCGAAACACGACGGAACAGGCCGATGCTATGGTGGTGCTTCGCGAGAACGGGCAAACACCGCCACAGTTCAAAAAAATATCTCTAAACGCGACGCATGCCCTGCGAAGGATGTCTACGTCGCTGCGACAATATTCCACGAGCTCCCGATCGAAATCGAACACATAGCCCCCGGTCGTGGCTTCCTCGTACCATTTGTAAAAAGCGCGCCTGTCCGAGGTCTTCATGCTGTCGGGGGAGTAAAATTCCGCGGCTGGTAACGGACCTATGTAACCCCGATTCTCCGGTGTATTGAACAGATGCGGAAAGATACCCTTGCGCAATTCCACAGGGAGTCCGAATGCCTTGGGCAACGCCGCTAGAGCCATAGGCATGTAGGCCAAAGAGTCCAGAAAACGCGTGTGACCCGTCTCCATCAGTATTATCTTGGTGCCGTTTAGAATCACCTGCGGTGGATCTCTGTTGTTCTCCACCAGGTAACGCAGTGTGAATTGGGAATCGAATCCGCCGGCGGTATGCGCTATGCAGAAGATCGTTTTGAATCGACAAACGGGCCGCGTCGCAAACTCCACCAACTGTTTAACAGGGTCGTCTCGGAATATGAATTCGCGCACGCGACCGCAGCCGGGACAAGGTGTGTTTATATCCGGCTCGTGTATACAGCTAGTGCACGTCTGTTGTACCACGCACAGATTTGGTACGTGCAGGTTGACATCCCGGCTGCCGGCCACCGAGGCGCACTGTTGCGTTTCAAAGTCATAAAATATAAATATGTTTTCCGAGTTTCCGGTTGGTGGCTTGAGAGGTTGCATGTAGCACTCGTGGTTGAGCGGCTGTACGGATCCGCACGTGTGACAGTACAGGTTGCCGCATGAGTGACCCCCCTTAGCGCGATCGATGAAAAGACGACACCCGCTGCACATCTGCAGGGTGTCACAGACGCTTTTGCGAGGATCGAACGATCCCGCGACCCGATGTCTCCGCAGACACTCCTCCCCGAAAAACCACCGGCCGCAGGCGCCGCATCGCACCCGTACTCCCGCTCTGTCGCACTGTGGTACGGCGTTGCAGCCGGGGCATCTATTCGAACACCTGTGATCGCCCGTGTTTCGATAGGCGATGTTGCAGGGCTCGCAGAAGCGTCTGTTGGCCGCTGCGGCAGTTAGATTCAGTATTGGCTTGTAGTGGCCACCGCGAGGAAAGTACAGTATGTTCAATGTACCTCTGGAGCATTCCCCCCGCTCAGCTAGTACGCGCGCTCCGTTGTAAATGGTCTCACCCCCGCGTCCAAAGGTGTTAAAATCATATATTACAACGCTTAGACCCAGAGGAGCCAGATATTCTTGAAATCTGACGATCTCTCGCATACGGCACCCCTCTGGGGGGACTTCTACGCGCGCCTCTCTGCACAAAACCACGGCAGCCTCCCTCTGAAGTCTCGATTTCGCGTGACGTACGTCGGACCATCGAGGTGTGGGGTCCGCGTCGTTGCCCCCGATACCCGCCCTGCTCAGGTAGGCACGAGCAGAAATTATAGCGCGAGGTAGACAAAGATTGTCGCGTTCGACCTCGAGAAGCGATCGTTTGCTCACCTCCTCGTGCGTGAGAGGTTTACTCTTTCAACCGCGACCCACAGGTACGCTGACCCGATTAACCGTGATTCTCAACGCGTCATCCGCACAAAATTCGGATGCGCTTTGGGAGAGACTGAAAACGAGCCGCCAGAGATCCTCGTAGCGAGAGTCCCGGACCGGCCTAAACGACAAACCGGCCATTCCCAGAGCAAACGAGGGTGTGTCTAGCCCGAACCCTATATAATCGTTCGCGGGATCATCGACAGAGTCCGGGGCAGGGGTCGTGGCGTAATTATGAATATCCCTGATGGCTTCTTCGAGCCAGGTCACAGGATCGACGGTTTCCGGCAGTGTGATAATTTTTAACGTCAAGACGGTCCCTGTGATGGCAAATCTACGATAATATTTACGACTCTCGTCTACAATCACAAATCTGACACCCGGCGGACGTGCGATATGATCCTCTACAGCTGTACTAGCGAGTCTCTCTCTCTTTCCCCCGCCCCGCTGTATGCCTGATATACTGGCCCCTTCGTTGACTCCTCCGGCTCGTTTCAACGCAGCGTAGACAGCACGGCGCCGCTCTGACAGCCAAGAGTTAAAGTCCTGGTTACACGAGGTGTCTTGGAAATTAGAAAAAAAAAGGAGAATGCGGACTAGCGCGTACTCACCGGAGGAATCCTCAGAGATCTCCACCTCCATCTCATCGTCTGTCGACGATTTTGCAGGAGACGGTGGTGGTGTGCCGGCAACCGTATTTTCGGCCTCGGCGGGAGGTGCATCTTCGGCTTGGTCATCGGGAGACGGTGGTGTTGCGGTCGTGTTATCTGGTTCGGCATTTTCGACAGCTTCGGTCGCCCTTATCAACTCGCACTCTTCGTCCGCCTCCTCCCGCGCAATAAGCTCGTAGCGAGCCGCAGCATCGTACAAGAGTTTATCCTCCTCGTTGACCTTCTCCTCCTTTTCGTTTAGCCAATCTGTATCGGGTTTGTCGGTCGAGTTGGCTGTTGCGGAAAAAACTATGAAGCGATACGTTGGTAAAACACCCGTAGAACAGAGTTATTACTTACCCTCGTGAGTCATGTACGCTCGTGTCATCTTGGAGACCCAAGGGGCTGACTGACTACCGCGCTCCCACAACACGTCGACAGCCGTCTTCATACACTCCCAAGAAGCCTCAAACAACCTCATTTCGTACATGCGACCGATATCGCGAATGCAGCAGCACCATGAAAGTCCCCTCAACCGGTGGAGCAGCGCGGGTGCCGGTAGGTCCACCAGCTCGAGCCACCAATTTTCGTCGAAGTCTCGCACTGTTTGGGGAGTGGAACTCCTGGCGTAACGCAACACGTCGCGTACCACATTTCGAACCACGCTGTTACGATAGATCACCCTGTTCACACCCGTTAGCTCGTCTTGAAAATTATTGGATTCCATTTTTAAGCTGTTTGTCATCAAACTGACCAAACTGCACGGATGCAACCGAATTTATAGATCTCATACCAGATCCGTCTGGTGTGGGAATCATACCCCCTCCCGACGTACGTGTGTGTGTGTGTGTGTGTGTGTGTGTGTGTGACACACTGTGGAAATTTGTGGTGGGATGGGCAGTGTGGTTTTCATAAAATTTTATTATTATGATTTCCTACATTCAGGATACGACACACCTATACCCTGATCCTAATACCCTTGCCTGCCGTGTGTGTGGGACACAGACGTTGTGAGATTATATGCTGGTTCGAGATAACAAATAACTAGTACTAGCTAATTATTTTGCTCGTTCGCTCGCTCACTCGTTTGGTTTTGCGTTGTCCCTTACTCGCTACGCTCGCTCGGTTGTCAGTGGTTTTGCGTTGTTCCTCACTCGCTACGCTCGCTCGGTTATCAGTGGTTTTTGCGTTGTTCCTCGTTCGCTACGCTCGCTCGGTTATCAGTGGCTTTTGCGTTTTTCAATTGAAAACGGATAACACACTGAGAAGAAATGTCATCACACTCTCAGCCGATAGTACTTCTTTATGCTTGATAGAAAAGGTTTTCCAACTTACATCTGAATCATTAATACACGTATCATTGGTCATAGAAGTACTATCGCTCAATGGAAACCAACGAGAAGGTGGTGCGGTTTCTTCCATCGGGAAGGCAGGAATTAGGAGAGGATGGTTAATAATGTGTTTGGATAGACTATTGTTTTCAAACTATTCCAATACAGTAGAACCTCCGGCACTGTTGCTAGTCGGGTCCGACAACCCCCGGCACTGTCGCGTATTGGCCTACTTTTTCCCGACCAATCGGAAGCAAGTACAGGGCCGTAGAATTAACTTGATAGCACCCGAGGTTCCGTAACATACATTTGAGGTTATGTACGGCACAAATTATTGAAACATACATATTGAATGAATGTTTGTATTCTTACGTATTATGTATCTTATAATCTTTGAATCGAAATGGATTCATGGAAATGAAAACGCTGAGGGGGGACGTAACCCAGAACAGAAATTTTTCTGTTGACACTCAATTTTTTATATATTGTTTAGCAATAAATGATCGACATCATATGTATTGTCTTTGTTATATCAATGGGATAACCAAATGCAGATCTATAAGAAATTCAAAGCTCTATCTCTCAAGTCTTGTAAATTGAGTATATCAGTCGCTGTATAGTCCCACTTGGTTTCACACCAATTCTGGAACGTCTGCAGTCCTTGCAAGGCCTGATGCATTGACGGTTCCTGAGGGCTTGTATCTAATTAATCGGTATTTATTAGATTATTGTAGTCTGGGTCATCTTCCAGGCCATCATCCCCAGCTTCGCTTAATGAATGTCCTTGCAGTCTGAAATATATTTTTCATTGATTAAGATTCTGTCAAAAAAATATATTTTTTAAAGTTGATGTGAAAATAATAGAATTCCAGATTTACCTAGTCAAAATTCGATCCGCACTAAGGACCTTCCATCCTGTTTCGCCACAGTCTTCTTGCAGCTGAGGTTGAATATCAATATAGGTCAAATTTGTAAAGTCTGTGAATCTCTGAATAATACTAAGAACCTGCAGCGTTTCTTGGTGGCATTCATCATTAGTAACTTGTACCGCACGATCTTTTCCCAATATTTGATTCCACGCATTCCTCAGATTGTGCTCGGTTAAGAGACTCCAAACATGTGCTATGCGATAGCAACTGTCTTTTAGTATCTGTCGCTTAGCTGCTTCAAGAATACTAACATCATCTTGATTTAACAGAAACTGTCGGATACGGGCTTTTATACAACGCAAGCATGTTTTACGCGTTTTCCATGCTCGATCTCGGTACACAAAGTGGGGGTTTTAGTGACAGCTGAGCGCGCTTGCAAGTGCGCATGTGCAGAGTTCGCTTTTAGCTACTTTTAAGTCCGAGGAGTTAAAAGTGGTCTCTAACGTACGCGTTGTTATGCGTAACAACGCGTGTTATCCGTTGCTATGCGTGATTCTAGTCCGTCGGCTTTGTGTACCGGATCGAGCATAAACTTGTAAAACATGCTCTTGTTGTATAAAATATCGTGTGTACCAAGGAGGCGAAGGTCTTTTCGCCGAGCGTATTTGCAATACTCGTCTACGACTCGTATTGCAAATTTACGCTCGGCGTTAAAAGACCTTCTTTGCCTCCTTGGTACACAATATACTATTTTGTACAGTCTTTCGGCTCTTTCAATTACGCCTTGATCCATGGGTTGTATCAATGCTGTTCCATTCGGAGGCAGATATAAAACCTAGGAACACAAACGAATAAAGTTCATATTAAAAATTCTGATTTCCAATAACACAAAATATATCATTCATATTTAGTTCATTTAATTATTGATCCGGAGAACAGATTATTGTTAATTACCTCAAAGTTTTCATCAACACTGTTTAATTCATTCGCAGTAGGATGCGATGGCGCATCATCCAATATTAGAAGAACCTTCTTTGTAGTTCCTGATGCTAATTGATGCTCTTTCATTCGTGGTATGAAGAGCTTGACGTACCATTCCATAAAAACAGTCCTGTCCATCCAACTACTTTTCTGCCCCATGTTCATAACTGGTAAGTCTTTGACATTTTTGAATCATCGAGGTTGTTTCGACTTGCCTATTACTAAGAGTGGTATTCTGTGTGATCCTGATGCATTTACGTATGTACATACGTGTCTACGTATGTACATAATAGATACAGGTTCATCGCGTGAAGGAAACCTAACCTCTGCTCAAGTGTGGGGATGCCAACCTTTTTTCAACCACGCAAAAAAGTTAAAAAATTTTTTTACATCGGTTCATATAATTGAAATCACGTTTGTACACACGAATGTGATAATTTAGCATACATATATGGAGAAAGTTGACCGGTGTCACGAATTTGACTACTATGTATATGTATACACGGGCCACGTTAAGGCGTCACGGTTATAATCAGTAGATGCGGTACTGCTACAAGGGCATGGTGGGGGTACCTAAGCGACAGTGCCAGAGGTCGGACAGTGCCGGAGGTGACCGTGCCGGAGGTTCTACTGTATCGAACTATCTCGGGCAGGTAAAAATTTTCTCCCGAGTCAAATCGGTAATGTGACATGCTCGCGCGATTTATTTGACATACTTATAATTGAAATGAAATTAGTCTAACTAATAAAATAGATACACTGACAGAATCAGTCATTCCATAGAGATAATTTTTTTATTACGATGAAATGAATCCTCGTCAGCAGCAAATTTTTTAGCGCTTAGCCACATGAGACTTTAGCGGCTGATTTTGTAGCGCTTAGCCATATAAGACTTCAGCAGCTAATTTTGAGAGCTGCACCACAAGAGCCTTCGGCAGCTGATAGCTTTTGTAGCGCTTAGCGACACAAAGTGTCAAGCAGCTAATAATTTTTGTAGCGCCCAGCTACACAAAGCGTTGGCAGCTAATTTTTTTAGCGCTTATAGGTAACCTACCCAATAGATGGACACGGCCCTAAAGATGGACGGTCGACTTTTGGATAAGAAATTATGTGAAGGAATACTAAGATGTAAGCTGTTGCTTTGAATTTTCAATAACTGTTGTTATTTTTAATCCCCTAATGACAGTTTTTTTGTGATCGAGTTTTTATTTCAATTGCTCTAAAAGAAACGTCCATTTACTGGGCAGTTTTCTTAGGCGTTCATCTATTGGTCGGTTCATCCTATTTTCAATCCCCAAATGACAGATTTTTGTTAATCGATTTATTATTTCAATTGCTAAGAAAGAAACGTCCATCTACTGGGCCATTTTCTTAGGCGTCCATCTATTGGTCGGTTGACCTACCTACATAAGGCATAAGCAGCTAATCGTTCTCACCGTTAGATTGACATCATTGTAGGTAAGCAACTGAATTTCTGGAAAAGTCACCAACATCAAATACTGTATTTCCGATAGAATATTATTGAAATAGTGGTTGATTATCACAGTTCCACAGTATCCGGTAGAATCGGAAGTGCCAATGTGAATGTAACAGTGTATGTGCATTGTACATGTATTGTGAACTCTGCATTTTCAACAGAGTATATTTTTCCTAGCGCCGGCATAGATATATACAATTGTAGCTATGGATCGATTAATTCACGCAGCACCTAGTATTTCCTTGTAGACAATATTTCTAGTACACAATTTATGGTCCAAACTTTTACTGTTAGTGAAGACAGATTTGTCTGTTAACAAAACTTTCAAATTGTTTTTGGACTTAACTCTAGACAAGGCAACATACAGTTGACCATGACTAAACCCTGGATTTGGTAAATACACACCGACGCTATCGAAAGATTGACCTTGCGACTTGTTAATTGTCATCGCGCAACCTAATCTGACTGGAAATTGTCTTCTAACAATCTTGAATGGTACCTCCTCATCGGACGGTGATAAATCTATCCGGGGTATCAATACTGTTTCTCCAGCGCAATTTCCACCGATGATTTCAGTGCAAATCAGATACTAGTTCAACTTTTTAACAACCAGTCTGGTACCATTACATAGTCCTTGTGATAAATTTAGATTACGTAACAGGATGACAATGCTTTCTACTTTTAACGTTAATTTATGCGGTGGAAGACCGTTCGGCGTCAATGAATTCATGAATTCCACTGGAAGTATATTTTTGATGTCTATATTATCTTCATCCTCACCTGAATCTACACTCAGATAATCTACACCGACACCTTTAATTTTCGACAATATTTCGTCATTAATGGCGATAACGTCGACGTTTGTTGGAGCTTATATAACTTTGCCATAATTCGACGGATCTTGAGGATCGACACTTGCTCCAAATATTTCTTGTACAATATTTCCATTCGAGAGAATATCGGAAGGAATGGTTACGACTTCGTTATCGCGTTCAAAGGGATCAGAGAATACCCCATCGCCAACCTTCAGAAGCCATTGCTTAAAATCCGTTTGTCCATCGCAAACACGAATATTACCCTTCAATGACATATATGTGAATTTATAGGTAGAAAATCTCATACATGCATATAGGTACTACACATGTCGGTTTTGGACATGGATGTGATTCGAACAAATCCTCGTTATTTTTGTTTTTGTAATAATCGGAGAAAAGTTGGATGTTTATTTATAATCAAGGAATCAACACAGTTTCAGAGACGCAGGTGATACTGAATTAGAGGGTTCTTTCTAGATCATTCATTTGTATATAGAATATATTTCTCGAATAAGTTTAAATAATGTGAACGAATCATAGAATGGAATTGCAATAAAATGGATATTTCATATTTTAGTGGGAGTCTACTTACTTTTACTGTTTCTTCGCCCCATGTCTTCAGCGTTGTGATCGCTAACGGCGTGATCACCGCGAGACGCGTTCAACATATCGCAGCAGTAATCTATATATTCTTTTGCCTTCCCTTACCTGTATAGGTACTTATTCGTCTACATAGAAATACGACATAACACGAATATACAACCATGTCACAGATTAGGCTGACTTAGGATTTGTCTGTACGCGGGGATCGAGAATTATCCCTACTCCATTTGTGCGTATAGTAGTCTTTGCACGTGAACAAATCAGTGTGAATTTGGACATCATGGCGAACGATGAGGAGATTTCCAAGATAAACAGTAAGTCGAAACTATTTCTTAAATGATTGAGAAGAAGTATTTCATACACCTATAGAATTTGGAATACTTTCACTTCAGTTGCAGATTAACTTTTTTCACACCTCAATAGCAGTAGGCGACCAGTACTATTTTTTAGCTTTATTTCTCGAACATCCTCAACTGAACATTAGTTGAGTAATCAATAGATTCAGAGATATGTTGAATTTCACGAAGAACGCTGTACCGATTCCTTCAACGTGGTGAAGTTAACATAAATTGCCTTATTTATGAAAAATATAATACTTTCAGATCACTTGAACCGGGTGAGAATTTCAACGCGCGGTGAGTCAAATATACAGTGTATGACAAACCATTCGGCAAACAAAATCCAATAACCTGTAATTCACAGCTCACTAAATTTGCTTCAAAATCTGTGACCGCAACTATTATTAATATGAGAATGATTAATTATATTGCCGATATATTTAACTCATGAAAACAAAACTGTACCCAGAAGTGCTGGTTGAATTTATCATTCAATGAATTCGAATATTTGTCAATACATATTTCAGAACCAATGGCTAGTACGTCGGCGGAGAGCGGGATAGAGGATCAAGCAAAAAAGGAAGAAAAACGGAGGAAGGAAAAGAAGAGAGGGAGACATCAAGACGAGGAGAAGGACAGAGAAAAGAGAACGGGCAGCAGCGCGAGGGGAGTGAAAGGTGGGAGGGTTGAACGTAAGTCATATCATAGCCAACGCGTCCATATATACCTATATGAGATTACATGTGAATTTAGTGACGGCAAAAATCAAAATTCAAATTTTTCACGAATTTTTCTTCGTACTCACTCAGCGGTAATAAGTAGCGACAATTGAATTTTTTTTTCCATTCATAACCCTTCGATCACACACCTATTTGAAAGCCTCAGTTTCACACGCCGGTGCGAATTCGCACCAGCCGACTGCAGCGCTTCACATCTCTGACTCCAACCAACCATTTTCATTCATTACCTGTATTATTCGAAGCTCAGAATATGCCCAATGAAATGGCGATGATGATCCAGAAAAAAATCTAAATACAAATTACAAACATTGTAAAAACTGTAATGGTGAAGGCACTATTTTTTTCAAATAAATACCATCTTTTTCATTTAAGGAAATCAAAAATTCGAACCCGATATCCAACGGGAATATTCATAATTTGAGGATATACACGGTTATTTATTTGACATTTCAGAAAAAGATTGATTCATTGAGCACTGAACCTCATATATCAGTTTCAACTTCAAGATCCTGAGTCTTACGGAACGTTGCAATAGAGCAAACGATACGTTAACTACCAATCCTTACTTCAATTTTCCTTTTTCTTTACCTGTCTCACTATAGTTTGGACTCAGTTTTTGTTACATTCATCGTTCGCTCTTCTTCGTCATACATTGATCAATCTGTCATACAATGAGGATATTTCGGTCATTTTTAGGTCATATTTTTCAATCTTTATCAGTCCTACAATCATATTTTTTAGGGGGTTTAACCACTAACAGCCCTGTTATTAGAGTATATTCGATTCCTCAATCGCAAAAAACTCGTTTATCAGCCGGTAGTTGAACGCGGGTAGATATTCGCAACGAAAATGAATTCACGTCCGTCTCCTTCGATGGCCAAAATATAATTGAATGTTGGTCCGGGGCCATCTGCTGGGAAAACTGTTCGACCATTTTTTTCGTGGTGGGGGAAACATCGTACTTTCCGATATCGAAGAGATACAGGCGAAATGAGGAACCCTTGGTGTGAATTCGCACCTAAACGTAATCGCAAGGTCAATTCTCAATAATTCTGGCTATGTTGTTTTGTAGAATATTTATTCGAGAATTTGATTTTTCAACAGCGTACAGAGGGACGAGGGCCGGCAGCAGTGCCAGAGAGTGGCGGCGAAGGCTGCAGCAGCGGCAGGAGGAGCGGTCGCGAAAAGAGGCCGTGGCCGAAGCCTTTTCAATTTTTTTACAAAATTTAATGAAAAAAAATAAATAATATATCGTGAGAACAGGTGTTATTATTACTGTCCCTACTGTACTTTTTTCATTATCTAAAAAACTCATGCATCAACTCTGTAACGATCTTGATAATAATATCAAATCATATTTAACAGCGAAGTCCGAGGTCAGATAGTATGACAGTGAGAAACACGCAGACATGTACAGTCAAGCTATAGTGCTCTGAAAAAAAGTGTGACATCCGGACATCCCTTTTCGAACTTTAATATTATATATGATATGATATATGATTTGATATGATATGATATATATATATATATATATATATATATATATTAGGGTGGTCCTTAGAAGGTGTAAAAAAAAAATTCATGTTGGATCCCCCCAAATCAGCTCCAAATAATTAAAAAAAAAATTCCCTAATTTTTTCAGATTTTTATTTTATTCCCCTAGTCCCGCTAGTCCATACGCAATACCCCCTTTCTGTATGCAATGGTAGGTCCGGAGCCGTTTAGAGTGTTTTTATATGTTTTCGGGGGTGAGGAATCCGAATCCGTCGGTGGTTTTTTAAAAAAGTTGGGCGAACACATTGTTATTAACAATTTTCAGTGTTGTTCCGACAAAAATGACGTTTTTCGCAAAAACTATCATATTTACGAGAAAAATTGTTCTCAGCATTTTTATTCCTGATGTTTTAATGAACAAATTCGTCTTTTGTTTTTCCAAATCGTATGATTAGTTCCGGAGTTACGCGCATTTGTTCATGAAAATCGCTGGCCCCGACGTCATCCACTGCTCGCGCGCGCTTCAAATCAAATGGATTCCAAACTGGTTCTCCTTATATGTTTTCAGGGGTGTGGAATTCGAATCCATCGGTGTTTTTTTCATAAAGTTGGGCGAACACATTGTTATTAACAATCTTCAGTGTTTTTCCGACAACAATGACGTTTTTCGCAAAAACTATCATATTTACGAGAAAAATTGTAGTCAGCATTTTTATTTCTAATGTTTCAATGAACAAATTCGTCTTCTGTTTTTCCAAATCGGATGATTTGTTCCGGAGTTACGCGCATTAGTTTATGAAAATCGCGTGCTCCGACGTCATCCACGGCTCGCGCGCGCTTCTGTCCGCCGAGAGAATTCTTATTTCTCACCGACTTGGAAGCTATTACCAAAATAATGAGACGATTCGATTTGTTGTTAGCTTTTTTTTCATGCTGTAAGTAAATTGTTCACTTACCGGGTTCATACCGTCAGTATTTACTTATATCTGCAACCTTAGCTCACAAAGTACAGTATCTTTGAGGAATGACAACAAAAAGATATGAAATAGGAGAAGACTTCGCACATTAGTAGTCGATATTAGTATATTTTTTTATTTTATATTTTGGTATATTTTTTTTATTAGTTTTTTTTTTTTTTCTTTTTTTGTTTTTTTTTTACCGATGGATTCGGATTCGACACCCCCGAAAACATATAAGAAGAACCAATTTGGAATCCATTTGATTTCAAGCGCGCGTGAGCTGTGGATGACGTCGGAGACGGCGATTGTCATAAACAAATGCACGTAACTCCGGAACTATTCATTCGATTTGGAAAAACAAAAGACGAATTTGTTTATTAAAACATCAGAAATAAAAATGCTGGGAACAATTTTTCTCGTAAATATGACAGTTTTTGCAAAAAACGTCATTTTTGTCGGAAGAACACTGAAAATTATTAATAACAATGTGTTCGCCCAACTTTTTGAAAAAACCACCGATGGATTCGGATTCCTCACCCCCGAAAACATATAAAAACACCCTAAACGGCTCCGGACCTACCATTGCATACAGAAAGGGGGTATTGCGTGTGGACTACGCTGTTTTCATTCAAAGTTCAAAATACAATCGACAATACTTGAAGTTAAAATTTTCGCCGAAATATTTCTTTTTTTGAAAAAAAAAAAAAGAATTAAAAAAAAAAAAAAATCATAATAATAATAAAGCACACGATTCCCCTGGGATACCCCATTTATAATTCTTTTATTTTTTTTTTCCATTGGTTTTTTAATTTTTTTTTTTTTTTTTTTTTTAAAGAGATATTCCGACGAAAAATTTAACTTCAAGTATCGCGGATTGTATTCTGAACTTTGAATGAAAACAGCGGGACTAGGGGAATAAAATAAAAATCTGGAAAAATTGGGGAATTTTTTTTTAATTATTTGGAGCTGCTTTGGGGGGATCCAACATGAATTTTTTTTTTGACCCCATCTAAGGACCACCCTAATATATATATATATATATGTATATATATATATATATATATATATATATATATGAGGTAGTCCGCCCCAACTCGGCGGCATTTTTCCCTGACCATGTGCGATTTGTTTCATTATTTTTCATCTTATTCGACCTACAGCAGAACGTACTCTCAATTTTTTTCAGATTTTTCGGGTAAGCTGTTCGCTCCAAAAAAATTAATGAACCTCACTTTTTGAGAAAAAAAACGCCCTTTTTTAAAATTCTCAAAAAATTCACAAAAATTCTGTGTGACAAAACAAACTTTTTGAGCCATAAATCATAGTGGAAGTATTTTTGTTTATTTTCTTATTCAATTTAAAGGGGGAGATACATGTAAATTTTTCAAAACAAAAAATTTTTTTTTTTTTTTTTCCACATTTTTTGTGTACAACGTGTATAGCAGCACATCCTTATATACATACGTATTTCTGATGCTTTTGTAACACATCCAGTCATTGAAGTATAGTTAGAAAATGAGGAAAAAAGTTTTGTCTAACTCATTAAATTGAATAAAAAAATAAACAAAAATACTTCCACTATGATTTATGGCTCAAAAAGTTTGTTTTGTGACACAGAATTTTTGTGAATTTTTTGAGAATTTTAAAAAAGGGCGTTTTTTTTCTCAAAAAGTGAGGTTCATTAATTTTTTTTGAGCGAACGGTTAACCCGAAAAATCTGAAAAAAATTGAGAGTACGTTCTGCTGTAGGTCGAATAAGATGAAAAATAATGAAACATTTCGCACATGGTCAGGGAAAAATGCCGCCGAGTTGGGGTGGACTACCTCATATATATATACTAGGGGGGCTCTGCCCCCCTGCGCGCTACGCGCGCCAACCCCCCATATTCTAATTTGTATCAGTTGTTTCTAAAATTCAAAGCCCTGGATTTTATGTTCTTCGTATTCCTCGTTGTCCAGGTGGTTTGCCAAGTATTTCTAGTAGTCCAGGTCCTCGGCTTCGTATTTCTCGTTGTCCAGGTCGTTCAGTGAGTATTTCTCGTAGTCCAGGTCCTGGGCTTCATAGATCTCTTAGTCCAGGTCACTCGCTAAGTATTTCTCGTAGTCCAGGTCCTCGGCTTCGTAGTTCTCGTTGCCCAGGTCCTTCGTTTCGTATTCCTCGTTGTCCAAGTCGTTCGCTAACGAGGGGACGCTCAGGGAAGTTCATCGAGTTAGGGGTACTGACTTCGCGTGGTTATAGTGTGAACAGGTACTAATTAAACCCCCAAAGTACAGCTGCCAACTCGGCTCAGTTTTTGAGAAATCGCGGGTTAAAGTTTTCGAGACTATGTATCATCCGTAACGCACAGACTATGAAACAACGAAGCAAGCATAGGCGAGCGGCTAGAGTTCGAAAACTTCAATCTGCGATTTCTCGAAAACCGAATCGAGTTGGCAGCTGTGCTTTGGGGGTTTAATTAGTACCTGTCCACTCTATAACCACGCGAAGTCAGTACTCATAACTCGATGAACCTCCCTGAGCGTCCCCTCGTAAGTATTTCCAGTGTCCAGGTCTTCGGCTTCGTAGTTCTCGTTGTCCAGGTCATTCACTGAGTATTTCTCGTAGTCCAGGTCCTCGGATTCGTATCTCTTGAAGTCGTGTGTAGAGATTATTAAGATATATCGCCGCCGCCGTGTCAGACATTTTGTGCTCTCCTCGGCTATCCTCGGCTATCCACGGCTATCTTCGGTTATCCTCGGCTATCTTCGGCTATCTTCGGCTATCCTCGGCCATCCTCGGCTATCCCCGGCTACCTTCGGCTATCCTCGGCTATCTTCGGCTATCCTCGGCTCTCTCCGGTTCTCTTCGGCTCTCCTCGGCTGCCTTGGCTCTGCTTCCCCCTTTCCCTTTCCTGGGCCCTTGGACCGAGGGAAGGACCGGGTTCGGCTCTTCTTGGCTCTCCTCGGCTCTCCTCGGCTCTCCTCGGCTATCTTCGGCTATCTTCGGCCGATCCGAGCGTGGTCGAGGAGGCCCAGGGCAACAAGGGAGGGGCGAAAACCTAACCTGACCTCACCTAACCCATCCCATCCCATCCCATCCCATCCCAACCTAACCCAACCTAACCCACTATATCCTGACCATGGCAATCTAACCCAACCTGACCTGACCTAATCTAACCTCACCTCAAAGGTCCGGTTAGGTTAGGTGAGGTAAGGTTAGGTCAGGTTAGGTTAAGTCAGGTAAGGTTAGGTCAGGTAAGGTCAGGTAAGGTTAGGTCAGGTAAGGTTAGATCAGGTAAGGTTGCCATGGTAACCAAAATGGGTTAGGTTGCCATGGTGACCAAAATGGGTTAGGTTGCCATGGTAACCAAAATGGGTTAGGTTGCCATGGTAACCAAAATGGGTTAGGTTGCCATGGTAACCAAAATGGGTTAGGTTGCCATGGTAACCAAAATGGGTTAGGTTGCCATGGTAACCAAAATGGGTTAGGTTGCCATGGTAACCAAAATGGGTTAGGTTGCCATGGTAACCAAAAAGTCTGACACGGCGGCGGCGGCGGCGGCGATATATCTTTATAATATAGAGAGATATATGATATATATTGATATATATTGATATATATATATATCAATGTAATGTGTAATTAAATAAAAATTCAATTACACATTACAAAAGTAATGAGTAATTAAAAAAAATTTAATTACAATTTTCACAACACTGCTGTTGTGTGTGTCAGAAAGATATTTTATTAAAAAATATTGTTAGTGAAACACGATTAGGCTTACATTCGATTTTATCAATCAAATGTCAAGATTATTCTACATTAACTAATGTAAATACTGGAAAAAAGCATACATCTAAAGATGGTGTGACATGCAGTGATGTAAACACGAAACTTGTATTCGGTAAGTGCTTTATATGAAATTATTAAACGCATTAAAATTATAATTATAGTGTTTAGATTTAACAAAGATAATAATTAAGTGGTTTAACGATAATATTAAAATAGATTGAGTAATTTTTCAATCTGATTATAGGAGCTGTACACTCTGGGGTTGGGTCTTCATGCGTCAACAAAATTCTTGCTTGCATGAATATATCAACTATTTCACCAGCATTATTCAAAAGATATGAACGAGAAGTTGGGCCTATAATAGAAGAAACTGCCGAAGACAGTTGCAAACGAGCTGCAGAAGAAGAACGTCGATTAGTAGTCGAAAACGTAGAAAAATTATGTGAAGAGCTGTAAGATATTATTTTTTAAATTGAAAATTGTAAATATTTTTTTAATTCATAGATAGTTTTTAAGAAATAAAGTAATTAATAAGCTTGATCATTAATTACATCTAATTATTCATTTAAGTTTTTAAAAACATTAGTAAGTACAATACTGATGGTAATTAGTATAAGAAATGTTTTTTTTTTAATCAGTAAATATATTTTCTAGAGGTTGATTTTATATTTTAAAAGAATTGTGAATAAATTGTGAAGATTTTCTATTTCTACAAATAAAATGTCAAAAAATTTGAGATTCAGACGAATAACAAAAAACTACAATAATAATAATTATTATTAATACTATCATAATGAAAGTATTGAAAATGACTTGAGAAATGTTATTTTACTTAATATAAAATAACATAACATTTTTTCTCATATTAGGCCAGAAGAAATTTCTCAAGAAATTTATGGTGAATTTATTTTTTTTAAAACTGGTTTCGAAGACGACGGATCTTCAACATCACTAGATTCCAACTTCACCCTATTGAATCCAGAGTCACTTGCCTCCACTTCTACTTCCTCAGTGCCCTTAGAAAATTTCCAGTCTAAATTCTCAAAATTCGATGAAGCTCTAGGCAACATTATTAATGTAATTGTTTCCTATGACATGGGTTGGAGCAAACGTGGAAATGGCAGGAGCTATGGCAGTTTGAATGGTTATGGGGCAATTATTGGTTTTTTGTCGGGTAAAGTATTAGATTTTAAAACCCGAAACCGGAAATGTAAGTTATGCAGCTTAGGACGGAATCAAGACGACCATGACTGTCGCCTCAACTTCCAAAGGAGTGCCAAGGCTATGGAAGCTGATGTTGGCGCTGAATTAATAAATGGCAGTAAAATTTTAAAAGAAGTCGGCTTAAATATAGGTATCGTAATTGGTAATGAAGACAATTCCATGATTGCAGCCGTCTGTCGTACAAGGCAAAAGAAAATATTTAAATTAGCAAACTCGAATCATTTGAAAAAAAAATTTCAAAACAATTATATGAGTTACAAAAAAAGTTTAAAGTAATGAAAACACGGACTGTCATACCACATTTAAAAAAGTGTTTCAACTAGGCTGTAGCGCAAAATAAAGGCGACAGTACTAAACTAGCCAGTACGCTAAATGCGATTGCAGATCATGTACTCGGTGCCCATGACAATTGTGGTACATGGTGCATTATCATCATCCTGATAGACTTGAAGATGGTAAAAAACAAACAATACTTTTACAAGATCAGCAATTACATACAACCTTGAAGACACTGTTTTGTAAATATGCTGCAAACTCTACTAAATTTTCAATAGCTGCGAGTAGTCAAGCAAACGAAAGCTTAAATAATATTATGGCACATGAAGCACCAAAGAATAAATGTTATAGTTTAAGTGAGTCGTCAGATTATCGATGGGCGAGTGCTGTATGCGCAAAAAATGATGGGGAACAATATTTATCTGAAGTTAAGACCAAATTAAATCTTTCTCCAGGTAAAAACACTGAATTATTTACAGTTCGTCAAGATAAACAGAGAGAACGTCGAGCTGAAGTTGCCAAAATTCACTCCACAAAATGTCGTCGCAACGTATTAAAACAGAACCGTGAAAATCTTCGGAAAAAAAAAGAAAGTACAGAAGGCGTACAATATCTTTCTAACTACGGCTTTGATATCGATGCTAACAATAATGAAGATATTGAAAATGATAGTATCGAAGTTGATGAAGAAAGCGTTAAGTTACCCTAGAAGCGAAATGAAATAAGTCTGCATACAGGCTGACTGAAGATCTGCTGCAGATCTTGCACAAGACACATACGGTCTACTTCCACATTTGAGTGTGGGTCTGACATAAGATTCTTTAGTGCAGAATCTTCACACATGATGACATGAAGATTTTTATAACGATACTGAAAGATTAATGCAGACTCAGTGCAGACTAACAGAAGAATCTTCAGTTTCAGCAACCCCCTTGGCGTTGTAAAATAAAATGGGTATCTATGTATATTATAAATAATATGGAGATGTTATAAAAAAGATAAAGTAGATCAACAGTTATTCCTTATTTTTATTATAAGTGGTTGTATCAGTGAATTGCTATCGTACATCGTACTGTAATACGAAATTATCTTACGGTTGGGAACGCCGGTTCGATATAGCTGTGGCTTATGCGCGTCTCATACGGACAGCTCCATTAGAATCGTCAGGTTGAAAGAATAAAGCATATATATGTAATTATAACGCAAGGTAAGTCTGTCTGGTCTGTCTTGAGACTTATATCCGCACATATGCGAACGCGCTACATCAACGTTCCAAAGTTCACTATTGAACCCACCGTATTCCCACTGTATTCCCTAGTAAAACAATGTATTGAATAATGTCAGTCATATTATTTTTGGTGTACTCAAAAATGAAATGTCACCGCACACTCCCTATACTTGGAGTAGATAAGTCTGATTTCAATGGATTTAGAAGTGATCAGTGTATATTTTACGATCATTATGTGATTATGTATAAAAAAAACCTGTATGATAATAAGGACATATGAAAATGGTTTTAGGCAACTGGCTAGGTGGAAACTTCATTGAATTAGTTTATTGTCCAGATTATAACTCTATGACCACAAATAAGATTTATTTAGATGACGAACAAACCTTAAATGTGATATGAAAATTACTAAAGAAAAATAAGATAAAAGAATAATAACCGATAAAAAGTAACAGGGATCATGAAGTAGGAACTTGATAGATCTAGAAGTAGAATATTTCAGGCCTGATTATAAAATCAGAAAGTGGAGAAAAAAATAGAAATTAGGTAATCTTCATGACCGTTTGTATAACGAACCAAAACTTATTTGTGGCTGGGATAAGTCTGCATGCAGAGGGCTACTAAAGAATAATACAGAGAAAAACAAGTTCCTGCTGAATCATCTTCAGCCAGGCTGCTATCAGTCAACATGGAGATACCAGTGGCGAAAGTTCTGTACTCAGTCTGCATTAACTCTGCCTGAAAATTCTTACTGCAGAATCTTACGAACTCTGCAACTTAAGGCCACGCTACTAGGGTATATAATATAGTATATTTTGACATAGAGACCAGTGGTTTTGCAAACTCAGCTGATATTTTACAACTAGCAGCGAAAATGGAAGGACGGAAATTTTCTGTGTATATTGAACCAACCCAACCCATAGCATCAGCTGCTTCTGCTATAACTGGTTTGAAAGTAATTGATGATGAATTACATTCACATGGCGTTCGAGTAAGAACCGTTTCATTGAAAGAAGCTTTGGAAAAATTTTGAGAATTTCTTTCTGTCTCACCAAACCCATCAGTCCTGGTTGCTCACAATGCTAAGTTTGACGCTAAGCACTTACTTCAAGCGATTATACGAAGTGATATGATACCTAATTTCAAGTCAATAATGATAGGGTTTTCTGACTCTTTAATATTATTCCGGAAACAATTGCCTAATAGAAAGGGAAAGGGATTATTCCAACTAACACAACTTGCCAAAGACTTATTGCCTCAAAGAAAAGATGATAATTCCCATGAAGCAATGTTCGATGTTGAAGTATTAGAAGATCTGGCATCTTCATATATTTCGGGAACCTACACGAATAACTCGGGATTTAATAACTCCGGTCAAAACAACTCGGTCATTATAATTCCGGGTACTAACAACTCCATACAAAAACAACTCCGGTCACAACGACTCGGTTCAAAAACAACTCGGTGCAAAATCAACTCCGACCATAACAATTCGGGGTAAAAGAACACCATTTACCCCGGTTTAATACCACATGTTAAATGTGTTACTAAATACTTCTCGACCGATATAAACCGTTACAAAAAAAAAAAATAAATGAATTCCGTCCGAGAATCTGCCCACTAGGTGGTATGGGGGCGAGAGGGATGATTTTCCTTAATTGTGAGCCCTGCGAGCACCCCGGTGATTCAGCAGTCCAAAAAAAGCAGTCCGACATTTTTGCGTGACTCTTGTGTGACTCTATTAGAGGGTTGGGGGAAAAAAAAAAGACTTGGAAAAAAAAGACACGGAAAAAAAAGACCCGGAAAAAAAAGACTTTGACAAAAAAGACCCGGAACTAAAAGGCTGAAAATATAAAAATTATTGATAAATTTCATTTTTCATTGTTTTCGACAATTATCGCTAAATTGCTATGGATTATGTAAGAATAGGTTAGGACACAAGTATTGCATCCTCGAAGGTTAGAATAGGTTAGGACTCCATTGATTTTTCGTTCATCCGAAACCACAACACCATACCCAGTAAGAAACGCGCAGTCGGTGGTTATCGCACCCCCAAATGTTAGAATAGGTTAGGACACTAGTATTGCATCCTCAAAGGTTAGAATAGGTTAGGACTCCATTGATCCGTCGCTTATCCGAAACCACAACACTTAAATTTTGATAAATATAAATTTTTCATTTTTCATTGTTTTTCGAGGTGTTTTACCCCGAGTTGTTATTGTTGGAGTTGATTTTGCACCGAGTTGTTTTTGAACGGAGTCGTTGTGCCCGGAATTGTTTTTGTATGGAGTTGTTAGTGCCCGAGTTATTTTGGTATATACCCGGGAAAAAAAGTTCCATGTATGGTCATGTATGATCATGTATAAAAGTATATATGATCATATATGATAGGACATGCTCATACTCGATCATATCTGTTCGGATATGAATTTCGACCTGACATGATCATGTCTAATCACGTGCGTCATATATTATCATACATGGCCATATATGATGTTACGAGCTCATACATGATCATGTGCGGTCATTTCAGTTAGTAACCTGGCTGTAATAATCAGACTTATACATGCCCATATGTACTCATACATGTCCATGTATGACCATGTATGGTTATAAACGATCATAAATGAGCATATACACTCGTATCTGAGCATACTAATAATTGCCCAATCTGAACTATACATGACAACCTATGATCATATACGATCATATATGATCATGTATGATTGTATATGCCCATATATTGTCGTGTATATGATGCAATGAAGCCTTCAAATAGAATTATCGAACTCACGGAAATACGATTCAAATATTCTAGGTCTTCGAATTTCCTCTCTGCGTTTCACAGGACTGAGATTGTCGCCAATTATAACACATAAAAACTATCCATCGCATGCCTGTGTGTTCAACAATAATGACTATACAATTTCCGATCAAGACCATGCAAAAATATCGTCGATTGATTTGCTGTTATTGTTTTGATTTCATCAAAGTAACTCACTAATTTGGGGTGGTCGGTTTGACGTGAAACGCTCCATATAGGGTGGTCCTTAGATGGGGTAAAAAAAAAAAATCATGTTGGATCCCTCCAAGTCAGCTCCAAATAATTTTGAAAAAATTCCCTAATTTTTCCAGATTTTTATTTTTTTCCCCTAGTCTCCCTATTCGAGAAGGAATTTTCAAATGATTCAAAAACATGCTTATATTCACTATATTTCATACTAAATTTTCTTTCGTGGTTAATCGTGGGCCAAAAATTCATATTCTCGATTATTCAGTGAGATTCATCTTCTCTTCAGTGAAAAATAAAAGAATCATAAATGGGGTATCCCATGAGAATCGTGTGCTTTATTATTATTTTTTTATTTAACATAACAAATGATCAAATTAGGCAAAAATTCAATTATTCAATAATTGCATAACCCACATGTCAGCACTACGTAAGATCAAACTCGATGACATGCAAAAACTGCCGTGATTTTTTTGCCTAATTTGAAGAAGTGTCGTTCCTACAAAGTCACATTACTTCTACTTTTAAATGCTCATTTAGCTTATATAATGTGCTCAGATATATTCAGAAATGCTCAGACATGTTCGGATATGCTCAGATATGTCCGGACATGTTTAGACATGCTCATATATGATCTTACATGCCCATACATCTTCATGTGATCTTTGATATGCTCATATATGCTCCCACATGCTCATATATGCTCCCACCTGCTCATGTATGTTCAGATCAGGTCAAATTTCATACCTGATCATGTATGGAATGCATATATGGCCATATCTGATCATATATGGAACTTTTTTTTCCGGGTAGCCATATATTTCAACTAAAGATTTAATTAATAATGCCAAAGGTTTTAAAGAATCAGTCAATGATGTACTCGGAGTGCATAAAGTTGCTCAAATAGCAGTAACTCTCGATATTTTGAAAAATACGGTCTGTGATGGAACCATCAAGAAAATGGCAACGGCTAAAATTTCTTATGATGATTTACGAAACATTTTTATTAAAAAAGGTGACATTGGATTGAGTCAATTTTTATCAGAAAAAGTAAACGCTAAACTTAGATTAACTAACCGATTTAAAGTGATCAACAATATATTTATGTTTCTCAAAGAAAAACAGTAATTACTTTTCATAATAATCATAATTTTACTCTAAGTCTATTTTCCTTAGCAAATATTATTCTAGCGTATAAAACGGATGTCCCGCATAACTATTGTATTTTTGTGTTACTTAAATATGTGTTTGATTTATATTTTTTAAGATTTATAGTCGTTAAATTTATCAATTCTATTTGTTGGGGAAAGTAACCGATACTGACTGAATTGGTACTTTGTATGTATATTGTATATTGGATGTATATTGGATTGTCTGGATCGCTACTGACCTTGTCAGCAGGTGGATCAGTAGGTATTACTGGGTGAAATGAACGAGCACTCCGCAATATTCGTTGAACATCACATCAATTTATTCATTCATCACAGTTCCCACTTTCTCTCTCACTTCATACATAAATTTAGCTTATACTCATTACTTGACTATTTCAACTAGATTTAACTTGAGCTTAGTCGGACAGCGAGTACGCCGTGTAGATTAGATACGCGTCTTCAACATAATTGAACTCATGCTATTGGTTCGACAGGTGGGGCGAGGGGAGCAGGTCGTCAGTTGAACCGAGACGTGCTGCCCTCGGTTGCCGTGTTTTCGTATATACGTTATTCATATGTACACTATTCATTTTTATTTCAATTCATGCAATGATGATTATGTGATAATAGAACAAACACTATGGTAAAATATTTGTGATTGATTTGTTCTTACGATTGTTATTTATCTAAAATATTTATTAAGATAAAATTTAATATTGATAAGCAATGTTAAACATTATTCACATTCGAGTTTATCCCCAAAGAATTAATTTCTTGTTTTAATTTACTTATAAAGAAAAATCATTCTGTGATAAATAAACAATAATAAGTTTCATAAATATCGTTTTGGTATTATTTAAATAAAAGTAATCAACACCCACATTATATTCTACGTAAACTATAGTCTCGGAAAAATCTAGCGCATGCGCGCTTTATACATCTTTCACGGGTTGAATAAACGCGCTGTTGCCAGCTCGTTTTTAGTGTATCCCTTCCACTACTTGAATGACATACATTTTTCATCATTGATTAATTAATATCCCAGAAACCGTGTTGTAACTATGAATCGAACTTTTTCTAAACAATTGACCAGTTGTTGTTTAATGTTGATTTAGTTTTTTATAACATTTGTAAGAAAGGTTTCTTAGTTATAACTAAATATGTAAGTAAACCTTTCGGTATCCCGTATAATGCAATGTATAAGAGCCTCAAAAACTCAATCTTTGAAACTAAATATCTCCGAAACTGTATTGTTCATATATTTCATGTTTCACCATTTGATTCAGAATTATTCAAAGAATATTCTGTCAAAATTTAAAAAACATCCTAAGAAAATGCACTTTATGGAACAACTACCTTAAGTGCCTATAGACTAATATAAAACAGGACTTTTGATGTACATAGGTGTTGCAAAAACTCGTTTTTCTCGAAACTATATTTTTTGAAACGGTTGACATGATATCTCAAGTCTTAGTGGACCGATTGCTTTGAAATTTTGTACAGAGCTTCTTAATATATTCAAAATTAGTTTTTTGAAAAAAAAATTTTACTATTTTTAAAAAATTCCCAAAACTGAAAAAACGATGGGATAAAAAAACTTTTTTTTTTTCACGTCGCTTCCGTGAAACGAAAATGACATCCTTACTCTTCAAGAATTCACTATCGCGTTTCAGATCACCGAGGGGGTCGGAATCATGTTAACCAGGTCGCAACTTTTTTTTTTGAGTCCATACTTTGCCTGCCTGTACTTTTTTCAATTTTGACTTTTTTTTTTCTTTCACTTTTTTGTACTTTTCAAATGTTAATAAAAACTGATAGTAAAAATGTTTAAGGTTTTTTTTATTTATTACGCTTGGAAAAACACCTAAAATTTGGCCGTCTAGACCAGAATACCCCATTGAGGTGGTTCTTCCGTTCATAGACTGATTTGGGAGATTTCTCAAATTTTTGCAAATTGATCAAGAAGTATCGTAGTTTATGCATACGAAATATTAGGGTCCGTTACCGGGAAAATGAGTGAGAAAGAAAATGTTGAAAATCGATGAAACTGTACGTTTTAACACGGCGTTTAAGGCCCTGGTACGATCAAACGCAAACGTGAGCGCAGACGCTGGAGCAGCGCAGCGGCGCTCCTGATTGGTGGTTGACACGACTTGTCCTACTTCAGACCAATGAAATTTTGCTGTCCAATAAAGTTGCATATGATCTTGGACAAATACCTAAGGATACTACGCTAATGCAAATTTAGAACCGTTTCTAAAATGGCGTGCGCTTGTATCCCTAGGTATTTATCCAACATCATGGGCAACTTTGTTGGACAATAAAATTTCATTGGTCCAAAGTTGGACAATCATGTCAACCACCAATCAGGAGCGCCGCTGCGTTGCTCCAGCGTCTGCGCTCACGTTTGCGTTCGCGTTTGATCGTGCCAGGGCTTTTATGGCCAAGCCGTCATTGCTGAGATTGTAGTTACATAATTTGCACTTTTAACGATTCGCCATTTACACCAAAAACGAGGTATATGTAGTTCGAAATGTGAGGATTCTACGGGAAACAAAAAAATTGAGGCTCACCGGAAGATTTAAAGAAATATTTCACCATGAAGTAACGTAAACGTATGCCGAACGCGTCTGCTCGTGAGCCCGCGGGTATTTGGCAACGTCGCTCGTTTTTGCCTGTGATCAACGACGCGCCAGATTTGAAATCCACTAGTAGTATCATATCATTTGTATGAAACATTGATACATATACGGAAACAATTATGATCAATAAGCACATACGTATAGATTGTTTAAGGGCTTTTGAGCGAGCTCCGACAACTCCTCGTTCGGAAGAGCGCCTGTAGCGCCCAGCTGAACAACCCTATCGAAATGACTACACCTATAGGGCAGTCTCTGCATGTGTTCGTGTGGACGCTAGCCTGTCACTTCGGATTTTAGTCCACGGATGTTATCGCTTCTGCTGCTCTGATTTACCTCGGAATAATATTAAAAGATTGCTAACGAGAGCCTGTACACCGCGCTGGTTGTCCCCCCCCCCCACCGGTTTTCCAGATAAAGTGCAGAAAATAATGTTATTAATACCCTGTGTCTGTGTATCGGCCATGTATTGGTGTCAGCTGATTTCACAGCTCCGTATAAATAAATCTATTATTAATTGGAATTTCATCCAATTACCTGGCGGATACCAGCGCGGTGTAGCTGATAATCTGAGGATCACCCCTACGAAATCTGAGAGTGATTAGTAGAGCAATAAAGACGTGATCCGTTGACTAAATTGCGGTTATGAGAATTGGCAAAAAATGCTACTCCGTCGGTAAAACAGCAGAGCGCTTAAAAGCCCTTAATTATTAATTTTTATAAATATTCAAGAAATTTTCAAACAATTTTTAATCGATTTTTATTTTTATTTTTATAATGAATATTTTCATTATTTGCAAAATTAAATAAAGATGTATACATAATATCCCTTTCTTAAAAAAGTAATTGTAACGGAAATGACGCAAATAAATCGAAACTCTCGCACTTCCGTCATCGCTTTTCCGCGACGTCTATTGGTTGTTGTTCGCGCTGCATATTGTTTCTCGCCGAAATTTGTTTGATGCGACTTCACACCGATGTGTCATTACGTGCATTGAAGCAAATCTGTTTTTCACGTTCTGCCGACGAGCATTCAATTCGCAAAGGCAAATCCACATATCGGTAAATCTCTTTGAAATTTTATGAATCGTTTGTACTTTATACATAGAATCGATCGAAGCCAGAGATCAATCTTACCCAATTTATCTTTATTACAGAGAAGAACTGACTGTACCCGCTTTTTACGGTCCCCGTCAACGAACGATTAGTGTCATACTAATTATAGTTTGATTCAATTGTAAAAAAGTTAAGAAATATTGTCTTCAAAATAATAATCATATATTCATATATATATATAATATTAAAGTTCGAAAAGGGATGTCCGGATGTCACACTTTTTTTCAGAGCACTATAGCTTGACTGTACATGTCTGCGTGTTTCTCACTGTCATACTATCTGACCTCGGACTTCGCTGTTAAATATAATTTGATATTATTATCAAGATCGTTACAGAGTTGATGCAGGAGTTTTGAAGATAATGAAAAAAGTACAGTAGGGACAGTAATAATAACACCTGTTCTCACGATATGAAGGATTCTTTCTCGAGTGGGCCACCCATTTTCGTCGTGGTCTCGAATTAATTTTATTATTTCCTCCAATGATTACCCTACTTTTTAGGAGTTTTGCTGAATTTTTGCAGATTTTTAGCACTGAGATATACGAAATATCTGGATAATCTGTTTATTTTACGTATTTATAAATTACTGATAATGAAAGAAAAATCAAAATACATGAAAGTTATGTTTTTTCATCAGCTTTCCAGTAAAAATATTTTCAATTTTAATAGAATGACAGTTAGGGCTGAAAATGCCAAAAAACCCATAAAAAATGCGAAAAAAGGTGGTTTCAAGTTTTCGGGCCGCTTTGATTTTGATGAAAAAATTCGAGAAAGACTCTCTCATTGCTCAGAGTTTACTGTGTAAATTTTATTATGGGACCGCCACTCCTTCCTAAGAAAAAAACATCCGAAGATAGCCCAATGATTGTTTTTGTTCGTATGACAACTTGGAACGCTTTAGGAAGGATGGCGGTCCCATAATAAGATTTACACAGTAAACTCTGAGCAATGAGAGAGTCTTTCTCGAATTTTTTCATCAAAATCAAAGCGGCCCGAAAACTTGAAACCACCTTTTTTCGCATTTTTTCTGGGTTTTTTGGCATTTTTAGCCCTAACAGTCATTCTATTAAAATTGAAAATATTTTTACTGGAAAGCTGATGAAAAAACATAACTTTCATGTATTTTGATTTTTCTTTCATTATCAGTAATTTACAAATACGTAAAATAAATAGATTATCCAGATATTTCATATATCTGCGCTCCTGCCAGTGCTAAAAATCTGCAAAAATTCAGCAAAACTCCTGAAAAGGAGGGTAATCATTGAAGGAAGTAACGAAATTAATTCGAGACCACGACGAAAATGGGTGGCCCACTTGAGAAAGAATCCTTCATATATTATTTATTTTTTTTCATTAAATTTTGTAAAAAAATTGAAAAGGCTTCGGCCACGGCCTCTTTTCGCGACCGCTCCACCTGCCGCTGCTGCAGCCTTCGCCGCCACTCTCTGGCACTGCTGCCGGCCCTCGTCCCTCTGTACGCTGTTGAAAAATCAAATTCTCGAATAAATATTCTACAAAACAACATAGCCAGAATTATTGAGAATTGACCTTGCGATTACGTTTAGGTGCAAATTCACACCAAGGGTTCCTCATTTCGCCTGTATCTCTTCGATATCGGAAAGTACGATGTTTCCCCCACCACGAAAAAAATGGTCGAACAGTTTTCCCAGCAGATGGCCCCGGACCAACATTCAATTATATTTTGGCCATCGAAGGAGACGGACGTGAATTCATTTTCGTTGCGAATATCTACCCGCGTTCAACTACCGGCTGATAAACGAGTTTTTTGCGATTGAGGAATCGAATATACTCTAATAACAGGGCTGTTAGTGGTTAAACCCCCTAAAAAATATGATTGTAGGACTGATAAAGATTGAAAAATATGACCTAAAAATGACCGAAATATCCTCATTGTATGACAGATTGATCAATGTATGACGAAGAAGAGCGAACGATGAATGTAACAAAAACTGAGTCCAAACTATAGTGAGACAGGTAAAGAAAAAGGAAAATTGAAGTAAGGATTGGTAGTTAACGTATCGTTTGCTCTATTGCAACGTTCCGTAAGACTCAGGATCTTGAAGTTGAAACTGATATATGAGGTTCAGTGCTCAATGAATCAATCTTTTTCTGAAATGTCAAATAAATAACCGTGTATATCCTCAAATTATGAATATTCCCGTTGGATATCGGGTTCGAATTTTTGATTTCCTTAAATGAAAAAGATGGTATTTATTTGAAAAAAATAGTGCCTTCACCATTACAGTTTTTACAATGTTTGTAATTTGTATTTAGATTTTTTTCTGGATCATCATCGCCATTTCATTGGGCATATTCTGAGCTTCGAATAATACAGGTAATGAATGAAAATGGTTGGTTGGAGTCAGAGATGTGAAGCGCTGCAGTCGGCTGGTGCGAATTCGCACCGGCGTGTGAAACTGAGGCTTTCAAATAGGTGTGTGATCGAAGGGTTATGAATGGAAAAAAAAATTCAATTGTCGCTACTTATTACCGCTGAGTGAGTACGAAGAAAAATTCGTGAAAAATTTGAATTTTGATTTTTGCCGTCACTAAATTCACATGTAATCTCATATAGGTATATATGGACGCGTTGGCTATGATATGACTTACGTTCAACCCTCCCACCTTTCACTCCCCTCGCGCTGCTGCCCGTTCTCTTTTCTCTGTCCTTCTCCTCGTCTTGATGTCTCCCTCTCTTCTTTTCCTTCCTCCGTTTTTCTTCCTTTTTTGCTTGATCCTCTATCCCGCTCTCCGCCGACGTACTAGCCATTGGTTCTGAAATATGTATTGACAAATATTCGAATTCATTGAATGATAAATTCAACCAGCACTTCTGGGTACAGTTTTGTTTTCATGAGTTAAATATATCGGCAATATAATTAATCATTCTCATATTAATAATAGTTGCGGTCACAGATTTTGAAGCAAATTTAGTGAGCTGTGAATTACAGGTTATTGGATTTTGTTTGCCGAATGGTTTGTCATACACTGTATATTTGACTCACCGCGCGTTGAAATTCTCACCCGGTTCAAGTGATCTGAAAGTATTATATTTTTCATAAATAAGGCAATTTATGTTAACTTCACCACGTTGAAGGAATCGGTACAGCGTTCTTCGTGAAATTCAACATATCTCTGAATCTATTGATTACTCAACTAATGTTCAGTTGAGGATGTTCGAGAAATAAAGCTAAAAAATAGTACTGGTCGCCTACTGCTATTGAGGTGTGAAAAAAGTTAATCTGCAACTGAAGTGAAAGTATTCCAAATTCTATAAGTGTATGAAATACTTCTTCTCAATCATTTAAGAAATAGTTTCGACTTACTGTTTATCTTGGAAATCTCCTCATCGTTCGCCATGATGTCCAAATTCACACTGATTTGTTCACGTGCAAAGACTACTATACGCACAAATGGAGTAGGGATAATTCTCGATCCCCGCGTACAGACAAATCCTAAGTCAGCCTAATCTGTGACATGGTTGTATATTCGTGTTATGTCGTATTTCTATGTAGACGAATAAGTACCTATACAGGTAAGGGAAGGCAAAAGAATATATAGATTACTGCTGCGATATGTTGAACGCGTCTCGCGGTGATCACGCCGTTAGCGATCACAACGCTGAAGACATGGGGCGAAGAAACAGTAAAAGTAAGTAGACTCCCACTAAAATATGAAATATCCATTTTATTGCAATTCCATTCTATGATTCGTTCACATTATTTAAGGGGGTATATACACCTTTGAATCTTCAAAAAATCGTTTTTGTTTTTATATTTTTTTTGGAATGCTAGTGACCTACTTTACCTGCAAATAAATTAGCGTTCGAAAATCTAGAGGATTTGAAAAGTTACAGCCATGACAGTCCCGAATTGCGAAAAAGCGCCGCCGCGCGGCGCGCGGACGCTCATATTAGTCCCGTAAATATTGTACAGTACCGCCAACACCACTGTCTTGCTTTTTTTGACGTTTTTATATATTTTGCTTTTGAATTTTATTTTGTGATTTTTCAATTCTTTGTAATTATGATTTTTATACATATTTAATTTTCAATATTCTTTTGAATTGTGATAATTGACAGAACACATGGCTGCGATCTACATTTTTTCGAGGTTAGGTGTCTACTTGTTTGTAAATAGTCGTGCTGTCATTGCGAATTCAAACCAATAGTAATTTTCAATATTGAACGAACACAGTGTATATATCTGAGATGAGATGAGACGTCGGAATCGAAAGAAGATGATCCATCAAAAAAGTGCATTTGAAATCGATGCCAGGAGACTACACATTCAGATTTCTAAAAAGATGAGTATTTCTATAATATATTAATTGCGAAAGTTTGATAAATATTATAAGAAAAAAGGTATGATCGATGAAAGATGGGAGAATTTTTGGAGTAATGACACAAATTGTGCTAGCATTTTCTGAATCTCGAAAATATTGAAGATTAAGGGGAGACTTCGGTGAAATTTTGAAAATCGCTATTAGAGGTTGTATAAAAATCCTTCCAGCAGTTTTTGAATAATGTCAGTATAGACGGTGAAAAAAAATTTCAGCCTCCTGCGATGAAAATGTAAGCGCAAGGAACCTTGCGAAGAAGATTTTTCTCACCGCTGTCAAAAATTCCTTGCGTCTACACTTTCATCGCAGGAGGCTGAAACTTTTTTTTCACTATCCATACTGACATAATTCAAAAACTGCTGCAGAGATTTTTTTATACACGTCTTTTTAAAGTTGTAAGAATTAAAAAACCTGTTTTTGCCAAAAATTTCACCGAAGTTTCCCCTTAAGAATTTTGAAGGATTTTTATGTTTTGAAAAATTTTGATCAGATTTTTCCTGACGCAATTCATTCTTTTTCTAGCAGTCTTACTGGACACCTACCGGACACTGTTGTTGGACAGAACAGGTCAAAACTCACTACAAACCTCCGCCTGGCACATGTGTCTAGACTCGACTCATAACACATCGATGCGAGAGCAGCTGCGGATCCAGCATATTAATCATTAGCAAAATCTTAGAACTTGACTTTCTGTAGCTACATTTCCTTCTCTAGAAGAAGTAGAAAATAAAAAAAAAATAAAAAAAATGAAAAGTTTAAAAGTTGATTCCTGAACAATCATTATTTTGACCGGTTGCCGTAAAGAATAAAATCAACCGTTGGACCGATCTTTGATTTTTAGGTCCTGAATTATTCAGGAGAGATGCCTCTATCGGATGAACAGAGAACTTTTTGATAAACCCATTTTTAGTTGAAATATTAGAAAAATAAGCAAAATTTTTTTTCAAATTCAGAAAAAAAATCGAAAAAATTCAATAATTCAAGTAATTCTTGCAATATCAAAAAGTTCTCTGTTCATCTGATAGCGGCATGTCTTATGAACAATTGAGGACCAAAAATTCCAAGATCGGTCCAACGCTGGGTCTGATTCTTTACGGCAACCGAGTGATTTTGTATTTTTCTGTCTTCAGCGCAGCCACTATTAGACTGGAAGTAATACATGATGTAATATATGGATAATGAAGGTCAAACCCTCCCCAAACATGACGATTTTTTTGAATTTTATCAGAGTCTTCAAGTTGAAAAAAAAAGGAAAATTGTTTTTCAGAAATTCAACCAATTTAAAGGTGTATATACCCCCTTAAACTTATTCGAGAAATATATTCTATATACAAATGAATGATCTAGAAAGAACCCTCTAATTCAGTATCACCTGCGTCTCTGAAACTGTGTTGATTCCTTGATTATAAATAAACATCCAACTTTTCTCCGATTATTACAAAAACAAAAATAACGAGGATTTGTTCGAATCACATCCATGTCCAAAACCGACATGTGTAGTACCTATATGCATGTATGAGATTTTCTACCTATAAATTCACATATATGTCATTGAAGGGTAATATTCGTGTTTGCGATGGACAAACGGATTTTAAGCAATGGCTTCTGAAGGTTGGCGATGGGGTATTCTCTGATCCCTTTGAACGCGATAACGAAGTCGTAACCATTCCTTCCGATATTCTCTCGAATGGAAATATTGTACAAGAAATATTTGGAGCAAGTGTCGATCCTTAAGATCCGTCGAATTATGGCAAAGTTATATAAGCTCCAACAAACGTCGACGTTATCGCCATTAATGACGAAATATTGTCGAAAATTAAAGGTGTCGGTGTAGATTATCTGAGTGTAGATTCAGGTGAGGATGAAGATAATATAGACATCAAAAATATACTTCCAGTGGAATTCATGAATTCATTGACGCCGAACGGTCTTCCACCGCATAAATTAACGTTAAAAGTAGAAAGCATTGTCATCCTGTTACGTAATCTAAATTTATCACAAGGACTATGTAATGGTACCAGACTGGTTGTTAAAAAGTTGAACTAGTATCTGATTTGCACTGAAATCATCGGTGGAAATTGCGCTGGAGAAACAGTATTGATACCCCGGATAGATTTATCACCGTCCGATGAGGAGGTACCATTCAAGATTGTTAGAAGACAATTTCCAGTCAGATTAGGTTGCGCGATGACAATTAACAAGTCGCAAGGTCAATCTTTCGATAGCGTCGGTGTGTATTTACCAAATCCAGGGTTTAGTCATGGTCAACTGTATGTTGCCTTGTCTAGAGTTAAGTCCAAAAACAATTTGAAAGTTTTGTTAACAGACAAATCTGTCTTCACTAACAGTAAAAGTTTGGACCATAAATTGTGTACTAGAAATATTGTCTACAAGGAAATACTAGGTGCTGCGTGAATTAATCGATCCATAGCTACAATTGTATATATCTATGCCGGCGCTAGGAAAAATATACTCTGTTGAAAATGCAGAGTTCACAATACATGTACAATGCACATACACTGTTACATTCACATTGGCACTTCCGATTCTACCGGATACTGTGGAACTGTGATAATCAACCACTATTTCAATAATATTCTATCGGAAATACAGTATTTGATGTTGGTGACTTTTCCAGAAATTCAGTTGCTTACCTACAATGATGTCAATCTAACGGTGAGAACGATTAGCTGCTTATGCCTTATGTAGGTAGGTCAACCGACCAATAGATGGACGCCTAAGAAAATGGCCCAGTAGATGGACGTTTCTTTCTTAGCAATTGAAATAATAAATCGATTAACAAAAATCTGTCATTTGGGGATTGAAAATAGGATGAACCGACCAATAGATGAACGCCTAAGAAAACTGCCCAGTAAATGGACGTTTCTTTTAGAGCAATTGAAATAAAAACTCGATCACAAAAAAACTGTCATTAGGGGATTAAAAATAACAACAGTTATTGAAAATTCAAAGCAACAGCTTACATCTTAGTATTCCTTCACATAATTTCTTATCCAAAAGTCGACCGTCCATCTTTAGGGCCGTGTCCATCTATTGGGTAGGTTACCTATAAGCGCTAAAAAAATTAGCTGCCAACGCTTTGTGTAGCTGGGCGCTACAAAAATTATTAGCTGCTTGACACTTTGTGTCGCTAAGCGCTACAAAAGCTATCAGCTGCCGAAGGCTCTTGTGGTGCAGCTCTCAAAATTAGCTGCTGAAGTCTTATATGGCTAAGCGCTACAAAATCAGCCGCTAAAGTCTCATGTGGCTAAGCGCTAAAAAATTTGCTGCTGACGAGGATTCATTTCATCGTAATAAAAAAATTATCTCTATGGAATGACTGATTCTGTCAGTGTATCTATTTTATTAGTTAGACTAATTTCATTTCAATTATAAGTATGTCAAATAAATCGCGCGAGCATGTCACATTACCGATTTGACTCGGGAGAAAATTTTTACCTGCCCGAGATAGTTCGATACAGTAGAACCTCCGGCACGGTCACCTCCGGCACTGTCCGACCTCTGGCACTGTCGCTTAGGTACCCCCACCATGCCCTTGTAGCAGTACCGCATCTACTGATTATAACCGTGACGCCTTAACGTGGCCCGTGTATACATATACATAGTAGTCAAATTCGTGACACCGGTCAACTTTCTCCATATATGTATGCTAAATTATCACATTCGTGTGTACAAACGTGATTTCAATTATATGAACCGATGTAAAAAAATTTTTTAACTTTTTTGCGTGGTTGAAAAAAGGTTGGCATCCCCACACTTGAGCAGAGGTTAGGTTTCCTTCACGCGATGAACCTGTATCTATTATGTACATACGTAGACACGTATGTACATACGTAAATGCATCAGGATCACACAGAATACCACTCTTAGTAATAGGCAAGTCGAAACAACCTCGATGATTCAAAAATGTCAAAGACTTACCAGTTATGAACATGGGGCAGAAAAGTAGTTGGATGGACAGGACTGTTTTTATGGAATGGTACGTCAAGCTCTTCATACCACGAATGAAAGAGCATCAATTAGCATCAGGAACTACAAAGAAGGTTCTTCTAATATTGGATGATGCGCCATCGCATCCTACTGCGAATGAATTAAACAGTGTTGATGAAAACTTTGAGGTAATTAACAATAATCTGTTCTCCGGATCAATAATTAAATGAACTAAATATGAATGATATATTTTGTGTTATTGGAAATCAGAATTTTTAATATGAACTTTATTCGTTTGTGTTCCTAGGTTTTATATCTGCCTCCGAATGGAACAGCATTGATACAACCCATGGATCAAGGCGTAATTGAAAGAGCCGAAAGACTGTACAAAATAGTATATTGTGTACCAAGGAGGCAAAGAAGGTCTTTTAACGCCGAGCGTAAATTTGCAATACGAGTCGTAGACGAGTATTGCAAATACGCTCGGCGAAAAGACCTTCGCCTCCTTGGTACACACGATATTTTATACAACAAGAGCATGTTTTACAAGTTTATGCTCGATCCGGTACACAAAGCCGACGGACTAGAATCACGCATAGCAACGGATAACACGCGTTGTTACGCATAACAACGCGTACGTTAGAGACCACTTTTAACTCCTCGGACTTAAAAGTAGCTAAAAGCGAACTCTGCACATGCGCACTTGCAAGCGCGCTCAGCTGTCACTAAAACCCCCACTTTGTGTACCGAGATCGAGCATGGAAAACGCGTAAAACATGCTTGCGTTGTATAAAAGCCCGTATCCGACAGTTTCTGTTAAATCAAGATGATGTTAGTATTCTTGAAGCAGCTAAGCGACAGATACTAAAAGACAGTTGCTATCGCATAGCACATGTTTGGAGTCTCTTAACCGAGCACAATCTGAGGAATGCGTGGAATCAAATATTGGGAAAAGATCGTGCGGTACAAGTTACTAATGATGAATGCCACCAAGAAACGCTGCAGGTTCTTAGTATTATTCAGAGATTCACAGACTTTACAAATTTGACCTATATTGATATTCAACCTCAGCTGCAAGAAGACTGTGGCGAAACAGGATGGAAGGTCCTTAGTGCGGATCGAATTTTGACTAGGTAAATCTGGAATTCTATTATTTTCACATCAACTTTAAAAAATATATTTTTTTGACAGAATCTTAATCAATGAAAAATATATTTCAGACTGCAAGGACATTCATTAAGCGAAGCTGGGGATGATGGCCTGGAAGATGACCCAGACTACAATAATCTAATAAATACCGATTAATTAGATACAAGCCCTCAGGAACCGTCAATGCATCAGGCCTTGCAAGGACTGCAGACGTTCCAGAATTGGTGTGAAACCAAGTGGGACTATACAGCGACTGATATACTCAATTTACAAGACTTGAGAGATAGAGCTTTGAATTTCTTATAGATCTGCATTTGGTTATCCCATTGATATAACAAAGACAATACATATGATGTCGATCATTTATTGCTAAACAATATATAAAAAATTGAGTGTCAACAGAAAAATTTCTGTTCTGGGTTACGTCCCCCCTCAGCGTTTTCATTTCCATGAATCCATTTCGATTCAAAGATTATAAGATACATAATACGTAAGAATACAAACATTCATTCAATATGTATGTTTCAATAATTTGTGCCGTACATAACCTCAAATGTATGTTACGGAACCTCGGGTGCTATCAAGTTAATTCTACGGCCCTGTACTTGCTTCCGATTGGTCGGGAAAAAGTAGGCCAATACGCGACAGTGCCGGGGGTTGTCGGACCCGACTAGCAACAGTGCCGGAGGTTCTACTGTATTGGAATAGTTTGAAAACAATAGTCTATCCAAACACATTATTAACCATCCCCTCCTAATTCCTGCTTTCCCGATGGAAGAAACCGCACCACCTTCTCGTTGGTTTCCATTGAGCGATAGTACTTCTATGACCAATGATAGGTGTATTAATGATTCAGATGTAAGTTGGAAAACCTTTTCTATCAAGCATAAAGAAGTACTATCGGCTGAGAGTGTGATGACATTTCTTCTTAGTGTGTTATCCGTTTTCAATTGAAAAACGCAAAAGCCACTGATAACCGAGCGAGCGTAGCGAACGAGGAACAACGCAAAAACCACTGATAACCGAGCGAGCGTAGCGAGTGAGCAACAACGCAAAACCACTGACAACCGAGCGAGCGTAGCGAGTGAGGAACAACGCAAAACCACTGACAACCGAGCGAGCGTAGCGAGTGAGGGACAACGCAAAACCAAACGAGTGAGCGAGCGAAGCGAGCGAACGAGCAAAATAATTAGCTAGTTCAATAATTAATTTTGACGAAACCGGAGCTCAAATCTGAATCAAAAAATTCATGGTTGATCCTTGTAGTATGGACGAGGTACGGTTTTTTTTTCAATTATTTATAATATTTACTTTGATAATAAATTGCAAATGAGTAAAAAAAAGTGCTCTCTAAATCTGAATCAGCGGAAATTCCGCTGTTCTAATCAGTAAACGATATTTTCACTGGGAATCAGCGAATCTTGCAGATTTCAATCTGTTATAATTTCGAGACAGTGACATTTGTTTGTTTCTTGTCCTTCGGTCTTCTCTCGTCGCGTTAGTGAGAACTTTCTGTTACAACATTAGAACAGCACAAGCTAGGTAACGGAATTCCTTATAGAGATTCAAGTACGATTTACTTGATATATGATTTAGACACGCACCAGCGTTTGAAATCTTTGATGCAAACATAACCTCCATCAATCAGGGAAGCCGCGTTTTTCCGTATGACTTCGAGTCTTGTGACATCATTACTTGAATAGTCGTATCTTTTTTCAAGATACAAATACTACAATCTGCCCTGAAGACGTCATGAACGAGCCTTACGAAGACGACGCTCGTGAAAATCATTCCATGCGAGACCTGGAATATTGTCACTGATTCAAATAGTGAAACTTACACTGGTTAAATCAATGAAGCAATTTTTCACTGATTCAAACAGCGATTAGTCGCTGATTCTCAGTGGTATACTTATCGCTATTTCAATCAGCGACTATTCGCTGACAATCAGCGAAATTTCGCTGATTCAGATTTAGAGAGTGTATCTCCGGTTCTAATGACGATAATGATGTTTTTTTTTTTTTTTCAAAATTTCCGCCTCGGAAAAAGAAATAGCAATATCAAAAAGTGATTTTCGCAAGTCAATAATTTCAGTCCTAATACTATTTGTTAATTAAGAAAATTTTTATTTCATTTTTTTCTACCGTTTTCAATGGGAAAAAAAATAATTTTCAATCATATTCTGAATCTGCATAGTTTAAACTACCACCAGAATTTTCGTTAGACGCTGTAATCCCATTGGCTCAAATGTTATTGGTATTCGAATATTTTTCGAAAATCGCTATTTGTTGCTATAATATGCGAGGTAATCGAATGATTTTTGGACGGACTCTTGCAGCACAGGTTTTATACGCGTCATGTGAGTTTCGAGGGTATACATTGATCATTAAGGGGACAGGAACGAAATTAAAAAATTTGTAAATAATTTGGTTTTTTGCATTTTGCGACTAGACGAACCGACATTTTTTGAATTTTCAAAATTTTCTATTAAACACGAGGATAAGACATGCAACTTTTATATACAACATTTTTGCCTCACACGCATATGAAGGAAATTAAAAATCAAAATGGCGAATTTTTTTTTTCAACATTTTTTTAAACAATGTTCCACACATTTTATCAACACGCAAAATCAGGGGCTTATTTGTCGAGGTCAAATCTACCTACAAAAAAATCGGCAAAACTGTACTCAGAAAGAATAGGAGTCAAGTCGAATCCGACTGGACTACACATGCAATCATCTATTTGAAAATTGATGAAAAATTACCAATCAATCATTTTCAATATTTTATGAATGCTCAGACCTTGGAAAATGAAATTGTTTCGTTCAAAACTAACGGAATAAAAAGCAAAATTTTCGAATCTAGGGTGCGTTCCAAAATCAGCTGCATGCTACTTCAGCCAGCAACGTAGGTTCTGGACGAACCGATCATTCCGTAATCGCAGCAGTTGCTACACGAAAAAAAGTTACCATCACTCTCCCATTTAATTTTGGAATGCTTTCCGCGAACTTTCCGATAACTTATCTAGTGTACTCACGTAATGATCGTTTTGTCCAGAACCCAAGCTGCTGGCTGAAGCAGCATGCAGCTGATTTCGGAACGCACCGATAATCATTTACAATTGTGTCCTATCATATCTAGTCGAATAGATATATCTACAGGTTTCACCCGAAGGGCAAGAATCTGAGTCATTGAAAATGAATTGCTAGAATATACATTGATGTGCAAAATAATTGAACACTTAAAATCATTACAAGTTAATTGTTTTTTACCCTACATGCGTTGGAGAATCTTTTTTTTCCCCCCCCCCGAACCCCCCGCTGAACCTTCGCCCCTGGGCCTACGTCGGGGGGGGCTTCACCCCCCGTGCCTCTTTTGCGGTGACCAAACACGAAACTTCTATTTCATCTGACGCTAATACAAAAGAAATGTACCTTACCAGCTACACCTTCCCAGCAAACACAAAAAGTAACAGAACATAACTGTTATGTTATATTCAAGATAACAAAGTCACATTACAAATGTAACATAACGGTGACATAGCTGTTATATATTTTGGTTTCCTATGAAATTAGATTACCGTAACTAGTGTAACATAACAAATTCAGTATAACAGATGCTTGAACGTTATGTAGCATTTGATAAGACATAACAATGTTCTCACATCGCTACAATTTCATTTATTGAAGAACACTGTTATGTTTTAGTAACTGCGGATGGGTCACTATAATATATAGCATTGACCCTATATTATAGGTTATGTTCATATGCGATGATAAAAATAATGTACTATAACGTCTTCGTATGATTAATGTAAATCCCCTATTTTTTATAAGTATAATCTCATGATTCATTACGTCATGAAACGTATTACATATATACCACAGTTCTCGCCAAACACAGTTGTATTACATTTGCATAACGGTAGTGCTACGTGCGCTCACCTGCCATATTGTCTTTTTCTCACCCCGGTTATATTCACGTGGTACAATATCTGGCCGCGATTTTTCCGCGTTCTTACACGCCCTTTCGCCATGACGCCATCACATGTCTTCTCGGGTTTCATTGCGTCCTGCTGAGTCTATAGAAAATCTGCTGATATTTTCAACAAGTGAGTACTCGAATAAAGATGATTGAAGATTATTAAACACGCTGATTCGATTTTGTTTCATTATGCATGATCTTTATATTATTCTGATTGTAATCATATTTATATATATGAATCCTGCTTAACCTATAACTGTAACACGTACGTGGCATAGAACACGTTAACGATTCATCGGTCTCTTGATAATAGGTCCCGCCACACGAAAAAATGTCCACACTGCGTAAAAATTATTGTAAATATTAGAAACTGGTTATATTATAGTTATTGTCAATATATTATGATTTACAAATAATAATCCTCCGAATAATAACATATAAATATATATCGAGTTTACTTGCAGTATTTATTATATGAAACCCAGATTCATTCCAGTGTAATGAACGTATTGCTGTTATATAACAGCTACATTTATCATGTAGAGTAACAAACGTATTGCTGTTACATAACAGTTACATTTATCATAGAGTAACGAACGTATTGCTGTTATATAACAACGATAACTCATGGTGTAACAATGTTACACATTCGTTATGCACCAACTATACTACCAGTGAGTGGGAAATTCTAACTCCCATGTTAGACTGGTGTGTTACTGAGGTTACGTTACATGGTATACCATGTAGCATTACGGTTATGCAAATGTAATACAACTGTGTTTGCTGGGTTCTAATAAATGAAAGACTCAATCCGATGAATCATCATGTACGGTTTTGCGTGACGCCAAAACGTTACATTTCCAGATTGGAGCCCCTATAGCCAGCCAACAGACCGAAAAGAGAATCATTTTCAATGATAATAATTATATCTAGATATTTACGCCAACAATTTACATATCTATTTATATATGGGGAAATCCACGGAACCTTTAAATTTGTTGATACTCGGTTGTCTACATATGAAAAGAGAATTTAAAGTGGGTATCAAGTACGTGGGCCTTCATTTCAGTTATATTACTAGCCAACTCAATGATATTCAACGGTTGAAAAGTGATCCACATATTTCTGGGAGACTTTGAAAAATAAAAATGCTGAAAAATTGCACATTTTCAAGCGATACTCTGAATTCTTTTTTTCATTTTTTGCCTCTAACTTTATGAGGGGTTTAGGAATCGATTTGAAAATTTGGGGAAATCTTCGTCTATCTATGACTTTTGAAGTTATTGATGTCATATGGGTGTGCCATTTGACCATTCCCCATGATTCGCACTCAAAGTAGCGATACTCCATTTTTGGTCGTCGACATTTTTTTTACCTTTTCGTTTATAACTTTTTGAGGAATCTGAAAGTTGAAATTTTTATTTCACGTCCAGATAGCTTCACAAGAAACAAAAAAAAGTGTGGTTCCAAAATTAATGTGCCATCAAAACTGATGAAGCTAGAAGTCGAAGTATCTGAACCTGTACCCGCGTAACTATTTTTTAAAATCATGTTTTTTCGTTGGCACAGCTCTAATTTTATTTTTTACTCGTTCAAACGTCCTGTAATTCGTAAACCTTTATTGTAGGAATCTACTACGAAAATCCTCACACTGATGTTATAATCAAATCATTGCTATTTAACGATAAATTCAAATACTAAAATTTTAGACAAGATCGGGATGTCTCGCCTTCTACCGAAGACAAAACATCGCGATACCAATAATTCTCCATTTCATTATTCTTATTAATCTTCAGTTTCTGCGAACTACAGTGGAGAGTAGTTCAAGATTATACACCTTGCCTTTTGCGCTCATGCCTTTGAGACACTTTAACGGCGTCCTATACGCCTATGCTAAAATACCTTGGGTCAGCATCTCGCTGACGATGGGTAGCAACGTAAGTTGCCACATTCGGACTTTACTCTTATTCTAAACGCCAAACAGCTTGTATCAATAATAAAGCTCATTCAAATTTGTCTTCAAAACCAATTAATTTGTTATAAACCCGTCCCCACACAACAATGGTGTCAGAAGCGAGATATTGGATTGAAGACAATAATTAGAAAACAGAGGCCGTTGTAATAAATCAACGTTAACAAAAATCACTGTGCGTGGATTAACACATAATTCACCGTTGTACGAAATCAACGTTAACAAAACCCTATTCGTTAATCGTTGTTATACATCAACGCTAACAAAAATCACTGTGCGTGGATTAACACATAATACACCGTTGTACGAAATCAACGTTAACAATACCCTATTCGTTGTTATACATCAACGTTAACAAAAATCACTGTGCGTGGATTAACACATAATTCACCGTTGTACGAAATCAACGTTACCAAAACCCTATTCGTTGTTATACATCAACGTTAACAAAATCACTGTCCGTGGATTGACATATAATTTACCGTTACACGAAATCAACGTTAACAAAACCCTGTGAAGTGACCAACAAACCAAAGTATACCGAAGTTACATTACGTGCCCTATATGAAGAGGCGCTCAAGAAACCTCAAGATCCGTCAAGACATAAACGCAAGAGGATTCCAGTAAACCAACACCAAAGCAACCAACTACGGATCCGACGGTACAGCGAACTCGAGCTTTCAACACTGATAACGTTATGTATTGGCTCACCCTACTGTTACTGTAAGTCTTACGAACTAGCAATAGTAATATTCGAAATTTGTAATTGAAATCCTAGAAAATGCCAGTATCAGCTGAAAAATTAGCCAAACTCCTTCCCGTATTTACCGGAAAAGATATTAGCGTCAGAGAATTTATTGACAAATGCGATCGCGCGATCAAACAATGCATTACTACAGAATCAGAAGAACTTTACGAATATATACGTATCAAAATCACTGGTAAGGCATATGAAAGGATTCAAAATAGGGAAATTAAAGACTACGATACTCTGAAAAAGGAGTTACTACTGTTTTATGGAGCCAAGGGAACAAATAGACAATGGGAATTGGAACTAAGTATCTGTAGGCAACGCCCCGGGGAATCTGTCGATTCCTTCTATCAAAGAATAGAAAATCTGTGCATAAGAGTAGTAGAATCTGGTCCGGTAAGAACTAAGGAAGAGACTGTATTTTACGAGAAAAACATTACGACAAAAGCACGAGACTGTTTCATTTACGGACTTAACGAAAAACTACGTGACATCCTAAGATTAAAAAACCCTAAAGACTTACTTCAAGCTTACAATTGGGCCACAGAAGAAGAAAAATTGAGGGCAACCGAAAATCAAATAACTTATCTTGCAAGAACCGCTGCTACTAGTAGAACTGATCTCGTTTGCCAAAATTGCAATAAGATCGGGCACACAGCAAAAACCTGTTTTAAGAAACAAAGATCCGAACCAATAAATACCATTGAAGCAGGTTATAGTTCAGAATCCGATCAGTACGCAGACTTAGACCACCAATCAGAAAACAGCTGCTCACAAAACTGTTCCGAAATCATAAATGGCTATGACTCTATAACAGAAGAGATTACATGCGACGAATGCCAACGAATCTATCCTATCGAAAGTTCCAGAATTAAGTGCTTCTTTTGTAAAAAGCCCGGCCATATAGAAAACAAGTGTTTCAAAAAGAAAGCTATGTTAGTCGCGAAAACTAATCAAAACCATGTAGGAACCTCGAATTTTGGGGAACGGACTGCGTCGACGAGCGGAACGAATTCCGTAATAGAAAACCGCTCAACACAAACGGCGGAAAAATAGAAATACCAGAACATAAGATAAATTTAATCGGGTCACCAAATAACGTAATTTTGTCAATACCCGAGTTGAATCAACCTAAAACCTTGTTGATGTTAGACACTGGAGCCTACCCATGTTTGATCAAGAAGAAATTTATTATAAATTCATCACAGATAAACCCACAAGAGCGGATTAAATTAAAGGGTCTAACTAGTGACTCACAAGCATATACATTAGGAACCATTGAACTTACACTCGATGGAGGAGACGAAGTTAGGCCGATCAAATTTCACGTAGTAGACGATTCCTTAGACATAACACAAGATGGTTTAATAGGCAACCACCTCTTAACCCAATTCAATAATGTGCTGATCAGTTATAGATGCAGAGGCATGGATAAGCCCGAGTTGCTATTAGGTAGTCTCAAATACAAATTGCAAAATCAAAAACAATTCACGATTCCCGCCAGGACAGAAATTTTAGCACACATCCCAACCATCGCCGAAGATTCCTTAAAAGAAGGCTCAATATATAGGGTCGAGTTACAACCGGGAGTCGTAATAAGCGAAAGCTACGTGACAATTAGACCCGATAACACGGCTATCACAAGCATCATCAATCTAACAGACACGGACCATACTATCCATATCGAACCACAAAGAGTTTACAGAATTCTAGATTCTGAAACTGACGAGATACATTCAGTTAATTGTATAAACGAAAATACTTCAGCTGACAGAATCAAAAAATTAAAAGACGCATTAAGATTAGACCATTTAAATTTAGAAGAAAAGGAAAGTATAGTAGAAGCTTGTACCAAGTTTAACGAACTCTTCTATTTAGATGGGGACACATTGCCAGGTACGCAGGCCTGTACCCACAAAATTAAAACTACCGATGACACACCGGTCCATGTTAGACAATACCGGTACCCTGAAATCCACAAAACAGAAATAGATAAACTAATAGAAGATCTCCTAAATAAAGGAACAATTCGAAATTCAAATTCACCATGGAACTCACCCATCTGGGTGGTACCAAAGAAACTAGACTCATCAGGGATTAAGAAGTGAAGAATAGTCGTAGACTACCGAAAATTGAATGATAAAACAATAGGGGATGCTTACCCGCTACCGAATATAGTAGATATCCTAGACCAGTTAGGAAGCTCTAAATACTTCACCGTACTCGACATGGCCAGCGGGTTTCACCAGATTCCAATGAATCCCGACGATATGCATAAAACCGCGTTTTCCACCCATAAAGGACATTTCGAATTCGCATTCATGCCATTTGGGCTTAAAAACGCCCCAGCTACATTCCAGAGATTAGCGAATACCGTTCTATCGGGGTTACAAGGATTGAAATGTTTAGTGTACTTAGACGACCTGATAATTTACGCCGACTCACTTCAAACCCATACAGAAAAACTTTGGGGGTTATTACTGAAATTGAAAGAATATAACTTACGATTACAACCAAATAAATGTGAGTTCTTGAGAAAAGAGGTTGCTTACTTAGGACACATAATATCAAAAGACGGAGTTAAACCTGACCCAGACAAAGCCAGAGCAGTCAAGGAATTTCCTACACCCAACACACCTACGAAAATAAAATCATTTCTCGGGCTTGTAGGTTACTATAGACGTTTCATAAATAATTTCTCGATGATAGCTAAGCCATTGACAGAACTTTTACGGAAAAACGTACCATTCGAATGGACGTCATTACAGCAAAATTCTTTCGAAGAACTAAAGAATGCCCTAATATCCGACTCAGTCTTAATATACCCTGACTATACACAGACATTTAATCTAACGACAGATGCCAGTAACACTGCTCTAGGGGCCGTATTATCTCAAGGTGTCCCAGGTGACGATAGGCCTGTTGCATATGCCTCGCGAACTCTAAACAAAGCAGAAAGTAACTACTCCACAATCGAACGCGAGCTGCTGGCAATAGTATGGGCGACCCAACATTTCAGACCATACCTGTTCGGGAGGAAATTCAAGATATTTACCGATCATAGGCCCCTGACTTGGCTGTTTAACATCAAAGATCCAAATAGTAAATTAGTCAGATGGCAATTAAAAATCTCGGAATTCGACTACGAGATTTGTTTCAAACCCGGAATAAAAAATCAGAACGCAGATGCGCTTAGTAGAAATCCTATCGATCCACCAACTAATCATGTGTTCAAAATATGTCCTATCAGAGTGACGAGCTCTCTCCCATCGTACCCTGAATACCTTAAACTCATAAAAACAACGATAGTGCAAAACTCAAGCATCGTAGAAATCCACGATGACCTTTTCAATCGAATCGATAACTACGCACACACTGTTTCCACCGATCTGGAAATGAGTCAGGGAATAGCATTAGAATTCAAAACTAGATACGGCAATGTTGAGAACTTGAAGGAATCAGCTGAACTATACACGACTGGTAAACTCACCTTACGAGACCGTAACGTTTATTACATAATGACAAAGAAAACCTTCTGGGATAAGCCTACATATGAGGATTTATACATAAGTTTGATAAAATTCAAAGAAAAATTAGAAATAGACTCGATCAAAACAGTTTCCATACCCAGGATCGGTTGCGGGATCGATAATTTAAAATGGCATAAGGTTCGGACGATGTTACGATTCATATTTAAAGGATCGGGAATTAAAATAACTGTTTGTACGAACATAAAAACCGATCTCAATCATGACCACATTCAAGACGTTATCAAAGAATTTCACGACAGCCCTTCAGTTGGACACCAAGGGGTGAGTCGCACTATGACGCGACTTAAAGAAAGATACCACTGGGATTCAATGAAAAACGATGTAAAAACATATATTCGTAATTGCACGACTTGCCAAAAGAATAAAACCGATCGACTAAAGACCAAAATGCCAATGAAGATTACGACCAGCAGTAGCAAACCATTTGAAAAGGTTTTCTTAGACATAGTTGGGCCCTTACCGACTACAAAGTCAGGTCATAGTTACATACTGACACTACAAGACGACCTAACAAAATATTCCCAAGCCTACCCACTCCGAGCTGCCACCGCTGAACATACCGCAGAAGCTTTCATACGAAATTTCATATCTAACTACGGAGTACCACTATCAATCCTCACAGACCAAGGCACAAATTTTATGAGTGACCTGTTCACCCAAGTCACAAAAATACTAAAAATAAAAAAGTTAAATAGTACTGCATACCACCCGCAAACCAACGGGGCGCTCGAACGCAGCCACGGCACGTTAAAAGATTACCTTAGGTGTATGTCTACTACAAACGACTGGAACGAAACACTCCCAATTTATATCCTCGCGTACAACACAACACCTCATACTACCACTAAAATATCACCTTACGAACTTATATTCGGACAGGTAGCCAGAGTACCTTGTAGTGTGCCTCACGATCCTAAGGACGAAACATATAAAGAATATGCTCAAAGACTCTCAGAAAAATTGATGAACAGCCAAGCCCTCGCGAAACAGAACATAGATAAATCCAAAGAAAAATCCAAGGCCTATTATGACCAAATTACTCGACCACAAAATTTCGAAATTGGGGACTTAGTACTGATGAGTAACGAAACTGCCGGACCATTAGACCCAAAATTTCTGGGGCCATACCCCATTACTGATCAAATTAATGAAGTGAACTATGAGGTAAAAATCAAAGGGAAGAACAAAATAGTGCATGCAAACAGATTGAAACCATACCACAAGTCAACTGATCCAATAGAACCGATTCAAATAGAATATGGATAGGGATCGTAGAGAATAAACATACGTTACACACTCGAAGAAATTTACATGGAACTCAACAAAATATTGCTGTTCAACCATGGGAATTTCTTTCAGTGCACTCTATTCGTTCTTATTAGGAACAATTATGTGGCTATATAACAGCTGAGGAAAGCTTTGTAATCCTCACCTGGAATATTGATTTTTAATATTAAGAATAACTATGTGTAATCAAGTAAACGGCTGAGAAAAGCTTTTATAAATTCTCATCCGCACAGAATAATATTGTAAGCGTTCTTATTAAGAACAATTAATATTTAGAATAACTATATGTAATCAAATAAACGGCTGAGAAAAGCTTTTATAAATTCTCATCCGCACAAAATAATATTGTAAGCGTTCTTATTAAGAATAGTTATATGGCTATATAATAACTGAGGAAAGGTTTGTAATCCTCACCTAGAATATTGATTTTTACCGATGAATATTTTGCTTCGCTTCACATTCATTCTTAAGGGGGAAGGTGTTATAATCAAATCATTGCTATTTAACGATAAATTCAAATACTAAAATTTTAGACAAGATCGGGATGTCTCGCCTTCTACCGAAGACAAAACATCGCGATACCAATAATTCTCCATTTCATTATTCTTATTAATCTTCAGTTTCTGCGAACTACAGTGGAGAGTAGTTCAAGATTATACACCTTGCCTTTTGCGCTCATGCCTTTGAGACACTTTAACGGCGTCCTATACGCCTATGCTAAAATACCTTGGGTCAGCATCTCGCTGACGATGGGTAGCAACGTAAGTTGCCACATTCGGACTTTACTCTTATTCTAAACGCCAAACAGCTTGTATCAATAATAAAGCTCATTCAAATTTGTCTTCAAAACCAATTAATTTGTTATAAACCCGTCCCCACACAACACTGAACTTTCGGTACTTCTAATATTATGAAGTTTTATTTGATCAATAAATATTCGGATATTCGTGTGAAACGTTAAAAATAGCGTTGAAATGTGCAATTTTTCGGATTTCATCAATACAAATGCGTATTCGTATCGTAAGTGAAAAAAAAAAAAAAAAAAAAATTAACAACAAATCAACATTTTTTTCTTTCAAATTCAAAATTTTTTTTTTTCAATAAAAAAATCAATAAATAATCGAAAAACAATGTTATAAGTTATAACGATGAAATTGAGATGAATGAAAAACCATGTTATAACGATGAAATTAAGATAAATGAATCTTTTTCGTAAAAAAAAAAACGATTTTTCGATTTTTTCACCGTAACTTCTTGAGGGATCGATAAAAATGAGTAACGCGAGTATATTCTTCACTTATAGTCTACAAGAGACATGCCAAAAAAGGTTTGAGAAGTGTGCTTCAAAATAAAAAATGAAGTTACACTTTTTAAAAAAATCAAAGGTTCCGTGGATTTCCCCATATAGCTGTTGTGACGTTGCAGATTAGCTGCCGTCACTAGAGCCCTTCTGGCATATATTTTGATTAGGAATATCGAGAGAAAGAGAATTATCGCCGTCTAGACCCTCGGGATACAAGTGACACACCTATAGTTAATAAGCAATAGAGTTAGACTAATTTGAAGTATTTTTCTGTTAATGTACCGCGAGAGAGAGAGAGACAGAAGATACAGAAGATGACAACTTCCGAACTTCCGCTACAAGAACTTCCGCTCCAGAGATGCTAACGAAGGTATGCAGTCCAGTACGGTACCAGTACTCAAGATAGTACCGCAACATCTACGGAGAGGGATATAGACCTTGGAGAAATATCGCTAGGGAGTGAACAGAGTCCCCATAAGACCTAAGTAACGCCTGACGCTCTGCAATAAGATTACGCTTCGAGCCGGTCAACTGACGAGTTGACGACTTGAAACATGTCGCTCGCAGGGCCAATAAGGTAATTAGGAGATCCTGATAGGTCTCCCCACCTGGACCTACCTCACAGAGAGCCAGCTCGCCAAATTGTCTACGAAGAATCATCACTTCTACGTCCAGCTTTACGCAATTAAGACGTGCCTCTAATTCTCTCTCGCTTTATCTAAGTAATCTATAGTTGTCGCTCTTAGAGTAATCCGTTAGAATCAGTTTAAGTAAAAGTTAGTTAGTGTGTGCTCAGAAGCAGCTCTACGCTAAGGTAAGGTCTTTATGATCAATAATTGCTAGAAAATCCACAAAAGTAACATCGCTGAATTCTCATTTGACTATTTTATAGTATATTTTTGAGTATCGCTAGCCTACGGGCTACGCAAGTAGAGTTTCCATTAGAAGAATTCAGCGAAAGCACTTCATAGTTGCCTTCAGCCATTTTGAGTATCTTCTTCGCTTGATTATATTTCGCTAATTAGTCTAATATGGCTGCTTAATTTGCTTAAGATTTGCTAACGCTATTTGATTGCTTATTCTTGCCTGAATTCTCGCTTGAGAATATTCAGTATCTTATATTTCGCTATCTCTGATTTCTTAGAATATATTTGAACCATAAGTAGTATAATATCGCATGGTGTGTCGCTTGTACTCCAACTCCCCAATGGTTGGCTGACGTAGTTAGCCGTAGTATTAAGTTGTTCTATTTCTAGTTCTATTTTGCTCTATTTCTTTATTATTCTTTATTATCTTATTGTTCTGATTTTCCTAATTTTCTATTGCTTTATTTGATTATCTTTGCTTTATTTGACTATCTGCTTTATTTGATTGATTTTCTTATTCTGATTATGTATAATATCTAAGCTATTTTCTTATCTAGTATCGATTAATAGCTCGCTTAATTAGCGCCGTAAAGTTGCTATAAAAAGAGAATACGTCTTTATTACCTTGATTTGAGGCTGATTAAGCGAGGTATTATGGTTATCTGTGCTTTCTAGGATCTATCTTTCCCTTTGTATCTGCGAATTTAATTTAACGTTATTCTTCGAGTCGTTCATATTAATTATTGCGTTAATTATCTTTGATTAATTAATAATACCGCTAGCTCGCCGCTATTAGAAAATTTGCCGAGAGTACCGTATCGCTCGGTGATACGCAGCCTGAAAAGTAGAGTATCTTGCATTGTATCGCTTCTACGGCGTTAGCTAGCTAACCGGCGTGTTTATGTTTTTTATATTACCGCTGAGACGCAATAAGGCTCACTAATATCATATTCTTTATTCAATATTATTCCGACGCTGTCATTTCGTGAGTATTAATCTTTACTATTATTTTGAAGACTATTTCTGTGTAAATTGAATATCTGTGATTATCTTTGAATTCCGTCATTTATCGCTGATAAATTCGGCTATCATAATTATCTTGTGAACAATATACGAAATCGCTAGATTTCATTGAAGGAATTTTATATCTGGTGTTTTATATTTTATTTGGCTAATTATTAACCCTTTGAGGGGCAGTGGGACGTATACGTCCCACCTGTTTCATTTGAGTTCATTTAACTTTTCTAATCAATTCTTGCACTCTTTATATGGACCTATAAATGGACCTATGACTTTGAAAATTTGTTCAATAAAAAAATGTGCCCCTGAAAGGGTTAAGGTGAATCCACCCACTCTACCCCTATCGTAGTAAAATCTGAGTTAGCTGATGCTTTAAGGCCGTCGTTCCGGCAATCTAGTATTTTCTTTAATTATCGCTATTATTCAATATCTTGTGTGAAAAAACGACACTCACGTGTCTGGCGCCCAACTCTCTACCTTAGTCTTTTATTAATCAGTAATTTGTCTTTATCAAGGAACGCCGTAGCTAGGGTGCGGAGTTAGAGCTCTGGAAAACTCCGTTACACTATATATAGTCAGATCTGATTATATACAATTATATCGGGCCAATTTTCGGATATAATTATATCTGGATGATTAGATATAATTATCCGAATATATTTAATCGTTTTTTCTCGGGTACTTATAAAAATTTATTGTTTTCAGACACTAGTGACAGAGGCTACGATGTTTACGGCAAACTATTTTGAACAGTGATCGTCAATGCTCCACGATATTTGAAATAAAATGGTTATACAATTATTCAGAATTGTTTTTCATTTGAAAAAATAATTAATAATTAATAATTAATAATTAATAATTAATCATTCAAGCTGGGCTAAGCCTACGGGCGGTCGCGGATAGGTTCGTCGAACAAAACCCTGGCCGGCCTAGACCTGCCCATACATCGATTATGCGTGACCGGAAGCGTCTCCAAAGAAGCCAGAAAAGTTGCTTATCCGATTCGAGCATTGTCATTCGAGAAAAAGTGTTGATTTGTGCTAGTGCGGAGGCGAATAATGGCTGCAGCACATCGCAGCTGGCGCAACAGCTCGACGTGGCCAAATCAACGGTCTGGAAGACGCTGCGGGTCGAACATTGTAATGCCTACAAGATACAAGCCTCATCAGAAGCTGTATCCGAATGATTATATCCTACGTAATGCATATTGCGAGCGAATGCAGCAACGTATCAATGCAGATAGGGCAATGTTGAACCGCATATGTTTTGTCGATGAGTGTACGGTTCAGATAGCTTGTGCCCCAAATTGGCAAAACGTGCGTCGGTGGTCACGAGATAATCCGCGTGTCGTATTTGACAGCCGTACACAATATCCCTTGAAGTTGAATCTTTCTGCGGGTGTGTGCGGGGACCAGCTGTTGGGGCCATATGAGATCCACGGAAACTTGAATGGGGCTTTGTATTTGAAGGAGCTGCAAGGTCGATTTAACGATGGTCTGCGTGCTATCGAACAAAATGTATGTATTAAAACTAAACAATTTGTTGAATAATTAAATAAAAAAAAAAAAAGAAATAAATAGTGAGAGAAAATGAATAATACTTTGATGAGAAATTGATAAATGATGATGGAAAAAAAAAATGGAAATCATTATGCAAAATTGAAACCCAAACTTGTATGCCTGTGAGGTCTGCAAACATCTTCGAGTTAGTCAATCATTTGAGAATCATACCAATTGCAGTCGTTTGTGATAGTATTCTAAGTCTTAGTCTAAGAATTGTCAAAGTTATCTATGTCACGAAAAAAAAAAAAAAAATTAAAAAGTTATCCATTGTCATTGTTATCTATGGCCAGCGTGTTGTCACGTGCTTTAAAATTCTTGAACTTTTACCATTCTTAATTAGATATTAATATATTGGATATTTATAATACTTACACCGATAATTACTTTGGAAAGTGAATAAATAATCTGATAGAACATACAATTTTCATGAACGCATTTGTCTTTATTTAGCTTGAAGTCTTGAATTTTATATTATAAGAAGCAAGCAGTCGTCCCTGATAATATTTTAGGTCTCAGTCTAAGAATTGCCAAAGTTCAGAATGTAATTCTGTTGAAAATGAGTAGTCGCCGGTGAAGGCATTCTAAGTCCCAACTACGATTCCACCTGAACGAGCTTGTTACAGTGAATAAGCATTGAAGTATGTTATCGATTTATAGATGCAGCGTGTTGCAATAGGGTAGCTACTTTTCATGGATTTGCATCGTTAAACTACTTTATGCTCCATCTGGGGTTGAAAAAGTAATTGCTTGTGCATTTCAACAGTTCATTTGATGGGGTTGAGGTTGCCATGAACTGCGCTTCGCTATACCGAAAGTGACACTGCGCTGAAGTTCAAAATTGGGTAGATTGGCAACTGCAAGGACTCTTACTACCGAGCTGAGATGTGTAACTTGAGATTTAGGATTGTGCCGTATTCATAATCAATTCCAACATCATTGTCTCAATCATCAGAATTAGAGAATAATTTATGCAACAAATAAGAGTTAAAAACATTATGTATTTATTGTCATTATAGTGATATAAATTTGATATCCAGTACTCTGTTAACACAGGCCAACCTATACAGAATGTAATAAATGAACGAACATTATTAACAATTCTCACACATTGATACCATCATTTTGATAAAATTTTAATACAAGCCTGCTTTTACAGGCCGCAGAGTCTGTGCGACATACTCTTATTGATTAGTGTCTCAGTATCGTGATAAAGAATCCTATGGGATAACGGAGCGAGCTTGGGAATTCCTGTGATATCAATTGTGATCTCTGCGTTGGCAAGCGGGGAAGATGTTGGATGGGACGTAGGACGTTGATGCCAGTTCTCATGCAGGTGCTGCACCTGTAGACTGCAAAAATTGACTGGTTGAATAAGGGCTAATGAACATGGTGAATGAGAATTAATCAAATTGATAAATTGAAATAACTGAGTACATACGACATGTGGAATAAGAACGAAGTAATGGGCTGGTATTCGCGCCACGAAATTTCGCTAGAAAAAAAAAATTCGCATTTCATTGACCCTATAGAAAATTTGGAGAGAATATTTTCTCAAATCTTTGGTGTGGGTAACACAATCATTTTCACACCTTATAAAGTATAGCTTTGTATACAATACCCGACTGAAAAACTTCTTCTGATCTCGTGTGATTGCAACACTCGTCAGAAAAAGTTTTACCGCACTCACTAGTAAGTAGTAATGTATTGTTGAACGCAGCATTTAAATTGGAATATTTTATCTGTAATTATCCACGGTCGTATTTGGAATATTTACTGGATAACTCTTGGCTGAATTGATCTGAATCTCTTATTCGGTCAATTTGTTTATTTTTGGATCAGTTTGATTAATGTGTCCAAGAGTGGACGGTAAATTCCATCTTGCGGAGTAAAGCCCCACAGTTTGAAGGAAAAAAAAAGAAAAATTTTGGTCCCAAAACGAAGTTTCTGAAATTAAGTTAAGGAGTTTCGGTACACCAAAATGACTAGTTTTTTATAAATTCATTACGGCATAGTCGTCACATTAAATATTCATCAAATCATTGTATTAATAAACTGATGGTTTCCCGGAAATTTCAAGAAAAAAATAATACCGAAATTATAAACAAACGGCTAGATATCGATTTTTGATTTTCAAGTGCTTTAAAAAGTTGGTTCGATTACAGTCGACGGGTACACTTCAAAGTCACGTCCGGTAAATGTCCTGGACTCCCCAAAGTCCCGGGACGGCATTGTCACGCCCGGTTATTGTCACGATCGAGGAAAGTCTCGACCGCGCGTTGCCCCGAACGAGTAAAGTCCCGCTCGGCTGTTGTCCCGAACGAGAAAAGTCACGCCCGTCCCTTGTCCCGAACGGGAATTGTCACGCCCGGCCCTTGTCGCGGACGAGAATTGTCACGAATTCGTATTTTCCAACCGCTCAGGGCTCGACTGTATATTGGGAACTAGCTACAGAGGAAATTATGCCGAATAATGTTTAAAATCCAACTGGTTAAACCCTCGACATTTTAAATCGTATAGGTGCACGTAATAATCCTGAAAATGGATTGGGTATTCCAATAAATTAGTTATACACGGTTTTCACCGCTTTTTTCATCTTTGCTGCAGTCTCAACTTTATATCAGGAACTAACATGTATAATGTATATTAGACCTCTCCTTAAGAAGGGTAAAATAATATTTCGATCGGGCCACCCCTCAAAGTAGTTCGAGATAATTTAAAAAAAAAACGTCAAATTTTATTTCAATTTTTTTCGTCCATATTTACCCACCCCTTGAAAGCCTTACTTTTTCCCATAAGAAAAGCATTGATTTTTCGAGGTTTTTAATCAAAAATTCGTACTGGGTCTGAAAATAGTCGTAAAAAAATTTCGAAAGAAGCAAAATGGAGGTGAATCCGTCCACTTTAAACCGCCGCTTGAAAAATTTGGCTATCTCTATTTTTGACTCCGCTATCTCACTTTTAGTGCGGCAAGAAATGTCAGCTAGTGAATAGCAAGCTTTTGGGATTGGTCTTGGAAGAAGAAAAAAAATTCTTCGTTGAAAATAACAAATGGAAATTCAAAGATTTTGATCACCTCATCTTCCTTCTTAATATTTGGGAAAGCGCTGTAAAAAGATTTTGAAAATGTAGAAAAACGTCATTCAAATTTAATTATTTTTATTTTTATTTTTAATTTTTTTTAATTTTTTTTTTTTTTTTTGCTAAAGGTTGGAATTACATTTTTTCACATGACTAATGAGTTTGCACAAAGAATTTCCTATTTTCTACGACTACTCCGATTTAATTCTTCCGATATTAAGCTCTCCAAATGAGGTTTTTCGACATTTTTGAAATCTTTTTTCAGCGGTTTCCCAAATAATAGATGATCGAAATTTTTGAATTTCTATTTGTTATTTTCAAAAAAGAATTTCTTTCATCTGCAAGACCAATTCCAAAAGATTGCTATTTACTAGCTGAAATTTCTTGCCGCACTAAAAGTGAGATAGCGGAGTCAAAAATAGATTTAGCCAAATTTTCCAAGCGGCGGTTTAAAGTAGACGGATTCACCTCTATTTTGCTTCTTTCGAAATTTTTTTATGACTATTTTCAGACCCAGTACGAATTTTTGATTAAAAACCTCGAAAAATCAATGCTTTTCTTATGGGAAAAAGTAAGGCTTTCAAGGGGTGGGTAAATATGGACGAAAAAAAATGAAATAAAACTTGACGTTTTTTTAAAATTATTTCGAACTACTTTGAGGGGTGGCCCCATCGAAATTCGATTTTACCCTTCTTAAGGAGAGGTCTAATATACATTATACATGTTAGTTCCTGATATAAAGTTGAGACTGCAGCAAAGCTGAAAAAAGCGGTGAAAACCGTGTATAACTAATTTATTGGAATACCCAATCCATTTTCAGGATTATTACGTGCACCTATACGATTTAAAATGTCGAGGGTTTAACCAGTTGGATTTTAAACATTATTCGGCATAATTTCCTCTGTAGCTAGTTCCCAATATACAGTCGAGCCCTGAGCGGTTGGAAAATACGAATTCGTGACAATTCTCGTCCGCGACAAGGGCCGGGCGTGACAATTCCCGTTCGGGACAAGGGAAGAGCGTGACTTTTCTCGTTCGGAACAACAGCCGGGCGGGACTTTACTCGTTCGGGACAACGCGCGGTCGAGACTTTCCTCGTTCGTGACAATAACCGGGCGTGACAATGCCGTTCCGGGACTTTGGGGCGCCCAGGACATTTACCGGACGTGACTTTGAAGTGTACCCCAGTCGACGATGGCTCATTTTATCCAGAAAACTATTTCCCACAAATTCCGTAATGAATTTATAAAAAACTAGTCATTTTGGTGTACCAAAACTCCTTAACACGTGCCGGTAAGGTCTCAAAGTTTCCCATTTAAAACACATGCATTTTTACGGATCTCAATTTAAAAATGTACTCTATGGCTAATTTTATTGCGAACGTATCAGGTATGTGTACAATAGGGTGATTCAAAAAAAAAAAAAAAAAAAATTTTTTTTTTTCGTTCACTAACAGGCTCAAAAGTTTCATTCAGGTCAAAAAGTATGCCTGTTAAAATATGAGCTCTTAATATTAATATTAAGAGTGGGCGCATTGCACTTTTCGATTTTCCATAAGAATAACATGGGATAAATTATTTTTGCTTCTTTTGATTCTTATAACTAGCAAATGATACGTCACACAAAGAATCTACAGACATGTTTTTGTTGGAAAATGAAAAACGAAAAATGAAACAAAATAAAAAAATAAAAATTGAAAAAATTGACATTAAAATCAATTAAAATTAATTAAACTTTGACCTTGAATAACTTTTGAACGGGTGGACTTATTAGAAAATGACTCGGAACTTTTTTGTAGAGCGTTCAATTCTCCACAAAAATATGTCTGTGGATTCTCTGTGTGACATATCATTTGCTAGTTATAAAAATCAGAAGAAGCAAGAATGATTTATCCCATGTTATTCTTATGGAAAATCGAAAAGTGCGATGCGCCCACTCTTAATATTAATATTAAGAGCTCATATTTTAACAGGCATACTTTTTGACCCAAATGAAACTTTTGAGCCTGTTAGTGAAAGGAAAAAAAAATTATTTTTTTTTGAATCACCCTAGTGTACAACTACATGAGGAAAAATCGAGGATATCATACCGTTGACTCTGATCATGATTCTACTCCGAACTAAAAATCTCTCTATCGATTTTACGGCCTAAAATTTTAATTTTCAGTAAGTATACTGCGGATGAAAATTCTATGACGATTTGAATATCATTTCTCGAGTAAAATTCCTCGAGGAATTCAGGGAAACCAATAAAAAAAAATCTACTCTCAATATTTTCTGAGATGTATCGATTTTTATAGAGAAAAACTGGTGAAAATTAATATTTTCGACGTATTTCTCACTCAAGATTGAGAGGCAAAGAGAATTTTTGTTCGGAGTGAAATCATGATCAGATTCAACAGTATGATATCCTTGATTTTTCCTCATGTAGTAGTAGGGGAGACCGGGTATGGTTGTCTCACGGGTTGGTTGTCACAGCGGTCATAACACAGAACTGAACGAACGAATAAATTTATCTATCGGTATCGGAGGATCACAAGAGCAACACCACCCTCCTTACTTCATTTTAGTCCGCTCCGAAATGCCGTGACGCAGATATGTGCGTTTGATTTTTTCATACAGTGAAAGTAATTTTTTATGTATCTGTGTCGAGTCTCCTAAGTATACTTAAATTTTGTATATTAATATAACTTTTCGTGTATTTATAACGTTAAATGTGTGTTTCATGATATCATTATATGTTTTTTTGAATATACGGCTCAAAATCACCAAGGTGGTAAATTCGTGTCTGAGACATTTAAATCATTAAATTTATTTGTTTTTATTAAAATAATGTAGCACAAATTATTCACATCAACTCATTTAAGCAATGCATCAGAAAAATTTGTTGGAATTTATTCATAGAATATATTTTTTTCTATGAAATACCCCCGAAAAGTCATTCCGGGAACGCGTCCCTAAGTAGTAATCCACGGACAACAACAGCTAAAACACATAGTAAAAATTTTTTTTAATCTTTCGACGGTACTTGTTAACTTAGTTAATTTTATTATAAAATGATATTTATAAGTTCCCGAATCGACACAATATTATTTTGTCCGAAAATTTAATACAAAGTTTGTCTGACAATTTGTGCATCATTTCCGGGAACGCAGACATTTTTATATATATTAATTTTCAGCACAACGCAACAAATAGCGCTAGTGGGTAATCATATAAAACACTCAAGTACAATCGGTTGACCAGCCTGTTTTTTGTGAAAATGTGAAAAATTTAAGAGCTAAGCATAGTTTTGTTTGAATTTTTGGCACCGTACATCAATTCAGTGTCATTCCGGGAACGCCAATAATTGTAGGAAAAAAACAAGCAAATGCTTTTTGATACGATATTTCTTGAAGATGAATGTGACTCGCTTTATATTAATCTCAAATAATCCCGTTTAAGTGACTAATACTTATTTTACACGCATCTTTATGTAGAAACGTCATTCCGGGAACGGTCCCGCATATGACATGCGTTCCCGGAATGATCATTGGGTTCCCGGAATTATGATTGTATTGTTAATGATGGTTTAAAATTTAAAATATTGATTTTTTTTTTTTTAATTTTTAATTTTTTTTTTTTTTTTATTTATTTTTTTTTTTTTAATTTTTTTTTTTTTTTTTTAGGATTACTTATGAATTTGTTTTTGAAGATTCCAGGATTGCATGCATATCGTCATTTCGGGAACGATTCGTCATTTCGGGAATGATTCGTCATTTCGGGAACGATTCGTCATTTCCGGGAACGCTACTAAAAGTCAATTAATAACGAATTAATAAGCAAAAATCATTTTTTTCTCATCAAATCAATGATCAATTGCAAATATAAATTTATTTCTTTGCTTTTATACTAAATTAAATGTCCAAAATTATATGAATATTACTTTTAAAGGAACTATAACTATGAAAACATGTAAATTTATGTTTCTCATGACTTATTTTTCAAAAAACTTCACATTCACACAGTAATTGACATGTTTATCATTTTTAAAGATTGAGGACATATCTCAGCTATGTATCTACTATAATAAACAAATCATTTTCCGTATTTATGCATTAGTAATTATTACTTTTTCGAGCGTTCCCGAAATGACGGCAGCTCATGACTTGTTTTCCATAAATACTTTTTATTCACGTAATTTTTAATTTCCAGCTTGCCCCGTTCGGATATCAATTAAAGATAAGTTGGTCAATGATTAGAACTGGTTTGCAGAACAAAAATATAATAAATTTTTTTGAGAAATTCCAAACTTGGAATTTACCACCTTGGTGATTTGGAGCCATACATTAAATTGAATTCTTTTTGGAAGGTCATACTCTAAAATGTGTATTGGGGCAGGTTGTCTCAGGTTGACGGGGGCTGGTAATCACATGTGACGACCAACACCATACACGTCTGCTGTCTTTTTTTATTGACTTTTTGGGTTTTTGCTACATGAACGTTTTTTTTTTTTTAAATATTTTAATTTTTTTAATTTTTAATTTTTGATTTAATTTTTTTTTCTTGGGTAAAATTAGCTACGTACACCATTTTGTTTTCCACAAAAATATTTATTTTATTTTATTAAGCGTTTCTTTTTATATCCCCCCCCTTGATTTACCATGTGACTACCTACCCCAGACAATGTGACAACCATCCCTGACACGGGGTTAAAAGGCACACTTTTCTTTTTTCACAAAAATTGTAATATATCCTCGATAGATAATGTTAGAGAAAAAGTCTTTATTTCTTTTTAAGCTAGAATAAATACACTATCCATTGATACATACATGTCACTGCTAAACTGAAAACATGGGTATTAAAAATGCAAAAGAAAAAAAATGTGACAACCATACCCGGTCTCCCCTACACATGCCCGATAACTTCATATAGTTTAGGATTTTTCGAAATAAAATTAGCCTTACACTGCATTTTTGAATTGAGATCCGTAAAAATGCATGTGTTTTGAATGTGAAACTTTGAGACCTTACCGGCACATATTCACTTTATTTCAGAAACTTCGTTTTGAGACCAAAATTTTTTTTTTCTTTTCTCTTAACTCTGGGGCTTCACTCCTCAAGATGGAATTTAACGTCCACCCTAATGTGTACTGTTATAAAAAAATTGATACTGAATTATGAACTTGCATATAAAATATTCGACACCCTGTATTGTGAAACTGATTCAATTAGTTTCTCTTTTATGACATTATGTTACACGAGTGTCCAAGTCTGTTATCTGTCTTTGTTAAGGGGAGACTTTGGGGAAATTTCGATAAAAAAGATTTTGTCATTTTTTAAATGACTCAAAAAATCCAATTACACAATTCCCTGCAAAAGAATGTCGATTATGGTATTTTGTGTATTAAACAAAAATGTCAATCCTCTGAGTTGAAAAACTCTTTGCGCATACACTTTCAACTAAGAAGATCTACATTTTTTTTCAATACCCATACTACCATAATCTAAATTTTGATGCAAGGAATTTTTGATTGGATTTTTTTTACGAATTTACAACATGAAAAAATCGTTATAATAAAAATATCGTTATAATCAAATTTTTATAGTATGATCCTGCTGGTCTAGGTTGCAGAGTCTTTCCAACATGGTCTTGTGGCATAGGGTCTCAGTACCATGGGAATGAATCCTACGGGATAACGATGCGATTCTGGGAATTCCTGTCATATTGACAGTGATTTCTGGTATAGCGAGCAGGAAAGATATCGGATAGGAAGTAGGAGGTCGATGCCAGCGATCATGCAGGTGCTGTATACCTGTGGACCGCAGAAATTGACTACCCGACGGTGCTGACAAACAGAGTATAATTACTATTGTAAATAGTAATAATAATATAATATAATAATTAGTATGATAAACTAATCACGTTGGTTATCGAAATTTAATGCTGCAATGAGTTATTATAATGGAATTTACCTGTTAGCGTTCACTTCGAGTTCCTATGATTTGCTGACACGTAGATCACTAATACGACGAAACATTATTTTCGTTCACGCGGAACACATTTGCGGTGCAGGTGTGCAGGAACACATTCTAACCTATAAGATATCATCGCATCGACAGGCTGGCAAATCAAATTATTTTCCCTAACGCCGTGTGCAAAATTCGATTTTGTGTACGGATTTGCGTACGCAAAATGCCAGATTCCCTAACCCATTTCGTTAGCGTGCGTAAAATGCGGTTCGCGTGTGCAAAATAGGTTTGCGTACGCAAAATACATTTACCGTACGCAAAATACATTTACCGTACGCAAAATACATTTACCGTACGCAAAATACATTTATTTTTTTTTTTTTTTCTTTTTTTTCTTTTTCTATATTGTGATGGTATTTTAACGTGTAGGCCGGATCTCAAAAGTGTAAACAAAGCACCTCCACCACCAAAGCACTTTTTCGGTTCACGATTTTTGACCTATTATCCGATATATTTCTAAGTAGCTCACTTCTTGCTATTGCACTCCTGAATAAACATCTAGAATCTCATTTCGATAAAAGTCTTTTTAATCATTTATGAAGTTTTAAATCGATTTTATGTAGTGGGGGGGCTCTGCCCCCCCCCCCCCCCGGCGGGGGCTTTGCCCCCTGCACCCCTACCAGGGACTGCGCCCCTGGACCCCCCCGTCAGATTGCCAGTGTTGTCGAATTTTGCACAGCTCGTTAGGGAAAATAGTATACGCAACACGTGCGCATAGGTGTCTCCCACACTCGTCTTTTTTGTCACCCTCGCTTCGCTCGGGTGACAAACCCGACTCGTGCGGGAATCACCTATTTTGCGCACTCGTTACGTAATGTACTATAACCATATCTTGTAATTAATCATACGTAATTATTCGAAATCGATTCATCACTGATCCGCGTTAACCAACAAGTTTTGTAATCGAAGAATAACCTATAAGCATCGACCTATAAACCAATGCACATAGAGGCGTGCAGCTTGCAGCTGACAGCTGACAGCTGACAGCTTGCCGTCATTTTGAACTCTGCGTTGAGGGGCGAGAGCGAAAAGAATACACAGGCAGTACACACGTTTATGTGCGTGTATATACGTGTATATACGTGTATCTTAAGTTACCTATAATACGGCGTACACGTTCGGGTATCTTCGGTTTTGGGCATGGTGCGCATCCACGTATATTCCCGGTATCGATTATATATGAGGTATTCTCCCCCAACTGAGACCGGTTCGGTTCCTCACCCTACTTAATATTGTTCATAATTTTTTTATGTTATCAGCAACCTAAAAGGAACCTAGGTGAATTATTTCAAATTTTTCTTTAAAATACATTTTGAGTTGGAAATTTCGAATTTGTCTGATCAAATAATTTTCAAGCTATTATAACTCGGCCCGGGTTGGTCGAATCACAAAAAACAATAACAGGAAAATGACTCTCAGAAATCGTACTTCTCGAATAAAATATTATTCACATTTCATGACGTATCATTCATCATTATTTCTGGGTTAAAATGCAAAAGCTTGATTTTCGCCAAGTATGCCACTTTTGATTTTTTTGAAAAAATTCTCTATCATTCTACATTTGAATACAACATTTTTGAGCCGTGTCTCATCATGGGCAGAATTTTCTTTCTAAGAAAGAAAAGATACAAATTCTCACTTTATTACCTCCAAATTGGAGCGTTTATAAAGTTTTCATGACATCTGCTCTGAAACTGCAAGTTTCGTTGCCTGTTTTGTTAGTTGAAAGAGGCTGATTTCAGGCTGATGCCGTAAAAAGTTGTCAAATCGCGAATTCAATGAATCAGCGGTGTGAATTGGTGTTTTTCACTCCCTTGGGATTGCAAAATGGGTCTATTACAATCCCTTGGGATTGCAAAGAGAAATAACTGCCCTGTTGCAGATTTCAGACTATTGAAATTAACAGTTGAAGTTCCAGAGCAAATGTCATGAAAAACATAGTGTATGACACGGGATGAAACATGAATGCAGGCACGGGTGATGTCTGCCCTCGCCTTCGGCTTCGGGCAGACAACTTCACCCTAGTCTGCATTCACCTTGTTTCATCCCTTGTTACACAATATACAATTGTGATGTTATGGACGCAAAAAAAGATATTGTCAAAGTCGCGAAGTCTCTTAGAGAACGACGTGGAATATTATCATTGCCAAATTTAAAACCAGGTTGGTCAAAATTAATTTGATATAAAACTTGTTAACTAATTTTATTTCTAAATTGAAACATTTACTTCTAGGCCGACCTTTATCTGAAAGTGTTAAAACTAAAATATTGGAGTTCTATATTGACGGTGAAACGAGTAATAACATGCCAGGCATGAAAGATTTTGTTTCTATTAGGAATGAATGAAGGCGTACGTGAGCACATTCAAAAAAGGCTTATTCTCTCAAATTTAAAAGAGCTATATGAGCTATGTATTTAAATTGGAACATCTGACTGTAAAGTTGGATTTTCCATGTTTGCATCATTGCGCCCCAAGAATTGTGTGCTACCTGGATCCGGTGGCACACATACTGTGTGTGTATGTTCGATTCACCAGAACGTAAAGCTCATGATACCCCAGCAAACACAGATATATTGCCGCAACGTTGTATTAATATAATCGAATGTAACGTGCAATATAACGTAGATGTTGCATGTAAGCTGCAAGTAAGTTATTAGTTCCGACTCAAGAACAGATTCATATAATGTTACGTAACTTCGATATAACATATTGTTACGAAGGTGTATTTTCCTCCTCCACTTGTCATTAAATTTCCCTTATATCGCATTCAGTCTAGCAGTCATGAAGATAAATGAATACAAATAAAAGATGTATACAGATAGCTGATCGACGAATATTGTTGTAAATAACAGTCTTGTTTCAGACATAAAACGAAACGCATACATTTTCCAATCCAATAAACTTAAAAGCTAATATTTCAATATAATTTCTTTGTAATCGACTTGAATCTTTCTTTCAACTCAGGGACCCATTTCTTTATTTCATAATTTCCAGCTCAAAAGCTAAATTTATAACATTGGTGTCAGAAGCGGGGATCTTCTGAGTTGAATTATAAGTGCCACAAGTCTTTGATTTTGCTCTTGAAAGTTTAATTTCGCTATTGGAAAATATATCGCTATTGGAAAATATATCGCTATTGAAAAAATATTGCTATTGAAAAATGAATCGCAGAACACGAAGTGTTTCTCAAACCCCTCGCGAATCCTCCGCTCCAATTCCGGTCCAAGCTGCATCTCAGCCATCCTCTACTCCATCGCCCCAACCTGACATGATGAAACAGATGGAAGCAGTGCTCCGCATGGTGATGCTGTCTCAACAGCAGCAGGCTGAACTTCAAATCCAGGCACAAAGAGAGGACCGAGAAGCTCAGCGAGAGGAACGTGAAGCCCTTATTCGAGCCCAGAGAGAAGACCGGGAGAGAGACCGGGAAGTTTCTTTGTTGCAGGCCGAACGTCAGCTTCAGGCCCTGCGTGAAGAACGTTTAGCACAGCGAGAGCAGCTAAACTTGATTTTGGAGACTCAACGCGAGGCCCAGAAAGCGGACAGGGAAGCTCAACTTCTGTCTTTTCAACGAAGCCTCGAAAAATTGGTCCCTCAGGTTCCTGATCACATTTCCCCGATCCCTACTCCCACCAGGCTTTCGCTAGTTAGAGACCGTTTGGAACAGGTACAACCAAGGTCTGTAAATGTTTATGGGGGAAGAACTCCCTCTGCTTCAGTTGGACCGAGGACGGACGAGGTGCCAACGGCTGTTCCACTCGTTCGTTCCTCCTCTCAGAACGACCGTATTGAGATAACAACACGGGACGAAGTTGAAAATAATTTGAGGTCCAACCGTATGTGTGGGGATCATCTCTCGCGAGATGAGATTCCGAGCTCACCACACATGCGAGGTCATAATGATTTAGATAATTTTTGCGATTTGATAGGTAATATTGTCCGAAAAGAGATTAGCGCCGGGAGTAACCGCGATCAAATCATTAAGTCGGTACCTGTAACGGGAGATAGACGAATTGAGCCTAGTTCAAGACCTGTTCGCGTTCAGGCATATGACGGCACCACTTCTTGGGCTGAATATGAGTGCCAGTTTTTAATTGTTGCAGAGTTAAACGGATGGAATTCAGCCACTAAGGCAGGAAATTTAGCAGCTAACCTTAAAGGTTCAGCATTATCAGTTTTAACGTCTTTATCAGAACACGAGCTTAGAGACTATGACCGGCTCAGTTCAGCTATTAGAGTAAGGTTTGGCAGCGAACACTTACAAAAATTACATCTAACCCAACTTGAAAATAGGCGACAAAACAGAGATGAGAGTCTCGCCGCTCTCGGTCATGATATTGAAAGAATGGCTAGAGTAGCGTTACCTGGATGCGACGATTTGACTAGGGATCGTCTAGCTTGTTCGCGATTTATAAATGCAGTTAAGGATGGAGATTTGAAACATGCTATTAGTCTGGCGGGACCCTCGACTCTGAGAGAAGCCGTCATAAAAGGATTAGAAATTGAAGCACTTGATAAACAGTATTTAGGAGTAGGCCGAGTTAGGCAGGTGGAAACCGAACGTCTCGCTTCTTCTAAAAATCGAATTAATGACGACTTTCGGTCAAAGAATACTCCCTGGCAGCAACGTGATTCAGATAGGAGTAATTTTGAACGCTCTTCCCGAGACGTTGGCTCTACCAGACCTATCTCGACGTGTATTTATTGTCATCAAAAGGGACATAATGCTCAATATTGTTATAAATTATTAGAAAAGCAAAAAGGTTCGTCTGAGGAAAATCGTGATACTAGATCTGAACGACAAAATTCATGAAGGAAGTCCAATACTTCCTCTGATTCTCAACCCTCTACCTCAAAAAATTAGAGTCAGGTGGTTTGGTAGAGCTGTCATCGATTTCAGGTTAGAAGTAGATAGGATTCTTTATACCGACATGACATCAATCGATACTGACAGTTTTGGGTTAGGTTACTTTTATAAACGCAGCCTTTAATTATCGACCCAGGAATTATCGACTTATTTCGACTTTATTATCGACGGGAATATGCTTCAAACTTTTCTTATGTTTTAGTTTGAAATGTTTTGATTGATTTTATGTAATTAAACGTGATCTTTCTTTTTCTTCAAGGAATTTTCAGTCTTTTTCAGATTCTATTGGTGAACTTGAAGGAGAGATGATTCTTTGAGAAAACTTTCGAGACTCGTCGAGCATTTATACCTTGAGATAAGATCGTTCCATTTTTACTCTTTAACTATCATTTAGTTAATTCCGTTTTTATTTTTATTATAGGGAACGTCTTATTATTTTTCGAAACTCACATTTGTTTTCCCAACTAGGTCGTTTATCACTTTCTACGAGGTTTGAAGTCGGTCCATTTATGAGGGACAACTCAGTTTCTTGATGTACACCAGTATTCCTGTTCCTTCCCGACCCACTCCTACCTCGTTCCAGTTAACAGAACCTGCGAATTGATCCCGATCCTGTCCCGCTGCCATTGATGAAGGCGCTCTATCGATATCAACTTCCTTGGATCCTGATTTTTCTTCCTTTCCTGAGCTTCCAGATTGAAGAATGAAAACCTTGTATATTTCTCAATCACTCACTTTGATAAGTTTTAGTTCGACTATCTTCTCAAGGTTTTCTGTGGTTTCCCTTGAGATTATACGAGATTATATAAGACCAATGTCAGATAGTTTTCGGAAAGTTTTTGAATTCTTGAGCCACAGCTCCAACTTTCCCCTCACACGCTCACACACTCTAAATGAATGCTAGACTTTAATTTTGATTTCTTTACTTTTTGATTTGCTCGAGTCGGGACGACTCTTTTTCTGAAGGGGGGGTAGTGTTACGAAGGTGTATTTTCCTCCTCCACTTGTCATTAAATTTCCCTTATATCGCATTCAGTCTAGCAGTCATGAAGATAAATGAATACAAATAAAAGATGTATACAGATAGCTGATCGACGAATATTGTTGTAAATAACAGTCTTGTTTCAGACATAAAACGAAACGCATACATTTTCCAATCCAATAAACTTAAAAGCTAATATTTCAATATAATTTCTTTGTAATCGACTTGAATCTTTCTTTCAACTCAGGGACCCATTTCTTTATTTCATAATTTCCAGCTCAAAAGCTAAATTTATAACAATATATTATATTACTAAATAGTCTCGATGTTATATAACAAAGAGACGTTGTGTTTGCTGGGACTAGGTTAGTATAGCTGAAATTCAAATTTTGTTTTATGATTACTATTTTTCCTAAAGTATGCATTCAATCGCATGTTGATTTCGCAATTATTTTCAGGTTCTAATTTACAAAAATTAACAAGTGATCTTGCGATACCTATAGTTGATTATAGTGATTGTTTAAAAATGATTGTTTGTCAGAATCCATCTTCGGAGTGCTATTTTGGCGAGTGTAAAAAATGTCCAGGAATTGATGTACTTGAAAATCTTTTGAATAAGATTCTTGAAACAAATGATAATGATGAACTGACATATCAATATTGGATTTCAAAACCGCGGACAACCCTTGAAACCTTAACGGCAGTCTCATCAGAGTTTATCAGCGAGTTTTGCAATAAAATTGAAGAACTTTTGCCTCATGCTTTTATTGCGAAATCACAAGCAAGATTCATGAAATCTCTTAAGGTTGTTGGCCTGTAACTTTTTTTTTCGACAATGTTTTTTGAATTTTTTATCGTAAATAGCTCCAATAATTAGCTACAAAATAAGCGCAGGATGATCGCAATTGACCGTCTCAAACTCGAGATAAAAAGTTTTGAATTTTTTCGAATTTTAATGTGTTTAAATGCAAATTCACCGGTTTTAATTATTAAAAAACGAACAACTCGAAATTTTTTGATAAAAAAAATATCTAGTGGTAAATGGTCATCTTCTGAATCGTTTGATTCATCATTCAGCATTTTCGACCGTCTCGTTTGGATTTTATAGTTAAAACTGAAACATGAAGCGGCGCGTATCTCTCTTGCTCTCGAGTGAATATCTCCTGGCTCTCACTCTCACAGAGCCATACATTGTCGCTGACTAGTACGAATATTATGGGTTTTAAGTTTTGGGTCGGACTGTCGCACGACAACAACCTTAAAGAGTCTCTTGGACCCGATGAGTTTCTTGTAGTTTGTGATTTTGCTGAGAACTACAAGTTCGTTATCCAAAATGCAGTACCAGGATTCCACTGGAACAATGATCAGGCGACCATATTTCCTGTGGTTATTTATTATAAAAAAAATGGTGAATTATTGCACAAAAGTTTAACGATTATATCTGATTGTAACACGCATGACTCTACTGCAGTTCACGTTTTTTTAAAAACTGTTACTGATTTTATAAAATCTTTGTCTGATACTGCTGAAAAGATCTACTACTTTTCCGATGGAGCTCCGCAACAGTTCAAGAACTACAAAAATTTTGTTAATTTATATTATCACCATGAAGATTTTGTAATACGCGCTGAATGGCATTTTTTCGCAAGCTACCATGGAAAAGGACCTTGTGACGGTGTAGGAGGTATATTAAAAAGAGCTGCAGCCAGAGCTAGTCTTCAGTTGCCATTTGATAAACAAATTTCAAACGCCCGAGAGTTGTATGAATGGGCCGTGCAACCAAATAACTTGCCAAAAATTGAAATACGATATTCAAGTACTGCCGATTATGAAGGAGCAGCAGAAAATTTGAAGGTACGTTATTCTCGAGCTAAAACGATCACAGGTACACAAAAGTATCATTGCGTTGTACCAAAAACAGATGGATCTCTCACAATGAAATTGATTTCATGTTCAATCACAACATACTCTTGTAAAATATTTAAACGCCAAAAAAAAATGAAATTTTTTTTAGGTTATTGATACAATATACCGCGAAAATTTAAATTTTGACTTTAACTGTCAATTATTTTCATGTATGATCTTTTTTCACATTTCATCTGAAAATACGTCGCTAATACATTAACAGTAAAAAAAAACACACAAAAAAAAGGAATTCATTATTTTTAAAATTCAAAAAAAATTATATCCCATCATTATCCCATTACCGGACTAGGCTTAAAATTTGTGTTTTTAGGAGTAGTATTCATGAGAATTTTAAAAAAAAAAATCGAAGGATACAAACAGTTTTGAAATTCATAGTTTAATTTTGAAATAAATGAAAACCGATCAGAATGATCATGAATAATTTTTTGCATGAAATTTTCAGAAAATTCATCAAAAAAACACGAATTTAAAAAAAAACAGACCCATGTTGGACAATTTGTCATAAAGTTACGGCTATTAAAAAAAAAAAAAAAAACCATATCCGAAGTGGCTGGATAAAAAAATTCGAAAAAAATCACAGAAACCTTTTTCGAAGGGTACAAAAAGATGTCTAGGTTTCAGCCAAATCGGAGATGCAAAGTCAATTGGTAGGATGAGTTGGCATGGAATGCCCCATATATATAAATTATAGATAAATTATAAATAATTATTCATATATAATTATATATATTTACATATATATTCATATATAAATATTAGACTGCCAAAAAAAAAAAAACTTCATTCGTTTTTTCGATCTCCAGCTTCATAATATCGTATTTTTCAACATAATATTGAACCTCGTGAAAGGAAATCGCCGTGTGATTTTTTTAAGCGGTGGCGGATCGAGATTTTGTATTCGTCATTTGATTAACACTGTGACATGGCTAGTCACAATATCCCGAAAACAGTTGAAATAGCCGAAACTAGCCGAGCCTAGCCGAGGACGATCGGTCATTAGGACCGATCGTCACTCAAGTACCTGCCGTCTTAGCGACAAGTTATATTAAGAGTAATTAGCCAGTGTACTGAAACCAGCCGACGTAAGGTCAGTACCTTTTTATCAACCATACTTTAAGGGGACCCGTACAGTTTGAAATTTTGCAAAAATCGTTTTTTCGTTTTTTGCGGTATATGCTATCTCAGGGTCATATCTATCTCTAAAAAAATTGGCGTCGACGAATTCGTAAAAGTGACAGAGTTATCGACCGAGATTCATAATTGAGCTTGGCGAACTGGCGCAATTGGCGCTGTCGCCTTATTTACATGTCGCTCATATGTTTTGTGACCGGCCATTGTTTTCTGAACGCTTTCTGAAATCGTGTCAACGTTCCCGCTTTTTAAATCTGTTCCGATTACAATAAATAAAAAAACAGTACTTTTCCACACGGCGTGCGCAAAGTTCAATTTTATGCACGCTTCGCGTGCATAAAATTCAACTTAACGCGCGCTGTGTTGAAAAATGAAGTTCGATACACGTGCGAAAGTTGATTCTCGACTCGTGTGATTGTCACCCTCGCTTCGCTCGGGCGAAAAACTTCACACTCGTCCGAGAATCAACACTTTCGCACTAGTATCGAAAAGTACTATTTCAGTACTAAAAAATCCGCGATTCAATCGTGCTAAAATCTACTTCTGCTACTTATGTGTGTGACATCAAGTTACAGTGTGTGTGAGGTTTATTTGTGGGAAACCACCGACTAACCTCAAAGTAAGTATCGTATAATAATAATAATAATAATAATAATAATAATAATAATAATAATAAATAATAAATAATAAATAATAAATAATAAATAATAAATAATAAATAATAAATAATAAATAATAAATAATAAATAATAAATAATAAATAATAAATAATAAATAATAAATAATAAATAATAAATAATAAATAATAAATAATAAATAATAAATAATAAATAATAAATAATAAATAATAAATAATAAATAATAATAATATCATTAATATTAATATTATTATTATTATTATTATTATTATTATTAATAATAATAATAATTCTCTCCCCCAAGTCGTGATGGACGCGATCAAGCCTGTCTTCGAAAATCTCACAGCTCCAGAACTACTCACCCGCTGCGTTGGTGGTAAGACTCAGAATGCTAATGAGTCACTGAACAACGTGATTTGGAAATTCTGCCCCAAGAGAGTACACAGGACGGAAAATAGTGTCTATAGCAGCAAATCTCGCAGCAATAACTTTCTCCGAAGGAGCCACTGGGATCCTGAAGGTCAGGACTGCACTTGGAGTGACCCCAGGATCTCACGCAAGAGCTCAAATGATTCAGACTAACCAAATACGCTTGGAACAGGCTCGACGACAGGCAGCTGATAGTACTCGAGAAGCCTGAATCGCTATCAGAAGACTGCGGCTAGGTCAAAATGAGGCTGCAGAAGCTAGGGAAGGACCGTCATACGCTGCCGGAGCTTTTTGAAGATGGTTCGTTAGAAATATTACTTTGAAAGTTGGAAAGGAAAAGAACAATTTTTTTCGTCGAAATAAAAAATGGTCACTTGAGTCAAAATTTTTTTCCAAACAACTTTTGTTTGTAACAATTTTTGATATCTTGAACTTTTCTAGTAGTTATTTCCGATTTTTTAGTGAAAACTTGAAACGCGTTTATCTCAAAACTATGTTTTTGGAGCTGTGTCGTAAGGTTTTAGGAGTACCGTTGGACCGATTTGGCTCGGCTAGGGCTTATTTTTTTCAGAAAACCAATCCTCATCGTATGAACGAGGGAAATTTGGAAATAAAATTTTTGGACCAAGTTATCTGCAAAAGAGTGGTCACATTTTGGGTGAATTGTGATAACTCGCTATAACTTTTCACATGATTTTTTTTTTTTTTTTACAGATTCCCGCGTTCACACGATGTAGGATTGCGCTCCGAAGAAAATGAGACGTCAAAATGTGAAATTGGACCAACCGTGTGGCTGAAACCTTACGACAACTGATTTGGGCAACATGATTTTTTTGATATGTAGTGAACTTTGGTTAAGTTATAAATGATTTTTGGAGAATGTTGAATTCATTGGTTCAAACTGTACTGGTCCCCTTAACGTAATCTAAATCCCAATTCGAACACTCACACACACACCCCTTCACACTCACACCCGCAATTGCATTAGTTTTTAAGGAATCTTGAATAAACCGAGTTATATTTTGTTACACCTCAGAATTCGCGAGTCGGATATTTCTACCCCTCACACTCGTCCTATCTTCCCATTAATTAAGCTTCGGGTATTCAACCCGTTACAACACGTAATAAATCCAATTCTGACGGATGGAGTAGGATAATAACTTTTCGACGCAACGGACGGAACTCTTCATGGTAGCCTTTGACAACTTAGATGTCTTCTTCAAATCGGCGTGTCATTGAAAATTTTTAACCGTATGATCTTCGAGATATTCGGAATGCGTAAAACGTGGTTTTTCACCTTTTCGAAGAATGGGTACCTAATTAAAAATTTTCTACGACGCGCCGATTCGAAAACAAACATATAAGATGTCAAATGCTACCATACCGAGTTCTGTCCGTTGTATAGAACCATTATTATCTCCCTCCAATCGTCAGAATTGGAATAAAAAATGGCGAATATAAAATCTCGATGCGCCACTGCTTAAAAAAATCGCACGGCGATTTCCTTCCACGAGGTTCATAATATTATAAGAATATTATGTTAAATTCTTATAATATTATAAGAATATTATGTTAAAATCTATAATATTGTTGTAAAACTGAGTTACAACTGAAATATGACGTGAATTCCCGAGTGAAATAAAGCAATTCAAGGTGCAAATAAAGTGGTTTAAAGAAGATTAGTTATATTTTGAAATACAAATTCTCGAGTTTGTGTCTGGCGAAAGACTGTTTATAAAAATTGAAAGATGTTTACACAACAACTCATATTATTTGTTAGCGTAGATAGAATTCGTATGTTTGAGACTACTAGACCGTATGCGTTAAATATACTGGGTTTTACCCTTTATAACAATATTATGAAGCTGGAGATCGAAAAAAGAAATAAAGTTTTTTTTTTAGGCAGTCTAATAAATATATATGAATAAAGGCTATACCTTTTTTTTTATGAATATATGAGCAATTCTACGTCAGACCGGACAGCTTTCTGACCTCGATGTTACCGATTTCGCTATCATTTTTTTTACGGGTTCTATGGAACAAATGAATGAATCAAACAATTTTTTTTTTTTTTTGACCCCTATTTTCCAAGTTACACGGGGGTGAAATTCACGAAAAAGAGCCAAAAATCGAAAACATACTCCTCTTCAAACGGTCATATCTTTGATTGTATTCATCCTAGAGACTTCATCCAAGAACCATTTCAAAGCTATTGAATGACACTATTATAATATATTTATTTAATTTCGCGGTAACAAACAATTCTATTTGTTATAAACAAATATATTATTCAAACGTGATTTTCAACGCAAATACCAAGCGATAAAAGTATCAAAAAAATATGAGCGTATTCCTTGATCAATTCTCTACGAAATCGTTAAGTCAATTTTATGGAGAACCGATGGGAACTATGTTAAAACGATTTATTTATAAGCGACGACGCGCGCTGCCACCCAAAAACCCGGCTCAGGTACGTGTGGCTAGCATGAGAAAGCATCGGTGGGCATGTTCGCGGTCATATCTTTGGTTGTTTTCATCCGAAAGACTTCTTCCTAGAACCATTTCAAAGCTATTGAATGCCCCTATTTCTATATATTTATTTAATTCTGCAGTAACAAACAATTCTATTTGTTATAAACAAATATATTATTCAAACGTGATTTTCAAAGCAAGGGCCACGCGATAACATTCTCAAAAAAATATGAGCGTATTCCTTGATCAATTCTCTACAAAATCGTTAAGTCAATTTCATGAAGAAATGATGGAAACCATGTGAAAACGATTTATTTATAAGCGACGGCGCGCGCTGCCGCTGAAAGACCCGGCTCGGGTACGGTTTTTCGGTGGCAGCGCGCGCCGTCGCTTATAAATAAATCGTTTTAACATGGTTCCCATCGGTTCTCCATAAAATTGACTCAACGATTTCGTAGAGAATTGATCAAGGAATACGCTCATATTTTTTTGATGATTTTATCGCTTGGTATTTTCTATGAAAATCACGTTTGAATAATATATTTGTTTATAACAAATAGAATTGTTTGTTACCGCGAAATGAAATAAATATATTATAATAGTGTCATTCAATAGCTTTGAAATGGTTCTTGGATGAAGTCTCTAGGATGAATACAATCAAAGATATGACCGTTTGAAGAGGAGTATGTTTTCGATTTTTGGCTCTTTTTCGTGAATTTCACCCCCGTGTAACTTGGAAAATAGGGGCCAAAAAAAAAAAAAAAAAAATTGTTTGATGAATTTATTTGTTCCATAGAACCCGTAAAAAAAATGATAGCGAAATCGGTAACATCGAGGTCATTTTTTGATTTATTTTGTCCGGTCTGACGTGGAATGGCTCATATATTCATATATATGAATATATATGAATATACAGGGTGGGCCAAAGAAACCGGACCGATTTAAAACATGAACAACATCCGAACGCGTCGATCGATTTTCAAAATCTTTTCATGGCTCGAAAGTAGAAGAATGAACCTTTTATTTTGCGTTTGAAAATCCGAAAAATCTGCATTTCTTACTGAGATACACGCTCTTGAAAAACAGGTTTTGAAAAAGTCGCTGGGAAGATAAAAAAAATTCATATTATAGGATGTTTTTCTTAATTTCTATCTTAAATTGTGATTCGAAGTTTAATTTATTTTGGTTCAGTTAATGGCAAAAAATTTACAACAACGTGTATTTTTATCTTATTCTTTTTATTTTTTATAATTCGAAGTTTTATATTAATTTTTATGATCAACGCGATCGAAGAAAAAGCGAATGGGGAGTGGAATTTAGACGTAAGGTTCGATGTGTAAAAAAAAAAAAAAAAAAAAAAAAAAAAAAAAAAAAATTTCAAGCTTTTCACTTTCAAGCCATGAAAAGTTTTTGAAAATCGATCGACACCTTCGAATGTTGTTCATGTTTTAAATCGGTCCGGTTTTTTTTGGCCCACTCTGTATATAAATTATATATGAATTATATATATATTTATACAGGGCGAGTCACCCCTGGTATCGAATGAGGGAGGGGCTTACCATCGCAGACGCTCCGCCCCTTTCTATTCATGCTTGTTATCGTCGTATTGACAAACCCCACTTTTATTTTCACGTGCCGTCAAAACTATCCTACTTCAAATTGCCAATACCTACGTATGTGAGATATTGTTGACATCAAAATGAAAACAATGATTTGATCAGGAACCATCTTCAATTTCAGTTTATTGACAGTGAATTATTATCTACAGTCAATGTTCAAACTGTTCGCCTTCTTGATTGATACAAAAAGTAGGGTTTCTCGATACGACGATAACAAGTATGAATAGAAAAGGGCGGAGCGCCTGCGATGATAAGCCCCTCTCTCATTCGATACCAGGGGTGACTCGCCCTGTATATGAATTATATATAATTTATATAATTATATATATTAATGTAGGGCCATTTTTCATATATAATCGACATATAATCGATATATAATCAATATGTTAATCATTTTTAGTCGGGACGATCTCACACTTGCGTACATCCACACTAAAGCGCACTCACGATGCACGATCTAGCAATATACACTGTACACTATCGAAATACGTAAACTAAATGAAATTACAATTGACGATCGTTGGTGCCGTATGCGTTATGCAAATTTGCGTGAACGAACAAGACCAAACCCGCTGTCATACAGTCGACATGCAGCAGTGGAAACTATAAGAAACGAAAATACGTACTGTAATGTTTTTAGGTATTTTAGAAATGATTACTCAGATTATAATGAGTGATATTAATTGGTTTATTCTTCATTGGTGATTAACACGTCTAACTCAGTTGACATCTTCCGAACAAGAGAGGGATCTCAGTCTTAACAGTATTATAGATGTCGCTAGACAAGAGCGACACTAACGCCATCTATCCTACTACTTATATAGGAACTAATAATATATTTGAATACACCACACGTACCGCGTGGTAAAGCAAGAGGATGAGCGGGTCGTGCACTGCGCCCAAGATCTGTAATGTATATCGCGAGAGGCATTAGCAAACAAGAAACATTGAATTGGGACACAATTTTTATTAATTAATTTCCCAGACAGCACACGGACGTCCTATGGACGTCCTATGGACATCCACGCTGGACATTGCGGATGTCCGATGGATGTCCGCCGAAGTCCGCCGGATATCCATCGGACGTCCGATGGACGTCCGTTTGACACAAAGTTGGATGTCCAGTGGACGTCCATGAAATGTCCTTACCGGATATCCAGTGGATATCCGTTGGACATCCATGGGACCACCCCTCGAACATACTTTGGACGTCCACGGGATGTCCAAAGGACACATGTACAGTATATCCATGGGACGTCCGGTCGGAACTGTAGCGGACGTCCAGTGGATGTCCTCAATGGATGTCCATTGAATGTCCATGGAATGTCCACAGATCACTAACTCGGCTCAATTATTTGATCGTAATTATTAATATATTATGTATATTATAGAGGACGTAGAGGGTTTTCTTCAAAAGCGAATTTAGAGGCGAAGAATCTTAATTGCATAATTACTCAATTTTTATTATCAGGTCATTATTATATACATAGATGATGCCCAAAATATTTACAAATACACAGAATCTGTCATATTGAAAACATAATATTCTCTTTTAATGTCTATAGGTTCCTTACTATTATAAAATTCGCAAATGAAAGTAATTATATACATTATACATAGATGATGACCAAAATATTTACAAACACACGAAATCTGTCATATGTCTAGGTTCCTACTATTTTAACATTCACAAATGAAAGTAATTACTCATAATATCATTATCAGTTTATCACAGCTGTTGCCCTCACTATTTACAAATATACGGAATTTTTCAAATGGAATAAGCGAAGAATATTATTACTTGAATAATACACATACTCTAGGTATATGAATACGAATAAAATAGGTGATGCAATAGTCCTACTATACGGACCGGTATTACCCCATTATTAATATAATTGGTAGCTAAAACACATCAGATTGATGTGAAATTGAAATCAGTGACGCAGGAAAAGTGCACGGAGGGCATGACGCTCTTGCATTTTCGAAAATCAAAACAAGATTCACAGATTTTTATCAAGAGTGCTCTGTAACTAATAATCGTTGATGCTGACGTTGTACTTTATAAATATGAAAACACCCGAAACACTATCGATTCTCGAAAATCCAAGAGCGTCATGCCCTCCGTGCACTTTTTCTACGTCACTGATATCAATTTCACATCGATTGGATGTGTTTTAGCTGGGAAACGGGCAACCGAAAATTCGAGGTGTATATATAACACGCCTTTCATATACCCTTAATTTTTTTTCAACAATTCACTGCCGCCATCAACTTTCTAGTATACAAAATAACAAATGAAATGTGCTCTCAAAATTTCAGCCAATGTTTGTAAAAAATAAATCGAAATTAGCCTAGATCCTATTTAAAAAAAAAAGAACGTTTTTCGTCTTAAAGTGGGTTTTTTTTCCCCAAAATCGATACAAAAGTCAATCAAGGTTGTGGATGGTTCGGCGCTTGGAGATTGCCGGCGGAATTTTGCTTTTTCTTGTCCACATCACTCCTCCCCTTAGTTCTTCTGAGCCATTTTTTAATTGCTTCTTCACACTCTTCATTCGTATATTCGGAGTTGGACGTATCTGCTCCTGTAACAAAAATTAAGCATTTTCGACATATCCTAATAACACCTATCATTGACAAATGCATAGGCTTACTTTTAGTCATTATTGCAATGGTTTATCAATGAAATACACAAATTCTCATGACTAAACGAACTCGTAGACAATGCTTCAATTTGATAATAATTTCCGCTCTAACACAGCATCATAGAACAAATTCTCCGATTCGTGTGAGGTACAAATGCATGTGTTCAAAACTTACGTATCAACAGATCAGCAAGTCTCAGCTTTCCGAATACATTCGTCTTCTTTGCACCATGTCAGCTATACTAGGACGCCAGTTCGTTATCCATAAGGAGATGTAGAGCGCTTTTGACGAAATCATACGTACAGTTACTCGGGCAGTTACCAGCGAATTTTGATACTTCTGTTACCTGCGGTACACAAACACCAATAAGTAATAATTATCGTCTGGTTTGATTATAAATCTATATGATATACGTTGAATGAACGAATTCGAATTGAAATTCCATTCAAAGTCCATTATGAATACCGTTAAAGTACGAACAAGTATACATATTAGGGTGGTCGTTAAAAATTAAATTTCATCAGACGCCCCCTGAAAAGTTGTCTTCTCGTCTGAAAACATGCCTGCAATTTTTTTTTTTTTTTTTTTATGAAAAGAACACGTGCCGCAAGACGATCAAACATTTTGTTTTTCAACCTGCAGTTTTTTTGGAAATGTCTTACATAATGTGCAGACTTAACGAATAACCCATCGAAATTTCGAAATTTCAAATTTTTATCTGTTTTCGATGGGTTATTCGTCAAATCTGCACATTATGTAAGACATTTCCAAAAAAACTGCAGGTTGAAAAACAAAATGTTTGATCGTCTTGCACGTGTTCTTTTCATTAAAAAAAAAAAAAAAATTGCACGCATGTTTTTAGACGAAAAGGAAACTTTTCAGGGGGCGTCTATTGAAATTTAATTTTTAACGACCACCCTAATACATATATATATATATATATATATATATATATATATATATATATATATATATATATATATATACTATAAACACACTTTAAATCTGTATATGGCTCAAAATCACCAAGGTGGTAAATTCGTGTCTGAGACATTTAAAACATTAAATTTATTTGTTTTTATTAAAATAATGTAGCACAAATTATTCACATCAACTCATTTAAGCAATGCATCAGAAAAATTTGTTGGAATTTATTCATAGAATATATTTTTTTCTATGAAATACCCCCGAAAAGTCATTCCGGGAACGCGTCCCTAAGTAGTAATCCACGGACAACAACAGCTAAAACACATAGTAAAAAATTTTTTTAATGTTTCGACGGTACTTGTTAACTTAGTTAATTTTATTATAAAATGATATTTATAAGTTCCCGAATCGACACAATATTATTTTGTCCGAAAATTTAATACAAAGTTTGTCTGACAATTTGTGCATCATTTCCGGGAACTCAGACATTTTTATGGCTCAAAATCACCAAGGTGGTAAATTCCAAGTTTGGAATTTCTCAAAAAAATTTATTATATTTTTGTTCTGCAAACCAGTTCTAATCATTGACCAACTTATCTTTAATTGATATCCGAACGGGGCAAGCTGGAAATTAAAAATTACGTGAATAAAAAGTATTTATGGAAAACAAGTCATGAGCTGCCGTCATTTCGGGAACGCTTGAAAAAGTAATAATTACTAATGCATAAATACGGAAAATGATTTGTTTATTATAGTAGATACATAGCTGAGATATGTCCTCAATCTTTAAAAATGATAAACATGTCAATTACTGTGTGAATGTGAAGTTTTTTGAAAAATAAGTCATGAGAAACATAAATTTACATGTTTTCATAGTTATAGTTCCTTTAAAAGTAATATTCATATAATTTTGGACATTTAATTTAGTATAAAAGCGAAGAAATAAATTTATATTTGCAATTGATCATTGATTTGATGAGAAAAAAATGATTTTTGCTTATTAATTCGTTATTAATTGACTTTTAGTAGCGTTCCCGGAAATGACGAATCGTTCCCGAAATGACGAATCATTCCCGAAATGACAAATCGTTCCCGAAATGACGATATGCATGCAATCCTGGAATCTTCAAAAACAAATTCATAAGTAATCCTAAAAAAAAAAAAAAATAAATAAAAAAATAAATAAATAAATAAAAATAAAAAAATTAAAAATTAAAAAAAAAAATCAATATTTTGAATTTTAAACCATCATTAACAATACAATCATAATTCCGGGAACCCAATGATCATTCCGGGAACGCATGTCATATGCGGGACCGTTCCCGGAATGACCGTTCCCGGAATGACGTTTCTACATAAAGATGCGTGTAAAATAAGTATTAGTCACTTAAACGGGATTATTTGAGATTAATATAAAGCGAGTCACATTCATCTTTAAGAAATATCGTATCAAAAAGCATTTGCTTGTTTTTTTCCTACAATTATTGGCGTTCCCGGAATGACACTGAATTGATGTACGGTGCCAAAAATTCAAACAAAACTATGCTTAGCTCTTAAATTTTTCACATTTTCACAAAAAACAGGCTGGTCAACCGATTGTACTTGAGTGTTTTATATGATCACCCACTAGCGCTATTTGTTGCGTTGTGCTGAAAATTAATATATATAAAAATGTCTGCGTTCCCGGAAATGATGCACAAATTGTCAGACAAACTTTGTATTAAATTTTCGGACAAAATAATATTGTGTCGATTCGGGAACTTATAAATATCATTTTATAATAAAATTAACTAAGTTAACAAGTACCGTCGAAACATTAAAAAAATTTTTTACTATGTGTTTTAGCTGTTGTTGTCCGTGGATTACTACTTAGGGACGCGTTCCCGGAATGACTTTTCGGGGGTATTTCATAGAAAAAAATATATTCTATGAATAAATTCCAGCAAATTTTTCTGATGCATTGCTTAAATGAGTTGATGTGAATAATTTGTGCTACATTATTTTAATAAAAACAAATAAATTTAATGATTTAAATGTCTCAGACACGAATTTACCACCTTGGTGATTTTGAGCCTTATATATATTAATTTTCAGCACAACGCAACAAATAGCGCTAGTGGGTAATCATATGAAACACTCAAGTACAATCGGTTGACCAGCCTGTTTTTTGTGAAAATGTGAAAAATTTAAGAGCTAAGCATAGTTTTGTTTGAATTTTTGGCACCGTACATCAATTCAGTGTCATTCCGGGAACGCCAATAATTGTAGGAAAAAAACAAGCAAATGCTTTTTGATACGATATTTCTTAAAGATGAATGTGACTTGCTTTATATTAATCTCAAATAATCCCGTTTAAGTGACTAATACTTATTTTACACGCATCTTTATGTAGAAACGTCATTCCGGGAACGGTCATTCCGGGAACGGTCCCGCATATGACATGCGTTCCCGGAATGATCATTGGGTTCCCGGAATTATGATTGTATTGTTAATGATGGTTTAAAATTTAAAATATTGATTTTTTTTTTTTAATTTTTAATTTTTTTTTTTTTTTTATTTATTTTTTTTTTTTTATTTTTTTTTTTTTTTTTTTAGGATTACTTATGAATTTGTTTTTGAAGATTCCAGGATTGCATGCATATCGTCATTTCGGGAACGATTCGTCATTTCGGGAATGATTCGTCATTTCGGGAACGATTCGTCATTTCCGGGAACGCTACTAAAAGTCAATTAATAACGAATTAATAAGCAAAAATCATTTTTTTCTCATCAAATCAATGATCAATTGCAAATATAAATTTATTTCTTTGCTTTTATACTAAATTAAATGTCCAAAATTATATGAATATTACTTTTAAAGGAACTATAACTATGAAAACATGTAAATTTATGTTTCTCATGACTTATTTTTCAAAAAACTTCACATTCACACAGTAATTGACATGTTTATCATTTTTAAAGATTGAGGACATATCTCAGCTATGTATCTACTATAATAAACAAATCATTTTCCGTATTTATGCATTAGTAATTATTACTTTTTCGAGCGTTCCCGAAATGACGGCAGCTCATGACTTGTTTTCCATAAATACTTTTTATTCACGTAATTTTTAATTTCCAGCTTGCCCCGTTCGGATATCAATTAAAGATAAGTTGGTCAATGATTAGAACTGGTTTGCAGAACAAAAATATAATAAATTTTTTTGAGAAATTCCAAACTTGGAATTTACCACCTTGGTGATTTTGAGCCATATATACTAGATAATTGATCGCAGAATTATTATTTACAACTGTGTATACCTTCTCAGTGAAATCAATAGAAACCTGAGTTGAACTTGATTGAAATATGGAAACATTAACAAAATAATTTAAAAATTAGTACTGTGTTCGCACGAGGCGACTGACGATGTGTTTACTGAAATGCACAATTCTGAATGACTGACCCGACAACGAAACGTCTGGGTTGTGTAGATGGCTAGGGGCAAAAATTTGGTGGGAGTGTGAGTGAACCTTCCCCGGTATGAGGCCTGACGGTTATTGCTGTTTCCATTTGAATTTTATTTTATTTAACAGGACTAGTTATATTACTATGTGAGGGTTGAGCCTAGGTTCCAGATATATGTGCACTCTAAATTACTTGTTAAAATTTTGGCGAATATACGACGAATCACCATTTATAACTGTAAAGTAAATTAAGGGGACCCGGTGGTCTAGAGCACGAAAATTTCACCTATTTTGACGATTTTTTTTTTTGCCATTAAAAATTTAAAAAACGATGTTTCAACTTTTCGGGCTTATTACTACGTTTGTTGAGCATACAAAAAAATTTTATTTTTATTTTAAAAACAATATTTATTATTATAAAAATGCCACTGAAGATGACCCTCTCGAAAAATCGGACCCGGACGACGCAGATGATTTCGAGACTTCTACTCATCTGAACCACAAAATTCAAGAAGATTCTTAATCACAAAGAGTGCAGTTATGGTAGGGACTAGAACGAATCGAAAAAATTAAAAATTGACAAAATGGCGCGCTTTTGAAAAAAAGTAAAAAAAAAAAAAAAAAGTCAATTTTTAATTTTTTCGATTCGTTCTAGTCCCTACCATAACTGCACTCTTTGTGATTAAGAATCTTCTTGAATTTTGTGGTTCAGATGAGTAGAAGTCTCGAAATCATCTGCGTCGTCCGGGTCCGATTTTTCGAGAGGGTCATCTTCAGTGGCATTTTTATAATAATAAATATTGTTTTTAAAATAAAAATAAAATTTTTTTGTATGCTCAACAAACGTAGTAATAAGCCCGAAAAGTTGAAACATCGTTTTTTAAATTTTTAATGGCAAAAAAAAAATCGTCAAAATAGGTGAAATTTTCGTGCTCTAGACCACCGGGTCCCCTTAAGCCGATAATTAAATGTTTTACTTACTTGTTCTGCCGTATTCACATTCACTGTACATCAACTACTTTCAACGATAAATTCACTGTACATGAACCACTTCCAACCACACTTGTGCGTTAAAATATTTCGAATACGAATATGATCTTCAGAGTTTCATTGCCGTTTACAAATAAATGTAAAAAAATTCAAAATAACGGATTACCAACAAAAAGCGTACGTGAACACAAGGGGCTGTGAGAGACTAACAGTATATGTATAGTTTCTGCCGGACCCTGTTATAGCCCTGAAAAGACCTGAGGGGTGGCCATGTGGTATTTTAAGTTTCGGCTGACCAGTCGAAAAGTAATAAGCTATTTGACTCGGAAAGTTACCCGTGCCTGCATTCTTCGGTATGGGTATGCTATGATATGCACTAATCCTTTGCGATTAAATTTTTTTTAGAATTTCGTGATCGATGTGAGCCGGTTCAGAGATTTTGATGTTCAGTCATTATTTTTTTTCTCCGCATTACATACGCCTTTTACTTTGAGCTCATACCTATAGATAAATATTGAAAACAAAGAAAATTATCTGTAATCAAAATTTCATGAAATGGATATAAATCCTACATAGTTCGCTTCGAACTCTAGTATATCTAGTATGAGCAGTCGCGTCGGTCTGTAAGATGACACACGTGCGGATATTTGCCTGCAGGCACTGGAAAAATAACTCTCACCCACCAACGGGGGCTCAGTTTTCCACCGCACTTGCTTGCTTTCTACAGGGCGAAATTGTAAAGAACCCTACGGTTCTGTAGGAACAGACATGTGGTATAGGTATTTCAGACAGTTGGTCGGGTACTTAGAAAGCAATAAAGTTCGACGCTATGATTCCTGTCTAAACTTTTTGGCGCAAAATCTTTAAAACTGTCCACGGGGCAGACGACGAATAATTTCAAATTACGAGCTAGTTCGTTAACTTATAATCCATTTAGTTCAGAAAACAAGAACGAAACTTACACTTGAGTCACATTTTAATTTTTAGCTTCGGTCGTTGAACCACACACTCTCTAGTCACCTAATTTGCAGTACACATTGCTCTTTTCCAATTACTGCACGTTTTTCTATTTTTAATCCAATCTAGTAATTATTGTTTCAAGTTTTATCATTTCATCAGAGTCTTTATTTTCTATCATTTTTTTTTTTTTTTTTTTTTTTCTCTACACTTAGGAAACTGAATTCAAACTGGAATGAGACTCAACATTAAGCTATTCTACTTATTAATGATAAAATAATAAAAATAATATTTCAACAATAATACATTTTGTTTCGTTTTTTTCGGAATACCGCGAGTACGGTTCAAATGGCTAAGGCGGCTTTCATTTTACACAGCAACTTTTCAATGTCAATATTAAAAACTAATTTCTGCCCAAATTTAGAACGAAAAATGAATTTGTGCTCACAAGCACCGTCTTTAATTGAGCCAGAAGACGAAAATTTCTCTCAAATTATTTTTGATTATTTTGGAACCGAAAAATGGGCTTTTCAAGGACCACCCTAATGTATGTAATATTATGGTTTCTCCGACTACATTTTCTGCTAAAGACTCGGTTTTTTAAAAATAAACGCCCTTTAGATGTTCCGCAATTTTTGGAGACTGCATTTTTTATAATCCACGGTATTGCATGTCATATAGATATAGATATAGAAGGTTGTATACACGGAGAGAAATTTAGCTCGCGCCCTGTCTCAGTAATGGTGGCGCTACTGTACGACATGTAAAGTACGTGAGGCGTGCGCTTTTGGTGTGGTGGGCGCCCCAAAATCTGGAACGCTCAGAGTTCTAAGCTAGTGGGACAGAGATCGTCTTAATGAAAGAACGTTAGGTTAACGTTTTGTGTTTGATATTTTTGGATTCTGCGTTAGATAATTTAAGAGGAGTTGATATTGAACATCAAATGAAAAATATTGGGTGTTCAATTATTGTATGTTGTAAAATGTATCATTACGTGGATTATTTGAACAAAAAAGATTATTTGTTACTTCAATTCTGATTCAGACTTGAACTAATAAAATAGATAAAATTGAGGTTAACTTACCTTTGAGATGCCACTCTATTGAAGTGTGCCCGTTTGTTTTTAGAAAACTATTCATAATTTATCCCTGACATATACACAAATCTTTATTAGAAAGAATCAATCGGCGAACTTTGAATTATTATATCTGAGCGAACTTTTGGGACGCTAGGCTGCCCAACTTTTGGGGCTCGTAGAGACCTAATGACTTCGTATAGTCGACGTCTTATAATAGTTCGCCGCCGGTACTAGCGCGGGACACACAGCGTACGTTACCGACAGACAGTTACTTTACCACCAAAAAGGACGCCCTCTGAACGACGTGGTACGTATGCCGTGCGAAATTTCTCTCCGTGTAGACAACCTTCATTAAACGTCCATCGAAAATGCATGTTTCTACTGAATGTCCATGAGATGTCTTTTTTCGGACCATCCCAGTTCGGACATTAAATGGACATCCATAGGATATCCCGTATTGGATATCCGTTGAACGTCCGTTACCGTATGTCCAATGGATATCCAATGCTGGATATCCACTGTATGTCCCGAATCGACTGTCCATGGGATGTCTTTTACGGACCATCCCAGTTCGGACATTGAATGGACATCCATAGGATATCCCGTATTGGATATCCGTTGAACGTCCGTTACCGTATGTCCTATGGATATCCGTTTCAAGTCCATGGACATTGGGACGTGTAATGGACGTTATTTGGACATCCATGGGATATCCCGTGCTGTCTGGGTTATGTGTCAATAATACATTGTATAATAAATAAGTTCAAGATTGATGGGCTATTTATGGGCTCTGCAATGAGCCAAGGAACAATTTTCGGACCCTACTCCTTTTCATAAAAACTACTCCCCAGACATTGTCGTTACTTTTGAAAAACGATAAAAATTGTGTTAGAACGTAGATCTCTCCGCTAGAATTATGGGCTATTTATGGGCTCTGCAATAATGAGCCAAGGAACAATTTTTGGACCCTACTCCGTTTCATAAAAACCACCCCCAAGGCATTATCGTCACTTTTGAAATAGTATCTTATGCCATTAGGCCGGTAAGCGGAGGTTCGCGAGGAGTGTGAAGTTTGCCGCACGAGACGTGGTATAGTCGGAGACGAGGCTCGCCGAAGACTATACCACGCCGAGTGCTGCAAACTTCACACGACTTGCAAACCAACGCAACCGGCCGAATGGCATGTACTATTTTTGGTCATGAAGACCCGAAAAGGGGGCCGGGGGCGCCACAGCGGGGTCCAGGGGATAAACAAAAAGAATAAACAAAAGCAATAGAAAAGAAAAAAAAAAATTAAAAAAAGAAATAAATTAAAGTAATTGATGAAAAGAATCGATCAGCTAAAAAAGATTTAGAAAAATCAATCAACAAACAAAAAATTAATTCCATTAATTAATCGAATTTTCCTGCCTCCTCCGGAAAAAAATTACATTCAACTGAAAAAAATGATAAAGACATTTTGAGAATAAACAATGACATTTGGTGACCTCAATTTTTTAAATATTTATTTTAAATACATTAACATTTTCATTTTACCTATTTTTTTTAATCATTTATATTTCAATCATTTATCTATTGATATTTTTACTGAGTACGAATGTAGATAAATACGATTTTTCAACGTAAAGATACGCTTATAAAAAAAAAAAAAGAATTTTAACGATATTTTAATCAAAATTATAGTACGTTACATTTTTTTATGGTGAACATATTATCTTAAATCACAAGATATCGCTGCCCCCTAGCAAGAAGATCCTTATTCAGAAAAGTTGGGAATTAGATCCTAATTCAGAAACGCTGGGAATTAGATCCTTATTCAGAAAAGCTGGGAATTAGATCCTTATTCGCGACGAAAACCAATAAGATCCTTATTCAGATTAATTTTCAACAAGATCCTTATTCGAGCACAGCTCAAAAAGTTAGGTTTGCACCACTGCTTCGAATTCGAAAAACGCGGGTTCCGGACCGGGATAAAGCCCTGCACCTTCTCTATTATCTACAAACTAATCGTACTTAAGGTGGTTCTTTACCTACTTCCCACTAAACGTGGGTTTCAGGGAAGATTTTGAATACTTTTCAATGTGCGAAAAATCTGAAAAAAATCAAGCATGTAGAAGATCCTCGGGAGATTGATTTTCCATAATAATAATTCAAAAAAAGTTATTAACAAATTGATGGAAAAAAAAAACTGTTCAAGAAATTAGCCGATGACCCAACTTTTTTTTTAGGTGAAAATGATTTGTTGATTTTTCTAAATACGTATGAATTTTTCAAGAATTTTGTTAAATGAAAAAAAATAAAAATAAAATAATTATGATGCACTTCCGTTTTTTTCGGTCTATCTGGAGATTGCACGCTCTATATAGAGGTGAGCTTCAGTTAGAAGACTTAAAAATTTGGTTCGACTGGTCCGATAAATTCACATATGGTATGAATTTTGTTAAATCTTTGAAAATCGCGTTTTTTCACACCTGACGAAACGCAATTTTCGAAGATTTAAAAAAATTCTTGAAAAATTCATACGTATTTAGAAAAATTAACAAATCATTTTCACCTAAAAAAAAAAGTTGGGTCATCGGCTAATTTCTTAAAGAGTTTTTTCTTCCATCAATTTGTTGATAACTTTTTTTGAATTATTATTATGCAAAATCAATCTCCCGAGGATCTTCTACATGCTTGATTTTTTTCAGATTTTTCGCACATTGAGAAGTATTCAAAATCTTTTCTGAAACCCACGTTTAGTGGGAAGTAGGTAAAGAACCACCTTAAGTACGATTAGTTTTTAGATAATATAGAGAAGGTGCAGGGCTTTATCCCGGTTCGGAACTCGCGTTTTTCGAATTCGAAGCAGTAGTGCAAACCTAACTTTTTCAGCCGCGCTCGAATAATGATCTTGTTGAAAATTAATCTGAATAAGGATCTTATTGGTTTTCGTCGCGAATAAGGATCTAATTCCCAGCTTTTCTGAATAAGGATCTAATTCCCAGCGTTTCTGAATTAGGATCTAATTCCCAACTTTTCTGAATAAGGATCTTCTTGCTAGGGGGCAGCGATATGAGCTTTACATTAACATTTACATTAACATTAATATTAACATTTGCATTTTACCCATTTTTTTCAATCATTTATATTTCGATCATTTACATTAACATTAACATTTACATTAACATTAAATCACAAGATATGAGCTTTATATTAACATTAATATTTACATTAATATTAACATTAACGTTTGCATTTTACCCATTTTTTTCAATCATTTATCTATTCATATTTTCACTCAACACGAATGTAGATACATACGATTTTTCAACGTAAAGATACGCTTATAAAAAAAAAAGAGGAACTTTAACGATATTTTAATCAAAATTATAGTACGTTACATTTTTTTATGGTAAACATATTATCTTAAATCACAATGAGCTTTGGAATGAAGCTTAAAAAAAAAGAAGTTGAACAAAAAAAATTTAAAGTAATTAGGACATATTGCTTATTGGAGATTTTCTTTGTCACGTGAGTTGAAGAAGTTAAAATCTGTGCAATTCGTGAAATGGAGATGAATTGCTTGTTGAGAGTTACGTGCCAGGTTGAGTGGGTCATTCTCTCCTGTTTCATCTTTATGACGAACTAATGTTAAAGCTAGTGGAGTGTTCTAAGGATTGAAGCGGATTCTCTTTGCAGCAAGAGATGATCTTTCTGCATTCGAAGTGGATGCACTAGACTGAACTGAGTTTGAGGAAGTTGGTGGAAGCGATGGAGTTCTTTCTGTGATATTGAAAGATTGGGTCATTTTTTTTAGAATCGCATTGCTGATCTTGGAAGAATTCTTGGTTTGCTGGGCTCGACTGTAGTCGAAGTAACCTTCAGCTGTTGCAGAGGATTTCCAACCTCCCAATTTCTTCAACGTGAGGATATCCATTCCTGTTTCAGCTGCAATGGTTGCTCCTGTACGTCGGAAAGCGTGTCCAGCGTATGCATATGCAATGCGGAAGTCCCAAGAAAGAAGCGATATTTTTAGGGAGACTCCCTAGCTTGTGGATTCCCATTACCTCCCGATGACATATCCCATTCACATATTTTACGAAGAAGTTCTTCTTCGCTGTATAATCTCGTGGTCTCAAAGCCATATATCTTCTCACAGTCTCACAAAATGGTCCAGAAAGAGAGAAGGGTCGAGTTGAACCATGTTTTGTTTTGTCGAACACAAATCTGAGACACGTACCATGATCTTCAATATTGTCTAATACCAAATCGTGGAGCTCCTTCCTTCTTGCAAGTCCATGGACGCCAACAATCACTGCCACCTACAAATAAAAAAAATTAGACTTTTTTCAATCACGTACCTTGCGTTAGCTCCAACTTTTTCGTTTATTGTTCATTCATCCCGGAAACAAGTAATTTCAGGAGAAAATTTCAAGGAACCTTTCTTCTAGTTGAAAAAAAAAAAAAAAAAATGTCGATAATTTTTTCTATAATTATGCGTTATCAAGTCAATATTCAAAAAAATATGAGGAATCAGATCGTCAAGTTTCGCCACTTAATTATTAAATAATTTTTAATCGTTATTTACCTTTGTTGCTAGATAGATGTTGTCAGGTGCCGTTTGCAAAAATCTGGCAAGTTCTTCATCAGTAAATGTTTTAGCTTTCGCTGTGGCTATTCGCAAGGTAGAGTGACTGGAGTGACTCTAATAGAGTCACGCAAGAGTCACGCAAGAGTCACGCAAAAATTTTGATTTTTGCGTGACCGAACAATTATGATTTGCGTGTCTCCAATTAAATATTTTTGGCGTGACCAAACAATCGGAGAATCGGAGTGACCGGATTATCGTATACGCTAATCGTGGATTTAACCTAACCTATATTGGAGTGAATCAAATATACCTATGTAGCGTGGATGGAAGCCAACTGACCCGCGCATGCGCGACTTGTCTTCATGCCTTAGAGCATATAGACGTGGAGGCAGTGGCGGATTTACATATTTCCCAAGTATAGGCTGATAAATTTTTGCCGCCCTTACCCCTACAATTGTCAGTTCCTAGATTATTTATACAATCCAACAATTTAGGTGAAATTGCACAAGAAATAGTTTTTGGGTATATTTTTGAGCTAATCAAAGCTCAATCGTCATCATGTACGACTAATAAGGTGGGGTAATGTATGCTACTTACACAATAATGTACATTCGGCAAACGTAATTAAATAATCTTTATTACGCTTACAAACAGTTAAAAAATTATAAATTCAATCAAGTTTTTCGTTTCTTACAATGTTTCTTACAATCGCTTTTTGCGCGATTTTGTGTTGGCAAAATCATCGATGATATCGTCGTAAGTAATCGTGTTCATTAATTCCGACTCTATGCACAAAAGAGCTAAATCGTTTAATTTTTCTTGACTTAAGGTCGATCTCAGATAATTTTTTACCCTTTTCAAACAAGAAAAGCTTCTCTCACCCGAACAATTTGTCGCTGGAGTACATAATGCCATACGAAGAGCTATGTCCAAGTTAGGATAAACGTTCTGCAAACTCTGTTTTCGCAGAAATGAAGATAGATTTTCTAATGATCCAGAATCTGGTTTTACCAAAATTCTTTCCGAAGAAATGTGGCTTTGAAAATGTATGCATTCTTGAACTAAGTCGGTCTCCAAATCATTAGAATACATTTCTTCCAAGGAAAGGGCTTTTTTCGTAAGGGTTGATGATGACAATTCACTCATTTTGGTCAGAAATGAAAACTTTGAATTGAACTTGTTGTAGGCCTCCTGTCGTTTTTCTAATTCGGATACGAGTCTATCAATGACGGCGAGAAATATGTTAACCCTGAAAGTATCACTCGCGGTCATTCTCATTTCTTCATCGGGTGTTTCATCATAATTTTTTTTTCTTTTCGGTTGTCTTTTTCCCATGTCTTTTGTGTACTGCTTCGACACGCTTAATTCCATCGCCTTTTCTTCGAAATATTCGAAATTTTCTCGTTGATCTACGAAAAACTTGCGAAGAGATTCATAAAGATCGGCTACAGTAATCAAATCTACGGTAGAAGCCTGAATTTGAACATTCACTTTGTTTATTCTTTCTAAAACAACATTCCACACAACAACCATTAACGCCGTTTCCAGTTGTTCTAATTTCAAAAGAATTCCCGTCGCTTCGTTTCGTGTGACAGGCTTTTCGGTACAATCATCCCTGATTGTTTCCAAGGTTTTGAGGACTTCGTGCCAAGAATCTCTCAAACTTCTACATGCATCCTCTCTAGCTGACCAACGTGTGAGGTTTACTCTTTTTAGCGTTTTCCCTTCTCCGATTTCAGCTATTAATTTTTGCCAGCGTTGTGTCGAACTTACAAAAAAAACGTAGATTTCTTGGAGCAAGATGAAGAAGCGACAAGCTTGTGTGCAAGATTCAGCAGCCGCAGTTGCCACTAAATTTAAAGAGTGGGCAGAGCAAGGAACGAAAAAAGCAAACGGTGCTTGGCTTTGAATTTTAGCTTGTAAGCCATTGTATATACCAGACATATTCGCGGCATTATCATACGATTGTCCACGACAATCTTCAATATTTATGCCCAACGTTTTTAGTTCCGAAGTAATGGCAGAAAACATATCTTGAGCTTTATGTCCCACTGAGGGCAAAAACTTGAGAAATCTTTCACATGGTTCTCCCGTTTCCAAAACGTATCGGATCACGAGGGTGAGCTGGTCCACATGTGCTATATCTGGTGTTGAATCGATGATTAAAGAAAAGTATTTCGCCCTTCTTATATCGTCTCCAATCTGCTTCAACACTTTTTGACCCATCAGGTGAATGAACTCATCGCAAACGGTCTTTGATAAGTAACTGGTACTTCCAGATCCTTGATTCCCAAACCGCTCAATATGACTGGCTAAAAAAGGATCAAACTCAGCTAACAGCTCCAAAATCATAAAATAATTTCCGTTGTGTGGATCACCAAACTTTTCACTTTTTCCTCTGAAAGCGAGACCTCTTGAACACAGCCGCTTCACCACAGCAACAACCCTCTTCAAAACGTTTCTCCAATAAGTAATTTCTTCAGCAATTTGGAGATGCAGTAAATTGTCGATTCGACCATCAATCTCGCTTCTAGCTTTCAGACTAAGGATACTAGATTTATGACGTGCAGAGTTTTCATGCTGAGCTACTCGGTATTCTGCATTTTTCCAATCATCAAATCCTTCGTTCTCAAACTGAGTTTTATTCTCCAATGGACCGAAAGCCAAACAGGGTCCGCAATACACGGAACTCTTACTTTCAGAAAAAACCAGCCAATTTCGGTCCTTCACTTCATTGTTTTTCATTTTTCTTTGGAAGATACCCACTGGCAAGAAACGACGCTGATCAGCATAAATTTTTTCACTTTTAGAGAAGTCAGAAGACTTGTTTTGATCGAAGCCGCATCTTGCGATAATCTCCCTTAAGGTATCGTTGATTTCCCATAAGGCTGGATCTCTGTTTGGATTTACTGTTGTTTGCACTTGGTTATCATTTAACGTCTGAGTCTGAGACGCATCTTCAATTTTGAAGCTGCCATTACTTATTGATGATTCCTGTTCGTCGAGAATATAATGATCAGTTTTTTCTAAAGTGGATTGTTCAACAGATGACTGTTGGGCTGCAGAGTTCAAATCCGTTTCATCTTTTCCAGATGGTATTGTCTCAGTGCATGTTTTTGAAGTTTCAGATCTTTTGTCACTACTTCCACTTTTAAAAAAACTTTCAATGTTTATCGTTTTACGGATAATCTGCTCTTGTTCTTCTTTTTTTATTTTGGCCTTCTTTTTATACTCAGCTCCACTAAGTCGCTTTCTCCCATCACTCATTCTAACAATTTTTTATCCAAGAACTGAAATGAAAAAGATGAAATTGGGAGGTTTATTTATCGCACGAAATTATTAGTATCCTTTGTTCAGACTTCAGACCATGAATAATTAATGTACAACGGTAATTTTTTTTATGCCATCACAAAAAAAAAAAAACGAAACTTCTTTGCATAGCTTCCGAAATAGCTGTATTTAGAATTGAAATACTTTGAGGGAAAGAAGAATTCTTTCGAAATTTCTAATATTTCTTTTTCCACAGATGCGATTGTTGAATTTTGCCCCATGAATTGTTTATTCCAAATTATTAATTCTATGTCTGCTTCATTAAAAAAGACAAAATAACAAAATAACCATGAGGATTGAGGAATCTTTAAGAATACTATTTACGGTTGACGTGAAAATGTTCAACAGTTCAACGTGACCGTGTTTCAAGCTTCGAATTGAAAAATATTTTTGCCGGGCTTTTTCAATAAACAGATTTGTTACGAATGATTTATTATTTACTATAATGTATTATATGATTATTATAAGTCTGTACTCACCGGTGCTATGAAAATATTCATACAATCCACGAATCACTTTGAAAAATAACAGCACACAACCAGAAAGAAGTGTCAGTCCGTTATGCAATTATTGCAGGAAGCTATCAACCGAGGCTTTGATTATTGAAGTTCGCGACGTTCGATATTGAACGAGGCGTTCGCGCTACAGTCTGAGTTTTGCGTATGTCGTCCGTCGCCCTATCTCTGTCATTGATTACAATGTACACGACACGGGAAGGAAATGTATCTGTAACGATGTGTGCTTGCGTGCAGTTGTGTCTAGCGCAGTTTTTAAAGTCCCGATCTAAGAACATACCGTATCTTCTCCTCTTTGTTTTTATCTAAGTTGGTTCGTGCCTTATTTTCTTTTGTTTAGTTTTCGTTTTCGTTTTTCGGCTTGATTTGTCAACATACCTTCGATTCTCCATCCGGTCGGAAAAACGATTCGAGGAACCGGAGGAACCCAAACGGTTATTGGAATGGGGAATGGGCCCCGCAACGAGTACGTGCAACATTGTAGCTTGTAGAGTTAAAAAAAAACACCTCGTTTGGGGGAAATACATTTTTTCGGCTGAAAACTATCACGCTATCACGCACCATCATAATTTAATATACCTACTCAAATCTCAATATTGATAATTATGCGATTTCTGATTTCCATATCAACATATCATAATAAATTGAAAACATAAATTTATAGATTCCAGATGAACTGGAACGTACGAATATTCAACGTCGCCGATTATATCTAGCTTTCAATCTGAAGTTTTTTCTTAGCATTCAAATAATTCAAATAAAATTTCCTAAAGTTAGTACATGTTCAACAAACAATAGTCAACACATAAGATTAAAATCGATAAAATTGTTCGATCATTATTTTTAAATCTTTTCATCCATTCAAAACGAAGAATATTTGGAACAAAACATTTTTTCTTTGCAACAATTTTTTATCCAGATATACCCAACCAATACTAAATACCTATGGGTAATAGGCACAGAAACCACCCAGTTTGCAGCTCCTAACCAGTAGTCGGACTTGTATACGTGGTAAGATTGGTAGTGAGAAGAGTGTGAAATATATTTTCCGCAATTTCGCTCATCTCTCGCTCATACAAAGTGTGGACAGAGGCCGATTACTGGTTGGGGGCCGCGAACTGGGGGTTTTACCATGGAATGTAGAAGTTTGCGGTAGACACCCTTGAATGTACAATGGAAGGGAAGAGGGAAAAGTCATCGAAAAGATGTCTTGTATACTTCTTTCTGTAAGACATCAGGAAACCGTCTTACATAAATCTTTTTGATTTCTGTAAGACGGCTGATGAAAAAAAAAAAAAAAAATTGGTCCCCAAATTTGCCGCCCCTAAAATTTGCCGCCCTAGGCTCAAGCCTACTCAGCCTACTGGTAAATCCGCCACTGCGTGGAGGAAGCAAGAGATAGGGTGTAGCGTGAGTGGGAAACGGGCGTGAGACAGACTATGTGGCAGTACATGCCCTCTTTGTCTTGACTATTACAGATGGTCAAATAGAAAGAGAGGGCATGTACTGCCCCGACGTCCCTCTCTCTCGCCGCTCGACTCGGTTTCTCAGCGGCTATGCTTCCTCCATGTCTATATATATGCTCTAAGCTTCATGCGTAGCGCGCGAAAACCGATTTCTATGTATCTCGAATAACGTGAGAAATTTTTTTTTTTTTCATAATATAAATTCAAGAGCAGAACGGGGGGGAGGGGGGCTCGTCCTCAGTGCGCCTAGAAACCCATATTTTGAATAGTTCGCCTCTGGTAGGGGGTAATAATGCTCTGGCGAACACGTGAGTGACAAATTCCACTCCAAGAATCACCGTGGCGACGACGCGCGCACGAGCTCGGGGTGAGTAATCCAAAACTTGTTACCAATTTGAACGTAAATATTTATTCGAATAAAACAATTTTACTGGAATATATAAGGCTGGAAATATAAGATAAAGACTTGAAAATTTAATCATCGAAAGATAGATGAATGAAATGCTTCATGCCAAAATTTAAAGTCGATTACCCACCCCGTTTTTGATAAATTAATTTTTAAATTAGCTTCTTATACACGTAGAGGTATGGAGAGCCGGTAAGGTTAGTATGAAATCTAACTTACCGCGCGGGTGATACGAAAGATTTCATACTAACCTTATCGGCTCTCCATACCTCTACGTGTATAAGAAGCAAATTCAAAAATTAATTTATCAAAAACGGGGTGGTGAATCGACTTTAAATTTTGGCAGGAAGCATTTCATTCATCTATCTTTCGATGATAACATTTTCAAGTCTTTATCTTATATTTGACTAGACGCCTCAACCTCCTTAAAATATATGAAATACACAATGGGTTAAAATATATGAAATACACAACGGGTTAAAATATATGAAACATACAACGGGTTAAAATATATGAAATACGAAACAAATTAAAATATATGATAAACAAAACACATGACAATCGTACCAATAAAGGATAGGTACTCAACTTCCTACACTTAATCTAATACCCGAAGGGGGAAACAAAACGTTTATATATTATATATTATTATATACTGTTATATACTAAAAAAAAAAACTGCCCACACTCCTTCAGACAATAGTTCCTTTCGTTTTACAAATCGAGGGCTGCCCCGGGCTGCACTGAACCAATCGCCTCGAAGCTTATATTATACTAGTCTAAGCCCGGGGCAGCCCTCGATTTGTGAAACGAAAGGAACTATTGAACAAAAATACATGTAAGACGAAAGAAAACGTTCTACCACCTCAACAGAAGCGGAGACAGATATATTCCTAACCAAAAGAACACTTACGCCTCATGGTGAGTATTCTATATATAAAAAATGAACTTTATGATAACTAAATGGCTATTTCGGAAGTGAAGAGATATATAAAATTAAGACTAACCTAACGTTTTGTTTTCAGCGAGGGTTCACGCAGTCTGTGCAAAACCAACTTTCTGTCTTTGGCGCACGCTTCAACTTTACACAGGCATAGTGGTGCCAAAGAAGGCAACTGCTGCACAAAACGCAATCTCCTGTAACGAGTTCGTTACAAATTGCGCACTTGAATTTATTCAATGTCTGCTTCTTGGCCACATTCTTCGATAGAAGAGAAAAGCCCCGTTTATCAAAATATTCCTCCACGATGCTCAGATCCACCAGAATGTCTACGATAGCATCGGTGAGGGTTTCTGGAGTCAAATGCTCAATATCGTGTTTGGTGATCTTATATTCTCCGAGCAAAACGTTATTTAGGATTCGATCCGGAATGAGCCAACCTAAAATTGTTCTCGCCTTGGCTGCGGGCGTCCTGTCGTTGAAGTCGATTGCACGGTTTCTGCGTTTGGGAAGACCAATGGCAGTAAGTACAGCTCCTTTGGGACGACCTCTGGATCGTTGTATTGGTGGCATATCAATATCCAGTGTATTATTTGTGTTATCTACGGTTACAATTGATGATGCCTGTACTGTGCCCATAGAATATATGACTGCTTCATGACATGCAGTAATTGTGCTTTTAGGAATCGCTGATGTAGATGTGCTTTCTCTGTCTAATTCTGATTCACTTTTCAGTTTTGCTTGTTCCTTGTTACCGAAAACATCAGAAGGAAAATCTCTCTGGTCGTCAGCAAAAAGTTCCGAAGCATCCAAGATTGCCGCTAAATCATCCTCGAAGTGGGGCTCTTCTGATATTTTGGAAGATGTTTGTTCCGATTCTTGTCGGAAATTTGAGTGCTCGCTCGTCTTTTCGAATTTACCTGGCGGAACGCAATGAGAATCCGCACCATCATTTAAGAGCCTCACCTTTACTAATTTTGAATCACTGCGAATTCCAGCAATTGGAAGCGTTACATTCAAGTTGTCATTTAAATTAATATGTTCCTTGTTGCCAAAAACATCAGAAGGAAAATCTCCCTGGTCGTCAGCAAAAAGTTCTGAAGCATCCAAGATTGCCGCTAAATCATCCTCGAAGTGGGGCTCTTCTGATATTTTGGAAGATGTTTGTTCCGATTCTTGTCGGAGATTTGAGTGCTCGCTCGTCTTTTCGAATTTACCTGACGGAACGCAATGAGAATCCGCACCATCATTTAAGAGCCTCACCTTTACTAATTTTAAATCACTGGGAATTCCAGCAATTGGAAGAATAGGAAGCGTTACATTCAAGTTGTCATTTAAATTAACACGTGATGATTTCTCATCACCATTTGCCTCCTGCGCAATGTATATAGATAGGCCAGCGATGTCTAAACTGGCATCTGGGGATTCGCATCCTTCACAAGGCTCAAGTTCAGGTACCTCTACTTGAAGGACGTTGTCACTGGAACTCTTCAGCTCCCCAGCCTTTTCATTCTTTTCATCCACACACTCGTTATTGTTGTACACTGGCTCTGACTGTCCCTATAGAAGGCAACAATGCAACTTTAGTTTGGATATACGAATTTCAATAAGTGGACACATATCACTGGCTAAACACAAGAATATATGCAACTTGGTGCCGTATTCAAAGAAGAAGCGATTATATTAGATTTGTTTTTGATGTAGTAATTTTGTCATTTTTTAATTGCTAAATCATAATTTGATGTTTTCTTCTAATTTTAACCAGGGTCGAACCATAAAACCACGTATCTGTTTCACGGACCTATGGCAGGGATACCCTGAAATTATTTAGGTAAACCGTAAGCATTTTCATTCATAAAAAATATGGATAAGAAACTTTACGTCATTTCACCAGAATATGCTTATTTTTATAACATTGTGGCCGATAACCAAAAGCATCCAATTATTCAACCTGAATACCACACATCATTTGATCAGCAACTCAAATCATGACTGAGATGATATCCGCAAAAGTTATGACAATATTGAGTTTCGGAGATGCATACCTGTGTCAGCACATCTAGCGGTGGATGATTATGATTTTCATCGAATTTGTCTAGTTCTAAATAGTCTCCATTTCTTGACACTTTCATCTTGATGAATGCAGGACAATTTGTTTTTATAGATCTGCAAAAAACATATGTATAACACATGGATACAAACATAGATTGAGTTAACATAACATACTACCAAAAATTATACAAGCCTAGTATGGATATTAAAATTACATTACGTTATTTACGTACTTGGTTTTTCTGAGCCCTTTTCCTTTAGACTTATAAGTACCACTGCGTTGGCATGTGTAGTGCAGAGAATAATACACCAACCTCTCTTCAATCTTTTTCTGTACATTTGCAGCTTTTATGGTTTTACTTTTATGTACTGAATATTGGTGTCCTTCTTGCAGTTGATATTGGCTTATAAAAACATCAAGTTCTTCAAAACTCGGGAATTTATTACCCTCTCGTAAACGTAGGATTTGATGAGTCATCTATCACACAAATTTCATATTCTGACTTCTCAAACATGTCGATACGTGATTGTCAAAATCTGATTTAGATGAATTCATTCATTTCGGTTTTACTTCAAGAAGTATGAATAAGGATATGTCATTCTCCCAGGGATCGTGTTAACGCATTTTTTTGAAGCACAGATCACGTGCAGTGTAATCATGATGCAGGGTGTTTTGAAACTTACTTTACGTAGGCAATGGTCCTTATTTCAATGAATTTTGAAATGAATGTCTAGTTCGGATAACCGAAAAGCTATTTGTACTGTAAGAGATAATGATATTTTCAACAAGAATTTGTATACCCGAGTCGAAATTTTAGCCCTCCTTTGAATGCTCCTGAACCTATTTCTTTTGTATCGCGCAAGCCGCCACCCTCCGTTGAACCTACCAGGCCCTATTTGCAAAATTCAGTGTTGTCGGTGAACCTCCTTTCACTCCACTTCACCCTCCGATGGCCCTCCTAGACCTCTTTCAGATCGCAAATATCTCGCGGACATGAACCTACGTAGCCTTATTTGAATCCGAAGACCCCTGTCTTCACCCTACGTAGCCTCCTTTGGATCTAAAGTCTCCTACTCTGACCCTACATAGCCTACTTTGGATCCAATGCTGGCCAAGAACAATAGGACCAAAAACTTTGGATCCAAATGAGGCTATGTAGGGTCAAGGCAGGAGACTGAATTCAAAGGAGGTTACGTAGGGTCAATGCAGTAATCTGGATTCTGGGATATGTTTTTTTGTAACTCTACTAGTTCTTTCAACTCCGGTTCTTAGTTTATTATATCCATAACTCTGTGGTTCACACGAAAATACGTAATCCACAGATTCGTAAGCGTGCGCCCAACGCTCAAGCCTTGACAACTCAAAGGCCCCTATCAGGATCAGTTGTGGATCCCACAATAATAGGTGTCTATATCATTGCTCAATCGGTTCACCGGATTTGTAAAATATGGAATATATAGGTACACTGTCAGAGAAAAAAAATGTTCCAGGAGATCCACTAAAAGTTTTACGGTAATTTCAACACTGTTTTTAGTTCATACGACGGAAGTGGAATTTTCCACTTCAAGTAAATTTATGTTTTAAATAAAAAAAAAGTGTCGAAATGAACATATACATTTTTGTGGACCTCCTGGACCATTTTTTTTTTTTTCTAACGAATTGTCATATTTCATTCGGATAAACAGATAACCGCGTAAACGAAAAATGCATAATATAATATTTAGTAATTAATGGTAATAATATATGCAAGAACTTCAATCTAGTCAAATTTCAAATGCCAATACTCAAATGCCAAATTTTGATAACATTGAAATATTTCGAGTTATAACTTGACACTTTGATGGGCCTCGAACAAGTAGTAGAGTATTGAATCTAATGCCATATGATAGTTTAGCGTAGTGGTTAGGGCGTGCGACTAGTAACCGAGCGGACGTGGGTTCAAATCCCGGCGGGGACGAAAAATGCGGCGATCTTTTCAGTGCGTGCATAATGCGATTTTAACAACATAATAATGCGTAGGTTGGGTCATCTGACAATAATAACCGTCAAATATCGTATTTTTGTTTTTTTTTTTCTACTATTATTAATTAATAATTTTCTGCCTCGCTAGCGCCCGGTTGAAATTTCTGCTAAAGAAGGAGGGTCTGTAGGGTCTACGCGAGATTCGATTCAGGCCGAGAGGAGGCTCTGTAGGCCCTACGAGCGATTCGGTTCAGGCCGAAAGAAGGGTCTGTAGGGTCTACGCAAGATCGATTTAGGCCGAAAACAGGGTCTGTAGGGCTGGTGTAACATCTGCAATAGGCCCAAAGGAGAGTCCGGAGGATTCGTTTGTACCCTCCATAACCTCCTTTGAATCCAAATGTTCAGTTTCTGCCACTTTTGTAGGTTCAAGTGGAGTCTAACATTAAACGTACCGAACCTCCTTTGACTCCTCGATACTCCCAAGATTTGACAACTCTCGACGAGACTACGAGGTTTAAAGGAGGTTCAAAGCAGGCCTAAAATTTCGACTCGGGTAGACACACAGGCTATACAGGGTGGTCCATTCAAGCAGATATAGCTGAATATCTTGAGAACAATGTATTTTAGAGAAAGATGTTTCGAAGGCAGCAAAACACTCTGCTATCGTACTTTTCATTCGGTCGTGGGTTACAAGGTCATTCGGAAGTCAACATTGTTTTTTCCAATGAGAACGTATACTTTTTTCTAACAGATTCGCATTAAATACCAAAAAATATGAAACTTTTACGAGAAATACGAAGCAAAGGACCTGGACTACGAGAAATGCTTAGCGAGCGACCTGGACTACGAGAAATACAGTTTTTTCTGATTCAACTTTTTTCACTTTACTGCCTATCACCTTAAGCCAACTTTCGGATAAATGAGCGTTCGGATAAATCAAGTGGATAATTAAGGTCTATCGTACTGTATAAAAACGAACCTTGTCAAGTGTAGCGGCTATATGAGGCCTTTTCACTGCTGCAACACTTCCATACACTTAATGGACTAATATCGAATTTGACGGCGTGCTGAGTTCTCTCCCTCTGACGTGGGATAAAGATGATATAAATGCGCCCCCTAGGGCGGCAAATCGCTTCGCCATGAATTAAGTTAAATTTGAGGTCAGCCAATCGCGTATGACATTTATACAGAATTTTCTTTACTTTTCAAATCTCTTTCCCTATTGGTTTACACAATTTCAAATCTGTTCGGCGGAAACTCAGTCAATTGGTACGTTTCCTTACTAGTAGACTCTCGTTATATGGCCATTCCATATATGGCCAAGCGAGCGGCTCGCCCTCCACGCCTGGCGCGCACCCCTGCCTTGCGTGGAGAGGGCATTCGACATATGGCCATTTACCTCTCTATACGCCCATTGCGTAGCTCGTGTAGCACCGCCTTTTCGGCCGAGTCAAGAAATTCGTAGATCCACAATTTTTTTTTTTTTTAACCTTTAATGACTCATCGCCTTGGTGTAGGCATGTAGTCAATGTAGATCCACTATTCATAATCTAATTAAATAATCATACCGGTACCTACTGTGCCATACCTACACATACGAATCTATGTAATGCGCCATAGATCCGCGAGATAGCGCCCATTTGCGCAATGAGCGGCAGACTGACGCCAACATGTTGAGACAGAGATATATCTCTCTCTCCATTCCTAACGTCCAGTCCCCTCTCCGCGCATACCCCTCGCCGGAATAGTACCGCGCGAAGATTGATAGGTTAGGGTTAACTCAAACTTGTAATCTATTATGTATTACAGAAATAGTTTCGTTATACAGTACTGACAATGGTTATAAATTCACATGCTATCACAATTTTCGGTTTGACATGACATGAGAAGTGACGATGATTTTGGCGATTTGAGTAAGTATACCGTGAACTATCAGGTAGGACGAAATTCATATATTCATTCTATCTCATACCATCTCATACCTCATGTGAAAGAAAAAATGTATGGTTGTTTTTTAGTTTCCGAACAGGATGTGGTGGAGAGGAATGAAGAATGAGGAAACGCTAGAACTGCTAATAGACTTTTACATATGAAGCCTGTCTTTATTGATGTTTAAAGTGTATGAGTTTTGTGTACTTATGTCTAATAAAATCCGTTTTATATAGATTAGAAAGTCTTCATTCAATAATCATAAATATGTATACAACTTGTATGTATGCAACACCCGAAAATCATAAAAGCAACAAACAATTACTAGGTTAAGAATCGCTACGACTAGGGCGGTGCGCGGAGAGGGGACTGGTCGTTAGGAATAGAGAAAGAGATATATCTCTGTCTCAACATGTTGGCGTCAGCGCGACAGCTCCTATTCCCCTTCCAGTAATATAAGTTCTATGGCAAGGAGCGTATAGCCCCGTCAGATGGCCATATAACGAGAGTACTGTAGTATAGAAAGCTGAGGCTACGGGGCTACGGTCCTCTTTGGAGATAAGCCAAAGGTTATAAAACCAAAAAGAAGTATAGAAAGCTATGTCACTTCTTATTTCGTGGCGATTCAAATTATATTTAATCGATGGTTAATATGGAGGTAAATATGGAGGAGATCCTGATGTACCATGTGCGGAGAACGGTATAACTTTGCGAACGTGCGCTTTTTTTTTCTACGTCTAAAAGACTTCGTTACGAGTGCACTTCCGTGAAGTTATTGATAGCTAAGATTGAGGTATGTATGTAAATACAAAATGTATATTGAATGGGATTTTTTTTTAATTTTGTACGGTTTTTTTGTGGAATGTTTATTCCTTCACAATGTTAGGCATGACAAATTATGTTATGTAATTAGGAACAAAAATCACGAAGAACGTAGATTACATTGGTAAATCATACATTTTTTCTACCCAATTAAAAATGTAACTATAGCTAGCTAATTAATAATTTATATAATACTGTCCCTTATTAAGATCGTATCGGCTTAGTTAGACTCAATTATTCTAAGCAGTGTTAGAATGTCATTTTTACACGCGAAGCATGCTGTGAGAATAAAGGTAATCAACAGCTGTAACTAGTACTGGTTGCAACTAGAGCGGTGTTCAATTTTCAATTTTTTTTTCCCCCCTCATTTTTACCACGCTGCAGCTAATCAGGTAATTTTAGTTCATTTTTTAAATAATTTATGCAATAAATCTACAAGCATATATACTTGTTTCATCGACTGCGAGGCTCATTCTTTTTTATCACACATGCACGGAAAACCCGATTTTCCTCGCTGTTATGCGAGAGTAAAATGGCAGTTTGTCTCCCGTGGTACACAAGGTGAACTCGCGCATGCGCATGTCGTAGAGAATTCATTTTCTTCCCTAGGGAGCGGGAAGAAAATAGCGTTTTACTCTCTACGAAACGTCATCGGGCGGAGTAAACACATGAATACATCGAAACAAAACAAAACAAATGAAAAAATAAGAGCAAAACAATCCCGTCCGTGTTCACAGGTCACGTTGACAGTTGTCACATGTCACCTCGGACATCAATACGGCTTGGAAAATCGGTGTTTTCGTGCATTTGTGATAAAAAATATAGTGTGCATCAAGGGAAGAATAGGTGCTTTCTACCTCGTGTGATTGTGCGGCCCTCGGCTTCGCCTCGGGCCGCAAAATTCACACTCGGTACAAATCACCTATTTTCTTCCCTTGATGCACAATATACTATTCTTTATTGATAATAAAATGATTATTTTTTCCGTGTTTTGTTGTTTATGACTTCAAATGTGGATCACGCTGATAAGTGGTGGCGGATTTATCAATCATAATTTTCTAATATTCTTATAGATAAGGACACCTAGATATTGTGGTCGAAATTACCAGACTGAAAGTATGTGGAATCTGAAACTTAATTCTTCTGTGGAACGTTGATTCTATGATTACGGATGTGGATCGTAGATGAGTAAATTAGGGATCCATAATTTCAAATTGTTTTCACTATGTCGTGTCAAGAGAAACTTGAGATTGGGAAGAAGTTTCACAGCCTTGAGGATTGGAAGATTTTTTTGGTGAAGTTCCAAAATCAAGAAAAACAGCAATTCACTATAAAATATAGCAAATTATTATCGAAATGCAATCTTAAAAGACCAATAGACCCGAGTCTCATATATTATGACATTCGGTACGTCTGCAAGTTTGGTCAACAGCGAACAACAGATTCGAAGGGATTGCGAAACAGTAGGTAAAGTTCTCCTGAATAGCTTTCGTATCTAATATCTAGTAACTCAGATGGACGTTTTTCATCTGCATCACACGTAAGCAGTTTTTTTTACAATTATTTGGCTGAAATTCAATCAAATGTTCCTCCGGTTGACCGCCAGGAGCACTCATGTTAATAATTCTACTATGAAGTATAAGATCTGTGACAATCGCTATCAAATCATCGAAAATTGAAAATCGAATTATTACTTGGCTAGCTTACTTTCTTTTCTGGCCAAAAGAGAGCTGAATTTAACACTATTGTAAATACATCAGCGGTATCCAAATCCCTATAGAATAAATACAAGTTACTGTTAATGAACAGAGTGTAAAAAAAGCCAATACTGATAATATTAATATAGCAAGTAATATGAAATCTTGAATATTTTGTTTAAGTCTCGTTTCTGAGGCTCCAAATCGTTGAATTCGGAATAATCTTTTCTAGAACCTTCAAGGCTGGCTGTGCTGCGTCAATTTCTATAGGCGTTTCCAAAGATGGTAAACACTTGGAAATAAAAAACTTCAATGTAATCCACGAAGGTCATGATGGATCAGAGGTAACTTCAATTTCAAAATTTCCAAAATTTTCCGGTTCCAATTCAAAGGATGGTCTTCAACCATTCAAAAATCAAATAGGCCAATTGACTGACTAGGAATCGATCAGGCTTCCGGGTCATGAATCCTGCCCAAACTTGTAGGGGTGTTTACTTCGACCAAAATATAAAGCACCTGCTGAATAACTCTCCGGAGTTGACCTTCATTCTATCAATTTACTGAAACATACAATAGAAATCAGAATAACCTGGGATTTGCGAATTATCATGAAACCAGTTTTTGCTTGGTGTAGTGAGATTCTACATTGCACTGAACATTTATACATTCGACACAGTCATTATTGTACATCAGATTGATGAAATTTGTCGTCCCAGGTATGGAGAATCACTTTATTCTGCGTCTATTAACACATCGCATCTTGTAGTTCATCGCTTATACAGCATTCATTTGGTGAATTTAAAGACTGTTTCTCACTCGAAAGGTGTTGTTTATATGGTCAGTTTCAATACTAACACTGCCAGCTTATAAATCCTGTGAATTACAAAATGATATTCATTTCACTACGATACTATAGCTATTATTTCAGATGATTTACTTCAACTTGAATTTACACGTGTTTTAAGATGTGGACCAGTCTATAGCATCCGATCGCTTCCAATATCTTCGTTTCGCTTCCAATGCCTTCGCTGCTCTTCCGACGCCTTCGTTTGCTTTCGATACCTTTGCTTTGCTTCTGCATAGTGCGCGTTGACCTCAATATAGGTATATTCATCTGAAATAATAGCTATAGTATCGTGGTGAAATGAATATCATTTTGTAATTCACAGGATTTATAAGCTGGCAGTGTTAGTATTGAAACTGACCAAATAAACAACACCTTTCGAGTGGGAAACAGTCTGTAAATTCACCAAATGAATGCTGTACAAGTGATGAACTACAAGATGCGATGTGTTAATAGACACAGAATAAAGTTATTCTCCATACCTGGGACGACAAATTTCATCAATCTGATGTACAATAATTACTGTATCGAGTGTATAAATGTTCAGTGCAATGTAGGATCTCACGACGCCAAGCAAAAACTGGTTGTTTCATGCCAATTCGCAAAACCCAGGTTATTCTGATTTCTATTGCATGTTTCAGTAAATTGATAGAATGAAGGTCAACTCCGGAGAGTTATTCAGCAGGTGCTTTATATTTTGGTCGAAGTAAACATCCCTACAAGTTTGGGCAGGATCCATGATCCGGAAGCTTGATCGACTCTTAGTGAAACATATTCGACTTAAAACGTCAATATGCAGTCAGTGAATCATGATCGTCACAGAATAATAACTCAGGATGTAATTTATATCGTACACCATTGTCATGTTCTGTCTAGATTCCATTATACATGGGAAACTAATAACCACAAGGTTAGCCCTACCCCAATGTTACATTGGTTTTTTCACTTATGTACTTCTATCTATATATGGGGAATTCCACGTCAGAACAGCAAACCAAAACCCTCACTATTTTATATTGAGTTAATTATCATATATGATGCTTGTTAGGGTTCAAAATCATTACATTATTTTTTTCAATTTTTTATCATCTATCATTCTTTCACAATAAGGCAAAAACAAATTTTCCAATGGGACCAGATTTAAAATTATCAAAAAAATCATACGCACTCTGTGATGACCTAGAAACATTCTCACACAAAGATCAAAGTGGAACTACGATCAACGACCGAGACAAAAAATTAATTGTTAAAAATTAAAAAAATCACAAAATCATCCGAATTATTCCTTTTAATAATTAATTATTTGTCTCGGTCGATGATCGTAGTTCCACTTTGATCTTTGTGTGAGAATGTTTCTAGGTCATCACAGAGTGCGTATGATTTTTTTGGTAATTTTTAATCGGGTCCCATTGGAAAATTTATTTTTGCCTTATTGTGAAAGAATGATAAATGATAAAAAATTGAAAAAAATAATTTAATCATTTTGAACCCTAACAAGCATCATATTATATGATAATCAAGTCAATATAAAATAGTGAGGGTTTTGGTTTGCTGTTCTCACGTGGAATTCCCCATATATATATAATTGCAGGCTTTCTTCGAGCATTTACCCGAGAACAGACGACTTAACGAGGAAGAAAAGAAGAGTACTACAGAACTACTGAAATTACGGTGCAACAAAAAGTTTGTGCAAGATAAACTGTTGAATAATTTTAATAAGATTGTTACTCAGAAGGACCTGAAAAATTTGGCCAGCAGCTTGAAGAATGCAGATGATGACGAACTTCCAAAAGCTGTTTCTCTTTTAGAAAATGTTTATGGTAACAAGGCATTTATCATATCAGTAGAGGTATACACGTAATGTCATATGAACGTTATCTTATGCTTGCAGGAGCTGACGTATCAATTCTCCATGAAGATAATCATTTCAGAGGAATGTATTTTATGTAATATGTACGTGTTAGGAGGCGTTTACCGGTGATGTTTTCCGGTCGGTAAGTGACATATTACCGAGTAGTGCGCTATTTGCGTGAAATAATCAGAATTTGCGTGAAATAATGATTATTTCACGCAAATCGATGTGACTGCCATCTACCGCTCCTAACACGTACGTATTACATAAAATAGTATACGATATTAGTGCGGCTGTTCGAGACTACACGTTCGTGCGGGGTCTCGCACTCGCTGCGCTCGTGCGCCACCTCCGCACTCACGTGTAATCTCGAACTTACCGCACTAATATCGTAATATACTATTTCAACTAAAGAAATGCGAAATGCCATGGACTCTTGGCCGGAAATCGTATTTATTGATGGTACATACAAATTATTTAAACGAAACTTCACATTAATGATTTTACTCGTTGAGGACTCCGATGGTGGTAGTAGAGTCGTGGGTGTCGGTGTGCTATCAACAGAAGAGCGTGTAACGTTGAAGTGGTTCGTGGAATGTTTCAAAAAGGAAAACCAAACAGCCTGTTGCCGTATGCGATGCATGATGGGAGACAAAGATTTAACAGAAAGAGATGTTATTAAAGAATTATTTCCGGGTATTCCGATGTATACAGGGTGACCCAAGACCCCCGGACCGGAAGGAATGGGTGAATTCCTCGTTGGATTTTGAGACGAAATTTCCTTTTCGAAAACTTCGTCCGATCAACGGTGTCCAAGTTATTAAAGATAAAGAGTAGCCAATCAGCGCCTCGCTTTAGGTCCGTGCCAGTGCCGGGTCAATAGTGAACGGCGGGCAGGGCCCGTGGTTTATTTTACATTTGGCTACTTTCTTCTTCACTTTACGATCGACGCGTATTATTATTATTATTATTATTATTATTATTTTTTTTTTTTTTTTGGACCTGGAGACGGAAAACTACGGTCCGGTCAACCTGGACACGTAGAACTACGGTCTGGTAGAAAAAAAAAAAAAAAAAAAAAAAAAAATAATAATAATAATAATAATAATACGCGTCGATCGTAAAGTGAAGAAGAAAGTAGCCAAATGTAAAATAAACCACGGGCCCTGCCCGCCGTTCACTATTGACCCGGCACTGGCACGGACCTAAAGCGAGGCGCTGATTGGCTACTCTTTATCTTTAATAACTTGGACACCGTGGATCGGACGAAGTTTTCGAAAAGGAAATTTCGTCTCAAAATCCAACGAGGAATTCACCCATTCCTTCCGGTCCGGGGGTCTTGGGTCACCCTGTATATGTCTATTTCATACTTTGAGAACATTTGGCCGTGAAGTGTCTACAAATAAAATGCATATATCGCTACCGGAAAGAAATTTGTCTCTAGAACTTTTAGATAAGCTAGCTAAAAGTTCATCGAAACAAGCATACGAAGAGACGTACCAAGAATTCTGCCGAACAGTGCCAGAATCAGTATTGATCTACTTCAATAAAAACTGGCATGTCATAAAAGAGGAATGGACCAAGTATAGTATCACAGAAGGAAACTTAGGCAACTGTACTAATAATCGTCTAGAATCGATTAATAGTAAAATTAAGCAAGTTGTCAAACGGAATAGTACAATGACTGATTTTATCAAGGATTTTTTCAAATGGCTTACAAATAGAGATCGTGAGATGAGCTACAAAAAAATTCAAAATTTTTTAAAAAAGGATGTAAATGTTTACCAACTGGGCACGGCTGAACAAGAATATAAAGAATGCTTAACAAAGTACGCGTTTTCTGTTGTCCTGAAAGAAATGGAAACTCATTTTGCAGTAACAATCCGAAGCAGCAATACTGATACTAAGGAATGTCTAATTAAATCAAACAATATTATGATGAGAGTCAGTGACGTAACGTGTGAGTGTTCTATATGGAAGTCTATGTGTTTACCCTGCAGACACATTTTTGCTGTGCGAAAATACTTTGGCTTACCACTTTTTGCACAAGAGCTTTGTGCAGAAAGATGGACAATAACATATGACACGCAAGCGAACAAAGTATTGCCAATCACACCAAAATCTCAATTGGTTGAGGGATCTCGTGTCATTAGTACAGTGAAAAGGCCAAAGAACTTGACAATCACACAAAAAAGAAAATTACTATCGGCAACAATGAATGACATTATACAAGTTGTATCTCAGTGCTCCGATGCAAAATTTCAGAACAAATTGAATGTTATGAAGGAAATCCAAACATATTGGAGACAAGGGCATGACGTATGCATAACCAGAGTAGATACTTCACTAGATCATGGTATGGAAAACAACACCACCGGTTACTATCTTCATGGTCAATCTGAAAAAACACGTAACAATCAGGGCCTAATTACTGACACGATTAAAGTGCAAAACAATGATAGCGATAATTCAAATTTTTTTTCAGACTTGATTGACACTGTAGCTAACATGTCGATGAGTGAAGAGAATAAATTACCTCCCGTTACATCAGTTGAATCATCAATCGTACGTGCTTCAAGTTTGGATCTTGATGACATAGAACTTGGAGCGTCTGTGAAAATAAGCGGTAGACCAAGGGCTGCTTTACAAACCACATTAGGTCTTCCCAAACGCAGAAACCGTGCAATCGAATTCAACGACAGGACGCCCGCAGCCAAGGCGAGAACAATTTTAAGTTGGCTCATTCCGGATCGAATCCTAAATAACGTTTTGCTCGGAGAATATAAGATCACCAAACACGATATTGAGCATTTGACTCCAGAAACCCTCACCGATGCTATCGTAGACATTCTGGTGGATCTGAGCATCGTGGAGGAATATTTTGATAAACGGGGCTTTTCTCTTCTATCGAAGAATGTGGCCAAGAAGCAGACATTGAATAAATTCAAGTGCGCAATTTGTAACGAACTCGTTACAGGAGATTGCGTTTTGTGCAGCAGTTGCCTTCTTTGGCACCACTATGCCTGTGTAAAGTTGAAGCGTGCGCCAAAGACAGAAAGTTGGTTTTGCACAGACTGCGTGAACCCTCGCTGAAAACAAAACGTTAGGTTAGTCTTAATTTTATATATCTCTTCACTTCCGAAATAGCCATTTAGTTATCATAAAGTTCATTTTTTATATATAGAATACTCACCATGAGGCGTAAGTGTTCTTTTGGTTAGGAATATATCTGTCTCCGCTTCTGTTGAGGTGGTAGAACGTTTTCTTTCGTCTTACATGTATTTTTGTTCAATAGTTCCTTTCGTTTCACAAATCGAGGGCTGCCCCGGGCTTAGACTAGTATAATATAAGCTTCGAGGCGATTGGTTCAGTGCAGCCCGGGGCAGCCCTCGATTTGTAAAACGAAAGGAACTATTGTCTGAAGGAGTGTGGGCAGTTTTTTTTTTTTAGTATATAACAGTATATAATAATATATAATATATAAACGTTTTGTTTCCCCCTTCGGGTATTAGATTAAGTGTGGGAAGTTGAGTACCTATCCTTTATTGGTACGATTGTCATGTGTTTTGTTTATCATATATTTTAATTTGTTTCGTATTTCATATATTTTAACCCGTTGTATGTTTCATATATTTTAACCCGTTGTGTATTTCATATATTTTAACCCATTGTGTATTTCATATATTTTAAGGAGGTTGAGGCGTCTAGTCAAATATAAGATAAAGACTTGAAAATGTTATCATCGAAAGATAGATGAATGAAATGCTTCCTGCCAAAATTTAAAGTCGATTCACCACCCCGTTTTTGATAAATTAATTTTTGAATTTGCTTCTTATACACGTAGAGGTATGGAGAGCCGATAAGGTTAGTATGAAATCTTTCGTATCACCCGCGCGGTAAGTTAGATTTCATACTAACCTTACCGGCTCTCCATACCTCTACGTGTATAAGAAGCTAATTTAAAAATTAATTTATCAAAAACGGGGTGGGTAATCGACTTTAAATTTTGGCATGAAGCATTTCATTCATCTATCTTTCGATGATTAAATTTTCAAGTCTTTATCTTATATTTCCAGCCTTATATATTCCAGTAAAATTGTTTTATTCGAATAAATATTTACGTTCAAATTGGTAACAAGTTTTGGATTACTCACCCCGAGCTCGTGCGCGCGTCGTCGCCACGGTGATTCTTGGAGTGGAATTTGTCACTCACGTGTTCGCCAGAGCATTATTACCCCCTACCAGAGGCGAACTATTCAAAATATGGGTTTCTAGGCGCACTGAGGACGAGCCCCCCTCCCCCCCGTTCTGCTCTTGAATTTATATTATGAAAAAAAAAAAAATTTCTCACGTTATTCGAGATACATAGAAATCGGTTTTCGCGCGCTACGCATGAAGCTTAGAGCATATATATAGACATGGAGGAAGCATAGCCGCTGAGAAACCGAGTCGAGCGGCGAGAGAGAGGGACGTCGGGGCAGTACATGCCCTCTCTTTCTATTTGACCATCTGTAATAGTCAAGACAAAGAGGGCATGTACTGCCACATAGTCTGTCTCACGCCCGTTTCCCACTCACGCTACACCCTATCTCTTGCTTCCTCCACGTCTATATGCTCTAAGGCATGAAGACAAGTCGCGCATGCGCGGGTCAGTTGGCTTCCATCCACGCTACATAGGTATATTTGATTCACTCCAATATAGGTTAGGTTAAATCCACGATTAGCGTATACGATAATCCGGTCACTCCGATTCTCCGATTGTTTGGTCACGCCAAAAATATTTAATTGGAGACACGCAAATCATAATTGTTCGGTCACGCAAAAATCAAAATTTTTGCGTGACTCTTGCGTGGCTCTTGCGTGACTCTATTAGAGTCACTCTACCTTGCGAATAGCCACAGCGTTTAGCTTTTGTTGGCTGGTGCTGCGATTGTTTTGAATTAGATGATAAGTATATTGACAGTTTTGGGTATTCCTTAATCTCTATCCCATCATAAACTGACAGAGTCTTTTTCAGCATTGAATGAATGGCCCATAGGGATCCAGGTGCCATTCCAGGCTTTGACTTTCCTGTCTCATCCGGTTCTTATGGTTTCGCCAACATGTAGAAGTATCCCAACATAATTGTTCCGTTTACTTTTTTGATGTTCTTCTCTTTCATAAAATTTTTGAAATTGTTATATACTCTTTCATAAATCTTTTTGGATTTTGGTGGGATCATAGTCGACTCAGCCTCGTTTGCATTTTCCAACACGTCTTGGGGATTAAACAATCCGTCATCATCGAGGTCTTGATTGAGGTTATATTCGTCGTCGGAAATATTCTGGTAACTGATAGAGGAGACATGGGCTGACGTAATAATTGCTGAGCATTGTGGTTCACTTATTCCACTGAACATATCTAGGGAAAGCTCACCCGCATCACTATCATCACTATCTGGTATAAAATCTTGCATTCTTTGGCTTCTTCCCTTGAATTAACTTAACGCACAAATGACTATAATCCAGAACTATCCGAAAAGACCGCCAGTGGCGCTGTTTGCCTTACGACACTCGCGGCTCACTTCATTCGGCGACTTTATCGGGACTAGGCCTGCTAAATGTATTTACCGGGACTAGTCCTCACTTAACGGGACAGAACTGCTAAACGCCATCTATCGGCCCGAAAATAGACCCGTAAACGCCACTTATCGGGCCTCAATGACGAAAACGATAAAAATTGTGTTAGAACGCAGATCTCTGCATTAGATTTATGGGCTCTGCAATGAGCCAAGGAACAATTTTTGGACCCTACTCCGTTTCATAAAAACTACCCGAGAAAAAACGATTAGATATATTCGGATATAATTATATCTAATTATCCAGATATAATTATATCCGAAAATTGGCCCGATATAATTGTATATAATCAGATCTGACTATATATAGCTATATATAAATAGATATGTAAATTGTTGGCGTAAATATCTAGATATAATTATATCTATTCGACTAGATATGATGAGACACAATTGTATATGATTATCGGTGCGTTCCGAAATCAGCTGCATGCTGCTTCAGCCAGCAGCTTCGGTTCTGGACAAAACTATCATTACGTGAGTACACTAGATAAGTTACCGGAAAGTTCGCGGAAAGCATTCCGAAATTAAATGGGAGAGTGATGGTAACTTTTTTTCATGTAGCAACTGCTGCGATTACGGAATGATCGGTTCGTCCAGAACCTACGTTGCTGGCTGAAGCAGCATGCAGCTGATTTCGGAACGCACCCTAGATTCGAAAATTTTGCTTTTTATTTCGTTATTTTTGAACGAAACAATTTCATTTTCCAATGTCTGAGCAATCGTAAAATATTGAAAATGATTGAAATTGGTAATTTTTCATCAATTTTCAAATAGATGATTGCATGTGATCATGCGGTATCCGCGATATGAACTTATGTATAATCGTGTAACGACAGCTATATCTGATTATATATATTTCCGCTCAAGCTTTCTTATAGATTTTATTCCGCTGTATATAATTATAGATAGATCTATATCTGATTATGTATAGTTCCGCACAAGCTATACTTGATTAGATCGAATCACATATAACTATATATGAACCTATATATGATTTTATATCGTTCCGTATGAGCTTCAACTGATTTATATCTAATTATATCTGATTATATATGGGCCTAGGTCTGACTATATATAGTTCAACATGAGCTTTAGCAGATCATATCTAATCATATATGGTTGTATATAGTCCTATATATAATTCTATATGATTATATATAGTTCTGAGCAAGTTTCCATCGGTTATATCTTATCATATATAACTATGCACACATCCATATATAGTTATATATGGAAACATATATAATTTGATATGGTTATATATAAACTAATATATAATTATATATAGTTATATCCGAATATATCTAATCGTTTTTTTCTCGGGTACCCCCAAGGCATCATCGTCACTTTTGGAAACGATAAAAATCGGGTTAGAACGCAAATCTCTGCGCTAGAATTATGGGCTATTTATGGGCTCTGCAATGAGCCAAGGAACAATTTTCGGGCCCTACTCCTTTTCATAAAAACTACCCCCCAGACACTGTCGTGACTTTTGAAAAACGATAAAAATTGTGTTAGAACGCAGATCTCTCCACTAGAATTTGAGTCTTGCTCTAATATTTTACCTAAACTATGTCGACGAAATGCCGACGCAGGCTCTTATCTCGGGTGTTTAGTAATGAATCCTCGGGCCTACTTAATATATTTTATGTGTCATAGGCCGTAAAACTGCGTTTTTAACCTCGCTTCGCTCGGTTAAAACGCGGTTTTTGGCCTGGACACATAAAATTCTGTATGCCACACGGCCCAAAATAGTATATTGTGTAGCAAGGGCGTAAAGTGGGATTTTTTAGACCGAGTGTGGAGTTTGCAGTACTAGTCGGAGGCGAGGGAGCACGAGTCGAAGACGAGTGCATCCGCGAGCCGAAGACGAGTACTGCAACCACACGAGATCAAAAAGCCCACTTAGCCCTTGGTACACACCATATTTTTTGTAACGCATGTATTGATTTCTGCGTTTCTGTGCCTATAAGCGGCATATATATATATATATATATATATATATATATATATATATTATTGAAGAAGCGGGCAATAAAGAATCCTTTATTGCCCGCTTATTGAAGAAGCGGGCAATAAAGAATCCTTTACGCCCGCTTATTGAAGAAGCGGGCAATAAAGAATCCTTTACGCCCGCTTATTGAAGAAGCGGGCAATAAAGAATCCATTATTGCCCGCTTATTGAAGAAGCGGGCAATAATGGATTCTTTATTGCCCGCTCTTTTCAAGTGGTCAATAAACGGCTACTTTAGGCCCTATTTTTAGGTCAAAAAAACGCAGAAATCATGCATGTGTTACAAAAAGTATTTTCTGACGAATTTCATCATAATCCTCGCCTTCGGCTCGGATTATAAACTCAAATTCGTCGGAAAATACTTAATCGGCCTAGTGACATAATGTACTATTAAGAATTATGGGAGAAGGTTCAATTCAAATTATATCAATGTATAAACAATGCGTTTATTGAAACAACATCTTAATGTAGTTTATTCGTTGTAATTAAAAGTAAAGTTTAAAATCTAATGTATGTTTGCAATCACCTTGCTGCGTCTTTTGAGGACTTCAATAAGAGTATTTAACTCGTAAAACCTATTACCGGCGGTCAACCATGAATTTACTTATGCCTATACTAAATCTAATCATGTGAAACTTATTCCTAATAACTAATACTTGTATGAAATGCATTAACCCTTTATCTTTGCCTACGCCTAATGTAGGACTTTTATATGAGTATTTAACCCTCGCGATTTATTTGTATGTTCTGTGAAGATAATTGTTATTATTGAATTACCTATCCTATTGAAGTGACAATACTATAAGTGATTTTAATTTATATTTGCGTTGACCGAATTTTATAAGAGGTATTTGATTCTATGAGATATTACAAAAAGAGTTGATTGGCTAAAAGAGATAACGAGTTGACTTATTCTAATCCACCAGTTGTGCCTGAGAAAGACGAGTAGGACAGGTAGTGCGCCGAAGCAACACCACTAGCTAACCACCAACTTCCTAAGCGAGACTGTTTTATTAAAAGAAATAGATATGCCAGCACACGAGGACAGGCAAGGAGGACGAATCAACCCCGCTAGCTACGCAGTCTGCTATATCTAGAGAGATACTTTTTTTTTTCTAATTAAATGATAATTTATTCCCGACTATATATTTTTCCCGTAGTTACTTTGTTAGCGAGAAAGATTTTAGAGAATATGGCGCTTGGCGGTAGTCGACCGCGCCGTGGTAGATGGCGTCTATAGTAGTTGACCGCGCTGGTGGCAGATGGCGCGCGGGCTATCCATCTATATTGCCTATTTGCCGGGGTCGTGGAATGGCCACGCTACAAATTATCGGCTATTTATGGGCTCTGCAATGAACCAAGGAACAATTTTTGGACCTTACTCCGTTTCATAAAAACCACCCCCAAGGCATTATCGTCACTTTTGAAAACGATGAAAATTGGGTTAGAACGCAAATCTCTGCGCTAGAATTATGGGCTATTTATGGGCTCTGCAATGAGCCAAGGAACAATTTACGGACCCTACCCCTTTTCATAAAAACTACCCCCGAGACATTGTCGTCACTTTCCAAAAACGATAAAAATTGTGTTAGAACGCAGATCTCTCCGCTAGAATTATGGGCTATTTATGGGCTCTGCAATGAGCCAAGGAACAATTTTTGGACCCTACTCCGTTTCATAAAAACTACCCCCAAGGCATCGTCGTCACTTTTGAAAACGATAAAAATTGGGTTAGAACGCAAATCTCTGCGCTAGAATTATGGGCTATTTATGGGCTCTGCAATGAGCCAGGGACCAATTTTCGGGCCCTACTCCTTTTCATAAAGACTACCCCCAAGGCATTATCGTCACTTTTGAAAACGATAAAAATTGGGTTAGAACGCAAATATCTGCACTAGAATTATGGGCTATTTATGGGTTCTTCGACGAGCATATTTTAAATCCTATTCAACCCTCATAATTCGTTTTTTTTCCGATGCTAGTACCATTGAGAGGTAGTTTAATGATTCAGGGTGAATAAAAAGAATTGCGCTCCCTTGCGTTGAAGAGCCCATAAATAGCCTATAATTTTCCTATATTCATTTTTTTTTTTTTAAATTTGAAAAAAAATATTTTCTGAAATTTTGGAAGGGCTGATATTTCCATAGGGGTGGTTTTTGAACGCTCGAAAGGGACATTTTCGTAGAGCCCATAAATAGCCCATAATGCTGAGACTAATTAGAACCATCCAATTTGATGTGGTATAATTTTGGTGCTGGCTTAACGTTAAGCTGGCACCCCCACTTTTGAATTTCGATTTTTTCGAAAACGTGATGAGCCTAAAAATTTTGACTAGCGGCGTTCGAAAGCCTATAAAAAGCCTAGAATTTCCGAATGGGTTAGAACAATTTTCGACGTTGTGGGGGTGCCAGCTTAATAGACCTTTCATATTTCGTTAGCGATTTGAAGTCTCATATTCGGCAATCAGCACATATTCATTGCATTTCTCGTTTCACCTGCATTCCATTCTCCTCTTTCTAGCTCATAGTTCGTCGATTGATTTTATTGCGTTAAATATTAAATGGCAAAGCATAATGTCAGGTAAAAAATCGAGTGGGTTTCAAAATCGAAAGCAAAAGATGGAAGAAGTAAAAGAAGCGAAGAAGTCTAGTATATTGATGGATAGTTTTTTAAAAAAGGCTCGAGACAAAAATAATTCGGAAACAGAAGAAATTGTAGATGCACGGACAGAATTTTATATTAGCGCTAACAAGACTTGTTTTGTAGACCCCACTATCTTAGATGGTAATTAAATATGTGAAAGTTAAGATGATAAATATAATAATTTAAATATTATAGTCAATACAATATAAGATGATAATTCATAGAATCGAGCGATCGTACGATTTACAATCTAGATGGTTACATTTACCATCAAAAGTAGTTAAGTTCTTATGATAAAAACTACACAGTAAAGACAAGAACTTTTTAAGAATTATAATAACAATAATAATAATATTAATAATAATAATAATAATTTAGCGATTGTTGGCGAAAATAGGAAGAAAAATTCTACGAGCTCTGATGGTAATGATTACCATCATTGATTATTGGAGTTATCACTAGGGTAAAGTCGGGAGAGATGCCTCAGTGGGAGAGATGGCCGATATTCGATATCAGATGAAATAATAGTCAGATACCGCCACTGAATTTTTTTACTGTTCCTCGTATCTAAAATGACAGAAGGCATGCACGAACGCTCGCAAAAAACTGATTATTTCCATAAAAATTGTTGTTTACTGGTAAGTACTCGGACCATTTTCGTTGCTGTAACTTTTTATATCATTTAGGCGGTAGGTCTGACTATTTAACAATAACTAAAAGGTACTATGGGCATGGGTAGACTCAGATAAGTACTTGAAGGTCATGTAGGGTCAACGTTAACTTCATAACGCCTACTACGACGGAGGTGACCACAAAAAGGCCATCTCTCCCCAATCGGGAGAGATGCCCCACATAATTGCGGGATAGATGCCGCACCAAACCAATGTTCAGTTGTGATTGTTGCCATTAAACTACCTAATACGCTGTTATTATTCGTACCCGAAATATAAAATAGAAAGTACAAACGCGCAATCAGAAAAGTTTTTTTTTTTTTCACGAAATAAGGAGTTTGCCAGTAAGTACTCGAAATATTCTCCTCGCTGTAATTTCGTTTGTCATTTAATAGTGTATTATGAGAATAGGCATGCATAGTTAGATACTTGGAGGTTATGTACGGTTAACATTGCATTCATAATGTCTACGAAGACGAAACTAACCATAGAAAAGGCATGTCACCCTGATCGGGAGGGATAAAATGAAAATAAATAAATAATAAAAACAGATTCATACACAGAAAAAACGATTAAATTAAGGAAAAATATATTATATATTATATTTTATATTTATTTTTTTTTTTTTTTTTTTTTTTTTTTTTTTTCGTATTGTAAACCTAAATTTTCTTTAGTCAAGAAAAAAATTTGCTTTTGGTTCGAGAAAATTTTGACTTGGCTCGGGAGTTTTTTCGGTCTTTTTTTTTTTTTTACTAATGTAGCACTTGTTAGAAGGTCAAATATATTTCCAGCTATGCCCAGGAAGTATACCAGAAAAAATACTGAAATATCCTCTAAGCGAGGACAGTGGTCTGCCGATAATTTACGAGAGGCTATACGAAGAATAAATGCCGATGAGATAGGTATTATTAACGAGGCCTCAAGATACTATGGTATACCGCAACGAACCCTACGCCGTCGAAGGAGTTCCGGCAATTTTGAAAAGCTACCTCTCGGACCACAAGGTTTATTTGGTCTCGAAAATGAGAAACCTCTCGTAAAGCACATACAGAGACTTGAGTCTTCTGGATTCGCGCTTGACCGAATGACCGTACGACACCTTGCGTATCAGTTTGCAGAGAAACTTGGACTGAAACATAAATTCAATGAAGAAACGAAATGTGCAGGGCGCGACTGGATTGTTTCGTTTCTAGAACGCAATAAAGAGTTTAGTATTAGACAAGCCGAGGGATTGTCTTTGGCACGTGGTCAGGGAATGTCCAGAGATGAAGTGAACCAGTTTTTCAAGTTGCTGTCAGAAGTCTTCATCAAGTATGATTTCTTCAATAAACCGGGGAACATTTATAATATGGATGAATCTGGTATGCAACTAAATAACAAACCTGGAAAAGTAGTCGCAACCAAAGGAGCGAAAGTCGTACATGTACTAACATCAGCTGAGAGAGGAGAAAATGTTACGGTTATTGCATGCTGTAACGCAGAAGGCACTTTCCTTCCTCCAGTATTAGTCATGAAGGGCAAACGTCAAAAGCCCGAATTCTCAGATGGACTACCTCCAGGATCGCAAGTTTACATGAACGAAAAATCGTCGTATATTAACTCAGAACTATTCATGAAATGGTTAAAAGAACATTTTCTGCCGAGGAAAGCGCCAGGAAAGGTGCTGTTGATTCTGGATGGACATGTGTCCCATTCTAACACATTGGAGATGCTTGAATTTGCCGATGCTAACGACATCCTATTGTTGTGCCTACCCAGCCTTACGACTCAAGCTTTGCAGCCTCTAGACAGAGCTTTTTTCAAACCTGTGAAGGATTGCTTCAAACAAGCAACTACAAACTGGATGCTGCATCATAGAGATCGGAAAATAACTAGATTGCAAGCAGGGTTACTTATTGGGACAGCTTGGACCAAAGCAACTTCTGTTCAGACAGGCATTTCTGGATTTAAAGCAACAGGAATTTATCCATTGGATCAAACGGCAATACCCGATCACTTTTATGCAATTTCGGATGCATCCAAAAACAATGATGATGTTGATCAAAACAACTTGGAAGCAAATCTAGGAGTGAATGAAAGTGGTTTAGAAATAGAGCTTACTGCAGGACCTTCCAACATTCCAAGTACATCTGGGTCAAAAGGAGCCCCTTTGGCTACTTGCAAATCGCAAGACGACTGACAATCACCCACTAAACATTTGATAGAAATTTGTCCTGTACCGAAAATCCCTAGGCCATCAAATAAAAGAAGAAAGCAGTCTGCAGCTCTCCTCACAACACCAGATCCGTTAAGCTGGCAAGGCCAATACAGCACAACGAATTAAAACTAATTTATTAATTAGTCGCTCATTAATCGCTATTTAATTGCGAAAAAAAAAAAATTTTCGCTCAAGCCATTTTCGAAAAAAACGCGGCAGATCCAGCTTAACATTAAGCTGGCCAGGCCATGTGGATAAAACCGAAATAATGCAGCAGGAGAAAAGAATTGGCCATGCAAGATTTATTCGCTTATTAATCGCTGTCGATTGGGACCCCAAACACTTTTCCAAAATCATCCCCTAGCCAGATATTCCACCCCCAAGGTTGAAAACGCAATAAATCTTTCAAATGTGCAAAATTTTGGAATTTATTCAACCTAGGAATTATTCGCTAATTAATCGCAATCGATTCGGACCAGTAAACTTTTTTCAAAGTCATCCCCCCTCCGGAGATTCCACCCCCTGTGACCCAAACGTAACACGCCATGTGGGGACTTCGAATTTTCGAGTTTTCATACTCTAGGAATTATTCGTTAATTAATCGCAACCGATCCGGATTAGTAAACGTTTTTCAAAATCATCCCCCCTCCGGAGATTCTACCCCCTGAGACTCAAACGCAACACGCCATGTGAGGACTTCGAATTTTCAAGTTTTCATACTCTAGGAATTATTCGCTAATTAATCGCAATCGATTCGGATCAGTGAACTTTTTTCAAAGTCATCCCCCTCCGGAGATTCCACCCCCTGTGACCCAAACGTAACACGCCATGTGGGGACTTCGAATTTTCGAGTTTTCATACTCTAGGAATTATTCGTTGATTAATCGCAACCGATCCGGATAAGTAAACGTTTTTCAAAATCTTCCCCCCTCCGGAGATTCTACCCCCTGAGACTCAAACGCAACACGCCATGTGAGGACTTCGAATTTTCAAGTTTTCATACTCTAGGAATTATTCGCTAATTAATCGCAATCGATTCGGATCAGTGAACTTTTTTCAAAGTCATCCCCCCTCCGGAGATTCCACCCCCTGTGACCCAAACGTAACACGCCATGTGGGGACTTCGAATTTTCGAGTTTTCATACTCTAGGAATTATTCGTTAATTAATCGCAACCGATCCGGATTAGTAAACGTTTTTCAAAATCGTCCCCCCTCCGGAGATTCTACCCCCTGAGACTCAAACGCAACACGCCATGTGAGGACTTCGAATTTTCAAGTTTTCATACTCTAGGAATTATTCGCTAATTAATCGCAATCGATTCGGATCAGTGAACTTTTTTCAAAGTCATCCCCCCTCCGGAGATTCCACCCCCTGTGACCCAAACGTAACACGCCATGTGGGGACTTCGAATTTTCGAGTTTTCATACTCTAGGAATTATTCGTTAATTAATCGCAACCGATCCGGATAAGTAAACGTTTTTCAAAATCTTCCCCCCTCCGGAGATTCTACCCCCTGAGACTCAAACGCAACACGCTATGTGAGGACTTCGAATTTTCAAGTTTTCATACTCTAGGAATTATTCGCTAATTAATCGCAATCGATTCGGATCAGTGAACTTTTTTTAAAGTCATCCCCCTCCGGAGATTCCACCCCCTGTGACCCAAACGTAACACGCCATGTGGGGACTTCGAATTTTCGAGTTTTCATACTCTAGGAATTATTCGTTAATTAATCGCAACCGATCCGGATTAGTAAACGTTTTTCAAAATCATCCCCCCTCCGGAGATTCTACCCCCTGAGACTCAAACGCAACACGCCATGTGAGGACTTCGAATTTTCAAGTTTTCATACTCTAGGAATTATTCGCTAATTAATCGCAATCGATTCGGATCAGTGAACTTTTTTCAAAGTCATCCCCCCTCCGGAGATTCCACCCCCTGTGACCCAAACGTAACACGCCATGTGGGGACTTCGAATTTTCGAGTTTTCATACTCTAGGAATTATTCGTTAATTAATCGCAACCGATCCGGATTAGTAAACGTTTTTCAAAATCATCCCCCCTCCGGAGATTCTACCCCCTGAGACTCAAACGCAACACGCCATGTGAGGACTTCAAATTTTTCCGCGAATTATTATTAATATTATTATTGTTATTATTATTATTATTAGGATACTAGAAATTTCGGAACTTTGACACTGCTAGAATTAGTCGCTAATTAAACGCTACCGATTCGGTGAAATCAATTTTTTTCGGAGTTGACTTCCTGACCGGATAATCCACCCCCTGTGTCCGTGATCCAACACGTCACGAGGATACTTGAAATTTCGGAATTTTGACGCTGCCGGAATAAGTCGCTCATTAAACGCTACCGATTATAACGACAAAATTTAATTACTAATCACATTTGTAATTAGAAAAAATTCAATTAATAATTACAATTGGGGAAAGTAATTAGTAGTTATTAGTTATTAGTTATTCTCTTTCTAATTACATTCTGACAAGGTAATTTAGCAGTTACAGTGGGATCGCGATATATTACATCAAGAGACTCGGTAGAGTCTCGCGCCAAGTACAATAAAAAAAAAAATATTAAAATATATATGTATATATATATATATAGGTACACGCCGCGCGAGACTCGACGAGTCTTTATATCTTGATATATTGCCGCTGAGAGCACTTCCCCTCCGTGTGGACTGCACTTGCTTCCCCCACCCGCCATGCGCGCATGCGCCGCACGGCCTCTGCGTCTGCGCGAAACAGCAATAGACCGAGCTTCAGCGGGGCGCAGCCGCATGGAAAGGGATCGCGATATATTGCTTTTTCCCTCCCAACAGCCCCGAGAGCGGCAATATATCGCGATCCCACTGTATTTTTATTCCAATTACAATTCTTGAAAGTAATTAGAAGAATTATTCAATCCATTTACAATTGTTAAATGTAATCATATCTCGGTATATACTCTTATATCTGGGTCTATACAACCATATAGCGACATATTCGGGTATATTTCGGTATATACCGCCATATCTAGGAATATATGACTATCTATCAACAAAATCAGGTATATCAAGGTACACTCATTAGGGTGGTCCAAAAAAAAAAGTATTTTCCTTATCATCTCAAAAGTTTCGTTTAGGTATAAAACAAATTCTCCTAAAAGGGCAGCTCGATATCTCAACTCTACGAGGAGCTCAACGATTTTCCGTTTTCCCATCTAAATAACACATGAAAAATTTATTTTTTCGTTTTTTCAGCTATAATACCCCAAGACCTTCAAAATTATCGGATATTTCCCGAATGTTTTGTTGCATAGCAACGAGAGGGATCAGTTTTGCAAATTAAAATCGCGAGCGCGCAGCGCGAGGGATTTTACTGCAAAACTGATCCCGATCGTTGATATGCAGGAAGACTTGAGGGAAATATCCGATGAATTTTGAAGGTCGAGGGGTATTCGGAGGATTATTTCTTCCATTACGATCCGGCCGAACAGAGTGCAGTATTCGAGGAAAGTTTTCGACATTCGGAGGCTTAAATAATGGGTTTTCACGGTATTACTGGGCACAATGTTTTGTATTTTTTCGAGGATGTCCAAATCGACTCATTTTGGGGTTAGCGTCTTGAAATTGATTCAAACTGGGACGCGAGTTTGACAGATATTTGAATGAAATCTGTCACATTTGTTGAAAACAATTGACAGGCTACTACGAAATTATCAGTCTGATAAAACCCCTGTGGCCGGGGGTTTTATCAGATTGAAACAAGCCACGTGACCGGGAATACTGTACTCCGATTGGCCGAGATCGTGATGGAGGAAATAATCTGCATAAAACCCCGAAAAAAAATGTTATTCCAATTTTGATGCACATATTCTTGTAGGGAATTCAATTCTCTAAAAAAAAAAAATCTCATAAGGTTTTCTTGTAATCTCAACAGGTTAAAAGTTATCAGACTTTAAACCCCTGCAACTTAATTAAATTTAACCAGATATAATTTCAGAACGATTTTCAAATTTCTTCAAATGTGGAATGATTTTTAACCGTCTAAAAATAATCTTTAACTGTCTCAAATATTTATTCCTACAATCACAAATTCACAGTCTACTTATGGATTAGTAATTACAATATTTTTGAAATAATATTACGCTTTTAATTATAAATAATTATTTTTGTTACAATTAGGATATTTTTTTCTATGATCAGCAACTACTTGTAACAGATATTGTTTTTGCTCCTCATTTTTGGGGCCAAATTTATTAGTCCTGTTACAAGTAGTTGCTGATCGTAGAAAAAAATATCCTAATTGTAACAAAAATAATTATTTATAATTTAAAGCGTAATATTATTTTAAAAATATTGTAATTACTAATCCATAAGTAGACTGTGAATTTGTGATTGTATGAATAAATATTTGCGACAGTTAAAGATTATTCTAGACAGTTAGAAATCATTCCACATTTGAAGAAATTTGAAAATCGTTCTGAAATTATATCTGGTTAAATTTAATTGAGTTGCAGGGCCGGTTTAAAGCCTGATAACTTTTAACCTGTTAAGATTACAAGAAAACCTTATGAAACCTTTTTTTGTAGAGAATTGAATTCCCTACAAAAATATGTGCATCAAAATTGGAATAACATTTTTTTTCGAAGTTTTATGCAGAAAAAACGAAAAAATAAATTTTTCATGTGTTATTTAGATGGGAAAACGGAAAATCGTTGAGCTCCTCGTAGAGTTGAGATATCGAGCTGCCCTTTTAGGAGAATTTGTTTTATACCCAAACGAAACTTTTGAGATGATAAGACTTTAAAAAAAACAAAAAAATGTTTTTTTTGGACCACCCTAATATATATATATATATATATATATATATATATACTAGACCGGTTCAAAAAAATCGACTATTCTTTTTTTTTCAATTTTCGCATTGAAATACTTTCGGGGGGGCTGAAAAAAGATGCCTGCTAAAAGCGGAGCTCTTAATATTAAGATTTAGAGGTCGCTCATCGCGGATTTTTATTTTCCATTTAAATAGCATAGGAATTTTATTTTTTTTTTCTTCAGAATTTCGTAGCTCACAAACCAATGAACAAATCCAAATGAGTCTTACATATTTTGATAGGGGATTGAACACTCTAAAAAATGTATCTATCATTGTGGAAAAAAAATCACAAAAAAAAATAGTTTACTCAACTATAAATTGAAATTTGAGCTTGAATAACTTTGGAAGGAGTCAATTTATCAAAAAATGATAAGAGAAGCTTTTTGTAGAGTGTTCAATTTCCTATGAAAATATGTTTGAGTCATTTGGATTGGTTCATTGGTTTGTGAGCTACAAAATTATCAAAAAAAAAAAAAAAAAATTCCTATGCTATTCAAATGGAAAATAGAAATCCGCAATGAGCGACCTCTAAATCTTAATATTAAGAGCTCCGCTTTTAGCAGGCATCTTTTTTCAGCCCCACGAAAGTATTTCAATGCGAAAATTGAAAAAAAAAGAATAGTCGATGTTTTTGAACCGGTCTAATATATACCAAGATATACCCGACATATGTCGTTATATGGTTGTATATACTATTCAGATATAAGAGCAAATACCGAGATATGATTACATTTATCAATTGTAAATGGATGGGATAATTCTTATAATTACTTTGAAAAATTGTAATTAGAATAAAAATAGCTGCTAATTACTTTGTCAGAATGTAATTGGAAGGAAAATGAAAGCTAATTACTTTCCGCAATTGTAATTAGTAATCGAATTCTTTCTAATTACAAATTACAAATGTAATTAGCAACTAAAATTTTTCTAATCACAAACTACGAATGTAATTGGTAATTTCAATGTAATTAATTACAATTCGTAATTAGTGGTGCCCAACTCTGCTCTAAACACGTTACCACTATAGCTTTTGAATGAGCTGCCCGCGCGCATCGTTTCGCGGGCGACTCAAATCCATGCAGTTATTCACCGCAGATTACGCACTGTGCAATAATATTCTTTATTCCAAGAATAATTTATTTTCTTCTTTGCAACAAGAAAATTATTGATCGTACGGACAAAGTTCGAGAGACGAAAAACTGTTCTCCAGTAACAGACGAACGAGTAATAATTGGCGTGGTTACAATGTAACATGTTTGCCATAATTCGGAGAGCAGAAGTCTTTTGTCTTCCTCTCGCCTTTTCTTCTATTTCAATAGCTCAGTTCCGAACTTAGTTCGATGCTGAATGTCGTTGTGAGAAGATCTCATTAGTGCCTTGGAATTCAGAAATACAAAATGTTATCAACTCGCGGTCGTGGTCGACCAGCCAAAGTTGACAAGGACGCGGTGATTGCCAAGGCAGTCGAACATGCGAGTGATATACTTTTGCCGGGAGGAAAAATTGTTTCGAAAAGCCATGAAATTTGGGCCAAAATCTCATACGAATTGGACCAAAAAATAGCGGGAAACTCGTTGCATTCTATGGTTTGTAACAACAAATATAAATTGCGCGAAAAAATGAGTTTTAGTATTTCCAACGAATCGAGTGATACAAATCAATGGGCAAGTATCAGAGATGCAAGTGAGGCCAATAATGACAGCCGAGTTTCTGATTTGGCACTAAATGACTCAACTTTACCCACACATGACGACGTTTCGAGAACATATGCCATTCAAATGCCAAGAGAAGCGTTCCGGGCATTAATGACGACTAAAAAATACAAACGAGCTAACAATAAATCGCAAAGAACCAACACAGTATTAACGGCTGGCGTCTGGGAAGACGTTGTGATGGATGAAATTGTTCGTCAGACTCCTGTTGGATGCGGATACAATTTTCATAATCACTATATTTCTAATGATATGAAGTCCGGATATATAAACGGTATGTTCCTAAATTTGAAAAATTATATCAACGAGTCTAAACAATTCTAAAATCAATCGTACAAATAAATTAGTTTGAACATTAGGCTCAATAATCTACAGGTTTCCAAAGAAGTATATCCGAATATTTTAATTACAAGAAAAAATAAAAAAATAATTTTCAAACTAGTCTAGAATCATTTCAAAGTACATATGGGGCATTCCACGTGAAATGACTAAAGCCCTGGCCCCCCTCAAAATCGGTTCAAATTTGGTGAAATGACTTTGTTAGTTGATAAGAGAATGTATGATTTTTTGTAGATTTTTATTCGAAAGCGTTTGGATGTTAGCAGTTGATACGATATATGGGAAAATCTGCATAACGCGAAAGCTATTAATCATATTGCTGTTCGATTATTGAATTTTGTAATCGATTATCGATTACTAAATTAAATCGATCAAAATCGATTAATCGATTAATCGATTAATAACCGGAAGATCGATTAATTATATGATTAATCGAATGATTAATTGAAAAATCAATAAATTATTCGATTAAAGTAGTATGGTCACGAATCGATTTCCAAGATTAAAATATGAAATAATTTTTTTATGCAAGTTAATATCAATAGAAACCTCCTGGTGCAATTTGAAGTAGATTGATCGTTTAGTTTCTTTGATAAGAATTAATTACCAACTAGGAAATAACCCAGAGTCTTATGGGAAAATCCTATTTTTTGGGGTTTCGATGTTAGATCCAAGATTAAAATATGAAAAAAATACCAAAAATCAGGACAAAAAAAAAAAAAAAATTACGACGATCGATGAAAATTATTGACCGTTTGATACTTTAGTTATAAATAATTTCTGTTTTTTGGTGTTCGGAAATGGTGTGTCGAGTAGATACGGCAACGTCGCGTTAGTGGAGTGGGTGAAAGCGGGCATTGCAAATTACCACGAGCTATTTATGATATGTGGGTGGCTTAGAAAAAAGGCAGGAAAGTTTTCAACATTTATTTATTAATTGAAAATAATAAGAGGATAATTATGCACTTGGAAATTTATTCAATAAGAAATAGGGTACAATGATGTGCCTTTATTTACTCCAAAATATCGACCCTCTCTAAATCAAAACCTAAATCAAAATATTTGGTAGCATTTCCAGTGAATTCTTGACGCCAGTTATGACATTATCGATTATTTTTTCGGTATTTGTAACTCTAGGGTGTCCTCCAACATCTTCTCGTAGTAAAAGTCTAACGCCTTGGTCTTTTTTCTCATTAAATGTATGTTGCAAAATCTCCAGCGAGATACCTGCCTTTGCAATTTTCGTTATCATGCCTTTACTCAATAAATCTTGCAAACATTCAAGTGATTTCTTCCTCGCTGGTGTTAATAAATCTTTCTGCAATGATGACATAGATTTGATATCAGCCCTTAGTTGTTCATCAGAAATGTTAGCTGCCTTGATGATTTTCTGTAGGATAATCACATCATTTAGCGCATTGTGGGCTCCAATTGTTGCCTCTGGACCCAAAAAATCAAGAGTAAGATCACGTTGATTGAATTTTTTCTTCTCAGCCCTACGTTCCGGCAATAATTTCTTCAATAAGCAGTACGTGTCAATGACACCACAAACGAGCTCATCAAACTCACTCCAGCAATCTGTTTGACGTATATCTCTTACTAGCAACGGTATATCGAAGCGATTACCATTGTGGGCCAGAAGAATCACAGGTTTTCCAAGACGACGAAGGAATTCGAAAAACCCTTGGAGAGCTGTTTTAAGGGTTAAGGTGTTCACCTGTTGGTCTCCATAAAACATGGCATCGTCATGCAGGGAGAGGCCAGTCAAATCAGCTATATTTTTTGGTATACCGTTAACGGGTTTTATAAAAACTTCAAACTCTTCAACATCAGCTTTCGCAGCAATTTGGCATATTTCAGCCTTTTGTGTACTCAGTCCCGTTGTTTCAAGGTCGAAATAAACGTATGTAATGTCAGCTGGTATTGATTTATTAGTGAGGGATTCATCAACGAATTCTGAGATTCGATCCATTGCACAGGCTGTCGAGTAGGTGACTCCTTCTTTCCTCTGTGAAGATACTCTTTGAGCTGATTTTTTTTTTTTTAACTCGTTTCTTCTCCTTTTGTACTCCATTCCTCGCTGTTTCTCTGCTCTTCTAGCTCGCACACAATCCCTTGCATCTCTGTAGCTTTGGGTAATTTTCCCTGGAGATAACTGACATGTTTTATTCAATTCCAAAACATAACTGGTACCTTCATTTTTCTGGAGGATCGCAGCATCCACGCGTGAGTTATATGCTTCGGAATTACCGTAATGGTGATTCTTGGGAGCCTTAGTGGCTATTATGCCATTGATACTCTCATTAATTTGCGTTGATCCACATTGTGTCAGTTTATCTGCATTTTTCCAGAATTTTTCCATGATTCCCTCCAGTGTAGTTCTCAATGAATCGCCCGTTAAAGCTTTGGCATCAGGTAAATATTTATGTTTGTAATTTACTGGATCGTCTTTATACTTGCACCAGGGCCCACAATTTTCGTGATCATCAAAGGCATGTGAGATAATAGTTTTTAAACTTTGTTCTGTAGTTGTCACATCATCTTTATTTATTTTTAAAGCACATCCAAACTTGTACTTTATATAATCAATGACTCTACGATTGATCTTGTTGGACCAGAGAGCTTTACTCAATTGCTTCTGAGCATGATTGACGTCTGACCACTTGGCTACTAGATGTTTTGATTCTCTACGAATTGCAGCGATTGTTGAACTGTCATCATCTCCGATAAGCGTACCCAGGACTACATTCTCTCTCTCAAATTGTTTATTTTTGACCAGGATCTCCACTGCAATATCCGGTTCCATAGCCTTAGCACTCTTGTTCCAATTACGCTTACAGTCATGATCATCTTGAGTGTGACCTAGGCGACACAAGTTGCAATTTTTATTCCTCGTCCCACGGGCCAAGCATTTCCCGGTCTCTCTTCCTACAGCAGTTGCTACTCCTATTACGAAAAATATTTTTTTCAGGAAGGTAATGGGGAAAGGATGGGAGAAAAGTAGGCCATTTTTTATTATTGAGCTATGATTAAACACAGTTGATAAATAATTCCATTGGAAATAATACTTTATTTCGTGTACAAAAAATCCATGAATATATTTTTTTAAATCGTGGTTTATATCCTAATTAAAATGCTATACAAAATTATATATTTACAATTATTTGATAAACTATCGGTCCCACTTTTTATTCAATTTTTATTGGTGTTGATCGAGTTTCCAACATTAAATTTACCTGACAAGCTGTCATAGGCAAAGCCTGATCCACGTTTTGGCCACGCGCCATCAGCACTTGCACAGAGAGGGACTGGTTCTCCTGCTTTAATAACTAGAGATGGATTTCTTTCCAACGTGAGTTTTTTTTCTTCCTTAATAACCGCCAAGCAACTCTCATTGGCAAGATTCTCCAGAGCTTTGCCTATTTTTTTCTCGTAACGTTTTAATGTCTTTGGTGGAATTGGAGGTACGTTCAACTCTGACAAGATGGTATTTAGCTGATAGGCTCCTATACCTCCATCAATCACAGCTAAAAGTTGAATGTTAAGTTATAGTCAAATATACCGACCACGATAAGTAATAAACTAATAACAAATAAAAAAGGATGAGATTCTAGATTCGACCTACCTGCAGCTGCTTTGAAATTGATTGAGTATTTAATTCGATCTACTAGTTTCACCTGTACTTGAGTACACGTTTCAACGTATCTCGGAGTTTCACATCGTCCACATTTCACGACAAAACTACTGGCTAAACCCTCCCTGTGTTCGCGTTGAATTTCTCTGAGTGACAACGGAATATTACATATTGGACACCACAGGTTTTGCGCTAATGTTTTTATATTCATAATCCTCGATCCTTCAATATCCACAGTTTTATTTGATATTACAGGTGAAATTTTACGTTTTTTATTCGCCACAATGATATTTTCCCGCCACTCAGTCTTTCTCTTCCGTTCAAATTTTCCCTTATTTCGTGGCTGACTGGCCATGGTGATATTATATGTAGGTTATAGCGCTCATGTATTGAGGATGAAATATTTCTTTATTCATTTATTGAGAAGGAAATATTTCTCTATTCATTTGTTCAGAGAGGAGTTTACAGCGTTGCTGCACATAAAAAGACGCTGGTCAAAGAAGGTACTTCATTTGTGTAATAAGTGAACAATAATCAGAATAATCGACAAATTCTTATGGTCATAAATTTTATAATTCACAAAGAGAATTTTCAATTATAAATCATAGTTTTTTGATGAAGTTTTTTCGTCTTTTTTACGGACACTCAACGATCAGTTCGGAGATTGACCATACTACTTTAATTGATGAATCATTTGATGAATCATTTGAATAATTATATGATAGGTCAATCGCATAATAGGTAGACTCCACGTGCTGCCTAAATATAGTGCCTAACGCGCTCAAGTTTCCAAGCCGACATCCTTTTCCTAGCCGGAACGATGCTCGTCTTCATTCATCGAATAATAATTTGATTGAATCATTTCCGATTAATCAATCTTCCGATCAAAAATCGATTAATCGATTTATCGATACTTTCATCTCCTAAAATCGGTAAATCGATTAATCGATTAAGGGGTAACACCACTATACACGAAGAGAATTTTATAAGAATAGTCTTTATTTATTATAGAATGGCTGTCATACTGGGATAACTCGATTGACTTATCGTGGATTCTGAGATCCCGTACTATAAGTATGGTAACCATTGCCTCACTTGTGCGAACGGTTACCATACCTATAGTACGGGATCTCAGAATCCGCGATAAGTCAATCGAGCTATACCAGTATGACAGCCATTCTCATAAAATTCTCTCCGTGTAAAAGCTTTAAAAAAAAAAAGCGCATTTTTTACCATTTCTTTTTGGATGGAAGGAGAGATGATAAGAAAATAATATTCCAGGAAGTTATTGGGCATACTATATTCATTTATACTACAAAAAAATTTGATAAAAAAATATTCGAATATGGCGACACTGAGCCATTCTCGCGAGACGTGTTGGATCTGAGGCGCTCTGCGGCACGCAGTGTAACTGGTGCAAATTTAAATCTGGAAAAAAAAAAAAACCTCCTAATCTACGTGTCTATAGCTACAGAAATACGTAGGGGATTTTGAAAATAATATTAATTTTAATAATAATAATTTTTGTGTGATTGACGCGTATCTATGTAAAAAACGTTGAATTTTCGACCGCAAAAGGGTAATCATTTGTGAATAAAAAATGTTTAAATCAACTTATCGAAAATTCCGTACGTATTTCTCTAGCTATAGACATGTAGATTGAGTGGATTTTTTTTTTTTTCCCCAGATTAAAATTTGCACCAGTTACACTGCGTGCCGCAGAGCGCCTCAGATCCAACACGTCTCGCGAGAATAGCTCCAGTGTCGCCATATTTGAATATTTTTTGATCGAATTTTTATGTAGTATAGTTGAATATAGTATATGCTTAATAACTTCCTTGAATATTATTTTCTTATCACCTTTTCTTCCATCCAAAAAGAAATGGTAAAAAACGTGTTTTTTTTTTTAAAGCTTTTACCGTGGTGTACCCCATTATCGATTAATCGATATTTTCATCTCCTAAAATCGTTCCATCGATTAATCTATTAATCGATTCAATTTGATCATATAAAAATAAGTTTCAATTGAAAAAGTTTCAGTTTCAAGTGAACTTTGAATACATGATGTGCAAAAAATATTGAGCCCCTGAAAAGTTGATAAAATAAAATAAAAACATGGTTTCCCGGATTTCTCGAAAACCATACGTTTTTTTCTTTTTTCTTTTTTTTTTGTTCCAAATTGCAGAGAGTACTTCTCTGTTAATGTAGAGATATGTGTGTGAATTTCATGATGGGCTCGGATTTGGCTTAGAAGCTATGCATTTTTCACTGAATTTATTTTCAAAAAAATGCATAACTTCTCAACAATGTATTCTGTTTTTAAAGATAAATTCAGTAAAAAATGCACAGCTCCTAAACCAAATCCGAGCCTATGATGAAACTTACACACATTTTTCTACACTAATAGAGGAGTACTTTCTGCAATTAATTTGAGCAAAATAAAAAAGGTATGGTTTTCGAGAAATCTGGAAAACCAAGTTTTTCTTTTTTTCTTCTTTAACTATTCAGCGGCTCAATATTTTTTGCACACCATGAATTCAATGCTCACTTGAAACTGAAACTTTTTGAATTGAAACTTTTTTTTATATGATCAATAGTTTTCGCATTATGCCGATTTCCCCATATATCGTATCAACTGCTAACATCCAAACGCCTTCGATTGAAAATCTACAAAAAATCAGATATCAGGTACCAACCCGATTTCGGAGAGAGATATTTACTTTTGAGATGCCATAGTTTCTAATCAAAATCGCATATACTAGGATATTCAATCGGAAGTTGAGGTAGCATAGTTTTCAATCACAGTTTGAGTTCGTATGATTTTCCGCTAAGACGTCAAATTAGTAAATCACCGAACGAAAATTAGGCCATATTTTTTATACGAGCCAAAGTAGTATTTCATTGGCAAGATGAAAGTGTAGAATTATTGTTGAAATACCTTTTATATTTTTACCGATGCTTAGGTTCCTGCAAATGTGGAGGAACTCTACGAATTATTATAAAAGACGAAAATATCGACTCTAGTGACATCCTGCTCTGCTGCACTTGTAAAAAAGGTCCAGGGAAGTGCGGTAAGCGGTGGCTACGAGGAGCTAAAAGAGCTGCGATAGCGAAGGAAATCTCAACACAATCCGTGCACGTTTATCGTGCAAAAGCTGCCGAAGAAATGCTACAGGAAGACGAGGGTGAACCACCGAATTTATTCTCGTCTCCTGTACTCAGGGTTGCGAAGCATGAGTTTCTTAATAAGCAATACTTGGATCGTGATCCTGTGAAAGCGGTTCAACTACAAAAGAGGACTACCGCAGCAAATATAATTCAGGGCATTGGATTAGATCCATTTTTTGTACACTATTGGACCAATTATCAAGTGGATATTTATCGGAGATATGCCTCAAAAAATACAACGACCCTGTTTATTGATGCAACAGGAAGTATTGTTAGGAAAATTGTTAAACCAGAAGGTGGCAGTGACGCAGGACCAATTTTTCTGTATCAAATGGTGATGAACGTTAATGAAGGGCAATTCTCTATCGCCCAGATGTTGAGCGAATCCCATAACACTAATTCTATACAATTTTGGATTATGGAATGGGTGCGATCTGGTGCGCCACGTCCCCATGAAGTCGTAACTGATTCATCGAGAGCTCTTTTGAACGCGGTCATCAGAGCTTTCACACAATGCTCTACGATCGATGAGTATGTGGATGTTTGCTTCGGAACAAATGTTCCGCAATGCTACATCAGGATTGACGTTGCACATTTCATAAAACTATACGCAGACTTTTTAAAAGATCTCCCGTCTCGTGTCAAAGTTTTTTACCTTGCAGCGATCGGACAGTTAATACTGTGCCGATCGTTGGAAGATGCCGAAAAAGTATTGAAATGTATCCTGCTTGTTAGCTTGTCTGAGACGGAAGGGCTATTGCCTGATGGAAAAGAATGCGATAGCGAAACTGCTAAAATATGCCTGAAAAAATTGATTACAGAAGAAAATGTAAGTCTACTGTCTTTTTTTTTTTTTGTTCTCTTTCTGTTCTCACATTCTTGCCAGAAAAACCGTTGTTCGTGAAAACTATTTTCTAAATTGACTTGACATATTGCACAATGTTGAAGCATTTTTTCATGATTAACATTCGATATTAACAAACTACGTTTGATTCATTGATTACGTCAAGCTTATTTCATCTTAAGGGGGTATCCCCACCTTTAAATGGGCTAACATTCCGAGAAAGAGATTGATATTTTACAGCGAATTTGAGAGTCTGATCAAATCCAAAAAAATCACGAAGTTTAGTGAGGGTTTGACCCTCATTATCCATACTTAACATTGAATATTACTTTGAGTCTAATAGTAGTTACGCTGAACATAGAAAAATACAAAATTACTCGGTTGTCGCAAAGAATCAGTAGTACCGTTGGATCGATTCTGGAATTCTTGGTCTTCAATTGTTCAGAAGAGATGCTTCTATCATATGAACATAGAACTTTTTGATATCGCGAAAATTACCTGACTCGCTTAGTTTTTACTGAGATTTTTCTAATTCTTCAATTTTTTTTCTCTACTTTTTCTATTATCTCCACCAAAAATAGTCATATCAAAAAGTTCTATGTTCATATGATAGAGGCATCTCTTCGGAACAATTGAAGACCAAAAATTCCAGAATCGATCCAACGGTACTACTGATTCTTTGCGACAACCGAGTAATTTTGTATTTTTCTATATTCAGCGTAACTACTATTAGACTCAAAGTAATATTCAATGTTAAGTATGGATAATGAGGGTCAAACCCTCCCTAAACTTCGTGATTTTTTTTGGATTTGATCAGACTCTCAAATTCGCTGTAAAATATCAATCTCTTTCTCAGAATGTTAACCAATTTAAAGGTGGGGATACCCCCTTAAATTACTCTAATGGGCCGGGGGAAAAAATCCAAATTATTCGTCGATGAAGTATGTCATTCTTTGGTCACTGTAAGGAGACCCATATTTCAAAACCTAATTTTTGGGAACTTCCGTAACTATGATTTTTTTGAACGGGCTACAACTTTTGAATGAATAAAACCGGTTGAGAAAATTAACTTTTCGGAAAATGAAAGATATTAGAAAATACAACTCTTCTTAAAAGCTTTGTCACTGATGAAAATTACAAGAATGAGATTAGGATTTTTTAAAGACTATTCAAGAAAAAATCGGCGACAAAAAATAAAGATACGAAGTTGCGAAAAATCAAACTAGAACTTTTTCGCTGTTTTTATACCATCTGAAGAAAGATCAAACTTAGCACAATTTGAAAGGAAAAAGGTCTTTAGGAGCAATTGTTCGAAAGACATAGCCATTTGAAAAGAAACTTTGGTTTAGAAATTTTGGTTTCAAATTATCATGGCTATTTTTGGTATATTAAAATATGATTCGTGAGAAGTAGGAATGATTATTTTTCAATTATTGAATACCATTTTACAGGCACAGATATATGACATCGATAAAGCAGTGGATTGGAATTTGAACGAATTTAGAGTTCGCAGTTCGGATGAAAATGAACCAGATTCAGAAATCATTGGTAATGAAATGAATGAGTGGACAAAATGGGGCCGTTGGATCGAACAAAAAGTGATCTTGGCTATTCAAAATCAAATTGGCGACAGAGAAAATGCTCAATACTTTCCGGCGCTATCGAAAAAGTTGCTCAAGGATATTGCACGGTTTCCCATTTGGTCATGTGTAGTACAAGAAAAATTTGGGTACGGACGTATCCCGGCTTCCAGTGCGCCTGTGGAGAGTGAGTTCAACAAGATAAAAACCCACCTACTCAGAAACGAGAGATTGCCAATGAGAGTCGACGCTTTTTTGAAGCTCCATATAAATTACATAAGTGGACGTACGAAGTTAGTAGGAGCAAAATTAATCGAAAATGCAAATCTAACTGGGGCAAACGATCAGACGTTAGACGATGACTCTAATATCTCTGCTGCTTGCGTACAAGATAGATCAGAAAATAATTTTACTGCAATAGACACTGAGCGTGTAGAAGACACTTATACAGAAGAAGATCAAGAAAATATACTATCTGTGGAAGTAACATGTCCTGCGTGCAAAAACAATGACATGCCAGGTGGAGCTCATAAATGTGTTGTGTGCAAGAAACCTGTGCATGCACTTGAGACATGTTCCGTTGCATCAGTTGACTCGGAAGAAGGCTATGGACAACAACGAGTATGTGTATCGTGTAATAAAACACGAAGTGTCCCATTGATTCTTGCGACACGCGATGAAGAAAATTGGCGTGGCCTTACTTCGAAAAGTAATAATCAGCAAAAAAAAAGACATCGAAATATTTAGGTGGTCAAAAACATAAAATTAATGAGAACCTCAAATTTGGAAAAAACAAGAAACTCTTGATTATAAAAAATGGTAATCACATGTCTTTGCACGCACTTAGTGTGGATGGGAAAAAGGTTTATGTAACTTTTACTTGTGCGTTCGACAGTATCTACCAGATCATGCTCGCAGCTCTATGTGACAGACCAGGTTTGAGGAAGTTGGTACGGAATTTCTCACTTAAATATCAAATAACGGCTAACATCGATGCCCATTTTTAGGCGACGAGGAAGTTTTGACACTCTTGTATAAAGAATAAATGCTGTATTGCGCTGAAAATCGCCCCGTATTATTTCATGCTTTTTGAGTAAACAGAATTATTTTACTCCTAGTATTTTTAGAAGAGTAATAAAAGACAAATTTTTTCTAATATATATTATTTTTGACATTAAAATAATTTGCATTTTTTATCTCGGCCAGAAACGCTGCAAAATGTATTATCATTCTTTACATGGGAAATAAGATACAGCAAATTTCCGAGGCAATAGAACATAAGTTTTCTTGCAAAAAAACAAAAAAACAACCGAATAACATTTTCGATATTCACAAACTATCTAAACGACAGGATTCTTCATCCAATCGACGATCAATACAACAAATCGGTAGATCGTACGCAAATTGACGAACGTCTAAGCATTGGGTACCTCTGTATACGTTGACTTCTGAACAGAGTCAACAGTATATTTACGATGTATATATTTTGTACTCATAAATTTACCAATACTTACTTTTCATCCAGATGGAAGCAGAAGAAGTTGAAATCGATATTTTGAAAATGATTTTCGATGTCTTGGACAATGGCTTGAAAGCTTCGTCATACCAGAATCGCGCTAGAATTCTCTACAATTTGCTCGAATCTGAACATGGAGAGGACGGATCATGTATCGTCAACTGTGGGATAGTTGTGACATCTTTAGCTCGAAAACTTTTGGAAAGCATTCCAAGTTTCACTGAGCTTATGTCGTGTGACAAAGGATGTGATCCAGAGGAGAGCATACGGCCAATGCCTGTAATCGGTAGAGCTTCTCTAGGCGTCGACGAACTTGACGTTACAGAGGTTTTGGAACTGCCGAGACCACCTACATGTAACAAAACTAATTGTGATGGAACTATGTCTACCAATGTTAAGACGACCGGTACAGTAATTGATCAATAAAGCGAATTCCATTACGTCGGTGATAGTGCGATACTGCGTAACTAAATATTGCAATACCGCGTAAGTACAAAAAAAGCAAAAATGATATTTGGTGTGCATTCTATGTAAAAATAAAAAAAAAATAATAATATGCACACCAAATCTCATTTTTGCTATTTGTGTACTTACGCGGTATTGCAATATTTAGTTACGCGGTATTGCACTATCACCGACGATAACTTGAATTTGCAGAACAACGCACCTATCTGTGTTTTTTTTTTTTTTTTTGTTTTTTTTTTTAGGGAACATCGTGTTGTTTGACGTGTTTGCTGATTCCAAAAATAAACCAATAAAGTTGCGAGATTTCCCGAAGCGATTTCAGAGTCCATCGTGTTCGGAAGATACTTATGAACTTGTCGGCGTTGTACATGAACAAATTTCACCGCATACCAGACAATCGGACGTTACCGCAATAAACCACTACATAGCATATTGCTTACGAAATGGTGGTAAGTGGGAAGTGTATGACGACAACGAGAAGAATGAAAAAAAAAAGTCTGACAACGCTCAGGTCAACCCAGCTTTACTAATTTACGCTAAGAACTCAAATCTTTGATTAATAACACACACTAACTCATATTATATTATATATGTCAGTCATTGCGAAATAAAAGCGGAGCCGCGAAATTGTAAACGTCTGACTGCTTATCAATCGCTGAACGAATTCGTTTTATTTGGTGAATACTGTTTTATAGAAGTTATCGTTATATTACCCTCGTGGACCCAGTTTATCTGTTGATTGAATGAGATGCAAGCCTAATCTTCTACTCCTTTATCATCTCTTCAAGACAATAACATAAATATTATACGTAAGAGAATAAACTGATTGTACTACGTCTACGACTGATGTGAAAATCAGATCATATTTATAAAATTGTGATACTTTCATACATTAAAATATATCATAAAAACAAAAGAAACTCCTATATTTTCTGGCAAGTTCTTATCCTGTGAAATAATCGCATGTCAAGTTGCAAACACTTATTGTTAAGTGTCATGCAACATTTGTGCGATGAGTAACTGAATATGGAAGCAGAAATCGTAGGAATATTATGCACAGCGAGTTGTAGGGATAAAGTAGCTCGATGGTGGTGCGTAAAAAAAAAGCTTTGATGAGATTAGGCAGCGATTAATCAGCGAATAATTCGCGCGTTGAACAAATTTTTATTCCTTGGACAGAATTGGAACATTATGCACACTGAGTCGTAGGGGTGGAATGACTCACCAGGGGTGGGTGGAAAAAATATGCCTCGATGGAATTGGTAGCATTCAATTAGCGACTAATTCTAGCAGCGTCGAAATTCCGAAATTTCGAGTATCCTCGGGACGTGTTGGATCACGGACACAGGGGGTGGATTATCCGGTCAGGAAGTCAACTCCGAAAAAAATTGATTTCACCGAATCGGTAGCGTTTAATTAGCGACTAATTCTAGCAGTGTCAAAGTACCGAAATTTCTAGTATCCTAATAATGATAATAATGATAATAATAATCATATTAATAATAATTCGCGGACAAGGGGGGTGGATTATCCGGTCAGGAAGTTATCTACGAGAAAAATTGATTCGTTCTAATCGGTAGCGTTTAATGAGCGACTTATTCCGGCAGCGTCAAAATTCCGAAATTTCAAGTATCCTCGTGACGTGTTGGATCACGGACACAGGGGGTGGATTATCCGGTCAGGAAGTCAACTCCGAAAAAAATTGATTTCACCGAATCGGTAGCGTTTAATTAGCGACTAATTCTAGCAGTGTCAAAGTACCGAAATTTCTAGTATCCTAATAATAATAATAATAACAATAATAATATTAATAATAATTCGCGGACAAATTTGAAGTCCTCACATCGCGTGTTGCGTTTAAGTCTCAGGGTGTGAAATCTCCGAAGGGGGGGGATGACTTTGAAAAAAGGTTACCGGTCCGAATCGGTTGCGATTAATTAGCGAATAATTCTTAGAGTACGAAAACTTGGAAATTTGAAGTCCTCACATGGCGTGTTGCGTTTGAGTCTCAGGGGGTGGAATCTCCGGAGGGGGGGGATGACATTGAAAAAAGTTTACTGGTCCGAATCGATTGCGATTAATAATAATAATAATAATAATAATAATAATAAGAATTCCTGGAGTATGAAAACTTGAAAATTCGAAGTCCCCATATGGCGTGTTGAGTTTGGGTCTCAGGGGGTAGAATATCCGTAGGGGGGATGACTTTGAGAAAAGTTCACTGATCCGAATCGATTGCGATTAATTAGCGAATAATTCCTAGAGTATGAAAACTTGAAAATTCGAAGTCCTCACATGGCGTGTTGCGTTTGAGTCTCAGGGGGTAGAATCTCCGGAGGGGGGATGATTTTGAAAAACGTTTACTAATCCGGATCGGTTGCGATTAATTAACGAATAATTCCTAGAGTATGAAAACTCGAAAATTCGAAGTCCCCACATGGCGTGTTACGTTTGGGTCACAGGGGGTGGAATCTCCGGAGGGGGGATGACTTTGAAAAAAGTTCACTGATCCGAATCGATTGCGATTAATTAGCGAATAATTCCTAGAGTATGAAAACTTGAAAATTCGAAGTCCTCACATGGCGTGTTGCGTTTGAGTCTCAGGGGGTAGAATCTCCGGAGGGGGGATGATTTTGAAAAACGTTTACTAATCCGGATCGGTTGCGATTAATTAACGAATAATTCCTAGAGTATGAAAACTCGAAAATTCGAAGTCCCCACATGGCGTGTTACGTTTGGGTCACAGGGGGTGGAATCTCCGGAGGGGGGATGACTTTGAAAAAAGTTCACTGATCCGAATCGATTGCGATTAATTAGCGAATAATTCCTAGAGTATGAAAACTTGAAAATTCGAAGTCCTCACATGGCGTGTTGCGCTTGAGTCTCAGGGGGTAGAATCTCCGGAGGGGGGAAGATTTTGAAAAACGTTTACTTATCCGGATCGGTTGCGATTAATCAACGAATAATTCCTAGAGTATGAAAACTCGAAAATTCGAAGTCCCCACATGGCGTGTTACGTTTGGGTCACAGGGGGTGGAATCTCCGGAGGAGGATGACTTTAAAAAAAGTTCACTGATCCGAATCGATTGCAATTAATTAGCGAATAATTCCTAGAGTATGAAAACTTGAAAATTCGAAGTCCTCACATGGCGTGTTGCGTTTGAGTCTCAGGGGGTAGAATCTCCGGAGGGGGGAAGATTTTGAAAAACGTTTACTTATCCGGATCGGTTGCGATTAATTAACGAATAATTCCTAGAGTATGAAAACTCGAAAATTCGAAGTCCCAACATGGCGTGTTACGTTTGGGTCACAGGGGGTGGAATCTCCGGAGGGGGGATGACTTTGAAAAAAGTTTACTGGTCCGAATCGATTGCGATTAATTAGCGAATAATTCCTAGGTTGAATATATTCCAAAATTTTGCACATTTGAAAGATTTATTGCGTTTTCAACCCTGGGGGTGGAATATCTGGCTAGGGGATGGTTTTGGAAAAGTGTTTGGGGTCCCAATCGACAGCGATTAATAAGCGAATAAATCTTGCATCGCCAATTTTTTTCTCCTGCTGCATTATTTCGGTTTTATCGACATGGCCTGGCCAGCTTAATGTTAAGCTGGATCTGCCGCGATTTTTTCGAAAATGGCTTGAGCGAAAAAATTTTTTTTTTTGCAATTAAATAGCGATTAATGAGCGATTAATTAACAAACTAGTTTTAATTTGTTGTGCTGACTTGGCATTGCCAGCTTGATATATCTCCAGTTGTACTCCTACGATCAATTTCATTGTTCGCCCAATCTGAATCTACATATCCAGTTAGTTGATTTTCGAAATTATTTCTTTCATAAACCAGCCGGAGTTTCAGAGTACCTTTGATATACCTTAAGATTCTTTTTAAATTTTGCCATAGTTCTTTATTGTTCTTGACTTGAAATCTGCTCAATATATTGAGAGATACGCATAAATCGGGTCGAGTGCATAGCATCGCATACATTAAACAACCAATAAGATTTTTGCAAGGAGCATCACAGTATTCGTCAGAATTCAATGCTTTGTAATCTAATTTATTGGGTAATGGAGTACTTATATCTTTACAATCAATCATATTGAATTTTTTCAGAACTGACTCTAAATATGCACTCTGATCTAAAATTACTATATTTTCCTTTCTTTCTATGCGAATACCTAGAAACAGTTTTATTTCTTTCATGTCTTTCATTGAAAATTGCTTCATCAAATAGTTTTTGAAATTCTCCATTGTGGTTTTATCATAAGTGACAATGATAACATCATCAACGTAGAGGACCACATAAATATTTTTATTGATGTGATTTCTTTCAAGAAAATATAAGCAGCGATCCGCGGAGGAATTTACGAAACTGTGTCCCTTGAGTACTTCATCAAAGCGTTGAAACCAGCATCGAGCTGATTGTTTCAAGCCATATAATGCTCTATTTAATTTACACACATAATTTTCTGGTGCCTCAATTGCTTCGGGAACTTTCATAAAAATTTCTTCCTTCAGATAACCATTTAGAAAAGCGGTTTTGACATCCATTTGATGAATTAATAAATTATATTGATTGGCAAAAGCAATGATGAATCTAAAGGTTGCAATTCGCGCTACCGGTGCGAAAGTTTCATCATAGTCTGATAAATACTCTTGACTGAAACCTCTCGCTACTAATCGAGCTTTATGTATACTTGGATTTCCCGTAGTATCATTTTTTATTGCAAATACCCATCTACAGTCAATGATATTTTTATCGATTGGATTAGGTATTAAGGTAGTACCTCCATGAAGTCAATGTGTTAGGAAATTGTTGAAATTTTGCACACGTGTCAGTTCAGATGCTATCTATACGTGTGTGCAATATTAAAAGGATTGACCGTTTCATACTTGAGATAATAGAATTCAAAGTCAGCCGAATTAACATATAGCCTATGCGCCTAGCTCGCAGAACAGCACGGTTTTCGTTATACCGCCTACACGGGTGTTAGGAATTCATCCAAAAACTGTAATAAGCTAAATAAGTATCATACGAATATTCTTGTTAAAAGTGAGGGTTGTCTACCGTACAGTATTAAAGATATACCCGTGTACATCGTAATATTTTGGCTTATTTTCGTTGCTATTAGGCACGGACCGAACGCGTGGAAGGGGAAAGGTGCGATGATCTGGCAATAGCGCACGTACGGTCTGGCGCGCAGTTTAAATAGTCTAGCCGTTTTCCCGCTTGTGAATCTAAAAATGATAACCGACGGTGGTTGGTTGGGGGGGGGGGGGGGGGGGGGGGGGTAAATGAAAATCTTTCTTGTACATATTTCTCTTCTATTTGTCTCAATATATCCTTCGAATAGTATGTCATATAAATTAAAATTAAATATTTTAATAGTACATTATGTCACTAGGCCGATTAAGTATTTTCCGACGAATTTGAGTTTATAATCCGAGCCGAAGGCGAGGATTATGATGAAATTCGTCAGAAAATACTTTTTGGGCCGTGTGACATATAGAATTTTATGTGTCTAGGCCAAAAACCGCGTTTAAACCGAGCGAAGCGAGGTTAAAACAGCGGTTTTACGGCCTATGACACATAAAAGATTTTAATTCACGTGTAGTACGTTTTCGATTGAAATTTGTCTGAGTACAATACATTTTTTCTGACTATAATTAAAAAACAAAACTTACATTTTACGAACAATATATCACATTTATATAGAATCTACCTATATAATATATTTGTTATTGCACATAAATATGTACATTATATCTATAATATATCTCTAGGTTATTCTCGTTTTCTGACTAGTGTCGCAAAGTATGTGTTAATATTTGTTTTTGAATAATTAGATTATTGGTAATTTTTCTGAGATAAAAGTTTATACTGAAACAATTGCTGCACTTTGGTTTGATGAAAAAAATACTATAATTTTTTCCAATATTTTTTTGTCTTTGGTGACACGAGGCTTAGTGTTCTTTTGTTTAGCTGACAGCAGTTCGACGATACCCTCTTTTCCACTCGCTGCATACACGTCCTTCAATTTCGCATAATTGATACCAGCACCTGCAATTTTTTTAATCATTCCCTCCGATACAATACCTTTGAGAACGTCGAGCGATCGGCCCAGTACTGCTGCTTTTTGCAATCGATTTTCGTGGCTTAGCGATTCCATGAAAGTTTTGCTGTTTGCGACCAAATTTTCTTTAGGAATACAAGAAGCGATTTTTTCCAAAATTTCTACGTCATATGTCGCGTCGTGGAAATTTCCATTGAGCTCTATGTGGAGCAAATCTTGGGCCAGCGTCGAAAGCTTGAAAGCTCCAGGACCTTTTCTCTGAGGATACAGCTTTCTTAAAGTAATGAGAGTATCCGAAAATCCAGCAACTATATTCCTGAACTCCTCAATCATGGAATAATTCTTTAGAGCAATCAGTAAGCGAGGTGTATCAAACCTTGCGTTGTGTGCCACAAGAATACAGGGTTTCGATAGAGCGGCGAGCCAGTCTTTGAACATACATAATGCTTCCTGCAAAGGAATCGACGAAACTCGCTTCTCATATAAAAAAAGCTCTCCAGCCACGTTTCGCAACCCGGTGATGTTGGTTGCGCTGGGTGTAATTGGCTGCGTAGGGTTAGCGTACATGCAGAACGCTTCTCCTTCACATCTCGCAGCAATCTGAAGTATATCCGCTGATTTCTTCAGTCCCGATGTTTCCAAGTCAAAGTAGACAAGCTTTACATCATTCGGTACTGGAAGAGTATTTTCACCATTTGTATCGAGGACCTCACTTTCAAAAATACTCTCTGGATCATCAATAGATTCCTCGAGTCCACAGTTGGATTGATATTGGATTCCCTCAACTGCTTCGGTTGTTTTTCTCAGAACCTCTCTTTCTTGCGCCAAAATATTCCTTCGCAGTTTTGTTTGAGGCAACTTTGCCCGTTCCAATCGCTGTAAATGCTTCATCTTTCTCTTTCCTGCAAATATTGCAGTGTGTGTGCCGGGAGACACAGACAATTTTTCCTTGACTGCTAATAAGTACTCCTCACCCTCATTTTTACTGCATACCGCACTTGCTAAACGATAATCAGCAGATTCGCTTAGGCTGTAGCAGCGATTTTTGGGAGCCTTGTGAGCCATGACACCGTTAAGGCTTTCATTTGCCTGACTCGAAGCAGCGACTGAAAATTTTGATGCGTTATTTGCATATTTGTTGAAAATGTCTGTCAGTTTGTGGAGGAGCTCCGGATCCTTCAATATAACCTTCTGACTGCTGGAATCATTATCACGGCGGATGCACCAGCTTTCACAGTTTTCGTGTCTATCAGCAAGATGATCTGGTATATTACGTAGAGTCTTCGCTAGCTCCACAGGTTTTCCCCTATTCTGAGCTACTGCATAGCTGAAACACTTTTTCAAATGAGGGATAGTTTCCTTTTTTTTCATTTCTTTGAATGATTTCTGTATCTCATACAAGTCATTAACAAAGTGCTTTCTGAGATGATTTGTATCAGCTAGTTTAAAGATTTGCTGCGAATTTCCACGTCGAACCGCTGCGATGGTGGAGCTGTCTTCATCCCCAATCAAGACACGAACGTTGAGCCCAGCTTCTTTGAGGATAGTACTACGATTCACCAGCTCAGCTCCAACATCTGGTTCCATTGCCTTAGCGCTTCCTCTAAAGTTTTTCCTACAATCGTGTTTATCTTTTGCTCGACCAGCGTCACAAAATTTACATTTTCGGTTTCGCGTTGCAAAGTCGAGAACCTTGCCACTTAAAAATCCTATTATGGTGCCATAGCCGTTGAGACTGTCATAGCTTCTTCCGTTACCCCGCTTACTCCATCCCATATCATACGAGACAATAATATTAACGACGTTACCCAAAGCCATATCGAATCTTTCCTGAGTCGTAGGAGTCCCTTCCAAGGTGCTGGATCCGGAGACGGGTTGGATAGGGTAATCGGAGGATCGAAGATTATTGAGGTGAGGATAAATTTCCTTGACTATCTCACTCGGCCTGATACATAAAATGATTCACAGACACATGAAAGAACTGAGCTCGTACAATATTGTGCAAAGAAACATTTTTATTGATATTTTACACATGAGTTTCAATTTGTAAACATTTCATATTACATGGTTTATAAAAAATATTTTAATCCAGAAACGTATTGAATACAGAATACAGTAATTGGTTTGAATTCGAAAAAACGTTATTTTGATTTGGAAATATGGAAAAAAAAAAAATATATATATATATTAAGGGAAGAATTCGGTGAAATTTTGAAAATCGCTTTTAGAGGTTGTATAAAAAAATCCTTCCAGCAGTTTTTGAATAATGTCAGTATAGACTGTGAAAAAAAATTTCAGCCTCCTGCGATGAAAATGTAAGCACAAAGAACCTTGCGAAGAAGATTTTTCTCACCGTTGTCAAAAATTCCTTGCGTCTACACTTTCATCGCAGGAGGCTGAAACTTTTTTTCACTATCTATACTGACCTTGTTCAAAAACTGCTGCAAGGATTTTTTTATACACGTCTTTTCAAAGTTGTAAGAATTAAAAAACCTGTTTTTGCCAAAAATTTCACCGAAGTCTCCCCCTAAAACGAGGTTTGACATGAGCTGTGTTCGTCATACTTTTCTTACACTTTTTAGGAGGTGTGGATTTCTAGTGGAAAGTGTAAAATCTAGTAAACGTGTAGAAAGTGTAGCTCAGACGAACACAGCTATGTATTTATGCCCAAGTCCTGTGAAGTGAAGAATTTTGGTATTCAGCCTTACATTTCAGCACATAACTTGTCGACGTTCTCGAGAACTAATCTTCGCTCCTCCTCTGCAGCTCGTTTACAACTTGCTTTAGCGTGCGCTTCTATCGACGGACCAAGTTCCCTTTCATATCGTTTAAATAAATTGTCTGATACTGATGGTATATTTAAACAAGCTAAGATCTTGTTAAATGCGGTGCTACCTACTCCAGCGTGTACAGCACCTGTTGAATAAATTTAATAGGTTAGGTTTTTATTCAATGTTTGAAATACTCAATCTATACATGCCAAAGCAATAGCTAACCATACATACTTAGATTGTAAATAATTCCGACAACTTACCTAGTACTGCTACTGTGTTGACGTCAGAATGTTTGACGTTGCTGCTTGTTTCGTGGGTTTTACCGGTCTGGACCATTGTATTAACGCCACAGTTGTCACAGCGCACAGTTAGAGTGGAATGAAGACCGCATCTTTTTTCGCCAATAATTCGACGTAGTGAAAGCACACGGCGACACTTGCAGCACTCAAGATTTTCCCCAAGTACTGAGAGCTCGACAATTCGCCTTCCCTGGCATAGGTTATGTGTCACGTTTTTTTCCGATTTTTCCACTTCATCGCGACCCCGCATTCTCGCTAATCTCGCAGCAATAACTTTCTTTTTTTTCTCCAGCACTTTGATTTTGGCAAATTTACCCTGGTATCTTATTTGATTCGACATTTTTACTCTTTGTTGACACTTGAAGTGCCGCCAATCTCGATACACACCGCGAAATATTCCAGCTGACGTGCGAGGTTGCCAGATCGCCCGTCCCGCATGGCTACCGCCGGTAAGCGACAGTATGTGTCTATCTGTATACGTCCACTTATCACTGTGTTGGTGCGTAGCACGTACAGTTCGAGCCAAAAGCTATATCTTGTCGGCGATGAAAAAATATTCAATAAACATAAGTTTCGGGATATTAATGGTATCCCTAATATTACCTAACAGGGAAACCTTTATAATATATTTTTACAAACATATGTACGATAATCCAACCCCATTGTTACGACTTTTATATATGCGGATGGAATTGGAATCGTTGTTGAGACTGTCGTGGAGGTACTCCCTTAAATCCCACGTATTATTTTCCAGAAGGGAATCTATTTCTTCTTGAATTGCTTTCTCCCACGGAATTCGATCCTCGCGATCTTTTATCTCACTGTAAGATTTTGGAATTTCTTTTACTATTGATTGTGCGCATGCATGGAGACAATGGTCCTCATCGTAAGAAATCAAGGGCATGTTTTTAATTCTCTGACTTCGACGAAGTTCTGTTACTGCGTTTATATTTTCGATTGGTTTTTTTATTTCGTTTATGTTACTTGAAGAGTTTGAGTCTGTCCCAACACTTGGAATGTTATTTATTTCCTGCTGTGTTCCTTTTTCTACCTGAGGATGAACCTCACTTTTTTTATTTTCTTCGTTTTGATTTTGGTGTTCGCTAGCTTTGAATCTTTTTATGTTAGATTCATTTTCGATTTCTTTTATGTGCATGAGAGGTCTTGAATTTTTGTAATTCATTTCATCAAATATCACATCACGAGCTGTGATAATTTTATTTGATTCAGTATTTAAAACCCTATAGCCATTTTGTTCGTAGCCCACTAGTACCCCTTTAAATGACCTTTTATCAAATTTACCCTTTTTGGTTTTATTGTGTATATATACAGTACACCCAAAAATTTTTAAATGATCAAGTCTTGGCCTTTTATTGTGCCAAAGTTCATAGGGAGTTTTGTTCGGTGGAATGGCTTTGGTAGGAGTTAAATTTGTTAAATATGTTGCAGTTAATACTGCTTCACCCCATAATTCTTGGGTGGGGGTCAAAATTCAGAAAGACTAAAAAGTAACCCGGCTGAAATGTCGAATGTCAATATAACGAATGTTCGAAATATAGAATGGCTATATCACGAGAACTCATAGAGTAGTCAATGAAAAATTAGGAATATGAAAATTAAGAAATTAATTATATCGAACACAACATTCAGAATGGGCAAGGATTGCTAGGATCGGAATTCCGAATTGGTCATTATATCGAACACTTTGAGATGGGCTGTTCAAATGTTAGAATAGTGCATACAAAGAAAGTTTACTAATCCGAACTTATTAAGGCGAAAGACCAAAAACGCGAAAGGTCAAAATCTCGAATCGCAGAAACATAGAAGGACCAAGATCTCGAAAGTAATAACACTTATTTCACGTGTTTCTTGTCCCTTGCGCTATGAAATGGAACTAATAGATGGAGCTAGCGATTACTGCACTGAATTTCATGTTAAATTTTCTCATACCCCCCGAATATTGTGTAACGAGTATTAAAATGAATTTTTAAAAAGTACAGGCATGAAAAATCGCGTGAGCCATGTTTACGGTTTATAAAAAAAGTATTACGAACAAATTATAATTATTATTACTATTATTAATAAGAATTTAGATGTAAGTACAGTATGTGAATATAAAACATCCGTGAAGATGATGTAGCAAAAATCTGCAAAGAAGAATCGGTCGCAGGTATGTTTAATTTCTATTTTCACAGGTAAGTGAAGATTAAAAATTCAGTTACTATAGTTGGGATTTTGACGTTCGTCGGAAGTTGTTTCGTTTCTGGAGTTTTTGTAACATTTTAAAATTTAAAATTTTTTTTTTTTTTTTATTTTTTTTATTTTATGAAAACTATTATTACTTCACTCAGTGTGATTTTGGACGTTTTACCCACGCTTCGCGTGGCTAAAACCCCCATTTTCACACCTCCTAAGATAGAATTCTGTACAATACTCGACGGAAAAACTTCTTCTGATCTCGTGTGATTGCGAAACTCGCCTTCGGCTCGTGCTGAAGAAAGGAAGGAAGGAAGTCTTCATAAGGTTTTTACATATAAGACACCTTTTATAATCTTCATTTGAAAGAATCATGGCCAATCTGTCGAATCAAATGTGCCATTAATCCCTATTTTTAATGTTGTGGATACGATTATTTCGATCTGCCTTCATTTGATTTTGTTAGTCTGAAATAAACCAGAGTAGATAATATACGTTTCGTGTGAATTATAAATCATCATCAAGTGTTGCTTGCATAAAGACAATCTGTGCGTACGTAGTGGACCTTAGTGTAATTCTTCTCTAATATCATTATTATTATTTTTTTTCTATTCGCTTATATTCATAAGCTGTTTTGTGCGATTGAGTTCTAAACCATGCCACCAATTCGGCAAAGACGATTGCCTTTATCTACGAGGATGAAGGATGGGAGAATTTATCAGAAAAGTAGAACATCTCCTGCAGGAATTATGTAAGATTCAACAAACACTTTGAACTCTACCCGGTTTCATGAATGTGGGTTACCCCGTGGGTTTAAATATTCCGTAGGCTACCCTGCAGATACTACCCGTTCAACCTTTATGGACTGTTGGAGGTTAACAGCGATTCATGACAGCTGTCAGATGAAAAAAGGTTGAACGGTCTTTTTTTATCACGGTTTTTTTTATGTAACGTTACGTACGTAAAAAAAAATTCTATAGTTTATTTTAACTTTCCCTAAAGTTAAAATCGAGAGTACCCAATATTTCTAATAGCCAATAAACCAAATATAAATATGTCGAAAACAAAAATCATGAAAGACTAGAACTCATAAATGCAAAATGCAGAAAGGTGCAAATCTCTAAAAATTGACACATTCAATCAATCATTTAACTTTATTTTCAACTAAACATTAACTCTAAAGTATGAAAATAATCTAGGGAGAAAAAAAATATTATTATTATTAATAATAAAAAATATATTATTATTAATATATTATATATTAATAATAATTAATTAATAATTAATAATTGTTAATAATTAATTAATTATTAATTATTTTATATTACATATTATTATTATTATATTATTATTATTATTATTAATATTATTAATTATTTATATTAAGCTTTTGCGAGAAGTGCATCCTTCAAATTTGATTTAATATTACAGTTACTTGCGTTGTCAGAAATCAACCCTTTGCCACGGCACGGCGAAAATAGTCAACGGTGAGATACGAATAATAAACGCACACTCACCATATTGCCTCAGGAATGACATTGCGGAAATCGAAGCCCAATTTAAGGAGGCTTTAAAAGATGCTTTGCGCACCCATTGGTATAAATTGAGTGATTTATACCATTCTTTAGAAGCCGTGTATGTTTTAAAAATGAATTTCATTAATACTTATATTTTAGTTTAGATTGCACAACGCTATATTTAGTTCGCTAATTCTTAAATAAAAGTTTCGGATCATTTATACAATATAGAATGTTCGTGTTGCGGAAAATTGAACTGTACTTCATACGTGCTGATGTTTTTTTATTCATACAGTTATCCCGAAGCTGCTGTAAATATATCTTTCGAAAGTATTAAAAGCTACATGAAGAGGTGGCGTAAAGCTGTTTATCCGCCGCAACCGCATAGTATTTCATGAAGCTGAAGTTCCTAACGTTATTGTAACACGAGATTTTAAAAACAAATGAGGCGCAATTCACTCCGCGCACACCTATACACTCTCGCCAAAGTAAGAATGTGTATTCGTGTACAGACATTCATTTTTTTCGGGAAACATGCCGATCCGGACTGATAGCATATATTCTAATCTTGAAAAATGATAACTGGTGAACGGAGAGTTGGATAATGCCGATACTTTGGCATTAATTTCTTTTTCTACTTCTATTTTTTTCTTTTTCTATTTTTTATTTTTTTTTTATTTTACTTTTATTTTTTATTTTTATTTTTTAACTGTGTTAAAAAGTTTCGTCGGTAGCCACCCTCAACACATCCCCTAACTCATTGAGTGATTGTTTGATTCGTTGTAAATTCGTGAAGAATGAAAAAAAGAATCGGTCACTTTTTCATTCACGCGGATCCGTTCTCCCCTTGACCTTCAAGCATAAAAAAAAAAGTTTCGTCAGAATCATCTCGTCGGAAGCCACCCTTAACACATTCCCTAACTCATTGAGTGATTATTTGATTCGTTCAAAATTCGTAAAAAATGAAAAAAAGAATTGGTCACTTCTTTAACACTGCGAATCCGCTTAACCCCTCCCCCTGAACTATCAAAAAAAGTTTAGTCAAAATCGGCTCGTCGGAAGCCACCCTTATCTCATCCCCTAAGTCATTGATTGATTATTTAATTCGTTCAAAATTCGTAAAAAATGCAAAAAAGAATTGGTCACTCTTTCATTGCGGCGAATCTGTTAAACCCTTGCCCATGAACTATGAAAAAAAGTTTCGTCGAAATCGGCTCGTCGGAAGCAACCGTTATCACATCCCCCAAGTCATTGATTGAGTATTTAATTCGTTCAAAATTCGTAAAAAATGAAAAAAATAATTGGTCACTCTTTCATTGCCGCGAATCTGTTAAACCCTTGCCCATGAACTATGAAAAAAAGTTTCGTCGAAATCGGCTCGTCGGAAGCCACCCTTATCTCATCCCCTAAGTCATTGATTGAATGAAGCTGAAGTTCCTAACGTTATTGTAACACGAGATTTTAAAAACAAATGAGGCGCAATTCACTCCGCGCACACCTATACACTCTCACCAAAGTGAGAATGTGTATTCGTGTACAGACATTCATTTTTTTCGGGAAACATGCCGATCCGGACTGATAGCATATATTCTAATCTTGAAAATTGATAACTGGTGAACGGAGAGTTGGATAATGCCGATACTTTGGCATTTATTTCTATTTCTTCTTCTACTTCTATTCCTTTTCTATTTCTTTTCATTATTTCTGACGAATAAGGTCTACCCCCTGGAGTCAAGATCGACTCGTCGAAAGCCACCCTTAACAAATCCCCTAAGTCATTCAGTGATTATTCAATTCGTTGTAAATTCGAAATAAAGATGTGAAAAAAAATTGGTCACTTATTCATTGCCGCGAATCTGTTAAGCCCCTGCCCCTGAACTGTGTTGAAAAGTTTCGTCGCAATCGGCTCGTCGGAAGCCAACCTTAACACATTCCCTAACTCATTGAGTGATTGTTTGATTCGTTGTAAATTCGTGAAGAATGAAAAAAAGAATCGGTCACTTTTTCAATCACGCGATCCGTTCTCCCGCTGACTTTCAGGTATGAAAAAAAAAGTTTCGTCGGAATCGTCTCGTCGCAAGCCACCCTTATCTCATCCCCTAAGTCATTGATTGAGTATTTTATTCGTTTAAAATTCGTAAAAAATGAGAAAAAGAATTGGTCACTCTTTCATTGCCGCGAATCTGTTAAACCCTTGCCCATGAACTATGAAAAAAAGTTTCGTCGAAATCGGTTCGTCGGAAGCAACCGTTATCACATCCCCTAAGTCATTGAGTGACTTTTTAATTCGTTCAAAATTCGTAAATGATGAAAAAATAAATTGGTCACTTCTTTAACACTGCGAATCCGTTTAACCCCTCCCCCTGAACTATGAAAAAAAGTTTAGTCAAAATCGGCTAGTCGGAAGCCACCCTTATCTCATCCCCCAAGTCATTGATTGAGTATTTAATTCGTTCAAAATTCATAAAAAATGAAAAAAAGAATTGGTCACTCTTTCATTGCCGCGAATCTGTTAAACCCTTGCCCATGAACTATGAAAAAAAGTTTCGTCGAAATCGGCTCGTCGGAAGCAACCGTTATCACATCTCCTAAGTCATTGAGTGACTTTTTAATTCGTTTAAAATTCGTAAAAAATGAAAAAAAGAATTGGTCACTTCTTTAACACTGCGAATTCGTTCAACCCCTCCCCCTGAACTATGAAAAAAAGTTTCATCGAAATCGGCTCGTCGGAAGCCACCCTTATCTCATCCCCCAAGTCATTGATTGAGTATTTAATTCGTTCAAAATTCGTAAAAAATGAAAAAAAGAATTGGTCACAATTCGTTCAAAATTCGTAAAAAATGAAAAAAAGAATTGGTCACTTCTTTAACACTGCGAATCCGTTCAACCCCTCCCCCTGAACTATGAAAAAAAGTTTAGTCAATATCGGCTCGTCGGAAGCCACCCTTATCTCATCCCCCAAGTCATTGATTGAGTATTTGATTCGATCAAAATTCGTAAAAAAATGAAAAAAAGAATTGGTCACTTCTTTAACACTGCGAATCCGTTTAACCCCTCCCCCTGAACTATGAAAAAAAGTTTAATCAAAATCGGCTCGTCGGAAGCCACCCTTATCTCATCCCCCAAGTCATTGATTGAGTATTTATTTCGTTCAAAATTCATAAAAAATGAAAAAAAGAATTGGTCACTCTTTCATTGCCGCGAATCTGTTCAACCCCTTCCCCTGAACTATGAAAAAAAGTTTCGTCGAAATCGGCTCGTCGGAAGCAACCGTTATCACATCCCCTAAGTCATTGAGTGACTTTTTAATTCGTTCAAAATTCGTAAAAAATGAAAAAAAGAATTGGTCACTTCTTTAACACTGCGAATCCGTTCAACCCCTCACCCTGAACTATGAAAAAAAGTTTCGTCGAAATCGGCTCGTCGGAAGCCACCCTTATCTCATCCCCTAAGTCATTGATTAAGTATTTAATTCGTTCAAAATTCGTAAAAAATGAAAAAAAGAATTGGTCACTCTTTCATTGCCGCGAATCTATTAAACCCCTCGCCCTGGACCATGAAAAAAAGTTTCGTCGAAATCGGCTCGTCGGAAGCAACCGTTATCACATCCCCTAAGTCATTGAGTGACTTTTTAATTCGTTCAAAATTCGTAAAAAATGAAAAAAAGAATTGGTCACTTCTTTAACACTGCGAATCCGTTCAACCCCTCCCCCTGAACTATGAAAAAAAGTTTAGTCAATATCGGCTCGTCGGAAGCCACCCTTATCTCATCCCCCAAGTCATTGATTGAGTATTTAATTCGATCAAAATTCGTAAAAAATGAAAAAAAAAATTGTTCGCTCTTTCATTGCCGCGAATCTGTTAAACCCTTGCCCATGAACTATGAACCGACGAGCCGATTTCGACGAAACTTTTTTTCATAGTTCAGGGGGAGGGGTTGAACGGATTCGCAGCGTTAAAGAAGTAACCAATTCTTTTTTTCATTTTTTACGAATTTTGAACGAATTAAATACTCAATCAATGACTTGGGGGATGAGATAAGGGTGGCTTCCGACGAGCCGATTTCGATGAAACTTTTTTTCATAGTTCAGGGGGAGGGGTTGAACGAATTCGCAGTGTTAAAGAAGTGACCAATTAATTTTTTCATTATTTACGAATTTTGAACGAATTAAAAAGTCACTCAATGACTTAGGGGATGTGATAACGGTTGCTTCCGACGAGCCGATTTCGACGAAACTTTTTTTCATAGTCCAAGGGGAGGGGTTTAATAGATTCGCGGCAATGAAAGAGTGACCAATTCTTTTTTTCATTTTTTACGAATTTTGAACGAATTAAATACTCAATCAATGACTTAGGGGATGAGATAAGGGTGGCTTCCGACGAGCCGATTTTGACTAAACTTTTTTTCATAGTTCAGGGGAAGGGGTTGAACGGATTCGCAGTGTTAAAGAAGTAACCAATTTTTTTTTTCATTTTTTACGAATTTTGAACGAATTAAAAAGTCACTCAATGACTTAGGGGATGTGATAACGGTTGCTTCCGACGAGCCGATTTCGACGAAACTTTTTTTCATAGTTCATGGGCAAGGGTTTAACAGATTCGCGGCAATGAAAGAGTGACCAATTCTTTTTTTCATTTTTTATGAATTTTGAACGAATTAAATACTCAATCAATGACTTGGGGGATGAGATAAGGGTGGCTTCCGACGAGCCGATTTTGACTAAACTTTTTTTCATAGTTCAGGGGGAGGGGTTAAACGGATTCGCAGTGTTAAAGAAGTGACCAATTCTTTTTTTCATTTTTTTACGAATTTTGAACGAATTAAATACTCAATCAATGACTTGGGGGATGAGATAAGGGTGGCTTCCGACGAGCCGATATTGACTAAACTTTTTTTCATAGTTCAGGGGGAGGGGTTGAACGGATTCGCAGTGTTAAAGAAGTGACCAATTCTTTTTTTCATTTTTTACGAATTTTGAACGAATTAAAAAGTCACTCAATGACTTAGGGGATGTGATAACGGTTGCTTCCGACGAGCCGATTTCGACGAAACTTTTTTTCATGGTCCAGGGCGAGGGGTTTAATAGATTCGCGGCAATGAAAGAGTGACCAATTCTTTTTTTCATTTTTTACGAATTTTGAACGAATTAAATACTTAATCAATGACTTAGGGGATGAGATAAGGGTGGCTTCCGACGAGCCGATTTCGACGAAACTTTTTTTCATAGTTCAGGGTGAGGGGTTGAACGGATTCGCAGTGTTAAAGAAGTGACCAATTCTTTTTTTCATTTTTTACGAATTTTGAACGAATTAAAAAGTCACTCAATGACTTAGGGGATGTGATAACGGTTGCTTCCGACGAGCCGATTTCGACGAAACTTTTTTTCATAGTTCAGGGGAAGGGGTTGAACAGATTCGCGGCAATGAAAGAGTGACCAATTCTTTTTTTCATTTTTTATGAATTTTGAACGAAATAAATACTCAATCAATGACTTGGGGGATGAGATAAGGGTGGCTTCCGACGAGCCGATTTTGATTAAACTTTTTTTCATAGTTCATGGGCAAGGGTTTAACAGATTCGCGGCAATGAAAGAGTGACCAATTCTTTTTTTCATTTTTTATGAATTTTGAACGAATTAAATACTCAATCAATGACTTGGGGGATGAGATAAGGGTGGCTTCCGACGAGCCGATTTTGACTAAACTTTTTTTCATAGTTCAGGGGGAGGGGTTAAACGGATTCGCAGTGTTAAAGAAGTGACCAATTCTTTTTTTCATTTTTTTACGAATTTTGAACGAATTAAATACTCAATCAATGACTTGGGGGATGAGATAAGGGTGGCTTCCGACGAGCCGATATTGACTAAACTTTTTTTCATAGTTCAGGGGGAGGGGTTGAACGGATTCGCAGTGTTAAAGAAGTAACCAATTCTTTTTTTCATTTTTTACGAATTTTAAACGAATTAAAAAGTCACTCAATGACTTAGGGGATGTGATAACGGTTGCTTCCGACGAGCCGATTTCGACGAAACTTTTTTTCATAGTTCATGGGCAAGGGTTTAACAGATTTGCGGCAATGAAAGAGTGACCAATTATTTTTTTCATTTTTTATGAATTTTGAACGAATTAAATACTCAATCAATGACTTGGGGGATGAGATAAGGGTGGCTTCCGACCAGCCGATTTTGACTAAACTTTTTTTCATAGTTCAGGGGGAGGGGTTAAACGGATTCGCAGTGTTAAAGAAGTAACCAATTCTTTTTTTCATTTTTTTACGAATTTTGAACGAATTAAATACTCAATCAATGACTTGGGGGATGAGATAAGGGTGGCTTCCGACGAGCCGATATTGACTAAACTTTTTTTCATAGTTCAGGGGGAGGGGTTGAACGGATTCGCAGTGTTAAAGAAGTGACCAATTCTTTTTTTCATTTTTTACGAATTTTGAACGAATTAAATAATCAATCAATGACTTAGGGGATGAGATAAGGGTGGCTTCCGACGAGCCGATTTTGAGTAAACTTTTTTTGATAGTTCAGGGGGAGGGGTTAAACGGATTCGCAGTGTTAAAGAAGTAACCAATTCTTTTTTTCATTTTTTACGAATTTTGAACGAATTAAATACTCAATAAATGACTTGGGGGATGTGTAACGGTTGCTTCCGACGAGCCGATTTCGACGAAACTTTTTTTCATAGTTCATGGGCAAGGGTTTAACAGATTCGCGGCAATGAAAGAGTGACCAATTCTTTTTTTCATTTTTTACGAATTTTGAACGAATTAAATACTCAATCAATGACTTAGGGGATGAGATAAGGGTGGCTTCCGACGAGCCGATTTCGAGGAAACTTTTTTTGATAGTTCAGGGGGAGGGGTTAAACGGATTCGCAGTGTTCAAGAAGTGACCAATTCTTTCTTTCATTTTTTACGAATTTTGAACGAATTAAATAATCAATCAATGACTTAGGGGATGAGATAACGGTTGCTTCCGACGAGCCGATTTCGACGAAACTTTTTTTCATAGTTCATGGGCAAGGGTTTAACAGATTCGCGGCAATGAAAGAGTGACCAATTATTTTTTTCATTTTTTACGAATTTTGAACGAATTAAATACTCAATCAATGACTTAGGGGATGAGATAAGGGTGGCTTCCGACGAGCCGATTTTGACTAAACTTTTTTTCACAGTTCAGGGGGAGGGGTTAAACGGATTCGCAGTGTTAAAGAAGTGACCAATTCTTTTTTTCATTTTTTACGAATTTTGAACGAATTAAATAATCAATCAATGACTTAGGGGATGAGATAAGGGTGGCTTCCGACGAGCCGATTTTGACTAAACTTTTTTTCATAGTTCAGGGGGAGGGGTTAAACGGATTCGCAGTGTTAAAGAAGTGACCAATTCTTTTTTTTATTTTTTACGAATTTTGAACGAATTAAATACTCAATCAATGACTTGGGGGATGTGATAACGGTTGCTTCCGACGAGCCGATTTCGACGAAACTTTTTTTCATAGTTCATGGGCAAGGGTTTAACAGATTCGCGGCAATGAAAGAGTGACCAATTATTTTTTTCATTTTTTACGAATTTTGAACGAATTAAATACTCAATCAATGACTTAGGGGATGAGATAAGGGTGGCTTCCGACGAGCCGATTTTGACTAAACTTTTTTTCACAGTTCAGGGGGAGGGGTTAAACGGATTCGCAGTGTTAAAGAAGTGACCAATTCTTTTTTTCATTTTTTACGAATTTTGAACGAATTAAATACTCAATCAATGACTTGGGGGATGTGATAACGGTTGCTTCCGACGAGCCGATTTCGACGAAACTTTTTTTCATAGTTCATGGGCAAGGGTTTAACAGATTCGCGGCAATGAAAGAGTGACCAATTATTTTTTTCATTTTTTACGAATTTTGAACGAATTAAATACTCAATCAATGACTTAGGGGATGAGATAAGGGTGGCTTCCGACGAGCCGATTTTGACTAAACTTTTTTTCACAGTTCAGGGGGAGGGGTTAAACGGATTCGCAGTGTTAAAGAAGTGACCAATTCTTTTTTTCATTTTTTACGAATTTTGAACGAATTAAATACTCAATAAATGACTTGGGGGATGTGATAACGGTTACTTCCGACGAGCCGATTTCGACGAAACTTTTTTTCATAGTTCATGGGCAAGGGTTTAACAGATTCGCGGCAATGAAAGAGTGACCAATTATTTTTTTCATTTTTTACGAATTTTGAACGAATTAAATACTCAATCAATGACTTAGGGGATGAGATAAGGGTGGCTTCCGACGAGCCGATTTTGACTAAACTTTTTTTCACAGTTCAGGGGGAGGGGTTAAACGGATTCGCAGTGTTAAAGAAGTGACCAATTCTTTTTTTCATTTTTTACGAATTTTGAACGAATTAAATACTCAATCAATGACTTGGGGGATGTGATAACGGTTGCTTCCGACGAGCCGATTTCGACGAAACTTTTTTTCATAGTTCATGGGCAAGGGTTTAACAGATTCGCGGCAATGAAAGAGTGACCAATTATTTTTTTCATTTTTTACGAATTTTGAACGAATTAAATACTCAATCAATGACTTAGGGGATGAGATAAGGGTGGCTTCCGACGAGCCGATTTTGACTAAACTTTTTTTCACAGTTCAGGGGGAGGGGTTAAACGGATTCGCAGTGTTAAAGAAGTGACCAATTCTTTTTTTCATTTTTTACGAATTTTGAACGAATTAAATACTCAATCAATGACTTGGGGGATGTGATAACGGTTGCTTCCGACGAGCCGATTTCGACGAAACTTTTTTTGATAGTTCAGGGGGAGGGGTTAAACGGATTCGCAGTGTTAAAGAAGTGACCAATTCTTTTTTTCATTTTTTACGAATTTTGAACGAATTAAATAATCAATCAATGACTTAGGGGATGAGATAAGGGTGGCTTCCGACGAGCCGATTTTGACTAAACTTTTTTTGGTAGTTCAGGGGGAGGGGTTAAACGGATTCGCAGTGTTAAAGAAGTGACCAATTCTTTTTTTCATTTTTTACGAATTTTGAACGAATTAAATACTCAATCAACGACTTAGGGGATGAGATAAGGGTGGCTTCCGACGAGCCGATTTCGACGAAACTTTTTTCGATAGTTCAGGGGGAGGGGTTAAACGGATTCGCAGTGTTAAAGAAGTGACCAATTCTTTTTTTCATTTTTTACGAATTTTGAACGAATTAAATACTCAATCAATGACTTGGGGGATGTGATAACGGTTGCTTCCGACGAGCCGATTTCGACGAAACTTTTTTTCATAGTTCATGGGCAAGGGTTTAACAGATTCGCGGCAATGAAAGAGTGACCAATTATTTTTTTCATTTTTTACGAATTTTGAACGAATTAAATACTCAATCAATGACTTAGGGGATGAGATAAGGGTGGCTTCCGACGAGCCGATTTTGACTAAATTTTTTTTCACAGTTCAGGGGGAGGGGTTAAACGGATTCGCAGTGTTAAAGAAGTGACCAATTCTTTTTTTCATTTTTTACGAATTTTGAACGAATTAAATAATCAATCAATGACTTAGGGGATGAGATAAGGGTGGCTTCCGACGAGCCGATTTTGACTAAACTTTTTTTCATAGTTCAGGGGGAGGGGTTAAACGGATTCGCAGTGTTAAAGAAGTGACCAATTCTTTTTTTCATTTTTTACGAATTTTGAAGGAATTAAATAATCAATCAATGACTTAGGGGATGAGATAAGGGTGGCTTCCGACGAGCCGATTTCGACGAAACTTTTTTTCATAGTTCATGGGCAAGGGTTTAACAGATTCGCGGCAATGAAAGAGTGACCAATTATTTTTTTCATTTTTTACGAATTTTGAACGAATTAAATACTCAATCAATGACTTGGGGGATGAGATAACGGTTGCTTCCGACGAGCCGATTTCGACGAAACTTTTTTTCATAGTTCATGGGCAAGGGTTTAACAGATTCGCCGCAATGAAAGAGTGACCAATTCTTTTTTGCATTTTTTACGAATTTTGAACGAATTAAATAATCAATCAATGACTTAGGGGATGAGATAAGGGTGGCTTCCGACGAGCCGATTTTGACTTAACTTTTTTTCATAGTTCAGGGGGAGGGGTTAAACGGATTCGCAGTGTTAAAGAAGTGACCAATTCTTTTTTTCATTTTTTACGAATTTTGAACGAATTAAATAATCAATCAATGACTTAGGGGATGAGATAAGGGTGGCTTCCGACGAGCCGATTTTGAGTAAACTTTTTTTGATAGTTCAGGGGGAGGGGTTAAACGGATTCGCAGTGTTAAAGAAGTAACCAATTCTTTTTTTCATTTTTTACGAATTTTGAACGAATTAAATACTCAATAAATGACTTGGGGGATGTGTAACGGTTGCTTCCGACGAGCCGATTTCGACGAAACTTTTTTTCATAGTTCATGGGCAAGGGTTTAACAGATTCGCGGCAATGAAAGAGTGACCAATTCTTTTTTTCATTTTTTACGAATTTTGAACGAATTAAATACTCAATCAATGACTTGGGGGATGAGATAACGGTTGCTTCCGACGAGCCGATTTCGACGAAACTTTTTTTCATAGTTCATGGGCAAGGGTTTAACAGATTCGCCGCAATGAAAGAGTGACCAATTCTTTTTTGCATTTTTTACGAATTTTGAACGAATTAAATAATCAATCAATGACTTAGGGGATGAGATAAGGGTGGCTTCCGACGAGCCGATTTTGACTTAACTTTTTTTCATAGTTCAGGGGGAGGGGTTAAACGGATTCGCAGTGTTAAAGAAGTGACCAATTCTTTTTTTCATTTTTTACGAATTTTGAACGAATTAAATAATCAATCAATGACTTAGGGGATGAGATAAGGGTGGCTTCCGACGAGCCGATTTTGAGTAAACTTTTTTTGATAGTTCAGGGGGAGGGGTTAAACGGATTCGCAGTGTTAAAGAAGTAACCAATTCTTTTTTTCATTTTTTACGAATTTTGAACGAATTAAATACTCAATAAATGACTTGGGGGATGTGTAACGGTTGCTTCCGACGAGCCGATTTCGACGAAACTTTTTTTCATAGTTCATGGGCAAGGGTTTAACAGATTCGCGGCAATGAAAGAGTGACCAATTCTTTTTTTCATTTTTTACGAATTTTGAACGAATTAAATACTCAATCAATGACTTAGGGGATGAGATAAGGGTGGCTTCCGACGAGCCGATTTCGAGGAAACTTTTTTTGATAGTTCAGGGGGAGGGGTTAAACGGATTCGCAGTGTTCAAGAAGTGACCAATTCTTTCTTTCATTTTTTACGAATTTTGAACGAATTAAATAATCAATCAATGACTTAGGGGATGAGATAACGGTTGCTTCCGACGAGCCGATTTCGACGAAACTTTTTTTCATAGTTCATGGGCAAGGGTTTAACAGATTCGCGGCAATGAAAGAGTGACCAATTATTTTTTTCATTTTTTACGAATTTTGAACGAATTAAATACTCAATCAATGACTTAGGGGATGAGATAAGGGTGGCTTCCGACGAGCCGATTTTGACTAAACTTTTTTTCACAGTTCAGGGGGAGGGGTTAAACGGATTCGCAGTGTTAAAGAAGTGACCAATTCTTTTTTTCATTTTTTACGAATTTTGAACGAATTAAATAATCAATCAATGACTTAGGGGATGAGATAAGGGTGGCTTCCGACGAGCCGATTTTGACTAAACTTTTTTTCATAGTTCAGGGGGAGGGGTTAAACGGATTCGCAGTGTTAAAGAAGTGACCAATTCTTTTTTTTATTTTTTACGAATTTTGAACGAATTAAATACTCAATCAATGACTTGGGGGATGTGATAACGGTTGCTTCCGACGAGCCGATTTCGACGAAACTTTTTTTCATAGTTCATGGGCAAGGGTTTAACAGATTCGCGGCAATGAAAGAGTGACCAATTATTTTTTTCATTTTTTACGAATTTTGAACGAATTAAATACTCAATCAATGACTTAGGGGATGAGATAAGGGTGGCTTCCGACGAGCCGATTTTGACTAAACTTTTTTTCACAGTTCAGGGGGAGGGGTTAAACGGATTCGCAGTGTTAAAGAAGTGACCAATTCTTTTTTTCATTTTTTACGAATTTTGAACGAATTAAATACTCAATCAATGACTTGGGGGATGTGATAACGGTTGCTTCCGACGAGCCGATTTCGACGAAACTTTTTTTCATAGTTCATGGGCAAGGGTTTAACAGATTCGCGGCAATGAAAGAGTGACCAATTATTTTTTTCATTTTTTACGAATTTTGAACGAATTAAATACTCAATCAATGACTTAGGGGATGAGATAAGGGTGGCTTCCGACGAGCCGATTTTGACTAAACTTTTTTTCACAGTTCAGGGGGAGGGGTTAAACGGATTCGCAGTGTTAAAGAAGTGACCAATTCTTTTTTTCATTTTTTACGAATTTTGAACGAATTAAATACTCAATAAATGACTTGGGGGATGTGATAACGGTTACTTCCGACGAGCCGATTTCGACGAAACTTTTTTTCATAGTTCATGGGCAAGGGTTTAACAGATTCGCGGCAATGAAAGAGTGACCAATTCTTTTTTTCATTTTTTACGAATTTTGAACGAATTAAATACTTAATCAATGACTTAGGGGATGAGATAAGGGTGGCTTCCGACGAGCCGATTTCGACGAAACTTTTTTTCATAGTTCAGGGTGAGGGGTTGAACGGATTCGCAGTGTTAAAGAAGTGACCAATTCTTTTTTTCATTTTTTACGAATTTTGAACGAATTAAAAAGTCACTCAATGACTTAGGGGATGTGATAACGGTTGCTTCCGACGAGCCGATTTCGACGAAACTTTTTTTCATAGTTCAGGGGAAGGGGTTGAACAGATTCGCGGCAATGAAAGAGTGACCAATTCTTTTTTTCATTTTTTATGAATTTTGAACGAAATAAATACTCAATCAATGACTTGGGGGATGAGATAAGGGTGGCTTCCGACGAGCCGATTTTGATTAAACTTTTTTTCATAGTTCAGGGGGAGGGGTTAAACGGATTCGCAGTGTTAAAGAAGTGACCAATTCTTTTTTTCATTTTTTTACGAATTTTGATCGAATCAAATACTCAATCAATGACTTGGGGGATGAGATAAGGGTGGCTTCCGACGAGCCGATATTGACTAAACTTTTTTTCATAGTTCAGGGGGAGGGGTTGAACGGATTCGCAGTGTTAAAGAAGTGACCAATTCTTTTTTTCATTTTTTACGAATTTTGACCAATTCTTTTTTTCATTTTTTACGAATTTTGAACGAATTGTGACCAATTCTTTTTTTCATTTTTTACGAATTTTGAACGAATTAAATACTCAATCAATGACTTGGGGGATGAGATAAGGGTGGCTTCCGACGAGCCGATTTCGATGAAACTTTTTTTCATAGTTCAGGGGGAGGGGTTGAACGAATTCGCAGTGTTAAAGAAGTGACCAATTCTTTTTTTCATTTTTTACGAATTTTAAACGAATTAAAAAGTCACTCAATGACTTAGGAGATGTGATAACGGTTGCTTCCGACGAGCCGATTTCGACGAAACTTTTTTTCATAGTTCATGGGCAAGGGTTTAACAGATTCGCGGCAATGAAAGAGTGACCAATTCTTTTTTTCATTTTTTATGAATTTTGAACGAATTAAATACTCAATCAATGACTTGGGGGATGAGATAAGGGTGGCTTCCGACTAGCCGATTTTGACTAAACTTTTTTTCATAGTTCAGGGGGAGGGGTTAAACGGATTCGCAGTGTTAAAGAAGTGACCAATTTATTTTTTCATCATTTACGAATTTTGAACGAATTAAAAAGTCACTCAATGACTTAGGGGATGTGATAACGGTTGCTTCCGACGAACCGATTTCGACGAAACTTTTTTTCATAGTTCATGGGCAAGGGTTTAACAGATTCGCGGCAATGAAAGAGTGACCAATTCTTTTTCTCATTTTTTACGAATTTTAAACGAATAAAATACTCAATCAATGACTTAGGGGATGAGATAAGGGTGGCTTGCGACGAGACGATTCCGACGAAACTTTTTTTTTCATACCTGAAAGTCAGCGGGAGAACGGATCGCGTGATTGAAAAAGTGACCGATTCTTTTTTTCATTCTTCACGAATTTACAACGAATCAAACAATCACTCAATGAGTTAGGGAATGTGTTAAGGTTGGCTTCCGACGAGCCGATTGCGACGAAACTTTTCAACACAGTTCAGGGGCAGGGGCTTAACAGATTCGCGGCAATGAATAAGTGACCAATTTTTTTTCACATCTTTATTTCGAATTTACAACGAATTGAATAATCACTGAATGACTTAGGGGATTTGTTAAGGGTGGCTTTCGACGAGTCGATCTTGACTCCAGGGGGTAGACCTTATTCGTCAGAAATAATGAAAAGAAATAGAAAAGGAATAGAAGTAGAAGAAGAAATAGAAATAAATGCCAAAGTATCGGCATTATCCAACTCTCCGTTCACCAGTTATCAATTTTCAAGATTAGAATATATGCTATCAGTCCGGATCGGCATGTTTCCCGAAAAAAATGAATGTCTGTACACGAATACACATTCTCACTTTGGTGAGAGTGTATAGGTGTGCGCGGAGTGAATTGCGCCTCATTTGTTTTTAAAATCTCGTGTTACAATAACGTTAGGAACTTCAGCTTCATAGTATTTCAGAGTTTGTTGAGCGACTATTGCATCCACAGTTCGCAAGAAATTTAGAATATGAGACTGGTCGACTCACTGTAACTCTCGTAACTGATAGTGGTGGCGATAACCACGCCCTATTTTTCGACCAAAATTTCTTGGACAATGAAATGCGGGATGTCACCAAATTGTTCATAGATGGCACATTTCAGACGACACCCAACATAGAGGATGCTGAGCAACTTGTTACCGTTATAGGGATAAAGTTTAACCATGTAAGAAACATTTAATCATAAACGCTCAGTCGTGTAAAATGTTCTAAGTCAGTTCAAACAAGTTAAAGTTAAAGTTCGAACAAGATTAATATCTCAGGTTATTCTTGCAATATAGAAAAATCCTTCATTTATCCGATAGAGGCATTTTTTATGAACAATTTGGGAACTAGGTGCTCTTGATTCTTTACGAGAACTGAGTGATTCTGTATTTTTAGATATTATATTATATAACGTGATCTTTCATATTTTGGTCCAACACCATAATTCCACAAAAATAAATAATTTCTTCCTGAGACTTTTGACCCATTCAAAGGTGTATACAGGGTGATATAAGTTAATAGACATTTGTTTGATAATATCTTCTACAGAAATTTCAATTTTGCAAAACATAGGGAATTCCATTTATGTGGATGGTCATGTCCCGAAAAACACAGGCAGCCTATTCAGCTGTGTTTCGTTACGTACGGGAACATGTGGTACCAAATAACGTGATTCAGTTGGTGATGACCGATTTTGAGCGGGGACTGCGGAACGCGATTTCAGAAATTTTTCACGGTGTCCACATAACCGGATGTAACACACATTACGACAGGGTAGACACATCACATTTTAATTTAGCCAAAGGAGAAGCTACGTATGACTAGTTAAAAAACGCAAGTTAAAACTTACGTTTTGATGTTAAAAAAATGTCTTTCAGGCACTTTATCAAAAAGCAAAGTCGCTGGGATTACGTCACCTTATCCGGCGCGATGAAAGTGCCAGAGTTTTTTTTTAAAAAATTTTGGCTCTCGCATACCTACCAGCCAACTTAATTCGCGATCAGTTCACAAGGGTTCAAAATGAATTAGACCAAAACTTAAGAAGAAGCCTGAGCAGATTCCTGCAGTATTATAGCAGATATTGGCTACAAATTGTGAAACCAGAAGGTTTCAGTGTATACGGACTGGCCAGGCGTACGAACAACATCTCAGAGTCGTACAATAGCAGATTAGCGCACAATTTAGGAATACACCCTTCGCCTTGGGATTTTGTTTGTAAGTATAGTTAATACGGGAAGGATGCTACAGTGAAAAGCGTGATTTCGTGTTACGGGGAATGATTCATTTTTTCATTGTGTTTTCCGAAAAAGGCAAGCTCCTCAAACTGCAGTCGCACGCGAAGGCAGATGTCCTAAGATTAAGGAATAATTGCCAGATCAGCCGACACGCGCGGTACGCTAGCGTCTTTAAGCAGAAAAAACTTATAAAAGGTTAACAAAATATCATGACTGAAATTCAACTATTATACGGCCGCGGAAGAAATAATTATATTTAAATAATTATACTGAGATTTATGAACATAATTTTATGCATATGTTTGTTTATCAATATCGGTCCGGTTGACTATGCATAACGTTTGCCAAGTGCTGTATAGATTTCTGAAGTATCAAAAAAAAAAAAAAAAATTCAAACGCACATGAAGATTCCGGTAGAGCATTTTAAACAGAATATCTCAGACAAATATGAGCTCTTAATATTGATATTTATATTGATATTTATATTTATATTTATATTCATTTTTTTTTTTTTTTTTTGGCACACCCTAATATGCACAAACATCAATTATATATATGACACGTTTGATTATTTATGTAATATTCATTCTGTATAGCATGGAGAGAGTTACACATGCTAGCCATCAGCGTGCCTGAATTTTTAGAAAAGGCGGCATCGTTAAAGGGCGATGTCCGCACTCTAATAGATAGAGAGGACGCCTTCCATAATGCAAGGGAAGGTAGAGATTTTGAACTGCGGGAGGCGCCAAACATTATACGTCTAGGTAACATTTGAACCTATTGCGACAGCCATTCCTTCCATTAGTCTCACGGTAGTTTTATTTTTATTTTTGAACAGACGATGATCCAGATTTTGATCGGGACGTATTTGCCGATGATCCGCCACATTGGCTCATCGACAATGCGGAAGTCCCACGACTGGGAGTGGAAAATGGTAATGGAAACGAAATAATTTGCAGAAAGTAGATTTGATGATAAGTAACAATTTTAAACTTGAAAACATGGCTACAGATGCTCCAGATAATGAACATGACTGGTCGGACAGTCCGAGCGACGGGTCAGACGAAATAGAGAACCCCAATATAATTGGTAATGATTTCGATTCTGTCTTACAAAATCACTTCAAAGTAAATAAATCATACGATTTCGTTTATCATCACCAGTGATCAGAATTCCTATCGGATGTTCACAATAGAAATTCCGTTGTTATCATTCCAGTACTGAAATTCAACTCAGTAGGTAATAAAAACAGTAGAAACGGTAGAGTTATAAATTTGGTAATAAATAGTGAATCCCCCCCCCCCCCCCCCCCCCCCCACCACCACCACACCGCCATCCCTAAGATCATCGTATATCATTTTTGTCTGGTAGAAGAAATAATAGATCCTGCGCAAGTCCTGCAGGTAATCGAAATCATCAACGACGACGTCGACCATGGCGAGGGACGTGAAGCAGCAGCACCAAATAATATCGGTAATGCTCGTCAATTTTTTGCCAAATTCAAGATCGTATATTATTTTTGTCTATTTTTATTTTTGAACAGACGATGATCCAGATTTTGATCGGGACGTATTTGCCGATGATCCGCCACATTGGCTCAACGAAAATGTGGAAGTCCCACGACTGGAAGTGGCAAATGGTAATGGAAATGAAATAACTAAATGAAATAATTCCAGGACTTAAATTCAACTCAGTAATAAAAAAATAATAAATAATATCAAATAATATCGGTAGTGCTTGTCAATTTTTGATTATTCTGTTATTACATTACCAATAACTTCATAGTGATCCCCCCCCCCCCCCCTGCCGCCCTTCCTCGCATTACTGGCAAATTCTTAAAATCATCGTATATCATTTTTGTCTAGTAGCAGACATAATCAATGCAGCACAAGTCTTGCAGGTAGTTTTATTTTTATTTTTGAACAGACGATGATCCAGATTATGATCAGGACGTATTTGCCGATGATCCGCCACATTGGCTCAACGAAAATGTGGAAGTCCCACGACTGGAAGTAGCAAATGGTAATGGAAATGAAATAACTAAATGAAATAATTCCAGTACTGAAATTCAACTGAATAATAAAAAAAAAAGAGTAGAGTTATCAAGTTGGTGATGAATAGTGGATACCCCCCCACATCCCCGTCATCCTTAAGATCATCACATATCATTTTTGTCTGGTAGAAGAAATAATGGATCCTGCGATCGAGGTCATCAACGACGACGTCGACCATGGCGAGGGACGTGAAGCGGCTGCACCAAATAATATCGGTAATGCTTGTCAATTTTTAATTGATTGTGAGATTACCTTATTCTTACTTCGATCTACTTTTTCCTTGACCCTGCAATAGTACCGGTGTCAAAGGATACATAGTTTGAATTATAGTTTGCAATTTATCTACTTAATATTCTTGTCACAGGGCAACGTACCCGAAAAAGAAACCGAAAAAAAAAAGCTGGACAGCCTGCAGCTCCGACCGCGGCATCTGCTCAACCTAAAAAAAAAATGCGCAATAAAAGACGCAAGGGTAAGACACTTGACCCGAAACTCTGAACAAAAAAAAATAATTCCATTCTATCTGAAATTACAGAAATGAGAAAAAGAGCACAACTGCGATTAGCAGACGAAAGAAAAATGGCTCAGCAAGCAATTGAGACATCATTGCAGTTGCGTGCTCAATTAGTTGCAGCCGATCTGGTGATTTCCGAAGCAGAAATTCAACGGCGATTGGCCGAAGACAATGGTAATAACATCAACTTATCTCACGTATTTTCTCACTCCTCTGATCAAATTAGATGAAAATTTTCAAATATTGTTATTTTCAAATTGATGCATTTTTGCAAAAGTTATGAGAATTCAAAAAATAAACCTCAAATTTTGCAAAATCTCATCTCGTGAACGGCTTAAGGAGGTTGGCCAGTCAAAAATGACTGGTTTTTCATGAATTCATTACGGCATAGTCGCCACATTGAGTATTCATCGAACTATTATATTCGTAAACTGATGATTACCCTGACATGTCCGGAAGCAAAATAATACCCAAATTATGAACAAATGACTGAATATCGATTTTTAAATTTTTTTTCATTTTTAATTGCTTGAAAACGATAAAAAATCTAGTAGATTGGTTCGATTACAGGTTCGATTACAGTCTACGATGGCTTATTTTCTTCAGGAAGCTATTCTCTATGATTCGCCTAAGTCTTTTTCTTTAATCATGTTGGTGACGGTAAATATGCAATTTTACAAGATTGAACGTATACCGATTTCAATCTTGTAAAATTGAATATTCACTGTCACCAACATGATCAAAGAAAAAGACTTAGGCGAATCATAGAGAATAGTTTCCTGAAGAAAATAAGCCATCGTAGACTGTAATCGAACCAATCTACTAGATTTTGTAATTTTCAAGAAATTGAAAATTATAAAAAAAAAGAAAAATAGACATCTAGCCATTTGTTCATAATTTGGGTAGTATTATTTTGCTTCCGGACATGTCAGGGAAATCATCAGTTCACGAATATAATGATTCGATGAATACTCAATGTGACGAATATGCCGTAATCAATTTATGAAAAACTAGTCATTTTTGACTAGCCAACCTCCTTAATAAAAAAATTCGAAATAAATCATGGAGCTCTTTTTTTTTTCTTTTTTTTTTTTCTCTTTTTCTCTGAGACCAAGTAAAATCTTTCTTGAATCATGAAAATTTTCTTGGTTCCAGAGAATTTTAACTTCGCTCGAGAAATTGTCGGTTGTTCAAAAAAAAAAAAAAATGCTTGGCCAAAGTTATTCTTTTTTACTGTGTATATTGGAGGGGTTCAAAAAAGACCTAATTTCTCAGATGTTGCTGCTCTTTCGTGAATATGTTGTTTGTGATTTTGAAAAATTATTCCATTCTTTTGAGCTCAATAGGACAATATTTACTACTGCCTCAGTGAAGTTGAAATTTCGAAATTTTGCCATTTTTGGCAATTTCAAAGTTCTCAGATCAAAGTCCTCATCTGGCTACCTCTAGGTTCTCATTCAATGAGGATGTTGGTTCAAGATGAGACTCGTACGGTAATATTTAGTACTGCCTCAGAGACATTGAAGTTTTGTTCACTATTTAGGGGTTTTCTTAGAGATTGGATCGCCAGGGGTTGCTCATGAGACAGTCTTTTCTTACCATTTTAAGGAAGAAGTACCCGAAGTTTGCAGTCTGTGGGATCATTTTTACTCCTGCCTCATGTTGCTAATTATACTTGAAGGAAAGTCGCCCTTGATGAGGCAGTAGTAAAAATGGTCCCGCAGACTGCAAATTGCTTGGATTTCTTCCTTATATTGGTAAGATGAAACTGTCTCATGAGCAGCACCTGGCGATCGAATCTCATAATATAGATGAGCGCTTTGATCTGAGAACTTTGAAATTGCCAAAAATGGCAAAATTTCGAAATTTCAACTTCACTGAGGCAGTAGTAAATATTGTCCAATAGAGCTAAAAAAAATGGAATAATTTTTAAAAATCACAAACAACATATTCACGGATGAGCAGCAACATCTGAGAAATTGGGTATTTTTTGAACCACCCTATAGTGTATATACATGTTATATTGTGATGATGTTATTACTGGTATATATTTTTTTATTGTGGAAGTGATGACATCGACGTTTAAGCATGCCACTTATATTTCAAGGGCCTGAGACAAGTTTGAAAATAGATTTACAACTTATTATAGTATTGAGAAAATGATTGTATAGATGAATAGTATTTAAAAACCGGGATCCTACTGTATATATTATAGAAATATATCTTTGTGCTGCGAATGAAGTCTACGCGCTGGCCTTTGTTGTCGCAAGCGGGGTGGGGGTCAAAATTTTGTTAGTCTAAGGTAAACGAGATATTTATTCGTTGTATTGAAAATAGGATTCTGTATGAGTCGATGGGCCACCATGAACCCTGCCCCCATGGCAGCAGACGCTGCAGGGCCGCTTCTCTTCGGAGTTAACGTGGCTGGAGGTGTCTGCCGGCGCTTGTATTTGAACCCCTACGAGTGCTGGTGGTCAAAGTGGCTCTTGTTCTCCTTCGAAATTGTAATTTTCATACAAATTGTGTATGCGCGTTCAGTAATATTCGCGATTCCTGTAGATATTTATTCGTTACTTTGATGATACGATTCTGTAGTAGTCGATGGGCCACCACGTACCCTGCCCCACGGCAGCAGATGCTGTAGGGCCGCTTCTCTTCGGAGTTAACGTGGCTAGAGGTATCTGCCGGCGCTCGTATTTGAACCCCTACGAGTGCTGGTGGTCAAAGTGGCTCTCGTTCTCCTTCAAAACTATAATTTTCATACAAATTGTGTATGCGCGTTTAGTAATATTCGCGATTCCTGGAGATATTTATTCGTTTGATTGATAATACGATTCTGTAGGAGTCTATGGGCCACCACGTACCCTGCCCCACGGCAGCAGACGCCGTAAAGCCGCTTCTCTTCGAAGTTAACGTGGCTGAAGGTGTCTGCCGGCGCTTGTATTTGAACCCCTACGAGTGCTGGTGGTCAAAGTGGCTTTCATTCTTCTTCAAAATTGTAATTTCGATACAAATTGTGTCTGCCCTTTTCGTATTGTTTGCGGTTCATGGAGATATATTTTGTTTCTTAGATTGAAAATACGATTCTGTAGGAGTCGATGGATCACGACGTATCCTGTTGTCTGGTAACAGGAGTTAATGTGGGCATAGGTGTCGCCGGTGTTTGCTTCGAACGCTGTTGGGAAATGCATCGCATGTGCTATTAAAATTGTACAGCTACTTATCTTTGGATCAATTGAAACGTCCATGTCATTACATGATATTTTGCATTGAATGCCGATATCTTAAATTATGTATACTTCTTGTTTCAATTCTATTTTATAGCCCGGTGCCGTGTGTGCCTGATGGAGAAGACTACCCATTCCTTCTTACCATGTGGGCATCATTGCGCGTGTATGGCCTGCGCAATTAGACTGTGGGAAACGGTGGAAAGGCGGCCATGCCGCTGTCCTCTTTGTAGGACGGTTTCCACGCAAGCCCCCCGAAGGATCTGGCTGTCAGGATAAACGAGCAGGATAAACGAGCAGTATTAAAAATCATTGAAACTCTTAGTTCCTGTCTATTCTTTTTCAAGCGACCTTAGAGCATAATAATAATAACATTTCATTGAGAACCAACAGTCATGTCAATATTTGTACGGTAATGTTCATTAATGCTTTCCCAGTGGCTTATTTTTTTTCTGACTGTTTCGGAAACGAGACATTCTAGTCGTATTTCATGTGCCCATGTCCGAAATGATAATATTAATAAATATAACCCATTATAAAAATAATATAAATTATTTTATTTTATTGTTTCCGAAAACGACAGAAAAAAACTTCAGCCACTGGGAAAGCATTAATGAACATTACTGTACTTCTTGAATGCCATGTTCACTCAGTAATTTATTTGTTTATCGATATTCAGTGGAATATTTCCTGTACCTGATCAATTATGTATAAAAAAAAGTAATATCAATCGAAATATTTGTTGTACGTTATTTCTTTCACTCTCGTCATTACACGAACAGTTACTTCATATATTCTAATGACCGCACACACAAATACGAGTTCACACTCGTAGAAAATACCTCAAAATAGTAAGAACATTTTTTTTCAAATGAAAATTCCGAATGTTATAGGCAATTGAATTTCACTCATTTCGATACATGTAGATGGTGGTCGTTAAAAATTAAATTTCATCAGACGCCCCCTAAAAAGTTTCCTTTTCGTCTAAAAACATACTGTCAAATTTTTTTTTTTTTTTTAATGCAGTTTTTTGGAAATTTCTTACATAATGTGCAGATTTGAAGCATAAAAAAAAAAAAAAAAAAAATGCCAGCATGTTTTTAGACGAAAAGGAAACTTTTTAGGGCGCGTCTGATGAAGTTTAATTTTTAACGACCACCCTAATATAGATATACCTTAGCACGAGTGACGTCACGAACTAGTAGTTTTAAAGGAAAAAATACGTCCTAATTATTTTTCCACAAACTACTGGGATATAAAATAAAAAAAAAATCGTGAACGACCCTATTCCGGTTGGTTTTTCAAGCCCAAGAGCGAGCTCAGAGGTAAAATATTGACAAAAACTGGCAACAAGTCAAGCCAAACCCCTAGATTATTTTCATACTTTAGAGTAATGTTTAGTTGAAAATAAAGTTAAATGATTGATTGAATGTGTCAATTTTTCGAGATTTTGACCTTTCTACATTTTGCATTTATGAGTTCTAGTCTTTCATGATTTTTGTTTTCGACATACTTATATTTTGGTTTATTGGCTATTAGAAATATTGGGTACTCTCGATTTTAACTTTAGAGAAAGTAAACAATCCACTTCACTGTAATTTATAATCTACTTATTCGGAGTAAAAACGATCTGATTATAAACTTTGGAATTAATGATCGTTCGAGTAAATAACTTTTCGGTGAAACAGTTATTCGACTTCGTGATTCATCGGGAACAAAAATGTCGAAATCATGATCCCTCGTTATTTTGCTCTTCGTGTTTATGGAATTCGGAATATCAGCCATTCTGAATTTTAGTCTTTCGGAATTTTGACCCCCACCCTAATTCTTGACTCAATTCGGCACCGTATATCATAGTACGGGCTTTTTCAATCAAAGTTCTATTCATTCTTTCAGCTATTGAGTTTTGTTGGGGTGTATATGGTACAGTTAAATGATACTGTATTCCCTTCAGTGCACAGAAATCTTTGAATTCATTTGATAGGTATTCTCGCCCATTATCACTATACAGGTGAGCTATTTTTAAATTAAAATGTGACTCACTTTTGGCTACAAAATCTTTGAAACATTGAAATACTTCTGATTTATAGCTAATTAAGTAAACTACAGTGTAATGAGTGAATTCATCAATGAAAGTTACGAAATAATTTTTTTCGTTTAAAGTTGAGGGTGTAATAGGGCCACATACGTCTGAGTGAATAGTAAATAAAGGCCGCGTAATATGAGCTCGGTCTCTCACCTTTGAAAAAGGTAGTCTTGCTTGTTTTCCGTAAACACATGCTTCACATGTCTCATTTATCGGATTCACTCTTTCTAATAGATGAATATCATGAAGTAAATTATTCCTTTTTATTTCCAGGAATTTTGTTTGATTAATATGGCCTAGACGTTCATGCCAAAGTTTATATGTTTTTACTAATGAATTTTCATCACGGTCTGCTTGATTACATGAATTTTTACCGCTTCCTTTGTTGATAGAAAAAGTAATACATATTAAATTACTCATTTGCTTACCAGTTATTATTTTTTGATCACCCTTTTCGATCATTACTTCTCCCGTTTTGCTGAAGATTACTGTCATTCCAGCTTCCTGGATTCGTCGTACGGAAAGTAGATTGTGTGGTATATCAGGTGCGTACAAAACATCGAAGAGTGTACCTGTTACTCCTAAGTTTGAAGTTACTTCAATTGATCCTTTCTTGGTTGCCATAATTGATTCACCCTTCTTTGCTATTGATATTTTCCATGGTGCTTCAAGGTTCTTCACTGTTGTGAAATAGTCTAAATTATTTACTAGGTGATCTGTTGCTCCAGAATCTAACAGAAATGTCACTTTATTTATATCACAATCACTTTGTTCACCAGTTGACAATGTTCCCACCTTGCTTACAAAAGCAAAGCTTTCATTGTTTTCCTGGCGTTGAACATTTTGAATTGTCCTTTGGCGTTGATCTGAGTTCTGTCGTGGATTTTTATAAAAACAATTCTTCTCGTCGTGGTTTCTTCGACCACAATGTTTACATTTTATAAAATTTAATTTGCTGTTATTTTGGTCTCTTCTATTCCTTTTATTTTGATATTTTGAAGAATTGTTCATAGATGTGTTGAATTGACCGTAAGGTTTTGGATTGAAATTTTGACGATGGTTTCTCCATTTCCCTCGATTGTCATAATTTTGTTTTGATTTCTTTGGCTGAAATTTCTGTGAAACTTCCACATTTAACACTTTTGCGCTTGAATCACTATTTTCAGCTTTTAATTTTATTTCATAGTCCATTAGTTGTGTCTTGACGTAATCGAGATTGAGTGTGTCATCTTTCATTGTTTGGATTGCAGTGATCTTTGGTTCATATGAATTCGGCAATGATAATAACAATCTAGCAATTTTATTTGCTTCATTTAATTGACCCCCATAGACCAATCATTTTACGGTTTTAAATGACACTAATTGTGGGAAGCATGAAAAAAATACTACCATGTAGCGATAGACGTGAATAATATACCGTACCGTTTGTGACATTTAGTTTCCACACGTTTTTGAATAAAAAATTAAAAACCCGAAAAAATCTCGTCAAAAACACGTTTCTGTACCTTTCGCGTCGAACGCTGCTTAAACGAAGGCAGATAGACCATAGGTTGACTGGACCTTTTTTGTAGAGCGTTAAATTCTATACAAAAAAGTCCGCGACGGCATATATCTATAGTACATATCCGATGCGTTTGAGGCGATGCAAAACGCACCTACGAAACGACGCTTTTCCGTCGATTAAGGGGGGGGGGGGGGGGGTAAGGTTAATTCGGTGAAAAAAAGACATGTCTTGAAGATTTTTTTTTGGCGATACAGATAGTGTTAGTTTATTCAGTCAATTTCCATATAATAATGCAACATTTGAACAATATTTCCCTCAATTTTCATTGCAAAATATTGAAAATTGAGCGAATGACAGTGAATCTCCGGAGGCGCCTCGAAAAAAAATGGTTTTGCGGTGTTCAGCATAACTCGCAACAGAATCATCCGAAACGAAAAAATCAAAATGCATTTTTCAAAGGAGATGTTTCTCGAGGTAATCACGAGAGGATTTTTTTTTTTTTCGATTTTTCAATTTTTCGTAGCACTTGAAAGCCAAAAAACCGATTTTCGCTGAAAAAATCGGCCAATTTTCTGTTGTAACATTAATAATTATTAAAAAAAAAAAAAAAGCTCTCGACAATACCTGGTGAATTATGTGAAGAAGTACTGTGCAAAATTTCAAAACGATTGGTCCAGTAGATTTTGAGTTATGGTGAACACGGACTTCGAATATGACAAGTTTTAGAAAAACGCTCAGCTTTGCACACTGAACAATCCAAAATGGAACTCGATAATTTCTTTTATACTTACACAGAGTCGTCTATACCAGGTCCATGAAGTATAGAGCTGTATACTATGTCTCGAACATATACAAGGTCCTTTTACATACCTATGAAGACCCTTCCACGAAGAAATAAATGTAGGGATTATAATAGAGCAAAAAAAGCGCTTTATGTATTCCCGCTCATAACTCCGTTAATATTGCTCCGATCGATTTAAAATTTTGACACAATATTCTTGAGACGTTATACATGCATATGAAAAAATATGAATAAAATGCAGAAAAAAAAGTTTAAATACCTTACCCCCCCCCCCCCCCCCCCCCCCCCCCCTTAACAAGCCATGGCCATGGCAACGGCTGCCATGTTGCTGTCAGTCGACGGAAAAGCGGCGATTTGTAGGTGCGTTTTGCATCGCCTCAAACGCATCGGATATCTACTATAGATACATGCCATCCGGGACTTTTTTGTATAAAATTTAACGCTCTACAAAAAAGGTCCAGTCAACCTATGGTCGATCTGCCTTCGTTTGAGCAGCGTTCGACGCGAAAGGTACAGAAACGTGTTTTTGACGAGATTTTTTCGGGTTTTTAATTTTTTATTCGAAAACGTGTGAAAACTGAATGTCACAAACGGTACGGTATATTATTCACGTCTATCGCTACATCGTAGTATTTTTTTCATGCTTCCCACAATTAGTGTCATTTGAGGCCCTAAAATTGCATAAAGTGACTGGTCTACCAGCAGCTTCCAACTCGAGAAGCATATCTTCAAAAATTATAAAATGCTGTGCGAGAGTTATATCACCTTTCAATTTGAAAGATAACAATTTCTTCTCGATAGTCATTTGAGTTGCCAAACTTGTGCGTTCGTAAATTGAATCATACTTCACGAATATAGATCGAGCTGTCACATTTCTTTGAGTTGCATATGTAACCAGCGAATCACTCAAATATTCAATGATTATGTTTTTCGCTGTTTTCTCACTTTTCTTCCAAGCATCTGTCACTGGGCTCGGTAGAGCCTCGTCAATGACGTTGAGTACGTTCTTTTCATCTAGTAGGGCTCGGATTCGTAATTTCCAGATGCTGTATTTTTCACCATTGAATGGTTTGATATTCCGTTTTGTGTTCATTTCATTTTCACCCATTTTTTTTTTTTTTTTTTTTTTTTTTATCACAATGACTGCACTTCACAAAACTCGTCCAGAACGGTGTTGAGGAATTTTAATTCACAAATATGTCTTGCCACTCAATTATGTATCACTTATAATATATATATATTTCTTTTTGATTAATCAGCTTAAACGTTAACTGGGCCCATAACCTGTTGGAATATGGGAACATGGAAAGAAATTAATGTTACACCAAGACACGATGTTATGAAGTAAAGCAGAGCGTTTATTTAAGTGATCCACTCAGATCAGAATCTGGAGACAGACTAACTAGGCATTTACAGAAAAAGAAAAGAGACGATAGTTGCTTACAATGGTGTACTTTGACGTCATTATAATACTGTAAACAAACAAAGACTTTACCCAAGACACCATAGCTCTACTTACAAATATATATATCTTATTTTCTAAGAAATGAAATTTATTTTGCTCATTTCAATAAAGACGCATTCAAATACGGAAGCATTAAAAATTGAAAAAAAAAAATTTTGCCAAAAAAATTCAAAAAAAAAATTTCGCGAATTTTTTTTTTTTTTTGCAAAAGATTGTTTTTTTGCCCCTAGCTTTCGAACACATTCATTGTTTATCACTCCAGCTCAAAATTTTTATCGCCAATTTTGAAATTGCAAAGTTTGAATGCACCAGATTAGTAAAAAAATTCGCAGATCAATAACGCAAAAAACTAACCGCATTAGTTCGCCCGACATAATTACACTGACAACATGTTCCAGCTCATGCCGGACTTAAGCCTTCACACCAGTGTCAAGGTTGCGACTATGTAGAGGTTTTGTTATCTTTTTAATTTCAATTTTCAATAAATTCTTTTTTTTTTCTCTATATTGTTGTATCACAACAGATATTGGAGGAAGGAGATCGGTGGAAGATGAACTGGCTTAGTAACAATATATATATATTGACCCGTGTTTGGTTGATTTAACTATTGTTTTATTGTATGTATCAACTTAATAACGAAAGAAGTGGTTGGATAATAGATATCCGGAGTTGGTAAGTGATCGGTTGTGCAGTAGTTGGTGATAAGTGAATAGGTCGGAATTAGTCTGAGAAGTGATTTGAGTGAGAGTGAGAACTGGAGAAGGTAGGCTCGGTTTTAGGAGGGGTTTTTGGGCGAGTTGCATTCTAGCGGAAACGGAGGATCAGGTAAAGCGTGCGGTGGAAAGGAAGTGACGGATCGGATGGTTGCTGGGAAAGAGACGGGTCATGACGTAACACCCCCCCCATTAGAGGGAACATAGGGGTGCATTACCTATGTTACCATATGCGTGGCATAAGGCAATATGTGTGATTATACATAGTTATGAATGTAATAGGCTTAGTACTAGGTATGATTATGTGAAAATTCAGTATGGCATAATATATAGCGTTCGGTGTGCTTTATAATGATTATTGTTTACTGTGAATGTATGTGTGTATGGTAAATGGACCAAGCAGTGTGGTATAAACCTTTATTCAGTCCGATGGTACATATGATAATGTGTAGAATATGATGGGTTATGCATTATTCCTATATGTTTAGGGCTGCCCTTGGTAATTTTGGCAGTGAGCTAGAGTAAGCTTATGATCTAGGAGAAATATAATATAACGTTTAAGGCTGTAATTCTAATAATTCTATTCCCTTTTTACTACATGATTGTGCTACATACATTTTTTTTTTTTTTTTTTTTTTTTTTTTTTTTTACATTCCAATTCTTATCTACTTTTTGTTTATTACTATCATTCTTTTAATTTTCTAACTTATCGTCAGGAGATCTGTTTCTTAACAGTAAATAATGCTGACATGTGTCGCTTATTTGTTGTATCTAGGTCATACCATCGACTTATTTGTATTTATTTAAAAGAAATCTGTGATTTCCCTGGTTTCCAGAGGGTGTTTTTCGGTGTAGTCCATAGGTAGGATTCGGGGTTTAGGTGTTTTTATGTTAGAGCTGTTCTTACTTATTTTAGGTTCTTCTGTGGGAACGGGTGGCGGCAATGGTTTCAAAGGAATGTTATGTATTGTATCATTAGTTCCACGAGTTCCGGTATTGAAATGTGGGTGTACAATCTCAAGTTCTACCGGTGCCTCACGAAAGGTGCGTTTGGCATATCTACTATGTTTCCGTTTTTTACACGGGCAGAGTTTAATGAGTTTGAAAATCGCGGAGAATGCTGAAAATCTATACATAAGATATATTATTCCTATTGAGCCTAACCCTACTCCCGCGAATGTTAAGGCACTTTTTAAGCTACCTGTTTCCTGCCTATCGCGATGGTGCGTGGTTATTTCCGTCGCTTGTTTAATGATTTCCTTCAGCGCAACACTATTGGCTCTCAGATCGTCCGTATTTAAGTGTAATGGTTTAAACGCATGAAACATTGGTATTGATGACAGATTTGTTGAATAATTCTTGTTAAGATCGTCATATATTTCTGAAAGGTTTAGCGTGAAGTCTGGCACGTAAGCACGGTGTTCGAGAGATACGTAGGTATTTGTTGTTGTTAGTGTTAGGGATTGTGAAAATGCTTTACACTGGCTATCTAGATGTAATATTCCAGTTTTGTACAGTGTGATGCGGTCAGAGTTTGCTTTTGCGCATGTTATGTGTAAAACTTCAGGTTTCGATAAAGAATAGATCCATGTATTTGGGGTTTGCAGTGTGGACCAATATGGTCCGTCGAAGGACGTCATTCTGATATTGCAAGTTTTTAGGTCAATAGGTGGGTTATTTAGGAATAATGCGATCTCACATATTTGATGGTTGTTGGTACGGTATAACGGTTGGTGTTGTTCGCATATGTATACACCTTGTGAAACCTTACAATGTGTAAATTCTGTTTCTGCTATCTGGAAATATGAGCTACGGTCCGAGCTTATCGCGAGGTAGTCTAGGCTTGGAATTATATATGCAAACTTATTCTGTGAGCGATCATAGTTTTGTTGGACTGGTATTGGAAGTAAATGATAAAAATGGAATCTGTCTTCGTTCAGTAATGGTATAGAAAGTACATATATGATGTTCGGTTCACTGTACATTACACTTAATTCTGATAATCTAACCAACTCTTCTGCGTACCCATTTCTTATAGGAGTAGGGAATTGCAGGAGTGGCTCCAGAGATTGTATGTATTGTAAACTAGCTATGATTTGTCCCGGTGTTAGCAGCTTCGGGTGCATTATACCTTGCTTTGCGAACAGAATTGCGTCTATTATATTGTTCAGGTCTAGCTCATATTCGTTCATCATTTTGTCTAATCTATTGAGACTTTTCAATAGTCTTATCGTTAACGAGTTCTGGTTTATTTGTGCTTCTAGTGTTGTTGTTGCTTGCGAGAAAAATACTATTTGGTGGTCAATCTCTTCGATGTGTTTATCTATTAGGTCTATTTCTTTCTGTTCTGTGCCTATCATCGACTGGATGATGTGTGTTTGGTTGACCAGTAGTGTCGCTACGTGTCCTGTATCGTTGAATAGTTTGTCTATCTGGCTGTTGTAGTATTTTCCGTCTGCGTCTGTTAGCGTCCCGTAAAGGGTTTTTTGTATGAATCCGGTAAAATCGTACCAGCCTCGTTTGACGCGCGTGTGTGTGAATTCTGCTAGTTTGGTGTGCGTCTGGTCTGTTTCTTGGTATCCTAGTAGATTTTCGATCTGGTCCTCGTATTTTGTTATGGTTAATAACCGGTTTTTTGTTAGATTAATAACGTCCTGTACGTCACATGCTTCCCCTGCCTCGTTACAGCGTTGACTAATTATGTCGCAGTATTTTCGTAACTTGTCTGACTCATCCGTGAACTTCCGTATGCTCAAGAAATTTACTAACTTCCACTTGTTGGTGAACGTCCGCAAGTCTTCCCATTGTTCGTAGTAAATTCCCGGGTTTTCTTTGAATACCGAGACTTCATATGGTTTATTGGTTGTGTTCGGTTTAGTTAGCCCGACCCTGGAATTTATAAATTTTCACTTTCAGAACGTGCTTTCGTATGACTTCAAGATTTTGTTGGTGTTGTTCTTATTTATAGATTGTATTTCTTACATGTCTATTCGGCGTTAATTACTTTCGTTACGTATGTGTGCTAGTTTCAGTTTGTTTAGATGAACAATTTTAGTTTTATTCGGTGTCAAGCAGACTTCCGCGTTTATTCCGTCAATTATTCTCTTAATTATGTATGGGCCTTTATATTGGTCCTCGAATTTTGTGCGGTTTTCATTTATTAAAAATACTCTCTGTCCGGCTTCAAAGAGGTGTTCATTGATTTTTCTATCATAGTATGCCTTCGATTTCAATTTTGCGTCCTTTAAATTTTGTGCTGCTCTTTTACGAATTTCGGTTAAGTTTGTTAGTAGATCGAGGGTAAATGTGTTGTATGAGTTTGTCGTCGCGACGGTTGTTCGTAGGTCCGATGGTAGTCGAGCCTCTTTACCAAAGATCAATTGGTGCGGTGTGAAATTCGTACCTTCGTGTACCGCGGTGTTGTAACAGAAAATTGCGAAACGTACATACTTGTCCCAGTCTTTACCGGTTCTTGTGTAATGTTTAATGTGTTCAATAAGTACAAGATGGCTACGCTCTAAGGAGCCATTTGATTGCGGCCGATACGCGGTGGTTCTTACTTGTTTAATTTTAAATAACTTGCAAATCTGTTTAATCGTTGTACTCATAAAATTTTGGCCTTGATCTGTTAGTATTATTCGCGGTGCTCCGAAACGTGTAATGTACTCTTTCGTAAATGCCGTGCCTATTGTCTGGGCCGTCGCGTTGGGGAGAGGTATGGCATCTAGAAATTTTGTTAGATTGCATTGAATTGTCAATAAGTATTGGTTGTTTGATTCCGTCGTGGGAAGCGGTCCTACTATGTCTAGTGCAACTTTATCGAAAGCATCTGCTGGGGTGTCTGTAATCAGCATGGGCAGTCGTGTTTTGACCCGGACTAACTTTTTCCTCTGGCAACTGTCGCAGGATTTAATGAAATTTTGAATTTGGTTTTTTAGATTCGGCCAATAGTACTTTTCTCTAATTCTGTTGTAGATTTTTGTTACACCTTGATGACCACCTAGCAGCGATTCGTGATATTCCTTAATGATCCCTGCGCGTAACGCTACGTCGGGTGTAATAGTTTCATTTGTACAAAGTGTGATTCTTACATTCGCATCTCTGAAAATGTAATAAAATAGTTTCTTGACAATGTTCCATTGGAGGACTTCTAACCCTGGGTTTGTTTTGAGAAAGGAAAATGCTTCAATTTTATACATGTGTAATAATTGTTTTAGTCTAATTAAAGTACTATAAAGGTCTTCTAAATCTATTCCGCCTGAGTGCTGGCCTTTGACTACGAGGGTTACAATATATTTGTTTCCGGATTTTGATACGGCTATTCCACGTTTGCTGAGTTTATCGATAGTGAACGTCTCTTTTCGTAACATGCCTTTGTCTAATAATTGTTTTGTTAGTTCGTCGTTCCACATGCACCCGGCTGGTACGCAATGAGCAATATTTGCGCTTTTCACGAATATTCCGTCTTTGGACTCCGTCACGTTAGTCGTTGGCATTATATTATTTATGTTGTCTATAAATTCTTTGAAGCTAAGCGTGTCTGTGCCTTGTTGTTGTGGAGGACCCTGGGCGCACTGCGGTCTTTGGTGTGTATTTTCTTCATCAGTAGTGCTGATATTATCTGCACTGTCCGAGACCGTTGAGTCATCTGCTGATGATAACATTGGTTCACTTTCAGAGTCTGAGATTGCATTAGAACCGGTAAAGTTTTCGGTGTTTAGTTTCTGTGTAGGGTTACGTCTGTCCGAATCGTTATCCGTTGGTGTGGGGATAGTTGGGGGAGTGTCCGATATCGGAGGAATCAGGAGTCCCCCAGGAGATCGGGTAAAGTTTTTCGTCGCAGGCTTAGATGACCTATTTTTTATTCGTCCGTAAGGTAATTCGGGTCCCGTTGGATTTTCAAATCTGCATATGTTGATTTTGATATCCGAATCTTTGAATATATAGTGAATCATGCGGCTTACCCTGTCCCATTCAAGTTTGTCTAAACCGCAACCGAGTTTTGGTATCGAGAGTGACTTCTTTTTATCCCTAATTAACGCTGCCTTCAACTTCACTAATGTGTTGTACATTATTTCGTTTGTTGGTTTGTCGAAGTGTCGTTCTTTCGTGACTAAATTGTAAATTGTGCGTCGGGGATACTGAACTATAATAATATCTGTTACTCGCGGGTTCATTGATTGTAATCTTTTGCGCTGTATGAGTCCGTTCTTTACCATCTGTTTCGCGATGCTCCGCGATGTTTTACAATCAGCTGAGATACAATGGGCTAAATTGTCTTTTTGCTTTAGTAAGTCTCCGTCTATTTCTGTGATATTTCTATTCTGTGTCAGGGGAAGGAAATCTAAGTCTACAAGAAACTGTGTATACGATGGTGTGGAATCTGGGGATTTGTTTGTAGATGTACTGGGTTGTGGCTCATGAGCTATATCTTGTAACCCGACTCCGCGTTTCTTGTGTATTCTTGAGTTGTGTGGGTCTTGCGTAGAGTCTGTAGGAGACTCATTAGTCGGTATGGACAATTTCCTATATATTATTTTACGTTTATGTACTGAGGTTGTTGTAGTCTTATTTGAGTGTGTTTCAGTCTGATTGTCACCACAACTTTCTTGTTCGGTAAAATCGGTTTCCAATCGGTTCTTTTTCTGTATTCGGCTAGTACTAGACGATTCTGTATGTCTTTTTCTTTTAGGTAGTGTCACTCTGAATGGAATGGTTTCTACGTCCGACTCGTCTGTCGAGTCAAGGTAGCCTAGTTGTTTCGTCAATTTCTTTCGCGGTGTTGGATTACCTGAGGATTCAGTCATTCGGGGTCGTCTGGACGGTCCTCTTGTTTTATACTGTCTATCGTAATTTACTTCGGTATCTGAGTTTTCTGATGTTAGGGTTTCCCGTGCTTTTCGTAGTTTGGTTGGTGCGGGGTTTGCCGAATTGTCGGTATCTTGTCTAGGACGCTTCGGAAATTGATATGCTATTTTTTTGCGTTTATTTATTTCGGTTTCCGCGGTACCCGACTCTGACCGAAAGCGTTTGCCGTCCATGGGTAAGGCCTGGGTTACTTCGGGAGGGGGATTCCTTGACAGTGCGTCTGCGTTTGCATTAGCTCTTCCTTTTTTGTAAACTACAGTGTACGTGTATTCGTCAAGTATTAATCTCCATCGTAATAGACGTGATGTCGGGTCTTTGGCGCTGTTTAGCCAGAGCAGTGGCTTATGGTCCGTTACGAGTGTAAATTGTCTTCCGTATAAATATGGTCTGAAATGTTTTACAGCGTCAATGATGGCTAATAGTTCTTTGTCAGTTGTCGAGTAATTAATCTCTGCTTTTTGGAGTGCTCTTGATGCATAGGCTATTGGTAGGTCTTCACCAACTTTACCTTGGCTAAGGACTGCACCGATGGCAAGGTTCGATGCGTCCGTTGTCAGCACGAAAGGTTTTGTGAAATTAGGATACTGTAAAATAGGTTCATTGCAAAGACTGTCCCGTAAGGTTTCAAATGCCGATTGGTGTTCGGATGTCCAAATATAGGAAGTATTTTTCTTTAATAGATTATTTATAGGTTTCGCAATTCTAGCTAGGTTAGGAATAAATCTACGATAGTATCCAATTAGCCCCAAGAACTGCTTTATTTGTTTAGCATTTTTAGGGACCGGATAATTCTTGACAGCTGTTATTTTATCAGGGTTCGGTTTTACTCCGTCCTGAGTGATGATATGCCCTAGGTATGCTACTTCTGTCCGTAGGAACTCGCATTTTTCGGGTTGAAGGGTCAGTCTCGCGCTCGATAGTCTTTCCATTAACTTTCTGAATCTTATTGCATGCTCCTCCAATGACCTTGCGTAAATAACAATGTCGTCTAAGTATACAAAAATTTCGTTGCCTTGTAATCCCGTGAGTACCTGATCCATAAGGCGTTGGAAAGTGGAAGGCGCGTTTTTCTGACCAAAAGGCATTCGGGCGTACTCAAAGTGACCACGTGGTGTTGAAAAGGCTGTTTTAAGTTTGTGGTCGGGGTGCATAGGTATTTGATGAAACCCCGAGGCTAGGTCGAGTGTTGTGAAATATTTCGCGGATCCTAGCTGGTCTAGAATGTCTATGATGTTTGGTAGGGGGTATGCGTCCCCTATGGTTTTCTCATTCAATTTACGAAAATCGACTACCATACGCCATTTTTTATTACCCTGTGCGTCTGCTTTTTTTGGTACGACCCAGACGAGGGAATTGTAAGGGGACGTGGAATGTTGAATAATGCCCTGATCGAGGAGCTTAGTCACTTGTTTTTCAATTTCATCTTTGTGAGCTTGTGGGTGTCGATATTGCTTTGTGTGTATCGGTATGTCGTCTGTAGTTGGTATAGTATGGCTAACCACTTGGGTGTGCCCTAGTTTGTCACCTGGTAAGAAAAATAGGTGGTTATATTCAATTGCGAGATTAATTATTGACTGCCTTTCTTCTTCATTTAGGTGATTTAGTCTGAGGTTTTCCCGCAGGGTTTCAATGCGTCCCGCATCGTGATTAGTTGAGGTTTGGAGTGTCTGTTGTTTTTTATCAATGTTAATGCCGCGACGGTCACAAGTAACTCGACTTGCTTCGCTGTAAGCTATGTGTGAATCTGTGTTTGTCGCGGGTTCGTCTACCTCTTCTAGAGTTACCACAGGTCGTCTTATCTCTACAGCTGTTTCACCGCTGTTGATGGCATAAGCGTACGCCAGACCTTGTCTATTCGTCACGAGGGCATTGCCTAATAAGATATTCGGGCCTAAGTCTAATTTGTTAATTATTCCCGTTTTTGGTGACAGTTTTGTTACTTCTAATGCTATTACTACTCTAGTTCGGGCAGGAATTGATATGATGTCTTCATTAAAAATGTTTAGTGTTTCGTTGTTATTGGAGGTCACTGTGTTCATTGGGAAGGAAATCGTAGCGCCTTCGTTACGTAAAAATGTCATGCTTAAGATGCCTGCTTCCTTAATGGGGAATGAATCATCTACTATATGGAACTCGTGAGTATTGTACCCGATTTGGATGTCTATCGTTCCTGAAGTCTCCGCAGTATCTTCTGTAATGCCTATTATTTTGATCTTGTCGGGTCGCGTATACGCGTCATCCTTTACCGCGCCGCGCTTTATTATGTTTATATCAGCTCCAGTGTCAAGAAGAAACGTAGTGGTTTCATTCGCGAGTTGTGGAGTTGATACCCGAGTCTTGGACGCGTGGAGAGACGACGTTGTTAATACACGACAAGTATTGATATTAGCACCGTGATTTCGATAACATAGTGGAATTGTGCCTGTGTTTCGCGAGAAAACCTGATTCGTTCTAAAACATATAGTCATATTTTCAGATCGCAAAAAGCCTATACTTAGAATTCCGTCTTCTTTAATCGGGAATGAATTATCTACCAGGTGGAACTCGTGCCGGGTCCCGCAGAATTCCATATCGATACTTCCTAGAGTTTTTACAAATCCTTCACCTATTCCTCTGATGTTACGCGTGTCCGTTGGTGTAAAACGAGTTTTTAATGAAATGACTCCGACTTTAATTACATTAATATTCGCGCCCGTATCCACTAAAAGTGAGGCAGTTTTTCCCAGGATTTGTTCCGATTTTATTACAATTATTGGTGACCCGGGAAGTAATTCTCCATCATGACCGGACGCTCTTCGTCGGCTCGGGATATCGCGGCGTCCGTACGAAATTCCCGTTGCTCGTTTAAATCCTCATTAGCTTGTTCTGCGTTATCGTCTACCGCAACATTTACCCGTCCGTTGTTTCTCTGTTGATAAGATGGATACTGTCCGTAATTTCGGTTGTTAAAATGGTTCGGTCGTCCACGTGGACTATTATTCCCTTGGTGGCTATGTGATTGTGCATTACCCGGTCCGTGGCTACTTTGTTCGCGTTGGTTGTACTGAGTGTTCTGAGGATTGGTACTGGGAATGTTAGGTTGGGGGTTTCTTTGATTATGTGATTTCCGCGCGCGGCATTCATCAAATGTGTGACCAATGACTTTACAAAATGTGCAGTGTTTTCCAGCACGTTCTCTCGGTCCACAGATATCGATGGTATGGCCTGGTTTTTTACAATAACTACAGTAAGGTCTAACTTGCGATTCTGGTCTCAAATTCTGTTTTGCATAATATTTGTTTACATAGTCTGGCATCAGGATGGTGTCGTGAGACGGTTTTAAGGTTTTTCTTTCGTCCAAGAACTTTTCAAATCGTATTGCTAAATCTATAGCTTCCCGTAATGTTCCCGGCTTCTCATAAGTTACTCTTATTTCAACCTCGTCCTTCAAACCTTTTATGAACGATCGACCAGCTAAATCTCTTATAAATTTATTTGTCATAACGACTTGGTCTGAGTTTTCTGAATTTCCGGATATTTCTAATGCCGTCTCGACGAGTTTTTCCATCCGCATGCCGTACTCTAATGCACTCTCGCCCCGGTTCTGCACTGCTCGTGTGATTTGCGCCTGCACATCCGGTAACAACTCTTTTGATTTGTATGCCCGTTTTAAATCTTTTAGTAGGTCATCCAATGACGTTAAACTCGTTTTTTGTATATACTTTTCTGCGGCGCCCTCGACTTTTAAAAATACGAGGTTTGTAAATAAAGGCAAGTCTCGCGCATGAATTGATTGCTTGATACTTTCTATTTTCCGAATAAACGAACTTATTGGTATGTTTGCACCATTGAAACTTGGTATCAATGGTATCACTGCTTGCAGTGGCAGATACGGGCTGGGAGTGGTTCCGATGTTAGGATTCTCATCGTGAGACATCTTCTTATATATTTTACGCTTAAATGATAAACTATCTAAGACTTACAGAATGGTGAGCACTACAAACGTTGATCTGGTCAGCTGCATCCCCAGGTTGTAGCCCGTAGTTCCTAATCGCGTTGGCGATACCCGTGAAGCGTTGTAGTTCAGGAGTACGACGAATCCAGATGGGCCTCCGCAAAATGGGACGTGTTCAGGGGTCGGAGACTCGACACCTTGCTGATCCTTCAGTGGTATTGGATTCGTCTAATCCGTAGTTTTTTTTTTTTTTTTGCACTTCGTAGCGAGGGTCTTTGTCGTTGCCTTATTTTACGATTGTGATCGTAGGTTCGTTGAGTACGTGCCTCTCTCTCTCTCTCCTCCTTTGTTTGGATATCTGCTTCTTGGATTCGTGCCTCGTTTTTACATCCAAGGATAACCGGTTTTAAGTGGTGGATAATTCACTAATTTTAGCACTATATAGTCCGGTAAACGAGGGGTACCGCTGCCACCAGTTGTTGTATCACAACAGATATTGGAGGAAGGAGATCGGTGGAAGATGAACTGGCTTAGTAACAATATATATATATTGACCCGTGTTTGGTTGATTTAACTATTGTTTTATTGTATGTATCAACTTAATAACGAAAGAAGTGGTTGGATAATAGATATCCGGAGTTGGTAAGTGATCGGTTGTGCAGTAGTTGGTGATAAGTGAATAGGTCGGAATTAGTCTGAGAAGTGATTTGAGTGAGAGTGAGAACTGGAGAAGGTAGGCTCGGTTTTAGGAGGGGTTTTTGGGCGAGTTGCATTCTAGCGGAAACGGAGGATCAGGTAAAGCGTGCGGTGGAAAGGAAGTGACGGATCGGATGGTTGCTGGGAAAGAGACGGGTCATGACGTAACAATATCAACGTTTTTTTTTTTTTTTTGAATTTTTTTTGCAAAATTTTTTTTTCCAATTTTTAATGCTTCCGTATTTGAATGCGTCTTTAATCTCGCTATCAGCTGCCCCCAACCAAAACATGTGTTCCCTATCTAAAATCCGAAGTTACTTGCGAAATCTCGGAATTGGCGAAGTCCACAAGTCAACACATATCAGCATCATCTTTCCCCTTTGAAACCCTTCAAGTTTTGTATGAAACTTTTTTTTTTATAACTGTTAGTTTTCGAGATATTCGCCTGCGGAGATTAAAATGGACCACCCTGTATATTGGTCTCTCGGCGTGTAAATTTGACGACCACGTTAAAGTAGCGCAATGTTTTAAATGTCTCGGATATGGGCATCAAGCGCGCGACTGCAGATCAGCTGCCCGCTGTGGGCACTGCGCGGGCGAACACGAGATGCGCAATTGCAATCAAAGGGATAAACCTCCTTGTTGCCGAAACTGCGAGTCCGCCGGTACAGACTCCGCGCATACCGCGTTAGATGGTACGAAATGTCCGATCCTTAAGAGGCGCATACTCGATAAAGTCAGAATGACAAATTATGGATAATTCGGCTAGATACTCGTGCGGTGCTCTCAGGCTGTGCCATGTAAACTGTCAGTCTCTTGTCCGTCACCTTGACGAATTTCGTATGTTCTTTGAAGCTGCAGACTACGATGTCATCTGTATGTCTGAGACGTGGCTGAAACCACCCACAGCTGACGATTACATAGCACTCCATGGGTACAAAGTTTTTCGCTGTGATAGACTAGGAAAAACTGGCGGAGGTGTAGGCTTCTACATCCGCGAAAATTTTCAAGTACGGATGCTGGCTGACTCGGGTGGTACCTATCAGAGTAAACCTGAATATATGATTGCAGAATTCACACCGGGCTATGGTTCTAAAGTCCTCCTGGCAGTAGTTTATCGACCACCCCACTTAGGTTTTCTCGACCTTTTTGAAAATGCATTTCTTAAACTATACCCTATGTTTAGTAATCAAATCATCTGTGGAGATTTCAACACAGACCTATTGAACGCAAACCACGATAGCAATCACCTAAGGCGGTTCATAGGCAGCTCAAACCTACATCTGGTTCCTTCTGAACCGACGCATCACCTCATTGACTCCTCTACACTGATTGATCTTTGTATCGTAGACGATCTTGATAAGGTAATAGACCACGGACAACATGAGGTCCCCTTCCTCTCGGCGCACGATCTCATATACATAACCTACGATCTGAAGGTAGTAAGGCAGGCTCCCCGCATATTTTCTTGTCGCGCTTTGCATAAGATAAACCTTGACTCGTTCAACAGTGATCTGGAAGAGGCAGATTGGAGTGAGTTCTTCGAAGTTCGCTCACTCGACACCAAAGTTGAAATCTCGAATCGTCTTGTGACTGATTGTCTGGACCAACATGCTCCTATTCGTCAGGTTAGCGTTAAAAACACACCTGCGTCTTGGCTCACTTCCGATATAAAGGAAGCAATGGCGAAGCGCGACAGGGCACGTAGGGCATGGAAGAAAAACCGTGGAAACTCTTCGCTTCACTTCAATTTCCGAAAATTACGAAATGAAGCACAGAATATGGTCAAAGATGCAAAATCGAGCCACTATATCAACGCTTTTAGGTCAGCTGGAGACGTTCGAACCATCTGGTCCGAGCTTCGCAAATTTGGGTTGATTCCTGCAAAGAAGACAAATACTTTGATAGACCTCCCTCTATCTGAGTTGAATGCACATTTTGTCAGAGTGGGTGGCGAGGGAGAGGGCATCTCAGTTGCTCCCTACTATCTAGGGCAAGTCGAATATGACGATAGCAAGTTCTATTTCAAAGACATCTCCGTTAGGATACTAGACAAGGCACTGAATCACTCTAGGTCGAACGCTACAGGCGTTGATGGTATAGCTATAAACGTCATTAAACTGGCCCTTCCAAGTCTGAGGACTCAAATTCATCATCTTTTTACCTTCTCCTTAATGCAGGGCATCTTCCCGGAAAACTGGAAATACTCGCTCGTCACTCCTCTACCCAAAGTCAAAACACCTGCCTCTTGCGGAGATTACCGACCAATTTCTATACTTCCTTCACTCTCTAAAGCCCTAGAAAGAATTGTAACAGAGCAAATCATGGAATTTCTTAACGAAAAAGGCCTTCACGACCCCTTCCAATCAGCGTATCGAAAGGGTTTCAGCACGCACACTGCTCTACTCCGGCTGACGGACGACATTCGCAAGGCTGCAGATCTTAGAATGGTAACAGTGGCGGTGTTCTTTGATTTCTCGAAAGCTTTCGACAGGGTTCGACATGACGTGCCTCTCTCGATACTCAGGGAGTTAAATTTCTCAAACTCAGCCCTCAGATGGCTATGCTCTTACCTCGTTGACAGAAAACAGGCGGTCAGGGATGGACAGGAAAATATTTCAGATTGGCTTCAGGTCGAGAATGGAGTTCCTCAGGGTTCGGTACTCGGACCCCTCCTATTTTCCATTTATGTTTCAGATCTCAGGGAAAGGGTACGGCATTGTCATCACAGTATCTTCGCGGACGACACGGTTTTCTATCTCCACTGTGCACCTTCGGAACTCGAAACTGGCATACGACAGGTCAACGAAGATGTGGCATCATTCTATGCATGGACGCTTGAGAAAGGGCTTCTACTAAACGCAGATAAGACAAAGGTCATGGTCATCGGAACAACCAGGCATATAAATACGATCAACCTTATCAGCCTAGCTCCAGTCACTGTTCATGGGCAGCCCCTTCCATATTCTACGAACACAAAGTGTCTTGGGATCACTATTACGAACAAGCTACAGTGGCATGAACAAACCGACTCCACAGTCAGGAAGATTTTCGGCACACTTCACCAGCTGCGGATAAATAGAAGAAACATCCCCAAAGAACTTAGGGTGCTTCTCATAACCACACTTGTTTTCCCACATATCGACTATTGCTGCCTCATTTACCTGGACTTGACGGACGAACTAAATCTTCTCCTTGAAAGAGCCCTAAATGCATGCGTGAGGTTCATCTTTGACTTGAGACGAGATGAACATATTACACCTTACTACAAAAAGCTTGGATGGCTCAAGATCAGCGATAGACGCAAATATTTCCTCGGGTGCATGATTTTCAATATACTCAAGACGAAAACACCTCACTACCTATCGCAGTACTTTGTCTTCAGGGATCTGACGTTATCACGCGACACAAGAGCACAAACTGACCATCTTATTGTGCCAATCTGTAGAACCGAAATGTTGAAGAAGTCTTTTCGATCAGCAGCACCAAATTTCTGGAATACACTGCCCACGGAAATTCGGAACATGAACAGTCTATACTTATTCAAAGCCAAACCCTTCACTCATCTCTTCAAGCTGGCATATACTGGCTCATGCTCAGAAGCGAGCTGAGGTCTTTTTCTTCGCTGTACTCGGCATAGGTTTTTCTGCAGTTTTCCCTATAGCCACGTCACCAAATGGGGGTACTCCTACGAACTTGTCTGCAGACGAAATTCCGGTCTTATTACCTATAATAATTTCTGCATTTCATACTGTTACTGCTACTAGAATATTCGTTTTTGTAGTTTTTCTTTTGCTTGTAATTAATTTTTCTTCTTTAAGTTATATCTTTTTCTATCAAATGTTTCTAATATTCTTTTTTTTTATTTTAACTATTTATCTAATTTACTCTTTTTCCATACTTCATACTTATGATAATTACTGTTACTACCACTACCACTTAAATCATCTGTATGATTTCTTCACATACTGTATCGGTAATGCGCTTGAGGGGACTTGTCCCAGAGCGCCAAATAAAGCTTACTGTTACTCTTATGGTCGCCGCAAAAAAAAAGTGCACACAACCAAGCGGTAAGCACACCGACAAACGGCCGTTCATAAGCCGCGCGTCATTGACTGAAATTAAAATCATTATATCGGAAAATCTTTGCATTTCCGGAAAAAACGGCTAAGGAAATTTCGATTCAGTTTTAGATCAGGATTTACCCAGTGAAATCCCCGTTACGAATTCTGTGACGCCCTGTATACGTATATGGGAACTTTAATTCGCCTAACTTTTTGTTTCATAGTTATTATCACTGTGAATGGAATCTTGGATTAAAAAAAAAAATTTATTAGCAGTCACTCTCAGTTATTTTTTTTTTTTGTTCAATTAAAAAATTTGTAACTTCATCTGAACAAATTCTCAGATAACCAAGTGTGACTGTAAAAGCAGTTTATTCCACTTGCTTCCCAAACCTTTTTGACAAATACTAGCTGAGAATACTTTCTGGGCATTATAATTTCCAGCGAACACACATAGGATGACATTTTAACATAATAATCATCAAATAGGTAGGTCAATCTAGTTCATTATCAATATAAGAACTCCCTCAGCCGCACTATATAAGCACAATTACCCTAGTAACCAAATATTGTAAGAAATTTCGACAATCCTCGTTCGCAAGCATCTTTCGGCAGATTTGCCGTAGACTTGTGAATGAATATTGTAAGAAACTTAAACAATCTTCTTTCGCACGCATCTTTCGGCAGATTTGCAGCAGACTTGTGGATGAATATTGCAAGAAACTCGGGCATATCCTCTTTCGCAAGCATCTTTCGGCAGATTTGCAGCAGACTTTTGTATGATCATTTCAAAAGACTTGGAATCATCAACATTTTGCGCAAGTTCATAGCATGCATGCGGAAACAGACTACTAGTGGTTCATATGTAAGCATCTTGCAAGAGATGGTTACTAGGGTAGTCTCCACAATATGACAACGACGTCGTGGGTGAGTGGACAGCGTGCCGGATTCACAGCAGGAGAGATTCTAGAAACCAGGTTCGTGCCCCGGTTCGAAACCGAAGATTTTTTCGGAAATAAATTCGAATGTGATGGTTCCCAAAATCAGTCACGAGGTGATTCCGTACATTAAGGTAGTTTGGGAGCCGCAATCCGAAGTCAAATAAATTACTTTTTTTTTTTTTTATTAATATTTACCCTAAGCATGCTATAATAATTAATATAAATTCACATTAGAATTTAATTGATTTACTTTAATATGGATTATGATTAAATAATTATAATTATGGAATAATTAAAATATTAATTGACTAGTACCCAGCTGTCACTAGATGATACCAACTTTACATGATTTTCATGGTTGGTATTGAAACTACGGACGCGCGCCTTATTTGCAGTGTAAACTTGTAAACATAACCCCGAACTGTCAACTTGATTTTATATATCGTATATATATTTGAACTTGGCGCGCTTAGCGGAGCCGCCATTTTTCCCCTAGTAAATATGGAGGAGAGAGTGTCTCCGATAAACAACAGAGATAGAAGCCACATGGCGATTTTAAAAATTTAATTAAATCAAAAGTATGTGGTAAATTATTCTGAAATTTTGATAGTGTGTATTTGAGACATCGTTCTATCTATCGGAAAGTTTTTTTTGTGGGGTCAAGTTTGTCAATTTTTTATAAACCCTCAATTTCCGGAGTTATTGAACAAGGACACTCATGAGAGCTCGTGTATTTTTGCATAATTTTAATTAATTATATCTCTTAAACGGTGTGGTAAAAAAATCTGATTTTTTCTATATAGGTGTATTTAATCATAATCTTTCCAATAAATATAAAAAAATATGGGGTCAAGTTTAAGTCATTTGGCTACCAAACTACCTTAACTACCCATGCAAATTTCTTTTTTTCTTTTTTTTTATTGCTCAGAACTCAATCCCGACCAGTTTTCGGGATTCACATTTTGCTGATGTTTTGCTGACAATTCGTGTTGAAGTAATCATGCTCTCATTTCTACGGCAATAGAGGACGCACCTTGCTCTGATATTGCTAACAATATTCTGCACGAATTGCTGTCATATTGCTGTGAAATTTGCACGCACGTGGTTATCTGGGTATGCTCTATACGATCTCTAATAACTACCTATTTAGCTTACCTCTTAGTGAGGAAATCAGACCTCGAGTACAATTTTATTAATTAATTAAACTATTTAAAGTTACTTGGACTCTGGATATTTTCCCGTAGAGACGATGATTGAAAAACCCGGAAAAACCTGAAGATGTTGGTTCTCTTCTTGTGAGGAGATCCTTGGATGTGCTGCAATGGGTATTCAACCCAGTTTCCGTTTCCGCTCAATTTGAAAACTTTTCTCCGAAGAACACCTCCACTCGTTGCTTTTCCACGAAGAAACCAATTCAAATTTTTAAAGCTTTTAACTAAGATTCGGAGAGATTTTTGAATACAATTATTTCCCGTCCAAATTTTCAATTGATGAACTGATTTAGGTAATTACACTGACTACTAGACTTGGGTGATTCACTTTATGTTTAAACTTGGCGAGCACTCAGTGCCCAATACGACTGGCGCATTCAACGACTGAGATTGGACTCGAGGGCCAGCCGCGCTACTGCGCTTGGCTCCAATCCGCCAAGGATACTATATTATAAAATTACCTCTCTATATTATAAAAAATCCCTCGCCGCGGCCGTCGCCGTGTCAGCATTTGTTTCTTTGTTCCTTTGTTTCTTTGTTTCCCCATAGATTTTCAAGGTCCAAGGTCAAAGGTCTTGGGTTTTCCCCAGAATTCCTTTGTTTCTTTGTTCCTTTGTTTCTTCGTTCCTTTGTTTCTTTGTTTCCCCTTTGTTTCTGGGTTCTTCCCAGAATTCCTTTGTTCCTTTGTTTCTTTGTTTCCCCATAGATTTTCAAGGTCAAAGGTCAAAGGTCCTGGGTTTTCCCCAGAATTCCTGGGTTTTCCCCAGAATTCCTTTCTTTCTTTGTTCATTTGTTTCTTTGTTTCCCCTTTGTTTCTGGGTTTTTCTCAGAACTCCTTTGTTCCTTTGTTTCTCCATAGAAGGTCAAAGGTCCTGGGTTTTCCCCAGAATTCTTGGGTTTTCCCCATAGATTTTCAAGGTCAAAGGTCAAAGGTCCTGGGCTTTCCCTAAAATTCCAAAAATCCTAGAATTTCAAGGTCAAAAGTTAACCCCCCCCCCCCCCCCCCCCCCCCCCGATATTGTCACGGATCCATAGATTTTCAGCGGATTCTTCATAGATTTCCTCATTATTTCCATTGGTTTTCCCATAGCTTTCACAGACATATAATAATACGATATATCAATAGATAGGTTGTCGGTTTACAGAAAAAACCGAATTGCTTTACCATCAGGAAAACCAATTTTATTCAGATTCGCTCTGTGTATAGTCAAATATAAAGCAAACAACCACTGATAATATTATAACTGGATAGCCGCTGATCGCGTATGAATTATGAACCGAGCAGTAAGGCCAGTTGAGTGTCATTTTTTTTTTTTTGGCGCCCCACGTATAGCCATTTGTGCTTGACCGCATCAAGCTACCTATCAATTCTTGATTTTCAAATCCTGCCCGGTTGCGCTGATATACAGGGCGATTCACTTTGCGCGCACCATTTGGTAATGGTAGATTCGTTGGAAAATTCTAAGACTAATTTTCCTTTACCAAAAAGTCTTGGGTCTAATGGTTTTTGGGTTATAGAAGATCTTAGTCCACCAATGACAGAGCCCACAACTGCTCAAGTTAGGGCCGGGTCTAAAGTATAAGACTAGCAGTGCCCGTGGCAACTCGATTCCCAGTGAAATAAAAATAAATGATTCAATCTAGTGATAAATTTAAGTTAAAGTTATTATCGCCAGAGGTCACCAGGAGTTGTCTTTATTCAACATACGCTTTCGTTATTTGTGACCAGGACGGGCCAGGACCACCGCTACGTCGGCTTTGTCCTCCAGGTCGACCGCACCGTAATTTTCGTCCTCCTGGTCAACCGCACCGTAGTTTCATCCCTCTAAGTTTACGGCACCGTAGTTTTCGTTTTCCAGGTTTACCGATACGTAGCTTTCGTCCTCCAGGACGACCGCGCCATAGTTTCCTCCTTCTAAGTCTACCGCACCGTATTTTTCGTCCTCCTGGTCAACCACACTATAGTTTCATCCCTCTAAGTCTACAGCACCGTAGTTTTCGTTCTCCAGGTTTACCGATACGTAGTTTTCGTCCTCCAGGACGACCGCGCCGTAGTTTCCTCTCTCTAAGTCTACCGCACCGTAGTTTTTGTCCTCCAGGTCCACCGACACGTAGTCTTTGTCCTCCAGGTCGACCGCACCGTAATTTTCGTCGTCCTGGTCTACCGCACCGTAGTTTTCGTCATACAGGAACACCGCACCGTAGTTTTCGTCATTCAGGAACACCACACCGTAATTTTCGTCCTCCTGGTCAACCGCTGCGTACTTTTTGTCCTCCAGGTCGACCGCACTGTAGTTTGATTCCTCGTAACTCTATTTTTGGGGGTTAACTCGTATCTCAGAAATTCGCTAAAAAATTAATTGATCAATCAATTGATTCTTGTTTCTGTCCAAGGATTAATCACCTCTAGTTTTGATACAAAGAATTATTACAAACTACGGTGCGGTCGAGCTATCGGACGGACACTACGGTGCGGTGGGCCTAGAAGACGTACACTACGCAGCGGTAGACCTGGAGGACGAGAACTACGGTGCGGTTGACCTGGAGGACGAAAACTACGTAGCGGTGAACCTGGAGGACAAAAACTACCGTGCGGTCGACCTGGAGGACAAAAACTACGTAGCGGTGAACCTGGAGGACAAAAACTACGGTGTGGTAGACTTAGAGGGAGGAAACTACGGCGCGGTCGAGCTAGAGGACGAAAACTATGGTGCGGTAGACTTAGAGGGACGAAACTACGGTGCGGTTGACCAGGAGGACGAAAATTACGGTGCGGTAGACTAAGAGGGAGGAAACTACGTATCGGTAAACCTGGAGAACGAAAACTACGGTGCCGTAGACTTAGAGGGACGAAACTACGGTGCGGTTGACCAGGAGGACGAAAATTACGGTGCGGTCGACCTGGAGGACAAAAACTACGTAGCGGTAAACCTGGAGGACAAAAACTACGATGCGGTAGACTAAGAGGGAGGAAACTACGGCGCGGTCGACCTGGAGGACGAAAACTACGTATCGGTAAACCTGGAGGACGAAAACTACGGTGCGGTCGACCCGGAGGACGAAGCCGACGTAGCGGTGGTCCTGGTCACGAATAACGAAAGCGTATGTTGAATGAAGACAACTCCTGGTGACCTCTGGCGACAATAACTGTAACTTAAATTTATCACTAGATTGAATCATTTATTTTTATTTCACTGGGAATCGAGTTGCCACGGGCACTGCTAGTCTTACACTTAAGACCCGGCCCTAACTTGAGCAGCTGTGGGCTCTGTCATTGGTGGATTAAGATCTTCTATAGCCCGAAAACCATTAGACCCAAGACTTTTTGGTAAAGGAAAATTAGTCTTAGAATTTTCCCACGAATCTACCATTACCAAATGGTGCGCGCAAAGTGAATCACCCTGTATATAGATCAGGATTATCCACTGATAATAATGAATAATAAATAGTAAATAATTTTGAAATTATTAATAATCACTTCTACTCTTTGTAAATAAATGAATACTATTATGATAATACAATTATAATATATGTTAATGTTTATTTTATAGTAAATCGAAAAATCAGCAAATAAGTAATTAATATCATACAGTTATAATATATATCAATGTTTATTTGCAATCGCAGCTTAACATAATAATTTTAACAAACATTTTATTTTAACAAACATAATAATTTCAACAAACATTTTAACTAAATTAATTATTTTATTCATACCATATGTGAATTTATCGAACCAGTCGAACCAAATTTTTAAGTCTTCTAACTGAAGCTCACCTCTATATAGAGCGTGCAATCTCCAGATAGACCGAAAAAAATGGAAGTGCATCATAATTCATTTCTCAAGTAAAAATTCCTTCAGCCCGGGTTTGAACCGGGACCTCCGCATTTGTACTGCGACGCCTTGTCCAATTAGACCACTGAAGGACTGAAGGAATCTTTACTTGAATTTCATGTTATTGTCATTGACCTCTTAGTCCACAGGTCTGTGTTTATTTCATTGGGTAGTGACCAGTGTTGTAAAGTACCTAGGTACAAGTACCTTTTTTTGTACCTAGGTACATTTTTCAGTACCTATACCTGTGCCTAGGTACTTTTCCTAACAAGTACCTTGTACCTGTACCTAGGTACATTTGAGGAATACCTGTACCTATTTATAGGTAAAATATAAGGTACTTCATTTACGTAAGAATCTCGGCGTGTGAAATGTGGTAAATGAACGTGTACGTATAACTGTACCAGTATGTATATCACTAACTTGGTTTTCGTATATTTTTTTCACCCTTTTTCGTATCATTCTTATGCTCAACGTAAATAATGTACCTAAGTACCTATTTATAGGTACATTCTGAGTACCTGTACCTGTACCTAGGTACATTTCTTAAATAGTACCTGTACCTGTACCTAGGTACTTTTTCCTGCAAGTACCTGTACCTGTACCTAGGTACTATTTATAAAGTACCTTTCACAACACTGGTAGTGACTCTATCGGACCAGTCGAGTTTTACTTGAAAAATGAATTATGATGCACTTCCGTTTTTTTCGGTCTATCTGGAGATTGCACGCTCTATATAGAGGTGAGCTTCAGTTAGAAGACTTAAAAATTTGGTTCGACTGGTCCGATAAATTCACATATGGTATGAATTAATAGGTTTCGAACGATAGAGTCACTCCCCAATAATTATTTTATTATTTTAACTTTAAATTTCAAATCAATTTCAATATCAGAAATATTGATAGTAAATGTAGTTGATAATTATCAATACTTACGCTATTAGGCGACTCTGACATGTTGTCCTGAGAAGCTGCCATATTTGATAACAGATATCATTTATTTTTTACGTAGTTACGCAGAACAAAACGTGAGCGCGAAAATTAGCAAATCTACCAGGATAACCGACAGATGGTGGCATGCATGGCGCCAATAAAAATTTCAAAACAATCCTCGAAATTTATTTTTATCCTACATGCGTCAAAATAACCCCATATCGAGCGTGTCTTACGGGACAGAAGACGCACATATCTCCCTCGGCCATCATATGTTGTCGACGCATGCGCAGTCACGCGATTTGGTTACTTATCAACCCTAGGGAGCACCCAGGTAGAAATCGTGTCTTGGCAGAAGCTAGCTGCTAGCTAGTTGTACTAGTTATTTATCTTGGCGCAAGATAACTGAATCATGTTGGTGCAAGCTCGGTATGTAACGCTCATTCGAGCTAGCAGCAAGCTTAATGACTTATCTTGGGCCAACCTTCACAACGTAGCTAATGCCAATATAACCGAATCAGTTTGGCGCTCGCTTAGGGGTTTCGTCTGAATATACGTGAAATAAAAATTAATATATGATTAATCATTATTGGTACACTGCAGAAAAACAAAACAAACGTGAAAAAAAAAAAAAAAAAAAAAAAAAAAAAAAAAAAACCAATGAACTTACGTACGCGTGATTATTCGATATCCGATTTGTTCGACCTAACCGGGATTTGAACCCAATTCCGCTCGCATCGCTAAATTACTAATCGCACGCTCTACCTACTACGCCAAACTATCCTATTACTACTGCATCTCACATTTTCCTATTTGATGGAACTTATGATCACGGTGTTGAATTAAGGACTAATAGACATTTCAATCTCACCGATCAGTATCATGGTTGATCAGTGTCAAACCGAGATCACGCCTGGAAAATGTTGAAAAAAAAAGCGTAACGCGTACAGAATTATGTGATATCGCAAATTAGGTTATTTTATATGGAACATGCAATAATAATAAAACTTCGTGACATAAATTTTATTCATATAATGTGCTTTATAAGTATAACAGAACAAAGTTATCTTATAGTTTTTGCTCATAATTAAGGGTAGGAGATACTGAAAACTGCCCATCTGAACCAATTGCTATTTTCAAATGAGGTTTAACACACATGTTTGCCATCTCAAAACATAGACATTGTGCAAATTTCAAGTCATTTGAAACAATAAGTACAGAGTTACTCCTCATAATGCTTCTGAAATAGCCTTTATTTGAAAACCTTCCATGCGTCTCAATTATTTTTGAATCTTGCTGGGCTTGCACACACATATTTCAGGCTGCCCAAGCCACAAACCCACGTCGGTTTTTAGAGATAGCTACGATACTTTGATTTTGACACTTTTTTTTATGAAAAAAAAAAAAATACAATTTCAATTTTTTTTTCTAAAATCTGTAATTTTGTCTCGATTTTCAAAATCCGACGTGGGTTTGTAGCTAGTCTGTGTAGGAATGCACCCTGAAAATTGCAGAAGTCTTCGACAAAAACTAAGACGCATGGGACTTTTTCAAAAGGCAAAACCATAGTTCTGAGATAAATCGCTTTGAAGTTTTTTTTCAAATTATTCACAAAATTCAAGATTTTTATTACTGCATGATCCAAACTAGTTTCAGACGAGATTGCTAATAGTTTTGAAGCATGTGACGTTAAAAAAAAAAAAAAAAAAAAATAGCTCGGCTCGCACAATATTTGAGTGGAATTCACATTTTCATCATGCATTTCAGAAATTACGATTTCAAGGAAGTTGGAAAGCATTATAAAGCATATAAATTATCACAACTTGAAAAAATTTCAACGTTTATATTTTAGCAGTTCAGTTGATATAAACTTGGTCTTGTCAAGTCTAAGCAATTTGATCTGCGGGCAGCGAATCGTGCGGTTGATGACTTGTAAATCTGGTTCTGTAAAATGAATACAAACATTTGGGAGAATATTGATTTGCTATATGAATTTCAATGCTTATCTCTAGTGAAGTGTGTGACCAAAAACTTCAATAAGATTTCCAACCGTAGAAAAACATATTTTGGAGTTGTTGTCTTATGGGAGTATACACACCTTGAAAATGATTTTTTTCCAAATCACTGCTATGCTCTGAGAAAACATTCTAGTGACTCAGTTCTTCCACAGTTGATTAGTGCTATTTTGATACATAGTTCATGATTTTCCCAGATTTTATGTCCTCCGCTGAACCAAAATGTAGTCCACCGAAGAAAAAGTAGTTGTCGTAAGGTACAGTATGCTGCGTTGCATGAAATTTCTCCAAATTGGGGTGAATATTCTGTATGAATGTAATTTAGGGACAAACCAATAATATTTCATGAATTCAAGTTCCAGACATAGAAATTTTTGATTGTAAGACTTTTTTTTCCATCGTTTTGGAAAAAATATTTTACAATCAAAAATTTCTATGTCTAAAACTTGAATATACATGAAATATTATTGGTTTGGCTCTAAATTACATTCATACAGAATATCTCCTCCAATTTTGAGAAATTTCATGCAACGCAGCAACCTGTACCTTACGACAACTACTTTTTCTTCGATGGACTACATTTTGGTTCAGCGGAGCACATGAAATCTGGAAAAATCATGAACTTTGTATCAAAATAGCACTAATCAACTGTAAAAAGACTGAGTCACTAGAATGTTTTCTCAGAGTGTAGCAGTGATTTGAAAAAAAATATTTATTATTTTATTATTTTTTTTTTTATTATTTTGTTATCTCACGTGAAAAATGCATCTCAAGTTACTTATTTTCACAAATTGAAATGGCAATAACCGAAATATAGGAAAATTAGGAACCTCTACTGTAACATTATACGTTTTATTGAGTAAACGAGGCTTAATAATTTTTTTTTCGGTTCAAGGATTTGTGTACGTATAGATAAGGGTTCAAATAACACTTTTCCGTAAAAAACCGAAAATCGATTTTTTTCAAATTTTCGCACTCAAATTTCAGTATCTCCTACCCTTAATTTCAAAAATACAACTAACACATTAGCAGCGCGGGCCTAACCTCACTTTCTGCACAACAACGTGTCTCACGCATAGAGAGGCTGCCAGTAGTACAACAGTTACAAGAGTTACAAGTAACCTCAAAAATCACAGTGTAGAGTATAACGAATCTTGAGAATACATATTGTTATATTTGATGAATTCACCCCTATATATTACTTTCATACGATCTAGATCAAGTAGTCTATATGATAAAAGACATCTCTCAAAATATATGAATCGCCGTTGCCGTATCAATAAGTATTATTGTAAAACAAATTAGTCTGTCTTTAGCCTCGTACTGAAGCAGACCTGTATTTTCTGAATACATAAACCTTTTGCCCAATTGATTATATTTCATCTGATTCACTTTATTTCCCTCGGGAATCCATAAATATTAACTTATTATTACAACAAATATTAAAAATATTACATTGGTGTCAGAATCGGGATCTTACCGGGATCGATAAAGTGAATTTTTGAAAGAGAGTTCGTGACTGTGAAAGGATTTAAAAAGAATTTGAAAAAGAAAAAGCAATGTCTTCTCGTCGACGAGCAATCATCGACGAACAGGCCCCAGCACCTCAACCTCAGGTTGATATCATGGAAAGACTTTTCCAAACTCTGGCCGCACAACAGCAAGCGAGTCTAGCTGCTCAGACAGCTCAACAAGAAGCAAACCTTGCGGCTCAAAGAGAAAGAGAAGAGCGAGAAGATCAAAGAAATCGCGATCGTGAAGAACGCAAATTAATAGCCAAAAGAGAAGAAAGAGAGGCTAATCTAATAGCTCAACGTGAGCGTGAAGAAAGGGAAGACAGACGTCTCCGAGAAGAAAGAGAAGAACGCCGAGCTGAACGCGAGGCAAATTTGACAGCTCAACGAGAGGAAAGAGAGGCGAATTTAGCAGCTCAACGAGCTGACCGAGAAGCTAATATGACAGCCCAACAAACCACCATGTCCCTTCTTATGAGACGCCTGGAACCACAGGAAACAATGTCTCAAACTTCGACTCCCCGACGATCCCCAGTGAGAATCGAGGAAATAATTGAACCCACAAATATACGGTCTGTACAAAACTATGGGGAAGAAGAACCTTCCCCAACCATACGTAGACCTCGTACGGGTGGAGCGGCAACTTTTACGCCACACACCCGTACTGTAGCTCAAAGCGACCGAATTGGAGGTACAATTCGGGACGCACGAGGCGTAGAACATGCTAATTACATGGCTGGTGACCAAAACATAGATAATACAACCAATAATCTTCCTCTCAATTTATCTCGCGCCGGGAGTAGTCGCGATAAACAGATTAACGATACAATTATTACTCGTAATGAAGGTTATACTGAGTCATCAAAAAAATCGTCTAACCTTAAAGTAAATTTCTTTGACGGATCAATTCCTTGGGCTGACTATGAGCGACAATTTCAAATAATTGCAAAAGTAAACTCCTGGTCTTCTATTACTAAGGCCGGACAACTTGCAGGTAGCTTGAGAGGTCCTGCCTTGGCTGTTCTATCAGCTCTTGCTGATTCAGATATTGAAAATTACGATAAACTCAGTGCAGCCTTACGTTTGAGATTCGGAAGTCAACTCATATCAAAATTATCTCTAACTCAATTAGATCTTAAAAAACAGGCTAAGGAAGAAGGTCTTGCCTCTCTTGGAGTAGAAATAGAAAGATTAGCTAGAATAGCTTTACCTAATTGTGATGAACCAACTAGAGATATATTAGCTTGTAACAAATTTATTAATGCAATAAACGATGCAGAATTAAGACATACTCTTAGTTTGACGGGACCTTCCTCTGTCCAAGAAGCAGTTATTAAGGGTCTAGAAATAGAAGCATTAACTAAACACCATCTTGGGGTAGGAAAAGTTCGACGTATCGAAACAGATAAAACTCCTACTTTCCCTAGTAAAACCAATGATTCAGAGAAAACTACTCCCAGGCAGCAAAATAATTATAATAACAGATATAATAATAATAATAACTATAATAGAAATAATAGTAATAATAATTATAAAAGACCAAATTACGGAGACAGACCCCCGTTAAAACCTTTAGATGAGTACCGTAACGTAGCTGGTGAGAATCTCCTAGAGAAAATGTACAAGGATCCTAGCAAATATGCATACCATTTTCAGCATCACGCGGCTATGACAATGCGAATTAGACACTTAACTCAGACCGCGTTGCCGCGTTGCCGCGTTGTTAATAAAATCATGGAAAGGTCTATTTATAGCTGCAATTGCTTCGTTGAGGCACGTAGGAGAATGGGAGATTTTGAAGATCTTGAAGCTCATCTGTTATTAGAAAATGTTAGGGTTTTGGTTAGCGAATCTCCTGCCTTCGAAGTAGACTTGATAGTTTATTTGAGGTTATCTCCCGAAGAGTCGTTTTCGCGTATAAATTCACGCGCTCGTTCGGAAGAAGATGGTATTCCATTAGATTATTTGAAGGTTCTTCACGAAGTACACGAAGATTGGTTAGTTAGAAAGAAATTTGCGACTCTTCCAGCACCAGTCTTAATCTTAGATGCTGAAGCTTCCGCAGACGACGTGTATATGAACTTTTGTGAGGTTATGAAGCCTTATGATCTCTAGTATGGACTCGGAGTAAACTCAGATCAACTCGGAACAACTCGGAACTATTCGAGATAACTCGATATAAATCGGAACTAATAGTGAAACAATTTAGGTCAAGTCGGTAATGAAGATTGTTAAAAGCAAATGGGATTTAATGAATATTATGAATATAACATCTAAAAAAAAAAAAAAAAAAAAATGGGATCAATTAATGAAATGATTACACAGAAAAACAAATAATAGACAGGAAAATAAATAAGATTTATTTCATCAAACTTTTACAATAAGTAATATATGACGATATAATAAGGATCGTCAGAAATGGAAGAGAATTTGTTTTAACGTTTTTATTGGGGATGCCATAACGCTTTTATTGGAGATATTAGTAACGATTTAAGAACGTCTTTTCAACGACGTGTTTCGCTAATATCTTCATTTTATCGCATTTTTCGCAATTTTGGTCCTGAACCTTCAGAAGAGGAGTTTCACAGGAGTAACACGCAGCAAATCCTCCTTTGCTGTTCAGTTCTCCAGTGAAGCTTCTGTGAATTGGCATCATTCCCAATATGTTTTCTTTCGGAATTCTGAATCATTGTAAAAAAAAAAAAAAAAAAAAAAAAAAAAGAAATTTGTTTTTATTTGTTTGAATATTAATAATATTTGAAATCAGAAATAATATTTGAAAATTTTGACTTACTTCTTCAAATAACAATTTATACATGCGTATAAAGGAAAATTGCGAATCTTCACAGCCGTGCCTTTCGCACATTTGACTTTACACCACTCATTATTAAACCACGTTATTAATTCCGAGATGTTCATGTTCAAAGTCTCGATCCAATTAAAATTAGAGATTAAAATCCCTAAGAGGAGAGCTTCCTCGTTCAAAGGCTCCATGACGAATGAAGCTTCTTCTAATTTTCTCACCCCTTTCTATCTTTTATTTCTTTTCTTTTATTATAAACAATTTTGCATTTGTTTAAACAATTTTTCATTTATTTATAGACGTCTTAATTAAAAGGGTTCGTTATAGGTCGTTTAAAAGACCCTCATTTATTTCAATCTCGCATCCCGCAGAAATGTTACAAAAATGTAACGCTAGGTGTCGTTACAATAGACTTATATAATAATGGCGTTTAGATAAAAAGAGATCTGAGCGGAAAATCTAAATATAGGTTATGTTTTAGTTTACAAACATTAACCCAAGTTTTTCCAGCTCCCGACATTCCGATAGTAGGATATTCTATTTAAATGACGAAATGATATTCTGAGACGAGAAGAAGGAAGCCTAATTCATCCCATCCTGACCTATTATTCCGGTTTCCTCACTTCTATTCAGATAAGATCGTTCCAATTTATATTTATAACATTTATTTAATAGAATAATTTAATTTATTAATTTATTATATTTGAAATAATCTATCTAATATCAGATAGTTTAATTTATCATTTGAAAGAAAATATTTAAAAAGGAATTTATAATTTTGATTTAAAAGAGATTTGAAAGGAATCTATAATTTTGAAGAGTTTTTATAAGAGAAACTCATATTTATGACCTTATTATTTCGAGAGAATAACATTTGTCCTCCCATTTAGGTCGTATATGATTTATTTCGAAGAGGTTTGGAGTTGGATCTCCTGGAGTTTAGAATCGGACTTTCCGTTCCAGTCTTTGGTCCTTCTACCCCTCCAACCCCTTCCTGTTCCAGTATTCAGGACTTTCTTCATAATGACCATGGAATTCTTCGCCTTGTTCCTGAGTTTCTACTCTTATTTCCTGATTCCTGTCTACTGATCCTGTATTCCTGAGTTTCTACTCTTGTTCCTGGTTCCTGTTCTTGAAGATTTTTGTAAAAACCCATGTTGTGAAATTAAGTTAGACTATCTTTTTTAGAGGTTTTCTGTGGTTTCCCTACTAATAAGTTGACGAATGTCAGATAGTACTTAGGAAAATTTTTAATTATTTGAGCCACAGCTCCGATTTTCCTAAATAGAGCACATAGATTTTATGATTCAAATATCGACTTGCTAATCCTTATGATGATTTTAAATAGACAATTTTTATTATACTTACCTTACGAGTCGGGTCGACTCTTTCACTAAGGGGGGAGTAGTGTTATATTTGATGAATTCACCCCTATATATTACTTTCATACGATCTAGATCAAGTAGTCTATATGATAAAAGACATCTCTCAAAATATATGAATCGCCGTTGCCGTATCAATAAGTATTATTGTAAAACAAATTAGTCTGTCTTTAGCCTCGTACTGAAGCAGACCTGTATTTTCTGAATACATAAACCTTTTGCCCAATTGATTATATTTCATCTGATTCACTTTATTTCCCTCGGGAATCCATAAATATTAACTTATTATTACAACAAATATTAAAAATATTACAATATGAAGTTTAGCTAGCAGCAGTCTATGCTGAACCTCAGAGCAGCGACTCTCGCACGTGGATCGGTCGCGGCTAGATAAAATACAAAGAGAGCAGCGAATCTCGAAAATACCTATCAAGTTTAGCTAGCAGCAGTACATGCTGAACTCAGAGCAGCGACTCTCGCACGTGCATGGGTCGCGGCTAGATACAATACAAAGAGAGTAACGAATCTCGACAATGCATTTCAAGTATAGCTAACTGCGATCTAATTTTATTTAGCCATAATATATCTCATAGCTCGAAACTACGAATATAGCTAGCGCCAGTCTATAGCCAATATCGCGGTAACGTGTCTCGCAAGCCAACATAAAATGTGGCTAGCGGCTAGGCTGAAACTTTCTTAGCCAAGACAATTTTCTACCTGGGCATAAGTGCGCGTCATAGGCATGATATGAACGCATTACATGAAGCTGTCAGGGAGACAGGCGCGATTTTGATTCGGGTGTAGCTGCCCTCGCTTCGCTCGGGCAGCAAACTTCACCCGAATCAAAATCGCGTATGTCACCCTCACAGCATCATGTACTAATGCGTTCATATTATCATGCCTACGCGCACTTTTGCTTCTTAGGCTTCATACCTAACCAAATCGCGTGAAAGCGCATGCGACGACCACATATTACGGCCGAATGAGATATGTGAGTCTTCTCTCTCGTAAGACATGCTTGAAATGGGGTTAGTTTGATGCATGTATGAGAAAAAGTATCGTAAGTCGTTCGGGAGAGAGGCGCTCACCTCTCTCCCTAACAGCTTAATGTACTATTTTTCCATTGCAATTGAACGTAGCATCCAACATTTGATTTCTTCATTTGTTGTTTTTGAATCGATCTACTATACCGACAATGGTTTTTTTTTCTCTGTGTTATATTTAGTTTTTTTTCTGCGTATTTATTGGCGGATCAGTACTACAGTAGATAGATTTTCAGCAAAATGGTAGCTTCATTTGCCGGCGATGAATAAGAAAATGAATCAATTAAAAAAAATCTACTGAATAAATAAATAAATAAAAATAAATAAATAAAAACCTATAAAAGCTGACCCATGACTGGATTTAAACTTTTTTTATGTTTTACAGCCGCTTTTTTGAACCCGCCATTTTGAATTTTGAATTCCTCCAAATCTGATTAAATAATATCGGGTTTTCTGATAAGATTCCTATAGGAATTAGATTTTTTTCGTATTTATTGACGGTGCGCCAAAATTCTGAATAAAGGTCAGTGAAAACGCCATGTTCATCAAATGTAAAATTCCAGAGGCTTTGCGGCACGTGTTAAAATTGAGATAAAAAGCTCAAATTTGGAGGATGTTTTTTTTTTTTTTAATTATTTCGAACCCTTCTAGGGGGCGAAGAAATCTGAATTCGAAAATGACCAAAATAAGGACCACTCTAATATGTATTATAAATTCTTATTATTTTCACTATCTTTTCTCAACGAAAATCCTTCAGATAAGAAAATGTCGTGGAGAAAATATGAAAATAGTGAAAATAATATAAATAACTCTCATAAGGCTACAGAAAAACCTCAAAGTTCTTCTAACCAAAAAAAACTAATTATTGATGATTTAGAAGGGCGAAAGTCATCAAGTGCTCGATCCAACGAAAGTCCTATTTTAACACAATTTTTATTAAGGAGCCTAAGACAAACAGGCTTATATTCAACGGAATTAACTGCCTCTGGGTCATAGACACTGGGGCAGAGGTCACAGTAGTCCGTTCGGATCTCTTAATAGTAGATTACGATACAAGTGCGCAAAATACGTGATTCTCGCACAAGTGTAGCTTGTCGCCCGAGCGAAGCGAGGGTGACAAAAACACGAGTGTGAGGATCACGTACGCGCACTTATGTCGTATACGATTTTTTATAACTCAGTGTGCGAATTTCGATTTCGAAAAATAATTTTTATCAGTAACCGAAAACCGGCTGAGAATGTGAATACTGTATTTTAAACAATATTCTACAGATACACTATTTACAGTGTGGGGAGTAAATCATTCTCTACACTCCGTGCGCGAATGTATAATATACTCCAGATACTTTTGCGCACTGAGTGCGCGAATGTATCTACTCCAGATACATTTGCACACTGAGTGCGCGAATGTATCTACTCGGCACACCGCGAGCCAAGGTGTGTGAATCGGGCACTTCGCACACTATCAACAGACATGAGAAATCGAGTTTCGCACACTGAGTTATAAAAAATACATTACGGCCTTATGGCAGCTACCCCTCGATCCTATACTCTTTGTAGAGCACGATACGGATTTACGGCCCAAACCCAATAGAACGGACCCGAACTCCTTTTCGGAACGACGCCCCACCACATGATGTCGCGTCTTTCAGTGCAGCACCCTATCAGGGACATATTGCGGGCGCCTCTGAATGTGGACTACTGCTTTCCTACGGATGCAAGCGATTTCAAAAAATGACGGATCACATAAAATCCGTTCTCTTGGCGCCCCTGAGCATAGGCGCCCTGGAGCGGCTGCTCCGCCGATCCACCCATTGGCACGGCGCTGTCATTTCGCGATCAAACACAATAATGTATACTATCGAACATTGGTTCATAATCGCCACTCTATCCGTTTTCCCATAGTAGTATACCAATGTAAGTGTTTTTATTTTTTTATTTTTTTATTTTTCACCGACTTATTTGGAACATAGGCATATAATTCTTTTAAAATGAATTATTTATAATAATAATTATCATTATTTTGAAGACAATCTTTCTTAACTTTCTTATCATTGAATCAAACTATAATTAGTATGACACTAATCGTTCGTTGACGGGGACCGTAAAAAGCGGGTACAGTCAGTTCTTTTCTGTAATAAAGATAAATCGAATATCGAGTAAGATATTGATCTCTGGCTTCGAACGATTCTATGTATAAAGTACAAACAACGCCGGATTTAAACATTTTCACGCCCTAAGCCCGTAACTTCATGGCACCCCTATTTGAGATTACCTTTCAGTTTCATGATCATAAGTTAAGGCCGGTTGTATCTAAAATCACCCAGCAAGGTCGGGACGAAAAATTCAAATGATCCGTAAAAAATGTATGTCATTCTTTAGAAAATTTGGGTGACCTAAATTCAGTCATTTTGCTTTAAAAAAATTGTGTCGCCCTATACGGATTTTACAATTTTTTCGGTGAAAACCCATTTTCACAGATTTCGTAAATCTACTTTTTCTTTAAAGTGCTATAACTTTTGAACCAATTGACGGATTGAGATCATCTTAGTCCTGCAATGTGCGTATTCTATTCGTCTTTGAATCGATTCCAAGTTCAAGTAGATCGATTCAGAATCGCATCAGTTATCCAATATGATGTGAAAAAAAGCGAAGAAATTCAAGCGCAATTTTCGGCAATTGCATATATTTTGTTTTCTTCGCTGATTTTTTTCCAAATAATACTTGAAAAACTCTAACTTCTCGTGCAAGTTTCATTAGCGACCAAGCTTTTTTTAAGAAGTTATGAATTTTCCAATATCACGAATTTTCGATATTATCAAGCAGCTTATATTTTCCGCTATGAATAATTTTTACATGGGTCGACTATGTTCTTCATTGCATTATTTCTTGCTACGTGATACATGTGGGTATGTATAAGGAAATACGTAGATATGAAAAGTGGGAAAAATATATTTGAATATACGACTCTATATTCACCTCCAATGAGTTGACTAAATACCACAGTAAACGGATTAGTAAAGTACTTGGCAACGAAGCACAATCTTTCAAAGCAACATATCGAAGCTATTCAAGAAGCCTAATCTTTTGTTGAAACAGTACAAAAATACACATCAGCTATTCAACTTTCCCTAATTACACCAGAAAAATTACAATTATTCCGAGAGAGTAAAACAGAAAAAATGGAAAAACGTGAAAATAATCAAAGGGATACAAAAAGCTCACGTTTGGAAAAAGGACATAGAGACGAACTGTACCTTCACTGCAAAAACAAATCAACACGCCTGGGTTGAACAAGCAATAATTTGAATTAGTGATGTTAGAGACAATTCAAATAGACGTATGTCGGAACTTTTGTTTGTATATGTATGGTATATTTATGTTTACTGTTGTATTTATTCAACTCATTGAAGGTTGTTATAGAGTAGTATATTTAAATATATTTTTCGTACTTTTCATACCTACACTGAGAGAATTTTATGATAGCGTGTACGATATTAGAATGTTATAGTATGGTATGGTATTGTATGGTTCATAATAACATAAGCGATGATAACCATTACCATCAGAGTGGTGAATTTTTTTATACAGATGGTAAATATTATCATCAGAGTGTTGAATTCAATCATCGCTTTTATTGAATCGGTTGTACTATTTTCGATAGTAGTATTTATCATAAAATTCTCTGTGTGTACGTTTTTCCGTGTATACCCACATGTATCACGTAGCAAGAAACAATGCAATGAAGAACATAGTCGACCCATGTAAAAATTATTCATAGCGGAAAATATAAGCTGCTTGATAATATCGAAAATTCGTGATATTGGAAAATTCATAACTTCTTAAAAAAAGCTTGGTCGCTAATGAAACTTGCACGAGAAGTTAGAGTTTTTCAAATATTATTTGGAAAAAAATCAGCGAAGAAAACAAAATATATGGAATTGCCGAAAATTGCGCTTGAATTTCTTCGCTTTTTTTCACATCATATTGGATAACTGATGCGATTCTGAATCGATCAACTTGAACTTGGAATCGATTCAAAGACGAATAGAATACGCACATTGCAGGACTAAGATGATCTCAATCCGTCGATTGGTGCAAAAGTTATAGCACTTTAAAGAAAAAGTAGATTGACGAAATCTGTGAAAACGGGTTTTCACCGGAAAAATTGTAAAATCCGTATAGGGCGACACAATTTTTTTTAAGGTGAAGTGAAACGTTTGTCAGAACCTCGAAAACGGGAATCGTGAATTCTCCGAAACTACTGAATGAATCGCGATGAAACTTTGAGGGATTACACATAATTGTGGCAGAAAGTGGCTGATTATTTCACTTTTCCAAAATTTGACAAAAATTTTTACAGATTGACGTACCGACCACATAAATCGCGAGATTATTCACTGTTGCCCTAGATAATCGCATTTTCCCGATAATTAGCCACTCCGCAATGAAAAACCACACACTTTGAGCCTAATCTCGTGTCATTTGATGGAGAAATGGCTGAGAATTGACGATTCTCCGTTGCTCATAACTAAAAGACCGATATTCAGTTGAGATCACAACCCTTATCGACATTTAGTCGAGATCACAGCCTGTATGGAAATTGCAGCCAGTATATTTGCAAATAATCTAGCGGTGGACAGAGGTACCAAACGTTCGGTATTTCTGTTTTACCGCGGTGCAAAGCACCCGGCCGTGGCCTTGAAACGTTTCACTTCACCTTAAGCGAAATGACTGAATTTAGGTCACCCAAATTTGCCAAAGAATGACATACATTTTTTATGGATCATTTGAATTTTTCGTCCCGACCTTGCTGGGTGATTTGAGATGGAACCGGCCTTAAGCAATTTTTTTCCCATGCTTCAAATCAAATATGGATATCATCTAATAACCAGAGCTGGGCAAATTAGTAATTAGCTAGCCACAAATTACAAATTACAATTGTATTTAGTATCGAATTTTTATCTAAATACAAATCACAATTGTATTTAGTATCGGATTTTTTTCTAAATACTAAATACAACTGTATTTTCCACATGGCGTGCGCAAAGTTCGATTTTGCGCACGCTTCGCGTGCATAAAATTCAACTTAACGCGCGCTGTGTTGAAAAATGAAGTTCGATACAAGCGCGAAAGATGATTCTCGACTCGTGTGATTGTCACCCTCGCTTCGTTCGGGCGAAAAACTTCACACTCGTCCGAGAATCAACACTTTCGCACTAGTATCGAAAAGTACTATTATGCACCGAGGGAAGAAAGTGCGTACTTTATTCCCGGCTGCGCGCATAAAGAACGCGCTTTCTGCCCTTGGATGCATAAAATATCGTATGCACCATGGTGTAAAGTGTTCTTCTAGACGAGTGTGAAGGTGTGTGTGTGTGTGTGTGTGTTAGAAGAGTGTTACAATTGTATGAAGTGTGTTACAATTGTATTTCGTATCGGATTTTTTTCCAATTGCAAATTACAATTGTATTTATTGTCGGATTTTTTCTAATTACAAATTATTACAATTGTAATTCTTATTCATTTTCAGCCTAATTACAATTTCTGCAATGTATTTGACAGCATGTTCGGAGCTAACTACATTAGTCGAATATAATTGACGCCATTTTTTGGCCCAATTACAAGTCTTATGGCCGGTTTGACCAACGACGGATAATTTTTATTTGTCGATTAACTTTATTCACTGATTTAGCAATTGCATTTTCAAATCGAAAATGTACGTCTATTTTGGAAATTAAGTTATTCTATGGATAAATAGTATATTGTGCATCAAGGGAGCAAACAACGTTTCGCTCCCGAGGTGTAGCTTGCTACCCGAGCGTAACGCGAGATACTGCGTTATTCGACTGAGCCATTGATTTGTAATTTGTAATTAGAAAACATTCGATTTTTAATACAGTTGTAATTTGTATTTAGAAAAAAATCCGATACTAAATACAATTGTAATTTGTTAAATCACGCTCTTCAGTGAATTCTACAGTAATTCAACGAAAAATATAATACAAAATTTTTCTCAGTGTCTAGTATTCATTCTTTCATTAAGCATTAAAAAAAAAAAAAAAATCATGACGTCGCGCCCCACCTACCCTGGCGCCCCTAGGCCCGGGCTTCGCGGGCCTAGGCCGAAATCCGGCGTTGAGTACAAACGATTCATAATATTTCAAAGAGATTTACCGATATGTGGATTTGCCTTTGCGAATTGAATGCTTGTCGGCAGAACGTGAAAAACAGATTTGCTTCAATGCACGTAATGACACATCGCTGTGAAGTCGCATCAAACAAACTTCGGCGAGAAACAATATGCAGCGCGAACAACAACCAATAGACGTCGCAGAAAAGCGATGACGGAAGTGCGAGAGTTTCGATTTATTTGCTTCATTTCCGTTACAATCACTTTTTTAAGAAAGTGATTTTTTCTCTATTTAATGCGTAAATCTCTTATTTCAGAACAATCAAATACGTAAATGACTAAAGCACCTGCAACACGTGGTCGATATACTTATATTGCACTAATTAGGGGGAAGTCTCTCAGTACCGGACACTTAAGGTTATTCATTAATAAAACGACAAAATACATAGGATCTTCGATATTTTTCATGTTTATAGTAAACTTTGGAGTATTTGTGATAATGTAATAACATTTTTAATATTTATTTAACGTCAAACTGATGAGAAAATATCTTTATATTTAGTATTAAAACCGGTTGCGTCAGAAGAGTGGCACCTAGTACCGGACAATGATAGTATGAATGGAAAAAGTGATAAAAAGAAATTCAATTCAAGTCAATTCTTCCTAGTTCCGGTTTAAAATGATATTCACCTCCACTTTTCATCACTTTCACGCGATCAAACAAGGTACTCTTAGATATGTACCTCATATTTCACGGTAACCTCTCTACAAGTCATCTTCTCATAGAAAACTTTCTGGACCGCTCTTTTCATGTTTTCGTCTAACCATTTTTCTTTTACCCGTATTTTGGACTGGTCAGCCATAGTCAAAATACCACTATACAACGAATGAGAACAATTTTTGTACAAATAACCGAAATAAGTTAAAAAAGCTGTGTCCGGTATTAGGGGACAAGTCGAGTGTCCGATATTAGGGACCCGTAATACCAGACTGAATAATAAAATGTACGTTAGACCGCAAAAATTTTTACTTTTATCGTACATTGTCTGAAAGAATACATACCAACAAACATTCCAATTGAAAAACAAAATGGTGGAACCACCAATTGTTCAGAATATGTCCACGAGAAAATTAGATGTGACGCAGATTTCTGCAGGTTCAAATTTCAAGTGCCTCTTGATCACGCATGCACGCAGACTGCCGCTAGTGACACACCCCCTCTACTACGCTCGCGATGCATGTTCGAACCACGAAAAAGAATTGTAAATAATGTTTCTAGTTTGGCTGATACTAGCAATGTCCGATACTAGGTGCCGTCCGGCGTTATGGGACTTCCCCCTAACATTATATGCTATGTGAAATAATCATGGATGATATAAATTGACAACAAAACAAAAGAAGAAAAAGAAGAAACGCTATAGCACTGTATTTTCGATAATTGCCACATATATTAGGCTTTATAAATTTGGTTTTTAATTTGACCTTTTCCGACGAAACTCCTACATAATCTATCGCCAAGGTCACCAAACTCAATCATCATATAGGCCTCTTGGATAACATACAGACACGCTACTAGTGTGCGTGAGAGCTGTGTATATGGAGTCTGTGCGTGCATAAAATTCAACTTACCGCGCGCTGTGTTAAAAAATGAAGTTCGATACACGTGCGAAAGATTATTCTCGACTCGTGTGATTGTCACCCTCACTTCGCTCGGGCGAAAAACTTCACACTCGTCCGAGAATCAACACTTTCGCACTAGTATCGAAAAGTACTATTTCCACATTGCATGCACAAAGTTCAATTTTGCGCACGCTTCGCGTGCATAAAATAATATATTTTCTTGTGAAAAATGCGTTTCGAGTGTATAGCATTTGTTACCGTATAGGCGGAGAGCTGACGACCAAAATGGTCAGGTAATTTTATCGCCAATGAAACTCAGGATAATACTTACCTGAAAGACCCTTATGCGAGAATCGTCGATCCGGCAGGCCGCTCCTGGTGGGTTCAGATATTATGGGGTGGGGGGAAAAAAAAAAAAAAAAGGTAAAAGTATCGTCTTTAATTTTTGTTGCAAATAGTTACGCTATACTCCTAATACACCAAAAAAAAATTTCAAATCGAACGGTTGGTGGACAGGTGTTGCCAGCCTTGATTATGATTGTAAAAAAAATAATAATTTTATTTTAATTTTATTTTTATTTTTATTTTTATTTATTTTTTTTTTTTTCACTATTTTTGGCTGGCTTTATTTTTTTCGGCTCATATAATAAATAAACTCTTGGCAGAAAAAAAATCAGTTCCTTACTATTACCTCAAACTTATTATTTTTTTCGCAATCATCAAAGCTGGCAACACCTTTCCACCAACCGTTCGATTTGAAATTTTTTTTTGGTGTATTAGGAGTATAGCGTAACTGTTTGCAACAAAAATTAAAGACGATACTTTTACCTTTTTTTTTTTTTTTTTCCCCACCCCCATAATATCTGAACCCACCAGGAGCGGTCTGCCGGATCGACGATTCTCGTCTAAGGGTCTTTCAGGTAAGTATTATCCTGAGTTTCATTGACGATAAAATTACCTGACCATTTTGGTCGTCAGCTCTTAGACTAGTACACGTACGGAACTATGCTCCATCACCAAAATCAAAAGTTCTAGAGATATGCCCATATATACCATATATGTATTTCCTATATACTGTGACGTGGATTTTTCCTGGTCCTCAGACCAGACCGGAAAGCTAGGCTGAGAACCGTCCACTCGACAATTGGCCAACGAAAAATTAATAACTAAACAAAGATGCTGAGCGCCAGGCGTATAACCGCGACTTTCTGAAAATCTAGATAATAAAAAAAAGACAAACTACAGATACTTGAGCGCCGGCTAGCGTCAGTACCGCGGAGAGGGGTCGGGATTAATGAAGGATTAGCGTGGCGTATTAACAACTCGATGATTTGAATGTAATAAAGAAAATAAAATTTATTCAAGAAAAATAGAATAGAAAAATAGAAATGACGAGTTTTCCAATAATAAATAAACTAATAGCTTCCACGTAGGAGAGCAATAACAAACAAAAATAAAGCAAAAATAAATAACTCGACAAATACGTCCCTCGCGGAACAAAAATTACAGCTAAAAGATCGGAATATGCCCGCAAGGCTTAACAAAACTAATTCCCAGAATTATTACTTAAAAATTAACTTAAACTAACTCTGCCATCGTAAGCGAAACAAAAATACTAAACTAAATTCAAAATATAACAATGATCTGTATCTCCTCGTGCGAGGGAGAGAGCGCGACAGTGACGTACTATAACTGTCTTTCTCGCAGTCAGGTGCGAAGCCTACGACTCTATAGAATGACTAATACGCGACACAAAACTCGAAAATATTACGCAAAACTGAAACTCAAAACTCTATTATGACGCGAGACACTGGTGGCGGCCTACCGACTCGGAGGTCGTCTTCATTTGATTCTCGAAAATCTCTAAAAGCCTCGTGGCTCGGACAAGACAAGATGGCTGATGGCCGTTTGCCGAATTCAACTTAGTATGAGTCAAATTGGCTAACGCTTACCGTTGTCCAGCCAAAAATAAGGCCTCGTGGCGTCTCGAAGACGAGCCTTCGGGTCTACGCTGCAACGGGTGCACTACACTCGAACTCAATCACTCAAAAAATGCAACAAAAGTCCCTCGAAGGGAATACTACAAAAGGCTACAATTAGAGCGAGCTCTGAGCTCGGCGCTCTATCTGCGAGGCAAGCCTATGGCAGAGTGATCTTTGACAGCCGGGTGTCGATAGTTCGCACCCTGGTTGTATGATCGCCTAATAATTTGCATATTGACCACTAGATCACCTCACGTTAGGCAGTAGATCTTGGCTCCGCGCTAAACTCAAAATCTGCTTTGATGATAACGGTTCCTGCAGGAGGAACGCGGTTCGCTGGCTCTTCAGGGTGGCGGGAATCTCTTTCACCACCGTTATCCCTCGTAGCTGAGTACTCTAGGCACTCCCCCGCGTTCTCTCTTTCTATGGTAGACTCCACTGCAGTTCTTCGCCTCCAGAAGCGTAATTGACGGGCTTTATCGTCGAATGCCTCGTTGTTGCCTCCGTCTCTGTAGATTTCGACCTCGTACTCGAAAATATCGGCCATGTCTCCCACATAATAGAGAAAAGGTAGAAAAAGAACAAAAAGAATAAGAAATAGATTCGACAGTCTTAGATCGGTCACGGTCGCCTCTCGGAGATTTTATAGCCTCGGGGCTAACCTAACGCATTCATACTTTTTTCATGCATTCACCCGACGTAACTATGGTCGTCTAAGGGTTCGGGAGTTACTTGTAACACGCGTTGCAAAATGCAATGTTACAATACCTATAAGAACGATTCTGTGATCTGCTCTATTCAGGCGTTCCCCGTTTGCTGCCCTTTTAGGCGCGTTATTTTTCGCAGAATCGCTCTGATAAACATCTATGAGATAGCTCCAGGTTATTCTACAGATATTCACAGAAATATAAAATGGATTGAAGCGTTACTTCACCTTCTATAAAGAAGAGACATGATAAATAATATGATGATTAATAATATGTTAATTTAGATTAAGAATAAAATGATTGTTGTAAAATTATTCAAAAATAAAAGAGTTCGTAGGAGTTAACATCAAACAGACCTACTAATCGCATAGTAGAACATTTTATAAACAGACTGAGGAAGCCTCTCAAAGTATTTACAAATTCCGGGAATTTGAGAATTAGAGTGGGAATTCAGACTATATAAGACGGGTGCTCGAGCAGAGCTATTCATTCATAGAATCACAAATACAAATCACATAGCTACTAGATAGAGAAATAAAACTAAAAGAAAATGAAAACTGCTAAATTCAAATATAAAAGTAAAATAAATAATAATCAGAAGAATTAGACAAGATGAGCTTGGACGAACAGTATTAACATAATATCATTGTGCATAGCGTAAATTATTACCCTACCTCGGTTAATTAACGCTAACGGGTGAAATCTCCGCAGCCACAATTGTTGATTATCCCTTAGAAAATTATATGATTAACGCTAACGGGAGAAATCTCCACAGCCACAATTAATGATTATTCCTTTCGCACATATAGTAAGATGTGATCAACGCTAACGGGTTAAAACTCTGCAGCCACGATTAGCTGCTATCACTTCCTAAAAATACGCCTAACGCTAATGGGTTAAAACTCCACAGCCGCAGGTCTTAGGTAGTATAAACCCCTAAGGTTATCATCACTTTAAATTAGAAAAAGAACAATAGAGTCAATTCAAGATAAAATGCCGTTGCTTAAGTAGCCCAGAGATTTATTAATATTCAATTTAAAAGAAACTCTTATACGAGAAGTAAATAACGTTTCAGGATATCCAGTAGATCGGATATTGTGGACATTTCTCTATCCAGTGGATGTCCACTGTAAAACGCGAAAATCGTGCTGTTACAAAAAATATGGTGTGCACCAAGGGCTAAGTAGGCTTTTTGACCTTGTGTGGTTGCAGTACTCGTCTTCGGCTCGCAGATGCACTCGTCTTCGACTCGTGCTAGCTCACCTCCGACTCGTACTGCAAACTCTACACTCGGTCTAAAAAAAGCCCACTTTACGCCCTTGGTACACAATATACTATCTTGTGCTGCTACCTCCCGCTGGTTAATGCTGTCGAACCAGGCAATAATTCGGTAGTGCCGCCCCTAAAAATTTGCCGCCCTAGGCCCAGGCCTTGTCGGCCTAGGCGATAATCCGGCACTGCATCTATTAGATGCACTTCTTCCGTGTGGGGTATTCCTTGATCAATTCTCTACAAAATCGTTACGTCAATTTTATGGAGAACCGATAGAAACCATCTGAAAACGATTTATTTATAAGCGACGGCGCGCCCTGCCACCGAAAAACCGTACCTAAGCCGGGTCTTTCAGCGGTAGCGCGCGCCGTCGCTTATAAATAAATCGTTTTAACATGGTCTGCATCGGCACTCCATCCCGTTGACCTAACAATTTTGTAGAGAATTGATGAAGCAATACGCCCATATTTTTTTTAGAATTTTTACGCGTGGTTCTTGCCTTGAAAACCACGTTTGAATATTATATTTGTTTATAACAAATCGAATTGTTCGTTATCGTGAAATTCAATAAATATATCGGTACGTGAGTCGAAGAGTATGCCACCTCAGATTAACGCCCAACACTGTGCCACCTCAAGTTAACGCCCGAAACTATGCCACCTCCATCTAATTTAACATGGAGGTGGCATAGTTTCGGGCGTTAACTTGAGGTGACATAGTTTTGGGCGTAAATCTGAGGTGGCATACTCTTCGACTCACGTACCGATATAATGATAGTGCCATTCAATAGCTTTAAGATGGTTCTAGGAAGAAGTCTCTAGGATGAAAACAACCAAAGATATGACCGTGTAACTACACACCGATGCTTTCTTATGCTAGCCACACCTACCCGAGCCGGGTTTTTCGGTAGCAAGTAGCGCCGTCGCTTATAAATAAATCGTTTTCATATCGTTTCCATCGGTTCTCCATAAAATTGACTTAACGATTTTATAGAGAATTGATCAAGGAATACGCTCATATTTTTTTGAGAATTCTATCGCGTGGTACTTGTATTGAAAATCACGTTTGAATAATATATATTCGTTTATAACAAATAGAATTGTTTGTTACCGCAGAATTAAATAAATATACAGGGTGGTCCATTTTAATCTCCGCAGGCGAATATCTCGAAAACTAACAGTTATAAAAAAAAAAGTTTCATACAAAACTTGAAGGGTTTCGAGGGGGAAATATGATGCTTATATGTGTTAACTTGTAGACTTCGCCAATTCCGAGATTTCGCAAGTAACTTTGGATTTTAGATAGGGAACACATGTTTTGGTTGGGGGCAGCTGATAGCGAGATCGAAGACGCATTCAAATACGGAAGCATTAAAAATTGAAAAAAAAAATTTTGCCAAAAAAATTCAAAAAAAAAATTTCGCGAATTTTTTTTTTTTTTGCAAAAGATTGTTTTTTTGCCCCTAGCTTTCGAACACATTCATTGTTTATCACTCCAGCTCAAAATTTTTATCGCCAATTTTGAAATTGCAAAGTTTGAATGCACCAGATTAGTAAAAAAAATTCGCAGATCAATAACGCAAAAAACTAACCGCATTAGTTCGCCCGACATAATTACACTGACAACATGTTCCAGCTCATGCCGGACGTAAGCCTTCACACCAGTGTCAAGGTTGCGACTATGTAGAGGTTTTGTTATCTTTTTAATTTCAATTTTCAATAAATTCTTTTTTTTTCTCTCTATCAACGTTTTTTTTTTTGAATTTTTTTTGCAAAATTTTTTTTTCCAATTTTTAATGCTTTCGTATTTGAATGCGTCTTTAATCTCGCTATCAGCTGCCCCCAACCAAAACATGTGTTCCCCATCTAAAATCCGAAGTTACTTGCGAAATCTCGGAATTGGCGAAGTCCACAAGTCAACACATATCAGCATCATCTTTCCCCTTTGAAACCCTTCAAGTTTTGTATGAAACTTTTTTTTTTATAACTGTTAGTTTTCGAGATATTCGCCTGCGGAGATTAAAATGGACCACCCTGTATAATAATAGTGTCATTCAATAGCTTTAGAATGGTTTTTGAATGAAGTCTCTAGGATGAATACAATCAAAGATATGACCGTTTGAAGGAAAGTATGTTTTCGATTTTTGGCTCTTTTTCCTGAATTTCCCGTGTAACTTGGAAAATAGGGTCCAAAAAAATAAATAAAAAATTGTTTGATGAATTTATTTGTTCCATAGAACCTGTAAAAAAAATTATAGCGAATCGGTAACATCGAGGTCAATTTTTTTTTTTTTAGCCTTTAGTGACTTATCGCCTTGGTGTAGGCATGTAGTCAAAGCGTTATTGAACCTAGTAAAGAAGTCACTCTTGCACTCTTTAGACAGGTTATCCTTCTTATATTTATATTTAGAATCTCTTAACACTCCATTGGTTATTTGTTTTAGGGGGAAGTCTCTCAGTACCGGACACTTAAGGTTATTCATTAATAAAACGACAAAATACATAGGATCTTCGATATTTTTCATGTTTATAGTAAACTTTGGAGTATTTGTGATAATGTAATAACATTTTTAATATTTATTTAACGTCAAACTGATGAGAAAATATCTTTATATTTAGTATTAAAACCGGTTGCGTCAGAAGAGTGGCACCTAGTACCGGACAATGATAGTATGAATGGAAAAAGTGATAAAAAGAAATTCAATTCAAGTCAATTCTTCCTAGTTCCGGTTTAAAATGATATTCACCTCCACTTTTCATCACTTTCACGCGATCAAACAAGGTACTCTTAGATATGTACCTCATATTTCACGGTAACCTCTCTACAAGTCATCTTCTCATAGAAAACTTTCTGGACCGCTCTTTTCATGTTTTCGTCTAACCATTTTTCTTTTACCCGTATTTTGGACTGGTCAGCCATAGTCAAAATACCACTATACAACGAATGAGAACAATTTTTGTACAAATAACCGAAATAAGTTAAAAAAGCTGTGTCCGGTATTAGGGGACAAGTCGAGTGTCCGATATTAGGGACCCGTAATACCAGACTGAATAATAAAATGTACGTTAGACCGCAAAAATTTTTACTTTTATCGTACATTGTCTGAAAGAATACATACCAACAAACATTCCAATTGAAAAACAAAATGGTGGAACCACCAATTGTTCAGAATATGTCCACGAGAAAATTAGATGTGACGCAGATTTCTGCAGGTTCAAATTTCAAGTGCCTCTTGATCACGCATGCACGCAGACTGCCGCTAGTGACACACCCCCTCTACTACGCTCGCGATGCATGTTCGAACCACGAAAAAGAATTGTAAATAATGTTTCTAGTTTGGCTGATACTAGCAATGTCCGATACTAGGTGCCGTCCGGCGTTATGGGACTTCCCCCTATTATTATTGATAATTCTCATTAGGTATTTCTATTAATTTTTTAAATCCTTTAACGTCTTATCACTATATTCTGGTATGTAGACGAAACCTTAATGGTTCATTTAATCTGTTAATTCTTATTATTACTTTTAATTTATTACTCCGTTTTTTTTTAAATTTTATCCCACCTTAATTGACCACTCTAAATGACCTTTATTATCTTCCCATCACCATTGTATTTGCTTATTTTCATTCTTATTTATTAGTAGTAATAATTATTTTTTAGAACTTGTGTTTTTCTATAATTTTTATTATTTTTCCCTTTTTTTTTCTTTTTAATTCTTGATGAATTTATTAATTAATTAATTTATTTATTTATTTATTTATTTTAATAACTTTAATCCTAGAGTCCTCTCTGAATCCTCGCCCAGCTCTACCGGAGATCAAGTGGCTTGGAGGAATCTTGACTCGTTAGGAATTGACATAGTCAATACCGACGATCATGGATCCCAGCTGTATTTCGTGACAAACATCTCGCCAAATTATATATCACATAATCGCAGATCATGCAGTACTAAGCATTCCATACTCAAGCCAAGCGAGGAAAGCAAAGAGGGATTTATTGGAAAATCCTCATACAACATTACCATACTAAAACTTTAACTATAATCTAATTCAAAAGAAAACAACACTCTATTTACATATTTATAATCCTTATTAATTGCCTAAACTAATGCTTAAAGCTGTTGCATCTGCTAGATCACAGAATTATTTTGCTTTTTTAAATGAACTCTATGATCGTCCTTCTTATAGACGGATCACATATGAAAGTAGTACTAATATTGACAGATTTGCTTACTCCCTTGCTAGTTAAGAAATTAACTAGGAGTTCTCTATCCTGACCCTCCCAAAATGGACATAACCAGATTACATTATTAATATATCCTCCTCTCCCAAACCACACTCACAGTTCTTGAAGGGAGCCATTGTCATTCTAAATAGGTGCGCATTAAGTTTCGAGTGACCAGTCATTATTCTGTTAGCAATAATGATCTGTATTCTGGAAAAATCCGATGAATCAAACCACGCATCTAGGTTGAATTTGGGTGAATTATCATAGAATAACCTCCCCTTCCTATAAGTGTCACTTCCGTACGATTCCATTTCACTATATGTTATATCGATCAGTTCTTGCCTAAACTTCGGAAAAGTGTCTGAACTGTCCAATTTAATACGCAAGGATCTCACACGCTTCCCTCCTTCAGAAGCCAATATATCCGCTTTTTCATTTCCACGAATGCCTTTGTGGCCCGAAATCCATATTAGTTCACATCTTTGGCCCAGGTAATTCAATGAATGCAAAACCGCTACGAATTTCACTAATTAAATAATGCATTTTTCTATAAATCCCATCTTTAGTTACACGGAATACAACACTGCGAGAGTCCGTCCATATCAGATAATTATGATTATCGTCTCTATTCGAGATAATTTTGAACACTTCCCGGATCGCTATAGCCTCAATGGAAAAAATACTAAATGAACCGTTAACTCTGAAGATCTTACTCAGACTCAAATCCTCTGACCGAATACCAAACCCAGCATTATCTCCTGCCGAATCTTTGGAACCATCAGTGTATATTATTTTGAAATTATCATATTCTTCCTTAATAATTTCATTAAATTCTTCATTCGGATTAACGGACTTTTTGCAGCCTACTACCTTTATCTATATTACTCAGGTTACTCAAAAAATGAGCATTGAAGGGAATCTTGAATGTCGGTAATTTGTCATCCGTTTTAACCTGGTTTATCACCGTTTTCAAGTTTTGCCAACACTGTAACACAAAAAAAGACTCCATTAGTACCCCTCTAACGTCCCCTACAGACAGTTCCTCGAGCGATTTAAGAGCGAACTCTATCTCACTACTCCCTACTCTATGATTTCTGATTAAACTTCTTTGCATTAAGAAACTTCTCCTGATCGATAGTGGAGTTAATCCATTGATATGTAAAAGGGGATTGATAGGAGTACAAAAGCACCCCGAAGTAATTCTAGCGGCATTATTCTGGACCACCTCCAACTTATACAGCAAGTTCTTTTTAGCGTCGGAGAACACGCTATACCCCCATTCTAAATTTGGAGGAACACACGCTTTATAAAAAACAAGCATAGTTGATGGGTGTGATCCCCAAGAACAAGAAGAAATACTTCTAAGCATGCAGATCATTTTATTCGATTTAACCTTCAAACTATTAATATGACATCTCCAATCCATTTTGGTGTTCCACAAAACTCCCAGGTACCTTAAGGAGTTTGAGTTTTCATTGCTTACTAGAGCCCCATTTACCTCCAGACAAACAGAGTGAGCGGAAATTTAAAAATTTTTTTTCGGAAAAATCATAAATTTCGTTTTAGGAAGAGAGACAGAAAGATTAAGGCTTCGGAAATAATCGTTCAATTTAGTTAAATCTTCCGTAAGAACTTTAGTAATATCTGGAATAGTAGTAGCGTAAACAATAAAAGTCAAATCGTCCACGAACGATATATTTTTAGTCATAGCCGACAAACAGGAGTTGACATTAGCTATATATAGGTTAAACAATATCGGGCTAAGGATAGATCCTTGAGGTAAACCTTTGTTAGTGTTAAAACCTGCTAAAAAGTTTCTCCCACAATAGGCTCCAATCTCACGCTCACCGAAAGCCTGCGTAACAAAATTCGTGATTTTAGAGCCAATTCCATGGTCCAGCATTATTAAGCCCATTTTTTCCAGGTTCACATTATTACCCAGCAAACACAGAGTGCAGGGCCATTGCTAGTTAGGTGGAGGAATGCCGATACTTGAGTTGCCGAACCGCTACCGGAAGACTTGTGATGGCCCTGTACCCTGGTGTCACAGTGGCCGACAGCTGGGCCAGTGCCGGCAGTGTTATACCGGCCCAACAAGCACCCAATATTGATCAGCCGATGACCCGATCATTCGATTTTTTTTATTTTCGATATTATCCGGACAAAAAATATTTTTTTCACTAATAGTTGATTCTTTTTCGTGCGGTAGAGCAAAGTTCATATTCCCAGGATGTTAGAAATAAGCTATTCGAAGACTAATTAGATGTATTCATGTGGGTCACCCATCCGACTTCTGGCTGCAGTTGAAATTGCTTAAATTCGTTGATCGTATGATGTCCAGTGTTGATCTACACCCAAACGTCGCCTGTTGCAATACTCAACACTCTTTGACTCGATAGCTAAACTTCGATTTGTGAAGATTGACATCAATATGTACTTAAAAAAAAAAAAAAAAATGATAGCAAAATTTCACGGTGACTTCGAAGATTTCTGATGATTAAAAAGTAGGGGAGAGTGTTGTACCTCGGACCAACGTGTACTTCGGTCCACATATGCTACAGCGCCCCTCTGTGGATTTTTTCCGTTTACTTCGACGGATCTACTTTCGGGGAACCCCCGAATTGTGTTTCTTCTTGATAAGTTAAGTGTTCGGCGAATGAGTCGCGGTATATCAAAAGAAAAGTGTTTTCGCAGGTGAGAAGTAACTTTTTCGTATCTTAGTTCAAAGGTGTGAAATGTATGTCATGATAGGCTTTACGACCCGCAATTAATCATTTCATACTTTTGAAATGTCTTTGTTAAAACAGGCACAGTGTTGCTAAACTAAACATAACCTTTTAAAAATGGTGGCACTGGTTATTCCGAATGCCCGTTTGTTGTACCTTGGACCACTGTAGTGTCTTATGGAGGTTTTGTATTAGAAATTCATGAAAAATAAAAATGTTATGCAATATTATCACCACCTAGGTTGCACAGATTTCCGAAACACCAAAGTGAGTTGAATATAACCGTGAAAGATAACTGGTGAAAGGTACAACATACTATGGTCCGAGGTACAACATGGTCATGTACCTCGGACCATGTGCTGTTCGTTCAAACTATGTAATATAGTATAATGCTGAGAAGAAGTTTCATTTATAAAACATAAAGGCTCAATACTCAAGACCCAAGACTATATTGTAGCACCATTTTTATGAGGTCCTGTTTGAAAGAAAAAAAGTTATGGTGACTTGAAAAAAACTGGTCCGAGGTACAACACTCTCACCTATATACTTTTGTTCGATTGCATAGAAACATTCTTTTTCCGGTAAATTCGGTGGAAGTGTTAGAAATACTGCAGTCAGCAGAAAAGCTTATACTATGTACGCCGGCGAATCGACGACCGGATGCCGGTAGAAAAGTGCCGGAGTTGCCAATGCCGGGCCATCAAGATACAGATGCAAGTGTGTTTGAAAACGGCCAAGTGATGGCAAGTCGGTCGTGGCAAGATGCAAAATGCCCTGCAGGAAATCAGTAGTTGGTAACCAACACCGTTCCATCAATGGTTGGATACTGGTAAAACTTCACCGAAATACCGCTATTTTACATGTAGTGGCGCAGCAAAGGCTAGCCTACGCCAGCACATTGCCAGCACTGCCAGTGCTGGGCCATTATAATTTCGGCAGTTCTGTGTTTGCTGGGTATATGCACCTTCTATGTCAAGGAAAACCACCCCTGAGTGTTTTCCTTGACGGTTTGTTAAATCAATTTTTAGTTTCAAGTCCGTGAGACAATTAATGCATGGTTTACTCAATCTGAACCCATGAAAGCTCTCTGAAAAAACAGATTTATTTTCAAGCAACCACATTAGTCTATCGTTAATAACCCTTTCCAATATTTTAAGAATACCGCAAGAGAGGGCAATAGGTCTAAAACCAGATCTATTTGGTTTGGGAATGAAACATACTATGAATTTTTTCCAAATATTTGGAATATTTCCCATTAATAAAGTTCCATTAAAAAAACCCTGTAATCCAATTAATCATATCAGCCGAAAATCTCTTAATGGTCTTATAAGATATATTATCCCTACCCGGAGCCGACTTAGTTTTGCATCTCTTAATCGCATTTGACACCTCCATCAATGAAATAGGGTCATCCATGATATTAGCAGAGAGCGCGGATATCTCCCCAAGATTTTTCCAACTGCAATGCTCGCTGCAATGTTAAGTTTAAGATCCTCTATAATAATATGAGAATCCCTAGACTCCGGCAAAGGATCAGTAAATCTTTTTTTGTAACCATTAATAGTTCTCCAAACTTTACCCAAGGGACAATTTGGAGAAAGACTATGACAAAAAGCCCTGAACCCCATTTTTTTAGCCTTCTCTATAATCTTTTTAGCTTTTATTTTAATTTTACAAAAATTGGACCAGTTTGTCAGAGAGCAATCATTAAGGTAAACTTGTTGAGCTAATCTTCTTTTTTCAATTATTTCGCCACATTCCTTATCCCACCATGGGCATTATAGGGATTAGATTTACTTCCCTTTCTAGGCAAGGGCATGGAGGCATTACATTCTAATAGGCAAGACAAAACAAACTTGTCGAACTTATCATACATTTCCAGGTAGTTATTAGAATCTATCGCGAAGTCCTGTTCTATAAATTTTTCTTCAAATACCCTTCCTAATTCCTTCCAATCAACCTTATTGGTACAGTCGGACCCAGCTTATTTCAACTTCACTTATTTCAAGTTTCACGTATATCAAGTATTTCTGCTTCACTTATATCAAGATTCTGCTTTCTCCTACCCCCCACCATCACACGCATTTCCACGAATCCAAGATAGTACCCGCCCGTTTCGGTGCGCAGTGGGCAACGCGCCGCAGTGTGGCGAAGGAGTGGGGACCCCTCATTTCTTTATATAAGTGAAGCAGTTCGGTCCCGACGACTTGATATAAGCGGGGTCCGACTGTACTCATAGACATCCTTGAGGGATTTAAACTCAATTTAATACTTGAAATTGTAATAAACATAGGTACTATGTGGTCGCTACCCATAGCATCCAAACCAACATCCCAGTTCAAGAGATTCGAGATATCCGGACTCGAAATAACTAAATCCGGGACGCTTTTTGAACTAGATCCAGGCATGATTCTCGTAGCCTTGCCATTGTTAAGAATAACCAATCCCAAATCGTTGATAACTTCCTTCATGACAGACCCTCTTTGATTAACCAAATCGCTTCCCCATGAAGGATCCTGTGCATTAAAATCGCCCATTATTATCACATTTTTAAAGAGTACCATTTCCTCTAGGACAGCACTTAGAATTCTTTTACTAATATATATACCGGGAGATATATATTAGGGTGGCCGTTAAAACGGGAAAAAACATGAAACTCCCGGGCCGCCCGCCAAATCGACTCGAAATAAATCCAAACTCACCCTGTAATTTTTTCAGATTTTTATTTTAACGCTTGACCCTTGACCACAGAGGTTGAACTTCTCCATTTGAAATACACGGGATTCCGCGGTGCTTTCAGTTATTATTCCACTGTGGGTCTAATTATGAATATAAAAATCTGAAATTCTCACAGATTGGTCCACGAGAATGCTTTTCTATGAAAAAAAAATGGCCGTCTCCCTGCCCTCAAAAATTTGTATGGTTCATCCCATGCCAAAGTGATATTTTTTTTTTTTTTTTCTCCAATTTCATCGAATGTTGCTCAAAAACACTGGAAATATATGTTTCCCAATGTTTTTCGGTTTGTTCACATTTCGTATGGGATATTCCGACATTATCCAATATCATACGGACTTCAGGGGAATACTTTCGCACGCGTAAAGTTCTACGACGAAACGATTTCACCAACGAACGAATTTTATTCGTCTTGCGTAAAGCATTGGTGAAGTGAATTAGTTTCGCTAACGTAAAAAGTTATGTGCCATGACATTTAGTTCGGTCATAATTTCGGTTCAATCTTTATTAATAATAAAACGGATCAATTTTTTTTTGTGCATTCCTAAATGGATAATTTACGGCGTTACATTGATCTTAATGCTATCGATAATGTGGAAGAGTTTGCGAATGTCGAGCATCAGAGAAGGCAGTTTCATGATCCTGTTAACCCCTTCGAGGAACTGTCAACAAATAGATTCATCCAAATTTATCGTCTCAAGAAGGAACGAGTTTCTCAAATTATCGATATTGTTCGACAATACGAACCGCCTCCAACCCGAGCATCAGCATCAGATGCATCAAAGAAAGTAAGTGAGATTAAAATAATGAAAACTCGTAAACCGATCATTTCAAAGTTAACCCATGTCAAATCCCTTCTTATTTACTTACATTCATCGGGTAATTCTGACATTGAGTCTCTTTATGTTGTATGTGAAACAATATAATCATCCATTTATGCTGAGAAAGATAGTTTGAACTCCAATAAGAAGTTAGAACATGATGCACTATAGGAACGGAATTAATTTCAAATAATTGATTCAATCTTGAAATCTTATGATATAAATATTTATGATATAAATCCTTAATCCTTAATAATAACTGTGATTCTGTAGTGAAGAAAAAACAAAAAGTATTCTCCAAACTTTCAGGTGCTGACTGCCTTAAGATTTTTCGCAACTGGCAGTTATCAATTAGACTTGGGTCTTGGTAGATATTCTGCAGTCAGTCAACCTTCAGTGAGTTGTTGCATTCATACAGTGATAGATACATTTAATCGAGATGAAATATGTCGAGAATACGTGAAATTTTACAGAAATTTTGAAGAAGTTCGTACCTCTCGGAACAGGTTCTTTTTATAACGCATGCATGAAAAACTTGCTTGTTTGGGGCTCTGGAGCGGTTATATTGTGGCACTTTTCTGACGTTTGAGTAGGCGATGCCAACATGAAACAATATTGCATGCCAAATGTGCGCACTGCGTTTTGCGCACATCGAGCGTCCACAACATGATTCTTGTTACGCACGGCGTGCGAACAAGAGCGTTTTATAATCATTCATCCCTGTCGACGCGCAATCTCCGTGCATACTGCTGAATCGATTCGATGTTTTTTGTATGGTTGTTTACATTGACAACAGAGCCCCACAAGCAACTTTTTCATGCATTTGTTATAAAAAATAGCGTTCGATACTACCGCGAAATGAGGCGTTTAGGGTTGTCCGATGTTTTCAGCACGAACCGTAGTCGAGGCGGCAGCCGATAGCCTATAAACGCCTCACATTTCGCGCTCGTATCGAAATCTACTATTTCTTCATAGAAAATAATTGATTTCTTGGATGTTGTCTCTCAAATCTCAATTATATCGGAACAAATGTTGACGCATTTCTTCTTTAGATTTTATGAGAAATTTGGTTTTCCAAATGCAATTGGGTGCATTGATTGCACTCACGTTGCAATTTTTCCACCGCAGACACATGACCCAGTGCACCCAGAACAAATTTACGTTAATCGTAAGGGCTGGCACTCCTTGAACGTCCAATTAGTAAGTAAAATTGTGTTCAGATTGCAAAGTATTCAAGAAACTATTCAATACTGGATTCATTCAAAAAATAAAATGTGTACTTCTTATAACGTATTTTTCCTGATAAACAGATTTGTGATGCAGATTTTCGGATATTAAATGTAAATGCTCGGTATCCAGGGAGTACACACGACACCTTCATCTGGAATAATAGTAATATGCAGCCACTGATGCGCCAGTTACATAATCATGGGGATAAGCGCTTCTATTTGTTGGGTAAAATACAAGTCTCAATTTTTATGCATGTTCCTGCTTTACAAAAGACAAAAAAAATCAAAGAAATTTCCCATTGATCAACATTAGGGCATTCTGGTTATCCACTCCGACAATGGCTCTTGACCCCATTCAAGGATCCTTTGGAAGGGTCGCCTGAAGAAGCCTACAACACCGTTTTTTGCCGTGCTCGCTCCATCATTGAACGGGTTAATGGAATTTTAAAAATGCGATTCAGATGTTTATTGAAGCATCGTGTACTGCATTACACTCCTACTACTGCTGCAAAAATTGTGAACACTTGTGTAATTTTTCACAATATGGCAATTATGGATGGCTGCTACTTGGAAAAAGTAGCGGACGACGTTTTGAGGAATCATCCAAATTTTGGATTCATTGATGTTGAGCTAAATGAGGGTGATTGCCGTGTCAACCCAGAGTTGGCAGCGGGCAAAAATCTGCGTCAACAAATCGTTCGTGACTGGTTTACGTGATGATTTTTGTGATATATTATGGGAAATTAAATTGTTTAGGAAAAAAAAAAAACATAATTTATTTTCAATAAAAATATATTTAATGAACAAATATTTTTTATCCACAACACATAACACATGTTTTTATCACACATGCACGGAAAACCCGATTTTCCTCGCTGTTATACGAGAGTAAAATGGCAGTTCGTCTCCCGTGGTACACAAGATGAACTCGCGCATGCGCATGTCGTAGAGAATTCATTTTCTTCCCTAGGGAGCGGGAAGAAAATAGCGTTTTAAGGTGCCTTTTTACTAGCGTCAGTTTGACGCGCGTTCGCTGACGCAGACGCGTCTGACGCCAATGAAAATGCTTCGCAGCTTCCGATCGACGCGTTTGCGTCTGACGCCAATGAAAATGGTTATGGCGTCGACTCTGGTCGAATCGACGCACGAAATTGCGTCTGACGCCAATGAAAATGGTTATGGCGTCGACTCTGGTCGAATCGACGCACGAAATAGTGTCTGCGTAAAGTGTAAACGAAAGTGTAAACCGAAGAGCTACTCCGAAAGCCAAATAAAAGTAGAAGAAGAAGAAGAAGAGCTGCACGATGCAAAGCGAGTGGCTGTCGAATTGTCAAAGTATAATAACGGCTCATAACGCCGAAATCACTCGACGAAATGCAGCGGCAACTCTTTTAGTACTACTGTTGAAAAAGAGGAACCGTAAAAAGCGAGAATATCGTAAAAAACGATATTGGGTTGCCGATATTTTCCAGTCTCGTTGGGAACGTGGATTCCACCATGATACTTTCCCAACATTGCGACTGGAAGATCTTCGATTTCGAAATTATCTTCGGATGAGTGTGATGTAATTCGAAGAACTTCTGACATTGCTAGGACCAGCAATTGCAAAACAGGATGTTCTGCGTGCAGTAATTCCAACTGATGAGCGTCTGGCTTTGACATTACGGTGAATATAAAAATATGAATATAAATATATTGTGGAACAATACTTGCACACGAATAATCAATTTTCTCTTCTGTGCTTCAGGTATTTAGCATCGGGTGACAGCATGACATCCATGTCATAGCATTACTTGATAGGACTTACAACAGTAAGCAATATAATTTCTGAGACTTGTGGTGCCTTATGGGATATATTATCACCCCTTGTTTTAAGTCCTTGTCAAGAAGAACAGTGGAATGAGATTGCTGCCACATTTGAAGAACAATGCCAGTTTCCGCACTGTATCGGAGCTTTGGACGGAAAGCACGTTATCATACAGTGCCCTGATAATGGTGGATCAAGTTTCTACAACTACAAAGGGAGCCATAGCATCATACTCCTTGCAATGTGTGATGCTAATTATATATTTCGGTCTGTGGATATCGGAGCACGTGGCAGACAAAGTGACGGAGGAGTTTTTAGGCAATCTAAATTATTCGAACAACTCGACATGGGTTTGATGAACTTGCCACCGCCTAAGCCATTATGGGAACAGGGACCTGATATTCCATACGTGATAGTCGCAGATGAAGCTTTTCCACTGTCCACCTATCTACTCAGACCGTATCCCGGTAAAAATCAATTAACTACTGAAGAACGTGTATACAACTATCGTTTGAGTCGTGCCAGAAGAACCATCGAGAATACATTTGGAATATTGGCTAGCCAGTGGAGAATATATCGAAAACCGATTTTGGCCACAGTAAAGAATGTTGACAAGATGATATCGGCCACGGTCTGTCTTCATAACTGGCTGCGACGCAAAAATATAAATACACATAACTACGTCAGTCCGGAAATGGTTGATCGTTTTGATCAAGAAGGTAGAATCATAGAAGGGTCATGGAGATCTGAACTTCGAAATGGAGGAGCTTTTCAAAATATAAATAATTGCAGTTCCAACACCAACTCACGTGCCGCTGCCACTGTACGAAGAAATTTCTTAGAATATTTCAATGAAGAGGGTGCAATACCATGGCAGTTTTTACAGATTCATAGATAATCCGCATTGTCGAATGTTCCGAGACGCGCTACTATCTCCAGGTTCAGTGATTTGAGAGATATGTCCAAGAATTTATATATATATGTAATTTCATGAGACAGGGTTAAATAAATCAACACTGTACAAAATAAAAAATTTATTCTTATACTAGTTTCTTTGGTTTGCCTTAAATGTATTAATGATATTGAAACATGACTAGTTTAAAGGTTTTCCGTAAATCTATTAATGATAATTAAACATGACTAAACTAACTATGATTAAACAAATAATAACTTAGGAACTATGAACTTTGTTTGCTGTGGCACTGTAGAGCAGCTTATGTATTTCAAACATGACTCTTTTTCTTCTTGGCTCGTCCATCTGTTCCAAAGCTCCCTTAACAAAAGTAGCAAACCCATCTAAAACACTTGGCACAGGAGGTGCGGGCAGCTGCACTTGGGGGATTGGGGTTGCCAGCGCATCAGCAATTCTCATCAGCGGATCATTGATTCCTGATGTCATCTCTGGCACTGGAAATTGGTCGATCAAAGAAATTAATACAAATTTCTTTGATCATTTCATCAGAAGACTAGCCAAATTCATAGTGGTCATGTTTAAATTCACCAAGCATACATTTCTGTTTTTTGTTGCGGGGAGGGCAGTTTTCTTTTTCGTTATCATCTTCCCAATTGTTCTCGCGTTGACTTTCGTTGCAAATTGTCCTAAAAAAAAAGTAATTTAATTACTGCCTGTCAATGATGCTTCCGCTATCAAAATTATAAATTTCATGAATAAGTACTTTCTGCCGATCAGGGTATCTCGAATAAAGGCCATGTGTGGGTAAAAACGCCACTTCGGTTGACGTGGGGATCCAGCTGCGCCACTAGGTTTGCGCTCACTAGCTAGGATTTTCATATATGTATCCCTCAGTGATTTCCAGCGCTTTTGGGAACCATCAGGACCCAGACTAGCTACGGTTTCATCAACACTGTTGTAATTGCGTGAGCACTTACATAGTAAACAGAGATGTGTGAATGTCATACTTACGTAGAACTTCCCCTATATCTGTCCACAATTGTTTCGTGATCCATCTGCTACGATCTTTCAGTGGAAGGGTACAATCATAAAGAGCTGGCCTTTTATGAACTTCATCAATCAAAATCTCGTCTGGATCTCTATCCTCTAGGTTATCATCGGGTTGGTTATCATCGGCTTGGTTATCATCGGCTTGGTTATCATCGGTTTGGCCCGTTGGACTCTCTGGTATATTCTCACCAACTATCATCTCCCCCAAATTAGGAACATTGCTTCTCCTCACTATTGTTCCATCCTCTACAATATTATTGGTTTAGTATATTTTCAATTAAATAAGATGCAACGGCATGCATATATTGCAAAGAATGTTCCATTACCAGTTCGTGGATGGAAATAATGGTTATCGTCGATATAAACAGTGGGATAGTCGGCAACACAGGGATGTCCGATGACAACATTTGCGTCACAAATTGTCTCACACACTGCACATGTGAAGACCGAAATCAGTCCCTGTAATAATCCAAATTATGTATTAGGTCGTAAGGTCGTACACATCTAGAACATGATCAAGTATAAAATCATGTTACCTCACTCCCCTTCAGATTCACTGAATTCATGATTAACCTCAAAACTTTCAAAAGTCACATTTACCGCACATTACACGCTTGACGCTATACAAAACACTAATGGCCGCCCTAGTCGCGTCGACGCCAAGAAGTTGGGAAATCTGAACTTCTTCGCGTCGACGCAAGAGCGTCAATCTGTGACGTCATCTGTCTTGACACTCGGTTCCAGCGTCTATTCGCCGCTAATGTATTGGCACCTTTACTCTCTACGAAACGTCATCGGGCGGAATGAACACGTGAATACATCGAAACAAAACAAAACAAATGAAAAAATAAGAGCAAAACAATCCCGTCCGTGTTCACAGGTCACGTTGACAGTTGTCACACGTCACCTCGGACATCAATACGGCTTGGAAAATCGGTGTTTTCGTGCATTTGTGATAAAAAATATAATGTGCATCAAGGAAGAATAGGTGCTTTCCACCTATTTTCTTCCCTTGATGCACAATATACTATTATAAATACTTTCTCATCTATCCTATGCAATTTTTTGAACGCAATAACAAAAATAATAAGTACCTCTATTGAGTAATAGCAGGAACCTTCACAAGGACCTCTCTTTCGCCCGAGGCTCTTTTCTCAGTCTGAACAGGCTTAAATATTATATACTTAAACGCAAACTAGTAATTTAGCAATACATTTTCTTATTTGGCTCAATGGTGTAATGGTGATAACACTATCACAATATCACTTGCTTTAGAGACTTGTAATTGAAAAAAAAAATAATAATAATAATTAAAGAAGTCGTTTCCATATAAGAGATTGTTGTGTGGGGACGGGTTTATAACAAATTAATTGGTTTTGAAGACAAATTTGAATGAGCTTTATTATTGATACAAGCTGTTTGGCGTTTAGAATAAGAGTGAAGATCCGAATGTCGCAACTTGCGTTGCTACCCATCAGTCAGCGAGATGCTGACGCAAGGTATTTTAGCATAGGCGTATAGGATGCCGTTAAAGTGTCTCAAAGGCATGAGCGCAAAAGGCAAGGTGTCTAATCTTGAACTACTCTCCACTGTAGTTCGCAGAAACTGAAGATTAATAAGAATAATGAAATGGAGAATTATTGGTATCGCGATGTTTTGTCTTCGGTAGAAGGCGAGACATCCCGATCTTGTCTAAAATTTTAGTATTTGAATTTATCGTTAAATAGCAATGATTTGATTATAACAAGATCAATAGTATTATAAAGAACAAACTATGTTGGAACGATGACATACGAGTAATTCAATGTTAATCATTGAACTTTGAATTGAATAGAGTTTTTTTCGGCATAGCCACCACGGTCGAGTAAGCTTATTACTGCGATTATATAATGCTCGCATTTGTAGACTTTTCAATCGAGCCTCCCTTGACATATAGTAGATTTTTTGGTCATAATACGATTTCTTCATTTCCAATTCACTGTTTGAAATTGCAATTATGTTTTCACAATTTTTTATCGATGCTTCCTGTCGATGAACTGTTGACGATTTTTTTTTCTTGGTGGAAAAGCTATAGAGGAAATCCATCAAAGTCAATTTTCAAGCATTTTTCACGGAATATCCACAAATAAAGGAAGAAATTTCTTGGAATACTCACGTTTTAACTCGTTTTTATTCTCAAACATAGCAGTCTCTGCAGCAACTTCACTTTCTGGAGGGTGCTTAATTTCTGGGGGAATAACGGTTTTGTCAACCACATGAGGCACTGACTTCTGGTGATGCTCTGTTTCCCTCGGATCAATTTCTGAAGAAATATCACTTATTGCAGTCTTCAAATTAATTTCTGCAATAACGTCACTTGTTGCTGGTTGACTCGTGATCTTTGGAGGAATAATAACTGAAGCAGCCTCAGGGAATATTAACTTGATGTTAGTCCCATATTTGTGTTCTACATCCTCTACAGAGAAATCCAATTCAGGGAAATCGATTTCAGAAAAATCCACAACATAGGAATCTTTATGTGCAGACTTTTCTGGTACATCAGTCCCATTCTCCTTGTAATAAAGGAAAAAAAGAAATTAAAGAATTTCCTTGTATTTTTTTTTCAATTGGAAGAAGAAAAAAAATTAGGGAATCTTATTTTGAATATTTTGATGCTGTGAAGTGACAGAAAAGACTTACAAAATCTGCAGGAGACTCTTTTATGGAAGGACCCCCATAAATTTGTGCTGCTGGTAGAAGGAGTGCTTCGAGTCGATCGTCCTCGACAGTAAACTCTTCTTCCTTCATGGGACCACCACCAGTTTGAAGCTTGTTTGTCTTGTTGGACTTAATTTTCTTTTCACAAAGCCCCTCATGTCTCTCCATGTCTTAGGAAAATTATAAATCAAAATTTAATCTTGTATTTTTGGGAATTAACGTGAAATGTCACATGCTATAACTTTTACTTACTTTCTTCCACTTGTCTGTTGTTTTTACTGCCCCGTTATCCATAGCATTCAATATATCTCTTAATCTATCCCATTTGGTTTTTATCGAGTTTTTGGTTATTTCATTCGTGAATTTGGTTTGGGTGAGTTCAGGAAATTTTTCAATATATTCCAGAAGCTTTTCTTTTTGTTCTGCATTGGGATTATCCCCACGTTTCTTCACTTTTCCACATTTCACTTTATCACTCTTTTTTTCCTTCATCCCCTCTTTGTTTGTCTTCATATTCTCCGTGTTACCTATATCTTTGCGCTTTCCCGCGAGTTCCCTTTCACCTAGCCGCTACCGCCTATACCGCGAGGTTCTCTGTATGCGGAACGCTAGGGGTACCAACCCGAAATTTTTGCTATTTCCATAGGCGTAGGTCTTACAGTAAACTGCAGCAGCAGTTTGGTAACTTACTAGATGTTTCCAGTAAGATCACTAGTTACGCTGGCTAGTGGAATTGCGCTCAACCATACCCTGTTCAAGCTATGTTTATTCTGTTTGAACCCAAGAACCAACCCAAAATTTGAAGGTTAGGCGTTCAATTTAAGGTGCCACAGTACCGGAAGTCAATTCTCAGATTTTCTATAGATATATGTCATACCGAGACGTCAAATACGAGGAATTTCGTCGACAAATTGAGCCTTATTTACGGGACGCAGATAGGTGAAATAAGTTTTCCTGAAACAAGTGTGTATTCCTACGGGGCGCTTACTCCCTGTGTTGAGTGATAGACGTTTTAATCTCCTGGATGCGGCGAAAATACGACAAGTCGGTAATGGCCGGATTCTGATGCCGCCATGTTGGATATGTATAAACGACCTGTCACTTTTATTTATTCGCAATACACATTACTGGGTAATCTACGCTGAAAATCACTAAGTAAGCGTCCTACAGATCAATTTGAGCTTTTATAAAAAAATAATACCTCTGGAATTCGTTTCCTCGTTTGGGCTCAATTTGTCGACGAAATTCCTCGTATTTCATGATTCTGACGTCACAAAATATATATAGGACACGCCAGTACTGTGGCACCTTAAAATGAATAAATAAATCGTGCGAATAAGTGAAGTTGCGGGAAAACTGGACCAGGTGAGGAAGATGATTCAAATCAATCGATCAACAAAATAATTATTAATCAATAGCAGGTTTGACTTGCAATCAATTTATTATGAATCAAGCAGTTTTTAAGATGTTTTTGTTGAATCGTTGGAACAATAAAATGGTTACTCATTATCTTATAACAAAATTATGATACGTTAGCAATTCGTGTTACTCGCAGCTGCGATCGAGCAACGAATAGTAAATAATGACTGAACAAACTCTTCGGATTGGAATGATGGATTAATAACAAATTGTTTATTTCAAAATTATAGTAAGAAATCGAAGAGGACCGATTCCTGGACAACTGTGTTAGCCATTTTCAAACATCAGGGCTGCATCTGGAACAAAACAGTGAGAATCAATTAGCACTACGTCACTAAACGTTGTAATCAACTTTGAATTGAGGCGTTTACAACAAACCTCAGTGTCACATGCTCTTCAGGAGAATTTAATTAGCGTTGTCGTGCCAAGTAACGTACAACAGTTTTCATTCCAAAGCTTATCATTGCTTCTTTGGATAATTCTCTGCACCTGAGGACACCTTCGATAACCCACAATGAGTCTCAGCGAAGAGCGATCCTTGCTTCGTCATCTGCTTTGTGGCTGCATAATATCTTGACTCAGGCACTCTTTCGAAAACAACAGCGCAGAACATCCTCGAAGAATATTGATTCCGTAACGCTAAAACATTAAGGCAAACGAGTCATGGATGGATCGTCGTTACACAGTGTGCCCTGTACAACGTGCACAGTAATCAGAAATTACCTGAGACGATTGACTTTGGAAACTATCTAAGGATGATCGATTGTAGTTAGATGCCGCTCGAGTCAACCTCGAGGTGTATCGTTGCGGTTCATCAAGGGTCTTGATTGACTTTCATCGAGAGACTTAGTTGACTTTCATCGAGGTATTTAACTCCGGACAGCTACTTTGCTGCGACTCGAATGTATCGTCAAAGCTTATCGAGGGACTCTTGCCAGCACGCTTTGTACTCTCTATCGATCTACGGTCATCGCAGCGTGTATGGAGTCTCAGCTGCAGTCACCGTTTGTCGACTGCAATTACTTTTCGGCTTGAGGATTTTTATCTCCAATGCAGGAGCTGGTTTAATTTATCTCATCGGTGGTATCGTGGTATCTTTTCAAGCGTGCTGGCAAGAGTCCCTCGATAAGCTTTGACGATACATTCGAGTCGCAGCAAAGTAGCTGTCCGGAGTTAAATACCTCGATGAAAGTCAACTAAGTCCCTCGATGAAAGTCAATCAAGACCCTTGATGAACCGCAACGATACACCTCGAGGTTGACTCGAGCGGCATCTAACTACAATCGATCATCCTTAGATAGTTTCCAAAGTCAATCGTCTCAGGTAATTTCTGATTACTGTGCACGTTGTACAGGGCACACTGTGTAACGACGATCCATCCATGACTCGTTTGCCTTAATGTTTTAGCGTTACGGAATCAATATTCTTCGAGGATGTTCTGCGCTGTTGTTTTCGAAAGAGTGCCTGAGTCAAGATATTATGCAGCCACAAAGCAGATGACGAAGCAAGGATCGCTCTTCGCTGAGACTCATTGTGGGTTATCGAAGGTGTCCTCAGGTGCAGAGAATTATCCAAAGAAGCAATGATAAGCTTTGGAATGAAAACTGTTGTACGTTACTTGGCACGACAACGCTAATTAAATTCTCCTGAAGAGCATGTGACACTGAGGTTTGTTGTAAACGCCTCAATTCAAAGTTGATTACAACGTTTAGTGACGTAGTGCTAATTGATTCTCACTGTTTTGTTCCAGATGCAGCCCTGATGTTTGAAAATGGCTAACACAGTTGTCCAGGAATCGGTCCTCTTCGATTTCTTACTATAATTTTGAAATAAACAATTTGTTATTAATCCATCATTCCAATCCGAAGAGTTTGTTCAGTCATTATTTACTATTCGTTGCTCGATCGCAGCTGCGAGTAACACGAATTGCTAACGTATCATAATTTTGTTATAAGATAATGAGTAACCATTTTATTGTTCCAACGATTCAACAAAAACATCTTAAAAACTGCTTGATTCATAATAAATTGATTGCAAGTCAAACCTGCTATTGATTAATAATTATTTTGTTGATCGATTGATTTGAATCATCTTCCTCACCTGGTCCAGTTTTCCCGCAACTTCACTTATTCGCACGATTTATTTATTCATTTTAAATTGAACGCCTAACCTTCAAATTTTACGCGCGCTGTTCTTGGTTTCAAACAGAATAAACATAGCTTGAACAGGGTATGGTTGAGCGCAATTCCACTAGCCAGCGTAACTAGTGATCTTACTGGAAACATCTAGTAAGTTACCAAACTGCTGCTGCAGTTTACTGTATGACCTACGCCTATGGAAATAGCAAAAATTTCGGGTTGGTACCCCTAGCGTTCCGCATACAGAGAACCTCGCGGTATGCTTCGCTTTCGGGTGGAAAATACAAGGTCGCTAAGCAACTTGAACGTCTATTATCGACAATCAACAATTGAACTCAAGCAAAACTCGACTCTGTGATGACGCTAAGTAGCAAATGGAATCACGGCCTTATGGCTCAGTTAGACAGGGCGCGTCGCGTCACGCCGTGCGCCAAACAATATGCAGTAACCAATGGGGGGGCTGCTTTTTACGCGTGTATACGAAAAAGCAGCCCTCCCATTGGTTACTGCATATTGTTTGCCGCGCCGCGTGACGCGACGCGCTCTGTGTAACAGCCCCATTATGGCCATTCCACAATCAGCCCTTCCGTATCGTATCGTACCGTACCCACTGATCTCTATACTAACTGGATGGCTGGTCCTTATGGGCCCAGCAAGCCGAAATTATGTCGAGTTGAAGGTTCGCTCAGCGCCCCTAACACCGGGAATGGTACTAATCACCATCTCAATGCGCATGTGCCATCGTAACAAGGCGCATGTGCCATCGTAATCACGAATAGTGAGGATGGTAAATCAGTGCCCCGCATGCGCATTGATGTCATGACCTTAGTACCACTCCCGGTACTAGGGGCGCTGGGTGAGCCTTCAATGTGCTTTAGCCTTGCTTTAGGGGACCAGCCATCCAGTTAGTATAGAGATCAGTGACCGTACCGTAGAACGCGCGCACGCGCAATAGCCAAACATCAATGATACTGTTGGTGTGCGCGTGCGCTGTCGGTGTGCGCGTGCGCCCGTTCTACGGTACGGTACGGAAGGGCTGATTGTGGAATGGCCATTAGCCCAAGACGGATCGCTGGCGTTACCGCGGGCGCTAAGAACTCTCGTCTGCAGTGCCTGATCGGTAGGTATATAAGCCGAAAGTATAAGAGCTAATACAAGAAAATTATTTTTTTCCTAATCTATGTGCCATTGGCTAGAGAAGTACATACGGGGTTTTTTTTTTTTTTTGTTATCTATTTTTGCGAAAATGGCACAAGTTTAAAAAAATTTGCAGTAAAATGTTTATAAAGAAAAAAGTTTACATTCAATCGAAAAACGGCTATGTACTACTTCTTTGGATGATGTGATTGTGAAGCTACAATCAAAATTTAAAAACAATTCATCGAACGGTTTTCGAGCAGCGTTTCCGCCCAGTTTGAAAAAAGTGATGTCAACAAAAACGCGTTCAAAATTTTATAAGTACTTACACACACACATATATCATACAGTGTATATTATAGCATCAGCACACCTTGGTGACCTACAACGGTAACCTAATGATCCTATAGTCTGTAAGTAGGAGAAGCACTTATTATTTCGACAAGTAAAAGCAAAATATCGGAGCGTTACCGCATAAACGCCGAACACGTGCTCCGAGGCGTTGCGGTAAAATTGAAAATTAAACCTCTTAGAATTTTTTTTCACCATAGGACCAATTGGTTATTGTTTTTTTTTTTTTTTTTTTTTACCCATTAAGCGGGCCTAAAGTGACAGTTTTCAGACGTGGCGGGCGTTTTCAAGTTATTATCGCTCGCTACTCAAACATAGGCGGGCAATAATAAACTGAAAACGCCCGCTAAATTATTTTCCAACATTTCCAACAAAATCATCAACAATGAAGAAAGAACGCGAAAATCGTGCTGTTACAAAAAATATGGTGCGCACCAAGGGCTAAGTGGGCTTTTTGACCTTGTGTGGTTGCATAGGGTGATTCAAAAAACAAGAGATTTTTTGTATTATCCTGGTACCACGTTTAAAAGTTTTGTTTAGGTACTAAAACAGGCCTGTTAAAATATAAGCTCTTAATATTAATGATAAGATAGTGCGCATCGCACTTTTCGATTTCCCATAAGAATAACACAGGAAATATTATTTTTCTACCTTCTGATTTTTGTAACTAACGAACGATACGTCGTACGGTAAAGTTTTTGGTATGTTTTTGCAGAGAATTGAACGCTCTACAAAAAAGGTCTGAATCCATTTTTTGGTAAATCAACTCGGTCGAACGTTATTCAAGGTTAATATATATAGCTAATATATGTAGCTGCGGAACATATGTATTTCTTGTCCCTTATTGAAAATTTTATCTCCAATATATTCAATCCCCTTAGGAATTGCAACCTTTAAATGAACTCTTTCAAATTGAAGAGATTCTCTGATATAAATAATCAATCCTCCATGCCCCGTATTACCGTCTCTGCCCCTCCTAATTTGATTGAACCCTTTTAGTTTGTTTGTATAATAGTGCGTCTTATATTTAGTCTCGGAAATTCCGATTATATCGAATTCATTTTGAATCTTAATCACCTCTATGATTTTATTCTTAAGACCATTAGCATTCCAAACAATTATTCTGGACATGATTGTTGATACACAGAAACCTCCTCGATTTGAATTATAAATAATCTCGAAAATATCGTTAGTCGCTGGACGTTATAACAGAACCAACTCACTTAATCCTAATCCATTTGTTATCATAACAGAAATGAGCGGATCCACGTCACTTCACTCAAAAAAAAAAAACCGTCAAGTCACGGATCTTTGCGCCATTCGACATATCTTTAGTACTATGGGGAAAAAAAATACAACTTCAGGGATTGTGAAAATTTTTCAAAAATGGCGGAGTTAGAGCTATTTGAATTTTGGTAAGTCGCTGTTGCACTGCTATGTTTGAAAATTCATATCTCCGAAAGTATTTACCTGAGCGGATTGATCGTAGAATCATTTTGTTCGTAAATACAAAAAAATTTGTTTAAAAAAAAAAAAAATTCTTCCAATTTTTTTTCGTAGTTTTTATTTTTAATTTCGCTGCCATTTCCGCGGGACCTACAGAAATCCATGGAGATACTTTTTTGCATATAGCCGGAATCCTTCCCCTTCAACCGAAAAAAATAAATTTATGGAGAACCTACCTGGGCCGGAGAAAAAAAATAAAACGTCCTGTCGCGCGTCGCCGCGCGCGTCAATCCACGTCCGCGCGGCGAGTTCCTTGTGTTGCGTAGTGGAGTTAAATTACATTTGACGCTTCTCTACTTACCCGAGCTATTCGTTCTTCGAAAATAGTTGGACTAGCTGGCATTTATTTACATACGCGATACGTTGTTGGAGTAATTTTAATAAATGAACGTTCATATTCGTTATTTCCTGTTCGTACGCAAGTCCAGAAAAATTCGCACATTGTCGCCACCATGGGCGCGCTAAGTCGTTCTCAGCCGCTATAGTATGGCACTGCACACAGCGAATAATCCCTCAATCTACGAGGTTGTTTTGAAAAAGGAAATCATTGAACCATCATTGTCTGTGACAGGAAAGACTATAGGTTTCGAAGAATCTATTGTTTCGTATGGCCCAAGCGGACCGGAACAGTCGATCGCGGTCAAATTGGTCCTTCATGCGTGATCCACGTGTAAGGATTAAGTTAATCCTTTTTTTCCGCATTCACCAAGTGCAACAATTCCACCAAGTTGCCTGCACCTACTGTAAGGCATCTTTTGAACTGACCTGAAATAAAAGGCTCAGCAATTCCGTAATGACCAATTCCTCAAATACCCAACTATACATACGAAATCTTTTGAACAAAATAATACAAAAACTAGCCTATCTTAACTATAATCAACACCCGAGTTGAAATTTTTCTCCTCCTTTCGACCTGTAACTCCTACCGATTAGGAGGTTGTACAGGGTCACTGGAGGTTTACTTTCAATGTAAAATGAACTCCTACTTTGCGCCTAAAACAGTCAGATATCGGACAATTTGCCACTTTTAGGCTCAAAATAGGAGTTCCCGAGAACCTCGTAGAACCCTCCAGACCCTAGACATTCGTGATCATGGATTTATGTGGTAAATATCAAAATTCAAAACGTCTAAGATATTATTACATACATATAAACATGTTTGACAGCCTTTCATTGGACAAGTGCTACGATATAATTAAAAAAATATAAAATCAGAGAAAACTTTTTCAAATTACACATTATCGAATATCGATGTAATGGATGGTTGAAAAAAGTTTAATTACGCATTACAAATGTTATGTGTAATTGGAAAAAGTTCAATTGCACATTATTAAAATTATCCGTAATTAAATGGGTAATTCAATTGGAAAAGTATTTATTGACTTCCAACCCTGATTAGAACATAGCGGTTCAAAGTAGGGGTTCCAGGTTGAACAGTACTAAATGAGGTTGAGTAGGCTCTGGAGAATCAAAATAGGAGTACAATTTCTACTGCGAGTAGAACTCCGCGGGTCAAAATAGGCGCTATAGGTTGGGCAGTATCAAAATAGGTTGATTTGAGTGCTCAGAGCAGGTAAATAGGAGAAAAATTTCGACTCGGGCACATAAACCGTTCATCGAAATTCAAAATTCAATTAGAGAAATGATATCTTATCTTACTTTCCAGCCTCCAAAGCTTCTACACCGACAACCTCATTAACCCCTTGACTGGTGAGCCCGCCATATGGCGGGCAACACACTCTCTAAATTTCATGGAGTGAAATATCACTCTAAAAGAGTCGATTCTCACTCTAAGCTAGTGTGAAAACAGCACCTGTCCAACTGGAGTGAATATCCACTTTTATGAAGAGTGAAATTTTCACTCTTTAAATTAGAGTGATATCTCACTCTATTAGAGTGAAAAATCACTCATAAAAGCGCTTAATTTTCAATCGTAATTAGAGTGAATATTTCCACTCCAGATAAAAGAGTGCATTGTTTCACTTGAAAAGGAGTGATACATCTGTAAGCTGTATTCCATACATTTACTTCTGACATTCGATACTAATAGCAAACTAATTGGGTTGGGGCAGTAATATTTATGCTTATTTTTCTACTCAAATCCAATCTGTTTGCAATAAGTACCGAGTGTCAGAACTAAATGTATTGAATGCAACTAATGTATATCAAACTGGGAAGTTACTGATTTTTTTTTAATTATAAAGACGCATCATTTGTGGAACAGAATAATGTAATTCTCATAATAACCGAGATACATAAAAGATATTAACCTACGCATAGACTATACTGAAAAACAAAACATACATATATACCTATATATTATGAACTTATGAAATATAATTATATTATATATCTACATGAAATATATATAATTATAGATTATCCGTCAGCGATTTGTTGTCGGATTATTCGTCACTTTCGCCGCAGCTGTGAAATAAGATTTTTGATGAATATATTTCCGTAGTTGCAAATTATAGCGTCAAACACTTATACACGCTTACCTGCTTATACGTGTATCATCATCATCACCATTCTCATTCCCCATCTCATCTCTATTGCTGTGGGAATCTAGTGCCATGTTGGTCATTGTCGCATTTAATGCAACACAGCACGCTCTTGGCTTACCAAAATTCATAATGCAGCCAGTTATGAAGTCGAAAAAAGTTGTGAGATCGAATGCGAATTCAATATCAAAACAATAATGCATCTTCAACAATATGTCCATCGCTGTTATGGCATTGTCGCCAACTGCGATTAAGTTTCCGTCAGCTTTTATATAAAAATTTCCCTTTCGCTCTCGTCCGCTCATATTGCAAACGAGTAATGGTTGCACATTCTTTGAATTTTTGGGTAAAGACTTTGCACCGCTCTGGGGGTTTTGGGCAAATAAATCTTCTGATGTCTGCAAAATGAAATATGAATCAACATACATGTGAAACGTGAATGATAACATCGTCTATGATAATTATAGATTCCGTGCGATACAGGCATGTTTTCGAATTTATTTACTCACATGAATATATTGAAGTAAATTCACATTTGGTATCGTTTTAGCTGAGGACTCTACTGACTTGGCTTTTACGTTACCTGCAGCAGATTTTGATTGGCCTTTTACCTATAGGGGAGAGTGAGGCACAATGGGTCAATTTTCACTTTTCGATTTTTCTAATTTTTCTGGAAAGATATTTGAAATTGTGAACAGGTGAAATCCATGGCTGAACTCATTGGCGACAACGCCCGAAAACTAAAATTCTCATATCATCTACAGGAAAAATTAGAAAAATACATTTCAAAAGAAGAAATTTTGACCAATTGTGGCCCACCTGTGGTGCACAATGGGTCACCCCATGAGCCACTATGGGTCAACCTAGAAATGAGCTGCTGAGAAATGATCGAATTTTCGACAAAAGTTAAATAAGCGTAAAGATTAGATGATAATAGAAGCTGATTTCATCGAAATTACGATGTGTAAGCACCTAATGCCTCGTCCGTTTGAAATTTCAATACATCTTACATATAATGACCCATTGTATACTACGCACGCATTTATTGAACAAACTGATTTTACCCAATCAAAAAATACATATTTAACTATGGGCCACGCGTGATTTTGTAGCCTAAGTATGTGGGTATTCATCGATATAACGACAATTTACCGTACCTAATCCATGAAAACGTGAAAACGAAACTAATGAGGATTTTTTTTCCAACTTCTGAGGCATCAAAACATACTTCTATGTCCGAAATCGTACCACGTTAAAAAAAAACGACCAATGCCATCTTAGAACATGTGTCTGTAGGCCACGAAATTTACACCCAGGTGCCACCTCTCCAATATACTCGAGAGAGGCGGGGGTGGCAGTAACCCATTGTACCCCATGACCCAATGTGCTTCACTCTCCCCTATGGACAATAGTGATCATTATTATTTATCGCCTTTACCTACGCAGTTTATTCAACTGATTATTGATGATTCTTTATTTCATATTCCGTAACTAAAAACTTCAATGCTTACAGTCTTAATTCTTTTCATATAATTCGGACTCGGTAGAAGCTCTGGTAATAACACTAGAGCTTTCAAGTTATCTGTATAAGAGTGGGAAACAAATTAATGTAAAAATTTGATGAGCTTCAAAATCATGAATGAATAATACATCTTTAAGATTTTCACCATCTTCAAGGTTTGAATAATCATTGAAAATTAACGGTTGGAGGCAAAAATGTCGAAAATTCAACAGTGCATTTCGATGTGGTAGAATCGTATGAAAAATCGTGAAGCGAATCGAAAATGGTAAGGGATAATATCGTTGACATGGAATGGAATGTCCTATATGCATACAGTAGACTCTAGATATATGGCCGCGGTATGGGGCTGTAGGAGAGGAAAACGGCCATAAGTGGAGAGCCCTCTCCACGCAGCAGTCCAGTGCGAACGTCATGCCTCTAGCGGCCTGCATTTGTTTTGATTTTCGCATAAACGCTTACAAGTGCGCGTGAGAGTGAGCGCCGATAGGTTAGTGTCACTGCGACGTGCTTACCGGCAGTGGCGTGCGCAATTGTGGTGGGGGAGCGCTATTTGTGTGCGTGCGAGTACGTGTGAAGGGGAATTCGCTCGTGCGGCCATATACCGAGCGGCCATATATCTAGAGTCTACTGTACATACGAATATCAGGAATACTTACTTCTGGCAGGTTGATTAATTGCGATGACATTCTCAATTTATTCTTAAAGCATCACAACACACGTGTCCTCGTTGTTTACATGGCGAGCATGCGCGGTACAAGCTCCGTTGCCCATAGTTACCACTTGCGCGGACTAAAGCGCGCGGTTTCACTCTTTATAGAGTGACAGTCAGAGCAAAAAATATACCACTCTTTACACTAGAGTGAAATTATTCACTCTTCACGTTAAAGTGAACAGTTTCTTCCCAAAGGAGTGAATAATAACTCTAAACAGAGTGAATTGACTTCTCACTCCATTATTGAAGTGAATTATTCACTCCAAGAAATTTAGAGAGCAAACTGTGCCATAACTGGTGAGCCCGCTAATTGGCGGGCTGTCGAAAAAAATGCGTTATATACAAAATATTCAACCTCCCCGAGTACCAAATTTCAAGTTGATAGTAAGAAAAAAATTGTCTACCAGAAATGTCTACTTCACTCTCAAATCCTTCACCAGTGAAGGGGTTAAGCACATATGAAAATTCAGGAGGAGACAAATTATTGGCTTCAGTGACGATGTTTTCTATGACTTGTAAAACTTCATGTTCTTCGACATTGTTCGACCTCTGGGGAGTATCTTTCTCCAAAGAACTCAAAATAAGAGATACTTCCACTAGATTAGACTTCTCAAAATGGGAAACCAAATAGTCCTTGGCCAAATTAAGTATCTGCAAGTTATTATACCCCAATTTAGCCTTAAGGGCATTGACTTCGATATGAAATTGGAAAAACAAGCAATCATTACTCGAAGCACTGTGAGGCTCTTGACAATTAGCGCATTTAACTTCGAAGATACAATCTCCAGAATGATTAATACCGCAATTAGAACAACGTGGGACAAATTTGCAAGCCGTCTCAATATGTCCGAATCTTTGGCATGCAAAGCATCTCCCAGTAGGGAAAGAATAACTCAGAACTCTAACAGGGCAAAAGTACAAATCAACTTCTGTAGAAATTTCTCCAGTACCAAATAACTTAATATCCATGGATTCGCACCATGAGGGCCCATCAGGATTGTCACCGTTGTCCACCCTCTGTCTACACCTATCTATGCTACGAATCTTACTTCTAACCTCCTCAGTAAAACCCTTCAGAATATCCTCCTTGGAAAGTGTTGAGACAAATTTCTGTATCGTGGCTGTGAAAGGGAGAGGGATTGTAATGACACGTACACTATTTGTTATAACGAATAGCTTGGTAGCTTAATACTTTATTGAAATGGAGTTGTTATTTGTACAACGTTTTGGCATGGATGCTATCGATCGACTGACTTGATTGCCGTAGATCACCGGCTTTGCCTCGGCCGTCTCGGTCGGTACATGCAGGTATATGCGCCTGCGCAGAGACGCGACTAACCTAACTTAACTCTACTCTTAACAGAAAGATCTAAAGGCACATCGCGAATGAGTTTACTTGATAAGTCCGCTCGATTCGGAATAAGGGCAAACCACGTGGATTTTAGCCTTTTAACATCTTCTTTAATAAATTTGTTAGCCAGATCTCCAGATTCAAATTTCAAAATAATTTTGCCAATACCGGCTTTGAGAATTTTCTTTACTTTAATTTGTTTTTCCATGCACAATTTCCCTAGGCTTACTCTATGATAATTCCCCAATTTCTGATCTTCTTGTATATCATATAAATGCACAAAATATGGACCTAGGTTACCCTCAGAATACACGTTATTATTCCAAATAGCCTTTATCCACGGATTTTCATCCACATTAGGGGGGGGTTTACCCAATCGGTTACCGACTTATCTATTTTCTCCGAAACGGGGTAATTAATCGACTTGTCCTTTCGGCAGCCGATGTTTGACGAGTAATGAGTTCGAACTGGTACGTTTGATCGGATGAAATCGGGATTTTTTTATTTCTTTCGATCGAAAAGTGTTGGCGTGCCATTTATTGCGACTTATATCAAAGCCCACGCATCAAACATGCGAAATCGAGCTCTGTCGCCCGATTCTGTGAGGAATTCTGAACAGAACCATCCCAAAACATCTTTGTTTTTGGCAACGATGAAAGCGACGCTTGTATTCCACGTTTTTGTGGTAATTTTCGCGATTGTCAGAGGCTGGGGGCGGCCATTTCCGCTACAGCTACTTGGGGTACGTTCCGATTCAACGTCTGGGCGACAACTTTTCGTCTAATGTCGTTCCGATTCGCTCAGATGTTTCGTCGGACAGTTGACATCATAGCGTTCCGATTCAATTTGGACGAACGCCCGGGCGACAACTTCTCGCCCTACTCTGGACTGCGGCGTTCAACGTCCCGCATGCGCACAATACAAATTTGAATTTGAAACGAGCGTATGATCCTCCGCAATATTCAATATTTTTATTTAGTAAGGTTATAAAGCGTTGTATGTACGAAATATTAAAGGTGTGTGTAAATATAGATAATCACTATATTAATATATTTGGTAAGTAGGATGTAGGTATTATATGGGGTATTTCAAAACATTCTGAACGGTCGCAAGCCTTCATCCCCGTTGATCTTCGAATAGGTTTTTTCGTGGGAAATTTGGAATTTTTGTAAGATTAAAACAGCTATAACTTCGGAATCCACTCTAGGTCCAAGTTCCACCAGCTGTTTGTGAAATCGCACGTCCGCAGATAATGATTTAAAAATTATGAAATAAATCTTGAATTTTTTCTAAGTCTAGGGTTATGACACAGTATACAAAATCTATCCGAAGATCGACGGGGGTCAGAGTTTATGACCATTCAAAATTGTTTGGAATAGCCCATATGCTTATATGAAGGTGAAAATACTGATAGGTTAAAGAATAATTGAAACCTGATTACAGGTTATATTATGGATGGGATATTATACGGCATCGGCAACTTAGTTGCATTATGTCGAATAATATTTTTCGATCAGACCGAGTCAGACGACGAAGTTTCCGATGGTGAAGAATTAATACAATCATTTATAAATAGACTCAGAAATAGAGTCAATGGAGTAAGGAACATACCGCATCGGATTGAACTATTTGTTGAACGCACGATAGAATTAAGTACGGACAGTGAATTCCAGAGCCATTTTCGCATCTCGAGACCAGCATTTGCGTGGCTCTATTGGCCATTCCACAATCAGCCCTTCCGTATCGTACCGTACCGTACCGTAGAAGGGGCGCACGCGCAATAGCCAAACATCAATGATACTGTTGGTGTGCGCGTGCGCTGTCGGTGCGCGCGTGCGCCCGTTCTACGGTACGGTACGGTACGGTACGGAAGGGCTGATTGTGGAATGGCCATATGAGACTGTGTCTCAATTATTGGAAAGTGGACGTTGCGCCGGAAGACAAACGCTTGATACTAAAAAACAGTTACTTGCCGTACTTTGGTTATTAGCGACCCCAGACAGTTATAGGTATATTCAAACGATAAACCGCATAATTAGAAGAAAAACACAGTTTCCACTCGGTAATTTTACAATATTTCATAGATCCGTTGGTTCACGTTTCAATTTGGGAAAATCAACTTTGTCTGCGGCATTTGTAAGAGTAATTGGGGCACTGAACAGGATTACGCCTCGGATGATATCCTGGCCATCTGAACAACACAGGACCACTATAGAAGAAGCATTTTTCAGAATGGCTGGGCTTCGTGGCGTAATTGGTGCCATTGATGGAACGTATATCCCTATCAAGGCACCCAAAGAAAATCCAGAAGCTTACATCAACCGAAAGTGCTTTCATGGTATAACGCTTTGTTGCAACCAGAGTATCAAGGTGTTGCAATCCAGATGTTTTGAGACACACTTTGGCAATACTCTGGAATGTGCAAGTGCGAGGCTTGACGCAACTAACAACAATTGCAGAAGCAAGGCGACCTCCTTATACGTAATAAATAAGCGATGATTATAATACTCATCGTCAGAACATCAAGACCGATATTAGGGCAGGTTATGCCAGATCTCAGTTAGACGTAGTGAATCACTTTTTGTAAACTCTTTATACATTAATAAACTTGAATCACTTTGTACGACCGAGTTCCAACTCCTAATTCGACAACGGATCCTTAAACAAATCGTAGTTGTATAAAGGATCTCAGGATCCCGATTACAACAACTGGTGGCAGCGGCAGGGATCGTCGAATCGTACAAGTTAATCAAGTATCGAGCGAGTGAATCAGAAGAATAGTGATCGTGGCACCGAAAGCAGGCATCGTGAAAGAAATAATCAACCTCTAACTAACATGGCAGAAAATACCGTTACCGTGAGACAAGTGTTGAAGGACATCGAGATCTTCGATAGCAGTGACCGAGGAAAAGTTTGTGATTTTATACGCTCTTGTAAATATGCACGTGAAATAATACGACCTGCAGATACGCAAAACCTACTGAAGGCTGTTTTGAGCACGCGGATCAAAGGTGCTCCGGCACGAGCTTTAGAATACAAAACAATTGACACCTGGAAGGCACTGGAGGAAGAGCTGAAGTCGATGAGCATCGATACACGGACATTAGCTTCGTTACAAGTGGAATTCAGCAGCTGTAGACAACGTCACAACGAGGACGCGAAGTCATATGGAGCACGAGTCGAGAAACTAACTGCACAGGTAATCGAAGTGACGATGAAGGAAGCCGCAGAAGAGGATTCGAAACCGACGCTGGAACGCCAGGTCAGAAAACAAGCTGTCAATATCTATGAAGTTGAAGTTCGTAACGTTAACGTAACACAATCTTTGGAAAAAAATTCACTATTTCATGACTCCAACGTTGTTAAAGTTGCCAAGTAGGCGAGATAGGTGTGTTTTACTCGATTCGGGAAATTATGGATCGTATTTTGCTGTTTTTGAACCGTTCAAGTCATGAAATCACGATATTTGCACAATTATTTTGTTGCGTTAACGTTACGAACTTCAACCTCATCAATATCTTCATCAGAGGTTTGAACAAGCTGAAGATATTGGTCAAGAGCCGACAGTGTGAAAATCTTAGGGAAGCCATATCACTCGCGATAGAAGAGGAACGAGATTTAGGCCCTATTCGTGGATCGGATCGGGAACACAATCAACCGCGCAACAGCAGAGAAGGTAACAGAGGAAATAGTTGCTATAACTGTGGGAAGCCAGGACACCTTGCACGAGAGTGTCGCTCAGCGAAGACAGGATCCAGTTATCCGCAGAGATTGCCGACACCAAGCAGATACGTGAGAAGAGTTGAGGTAATTTGTCATTTTTGTAGAAAACCAGGGCATTTTATTCGAGATTGCAGAGCCAGATTAGCCGAAGAAAATAGGCGAGGCTATGGAAGAAATCAGGGACCTCCTAGAAGAGAGGAACGGGTCCAAGCAGGTCATTCTAGGGACGCCAGCAGGCGAGACGAAGAGAATTCGGGAAACGAGGAGCAGGCGCGGCGGACAGGCAACCGTATCGCGTCGTACCAGTAAATTGCCTAATAAACGGATCTAAACAGAAAAACCATGCAACGATCAAGGCAGATGAATTCAAAACGAGACACGGAACTATGCTATTAGATTCAGGGGCCGAGGTAAGCCTAGTAAAAGTTGGAAAAATTGACGGCGAAGTAATGGCTGAAGACGGTGTGATCACGCTCAGAGGAATAGGCGGAACACCGGTTGCGACCTTATGTAAGGTCAGGTTAAATATAAGGGTTGGTGATAGGCACATATCGCACCCTTTTTACGCAGTTGAAGACGATTTTCCACTAGAAGCAGACGGTCTCTTAGGAGGCGACTTCCTCGAGAAGCATGACGTCGAGCTCAGATCTGGAAAATACGCAAGATTGTACGGAACGACATGGAATTTAGGAGCCACAGGAGCTCACATATCGCTTGAACGAAGAAGCGAGAAGATAGTCCGTGCAAAGACACATGACGACACGGAAGGTATCGTCGAAGGAATCGAGTTACAGCCAGGGGTATACATGGGGAGTTGCATCACCAACGCAGTCGACGGTGAGTGCAAAGTCAGCATTTTGAATACAAACGATTATGATGTAGAACTGGAACAGCCGTGTGTACAAATAGCAGCACTAGGCCAAGAGCACACAGATATGACGCAAGTTTATGCATGTCGAGCAATGACACCGAGTAACGCGAGCCGAATGCAACAGCTGAGAGACAACCTACGTACGAGTCATCTGAATCGAGAAGAAAAAGAAAGCTTACTGGATATTTGTGAAGAATCTCATGATGTATTTCACTTAGAAGGAGACTATCTGGGTTACACGAACGCAGCTAGTCATAGAATTACTACAAATCCGGATATTGCGCCAATAAATGTAAGACCTTATAGACTTCCAGAAAAACACAAGCAGGAGATAAACGAGCAGGTAGATAAAATGCTTGCCGACGGGATAGTCAGACAGAGCAAAAGCCAGTGGAATGCACCACTGCTAGTAGTACCGAAGAAGGCAGACGCATCAGGAAAGACGAAGATGAGAGTCGTAGTTGACTTCCGTAAGGTGAACGAGGTTACTGTAGGAGACTCCGTTCCACTGCCTAATACACTCCTCAACAAAATTAGCGGATCACCTGTTTTTTCGTTCGAAAAATATTGAATTTCAAAACCTCGTATCTTCGTCAAAAATGATCGTATAGCCAAGGTCAAAAATCGATATTGATCACTGAAATGTTTTCTTTGATGCGGTTTTCGAAAATCGAAGGTCAGACACTTTTTCAAAAAGTTATCGCATTTTGAATCCAAGGTTGTCAACGTCAAAAACCAAAGTTGCAACTTTGACTGCCACTACGGAGTGACAAAAAAATGGTAGACACGAGCGGTTTCCGCCATTCGAAAGGTCCAAATCTTGCCTGTAATTCTGTTTTTTTTTAATTTTGGCTGCGATTTTTTTTGACCGAGTTATCCGGCGAAGAAAAAAAAAGCGTTTTCAAAACTTTGACGCCAAATGAAATGAAAACGACGAATCGTACCGTAATGATTAAAAAACCATTAGAAAGCTCCATTATTCGACTTTTCATTGCTTTCCTCATGTTTTGGATCGGATCAACCGTTGCGATCCTGCACGACTTTGAACTTTGCCATGCAAATCCTGTAATTTTTTTTTTTGCCTTCGTTCTCACGTTAAGCTCTTCAAACCGATAAAATCTGTGTGGCCTTCGCGGAAATCCGATAGCCAGAAAACTTAACTATCGAATGCTTTTTGAAAAAGTCCGCTAAGACTTTTCGTTCTCGAGTTATCCGCGTTTAAAGATGTGATTTCGTTCGATCACCGCGCACGTTCTCCGTCATCTCACGATCAGAAGCTTCAAGCCGTTGTTCTGCGTATAGCCTGCAAAGTGCTTAGGCGCAAGCGAGACGCTCCAGCTAACACGAGAGAGAAGAGCGGTGTCGGCCAGCGCCGGCTCACCTCGGGAGGCTTCGGCCAACCCGTACATCGCGCGCGTGACGTAGCCACGGAGCTTCGTATGGGTATTCTGTTCGTTTCTCCGTGCGCGGTGATCGAACGAAATCACATCTTTAAACGCGGATAACTCGAGAACGAAAAGTCTTAGCGGACTTTTTCAAAAAGCATTCGATAGTTAAGTTTTCTGGCTATCGGATTTCCGCGAAGGCCACACAGATTTTGTCGGTTTGAAGAGCTTAACGTGAGAACGAAGGCGAAAAAAAAATTACAGGATTTGCATGGCAAAGTTCAAAGTCGTGCAGGATCGCAACGGTTGATCCGATCCAAAACATGAGGAAAGCAATGAAAAGTCGAATAATGGAGCTTTCTAATGGTTTTTTAATCATTACGGTACGATTCGTCGTTTTCATTTCATTTGGCGTCAAAGTTTTGAAAACGCTTTTTTTTTCTTCGCCGGATAACTCGGTCAAAAAAAATCGCAGCCAAAATTTAAAAAAAACAGAATTACAGGCAAGATTTGGACCTTTCGAATGGCGGAAACCGCTCGTGTCTACCATTTTTTTGTCACTCCGTAGTGGCAGTCAAAGTTGCAACTTTTGTTTTTGACGTTGACAACCTTGGATTCAAAATGCGATAACTTTTTGAAAAAGTGTCTGACCTTCGATTTTCGAAAACCGCATCAAAGAAAACATTTCAGTGATCAATATCGATTTTTGACCTTGGCTATACGATCATTTTTGACGAAGATACGAGGTTTTGAAATTCAATATTTTTCGAACGAAAAAACAGGTGATCCGCTAATTTTGTTGAGGAGTGTATTACCGAGATATTGGACCAGTTGGGTAAGGCAAAATATTTCTCTACACTAGATCTAGCATCAGGATTTCACCAAATTCCAATGGAAGAGGAGGATAAGTGCAAGACGGCATTTTCCACTTCACATGGTCACTACGAATACAATCGCATGCCTTTTGGACTGAAGAACGCACCTGCTACGTTTCAACGGTTAATGAATACTGTACTTTCCGGAATAGAAGGCCTTAGGTGTTATGTCTATCTCGATGATATTGTCATACATGCTCCTAGTTTGCAGGAACATAACAAACGACTGGAAGAGGTACTGGAACGCTTACGACAGAATTCATTGAAGCTACAACCTGACAAGTGTGAGTTTCTGAGGAAAGAGGTCAACTTCTTGGGACACGTCATCACTAGAGATGGGATAAAAGCAGATCCAGAGAAGATCCGAGCAGTAGAAGAATTTCCAATTCCAAAGACTGTAAAAGATGTTCAAGGATTTCTGGGTTTGGCCGGATATTACAGACGATTTATACAGAATTTCTCGAGTTTAGCAAAACCGCTTACACATTTGCTAAAGAAAGAGGTGAAATTTGGATGGACTTCGAGGGAACAAGAAGCTTTTGAAAATTTGAAGAAGACGTTGACGACCGCACCAATTCTACAATATCCAGATTTCGAGCAACCGTTCATCGTGACGACAGACGCATCCGACAAGGTTATCGGAGCAGTCCTGTCGCAAGGAATAATAGGAAGCGACTTGCCAATAGCATACGCAAGTAGAACTCTCAATTCGGCAGAAGGCAATTACAGCACCACAGAAAAGGAACTATTAGCCATAGTCTGGGCAGTTAATCATTTCAGACCGTATGTATATGGTACCAGATTTAAGATTGTTACAGATCACAAACCACTCACATGGTTATTTGGAGTCAAAGATCCAGGATCACGACTCATGAGATGGCGACTGAAGCTGGAAGAATACGATCACGAGATCGAGTACAAGGCAGGGAAGGCAAATACCAACGCAGATGCCTTGAGTCGCATGTACGCAGTGACCAGAAGTCAGCGGAAAGAAGAGGAAGAATTGAACAACCGAGAACAAGAATATTCCGAGGAAGATCGGAACAGGATCATCTATGAGTACCACGATACGCCATTAGGAGCACATGAAGGAGTTAATCGAACGATCGAACGAATCCGATTGAAGCACGATTGGCCTGGATTACGGAAGGAAGTCGAGGAACACATTTCGAGATGCGAGAATTGCCAGAAGAATAAACTCAGCAAGAAGACGAAGGTCAATGGTCATAACCGACACTCCCAATCAACCGTTTGAGAAATGTGCATTGGCTATCGTAGGACCACTGACGGAAACGGAACGAGGAAATAAATATATCCTTACGTTTCAAGATTGTCTAACAAAATTCAGCAAGGCAATACCTATTCCGAACCAAGAAGCTAACACTGTAGCTAAGGAATTTGCGACCAGGATCGTATGCGAACACGGAATACCACAGAGAATACTCACCGATCAAGGTACGAACTTTTTGAGTAACGTTTTCAAAGATACTTGTAAATTGTTGAAGATCGACAAGATTCAGACGACGGCCTATCATCCTGAATCCAATTGAGCCTTAGAACGTTCACATAGGACGTTAGCTGAATATCTGAGACATTACATAAACGAAGAACAGAGCAACTGGGACGAATGGTTACCATATGCTATGTTTGCATATAACACGACGCCCCACACTGCAACGAGATTTACACCATTCGAGCTGGTGTATGGACACCGAGCTGAACTACCAACATCGCTGAAAAGGGATCCAGAACCGACGTACACCTATGACGACTACGCATGAGAATTACGAGAGAGATTGCGAGCTAGCAATCTGATAGCCAAAGAAAATCTGCAAGAAGCCAAGGAGAAGTCAAAAATCGAGTACGACCGACGAACCAAAGAAAAAGGGTTCAAAGTTGGAGATAAGGTATTACTATACGACGAGACTGTACGCAGAGGAAGATCGAAGAAGCTATTATCTCAATGGATTGGTCCTTATACTATTCTAGAGGTAAACTCAGACGTTAATTACACCATAAAAGTTAATAGGACGAATCTCAGAGTACATGTAAATCGATTGAAACCTTTTATTGAATAATATGACTTGAGTAGGAAATCTGAAACAATTTAGACTGATAGAAAAATGATATAGAAAATAGGTCATACTAACCTAGATTAAGAAACGATTATATAAAACCATGTTAACGGGATACATTATGTAAACCACTAACCTAGAGATAACATAATAGGCAAGCGTACGCACAACGACGCAAGCCAGCAGATTTGTCTGATTTCAGAAGAAAATCCTAAGGGCTTTTCTCTCTAAGGGGGGAGGGATGTTGCAACCAGAGTATCAAGGTGTTGCAATCCAGATGTTTTGAGACACACTTTGGCAATACTCTGGAATGTGCAAGTGCGAGGCTTGACGCAACTAACAACAATTGCAGAAACAAGGCGACCTCCTTATACGTAATAAATAAGCGATGATTATAATACTCATCGTCAGAACATCAAGACCGATATTAGGGCAGGTTATACCAGATCTCAGTTAGACGTAGTGAATCACTTTTTGTAAACTCTTTATACATTAATAAACTTGAATCACTTTGTACGACCGAGTTCCAACTCCTAATTCGACAACGGATCCTTAAACAAATCGTAGTTGTATAAAGGATCTCAGGATCCCGATTACAACAGCTTCAAGGAATTTGTGACCATTCATTGAAATTTACAGATTGTTTTGCCGGGTATCCGAGTTCAGTATCCGATATTCGTATATTTAGAAATTCCGATATTTATGATGAATTCATGAATCGGCCAAACAACTATTTCGGATCTGACCAATTCATCATTGGTGATAAAGCTTATCCTGTTATGAGGTGGTGCATACCTCCGTATATCGAAAGACGGAATGTAACCCAGTGTCAAAGAAATTTCAATACCACACATGCTAAGACACGCCAAGTTATTGAACGGTGTTTCTCATTATTATTCGGAAGATTTCGTCGTCTACGCTACCTTGATATGAATAGGACCGATTTGATTCCAGCCACCATAATTGCTGCATGCGTTCTTCATAATATTTGTTTGAACCATCCCGATAATTTGATTGAAGTTTATGTAGGAGAGGGTGCTCCTTTCGTAGCAGTAAATGATGAAAATGAAAATGATATACACAACCCACGTGATCTTCGTGATCTTGCCGAAGAAGGTTCAGCATTGAGAAATAGAATTGCGCGATTGCTGTATTAACGAAAGAAAGTATAAATTGAAGGGTGATTCGACCTTTCAAGGTCTGCGTACACTATGTCGCGCCGCGGCAGAGAAAAAAAGTTGCACGTCCCAGGTAGAAATCGTGTCTTGGCAGAAGCTAGCTGCTAGCTAGTTGTACTAGTTATTTATCTTGGCGCAAGATAACTGAATCATGTTGGTGCAAGCTCGGTATGTAACGCTCATTCGAGCTAGCAGCAAGCTTAATGACTTATCTTGGGCCAACCTTCACAACGTAGCTAATGCCAATATAACCGAATCAGTTTGGCGCTCGCTTAGGGGTTTCGTCTGAATATACGTGAAATAAAAATCAATATATGATTAATCATTATTGGTACACTGCAGAAAAACAAAACAAACGTGAAAAAAAAAAAAAAAAAAAAACCAATGAACTTACGTACGCGTGATTATTCGATATCCGATTTGTTCGACCTAACCGGGATTTGAACCCAATTCCGCTCGCATCGCTAAATTACTAATCGCACGCTCTACCTACTACGCCAAACTATCCTATTACTACTGCATCTCACATTTTCCTATTTGATGGAACTTATGATCACGGTGTTGAATTAAGGACTAATAGACATTTCAATCTCACCGATCAGTATCATGGTTGATCAGTGTCAAACCGAGATCACGCCTGGAAAATGTTGAAAAAAAAAGCGTAACGCGTACAGAATTATGTGATATCGCAAATTAGGTTATTTTATATGGAACATGCAATAATAATAAAACTTCGTGACATAAATTTTATTCATATAATGTGCTTTATAAGTATAACAGAACAAAGTTATCTTATAGTTTTTGCTCATAATTAAGGGTAGGAGATACTGAAAACTGCCCATCTGAACCAATTGCTATTTTCAAATGAGGTTTAACACACATGTTTGCCATCTCAAAACATAGACATTGTGCAAATTTCAAGTCATTTGAAACAATAAGTACAGAGTTACTCCTCATAATGCTTCTGAAATAGCCTTTATTTGAAAACCTTCCATGCGTCTCAATTATTTTTGAATCTTGCTGGGCTTGCACACACATATTTCAGGCTGCCCAAGCCACAAACCCACGTCGGTTTTTAGAGATAGCTACGATACTTTGATTTTGACACTTTTTTTTATGAAAAAAAAAAAATACAATTTCAATTTTTTTTTCTAAAATCTGTAATTTTGTCTCGATTTTCAAAATCCGACGTGGGTTTGTAGCTAGTCTGTGTAGGAATGCACCCTGAAAATTGCAGAAGTCTTCGACAAAAACTAAGACGCATGGGACTTTTTCAAAAGGCAAAACCATAGTTCTGAGATAAATCGCTTTGAAGTTTTTTTTCAAATTATTCACAAAATTCAAGATTTTTATTACTGCATGATCCAAACTAGTTTCAGACGAGATTGCTAATAGTTTTGAAGCATGTGACGTTAAAAAAAAAAAAAAAAAAAATAGCTCGGCTCGCACAATATTTGAGTGGAATTCACATTTTCATCATGCATTTCAGAAATTACGATTTCAAGGAAGTTGGAAAGCATTATAAAGCATATAAATTATCACAACTTGAAAAAATTTCAACGTTTATATTTTAGCAGTTCAGTTGATATAAACTTGGTCTTGTCAAGTCTAAGCAATTTGATCTGCGGGCAGCGAATCGTGCGGTTGATGACTTGTAAATCTGGTTCTGTAAAATGAATACAAACATTTGGGAGAATATTGATTTGCTATATGAATTTCAATGCTTATCTCTAGTGAAGTGTGTGACCAAAAACTTCAATAAGATTTCCAACCGTAGAAAAACATATTTTGGAGTTGTTGTCTTATGGGAGTATACACACCTTGAAAATGATTTTTTTCCAAATCACTGCTATGCTCTGAGAAAACATTCTAGTGACTCAGTTCTTCCACAGTTGATTAGTGCTATTTTGATACATAGTTCATGATTTTCCCAGATTTTATGTCCTCCGCTGAACCAAAATGTAGTCCACCGAAGAAAAAGTAGTTGTCGTAAGGTACAGTATGCTGCGTTGCATGAAATTTCTCCAAATTGGGGTGAATATTCTGTATGAATGTAATTTAGGGACAAACCAATAATATTTCATGAATTCAAGTTCCAGACATAGAAATTTTTGATTGTAAGACTTTTTTTTCCATCGTTTTGGAAAAAATATTTTACAATCAAAAATTTCTATGTCTAAAACTTGAATATACATGAAATATTATTGGTTTGGCTCTAAATTACATTCATACAGAATATCTCCTCCAATTTTGAGAAATTTCATGCAACGCAGCAACCTGTACCTTACGACAACTACTTTTTCTTCGATGGACTACATTTTGGTTCAGCGGAGCACATGAAATCTGGAAAAATCATGAACTTTGTATCAAAATAGCACTAATCAACTGTAAAAAGACTGAGTCACTAGAATGTTTTCTCAGAGTGTAGCAGTGATTTGAAAAAAAATATTTATTATTTTATTATTTTTTTTTTTATTATTTTGTTATCTCACGTGAAAAATGCATCTCAAGTTACTTATTTTCACAAATTGAAATGGTAATAACCGAAATATAGGAAAATTAGGAACCTCTACTGTAACATTATACGTTTTATTGAGTAAACGAGGCTTAATAATTTTTTTTTCGGTTCAAGGATTTGTGTACGTATAGATAAGGGTTCAAATAACACTTTTCCGTAAAAAACCGAAAATCGATTTTTTTCAAATTTTCGCACTCAAATTTCAGTATCTCCTACCCTTAATTTCAAAAATACAACTAACACATTAGCAGCCCGAGAAAAAACGATTAGATGTATTCGGATATAATTATATCTAATCGTCCAGATATAATTATATCCGAAAATTGGCCCGATATAATTGTATATAATCATATCTGACTATATATAGCTATATATAAATAGATATGTAAATTGTTGGCGTAAATATCTAGATATAATTATATCTATTCGACTAGATATGATGAGACACAATTGTATATGATTATCGGTGCGTTCCGAAATCAGCTGCATGCTGCTTCAGCCAGCAGCTTGGGTTCTGGACAAAACTATCATTACGTGAGTACACTAGATAAGTTACCGGAAAGTTCGCGGAAAGCATTCCGAAATTAAATGGGAGAGTGATGGTAACTTTTTTTCATTAGCAACTGCTGCGATTGCGGAATAATCGGTTCGTCCAGAACCTACGTTGCTGGCTGAAGCAGCATGCAGCTGATTTCGGAACGCACCCTGTAACGAAATTAGCTTTATGTGAGTATAGCTTATATAGGTGTTGGATGACACGATAGTATAGAGCTCACCATATAGGTAGTATCATCAACAGAATTCAAATATATCGAAGGTAGACAGGTTACTGGGGACACATAAACACCAACACATACGTATATCAAGTTAGAATAATCTGGAATGCATACAGTTAATACTGGTCATAGGAAATATTTATTATTTGAGTCAAGAACCAGAATTTGTTTAAATGAATCTGAGCCACATTACATGAAACGAAACTAGGAGAAATCCTCTTGCTGCACAGGATCAGCATAAGCTGATGTATAAATAAAATACACGATGCGACTCAGATCGTCAAATGAACCATTAGGTTCAGGTCTAATATATATATAATATGTGTAGATAATGCGCGTCAGGGACGGAACAATTATAGGTCAGAAAGAAACAGTATTAAATAATATCCGATATGAAATAGATAACAGCTCAAAATAATGAAGCACAGAGAACATATGGATATCGAGACACCAAATGGCAAAATAATAATGTAATATAAAACCTTTCGGTTAGTCAAGTTATAAAAGATATACATACAGAATATTATTATCAATAAGAGACAGCAGAATGCATCTGGCACATTAGTGCTAAAATAGACGAATAACTTATAGACTAGATACAATTAATTCTCTATCAACCTCAAGAAATAGGATATGACTTATCTTATGTATGGTAAGCGACGCGTCGTCGACGACGGCTCGAGGCGAAGAGAGTGTCCTCTCATTGTTTGCCGAACACCTATGTGTATCGGCTATTTTCGTAGGTTCTCGCTCATTTCCGATATTTGTTTAGAATTCAAATTAATATGCGGTCACCCTTACATCATCCCCCTTCGCAGCCTGACATGTATCGAGATCATGGCGGGATGTGATCCATACCAAGACGGTTGAACGCATACATGGCATACCTACGTAGTACCATAATAATAGTCATACACCATTATTTGTCTGGCTTGTCGGGACAGATTCTTGAATTTACAACTTATAATTTATTTATGTTAAAATGATTATTGTAGTGGCACTCCTTTATAATGAGTGAGAGGATGGTTGCGAATTCAGATCAGGACAGGCGGTTTCGGCAGGATTATGCACATTTGTGCTTGATGTATGATATTTGCGCAAGCTTGTTCGATTGTAAATGCCCTTTTCCTTTTCATGGTCGAGCGGATCAGCCAACACATATGCGTTTCCCAAACATCGCTTGATTTTATACGGTCCCTCGTATAGGTGGAAGAACTTGTGGGTCGTTTTGTCTAGCGCACTCGAGAGGTGAGGAACTCGAAGGAGAACGAGATCATCTGTTTTCAGAGCAACATGCGATTTCGATTTCTGCCGCCGACATCTGCTTTCATAGCTTTTACGAAGTTGATCGCGAGCTATAACAATCATAGGATGGTGCGGTACATTGTCATTCTTCGGAAACTGAATTAAATCTAATAATTCTTGGTGAACCGCCTTGCCGAAATGTAGCTCGAATGGAGCATAGCCTGTGCTGTGATGGGTCGTTGCATTTAAAAGGTACTCAATTTGCGGTATAAATTTCGCCCATTTAGTATGCTTTTCCGCGCAGTAGGTTCTAAACAATCGTCCCAGTTCTCGCATGACGCGTTCGGTCGGGTTGGATTGCGGATGCCGAATTGATGAAAATGATACAACGATGTTGGCCTGTTCGAGACGTGTTCGCCATCGACCTGCGGTAAACTGTGTGCCATTGTCCGATAGTATTCGCTTTGGTTTGCCAAATCGTGTTATATAGTCGTCAAATATTTTTTTCAGCGTGATTTGCGTCGTCGCTCGCTTAATCGGATAAAGCGTCACTAATTTGGAAAACGCGTCAATCAGCACAAATATATACTGAACTCCCCCCGTTGATCTCGGCAGGGGACCATAGTAGTCCACTGTCACGAGTTCACACGGTTTCTCAGCGCTAACCTGACCATATGCACCTTCCATGCTTTGTGGAAGATGTTTAACGCGTTGGCATAAGTCGCATGACATGGTATACGCTTTTACGTCCCTAGCCATACGTGGCCAATAGTACAATTGACGGAGGTGTGAGTTGAGCTTGTAGACACCCGGGTGTCCCAATCGGCTATGTTCCGATTCTACGACGAGCTTTCGCAACGTGGCGGGGATAGCGACTCTCCACCTCCCCTTGATCACATCCTCGTGAAACCAGACTCCCTTATAATTCTGCCAACCGGGAATCACGTCCTTCTGCTGGTTTGACTTTATCATTTCCATCAAACCCACATCGGCGTGCTGTAGCTGGCCCAAATTCTTTAGATGCCCTTTTAATACCGGGTCTAACTCAAGCTGACAGATACTGGCTAAAACATTTGGAACGCCATCACCGTTCTCAGACATGTACGACGTTATTGACGAGATTATTATATTTCTTTGCGCTACTTGACAGAACTTCTTGTCCGGGTTCCGACTATAGAAATCCGCGGCGTAATTATCACGCCCACTACAATGCTTGATCGTGAAATCAAATTCCTGCAGGAATAGGCTCCACCTGGCCAATCGCGAGGTCTGAAAGGGTGTGCGCTGTAGGAATATCAATCCCTGGTGATCGGTAATTATCTCAAATGGTCTTCCAACCAAATATATCCTAAATTTCTGCACCGAGTACACGATTGCAAGCAGTTCTTTTTCGGTCGTAGTGTAATTACGATTACGACTTACGATTGATATGATTCGCTGACAATCTACATCGTCGGTCTGATGTAATATACCGCATATACCTCTATCCGACGCATCCGTTTGTAGCCTAAAAACGCGGTCCGGAATAATATGGCGCAAAGTAACAACATTCATGAAGTTGTGCTTAAGATCGCTGAATGCTTTAGAGTGCTCCTTGGTCCATTGCCATGCCGATTGGCTTTTCAGAAGCGGACGAAACGGGTCAAGATAATTAGCATGATGGAGTGCAAATCTCCGGTAATAATTACACACACCAAGAAAGCTCTGTAGTTGCGTAATATTCACCGGCTCGGCAAAGCCTCGTATCATTTCCAATTTATCCGAATCCGGCCGAACCCCTTCTGAATCCAGCACGAAACCCAGAAATTTGACCGATGGCTGGCAAAATCTTGCCTTGCTTAAACGCAACGTGAAGTTATATTCGGATAAGGTTTTGAGAAGGTGTTCTAATTGTGACAGATGTTCATCGACGTTTTTTGATGAAATTAATATATCGTCGATGTAGTACGTTACATGGTCGTCAAATTTATTTCCAAGCGCTAGGCTTAGTGCCCTGATGAACCCGCTTCCGGCGGTTTTTAGGCCGAAAGGGATGCGTCGAAACTGGTACAGGTTAGACCCGAATAAGAACCGGTGTACGGCCGCGAATCCTTTGCTAGCGGCACCTGCCAGTACCCGTGCGTGAGATCTAGTGTCGTAAATATCTGAGAACCGTGTTCGCGATGTATGAGTTCATCAATGGGAGGGGGAGTCTCGCCATCCCCCTCTATCGCGTCGTTCAATTGTCGCGCGTCCAAGCACAATCTCACACGTCCGTCTTTTTTCGTTACGATTCGTAGCGGATTACAATATTGACTATCTGACCTCTCAATCACTCCCGCGTCTAGCATTTTATTGATCTCATCCTGAACCGCAGGGCGTATCGACAGTGGGACCGGGTATGACCGCTTTATAAACGGTTTCTCTCTTTTTAATCTAATTTTATGCTCGTAATTATTTACGCATCCGGGTTTGTCCGAAAATACGGCCTTGTATCGCCTAATCAATGCCATAATGTCGTCAGCACGCGGAGGGTGCAGTGCCGAAAGCTCACGCGCGACTGGGAGAAGCTCCTCCTCGAAGGTGCAGTTCGAGTCAGGACCGACTTCATTGTTTTCCGCATCACCTCCCATATGCCCTGTCGACACACTCGGGCGTACTTGATTTATTTCTGCATTGTTTTGATCACAACATGCTATGTTTTCTTTATATTCTGTATCATCATCGTGATTAGCGTGAAGGGAACTAATATCACCGGAATTGTGCGAAACGTCCTTGCTCATTGCCGCAACGGCTTCGTTATCTGCGACGTTCGCAATAGTCATATGCGTTGTACAGCCCTGCTTGTCGGACAGCACCCTCTCGGAGGATCCCCTCCCAAACGACACTACGCCCCCCTCGAGCCAGGCTTGGTTTACTGCGATTCGTTTGTGAAGATAGTCAATAGCTACGTTATTCTGCGAAAACCAGTCATTTCCTAAAATTATGCGCTGGCTAAGCCCGGGTACGACCAGGAACGCATGCGACATGTGCAGATTACCAATTTTACAACTAAGCCATATTTGGAATCTAATTGGGGTAGGTTTTTTTCCGATAGCACTCGTGACAGTGAAGTTTTGGATCGGTAACTTTTGATGCTTCGTCAACTTGATGGTGTCGTTATAACACTCTTCCGACAAACACGTAATTTGACTGCCTGTGTCAACTAGAGCAGGTATTTTATTTTTTCCGAATTCAACTACGATATAAGGACATTCTGGGAGCTTATTCTGTAGCTCAGGTATATCTATATCTCCCTCTATTTCGTTTTCAAGATCCTGTGTAAAATCAAAAAAAGGTCGACCCGATACCGGACCTCGGCGTATCGTGTCGACATCTAGTTTAAAAACTCGTTATTTTGTGAATGACTCGATTGTGCGACATCAGGCGGGGGACTTCTCATATCTGGCAACACGAATTTACAGCCACATTGATTGCCATGGTTATGATTTCCGCGATGGTTGTCCCGAACACGCCAGCTTCGCGATCGGCCATAATCGTTATTTGACTTATCTCGCGATTGACTCTTCCGACGGTCATTACGGTCACCAGGACGATTGCTTAGATCCACCCCATTCTGTTCCTTGCGCCACGATAACCCATTACAGCTCGCCTGATTCGCGCGCCACGGCTTATTTTGCGCTTGGCCATTGTAATTAACGTGATTATTACTACTACTATTGCGATTGACGTGGGTGTTCTCTTGGTCTTTGTTTGCCATGTCTAGTTGCGCTAGAATTTGTGCTATCAGGTTTGTGTTTGAAAGGTCGGTCGCGACTAGATTATTGCGAATTCTAGGCGGGTATTGCTGAATTATGGTATAATTGATTTCGTATTCCGACAAGGCGGGTTCAAAATGTCGTGTTTCTCTAAGCTGGCTATAGAAGTATGTCTGTAACGAACCATCGTGTGAGTTGTATTTTCTGTTCGACCACTGATTTTTCATCCGTACTTTAACCGGTATAGAGTAAAACTCCTGGGCAAACTTAGTCTGGAACGCGGCAAAATTCGGAATCGCATGTTTTGAAATTTCGTACCAGATCTTTACACGCCCTTCTATAAAATTAGCTAATATTATCATTCGTTGCTCTTCTTTTACGTTTTTTATTTGGAAATATCTCTCTATTTCTTCGATAAAATCCATAGGATTCTTCTCCTCGTCGAACTTCGGGACCTTACACTCTATATTTATTCTACTCAGCTGTGTAGCTAATCCGCTCACCAGTTGACTTCCTAATTGTTGGTCTGAATTCATACTGTTATTTGGTTGCTGATCGCCTTGACCAGGGATCCCTCTCGCCGCTCGTTGTGCTTCGAATTCGCCGCGTTGCTTTTCTAACTCCACCTGTGCCTTCTGAATTCGCTTCCATTCCTTCTCGATCTCTTTGCGTAAAGCCTCGTCCTGAATGGGTGCCATATTTGTTTCCTGACTGCTCTCTACCCTGTCGGTTATTTCAATTGTATTAGCGTTTGTATGTATATTTGACGGACCACACTTGTCAGACTTTCTTAGGATAATTTTATTTTCGTTCACAGATATTACTTCAAATTGGCTAGTATTGGGGTCGGACTTTGCTCTGGTATTAGGTGGTGATCTTATGACCGACATTCGCCTAGTCTGTTTACCTTCGATATACGTCACTGTGTTCGGGCGCCAGTTGTAACGAAATTAGTTGTACGAACTGCTCGGAAAAGTTGTTGCAAGCGAATTTTGAGATGAGATTTGGCAGACGTACTCAGTATTGATACCCGAACTTGGAAATAATAAAAAATCCTCGGGGACGACGTACAGAAAATTGTTAGGAATTGTTAATAACTAATCGACGACGCGCGGAGGTATACGAACTGCTCGGAAAAGTTGTCACAAGCGAATTTTGAGATGAGATTTGGTAGACGTACTCAGTATTGATACCCGAACTTGGAAATAATAAAAAATCCCCGGGGACGACGTTCAAACAAATTGTTAAAAATTGTTAATAACTAATCGAAGACGCGCGGAGGTACGGACGGCTCGTAAAAGTTGTTGCAAGCGAATTTCGAGATGAGATTTGGTAGACGTACTCAGTATTGATACCCGAACTTGGAAATAATAAAAAACCTCCGGGGACGACGTTCAAACAAATTGTTAAAAATTGTTAATAACTAATCGAAGACGCGCGGAGGTACGGACGGCTCGTAAAAGTTGTTGCAAGCGAATTTCGAGATGAGATTTGGTAGACGTACCTAGTAATGATACCCGAACCTGGAAATAATAAAAAATCCCCGGGGACGACGTTCAGAAAATTGTTAAAAATTGTTAATAACTAATCGAAGACGCGCGGAGGTATATGAAGTGCTCGGAAAAGTTGTTGCAAGCGAATTTCGAGATGAGATTTGGTAGACGTACCTAGTAATTATTCCCGAACCTGGAATTATCGAAAAATCCCCGGGGACGACGTTCAAAAAATTGTTAGGAATTGTTAATAACTAATTGAAGACGCGCGGAGGTATACGAACTGCTCGTAAAAGTTGTTGCAAGCGAATTTCGAGATGAGATTTGGTAGACGTACCTAGTAATGATACCCGAACCTGGAAATAATAAAAAATCCCCGGGGACGACGTTCAGAAAATTGTTAAAAATTGTTAATAACTAATCGAAGACGCGCGGAGGTATACGAACTGCTCGGAAAAGTTGTTGCAAGCGAATTTTGAGATGAGATTTGGCAGACGTACTCAGTATTGATACCCGAACTTGGAAATAATAAAAAATCCCCGGGGACGACGTTCAAACTAATTGTTAAAAATTGTTAATAATTTAACTAATCGAAGACGCGCGGAGGTATATGAAGTGCTCGGAAAAGTTGTTGCAAGCGAATTTTGAGATAAGATTTGGTAGACGTACTCAGTATTGATACCCGAATCTGGAATTGTCGAAAAATCCCCGGGGACGACGTTCAAAAAATTGTTGAAAATTGTTAATAACTAATCGAAGACGCGCGGAGGTACGGACGGCTCGTAAAAGTTGTTGCAAGCGAATTTCGAGATGAGATTTGGTAGACGTACCTAGTAATGATACCCGAACCTGGAAATAATAAAAAATTCCCGGGGACGACGTTCAAACAATTGTTAAAAATTATTAATAACTAATCGAAGACGCGCGGAGGTACGAACTGCTCGAAAAAGTTGTTGCAAGCGAATTTACGAAAGATATCCTTTCCTTGCATTCTGCCTATCAACTGTCATTAGCAATTATTATCCTCAATTATTATTCTCAGTTGCCATGTACAATTTATTATCGAAACACGCAACGTTCCATTGAGGTCGTAAAACTCAAGAAGCTGCAGTAACAAATATTTACGAAATTAGTGGCTAAACCACGAAAGGTACGTTAATATTCACTATATCACACGTGGTTTTCATCATATAATGGAATAATGATAGGTTATCAAAAAATTAGTCATAATGCTGGTATACATTAAAATATAATGAATGATTCGGTTCTCTAAATAACAATTTTTACGTTTCCATGGTAACAGATATAGATCATGAAAATGAAAATAATATTCAGTTTTGACATTGCATTGTATCACAATACTTATCTGCTTCTGGAATATTTCAGTCTTTGAATACCCTATACATTTCCCATAAAGATGAATAACTCAAAATCTTATATTCACTTTTCATTATGAATTTTTCAATTAATCTCAATTTTGAGATCAATCACTAAATATAATGACATCAGAGTGAAGAGAATGAAAGATTATTGCCGACAATGGGTGGAGGATTGTAAATGCTGGTTACAACTGAATATCCAAATTAAATGACTTTATTACGCAGTCCATTCCTCCTCTTACATAATTATCGCTACACAATTTCTTATCATATTTTATAGTTATCCTCCCCTGTCTCAGGTGCGTCGAAGATGTACAAAGTCGGTGCACGCAAGCCGACGTATAACTACGTGCGTTATTGAATATCCCACTATTGTATCGTATGCCCTATGATAGCTGCAGCGGGGAGACCCATGTCCAACTTTGAAAACCGGTCTAATACTTCAAGCAATTAGTTTTCATATTTCCTATACATATACCTATACCTTTACATCTACAGCTACTTCCTTACCTAAATCAAAATCAAACAACACAACATGAGTACTAATTGTAAGTCTAAAGTTAAACATAATGATATCACTTACACAACTTAAACATTAATCTTAAGATTAGATACACTAACATTAAGTAATAAGACTTATAAATTCAAGATATTCTATACACACTAATGATATTGAGTAGACATAATGTTTATCAAGCCGGAAGAGCTAGCTGCTATATTACTAGAGATATCACCGGATATGACTCTCGAAGAATTAAGGTCAAAAAAGTACAATTTATGTCATAAAAGTAATGATAACACATGCCAGAAGATTTGCTCTCGCTTTTTAGGAGCCCGGTGTGAGCGGACTGTTCAAAGACATACGCGAAAAGTGTATGACGTATTCAGAAGGCATTTCTCGGAGGTTGAAAACTATTTTATTAAGATTCGTTCAAGTAGAATAATTGAGAATAGCTTGACGATTAGCAACGATGAGGTTATGCAGGATATTCCACCTAAGTCCGAAATAATATCGCTTGAGTCTCAAGAATTTGATTTCCTACCTGAACATCTTGAAAATATTTACCACACGCAAAACCACCAATCAGTCGTTCGCCATGATTCGTGCGAAAATATTGAAATTGAAAGTGAAACAAACTTTGAAAACTATTTTATTAATATTCGTTCAAGTAGAACAACTGAGAATAGCTTGACGATTAGCAACGATGAAGTTTTGCAGGATATTTCACCTAAGTCCGAAATAATATCGCTTGAGTCTCAAGAATTTGATTTAAACCATCAATCAGTCGTTCGCCATGATTCGTGCGAAAATATTAAAATTAAAAGTGAAACGAACTTTGAATCTTCAATCGCTTCTGATGTGTGCGTTAGAACTGAAGTTGACCGACACGAGAACATGATAAAAGATGGGTACATGGAAATGCCTTGTGAGTTTTGGAACCGTTTTATTATACCTGGTGCAATCCGTTTAAGCAAAGGCTGGACTGACAAATTTAATAAGTATTTTAAAGCTCAGTACCCTCATTGTGTGTTATCGTTCGAGTGGCATAAGCATCATACGAGTAGAGCGCCGTACTTCCAGGCTGTTGCCAATTGCAAAAATACGTCATGCACAAAGTTTAAATTTAAAGTTATGACACCTATCATCCATCCATTCCGTGATATCGTCGTACAAATATACCGCCTTGGAAATATTTGTCACGACAGTGGTGAAATTCATCGCCGTTTCATTAGGGGAGACGATAGAGCGCTGCTCAGAAAGGATCTAGAGGCCAAAATTCCAAGTATTTTGAAATTAAAGATGTTGGAGATTGTACCCGACGATATATTGGTCGCGGGGAATCGAAATGACGCCCCTAGCTTGATGCTTTTACAAAAAATGTCGAGCGAAAACAATACCAATGACGACTTAGACAAAGACCCGACGCAATTTTTATTAAAACTCACAAAACTATTTAAAGAATCTTGGACAGGGAAAGTATGTAGTGGTTACGTACAAGGGCACTGTATTTTGCCATTTTACATCATTTTATATACTGAGCAACAAATATTGTATTTGCTATCACTGCGCAAACCAGTGTCCTGTAATTTAGATGCCACGGGGGGTTGTATCGTTGGGCCTCATTCTGATCAGTCGAAACCGATCTATTACTACGCACTAATTGTACCAGGAACCGAAGAATGCGCTCCATTGCCGATAGCGGAATTCATATCGAGCGTACATAACATCCCTTATGTTACGTTGTTTTTGACATCGTTCAATCATACTGTAAAGCAAATTACTAGCCGCCGTGTTGTAATAAATAAAGTTGAAACAGACTTTAGTTTGACCCTGATACATGCGGTGATAAAAGCTTTCAATGACATCTCCTTAGCACAATATTTAAAATATCTATATTCGGCCTTCGAAAATAATACGATTCTTCCAGATGTTACCCATGTACATATTTGCTCTACACACGTACTAAGAACAGTCATGCGGAAAGTTAAATCGCTTTTTCAGCATCAGGAGCAAAGGAGCCTCTGTGCTGCATTGATCAGCAAATTCATTCACTGTAGTGAAAAAAAAGAAAAAAATTTAATTCATACCATATGTGAATTTATCGGACCAGTCGAACCAAATTTTTAAGTCTTCTAACTGAAGCTCACCTCTATATAGAGCGTGCAATCTCCAGATAGACCGAAAAAAACGGAAGTGCATCATAATTATTTTTTCAAGTAAAAATTCCTTCAGCCCGGGTTTGAACCGGGACCTCCGCATTTGTACTGCGACGCCTTGTCCAATTAGACCACTGAAGGACTGAAGGAATCTTTACTTGAATTTCATGTTATTGTCATTGACCTCTTAGTCCACAGGTCTGTGTTTATTTCATTGTGTAGTGACTCTATCGTTCGTAACCTATTAATTCATACCATATGTGAATTTATCGGACCAGTCGAACCAAATTTTTAAGTCTTCTAACTGAAGCTCACCTCTATATAGAGCGTGCAATCTCCAGATAGACCGAAAAAAACGGAAGTGCATCATAATTATTTTTTCAAGTAAAAATTCCTTCAGCCCGGGTTTGAACCGGGACCTCCGCATTACTTGAAAAAATAATTATGATGCACTTCCGTTTTTTTCGGTCTATCTGGAGATTGCACGCTCTATATAGAGGTGAGCTTCAGTTAGAAGACTTAAAAATTTGGTTCGACTGGTCCGATAAATTCACATATGGTATGAATTAATAGGTTACGAACGATAGAGTCACTACACAAAAAAAATTTAATGATCAGACATTGAAATTATTATTCATTATACAAAATTTTGAAGATGAACATTAATTTGATTTCATGTGCGTTCATAACTTTTTCTTCATGCACTTTTCATTGATTTTAATGCATCAATTTTTTACAGTGTAGAGTTATTTGTGCAAGACTCACGGCAGATTGCGCAAGCGTCTTGCGATTTCACCATGCTACTAGGGGAGTGTGCCCTACACCTAACCCCGGCCTCGCCGGGCTCCGGCGGAGCCAGTGGCTCTAAGTGACAATTAGTGCGACCCGTAATCCCCTCGGTCTACCTGAAAACGGTCACTCGTCCTTACCTGGAAGTGCGATGGTAGGGGCAGCGTTCAGGAGAAATAAAAGGAACTAAGGGGTGTGCGGTCTATTTGGGACGGCAACAACTGCGTTAGACCGTCTAGGTCTTTTCATACCTGCACGGAAAGAAATTTTTCGTGTATATCACTATGCCAGTATGGGCGTGAAGGCCATGCTAGTATGGTATCGACGATTTTCATTCATTTTAATAGTTTGGTCAACAGACTTTTATTCAGAACTTTTTTGTATATTCACCAAAAATGATGGGCAAGGTGTCATTTGGTTCGGAAAGGCATTTAGAAACTTTTCGAAAGGGTCCCAAAAAGGGCCGAAAAAAATTGCAAAAGTTATAAACAATTTATTAAAAAAAAAGAGGGGGAGTTCGGTTTTTTCCGAATATCTCAAAAACCATTTGAGATATTCAAAATCGCAAAAAAGATCCTAAAAGAGCAGAAAATTTCCTACAAAAAACCTCTACCTCCCCAAACTCTACAACCAATATTTATAATTTTAATTGTGCGGTGAAAAAAGGACTGAAATCGCGCGCGCGGCCGCCGCCTAACCTATTTTTAGTCCTTTTTTCACCGCACAATTAAAATTATAAATATTGGTTGTAGAGTTTGGAGAGGTAGGGCTTTTTTGTAGGAAATTTTCTGCTCTTTTAAGATCTTTTTTGCGATTTTGAATATCTCAAATGGTTTTTGAGATATTCGGAAAAAACCGAACTGCCCCTCTTTTTTTTTAATAAATTGTTTATAACTTTTGCAATTTTTTTCGGCCCTTTTTGGGACCCTTTCGAAAAGTTTCTAAATGCCTTTCCGAACCAAATGACACCTTGCCCATCATTTTTGGTGAATATACAAAAAAGTTCTGAATAAAAGTCTGTTGACCAAACTATTAAAATGAATGAAAATCGTCGATACCATACTAGCATGGCCTTCACGCCCATACTGGCATAGTGATATACACGAAAAATTTCTTTCCGTGTAACTGTATACAATTTGGCTCGTGTTATATATGTATATAATATACATCTATAATATATATATACTCTGCGTAAGTATGCAACATGAAAAACTCGATTATTGATGTTCAAATCTCGAAATTCGAGCGCTGAACGCTTTGAAAACTTTAAACGCGTTTATCTCGAAACTACCTTTTTCAAAGTCCGTTGCCGCGATATCTCGAAATCTAATGAACCGATCCTTATGAAAATTTAACCCCATATTCTTGATCTACTTTTTCAGACATTGACATCGAGTTTTTTCAAAATTTACAATAAATATTGATTTTACAATAACAATTAGACCTTTTTTTTCGCCGGAAATCGCTGTTTTAACTTCAAAGTGCTGCCAAAAATTAAAAAAAAAATCTAAAAAAAATTTCCTCCGTCAATTTCAGGGGAAAGTCATATAGTTTTCAAAATGTCCTGGTTTTTTGATTTCGGATGATCCAGTGACGAGTTATCAGGGCAACGGAAAACCAACTTTTTTTCGAGGCGTCTTCGGTAATCTGCTGCCAATCATTTATTTTTTTATATTTTCACTAAAAAAAAATTACTATTTATTGATGATATGTTATTTTATCCGGAGCAGTTTATAAAAATAAATAATATTTAGCTCATCGCCGAAAAAAAATTATAAAAAATGGTCACTTTTTCAGCCTACAGACCCTACCCCCCCCCCCCCCCCCCCCCCCCCCCTAAGTGGATTTACAGCTTAGGCTCTTTCGACTAATTAGTGTGCCGGGGTATACCCTACACCATACCCCGGCCTTACTCTGCTCTTCGGAGCAGGCCCAGCTCTAAGTGACAATTAGTGCGACCCGGAATCCCCTCGGTCTACCTGAAAACGGTCACTCGTCCTTACCTGGAAGTGCGATGGTAGGGGCAGCATTCAGGAGAAATAAAAGGAACAAGGGGTGTGCGGTCTATTTGGGACGGCAACAACTGCGTAAGACCGTCCAGGTCTTTTCATACTTGCATATCCCCACTCATACCTACCAAAATCCAAGAAATGGCATTAAAAGGATTACTGCCGGTGAACGGGTTAAGTGGATTAACAGCTTAGACTCTTTCGACTAATGAGTGTGCCGGGGTATGCCCTACACTGTTCTAGAAGGTTCAAACTGATACCCTGATTTTATATAAGTCATTCGGAATGATAGGGTCAATGCGGCAGCCGTTCAAACACGGGTGAGGTCACTGTGACCCCGTGTGATCGGCGTTTCACAGCTAGGGTGTGTGACCGCGGAGGGTTAATGCAGCCCTTCTCTTATCGACTGCCTCCGAACATTCCCTATCCCACCAGAAGGAAGGGGCGGGCGGGCGTGGGGGGAGGGGACCTCCGCCGAATCCAGAGGAATCCGAGAACCTCGCCCCTGCTTTTTTTAAAGCGTCCTTTACTGCCTCTACCATCTTTGTGTACTCCTGTTCAAAATTCTGTTCGCTTAATTCCGGTCTGGACTCCAGGTATGTGGTGAAGAGTTCTTTGAATTTTTCCCACTCCACTTTGTTTATTCCGATTCTATTCTGTATGGGCGCATGAATTAACCTGCCCTGGTCTATAGCTATTTTCATGGGGAAATGATCGCTGCACTGTAAAAAATTGATGCATTAAAATCAATGAAAAGTGCATGAAGCAAAAGTTATGAACGCACATGAAATCAAATTAATGTTCATCTTCAAAATTTTGTATAATGAATAATAATTTCAATGTCTGATCATTAAATTTCATGCATTCTTGTTTTGCGAGATGAGCGCGTAGTTTTATGTATTGTATATGAAAATAAATGTGCACCACAGAATCTTTACGTGTTTGTAAAGATTTTTTTTTTTTTTTTTTTTCTCGCGCGTAGATCGGAGCGAGAGTATATGAAAAGCGACTCGCACTTCCTGAAAGATGAGAAGTACACGAAATCAGAGTTAATTATCAATCCTTTTTTATATGTAGTATGAATTTCGATTCATATTTTACGTTACATGAGAATGAAAGTAGAAGTCCTCCAATATTAATTGCCGAGTACCCGAAATATCTTTCATTCACTTTAATAAATTTACGGTACATAATCATGGATTTCAGTGCAAAGACATTGAAAATTGTGCATGAATTTCAATAACATTATGACAAAAGTAATGTAAGAGTAAATTATATTTAATGTTCATGTACATCAAGTACCATTGCAAGCACTGTACTGAATTTTAGTTACCATATTTATCATTTTTCATGCACAAGATCATGAAAATAAATGAATACCTGTGATTTTTAATGTAAATGCACATTAATTGATAATTTCTGAACGTGTTCTTCAAAATTAATGTGCAAATGTGCATTAATACTGCATTAAAAGTAATAAAATTTTTTACAGTGTGGCCATAAGGTCCGAAATAATCTCCCACGTTGCGTATACACTAATGTCATTATAGTGCACAACGTTACATCAGGTACGCTGTTCTTTACTACTTCATGATGTAATCTGGTAGCCTCGCCCGTATTTAAGGGGTAACACCACTCTAGAGTTAGCAAAAAAGGCCTAAATTTTATGATTTTTTTCTAGAATATTGGAGAATCGATCGGGTTTCTTTTTTCAGGGCTTATTAAACACATATTGAAGTATGTAGAAAAAATTTGTAATTGCATTTTTGATACAAAATGGCGGCGACAGAGCCAGTCTTCAAGAACACTTTTTTTTTCGATACCTCCACGGGCGGACGTGTAACTCCGAAAGTATAAGAGGTGAAACAAGAAAATCAATTTTTTCCCAATCTATATGTCATTGGCTAGAGAAGTACATAGGGTTTTTCTTTTAAATCCATTTTTGCAAAAATGGCACGAGTTTAAAAAAATTTTCATTTTTCGGCAAAAAAATTTGCAGTAAATTGTTTATAAAGAAAAAAGTTTACATTCAATCGAAAAACGGCTATGTACTTCTTTAGATAATGTGATTGTGAAGCTACAGTCAAAATTTCAAAACAATTCATCGAACGGTTTTCGAGCAGCGTTTCCGCCCAGTTTGAAGAATGTGATTTCAACAAAAACCCGTTCAAAGTTTTATAAGTACTTGCACATACACGTATATTAAAGTGTATATTATAGCATCAGAGCACCCTGGTAACCTACGAAGGTGACTTAATGACCTTCTACTCTGTAAGTAAGAGAGGCACTCATTATTTCGACAGGTAAAAACAAAATATCGAAGCGTTACCGCAGAAACGCGGAACGTGTGCTCCGAGGCGTTGCGGCGAAATTAAAAATTAAAACCTCTGAAGTTCCTTTTTTTTTACCATAGGACCAATTGGTTATTGTTTTTATGACCCTAAAGTATTGTTTAAGCAAAAAAACAAAAATCGATTTTTTCAAAATCCTAGAGTGGTGTTACCCCTTAATACGAAGAGATTTAGTTGTCAGATAAAGCCCCCCCCCCCCCCCCCCCTGTAGTTATACAACCCACTCCCCAGTGAGAGTGATGGGCATTAAAGTCTCCTGTTATGATCGCCCTTCCCCCATCCGCTAAGCCCTCTATAAAATTTTTAAGGTCTATTTTCGATACCTTAGTCTGAGGAGGAATGTATATATTGTATACTCTCATATGACTCTGATTATATTGGACTTGAATGTCCATCACCTCCACTCCCTGAGGAGTATCTTTGATGCTCGTATCCCTCGTGTATCTCAAGCTGGAGTTTACTAACACTAATAATAATCCCCCCCCCCCCCCCCCCCCCCCCCCAGGCCAGTATTCCTATCCTGCCTGACTGTTAGGAACCCCCGAAATGCCGGTTTATATTTTGAATTAGGTTGGAGTCTGGACTCAGAGATACATAATATGTCACATTCCGTCAAAATGTTTTCCACCTCGTGTATTTTTGACGCTATTCCATTTATGTTCCATGATATAATCCTCATTATGTCTTTATGATCCTTTAGGCTCATTCCTCCTGGCCTCTAGGTGACCTCCAACTGTAATTCCTCTTGGCCAATTATGGCTGTACTCCTTAATTCCTTAACCTACCCCTCCCCTTACCCTATTAATACTTGCTTATTCTATGTTTTCTTGGATCCCCACCTTCCCTGTATCTCTTTGAAGAGATGAGAGAGGCGTCAGGATCTTTTTATCTATTGCGCTCGCCCAATATATCCCTGTCCGAGTCCAAGGGTGAAGAGCAAGCCCCACCTCTTGATTTACGAATCTTTCTTAGTCTGTCTCCTCTGAACGATTCTCCACCTCCGGTTGGTCGATCAATTCCTGGGCTAATTGTGCTTCCAGGTTTTTCAAAGCTTTAGAAATCTCTGACTCCTCCCCATATACCTGTGATAGTTTTTCTTTGATAGCGTCAATGAACTTCTGATTCCGTTTGATTTTGTCTCTCCTAGCTGTCTCAAACTGAATTTTACCCGCTATGTCCCTTTCGGTATCGTTTTTCGGAATCCTTAGGGGAAGAGGGACCTGTGTGGACGAAGTGCCCTGAATCCCAGTTAAGTTAATGTCTAATATAGCACCAGATTCTTTTTGTCTCAACCTTTTTTCCAAAAAGACCTTAAGTTCATCCTCTGAACATGTCGTACGATTCTCTTTAATCTCTATCTTGTACAAACTTTTATATTGTTCGACCACTAGGATGTTCGCTTCCTTCGTGTTAGTCTCTAGCTGTGACCTTAACTGTATTAAATCCACATTAAAGTGGTGTATTACGCAATTTGGATCAGACGCCCTGTGTTCTCCTTTACAGTTTGCACATTTAATCTGATCCTCACAGTCGTTGTTAGTATGGTTGCCGCTACACCATACGCATCTGGGTATATGGTCGCAGTTAGAACTAATATGACCGAATCTCTGGCATACGAAACATCTCTTGACCCTTGGGATGAATTTATCCACTATCATTAAAGCCTCATAAATATAGATAGCATCCGGCAGGTTATTTATAGAAAATACTTTCATCGAACTCAATCTCTGGAATTCAGTGCTTTTATTCCCGTTTTGCTCAACTTCCACCCTTCTGTTCATTAACTCAATTTTGGCTATTTTGTGTTTGGATACTTCGTCAATCCCCTCCCAAAAATCCTCTTCGGAAAATTCGCACGGGTATTTATGAACTAGGGTAATTCCGGGAGAGTTGAACCACTTAAGCGAAAAAACGGTATAAAAAATTTTTAGTTTACAAAATGAAAAGTTTCATAACATAGAATCTTTACATGAACCTTAAGCTATTATGCAGTACGTTTATAATAATTTTAAAGTACGATATTTACCAACAAGATGATAAAATATGAACATGTCGCATGCGGCCAACTCACCCGTAGGGTACGGGTGAGATGCCCCCGAGTATTGGGGTGATATGCCCTACCCGGAAAAGATGGTTTCTGCGTCTTTTTTAATGTAGAATTGCATGATTATGAATCAATTTTTATTTCTCATTTTCTTTTCTGGCTTTTTTGTGTCAAAGTTGATCCAAAATACGTCGCCGTATCATAAAAAATCATTTCCGACAAAATTATTGTTTTTAGATTTGGTGCCCGTTTTTCTTCCGTGCCCCTTTCGCCTCCGTGCCCGTTTTTCCCCCCTTTACCCTATTTTCTTGGCATTTCTGGAAAATGGATGATTTTCAATAGTTCTGCACAGTCATTATTATTGGTGGGCATCTCTCCCGATTGGGGGTAAGATGGCCTTTTCCTATCTGCTGCCATGTAGATAGTAATTATTTGAGCCAAAATTGAATGAACATCAACTCAAACTATCGGTTTTTATATTCCCGTGTCCAGAATTTACTTTTGTTATTAATTGATAATCGGAACAGTGACGTAAACAAAGCGAGAAATTATAACAGCATCAATATTCATAGGGCTCGCCAGTAAAAGGGTGATATCTTGAAACACAACTTCTTTTCACATTATTTCTCGATTGAAGTGAGGAATTTGGGTTCTGAATAACAACTAGGAATTTTATTGCTAACATCTGTTGGTTATTTAATGAAATATAGACCGTCGGCCATCTCTCCCAGTGGTTCAACTCTCCCGGAATTACCCTATCCCAATCTTGTAAACGCTTGAATTTGGGATTATTGCTCTCCACGTTTCCTTTAGACTGATCACCCTCTTTTCTACAAAATCATTAGCCTCTTTTGCCGAATGAAACTGAATGACCGCCTTCTCGGGACCTAAGCTGGTTACGGTTTTGATTTTTATGTTGACCTATCTGAATAACTTCCCAAAACTAGCGGGAAAGAAGTTACCTAAGTTAGATTCTTTTTCCGTGTCCCACATATATGCAACGAACGGCGGGCTTGCTTGATCCGGATACCGGTTGTCTTTTTGCGACGAATAAACCTTTTTATCAAATCCAATCACATCTTGTATCTGGTCTACTACATTATCCTACTCCCGTCTAACTCCTCTTCCATATCCCCTTCTCCCCTATCCCCTTCTCCCCTATCCTGAGGGCTCGAGTCTTCCCCTTCTACCGACTTCCCCCCCTTAGAGGAACCAGGCGAACTATCTACTACTTCGCTATGCGTGGACTGTGGAGAGAGGTTCAAAAGAGGCTTTTTTGCCCCACCCTGAGGGCTTACCGAAAGACTCTGCCTGTTTCTCTTATTATGGGCTAGGTTCAGAGATTCTGCCATGTGGTGCTGGTTTTTCCTATTTGGATTTATGCTATCTACTATACCCTGTTCCCTCGTTCAATGACTTCCCCTTAATACTATCAGACACTTCCACAATCCCTAGGAGTTAGATACATCTACAGAAGGTTAGAAGAAAACATATAGGTACCTCTGTTTATGCTGGTGGTCAATTTATTGTGCTCTATTATTGTTGAGTGTTGACGTTTTGACTCTCCGTCTGACTCGTCGTTGATTACGGTTGTTCTCGTGCCAACTGAAGGTTCAATCCGACTTTAACGGACTCCGAATTTGAATTCTGCTGATTTTCCTAAGATTTGCTCGGTTTCTTCTGAGTCTTAATAATAATGAGAATGTTCTTTCTTCACTGTAAATTCCTTGAACCACCACTATAGTAACTTAATTAACTTAATTAACTTAATTTACTTTATTAACTTAATTCAATTCTTTTTCGAAAAAAGTCAACATTTTGTTCACATGAACATATAACTTCGTGCCTGGCAATCTAAACCAAACTGTTTGCAGCAGTGGCCAAGTGTGCAAAAGAGACTTCGGGAATGAGAAATGGTATGTAGCGTAGCTCCTGAAAGCAATGGAAAAGGCTTCGAAAATTGAAAGATTTTTTCGATGAGAAAAATTAACGGACGAACCCAGGAATCGAACCCAGGATCTACGGACGCCTAACCGGGGACTTACACCCGAGACCACCTAGCTCGCCCACAGATCGCCGCAATTTTTCTCATCTGTTATTGTACCGTATATGTGTTGATATTATGATCTTGTGTAGTAGTACGTTGATGTCCGCAAGGCAAAGTCGTATACACTTATTATACCTGTGTGACGGATGTGTCACTAGCAAGCTGAGATTGGAGTATACATCGGCCTATTTGTGATGCGTTTATTATTATTAACTAATTAATCGAAGGTGTTCAATTAATTAGTTAAATTTCTCTATTCCTGTATTTATGAAAGAAATATTCTCCATTATTTTGAAAGATTTTTTCGATGAGAAAAATTAACGGACGAACCCAGGAATCGAACCCAGGATCTACGGACGCCTAACCGGGGACTTACACCCGAGACCACCTAGCTCGCCCACAGATCGCCGCAATTTTTCTCATCTGTTATTGTACCGTATATGTGTTGATATTATGATCTTGTGTAGTAGTACGTTGATGTCCGCAAGGCAAAGTCGTATACACTTATTATACCTGTGTAATTAGTTAATAATAATAAACGCATCACAAATAGGCCGATGTATACTCCAATCTCAGCTTGCTAGTGACACATCCGTCACACAGGTATAATAAGTGTATACGACTTTGCCTTGCGGACATCAGCTTCGAAAATTGTTTCTGTCTTGAAACGAACACTGCCTATTATGCAATAATAGGCTGCTGGAGATTGAATCTCACCGACAATCGCAATAAACGGAAAAGCTGGCTGCTTTTGAGTCATGTAATGTTCGATTTTCTTCGTTATAATCTCATCTACATCTGACTCAATTGGCACATGAACAATGAAGGTTTCTGTGGCTTCAACTCTTGCGCGTCTCTCTTCTTGTGACTCTGTCTTTCGTCTTTTGGCTGGTGGTTTGCTTGGGATATCTTTTGACTTTACAGCTGAAGACAGCAATATCAAAATAGTCTCAATTTTCCGGTCTGAAAATTATTTATGATGCAAAGATTCCTGCAATGACACCATTTATCATTAAATGGCATATGTATATTAACTTTATAAGTGCGATACTTGTAGCTAATCTTGGTCAAGTGTCCAAAAGATTTTTCTCCTCCTCGTTTTGAAAATATTTTGAAGCCAGAAATTTTTCTACAGTTGGTTGAATCTCTTGCCAAGTTAATTCAATATTTGAGTTGTAATCAGGAAATTTCGTTTTGAAATCAATGTCAATCTGAAATACAGAAAAAATGCGATTATTCATCATATTATTGCTAAATTGATAAATATTTTATAAGTAATTACTAATTCGATTCCCTGGGCAGAGCGAAGACATGGGAAAGACTCGAAATGCCAGTCAGGATTTCCATTGCTTTTTTTGAAAAGCTCTCTCCTTGCTCCGACCGTAGCAATCCAACACGAGTTCACTTTCTCCCACGGCTCTGTATGATCTTTTAGAAGTTGTATTTTTGCGTCAATTGAATCATCAGTCGTAAGATTTTCGTCAGTTTGACTGACTCTTTTCCCGACTACAGCAAGGCCGTCTTGTATCATGCACTTTCTTTTGTAATCGATTCGGGAAACAAATTTTCCTGCAGCTGGTACACTTCCCAACTTAGTGGTGTGAGATGCTACGTAGTACGTGTTGGCTCTTTCACTAAACGTAGTCTCAATTTCCTTTGCAAGCTGCCCCAAAATGGAGGAAGGAATTCTGTACAAACAAATTCTCAATGAGTTCTTTATAAGATAGCCCTGACAACACAAGCGTAAATTAAGCGTTTCGTACTGAAGTCTCTTCAAAGGGCTGTTCGATGAAACGTTTTCTTTCTTCATTAAAATAAATAATTCGCGATCAATAACAAGGTCACACAATTTCTCTTGTTTAGCCGAATTCAAAGTTTTCTTCGTTTCATAGTAGTGGGTTAAAATCGAAAGGCCTTCAAAACTTCTTCCCAAAAAGGTCTTTAAGTTTTCTCTTTGGGAGTAGTAGTTAAGGTCGTTGTAATCATTCAATGATTGATGGCACTGGCCACAAACAACGTCGAAAGACGATAATCTAGCAGGAATGGTTATTACTGATCCATTATTATTTGGAGCATAATTTACTTCTTGCTCACATTCTTCAACTGACTGGACCCCTGACATTTTTACAAACCCTATATCAGAATTAAAAAACGGTACATATTGGAATAAATATACGAATCCATTCCAAACGAATTTGAATATAGAGAATTCGATTCAAAAATTTGTAGAACAATGCTATATAAACTCAAATTCTTTATTTTGTATTTCGCAATTTCAGAATTTCGCAATTGAGAAGAAAATATTACTGTATTTGAAAACTTTGCACTCGGCAAATCTCAAATTTCAAGTTTTTTGTATATTACAGGACATATATATTATTGATGAACAATTTAAATACTAATTAATTCGAAACGTGCAAGAACGTGCAAGATACATTAAATGCTTTCGATTGTTAGCAGAGAAAAACTGTTTTTATGATTATCCTACACGACGCACATTGGTACGAAACTGTTGAATATGCGCGCAGAATGGCAAAAATGTTATGGAAATCAAATGATCTTTCATATTGGTAGGTCAAATATAGGCACTTTGAAGAGACGGAAAAGTGTGTATATATGCCGTTTTATCAAACCTCTCAGGTACAATAACAATAATAATGTGTTTCTTTGGAAATGCAATATTCCGAAAGAAGTGTCTATTTCAAACAATTACTATCGCCCCATTTTTTTTCAAGTAAATTTACATATTTGCTATTGGAAAAAAATTGTATTCCAAGATAGACATTTTTTCGCAATTAAATTTTAATGTTTGATTCAATTATTGCTAGAACGTTTGAGATGCATCAGGTAGGATCGTGAAACTTTTTGCGATTGGAAGAATCACTCGTCTGTGATTTAATAAAAAAGGTCTTACCCGCTAATATCTGCAAACCTTGATTCGGCGAATTTTTAATGCTTACAAAACGTTGCAGCTCACCGCGTTGTGGTTGAGCCGCGCGCGGCGCGCGGCTCTATCTGTGATTTATGCACTCAGAATACATTCTGCAGACAGTCGTTATCACGTTTACGCGTTCGATGTGTTTAGTAAATGACAATTATTTTAATTTTAATTTAAAATTATTTTTATTATTATTATTATTGTTATTATTTATTTTTTTTATTTTTATTTTTTATTTTTATTATTATTATTATTTTTTTATTTTTTATTTTAATTTTTTTTTCATTTAAAATCAAATATCTTTTAATGAGTTGTTGATATTCTAACCTGTAATTTTGAGCCCGCTATTGACATTTTTTTAATTCCGATGATAAATTTGAAATCAGCGTCCCCAAAATAGTATATTATGCACCTAGGGAATAAAGTGTTCTTTTTGACGAGTGTGAGGTTTGTCTCCCGAGCGAAGCGAGGGTGACCTTCACACTCGTCTAGAAGAACACTTTACACCATGGTGCATACGATATTTTATGCATCCAAGGGCAGGGCCGTTTCTTCCCCTAGGCAACGTAGGCAAATGCTGGGGGCCCGAAACTTCAGGGGGCCCATTCACAAACTTTTCTTTTCATAGTTATCAATAAAAAAAAAATATGTAACGAATTGCTCTTAGGTGCCGAATCCTAACACACCATCATTTCAAATGCATGCCGCCCGTCTTCGGCGACAATGCCGCGCTCGCACAAATGTAACAAGTGACTGTCGCGATTTCACAACGCAACTGCTGTTGCTATTGGAAACGGGATATCGCTTGTTTTGTTGTTTATCGTAACGATTTGAGAAAGCGCCCTTACGGAAAAAAAACCCTCACATTCAAGGGGTAAATTCGCACCGCCAAAGTTTTGGGGGTTTACCATGAAAACTCAGGGTTTACCCTCAAATTTCACCCCCAAATACAGGGTAAGCCCTGAGTTTTGATGGTAAACACCCAAAACTTTGGGGGTGCGAATTTACCCCTTAAATTTGAGGGTTTTTTTCCGTAAGGAAGCTAAGATCGTTTATGAGAGAAATAACATTTTCTAAAGGTTGAAACTTCATCTCCCAGATGGTTTGTGAAAGTTCTTCCTCCGGCCATTGTTGACCTCATGACGTAGGTTTGAGTGCCGGGTTGCGAAACGCCAGAATTTTTTTTTTTTTTCAAAGTTCTCTACGGGACGTTAAAAAAATCGGAGAGAACTTTCGAGATAGCCATTTTGTAGCCTGAAATCTCCTCTTCAAAATGGTTCAAAATTTGTCGCACGATTTTTTTCCACAGAGTTATTCAACTTTTGGTGAAGCAATGTCAATAAGGGCAGGATCGACGAGTAGGCGTAGACTGATTTGGCGTTATCCAGGATGCACAGGTACAGTCCAGGAACTTCGAAAAACTCGATTCTTCTGGTTTTTCGCAGCCCGGCACTCAAACCTACGCCATGCGGTCCAAAATGGCCGGAGGAAGAATTTCCAGAAACCATCTGGAAGATGAAGTTTCAACCTTCAAAATGATTCCCCGAATGATTTTTTTCGACAATTTTTCATTGAGTTACAGCATTTCGGAAATCGGTATTATTTCGCCGAGTGCCGGGTGCGCCCCGTTAATTTTGTTGCTGAGTGTATAGATTACTAGACTGTGTCAAAAAAAAAAACGACATCTTCTTTTTGTTCGGGCCCTTTCGAAAATAGTTGGTGCTTAATATGAAGAAAATTGTCCCCAACGCTGAGCTATGTAGCTTGAACACAGAATTAGCGCATTTGAAAATAAGATTTCCCATGTATTTCAAATGGCAAAATTTATTTATCTTAGTTTTATTCCTATAATTCTCTTTATTCAACTGATAAGAATAAAGTAAATATACGGTTTTGAAGGGAAAAAAATTTCTGAGAAAATGGTTGAAAAAAAAAATTTTAATTAATTTGTCGAAAAGTAAGTATTAATCAAATATACATATGACTTTTAAACCACTGTAACTCGTTAACGGTTCAATCGAGCAACTTGGGCCAAAGGACTATTTTTGTAGATCATAAAATTCTCTACAAAACCGTATATCTACTTTATTCCTATCAGTTGAATAAAGAGAGTTTTAAAAATAAAACTAGGATAAAGAAATTTTGCCATTTGAAATACATGGGAAATCTTATTTTCAAATGCGCTAATTCTGTGTTCAAGCTACATAGCTGAGCTTTGGGGACAAATTTCCTTATAATAAGCACTAACTATTTTCGAAAGGGCCCAAACAAAAAGAGGATGTCGTTTTTTTTTTTTTACACAGTCTAATAATTACATTTCCGTATTATACTGAAAATACTTTACTTATTTCCGCTCCCAGTTCCTTGACTTGACTCAAGTTCCAGATGAAATATGATACATTTTTTTCAACCATTTTTTCAGTTCTCCTTGTAATATATTTTGACAGGGGCTGGGGGGGAGGGGGCCCATGAATTTACGTTTGCCTAGGGGCCTAACATGCACTTAAGTCGGCACTGTCCAAGGGCAGAAAGCGCGTTCTTTATGCGCGCAGCCGGGAATAAAGTACGCACTTTCTTCCCTCGGTGCATAAACATATGAATCCTAATGCTCATTTAGTTTGAATAAGCTTTCGTTACATCAACCTGTCATTTCAAGTCCGCCATTTTGAATTTTGAATTAAAAAAAATTCAATAATTTAATAATAATAATAATAATTATTATTATTATTATTATTATTATAATAATTTAATAATTTTTTTTTTTTTTTTTTTTTAGTTTTTAATTTTAAATACATGTGAATCCAAATATTCATTCAATTTGAAGGAGTTTTCGTTATATCAATCTGCCATTTTAGGTCCGCCATTTTGAATTTTGAAATTTTTACATCAAATTCGAAATCGGCGACCCCAAATACATGTGAATCCAAATATTCATTCAATTTGAATGAGTTTTCATTACATCAACCTGCCATTTCAAGTCCACCATTTTGAATTTCGAAATCAGCGACCCAAAAAACTTAGGGTAACACTTTGATCCCACAAGAATTTCCGGTGTCCAGCTTCTGGTGAATTCTGCGCGTGTATTCAGCAGTTTCGTACCAATGTGCGACGCTACGTACGGAAATAATCTTACCTTTTATTAAGAGCCAATCTTCATCAAATTTGAACCATAGCACTGGCGAAACCTCGAACTTTGAAAAAAAAAATACGGATTGACAGTGCATCAAATAGCAATGATTTCGTTAATCAATGCTTGTAATAATGACAATGTTACAAGCGTTGCTATGGATGCTTTTTTTTTTTAAACCTTCGGCTTAATTGCTATATGCTCAAAATCTACCAAGCCAAGATCTAACCGATTGAGACAAGTGATTAAGCGCTCTTGTGGCGGCCTCTCACAGGAACCAATGCAGAGAGTCACCGCAAATATTCAGATTTTTGACCGTACTCAGTGCGGTGAAAAAACGTAGACAGAACTGTGGCCCCCGTGTACATTACCCTTACTAGCAGTAATGTTTACTTACGGCTGACCACGGTTATTCACCGCACTGAGTACGTTGTAAACAGTAATATTTACAGTGGGCCCCGTTGTCTCTACTGTACCAACATTGAAGAATACGTTCAGTTAGAAAATAAAAATGTTAACAGTAATCAGTGCGGTTAAACCCCGCGATCAACGCGCTCACTTTTTTTCAATGTATCTCTCCTGTCCTATACCTCTTCCTGTCCATTCCCAAGTCCTGAAACCAAGGTCTGATTGAAAATTTGGCCGCGAGTCTCATGAAATTAAACCCTTTGGGATCAGGAGCCCGTGCATATTCCGTTATGAAATTAGTTGTTCTTTGGATAGGTTGACTTTTTATGCTCGCATATAGATCCCGGTACGTGAAATGATCTATGTCAATCGGAATCTTTCTGCTCCCATTTTAGCTGCTTGATCCGCCAGTTCGTTCCTCCTTATTCCTACATGAGCTGGGATCCATGCCACCACTATGTCTCTGCCCTTCTTTCTCTCTAGATGAATTTGAAGTCTGATGAATACCAGGGTTTTATTCATATCTGAATCAAGACCCTGCTTCCCCAGTTTGAGGACAGAACTTTTTGAATCGGTGCAAATTAGGAACTCCCCCTGAAGCTCGTTGTTCTGAATCACAGTTATATAGCTGTTGCTATAGCTGTCAATTCCGCATTGAGAATAGAATTTATTGGGTTCATTGATTGTTGCTGCGATAATTGAGGATAATCCTCTGATACTATTCCTATCCCACATATTCCTTCTTCCTTATCTAGTGATCCATCCGTGTATATAATCCTGAAGTTAGGGTATTTGTGCAATACCAAGGTTCTGAAATCCTCCGGGTTGCCCTCGGGGGGTTTTAACAGTTCTCCCAAGTCCGTATCCCAGTTGTTCATGTTGAACTGCGCCTCGTATTCCAATTGAAACGTTTCGAGCTTATTTGAACTTTCCATCCCCAAGGTTTTACCTCTGATTCCTTGCCAATACCGGTATAGTGAAGAATCAGATGGATGGCTTTCCTCGACGTGAGCCTGAGTTTTTAAGTTTTGGATTTTCTTTAGCTTGTTTATTATCTTCTTGTTAGAGTAGGGGAAGGCGGGGCGAGTTGTGGCAAAATAAGAAAATATTGGATTATTCCAAATTCTTTATGAAACCCAAACATTTAAAATCTTAGTTAAAACAAAGCATATCATGGCCCTTAATTGGTTGGTAAGTTGAGATTATAGTGAATTGGGTTAAACGAGAATACATTCTTTTCTTCCATACGGAATTTGGCACAACGTGCCCCTCCTGAGGGGTTAGTTGTGACAGGGTTGGGGCAGGTTGTGACAATGATATTTTGGCTGTATTAACTGAATATTCTGAAATAATGACTAGTATTTGGCACAACACAACACAACACAACTATATCGAAAGAATTTTTGTGAATTTTTTCAGAATTTTTGGATTGCATTTGTGGATTTTTTCCCAAATTTCAGCTTTTTCTACAAACTCCCATATCTCAAAGGTTTAAGATCCTACAAGAAAATTCATGCGACATAAAAGTTGCAGTTTCAAATCAACTTTCTGAACAACATTTTTTGGGAATTTCTCGAAACCCAAAAATACCAATTTTTATCAAAAATACACAAAAATTGGTTTTTCAATCAATACGTCACTTTCGATTTGCCTCAATAATTTACAGAAAATACTCTCAAGTGTGGACAACAACCGTATATTTTTTCTCAATCGTTTGGAACGTATGCTGTATTAATTATTTTTTTTTTTTTTTCGAAAAAAAGAATTAATAAAGCATACCGTAAAAAAAAAAAAAAAAAAAAAAATACGACCAAAGCATACGTTCCAAACGATTGAGCCAACCATCTTAAAAAAAATATACGGTTGTTGTCAACACTTGAGAGTATTTTCTGTAAATTATTGAGGCAAATCAAAAGTGACGTATTGATTGAAAAACCAGTTTTTGTGTATTTTTGATAAAAATTGGTATTTTGGGGATTCGGGAAATTCCCAAAAAAATTTGTTGAGAAAGTTAATTCGAAACTACAACTTTTATGTCTCATAAATTTTCTTGTAGGATCTTATACTTTTGAGATACGGGAGTTTGTAGAAAAAGCTGGAATTTGGAAAAAATCCACAAATGCAATCCAAAAATTCTGAAAAAATTCACAAAAATTCTTTCGATATGGTTGTGTTCGAGGACCAAATTACGATTTTTTCGGAAGCAGTGATTTTTTTGACCGTTCGAAACTGCGTGGAATACCTCATATATATAATGCGTAATATAGTAATTTACTATCCGCCAAGTTCGTTTTATTGAAAATGATAGATCGTCATGCGATTGAGTGGCGTATGGGGCTAGTTGTGCCGTCACAACTCACCCCCACTTCGATGACACAACTAGCCCCATACGACCATTTTGAATGAGAATAGCCATGAAAGTGACCACATTGTCGAATTTATTCGAACAACTGTTGGAATATCCAGGCAAAGATTACAAAAGGTCGACCATAATACCACAAATGACTTACCACGTACTGATAGGGCAGAAGACTCATTCGAATACAGGCCGGAAAACTAACTTTTGTATCTGAAAATCACCTTTGATGTTCTAATTTGAACGATTTCAACGCAGTCTCGCCATTGCTTCGTTAGCAACTAGCGCTGAGAGGTTAGTATAAAATGTAATACTGAAAAGAGCGCTAGTTGTAATAAAAAGTATTTTAGAAGCATTGTCACAACATGCCCCTGTCACAACTCGCCCCGCCTCCCCCTACGCTATTTGTTTGACTACAAACCTAGTTGTCATTTCCTCCAATCTATCCTTTAATGTTATTATGCCACTTAGATGATGCAGACAGTTTATTGGAGTTGTTTTGAGGCAGCCCAACCCTGCCCTTATAGCCGCATTCTGTATGACTTTTAGTTTGTTGAGTTGGTTGCAAGCCTCTGAATTAAATAAAAAGCCTGCCCATTCCAAACCCGGTCTGATTAACGCCTTGTAAATATTAAGGACCGTGGTTGGGTGACCACCGCCTTTAAATTTTGCAATCGCGAATAGAATGTTCAACAATTTACTTGCCTTAATCTTAACCAGTTCCACGTGAATATCCCATTTTTGGTAATACTCCCAGGTAACCCCTAAGTATTTTGCGGACTCTTCGTTTATTATCTGGTGCCCCCTTATTGTGATTTGGTATGATCGGGGTTTTATATACAGTCCGATCTCTCAATAAACCCCTCCCAATAAACTCGCTTCCCCAGTTTCTCGCTCGCAGCGTTCCCCCACTCCGCCTATTAAGACATAGCGTAGCCAACGCCGGATTTCGGCCTAGGCCCGCGAAGCCCGGGCTTAGGGGCGCCAGGGTAGGTGGGGCGCGACGTCATGATTTTTTTTTTTTTTTTTAATGCTTAATGAAAGAATGAATACTAGACACTGAGAAAAATTTTGTATTATATTTTTCGTTGAATTACTGTAGATTTCACTGCAGAGCGTGATTTAACAAATTACAATTGTATTTAGTATCGGATTTTTTTCTAAATACAAATTACAACTGTATTTAAAATCGAATGTTTTCTAATTGCAAATTACAAATCAATGGCTCAGTCGAATAACGCAGTATCTCGCGTTACGCTCGGGTAGCAAGCTACACCTCGGGAGCGAAACGTTGTTTGCTCCCTTAATGCACAATATACTATTTATCCATAGAATAACTTAATTTCCAAAATAGACGTACATTTTCGATTTGAAAATGCAATTGCTAAATCAGTGAATAAAGTTAATCGACAAATAAAAATTATCCGTCGTTGGTGAAACCGGCCATAAGACTTGTAATTGGGCCAAAAAATGGCGTCAATTATATTCGACTAATGTAGTTAGCTCCGAACATGCTGTCAAATACATTGCAGAAATTGTAATTAGGCTGAAAATGAATAAGAATTACAATTGTAATAATTTGTAATTAGAAAAAATCCGACAATAAATACAATTGTAATTTGCAATTGGAAAAAAATCCGATACGAAATACAATTGTAACACACTTCATACAATTGTAACACACTTCTAACACACACACACACACACACACCTTCACACTCGTCTAGAAGAACACTTTACACCATGGTGCATACGATATTTTATGCATCCAAGGGCAGAAGGCGCGTTCTTTATGCGCGCAGCCGGGAATAAAGTACGCACTTTCTTCCCTCGGTGGATAATAGTACTTTTCGATACTAGTGCGAAAGTGTTGATTCTCGGACGAGTGTGAAGTTTTTCGCCCGAGCGAAGCGAGGGTGACAATCACACGAGTCGAGAATCATCTTTCGCGCTTGTATCGAACTTCATTTTTCAACACAGCGCGCGCCAAGTTGAATTTTATGCACGCGAAGCGTGCGCAAAATCGAACTTTGCGCACGCCATGTGGAAAATACAGTTGTATTCAGTATTTAGAAAAAAATCCGATACTAAATACAATTGTGATTTGTATTTAGATAAAAATTCGATACTAAATACAATTGTAATTTGTAATTTGTGGCTAGCTAATTACTAATTTGCCCAACTCTGGTTATTAGATGATATCCATATTTGATTTGAAGCATGGGAAAAAAATTGCTTAAGGCCGGTTCCATCTCAAATCACCCAGCAAGGTCGGGACGAAACGACATTATTCAATATGATACGGACTTCAGGTAAAGGGAATAATCGATTCTGATGCAAACGTTGACTTTGTAACTCCTTGTTAATTCCTTTTGCGAAAAAAATTTATAATAAAAGAGTTGACATTATTGAAAAATTACATGGATGACGTTAACAAAAAAATTTGCTAAATCCAAAAAAAAAAAAAGAGAAAAACGAAAATGCTGCAAAAACACACCGAAAACCACTTCCGTACACGGAGAGAAGGATATGCGAGAATCTGCTATATTTTGTATCTTACTGGATGGATATTCCGCCAGTATAAGGGTCAGAATTATTGACGTGATAAATTTCGAAATAATTTTACTAAATCATAGTTTCTCAGCATCGTAGAAATTGTTATATTAACTGATAAATTTCCTATTTGTTTTTTCGCAAACACATTCTCATTAACAAAATGCGAGCATTGATTTTTGTTACGTATACATTATTAATTGCAAATAGCGTAGTATTTCCTGACAAAATTATATACTAATATTAACACAATTGTTAGATACCAAAAAGAAAACTTCACGGTAAACTGTTATAAGCAATACATTTTCTGAATTTCCTATCCCGTTAAGGGATTATTAAAAACAACACAAAGCGACTTGTGTCATATTCGGCAAGTTGAAAATTAGTGCAGCAGGTCTTCTATTAAGCCAAAACTGACTGTAATTATTCATTGTAAAGTATTCAAATTTCCTTTATACAGCGCGGCTGAGAAATTTCACGAGCTGTGTATCATGACTTGTCACTCATAAGTATAACATTTTTCCCTATACCGAGGCTAAGAAATGAAACGCGCCGTGGAGGGCTGCGCAGTTCGTCGCACTGTTGCACGACTGATTCTCAAACAGTATTTATTCAACGTTCGGTTTTCGAAGCGGGATGAGCGAAGAAAATTCTCTCTCTTCTATCGTGTTATTATTACAGTCGAACCTCAGGCACTGACAGAGCTCGGGAAACATTCCCTCGGGTACTGACAAAATAACCTAACTTTCCCGCGAACCAATAGCGTCGTTGGGCCAGGGCCGTAGTCATGTTATTGCGAATCGGGGCCTAATGTTTTTTTTTTCTGCCTACTACAATAATTTCTCGCCGAAGAATGTTCACCAAGATTTGATGATAACCGTTTTCATGTACTAATATTTTCCAACTTCACTACATACATATCTAAAGCACAACGGCACGATCCCGTAATGAGGCATAATGATTAACACGCGCCAGTTGCCAGTTGCCGGTTGACAAGTTGGATTGGAGGTTATGTAGCCTCGAGACTGAGGCCTCCCTACGAAGCGCACCATTCAGTGACGGCCCTAGCGAGAAGCTATAAAGCTGTCAGTGCCTGAGGTAAGATCGCTGTCAGTACCCGAGGTAAAGCAGTGCCCGAGTTGTCAGTGCCTGAGGTTCGACTGTAGTGACATTGTCGGCGATTGATGGTAAGTATGATTACAATATTTAATTGTTTCGTAACAAGAATTTTCGTATACCAAAGTGCTTGCCAGTCGGCAGTCAAGGCGTAACATTATGCTATGCCTTAGATGTACTGTTCCTCAAAAATAGCTTTTGCAATATTCAAAGGTACGAAGGTTATTGTGAGCAGGTTACATCGACTGGGGAGTATATAATTAGGGAAGTATAAAAATGGATAACGTGCAAAGTGAGTTGCCAAGGATGATGAGAAGTTTAAACGATACTGGTCGTATGAAACGTATGGAACAGGTTAAAGCATTTTCCATGTTTGACTAAACTAATGGCCGGTTTTCACCAACGTCGAATAACGTCTTATTCATAGACTAACTCTATTCGTCGAATAAAAGTCGAAGATACAATGTAAAATAGTCTTTTGTTTTCGATGAATAAAGGCCTGTTCAGACCAGCCGGAACCTATCGGAACAGAAGAGAAAGGAAGAGTACCGAACAGAAGTGATATATATATATATGGGGCTTTCCACGTCACATTTACCCCTTTTGTACCTCACCCCCTTCGATTTGGAAAATTTTTTAGTATGATGTTGCAACTGACCCAAAAGGGTCTCTGAATTAATTTCAGATTTTTCCAACCAACGGCTAAATTTAAAAAAAATCGAAAAGTCGATTCCGGAAACGCCATTTTTAAAAATCTGAAAAAATTCACATAAATTTCATGATTTAAAATATGATTTGTAAGCATCACTCGATGATGGGATCTCAATATTTACTATTTTTTTCGCAGGTTCTTAGGTTTTTCATGTCAGAATTGGAGTTTTCATCTTTTTAATCCGTCATAACTTTCTCAAATAATAATGGATTTCAACTCCTCTAAATTTCAAAAAAATTGAAATTCATTTTATTTCAGAAAGTTATGACGGATTAAAAAGATGAAAACTCCAATTCTGACATGAAAAACCTAAGAACCTGCGAAAACAATAGTAAATATTGAGATCCCATCATCGAGTGATGCTTACAAATCATATTTTAAATTATGAAATTTATGTGAATTTTTTCAGATTTTTAAAAATGGCGTTTCCGGAATCGACTTTTCGATTTTTTTTAAATTTAGCCGTTGGTTGGAAAAATCTAAAATTAATTCAGAGACCCTTTTGGGTCAGTTGCAACATCATACTAAAAAATTTTCCAAATCGAAGGGGGTGAGGAACAAAAGGGGTAAATGTGACGTGGAAAGCCCCATATATATATATTATATATATATATTATATTATATATATATATTATATTATATATATATTATATATATATTATATTATATATATATTATATTATATATATATTATATTATATATATATTATATTATATATATTAATATTATATTAATTTCGTTTTCTTCTGTTCCGGTAGGTTCCGGCTAAAAATCAGCTAATAAATAATGATAATAATTAATATAATATTAATATAATAAATAATATAATAAATATATTATATATTATATATATATTAATATTATATTAATTATTAATCTACGAATAAAGTTATTCTTCGTTGGTGAAACCGGCCATAAGACATCTAGCTGTCTTTTGATTGCATCATTTAGATTCCAAGAATTTTGAAAATAGATTGAGTGACTAGTAAAGTTGAAGTTTCATACATAAATTACGCATTCGTACAGAGTCAACTGTATGAAAATCTGGGAATTTCCGGCCCCTCAGCAACATACGCTGGGACGCAAAAAGATTTTGTGAGCTTGCAGAACGAAACAAATTATACTGACTTGGGAAGCCAAACCAAAGAAAATATTGTTCCGACGCATGTCGAAGCACTGAGGATAGATCTGAGCGACGCCCCAGTTGAAAAACGTCTTCGACGTGTAGGTTTACATTACTTAAAACATTTCTCATAGTCTATGAATGGTTGAGATTTCCCGTCTTGGAGCAACGCAATGTCCTTCTTTGAGCCATATCCTGGCGCTGAAGGCGGGGTGTCGTAAATAAACAGAACAAAAATCGGTAGAGAACAAAACCGCCACTACAATGTGTCAAAAATGTTATCTAAACTTATAAAACACATAGGGGAGGGTAGGGCAAAATAGACCGTAGGGGAAAACTGACCGAGAGGGCAAAACGGACCACATGAAAAATTCCTTCCTAATTAAATAATTAATTAAATTAATTAAATTAATCATTCAACCCGTCTCAAACGGCCAGTTTTTTACAGCCATTTCATCATTTTTTTTTTTATAGGTTTCAATAGTTATTCATGACGTGGCTCTGTTATTATTAAAAATTGGATGATGTTAAAAAAAAAAATGAATTTTTCATGTGGTCCGTTTTTCCCTATCCTCCCCTATCACTTTTATAAACTAACTTATGAAACATAATAAAAAAGAAAAAGAAAATGTATACAAACTTATAGTACAATACAGTCATGCTCTTATTACCAGGACCCAGCACTACAAGAATTAACAGAAAATAACAGTCAAACCAGAGTACCAGATAAGGACCCTCCACAAAACAACCAGATTCCTGAACCTGAAAAGACAGTATGTTTAATTTGTTTTTGTCCAGAGTTATATAAACTTATAAAACACATTGGGGAGGGTAGAGCAAAATAGACCGTAGGGAAAAACTGACCGAGAAGGCAAAACAGACCACATGAAAAATTTCTTCCTAATTAAATACTTAATTAAATTAATTAAATTAATCATTCAACACGTCTCAAACTGCCAATTTTTTACAGCCATTTCATCATTTTTTTTATAGGTCTCAATAGTTATTCATGACGTGGCTCTGTTATTATTAAAAATTGGATGATCTTAAAAAAAAAAAAAAAGAATTTTTCATGTGGTCCGTTTTGCCCTACCCTCCCCTATCACTTTTATAAACTAACTTATGAAACATAATAAAAAAGAAAAAGAAAATGTATACAAACTTATCGTACAATACAGTCATGCTCTTATTACCAGGACCCAGCACTACAAGAATTAACAGAAAATAACAGTCAAACCAGAGTACCAAATAAGGACCCTCCACAAAACAACCAGATTCCTGAACCTGAAAAGACAGTATGTTTAATTTGTTTTTGTCCAGAGTTACCAAATCAATAGAAATTAAAGTAGTAAGTTGATCAAAATTTCATATCATTATCTGATGATAAATTAGTCATTTTGATTTAAGCAACTAGACAAGATTTTAGACAAGTACCCGGAGGGCAAAATCATAAGAATATCATATAAGCAGAATCAAAATTTTATGAAAGAATCCACACGGAATATCTTGGTTCACTTAATCATAAAAAGCGAGTTGGATGAGGTGTTAGCGACTCTGCCAGCTGATGGCTCTCAGCCACTCAAGGAATTTAAGTATGCGGCTCTCAATTCCTTTGTTGATCGAAGCTTAAAAGGATTCGGAAAAATAATTAACAAATATTTATATCTGTTGCACATAGAATACGCACACCAACATTCGAAACTATTGCGAAGGATATTGAAAAACTATTTCCATCTGAAGATGCAGACACATATTTTACATGCTTCAAAAAACTCCAGGGACAAAGAATTTTAGCCAATGGCAAGCTATGGGTACACTATAATTACACCAAACAAAACTTACGGGATCAGGGAGTTCTTTCGAGGGAAAAGAGGCCGCAGGATTTAGAGGCGACGGCTGAGAATCAATCTATTAGCCTTACAATTAGTGGTAGGAGCATGCCATGGATTGGCCTTCGTGATGGCTCAAAGCCATTTTATTGAAATTGTTGAATATTGATTTTCAGAGGAAATTGTAGAGAAACTCCAATGGCTAAAAACTCATGACCAGCCTGTCCATACATTGCTTGATGTCTGGCGTGAAACCTTCGAGGCGCGGAGAGAAATTTTGTTGAAAGAACAGAAATCCGTTTCTGAATATTTCAACCTTTTTCTGGGGCTCCGCGTGCAAGGAGGAATTAGCTTGGTGAGATCATTAAATTTTAATTAGCATATTTTCATCGAAGTGCATTGATTCAATTGTTGTTTTAGATTGAATGCGACTTTGCGACTCTCCACCAGAAAAAAACGACTAAATTTTTACACAATTGGGAGAAAATTCGAGGGCATCTAATATTTCGTCTAACTAAGGCTACAAACATTAAGGATGTAAACGATAAGGCCTTTGTTAAATTATTGCCTACATTGGGACCCAGTAAGTATACGTCAACTTCGGAATGGAGCAGCGTAGGTAAAGCATGAGTTACCTGACTGCGGCACCATTTTAGGATGTTTTTTTAGGTGTAGCCCTCTGCGCTTAGCTTCTTGTGCTGTCATCTCTATACTTAACAATCGTGCAAAAAAATGAAAGCTAATGATACAATTATTCCACGGTTTTAGCTCAGCAGGACTCTGTCATATTCTATTTGCTCCCTTACATCATCCCAGCTGAACGTGGTAGGAAAGATAAAGAATCTGAAAAATCTAAAAAGCAGCTGAAAAAACTGACATTGAGCGAACGAAGAGACTCTTTTACGCTACGAGTAGAAGTGAGTTTTCTGTTTAACTCTCTGAGTATACACACTGGGTTTTGGTAACCCAGGCAGATTTAAGTTTGTCAACAAATGCCTATCTCTTTTTCCTTGGTTTGAAATTTTTTTTTTTGTCGATATCTTAGAACTTTTACCCAGCACCATCAAAATTATTCTGAATTCTTGCCTTCAATTCAAAAAAAAAAAAAAATGTTGATATTGCACCAGAATTAACGCTAACCTTTCAATTTCAATTTCATAGACTGCGGCTGATATCAAACCGCGCTTAGAGCAGATACGAGAGGACCTTAGAAAATTCGGAGAGCATTTGCAGCCTACAGTAGTTCTGGTCGGAGGAGTTCTCGACACCAAAGCTTGCTACGTAGTGGTTGACGACATTGAATATAAAGTAGCATCGTACATTCACTCACTGGACTTAGTCTTCAAGATTTTTTATATTGTACATTGTGAATACCCAGAGCGGTCAAGAAGCTTGTGGCTATTTGTGCAAAAAGGCATTTATGCGATAGAGGATCCGAAAGATAAGTTTCCAAGAGCAGTCATTTCCCTGTCAAAGGAAATAACCTATATACTGAATGACAGCTGCTCAGGATCTAAGTCTTAGCTATTAGAACACTATTGTTCCTATTACGCCTTAAGTTTTTTTTAGTATTCGTTAGATGTATATATATATATACGTATCGTATAAGTGATTACCACAAGATCTTTAAAATGACTGGTAGAGAGAATATTTGTTTTGCCTGTAAAATCAAATTTACTGATAATACCCACTTAATTCGGCACATCGCTTTGCTTCATGCCGAATCAGTAGCATTTAGATGTGAAGAGGATGATTGTGGAAGGAGCTATTCTTCCTTCGACTCTTTTAGATATCACAGAAAATCTAAGCACACAAATGTACCAGACGATGTACCGTCTATAGATTTTGACGTTATGAGTAAAGAAAGTACGTCCTCTTCTTCGGCAGTGATTTGTAATGTGAATTGTGAAATTGATTTGGCTGCTCTTTATAATTCAAGAAATTCTGACATAGCTGATGATTATGAAACATCTGACGATGAGTTTGACAAAATTGTATCCGAGAAAATAATGGCAGCTACTACTGAAATTGACATTTGCCAATCCCACGGGTCTCAAATGTTACAAACATTTGCAGATGAACAAAGAGAGAAGACTGAATTATTTGTTGCTAAATTATATAGCCACCCTGATGTGTGTAGAGCAAGAGTGACAGACATGGTAAATGATGTTTCAAATTTTCTAAACGACAGTATGAATGTTATGCAATGTGAATTACTAAAACTTACGAATCATTATAATATTAATCCAGAGGATTCAACCACAGTCGACAACATGTTTCATGTCATTTCAAATCCGTTTCAATATTTTAATACACAATGGCAACATTTTCGAAATTTCGTAACACGACAGACGCTTATTTTACCTGAATCTTACAGTCTTGGCGAAAGACCAGAATTCAAGAGTGTCGATGGCGAAGTAATCACCACTTATAGAAAAGCTACTGCCGAGTTTATTCCAATCAGAAGGGTGTTGCAGAAACTGTTTGAAACCTCTAATATACTGCAAGAAACTTTAACATATGTACAAAAATTGCAGTCCAATACACAAATAATATCTAATTTTATTCAAGGTAGTTATTGGCAATCTAAAATTCCTACTTTCGGAGAAAAAACCGTGCTCCCTCTATTTTTATTTTTCGATGATTACGAGACGAACAATCCGTTAGGTAGTCATAAGGGCATTGGAAAGTGTGGAGCTGTATATGTTACTATTCCGTGTTTACCACCGAATATGCAATCAAAATTGGAAAACATATTCTTGCTCGCGCTATTCAACACAATAGATCGTTCTACTTTCAAAAACGAAATTACATTTTCCAAAATAATTGAAGAACTCAATTTCTTAGAATCTACAGGAATAACTGTCAATTTCCCAACTGGTGACATCCAGCTATTTTTTAAATTAGCCTTGATATTGGGAGATAACCTAGGGCTGCATTCCATTCTGGGATTTACAGAAAGTTTTAGTGGTAATTATTTCTGCAGATTTTGTTTAACTCATAAAAATAATTCCAACACAATTTTTGACGAACGCCAATGTCATTTGCGCGATACAGCTAATTATGAAGAACACGTAGAATTGAATGACGCAAAAAACACGGGTATAAAGGAAGAATGTGTTTTCCACCGAATTGGTGATTATCACATAACCACGAATATTTATGCTGATGGTATGCATGATACCTTGGAAGGTACCTTTGCTTATGATCTAGGAAAAATTTTTCATACTTTCGTATATGTATTAAAATTTTTTACCTTGGATGAATTGAATAACAGAATTTGTGGGTTTTATTATGGACCTTATGACAGTCTGAATAAACCAGCCGAAATTCTTGAAAGTCATTTGAAAAAAAAGCGTTTAGCAATGTCTTCATCTGAGATGTTGAGTCTTGTAAGATACTGCTGTATGATTCTCGGAGATTGTGTACCAGAGGGTAATGAGTATTGGGAATTATTATTAAAGTCAAAAGATTTACTCGAGATAATTGCGAGTCCAATATTTCCCAAAGGATATCATAAATACCTGCGTACTCTCATTACAGAATATTTGCAATTGCTTATAAAACTATTTCCGGACGGTATGAAGCCTAAGCACCATTTCCTCATCCATTATCCACGTATATTGGAATCCTGTGGTGTTTTATGGAAAATGACGTGTATGCGCTATGAAAGTAAACATCGAGAAGGGAAAATTGTAGCAAAATGTGCGATAAGTCGATTGAATATTTGTCGAACGATAGCGTTAAAGCATCAACTTAGGCTGAACTATCGGCTAATGCAAGCCACGTCATCAGAATCATCTGCAACTGATTTTATTAGTGGACCCCAAATTCTCACAGATTTAACAAGCCTCATCGGTGAAATATCTCTTTCGAACACTTTGCCATTTAACTCATTCGACAAACTCAATCTCACAAATTGGATTAAATTCGTTGGGCAAAAAATTACAAAAAACACTGTACTTATGGTACCTCAAGAAGAAGGGCCGGAATTTCACATTGTACAACATATCATTCTGGATGTTAGTTATAAGGTGATAATACTGACACATAATATTATGGATTGCTATTTGGATAAGCATACGCAGTCTTATAAGATATTCGATGTTGCATATTTCTCGTGGCAATGGTTGTCGTTCGACGATCTGCAAAGTGCAAGCGTATCCCACATCTCAAAATCCAGTAACGGTAGTTTTTACATCGCAAAAAAGTGGATATAATAAGAAAATAAATATTATATCCACTGAAATATTATATTCACACATAATTGTTTTTCACATGTTAGATTTATAAACAAATTTGTTGATTTCCAATGAAAGAAATAAATAGTTTCACGTTCAGTAAACGTATAATTTGATACATTTTTTCTGCAGCATATCAGTTGATCTATATCAGCTGTAGACGTTATGCATCGTACTTGATTGAATACTGCTAATTGTTATAGTAAAAAATGATTGGAAAACCAGCTGATCATAATTTTGCTGATATGCTTCATAAAACACATTTCACGAAATACCGGAAATTCCTATCCCAAACATACCTTTTATTAATTTATCAATTATATATAGGGTAATTCCGGGTGAGATGGCCATAGGGGAGAGATGGCCTTCGATGATATTTCTCAGCCTAATTGATATATTACACTTTCTATTTGGGGTAGATCGCTTCGTACAAAGTACTACTACCGATCTACCCCAAATAGAAAGTGCAATATATTAATTAGGCTGAGAAATATCATCGAAGGCCATCTCTCCCCTATGGCCATCTCACCCGGAATTACCCTAATAATTATTTTCATCTACCAAATATCATAAAACAGTATACTAAAAGTTATAGTACGAGGTATCATTATTCTTATTATACTTTATGATCGTCATTTCTCGAACAGTATACTTATATTTCAAATACGATGGTAGTTACATTTTCTGACCACCCACAACAAATTTTTCTCAGCCAAGTATAAGAATATTCCGGATACCCAATATAGCTTGAAACCATACGTCACTATGTATCATTCTGCTATCCTATATGGCGAAATGAAGTATACTTTAGTATTGTCTAAACGGGAATACGCTATATATTATTCTAAAATATACTGCGCGAGTTCATTAGTACATGCAGTATGTTAGGATCCAGGCGATAATTTTTTCTTTACGGTATTCTAATATTCATGATATTTTCAGTATATCCCAGGACTGCGATACTGTATTCAATCACGTTCTATATTTTTATGCGGATATTTCTCATACAATTCTCTCCGTGTACAAAAAGTGGGAAAACCGAGAAACATCGGGAAACATATATTTTTAATGTTTTTGAAAAACATTCGATGGAATTGTAAAAAGATTAAAAAAAACTTTCGGAAAATAATGTCGGAATATCCCATACGAAATGTGAAAAAACCGAAAAACATTGGGAAACATATATTTCCAATGTTTTTGAGCAACATTCAATGAAATTGGAGAGAAAAAAAAATGATCACATTGGCATGGGATGAACCATACAAAATTTGGAGGGCAGGGGGGTGGCCATTTTTTCTTCACAGAGAAGCATTCTCGTGGACCAATCTGTGAGAATTTCAGATTTTTATATTCATCATCAGACCCACAGTGGAATAATAACTGGAAGGACCGCGAAACCCCGTATATTTCAAATGGAGAAGTTCAACCTCTGTGGTCAAGGGTCAAGTGTTAAAATAAAAATCTGAAAAAATTACAGGATGACTTTTGATTTATTTCGAGTTGATTTGGGGGGCGGCCCGGAATTTTTTTTTCTAACGGCCACCCTAATGTTTATATATTTCTTTGTATGAGCAGAAATAATTATGTATTACTACATATAACTATTCTGTCCAAATTCCGTAATAATTTTATAACTATATGTGGCCGGATATGACTATATAGCACGATATTGGGATCCTTGGAATGAGCGTGGCTTTGAAATTTTAGCCTTCTTTGAGTAGTTCTATTTTCGTCACTAGTTGGCGTATCGAGGTTCTAAGCCCTCTCATTGGTTACTGTAGCCTTCTTTGAGTAGTTCTATTTTCTGCCACTAGTTGGCGTATCGAGGTTCTAAGGTTCCCAATATAGTTATATATAATGATATCTGTTCGGATATAGACAGTTATATCTGTTTATATATACTTACATATAACTATATACAGTAATACATAATTATATATTACTGTATATAGTTATATATAATCAGTGGCGTAGCTACACTTTCAGCGCCCTGGAGCAAAATTCTTTAAGCGCCCCCTCATATGGATATTTTTTCAGTTATCATAATCAGTTATTATTAGTGTCCGACCGAACCACGATTTTCAGCCGAAACCGAAACCGTAACTGAATATTCGGCTCCTCTTTTAGTTTCGGCCGAAACCGTAACCGAAACCGAAACTTATGCAGTTGAGTTAAAATTTAGCTAAATTCTAATTTTATGCTAAAATCTAGTGTTTTTCCTAGCTTAGTAAAAAATGATTGGATTAGATTGAGGAGGTTGATCTGGTTAAGGAATTAACAGACAGATATCGTTAAAAAAATTGTATACAGTTATCAGTTCCTACAAAGGCACCTCTTGAAATTTCAGGCCCTCAGGATACTTTGTTCGTGAGAAATAAATAAAAACAGATTTTCTTAATTTACATGGTCCCTTATGGGTTTCAGTGTTCTTTCCGTCTATACACATGAAATTTGCAAGCATTAACAAACAGTTTCGTAAGAAACTTCCATAATAATTTATGAAGACATATCTAAGGAACGTTATGAAAAAATAAGAAATAAAAAAAAAAAAGGTATCCTGAAATTTTAAGAGGTGCTTTTGTAGATATTGATAACTGTATACAATTTTTTTTAACGATATCTATCTGTTAATTCTTTAACCAGATGAACCTCCTCAAATAAAACTTCAATTTATTAGGAAATCACTTTATTTTATTACACAAGATTATCAAGAAAGAAGCCCGTATAGAACTACAACTTATATCAATTTTAAAGTCTTTCCTCTTTACTGAATACGTTTCGAACATAACCGACAGTGCCCGACACGACACGAACGCTAGTTTTGGCCGAGCCGAAGTTTCGGCCAATTTGTGGCCGAAACTGAAACTGAGGCCGAAACCAGCATTTTCGGCCGAAATTGGCCGAAACCGAATATTCAGTCGGACACTAGTTATTATATAAATTGACAAAAATTCGGACCAAAAAAACAAGAAAAATCATTTCCGAGGCGCCCCCTAGACCATACCCCGGCACACTCATTAGTCGAAAGAGCTAAGCTGTTAATCCTATTAACCCGTTCACCGGCACTAATCCTTTTAACGCTATTTCTTGGATTTTGGTAGTTATAAGTGGGAATATGCAGGTAACGCAGTTGTTGCCGTCCCAAATAGACCGCACACCCCTTAGTTCCTTTTATTTCTCCTGAACGCTGCCCCTACCATCGCACTTCCAGGTAAGGACGAGTGACCGTTTTCAGGTAGACCGAGGGGATTTCGGGTCGCACTAATTGTCACTTAGAGCAGGGCCTGCTCCGAAGAGCACAGTGAGGCCGGGGTATGCCCTAGACCCCGGCGCCCTGGAGCAACTGCTCCCTCCGCTCCCCGACGCTACGCCACTGTATATAATCATATATGCTCAGATCCAACATTCGAGACATCGATTATATCTGTTTATATACAGGGTGATTCAGAATGCGGTACTTTCCTTACACCGGTGGATTCCTTGTAAAAATCTAAGATCAAAATTATTCATCCTAAAATGTCGAAAGCTAAGCCGTTTTCAGGTAGTAGTAGTTTAAAGTAAGCCAAAGTAAGCCAATACGAGGGCAGATACGAGAATGGCTCAGCCGCCGCTACGCCGTTATTGTTGATCAGACGTGGCTGGTCTGCTGTATGTAGCTAAGCTATACAGGCGATGCAATGGAAACAGAAGCGTGCGAATGTTACCGAACTATGAATGTAACGTCTGATCGTCGTTTCTTTGCAAGATCGCGGTGGCGGGCCAACAATAACGGCGTAGCGGCGGCTGAGCCATTCTCGTATGTGCCCTCGTATTGGCTTACTTTGGCTTACTTTAAACTACTCTTACCTGAAAACGGCTTAGCTTTCGACATTTTAGGATGAGTAATTTTGGTCTTAGATTTTGACAAGGAATCCACCGGTGTAAGGAAAGTACCGCATTCTGAATCACCCTGTATAACTATGTATAGTCAGATATTTTTATATATTATCAGATATAAGTAGGGGAAAGTGTTGTACCTTGAACATAGTGTACCTTGAAACACGTCCTCGATTTCGTAATTGTAGTGACACCTTTAGAAAAATCGCCATACTTTGTCATCAATAGCAGCGTACAGTGAACTATTAATCGAAATTCGCATTATTTTCTCCGTCACATCGGCGTTTATATCGATTGAAAGATTTGGGCGTCAGAATCCAAGAGTTTTGTGATTTCGTTAGCGATTTTTCAAAGTCGTAATAATGAATTTCCGGAAGATCTCTTTCGAGGATTAGATACATATACACCTTGTAAGTATACCGTAAAATATATTTTGAATATAAACACAAGCTCCAAATATGCACACCTTGCTTCTAGAAACGTGTACCCTCTTGTACCTTGAGACACACAAGCATCGTGTACCTTTAGACACTGCTCTTATGTACAATTAGATATTTTTCTGGTTTTTCGACTGTAGATCATCATGTCATGAAGGAAAACGCGAAAAAAGTTGAAAAAAAAAGTTAAAAAAAAAAAAAAAAAATCCCCCCCCCCCTAAAAAAAAAATTGTATAAACCGAAATGTTAATTATTTGTTTAATTCACAAATAACAATCTGTTATAAATTTCACTCCGCGGATGGCGTTTCAAGGTACAAGAGATTATGTTTCAAGGTACATGATGGTGTTGTACCTTGGTGCATGTTTCAAAAAAATTTCAAAAATTCCTGACCAAAAAACTACTTTCAACGAAAGAATGAATCCCAGTAGGGTTTGTCATGAAAAGGTTGTTCTTCAAAAGGATATCAATGACAAGTCAAAATGTTCAAAAATTTCCATCTTATAAGCAAAAATCAAAAAAGTGTCCCAAGGTACAACACTTTCCCCTATATATGCTCATACATCATCGGATCAAAAAATTGGACATTATCAGATATAAAAAGATCTGATTATATCTGATTATATCTAATTATATCTGATCTTTTTTCCCCGGGGAGTCTTTCCCTTCTACCGACTTCCCCCCCTTAGAGGAACCAGGCGAACTATCTACCTCGCTATGCGTGGACTGTGGAGAGAGGTTCAAAAGAGGCTTTTTTGCCCCACCCTGAGGGCTTACCGAAAGACTCTCCCTGTTTCTCTTATTATGGGCTAGGTTCAGAGATTCTGCCATGTGGTGCTGGTTTTTCCTATTTGGATTTATGCTATCTACTATACCCTGTTACCTCGTTCAATGACTTCCCCTTAATACTATCAGACACTTCCACAATCCCTAGGAGTTAGATACATCTACAGAAGGTTAGAAGAAAACATATAGGTACCTCTGTTTACGCTGCTGGTCAATTGTGCTCTATTATTGTTGAGTGTTGACGTTTTGACTCTCCGCCTGACTCGTCGTTGATTACGGTTGTTCTCGTGTCAACTGAAGGTTGAATCCGACTTTAACGGACTCCTAATTTGAATTCTGCTGATTTTCCTAAGATTTGCTCGGTTTCTTCTGAGTCTTAGTAATAATGAGAATGTTCTCTCTTCACTGTAAATTCCTTGAACCACCACTATAGTAACTTGCTCCACCCGGAACTGTCTTGTTCTTTATTATCACTTATTAGGTTTCCCGGTTTAACACCCAATCTTAAACCCTTTAGTGCCTTTCCGAATCACCCTCTCTAATAATCCAGTTTATTTGCCACTCAATTGCTTCTCCCCTGAATTCTAGCTTCAATAACTCCCTCTTTACTTTCACCTTATATAACTTTAATCTCTACTTTGTCTCCTACGATCTCAATTCTCCATAAACACGTCCGCACGGTATCACGACCGGAACGGAACTTATAGCTGAACTTTCTGATAATAATTATCTTGTGGCATATTGATGAGGATAAACTACGTTCATTTGAATATAAAGCGCTGAATTGTAGTGAATTTTAATCTCGCTCATTGTGGAAATTGAACCAGTTATGACTACGTTTCCACCGGAGGGTCAGAGTCGGGTTAGGTTCAAATTCGAGCCAATGAGAAATACGATTTCAAAAGACTAGCGTAATTTCTTTTTAAATCTTATTTCTCATTGGCTCAAATTTGCAGGGCTGGGTATTTGTATTATGAATGCATTTCCAAATGGAAAACCGAAAATGGTTTAAAAATGTATTTGAAATGTGAAATGGAAATGATTTCCTTAAAAAAAATTTTGAAAACCATTTTCCATTTTCCATTTAAAATGCCATTTTAACACCAAAATACCCAGCCCTGCAAATTTGAACCTAACCCGACTCTGACCCTCCGGTGAAGACGTAGTCTATGTTATCCCCTCTACCGTTGATTGAATATTCTAAAGAGCGGTTCACGCTGGGTTCATTTGGTGGGCTTGAAATGGGCTTGGCGTTGAAAACGGTATCTGTAATATCGACTGAAATTTACTGTTTCAAGCAGCTGCAGGCTGACTCGTGGGGTAAATTCGGATTGAAAACAGTAGGGATCTAAGATACTATCAGACACACTGTTTTACTGAATGTGTTTTGTTTTTACTTTATCGACTATGCCGAAAATCTACACGTGAGCAGCTGTGATTCCACGGAGTAATATATGTTGTAATAATTTGAGGATTGGATCTTTCTTTTAAAGTAAATTATAGACTATTGGATTGATTTAATATGTAAAGACATTTATCTCATCTAGTGTTGCAGAGGTACAGTATTTAAATTAAATTAATCGTTTGGCTACTCGAGCCGTTCGTTAGCTTTGTTGATAAGCTACTATTCCTTACGTCCGCACTTGACGCGTTACCCTTTTCTACTGTGCTTTGTTTTCTTTCTCGTTCTACTCAGGTAATGTAATTAGGATAATTGATAATAGATGTCACTACTTGTTGTTTTGGACTTCTGGGGAATGTAATATTTAACATATTTCAACACGCCTCCTTAAATTTACATTCATTTAGAAGTATCACAATTTTACTTCACTGAGGTTTTATCCTCTCGCATTACAGTTTTAGTCTTTCAGTTTTACAGGATGATTCGTCTTAAGTTCAACGCATTTCTATTTTTCTCAAACTTTTCCTTACTTAAGCTTTTAGTTAACATGTCTGCCAAGTTTTTGTCTGACTCGATCTTTATAATATCAATATTGCCATTTTGGTAATTTTCATTTATGAAGTGGTACTGAACTTCTATGTGTTTGGAGTTCTTTGTGAAGTTGCCAAACTTGCCTATTGCTACTGCGCCACTATTATCATCATACAGTTTTATTGGTGATACAAATTTCAAATCGAATACATCATTTAACAGATTTTTAATGAATAATATCTCGGTTACCGCCTCAGACATTGCTGTATATTCCGCGAAAGTTGAGTTTTTGGTTACAGTGCTTTGTTTTTTTTTGTTTTCCAATAAACTAAATTTCCAAATACTTTAACAACATCCCATAGAGGAAAGTACTACGGGCCCAAGCTTGGCCCAGGCTTGGCCCAACTCTATAGAACTCTGACCCAAGCTTGTAAACCAGTCTTGGCCCAGCCTTGGTAGAAGTCTGGAATGATAATCTCGGGCCAAGCTTGGATACCAAGACTGGCCCAGACTTCATTGTCAAGACTGGGCCATGCTTGGTTGCCAGGATTGGCCCATTCGTGGTTGCCAGAACTGGCCCAAATTTAATTGCCAAAAATTGGCCATTAGTTAAATAATAATTACAAAGTAATAATAATAATTATAATAATTTCATAGTTTTTAACAAAGTAGTACATATGATTTTGACTCAGCTGACCCAATCAAGAAACACTTCCGCCGTGATTGACTGCAAGACATTTTCAAGGACGAAAGGGAGTCCGTGAGACCCTCGATAGGACGTAAAGACGTCCGCGAGACAATTTTCATATATTTTTCAGGACGGATTTATGTCCTGCGGGTTCATCACGGAAAGAAGAAAGAAGATAGAATTTTTATATTTATCATTTATTAGATTTCCGAAACAAGATTAGGAATGGGTCAGAAATATGGGTTGAAATATGGGTTAAATGTAGCATAAAATACAGATCATACTTCGGCCGTTGATGCTGTAACACAACGGAATTTTACAAAGCGTAAATTTAGAAATTAATAGCTACGGTCAACGCAAACTGCTCATTCCGTCATTTTCATCACAAGGTATACGCGTTAGTTGCAGGTTGGATATAGTAGCGCTGGTGTCGGTTTAGTCTGCTTCTATTGGGCACAGCTCGAGTACGCTGATCAGCTATCCAGTTAGTATAGAGATCAGTGATGAAAAGGGATCCGTCGCTCATTACCAGCGAATATGCGACCGAATCGCAATATATTTAAAAAAAAATGTCGTATGAAGAGAAGTGTCATAAATGGCTAAGCGACTGTAAAATTATTATTAATCGAAGAGGGAACGAAATTACGCGCAAAACAGTACTCACAGCACTTGTGGTTAGCGAAGTTGAAAGAATGGAAGAAGAAAGAAAATATATTGAGAAGCGATTTTGGGTACATCCAATATTTGAATTGCGCCAAGAGAAAGGATTTTACCAGGCAATATTCCCCACGCTAAAGTTGGAAGGAGAAAAATTCAAAAATTATTTTCGAATGAGTCCAAATCAATTCGAGGACCTGCTTTCTTTAGTTGCGCCTATTATTACGAAGACGATGGTCATTCGTGAGCCTATATCTGCTGCAGAAAGATTGTGCATAACTTTGAGGTAAGTTACACTCCAATTATTTTTCTAAACTTCGGTAAATTTACAAAACTTATATCGTACAATGCTATATGAAATTTACAAACCAAGGCATATGAAATGATCTGTTTCACAGCGTATCACAATGGTGGTTTTACATGGTAAATCGAATTTTCACAGATATTTGGCGTCAGGCGACTCTATGACTTCCATGTCATATCAGTACCTCGTTGGTTTGACTACAGTATGTCATATTATAGAGGAAACTTGCAGTGCATTATGGACCTGTTTAAAAGATGAAATGCTTCCACCCCGTTTAGCCCAGAGGGATTGGTTGAACATAGCGAGAGAATTCCAAGAGCAGTGGAATTTCAATCATTGTATCGGAGCAATTGATGGAAAACACGTCGTTATACAGGTATGTAACTAAATTATTATTAATTGCAAGTAGGACTTGTTTGACTGATTCTCCAATTGACGTATTCTTTCAGTGTCCGGATAATGCAGGCTCCGCATATTACAATTACAAACACAGTCACAGTATTATATTACTTGGTATTTGTGACGCCAATTACATGTTCACATACGTCGACATCGGAGCGTATGGCCGACGTAGCGATGGTGGTATCTTCAGGGATTCCACAATTGGTCGGAAATTCAAACAAAATCAAATGAATTTACCTGAACCCGAACCAATTTCACCAGGTGGAAAACCGCTTCCGTACTCTCTTAAAAGAAATCAGTGGGAAATCAGTGGAATTTCACTGATTTACCAGTGGATCTCGCTGATTGCCCAGTGAAATCTTACTGATTCAACCAGTAAACATAGAAGTGGGGATAATTCGCTGATTCAACCAGTGAATTCCACTGATTGAACCAGTCAGAATCACTCAGAACATAACCAATATCATTATACTTACGCGCATGCGCGCGCACAGCTGATCGAGGTTCACTGGTTAACTCAGTGAGCCCGGACTCACTGGTTGAATCAGTGAAATTCCACTGATTTCTTTTAAGAGAGTATGTTCTCGTCGGCGACGAAGCATTTCAGTTGACTGATTTTTTGCTTCGACCTTATCCGGGCAGAGGGGAATTGACAGATGATCGTATAATTTATAACTATCGTCTTAGCCGTGCGCGGAGAACGATCGAAAATACCTTTGGTATTATGGTCGCCAGATGGAGAATTTTGAGGAAACCAATCGTTTGCAGCGTGGAAAAAGCTGTGAAAATTATGCAGAGTATTGTGTGCCTCCATAATTGGCTTCGAAAACAAGATATCGGGATCAACGAGTACAACTGTGATTCCATGATCGATCGATACGGAACGAATGGCCCCAATTCCAGGATCTTGGAGGGAATGTATCGATGACAGCGCATTGAGAGACATAACGACTTGTGGCAACAATAACAGTTCCCGTCATGCCTTTGCGATACGTGACGAATTTTGTAGATATTTTAACGGTGAAGGAGCCGTACCATGGCAATTCGATAATCATTGCTGATCTAAAACCCGCCGTCCAGTACTATACTACCCGACTCTACCGTCTCTTCTTCCAACCTTAGCGTGGGGAATATTACCTAGTAAAAACCTTTATCCTGGCGCAATTCAAACATTGGATGTACCCAAAATCGCTTCTCAATATATTTTGTCTCTTCCTCCGTTCTTTTTACCTCGCTAACCGCAAGTGCTGTGAGTACTTTTTTGCGCGTAATTTCGTTTCCTCTTCGATTAATAATATAATATTAATAAGTTTTCGTTTTCCAAGCCAACTCCCAAATCATACATTTTTATTAACTCCACAAATATATTATGTAAATAAATGAAAAATGACAGTTGATTTATTACTTAATTTATTTAAAAGAATTCGATCTAAATGGAAAAAATAATTAAAAAAAAAACATTGGAGATAGATATACTATATTGCGCAGGCCGCGGCGTCACCGTCATCCAGTAAAGCTTCGTACGTTACATTCAACAGCTTTTGCATTGTAAGCAGCTGAATACTGGAACTCATTTTGCGCAACCTGCTACCCAGCATTGTCAAGCAGCCATCAACTTCGTGAGGCTGCGGCATTGGTGGCAAAGAAATTTCTCTTGATGGCTGACATATCGCATCGGCTATTCTTTCTATCGCATTCGCGGCGGGGGACGGTTGGTTTTTTTTTTTTTTTACGTTTACCGGCGACAGCCGGGTTAGTATCTGTGTGTTCCAGGGATTCGTCACCCCCTGGGTCGTTGGTATCATTATTATGGTCTTCATCATTGATATTGACGTTCTCAATATCGTTGAAATTTGAAATCGTCCTGTACATATTTAAATAAGTGATAATATTTCTATTCAACAGATTGAGAATTTTAAAGGTAAATTCGATCGGTCGAGCACACAGAAAAAACTATTTTTGAAGCTTTACAAAAAAGTAAAATTTAATGGAGTGTTATGAGAATAACGATTTTTTATAAATACATTTTTTTTATCTATATGTGGGCCAACTTTCGCGGCTCTCCCATGAATATTAACCCTAAACCCATCATGAATGTTAACATAATCTTGTAATTATATCTTACGATTTCTTTAGACAAGAATCGCGTAAAAATTCCATGCTGTCGTAGTGAGCCCATTTCTTTGCTTTTACTTTCGTTGCGGATCCACTTGGCAAGTCTTCGGCTTGCACGATTCGCCGATACGTATCATTGAGGTTTTTGAATTTAGCTTTGGCTTGCAGTGCAGTTACACTGAGAAAAAAGTATTTTTCCTATCAAAATACCAAGTATTACCGAGCGAGTTTAGTTGTAGTCAAAATACGTTTTGTTCTCAGCAAAATACCGGCTATGAGAATAGTACGCTGCGTCGCCGTACGTATAGTTCTGAGCAAAATACAATGTATTGTTAGTAGAGCAATACCAAGTTTTGTTCTCAGAACAATAAATATTGTCAGTGGAAAAATACAGTTTTCTCAGTGTAGTTTACCTATAATGCATTGTGTAATACGATCAAATAGGAATGAATATAAATGATAATTCTTTATAATAGAGAGCTCAACCGAATTTGATTATAAATTAAAATAACTTATTCTGGACAAAGCATTAAATCAAATAGGTGACGAACGGCAGTATGGCTGCGGATAGGAAGGGATAGGAGAAGCAAATGGACCCGGAATTCACAGTTCTGATAATCAGCCCGATTTAATCTTCTACAATTTTTTTTTATTATTACGTTGTTTAACAAGTAAATTTTATTCGAGCTAAGTAAATGAATTACCTATGTATATTATCAGATAGTAAAGTACAATATGACGCAACGGCAACATAACATATTTAAAACGTACCATTTAATGCTACAGAAACTCCTTTCCATAATGCCGGTGTTATTTTTGAACCACGTTGTTCTAATGGCAATGTGAAATCCCACAACGGTGGTCTATTTTTCACTTCGTTTATTAGCAGCTCATCATCGTCGTAACTTGGAATTTTTTTATGTTTTTTTAACGCAGGATTTTGAGGAATGTTCACTGAAATTCATATTTGTCTGTGCTTAATGCAATTTATTAAGACGGGGTGCATATAGGACCTGCGTGTTTGTTTATTAATATTTTACTTTCTGCGAAATCCCTCATAGGTCTTCTGGGTAATTCCTCAGCAACAATCGGTTCCGAAATCCCTACAGCGCTACGACGGATGATAGTAACTCCATCATCTGATAGAATCGAATAATACAAGTAGAAAAAAAAAAAAAAAAAAAATTTTTAAATTAAAATTGAATTAAATTTTTTTTTTTTTAATTAAAAAAATAATAAATAAATAATAAAAAAATAAAATAAAATAAATTTAACTTACCCAAAAGCGGGTAAAAATAGAAATTGTCATCGACGAATATCCCATTATATCCGTCCATACACGCGTGCCCATTAACTTCTTGCTGTGTGCTACAAATGATATTACAGATCCCACACGTGCGCATTGGATTCTCAGAAAGGGACTAAAAATGAAAAGTTTATTAAAAATGAAAATTATTTGAAAAATATTCATAATATTATTCATGATTTATTATTCAGATTTATTCAGATTTACGCTATTGAATTTCTACAATAAATAGCCGATAACCTTGCTTCCTTAAATGTAAAATAAATATATATTTTAAAAATACTCTATATATACTTACATATTGATTATCCATGTCGGATTTGAATTGTCCGCTTCAGCGACTACACGGAAAGACCCGCGGGATAACCGTTCTCTTTTGCGAAATTTTTTGTCGATAAGGTACACCAAATTCACGGACAATCGATATCTTTGAATCTTGATCTAACAGTTAATTCATTTTGGGATAAAATGTCGACGTAAGTGATGCTATGTTCAAGTGATCTCTGAGCGCGAGAGCGAAAAATTCTCCCAGAATCGAAGACTTGCATGACAATTTCCAAGGAAGAACGGTTATACAACGCTAAGTTAAAGCGCCCTCCCACGGGTTTTTCCGTGTACGCAAAAAGCTGAAGGAATTTCAGCTTTATTATTTCGTCGCTAGCGACAACCGTATAGTCACATGATCCATCAATCGACGATCGTATAGTCACGTGATACCGGCTATCGCTAGATTGAGCGACCCATGAAATTGCACCTTTAGATTCTCTTTTAGCTTGTAGTTCATTTTTCTTTTGTGTATCTAAACCAGTGCCGGATTAAGGTCTGGGGCGCCCCTAGGCTAACCTCATTTTTTGCCCCCCCCCCCCCCCCCCCCCCCCCCCCCCTAATTACCCGCCATCGAAGTGTAGCAATCATAGTGAAGTACAAGCATAGTATTTATTTATTTATTTATTTATTTATTTATTTATTTGTTTAGAATAATATAATGTCATATAAAATCTGTTGTGTGAGTGCATAGGAGTGCGAAGCACTCACTGAGAGAGTGTGCGCATGCGCGAGAGAGGAACGAGGACGATTGAGTCGCTGCTTAGTTCAGTCTTCCTCGGTCCCTGTCTGACTAGGATACCTAAATAGAGTCTTTGTACATACGCTTCCCTATTTATTATATAAAGTATTTCTAAGGAAGAAAGCTCGTGACTAGCCTCCTTTATTTCTCTTCCCACCTACATACACAACATAAATTGGCGACGAGGATGGCGGAGCTAGCCTAAAAGCATCGGAAAGGAACGTAGGAGGATTCTAACCTCTTAGGGAATTACAAAAACGTGACCGACCGAACCAGCCTGAAAACGGTTGAGAGTTTTCAAATACGAAAAAGAAGATGGCGACCGCAAAGGTGCAAAGTCAATTACAGATCGAAACGTTCATCCCAGGTACGATGAGATGGGATCGATGGCTTCTACGCTTAGAAGGGGCATACAAAATGCTGGACATAAAAAATGAAGCGAAGGTTCAGTATTTATTACATTACATTGGGCATAAGAGCTTCGATACCTTATACGATACGCTAGGGGGTATAGATCCCTATACAAAAACCTACGAGCAATTAACGGCAACATTAAAAAACTTATACGCTCCAGCTTCGTTGGAGATAGCGGAATGCTATAAATTTCATGGGAGAAAGCAGTCAGAGGGGGAGAACGTCCAAGCGTTCGTTACAGCCTTAAGAAATTTAAGCCAACACTGCAACTTTGGTACATATCTCGATAGCGCATTACGTAATCAATTAGTTCTAGGCTTAAAAAGCAATCGAATCCGGTCAAGACTGCTAGAAACGAAGGAACTGACGCTACAAAAAGCGATCGACACGGCAGTGGCGATGGAGCTAACGGAAAAAGAAGCGAACAAAATGACGGAGCAGCCGAGTTCCCTAGATTATCTACAGGCGGGCAAGAATCAACTGCGAAAGGAGACTGCATACAAGAAAAAACCAGCATACAGGAAAAACTACAGCCAAAGTGAAAGAAATTCAGCAGCAAAGCCAAGAAATTTTCAGAGTAATAAAGGTAAAGAGATAAAATGTTACAGATGCGGTAGGGATCATTACGCCTCCAACTGCACTTTGGGCAGACAAACAAGATGCTTATCCTGCAATGGAGTAGGGCATCTAGCTACGGTTTGTTTTAAACGAGGCAGGAATAATGCGAACGAATTAGAAGTAGCCGAGCAAGAGGATGAGTTCGGAGAAAGCCAGTACGACGAGGGACTGGGTGAGGTGACAGAAATCTTGAATTTGGAACAAACCAGTGAGAGAGATAGGTTCACTAATACTTTGCTAATTAACGGAATACCTGTCGAGTTTGAGATTGACAGCGGAGCAGCGGTGACAGTAATGTCCAAAAACCAGGCGAAGGAACTTTTCAAAGGTGAATCAGTATTCAAATCTAACCTTCAGTTGATCACCTATTGTAAAAAACTAATTAGGGTAAACGGTTACATTGCGGTTTCGGTGCAGTTTGCGAAGAAAGAATTTAAATTAAATATATATTTAACAGAAATCGAGCGAGCACCGTTATTAGGGCGTGAATGGTTACGTCAAATCATGAAAGAATGTGGAGCAGACGCATTATTTGCACCGATGTTGCTATTGCACGAGGGTTTGGACAGTAAGAAAGAATTAAACACAATAATAGAAAAATACAAGGAGATTACAAATACAAAGTTCGAAAAGATTAAGGGTATAAAAGCCACACTTACTTTAAAACCCGAAGCCAAACCTGTGTTTGTGAAAGCAAGACCGGTACCTTTTTCAATACTACCATTAGTTGATAAGGAATTAGATTTACTAATTAGCAAAGGCATTCTAGTTAAGGTAGATAACTCGGAGTACGCCACGCCGATTGTACCAGTACTGAAGAACAAGGATAAAATTCGTATATGCGGGGATTTTAGTGTAACAATTAATCCACAATTACTGATAGACGAATATCCATTACCCACACCGGAACAATTATTTAGAAAAATGGCAGGGGGAAAAATTTTCTAAAAAATCGACTTGCGACAAGCTTACTTACAGATGGAAGTTGACGAAACGTGTCAGAAATTACTTGTTCTCAGTACTCACCGTGGCTTACTCAAATGTACACGACTAATGTATGGCATTGCGTCAGCCCCAGCAATTTTTCAAAAGAATATGGAAAATATATTAAGCGATATTGAAGGAGTCTCAGTATTTATCGATGACATAAAAATTACAGGCTCGTCAGAAGGCGAACACTTAGAAAGATTAGAGAAAGTATTTAAAAGACTGCACAAATACAATATACAAATAAACGTAGAGAAGTCAGAATTTTTCAAAAGTAGAATAAACTATTGTGGATATATTATAGACGAGCAAGGTATACATAAAGAACAAAAAAAAATGGATGCAATTGAAAGAATGCCACGACCCACAAATCAGACAGAAGTCAGAGCATTTATAGGAATGATCAATTACTATAACAGATTTATACAAAACACAAGCGCCATACTATATCCACTGAATAAACTGTTACATGAAGACCAAGAGTTCATTTGGTCAAAGGAATGCGAAGTAGCGTTTAAAGAAGCTAAGAAAGCTTTTACAAGCACGAAGTGTCTTGCACACTTCGACCCTACACAAACGTTAGTTCTAGCAACAGATGCAAGTCCATATGGAATTGGTGCAGTTTTGTCCCATAGATATAAAGACGGTAGCGAAAGAGTAATTCAATACATTTCACAGACCTTGTCGAAAACGCAACAAAAGTATGCACAGATTGACAAGGAAGCTTACGCGATTGTGTTTGCAATAAAAAGACTGTACCAGTATCTATATGGAAGCAAGTTTATACTTATCACAGACCATAGACCTCTGACACAAATCCTATCACCAACAAAAAGTCTACCCGTACACAGTGCAATGCGAATGCAGCACTATGCTATTTTCTTAAAGGGTTACACCTTTGAAATTGAGTATAGGAAATCAGAAAATCATAGCAATGCAGATTGCTTATCGCGCTTACCTATCCCAGAATGTACAAATAATCTGGACGTCGTAGACATTTTCTATATAAATACAATACAAACATTACCGATATCAGCGACAGAAATAGATAAAGAATATATAAATGATCAGCAAATAGCAAGGGTACGCGATGCATTGCGTATGGGGAGACAACTTTCCAGAAAAGACACGTGGAACATTGATATGAATGAATTCAAAGTAGAACAAAATCTGTTGATGAGATCACATCAAGTAGTTATACCTTGTACCTTACGTAAGAGAACACTGAATGAATTACATGTAGGCCATTTTGGAGTGGTAAAAATGAAAGGCCTAGCTCGTGGGTACTGTTGGTGGCCTAACATGGCTACAGATATTGAAAATTTAGCACGAAACTGTGAAAAATGTAACACGTATAGGAATAATCCTACAAAAGTAGTGAAACATGTATGGGAAAAACCAACAGCACCCTACGAAAGGGTACATGCAGATTTTGCCGGACCGTTTAGAAATAAATACTTCTTTCTCGTAATAGATGCATACTCTAAATGGCCAGAGATACATATAGTAAACAAAATGACAACAGAAAGTACAATAAAAAAATGTAAAGAACTTTTTGCACGCTTCGGTTTACCAAAAACATTTGTATCTGACAACGGTACAACCTTTGTCTCAAACGAATTTAAAACATTCTTGAAAAACAACGGAATCATGCAAAAAGTTACGGCACCATATAATCCAGCGACTAATGGCCAAGCAGAACGCTATGTACAAACAATGAAGAACGCATTAAGAAAAATGAAAGCGGATAACTCTGACATAAATACCGAACTACAAGCTCTTCTGACACAATATAGGAACATGCCACACCTTAGTACCGGAAAAACACCGGCCGAATTAATGTTCAACAGACAGCTAAGGATACGCCTGGACTTGATTAAACCAGAAAAACCAAAACCAAAGAGAATCCCAATGAAGAACGTACCATTTTTCGGAAGAGGGGAAAGAGTCGGATGCAGAAACTACTCAGGAAAAGCCAAATGGATCTTAGGACACGTGAACCGAAGAATCGGTGACCTACACTATGAAATTCTCCTGGACGACCAACGAACGTGGCGTAGACATATAAATCAGATGAGAAAAATGGGAAGTGATACTCCTACAGCAACAATAGCAACACAAGAAGATGACGAAATAGACTATTACATCAACCCAGATGAACAAATAACAATTTCCCAAGACATCAATCTCGATCAAGAAAGAGCACAAACACCAATCGAATCAGAACCAACAGTATCCGAACCTGAAAGCCCAGACACGTCAAACCTAGACATGTCAGCGGCAGAAACATCAATCACAGATACCTCAGTATCCGAAGCTTCAGGTAGAGAATGGGATAACGCACAAAGTCCAATCGCCACAGCTAAAGCCATAGGAAGAGGCCGAGGCCGTGGAAGAGGAAGTATGAAAACCCAAGAAAGACCAATAACCGGGCCAGGACGCCCTCGAAGAGAAACGCGCGTACCAGATAAATTTAAGGATTATGATTTAGGAATAGATTAGATTATAGTACATGTTCTTCAGTATTACATTATTTCATTTTCTGTTGTAAATCCTCTTTATTCTCTTTTTCCTACAAGGGGGAGTGTTGTGTGAGTGCATAGGAGTGCGAAGCACTCACTGAGAGAGTGTGCGCATGCGCGAGAGAGGAACGAGGACGATTGAGTCGCTGCTTAGTTCAGTCTTCCTCGGTCCCTGTCTGACTAGGATACCTAAATAGAGTCTTTGTACATACGCTTCCCTATTTATTATATAAAGTATTTCTAAGGAAGAAAGCTCGTGACTAGCCTCCTTTATTTCTCTTCCCACCTACATACACAACAAAATCATACCATAAATAATAGAACTCGCGGGTACAAATAATTTATTTATACCATTACTCAACCGAAATAACCTCTGCGAGACTTTGCCCGGGCGAATTCCGTAACAAGGTTGTCAAATTGGGTATTCTTTGTAATTTCTGATTCGATACACAAGATGGCAAGAGCATTGAGACGCTCTTGTGATATGGTCGATCTCAGATAGTTTTTAACGAGGGGCTATTCACTGAAGAATCTGCTAGTGAGATTGTCAGAGATGACATAAGGCGACAGAGACTGCCGAGAGACGACGCCAGACGACGCGAAAGATTGCCAGAGATTCCAAAGGGAATGCGCCGTGTAGATCGACGGACAATCCCGCGATCGCTCGCACTCGGTAATACTCGGCCGCATTCGACCATGAATAGTAAATGCGATTTGAAAATAACTAATGCCTAGAATAATCGCGAATTTAACTCGGAAATTAATAAAAAAGGGCATTTAAAAAACGGTAATTATTTGCATATTAATTGGAGTATACTTATGCAATACATGAAAATGTATGATAACTGATTTTGATTAGAAAGGCAAAGAATAAATCAATTTTACAATTTAGACACAACTATTAATGAGCACATCTATACTTTATTATTTTTTTATTTTTTATTTTTATTTTTATTTTTGTTTCAAACTACACACACATCTTCAACGATACATTTACGTTAAAATAAGGAGCTTATTTTTCCATACACCTCCGCATTAAGCGATAAACCAGCTCCGGTTATCACGGGATCGGATACTGTTAATTTATACTTTTCAATGCTAAGATAGCCATGAACAAAATCATTTGACAATGCTAGATACCCATTTTGAAGGACTTTAAACCACTGACAGAGAACACCTATCTTCTTTTTGTTTCCCTCAATATTCGCATAATTACTTGAATACTCAGTGGCCTTTCGAGTCCTTTCGTTCAAGTATCCGAATCCGAGGAGAAGACCAAGAAGACTTTTGTCACTATCCATGCGTTCAAAAACGATCCAATCACCTACATTTATCTGGCTGCATCGCTCTACATAGTTCGAGTTTCCTGTTTGCTCTTGATTGGCCTTCCGATGGAACCTTCGATATGTGTCATATTCCGACTCACGCACCCTCTGAAGCCTGTCACTACTCAAGTAGCCTGTACCTTCATTCAATAGCCAGCAGATTGAAGATTTGCGTACCACAGTTTCTCTGCCAGCCGAATCTTTCACTGCTGTGAATGGACTAGTTTCTTTTAGAACCGTTACAAATGAAGAGTAGTCTTTAAGTTCTAAGTGTCCTTGCAAAGTTGATAACACAGTCAGATCTTGCAGCAATTCGCGATTTGAGTTCTTGTCCTTGGTTCTATCTACTTCAGGCTCGGTAACATTAGAAGAAGGAAGAACTTGTCCGTCGTCGAATTCAGCTTCTTCACCGTCTTTTTCAACCTCGATTTCAACAGCAAGATTTAGCTGATCATTGCCTCTCAAAATACACGGAAGCGGAAATTCATCTGCGACTTCAATATCTGTATTTACCCCAAGAGTACGTATTAAGAGGTATGCATCTCGTTTTGCCATATTCATAACCCGCACGATTTCATTATTGTCGGGCAAAGCACAAGCATCGCTGCAGATTAAATTCTCAGTCAATACATCCACATCCTGACATTCGAACGAAGCATTTACATGATTAATTCGAGGAAACTTTAGGTGCTTGTCGGGTTCGAATTTGGTCACTGCTATATCCGCTTGCAACTGAATCCGCGCAATTCGATGTAGACAATCCAGCATACTGAAATTCACCATTGTACACAGTGTAGTCGTCATCGATCTTAATTCTCGGAAGAAACTCTCGCAGGATTGACTTCCGAATAGCCACGGTAAAAATAGTTGAGGGGTCTTGTCATCGCGACATTTAATTATTGCACTGACTAAAGAGTGCGCATTGAGCTCTATGCAAACGTACGCATTCCTTGTTATAAAGTTGCCACTTACTGAATAATTGGAGACTGTGCCTATCCACGCTCGCCACAGCCGTAGAAAATATACACAGTACCAAATATAGTAGATCCGGTTTTTGGCACTAATATTTTGCGAAAGATAGGAACTTGCTGCATAATATTGGATTTTTAAATAAGCTCTGGTAGCTTCACTTCCAGGAACGTGCTCTTCAAGAAGTGTCCATATTTTGGGATCGCATAGCTTCATAGCTGAAGGAAAATTCATTTTGTCTTTCACTGATACATCTTTCTCGATGAGGCAATGCTTGTCCTTTGAAACACTTTGCATCAATGTTTTTATGTGGCCAACGGAAACTACATAATCTCCCATAGGCATAATAATAGAATTTGAAACAAACCGGGTTCGCAACCCATACAGCACCCAATATTGTAGCAATATTGCTCATATTGCTAAAATATCGCTGCAATATTGCAATATTGCTGCAATGTTGCTACAATATTGGGTGCTGTGTGGGAATTTAACAACTTTATGCACGGGGTCTTGAACAAATGGAATTTTTGATAGAAATGATGAGTGAAATCCTGGCAGAACAGTACCATTTTCATCAATAATTTTCAGCCTCTGATCAGATGTTCCCAAAAAACTTTCTATTGTCATTGCCCTTAACAATCTGCTATCCCCATCTGACGAAATGCCTGCCACGGTTATAGAATGGTCCCTTAGATTTTGTACGATGAAACTCCAACGGTTCGTTACGTCCTCAGTGTAGAATTTGTTGTTTGTACCGAACAAGCAAAGACAAAACGAAGGGCTATTTTTGACTAGGGGCTGAACCATAATTGCGTATAACAAAGATGCTTTTTTATTCGCAAGGAAACAATCCTCAATAGTTTTAGCAGAAGTAGCTAAAAACGAATTTGTTTTCGGCATACCGTCACTATCCAAAGGTAACACAAAACCGACTAACGCGTTTGTTGCCGGATCGTATTGTATGCGATTAATGATGCGCGTAGCATCTTCACTCAGCCAGACAGATAAAGGCAAATTTCTGGTCGTTAAGAAAAGCTTCAATTCCTCGAATCGACATTTACCTTCAATAATCAGAGCACTTGATTTATTTATAGTCCGACTGACTGTGCTCATTGAAGGAAGTGGTAAATTTGCCGCGAGAGTCTCGTACGCGATTCTACCTCCTGTCATGAATATATATGAAGCAAATTTCTTGATCTCTATATCGTATTTGTATCCTCTTTTCTTACTATGAGATTTTGCGATTGCTGCTTCGTTCAGCATGTTCAAAAGTGATGATTTGGGTATTTCTTCGTCTTCTTCTTCGGCTTCCATTTTATTTTCCATAAATAGTCTTTCTCTTATTGGGCGAACATTCGTCAGCGTATCAGAGTAATTCGTGCGGTAATTACTCTGATGGTTTATTCCCCCTGGAATCCTTCATGGTTTTCTCGTAAAATATTTAAAGGATTAGCAAACGTTTCTCCGAAAGATGAAGAGTGCTGCTGATGAAGTTGCTCCGAAGGTTGTTCAGCACTTTTCTGGGCTGGTGAAATCCGCATTCCGATTTCTCCAGGGTCTGTTGGTAGTCTACGATTCGGAGTCAACATATCGTGATAATTATTCTCGACATTGATCTCTAAATATGGAAGAGTCTCGTGGTTACTTTGCGCAATATGGGTCAGTTGTGAAAAATCACGAATTTCACTAGTCTGCAAGTTATCCGTTGGAATTAATGGACCAAGATCTGCGATGTCTTCTTCATTCTGAGAGTATGGTTGCTGCTGTTGATGCGGATGTACAGACTCTTTTGCGTTTGATTTTGCCTTTTTTTTGTGACCAGAATGAAGATTCATATGCCTGTTGAAGTTAGAAATGACCCATCTACCTTTATTATTTCTCACTGCTTTAGTGAAGTTTAATACAACGCCGCATACGGGACAAGTGACGTGAGCTAGGTAAGAGGAATTCGTTGATGGGTTGTGAGGATCGGCTAAAGGTGTGATCCCAATTTTGATTTCACTTTTGAATTTGCGATTCAATTCGGGGTCTACATTTTGTCTGTTATTTTCTACAAACGTACGAATGATATCAGCTACTTTTTTCTTTTCACTTTCAACTTGAGCATCAACCGTGGTGTCCATATTAAGACTCAGGGTATCTCTAAAGGAGGGGGTTCTCGAAGATCGTGAAACTTGATGAGATTGATTTTTATTTTCGTTGTTCTTCCAATATTGATGCTTCGTCGATTTTACATGTTGTATTAGGTCTTTTAGTAATGTTCTGTCACCTATCATGAACTTAAATTTTTCTGGTGCCTTATAAAATATGCCGAAATAATTTTTTAAATTGACATTCGGTTCTAGTAAGGACTGCAAATCGTTTGAAACAAATTTCTCAACGTCGTTGATTGTGTCCTCCGTCATATGACGAAATGCGTGATGACTGTCAAGATTCTGACATCCGAATATGTGCTTCATGTAAATTGGAATCGAAACACAGAAATCAGTCTCTAATTTTTTCCAGAATGCTTCAGAGGGTAATGGGTCGTTGTTGAGATCGTCTTGCTCTACTGAAGCTATACTCCTTTTACACCTTGCACACAATACAGGTGATTCCGAAGACTCGATATTATTCATTGAGTCTTCCATAGTGATGACCTTTTTTGCTAGTCAGTTTATAACGAACTTCTTTAGATATTAAGGGAGCTTTCCAGTGTGAAATTTTCAAAAAATCGATTTTTTTTTTTTTGCTTTAACAATCCATTGAGCACGATCTTTTCGAAGAAGCAGAAGGGATATTGTATGGACCTGGCATCGCTGATTGACCGTAAGTAAACGATTTACCTAAAATTTCCTCACTTGAAACTTTGAACGCGTTTTTCTCGAAACAGCATTTTTCAAAACGGTGTCCAACTTGGAGGGCAGAGTTTTAAAGCTATCGAGTTGAATTTTTTACACAATATTCTTAACGTCATTGTTTATCGTGCTATGGAAGCTTTTTTTTTTTTTTTTACATCTTCCTATTTTTTTGTAAAAAAAAACTGCAAAAAAAAAATGCTAAAATCGATACTTTTTGTTCAAACCGGCGCCATTTTTGCAAAAAAAAAAAAAAAAAGCCTCCATAGCACGAAAGCCAATTATATACCAATCAATAATCTTTTTGTGTTTTTTGTTTCAGATCAAAATTGTGACCCCCAACGTGGACACCACATCCAAGTGCATTTTCTGCAACAATTGTTTCATTATTTTTATAGATATTAATTAATTAATAAATCGATCTTTAAAAAATTGTTTTGTATTCTTCAATACCCAATTAATATACAAAAAAAAAAACCAAACCGATTAGATTTTTTCTTTAAAAAAAAAAATCGCGAAAAACAGCGATTTTTCGGGCTGTCACACTGGAAAGCTCCCTTAAGCTTCTGTTGATTGAAAACTCAGAGGGGAATTCCGGGAAATTCTGTTTGGAAATATCGGAAATAAGGAGATTTATGAAAATTATGATCTCTTACGTTTTCTTGTAATGTAATATCTCGGTAATAATAATGAATCTCTTACCTGTTGTACCGTAACTGTCTTTCATAAAACTTTACGCTGCATTCACGTAACATTACATCGCATTACATGCATACTTAAGTATAATTGGTATAATTATGCTTTTAAATGAAATATTATTGAATTTCTCCTGGCATAATATTTACCGAATTCTCGTCTGACGCGACAGAGAGACAAGAGATTGCGAGCAATATGACGATAGATTTCCATGGACGACTAAGTACGACGCAAAAGACTGCCAAAGACTGCCAAAGATTTCACAGATTCCAATCGGGACTATATTCGTCTTGCAATCTTATCGAATCTCAGTGAATAACCCCTCGGTTTTTAACTCGCCGCAATACCGAAAATGAACGCTCAGCCGAACAGTTTGTTGCTGGCATACTCAATAATATTCGAAGAGCAATATTGACGTTCGGATAAACTGGACCCAAGTTTCTCTCGAACAGCATTGTGCACAATTTACTCGCAGAAATTGATTGAATTTCCAAGGTTCTCAAATGTGCACCAAGATGTTGACATTCAATTTCAATCGACTCTTCTAAATCTCCGGGATAGAAGAGCTGCAGATCACGTGTTTTCAAACTGATTTCACTATGGTCCATCTCCCCAAGTCGTTTTAAAAAATTGAATTTTTCGCCCAACATCACGTAGGATTTTGAGCGAGAAGTCAACTCACTGATGAGTTTGTCGATTCGATGATAAAGTAGAAGGTGTTGACCTTGAGATTCTCTCTGCCGGAAAAAATATGCTCGTTCTCGCGATTTTCTTGAAACCTCGTTGCACGCCTACGCGGTCGGGACGTATCTTGTCCATACTCGTTGATACCACACTTCTCTTGAGCTTTGCGTTCGTAGACATCGAATTTATCTCGAAACCCTTTCATATACTCGATGAGAGAGTTGTATAACTCTACGACAATGGGTAATTCGATATCCACAGCTTGGAAAGCCTTACTTATGGCGTGAAACCTGTTCAGTATTTCGTTCCATACAACGGTAATAATAGTATATTATGCTGCAAGGACCGAACGACAGTGATTTTTGACCAGGGTGAAGTTGGCTGAACGAGACGAAGGCGAGGGCGAAGCCCGAGCCACAGTCGAGTGCAGCCAACTTCGCCCGCGTCAAAAATTACTGTCAATCTGTCCATGCTGCATACCATACTTTTCATAACAAGCGCACAGAAAGTGGGGTTTGTCCTCATTTAGAGCGGAAAATCAGTCTTTGAGTCAGGATTCAGGTAACCCACTAATATATATTCTAACTGGATAGCCGATCGACCAAAATCGATGTCACCGCATGGTGGCAACGTTCGGAACTGGAGGACAAATATTTTCATTTTTGACCAGCATTTTTGTCCTAGGACCTGAAAAACTAACGAATTGGATCCTGACTCAAAAAGACTTATTTTCCGCTCTCAAATGAGGACAAAAAAACCCCACTTTCGGTGCGCGTGTTATGAAAAACAATTTTCTAATGTATTTAGAGAATTGATTAATCCTGTTGCTGCTGCGCACGTCTCAGCTTTTTCATCAACATTCTCACAAATTTCAGTGAGCGCATCGAGAATTTCGTCCCATGATTGGCATAGGCTCTTACAGGCATCCGAATGAGCAGACCATCGAGTTTGAGAGAGACTTTTCACCACAGGGTGCGGGTCGTCAAGACCGTTAAGGCTAAGGTGTTTTAATAGAATTTCCCACCTATGAGTTGATACAGAAAAAAATACATACAGGCTCTGCAAAACCGCGAAGAATCGAACAGCTGTAGAACATGACTCGACCGCGCATTTTCCGACTGTTATAAAGGACAGGTGAGGGGGGTTTATTAATAATGTAATTAATATTGTATTGATATAATACTCTTTATTAAATAAGTGCCTCGTGGCTCATACCAGCTCACGAGCACCGGAAGAGAGCAACATGTCTGCTAGCGTGACGTGACGCCGCTAGGCTGCGTTCACATCATTTTCACCCTTTTTTTTTTTTTTTTTTTTTTTTTTTTTAGGTACAAAATTTGGTTATTGCTTTAAGTGTCTGCTACTTCTACGTAATTCACGTTCTGAATTATCGGTCAGTACTATGTATGACTTGGGAGTACAATGTTTTTCAATTATTTCTGCAGGTTCCCACTGTCTTTTATTTCTTACGTAGACCTTTTCGCCTTCTTTAAATGTAACTTCTTTTCTTGCACTTTTATCATACCGGTTTTTTATTTCTTTTTGACGGTTCTGCATGAGCTTAATTGCATTTTCGGTAATTTTGGGTTTTAATTGATCAGCTATCGAAGGTAGCGCTGTACGTAAATTTCTACTCATCAATAATTGTGCCGGAGTGAATGGTAACCCTAAAACTGGTGCGTTACGGTATGCTAAGAGTGCCCGATTAATGTCATCTTTACTATGCGAACATTTTTTCAAGATTTGTTTTGTTATATGTACTGCTTTTTCAGCAAGTCCGTTTGATTGTGGATAATTAGGACTAGTCGTAATTATCTCAAAATTCCAATCTTTCGCGAATTCACGAAATTCGTGTGATGAAAAGGGCATGTTATCTGCAATTAAGACTTCTGGAATACCATGATTTGTGAATAGAGACTTTAACTGGTTAATGACAGCACCTGCTGTTTTTGAAGTCATTTTTTGAAAGTCTATCCACCGAGAGTAATAGTCAATTGTAACTAAATAATTTTTTCCTCCAAATTCACAGATATCTGTGCCTAACTTTTGGAACGGTCTATCTGGTATCAAATGTGGAATAAGAGGCTCTTTTATTTTTGCCGGACTGTACTTTATGCAGGCTTGGCACTTTTTAACTTTGTTTTCAATATCTTTGTCCAGATTTGGCCAATATAAAATACTACGTTCCTTTGCTTTCATTTTAGAAATTCCTAGATGTCCTTCATGCAGTTTGTTTAACATGTCCTGTCTCATCACCGTTGGGATTATGACCTTATCTCCATTAAATACTAGACTATCGCTAACATAGATATTATTTCTTTGGTTCCAGTATACTTGAATTGCTTTAGGTACATCTTTCTTTTTTGTTGGCCATTCGCTCTGGCAGTACTGAGATACCACGCTCAATTGTGGATCATCAGTTGTATTTTCCTTAAGTTTAGTTTTATTGTCTGCAGTTATCGCCAGGTGTTTTGTTATTATATGAACAACTTCATTGAGATTGATTTCTTCATTTTGTTTGATGGTATGGAGAGGGGCCTTAGGTGGAGGGGCTCTCCAATCAATGAGGTAGGGGGTGGTCGGTGAGACAGGAGGGTGTCTATGATAGTTCGGAGGTTAGGAGAGGTTTGGTGGAGTAGGATGTTCGATGCTGCTGCTGCTGCTGTAGACGTCGCTGCTGATGTCTTGGCCGGGGAATCGGGCGGATCGGGAAAGGTATGGCATGAAGCCGAAAAAGAAGAGAGCAACTTAGAAGGAAAAAGTGTCTCTTTATTGAGTATTCACCCGTAGAGGTTTATAGCTCACAGCTAGTACGCCGAAGCGTGTATGTAGATGATCGTGATGAGGCAATCGATAGCCGGCTTATCTATTCAGCGCTCGGGTTACTTTACTCGCGGGTACCGAAATGGCTATGCGCCGCGTAGTGGCGCCGCGTGGAAGTACCGCCGGCAGCCTACCTCAGAGCGCGGGTCGCTCGTCGAGGCGGGAGGCGCGCGGTGCGGTGAGGCAGCCGTGTAGGCATAGGTTGCCTACCGATAGGCGCCCTGAGGATATATTTGCAAAGTTATGCGTGCAACATGTTTGTGTGGCAAGTAGTTGCGTGACAGTAAATCTGCTACGTACATGTACTTGCCTTGTAGATATTGGATTTTTAGTTGATATTTTAAAAGTTTCAACACCAATCGTTGAAGTCGAGCTGAACCAATTTTAGATATTTCTTTCGTATTTAATGATACTAATGGCTTGTGATCTGTTACGATAGTTACTCGACGACCGTAGATGTAGTGGTGAAACTTTTTTACCGTGTATACAATTCCAAGCAATTCTTTTTCAATTTGTGCATATCTTTTTTCTATATCTATTAAACTTCTTGATGCAAAAGCAACAGGTCCTTTATTTTGTAATAAACAACAACCTACTCCTGTTGATGTTGCATCTGTTTGAATTATTATTTCCCTAGTTTCATCAAAATTTTGTAAAGTTTTGGCTGATGTTATTTTTTGTTTCACGTTTTGTAATTCTTTGGCGTGCTCTGGCAGCCATTGAAATTCAACGTCTTTGACAAGTAATTTTCGCATTTCAGTTGTTTCTGACGATAGATTGGGAAGGAAGTCTCTTAAAAAATTAATCATGCCCAATATTCTCTGTAATTCTTTGACGTTATTTGGTTCTTTCAGTTCAAGTATAGCCTTAATTCTGTCAGACGATATTGCTTTACCTGCTTCTGAAAATTCGTACCCAAGGTAGCTTACTGTTTTTTGTCTGTATTGTAGTTTCTTTATGTTAAATTTTATTCCTATTTCCCTGGCTCTTTTTATGACTAGATTCAGATTGTTATCGTGTTCCTTCTGAGTTTCTCCTGTTACCAGTAAGTCGTCAAAGTATATTGTTACCCCTGATAAATTAGAAAAATTTTCTTCGTTTAATCTTTGAAATATTTCAGGCGCACAGTTTAGCCCAAAAGGAAGACGATTAAATCTATAACAACCGAATGGAGTAGAAAATGCACACAGTTTACTACTACTTTCCGATATTTGCACTTGCCAAAATCCATCCTTTAAATCAAGTACTGTAAAATACTTTTTCCCCGAAAGTTTGGTTGCAATACTTTCTGATGTGGGTATTTCATAGTATGAACGCTTAATTGCGTTGTTTAGTGGCTGTGGATCAAGACAAATGCGTAAGGCACCACCCTGTTTTTCTAGTATAACCAAGTTGCTAACCCACGACTCCGGATTTTCATATTTTGTAATGATTTTTTGTTCCTCTAATTCTTCCAAATATTTTTGTAATTTATCTTTTATCAATTTTGGTACCCTGCGTGGTGGGTTGGCAACTGGTTTTACATTTGTATCTACTACTAGATCAACAGTATTAGGAAATTTTCCTATGCCTTCAAATATATCTTTGTTTTTTCTAATTAATTCTTGCTTATCTTTAGAACTGTCGCTGACATTGATTCTATTTATCTTCTTTATTATGCCTAGTTCACAACTGTCTTTATAACCTAGTATCGGTTCATCTTGTTCTTTGACTATTATGAATTTTAGTTTCTGTATTTTCCCATTGTATTCTACCTGGAGATTGATTTTTCCTACTGTTGTTAGACAAAATCCCCCGTAAGCCCTTAGAGTATGGTTGTATTCTTTTATTTCAGATTCTTTACCTAACTTTTGGCATATTTTGTATGACAGTACGTTTATACTCGCACCTGTGTCTATTTTAAATTTAATTTTCTTGTTTTCAACAATTAATTCCTCTTTGCACTCTGCAATGATATTGTTATTTTTTAATTCTTTTACTACTAAACTATTTAGACTAAATTCACTGTCAGTATCTACGTCTGAGTCAGTGTTGTCACTATGATCTTGTATAGCTTTCACATTTTGTTTGTTAATTTGTCTGTAATCGACACGGCACATTTGCGCATAATGATTATCTTTCTTACATCTTTCACATTTTTTACTAAATGCTGGACACTGACGAGCTGAGTGTGTGGTTCCGCACTTCTGACACTGAAACCGTTGTTCTTCTGTCGATGGTTTTCCCCTGTCCCTTCGATCACGGTGTCTTCCATCTCGCCCTGTCTGTCCGATGCTCCTTCTTTGGTTATCCGTTCCTTCCTTCCGGTTATCATTCGTATTGTACTTTCGAGTCTGTGGTTTCTTCTGTATAGCACAGACACTGTTTAGTTTGTTATTCTGTTGTAGCTCAGTCACCTGTTTTTGGCTGGCTTCTGCTGTTTTAACAGTTTCTATTAGAGAATCTAATGTTAAATTCTTTATTTTTAACACCTTTTGTTGTAAATTCTTATCTGTCATATGTTTTATGATATTATCTCTTATTATAGAGTCACTGAGTGTCTCATAGTTGCATGTTTTAGCCATTTTCTTTAACTCTGCTAAATAATGTTCAATTGTTTCACCTTCTTGTCGGCTTCTCGCTCCGAAGATGAATCGCTCGAACGTCTCATTCAGCTGTGGTTTGGCATATTTGTCAAAGGCTTCTATAATTTTGTCTGGATCTAACCTGTCAGCTTCTTCGATGTCCAGAGTTTCATATAGCTCCATAGCTTCGCCACCAATTAGGTTAAGTAACGTTGCAGCTTGGATCGACTTTGTTTTTTGTGCTCTACCTGTTGCTGTCATAAAAAGCTTGTAGTCTCTCTTGAATTTCCGCCAATTTTCTGCAACATCCCCTTCGAGTTTGAATGGTTCTGGCCGGTTTAGTCCATCCATTGTATCTTCGTCGAGATCTTCGTCGTTGTTTTCTAGGTTAGGTTCGACCTCGTCTATTTCGTCGTCCTCTGATAAGTCAGGTTCTTTTATAATTATGTCTTCTGTCATGTGTTTTTCACTTTATTTTTATTTTTTCACTTTTTTTTTTTTTTTTTTTTTTTTTATTATTTTCTTACCATTTTATTTTTTCTTCTTCTTCTAACCACGTGTTGGTCAGGTCTTGTTAAATTTTATTTTCAGTTTTTTCACTCTTTTAGTGCTCTTTTTTATTATTTACTTATTTTCACCGACTGCGCCATGTTATAAAGGACAGGTGAGGGGGTTTATTAATAATGTAATTAATATTGTATTGATATAATACTCTTTATTAAATAAGTGCCTCGTGGCTCATACCAGCTCACGAGCACCGGAAGAGAGCAACATGTCTGCTAGCGTGACGTGACGCCGCTAGGCTGCGTTCACATCAGACGAGGTTCAACGAATGAGCTGCGCATGGTACGTAGTGAGCTAAGGGAGTGATCTCTTTAATTCTTGCTTGAAGACCGCTGTATACTCCGGACATATTGCTCGCGTTATCGTATGACTGACCACGACAGTTTTGGATATCGAGATCGTATTCTTTGAGCGTGGATAAAATATGGGTGATCATTTCTGCCGCTTTGTGACCGGTGTTTGGAAGGAATTTAACGAAGTGTTCTTCGGGATTTCCCTTTTCGCTTAACGTAACGTATGATGAACGTTATCTGATCAACGTGAGATATATCTGGGGTCGAGTCAACGCTAATCGAAAAGTGTTTAGCAAACTTTGCTTGCGATATAATTTTCGTAGTCACGTGCTGCCCCATAAGACTTATCAGTTCATCACAGATGGTTGATGACAGATACGATGTAGATCCTCTACCTTTATTCGCATACAATCGTATGTATTCCGCCAAAAACGGATCGAACTCTGCGATCAATTGAAGTGCTGCAATGTAATTTCCACCGGATTCGAAGTGGAAACGTTCGATCGAACCTCTAAAGGCTAAGCCAGACATTGCCAACGATTTTATAACCGCAACAACACGTGCGAGAACACTCCGCCAATAAATGAATTCTCTCTCAATTTGAGCAACTAACACTTCATCAATTCTTCCATTTATTTGACAGCGTTCAAGGAACAATGTACTTGCGGCTTTATGGTCGAAAGAATTTTCGTGTTCTCTGAGGCGCTTATGAACATTTTTCTAATCATTGTACCCGACCGTTGCAGGCGTAGACGTCTTCGAAAAAAGTTGACAGGGTGCACAGAACACAGCTAGTTTACTGGCCGAATAAATTAACCATGAACGCGATTGACTTTCGCCATTTACGAGAGTTCGAGTAAAGAGAGATTTCGTCATAAATCTCGCTTGGTCTGGGTAATCACGCTTCGTACGAGAAAAATCCGCGTCTGAGTTTGATTTTATACCACGTTTGAGTATAATATCGCGGGTCGTATCATTGACGATCTACTCGGCAGGATCATCACTAATTATCGTAGCGATTGTAACGTTTGGTCGGTCAATCTGGCCTAAATCTTCACGACCCGTCGTGGTCATCATTGACGCTTTGTCAAATTCCTCCCTGCGAGTTTCCAAAGAGTTTTCGCATGCGTGTTGGTTCTCTAGCGAACCTTCTTTATTTTTGGGATTACAAGGATTCTCTGGAGGTGGAGGGTCATTTTGGAGAGAAGTATTGTCGGGGATTCCGGGTATGTCGTAATCAGCTGTAATTATATACATAGGTATAAAGATATAAATCATGATCATGAACAATTTTCCATAGCCCACGAGGTGTAGCATTGCAACATAATAATTTTTTCTTCACATCTGCTCGCAAAGTGCCCCTTTGCGCCCTCTTGTGCGGGCGCAAAACAGGACTTTGCGGCCCTAGGGTGGACAAGTCTTTTCCGCCCGCTAAAGCGGGCGAAAGAGACTCTTTGTCCGCCGTCGGGCGCTAAGTGCTGTTTTGCGCCCGCACAAGAGGGCGCAAAGGGGCACTTTACGAGCAGATGTTAAGAAAAATATCGTGTGCATCACAGGCGCAGGGCTATTTTGGCGAGTGTGCATGCAGCACCTTCGGCTCGTGCCGCATATTGCACACTCGCAATATAGTCCTTTCTGCCCTTGATACACAATGTACTATTACCATCTGAATGCACCATCAAGACACTCAGTTGTCCTTGTTCTTGCTGCCCAGTGTTTTCAATCACCGTTGATTTCTCTTTTTTTCCGAAATAATTGTCAAGTTTTGGCATTTTTTGGAGAAATTACGACTCATTTTCTAACCTCTTATTTGCTCTTTTCTTATATTAAGCTCCACTCAACTTTTTTTGGGCGTTATTCATCGTAACAATAATGTCGATTTGAGTCTAACAATGAATACGAATAAATGAATGGAATAGTGAAAGGAATTAGATTAATCACAACGAATATCACAATCAACAATCTTCACTGAAAAAAAAGTATTTTTCCTCCGAGGATACAAAGTATTTTTGAGCGAGTATTCTTGCAGTAAGTATATGTATTCTTACTGGAGGGATACGGGTATTGTTCCCACAGCAATACCAAATATAATTCTGAGGCGAAAACCACACTGTATTTTACCGTGGCAATCGTAATGGTGGCGCCATCATTTCCCTCCTTTTTCGCAGTCTTGGAGGTTAAAAGCAGGTGTTAGTTTGTGAATTGCCTAATCGTATCGTTGGAGGAATATTTTACGTGTTAATTAAAAAATTATATGGATTCTTGGGTATGCGAAAAGTTGCAAGAATGGGACTTATCATCTCTGCAACAAATATTCACTATGCCAATAAAGTGAGGTTAAGTCCGTTGTATTTAGAATTTGGTATTATGCTCAGAGGGATACGAAATTTTGTTACAGTCAGTATACGTATTGCTGTGGAAAATAAACTTTGGTATTCTTACAACAAGAATACGAGTTTCTTTACTGGAGACAAAAGTTTACTAGGTGGAAAAAAACTTTTTTTTCAGTGTTGTACACTCTCAGAAACTTGGGACTCCCAGGGATTCTAACCTTACGTTCCGAAAGCCATCTAAAGACGGTTCAGCGACAGTGACATCTGCATTCACCGTCGCAAAGACATTATAGCTTCGTCACTTGGCCGTCTGTTGGCGCTGAGTAGCAAGTCTCAAATTCATTCAAATAAAATAAAAACATTAGCAGTTCAGAATTAAACGAAAAAAAGTCAAAACAAATTTGACGGAGTCAATTTACGCTTTAGGCAAGATTAAAAAAAAAAAAAAAAAGAGCGTAGCACAGGTTTTTGCTATAAAAGGAAAAAACCGGGAGAAAATCGGAGAACATGCCGCCCCCCAAATTGTGCCGCGCTAGGCTACAGCCTAGGTTAGCCTAGGCGGTAATACGGCACTGATCTAAACTCATTTGGTTTTTTCTAGTAATTTTGACAGACTCTTCCTCACCAGTGAAACTTTCATTTTCACTAATCTCACGTTCTGAATCATTCGCGCTTTGTTCATCAGTGTCAGTTATTTCAACATCCACTTCTGTTGTGTCAGAATTCGCATCACAATCATCCTCATTGCATTCGCTAGCTGAATCTATATTGAATGGATTTTCCCTGGTAATCTTTTCAAGGCAAATTAATTCAGAATCCTCTTTGATTATTTTTACATGTCTTGCGTTAAGTATCTTATTATCTAATAGTACTCGATAACTGTTTTTATTATAGCCTATCAATGTGCCTATTTTGGCTTTATCATCCCACTTTGTTTGTCTCTTTATTTCTGGGATCCTAACAAATACTTTGCTACCGTAAATTTTTTAATTTCTTGCATCCGGTTTTTTTCCCAATAAAATTTCATACGGCGTTTTCTTTTCTTTTGTGTTGGCTAATGTACGGTTTTTGAGATAGCCGACGGTTTTTATAATTTCTGGCCAGTACATTTTTGGTACCTTAGCCTCGCGCAATAGACATCTGCCTATGTCCATCGCCGATCGGTTGAACCTCTCCGCTACTCCATTTAATTCATGGACGTAGGGAGCACATGTCAATAATTCTATGCCTTTCTTTTGAATAAAATCATAAATTTCGCGATTTAAATACTCCTTGCCGTTATCACACTAGAGTTTCTTGACTTTCTTATTAAATTGATTCTCGACCAAGTTTACGTATTCAATAAAGCAACTCGCGGTTTGTGCTTTGCTTTTAATACAAAAGATTTTGCCGCTTCGACTGTAGTCGTCTATAAAAGTTAGAAAATATTTCTCGCCACCATGACCTCTAATTCGGTGTGGCCCATTCAAGTCAGAATGGATTAGTTCCAAAATTTCACTTGATTCCGTCTTATCGTTCGCAAACGGTACATTTGCCATTTTACTTTGGATACACACATAAAAAAGACAACTTGAATCAAGCAATATTTACTTGAATCAAAAATGTTCGAAGGAAGACGAACTTTTTTCTCCGTTCAAGAAAATATTTCTCTTGGATTTGATGTTCTTGGCGTGAAAACATTTTTTTTTAGTTCATGAGTTTTTAATCTTCATCTGACAAAATATTATTTCCATTCGACGAAATAAAATTCTTGACTCAAGAAAAATGAAAGCTCAGTCCAAGAATTTTATCCTCTTGGTTTTAGATAATGAGTCGTGTTGAGGTGGCCGAGAATCAGATCGGCAATTCTTTCAGTGGTTACCAAGTCCTTGATTGGCTGTCTAGTAATAAACAATCGCATTTCAATAACAACATCTATAGGCTCGACATCTAATAAAAGTCAGAGAACATCGTGAATAATCTTTAATTTCTTGTTAATTATCATACGTAAATTGTAAAAATGATTATAAAACTGTTATTTATATCATTCATCATGAAGTTATCACGCGTACTTGGTAATTATTTGAGGAGGATCTCAATTAAGGAGTTTCGGTACACCAAAATGACTAGTTTTTAATAAATTCATTACGGCATAGTCGTCACATTAAATATTCATCAAATTATTGTATTCATAAACTGATGGTTTCCCGGAAAATTTCCAGAAAAAAATAATACCTAAATTATAAAAAAACGGCTAGATATCGATTTTTGATTTTCAAGTGCTTTAAAAAGTTGAAAATGGTGAAAAATCTAGTAGATTAACTCATTTTATCCAGAAAACTATTTCCCACAAATTCACTGTGACAGATTATTTTCCCTGTCAATCGGCAATTCGATGTGGTTATTTGTTGCTTAAAAGCGATGTACGTGCAATCTTGTGAAATTGAATATTCATCATCACCAACATGATGAAAAATATGTGTCACACCCGGATTAAAGAGAATAGTTTCCTGAAGAAAATAAGCCATCGTAGACTGTAATTGGACCAATCTACTAGATTTTTAAACCATTTTCAACTTTTTAAAGCACTTGAAAATCAAAAATCGATATCTAGCCGTTTGTTTATAATTTCGGTATTATTTTTTTTCTGGAAATTTCCGGGAAACCATCAGTTTATGAATATAATAATCTGATGAATATTTAATCTGACGACTATGCCGTAATGAATTTATAAAAAACTAGTCATTTTGGTGTACCGAAACTCCTTAATATATAGTCTAAGAAAATTGGCTCGACTTGACTAGATTGATTGAGATCCTCCTCAAATAATTATTTGTATTAGCATTTATATTCAAATATACAATTATAAAATAATAAAATTCAAATACAAATATGGTATAGTTATACAATTTACTAAAATTATTTTCATTGCCTTGAACTTTTATTTAAGAAAAAACATTTATTTCTACAAGATAGAAAAATTCTTTCTTGAATTTGAATAAGCTAATCATTCAATTTGATTTTATTTTCGCTTCACTCAAATAATTTTTTTTTTCAGTTCCAAAAAATGATGTCTTCAACCAAAGCGCTGGTATTTCAAACCAAGAGAAAAAAATACTTGGGAGAAACATATGACGCTATTAGTTGAAGAATAAAATGCTTGAATGAATAATTTTTTGAGTTTGATTACAGAGTTTATTTTTTCAGTTCAAGAATGTATTTATCTTGGATTAAGAAGATAAAATGACTCAAAACAAGAACTATATTTTGAAGATACATTTATTCTTGATTCAAGTTATCTTTTTTTACTGTGTACAATTCGCGCATTTCATCTCATTGTTTTCTAAATTCTCTGGTAGCCCGGTTAGCAATTTATCTTTAACTAGTTTGTCTAAATACTGAAAGTTTACATGGCCGAGTGCCCGGTGCCACTTTTCCTTTTGAGTAAGTTTAGTCGTATTCGCACAGATTCCTTCATCTATATTTTTATACACAAAACTTTTCATTTTATATAACCCATTTTCAATATCAGCTACAGCTATTAACCTTCTGTCTTTTGTGTAAATCTTTGCATTCGACCCTCTAGTTACTATGGTGCAGTTTTCTGCTATTATAGACATACTAAGTAAATTTTCTCTTCAGCCATCCACACAATAAACATTTTTCAATTCTACTCTATTGGTATCATAATAATTTTTAAAGTAAATATGCAATTTTCCCAGCTTAGCAGCTTTCAGCTTTTTCCCATCTGGCGAATTTACATCTATCGGCTCTTTCAAGACTATAAAACTATCAAACAATTTATCAGCTATAATACCCCAAGACCTTCAAAATTATCGGATATTTCCCGAATGTTTTGTTGCATAGCAACGAGAGGGATCAGTTTTGCAAATTAAAATCGCGAGCGCGCAGCGCGAGGGATTTTACTGCAAAACTGATCCCGATCGTTGATATGCAGGAAGACTTGAGGGAAATATCCGATGAATTTTGAAGGTCGAGGGGTATTCAGAGGATTATTTCTTCCATTACGATCCGGCCGAACAGAGTGCAGTATTCGAGGAAAGTTTTCGGCATTCGGAGGCTTAAATAATGGGTTTTCACGGTATTACTGGGCACAATGTTTTGTATTTTTTCGAGGATGTCCAAATCGACTCATTTTGGGGTTAGCGTCTTGAAATTGATTCAAACTGGGACGCGAGTTTGACAGATATTTGAATGAAATCTGTCACATTTGTTGAAAACAATTGACAGGCTACTACGAAATTATCAGTCTGATAAAACCCCTGTGGCCGGGGGTTTTATCAGATTGAAACAAGCCACGTGACCGGGAATAATGTACTCCGATTGGCCGAGATCGTGATGGAGGAAATAATCATTATTAATTAAGTGGTCGGTACACCCACTATCCAACAACCAATTTAGTTCAAGTTCCTCGACATGATTATTTTGACCAGACCCAGCAAACACAGAGTGCAGGGCCATTGCTAGTTAGGTGGAGGAATGCCGATACTTGAGTTGCCGAACCGCTGCCGGAAGACTTGTGATGGCCCTGTACCCTGGTGTCACAGTGGCCGACAGCTGGGCCAGTGCCGGCAGTGTTATACCGGCCCAACGGTTGGCCAGCGCAGGGCCAGCAATGGCCCAAATTGGTTGTCGGGCAGTCGTCAATGGCCCAACAAGAGCCCAATATTGATCAGCCGATGACTCGATCATTCGATTTTTTTTATTTTCGATATTATCCGGACAAAAAATATTTTTTTCACTAATAGTTGAGGCTGCTATCCCATGGCGCCCGTAGCGACGTAACGTAAGCCCGTATCCGGAAAAGTCCCTAGATTTAGGGAGTCCGCGTTTCGCGATTCCGTTTTCTTAAACATTTGAATTTTTGAATCTACGACACGGTGACGTTCTCGATGATTATAACAATAAGGTTAAGTGGCTTGTTGATCTGATAAATTTGATATAAAGAATACAATAAATATTTTAAAACAAACTTGAAATATAATATATAAACAAGCACAAAAATGAGCCGTCCGGTAAGTATTATTCTGATGCTAATATGTGTACGAATAATGATTTCGAATGAATACGGCTTTGCTCCGCGGATCGTTAATCATTGATATTAAGCTTGCGGAAGAATTTGGTGTAGTTTATTTCACAACCACACATTTATGTTTGTATTTCATCAATCTGTGATTATACGTGTAGCAATCCAAGTGTGGTTATTGCGGCTGGATAATATTTGGCACACGCTTACAAGCCCACGGGTGTTTCGACAATTATGACGAGGCGCATGACCTGATTATAGTCGACGACAACGGCGTGATCACAATGAGTAGGTTTAATAATTTTCAAATTACGCATATTACATACGAATGAAACAACATACAATTTTTCACATTCTCGTGAATTACATTCGCAGGAGCCAAAGTGTCTGATGATAATTCCGCTATTCCCAAACATTTGAGCGACTCACTTAGAAATACTGGAGCATGGACGGACAACGACGACGAACAGTTGATCAATATTGTCCAGGTGAAAGCAGGGTTGTGGGACCACAAGCTGCACGCCAGCCAACGCACAAAGTTGAAGAAGCAGGCGTTATGGGACCAAGTGTCTAACCTGATGGGTAGTACGTTTACGATTTACAGATTTACAAATTTTACGCTAAACAATAATTCGTATGAATCGCAGGCGAGATTAATACGTCAGAATGCAAGAAACGGTGGCAGCATTTGAGAGATTGCTACGTGAGGGCGCGAAAGCGTATGCAGTCGTACGTGCCAAGTGGCTCTGGTGCGGTCGATGGGCATCCCGAACGGAGCGGGTTCCGTTTTTACCAACAGATGCGTTTTTTGGAAGACGTTACAACACCAGAAACGTAAATAATTTGTCAATTTATGATCGATAATGATACACGTAAAACTGACGTTTGTGCAATCTTCTAATCTTCGTAATCTTCTTTTATGTTAATAAGCGATTAATTTTTTCTAAATTCTTTTCTTAAATAATATGAGACTAGGTTTGCATTTCGATTAATAAACGTATATATTTTATCCAATAAAGTACAGAAACTTCATTGCCGAGCCAATTGATTGGATCATTAAATCGCTCGAATGACTGCACGATTCCAGCGCAATCCTCATCCCACGCCCAATCCTCATCCCTTACACTTCCACAACAACCATTATCGGATGATCCATTTAACCAGCAGCTGAACTCGACCACCACGTCTGGTTCGTCAGCTGGATCATCCAAGAGCCGTAAAAGAAGTAGGTGAATCGTAACACAGATGTGATTCACACTCATCAGTATGCGTGATATTAATTTGCATTATGTCGTACAGAAGCTACTGATAATCTGTCGGAATTGGAAGTCGACTTCCTAAAAACTTTGAAAGAAGCACAGCCCAAGCGCGATGGGGTTGACGGATTCCTCGATCATTTGGGCGATATCTTGAGGAGACTGCCGTACATAGCGCGTAGAAATTTTCAGCTACGGATCTTGACGCAGGCAGCCGATGAGGAAGACAAATTATTGGATTGATTGATCTTTAACAACTATTTACGTTCATTTATATGTTAAATATTTGATAAAAAAATTTAAATACACCGCATGGAGTACATTTTTTTTGGTTATCAATTTCAGAAATCAGTTTTATTACAGGCATTTCAAAAATCGTTGTTAAGTACTTTTTCCCATTGCCATGGCAAGGGATTGATGTGCTCGAAGTAGCATGCGAACGTATCTCTGATCCCTATAGCAGCCCCTCTACCGTTATTAGGTACATTTTCGTTATTGACGATGTTTTCTTCAAATCCGATGTCGTGATCGCGGTCATGACGGCTCAACGTGCAGTACTGTCTGTTTTGCGGTGACCGTATCTCGTCAATGCAAATGCTTCATCCACTGCGACATAATTTCAGTAACTCCTGGTAGGGGAGAGTAGGGTAAGATGGGGACGTTAGTGGGAGAAGCGATATAATTTCGCTATGCCGATGAATGGGACATCGTCCACCCGTGTCCGTAATCTGTGGATCTTTATCTGACTACCACCAACAGGGGAATTTCGAATGTTCTACCATTTAAACAAAAAAAATTATTTTATCGTTAAGTGCAGAAGTCCCCATTTTGCCCGAACATGCGGGTAAGATGGGGACCATATGAAGATGATCAGAACTGCGATTTTTTGTAAGTTATATTAAAGAATTTATTTCAATTATTTATTATTTTTTATTATTTATTTATTATTGTATATTATTTTTTATTATTAATTTTTATTATTTATTTTTTTCATTTTGATTTTTTTTTTTTTTTTTTTTTTCAATTTATTTTTTTGTTTCCGGCCTCCTTTTGTAATTACTAGGCATTTGAAATTAATAGATAATCCATTTTAATCACGATTTTACCCGATACCAAAGATCCCCATTTTGCCCGATCGTGCAACTTTGCGAATAAATATGACTCCACCACGTTACGGTGAAGTGAACAAACGGGCCCAGGCGTCGATACGTAGCTTATAGTCTACGCTATTAGAAAAATACATCCATTCAAAGATATTCTGCCTCTTCTTGATGAATCAGGCCCTCACCAATACTCTCAATCCTTACATCAGAGGTTAACCAAAACTAATAACAGCTCCCAACGTACGTGTCCGGCGGTTGTCTTCGTCTGTCACAACTACAACCGAGCCGTTTGACTTCCAGAATAAGCCTGTAGAGTCGCTCGAACGATAGCATTACTCTAATGGTCAAAAATAGCACATCCCCGTTTTACCCGACATCCCCATTTTACCCTACTCTCCCCTACATACCTGCATTATCCCGTTGCCTACTGCTTCTTTTTTGTTAAATACACATAAACAAACGAAACGATTGCGCATATTCTTTACAAAGATTTACTAAAAAAGAAATATCAATAAAATCGATAATGAAACTTGAAACGCTTCTATTAATCATGATGCATTTACTGAAGGAATCAGTAAATGCTCCACTACGAAACAGAGAGTTAACACACCGTGCTCTGACAAAAATGTGGATGATTTACCGAAAACATAAACTAGGAGAAGAAAAACTAAAAAAAAGAAAATACTGGGTTAGAAAAATCTTTGTGGAGGAAGAAAGGCTGAATCAAGGTGCAAGTGGAAACTTGATCAAACAAATGTATCTATTTGACAAGGACAGATTCGTTAATTACTTTAGAATGTCTGCACAAATTTTTGATAAATTGTTAATGCTGGTGGGACCAAGTATTACGAAGCAATATTGTGTCAGAAATCCTATACCAGCGCGCACACGATTAGAACTGACTTTGCGATATTTGGCATCAGGTGACAGCATGATGTCTTTAAGTTATGCATTTAGAATTTCACAAAATACAATTTCGAAAATTCTGTTTGAGACTCTCGAACAAATTTGGAATGTGTTAAGGGAGACAGTTTTTATACAGCCAAGTGAAAGAAATTGGCGGCGGGTTGCCGAAGATTTTGAAAGACTATGGAATTTTACAAATTGTATCGGAGCAATCGATGGGAAACACGTAGTAATTCAGGTATAAACATTTTAATCATGAGTTAGCATTAATTATTCATTTGATTATCGAATAGATTAGTTGAATCTCTTCATTTTTGGTCTGATTGGAAATTTTATGATTCAAGGCTCCTAAAAACAGTGGTTCAACTTTTTACAATTACAAGGGAACGCACAGCATCAATCTCCTCGCAGTCGCTGACGCAAATTATTGTTTTACGATTGTAAATATCGGAGCTGGGGGTAGACAAAGCGATTCCGGCGTATTCAACAGTTGCGGCATGGCCGATCTCTTTGAAAGAGATCTATTGAAAGTGCCTCCACCGAGACGTTTGGACAACACTAATATAAAATATCCATACGTATTGGTAGGGGATGAAGCATTCGCATTGACGAGCTACATGATGAGACCGTATCCTCGTAGTGGTCATTTAAACATGACGAAAAAGATATTCAACTACAGATTGAGTCGGGCGAGAAGAGTAGTTGAAAGCGCATTCGGGATACTTGCCGCAAAATGGAGGATATTACATACCAAAATTATTGCGTCTACATCAACCGTCAACAAAATTATAAAAGCTACAACGGCTCTACACAATTTCGTGATTAAAGAGGAACAGCAACTGTCACCGCAAAACAGACAGTACTGCACGTTGAGCCGTCATGACCGCGATCACGACATCGGATTTGAAGAAAACATCGTCAATAACGAAAATGTACCTAATAACGGTAGAGGGGCTGCTATAGGGATCAGAGATACGTTCGCATGCTACTTCGAGCACATCAATCCCTTGCCATGGCAATGGGAAAAAGTACTTAACAACGATTTTTGAAATGCCTGTAATAAAACTGATTTCTGAAATTGATAACCAAAAAAAATGTACTCCATGCGGTGTATTTAAATTTTTTTATCAAATATTTAACATATAAATGAACGTAAATAGTTGTTAAAGATCAATCAATCCAATAATTTGTCTTCCTCATCGGCTGCCTGCGTCAAGATCCGTAGCTGAAAATTTCTACGCGCTATGTACGGCAGTCTCCTCAAGATATCGCCCAAATGATCGAGGAATCCGTCAACCCCATCGCGCTTGGGCTGTGCTTCTTTCAAAGTTTTTAGGAAGTCGACTTCCAATTCCGACAGATTATCAGTAGCTTCTGTACGACATAATGCAAATTAATATCACGCATACTGATGAGTGTGAATCACATCTGTGTTACGATTCACCTACTTCTTTTACGGCTCTTGGATGATCCAGCTGACGAACCAGACGTGGTGGTCGAGTTCAGCTGCTGGTTAAATGGATCATCCGATAATGGTTGTTGTGGAAGTGTAAGGGATGAGGATTGGGCGTGGGATGAGGATTGCGCTGGAATCGTGCAGTCATTCGAGCGATTTAATGATCCAATCAATTGGCTCGGCAATGAAGTTTCTGTACTTTATTGGATAAAATATATACGTTTATTAATCGAAATGCAAACCTAGTCTCATATTATTTAAGAAAAGAATTTAGAAAAAATTAATCGCTTATTAACATAAAAGAAGATTACGAAGATTAGAAGATTGCACAAACGTCAGTTTTACGTGTATCATTATCGATCATAAATTGACAAATTATTTACGTTTCTGGTGTTGTAACGTCTTCCAAAAAACGCATCTGTTGGTAAAAACGGAACCCGCTCCGTTCGGGATGCCCATCGACCGCACCAGAGCCACTTGGCACGTACGACTGCATACGCTTTCGCGCCCTCACGTAGCAATCTCTCAAATGCTGCCACCGTTTCTTGCATTCTGACGTATTAATCTCGCCTGCGATTCATACGAATTATTGTTTAGCGTAAAATTTGTAAATCTGTAAATCGTAAACGTACTACCCATCAGGTTAGACACTTGGTCCCATAACGCCTGCTTCTTCAACTTTGTGCGTTGGCTGGCGTGCAGCTTGTGGTCCCACAACCCTGCTTTCACCTGGACAATATTGATCAACTGTTCGTCGTCGTTGTCCGTCCATGCTCCAGTATTTCTAAGTGAGTCGCTCAAATGTTTGGGAATAGCGGAATTATCATCAGACACTTTGGCTCCTGCGAATGTAATTCACGAGAATGTGAAAAATTGTATGTTGTTTCATTCGTATGTAATATGCGTAATTTGAAAATTATTAAACCTACTCATTGTGATCACGCCGTTGTCGTCGACTATAATCAGGTCATGCGCCTCGTCATAATTGTCGAAACACCCGTGGGCTTGTAAGCGTGTGCCAAATATTATCCAGCCGCAATAACCACACTTGGATTGCTACACGTATAATCACAGATTGATGAAATACAAACATAAATGTGTGGTTGTGAAATAAACTACACCAAATTCTTCCGCAAGCTTAATATCAATGATTAACGATCCGCGGAGCAAAGCCGTATTCATTCGAAATCATTATTCGTACACATATTAGCATCAGAATAATACTTACCGGACGGCTCATTTTTGTGCTTGTTTATATATTATATTTCAAGTTTGTTTTAAAATATTTATTGTATTCTTTATATCAAATTTATCAGATCAACAAGCCACTTAACCTTATTGTTATAATCATCGAGAACGTCACCGTGTCGTAGATTCAAAAATTCAAATGTTTAAGAAAACGGAATCGCGAAACGCGGACTCCCTAAATCTAGGGACTTTTCCGGATACGGGCTTACGTTACGTCGCTACGGGCGCCATGGGATAGCAGCCTGATTCTTTTTCGTGCGGTAGAGCAAAGTTCATATTCCCAGGATGTTAGAAATAAGCTATTCGAAGACTAATTAGATGTATTCATGTGGGTCACCCATCCGACTTCTTGCTGCAGTTGAAATTGCTTAACTTCGTTGATCGTATGATGTCCAGTGTTGATCTACACCCAAACGTCGCCTGTTGCAATACTCAACACTTTTTGACTCGATAGCTAAACTTCGATTTGTGAAGATTGACATCAATATGTACTTAAAAAAAAAAAAAAATGATAGCAAAATTTCACGGTGACTTCGAAGATTTCTGATGATTAAAAAGTATATACTTTTGTTCGATTGCATAGAAACATTCTTTTTCCGGTAAATTCGGTGGAAGTGTTAGAAATACTGCAGTCAGCAGAAAAGCTTATACTATGTACGCCGGCAAATCAACGACCGGATGCCGGTAGAAAAGTGCCGGAGTTGCCAATGCCGGGCCATCAAGATACAGATGCAAGTGTGTTTGAAAACGGCCAAGTGATGGCAAGTCGGTTGTGGCAAGATGCAAAATGCCCTGCAGGAAATCAGTAGTTGCCCAGTGAACACAGTTATGTGACAGCGATATCACGATTACGAAACCCCTGTTCCTTCGAACTCCACAGTTACGTACCGTGTAACGTACATGTAACATACACGGACTCTAAAATGTCCGCCACAAGCCAATGTTACATTGATGTAACAGGTACAGACTTCGGATACAAACCGAATGCGTCCTGGATAGGTAATAGTGATGTCATGACAATACATAATTGTGACGTCGCGGTGACAGATTATTTATGTTACCCGCACAGCCTATTTACACGAAGCACATGGGGCGAAGTTACGTTACAGTTACAAATGTTGGCTACGTAGCAGTTATGTAACAGCTATGTAACAGCCATATAACCGAATATAACGTATAATATCACCTGTTCGTTACATGTAACGGTCAGGTAAGTTGTTATTTCCTACTCAAGCTTGTAAATATTACATAACAGTTACGTCTGTTATGTATTTGTTATATTGATGTTGCGTATACAATAACGCTGCATACATATAACTGATCGGTAATATAATGGTCTATTTCACAATAAATGTTACTATACTGCCATAAACTCAATTGCATGATATTTCGACTAGATCGAATATTCTGTAAAACAATGAAGTACTAGTCTTTACTACGGATTGAGCCACTTGGTTAATATCTGTAATTTGCTAATTTCACTCAGAAAATCGTCGAGTCTCATTAAAAAGAAAAGTTACTTCTATTGCGAGAAACGTTTTTCGGGCGAGGCGCTGCAGGCGGCCACCTCTCTAACTTTGGTCGCGCGGTGATTGGCATGCGGGTTAACAATGGTATATAAAAGTTATGATTTATTGTTACATACGCGATACCTATATGTTATATAACATTTATATTTCTGTAAGATAACATGTGCAATGTTATTTGTTAGACCGTGGTTATATAACCGTAACAGTTTGTGTTTGCTGGGATTAGGGTGGTTGAAAAAAAGTCGTTATTTTTTTTTTTCATTACGTGAAAAATGTTGATACATATAGTAAGAAAAAATGTTTTATCAATATGAGCTCTATAAATTATAATATTAAAAAAGAGCTCAAGCCATGTTTAGCTCAATTTCCTAATTGTACTTAAGGTGAGTCTTCGGTGAAATTTCGAAAAAAAAAACGATTTTTTCACAGCCGATGATTGTTTCAGCAAGATACTTTATACCTTGACATAAACCAGGAAGGTTAACAGCTGAACTAATATTGGATATGATATCTTATCTTCCTTATTTTTCTTTGATGAATTAATTCCAGAAAATTGGAGAGTATAATTTAGTACGTGTAGGTAATTGCGGACTATAAGGTATATGGGAAAGAATTGAACGCCTTACGCGATTTTCTTTCTTAATGTCTGATATGGGCTTGACGTACTACACCAACTTCCTGGCCTGATGTATAATAATGATGTCATATACCGATATTCCAAGTATATTATGCACCTGACATATAAACAATACGAAACATCGATAACACACGGTGACATTAGCTCGATATGTATAATTTATGTAACGGCAGTATCTGTTTGATACATGCACACATGTCGCGAACTATTCATGTAACTTTGATAGAACCCACCACTACGTATAATGGTGATATAGGTTAGACATTCCACACCAACGTCTGTGTAACATCTAACTGTAACGTCGGTTACATGTGCCTGAGATGTAATTATATTACAAAACGCCGATGTATCACTGTTGTGTTGACTAGCTATGCACAATTGATGCAACGCCAATCTCTAGTTGCTACGTATTGACTGCCACGTACCATCAATGTAACATTCAAGAAGCACACGGTTCTAGACGCTATTTAATATGGATATTACATACCATACCAACGTCTCTGAAACATTTCATTGTTATGTGGCCCAGATATTTCAGGAATATCCATGTACCAATTGAACGTCACACTAACGTCACAATTGCAATGTAGTATTCACCTTACATTGCAGCATACCTATGCTGTCAATGAAACGAGTGTGTTCACTGGGTGGTAACCAACACCGTTCCATCAATGGTTGGATACTGGTAAAACTTCACCGAAATACCGCTATTTTACATGTAGTGGCGCAGCAAAGGCTAGCCTACGCCAGCACATTGCCAGCACTGCCAGTGCTGGGCCATTATAATTTCGGCAGTTCTGTGTTTGCTGGGGAGTCATCAAAACCTACATTATTACATTCAACTCTATTTACATTTTTTTCCTTTCCTTTCTCTTCTTGCTGATGACCTAGTTGAGTTGTCCAAGACGATATGTCGTTACCTTGTTCTTGATCTCCAGCTCCTCCTCGATGTGACTGTGTTCCATGACCTGCGCCATAACCTCTGCCCCCTCTGTAGTTTCCTCGATGCGAGCCTCGTCCTCGCCTTTGTTTATGATGAGTTACTCGACCTCTTTGAGTCAAGTTACCTCTTCCTTGGCTTTGTTGAGGCGAGTTCCAGCACTCCCTTTTTAAGTGACCTTGCTTGCCACAATTATAGCACGTGCCTCTAGTTTTGGCATTGAATGTGCTCACATTCCTTTTTTGTTCGTTGTCCTTTTTTGAAAGGCTCTACTCAACAATTTTTGATTTCACAAATTCAAAAGTTCTTTGTGCTTCTGGTACCAAGTCTATATCGATACCTGCGCGGAATAACCGGCTATCTCAGAGTCCGCTTGAAAAAGCGGCTATCTCAGAATCCATTCGGAAAAGCGGCCTGTGCCTATATTAATAATATAGGCTACAGTTACTTTTATAGTTTCCAGGTAGAGTTTTGAGTAGATATCTAATTTTCTCATCTTCAGATATTGTGCCACCAGCTGATTTCACTTTGTTGCACCCTTGCAACGCCGGATTTAAACATTTTCACGCCCTAAGCCCGTAACTTCATGGCCCCCCTATTTGAGATTACCTTTCAGTTTCATGATCATAAGTTAAGGCCGGTTCTATCTAAAATCACCCAGCAAGGTCGGGACGAAAAATTCGAATGATCCGTAAAAAATGTATGTCATTCTTTGGTAAATTTGGGTAACCTAAATTCAGTCATTTTGCTTTAAAAAAATTGTGTCGCCCTATACGGATTTTACAATTTTTTCAGTGAAAACCCGTTTTCACAGATTTCGTAAATCTACTTTTTCTTTAAAGTGCTATAACTTTTGAACCAATCGACGGATTGAGATCATCTTAGTCCTGCAATGTGCGTATTCTATTCGTCTTTGAATCGATTCCAAGTTCAAGTAGATCGATTCAGAATCGCATCAGTTATCCAATATGATGTGAAAAAAAGCGAAGAAATTCAAGCGCAATTTTCGGCAATTGCATATATTCTGTTTTCTTCGCTGATTTTTTTCCAAATAATACTTGACAAACTCTAACTTCTCGTGCAAGTTTCATTAGCGACCAAGCTTTTTTTAAGAAGTTATGAATTTTCCAATATCACGAATTTTCGATATTATCAAACAGCTTATATTTTCCGCTATGAATAATTTTTACAAGGGTCGACTATGTTCTTCATTGCATTATTTCTTGCTACGTGATACATGTGGGTATATATAAGGAAATACGTAGATATGAAAAGTGGGAAAAATATATTTGAATATACGACTCTATATTCACCTCCAATGAGTTGACTAAATACCACAGTAAACGGATTAGTAAAGTACTTGGCGACGAAGCACAATCTTTCAAAGCAACATATCGAAGCTATTCAAGAAGCTTAATCTTTTGTTGAAACAGTACAAAAATACACATCAGCTATTCAACTTTCCCTAATTACACCAGAAAAATTACAATTATTCCGAGAGAGTAAAACAGAAAAAATGGAACAACGTGAAAATAATCAAAGCGATACAAAAAGCTCACGTTTGGAAAAAGGACATAGAGACGAACTGTATCTTCACTGCAAAAACAAATCAACACGCCTGGGTTGAACAAGCAATAATTTGAATTAGTGATGTTAGAGACAATTCACATAGGCGTATGTCGGAACTTTTTTTGTATATGTATGGTATATTTATGTTTACTGTTGTATTTATTCAACTCATTGAAGGTTATTATAGAGTAGTATATTTAAATATATTTTTCGTACTTTTCATACCTACACTGAGAGAATTTTATGATAGCGTGTACGATATTAGAATGTTATAGTATGGTATGGTATTGTATGGTTCATAATAACATAAGCGATGATAACCATTACCATCAGAGTGGTGAATTTTTTTATACAGATGGTAAATATTATCATCAGAGTGTTGAATCCATTCATCGCTTTTATTGAATCGGTTGTACTATTTTCCATAGTAGTATTTATCATAAAATTCTCTGTGTGTACGTTTTTCCGTGTATACCCACATGTATCACGTAGCAAGAAACAATGCAATGAAGAACATAGTCAACCCATGTAAAAATTATTCATAGCGGAAAATATAAGCTGCTTGATAATATCGAAAATTCGTGATATTGAAAAATTCATAACTTCTTAAAAAAAGCTTGGTCCCTAATGAAACTTGCACGAGAAGTTAGAGTTTTTCAAATATTATTTGGAAAAAAATCAGCGAAGAAAACAAAATATATGCAGTTGCCGAAAATTGCGCTTGAATTTCTTCGCTTTTTTTCACATCATATTGGATAACTGATGCGATTCTGAATCGATCTACTTGAACTTGGAATCGATTCAAAAACGAATAGAATACGCACATTGCAAGACTAAGATGATCTCAATCCGTCGATTGGTTCAAAAGTTATAGCACTTTAAAGAAAAAGTAGATTTACGAAATCTGTGAAAACGGGTTTTCACCGGAAAAATTGTAAAATCCGTATAGGGCGACACAATTTTTTTTAAGCAAAATGACTGAATTTAGGTCACCCAAATTTGCCAAAGAATGACATACATTTTTTATGGATCATTTGAATTTTTCGTCCCGACCTTGCTGGGTGATTTGAGATAGAACCGGCCTTAACTTATGATCATGAAACTGAAAGGTAATCTCAAATAGGGGGGCCATGAAGTTACGGGCTTAGGGCGTGAAAATGTTTAAATCCGGCGTTAGCGATTGATGAGCGCATCGCGATTAAAAAGAGAGCCGTAGAACAACGCGAACTCTTGGACTTGGAGCTTATCGATAGGCAGCTAGCCCTCGACCTCGCGGAGGAAGAAGATAGCGAACGGGCAACAGTAGAGCCTCCTCGCGGGCGGAACGATACTAGCGTAGCTGGATGGGTGAACACAGCTATAGAAGCCAATCGCCCCAGACCACCACCTACTGTCACGGACCGTGCGAGTCAGATCGCGGTCGAGACGTCGAGCGTCGCCGGCTCCTGCGTGAACCACGTGAATACGCAGATACAAACGAACGTAAACAGCATTCCGAGCGTATTTATCAACCGACTCACCTCTCAGAAGCTACCGACCTTCTGTGGCGACAGCCTGGACCGGCTCAGATTTAAGCACGCGTTCAACCTATCTACCAAACTCGGAGGCTACTCTGACGAGGAAAATATCAATCGTTTGTACGATTGTCTTCGCGGCGAAGCAAAAGAGGCCGTCGCCTCAATGTTACTGACGGCAGGCAGTGCGCAGCGCGTGATGGATTCACTGGAAATGCGTTTCGGTAGCGCGCACGTAATCATCGATAAAGTGATCAACGAGATCAGGAGAGTACCCCGCCTGAACTCTGGGAAAACCGACGTCACAGTTTTATCAACGAAGGTTCAAAACGGCGTGGCGGCCATTCAGGCATTAAACAACCTGGGATATCTACACAGTCCCGAGTTGTGCCGCGAAATACTCGCGAAACTGCCGGAGTCGATGATTTTACTCTACAACCACCACCTGCGAGAAGCGCCAACCGGTGAAGCCCGCCTACTGACAATATCAAACTTTCTGCGCAATGAGGCCGATATCGCCTGCGCTGCCGGTACCACGCGAACTCAAACCAGGTCGTCAAGATCACGTGAGCGCGATCGGCCTTCAGAAACATTCGCTCGTAGACGCAATCGCTCTCCTGAGTATGCTCGAGTATTCACAGCCCGCGAAAGCCGAGTGAACGATCAGGACAGATCTAGGTCCCGGACGGATATGCGGGGATCGTGCCCCCTTTGGAAGGGCAACCGCCACGCACTTGAGAAGTGCACTAAATTTCTCGAGGAGTTAGTTGACGGGCGGTGGCAACGGGCTGCTAGGGCTGGCGCGTGCTTTAACTGTCTCTCTGTCGGCCACAGGTGCAACCAATGTCAGAAAGCGCGATGCCGTGTAGACGGTTGCGGCAAAAAGCATCACCACCTACTGCATCGAGGGAAACGCGTTTCGGCCACACTCCAAGGAACAGCCGACGAAAATTCTAGTCGATTGTGACTAGAATGAGGCCACAGAGTACTCCTAAAAATATTGCCGATCTTCCTCCTCGGTCGAGCGAACAGCCGCATCGCGACCTACGCACTGCTGGACGAGGGCTCTACATTGACATTAATAGACGCGGCCACAGCACGACTCCTGGGAAGTCAAGGACGCCGCGAAACACTCGTGATAAGGGGAGTGGCAAACCTGGAAGCGGCGGACGACGCAAGCATGGTGATCGACATAAATATCGAAGGCCCGAGCGGACAGCGACATAAACTAAACGCCATCAGGACCGTGAAGAACCTAGGACTGCCTAACCAGTCCCTGTACGACGAAGACTTCGCTGAGGCCGAAAGCGCCGCCAAGGACGCTAAAGTCGGGCATTACGACCTGGCCACGCCGAAAATCCTTATCGGACAGGACCACTGGAATTTGATTATTTCCCTCGAAACTCGCGTAACCACGCGCGGTGGGCTAGCTGTCTCGCGTACGGCGTTGGGATGGGTAGTTTACGGTCGCTCGAGAGCCCTCGACCGCGGCAAAACGGCGAGCCCAACTGTTCTACTGGCCGATGACGCTGGACGAGAAGAGAACGGGACGGCCGACGCGACAGTTGAACAGCTGCACGACTTAGTAAAGGCGAGCTTTGGCCTGGAAGCTCTGGGAGTGGCATGCACACCACGAGTGGAGGAGAGAACCGAGCGCGCATGGCAAGTACTGAAGGACACGACTCGCAAATCGGCCGATGGTTGGACAACGGGCCTCCTCTGGAGCAACGACGCTCTTACATTCCCGGCCAATAAAACAGCCGCCCTCAATCGCCTTTTCAAGCTGGAAAGGAAATTAGATAAAAACGACGAGTACGCGGAGAAATATTACCGAGAAATGGAAAAACTCATCAAATCAGGATACGCGACAAAATCGACTGATTCTTCACCGACGAGCAGGACATGGTTCCTCCCGCACTTTGGAGTAACCAACCCAAATAAACCGGACAAGCTTCGCATAGTTTTTGATGCTGCAGCCAAGGCAAACAACGTCTGTCTGAATGACAAGCTGCTAGCAGGGCCCGACCGACTTACATCACTCCTAGTCGTATTGCTAAGGTTTCGACGAGAACGTGTGGCCTATACCGCCGACATCCGAGACATGTTTCTCCGCATCAAAATCCGTGAGCAAGATCGAAGTGCGCAGCTGTTCCTGTACCGTGGGAGGGATAGAGACCGAGAACCAGATGTGTACTGCATGTCAACGCTCATCTCCATGCAGCGCGATACATGTTTTGCGTTGCAACGCTGACATGTTCAAGGACGAAATGCCCGAAGCCGTCGAAGCGAAAAAACGAAAGTCGTACATGGATGACTACCTCGACAGCGTGGAAACTGAGGAGATAGCCGTAACACGCATCAAACAAGTCATGGAGGTTAACGAGGGTGGTGATTTCGAAATGCACAAGTGGGCGTGCAACCGCGGACCGGTATTGGACTCGCTGCCGGAGGCCCAAAAATTGACGGGATCGGTAAAGTTTAACGCGGACGGACATCCGGAGGCCCTCACCAAAACACTGGGCTTGATATGGAATCCGCTCACGGACACGTTCAAATTCGAAATTGGCCTCAGTCGAATTCCGGAAGATCTCTTGCGCGGAGACGCGATCCCCACCAAACGTCAGATGTTGAGCATCACGATGTCCGTATTCGACCCTTTCGGCTTTTGTCCCCCTTCACCATACGCAGTCGCATCCTCCTCCAAAGTGTGTGGTTGAGCAGCATCGGTTGGGATGAGCATCTCAAAGAGCCGGACTTCGTAAAATGGAAAAAATGGATCACGGATTTACCTAAAATTGATAGCTGCGGAATACCGCGTTGCTATCTCGGTCGGACGTCGCGGGTTCGGAGAAACGAACTACACATATTCTGCGACGCCAGCCTAGCCGCGTATGCCACGGTGATCTATCGGAAGATTGAATACGAGAACGGGGATGTGGAGGTTGTCTTCGTAGCCGGCAAGAGCCGCGTCGCGCCCATCAAACCGACCTCCGTACCGCGTCTGGAACTCCAAGCCGCCGTGATCGCGGCGGTACTGGCGCGCACAATACAAAGAGAGATGGACGTAACCTTCGACCGACGCGCGTTTTATACGGACTCCCAGACGGTTTTAAGGTGGATACGTAACAACCCGCGTAGCTTCCGTGCTTACGTCTCCTATCGACTAGGGGAAATCGATGAATTAACGAGCGCATCGGAGTGGCACTGGGTACCCTCGGCAAAAAACCCAGCGGATGATGCCACGCGCGACGCGCCGACGGAGTTGACGCCTGAATCGCGTTGGTATCAAGGACCGGAATTCTTGCGGACAGCGATAGCTGTGGTCCCGGAACCAGGACTAGATCGGCAAAACCGAGACGGCGCGGAAGAGGAGGTGAAGACCACCTTCCACGTTTATCAAGCGCGCGGCCGCCCCTCTCATCTACCAGACATGAAGAGGTTCTCGAGCCACTCGCGCTTAATACGAGCGACCGCGCGCGTACTACTATTTATAGAAGTATGCAGGAGGAACAAACCCAAAGGGTCCGACATATACAGAGAGTTATTGGAACGCGCGGAAATATTATGGTTACGCCAATCGCAAAGCGAAAGTTTCACTGAAGAAATCACGTGCACCAAAAACGGTATGCCCATCAGAAAACATAGCAAGGTCATGAAACTATAGCCCCGATTGTCGGGCGACGGCCTTCTACGAGCGGAGGGTCGTATCGGCCAAGCTCCGAACATTCCCGGAACGACCAAGAATCCCGCGCTTCTCGACGGGGACCACCCCTATGCCAGATTTATTATCCGACAATACCACGCCAGATTCAACCACGGGCAGCATGAGACCGTCGTCAATGAGATCCGTCAGAAATACTGGGTAACCAAGTTGCGCGTATCTGTGCGGTCCGAAATAAGCAAGTGCCAGCTCTGTCGCTTGCGCCGAGCTCTACTCCAACCGCCCAGATTGGGCGATCTACCCAAAGCGCGCCTAGCCCACCATCAACGCGCCTTCTCATACTGTGGCGTCGATTACTTTGGACCGATGCTCGTCACGATCGGCAGAAGACGCGAAAAACGATGGGGCGTACTGTTTGCCTGTCTCACCACCCGGGCAGTGCACCTCGAGACCGCGGCTTCGTTAAGCACAGACTCCACAATCATGGCGTTACGCCGGATGGCGGCAAGGCGCGGACAGCCAGTAGAGATACACTGTGATAACGGGACGAATCTGCGAGGAGCCGAGGCGGAGCTTCGTCAAGCCATACAGGGAATTGACGGTAAGGTACTGGGTGAGCGGGCGCTAGCCTACGGCACGACATGGAAATTCATTCCACCAGGGGCACCACACATAGGGGGGAGCTGGGAAAGGTTCGTCCAAAGCGTAAAGAGGGCATTAAGGTCGACCCTCAACGCGGCGGCGCCTAAAGAAGAAATACCACTCACCCTTATGGCAGAAGCAGAGTACACGATCAACTGTCGGCCCTTGACCCACGTCCCGGTGGACCCAGCGGACCCCGAAGCTCTGACTCCCAACCATTTTTTACTAGGATCATCATCCGGGAACCCAGCACTGGGAAAATTCCGAGCCACGGACCTCTGCTCTCTCAAACAATGGAGGGTCGCGCAGAACCTGGCAGACACCTTCTGGGACCGATGGGTAAAAGAGTATTTACCGACCCTAATAACGCGCGAGAAGTGGCAGCGAGACAGAGTGCGGACTACCAGAGGTCACTTCATACGCCCAGTCACCAGATTAATACGGTTGACGACGTCGGCGGACGAAATAGAGTACGAAGACGCACGTCCTGTACTGGGGGGGGAGGATGTCGCCAACCGAACGAAACCCCGTGATGCGGACGGGCCGCTCGGGGCTGCCGAGGCCGCCGAAGATCCGTAGGGGGCCTACAAGGGACGAGGTGAGGGGGGGGGGGGTAACCGTGATAATGCGGTCTCAGCATCTTCCTACTCTCCGGATTTGAATCGGTGAGGGGTCGCCGGTTGCGGCTGTAGGTATGCCACTGATTGAATCAGTGGTGTGCCTGTGGCCGCGGATCGGTGATCTTGTTTCGCCGATTCGGGTCTGGAGAGTGGGGAAGAGACGGCTGGAGGACCGTACCGACCCCCCTCCTGAACTGCGCCATCTACCGCGCTTGCGCCGAGCGCCGGCAGATAAGTAGTCGAGGCAGCGGACCAAGGGGCTCTTTTTTCGAAACCCTTCGAACCGAATGGACGTAATCCGGATAGCTTTTCCTTAGTCTTTACATATATTCACGATACACCTTGGTTATTATCATTTGTTTACTAATCGGCAAGTCCGGAACAATACTATTTAATTTCTTTGATTCACCCTGTGTTTATTATTCACCTTCCCTTCGCGCTACACCCTTACGTCACACCCATGCTTCAAATCAAATATGGATATCATCTAATAACCAGAGTTGGGCAAATTAGTAATTAGCTAGCCACAAATTACAAATTACAATTGTATTTAGTATCGAATTTTTATCTAAATACAAATCACAATTGTATTTAGTATCGGATTTTTTTCTAAATACTAAATACAACTGTATTTTCCACATGGCGTGCGCAAAGTTCGATTTTGCGCACGCTTCGCGTGCATAAAATTCAACTTGGCGCGCGCTGTGTTGAAAAATGAAGTTCGATACAAGCGCGAAAGATGATTCTCGACTCGTGTGATTGTCACCCTCGCTTCGCTCGGGCGAAAAACTTCACACTCGTCCGAGAATCAACACTTTCGCACTAGTATCGAAAAGTACTATTATCCACCGAGGGAAGAAAGTGCGTACTTTATTCCCGGCTGCGCGCATAAAGAACGCGCCTTCTGCCCTTGGATGCATAAAATATCGTATGCACCATGGTGTAAAGTGTTCTTCTAGACGAGTGTGAAGGTGTGTGTGTGTGTGTGTGTGTTAGAAGTGTGTTACAATTGTATGAAGTGTGTTACAATTGTATTTCGTATCGGATTTTTTTCCAATTGCAAATTACAATTGTATTTATTGTCGGATTTTTTCTAATTACAAATTATTACAATTGTAATTCTTATTCATTTTCAGCCTAATTACAATTTCTGCAATGTATTTGACAGCATGTTCGGAGCTAACTACATTAGTCGAATATAATTGACGCCATTTTTTGGCCCAATTACAAGTCTTATGGCCGGTTTCACCAACGACGGATAATTTTTATTTGTCGATTAACTTTATTCACTGATTTAGCAATTGCATTTTCAAATCGAAAATGTACGTCTATTTTGGAAATTAAGTTATTCTATGGATAAATAGTATATTGTGCATTAAGGGAGCAAACAACGTTTCGCTCCCGAGGTGTAGCTTGCTACCCGAGCGTAACGCGAGATACTGCGTTATTCGACTGAGCCATTGATTTGTAATTTGCAATTAGAAAACATTCGATTTTAAATACAGTTGTAATTTGTATTTAGAAAAAAATCCGATACTAAATACAATTGTAATTTGTTAAATCACGCTCTGCAGTGAAATCTACAGTAATTCAACGAAAAATATAATACAAAATTTTTCTCAGTGTCTAGTATTCATTCTTTCATTAAGCATTAAAAAAAAAAAAAAAAATCATGACGTCGCGCCCCACCTACCCTGGCGCCCCTAAGCCCGGGCTTCGCGGGCCTAGGCCGAAATCCGGCGTTGGCTACGCTATGTCTTAATAGGCGGAGTGGGGGAACGCTGCGAGCGAGAAACTGGGGAAGCGAGTTTATTGGGAGGGGTTTATTGAGAGATCGGACTGTATATAAAACCCCGATCATACCAAATCACAATAAGGGGGCACCAGATAATAAACGAAGAGTCCGCAAAATACTTAGGGGTTACCTGGGAGTATTACCAAAAATGGGATATTCACGTGGAACTGGTTAAGATTAAGGCAAGTAAATTGTTGAACATTCTATTCGCGATTGCAAAATTTAAAGGCGGTGGTCACCCAACCACGGTCCTTAATATTTACAAGGCGTTAATCAGACCGGGTTTGGAATGGGCAGGCTTTTTATTTAATTCAGAGGCTTGCAACCAACTCAACAAACTAAAAGTCATACAGAATGCGGCTATAAGGGCAGGGTTGGGCTGCCTCAAAACAACTCCAATAAACTGTCTGCATCATCTAAGTGGCATAATAACATTAAAGGATAGATTGGAGGAAATGACAACTAGGTTTGTAGTCAAACAAATAGCGTAGGGGGAGGCGGGGCGAGTTGTGACAGGGGCATGTTGTGACAATGCTTCTAAAATACTTTTTATTACAACTAGCGCTCTTTTCAGTATTACATTTTATACTAACCTCTCAGCGCTAGTTGCTAACGAAGCAATGGCGAGACTGCGTTGAAATCGTTCAAATTAGAACATCAAAGGTGATTTTCAGATACAAAAGTTAGTTTTCCGGCCTGTATTCGAATGAGTCTTCTGCCCTATCAGTACGTGGTAAGTCATTTGTGGTATTATGGTCGACCTTTTGTAATCTTTGCCTGGATATTCCAACAGTTGTTCGAATAAATTCGACAATGTGGTCACTTTCATGGCTATTCTCATTCAAAATGGTCGTATGGGGCTAGTTGTGTCATCGAAGTGGGGGTGAGTTGTGACGGCACAACTAGCCCCATACGCCACTCAATCGCATGACGATCTATCATTTTCAATAAAACGAACTTGGCGGATAGTAAATTACTATATTACGCATTATATATATGAGGTATTCCACGCAGTTTCGAACGGTCAAAAAAATCACTGCTTCCGAAAAAATCGTAATTTGGTCCTCGAACACAACCATATCGAAAGAATTTTTGTGAATTTTTTCAGAATTTTTGGATTGCATTTGTGGATTTTTTCCAAATTCCAGCTTTTTCTACAAACTCCCGTATCTCAAAAGTATAAGATCCTACAAGAAAATTTATGAGACATAAAAGTTGTAGTTTCGAATTAACTTTCTCAACAAATTTTTTTGGGAATTTCCCGAATCCCCAAAATACCAATTTTTATCAAAAATACACAAAAACTGGTTTTTCAATCAATACGTCACTTTTGATTTGCCTCAATAATTTACAGAAAATACTCTCAAGTGTTGACAACAACCGTATATTTTTTTTAAGATGGTTGGCTCAATCGTTTGGAACGTATGCTTTGGTCGTATTTTTTTTTTTTTTTTTTTTTTTACGGTATGCTTTATTAATTCTTTTTTTCGAAAAAAAAAAAAAAATAATTAATACAGCATACGTTCCAAACGATTGAGAAAAAATATACGGTTGTTGTCCACACTTGAGAGTATTTTCTGTAAATTATTGAGGCAAATCGAAAGTGACGTATTGATTGAAAAACCAATTTTTGTGTATTTTTGATAAAAATTGGTATTTTTGGGTTTCGAGAAATTCCCAAAAAATGTTGTTCAGAAAGTTGATTTGAAACTGCAACTTTTATGTCGCATGAATTTTCTTGTAGGATCTTAAACCTTTGAGATATGGGAGTTTGTAGAAAAAGCTGAAATTTGGGAAAAAATCCACAAATGCAATCCAAAAATTCTGAAAAAATTCACAAAAATTCTTTCGATATAGTTGTGTTGTGTTGTGTTGTGCCAAATACTAGTCATTATTTCAGAATATTCAGTTAATACAGCCAAAATATCATTGTCACAACCTGCCCCAACCCTGTCACAACTAACCCCTCAGGAGGGGCACGTTGTGCCAAATTCCGTATGGAAGAAAAGAATGTATTCTCGTTTAACCCAATTCACTATAATCTCAACTTACCAACCAATTAAGGGCCATGATATGCTTTGTTTTAACTAAGATTTTAAATGTTTGGGTTTCATAAAGAATTTGGAATAATCCAATATTTTCTTATTTTGCCACAACTCGCCCCGCCTTCCCCTACTCTAACAAGAAGATAATAAACAAGCTAAAGAAAATCCAAAACTTAAAAACTCAGGCTCACGTCGAGGAAAGCCATCCATCTGATTCTTCACTATACCGGTATTGGCAAGGAATCAGAGGTAAAACCTTGGGGATGGAAAGTTCAAATAAGCTCGAAACGTTTCAATTGGAATACGAGGCGCAGTTCAACATGAACAACTGGGATACGGACTTGGGAGAACTGTTAAAACCCCCCGAGGGCAACCTGGAGGATTTCAGAACCTTGGTATTGCACAAATACCCTAACTTCAGGATTATATACACGGATGGATCACTAGATAAGGAAGAAGGAATATGTGGGATAGGAATAGTATCAGAGGATTATCCTCAATTATCGCAGCAACAATCAATGAACCCAATAAATTCTATTCTCAATGCGGAATTGACAGCTATAGCAACACCTATATAACTGTGATTCAGAACAACGAGCTTCAGGGGGAGTTCCTAATTTGCACCGATTCAAAAAGTTCTGTCCTCAAACTGGGGAAGCAGGGTCTTGATTCAGATATGAATAAAACCCTGGTATTCATCAGACTTCAAATTCATCTAGAGAGAAAGAAGGGCAGAGACATAGTGGTGGCATGGATCTCAGCTCATGTAGGAATAAGGGGGAACGAACAGGCCGATCAAGCAGCTAAAATGGGAGCAGAAAGATTCCGATTGACATAGATCATTTCACGTACTGGGATCTATATGCGAGCATAAAAAGTCAACCTATCCAAAGAACGACTAATTTCATAACGGAATATGCACGGGCTCCTGATCCCAAAGGGTTTAAGGGGTCTGTCTAGTAGCTCGCGCCGAAAAAAACGCGATTTTCGTGATTATTTCTTGGGATACTGGATAAAGGTAATGATATAAAAGTTATTAGGCTTAGTAAATACACTCTTGAAATACATAAAAAAAAATTTTTCTTTTATTTTATACATGTATTATGACCAAAAACGTCAGCCAAACGCAACACCTCGAAAAGTAGGTAGGTCCGCCTTGTTGATAAAATCTCGGAGCTGTGTTGTCTGAAACAAAAAAATCAAAGTGCTTTAGGTTTGGTATGACAATGGCTATGTCCCCTATGAATTTTATTCAATTATTTTAAAAAATAAAAAAATGGTGAAGAAAAAACAAAAAATTTTCAAAAAACCGGTTTTTTTTCGCCGATTTTTGAAAAAAAAATATAGTAAAATTCAAAATTTTTGAATAAAATTTCTAGGGGACATAGCGATAGGTTTAAAGAATATGTGGTTCAAATTTCATAAGGATCGGTCGAGTAGTTTCGAAAATTTCATCAACAAGGCGAGTAAAATTTGCGGTCAGCGCGCTAGAGGTACCTACCTTTGAAGCGTTCAAAAATAATGTTAGAGTTCTCGGATCGTTCTAAAATTTTCACACAATATTTCTTAATATATTTACTTTCGAAAAAAGTAAAAAAAAAAAAACGATTTTTCAAAAGTGAGTTACTAGACAGACCCCTTAATTTTGTCAGACTCGCGGCCAAATTTTCAATCAGACCTTGGTTTCAGGACTTGGGAATGGACAGGAAGAGGATAGGTTTAGCCAATAGAATTAAAACAGGGCATAACAAAACTAAGGCGCATCTAAAAAGAATGGGCATCATAGAAAGTAGCGCGTGTGAGTGTGGAGAGGGGGACGAAACTCTAGAGCATCTGCTATGGAGTTGTTATAATCATGAACAAGCGAGGATTAGACTCTCGCCCTTTCTAGTCAAAAAACAGATTGAGGCGGATTCAGAGGTTAATTCGTTGGTCATTAAGGGGAACTTAGACATCCTCCAAAGAATATTAGCCTTCTTCTTAAAAATTAAGGTCGATATATAGTTAAAGTTAGTTACAGATAGACATTAAGATAGGGGTAGGACCAATAGTCATTGAGGAAGGGCAGAACATGCACAAAAAAAAACCCAGATAACAAGTTAGAGTCAACAGTTCAACATAGTACAATTAAGGGTGGTGGGTTTTAGAAAAGTTAAGGAAAAGAAAAAAAAAAAAAAAAAAAAGGAAATAGGAAATAGGAATATAAATGTAACTAGATGTCTGTTATTTAGATCCTGTGCGCCTTATCCTGTGTGTCGTTGTCTACCTCAGTAAGTCTGCATAAGCAAAAGACATCAAAGATAACGCTGGGAAGAGAAAGAAGAATATAGGACTAGCACAAGCACAGCAAGCATCAAAAGAAAACACAGGAAGCAGTCGGTACGGTGAAACCACGACTCAGATAAGTTACTTTCCAGTAGGGGGAAAGTAGATAGATAGATAGATAGAGCGGATTTTATTCGACCTTGGAACAATGTTCCCTAAGGCCGTAGGCAGAATACAGACACAAACAGTTATAATAACAAGTTGGTAGTAATAAGTAATCAGTAAAATAATATCATAAGTATCGAAATAAAACCTAGACACGCAGGTGAACAATAAACAGCATTAAAAATAGTAAAAATAGTAGTGACTCAGAAAAGTTATAGCTAGGTAAATCGAAGAGACATTAGCGAGGTAGGTAATAAGTAGGTAACATAAGTAATAATAGAGATAAGAACAAATAAAAATAAAAATAAAAATAGTAAATACATCAAGAATTAGAGTAGAGCAGAGTAAGAATGGAGTAAGTGACATAGATGAGATACAAAGGGACTACAATAAATAAAGACCGCTAAAATAGAACAATGTAAAATAGGACCTAAATTAGACCAATGTATAATAGGAACAGTAAGAAAAGTATAGTAAAGAAAATAGAGCGAAGTTAAGTAGTAGAATGAGATTAAAAATAAAAATTAACTTAAAATTAAAAAATAAAATAAAAATAGATTCATACCATATGTGAATTTATCGGACCAGTCGAACCAAATTTTTAAGTCTTCTAACTGAAGCTGACCTCTATATAGAGCGTGCAATCTTCAGATAGACCGAAAAAAACGGAAGTGCATCATAATTATTTTTTCAAGTAAAAATTCCTTCAGCCCGGGTTCGAACCGGGACCTCCGCATTTGTACTGCGACGCCTTGTCCAATTAGACCACTGAAGGACTGGAGGAATCTTTACTTGAAATTCATGTTATTGTCATTGACCTTCTTAGTCCCAGGTCTGTGTTTATTTCATTGAGTAGTGACTCTATCGTTCGAAGCCTATTAATTCATACCATATGTGAATTTATCGGACCAGTCGAACCAAATTTTTAAGTCTTCTAACTGAAGCTGACCTCTATATAGAGCGTGCAATCTTCAGATAGACCGAAAAAAACGGAAGTGCATCATAATTATTTTTTCAAGTAAAAATTCCTTCAGCGCGGGTTTGAACCGGGACCTCCGCATTTGTACTGCGACGCCTTGTCCAATTAGACCACTGAAGGACTGGAGGAATCTTTACTTGAAATTCATGTTATTGTCATTGACCTTCTTAGTCCCAGGTCTGTGTTTATTTCATTGAGTAGTGACTCTATCGTTCGAAGCCTATTAATTCATACCATATGTGAATTTATCGGACCAGTCGAACCAAATTTTTAAGTCTTCTAACTGAAGCTGACCTCTATATAGAGCGTGCAATCTTCAGATAGACCGAAAAAAACGGAAGTGCATCATAATTATTTTTTCAAGTAAAAATAATTATGATCCCGGGTCCCGGTTCAAACCCGGGCTGAAGGAATTTTTACTTGAAAAAATAATTATGATGCACTTCCGTTTTTTTCGGTCTATCTGAAGATTTCACGCTCTATATAGAGGTCAGCTTCAGTTAGAAGACTTAAAAATTTGGTTCGACTGGTCCGATAAATTCACATATGGTATGAATTAATAGGCTTCGAACGATAGAGTCACTACTCAATAAAATAAAAATAGGTTGGAAATAATTTAGTACACAGAAGTGAGACAGTTACAGCGCATTTCGATGCGGCAAGCGAATAAGACTGGACGGATTCGCCTCACGCTCCTCCAGGTCTAGAAGATGTTGGAAACAACGCGCGCGAAACTCTGTAAGATTGGGTGAGGACGTCAAATCAGGTGGCAGCGAGTTCCAGAAGCCAATGCCAGTCACCAAAAAAGATTTTTGCATCGTAGTCGTGCGAACTGAAGGAACGCGAAGCGTATCCGTCCGCTCCAGGTTGCGACGCGACGCAAGAGTAGCACGAAGCTGCAGCCGGTCACCGAAGAGCCCCGGTATGCCTAAACCTAAACAAAGCGCTTTATAAAAAGCGCAACCTAAGAGTTGAAGTCGGCGCATACAAGGCCGCAGCCAACCACATCGTCTTCTATGCCTAGAGACGCTAGCATCACGCGGCAGACGAAACAGGAAACGTACACAGTTATTTAATGACACGAGCAGAGACCGCTCTAGCTCTTCAGACAAGTTAGTCAATACTGGTGCACAATAATCGAATATTGGAAAGACCAAGGCAACAACCAGTCGGCGCTTCAAGGCAGTATTGAGGCTACTATCATTCATTCGGATCCTATATAGCACTCCAGCCGCCTTTTTTCGTACAAGGTTAATATGTTCCGTCCACGCTAAGGTACTGTCAAAAATCACGCCGAGATACTTACAGGAGCTAACGAGCTGTATCGTGGTGGTGCCTAACAGTATTTCCGGCAGATTGACCGAGCGGATCTCGCTGACATACCTTGAACTACCGAAGATCATTGCCTTGGTCTTCGTAGCATTCAATTGCAGCATGTTCGCAACACTCCAACGCCGAATCGCATCAATATCAGCATTGAGCGCGCAGACACAATGCTGTATCTCAGCCGGGCGGCAATTACGGTAGATTACAAGATCATCAGCATACATGAGATAGGAACAATGTTGCAAACACTGCGGCAGATCATTAGCAAAAAGCGAGAAGAGAAGGGGACCCAGCACGCTACCCTGAGGAACACCGGACGAGAGCGGAAGCCACCCCGATAACCCCCCCTTGCCGTCACTGACCGCCTGCACCCGGCCACGTAGGTATGAGTGGAACCACTTGAGCACCCCACACGAAAACCCAAAACCGTGGAGTCTACGCAACAGCAGACGATGATCAATACAGTCAAAAGCTTTAGTGAAATCAAAAAACACTGCAACGGTAATCTTTCGGTCGTCAACACCTTGCCGAATGTCGTCAGCGAGCCTCAAGACAGCCGTCTGAGTCCCCATCCCTTCGCGAAAGCCAGTTTAACGCGGATCGAGCGAATCCTGCGATCGAAGGTAAGTCATGACTTGCTCATACACTATTCGCTCCAGCACCTTCGACAGGGCGCAGAGCAAAGAAATCGGGCGGAAATCTGAGCATACAGACGGAGCACGGACCTTCGGTATAGGGCACACGTATGAAAACTTCCAAAGGGCCGGAAAAACGCCATCCATAAGTGAAGAGTTAAACAGAACGACCATAATCGGCAATATAACCGCACGCATTACCTTTTATGTCTGGATTGGCAGAGAGTCAGGGCCCTGTGCTCTTGTCTCGACCCGCTCCAGAGCGCCTACTACATCACCAGCATTGACCAGCCGAAACGCGAACCCACCGTCGCACCCTGCAGGGCTACCGGCATCACTCAAGTTAAAGTCTTCGCGACAATGTCCCCAAGACGGGAGCGGATCGCCGGAAGAAACCGAAGCAAACTGATCATTAAGTGCATGCAAAGTTAGATGCCCTGGCAGTTCATGTCTTACAGAGCGCGTGATTCCAAGGTTGTCTATTTCCCTCCAGAAGCGGCGAGAGTTTCCCGACGCGTTAAATTTCTCCTGCAGAAAGTCTGACTTAGCTGTATCCAATTTCCTTTTAAATTCCCAACGAAGACGCACGTATTCGGCAAATAAGCGCTGCGACCCCGCCCGCTTAGACGACCGATAACAAGCGTCCCTATCTCGCTTCAGCTTCCGCAGATCAGCAGACAGCCATGGCACAGGCTGTCGCCTCGCTTGAACCTCACGCAGAGGGGCTGCGCGATCCAGCACGTCACGCACAAAACAGTTAAAAACAGCTAACTTGCAGTCAACGCTTGGCTGACTAGAGATGAGCGTAGGATCGAACGAAGAAATCACTTCTGCAGCCGCCTCCAGATCAGCCTTGTCCCAAGCCCGGTACTGAAACACCCTAGGTGCAGGCGGAGGAGCAATATACTTGACAGAAATATATATAAGGTCGTGGCCAGACAGAAACGGCTGGGCAGACTGACCCCAGGAGTCCAGGTAGCGTAGGTCGCTCACGGCACACACATCGAGCCAGGTATCCGACGTTTGAGTATGATGCGTCGGCTGCAATGGCACAATATGAAGCCCTTGTGAACTAATAAAGCTCCTGAGATGACCCGAGTCCATAGGTGTTAGAGCGCAGATCCGCGTTGAAATCACCTAGGACGCATACAAACTTGTAGCGTGTGGCAATGGACACTAGCTCGTTCTCAAATAGATTAAGAAATCCCACTTTCGGCGGCCTATAAACGACCGCGACCAGCATCTTAGGCCGAGAAGGCGTCCAGACCTCGGCTAAAAGGTACTCAGGGACCCCATGACGCTGCAATAACTCAGACGACGCTACCACTTTCCCACTGAGTCCGTTTCGCAGAAATAAAGCGACACCTCCACCATGCCGCCCCCTACGATCCACCCGAAGTATGGTGTAAGACGGGAGGGAAATCTGACTGTCTAAGACTCGGTCATTTAGCCAGGTTTCCGTCCCGGCAATGACATGATACGGATTCCGCGCGAAAAATTCGCGGAACTCAACTATATGCGGGTGCAAAGACTGCGCATTCAAACAGCAAACATTAATAACAGCACAGGACGACAGAACAGGCGAGGCAGGTACAGCCGGCGGAACAGACGACTCTCCTGCTAGTCAAACCCCTAGCTGCGAAAGGTCAGTTGACGGAAGGATCGGGATCGGCTTTGAGGTCCCATCCTTCCTCAAAAAGACAGCAGCATCATCGATCCATACCAACTTTGGCGAAAGAGTCGGGAACTTCTTGAGCACTTTTATCCTCAACTGGGCGAGCTCTGGAGGATGGCGCCGGTTAACATGCACGGCGCTTCCTTGAGAATCGTCACCAAGATCGGCAACAAACAGATCCCGTCTGCGACGTTTTGCAGCTAGAACCTCGTCACATTTGGTCTTGGTAGTCAGCTCCAACAGAATGGCTCGCGAGCTGACACGACCATTAGCTGCAGGGGCGGAGACGGCCGGCTTCTTCTTCTTGTCACTGCTGGCAGCCGGTTTCCTGCCCATTCGTTCAACCCGGACAATGTCTGAAGCGACCAGTGGGGCTCCCAGCGCACCTGCGAGTTTTCTCACCGTCCCCACGAGATCCTCAGTATCCGCAGCATCCTCAGGCACACCCGTGATCACGAGCTGTGTGATACAGCCTTGCCATACAGCCCGAAGCACCAGAGACTCACTGGCACTCGACAAGCCTCCAGACGTCGATGGCCCGGCAGCAAGTTGATCTTCAACAACACGCAGACGGGAATCCTGCGATTCCAGGTCCTTCTTGACTACTGCCAGGTCCTTCTTAACTCCCTCTACAGCAACCTTGACCACTGACATGTCCTCCTTCAGTTCAGAACTATCTGCCAACAGCATGTCAACCTTGCTGCCTAGGGCAGAGACTTCAGAAACCAGGTTATCGACCTTGGTAATTGTTAGATCGAGCTTATCAAGCTTATCGAGCTTCGCCAGCTTAGCATACAAGGCCTCGGATAGAGAAAGGGGTTTGCATACGGGACAACTTCTGCTTACTGCATCCGCAGCGTTAGCACGGGACTCCAGAGACAGCCTTGTTAGAACACAGTCTAAATGAAAGGTGTGCCTACACGGTGCCTCGGTAGTAGCACCCTCAGCAACATTAGCGACAAATTCAAAACACAACGTGCACACTAGCTTTGGCATGATCGGTAATAATGTTATGTTATGTTGCGAGAGATGAGATTCAGTCTCAGACGGCGGACGAGTTAGCCGACCCAAATAGTCCAATACCACTTGGCCAGATTAGCCGATACAATAGAGTTAAAGGCCGGCGACCGGATTAACACAACACTAAATGCCACTACCTTGCCGAACAACTCGCGGCCCACTCTATCAAAGTACAACGTCTATGGCTCAAACTAGCAAATATCGAAATAAAAATACAAAAATACTAGGATTTAAAACACGGAACTCAATGAATTATGACACCACAAGAAGCCTAGCACCTCCGCACATAAAACTACGTCACTTCACGCAACTTAACAGAGTCAGAAAGAGAATGCCGTGAGAAAAAGAGTACAGCCCGCGAGTCCGTTACCACCTGTCACTATTCAAAAACGAGAGAGCAAAGTAGGAGGAGGAGACAACGCCATCTGTCAGAATTCCACTAAACCAGGAGATACAAGATACTCCTCGGCAGAACCAGAAGCGGAACTCATCGAGGTAACACGGAGATGGACTACCCTGGTAGAAAATTGAGCAGAATATGACCAGAATCTGTTGAGTTTTCTGGTGAGTGGGCAGATTCTGGTCAGATTTTCTGGCCAGATACCTCATCAATTCGACGACAGTTTCTGACCAGAATGACATATGTATCTGGGCAGATTCTGTTGAAGGATCTGATGAACGAATCTAAGGTGTAATTCGAGGTTATTTTAGAAATGTAGGTAATTAAAAAATTTCATAACATCAAGGTGAGAAGATTTTTTGTGGAAAATAATTTATTATGTTCAAATAATATTAAGAATCGTAATAATTTTTAAATTATATATCAAAAATAATAAAGCTTTTACTATGATGAAAAAAAATTCGACAGCTTCGGATGAAAAATAACAACAATTATTATAGTGTTAACGACATCGTCGCCGGGAGTTGTCTTCACACAACATACGCTTTCGTTATCTGTAACCAGGACCACCGCTACGTCGGTTTCGTCCTCTAGGTCGACCGCTACGTAGTTTCCGTCCTCCAGGTCCACCGCTATGTAGTTTTCATGCTCTAGGTCCACCGCACCGTAGTTTCCGTCCTCCAGGTCCACCGCTACGTAGTTTTCATGCTCTAGGTCCACCGCACCGTAGTTTCCGTTTTCTAGGTCCACCGCACCGTAGTTTCCGTCTTATAGGTCCACCGCACCGTAGTTTTCGTCCTCCAGGTCCACCGCTACGTAGTTAATAACTTACTGAACGATGATGCATGAATTATCAACGTCGTGTGTACAACATCAATTGTTTATCAATAATTAATTACAATCGGTCGACCTAGAGGACGAAAACTACGGTGCGGTGGACCTAGAAGACGGAAACTACGGTGCGGTGGACCTAGAGCATGAAAACTACGTAGCGGTGGACCTGGAAGACGAAAACTACGGTGCGGTGGACCTAGAAGACGGAAACTACGCTGCGGTGGACCTAGAGCATGAAAACTACGTAGCGGTCGACCTGGAGGACGAGAACTACGATGCAGCCAACCTAGAGGACGAAAACTACGTAGCGGTGGACCTGGAGAACGGAAACTACATAGCGGTCGACCTGGATGACGAAAACTAAGATGCGGTCAATAACGAAAGCGTATGTTGTACAAAGACAACTCCCGGCGACGACGTCGGTGACACTCATAATTAACTGCAACTTGAATGCCATATGGTGAAAGAATTTATCACTAGACTTATGGCCGGTTGCATAAACGTGCACGGAGAGAAAAATCGTGTCATTGCAGCTTGCGCCCGCACGCTGTAAGCTCTTCATATTTTTAAACGTCATAATTCGTTGTGAGTCGTGCTGCCATCGCTCGGATTCCTTCAGTTTTTTGCTCGTTATTGTTTCATAGAAATAACCCCCGAAAAACACGCGATTGTAGCTTCAACCGCAACTGTTCTTTTAGGCCAGTCATTCTAGACATTAAAAATCAAAAATTTAACAATAATTCCAAAACTTTTGAAACTTTGGTGAAATCACTGATATATATACTAACTGGATAGCCGATCGACCAAAATTCATGTGCCCTATTGGGGCTCCAAGGCGGCCATTTTTTTTTGAGTCCCGCATTCCACCATCTGTCGGTTATCCCGATATATTCGCATGACAGTTATTTATCGGCCGATTACCGATATCAGTGCGGCCGATCAAGCAAAGGGTCATTTTTCAAGCGCTAATTTTCGCGCTCATTTTTTGTTCCGTATAACCACGTAAAATCCTGTAAAATTGATAGTGCCCGCGTCGTATGAACTTTGCCTGAAATTTCGGTTTGTTATTTCGTAATTTTTATTCTTGAAATAGTCCGGTCGATCATTCTCATGCCCTACGTCGTTCGCCCCGTAGTTGACGTTGTCCAGGTGATCAAACTGGTGACTCACATTCCCCAGGTCTTTTGCTTCGAAGTTTTCATTCTAGTTGTCGCCAGGCAAGTGATTTCTGACCTCCAGGATTCTCACTACGTTTTTGACTTTGTCCAGGTGTTCAAACTGATGACTTCCGATCCCCAGGTCGTTCGCTTCGTAGTTTTCACTCTCGTTGTTTTCGAGTTGTTGATTCACGTGCTCCCGGATTTTCGTCCCGTAGTTTACGTTGTCTAGATGGTCAAACTGGTGACTTGCGTTCCCCCGGTCGTCCTCTTCGTAGTTTTCACTCTCGTTGTCATCGGGTTGTTGATTTCCCGTAAACGTAAACTACGTGACGAAAGTCCCAGAGGACGGAAATCAACTACCCGATGACAACGAGAGTGAAAACTACGAAGAGGACGACCTGGGGAACGCAAGTCACCAGTTTGACCATCTAGACAACGTAAACTACGGGACGAAAATCCTGGAGCACGAAAGTCAACAACTCGAAGACAACGAGAGTGAAAACTACGAAGCGAACGACCTGGGGATCGGAAGTCATCAGTTTGAACACCTGGACAACGTCAAAAACGTAGTGAGAATCCTGGAGGTCAGAAATCACCTGCCTGGCGACAACTAGAATGAAAACTTCGAAGCAAAAGACCTGGAGAATGTGAGTCATCAGTTTCACCACCTGGACAACGTCAACTACGAGGTGGACTAAACCTTCTATAACTCAGGAACGACTGGTCCCTCGAAGTTTTTGATAAGGAACTTATTCTTAGATTTCGATTAGGAATCTGCATGTAAAATCTTTTCCGTGACTTGGGAATCATGCTGTATATATATCACTGTGATATCAAATCATGAATTGATAGGTAGCTTGATGCCGCCAAGCACAGATGGCGATACACGGGACTCCAAAAAAAATGACACTCAACTGGCCTCACGCTTCGGCCTATATTTCATACGCGATCGGCTATCCAGTTATAATATATATCAGTGGGTGAAATGAACGGTACACGTAGAAAGCACCAAATCTCATTTTGCAACCTTTTTCAAACTACGGAACACTGTCAAAATTGCAAAAAAAATGTAATTTCGCGATATTTTCGACAAAAAAATTCCAAAAGTTATGCAAACTTGAAGTAGCGTTCAACACATTATTTTACATCACGTATCAGATTTGCAACCAATTTCTGGATACGGAACATCTTTTTTTATTAAAAATTAATGTTTTTCGTTTATAAAATGACGAAAAAAATTCCAAAAGTCTTGCAAACTTGACAGATTCATCGGAATAATGTCCCGAACAGCTGCATAAATTTGCAACCTTTTTCGCTTACCGGAACATGTTTATTTATAATTTTTTTTCATCAGCGGTTATTTTGTCGAGCAGGATGGTCTTGAAAAAATTCCAAAAGTTTTGAATTTTGGTTGCAAATGCCGAGAACAGCTATTGTGATGTTTTGACGAATTTGCAACCTCGCACGTGATCCGGAACCCTTCGCAACTAGCAAAAATTAATTTCCTGCATTTTTTTTTTTGCGAGGGGTTCCGGATCACGTGCGAGGTTGCAAATTCGTAAAAACATCACAATAGCTGTTCTCGGCATTTGCAACCAAAATTGAAAACTTTTGGAATTTTTTCTAGACCATCCTGCCTGACAAAATGACCGCTGATGAAAAAAAATTATAAATAAACATGTTCCTGTCAGCGAAAAAGGTTGCAAATTTATGCAGCTGTTCGGGACATTATTCCGATGAATCTGTCAAGTTTGCAAGACTTTTGGAATTTTCTTCGTCATTTTATAAACGAAAAACATTAATTTTTAATAAAAAAAGATGTTCCGTATCCAGAAATTGGTTGCAAATCTGATACGGGATGTAAAATAATGTGTTAAACGCTACTTCAAGTTTGCAGAACTTTCAGAATTTTTTTGTCGAAAATATCGCGAAATTACATTTTTTTGCAATTTTGACAATGTTCCGTAGTTTGAAAAAGGTTGCAAAATGAGATTTGGTGCTTTCTACGTGTACCATTCATTTCACCAAAGTTTGAAAAGTTTTGGAATTATTGTGAATTGGTTGTCTTGAATGACTGGCCTATTTGCAGCGCCTCCGAACTCTTTTTCGTGGGGTGCGAACGAGCTGGAATCGCTCAAGTCACAAGAGATTTCAGGTTAAGAGCCTTGCGATTATCGAAGATTATTATTAGGGTGTTTCAATTTTCGGCAATATCCTTTTATTTCACCTCGTACCATTGAAAAAGGTGAGTAATAAGGTAATTTCAAATTGAAAAGAAAAATAGAAGGAGATGTGACCTAACAGTAATTCGACGACATGATTTGTAGAAAGCACAATGTTTTTCGTTAAAATTTGAAGAAAAAAAATGTCTCACCTCTCGAAATCGTACAGTTTGAGCTTTAGATGAAAAAATAATACCGCAATTGATATTGTGAGTTTTGAAAAAAAAAAAATGTATATCTCGGGAACACATCAAACGAAAAAGATCGAATGAAATCGTATATTTCGTATATTTCCATGCGCAAGTTTTTGATACAATTACTTTTAATAATTATTATCATGCCTACGAAGTGTCTTCTGGATCTGAAAAGCCCGATGTATTAGTAAATGTAGAACTTCTGCCAAAATTACCACCATGTCTTCTGGTAACTAAGAATGGTTGTGAACTGATATCTACAAGATATGATATTTAGAGCAAAAAAAAATTAGAATAAAATTAAATTAAATTAAAATAAAGCGAAAATTTAACGTTTCTGTTATTGTTATTTATACCAAGTTATATTTAATCTCATATGCATGTAAAATTATTCATGAGTATATATATGAATAAATTAATGTTTGATAACACAATTTCTGAGTGTAGGTTTATTAATTTATTTATCGACGATAAATAACTAAATCTACACGGAAAAACTTTTCCTAGGAAAGATTACAATACTTGCGAGTCAGGTTGGGATTGGGATATACCCGCATTTTCGGCAATATTACCAGCGAGTATGGTAAACTTTGTAGTCGGATCTGGATATTTCGGCAATTTTCTACGAAACAAAGTGCACCATACTCGCTGGTAATATTGCCGAAAATGCGGGTATATTCCAACATCACTCGCAAGTATTGTACTCTCTAAATTCGAATCAGTGGAAAGTCACTGATGGCAGTGATAAGTATACCAGAATCACTGACAATCAGTAACATTTTCACTGATTGTCAGTGATTCTGGTATACTTATCACTGCCATCAGTGACTTTCCACTGATTCGAATTTAGAGAGTAATCTTTCCTTGGAAAAGTTTCTCCGTGTATAGTATGGTTGCTAATCCTTAAAATCTAATATACTGATTTTTTATTCTTATTTTAAAAACCTAAAGCCTGAAATGTTCAGCATTATTATGAAATCAGGTAATTATGCAATTATCTAGAAGTATGGGGCCGTTCAGAAATCACGTGAGACAAAATGCTACAATGTAGTATAGGGAACGCCGTGCACGCACTATTCCAAAATGTCTCACGTGATTTCTGAACGGCCCCTATGTGCGTGTAAGATGAAAAAAAAACTTTAATCCTCTTATCATTGATATGTTTGATCGATCGCAAGGCTCTTGACTTGATATCCCTTAAGACTTGAGTGAAAGTAGCACTGTTCTCTCCACATGAAAATCCCATGCCGGGCTGGCAAAGTGGCCATGATTTTTAGTTAAAAACAGACGCGTCGTATGCTTTGCCCTCTTCAGCTATTCCAAATGTTTCAGACTTGCATACGAGCGCTAGTAGCGAGTGGATAACAAGCGACACTGGCACTGTATTTTACCAAGGCACTATAGCCCAATTTTTCTCTCCGTGTGGGTTACCCGAACCTTCAAATACCCCGTAGGTAACCCCGCAGATACTACCCGTTCAACCGTTTTTTCATCTGACAGCTGTCATGAATCGCTGTTAACTTCTGACAGTCATGTAGGTTGAACGAGTAGTATCTGCGGAGGTTATTGAAATTTTTGGGTAACCCACCTTTATGCAACCGGGCATTAATCATTTATTTTTGTTTTACTGAAAATTGACCTGCCACGAGTTAACAGTTACAGTTACCTATAACCTCAAAAGTACGTGATATTAATGGTTCACCAGATTCTGGTCAGATTCTGACCAGATACCCCTGAATATCTGGGCAGATTCTGCCCAGATTGTCTGACCATAAGATGACGAATGGCCAGAAAATCTGGTCAATTTTCTACCAGGGTACCTCAGGGCTCTATCCTAAGTCCGTTATTGTTTAAGGTGCTTTCCTAGGCAATTCCACCAGTCCTGAAACAGTGATCCGACTCGTAGATTCATGCGCCACGCCATCTGTGAACCGTCACCGATACCTCAAAAACTCTCGAGAACAACTAACTCGCCATCATTCCGATCGATATACAGGGTGAGGCATTTAAAGTGTTACAGAGCAATAGCACTCAAACTATTGATCATATCCAAAAATGTTTCAGACAGAAGTTTTATTGTTCGAGAAGGCCGTCATACTGGATCATCCTATTTTTCTATCGGTGGGGGCGTTGAAGCTACGGCAAGGTCAACTCCACTTTTTTAAATGAAACTACGTATTTTTTATTACGTTATTTCATTCTACTTGATAAACCAAACGACTTTCGTATGAAAAATTTTTTGGTGAGACACCAATTTTTCATGATATTTAGCTGAACAACTACAGATTTTTGAACGTTCAAGAATCTACTACCTCTAAACTATCAAGCTTCGAGAAGAATTGCAACGTACGAAGATTCCATAATTTCATGCAAAGAACCTTGAAGAATATTCTTTCCGAATTTTTTCAACAGTTTTCAATTTTTTTACGCAATTGAAGAAACAGCGATGAAAAGTTAGGGGCAAAAATTCTGCAATTATTTTCCGAAATTCCTAGCATAAAATTGAGCACTTTTTGTCATCAGCAACTTTTCTCCAAACTTGATAGTTCAGAGGTAAAAAGTTCTTGAACGTTCAAAAATCTCTAGTTGTTCAGCTGAATATCACGAAAAATTGGTGTCTCACCAAAAAATGTTTCATACGAAAGTCGTTTGGTTTTGGAAGTAGAATGAAATAACGTAATAAAAAATACGTAGTTTCATTCAAAAAAGTGGAGTTGACCTTGCCGTAGCTTCAGCGCCTCCACCGATAAAAAAATAGGGGGATCCAGTATGACGGCCTTCTCGAACAATAAAACTTCTGTCTGAAACATTTTTGGATATGATCAATAGTTTGAGTGCTATTGCTCTGTAACACTTTAAATGCCTCACCCTGTATATCGCCAAGTGTCAAAAATACGCGTTTTTCATACATATCTTTTCTATTTCAGCATAAAACGGATATGTTTTGGGCCGTGCGTGTTCGTAATTGCCCACAGAATTGCGCGACGTATTTTATTTCATTGATTGCGGTGCCCAGGCAGAGATATTCCGTTTAATAGCACATTTTCACGATGTTTTCAGGACTGGTGGAATTGCCTAGGAAAGCACCTTAACTTGTACATAGCAAAAGTCAATTCCTGTTTATCGGCCATGACCAAAAATATTTCTTTCGTGGACGACTTGACTTTTATAGTATCCGCAACTACAATTCCAGATTTTACTAAGGTTCTTTCGGAGGACTTAACTAAAGTCTACGATTATTTCCAAAGTCTTAACCTTCCCGTCTTTTTCACTAAAACGAAATTTCTGATCTTTCCAAAGAAAAACTTCAAAATCCCCGTTCATTCTGCTTCTCTGATCAACGCCGGATTTCGGCCTAGGCCCGCGAAGCCCGGGCCTAGGGGCGCCAGGGTAGGTGGGGCGCGACGTCATGATTTTTTTTTTTTTTTTTAATGCTTAATGAAAGAATGAATACTACACAGTAAAAAAGAATAACTTGGGCCAAGCATTTTTTTTTAACAACCGATGAACAACCGACAATCTCTCGAGCGAAGTAAAATGCTCTGGAACCAAGAAAATTTTCATGATTCAAGAAAGATTTTACTTGGTCTCAGAGAATTTCACTTCGCTCGAGAGACTGTCGGTTGTTCAAAAAAAAGTGCTTGGCCCAAGAAAAAATGCTTGGCCCAAGTTATTCTTTTTTACTGTGTAGACACTGAGAAAAATTTTGTATTATATTTTTCGTTGAATTACTGTAGATTTCACTGAAGAGCGTGATTTAACAAATTACAATTGTATTTAGTATCGGATTTTTTTCTAAATACAAATTACAACTGTATTTAAAATCGAATGTTTTCTACTTACAAATTACAAATCAATGGCTCAGTCGAATAACGCAGTATCTCGCGTTACGCTCGGATAGCAAGCTACACCTCGGGAGCGAAACGTTGTTTGCTCCCTTGATGCACAATATACTATTTATCCATAGAATAACTTAATTTCCAAAATAGACGTACATTTTCGATTTGAAAATGCAATTGCTAAATCAGTGAATAAAGTTAATCGACAAATAAAAATTATCCGTCGTTGGTGAAACCGGCCATAAGACTTGTAATTGGGCCAAAAAATGGCGTCAATTATATTCGACTAATGTAGTTAGCTCCGAACATGCTGTCAAATACATTGCAGAAATTGTAATTAGGCTGAAAATGAATAAGAATTACAATTGTAATAATTTGTAATTAGAAAAAATCCGACAATAAATACAATTGTAATTTGCAATTGGAAAAAAATCCGTTACGAAATACAATTGTAACACACTTCATACAATTGTAACACACTTCTAACACACACACACACACACACCTTCACACTCGTCTAGAAGAACACTTTACACCATGGTGCATACGATATTTTATGCATCCAAGGGCAGAAAGCGCGTTCTTTATGCGCGCAGCCGGGAATAAAGTACGCACTTTCTTCCCTCGGTGCATAATAGTACTTTTCGATACTAGTGCGAAAGTGTTGATTCTCGGACGAGTGTGAAGTTTTTCGCCCGAACGAAGCGAGGGTGACAATCACACGAGTCGAGAATCATCTTTCGCGCTTGTATCGAACTTCATTTTTCAACACAGCGCGCGTTAAGTTGAATTTTATGCACGCGAAGCGTGCGCAAAATCGAACTTTGCGCACGCCATGTGGAAAATACAGTTGTATTTAGTATTTAGAAAAAAATCCGATACTAAATACAATTGTGATTTGTATTTAGATAAAAATTCGATACTAAATACAATTGTAATTTGTAATTTGTGGCTAGCTAATTACTAATTTGCCCAACTCTGGTTATTAGATGATATCCATATTTGATTTGAAGCATGGGAAAAAAATTGCTTAAGGCCGGTTCCATCTCAAATCACCCAGCAAGGTCGGGACGAAAAATTCAAATGATCCATAAAAAATGTATGTCATTCTTTGGCAAATTTGGGTGACCTAAATTCAGTCATTTTGCTTAAAAAAAATTGTGTCGCCCTATACGGATTTTACAATTTTTCCGGTGAAAACCCGTTTTCACAGATTTCGTAAATCTACTTTTTCTTTAAAGTGCTATAACTTTTGCACCAATCGACGGATTGAGATCATCTTAGTCCTGCAATGTGCGTATTCTATTCGTCTTTGAATCGATTCCAAGTTCAAGTAGATCGATTCAGAATCGCATCAGTTATCCAATATGATGTGAAAAAAAGCGAAGAAATTCAAGCGCAATTTTCGGCAATTCCATATATTCTGTTTTCTTCGCTGATTTTTTTCCAAATGACATTTGAAAAACTCTAACTTCTCGTGCAAGTTTCATTAGCGACCAAGCTTTTTTTAAGAAGTTATGAATTTTCCAATATCACGAATTTTCGATATTATCAAGCAGCTTAGGGGAGAGTGTGGTTGTACCGCTCAGCAGGTAATACCGCTCACCCCTTTTTCTTTATAATTAAGAATTTTTTCACTCGTTTTTTTTTCCCCAATCTTCAAAATCCAATGCCAATATCTAATTTCTGTGGAAATTTCATTCCTTTAATCACTTTTAATATAAAAAATAACATCTCTCTGTTTTGAGGTCCTTACAGCGTAAAATTGCTGGATAAGTAAATAAAGTTTTTTGTCATTTCAAAATTATTATTTTCACGTCAAACTATGGTCATTCGATTCGTGGTACTTTTCCGCGTAATTTGATCACAAGATGAACTCCTATCTCTCTTTATATTAATAATTATTAATGATTTTGTTAACTCCGCGCGATACCGGTAATACCGCTCGGCCGGTGAGGGTAATATCGCTCGGCTGTATGCCAATATACCGCTCAGCATCTGACAGTGCATATTTACCGGCGGATTACCAAAATCACCTAAGTAAAACACAATTATCATTTTTTTTTGTTGGAAATGTGTGTGACGACAAATGTTGAGACAATCAGAAACCAACGTTTGCGATGACAATGGTTGTGACATAGTATTAAATCCGTGAAATTAATAAAAAAATCGTAGTGAGGTTATGTGAATAATTCACGCTATTGTGAATAATAATGACAATGATATCAATAATAATAATAATTTACTCTAGTATTGTGTTATAATAACGATAAGTCTTCAGTAAAATTTAACATTGTAATGACAAATTTCATCCTTCATACCCGAGTTTACTATTTGACTATACATATAGGTTAGGTCGGAACCCGAGTATTAGAGAGTGAGCGGTATTAAAATTGGGCCGAGCGGTATTACCCGCTGGAGGGTAAGACCGCTCACTTGCGTCTCGCGTTTCTTTTTTCGTAATTTTGTAAATTCTAAAAGAAATTACGCCTCTGAATTTTCAAAACGAAGAGTTGAATAGTTGCAGAAGCCATTACAATAGTCTTTTGCACTTCAAGTTGACGTTCAACACATAAAAATTAGCATTTTTTCTTAGGTGAGCGGTACTCCCATACTCTCCCCTATATTTATGTGTCATAGGCCGTAAAAGCGCGATTTTAACCTCGCTTCGCTCGGTTTAAACGCGGTCTTCGGCCTGGACACATAAAATTCTGTATGCCATACGGCCGAAAAAGTATTTTCTGACGAATTTCATCATAATCCTCGCCTTCGGCTCGGATTATAAACTCAAATTCGTCAGAAAATACTTAATCGGCCTAGTGACATAATGTACTATAAATATACTACTCTATAATAACCTTCAATGAGTCGAATAAATACAACAGTAAACATAAATATACCATACATATACAAACAAAAGTTCCGACATACGCCTATTTGAATTGTCTCTAACATCACTAATTCAAATTATTGCTTGTTCAACCCAGGCGTGTTGATTTGTTTTTGCAGTGAAGGTACAGTTCGTCTCTATGTCCTTTTTCCAAACGTGAGCTTTTTGTATCCCTTTGATTATTTTCACGTTTTTCCATTTTTTCTGTTTTACTCTCTCGGAATAATTGTAATTTTTCTGGTGTAATTAGGGAAAGTTGAATAGCTGATGTGTATTTTTGTACTGTTTCAACAAAAGATTAAGCTTCTTGAATAGCTTCGATATGTTGCTTTGAAAGATTGTGCTTCGTTGCCAAGTACTTTACTAATCCGTTTACTGTGGTATTTAGTCAACTCATTGGACGTGAATATAGAGTCGTATATTCAAATATATTTTTCCCACTTTTCGTATGTACGTATTTCCTTATATATACCCACATGTATCACGTAGCAAGAAATAATGCAATGAAGAACATAGTCGACCCATGTAAAAATTATTCATAGCGGAAAATATAAGCTGTTTGATAATATCGAAAAGTCGTGATATTGGAAAATTCATAACTTCTTAAAAAAAGCTTGGTCGCTAATGAAACTTGCACGAGAAGTTAGAGTTTGTCAAGTATTATTTGGAAAAAAATCAGCGAAGAAAACAAAATATATGCAATTGCCGAAAATTGCGCTTGAATTTCTTCGCTTTTTTTCACATCATATTGGATAACTGATGCGATTCTGAATCGATCTACTTGAACTTGGAATCGATTCAAAGACGAATAGAATACGCACATTGCAGGACTAAGATGATCTCAATCCGTCAATTGGTTCAAAAGTTATAGCACTTTAAAGAAAAAGTAGATTTACGAAATCTGTGAAAATGGGTTTTCACCGAAAAAATTGTAAAATCCGTATAGGGCGACACAATTTTTTTAAAGCAAAATGACTGAATTTAGGTCACCCAAATTTGCCAAAGAATGACATACATTTTTTACGGATCATTCGAATTTTTCGTCCCGACCTTGCTGGGTGATTTTAGATAGAACCGGCCTTAACTTATGATCATGAAACTGAAAGGTAATCTCAAATAGGGGCGCTATGAAGTTACGGGCTTAGGGCGTGAAAATGTTTAAATCCGGCGTTGTCCCTGATGATAAAAGAGACTCCAGTACCCTGGTAGAAAATTGACCAGATTTTCTGGCCATTCGTCATCTTATGGTCAGACAATCTGGGCAGAATCTGCCCAGATATTCAGGGGTATCTGGTCAGAATCTGACCAGAATCTGGTGAACCATTAATATCACGTACTTTTGAGGTTATATGTAACTGTAACTGTTAACCCTTTGTGGCCCACATTTTTCCTTGCGTTCAATTGGCTGGAAATTTGTCACTCGGGGGTTTTTGGGGTCGCTGATGACGAATCTGAGCTCAGAATTTCAAAATTCATAATGGCGGATCCAATATGGCGGACAAAAGTACAAAAAGTTGCTTGATGGAAGTGAAATTTGTCACTCGGGGGTTTTTGGTGTCGCTGATGACGAATCTGAGCTCAGAATTTCAAAATTCATAATGGCGGATCCAATATGGCGGACAAAAGTACAAAAAGTTGCTTGATGGAAGTGAAATTTATCACTCGGGGGTTTTTGGTGTCGCTGATGACGAATCTGAGCTCAGAATTTCAAAATTCATAATGGCGGATCCAATATGGCGGACAAAAGTACAAAAAGTTGCTTGATGGAAGTGAAATTTGTCACTCGGGGGTTTTTGGTGTCGCTGATGACGAATCTGAGCTCAGAATTTCAAAATTCATAATGGCGGATCCAATATGGCGGGCAAAAGTACAAAAAGTTGCTTGATGGAAGTGGAATTTGTCACTCGGGGGTTTTTGGTGTCGCTGATGACGAATCTGAGCTCAGAATTTCAAAATTCATAATGGCGGATCCAATATGGCGGACAAAAGTACAAAAAGTTGCTTGATGAAAGTGAAAATGGGCACTCGGGGGTTTTTGGGGTCGCTAATGACGAATCTAAGCTCAGAATTTCAAAATTCAGAACGGCGGATCCAATATGGTGGACAAAAGTACACAAAGTTGCTCGATGTGAGTAAAAACTTGTACTCGGGGGTTTTTGGGGTCGCTGATTACGAATCTGAAGTCAGAATAATGAAATTTTCACAACCAAGATGGCGGATTCAAGATGGCGGACTCACTTTTCCACAAAATAGACGTAGAGCACTAAAAACTTGTACTCGGGGGTTTTTGGGGTCGCTGATTACGAATGTGAAGTATTGATAAAGTAACCGCGCTTGGTTGCTTCCAGAGACACGAACGAGGACGTAGCGGTTATTGTCTCCATTTTCTTTTTTTTGTTTGTTTTTTTTTTTTTTTTTGCTTTTTTTCTAAGAATTTAGTTTTTACATTTTATTTATAGTGTAACTGTTTATTGATGGTAAATTTGAAAACAGTTTTTCTCGGATTTTATGCACAATGGCACTTTGCAAGTACTGCAAATGTATATAGTTTTGTATGGTACAGCCTTTGTACTACAAAGAGCACAGCGTCTTGGACTCTTTACACATTCAGGCATATGACGGGATTCAGAACGCCTTTTCTCGATAGGTACAACAGGTTTTGTAACTAAGTTTGATGGAGATGCTTGTAGACGTTTTCTTCCTCTAGCTGTTGGTAAACGATGACTTGCTAATTCATCTACTAAAAGTAACCTGAATTTTTTTGAAGTTATTTGATGTTCTGGATTTTTGGCATTGTAAATAATTAATGCATTTATAATAGCTACTTCAAAAAAATGCCAAAATATACGGTGCCACCATTTTTTTGACTTTCTATCAAGTTCATCTCTTTCATCTCCATCAAACTTAGTTACAAAACCTGTTGTACCTATCGAGAAAAGGCGTTCTGAATCCCGTCATATGCCTGAATGTGTAAAGAGTCCAAGACGCTGTGCTCTTTGTAGTACAAAGGCTGTACCATACAAAACTATATACATTTGCAGTACTTGCAAAGCGCCATTGTGCATAAAATCCGAGAAAAACTGTTTTCAAATTTACCATCAATAAACAGTTACACTATAAATAAAATGTAAAAACTAAATTCTTAGAAAAAAAGCAAAAAAAAAAAAACAAAAAAAAACAAAAAAAAAAACAAAAAAAAACAAAAAAAAAAACAAAAAAAAAACAAACAAAAAAAAGAAAATGGAGACAATAACCGCTACGTCCTCGTTCGTGTCTCTGGAAGCAACCAAGCGCGGTTACTTTATCAATACTTCACATTCGTAATCAGCGACCCCAAAAACCCCCGAGTAAAAGTTTTTAGTGCTCTACGTCTATTTTTTGGAAAAGTGAGTCCGCCATCTTGAATCCGCCATCTTGGTTGTGAAAATTTCATTATTCTGACTTCAGATTCGTAATCAGCGACCCCAAAAACCCCCGAGTACAAGTTTTTACTCACATCGAGCAACTTTGTGTACTTTTGTCCACCATATTGGATCCGCCGTTCTGAATTTTGAAATTCTGAGCTTAGATTCGTCATTAGCGACCCCAAAAACCCCCGAGTGCCCATTTTCACTTTCATCAAGCAACTTTTTGTACTTTTGTCCGCCATATTGGATCCGCCATTATGAATTTTGAAATTCTGAGCTCAGATTCGTCATCAGCGACACCAAAAACCCCCGAGTGACAAATTCCACTTCCATCAAGCAACTTTTTGTACTTTTGCCCGCCATATTGGATCCGCCGTTCTGAATTTTGAAATTCTGAGCTTAGATTCGTCATTAGCGACCCCAAAAACCCCCGAGTGCCCATTTTCACTTTCATCAAGCAACTTTTTGTACTTTTGTCCGCCATATTGGATCCGCCATTATGAATTTTGAAATTCTGAGCTCAGATTCGTCATCAGCGACACCAAAAACCCCCGAGTGACAAATTTCACTTCCATCAAGCAACTTTTTGTACTTTTGTCCGCCATATTGGATCCGCCATTATGAATTTTGAAATTCTGAGCTCAGATTCGTCATCAGCGACACCAAAAACCCTCGAGTACAAGTTTTTAGTGCTCTACGTCTATTTTTTGGAATAGTGAGTCCGCCATCTTGAATCCGCCATCTTGGATGTAAAAATGTTGAAATTCTGACTTCAGATTCGTAATTAGTGACCCCAAAAACCCCCGCGTAATAATTTTTAGAATGATTGAATGAAAAACAAAGCGAAAATTGATTTTTTTCTTCAAAAAAGAGCTTTTTACGCCATTTGTTTATTTATAACTAATTAACAATTTAATAAATATTAATTTTTGTTATTTATTATGATAGAGAAACATTTTAGCTAATAGAAGAATGTATAATCACTAATATATACCTATAAATACAATTTTTATACGCAAAAATCTAAGACGCAATAGGTGGTCAATATATTGACCACCAAGCCACAAAGGGTTAACTCGTGGCAGGTCAATTTTCAGTAAAACAAAAATCAGGGTTGTAAAATTTTTAATGGAAAATATTTCCATTAACTCATTGAATTTAATTTTTTAATGGAAAATATTTCCTTTAACCATTAAATTTAATTTTTTAATGGAAAATATTTCCATTAACCATTAAATTTAATTTTTGAATGGAAAATATTTCCATTAACCATTAAATTTAATTTTTTACTGGAAAATATTTCCATTAACCATTGAATTTATTTTTCTAATGGAAACTTTTTCCATCAACCATTAAATTTAATTGTTCAATGGAAAACATTTCCATTAAAAAATTGAATTTCATCATTTGATGAGAAAAATTTTCATCAATTTTTGAATATGTTTTTCTATTCGGAAAAATTCTCATCAACTGCTGGAATTTTCTGAAATTACTTTGGATCACTTTTAATTTTTAAATAGACTTGGCGGGAAAGTAGAAAGCCATTCGCTGTGTGCATGACAGTGAGCGGCTCAGGGTTGTAAAATTTTTAATGGAAAATATTTCCATTAACTCATTGAATTCAATTTCGTCCTCTAGGTCGACCGCACCGTAGTTTCCGTCCTCCAGGTCGACCGATTGTAATTAATTATTGATAAACAATTGACGTTGTACACACGACGTTGATAATTCATGCATCATTGTTCAGTAAGTTATTAACTACGTAGCGGTAGACCTGGAGGACGAAAACTACGGTGCGGTGGACCTAGAAGACGGAAACTATGGTGCGGTGGACCTGGAGGACGGAAACTACGGTGCGGTGGACCTAGAGCATGAAAACTACATAGCGGTGGACCTGGAGGACGGAAACTACGTAGCGGTCGACCTAGAGGACGAAACCGACGTAGCGGTGGTCCTGGTTACAGATAACGAAAGCGTATGTTGTGTGAAGACAACTCCCGGCGACGATGTTGTTAACACTATAATAATTGTTGTTATTTTTCATTCGAAGCTGTCGAATTTTTTTTCATCATAGTAAAAGCTTTATTATTTTTGATATATAATTTAAAAATTATTACGATTCTTAATATTATTTGAACATAATAAATTATTTTCCACAAAAAATCTTATCACCTTGATGTTATGAAACTTTTTAATTACCTACATTTCTAACATAACCTCGAATTACACCTTAGATTCGTTCATCAGATCCTTCAACAGAATCTGCCCAGATACATATGTCATTCTGGTCAGAAACTGTCGTCGAATTGATGAGGTATCTGGCCAGAAAATCTGACCAGAATCTGCCCACTCACCAGAAAACTCAACAGATTCTGGTCATACCCTAACGACTTTTGCGCAAGGTTGTGAGAAGGTTCATATACCGATATTAAACGGTATATTTCCGGATTTACCACGGGTAATCACTTCAGAAATACAGTATATTTGCGCCTCTCTGCATACCGTATTTTACCGGCACTACTACCGTATTCACGGGTACTGAACACAGTTTTCATACGGTACGAACACCGTTACCGTACCCTGTATGAACCGACAAATTTCCTGGTCCCTTTAAAAAATTAGGTTTGACTGCAGTATGTGTACCGTAGTTCGACAGTTTCGATACCGTATTCTCACCACATTCATACCGTATTCTCACCACATCCATACCGTATTTTCACCACATTCATACCGTATTCTTACCACATTCATACCGTATTCTCACCACATTCACACCACATGAATACCCTATTCGAACCGCATCCATACCTGAAAAAAAAATTCAATAAAAACAATCGGGAAGTGTGAGACAGCGACGCCTTGGCAGCAGAAGACATGTAGCGAATTTCATTTAGAAATGGAGCTCTTCAGCAGATCTCAACCAACGCCGGGATAGCATGATTTCTAAAGGAAATTCCCTGTATGCCTTCGTACCAAAGCGTCGCTCTTTTCTGAGCAAGACATATCGGACTATTCTGTACATGGTATTTATTGATGACAGGAAATTACAATAATTCACTTTCTTTGCTAATGTGTAATTAAATGAGTAATTTAATTAAAAATGTAATTGGTGACTTGCAACACTAGTTGGGAACAACTGCATTTTCCCGTCCGTAGTATCAACGGCGGATTCAAGGGGGGGGCGGAAGGGGCGATCGCCGCCCCCCCCCCCCCCCCCCCCCCCCCCCCCCGAAACCTTGGGAAGGAGGGAAATTTTTGAAATAAAGATAAGTTTTAATATGTTTTCAATGCGAATAATATTAATATCAACAAAGTGTATTGTTATTGGAAAAAAAAATGCCTCTAGAAGTCTGAATCTACCACTATACTGAGGTACATTTTTACCCCCCACACCCCTTAATATGCTGGTAACGTCGATCGCCCGCCCCCCCCCCAAATGAGACACCTGAATCCGCCCTTGCGTAGTATCACGGTCTTCCATGCCTCGCATTACGAAGTAATATCGTCGAAGGCGGCCTCGATAATTCAGCAGTCGCATACTCGGTGCGTTTCGAGTACATTTGCCCTCTCGCATCATCCATGGTACCTGCTTAATTTCAATAAACGATTTCACCCAATTTTCAATAATATTAAGATTTAATAATCCATCAGAACACGTTATAAGACCTTCCGTGGTGACTGGAACGAGCTCGGTACTTTGACGCTTTCTTCCGGGATCACCACATGTCCCGTTGTATCGCTCGTCTCCAGCACACACTCCTTCGATGTAGTCACCCACCTTCTGAAAATTATTAACACACTGCGGAATGTACCTACTATTTTCTAGGTTATGTCTCTAACTTTTCATCGTATTCCAACGCGGGTATATCGAGGCATTGTACAACGGCTTTACGTATCGTCAAAGATGAACGCTACATACACACGAGAGTCAAGGAAGTTTCACCAATTTTTTTGACGACTGATTTCAACGCAAAGCTGAGTGACTATGCCGATACGTGCGAACGAGTATACGCTAGGCTCGTACTACTACACTCGTATAAACAAGCTTGTGTTTTCGTATACATGCATGCGATTTTCACCCCAGAGTTGCCTGGCACACAAGTTAGGCGGCGCTGGCGGTCGTATACATGCACGAATTTTACACACACTAGTAGCGTACTGGAATTGTACGAGCCTAGCGTATACCGCTTTGACAGGTCAACGCATGGCGGAGCGAACGCCGCGACGCTTATCGCCCTGCTCGAGAACTACCATAACGGTTTTAACGTGTTTCATGAGCAGGGCCCGGATTTCGGTGCTCTAAAAACAATATGACAGTCTAGCTATCAGTGAGTGAATTGCTGAGAAGGCGTAGACTGCGTCACTTATATATTATATACAGGGTGATTCAGAATGCGGTACTTTCCTTACACCGGTGGATTCCTTGTAAAAAACTAAGACCAAAATTATTCCTCCTAAAATGTCGAAAGCTAAGCCGTTTTCAGGTAGTAGTAGTTTAAAGTAAGCCAAAGTAAGCCAATACGAGGGCAGATACGAGAATGGCTCAGCCGCCGCTACGCCGTTATTGTTGATCAGACGTGGCTGGTCTGCTGTACGTAGCTAAGCTATACAGGCGATGCAATGGAAACAGAAGCGTGCGAATGTTACCGAACTATGAATGTAACGTCTGATCGTCGTTTCTTTGCGAGATCGCGGTGGCGGGCCAACAATAACGGCGTAGCGGCGGCTGAGCCATTCTCGTATCTGCCCTCGTATTGGCTTACTTTGGCTTACTTTAAACTACTCCTACCTGAAAACGGCTGAGCTTTCGACATTTTAGGATGAGTAATTTTGGTCTTAGATTTTGACAAGGAATCCACCGGTGTAAGGAAAGTACCGCATTCTGAATCACCCTGTATAGGTGATTTATGATATATGTTTAAATCGCGTTACTAATGCCATAAGGTCGTAAGCGACAATATACGACCTTTTGGTCTTCTTAAAACCAAAAGGTCGTATAATTTTTTTATGCCATTCGACGAAAAATTCACAAATATGAATAAATCCATAAAAATTTTGAAAATCGAAAATTTTGGTCGATATGATCTTCTGGCTTTAGTTTTGAGAGAAAATCGGGAAAGATAAAGCCAGAAGGTCGTATCGAGCAAAATGTGAGAAATATAACATTATCCACGAGAAAAATATAAATTGGAAGTGATACTAGATAAAATAGAGCATAAACATGAATCTTGGTCGATACGACCTTCTGGCTTTAGTTTTACGAAAAAATCACGCAAACTAAAGCCAGAAGGTCGTGTCCGCTATTTTTTTTTTTTTTTTTTTTTTTTTGAATCGTCCGGAAATTGACGAAAATGCTTATTTCCATTGAAATTCCCCAAAAAAAAAAAAAAAAAAATTTTTGGTGGATACGACCTTCTGGCTTTAGTTTCACGGAAAAATCACGAAAACTAAAGCCAGAAGGTCGTATCGACCAAAATTTTAATTTTTCCTGTTTTCTCGCTTACGATCATTTCTAACTGGTTATTTTTCGTAGAAAATGTGATTCCCAAGATTCTCAAAAATTAGAATGAAATAGAAATAGAAATTTTTATTACCATATGTGAATTTATCGGACCAGTCGAACCAAATTTTTAAGTCTTCTAACTGAAGCTCACCTCTATATAGAGCGTGCAATCTCCAGATAGACCGAAAAAAACGGAAGTGCATCATAATTATTTTTTCAAGTAAAAATTCCTTCAGCCCGGGTTTGAACCGGGACCTCCGCATTTGTACTGCGACGCCTTGTCCAATTAGACCACTGAAGGACTGAAGGAATCTTTACTTGAATTTCATGTTATTGTCATTGACCTCTTAGTCCACAGGTCTGTGTTTATTTCATTGTGTAGTGACTCTATCGTTCGAAACCTATTAATTCATACCATATGTGAATTTATCGGACCAGTCGAACCAAATTTTTAAGTCTTCTAACTGAAGCTCACCTCTATATAGAGCGTGCAATCTCAAGATAGACCGAAAAAAACGGAAGTGCATCATAATTATTTTTTCAAGTAAATGCGGAGGTCCCGGAGGTCCCGGTTCAAACCCGGGCTGAAGGAATTTTTACTTGAAAAAATAATTATGATGCACTTTCGTTTTTTTCGGTCTATCTGGAGATTGCACGCTCTATATAGAGGTGAGCTTCAGTTAGAAGACTTAAAAATTTGGTTCGACTGGTCCGATAAATTCACATATGGTATGAATTAATAGGTTTCGAACGATAGAGTCACTACACAATGAAATAAACACAGACCTGTGGACTAAGAGGTCAATGACAATAACATGAAATTCAAGTAAAGATTCCTTCAGTCCTTCAGTGGTCTAATTGGACAAGGCGTCGCAGTACAAATGCGGAGGTCCCGGTTCAAACCCGGGCTGAAGGAATTTTTACTTGAAAAAATAATTATGATGCACTTCCGTTTTTTTCGGTCTATCTGGAGATTGCACGCTCTATATAGAGGTGAGCTTCAGTTAGAAGACTTAAAAATTTGGTTCGACTGGTCCGATAAATTCACATATGGTATGAATTAATAGGTTTCGAACGATAGAGTCACTACACAATGAAATAAACACAGACCTGTGGACTAAGAGGTCAATGACAATAACATGAAATTCAAGTAAAGATTCCTTCAGTCCTTCAGTGGTCTAATTGGACAAGGCGTCGCAGTACAAATGCGGAGGTCCCGGTTCAAACCCGGGCTGAAGGAATTTTTACTTGAAAAAATAATTATGATGCACTTCCGTTTTTTTCGGTCTATCTGGAGATTGCACGCTCTATATAGAGGTGAGCTTCAGTTAGAAGACTTAAAAATTTGGTTCGACTGGTCCGATAAATTCACATATGGTATGAATTAATAGGTTTCGAACGATAGAGTCACTACACAATGAAATAAACACAGACCTGTGGACTAAGAGGTCAATGACAATAACATGAAATTCAAGTAAAGATTCCTTCAGTCCTTCAGTGGTCTAATTGGACAAGGCGTCGCAGTACAAATGCGGAGGTCCCGGTTCAAACCCGGGCTGAAGGAATTTTTACTTGAAAAAATAATTATGATGCACTTCCGTTTTTTTCTGTCTATCTGGAGATTGCACGCTCTATATAGAGGTGAGCTTCAGTTAGAAGACTTAAAAATTTGGTTCGACTGGTCCGATAAATTCACATATGGTATGAATTAATAGGTTTCGAACGATAGAGTCACTACACAAAGAAATTTTTATTCTTCAATTAAAAAAATTGCAATATTTTTTTTTTATTCTGAAGAAGTGTTTATTTTATCAGATTTTTCTTTCATCGCCACTAATTCGTTTCTGTTCGTGAATAACGTCATTTTTGAAATTTTGGTCGATACGACTTTCTGGCTTTGTTTTTTTTATTATTATTTTTTTTTATTTTTATTTTTTATTTTTAAGGTCGTATCGACCTAAATTTCATAAATGACGTTATTCACGAACAGAAACGAATTAGTGCAGTGAAAAAAAAATCTGATGAAATAAACACTTTTTCAAAATGACAAAACAAAATTTACAATTTTTTTTATTAAAGAATAAAAATTTCTGTTCTATTTTAATTTTTGAGAATCTTCGGAATTACATTTTCTACGAAAAATAACCAATGAAAAGTGATCGTAACCGAGAAAACAGAGGAAAAACTAAAATTACGGTCAATACGATCTTCTGGCTATGTCTTTCCTGATTTTCTCTCAAAACTAAAGCCAGACCCGCACGGAAATATATATATGCGAAAAATATATGCGAACATAGATGTGACATATTTTTTTTTTGCGCCTTTTTATAATTTTTATAAGTTTGACATAAATGTCGGATATTGGTCGGATATATGTCAACATAAATGTTGCGGCATGTATGTTGACATATATCCGACATTTATATCAAATCGTGTTGACATCTATGTCGACATCTATGTCGACATACATCCCGCGACATTTATGTTGACATATATCCGACCAATATCCGACATTTATGTCAAACTTATAAAAATTATAAAAAGGCGCAAAAAAAAAATATGTCACATCTATGTTCGCATATATTTTTCGCATATATATATTTCCGTGCGGGGAAGGTCGTGTCGAAATAAATTTTTCGATTTTCAACATTTTGATGGATTTATTCATATTCGTGCATTTTTAGGCGAATGGCATGAAAAAAAAATTATACGACCTTCTGGTTTTAAGAAGACCAAAAGGTCGTATATTGTCGCTTACGACCTTATGGCATTAGTAACGCGATATATTATATATGTTATAGAATTACTTATACATAATATAAGTGACAGTCTATGCCTTCTCAGCAATCCACTCGCTGCTAGCTAGACTGTCATATTGTTTTTAGAGCACCGAGATCCGGGCCCTGGTCATAATATTTCCGATTCATCAGAGTCCATTGGATTTGTATAGGTATCCAGAGTTTTAACGTCTGTTTTGGATTTATCCTTGTTCTTCTTGAAGCATACCTTGGAGAGGTGTCCGTTTTGTTGACAAAACTCGCAGTGTAGGTTCTCTTTGTTCTGACATTTGCTTGCCGTGTGCGCACCACCACATCGAAAACACGTCAGTGTGCTTGAGTAATTCCGCTTGCTGTTATGTTTGTCCTTTTTGAACTTCTTTTTCTTATCGTACACGGAGAGAAAAAAATAGGCATTTTTCCTATTTTCACACAGGAATTATTTCTATGTTACCAAAGAGATATTTAATATGTCAATATAGCAATTATAACTATGTAAAAAAAGGAAAAATACCTATTTTTTGTAGGATTATTTCCTATAAAAAATAGGAATTCCTTCTATGTTGACATTGGAATATTTCCTATAATACCATGGCAGTGATTCCAATGTTAGCATAGTGGAACTTCCATAAAAAACATAGGAATTATACCTATGTTAAACATAGCAAAAATTACTATGTATCAAATAAATTATTCCTATAATAACATAGCTATTATACCTATGTTTGACATAGGTATAATTCTTATGTTAACATATGAATAATTTCTATAAAAACATTGGAACAATACGTATGTGTAACATAGGTATAATATCTATGTTGGCGTAATAATAATTCCTATAATAAATAGGAATTATTTACATGAAATTTTTTTTTTTTTTTTTTTTTAATATTAAATTTCCATTTTCATTAAATTTTAAGCATTTTCCCTAATTCTCATGATTTATCTTAACCTATAAAATATGACTTCGACAAGTAGTAAATCATGTCAATGAAGAAATTTTTTTTTTATTATTTTAAACCCGCCTCGATTGTACGTATTCTATTTCATTACCTTATAAGTACAGAAACAAATTATTACTCATTAAATTTGTCTGATAAATAAAAACTAGATTCAAAAATCTATGTGATCATTTTATAATTACAAAACTAGTGTTGACAGATTTTCGAGAACATAGTTTCTAATTCTATGTCATAATAGTGATTATTCCTATAATAACATAGCGATTGTACCTATGTTTTACATAGGGATCAGTCCTACGTATTATAGTGATTAATACTATTTTAACATTGGAATTATACCTATGTTGAACTTAGGTACAATCACTATGTTGATGTGGGAATAGTTCCAATAAAAACATAGCTATTTTTCCTATGTTACATTGGTATTTTCACTAAATTGCAAAAGAAAAATCGCTATGTTAACATTGAAATAATTACCGTGTTGCATAGCAATTTTGACTATGTTACATGGGAATGAATAATATGTATTATATGAATTATTCCTATGTTGGCTTAGTAAATTTTCCTAGGCTAACATTGAAAATATACCTGTGTGAAAATAGGAAAAATACCTATTTTTTTCTCTCCGTGTACTTATATACTTTCTTTCCGGCTTGGATAGAATTAATTGAGCTCGAGGTAGATGACTCACCCTGTAGTGTGCTTATCTCTTTTTGAGATAGTTCTATCCCTTTAGCTGTGGTCACAGCGGTTTTGAAATCCAAATCTTTAGATTCTAACAACCTTGCTTGTATGCGTGTACTTGAGAGACCACACACAAACTGATTTCTCAGCGCCTTGTCCTTGTACGTTTCGAAATTGCAAAATTCACACAGGGCATTTAATGCGTTTGCGAACGCCTGCACATCTTCCCCAGGGAGTTGTTTCCGTTTATTGAATTTGAAGATTTCCGCGATCTCCAAGGAACCCGGAGCGTACAAATCCGTTAACTTGGATGTTATTTCAGCGTATGTTTTTGTATATGGGTTGTCCGCTCCCCAGTTATCACAAAGATTATCGTATACCGAGCCGCTTAGGAACTGTAGTAAATATGGCACCCTTTTTTCGGCTTCAATGCCGAAGATTGCACAAGTCCCTTCGAAACGTTATAGCCAGCGTTTGTATTGCATGGTGCTTGGGTTGAAAAACTCGATTTGAATTGTCGTAACGGATTTATTCGACGCCATCTTGGAACTGCCGGACAATTTTTTTTTTTTTTTTTTTTTTTGATGTATTGTAGTGCCGACAAGTCCAGAAAAAGAAACTTACGCGCGATTTTTTTTAGCTATCATCAGATCAATGTACACTTTGGCGTTTTAAAACTTCAACGTGTGGAGAAAAATTGGTGCACGTATTTTTTTTTTTAGAAAAACCGAATTTTTGTAACGGTGCTCGGCGGAATTTGAATAAAAGACATGCATGAGCCTCGCGGTAGTACTTCGTTGCTTTTTGTATCCCTCTTTTTTTTTTTTTTTTTTTTTTTTAATCCTCGTCGCCACTGTTGGATTTCTTGGGTTCAATAATTTGTATGACGCAGGCACGGTTATGCTTAATCACTGATTTATTGCGCATATAGATATAGAGGTTACAATTCAATAAACGTACAAGGCAACGTATCCGCATCGACTGACTCCTTGGATTAGTTACGAATCCGTCTGCCCATATGGCTGTTATGTTTCTCATTCGGTAGCTTAGTGTTACCGCGCTTATTTGAACGTGCGTATATAACAGTTGACAACCTTGGATTCAAAATGCGATAACTTTTTGAAAAAGTGTCTGACCTTCGATTTCCGAAAACCGCATCAAAGAAAACATTTCAGTGATCAATATCGATTTTTGACCTTGGCTATACGATCATTTTTGACGAAGATACGAGGTTTTGAAATTCAATATTTTTCGAACGAAAAAACAGGTGATCCGCTAATTTTGTTGAGGAGTGTATAAGTCGCAATAAATGGCATGCCAATACTTTTCGATCGAAAAAAATATAAAAAATCCCGATTTCATCCGATCAAACGTACCAGTTCGAACTCTTCTTCTTTCTTCTTTTTCCACTTCCTGGCTATAACCCCTTAATAGCATAAGCTAGGGCAAGTGCCAACGACCCCAAAGGTTACACTTCCAGTGTATTACTCGATCGATATTATCAGTAAACTTTAATTTTGTGAGCACTTTCTTATTCACCTTGTCTTCTTAGGTTTATGTTTTTAGGTTAGGTTTATTATCTGATTTATTATTTGTTATTTGTTGATCTCCCGGCCTATTGGGAGGCGGTGGAGAGAGTCTCTTCTTTCTATTGGCAGGAGGGAAAACACAATGGTTACAACATCTATGATTGACACTTAACGACTAACTATTATAAATAATTTTTTTTTTTTTTTTTTTTTTTTTTTTTTTTTTTTTTTCCCTTTCCTTCCTTATTAGGCACTAATGTCATGCCTGAGAATGAAGTCGCAAATAACCGATAGTACCACTAACGGTTTTTGGAGAAAAATTTGCTGGATCCCCTCGTCCACATTAATTCTCTTTCTTCCTAGAAATGATAATAATTGAATCCTCGGTCCCGCATGCAAAGGACAGACAAACAGCAAGTGATCTAGTGACATAATGGGGTCACCACACTCGCATGAAGCTTCATAAATAATGTTCTTGCGATAGAGGTGGGCTTTGGTAGAAGTATGATTTGCCCTTATCCTATTGATGAGGGTGATCTTTTTCCTACTCATAAATAATCCCTTGAACCATACGTCGGTTGAAAAGGGTTTTGATAAACGACAATATTTAACCCCCTTGGTCTCTCCCCAAGATCTAATGACTCTATCCGAATCTTCAATTAGAGTCTTCTTTAACAAATAATTAAAATCTGACCATACTATTAAATGATGAGGGTCAGGAACCCCGCTTAGAAGTGAGCGGGCCACCGTGTCCGCCTCCTCATTTCCCGGTATCCCAATGTGGGCCGGGACCCAAACTAAATGTAGTGTAAAACCGGAATTATATAACTTAAAAGCTAGCTCTTTGATTCTTAACACCATAGGATTCATCCCAGATGAAGCCTTGATACTGCACAGAGCTTTTAGCACGCTCATGGAGTCCGTAAAAATTACCGAATTATTCCAGGAGTTGCTCTGGATCAGTTCTACTGCCTTAAAGATAGCAAAGGCCTCTGCCGAAAAGATGGATGCATGGTCATTCAGTCTAAAACCCCTTCGAATCTCCGGACCCCCATCCCAGACAACTACCGCAGAAGCCGCCCTGGGAGGGTCATTGGTCCTAGAGCCATCCGTATAAATACACAAAGAGTCCCTAAAGTTTTCAGAGATCATATTGTTAAAAATAACCTTAGGATCTTCCGCTGAGCTTATAACTTTTCCGATTTTAGTGTCGATATTGATATCCACTAGATTTTCGTCATACCCGATATTTAGAGGAGGAGGAGCCTTAAGCGTCTGAATCTGCGGAACTAGTTCCCTCAACCCCATCCAACACCTGAATAAGAAATGAAATTTACCGGGATCCCACTCCCTTCTTTCCGCCTTCTCCCTAATTAACGAGAATTTAGGACCCAGCATATTCTCCCTCCGAGAGGTTGTCCTCAGAATATACTTCTTCGTTAAAAATTGTCTCCTCTGGTGGAGAGGAGGAACACCCCCCAGGTGTAATAAAATATTTGTTGGGGTCGTCCTGATGCAACCCAGACAAACTCTCAAAGCCGCGAACTGGACTCGCTCCAAAGATTGAAGAGTTCCCTGGTTGGCGTCGTGATAAAATTGAGATCCCCATTCGAGAGTGGCCCTAACGAGACCTTTATAAACCATTAATAGAGTGGAGGGCTGAGCACCCCATTTGAAGCCAGCGATAGCTCTAAGGATTGATATAGACTTCAAGGCCTTATTTCTAATTATACCAATATGAATTTTCCAATTCAATCGAGTATCCAAGTAGACGCCTAGAAAGCGAACGGATGTACTGTTTTTAATGTTCACCCCGTTAAGAGAAATAGAAAGAGGAATAGGACCGAATCTTCTCTTAGAGAAAACACATAGTTGCGTCTTTTGTTCAGATATCTTCAGTCCTCTATCCATCAACCACCCGTCTAGGTTTCTTAAGGAGCCCTCTATTTCCCTAAGAGCAACCTCCGCCTTGTCATGCGAACTATAGATGGCCAGATCATCGGCGTAGGACAGTACCCTGGTGTTTACATTAACCTGAAATAAAATCTTCCTCATGTATATATTAAAAAGAATAGGGCTGAGGACTGACCCTTGAGGTAGCCCTTTGCCACAGCATCTGGACCCGACCTCAAAACCCTTAAAAACACAAGTGATCCTCCTGCACCAAATGATTTCCTTTATGAACATTGTCATTTGATAAGGAATACCCAAATCCAGCAGCTCTTGAATCAGGATCTTAGGTTCCACATTATCGTAGGCTCCTTCTATATCAATGAAGGCGGCAGCCAGAAATTCCTTCCTAGCATAAGCCAAATTGATATCGGTAACTAGCACCGCTACGTTGTCGACGCAAGAAAGCCCCGGTCTAAAGCCAAAGAAGCCTCTAGGGAAAATAGATTTGTTTTCGCACCACCACCGAAGTCTACTATTAACAATCCTTTCTAAGACTTTAAGGACATTGGAAGAAATTGAAATGGGTCTATACCCTCTACCCCCTGGTTTAGGGATCAGGCACACCAAATATTCTCTCCAAGATTCCGGAATGCATCCTTGTTTTAAAAAAAAATTAAAAGCCTTCAACAATAGTACTTTGAATGAGTGAGGTGCCCTGACTAACATTTCGTTACTAATTAAATCTAAACCCGGAGCAGCCTTAGCCCGAGCCCTGGCGACGGAAATATCCATCTCACGGTACGAGACCGGATCAAGAAAAAGCGACTCCGTCGCCAAGTTATCCTCAAACCGTCCCTCCGTTACAACCAAAGGAGGGGATATTTTGTGAAAGGCTTTCTGTACCTCCGGGTCTTCGACAGAACAAGAGTCAACAGAACTTGGGGCATCAAACCTCCTCTTGAATGCTTTGATCGGGTTCCAAATCCGATTGATAGGGGTATTCGGCCCCAAAGCTTCGCAGAAGGACCGGAAGCTCTTTTTTTTGGTCTTCTCAAGTGCCTTTTTGGAAACCTTACAAATCCTCATGTATTCGTCGAAAGAATCTCTTGAAACATTATTTCTAAAGTACCTGCAGGCCTTTCTCCTCTCTTCCACCATCTTTGTACACTCCGGCGTCCACCAAGGAGACGGAGGAGGATCTCTTCTATCTCCGTTATAGTTCGACGAATCTGGCATACGTGCCCCCGATCCTTGTCCTTCATTAATGTTATCAGCCCTACTCAGCGGTGGAAAATCTTTCCCGCTAATACTTTTGAGGTTGAAGATCTTTGAGGAGGCTCTATCTAACGGTTCATTTTCCACCCTGCGGTTTTCCGCACGGATTTTTTCTTGTAGCTCCCCTTTTTTCTTCTCAAACACCGGACAGAACTTGCTCAATGCAGAATGACCCCTGCCGCCGCAATTGAAACATGAGTATAGTTTAGGATCATCTACCTTACAATCAGCTTCGAGGTGCGAGCGAGCACACCTACAACACCTAGGTACCTTAGCTCTGCACTGGGACCCAATATGACCAAACCTTAGGCATTTGTAACACACTTTCACCCCTGGAAAATACGCAAAAACATCTCTCAGTGTATAAAAAATCGAGACTCTACTAGGGATGTTTCTGCCTCTAAAGAAAATCTTGATCCTTGAAGAATCCTGCCTGACCATGGATCCATCTTCTCCCTGTACCGTCCAAGGCAGTCTTTCTATACGGGCGATACTTATATCGTTATCTCCAAGGATTTTACAAGACTGAGACAACTCCTCTACAGATAGTGTCGGATCAACTCCCCTTACCAGTCCAATTTTAAAAAGAAAAAAGTCTGGTATATAAGCCTTGAAATCAGGATCTACCTTGAAGACCTTGGATTCGACAAATTCATTTGCATCTTCAAATTTTTTAAAATAAATGTTAAGTCTGTCTGCTCCCGATGCTTTGATATACTCGATTTGATCTCCGTAATCATATAATCTCCTACCTATACCCATAGTATGAATATTCCCCAGTTTTTTACCTCTACCATCAAACATCTGTACGACGAATGGTCCCGGATCCTGGCTGTTATACCGGTTACCCATAGATCTCAAGGGAGGAGACCAAGAAGGTCCTCCCGCCGCACCAGCAATTTTATTCGGAGGGGATCCTGTAGGAACCCTCCCCTCTTCTCCTTCCTTGACTGAATCAATACCCCTCTTATTGGATTCCTTCGACTTGCTCTTATCAGACATGACGAATAGTGTACTAATCAAATATCATACAACAGAGGATTTTTGCTCAGACACCACACAAACAAAACAAGGAAAGAAGGAGTGCCAAATCCTCTATTTACTCTCTCCTTTTCTCAAGTTGTTGCGAGCGACTCTTGCAGACCAGACTCTGTATGGTATGTTGATTGTGCTGAATTCACCTTATGTTGAGAAGGACCTTTGGGATGTTTATATTTATAGACCTTTGTAACTTGGAACTTTCAAATTTTCCGTTACTTGAGGAGGTCTAACCTCCTAGGGAAGAAAAAAATTGCCTTGGTAGGCCCCGAAGAGTGAAAAAAACTTTCCAAATCTTCAAATTTTCACTAGAAAAATCACTTAACTCTTTCAAGAACCGACAATACTTCTCGAAAATCGTTGATACCTCCAGCACCAGATTCAAAACTTGGAACACAAACTTGAAATCGACTCACTGGTAGCCATATAGACTTTCAACTGATTAACAGATATGAGTATAAAGTCAAGACGTATAAGTGTTTGTGATTACACCGCGGACTGCATCGACAATCCCAGTTCGAACTCATTACTCGTCAAACATCGGTTCCCGAAAGGACAAGTCGATTGATTACCCCGTTTCGGAGAAAATAGACAAATCGGTAACTGATTGGGTAAACCCCCCCCCCCCCCCCCCCCCCCCCCCCCCCCTTAACCCTTTTAGTCACAGTGGGACCGCTACGGTCCCACCCTACAAGTATAAAAACCCAATGCCGGATTTGTAATCAGTGACCCCAAAAACCTTCGGATACCAATTTTCATCAAAATCGGTGCACACCAAAAATGCGTGACTGAAAGGGTTAACAAGAGTTCAGAAAAGAGCGAAAATAGTTGGGCCTCTCACAAGAAATTCAGTCCGGATTATAACCGGAGCTTCTCTACAAGTGTATTTGGGACCTCAGTTAAGGCTGAGATACCTGTGGAAAAAAAAAAAAAAAAAATCTGAAAAAATATTCATAAAAATGCCTAGAGTAGTAAAGTGCTGCGTGTTGAACTGTGCTGACACAACATCCGTCCGGCACAGATTTCCGATAAAAGAAAAAGACGTATTTCAAGTATGGAAAGAACGCGCCCAACACCCCAGATTCAACAAAATCACAGACGAACACATTTATAAAGTCTATATGATGTGTGTCAAGTCTCGTTGAGTGTAATAATTAATTTGCAATCTTTTTAATTAATTTTATTGGCCACAATCGTATACCGAGAAGAAATCTTGATACTGCACAGTCAAAGTGCCTGACTGCGCATGCGCGAGTTTCGTCGTCCGCTGAGTCAGGTTAGCCATCCCGAGTTTCAGCTGTCAAACTGTGTTTTTGGCGGCGATGTAATTGATACGAATTTTTGAGGTTATAATCTCAAATGCCACTTTTATTTTGATAATTCACGTTAAATAAAAATGAACAACAACATAACCTCAACTGACTTGTCTACGCGCGAAAGTTTGACGGCTCTTGCTTCAATTCTCGCAAGTTGGCACCCCTGCCTCATACGTCATAATATTATCGCGGGACCATCTCACCGACCAATAAAATTGAATTATTTGGCGCATGCGCAATTAGGCGCATCGACTGTGCAGTATCAAGGTTTCTTCCCTGTATATATGAAATTTGCTTGGAGAATCTCCGAATTTATTGTACTTACACTAATTTGTAAATAAATAATTTATACTCATTATATTACCCTTATACGGCATATCTAAATTATGTTTTACATTATCTTGAAATTGTCGATTCACAATTGAACAAAAATTACAAAAACGATCATTTGTAGTTGCAGCTGACCAAAATACTGGCAACATGAGCTTGACAACAAAAACATACCGACTCTGACCGACATCGACAGAATCCAACATCGAAGCACCGTCAAAGGCTGTCTTCTTTACACGATGTTGGTGTTACTAGAATCAATCACCTCACACCAAAAGCCCGAAAGCTATACCAAATAGCCAGTCGTTTTAAAAAATTATCCGCAAATTTGAAAAAAAAAACGTCTCGTTTAGAGATAGGTTAAATATGGCAGAAAGTTCATTTCAAAATGGTTTATTAAGATATTGTACTGAAAAATTAAACAATACTTCACTCTCTTTTTTTACAAGTCAGCTCCGTAATCAAAATAAACATTCAAAAGGGAGAAGATATACTTTAGATGAGAAAATTTTAGCTCTTAGCCTGATGAAACAAAGCGGTAAAACTTATAGATTGTTGAGAAAAATATTTGCCTTGCCAAGTGAGAAATCTTTGAGAAGTCTACTTCAAAAAGTTGATTTACAACCCGGCATCAATGCGTCATTTTTCCAAAAACTCAAAAAGAATGGCCAGGCAATGAACAGGAAAGATAAAAAATGTGCCATCCTTTGGGATGAAATGTCTATTGAACCAAATTTATTTTTCAATCAGAAACTTGATATAATTGTAGGTTTCCAAGATTATGGAAATAGATCACGGAATTCTAAATTTGCCACTCATGCGTTGATTTTTATGGCTAAGGGTATTTTTAAAAAGTGGAAACAACCAATTGCGTACATGTTTACGGGAACTGGGAATCAGACACAATTATTGAGGAAAGCTATTGTCGATGTTGTAACAGCAGTACAGGATGCTGGCTTCAAAGTAATAGCCACTGTTTGTGACCAAGGAGCGTGCAATCAAGCTGCCATAAATTATTTATTAAAAACAAGACCCGGTAAACATAAGAGCTTTTGTATAGGAAATGATGAAATCTTTCCCTTGTACGATCCACCTCATTTATTAAAAGGAATCCGTAATAATTTACTAACAAAGGACTTACACTTTGAACTGGATGGGCAGAAAAAGATTGCCAAATGGCAAGACATTATTGATGTCTGATGGATTCCGGAGATGCGGATATGAGAATTTTAGTAAAATTAACAGATGGACATGTCCTGCCTGACAAAATCAAAAAAATGAAGGTATTTATTTTGGATATTATATTTGAAGGTAATATTGTTTTAAAAAAATTTCATAGATGAAAGTAAATTTTGACTGTCGAATTTTTAAAACTATATTCACTGGAAAATATTGAAATTAATTGGTTGTAGGTCAAAATCTGTCGTATGCAGTGTAATAAAGTCATGATTTGCTACAATTATTGACCGTCACAAGTTACTAATTAAAACAATATTTTTATACGATATTTCTCTTGTAACAGGTATCTTATGCGGCACAGGTGTTGAGTCAATCTGTTTCGGCAATAATGAGAAGATTTATATTGTGGGACCCGACAAGTATCATGGGAATAGGCACTGCAGACCTTTGTCAACTTATGGATCAAACCTTCGACAGTGTCAACGGCTATCAGTTAAGTGCACCACCAGGCAAAGAACTGAGATGTGCCGTTAGGTCTTCGACAAAACATGTTGAGCACTGGTACAAAGCTATCAAAGTCTTCGAAAGCATGCGATATTACTGTGATAAGCAGGAAAGATTTGTTCGACCACCATCTGTCAAAAACTGGACTGATACTTTGCATAGACTTATTATTATTCATCAAGATCTGTTCAAATTAGGGTACAAGTTTATAACACCACAAGTTTTTAAACAAGATGCTTTGGAAAATCTTTTTGGCTTTATTAGAAGCCATGCTATCAGAGCCATAAAACCGACACCAAATGCCTTTATTTCTTCATTCAATAGCACCAGTATCAATAAAATAACAAGTTACCATTCAGAAAATTTCAACTGTGAAAATGACAAAACCGATGGACTTCTGTCAAATTTAAAGAATTTAATAAGTAAGGATCCTGAGCCAGTCCATTCTGTAGAAACTGAAGAGAACTTTGAAATCCCACTTCACATACCAATTAAATCAACAAAAGTTTCAAAATGCATACAAGTTTATGTAAGTGGGTGAAAAAACTTAAAAAAATAATTGTACCATGTACCTCATGCATGGAAAATCTGGAAACAACAAACCCTAGCCAAGACACTGATTTTATCGAAGTAAAAGAGTATAAGACACGAGTACTAACGAGACCTAACTCGAATTTCAATTATATTGTTGGTAAATGTATCGGTATTACCAATTACCTATTGCCAAAAATTTGTCATCGCCACAATACAGGGTGTTCCAGACCTCGCGACGAATATTTCACAGGGTAAATCTTGATCAAAAATGGGATCGAAATTCCCTCAGCCGATTTTTTCGGAGATGCATGGATTTTCCGTTATAATTATTTTAATTGCAGCTAATGACATGCGACTTATAAACGGCCGTTTGTCGGTGTAATCACCGCTCGGTTGTGTGCGCGTCTCTCGCCCTATTGTCGCCACGAAACAAAGTGCACACAACCGAGCGGTAAGCACACCGACGTGCGGCCGTTCGTAAGCCGCGCGTCATTGACTGAAATTGAATTAATTATAACGGAAAAGATATGCATTTGAAAAAAAATCGGCTGAGGAAATTTCGATCCCATTTTTGATCAAGATTTACCCTGTGAAATATTCGTCGCGAGGTCTGGAACACCCTGTATAACAAAAGTTTTGTCATCTTATCTAAAAAAAATGTTCCAATTCAAATCATCAATTGCAAGCGTCACAAAATTGTAGACACATTTTTGAAAATCATCACAAAATTATTAATTTTTCATTGGTGCAAATCAGTCAATAGTATTTTGTGCGGTAGAAACATCAAATTCTTAACTAGTATCGGTGTCAGGAACAAAAATCCTAGGTCATCAGTGGATCAGATAAAAAAAGCCGCACATAATTTATATCTTAAGACGAAAAAAAAAAAAAGTAAAGGAAGTGTAATTCATATTCGTATCTATATACCATGAGTACACTGATAGAAAACATGTAACACATTTTACCACATATCGCCGACAAATTGCTATTTTTTGGTGCTAAAATGACGGGTGGTCACACAGTAGAAAGAATTACAAATCCACCTTGTAAATTCTACTAATGGTAAAGATTCCCATGCGGGGTCTAAATTTTTACTATCTCAGATAGTAAAATGAAGTCTGGCAACAAAAAAAAAGTTGGTCTGCAGCGCCCTCGGCTGCCAATCGCAGAGTGGACTCGCATGTTATTATTTTCACCTTTCGGTTGAGTTAGGAGTTTTGTGAATCGGTGAAGTAGGGTGAGGTACTGGACGGCTGGATGGTAACGTAGATTACATGTAGTTGACTTCAGTGCATCGCTGTTACAACTGGTTTCGTATAATTAACGCAGTCGGTAAGAACGCATAGTACCCTAACGCTCTAGCGGACGCCTCGAAATCGAAGATATAGAGGAGAAAATTTTCGTGCTTATATACTACATTGGGCGAAAGATACCACTTGCGAGAAACTCAGCCGTGTAGTTCGAGGCGTATTTCCTGTTGATTCCAACCGATTCAAAATAACAGATTCAAAATAAAAATAAAACAAAAGATTCAAGATTTGTTTCGTTTAGTTCTAAATCACGATTACTTTAAAATAAATATTAAACTCACTAATGGGGAATATATGGAGGTATACATTGCGGCATAACGCAGAACTAGGATGTCCGCCATATTCCTATACGCGATACGTATTTTTACTATCTCAAGTTGTAAAAATTGCCATTAGCGAAAATTACAATGCCGAGTTGTAATTTTAGTCCGAGTAGCATGTAATGTATCCCAGTCCTGCTACGAACTATTGAATGAAAAATAGCTACTATTCATCATGAAGGTAACACTAAAAAGAATAATTGACTCGACTTGATTGATTGAGACCTTCCTCTAAAAAAAAAAAAAAAAAAAAAAAAGAAAAATAGCTACCTTTCCTGGTTTTTCGACCACCCGTCAATTTGCCATGAAAAGTAGTAATTTGTCGGCGATATGTGGTAAAATGTGATACATGTTTTCTATCAGTGTATCAATGTAGGCGGGTCACTACTGGTTCACTTGATTCAGCTCGACACAGATATTTGTATTGCCATAGATGCGAATATCTGTGCCGAGCTGAATCGAGTGAACCGGGAGTGACCCGCATACACGAATATGCACTATGAAAATGTATAACAATATAATATTTAGAGATCGTACTATAGCGTTAGGTATAAGAGCATGTATATTTACTTGATTATATAACTTTACTTAATTACGCATACATAATGTAAAAGTATCGTATCATATGAAACCTCTTACCACAGCAGAGGAGCAGAGCTCATAAATGTACATTAGGGTGTCCGTTATTTCCCGAATTGACTTTTTCTACTTGGGTATGGGCCAAATCATTAGTTTAGAGCCTAAAAACAATGGTGCTAATTTTTTTTATTTTTTAAAGTGCCATTAACCCCTGCCTGTAGGACGATACTTGTCCCATTTGATTAACATGGGATTTTTGCCCTTTTTAGACTTTAATTTTTTTTTTCGCTTACTACTTTCATTACCTCACCAAATATTGTTGATTCTACTACTGTTCTGACCTCTTTGGATGGACATATTTTTATGTTGGCGAAAAAAAAAGTTTTCATGAGTTTTGATGTTTTTTTTTCAAAATTTATTTTTACTGTATTTTTCATTAAATTTCGAATATTTTCGAATATTTTTGAATTCGTTGACTTTTAAATGCTTTTTGTTTGAATTGAAAAATATTCGAAAGATATTAGACAATCTGGTAAAAAAAAATTTTTACCGCTTCAAAACTCAACATTTTTTTTTCCATCAATGTAAAAATATGTTCATCCGAAGAGGTCACCACAGTAATAGAATCAACAATATTTGATGAGGTAATGAAAGTAGTAAGCGAAAAAAAAATTAAAGTCTAAAAAGGGTAAAAATCCCATGTTAATCAAATGGGACAAGTATCGTCCTACAGGCAGGGGTAAATCGCCCTTAAAAAAAAAAAAAAAATAGCATAATTGTTTTTAGGCTCTAAACTAATGATTTGGCCCATACCCAAGTAGAAAAAGTCAATTCGGGAAATAACGGACACCCTAATGTACATGGCTGGTTCTCAGAAAAAATCGAAATTTAGGTCCTTGTCGATTCCCGTCAAATGGGATCGTAAGTTATAGTAAGTCTTTTTCTTTTATGAAACTACTTCACTAGACGTACCAAATCATGAAATAAATTTATTTCTTTTATCACAAATAATAAATATATGTTCAAGTAAATACCTTAAAAATCATTCCCTCATTATGTCCCAACCCCCAAATTCAAATAGATTCATAAACCTAATACGAGTAGTTTCTTATAAACTGTTTGCTGTCTCATTTTTTATTCATATATGATAGTACCAGCTATACATAAACGGGTGTATAGTTCAAAAACGGCGAACGGAAAAATCACAAAATGTATTTTTAAACTCGTCCTTAAAAAACGCATCATTCCCTCACAGTTGCGTAATATTGGGATTAGAGCATAATTTAAACATTGTATCGAACGCATCCTTATTGTTTTCAAAAATTCACAACATCAATATTAAAAACATACCCCAGACTGGGCTATGGGTGATGAGATTATTTGTTAAAATTATTTTGAGAGAAAATTTTTTCAAACTTACATTTTCAACCGTCATTCCCTCACACCGTGTGATAAAAAGGTAAACGCTTATTTATGGACAATTTATCATATATTTGTATATGTTTCGAGTAGTAATAAACTATCGTAAGATGATGTTTGATAAGTAAGGATACGTTTCCTACTTTGATGCAATAATAGTTCGTTTCGTCATTCCCTCATCGGTCATCCCCTCATAAAAATTGTTGGTGAGGGAATGATCACTGAGTAAAAGAATGATATTTCTTAATAAATGTAGAAGAATTATAGTTGCTTGGCTTGTTTCAGGGCGCCATATGTAAAAAATGTCAAAAATTAAAAAATTAACGGAAGCAGAAGCTATCATTCCCTCATTTTTGAATTTTATTTTGAACCCGCTTACCCCCTTTTAAACTCAAAAAAGTTGGGGACCACTATAATGTGTTAGTCAATTAGGATGTGTACTATCAAATTAACAAAAAAAAATCCATAATAATTAAAAAAAAATTCGGTCAAATTAATAAAGTCATTTTTCGATTTTTTCTGAGAACCAGCCACATACATTATCTATATGAAATATCCATCTAATAAAAACCTATTAAACAGATTTCTAGAGTTATTATTATTTCGCGAATTTCCTTTTAAGAACTACTAAACATTATTTGAAATTCAACCGCCCTGCCGCCAATTTTAGCATAGGACTGTTTAGTACTGCCATCAACCACGGCAAGGTATTTAGCGCTGACTGCAATGAAACTCTGCCCTTAGACCATGGCCGTGTTCGGGGAGTCGCTTTTAGCGCTGTCAGTAATCTTGTGTCTCTGTCACACTTCTTGATTTCCCCAAGCTCCGTCTCTCTCTCTCTCTTGATTTTCAGCGCTTTAAAGCGCTTTAAGCGCGCTCCCCGAACACGGCCCATATAGAATGGACTGGGCATTGCCTATGCTGAGGTATTGTACGGTTTGCTGCCGAGTAAAGCAAAAGAGATGGAAGACACCACGCCGTTGTTAAGGTGAAGTGAAACGTTTCAAGGCCACGGCCGAGTGCCTTGCACCGCGGTAAAACAGAACTACCGAACGTTTGGTACCTCTGTTCACCGCTAGATTATTTGCAATTATACTGGCTGCAATTTCGATACAGGCGTTGATCTTGACTAAATGTCGATACGGGTTGTGATCTCAACTGAATGTCGGTTTTTTAGTTATGAGTAACGGAGAATCGTCAATTCTCAGCCATTTCTCCATAAAATGACACGGGATTAGGCTCAAAGTGTGTGGTTTTTAATTGCGGAGTGGCTAATCACCGGGAAAATGCGATTATCTACGGCAACAGTGAATAATCTCGCGATTTATGTGGTCGGTACGTCAATCTGTAAAAATTTTTGTCAAATTTTGGAAAAATGAAATAATCAGCCACTTTCTGCCACAATTATGTGTAATCCCTCAAAGTTTCATCGCGATTGATTCAGTAGTTCCGGAGAATTCACGATTCCCGTTTTCGAGGTTCTGACAAACGTTTCACTTCACCTTAAGAGAGAGACGAAGTGCTCTATCTACAGAGTAAACGTTGCCACATTGAACAGCAGCGTTGCCACGTTAGTATTCCAAACCCTATGTGTAATAAGTTTTCAGCTTGTTTTCAGTGCCTACTTGATTCGAGAGTTAGCATGAACAAGGCTTATTCGTGCGCATATATATATCGCTATAGCTATCCTTGTCTCCTCACTCGGCAGCACTCCCACCACTCTTCTTCTTCTTCTTCTTCTCGCCTTTGTTTGGCTATCTGGGTTGATATAACGCCATGTGCCACTAACTCCCACCACTCCAATGCCCAGTCCATTCTATATGGTCTAAGACTCTGCCCCACATCAAAGCACGGAACTCCGAACTTGGCCTTCTATAGGTTTCTATTCTAGGCCATATATTATGGCCGTGTTCGGGGAGCGCGCTTAAAGCGCTTTAAAGCGCTGAAAATCAAGAGAGAGAGAGACGGAGCTTGGGGAAATCAAGAATTGTGACAGAGACACAAGATTACTGACAGCGCTAAAAGCGACTCCCCGAACACGGCCTATATTACTTTTTTTTTTAACCTTTGGCTTATCATTATATATATTACTCCGTGGTATCACAGCTGCTCACGTGTAGATTTTCGGCATAGTCGATAACGTGAAGAGAAAACACATGCAGTAAAACAGTTTGTCTGATAGTATCTAAGATCCCTACTGTTTTCAATCCGAATTTACCCCACGAGTTAACCTGCAGCTGCTTGAAACAGTAAATTTCAGTCGATATTACAGATACCGTTTTCAACGCCAAGCCCATTTCAAGCCCACCAAATGAACCCAGCGTGAACCGTCTTTAGAACATTCGGTCAACGGTAGAAGGGATAAAATAACTGGTTCAATTTCCGCAATGAGCGAGATTAAAATTCACTACAATTCAGCACTTTATATTCAAATGAACGTAGTTTATTCTCATCAATATGCTATAAGATAATTATTATCAAAAAGTTCAGCTAATATCACAATCTCAGAACGTTGAAAATATGGGGATTTTTTTTTTCTGTATTTGGTACGCGACGCGGTAGCAGAAAATTTGCGAAAATCCCTAACGCCGTACTGTCGTCTGTCCTCCGCCGTCTGCTCAGGAAAAATTTACGTAAGGTTGTCGATGGTCGAGTAGATTTTATTGAATAAAATTTATTAACAGTTTATAATAGATTATTCCTAATCGTATCAACAAGTCAAAATGGCTGGTTTCACAACGACGGTTTATAACGCTGTGTGCAGACGCACTTCGACATTTACCCTTGCGATATTAGGGGGTGCGTTCTTCTTCGAACGTTCCTTCGACATCGTATCGAGAAACATTTTCGACAATATTAACAAAGGAGTAAGTAGAACAATGCGCAACTATATTTCATTCCAAGTCCCGATCTCTATGTAGAATAATTTTTCATTACATTATAGCAAATCGAAACGAAAATTAATTAACAAGGTCAAACGGCGAGTAGAATAGGTTAGAATCAATCCCTCGATCAAATATCATTCAAATTACTGACGACAGAAGCCGTCAATCACTCTTCAACTGTTCTTAGCAGGATTGAAGCTCAATGCGCACTATGACGAAGCGAAGCGACATTAACATGCTTCTCTTATGTTTTTTATGGAAGTATACACACACACTCCTAATAGACGGAGAGCTGGCGACAGATTTGACCAAGCCTCTTCAGCATGGCTATAAAATCGTTGAACGCCAGGTACGGGGTTCGTATTGTTAAAACCGCGAGTCTTACATCGCACCCCCGCTGCGTTTGACCACCTGGTCCAGGTAAAAAAACGTGTTTTTCAAGTCATTTCAGCAAAGTCAATTCCAACTCAGATCTGATCTACCATTCTGTGACATTGTTAGTTTGAACAGCCAGATCGGTAGATTGTGTATAACATGGCGTAAGACTGGATTATACCTATTAAAAAAATATATGTTTTCAAGCGATAGCAGCAGATCTGCCAATTTTTTTTCATGAAGTATTATATCGCCCTACAACACTTGTAGAATGCCAGATCAAAATTCTGTTGCGAACACCTCGAAAATGATTAATGAAATTCTGCGATTTCGTTGGAAAGTGCAAGATTGCGCGTAGAAACAAACATGAAACGAGGGGTTTGGTCGAGTGGAAAGGATAGAGCAGCGTTTGTTTGGCATCATGTAATATTATCCTGATGAATAACTGTCAATAAATTGGTATAATCCAGTCTTACGCCATGTTATACACAAGCTACCGGTCTGGCTGTTTAAACTAACAATGTCACAGAATAGTAGATCAGATCTGAGTTGGAATTGACTTTGCTGAAATGACTTGAGAAACGCGTTTTTTTACCTGGACTCGCGATTTTAACAATACGAACCCCCGTTCCTGGCGTTTGACGATTTTATAGCCATGCTGAAGACGCTTGGTGAAATCTGTCGCCAGCTCTTAGACTATAAGAAAGTGTGCTGTTCATAAAAAAACTTGAGTAAAACTTCATAGTGTGCGTTAAGCTTAAGTCTAGTGTTTTTGTATTTAACGATTTTCTTTTATTTTTACAGAAACAATGGAAAGACATAAAGCACAAATACGAGGTGGAAAAGTGAAGGAGTCTTCGTAATATGCATGTAATAGTCTTTAATACCTCACAATTATAACATGAACGGATGTATCAGTGGATAAAGTAACTTCCTAACTAGTTGAATAAAAAATATCATAAAATCCCTTATAATAGCAGAAATGCAGTACTTTATTAAAATTTCAATCCTAATCTAAACATCAAACATCCCCAGACACCGTGCATCTTAATTGATGCTCTAAAAGCTCAGTGAGAGATTTCATCTCTCCGCAAAGTTCACAGGGTATAGTAGTTCGCTGACCCGCAGGCGAACAGCAAATCTGATGCGCCGCTAGTGTATCCAGGCTGAAGGATCTGTCACAAAATTCACACGGCAATTTTAAGGCCGAATCATTCACAGAATCTAAGTGATCATGGCTTAATGAAGTACGAAGTATAGGCTGAACACAGAATATACGATGCGTCCGATAATCGTCGATGGATATAGACTGCTTACATACATCGCAAGGAATTACAGTATTTTTTTTAGGCTGAGGAGCCGGCTGTCTTTTACTCGATAGCGAAGTCATTGGATATATTGAGCATTGATTATGATGCGTTTCATATTCTTCGAAGGGAATTCTCATGTTGCATACATCGCATGGAATTACGCTTGTATTTAGTGGGCTTGATCGTTTAGGTAGATTTGGTGATTCGCATAGTACAGTATGAGCCTTGTACTCTTTAGAGGCAATTGATTTTCCGCAAACTTCACATTTTATACTTGAAATTCTTCTAAGTACAGGAACAGTTGTACGCCAACCGTGCGTGCATGATACCTGGTGCCGTCTCAATTCTCTAGGTGTGAACATACCGTCACAAAATTCACAAGGTAAAAGTGAGGAATCTCCGTTCTCCAAAGGTTTCGTTTCTACCTTGAATGCGGCAGCAGCAGCAGCAGCTCCACTTTCCTCCCAAGAAGCAGTTGGTCCTGGTTCTGTAAACAAGAAATGTTATATTCTTATTTGAAAATGTTCATTTCAAACAATTTGGTGTGAAAAATGGTCACATTCTGATTGTGAGTCTGGGTAATGTGATATGGAAGTAACCACAAAGATAAGAGATCATGAAACACATTTGAGTTGAGTATGTGTGGAGCAATGATTGTCAGATCTATAAATAGTAAATACTTGTGTATAAAAGTGCGTTTCGTTATTCCCAAGTATATGATAGTTGAGAAAAAAAATGTATAATTGAATATTATATTGTTACCTACCATCCTCTAGCTTTAAAAACTTATGGTTTGAGTCCAAATGTAGTTGTGTATATTTAAGCATTACAAACTCTCCGCAATCTGTACATTTTTCTGTTCGAGTGCCACAGTAATCTGTATGTGCAATCATTTCGCTAGAAGGCAACTCCAACTCACAATAAAGACAGGGAATCAAGCGTTTTGGACATTCTGATTGTACGTGTTTTTCCAAAAGTCCTTTCTCCATACTTTTTCCACATACATTACAATCCTCATTAGCATGTTCAGTGATGATATGTTCACTCAATGTACCCTTGGGCACCGGTTCACCACATTTATTACAAAGTTCTAAATGTCGGATGCAATGCAACGTGTGCATAACATAATTCTGAGACGCAATTTTCAATTTGCTAAAAGAAAATGATTATTTATCAGATTACACGTGTTCGTCATGAACGGTAATATAAACTAACTTAAGTAATTTTTATCATGCATTATAAATAGCTTCTGTCAGTAATTTTATTAGGGTTAATAATAAGACCTGTATTATTTAAACCATTGTTTACGTTCATCGTTTAAAATAATTATCAACAGTATGATGATGATGATGGTCATAGTGTATCACATTTCTTACCAATTATTGCACGATTTACTATCTTCTTCACTCATCTTTGATCTTCGTTTCGTTTTACTCGCGATCCAGCACCAGACTTTTTATATAACTAAGACAATGTCCAATTGGCAATTGGTGAATGATGAAATTCTGTAAAGTACCCGTTTGTCTCGTCTCCCCCTACTCTTACAGCAATCCAGAAATAACAAAATGTGTTATTTGCCATAGAGTGCGTGCAGGTAGTGTCTCGATTTTTTGCTTTTTTGCTCTTATTATACACTTCGGGAAATCCTCTATACCTCTTTACCATGGGAGTTTTTTTATTTTTCTTATTGAGATTGGAAAGCTCCCCGTGACATTAGTAACGTCTATCTATCCCGTAAATCGATGTATACTTGACGTCAGAAATTCGAACTGGAAGGTTTTTCAATTATATGCAAGTTTCCCATGATATTCGATGCATAGTTTGTGTCTAAAAAAAACATGCATTCTGCTTTTTGGTTATTTTGACATAACCTTAAATTAGTTAATAAATAAATGGACGAATAAATAAAATCTTTTTTTTATGTAACGTAGTGATCAAAGTAACAACATAGTGGAAAGAAAAAAAAAATTGAAATGAACGTAGTTCTCAAGACCTTGGGGTCTGCGAATGCCTCGTTGAGGAATGGGTGTAGAAGAATTCACGGAAATGCAGAATTATTAGAAAACGGTAGTATGGTAAAAAACCGAAACCCAAGAAACTTGGAACTGCTTCGAATCGCGAGAAAACCTAGTGGCTATCATCTGGACAGACAAGTTCGCGAACACTGGCACACGTAAGCTAATTATATCCACCTACTGTTCCGATTGGCGAAAAAAATAGAATCAACAATAATTAGCGCTAGAATTTTGACCCAAAAACGCCGGGTGGATAGAAATCTTGAAAAAAAGAAAAAAGAAAAAAAAACTTGTTTTGTTTCTATTTTTTGAATTTAGGCTAAAGGTAACGAGGGCAGCGCGTCACGTGACGGCAGAAATATGTCATTTTGAACGTGGACCAGTGATCACAGCGTCAACTAGAGAATGGGCGTTGAAAAAGCACCTTTACAGGTTTAATTCATTCCCAATAATCTTAATGAGAAAGGTGACGCAATTCTAATACAGATAATATATTTTCAAAGATTAACGGATACTGCGGCGTATATAAATTTGGGAAGAGTACTGGCCCAACGCTGTCTGGAGTCTGGGATATCTTCGGTTAATTCTTACTTGGAGGCACCCGAGGGTGGAAAGTTGGAGTCTTTTATTAAAGAACTAGAAAATGGAGGACTTCAATTGAAGGAACCGTCTAGATACAAAAAACCTCATCCTTGGGATTTGCATAGACCGGATAAGCCGTGGGACCCTACCATTGAATGAATGATTTAATTTATAAACAAAGAATTTAGAACTTATCGATTATGCTGTAGGATACAAAGAATTGGAAATAATAAATAAATGTAAATGTAAATGAAAAAATATTCACTCTTCTTTATGTGTGTTTGAAAAAAATATTATTCACCAGTCTCAAAGCCTGCTGTCCCTCATTTAACATATTAAGTTGTGTATATAAACTGTTGTTACTTTCCTTAATTAAGTCTTATAATACCAGTTGTTACATAGTAATAAAATTCGGAAAATAATAAACTGAAGCAGTGCTAAATTATTATTAGTAGACTGTACAAAAGGTTTTATCTTTATGTTCGAAAAGGTAGATGTATTATTAGATCTATATGATTAGTATAATTTAATTACATATATATAAAAAAAAAAAAAAAAAAAAAAATGAATAAACAAATAACATACAATAAGTTTGGACAGTCTTTTCGCTATCACATTAGACTGCCTTAAACTACACGTCGAACCTCAAAGAATCGTTTCAAGTAAAACACCTGACCTAATGTCATGCAAACTAATACTAATGCCTCAAAAAATGACCACATCACTACTCGAGAATTGGTGCTTTCATTGATCGCACGATGAATTCGATCTCGCACCTGAAACATTGTGAATTACCTGGATTAGATCTTCAGGAGGTGGTTGAAGGGTTTCAAAGTTATTGAACAAATCATAAGTATAATTAAAAAAAAAAAAATGTACGATAATTAGGGTGGTTCAAAAAAGACCTAATTTCTCAAATGTTACTGCTCATTCGTGAATATGTTATTTGTGATTTTGAAAAATTATTCCATTTTTTTTAGCTCTATAGGACGATATTTACTACTGCCTCAGTGAAGTTGAAATTTCGAAATTTTGCCATTTTTGGCAATTTCAAAGTTCTCAGATCAAAGTCCTCATCTGGCTACCTCTAGGTTCTCATTCAATGAGGATGTTGGTTCAAGATGAGACTCGTACGATAATATTTAGTACTGCTTCAGAGACATTGAAGTTTTTTCACTATTTAGGGGTTTTCTTAGAGATTGGATCGCCAGGTGTTGCTCATGAGACAGTATTTTCTTACCATTTTAAGGAAGAAGTACACGAAGTTTGCAGTCTGTGGGACCATTTTTACTTGAAAGTCGCCCTCAATGAAGCAGTAGTAAAAATGGTCCCGCAGACTGCAAACTGCGTGGATTTCTTCCTTATATTGGTAAGATGAAACTGTCTCATGAGCAGCACCTGGCGATCGAATCTCCGAAAAAAACTCCAATGTCTCCGAGGCAGTACTAAATATTATCGTACGAATCTCATCTTGAACCAACATGCTCATTGAATGATAATCTTGAGGTAACCAGATGAGCGCTTTGATCTGAGAACTTTGAAATTGCCAAAGATGGCAAAATTTCGAAATTTCAACTTCACTGAGGCAGTAGTAAATATTGTCCAATAGAGCTAAAAAAAAATGGAATAATTTTAAAAAATCACAAACAACATATTCACGGATAAGCAGCAACATTTGAGAAATTAGATCTTTTTTTAACCACCCTAATGATAATGCATAAATAAATGATAAAATACAAACCTGCATGTATTCTTGCTCGTGTTTAACTCCGGTTAAACTAGAGCTGAGTTCACGAATCATATCTTCTAATTTACCATGATTAGTTGCATCGCCTTCTTGAGCTTCGGCGTCACCACCATCACCTTCGTGTTTAGGAGATTCGCCAATGTCCATATTGAACATTACCACCTTAGGTGTCATTGTACTCATCTTATTTCCAAAACAGTAAGTATATACACCCGCTGTGTGAGCAGCAAATACATATTTTCCATTTGTCTCTCTTTCTCCTTGATATATAACCTTTCCATCTGGCCCAACAATCCTTACATCTATATCGAGGAATCCTCCTTCCGAAGTTTCAAACATGAGACCTAAAAATAAAAATTTAAATAATTTGAATATCATAGAATATGTAATATAGCGAAACGATCTGACAAGAACTGGAGATAAAATTTGAAAACAAAAAACTTGCTATGATTAGTATAACGTAAAAATCGTACAAATATTATACGTAGTTTGATAATGAAAATAGAACCAAACTCATTGGGAATATTTTGATTGTGATATAAGATGCGAAATAAATGAAATGGGAGATGAGAAATAAATGCAAATGGTATTTAAGATTAGAAAACTTTCTCCGTATTTTTGTTATTTTTAGTAAAATTATAATTTGAGATTAAAATGAAAGTAAGAAAAAAAAAACTAACCCAGTTTCGTGCCATATTCAACCTTATCGAAGAAACATTCTTCGGCGTGTGCGTCAACTGTTATTGAATAGGCACTTGCATATCCACAACAAATAAGTATAAATATATTACATAGAATAAGATTCATTTTTCATTCATAAATTATTTATTCTTTTTTATAAAATAATCGCGAAATATCGCCGAGCCACGTATGAAAATATGACCGCCGTCTAACGTATCGTTGGTAACGTCACCGCTTATGTCGTGGTGCGTTGGGGATTTCGATCATGCGCGCGCATTAATATTATCGTTCTAAAATAGTGCCAGTGTTTCGATTTCTTTTTTCCTAGGGAATTTCGCGGCTGTAATATAATAGACAGTGCTACCAATATTCGGATAATCAACCCGAAACGCGGGTTTCTTCCAAAAATTTAAAGTTTTATGCTTAATTTCAAGTTTTATTCACCGACCGTTATAGATTTGTTTGTTTTTTTTTTTTGTTCATATCATAAGCCACCTCATTATTTCGATAAAAATATGTATGACATTCGTTATAATTATACGAATTCATGGTATTTTTGTTTTTTTTTTGATTTTTATTATTTAATATTGGCATCACTGACGATAAGATTGCAATTTTCCATGGAATGAGAGTACGTCGAGAGACGGAACGTCGATTCGCGTCAAAATCAATCCGCCGAACGTCAAACTAGTAGCTGTCAAAAATTTTTTAGTCAAAGTTGTTGAAACACTTGAGCCTAATGTATGTTGTTAGTTGAAAATTTAGAATTTAAACCGCGGTTAATTAGAAGTAGCTGTATCGTGGCTTGATATTTGGTTAATATTATTAAAAAAATAAAGTGAAAAGGATCTTTAAAACAGAAAAGAAAGGAATAAAAAAAAAAAAAAAAAAGAAAGGAAAAATGAGTCTAGTAAGCAGAAATAAAACAAGTGGGACCAATGTGCAAGTCACTCCAACTATTGTACACGAAAATAATGGGAACGGTGTATTTGACAGCGAGCCTGTTACCCCAGACATGGTTCTACACATGCCTACAATTACAGAAAGTAAATACTTGAATAAATCTAGAAAATTATAATATTACTTATCATCGAGGGGCTATTCACTTGGGAAGTCCTATGTACACTGGTCTCGGAAGTCTTTGGAAGTCTTTAGTAGTCAATGGAAGTCTTTGGAAGTCATTGGTAATCAATGGAAGTCCTTGGAAGTCTTTGGAAGTCACTATTAAGTCACATGTAGTCTTCTGGAAGTCACTATGGAGTCATTGAAAGTCATTGGAAGTCATTGGAAGTCTGGTAGTCATTGGTAGTCTTTGGAAGTCATTGGTAGTCAATGGAAGTCCTTGGAAGTCTTTGGAAGTCACTATTAAGTCACATGTAGTCTTCTGGAAGTCTGGTAGTCATTGGTAGTCATTGGTAGTCTTTGGAAGTCATTGGTAGTCAATGAAAGTCCTTGGAAGTCTTTGGAAGTCACTATTAAGTCACATGTAGTCTTCTGGAAGTCACTATGGAGTCATTGAAAGTCATTGGAAGTCATTGGAAGTCTGGCAGTCATTGGTAGTCATTGGTAGTCTTTGGAAGTCATTGGTAGTCAATGAAAGTCCTTGGAAGTCTTTGGAAGTCACTATTAAGTCACATGTAGTCTTCTGGAAGTCACTATGGAGTCACTGGAAGTCATTGGAAGTCTGGTAGTCGTTGGTAGTCATTGGTAGTCATTAGTAGTCTTTGGAAGTCATTGGTAGTCTTTGGAAGTCATTGGTAATCAATGGCAGTCCTTGGAAGTCAATGGAAGTCACTATGGAGTCACATGTAGTCTTCTGGAAGTCACTATGGAGTCATTGGAAGTCATTAGAAGTCATTGGTAGTCATTGTTAGTCATTTGTAGTCATTGGTAGTCAATGGAAGTCTATGGAAGTCGAAAGTCACTTGTACACCCAAAATTGAAGTGAATAGCCCCTCGCTTATCATTCATTTTCGTAAACACACCAGCCTTAGAAAGCTAAAACCTAAAACCTCAACGATTTTAAATATTTGTAAATATTTCATTTTTCAGAATACTTATGTTCACCAGAAGCAAATGTGTACGATATAGACTTTACTAGATTTCAAATACGAGATTTAGAAACAGGAACAGTCTTATTTGAAATTGCCAAACCTCCCGCCACAGGCTAGTATATAGACCCAAGTTCCCTGGAGGATGTATTTTCTCTTTTCGTTTTTTCGTTTTTAGCTTCTTTATAGCAACAAGACTTTCATTCCATTTTCTATATTACAGAATGTGAGAGTAATCCGGATCCGGATGTAGAAGCGGATGAGGCTGGAGGATGCGATCCAAACACAGGAAGATTTGTTCGCTATCAATTTACCCCACAATTTTTAAAACTAAAAACAGTCGGAGCTACAGTTGAATTTATGGTCGGATCTCGTCCTGTTAATAAATTCAGAATGATAGAACGACACTTTTTTAGAGACAAGCTTTTAAAGACTTTCGATTTTGAGTTTGGATTCTGTATTCCAAACAGCAAGAATACATGCGAACATATCTACGAATTTCCAGCCCTTCCACCAGAGCTGGGTAAGAGTCTGAATTAAAAGATAATCAATTTCTTACAAACTAAAATCAAATTTCATATTTATTATAATTATAATATCTGATAGAAATTAATTTACTAATATCATTTATTTTTTTTTGGCAAAGTCATAATCTCTTGTAATTATTTTTATAATATCCACAGTTTTGTTGCAAAACATTTATTTTCCAATAACTTAATCAATTACTCATACTATATGGGTTCATATATATTATATTATCGCGTCTTACTCGAACACACATACTATAAAGTATCTAATTTCCATAACTAAAATATTGCAAAGTGTAATGTAGTTCTCTTATTTACTCGTCTGATAATGTGATTTGATTTTTATTTTCCAAATAAATATATTGTGTATTTAAACAAACTGTTGCAGTATCAGAGATGATAGCTAATCCGTTTGAAACTCGTTCAGACTCGTTCTATTTTGTGGACGACCGACTTGTGATGCACAACAAAGCAGACTACGCTTACGACGGAGGCCTTGGTTACGAATTGTTTTAAATATTTCCTAAACTGAGCACGTTCGATAAAAAAAAAAAAAAGCTACTAGAAGAAGCGGCGTCTTCTTGTATGGGAGAATTGCTCATATGTAGCAAAAATGATAGACAGACGACCCCCGTCTTTATAGAGATTGTTATTCTTGAGGAACTTTGCAGAAATTGATAAACTATCTGAAAATAGAATGAAAAAGAAAAAATATCACTAAATTAGATATTTTACATATGTGTGTATAATTTGACGCCCTCGCTACTTCTGGTCAGCTTTTATATCTTATAAAGAGTGTCATTGCCATCGCACAAATGATATGCACATTGAAAAAAAAAAAAAAAAAAAACGTTGAAGAGTGTATAATTGGCACAATATAGCACAGAATTATTGTTATCAAAAAAGAAAGGCTTGAGAAAAAACAAGAAAAAAAAAAAAAAAAAAATGATGTTGCATATTGATTCGTTGAATTTCATTAATTATTTATAACACATGTTTACAATACGCTAATTGTGAATTGAGCTAGTATTGTACAATAATTATAACTGCGTTGCAGTTTGAATAAAATCACTAGATTTCTGAACATTCAGCTACACTATTATTGAACACATTATTTGGAGTGCTAAAAAGTTTAAATTTAAAAAAAAAAAAAAAAAAAAAAAAACAACGAATTTGTAACAACTGTTCAGTGCTTCCATTCCAAATACCATTCATAAATACTTACCGGAGTTTAACGTTAGTGCGCTTCGTTAATGAACGAAGTAATCATGTCTAGGAACTCTTTGGGTTTTTCAGAGTGAACCCAATGACCGGCGCCAGGAATATACTGAATTTTAGCTGCGGTAAATATTTCCCTTATTTTCTCATGGTCATCGACATTAATATAATCGCTCCGTTCGCCTCCTATGAATAGAGTTGGTCCGTCGAAGGTCTTATCTGTAGCTGGAAACTTCGTTATATGAGTTTCAAAGTTTTTCTCAAGTACTGGCAGATTTACACGCCACTTGTATTTTCCTGCTTCAGCTTCTACCAGATTTGTCAACAAAAACTGTTGAGGAAATGAAGAAAACTTGTTTCAATAAACTAGAATAAATGAAAGCAAATTAATCTGAGTGCAGATACTCGAGAAGACCGATTATCAATACCTGACGAATTGCCGGCGAACTAATAGAAGCAGATAATTGTTGATCGGTTATTTTGCGAGCTTTTGATAACGAGACGTTTTCATCTAAAGTAACGCTTTTCATCGCATCAAAAATCGACAGCATAGCCATAAGGCTAGGGCTATTCTTCACAGGAGACATATCAACGGCAACTAGCTTTTCAACAAATTCTGGATGGTTGAGAGCCAGATACATCATAACTCTTGCGCCCATGCTATGTCCGACCATTACCGCTTTCTCAATTCTAAGATCTTTTAATAAAAGAGTAACGTCTTCCACCATGTGGCTGTACGATGACTCCGAGGCATGTGGCGAGTCTCCATGATTTCTAGCGTCTACAGCTATGACCTGGATTTTTCAAATTATATTTTCTTTCAAACTTGAATTGATGAATTTAGTTTAATTGCTGATCGTTTTAAGGGGGTATATAAACCCCCTTTTAAAATGGGTTGGAAATCTGAAATAGAAATGCTCATCATGCATATTTTACATCATGTATTACTTCCAGTCCAACGGTGATGTGCTAAAGACAGAAAAATATAGAATCACTCGCTTGCTGCAGAGAATAAAATCAACCGTTGGACCGATCTCGGAAGTTTTAGACTTCAATTGTTCAGAAAAGATGCTTTTATCAGATGAGCATAGAACCTTTTCGATGAACCAATTTATGATTGAGATAATGGGGAACAAAGTCAATTTTTTGTTCTCACAAATTCTGAATAAAAATTCTAAAAAATTAAACCACTCCAGTAATTCTTGCGATATCTAAAAGTTCTATGCTCATCTGATAGAGGCATCTGTTCGGAACGATTCAAGACCAAAATTGCGAAGATCGGTCCAATGTTAGATTTTATTCTTTGCGGGAACTGAGTGATTTCGTATTTTTCTGTCTTCAGCATATTACTGTTGGACTTTAAGTAATACATGATGTAAAATATGCATAATGAGGGTCAAACCCTTTTCAAACATGATGATTTTTTTGGATTCTATCAGAGTCCCCAAGTCGTCTGCACAAATTGACTTACATTTGAGAATTTAAACCCATTGAAAGGTGTATATTAGGGTGGTTTAAAAAATACCTCATTTCTCAGATGTTGCTGCTCATCCGTGAATATGTTGTTTGTGATTTTTAAAAATTATTCCATTTTTTTTTTAGCTCTATTGAACAATATTTACTACTGCCTCAGTGAAGTTGAAATTTCGAAATTTTGCGATTTTTGGCAATTTCAAAGTTCTCAAATTAAAGCGCTCATCTGGCTACCTCGAGATTCTCATTCAATGAGCATGTTGGTTCAAGATGAGACTCGTACGATAATATTTAGTACTGCCTCGGAGACATTGGAGTTTTTTCAATATTTTGCGTTTTTTCGGAGATTTGATCGCCAGGCGCTGCTCATGAGACAGTTTCATCTTACCAATATAAGGAAGAAATTCAAGCAGTTTGCAGTCTGCGGGACCATTTTTACTACTGCCTCATTGAGGGCGACTTTCCTTCAAGTAAAATTAGCAACATGAGGCAGTAGTAAAAATGGTCCCACAGACTGCAAACTTCGTGTACTTCTTCCTTAAAATGGTAAGAAAATACTGTCTCATGAGCAACACCTGGCGATCCAATCTCTAAGAAAACCCCTGAATAGTGAAAAAAACTTCAATGTCTCTGAAGCAGTACTAAATATTATCGTACGAGTCTCATCTTGAACCAACATCCTCATTGAATGAGAACCTAGAGGTAGCTAGATGGGGACTTTGATCTGAGAACTTTGAAATTGCCAAAAATGGCAGAATTTCGAAATTTCAACTTCACTGAGGCAGTAGTAAATATTGTTCAATAGAGCTAAAAAAAATGGAATAATTTTTAAAAATCACAAACAACATCTGAGATATTAGGTCTTTTTTGAACCACCCTAGTGTATATATACCCCCTTGAGATCTTGCAAGATCAAAAATTCTAGTAATCGCGTGTTTGGTACCTAGTTTAAAAAAAAAAAAAAAATGATTATATAATTACCTTGCGGCTAGTTCTTTGATGTATTGCTTTAGACAACGAGTTCCAGTTATTTTTTGATCCAAAAAGACCGTGAATAATAATTACCGGTGGAGGTTCGGTTTTTTCGGTTGATTTTCCAACCGCCGATTCATATGAAGCATATGCTAGTTTAACGGGGGAATAACTGCGTGGATTAATAAATATCATATTAGACAATGTTTTTTCATAGATTTCGAATAATATGTGAATTAAAAGAAATATAATATCGTATTTCGTACTGTGTAGAACCGTTGTTCAATTCTCGATTAAGACATAGTAGTTTTACTCTCGGTATAATAGCGAGACCCTTTAACCTCTGTTCGGCCGGATGTTTGACGAGAGCATATCGACAACCGATGAAAATCATTTCGTATTATTTTTTAACGGACTTAGAAATTCTTACGTAAGAATTTTTCAGTTAAAATTATTGAAAGTTTTAAGGGTATAGCATCGCGGAAATAGTTGATAGTTATCTGTGCGAAAGATAGGTTAGTTTATTTTACGCATTCACTCGCGGATCTATCTCTCAATCAGCGAATCAGACGTTGAGGATAGTGCGAAATGCAATATTAAATTTCTGTTGATTCTCGGTGCGCACTGAGATTACTACAACAGTTTTTTAGTCTTACGATACATAAATGGAAAATTAGAAAAACCACGCTCAGCGCGCACCGAGATTAGCAAATCGAATTCAAATACGCTGTTGTTTATAATTAAAAGAGATTTTCGCATGATAAGATTTCAAGCCAAGTTTTCATGTATACGAACACAGTTCGCTACGGATTGTTTTTAATATTTCATGAACGCTTGAGGGATATCTTCCTCTTTATTCAATAATATTTTATGTATAAAAATAGAAGAAAGTGATCATCGTTATACTTAAATAAGACGTCTCATATCGTTTTCGTATTTCGCGTACAGCTTTTTGTATTTGAATTTCGAATGTCGTGTATAAATTCAAAATGCAAGTTTACCAACCTTATTCATAAAACATAGGTATAATCAACACATACGCTAAAGTTTCCCTAGCTTAGTCGTATTTTCATTGGCTGTAAACTAGTTATCCGGAAATCGAACATAGTTCGTGGTTTGAAATTATTTAAGTATATACATATCATCCCGTCGAGCTATTATAATTTATATTTCCAATTATATTACACTACACGAAATGTATCCTCATGGTGCCGTCCCATGTAGGCCCGGATCGCCGGAATCCGGAATCACGGAACGGAATGGACGGAAAAGTCACTAGAATCCGCGTTCCGCTAATTTCATTCCGTCGTATTTTTACGGAATGATGGATCCGTCCGGTATTCGCAAATTATAGTCGTAAATAATTTTGCTTTGAGAAATTGATGCACTTTTGGAAGTCTTGAATAACCGAATCATCATTAATAGACACATTTGAGGATCCATGATCAAATTTGTATCCACACACGCGTCTTTCTACAATTTGCAGGGTTATGATCATTTGGAAGTATACACAAGTTCCGTGTTCCGTTCCGTCTATTTGCATTTCCCTGCGTCCCATGCACCCAAATTCCGGAACGGAATGCCGGAACGTAAACTTTTATTTGATGAAATAATCAATTATCGTTACAGAATTTGGTCTTACATAGAAGCTAATTAAATAAATTACATATATTGATACAAAAATTGTATCTAAACAGACAAATAAAGTCGAATAGCACAAATATGGATCGGCTCCGTTCCGTCGTTCCGTGCAGTTTTGGTATATGGGACGGCAGGGTTTTTCAAGACCCGGAACGGATTCGGAAATCCACTAGATTTCGTCTGCGTTCCGTTCCGTGATTCCGGATTCCGGCGATCCGGGCCTACATGGGACGGCACCATCAGGCTGCCATCCCATGTAGAGCCGGAACGGAAAAACGGAACGGATTCTAGTGACTTTTTCCATGTATTGCGTGTATGCATACACCTACACACACAACGTTCCGTTCCGTGTTTCCGTTCCGGCCCTATATGGGACGGCACCCTCAATGGCAACGATATTCAGTCTGTATTCCATGAAACAATAAAAAAAAAAAAAAAAAAACTGAACAAATTTAGAAAATGAAATCTACTTAAATTCCCGAGCCGAAAAGATTCGATCTTAATAAAAAAAAAAAAATAAAAAAAAAAAATGAAACGCTAAAAGGTCCCTAGATTATGATATATACATATGTATGAATAAAAAATGGCGGTGGTGATGAGCTGATGTGGGATGGGCGTCCTGTTAAATGAGAGTAGATCTTTTTTTTTTTTCATGCGATAGCGATAATGAATGGTGATATCACGTCAAATGAACATGGCGATCTTTCAATTTTAAAGTGACAATTACAATCTTAGGTGTAGTCCTCGCTTAACTTCCCGCTAATTTATACCTCCATAAGTACTATATTATATTATCTGTGAATATATTTATCATCGCTACAACATAAAACCTCGGAATAATATAATATAACAACCGTGATAGAAAAATTATTATTAAGTGAAAGTTTTTTTAACCGTGTTGTGTGTACCCTCAAGAGTGGACACAATAATAATATATAAAAAAAAAAAAAAAAAACGCGACTTTATATTAATCTGAGAAAATAATTATACGGCAATAAGTAATCGTAGTCTCGAGGGCTGTTTGTAAGAAAATGGCCCGCGAATATGATCACTTGTTCAAGCTGCTGATCATTGGAGATAGTGGTAATTATATTATTATTAATCTTTTATTTTTATTACCACCTAGTGTTTTTTTTTTTTTTTTTAATTTTAAAAAAATATATACAAAAATAAAATCATCATTAATTAACTTTCACAATATTTCTTTCTCTCTTTTTTTTCTATTCACGGAAATGATAACACGTCGCTATTTCCTCTAGTATCGCATTAACCATTTTCACATGAAACCAACAAAATGATAAGATTTGTTTATAATTTTTTCCTGTTTTTTTTTTTTTAAAAAGGTGTAGGAAAAAGTTCGCTACTGTTGCGATTTGCTGACAACACCTTCTCAGGCAGTTATATTACGACGATAGGTGTTGATTTTAAAATTCGGACAGTAGAAGTTGACGGTGAAAGAGTTAAGCTACAAATATGGGATACAGCAGGTCAAGAACGTTTCAGAACAATAACGTCTACTTACTACAGAGGAACCCATGGAGTTATTGTTGTTTACGATGTAACTAGCGGAGATTCATTTGCTAATGTTAAAAGATGGCTACACGAAATTGAACACAATTGCGACGTTGTTAACAGGGTATTAGTCGGTAATAAAAATGATGCACCTCACAGGAAGGTTGTACTTACCGAAGATGCACAGAGATTTGCCACTCAAATGGGCATTCAATTATTTGAAACTTCTGCTAAGGACAATATCAACGTCGAAGAGGTACGTATTATATTTGTTTTCATTATACTTTTATATGATTATGATTCTTTGATTATAGGATTATAGAAAATTGACTAAAAAAGAAAAATTGTATTTCTTTATCGATTTATCGATAATTTTATTTTCAATTTTAATATAATTATTTTAGATAAATAATAACAGTAACGATACAGCAACTATGAGCTACTTTTATTTCTTTTCATTTTTTTTTTTTTTTTTTTTTTTATACTGTATATAATAAAAATAGTTTGTAAAAATTGATTTATAAAGATAATAAATAATAATAGTATAGTAAATATTTGTATAAACTGATATGATGAAAAAAAAAAAATTGATTATTTGCAGATGTTTATGGCTATAACACGACAAGTATTGAGAACGAAAAAGGAGAGGAAAGAACGCCAAGCTATACAAACAAAGGAGACGGTAAACTTGAGCAAAAGTACTAAGCAACATAGACGCAAATGTTGTTAGCAATAATACTACCTATAATATGTAAAAGATTACCAACTTTTCCTAATTATTATTTGCTATTTATAATAGCGCAGAATAAGACAGAACCTAATGTTACCTATGGACATGAATAACTATAATAACGTTCCAAATTTTATAAAGAAAAGAGAAAAAAGAAAAAAAAAATAAAATAAGAGAAAATATGAATTTTCTGTAACATAAGAAGGTATAGTTAGTCATTCGTTTGATATTAAGATCATTACTTGGCACTTGGAATTAAGAAAAAAAATATAAACAAATAAACCAAAAAACAAAAAAAAAAAAAAAAAAAAAAAAAAAAATGTGGAATCTTGCTGTACCTTAGATAAGTGTGTTAAATTAAGTACAAACCAGTAATGTAGTTCTTTGGAATAAGATGTTCAATAATTTGGGTCTCTCTCTCTCTCTTTCACTCACACACACTATTTTTCGCTTAAAATTTTGAGCTTAGAAAATTTGCTTAAAACTCGACGTATGTTTGAATTTTCATTGTTATTATTATTATTATTATTATTATTATTATTATATCAAAGGAAAACAGACAATTTTCTCATGTCCAAAGACAGCAGCCCTAATTTGTCTGTATTAATCTGTGGTAATTAGGTAAATAGTAAAGGTACTGTCCTCAGCGTCCGACCTACACATACCAATAATAATCAGTGTTGCAAGTAGCTACTACTATTATTTCTATTATTGTTACTATTATTAATGAATTATTGCTATCGTTTCTTTTTTTTTTTTTTTCTTTTTTTTTAACGCACATCCCCGTTATAATTGGCAATTGAACACAATATTCATCATGGAAAAAAAAAAAAAAAAAAAAAAAATGTACATACACCGATTGCCAGCCTAAATCAAGCATGTCTACTAAGTATTTCTTTCTTGTCTATTTTTTTTTTTTTTTTTTTCCAACAAAGTGTATTTAAATTCTTGTATTGTTTATACAATAATAACAAATTGTATTGTAATAATATTAATTATTATACATTTATATTATAAATAAATAGGCGTCTATGCATTTCGAGGGTTGCCAATCATTTATTTACTAGTTTCCTTCATTTAAAGGTTTTTTTTTTCTCTTTTTTTTTCTTTCGATTTCGATAAAATTATAATCTTACTAATCTATCACGAATAAACCATAATTTTATTGATTTTAAATATCGAGGATAGCGAGGCACAACCGAACTGAGTTTAAAATATCTTCGAGTTTTTTTGGCTTAAGATGTTTGAACAAAAATTTCTGATATCATTCCATTGTAAACAAATAAACGACCGGAAATAAGGAAGAAAAAAAAAAAAAAAAATACTACATCATGATTATTTCTATCTGAATCGTAACTTTTGTGAGATTTTGTCGAAGACGAAGAGTAAACGGGAAAAAAAAAAAGAAAAAAATACACCTCAATGAAATATGAGCCAAATATTCGCCTCTGAGTTTCATAATTATTTGAATTTTTTTTTTTTTTTTTTTTTCAAATTCTTAATAAAGTACGTTTTGTATTTTGTATTGTATTTTACATATGATATTTACATTTTTTTCGAGTATCTATTAATAATCATATTCAATGAGTAATTAGAATATGATCAACGGTACTAAACAAGAATACGAGACAACCAAACCTTAAGATAGAACCATGAGCAACTAGAGCGCTCCCTTCCCATCCCTCGTCCAAATAACCATTATTATAATTATTATTGACGTGGCTTAAAGGTTGGCATTTACACAAAATTTGTATACCATCATAATTTGTCGACGACTCTTTGCTCTTGTTTGCTATTTTTTTAATAGCTTCAGTAGTTTCTTGATCTTTAGTTGAAATACATTTTCCTCTCTCCTCGTCTATTATTTCCATCCTTGGCGAACTGGCATAGTCGCAAGAGTATAATATATTATCAACGTAAGTCCCGTGTTCACTGTAGTTCAGCAATTCGTATCGATTAGTTGTCTGAGAAAATAGTAAATAAATAAATCAATAAATAAATAAATAAATAAATAAATAAATAAATAAATAAATGTAATGAATGTTTATAGGGTAATTATTCTATTCTATTCAATGTTCAGATTAGTAATAGTATGTATTACTAAATTGATGTGTTTAATAAAGAGAGACACATCAGAGATGTAATATCATTTGCTAATTTAAATTCTTTACGTATTAGGTAAATAGAAGTTTATAATTAAAATAGTCTTTAAAAGCCGTTGGTAATATTCCATAATATTATTGTATTCTGAGAAATTAAAACTGATAATAATTATAATAATAACGTACACACCGCAATGTGATGATGAAAAAATGGGAAAAGAAAAAAAAAAAAAAAAAAAAAATACATATATTAGATTTTGATATTATAATACGAAGAAATAATTGCCCGAAAAATATTTATACCAAATGAAGAATAAAATTAATTATCGTTCCAAGTCCAAAGATAAAAAAATAATCCTTAAGATTGATTTATATTAGAATTTATCATTATAAGAATAATAATAATAATTGTATACATAATTGTTTGTTGAAACAATTTTTACTTGCATTGCGCAGGCTGAATGAATAAATGGATTTTTAAAATATAGTATTTGATAAAATCCTTGAATAGGATTTTTCTTCTTCTTCCATTAAAAAACCTTTTGAAATACACATAAAAATATATAATTATAACAGTGGTATATATTATATTACCTCGTCATAAAAAATGATAGCGTGTTTAGATGAGGTGGAACAGCAGTTCCCATACTTTGATAACAATAAATCGCAATCCGCCCCATTTCCAACGCTGAGTGTTCTGCTAGTCATGAATGTAGGAGGTCCTGGCTTTCGACTGAGCGGAAATATAGCTGCTCTTGCTTTAGACCGATAGCGTAAAGACCCGTAATCTTCTCCCATAGGATTTAATATCTGTTCTAATCTCTGCTGTGCCAAAGCTTCCAGAACCGGTCTTTCCAATAGTTGTATACCCTCCTTAGCAGAATGTTGGCTTAAATTATCGTAATACCTAATTGAATTCTCAACAGTATCTCCATCATTTTTACTATTTTTGTTAATTCTACATTTTTCTTCTTTATTTTCTACGCCGTCTTCAATATCGATTGTAAAATCACCATTGTTCAATGTTTCGTTGCTAGATTTATCCGCTCTGTAACTTCTGGCGTTATGAATTGTTGGCTCAATGACGTCGCTCATTCTGCACAAGTGATTCAATTCCATTTCAGGCGGATTTGCATAGTGATATTTAACTGCTGTTGGTACTTTAACTCTAGACTTAGCATTGAGCTTAACTTTAACTCTAAAAGGCGGATTAGCCGCTCGTGCTTTTCTAAGGAATTCTAATTTCACAGCTTGTTGATCAACACGTCTCGACGCGTACTTATCCCAAAGTTTTAAACGGTCGGTAGCGCCGCAAGAAGGGAGTAAATTTTGGTCTAAAAAATGATTCGGATGATTAGGACACATCCAACGACCCTTTGGAAACGCAGTAAGAGGCGGATCCAAGCAATCCTGGTGAAAATACAACGGGCAATAGTCGCAGACTATCAATGGCGCCTTTCTACAGCTTCGACCACATTCAAAGCACAAACGAGCAGGCAGTGGCACCATAAGCCCGCTATCCAGGCAATGGCTCTTACCTAAAAGTGTACAAAACTTGTAAGAAAATATCGAGCGCAAGTTTAATTAAAGCTCGTAGCTATATTTTATCATTTTCAACGATTGTTCACCATTGTTGTTAACTGAGTTGTGTTGTCTCCCTCTTTTACCAGCCGAAGGATTTATCTTATCCGTTCCCGGAAATGTTATAGGTATTTGTAATTCTCTAGGTAGTTCAAACTCTCTAGGATTTAATAGAGAAGCTGCTAGCGCCAGAGTTTCCAAGGCTGTTTTTCTCTTCTTTCTTTTGCTACCGTTATTATCTTTTTTACTAGCGTCTGCGCATCGACAAGCATGACACATCCATTCTCCGTTTGGTATATCCCTGGCATCTAGCGGCGGGTCGCTATGAGGAAAAAAAAATCAAACATAGTAGTTGTAGAGAGAAATAAATGGTATATATAAAAAAAATATATATTTAAAAGCACTGCATCTTACGACACTCACTGACACTGTAGGTGAAACGAAGCTGGACATTTATCGCAGCATATTAATTCACCTCCGTCTCTACAAGCGTCACAAGAATCTCGGTTATGACCACGTCCCGGTCTTTTGAAGTACGGATGATTTTTCTCATCTTTATCTTTCTTGTTTTTAGTAATTTTAGAATCATCTGATACAGGGGGTGCTATGAGAGCTTGAATTTGCTGTGGATATAAAATACGATGAGTTTTATAAAAAATTTTACAGAGTAAAATTGTTATTCATAGTATTAGGAAATTAGAAGCTAGAGGACTTAAATTTTATTTTTAGGTTATGTCACTTACCGGCATTAAACCTCCGGCTGTACCCAAATCATATTCAACGTTACTCATATCGAAATATAAAAACGATCACAGGTATTAGTATTATTTTAAAATAGTCTTAAATTTATTTTAAACTATCAACACTTATAATACGCTAATTATATCACCGGCAACCATTGCTGTTTTACCTTTAGTACGTATACGCGACTCTTGGTGCCGTCCCATGTAGGCCCGGATCGCCGGAATCCGGAATCACGGAACGGAACGCAGACGAAATCTAGTGGATTTCCGAATCCGTTCCGGGTCTTGAAAAACCCTGCCGTCCCATATACCAAAACTGCACGGAACGACGGAACGGAGGGGATCCATATTTGTGCTATTCGGCTTTATTTGTCTGTTTAGATACAATTTTTGTATCAATAAATGTAATTTATTTAATTAGCTTCTATGTAAGACCAAATTCTGTAACGATAATTGATTATTTCATCAAATAAAAGTTGACGTTCCGGCATTCCGTTCCGGAATTTGGGTCCATGGGTCGCAGGAAAATGCAAATAGACGGAACGGAACACGGAACTTGTGTATACTTCCACATGAACATAACCCTGCAAATTGTAGAAAGACGCGTGTGTGGATACAAATTTGATCATGGATCCTCAAATGTGTCTATTAATGATGATTCGGTTATTCAAGACTTCCAAAAGTGCATCAATTTCTCAAAGCAAAATTATTTACGACTATAATTTGCGAATACCGGACGGATCCATCATTCCGTAAAAATACGACGGAATGAAATTAGCGGAACGCGGATTCTAGTGACTTTTCCGTCCATTCCGTTCCGTGATTCCGGATTCCGGCGATCCGGGCCTACATGGGACGGCACCATCTGTATACGCGATTGTACACTAAACTAAACGTGTTTCATGTTGACCAGTATGAAGTTGCACCAGATTCATCTGTCCTCTTTTTTCATTCATCATATTACAGGCAAGGAAAGAGACAGAAGTCTTTAGGGCCAACTTCATACTGGTCAACATCAAACACACGCGACTATTCGGAAGTTAGCTACTAGTGTAAATTCGCTGAATTCGCGCTACGTGATTGGTCGATAGTGTGTCACGTGACGTATACTTTTTTCTCAATTTGTGAATTGTGTGTGTCGTTAAGTGAACAACTTCATTGAGCTGAGTGTGAAAGCCATGAGGAAATATCTCACATACGTCTGAAATTTTTCCTAGTTTTTGGGTTAGGTATTGCGTGTTTGACTTCTATCTATCTTAGAAATTAATAAATTTGAAAAAAATAAAAAAATGAGTAGTTCGCAGAAGGTGTCCAAAGGTAAGAAGCATAAAAAGGGTTCAAAACGTGATGATTTTGAAGATAATGAAGACGGTGGTAAATTATTGACTGAAAAGATATCTGAATTGAGTGTAAAAGATGGGGTTAAGAAGTCGGGTGGTGATAAAACGCATGGCAGTAGCCAGATGGTAGGAAAAGTTAAAAAGAATAAGAAAGGTTCGAAAAAGGATGATTTTTTTCAAGACGATCATTCGGATGATGAAAAAGATAAATTATCAGAATTAGGTGTTAATTCGTCGGACGATGATGTGAGCGATAAAATACACGCTGCACAAATAGTCCGTAAAGGTAAAAAGAGCAAAAAGAATAATAAGAAAGATGAATTTTTCGACGACGACGACAACGACGATGAATTAGTCGAAGATGTGGTTGAAAAAATATCCCAAATTAGCGACGAAGAAACAACGGTTAAAGTTAGTCAGAAAAAACTTAATAAAAAGAAGAAAAAAAATCAAAAAAAAGATGAATTTTTTGACGACGAAGATGACGACGACAAAGTCGCTCAATCGATAGAAAATATCTCAGATTTAAGCGGCGAAGAAGAGGCGGATGACGATAGCGAAAAGATAGTAATTGCTCAGATAGTTAAAAAGGGTAAAAAGAATAAAAAGAATAATAAGAAGACTGAGTTTGTCGAAGATAAAGTTAAAGATGAAATAGAAGAGGAAATAATAGAACAAGAAGCGCCTGTATCTAGCGTTGACAAAACTGTTGTTAAATTAACTCATAAGGAGAAAAAGAAGTTGAAAAAACAACAGGAATACGAAGCTACTGTTGAATTAATGACGAAAAAAGGTGGCCAAGGACACAGCGAGTTAGAATCTAATTTCACTGTTTCACAAAGTGTGAACGTTGGCAGAGGGCAACAACAGCTCGATAATGCTGTTGATATTAAAGTTGAAAATTTTAGTATAGCTGCCAAAGGAAAAGATCTTTTTACTAATGCTAGTCTGCTAATTGCTCAAGGAAGGAGATACGGTCTTGTCGGACCTAATGGGTGAGAATATCTTGAATACATGATAAATTTTTAATTGAATTTACAGGACCAAATTTATCTTTGAAATTAATCATAGAACTATTTCATATCTCCTGAATTCTATAATGTTTAGAAAATCCTCTATATGTCTTTTTCAGACACGGTAAAACAACGCTGCTTCGTCATATAGCAAAGAGAGCATTTGCTATACCACCAAACATAGATATTCTTTATTGCGAACAAGAAGTAGTAGCTGACGATACACCGGCGGTAGAAGAAGTGCTTAAGGCTGACGTTAAGAGGACAGAATTAATGGAAGAATGTAAAAAATTAGAGATACAAGCTGAACAAGGTGTTGCCAAAGTTCAAGATCGCCTTCAGGAGGTATTAGATATTTATTTTAGAATAAAAATTCTAGAGGAACTATAGATTGTTGTGCGCAATTATAAATTTTAATGTTTGTCTATTCTCAAGGTTTACGAAGAACTTAAAGCGATCGGAGCAGATTCCGCAGAGCCAAGAGCGCGCAGGATTTTAGCTGGTCTAGGATTCAGTCGTTCTATGCAAGATCGACCGACTAAAAACTTTTCTGGTGGTTGGCGAATGCGTGTTTCATTGGCTCGAGCCCTTTTTGTTGAGCCGACATTGCTGCTGCTTGACGAACCGACAAATCATTTAGATTTAAACGCCGTTATCTGGTTGGACAATTATCTTCAAGCTTGGAAAAAGACTTTGTTGATAGTTTCCCACGACCAGAGTTTCTTGGACAATGTATGCACGGATATCATACACTTGGATCAACAGAAGCTTTATTACTACAAGGGGAATTATAGCATGTTTAAAAAAATGTACGTCCAGAAACGAAAAGAAATGATCAAAGCGTACGAAAAACAAGAAAAACGATTGAGGGATCTGAAAACTTCTGGATCTAGTAAAAAACAGGCTGAAAAAAAGCAGAAAGAAGCTTTGACCAGGAAACAAGAGAAAAATAAATCGAAAATACAGAAACAGGATGACGATAACGGACCACAAGAACTACTACCAAGGCCCAAAGAGTATCTAGTCAAATTTAGATTCCCAGATCCGCCGCCACTACAACCGCCTATTCTAGGCTTACACAGTAATCATTCCTTTCAATTATTGTACTTTATTGAAACGTTTAGTCATATTGAACTTGAGATACTTCTAAGAAATCAGAATACATCCTGCTTTCTTTATTATTCAAATCATAATTCTTTTCAGCTTTTGTTATTTTTTTGAACAATCGCTAGGATTTGATATAATTATGGCGGTGTTTAACATAGAATTTCTTTCCAGATGTAACCTTTGCTTATTCGGGGCAAAGACCGCTGTTCATCGACGTAGACTTTGGTATAGATTTGAGTTCTCGAATAGCAATTGTAGGACCAAATGGTGTTGGAAAATCTACATTTTTGAAACTTTTGACTGCAAAACTTGAGCCACACCAGGGGGAGCTAATTAAAAATCATCGTTTGGTAAGTATGAACAATAATGTCCAATAATGAAAAGGGCATAACAATAAATGTGGAGTCGTGTGTATTCTTCATTTTTCATTGAATTCTTAATAAATTAGAAATTTCTTTGTTTTACAGAGGATAGGTAAATTCGATCAGCATTCTGGAGAACATTTAACAGCCGAAGAAACACCGTCCGAATATTTGATGAGACTGTTCGACTTGCCGTATGAAAAGGCGAGAAAACAATTAGGAACATTTGGATTGAGCTCGCACGCTCATACAATAAAGATGAAGGATCTTTCAGGTGGACAAAAAGCACGCGTTGCCTTAGCTGAACTCTGCCTTAACGCTCCCGACGTTGTTATACTTGATGAACCTACCAACAATCTTGATATTGAATCTATCGATGCCCTGGCCGAAGCTATGAACGAATACAAGGGCGGAGTGATTATAGTTTCTCACGACGAACGTTTAATTCGTGAAACAAGTTGTTGTTTGTACGTTATCGAGGATCAAAGAATCAATGAAATCGACGGTGACTTTGACGATTATAGAAAAGAGCTTTTGGAAAGTCTTGGGGAAGTTGTTAACAATCCTAGTATCGCTGCTAATGCTGCAGTTTTGCAGTGACCGTTTCATATCCGTAGCATTTAGTTGTTGAATATTAACGAAATCGATTAGAATGAGATCAGAAACTCTGGGTAATTCAATCGTATCGAATAAACGATCCTGGGCTACTTCCATTAAAATATACCCTAATTGATAAATTATAAATGCTAAAGATTTATTTGTCCCACAAACAAAATTGTATTGTGAAACGAAGAAATTTTGGCATTTTTTTTTTTTCTTTTTTTTTTTCATTTCCAACACAAATTACGGTCGTATGTTATACTTAATTAATATGGTGGCTGTATGAGTTTATTAATTTTATATGATATATCAGCTAGCGTTTTAATGCGATATACCTAAATTTGATAAATCTTTATCGATTAATTTACCTACATAGAAAAACAAGAAAAAAAAAAAAAAAAAATTAAATCAATAAATAAATAGAAAAATGAAAAGGAATATTATGATTAAGAAAGGATTCGGAAATATCGATTGAAAATAAATCTGTTACATCTTATCAGCTTTGATAATGAATATAGAATTGATAACGCGTGCGTATATTGTATCTATAATAGTTAGGAATAATAAATATTACAATTATTGAACTATTAATAACATACAGCGAAATATTGAATATTAAATTATTTTTATCAATACTGTAAAATTTTCAATATCCTGCAATTGTCGTTTTGTAATAATTGTTGAATATCCGATTAATTATCAGACGAGTTCTTATTTACCATATACCCTACTAATACTAATAGGTAATAATTAATCAATATTTAGAGTTTAATTTCTCAATTACGTTTATTATTATTTTTTTATTTCAACATTTTGAGTAATTAAATTAAATTTCAGAGAATTTGAACCGATTCCCGCCCAATATTTTTGCGCCAAAAATAGTTCACGAATCTGCAACTAAAACAGTGACGGGGCGCCACCCTCTTGATTAAATCATAGTCCCATCTTTCGGGATAGTTTGAAGTTGCATATATCAAGGTATGGGCATCTGGAAAAACGGTTTTTTTTTTAACTACTTCCTTCTAGAAAACCGTGACTAAATCTTTGACTATATACCTATGGACTGCTAATCGCTAACTTCACGCGTGTAACCAGATGTGACGCGAACTCGGGGGCTAACGGCTGATTTTGGTACTACGATCAGCTGCGTGTGTTATGTAGGTGTGACGCATCGGTTGTGTGGGTTACATAGATGTAAAGAAACACCGACGTGACACACACACCGATGCGTCACACCTACAAAACACACGCAGCTGATCGTAGTACCCAAATCAGCCGTTAGCCCCGGAGGTCGCGTCACATCTTGGTACATGGGCCTCCACAGGCTTGGGATAGGGACTAGCAGTCCATAGGTATATAGTCAAAGGACTAAATAATGTCGTCAATTTCGAGATTCCATCCGTTACAAAGTTGAAGTTTTTAGGAGCTGCTCTGAAATGGAAAATTCATATTTTTGTTTTTGTAATTTTTCTGAGAATCTAGATTGGAGCAATTGATGAAATAAGTAGCGCAATTCAAAACAATTAAGGCACACCCTAGTCGCCCGCCTTCTTTTGTTCGAAAAAAGGGTGGGGGATGACACATTTCGATTATTATCCGAGCCCAGGCGTCGAAAATGCAAAAACAAAATGCACAGGGCCAATCTATATTCAATTCCGAACACATAAGTTCAAAAACATGTTCGTTCCATGCGCAAATAGAGTCTACAGATTGTTTTTGCGTAATTCGAATGTCAATTTCCTCGGCGGCCATGATTATCAGAATCGTCCGCCGGGTTCAGCCGGCCCGGGAGGTAAAACAGGCTGAGCAGGCGCTTGGCAGGCCACCACGTTATACGATGCGTGATCACTGACAGTTGACTATTTCGATCGGTGTGTCAGAGAGATCACGCAATGAAACGAACAGGTTTTTGAACGTATGTGTTCGGAATTGAATTTGAATTGTTGCTGTGCATTTTGCTTTTGCCTTTTCGACGCCTGGGCTCGGATAATAATCGAAATGCGTCATCTCACACCCCTTTTTCGATTAAAAGGAGAAAATGTATTAAGTATATAATTGTAAGAAATTTCTCACTTGAAAAATAATAATAATTTAATGAACAAATATACCTACTAAAATAGCACAATTTGGAGTTTTTTTTTTTTTTTTTGTAAACAAATTCATCCACTCTTCCACTATGAATAATTAAAACTATAGGAGAGACGGAAATCGAAAGTAACACAAGGCAATTGTAAGAGTAATTGAAAAATTATTACACTGTAAAAAAGGATTGTGAATTTACAACACATTTAGTATACAAAAGTTTTGCAAAATTACAAATCTGGCGTAGCAAAGTGAATTGCTAAGCTTGCTTTGTAAATTTCCAAATAATTTCTTGATTTTGCTGAACTTTTATACGAAAAAAAGTGGCGTACCAATCCGAAATGGCGCCTAGAGCACGCATCAAAGTTGCGCCCCTTCGTAAATTATCTTTATATGAAAATACATACTCTAAATAAAACAGTCACAAATCTTACTTACAAAATATATATATTAGGTGTGCCAAAAAAAAAAAAATTTATTTTCATTTCTCGTTTCCCATGTGAAAAATGATTGCTTTCATGAATTTTGAGAAACGTCGTCGAAGGGGGGCTCTGACAAAAAATGTTCAAAGGTGTCTCAGTCGACCAGAAATCATAGTGATTGAGGCACCTGGTAGACTCAATTGATCGATATCCCCTTTCGCGAGGTGAAATTTCACAGCAAGTTGAATGAAATCATAAGGTGGTAGGGGAATACACTAATAAAAAATGCTGTTTCAAGAAGAAAATTGAAAGAAAAAAAAAAAAGTACGTGTTCATAGTTTAATTTTTAACAATTCTTTATCCTTTTTCTACTTATTACCTATACCACATGCTGAAACAGCTGAATGTTATTTAATATTTCAATTGCCGAAAGGGGAATGCTGAGAATCAAGTTTAAAAGGTGCCTCATCGGTATGACTTCTGGTCGAGTGAGACACCACTTTGCATTTTTTCTCAGTGCCCTCCTTTAGCGAGACTTCTTATTTCATAAAACCACTTTGATTTTTGATGTGGGAGATCAAAAAAAAAAAAAAGTTTTTCCTGGCACACCCTAATATGTATATTTTTTTCTAGAATAGAATAGAAAGAACAAATATTATCTTCTCGATTTTATTTAATTCACAATAAAGTGTTCAATCTATTTAACTACACATTCCATTTAAAAAATCCATTGGTTTGTTTTACCAAGTTTGCGCCTTGTTGTCAAGTGACGCCGCTGATTGGCGCTGAACACCACTCGGAAACGAAACTCAATCTAATTCCTAAATACGTGCATGAAGTGTTTGGTTTGTCATTTGTATCATAATAGTAGATTACGATCACGTGCACGCACGTGTGTCGTATACTATTTTTTCTTAACACATGCACCAAAGTCCTCCTTTGCGCACCGTCTACCGCTGCGCTATGCGGTGCGCAATAGTATTTTTCGATACAAGTGCATAAAGGCGGCAATGCCGCACAGCGAGTGTGAGGCAGTATCTACTCAGCACACCGCGCGCCACAGTGTGTGAATCGGGCACTTCGCACACTACCAACAGACATGAGAAATCGAGTTTCGCACACTGAGTTATAAAAAACAATGTAGTATGTCAACAATGTAATCCCGCGTTAAAATTGAAAATTCAATAAAAAATGAGAAAAAATTTCACCCAACACTTTATCATAGAACGTTGTTGGTGTTATTTTTTGTAAGGAATGGAATAACTATCAGAATTTGTTTACAACAAATTGTTAATATAATAAACAATTCAATTCTCAATAAATTTTTTCTTCTTCTTATAATATAGAGAATTGCCAATAATGATTTTGAAAGGAAAAAGAATTTCCTAATATATTGTTCAAATAATCTAAAAATAAAAAAACGAAACAAAAAAATCGCTTCACTTAGAAGCATAGCCTGTCCGTTTTACTCATATTGACTGGACTATCCCGCTCATTCGCGGACCGCGGGAATCGCGGACGGGATTGTTTGATATAAATTGGTTTATGCACCGCCCAATTTAATATCTGTTCAGTTAACGGCGGCGCTAGTGGTGAAGAAACGCCAATTTCGAACTGTCACACTGTTGGAAATAATTTGTGTAAATGTCGAATTTTTTGGATGTTAAAATTTTTGTGTCAAAATTAATACTTTTTTAAGGTTGATTCAACAATCCACCGTTATGTTATTTCGTTTAAAAATGTTAAACGATAGATTTAACATAAATGATGTATTTTTCACCCGAAAATAATGTCATCAATGTTTGACTATAGAAAAATGTTAATTTGATGTTATTTTTATTGACACTACACAACGTTTGAGTTGGTATATAACACAAATTCTAGGTTGAAATACACTGAGAAAAAACAAAGGCATAGTGTTGTATAGGCGCTCGAACGCCAGTTCTATGTCCGGCCACAACGTGGCGATCCCGGACCAGCATTCTCGCTAAGGAAGCAGCGTCGAGCCAACCATAATTATCTATCTATCACTCCGTAATAGTACATTTTATTTAGAGTAGATATTACATTTTTCCAAAGTTAAAGTTAATAACACGAATTTGTAGATTCAACAGTACCGTTTGTTAAATTGACATTTAATTTTAGTCAATTCAACTATGGCGCTTATTCTGTAATGCAGTATAATAATATTAAAACAACTCAAACAATGTGTGAAATTTTGTGTTCATATTCACATCCATGTAAGTAAAAGTTGACATTCGGAAAGTGTAGGTTCAACAGCATTGATTGTTCAATCGACAAATTACGTTTATTCAATTATACGTTATCACAAAGTTGGAACAACTTTCAAAATGTGTTCCTATTACAGAAACTAAATGTTACGTTTGCGTTAATTTGATAACACATTTCTTTATTCAACATTTGACCTAAACAGTTTGTGTTCAATTGACATAAATTTTATAGTGGACCTCCTGGGACATGCAAAAAGAGTTAAATTTAACACATTTTTTCTAACAGTGCACTTGAGTATTAATTGCGTTAGTTCCAATTTTGTCTACTGAAAAGATGAGTTGGTGGCACTGTTTTGTGGTTTATTTTGATTTTTTAATTTATTAATTGGCGATTTTGGCGCCCCCCTTCGAAAGGCGCCCGGGGCACGTGCCCTACCTGTCCCACCCTAGATACGCCACTGTCCTCACGGAAAATACACTAAAAAATTGAGTGTAAACGCTGAATTTTGGGTGTAAAACTCTTAAATTGGGAGTGACTACCAAATTTTGAGTGTCGAACTCCCAAATTGAGAGTCGACTCCCAAATTTTGAGTGTCCAACTTCCAAATTGAGAGTTGACTCCCATATTTCGAGTGTCCAACTCCCAAATTTCGAGTGTCCAATTCCTAAATTTCGAGTGTCGAACTCTCGAATTTTGAGTGTCCAACTCCCAAATTGAGAGTTGAGTCCCAAATTTCGAGTGTCGAACTCCCTAATTGAGAGTTGACTACCAAATTTTGAGTGTCCAGCTCCCAAATTGAGAGTTGACTCCCAAATGAGTGACATCCAACAGAGGGTCAACACTCAACTGAGAGTCAACACCCAAGTTAGGTGTACGAAAGTACACCTTAGTTGAGAGTTACTACTGAGTGTTATTTTAAGGGTTATTTTGAGTGTTTTTTCCGTAAGGATAGGGCGCATTTTTATTGCGGTGATAGAAAATCGCAGCGAAGTTAGACATGCGGGAAATAGACAATGATAATGCGCATCTGACTTCAAAAAGAGACTTCGCGAAGGGGGTATAGCACATCCTGTATAAGATTCTGAAATTTTATTACATATCACGTGACTAATGGAAAAAGGTCGCAAGCGATACTCATACGCCCTTTGTAATTCTTAAAAGCAGAATTGCGCCTGACATTTTTTCTCACGTCATTCGACTAGAAAAGGTTTAAAACGGACGAAAACGTCGATATTGAAAACTGAAAAAAATGAAGAGCAAAAGGACGTAAACAGGCCCCTAGCTATTTAAAAAAATTAGATGAATTAATGCCAAAAGGACGTATCCGCCAAAAATGTTGAATTATTTTTTAAACTTCGATTTTGGCCGATACGTCCTTTTGGCATTAACTTCACGAAAAAAGTCATGTCCGCTGATGTCATAAGGGCGCGTCGTGGTTTTAATCATCCAGGTCGTAAGCTTCGTAGTTTTTTTTATTTTTTTTTATTTTACGGAAACTGCGAAGCCTATGACCTGGACGACGAAGACTACAAAGCTCACGATCTGGATGACAAAAACTACGAAGGTTACGACCGGGACGACGGAAGCTACAATGTGGACGACCTGGACGACGAAAACTAGGCAGCTAACGACCTGCACGACGAAAACTAGGGGTTCAACGAATTTTTGATGGAGGACTTTCAGTCCTAGAATTCATTGAAGAATCCACCTTGTCAAAATGGCCCGGTCTAACTGAATCACCCTGTATACGTATTACAATTATCATTATTATTATCGTCATCATCATCACAGTCACCACCATCACTATTAAATATTTTTGGCGGATACGCCCTTCTGGCATTGGCTGGCATAATTTTTTTCGTGAAGTTATAATGCCAGAAGGACGTATCGACCAAAATTAAAGTTTGAAAAAGAATTTTCACCACACCTGCACGGAAAGTACGACTTTCGCTCCCTTGCGTGAGCGGGAAGTCGTTCTTTCCGATGCAGGGGGTGGTGAAAAATAGTATACCTCACACGGGAGTGAAAAAGGCCATCCCAAACTGCGTTTTTGTCACCCTCGCTTTCGGCTCGGGTGTCAATCTCACACGCAGTTTGGGTTAGCCTACTTTCCCTCCCTAGGTGAGTAATATACTATTTCCACACGGCGTGCGCAAAGTTCGATTTTGCGCACGCTTCGCGTGCATAAAATTCAACTTAGCGTGCGCTGTGTTGAAAAATCAAGTTCGATACACGTGCGAAAGATGATTCTCGATTCGTGTGATTGTCACCCTCGCTTCGCTCGGGCGAAAAACTTCACACTCGTCCCGGAATCAACACTTCCGTAATAGTATCGAAAAGTACTATGAACATTTTTGGCGAATACGCCCCTCTGGCATTAGCTGACATGATTTTTTTTGTGAAGTTAATGCCAGAAAGACGTATCGGCCAAAATTAAAGTTTGAAATAGTATATTGTGTAACATGGGATGAAACATAAGGTGAATGCAGGCCAGGGTGAAGTTGTCTGTCTGAAGCCGAAGGCGAGGGCAGACATCACCCGTGCCTGCATTCATGTTTCATCCCGTGTCACACACTATGTTTTTCATGACATTTGCTCTGGAACTTCAACTGTCAATTTCAATAGTCTGAAATCTGCAACAGGGCAGTTATTTCTCTTTGCAATCCCAAGGGATTGTAATAGCCCAATAAACCATAACGTAGAAAAAATAGGGCTAATGTCCGGCCGAAACACGTGTATTAAACGTGATTACGTTTTTTTCTACGTTATGGTTTATTGGGAGACCAATTTTGCAATCCCAAGGGAGTGAAAAACACCAATTCACACCGCTGATTCATTGAATTCGCGATTTGACAACTTTTCACGGCATCAGCCTGAAATCAGCCTCTTTCAACTGACAAAACAGGCAACGAAACTTGCAGTTTCAAAGCAGATGTTATGAAAAAGAATTGAACATCTTTGGCAGATACGCTCCTCTGGCATTAGCTGACATGATTATTTCCGTGAAGTTAATGCCAAAAGGGCTTATCAACCAAAAATATCCAAATCTTTGTTGAACTTTAATTTTGGTGGATACGCCCTTTTGGCATTAGTCCGGAAATTGGTAATGGCAGAAGAGCGTATCGGCGGCGCTTATGCCCTTCTGCCTCTAAGTTTTTGGCTCGAAAAAAAAACAGTGGCTTTTTTGGTTTTGACAATTTTCTGATCGGATGACGAAAAAAAAAAAAAATATATATATACGCCCTGTTGCCACTTAAATCGTCTTTTTCGTCGCTTACGACCTTTTTCCATTAGTCACGCGATATAACCAGGCGTATAGACGCACTGCTTGTTAATTCTATCTAATTCATTCATCGGCATAAGATACGTTTCAAGAACTATGGCTCATTAAAATATGTGTAAGTCCATTGTTGATAGTGAGAAATATGCGGATATGAAAATTCGAACATTGAAAAAGTGACGATCCCTCATGAATATTGAATTTCATATTTAGAAACTTTCGACTACACATAATACACAGTATTTGCTATTACGTGATACCTAATGCTACTCTACTCGCTGTTTGGATATGTAGACTTTACTTCATTCGTTGAAATTGAATTTCAGACAAAAAGTCCAAATTATCTGACATAAGGCAATCCCTATCATATAAAAAAAAAGATTACAGGAATTTAATGCGCAATCAAGACTTGATTAGTTTTCTAAATTTTCCGTATCCCATTTTCTATCTCATTTATTTTTCGTTAATAACTATTTGTGAAATCTTTTACGCAGATAAAGAGAGAAATAAAGAGAGTTAGCGAGATTGCGTGCTTAAGGTGGTTCCCTACCCAATTCGACCTGTTCTAAAAACATTGGGCTAAACTTAGTCTATTCCTTACGCCATTTCTCTATTTTAGCGTAAAACGAACGTGTTGTGGGACCTACGTGTTCGAAATTGCCCATAGAATTGCGACACGAAGCCCCTTTTCCCGTTTTCGGTACCCGGTTAGAGATATTCCGTTTAACAGCACCGTTCAGCCCAATGTTTTTAGAACAGGTCGAATTGGGTAGGTAACCATCTTAAGGCCCATCTCTAGTCGCCCACCTCCTTTTGGTCGAAATTTGTCACATTTCGATTATTATCTGACCCTAGCCGTCAAAAACGCAAAAAAGGCCAACTTCGCGCAAATTCTATTTCAATTCTGAACACGTACGTCCAAAAAAATGTTCGTTTCGTGCGAAAATAGAGTCTACAGATGGTTTTTACATTGTTACAAAATTATTCGAATTCGATTTCCTAGGCGAACAATGTAAAAACCATTTATAGACTCTATTTTCGCACGAAACGAACATTTTTTTGGACGTATGTGTTCGGAATTGAAATAGAATTTGCGCTGAGTTGGCCTTTCTTGCGTTTTTGACGCCTGGGCTCGGCTCGGATAATAATCGAAATGTGACACATTTCGATCCAAAGGAGGTGGGCGACTAGGGATGGGCCTTAAGGTAGCTCATCCCTTACGGAAAAAACCCTTCAGGTTTGAGAGTGAACCTTCAATTTTCAAGGTTTCACCCTCAATTCTGGGGGTAAAACCCTGAAATTTCAGGGTTTAACCTCCAATATTCAGGGTAATACCTTCAATTCCTATGGATGAACCATGAATTGAAGGGTCATCCGTGAAAAGTTGGTGGATCAACCCTGAAAATTGGGGGAAAACCCCCAAGAATTGTGGAATATCCCTCAAACATTGAGGGACAACCTCCAACAATTGAAGGATAACCCTGAATAGTTGGGGGTCAATAGTGAAAATTGAGGGAAAACCCCCAAGAATTGAGGAATATCCCTCAAATATTGAGCGACAACCTCCAACAATTGAGGGGTAACCCTGAAACGTTCTGGGAAAACTCTGAAAATTGAGGGATGACCCTGAATAGTTAGGGGTCAACCTTGATGAGTGGCGGGTCACTTCAAAAGTCACTTTAAAAAGTCACCTCAAAAACCCTGAAGTTGAAGGGACCCCTCAACTCAGGGTTAACCCCCAAGTTGGGGGTACGAAATCACCCTGAAAGTTGAGGGCTCAGTTGAGGGTGATATTTTGAGGACTTTTTTCCGTAAGGGATCAGCTACTGCTGAAGTCGTTCAGTGTATAAAAATCAAAAAATTCCTAAAAATTATTGTTTTTATTTCTAGATTATTAATATGAATTATAGAGGTCATTAATATAAGAATTATAAGATTTTTCCGTAACAGCTGATCGAGCAGACGTTGCCATGTCGATTTTGGTTCCTGTTTCTTGTCAATTTTTACTGATTATTATTGTTAATATGAACGAAACTGTACGGTGATTCGTCACGAAATAAGTATCGATATTTTTTATTATTTTTTTCATATTTTGAGTCAAAAATTCAGATTTTAATCTTTATTCACAACAAAGTTACAACAAAGTTATGGATTTTCACATATATAAATCCTGATTTTTCAAAATTGATTTTTTGAAAAACTAAAACGGTCATTATTAAATCGAGAAAAAAATGAAGTTTAAAAAACTAATAATATTATCCGGCGATTCTTTGTAGTTTTCAAAAATCTTTAAATTTTATGGAGCTGATGAGCTATACTTTAATGCTAATACGGGTTAATTTCACTCATATAATTTAGCGCGTACATGCATAAATATCACGCAATAACTTTTAAGCACTGTTTTATTTTCTATTTATTTTCATTGTTTATTTTCTTATTTAATACAAGTTGAAAAATCTGGGCATTGTATAGCTTCAAAAATTTATATATTGAAATATAAACACATAAAGGTATATAGTATATACGCTACTACATAATATATATTCCTGAATATTTAAATACAAAAATTAATATTAATACTATTATACGGACAGTCTTGAGCGCAACCTTGATTATAATATAAATAAATCTTTTCAGAAATACTACACATATATATAGGTATACAGGATATATTTTCATTCATTATATCATTTATTTACAACCTATTAACAAGATTTATAGTATAAAAATAATACAAGGCAGGGGATAAGAAAAAAATAAAAAGAAAAAATTCAACGAAGGATGTATAACTATTGCAGCGAGAAGGCCACTGCAGTTAGAGAGCGTGACTGCAGCATGGTATAATAAGTAATGCAGATATAAATTGTGTAGAAGTTCAATGTAACATTTCTGACAGTTTTAATGCCAAAGCAGCTGCATATATATATCGTAGCTCATATAAGTAATTTCTTCACAATTTAATTGAGCGTCGTACATATATTATAGTAGTTGTAAATCTTGAAGACATCCGCGGTTGTCGTATAGGTATCTACTTTCTGTATCCCATTCTGCGCAGAGCCTTTAGGTCAACATCTCCGTAGTAATCCTCACTGAGAAATTTATTTTCAATTTTAACCAATCATTTTTATTTTTTTTTATTTTCATCAGTATATAAAATATATGTAGTAGTTAATTTTTTTTTTTCTCTCTTTTTTTTTCTCCAAATACAAACGGCTATAGTATATGTTAATAGAATTTGAAATTGTTAGAGGAAAACAAAAATTTTATACATAAAATAATTAGATAAGACACAAATAGGAAAATTAGATACATACTTGTGTGTAAAACATATACCTACTTATATATATATATATTAGGGTGTGCCAAAAAGATTTTTTTTTTTTTCATTTCTAGTTTCCCATGTAAAAAATAAGTGATTTCATGTATTATGAGAAACGTCGTCGAAGGGGGGCTCTGACAAAAAATTTTCAAAGGTGTCTCAGTCGACTAGAAATCATAGTGATTGAGGCACCTGCTAGGCTCAATTGATCGAAACCCTCTTTCGCGAGGTGAAATTTCACAGCAAGTTGAATAAAGTCACAGGGTGATACGGGGAATAGACTAATAAAAAATGCTGTTTCGAGAACAAAATTAAAAAAAAAAAAAAAAGTACATGTTCATAGCTTAATTTTTAACAATTCCTGTTCATTTTCTACTTATTATATCACATCATGAAACAGCTAAATGTCATTTAATATTTCAATTGCCGAAAGGGGAATGAGGATGATCAAGTTTAAAAGGTGCCTCATCAGTATGACTTCTGGTCGAGTGAGACACTACTTCGCATTTTTTTGCTCAGTGCCCTCCTTTAGCGAGACTTCTTATTTCATAAAACCACTTTGATTTTTGATGTGGGAGTTAAAAAAAAAAAAGTTTTTTTCTGGCACACCCTAATATATATATTAGGGTGGTCAAAAAAAAAAAAGTTTTTTCCTTATCATCTCAAAAGTTTCGTTTAGGTATAAAACAAATTCTCCTAAAAGGGCAGCTCGATATCTCAACTCTACGAGGAGCTCAACGATTTTTCGTTTTCCCATCTAAATAACACATGAAAAATTTATTTTTTCGTTTTTTCTGCATAAAACTCCGGAAAAAAATGTTATTCCAATTTTGATGCACATATTCTTGTAGGGAATTCATTTCTCTACAAAAAAGGTCTCATAAGGTTTTCTCGTAATCTCAACAGGTTAAAAGTTATCAGGCTTTAAACCCCTGCAACTCAATTAAATTTAACCAGATATAATTTCAGAACGATTTTCAAATTTCTTCAAATGTGGAATGATTTCTAACTGTCTAAAAATAATCTCTAACTGTTGCAAATATTTATTCATACAATCACAAATTCATAGTCTATTTATGGATTAGTAATTACAATATTTTTAAAATAATATTACGCTTTTAATTATAAATAATTATTTTTGTTACAATTAGGGATATTTTTTTCTACGATCAGCAACTACTTGTAACAGATATTGTTTTTGCTCTTCATTTTTGGGGCCAAATTTATTAGTCCTGTCACAAGTAGTTGCTGATCGTAGAAAAAAATATCCTAATTGTAACAAAAATAATTATTTATAATTAAAAGCGTAATATTATTTTAAAAATATTGTAATTACTAATCCATAAATAGACTGTGAATTTGTGATTGTATGAATAAATATTTGCGACAGTTAAAGATTATTTTTAGACAGTTAGAAATCATTCCACATTTGAAGAAATTTGAAAATCGTTCTGAAATTATATCTGATTAAATTTAATTGAGTTGCAGGGGTTTAAAGCCTGATAACTTTTAACCTGTTGAGATTACAAGAAAACCTTATGAGACCTTTTTTGTAGAGAATTAAATTCCCTACAAGAATATGTGCATCAAAATTGGAATAACATTTTTTTTCGAAGTTTTATGCAGAAGAAACGAAAAAATAAATTTTTCATGTGTTATTTAGATGGGAAAACGGAAAATCGTTGAGCTCCTCGTAGAGTTGAGATATCGAGCTGCCCTTTTAGGAGAACTTGTTCTATACCCAAACGAAACTTTTGAGATGATAAGACTTTAAAAAAAACAAAAAAATGTTTTTTTTGGACCACCCTAATATATATACTATAATAAATCAGAAGAAAGTCCCGAATTTGTTTAAAAATGATGGAAAAAAAAAGGTTTAATAACATAATATATTACGTATTACATGTAGGTACACTTAAATAAAAATAAAAAATAAAAGTATGAGTTCACAAATACACATATAACACATAATTTCACATCACCACATATAGTGTATAATACAATCACATACATGCACCACAAAAAAAAAAAAAAAAAAAACTTATAGTATAGGGATATTTTCGGCAGGATAATGACATTGATAATAATATGAATGCAAAACGAGCAATGAAAAAACGTTAAATAATTTTTGAGATTTTTTTTATTTTGTCTTTTCTTCATTTTTATTTAAAAATATGTGAGCATGGCGGGGGGGGGGGGGGGGGGGGGGGCATGGGGAGGGGGAGATGGATTCAGGATTTTGTTGAGGAGAATGGTTTTTGTTGTTTGGCTGTAAGGGTACATCAAGCGATAGATAGTTTTTTCGATGAATTGAATGTGTGCAGTATTTCTTGTTGCAAGGACCGAAAAACAAATAAGAAAAAAAAAATAAAAAATAAAAAAATTGAACAATTTAAACCGACAAATAATGATCTATTTGTTGGATTTAACTCTTCCTCGTGTGTACTCTTACAATTATATTTCGAAAAGGGATTTGGGTCATATTGAAATATAAATTATTCGGTGACGGGGGCAGAGGGCCTACTCGGGACCGAGGTGGGCCTTGGTTTGCTCTGATTTGACTTCGGGACGTTTCGAGATTCGCCTGAACTTTGGAATCCATTTTCGCTCTTTCTGATGCCCTTCAGGTCCAGGTCACCGTAGTAATCCTCACTGCGAAGCAGAACCGGAAATCGAGGGATCAGGAAATTTCGTATGATATACCGAACTTCCGGGATATACATAATTGTTAAGTAAAAGAAAAAAAAAAAAGAAAAAAATAAAATAAATGAAGAAATTAAACGGGTTAATTCGCACGTAGATATCGATTTTTAGCAAAAGGAGTTCGAAAGAAGGTCGCGGAGATTGCTTTTCCTGTTTTTCTTTCACGATTCTTTGAAGGTAATTTCATCAGAATATGGGATTCAGGATAATCGGTCCGAAAGAGCTATTATTCTATAAAATTATATAAGTATAATAAAAACAATTGTTGACCGCAAAGACACACGCTGTAATCCGGTTCAGTCAAAGTTATGTATAGTACCACCGATTACGTTAGTCAAGGTAAACTTGTTCATCTCATTGGTATATACAGGGTGAGTCTTCTCTGGTATCGAATGAGGGAGGGGCTGATCATCGCAAACGCTCCGCCCTTTTATATTCATACTTATTATCGTCGTGTGCATCGAGAGACCAGATTTTTATTTTCACGCACCGTCAAAACTGATGATTTCAACAAGTATTCGAATATAAAGGGGCGTAGCGTTTGCGTTGATAAGCCCCTCCCTCATTCGATATCGGAGAAGATTCACCCTGTATAGTACTGCAGAGTTGCAAGATGATATCATATGCTGCACTTTTGCTTTTCCATTGATTTGGAAAATGCATACGTCAAAAATATTTATCAGAACGAATTTTTTCTTCGAGTAATAGTTTTCATTAAATCATCAAAAATCGAAAACGATTCCCCGAATGAAAATTCGTTCTGATAAATAGATTTTTAACGTGGCATAATTTTCCGAATCAATCTTACGGCATCACTTTGAGCTATAAAACATATTCTAAATTAAACGCTGTTGCACTGATATTGAACTAGGATGGAGACAACTTAAAAAAGAAAGAACAAAGCGAAAGATACAGAGGAGAACATAAATTTGAAAAAAAATACGAGGAGATTAATAAACAGATAGGGTTGTTGTTAACATAAAACCACACACATAGGTATAGCCGTGTAACGTATGAGAAAGAAATTTTTAGTTTTAGAGGAGTATAAAAAAATAAAAAAAATTTGTCTATGTATGTACTCACCATCCGGGAACATCTTCGGGGTCTTCGCAAGTGCCGCTACCATCGCTATCACCAATTTTGAACACAGAACCAATAGGGCATCCGTTTTCTCTGGCAACACCCTCTAAACAGATGTAATACTTTCTACAATCTTCGGGGTGCGCGTGTCTCGAGAAACTTCCAGATGCTCCGCTAACTTCACCAGGAGCTGGGCAGGTGAATCCTCCGGCAACTTCTGCAAAATTTATTAAAAAAAAAGGCCAAAAATTAGGCATTTCTCTTGTATTTCTTTAATCGTTTTTTGACAAAATCGTATATCAGCGATTCATTTAAGGGTAAAAAAAATAATCCGACAAAATATTAGCAAAATTGAATGTACCCTCAGTTCTGCATTCGGGGACCTGATCGGCCCACATACAGACGCGAGCTTCTCGGTCGTAACCAAGACCCGGACTGCATTGATATCTGGAAGCTTCTCCGTTCCAACAATTCCAGAAGGTGTCGCATTTCTTATCATCCCCAAAGATACCATAGAGCCTTGCGCAGTGTGGAGTAGAGATAGGTGCTTCGAGTTGAGTCCTATCGCCGCACTGAACGTTGTGTAAATAGTCGCAATTTTCGGTCAAAAATTTGCTATCAGTTGCATCAAAGGCCAGACCGTTACCACAGGTTTTTAATTCTGCTATACCAGAGTCACATTTCCAATATTTGTCGCACGATACGTCGTGGGGGTAGAACCCAAACTCGTCCGGGCACTTGAAGCTACTCTGACCATTGGCTCCTGAAATTAATATTAAAGGAATATATATAATTGCGAAAGAGAGCGATATACACGAGGTATATCGGTGCCAATATCTTATGTAACGAACAGGATATACGGGTAGACACATTCTTTTTGCTATTCGCAATATCGAGTGAGGCGAAATACTTTTGTCACCATAATGATAATATAACTACGACGATGATAATTGTATGTATAAAAAAAAAAATTGAATTTTATTAAACGTCATTAATTGCGTAATGATTAAAGTCGAGTCAAGGTCCGGCATTTGTTATATAAAAAACGAGAATAATTAAACCGGGTCGAATAAATTAAGGGAATTCGCAAAATTGTGTGTGGCAATATCTAGCTGGTGCGTTTAAGGTATGATAAAATTATTATCTAATGAATAATATATAGAAGTAATAACTTGTATAGGCTGTGTTTTATGAATAACTAAGCATATCTTATGTAATATATGCTGGCTACAAAGACTTTCGCCAAGACACTTTCACTCTGGACGGTATGGCAGGGCAGCCTGTGCCTCTGGTACCCCGTGCGGGTCTCAGCATCCCGTTCACTTAGCGAACGAACCTCACGAATACTTACGCATAGGTATAAGTATCATTCGTGTTTAATGTATAATGCATACGAGTTTAAAATAAAAACCATATATATATATATATGTGTGTGTGACTGACTGACTGACTGACTGACTGACTGACTAATGCCCACTTTCATATTTTTGGTACTCGAAAAAGTAGCTCGCTGCAGGCTATGGTTTCTAAGTGTTTAAAATTTTTCCGTGCGCGCGATTTCTGTGTTGAAATTAATTAAGAGACCGTGCGGGACAATTTTTCTCCTGATTTATATTCTCATCTTTTAATAGAAATTTCGAAAGTGTCGCAAGGCTGATTATGTTTCTATTAGTTTCATGCTCTAGTAACAAGACGATGAATAAAAAAAATTTGTGTATGTCTCGATGGAGTAAATTTGTGGTTTTTTTTTCCTCTCTCTCTTTCTTTTCGGGCAAATAATTACACCTGGGTGTCACACACTAGCCGGCGCACTGAGTAACACTTTAGCGGTTCGAAAAATGCAAATTTTTCCAATTTTCTTAAAAAAAAAAAAAAAATTCTTTTAATTTTTTTTTTTTTAATTCAAGGTACGTACCGGCGAAGAGGATGGCCGCTATCACAAAATACGACCGCATGATGTGTTCTCGATATAATAAATTAAATTCTATAGTATAAAATGGAGTTTAAAATTTGGGCAATTTTATTCGTTGTTTTCTCTTTACTGATAATCACTATCTAGTCACCAGCCCCTTGCACGAAAGACTGTCTTGGCGCCCTGTGTGTTCTCACATTTATATAAGTCATTGGTCACGTGTCACTCCCCACCTGAAAAGTACAACGGAGCTATCTTATACTCTCTTATTCTGTATTCGAATTGTTGGAAGAGGGAGTCGTCGCATAAGTTAATCGAATTGACAAAATCGTATCGAAAATTTCCTAAAACTTAAATTTATGTACACAAATTTCAAACTTATATGCAGGAGCATATTGTGAATACCTAAACCATCCGCGGACTCCGGAGAATTGGTTCATTTCATTTTCATTTTCTTATTCATTTTCATTTTCATTTTTATTTTCGTTTTCGTTTTCTTTTTCATTTTCATTTTCATTTTCATCAGACCGGGGTACACTCAGAAAAAAGTCTTGTTGACACAACCAAAATTTGGATTATTATATGCACAATCACACATTTTTTGTTCAGTCAACCAACAATTTTGTTGGAATAGCCAAAATTTTGGTTGTTCCAACAAAATTTGGTTTTCCCAACAAAATTTTGGTTGTTCCAACAAAATTTGGGTTTTCCAACAAAATTTGGTTTTTCCAACAAAATTTTGGTTTTTCCAACAAAATTTGGTTTTTCCAACAAAATTTTGGTTTTTCCAACAAAATTTGGTTTTTCCAACAAAATTTTGGTTTTTCCAACAAAATTTGGTTTTTCCAACAAAATTTTGGTTTTTCCAACAAAATTTTGGTTTTTCCAACAAAATTTGGTTTTTCCAACAAAATTTGGTTTTTCCAACAAAATTTTGGTTGTTCCAACAAAATTTTGTTTTTCCAACACAATTTTGGTTGTTCCAACAAAATTTGGTTTTTCCAACACAATTTTGGTTGTTCCAACAAAATTTGGTTTTTCCAACAAAATTTTGGTTATCCCAACGAAATTTTTGGTTGACTGAACAAAAAAATGTGATTGTGCATATAATAACGAAATTTTGGTTGTTATTTTTCTGAATGTATATTAGAGATCCCGATCTTTGACCAGGAACCAGTAATATACGTATATATGGGCTGATCGCGTTGTTATTATACTTACACCGCTGATTAGAAAAATGAAAGAATATAATATAATGATCATTTGACGCATATATAGGTATATATTGTGTGTATGTTGAAACTTTATATCCCTATTTACGGTGAAAAATATTATACACCTACCTACTATAATATGACGATGAGAAATGATACCGAGTTGAATACGTTTATATTTCAGGTGGTTATCGATTTTATATATATATATATACATATAATATAATCTAAATACATTATATGGTAGTTTTATTAAAAAAAGCTTGAAGCACGTCCAATAAGATGAATAATAAGAGATATACGAAGGCCATCCGAACTGTCCTCTGACTCAGCTCCGCAGGCTCTTGCCAACGGGCAGTTTGATCTAGTTAATCGAATTTTTAATAATGTTAATAATAATATATCGGCCTTCCGTATAACGCGCGTTGAGAATCTGTATATTATATGGTAAATATATGTGTATATGAGGTATTCCACGTGAAAACAAAAGTAATTTGACTTTTGGGTTTTTGATTTCGATCGAAATTTTTTTTCGCATCACTTTTTGCAATCTCAATCGATACCCCGAAGGGTTTTTTGATTGCAGCTGTTTATTCCGATTTATCAATTAATGAAAATATCCCAGAGTTACCATTTGACCAAGTCTTCCATTTTTTTCACCGAAACCTCGTACTCTGGGGTGAAAATGACCTAGATACAAAATGTTTGTTTTCGATCGAACTTTCTGAAAAACATTTTTTCGAACCTCCGCCATTAACGATCATAGAAGATATTCCAGTGTAAACACTAAATTTGAAATTCCCAAAAAAGGCCATTTTTGATTTTCATTTTTTTTTTTTTCAAAACTAGACAAAAAAAAAACTAAACTTTTAAGCCCCTAATCAGGATGGGACGAATTTTCCTTCTATTTTTTTCGAGGGTCTAAAGCCTGTGTTACTGGAAAAAAAAATTAATTTTCAAAATTTTTTTAGGAGTGGTCCATCGGATCGCCTAATCATTTGTTTATTTTCTGTTTTTAACGCCGAAAAAAAGTTATTGGGGAAAAAACATGGAAATTTTTTCTTCAACGAATTTTTTATTTTTGACAATCACTTTTTTTCAGCTCTGGAAACAAAAAAAAACAAATGTTTAGGCGATCCGATAGACTACTCTTAAAAACATTTCAAAAATTACATTTTTTTGTCAGTAACACAGGCTTTAGACCCTCGAAAAAAATAGAAGGAAAATTCGTCCCATCCTGACTAGGGGCTTGAAAGTTTAGTTTTTTTTTTTGTCTAGTTTTGAAAAAAAAAAAATCAAAATCAAAAATGGCCTTTTTTTGGAATTTCAAATTTAGTGTTTACACTGGAATATCTTCTATGATCTTTAATGGTGGAGGTTCGAAAAAATGTTTTTCGGAAAGATCGATCGAAAACAAACATTTTGTACCTAGGTCATTTTCACCCCAGAGCACGAGGTTTCGGTGAAAAAAATGGAAGACTTGGTCAAATGGTAACTCTGGGATATTTTCATTAATTGATAAATCGGAATAAACAGCTGCAATCAAAAAACCCTTCGGGGTATCGATTGAGATTGCAAAAAGTGATGCGAAAAAAAATTTCGATCGAAATCAAAAACCCGAAAGTCAAATTACTTTTGTTTTCACGTGGAATACCTCATATATATCTATATATACACGGGAAGGTTAAATTTAATAAAATCGTAATTGATGCACAAAACAGTATGCAGATTACGTTCTATATTATAATTAATTTGTTATGTTAAATATGAAAAGAAGAAAGAGAAAAAAAAAAAAAAAAAAAAAATCAAAAAATCAGAAAATCGATGAAGAACTTTTCCATTTTTTTTTTTTTTTTTTTTATCTCTCGCGTATATTCGAAACATTGCGTATCATTTTTTTTTTTTTCAGCTCAGAGCACAGTGAATATCGTTTAGCATACAAATTTAATGTTTATAGCGAAAGAAAAGGTTAACAATGCGGAAACATTATATTCTGTTGTATAGGAAGAGAATGAGAATATTGGTTGGATATTATATATAATATAACGCGATTAAAATACCAACTTGGTATAATAAAAATTATATAAATGAATTGACTAAAAAAAAAAAAAAAAAAAAGAAAAAAAAAAAAAAAATGAATGATAAAAATGAATTCTAGAATAAAAGTTAGCCTGGTATAACAAGATTATGAAATATTTTATTAGCGACATAGTAATGGTATACCTAGTTGGTCAAAAGATCAAAGATACAAAATTTCCAATAACCTTATAAAAACGATTTAAAAAATCTGTATAGTCGTTTTTTTATATTCATCTAGGTTTTATAATTGCGAAATAAATTCGTTGCCACATGTATATTAATGCATCCAACACGTATATAATAACGTATATTGGAATAATAATTATATTGAAGTAAAAAAATGGTCAATTATTATCAATTTGTAGTTAAATATGGTCGTTTTTTTTTTTTTTTAAGGACCATTTATTAATCCCTGCGATCGTCGACGCAGAACTCCTTTTGAAGAAAATATTCCCTTTGTCACGTACCGCACGAAGTACGTATAGGTACTATTATACCTTTGTTAAATGAAAACCTGCACGTTCCCCGGTATATTCTCTCACCATGTCCATATATATCCAATACTAATACTAACAATAATTCTGAGAACGGTTCCTGCTGATGGACGCGTTGCATATGATGCAGAGACTATGTGGCTTCCGGATAACGGTACAATTGCGCCGCTACAGTTCAACGGATAATTAATATTTCGAACCGCGAATATATTATGCACTACGTGTATATACCGGTAACATCCTCTTTCTCTACCATATCTATATTCCTCGCTCTTTCTTTTTATCCGACGATGATAATTACGCAATGAAACAGAATGCCTGCGTACCTATATCTCTGTACACACACACACACACACACATGTATACACGTATCGCATCATATGAATGTCTGTAAGACTGTGAACCATCAACAGCAGCATCTGCGGGTTAATATATCTATATAGGCAGAGAATAGCATCCCGTCTCATCTCATCTCGGGTGACTAGTGAAAGTGAAGAAGACGAAGGCCTGTGCCGCTGCATGCAGCATAATCTTTAATCTCAGATCAGTGTAATCTTCGCAATTCAAGAAGGTTGTTGACATCTGGCTATGATCTTATACTCTCTTTCGACTAGATTTTCTCGCTTTTAGACCAGGAGCTGTGCCATTATTATACTGCGCTTATTCGAGGATATATAATACTTGCGGTAAAATTGTGCTCGCTATGAATATTTAAACTAATAACGTTTTAGATTTTTTAATGCTCAGGAGTTGCACCGAGGATGCTCTCAAATTTTTATGTCACGTCATATTATTGCTCTACAATCGAACGCCCCGGTGGAGAGGACAGAGATGTTCGGGTAAACCGAACATACGTTTCGCGCTAGGAGCAATCGCATGAGGCGCACCCGAGCAGCAAATCGAAAACGCTATAAGATTTCATAGAATTTACCGTTTTGTTTGCTTATAGACGAGCCTGTTTCATTTTCTTGTCATTTTTTTTCTATTGCTAAAATTTCTTCTCCGGGTATTTTATTTTATCTCCGTTTTTTATTTTCTTTCTTTCTTTCTTTCTTTCTTTTTCTCATCCACGGAAAAGTCACTTTTACCTGGCGCTTATGTATCGAAGTTGAGGTACATATACCTATACCTATATACCTCGTCTATAGCCTCGACCTTTCGAGACTTCGCTTGACGCGCGCGCCCGCGTTGTAGAAAGTGTACCGCCGATCGAAATACCAAACAGGTTTTTCGATTTCGGAGGACGTCCCGGTCGAGAGAATATGTGGCTTTAAATGCTGTACAGCTTAATGCGCGGGAGCGAAAGAGCGCGATGATTATATACCCGTATGTATAGCATCGATAGAAACTAGTCGATTTATAGCTATAAATATTACTATTCCGACCGATTTTTATATCGATGTAAAGTTTAAAAATTCATTTAAAATATCGAAAATTAATATAGAAAATTTTAGAAAACTTTCAAAGTGAATTTAGACAAAATTAGATTTTGTTTAAGGTATTCGAAAAGTTAATTATTCCTTCAGGCAAGGTAATTCGGGATTGTTTTTCACATATTTCTTAGCTTATGCGCTCGACCCCCGATATACGAAACGATACGAATAAAGAGCATTGCAACAGTCTTGTAATCCGGGAGAGCCTGGGGCATAATAAGGAATTGTATAAGTGTTAAGTTGATGATGCCCAGGTAGGTAGTACGTAAGTAATATACGTAGACGCCAATAGCTTCACTCATTCCCATCTTATGGGTACTGAAAACGTTTCAAACACTCATTATTACGTATTAGAATTATTAAATTTATCGAGAAATATTTTTCAATCATCGTGATGATCGATGAATGGATTACAAATTGATGGCATAACTCCCAGTGTGCGGTTGAAACTATATATAATGGTAATTCAGTTTGAGCTAGTCACATTGCAGAGGGTAGATTCCTCGTAAAATTCTAAGACTAAATTTCCTTTACCAAAAATTCGAGGGTCCAATAGTTTCCGAGTTACGAAAGATCTTAGTTTAACGATCACAGCGCTCATAGGTGACACAGTCGAGGCTGTCTATGAGTGGAAGTTGAGCGGTTGCTCTGTGACCTATACGCTATCTGTGATTGGTGAACTGAGATTCTTCGTAGCTCGGAAACTATAGGTCCTTCGAATTTTCGGTAAAGTAAATTTAGATTTGGATTTTTATGGGGAATCTATATATCCTGAAAAATATCGACCGTTCTGAATCTGAATCACTCTGTATAAATTTTATACGGTAAGAATATTATTGATGATAAATAAACGAATGATCGTTAATAAATAATAAAATGAATGGATAAATGGATGAATGAAGTTGAGGAATCGCGAGTCAATGATTTCCGGTTGACCTTCGATTTCAGTATACCCTAGAACGAAGAGCGATATATAATTTACTGCGGTACAAATCCGGCTCGTAGTTCAGGTCTCTCTGGACATTTATGTATATATTCCACGTGCTTCGCGACGAAGAATCGAAAGTATTTTTATTCGGTTGTATATATAGGTATATATAAGTACTAACTGGACACAACCAGCCATTTTCAATTTATGAAGTGCTAAATAACGATATGCCTTTCTCCGATTTCTGCCTCGCCTAGATATGTAGTATGTACAATGTACATATATTATGTATACATAATATAACGTATAATACATCGCAGAAATTATTTCCTCAAAGTTTATAATACCCTATGTAATAAGCGTTAATTATTAAACTATACGTGTAATATATAAAATAAAAAATGAATAAAATTATAAAAGTTTAATAGTACCTAATTATACATATAGGTAGTCAAATTTTTTTTTTATGGGATACAGTCACATGCGAGTATATAGGATTAATTCTCGCAATAAATTGTCTATATATGCGATTATATTTAATGATCATTCTTGGAAAACGAAAAGTCTACGAATAAATTTTCCAAGAAACAGATATCGATACAAATATATTTAATTCACATGTTCATCAGCTCATATCTTCTTATCTTTTAACCCGATCGATTATGTCATCGGTATATACTAGCTATTATACGAGGTAATTACCAGCTTGAATCCATTACTTCATTTCATCAAGCTGTTTGAAAAAAGATGTGCAAAGAAAAAAGAAAAAAAGAACAAAAATTGAAAGTGATGCGGATAGATTAGTCGATCGGAGCAAAGTAGTGCACTCCATGCATCGCTAAACCAATTATCTACGTATACCTTAATATCGTCTATATGCGATACATCGTATGCTCATCAATCAATGCATTGCAGCAAATTATTTTCTTTATACGTAACTTTAAATATTTGCGTAATTTTGTAACGATATCGTAGATTTTTTTTTTCAACTTAATATCTGCTTGATTTTTACTATTTAAGAGGACCAGTACAGCGACTTTTCTAGAAATGATCATATAGTCCGAAATCAATTTATTTCATAACCAAAGTTCATTTCACATGAAAATATATTTTTTTTTCAAAATCATGTGTCGTAAGGATTTCAGAGCACCGTTGGACCGATTCAGGTGATCTTGGATTCATTTTCTTCAGAAAACAAATCCTCATCATGTGAATGTAGGAATTTTAAAATAAAAAATTATGTCACAAGTTATGATCAATTTACCAAATTTGCAAAAATTATTATCACTCATTTCTTAAATAACTTGGCCAAAACGAACAATTTTTCAAAATTCCTACATTCACATGATGAGGATTTGTTTTCTGAAGAAAATGAATCCAAGATGACCTGAATCGGTCTAACGGTGCTCTAAAATCCTTACGACACATGATTTTGAAAAAGAAAAATATTTTTATGTGAAATGAACTTTGGTTATGAAATAAATTGATTTCGGACTATGATCATTTCTCGAAAAGTCGCTGTACTTGTCCCCTTAACAGAAATTTATTGATTTTTGTCATTTAATCACAAATGAATGCAAAAAAAAAAAAAAAAAAATTAAAGATGTGCTCGATTTTGTTTTCTATAATTTTTCGGTTCCTCTGTATAAATTTTCGAACCGTGTTACACTGCATGTGACATAATTTAAAAAATCCCTAAATTTACTGTATCGAAATAGTATAATGTGGCGTATAATAGCTTTAATGATGGACCATATCCATTAATATTCCACAATGATTGTAAGATGACGTTTCTGTATTTATACCTTGGAGCGTGTATAAGATGATAATTATTTACTACGTCCAGTATAACGGTATATTCTATCGCATAATTACTTTTCCATGGACTAAAGCGGCCAGTTATAGTCTTGTGGAAGAACGGTAAATCGCATCGTTCGAGAGGATTTCTGGGTACATAGTATAGCATAGCTGTACAGTGTACTACATGTTGCATACATATGCATGTATAAGTTTACTATACAATTTTCCGCGCGTTTGTATGTATATACTTTATATAATCGCAAACCCGTACGACGAAGAGGAGGACATATAGGTACCTACTGTTATAAAGCTATGGAAATTTCGCGGAATGCGGCATCTGTAATCCAAGGCGAACCGCTATACCATAAAGCTGCACCCTAGATTCAAATCACCACACACAACGAAAACGGGAGTGTCAAGTGTCTGATATGAGTTTTGTACCAAGACCTCGCCGTAGGGCGATCTGGGTCGTTTTTTTCATCAGGTTCAGACCTTCGGAAGAATCCATATGCAAGCAATAGATGAAATTTACGGATTATTGTCTTAATTTTAATTGCAAAACGAATCAAAAGTGCTGAAATTTCTTGACGATTTAAAATAAAAACGTCGACTGCAGATCCTATAATCTGTCTTCAAATACGTTTTAATAATCTGTATAACGGAACTGCTTGAAGGATTTCGCATTGTCGCATTTCGATATTCCTATTGGTGATATAATCCGGAATGTTGCGGCGTCCTATGAAAGTGTTTCAAGGATTTTGTTCACGGTTAGACATCGGGGGCTTTGAGGAGAGTCAGTTTTTCAGGTACTATAGCTAGACTCTGCAGAAGTTATAACTGTGCGGAAGGCTCCTTATCCGGATATACGAGTTTATTTCTCGCTTATATGTCGTTCAGTATATTTCATCCGCTAGCCCTGACCTCAGGAATTGAATGAACCTTGAAACTATAATATAGTGAAGAAAAAAAAAAAAAAAAAATTTTGATGGGTCATTACTTTTTAAAAATTTCACCATATTCAGCGATTATAAACCATACTATGTGAATTTAGATAATAAAAATGAGCAAACAGGCCAAACCAATTTTATATTTCTTTTTCCGACAATAAATTGTCTAGCTATAATGTCGTTAAATAATATTGCAACACGATTTACGGTTATTGCACATAAAATATCGATGGTGCAGTGTTTCGTAAAACCGCAGCGCTGCGTTAGGTAGGAATGAACTTTGCGCATAGACCGGTCAAACCATGCATTAACCGAATTCACGCATATATATATATATATATGTTGTAAAATCGGAATAAAATGTATTCGAAGAATTGGCAAATGTTTATTAAATCGGTTTTAATCGAAAGTTCAGTTTCTATCTTGGATCGAATAGCTATAAATGATTGAAATTTTATTCACCGGTTCTTTATCTCATTCTTGGAAATACTTTTCCTCGTATCCTAGCGTATCTAGCCATCAGATTCTGTTCTGCACGTCCGTCCGTTCACAGACCTTTCCGTCTGACCTTCGTTTGCCACGAATTATTAGCACACCGTTGTTTCTTTTTTTTTTTTTTACATTTTTTACATTTTTTTCCTTTTTCTACATGCTTTGTTAGAATTCTCGGATCTCCGCGCACGTTACGGATAATAAATTAAACCTTAGGTGAAGTTTAAGTCTTAAGTTTCTTCTCGTTAGAAAGGGCAGAAGTAGGTACATTACGTACGTTATTCGATTAGGAGTTTCTTTTTCACGGAGTGATAGCCGCGATTTCATTTATTCTAAAAAGGTTCTTTATCCTCATTTCTATATAAATTATCATCATATATAGTTTATTCATATATAATTCGACGGGTCCTAATGAAAAAGCGCTATCTCGCCGTTCAGCTGTGTTAAAATAAACACCAAAAAGCGAACTAGCGCTTTTCTAATCAGCACTACGAGATAGCGCTGTTTCATTAGGGCCCGTCCGAGGGGTCAATCACTGGGCGAAAATGGCGTACACCGATTACAATTACAGTGATTACAAAGTGATTACAAGGATTACAAAGATTACAGAGATTACAAAAGATAACAAAAGATTACAAGAGATTACAAAAGATTACAAAAGATTACAAAGATTACAAACATTCCAAAAGATTACAAAGATTACAAAGATTACAAAAGATAGCAAAAAAATACGAAAAATTACGAAAAATTACAAAAGATTGCAAAAGATTACAAGAGATTACAAGAGATTACAAGAGATTACAAAGATTACAAGAGATTGCAAAGATTACAAAGATTACAAAGAATACAAAAGATAACAAAAGATTGCAGCAAGATTACAAAGATTACAGCAAGATTACAAGAGATTACAAAGATTACAAGAGATTGCAAAGATTACAAAGATTACAAAGAATACAAAAAATAACAAAAGATTGCAGCAAAATTACAAAGATTACAGCAAGATTACAAGAGATTACAAAGATTACAAAAGATTACAAAGATTACAAAAGAATACAAAGATTACAAAAGATTACAAGTGATTACAAATACCTTGTACACCAGATTACAACAGTGATTAACCCCTCGGGCCCGTCGATATACACACAGAAAAAACGGTTAACTTGAGCCAAGAAAATTATTCTTGATTCAAGATAATTTTGCGGTCCAAAAATGAAGACCGAAATTTTCTGGAATCAAATAAAAATTTTTCTCGGACCAAGAAAATTTGGAAAATTTGCAAATTTGAAAATGTCCAAATTTTCCAAATTTTGTTGGTTCGAGAAAATTTTCGATTTGATCCGAGAAAATTTCGGTCTTCGTTTTTGGACCGCAAAATTATCTTGAATCAAGTCCAAATTTTCCAAATTTTCTTGGTTCGAGAAAATTTCGGTCTTCATTTTTGGACCGCAAAATTATCTTGAATCAAGTCAATCTTTCTTTCTGTGTATATATTCTCGGTACAAAACCAAGGCGTGGTCCTATATACAGGTGAATAAAAAAAAAATAAGAATAATGGATACATAGGCATCCACCTACTTATACACGTTGAGATAAATTAATGAGCTAATAAATTATACCGGAGTGAGATTTGTGTCACGGTCAACGATTGACGGACGAATTAAAGTACCTGTATGTATATATATTCATGTATAGGTACCTATGTACTAAAAGTGCATTAAAGTCAATGAATAGAAGGAAACTGACGATGAGAGAAGACTGGATGTCGTGTGGAAAGAAAGAGAGAGAGAAAGAGAGAGAGAGAGAAAGCGTTAAGTATATTGTGTGAAACGTTATGTATATATATGTACATAGTACGTCCCACGTTAGAGAAAGACTTTTCTATGCATACCTGAATATATATATGTACAGACATATGTATATATATATATATTGTACATACGGATTTGTACTTGTAATATATGTAAGATTTACACGTATTCTGACCGCGCCCTGCTCTCCTGCAGCTAATCGAAAATACGAAGAAAGCAAAATAAAGTAACGCTACGTTATACGCGGGTGAAAGCTACCGTTCAAAATGTCACCGTCTTATGTATTCCACGAGCTTCTTGCATAACTTAAAAGGGTATTATATACACCTTGGAAATTATTTTGTTTCATTTTATTTATAAATTTCATTTTTATAGATACGGAACATTTTTTACTCCCCCATTTAAGCCGCATTTTTACGCTAAAATTTAGGAAAGAAAAATGTGTGTTACTTGCTCACAATAATATAGGCTTCATCCGAAATGACATCAATTTTAAATATTTTTAAACAAATTTCATAAAGTTTACATATGACGACCACTCGATTTCTTCGAGAGACTCAAACATGTTGAGTTTCCATTAGATTCTAAAAAAAAAGTTCAGAAACTCGTCGTTTTTATAATAAATTATAAAATCTGGGTAAAAGTTAATGTATCCTGTTTTTTTTTTTTTACCAGTTATTTAATAGCATATTATAATAGATTCAAACACGGTTATATTTTGCAACGAGGATCCTCTTGTTTCTCGACGAGGTGGTAAAGCTATAGATTGCCAGACCCCCCTCAGGGCTTGAGAAACCTTGGAATGGCATAGAAAAATATCATAATGCACGTTCTAAGCTTAAAAAAAAAAAAAACAAAAAAAAAAACAAAAAAAAAAAACAAATGATATATAGATCCTCCATGTGTAGAAGATCTGCGCGGAAGTATAATCTCCGTGTTACAGGATTGAAGAGTCTAATCGGTGGTATGGTATGGTCAGAGAAGAGGAAGGGGTCGGTGGTTTACCTTGACCAAAGTCTCGGATGGCCTGTCGCGACACAAAATCGCAAAATAAGAAATAAAGCCGGCTACTCACTTCGGAACATCGTGACTCAACTGTTAATCGATATTTTGCGATAATTTAAGAACCGCGACAAAATATGTTATTTTCATATTAAAACACCCGCAATTTGTTACATCGATCAACGACATTCTCCCAGGGTGTCTTTCAGGGTGAAGAAAAATAATCCAGATTTTTTTCTTCTTCTTCTTCTCATTTCTTAATTAATTTTTTTTTTTTCTTTACTTTTGACTTATCGCGAAAAAGATTCCACTTCTTACGGGTTTTTAGTAGGGCTGTGCGATTAATCGATTAATCGAGGTGATCGATTAATTGATTTTCCGATTAATCGATTAATCGACAGTTTCGATTAACCGTTCTTCCGATTAATCGATTAATTGACGTTTCCAATTAATTGTTTTTCTCGATTAATCGATTAATCGATGTTTTCAAGTAATTGTTTTTCTCGATTAATCGATTAATCGGAAAAACGGTTAATCGAAACTGTCGATTAATCGATTAATCGCACAGCCCTAGTTTTTAGGGAAGGACCCGCTCGTATAACGAAACACTGTATCTAAATATTGATGTAAAATATTCTGAAATGAAATAAATTTCGAATTTTTCAAACATTTTCAAAGAAATTATGTTTTTTATTATCTTTTTTTTTTTTTTTTTTGATATTCATGATTTCGCGGACGAATTCTTCTTGCAGAAAGTCTCTCTGACGATGTATGGACCTGCAGCATTTCCGGTTTCGAACTTATCGCACAAAATATTTTTAACTTTCGCACAATTATCTTTAAATAATCTGACGAAATTTTGACCATCAAATTTTAAGCTTTCCATTTATAATAATTGTCCTTAAAATTTATCAAAAATTTTTCAATCTACATCACGATTCAAAATCGCGGTTAAAAATTATTTTTCAAATTATTTCTAACTAATGTTACCTATTCCATAAGATAATCAGACGTTTTTAATCTTGCCTGAAATTGTAAGAAAATTTACATAGTTAATTTCGGGACTAGGTATTGCAGTCAGTCCACTTTCAAAGACTTATACCTGTACACCTTCCTACGTACGTTCTACCTACATGCGGAGAAGCGCTGCAGAACGAAAGTGGAAGGTTGGTAGGTAGGTAGGTAGGTAGGTAGGCAGGTATGCAGCTGTAACACAGCCTCGAGCATTAAACTCCTGAGGGCAGATATTATTGCCATGACCATTTTCTTTTTTGCTAAATCGGAATTCAATATGGCTTCTTATGTACTCAGTCTTTGGGGGTGACGCGCGAGAATGAATATATATCTCGATATTACAACACATCCCTTGAATATAGTAGTATATAATTATATATATACAAAATGATTGTATGTATACGTGACCCAGTTCACCGACGAACAATTTAATTGCGAATCGCTGCTGCATCCTCAATTCGCATTTAGTATTGCACGCATTTCTTTGATCTCTACAATGTGCAGAAAATTTTGGGTTGGGTAGAAGTTCCGAATCCAAAAACTAAACGATTAGATATATTCGGATATAATTATATCTAATCGTCCAGATATAATTATATACGAAAATTGGCCCGATATAATTGTATATAATCAGATCTGACTATATATAGCTATATATAAATAGATATGCAAATTGTTTGCGTAAATATCTCGATATCCGAGTAAAAATGATTTTATAGAATTATATAGAATTATATAGAATTGTTCTATATAATTCTATAGAAATATTCTCCCGACAGAAATATACCGAGAAGTTTCGTGGACGCGGAACGCTAGGGGTACCAACCCGAAATTTTTGCCATTCCATAGGCGTAGGTCATACAGTAAACTGCAGCAGCAGTTTGGTAACTTACTAGATGTTTCTAGTAAGATCACTAGAAATCACTGGAAATCTAGTCACTAGATTTCTAGTCCAGAAATCTAGTGACCAATGATCACTAGATTTCTAGTGATCTCTAGTGATATTACTAGAAACATCTAGTAAGTTACCAAAATGCTGCTGCAGTTTACTGTATGACCTACGCCTATGGAATAGCAAAAATTTCGGGTTGGTACCTCTAGCGTTCCGCGTCCACGAAACTTCTCGGTATAGAATTCTATGTAATTTTACAAAATTCTATAAAATTCTATATATTTCTATCGGGCCAATATTTTTATAGAATTATATATAGGTACTTCTATAAGATTATAAATAATTCTATAAAATTATTCTGAAGCCGGACTCTTTCCTAAATTTGAAACGAAAAGAATAACAAAGCATGGGTAGATTTTTTAAGAATCGAGTGAAAATGATTTTATATAATTACATAGAATTATATATAATTATATAAAAGTTATATAGAATTGTATAGAATTATATATAAAAATCCATGTAAGTTTTATAGAACTTTATATAATTATATATATAACTTTACAGAGTTATATAGAATCATATAGAGTTCTATATAGGATCCAAAATAAGCTTATAAGTGGGTTTTATAACTCTATAAAGTGCTATAAAACTTACATGGATTTTTATATATAATTATATATAATTATATATATTGAAATATATTGAAATGATATACTATATAATTATATATAATTATATAAAATCATTTTTACTCGGGTGGTAAAAATTCGGAATTTGAATATTTATACCCGCTCACAGTTTTCGGAAATATGCGGTATTTTCCCGAAAGTCTATACAGCCGATTTGATATACTTCGATTCGAAGAACACCAGAGGCACGAAATTCCGAAAGCTGAAAATCCTAAAGGCCAAAAGTCCGAAACTTGAAATTCACGCATGCGTAGGTATATTCATTCAGTGTTTAATAACTCGGGTTGTATTCATCGTATCGAAACTAACAAAAGGTCAAATTAATCGTAATTAAACAAGTTTCAAGATCTTATCAATCATTCATGACATCATGAAATTAACGATCGAAGTATCGTATCAGACCAGACTATTTTTTGTGTTAATTAAACATTCTGAGAAATTGAGCAAAATTTTCGACATTTTTGGCCTTTTGGGGATCTAGATTATCGGAATTTGAATAATTCCAAACTCCAACCCGGTTCAAATCTAATACGTGATTCTACAAAATTCGCAAACGTGTTTCTTTTATAGAGTTGCGAGACTATAGTTGTTCTAAAAACTTAATGTGACCATAAAAATAAAGAAAGAAGAAAATGAACAGCACCAATGATAATAAACTAATTAAATTCCACGCTAAAGAAACTTTACTTAATATTATACCTAGTAGATGAAACTGGAGGAAAGAATTTCACGACCATCAGAGCGTGCCGAGTGATAATGGTCACGACCCGTGACGCCTTCAAGTTCTGGCTTCTACATGTTATATACGTCCATATTGATCCCTATACCATTGTTTGTCATTATATCTATTACCTACAGCAATGATACCAGATATATACTATATACTAATGCCTTAGCGGAGTCAAAGACCAACTGCAGTGCAGCAGCAGCCCGGTCACGTTGCAGATATGCAGTTATTCGTCCCACGCATTCTACACGCTTAATAAGACCCACAAAGGATCGGCCCTCCAGACAATGGATAATAGTATTATAATACACGAGGTACGCGGGTATGTAGCCACTACATATATAGCTATCCGGTTATGTCACGTCTACGTAATGTCATCAACCATGCAACTACCGAAGCCGCGGTTTAATTACCTCTTATTCTTCTTTTTCTTATTCTTCTTCTCCTTATTCAGGCAGGCGTATCTTCCGCCTTAGAGGTGTATACATATATGCATATACATATACATCAGCTGGTGGTCATTATTTAAGGTCTGAATAAACTTTTCATCGATCCACCTATGATTCTAACGTTTTCCAAAATGGTACTATCGATGAGTACTAAGATCTCACAATCACAGATTTTTTTTTGCAAACAATTCCCGGGAAAAAATTATCAGACCTGATCAGACATGAAAAATGACCGGGACTGAACAGGCCTGATCAGGTCTGTTCATGTCTGATCAGGCCTGTTCAGTCCCGGTCATGTTTCATGTCTGATCAGGTCTGAAGACTCATGCCTGTTCATGTCTGATCAGGCCTGATCATTCTTTTCCGGGTGACACCATATATGCTAACCCGGGAAAAAATCATCAGCCATGATCATGCATGATCATGCGTTAATCCCAGGCATGCTCATGCCTGAATATTTGCCAGCCATGAGCAAGCATGATCATGTCCGAGCAAGCGTGATCATGTCCGAGCAAGGACGGTCATGCATGGATGGTCATCTCTAAATAGTTGCCATCCATGCGCAAGCATGATCATGTCTGAGCAAGCGTGATCAAGCCTGAGCAAGCATAATCGCTATATAATTATGCAGTCCTTCAAATTTTCATGTATGACCATGCCTGAGCATGCATGATTTCAGCAAATCATGCATGGACGGTATAACAATGTGAATTAAATAGTTTCACAATTATGTATAGATCTTATACATATAATTGAATCTGATCATGCATGATCATGTTTAAATCAATTTATAATATCAGACATGATCATGTCTGTTCATGTTTAGTCAGACATGAACCAACGTATCAGGCCTGATTAAAGCTGGAGGTTTTCAACCTTCCAGGCTGGATCATACATGAACAGGCATGATCATACAGGATCATGAATGAATAGACATGATCATGTCTGGCATCAAACATAATCATACATGAACAGGCATGATCATGCATGATCACGTCTGGCATCAGGCATGATCAGACATGAACAGGCACGAAAATGTCTCATTTCAAGCCTGATCATACATGAACAGGCATGATCATGTCTCATTTCAGGCCTGATCATACATGAACAGGCATGATCATGTCTGAACATTTTTGAACGTGTGCATGCGTATTTTAAATAGACAAATTTCAACTCCTGTAGTCAACGGTCAAATATTGAAATAAAACAAGTTTTTTGTTATCATTTATTTGGAACCGATTTCAATTTTCTTGTCTTTATATACAAAGTTCAATTCCAACGGTCTTGCGCTGATCGTATATAATAGTATACCTATATCACGGTTAATGCATTTTGTAACCGCGGGAGATGGGAAGTTAAATATTTTTGAATCGATGTAAGATGAAATCATGAATAATTTTTACTGCCGACTGATATTTTCTGATTGTATAAATTATCGAGTGAAATGACTAATTATTGATTGAACAGAGTGGAACGGCCGCGTCTATTTCTGGATATATAAGAAGTTGAATATTTAATAAATCATATTTCCCAACATTTTATATATAGGAAAGACCGCGTGAATATATAAAATAATTTAAGATTAAATTGACGGAAAATCTTCTTGACCTTCCGCTATACAAAACGTCAATATTATAGAATCGATAAATTCCTCTTTAAATAAGAAGATATAAAAAAGGTTGAAAAAAAAAAAAAAAATGAAATAAAATAAAATAAAATAAATATTTAAAATGATAATGAGGAAATGTTATTATTCGCAGTAAACAGGTGAAGAAAGAGCGAGAGAGAGAAAGTCGAATTTCTCAATAAAACGCCCGCGTGTCATGTTCGTCGCGGCGCCTATACATATACATATATACACATATTATACTGTTTCCTGCTAATTTCCAGTTAGTTATCTTTGTTGGAGAGGTGTGCGCGTGCCGGGCGTGGCAGCAGGTAAGGCGCAAGAAAGCAACCTGGGAAAGTAGCATCTATATAATTCTATGTACATAAATGTATATAGTACTATATATAGTAGTATAGTTACGTTACTGCGCACGCGAAGAAACTAAGATCTCCTCTATATAAACGCAGTATTTATTTATTTACCTGGATCTATAAATCCCCTTCTCCCTTACCGTCTCATCCCCTTAATCGTCCTATTCTCAATCTGAGAATAGTGAAACAGTATATAGGCATAAAATTTCATAGTGAAAATAATAAGAACGACCAAACGTTGTTGTATTTTTTTTTTTTTTTCTTTTTTTCTTTTTTTCTTATGCAGGAGAGACGCGATCGTTTTTCCGCTCCTGTTCCAGTTACATACTCTTTCGAACCGTGAAGAAGATTTTCGACCGTATGGTCACGGTCCGGATAAAGCCACTCGAGCGTCCATCTTATACTAGATCGTTCTCTAATCATAATCACGCTCTAGTTTTCTATAAGAATCTTTTTATATGCATGTAGTGTATACGGTTATCGTCCAGTGCGCAACTTTATACACAGAACTCGAAAAAGGTCTCTTCTGTCTTTGTGTATAGGATTTTTTTTTTTTTTTTTTTATAACTCATTCAACCAACCAATAGACGCGTAGTACATCAAGTACCGATCTCTGGTGGCTAACGGCTGAATTAACCTGAACTCAAATCGTCATCTAAATACTACGATCGAGATTTCTTACCATCGAATAATAATCATTCGCGATATTATTCGCCGATCCTTCGGTAACCCGATTCGTCGGTAAGGCAGAACTCCAACGATCGGTAATTTAATGAAGAAATTAATTCATGCGATCGAATATCCTTTCCACAATCGTTAAGATCGGTTAAAAAATCGGCACAAGAGAAAAAAAAAAAAAAAAATTAACAGCTACTTGACGTTGACTCTTCGTACATAATATAATTATTGGCTGGGTGCACGCACATACCGGGATGATTTCTTGATAGTATACAGGTGACAGCGCATGCGCCAAATAATTCATTTTCATTGGTCGGTAAAGTCGTCACGCAGTGGTATTTGAGGCCAGCCTGCCTCAGCATACGACAAAACTCGCGCATGCGCAGTCACCTGTATACTATCAAGAAATCATCCCGGTATACTACTTTATAACAAGTGTGTATTGTGTATATACGTTAAGCATCCCTACTGAAAATTTCCAGATGGATTAATCTGGACGTTCGAAATTCCTATGGAATTTGCTGGAAATCCAGCAGGTTTCAGATGGAATTCATTGGATTCTGCTAGGGATCCACTAGATTTCAAACGGAATCCATACGAATTTCGAACGACCAGATGAATCCATCTGAAAATTTTCAGTATGGATGGAAAAATGCTGAGCATGATTTTAGATGGCGCTGACAGTGTGCATGAATATTTTACACACTGATAATTAAATAGTATTAGTATTTTCGTGCACCCAGCCAATAATGAGTCTATGGGTTCTTCTGCAAAAAAGAACGACATCGTCGCAGGGTATTTAAATTAAACAGTGGATTCATTTTTGGTATTAATTGTAAAAAAAAAAAAACAATTGATTTATTGAAGCGTTGTGTTACAGAGAAAAATTACTAGATTGTTGTCCTGATTAGCTGTGAACATAGAGTAAAAAAGAAAATCGTCATTGTCGGTTTATGATGAAAATATAAAAAATTTCTTTCAAAACAATTTAAATATCTACATTTACTATTGATTAATTCATACTGACCATTTAGCGAGGGTGAAGATTCTGCACGCGTCAGATGACCTGTCGTATATCTCTCCGCTGGGGCACTGTACCAGTTGAGGGCGATTTTTCCTGCATACAACTACACTGCTGCACGAATCTGTCAGCCTATGTATGTCACCGTTGTTGCATGGTACTTTAGTCAGTTGTGCAGGTATGGCGTGTATTTGTCCCCAAGGATTAACAAGGTTTGGTTTTTGTGGAGTGTCCTGTTGAATGATCAATGATCCAACATCCGCGCCACCTTGTCCCTGCTGTTGCTGAAGTAGCTGTTGTTCCTCCTGGTTTAATTAAAAATAATTAGTACTGCGTATTGGTTTTTTGGTAATGGGTTTTTTTTTTTTTTTTTTTTTAAATTAATTTTTACATTTCCTCAAACACTGCACTTAGATCTGTAATTTTTACCTTAGCCAGTTTATCTTTCTCCTGTTGGATTTCAAACTCTGAAGCTACTGGTCTCTGATGCCAAGGATCAGGATCAACTCGAGCCAGCCATGGATTTTGGGGCGAAGGATAAGTAGGCGGTTGCGGTTGAGGAGGATAATAGGGATGCTGTGGTGGTTGGGTAGGATAGTAGGGTTGTTGTGGTTCTGGTTGAGGTTGATAAGGAGGATAGGTTGGTTGAATTTGAGGATGTGTAGGATGAGGAAGAGGAACAGGTGTCCAGGGTTTGGGGATAGCAGCACCTCGGCAATCCACTCTGTAGACATAGTCGCAGACACCCAGGTCCTACGGATGATTAAAATCTCGTTTAAATCTGATATTTATATCGTTGTACATGGATTTCTTATTATTATCAATTTCGTTTTCAGATTCCAAGTTGTCTATAAAAAATGTTGACCATGCATTATGCATGACTCTTATAGACGCTATGCAACAACAGGATGTGTATTATATTTCCATATTTTAGAGCAAGGTAGTGCTAAAGGAGAATTTAATATTCAATATTCAATTCACTTGGCTTGCGCGGTTTGCCATTGTTTAACGTGAATCTTTTTACGACCACTCGACATCAAAATGAATTTCCATCGATTTAAGGGCTTGCGCGTGAAAGAGAAACCGCAATATCTCTAAGGGCTGGGAAAAATCATACCTCCTTTGAAAAAAAAAAATGGAAAGAATCAACTTTTTCTTTGCAATATAAATTAAGTCCTTCAGGTTGTCATTTTGCATACACTCAGAAAAAGGTCTTGTTGACACAACCAAAATTTGATTATTATATGCACAATCATATTTTTTGTTCAGTCAATCAAATTTTTTGTTCAGTCAACCAAAAATTTCGTTCGGATAACAAAAATTTTGTTGGGAAAACCAAATTTCGTTGGGACAGCCAAAATTTTAGCTATTCCAACAAAATTTTTGGTTGACTGAACAAAAAAATGTGATTGTGCATATAATAACCCAAATTTTGGTTGTGTCAACAAGACCTTTTTCTGAGTGTACCAACCCAGTATCTTTGAGTCTTGGACTACTCAAAAAGAATAGTGCTTTTCGATACTAGTGCGAAAGTGTTGATTCTTGACTCGTGTGATTGTCACACCGTTAGAAATAAAATGTTCCCGGAGGTCCACTATAATTTTTATGTTGATTTCAACACTTGTTTTAGTTGAAACAACAGAAAAATTCGTCGTTTAAGTGAAAATAATGTTGTTGTAATTAAAAAAAAGTGTTGAAATTGACATAAAAATGATAGTGGACCTCCTGGGACATTATTTTTTTCAAATTTTTCCAACAGTGTACCCTCGCTTTGCTCGGGCAAAAAACTTCACACTCGTACCAGAGTCAACACTTTCGCACTAGTATCGAACTTTATTTTATGCACGCGGAGCGTGCGCAAAATCGAACTTTGCGCATGCCGTGTTTTCACGTGCAGAAATAAACGAAAAAAATTAATTGACGAACCGAATTTCGATTCTCGCACTTACTTCATTATAGACGAGTCCTCGAGGGCAGCTGTATTTTACTGGTCTTCCGTAAACACAGACATAAAATACCGAACAGTTGGTCGAACTTCTGTATCGTCCGTTAGGGTCGGGGCAGACTTTAGCTCCTGGTGGAAGTTCAGGTTCTGAAAAAAAAAATGTGTCATATGTTATATATATGCCAGTCCAAACGACACCTAAACTAATCGCGGAATTTTAATACGACAACTTTAAACGACCACTCCATAGATTTCTGAGTACCGATTAAACCGGCTATAAAAATCTATCGGAACATGTAAAAATAAACGTTTGTTTTTTTGTTTCTTTATCACACTCACTGGGTGGAAGAGGCGGACGTCCAGCGCAGTATACATTATAATCAAAATCGCAGACGCTGGTTAGTTCATTGAACAATAGGCCACCCGGGCATTGCTGTTCGATAACCACATCGTCCCAGCAATTAAGATAATGCGCGCAGCTTCTGGAGCTTGGGAATTGTCCTCTGGGAGCCAGACATCCTTGAGGAAGAACTGGCCCTACGGTGGGATCAACCGGGTAGGGTAAAATCGGCCGTGGAACATCGGGATAGTACTGTCTGGCCTGATCTGCGTTTTTCACAGGACGTTCCGTGGTCGATATAGGCTCGTTGTTCCATACTGCAAGCTGTTTATCCAGCTCAGATACGTCGATCCGATCCCACAGGTTCTGCGAGGCTATAATATGAGTATGAGTGGATGAGTTGTTTATTTCTGGACAAGTTTCATTTCATACTCGTTTATTGCATTATATACACCTGACTACATATCAGACACGCGTAATTCTATACCGAAGAATTTTTTAATGTACTTTTAATTAGATGCTGATAATCTTCAACAAGCTAGTCTTCAAGGTCTTCTGTACATGAAGAATTATTACAACGCAAATTTCATCGGCGCAATATAAACTCTGAAAGATCAAATGATTTATCTTATTATACCCGAGGGTTGGTCATCAATGATCTTCTGTCTGCATATCTGTATACCAGATTTTATCATTTCAACATTTTACAGGATCTCGTGAAGGCAATTCAAATTGTTTCAACTTCTGAACTTCTGAATATAATATGATTCGATGAAATTCGGCCCCAAATATGCCTTCAGAGGAAAATATGTTTCACAAAAAATTGACCATTTCAAATAATATACAAAATGATGCAGTTTTTTGATATTGAAGATTAAACATCAGATCTTGATCAGATTTGATCAATTTTATTTGAAATCATTTGGAAAGATTTCGCGGGGTTTAGCCCTTCCCTGATTTATCACTGTTCGACGAATATGCCCGCACGGAAATATATATATGCGAAAAATATATGCGAACATAGATGTGACATATTTTTTTTTTTGCGCCTTTTTATAATTTTTATAAGTTTGACATAAATGTCGGATATTGGTCGGATATATGTCAACATAAATGTCGCGGCATGTATGTCGACATAGATGTCGACATAGATATCAACACGATTTGATATAAATGTCGGATATATGTCAACATACATGCCGCAACATTTATGTTGACATATATCCGATATTTATATCAAATCGTGTTGACATCTATGTCGACATCTATGTCGACATACATGCCGCGACATTTATGTTGACATATATCCGACCAATATCCGACATTTATGTCAAACTTATAAAAATTATAAAAAGGCGCAAAAAAAAAATATGTCACATCTATGTTCGCATATATTTTTCGCATATATATATTTCCGTGCGGGTGAGACGCGCGTCATACTTGTGCAAAATGAATTTTCAATCCTTAAACCTACGAAAGAATATTTATTACCTATAATAAAATGGAAAATTATACCAGGAAAAGTGACGAAGATATAAATGGTATACCACTTGTTCAATATAAACATGGCCTTATTCGTTGACCACTATCGTGTCGTCTTTGGTATTGAGAATATAAATCAGATCCGCTTCGATTTTTCATTAATTTATAATTGATATACGATTAATGTAAAGCAGTCCAGTTTTAAAACCACAACAACTATTTCGCGACCGGTTCGCGCCTATTGCATACCTATATATGGATCCTCAATTAGGTATAATATGTAAAGCAATTTAAATGTTATCTGCGCTGTTATAAGATCTCGGAATAAAAATATTCTGTACAGTCACAGATGATACGGGTATTATAGTTTCTTTGAATATACCCGCATTTTGCGTACTGGGTTCAGAGACCTGTGATAGGCGCAGTGAGTCGCCTTTATGCGCGGAAAAAAAGTTGATGAGATTCGACATAAACGGTTATGCGACGATCGCCTTCGTAACCCGTCGTTTATATTTAAATAAGTTTTCAGCAGGTTCTCGTCGTGCGCGATGACGTGTCTTTACTATATGTTTGACGATATAGTTAAAATTGATCTGATCGGCGCGAGTTTTTCGTTACGAATATCTAATACATTTTTTTTTTCTCACCAAAAATACTGTTACAAACTATTCGAGACGACGTATATTAGTCAAGAATTATTCACGCCTTACGCTCTTGTAATTTTTTTAGCCAAGTTTTTCTCAAGCGTATAGCCCAGCGTCCGCACGTATCTATAACGTTCGGTAAAGGTACAGAAGGTCTCAGGAAACACGAATCGAGATAGTATCAAAAGTGCGCCAGGTTTTCAATCAGTTTGCAATTTAATTCGCACTAATTTTCAATGTCTAATTATTATCGTTTAATCAAAGCTTTTATACCTCCGCAGTATAAATTACGCGGGGAGGAATCGGTTCAAATCAATTGTAGATTTCTTTTATCTTTTATAGGTTTCGTCGAATTTAATGAATTTATAAATTCAAGTGAACCGCGAAATGCTCAATCTACGCAATTTCGACCTTGCGAGAATTCAAATCCGAGTGAAGTTGATTGAGATTAAAAAAAAAAAAAATTGATCTTCCAGATCGCGAAATGAATCTGTCTTAATCTATGAAGCGTTCCTCTTACCTTGTTGCTGCTGAGGGTAAGCGCTCTGGCTAGGTTCTAGCGTCGATCTCTGTGCAGCCGCAAAGCTCAAAAGAGCCAATAAATAAAGAACTAACATTGCGAAAAATGATGTATTAAAAAAAAAAAAAAAATTGATCGAAAAATCACTTTGCGCAAACGAAATGATACGAAGTCTTTTAAAACTATAAAAAATCTCCAAATTTTCTACGCGTTTATTTCAACGTTGCGAAGTCCTGGGTTCGAGTTCTGATGCTGTGGACTGGACCTGGGTGTTCAGGGTTTACATAGGGCATCCCCCACCACTTCGAATTCGGACGACCGCAGGACTCCGCCTGAAAGCTGCAGGAAGTTCATACGGTGGAGTGGCCAAAAGTATTGGGGAGGGTAGCTATAATGATATTCTCACACACATGTGGGAGAAAGAGATGCATTTGTTTGTTACTTCAGTCCGGAATGCACTCGTCGTGAAATGCGCACTGGTGGTGTTCCTTAATGCAGCCCACCACCACCACCACCACCACCACCGCCTGACTGCCTGCCTCCTGGGTGTCGTTGGTACCGACGTGGCGTCACCGAGTTGTATTTTATTATCTGGTTTTTCGGCTTCAAGAAGACAAGTTTAAGAGCTATAAGGAAGATTCAACAATCCACGTGGTAGTCCGGATGCCTCGTTACAAATTGCAGTTGTTACGTTGTTGACCCCTGGAAATTCCGAGAATTCTTAATTCTGAAGCTTTGCATAATTTTGCCAAGAAATTATGCCCAACTGATAAAGATCACGAATAATTCGTCAAGCTGCAGTAACAAGTGCGTCTCATTGTCAGGGACACAAGGATCTCATCCTTCTCATTTTTCGTTCTTGCTGCTGATCTTGCAGTAATTGATTTGTAATCCGATGTAATACCCTTTTACTTTGAACCCATCACCATCACCATCACACTCGATCTGATTCATGTCAGATACAAGAAAAACCTGCAACTCTCTATCGACCGGTTTTACGCCGGCTTCTGTAGAACAGTTGCATTTTCAATGGTCCATTTAATTAACTCAGATTGAGATACTCGATGGTTTGATAGAGTCCCGATATCACCAATTTTTTGACTCACAAGATTATAGGATTTGATGTCCATGCATATACGATAGGTGCGAATTAAGATCTATTCGGATGAATTTATAGCCTTGAATCAATTGTGTAAAGCTGATCATAAATTATACAATTTCATGCCCCCTGATGCCCAAGTATATACAGAGTCATATATCGAATGGCAATAATACCTACCAGGGTCAGACAATCGGTTTTCGTTTTAACGCTGGATGTGTTTTGATTAATTCTTTCATATGGTTTGACGTGGGCTGTCTTCGGCAGTAGGAATCTTTGCCAAGCGGTGATTTCTAATCCCCGCATAATCCCCGACGCGTGTAGTATAGCTCATGCCAGGGATTTATGTACCGTATTAAAAAAAAAAAAAAAAAACGAGGGAAATTAAATGAGGCGGCAAGCAACTTTTGACCATTATCATAATCTAGAGAAAAAAAAAAAATAGAGAAAATAATCTCGAGTATTCGGCTTACGCGATTAGCGCGGGTTTTATGAGAAACGAAGGTTTTCATTGAACGAAGACAAGTATAGTACCTCGAGATTATTTTTTTTCACTGACTTGAGAACAGATTTTTGCAGAGAGCCTAAGGGCGAGCTGTAAAATAGTGCAAAAAAAAAAAAGATTAGAGATCACAAGGCTGAACCTGCCGCGTTCTTTACAAAGGCAAGATGATCGCGCTGGACCGTGGGCAGTGAGCCAAGGTTTATTTCAAAGCGGACCCAGGCTCTCGTTGGCAATTCAATTTCAGTTCGAACCGTCAATTTTCTTGGAGTACTATAAACCCTGATTGCTTAGATGCGCAATTCATAATTATTACGTTCGAAGAAGTGAGTTTATAATTATTGTTACAGGTACACAATCCTACTCTATACGAGATTTATTATATCATTGATTTTTATCGATCAATATTGTATATCGAATTGAAATTTATTTCAATCAAAAATGCGTAGGTAGAAGAAAAACTCTTTCATCGTTAAAAAAATATCGAAGCAATACATCCGGGCTTACGAAATCGTTATTTTTTTACCGTGTGAAATATTTGCATTGAAATACGTGAGATGAATCAATTACAGCTACCGCTACACAGGGTCACTAACACGACGTGTCTTCGCAGTACCAAAAGTTAGTAGGTACCCATCATGAGAATATGTAAGAGTTTGGCATTATTCGAGTGTCAACTTTTGCGTCACATTGTCAAACGTAGTATGTATCAGGTATAGGCATATACGAGACACGCTGCTATTTTCATTCACACTTGGGATGAAATTCTTTGGACTAAACCTGCGTGCACACGGAAAAAAAAATTGTTGCTGAATTTACTATGTTGAGCAGCTACATATAGGACAACACTTTTTTGTAGTAGAAATTACCACAATTCTAGTATTTGGTACATAGGAGCAGTGTTGTGAAAATTATAATTAAATTTTTTTTAATGACTCATTACTTTTGTAATGTGTAATTGAATTTTTATTTAATTACACATTACTTTGATAATGTGTAATTAAATGAAGTTTATAATTATTGTTACACATTACTTTAGTAATGTGTAATTAAACTTCATTTAATTACACATTACCAAAGTAATGTGTAATTAAATGAAGTTTAATTACACATTACTAAAGTAATGTGTAATTAGATAAAGTTTAATTACACATTACCAAAGTAATGGGTAATTAAACTCGGTTTAATTACACATTACCGAAATAATGGGTAATTAAATGAGTAATTCCATTACAAATGTAATTAGTGACTCGCAACACTGCATAGGAGCAAGTAAATTTCAATGTCCTAATGAGTAAATGTTACCACAATTGTTGTCATTTCTACTGCAAAAAAGTGTTGTCCTATATCCAGCTGCTCATTTTTTTTCCGTGCATGAACAAATTAACATTATGATAATTGGTTGTAATAAATAAGATTTCCCCAGATATGATTTCGTGGAAAAAAGGAATCCTCTTAAGTTACAAGAAAATAAGAATATACAGTGAGGATAAAGTTAGGCCAAGCTGTTCCCACAATTTTGCATATCTTTCGGTGGGAAAAAGCACAATAATGCTTGAATATGTTTGAAATTTTCTAAGAATGAAGAATAGACGACGCTATACCAGCACCGCGAATTTGCATCTTGGGATGGCCAGGTTGGCACATAAACAAGACAGAGAGATGGTACGAGGTTGATATTAGGAGGGAGAATAAGGGCCCCCTAATAAAGTTTACACATTTTTAGAACATCATTTTTCACCGTTGCCATTCTCTCTTTGGAAGAGGACTCCTGCGTCATTCTCTCCCGTAGCTATTCTAAGAAAGAGTTCATCCCGGTCTTCGACCATCGTCTGGCCACGCTGCAAAGGCGCTGATATTTTTGTTCAAGAATCCTCGAAACCGAATCTATAGGAGCAGATCTGGTCTCGAGATGGAGGAATGCAGTTTGTGTATATAAGTAAAATAAGACCATAATAAGGGATCGCTATTCGTCCTTGAGGACAATTAAGCTTTTTCCTCTTCCGATGATGGACGATCGAATTATTTTGAAGAAATGTATAGGGATCGAAAATTACTGAATAAATTTAACATCGTCGCGGTACACGGCCTACCACTTAGTGCAATCTCACACGGTATCACTCAAACAATTTCGTTCCCGAATCCATTCATATTTCACGTTATGGTCAAATCGGACAACATATTTTTTCTGGTTGCGGAATTGAAAGTTCCACCTTGAGCAGTGGATCTCATGTACCATTTCATCAAAGTGAGGAATTATTCCTCTCGTTGAAATATTACTGTAGATAATCTCTGAAGGAAATAAGTGAGTTGCGCTGGGTTTCCTGCAAAAGTTGCGTTGCATGTCGTGCGTTTTAAAACGCGTTGTCACGTGAGGAGTCAAGAAGAGAACCCGGTAGTGCTGGGATTCTTTGCGGGATCTCTCATGACGAGGATACCTACATTTCGGTATATAGCATCAGAGGAGGTTACGTGGCCGAGGACATGTTCCGCATGTGGATTGGATTAACGGTTCTGCACAGAGTAAGAGATTGACAGCGATTACATATGCAAGGAAGGATCAACTCGAGTCACATTGTACTTGGGCTGGTTAAAGGACCATCTGTAGTCCTGCAGCAGATATGGTAGGGTAATTCGTTCCTTTATTATAGATTCGAGTGGGTGGAGCGGTTATTGCCTGCAATTCCCACGCAGTTCGACAAACCGCGTATTTAAACTTGAACCATTTAATTGTGGAGAAGTAAATCATATCAGGTTTACATTATATCCAGCCGATTCAAATTTTTATTACAAACTATACTTGAGTAAGTATGTACACCTATGTATAAAGCTGCAAGGACGCGTTCATCGATATAATGTCGTTCTAATTTCGTTTAATCATATACGATGTGCGTTCAGTGTGCAGATCGAATATCTTGTCCATCTCTCTTCACCTGCAGGAATATAATTATTATCTGCCTATTTTTACTTCGTGGAGTATCAATTTTTTCTTCGTTTTTTTTTATTCAAGAATGGACTTCCCGCACTGACTTCTGATGCGTAGTGTTTATTCAATCACAATGCAAGATAAATATTTCATTGTTAGTTTTCGGAATGAAAATAAATACTGCACATGCTATTCCTTTCATGATGAATATTTTTCTTGCATGAGTAATATTTTATACATCAACTGTATCGGTACTTTACTCCATATTACTGCAGTGTTCGAACATCAACGTTACTATTATCGTATATTTCATAGCATCGTTGCCCCTGTGGAAGGGCTAGACCCAGGGATTACTCATTTTTGGAAGCTATTCGACACCTCTGCGTAAAATCGTTTGGAATATTGAAAAAAATGTGTGAAATCTTGTGAAATCCAATGAAATATCGATGAATTCTTTCACGAATACGAATCACTTGAAGAATTTCCAAGCTGCTTTCTTCAACCTCGTATATTTCGCTTTGAGATTTATTAGAATTTCATATTTCTACGAATCCGGTGCACAAAGTCCATCCCGAAAAATATTTTCGTTTGATAATATCATGATGGGTGGTTCGTAGATTGTCGAATAAAGTTTGGTACAATAAATACAAGTCGGCCCACTTAGTGTTATCTTAATTTTATAGGTATCCCACGGTAGGATTAAAGAGAGAGAAAAAAATAGAATAAGAATAAGAAGAAGAAGAAGAAGAAGAAGAAGTAAGTTGCACGACAAAAAGGTCCAAGGGATTCCTGCATGTGAAACGAGCGGAGAAATAGAGAGAGAGAGAGAGAAAGAGAGTAAGAAATATGGCCAGACAAAGCCTCCCTGCAGTTCTTAGCCGAGCTAAATACTCTAATGAAGCGAACTTCTCCTCGACTAAAGGGCTTGACCAAAGGACTCGAAGAAGGAAAGAGATGTAAGATATCGGTCGTATTGGAATGAATATAAAAAAGGGGTATATAAAAGGTTGAAATAAAAATCTAAAGTATAAGAAAATTGACCAAAAAAGAAATCAACTCTAAGGACGCGCGAAAATGAAATAAAAATAAAAGTCCCTGCACCAGGCCCGTCAAGGTCCGAGGGTCCTTGCACTCCGGGTCATAGCTGCTTTCAGACCCGTAACACCCCTCTCTCTTCAGAGGCTCTCAAATCCGTTTCGATCCTGTGGAAAGGACAGTGAGATAATTCTAAGCTGGTGCGTATAACTTATATACGTTTTTTCGGCATAGGCATTGAAAAGTCACTTTTTGACGCCTGCAGTTTTCGATCCACAAAGTGTCACTTTATACGGTTGATTTCAGAACTGCCCTATAAAGTCTTTATACGGCAGTCTGGATGCGCAGTTCGAAGTGCGCATTCCAAAGCTGCTGTATAAAGTCTTTTTGCAACGCATGCATGAGAAGTGCTACTTCTCATGCCTGCAGAGAGTGGCCTAGGTAGCGCTTTACAGCCAGGGATACAATAATAATGCTGCGCATGCGCAAATCGGTCCGATTTTACTTCTCGCACTAGTGCTTTCTTCTCGCACGCACTTCTCACACTCCTCTCGCGCACTCCTCTCGGCAGGCACGAGAAGCAGCCCTTCTCATGCATTTGTTACAAAAAGTATTATGCGATACACGCGCGAGAGAGCGACCATGCGAAGGTTGTGAAGTTGGTCGGACTCGCCGTACTCGTACCACGAGCAGCACTCGCCTTCGGCTCGTGTTGCTGTGTTACTCGTAAGGCTCGTGCGACCAACTTCACAGCCTGCGTATAATGATCGCTTTCTCGCACTTGTATCGCAAAGTACTATTATACGGCAGTTTCGATGCGCGGTTCGAAGTGCGCGACAGATCGCACCATAACCTCACTCTTCGTCTAGTGAATCTCAACAGGCGTGTAAGTGACTTTTCATGTCTATTTCGAAAAAAATACAGTATGGGGCGCACCCGTAAACCGTTTTTTGACTTAATAATACTTGGCTTACGGGAATGCCACATAATATACTAGTAAATGGTTGAATAAAAAGCCAAAGTCGAAGAAGATGAAGATGAAGCTGAAGAAGAAGAAGAGGAAGCAGGAGGAGGAAGGATTATACGGACACAATAGGCTGCAGAATTCATCAGTGATCAAAAGCGCGGCTTTCCTTTCTATTCTTCCATCTCTCGCACTTTGCACTAACATAAGATTCAGCCTCGAACTTGGCAGTCAATAGCCTCGATGGTCGTGCCCTTACCCTTCTCATGCATTACAAGACACGATTTCTGAACTTGTCCTAGATTGACCTTCGGCGCTCGACCGAGGAAACGAGCGACCTTGAGTCTCAGGATCCACCCATTCTCCATAGTTTTATATCTACATATACTCTGGTTTCCTTCTTCTCATTTATTCAACCACACCGAAGCGACGACATGAGACGTCCAGTCTAGACGTTCTTTGACTACCATATAATGATGTACCGCAGATCTCAGTGATCGTATAACTACAGTATGCCCATTATCCCGTATCATGACTTTATAATCAGATACCATACCCATAGATTTAACCGTAGCGTGGAAAAAGGTGTACTACCTATATTCCAATACGATTTGAGAACGTTGCTAACATGTACGTCAGAGAGCTGTTACTTCCACACGCGTGTTTAACTTTGGCAAACTTTGGTTATACAGTGAATATTCAAGGTCCAACGCCGATGTTCGACGTATTCCTAAATATAGCCTAACGAAATAAGAAGAAGAAGAAAAAGAAGAAAAATCCGGAGAGGAAGAGAAAATAAAAGAAAATAAAAAATTACAAACACAAAAGAAAGGTGTCTTCGCTGACACACGTGGTATAAGATTTTGCCGATAGGATTGGCAATGTAAGAAACAGACTCTCTATAATATCCCCTAGGATCCAAATATTCACTCGTCATGGTTAGGGCCTGGCAATGAGTCAGAGTTTAAGAGCTTGTCAAATACTGTGTAAAATATAATATGATTGTAAGAAATTGTAAAAAAATTGAAAATAATTAAAACCATACCTGCAGGCTGGACCCGGTTCATATTTGTGGTATTCGCGGTTCTATAGTCTCAGCCTTGAGAACGCAGCGTGAGATATTCGATTACATACTATGATCCCTGCTGAATATTGTGTAGGTGGTACATAATATGTGCAGGAATCGAGATAGAAAAAAAGTGCAAACATCGAATCAATTAATTTCACGAGTTGTTTTTGCACTCAAAACTACCGTACAAGTTTTTACTTATGTAGGCAGATCGTTTCTTGACTTGAATTCTTGACATTCTATTATTCATTATCTGGCTATATACGCTGTGAGCCGTTACATTCCAACCTGCACCGCAAATGTAATCATTCCTATAAACGACGATTGTGCAATACGTGTTACGGTATAATACCAATACACGTTCAAGAATATATTTTATTGGCTCGATTTTTTCACAAATGATTGCGTGAATTTTTTTTTTCGCACAAAGTTGTAGAGATGATTTGAAATTTTACAGACATCAAATTTTGAGGTAATATTCTACATTGATTCTACTCCAGTGCAAATCAATGATAAAGGATGAAAGCGTACACGCAGAGAAAGGATTTCTTGAACCAATCCAATATATTTTGTTGGAATAATTAGTTGGGTCAAGCATTTCTGATTTGGTTGGAACAAATCTCGTTCAATTCGATACTATCGCTTGCTTCCCCTAACACTACTTGTTTGAATCAAATACTATTTTGTTCATTCAAAAAAACATTCACTTCCCCATATTTGATCGCCGCATTTTGCTCAGTCAAATGCATATCATTTGCTCCAACAAATCCTTTCTCTCGGTGTACCGCAGTGATTTGAAAAAACTTAAACGTAAACTTGATTTTTGCTACGTTGATCCCTTTTTCGAAAGAAAAAAAAAAAAAAAAAAAAAAAATGCTACTGTCAGTTTAAGGGGATACACAGAAAAAACAAGGTGGACTATTTTTTTTGTCCCAAGAAAAATTTTTTGTCCCAAGAAAAAATTTTTTGTCCCAAGAAAAATTTTGTTGTCCCAAGAAAATTTTCTGCAAACGCATTCGAAACCGAAATTTTTACTTGATTCAAAATAATTTCGTTTTCCAATGCGTTTGCAGAAAATTTTCTTGGGCCAAAAAATTTTTTCTCTGTGTATGAAAGGTGGATTATACACCTCGAATTTTTGACAGTCCGTTTTCCAGCTAAAACACATCCGATCGATGTGAAATTGATATCATGTGACGCAGAAAACGTTCACGGAGGGCATGATGCTCTTGCATTTCCAAAAAACGAAAATAAAATGTACAATTTTACATCAAGAGTGTTCTGTAAGGAATAACCGTTGTTGCTGACGTTGTACTTGATAAATATCAACAGCTTAATAACATAATCACGTAAGCGCCAAAAATGGTCTTTTTCGAGGTCAGACAAACGTATCTCCAAAAAAAAATAGTTCTCTGCATTGGAAATTCTTTGATGAATGAATAGAGCCATCATCCATAATTCGGTATGATAGTGACGTATCTCCACGTATTTTATGTGACACAGTCGTAACTCCACGCACTTTACGTATGGTTTTAACTTTTCCGAGTGTCAAATGATTTGTAACATAGTAACGTATCTCCATTCCTTTGTGGAGATACGTTCTTCTTTTACCGAACCGTACTGTACATACGTCTGTTTCACACAAAAAATGGCACTTACGCTTCTGTGTTTCAAATTTTTATTTATACCGCGAAAATATTTCAAGTAGGTACATTGACGAGTGCAAAGATGAAGAAAAAATGAAGATACGTTTCCCTTACGGAAAAAACACTCAAAATAACACTCAGTAGTGACGCTCAACTGAGGTGTACTTTCGTACACATAACTTGGGTGTTGACTCTCAGTTGAGTGTTGACCCTCTGTTGGGTGTCACTCATTTGGGAGTCAACTCTTAATTTGGGAGTTCGACACTCAAAATTTGGGAGTCCACCCTCAATTTGGGAGTTGGACACTCAAAATTTGGTAGTCAACTCTCAATTTGGGAGTTCGACACTCGAAATTTGGGAGTCAACTCTCAATTTGGGAGTTCGACACTCGAAATTTGGGAGTCGACTCTCAATTTGAGTTTTCGACACTCGAATTTCGGGAGTTAACTCTCAATTTGGGAGTTCAACACTCGAAATGTGAAAGTCAACTCCCAATTTAAGAATTTTACAGCCAAAATTCAGTGTTTACACTAAAAATTCACTGTTCACACTCGGGAATTGAGTGTATTTTCCGTAAGGGTTCTGTCACAGAAATATCAAAAAAGGCCAAAATTATAGCACTTACGTGACTATGTTATTAAGCTGTCGATATGAAAACACCCGAAACATTTTCGCTTTTTGTAAATTCGAGAGCATCATGCCCTCTGTGCACTTTTTCTGCCTCACTAATATCAATTTCACATCGATCGGATGTGTTTTAGCTGGGAAACGGGCTGCCAAAAATTCGAGGTGTATAATTTCACCTTTCATATCCCAAAATCATTTGTGATACAGACACAAAGAGGAAAAAAAAAAGAAAATACAAATTGATTATTCGCAAGTTATTTTTAATAATCGTTTTCTTTTTCTGTAAAATATTAACTAAAGCAGTGGTCGGCACACTCATTAGTCGAAAGAGTCTAAGCTTTTAATCCACTTAACTCGGTCACCGGCACTAATCCTTTTAACGCCATTTCTTGGATTTTGGTCGGTATGAGTGGGGATATGCAGGTATGAACAGACCTAGACAGTCTAACGCAGTTGTTGCCGTCCCAAATAGACCGCACACCCCTTAGTTCCTTTTATTTCTCCTGAACGCTGCCCCTACCATTGCATTTCTAGGTAAGGACGACTGACCGTTTTCAGGTAGACCGAGGGGATTTACGGCCGCACTAATTGACACTTAGAGCCGGGCTGGCTCGGCGAGCCGGCGTGGCCGACTCCTGAACTAAAGGACCCCGCACATTTCTTATGGGAACTGGCTTTCCGATGGATTTGGCTGAATTTTTCAGGTTTCGTAGTTCATGCAATACTGATCAAAAGTTACCATTGCCACAACTTCCAAAAGTGAACCATTCGACCTTGGTAAGCGGTTGAGGTTTAGAATCGGTCCATTTGTACTCGCGTTTCCCCTGATCTGTGAATGAATAGCCCCTCGCTTTTACCGTTAGGTGATTTTTTAAGTACAGGTTTTTCGACTCATCACTTCGTACTTGAGCTATTTGATAGTCAGATCCGGGTTAAAAGTTGGAAAGTACACCGAACGGAAATTCCTGCCTGCAAAATACCTGCACTTTTGGGTTGGAACTGATACTACACGAAATGGAATTTAAACTTCAACCGCTTACCAAGGTCGAAGGGTTCACTTTTGGAAGTTGTGGCAATGGTAACTTTTGATCAGCATCGCATGAACTACGAAACCTGAAAATTTCAGCCAAATCCATAGGAAAGCCAGCTCCCATAAGAAATGTGCGGGGTCCTTTGAAAAAGTTTCTCAATATAGTTCTTTCACTCTTACATACACTACCGGCCATAAGTATGGAAACACTCGCCCCAGATCCGAACCACACAAGAAGTTGTATCGCTCTTTGAAAAATGAAGATATCTCAATTTCCCAAGCGGCGTTCTAAGAAGGACATATTTAGCTTCATTTACCTTTTTTAGAAAAATTTTTGCGATTTTTTTTGAGCCCGGTACGCACTTTGAAAGATGGTCATTTTTTGGCTTTTTTTGGAGGGTGGAAATTTTCCCGCATATCTCGTAAAAAAGATTTTTCAACTTTTTTTTTGTGAAAAACTTGAAGCGAGGAGTACAACCTTCAATCTCATTTTTTGGAAAAATTTTTACGATTTTTTTTCGCAAAGATATTCAACTTTTTGCAAAAACGACCATATTTATAAGGGGTAGTCTCACTCTGAAACTACTGGGTTTTCGTAAAATTATTAAGAGGGTAAAAAGTTGAATACAATCATTTTGGATGTATCACATTTTTTTCAGAATTAAAAAAACAAATTCGAAAAAAAAAAAATGTTAATTTTAATTTGTGAAAAAAAAAATTTTAATTTGTGAATTTTTTTTTTTTTCGAATTTGTTTTTTTAATTCTGAAAAAAATGTGATACATCCAAAATGATTGTATGCAACTTTTTACCCTCTTAATAATTTTACGAAAGCCCAGTAGTTTCAGAGTGAGACTACCCCTTATAAATATGGTCGTTTTTGCAAAAAGTTGAATATCTTTGCGAAAAAAATCGTAAAAATTTTTCCAAAAAATGAGATTGAAGGTTGTACTTCTCGCTTCAAGTTTTTCATGGAAAAAAAGTTGAAAAATCTTTTTTACGAGATATGCGGGAAAATTTCCACCCTCCAAAAAAAGCCAAAAAATGACCATCTTTCAAAGTGCGTACCGGGCTCAAAAAAAATCGCAAAAATTTTTCTAAAAAAGGTAAATGAAGCTAAATATGTCCTTCTTAGAACGCCGCTTGGGAAATTGAGATATCTTCATTTTTCAAAGAGCGATACAACTTCTTGTGTGGTTCGGATCTGGGGCGAGTGTTTCCATACTTATGGCCGGTAGTGTAGTGTTTTTCAAATTTACATATTTTATAATTAGAATATAACGAGGGGTTAATCACTGTTGTAATCTGGTGTACAAGGTATTTGTAATCACTTGTAATCTTTTGTAATCTTTGTAATCTCTTGTAATCCTGCTATAATCTTTGTAATTTTGCTGTAATTTTTTGTATTCTTTTGTTATATTTTGTAATCTTTGTGATTTCTTGTAATCTTTGTAATCTCTTGTAATCTCTTGTAATCTCTTGTAATCTTTTGTAATCTTTTGTGATTTTTCGTAATTTTTTGTAATCGTTGTAATCTCTTGTAATCTCTTGTAATCTCTTGTAATCTCTTGTATTCTTTTGTTATCTTTTTTAATCTTTGTAATCTTTGTAATCTTTGTAATCTTTGTTATCCTTGTAATCAATTTGTAATCACTGTTAATTTTTTTTTTTTTATACAGATTCCTATAGCATGTAACGATGATTGAATCAGTTTCAATATTTCGGAAGCATTTTTTCAATGATTTTATTGATGTGACGTATGTATGTATACCTATCGAAAGAGGATATTGTTCGAAGTTTCGTGAGCAAAGTTTGTACCTTAAAAGAAGTGGACTCATTGACCGTACGTCGAAAGGTAGGAACCCACAATAACGACGATAAGCTGTCGACAACCGAACCATACACAGTATACCCTAAATAAATTTTCTGCGAAGATTTCTGCACACGTTAGTTTTATCCTGCGAGAAACTATAGCGATTATCTACAATTCCAACGCCTTTGCAGACCGCAACTTGTAACACTTTCCCGTATAGACGTTCGACGTAAAGTATAGCATTACAGCCTTTCCATATAGCGTCGACTAACGCCTAATGATATGTCATTAATTAATTTACAAGTAATACAGGTTTCAATTAGAAATGATCATTCTGATCAGACAGTATAGCTGCGTTTAGTATCGTATAATGAACTGCTGTTAAATACGTTTTATACGAGTTGAAATACATAGAGTTAGGGTAACTATAGGTACACAGAAAAAAAGGTTGAATTGAGCCAAGAAAATTATTCTTGATTCAAGATAATTTTGCGGTCCAAAAATGAAGACCGAAATTTTCTTGGATCAAATCAAAATTTTTCTCGAGTCAAGAAAATTTTCCAAATTTTCTTGGCTCGAGAAAAATTTTGATTTGATCCGAGAAAATTTCGGTCTTCATTTTTGGACCGAAAATTTTCCAAATTTTCTTGGCTCGAGAAAAATTTTGATTTGTTCCGAGAAAATTTCGGTCTTCATTTTTGGACCGAAAATTTTCCAAATTTCCAATTTTCCAAATTTTCTTGGCTCGAGAAAAATTTTGATTTGATCCGAGAAAATTTCGGTCTCCATTTTTGGACCGAAAATTTTCCAAATTTCCAATTTTCCAAATTTTCTTGGCTCGAGAAAAATTTTGATTTGATCCGAGAAAATTTCGGTCTTCATTTTTGGACCGCAAAATTATCTTGAATCAAGTCCAAATTTTCCAAATTTTCTTGGTTCGAGAAAAATTTTGATTTGATCCGAGAAAATTTCGGTCTTCATTTTTGGACCGCAAAATTATCTTGAATCAAGTCAACCTTTCTTTCTGTGTATATACTATAATATAATAACACCATACACGGAAAGAGCAATATCAATTTGTTTCGTAACCGTTAATAAACCTCGAATTTTTGAATAACAAAATTTCACGACATTTTTATTCCGCTTTGTTTAATATTTTCTACTGATTCACCATCATGGGAATTTCTACTTAGCTTAATCTTAGGCAATTTTTAACGAAACAGTTCACATATTACCTACTACAGTTCGCATAACTTTCTAGAGCAATTATTTTTCGAAAATTCATATAACGTTCCGAATACCGAGTATAATTCATTATGGTGGTTGCAGAGGATTGATATATAAACTTAATTTTGATAACTTAAATATACATTATAGTATATATATATACTAGGTACCTACCTACCTATACCTATATAAAATACACCTGCGTATGGCGACACGCAGGACACTTTCATACCTACATACGTGCAGAAGGCGTCCACGTAGCGTGTGAAACTTTCCCAAGATCTTAGCTGCAATTGTTCTATTCTTAAAAAAAAAAAAAAAATAAGTAAAAGATTTCTACGTCTTAAATATTCTTGGGATGATTCTCACTGATCTTATAGATAAATTTGTTAGCTACTGCAGCAGTCAAAGTGATTTACGCACGTAACCACCATGCGCGCGTCGTGTTACCTAAATTAATGTTACCATCATCATGATTATTATGTTATTATTATTATTATTATTATTATTTTTATTGTGTGTATTACACATTTGTTTAAATTTCATTCAACTACAGTTACCACAAATACATACCTAGTACATATATATGTTACGTGAGAACGTCCCTGAACCAAAAATTATATTTCACGAAAAATTCACGCGTCTATACTACCTCGTTATCTCATATTCTCCACTCCGCGATTATGGAGGTGTTAAATACGAAATTGAGATATTTATAATACATATAGAGCTAAAAACTGTCTAAACAAAAACTAATCTCACACAGCATCATTTGCCCAACTGCCTAAAGGATTTCGAAAGTTGCTAAAACTGTACGTCAAATTTCAGAGGACCAAGATCAAGCCTTCGCGAAATTTAATAGGTACCCAAAATTTCATCCAAAAAGAAAAACAAGTCTCTATCTCGTTTCCTTGTAATTTATAAACAAAAATGTGATTCACTTCACCACAAATAGTACAACGAGTTCATTGCTCTCCAGAGGATTGAATAACTGGTCATAAAATGGATGTCAATTACCCTCAAGCTTGGCTTATACCTAATGTCGAAGTATTGCGGTAACAATATATATGTATATAAAAATAAAAATAAACTAAAGTTTTTCTGTATAAGATTGGGCGCAACATTGATGAGAATTTAGAGACCTTTAGAAGTCATGTGATGAGTTGCACGGTATATCTGTTTGCGCTTATAACCGGTCATGCATGTTGTGCTATAGTAAGCTTTGGCCAATCTTTATAAGAGACACAATTATTGTTTATATAGAAGGGTGTATGGAAGCGGCTGGAAACATATTTACAACATGAGTGTGCAAATGGGATTGGCAAGTTATGTTTGTATGAGGTAATTGAGTAATGGATTGGAATGTCATCATTTATTCGCATATATATACTAACTAACATTATGTATTAAACGCAATATTAATCTCTGACGAATTACTTGAAAGATTTTCATATTATCACTTGTGAGATTCTATACTGAAACTTAAAAAGACAGCTGATTCAAATACTCCGGACTTTCCAATACTATTTAATATTAATATATTGACGTTGATTTCGATCTGAGAAGAGAAGAGGCCCCGCAGTTGATACAACTGCACATAGGCCACAGGCATTAATACAATAATCCATGGTATGATCTTCAAGCTAAACGCGAACGTCTTGTATTCTCCGTAATTACGTCAGTTGAATAATCGTCAATTATGTATTAATATGTCTTTACTTTTCCTTGCTTGTTTCATTATTTATTGATAAATTGGTATTAATTTCGTAACTTTCTAATATCGACTATTTCATTCATATTCACATGCGAGATTGGAAAGTCCGAAAATTTGAGTGTATTGAAAATTTCTAAACTCTTAAAATTTCGCGTCCATCATCTGTGTGATGGCGCTTATTATTCAACTCGAAAAAAAAAAAAAAAAAAAAATGCAAGTGAGTCCGATTTGAATTTCACTATTCTTTTACCTCCCAAACAGCTTCTCGGCTTTTGCCTTATTCTCATTTTAGTTGAAAATTTCACCCATCAAGGAGATGGATGCGCTCTCTGTGGTCTAATCGAGATGCTGTCAAGAATCCGTGAAGACCTTGGAGCAGTATAGACCTGAAGAGTGAATACTGAAAACCCCACCCCATCAGAATTACATATCGTACCTACAATCTTTGATCCAGTGGATTCGCAAGTCCCCGAAGAGTATAAAGCGTATGTGTAGAGTGTACCACCTGCCCCGAGTATATATTACCACTGTTTATCCAGTTTATATATTTCGACGAATAGAGTTTCTTGGGCGCGTTTAACACCGCTGTAACACAGTCTTCAGTAGAAGAAGTGCCTATCCTGTATACTCTTAGCGTTTGTGGGGCCTGTTTCCACCCGCGGAGAGTGGGGAGTTCATATAAGACCCCAAGCCAAACGACTCTCCCAGTCCCAACACGAAAACCCATCCATCGAGCGTCTTCTTTAGATATTTTTACACATCTCCGTTTGTATAAACGACATTTTTTCTTCATCAGTAATTAATTAATTAATTAATTAATTAATGCTCTAGTTGCTCAAAGGAATTTAAACTAGATATATCGTCGTCATTTTAATTAAAAATTAATATATCGAACTGGCCAAGGATTCTCATCGCAGAATGGGACCTCTGCAAGCCACCCCAGTGATCTTACTGATTTTGGCTGTCAATGGTGAGTTTTGATCTTCATCATCTTATTTTCTATATAAATAATCGAAACTCATCATTCAAGTTATTCATAGACGAGTGTTTATCTATAATAGTTTCTTTCATCTCATTTATCATTCATCTTATCCCTTATAATATGTCATGTACGAAAATTCGTCAAATTTTTCATATCTCAAAAATTCTCAATCTGATTAATATATAAATAAATATATTGAATAAAAATCACTTCTAAGCATCTCTTTACAATGGATGCTGATCGACTCCGGTTCCACACATCATACGTAAACTTTCTCCGTGTACGGTAGACCGGCCAAGTGAAAATATGAAAGTAGCTCGTCGAGGTGCAGGGAGAGGTACTCTCTCTGAGCTAGACTGTGTGTGATTTCCGATTCCATAACTGCACAGGGCGATAACTAAGTAGTTAAACTATAGCGAAATGAAATTCTTGTTTATTTAGGTTTTTATTGAAGTGATGAGACCCCGGCGATGTTAGGTAACGTCTATTTAGGTTCAAGGTCGGGTATTTTGAACAGCGAAACGAAATTAAAAGTCTTTTTTAATTTCCGTATTAAACCGATGAATAGATTCGAATAGGCTTTGAGGTTGATCGGGCACGTTGTTGGTCGTAACTATGCATAACCAGTATTTACCAAGTCGTAAAGAAAGGGAAAGTAGAACTAACTAGCCTCCGCAGTCCGGCGAGGAATCGGGCTCTGCATAAGACCAGGCACTTTGATATTACGTAATTGGTGATCAAGCCGGAGATGTCTTCTCGGAATGACCGTAGGTACCTACTAGACGAGTAGACGTACAAGCCGAGAAGCACACGCGATTGCTAAATACAGACTTGGGGGTATATATGAGCGACTATCCTTAATTGTAAAATCCACCATATCAGCACGTAGGTATTGGTATTACGTAGGTATGCTGATGCAGTTGGCGGTATAATACATAACTTTAATGCGGACTTTATAAGAATCGCATAATATCAGTTACCGCGATTCAATTTACCGTTAGTTTTATACGTGCACGGGTATAATATACAAGAATCGAATTGTAATTCACCTGGTGAAATGGTTCTCAGAATTGTTTTCTTCATTTTCTTATTACTTTTTATACGTGGGGAAGTACTTTTCATATTCAGACTTTCTCTGCTATAATTAAGTTTTTCATTATAGATGATAATGCATGTACGTAGGTATTATTTGAAAAATATCGAGTGATCTATGTATGAATACTTATCACAATATTCTCCGATTTAAAAATATACACAAATATAAAAAAATGGTACTTCGTATTTTTTTTTGATCAACGTTACATTGATGATTACCCATCGAAAACGAATAAGTGATGAATGTACTTGTAGAAATAGAAGTAACAGTCCTAGGTGAGAGGGAGGGAATCCGGGGTGTCCCGAAGGTTGCAAGTCAAGGCTAGATACTTTCACTTGGTTCTCTTGGGAGCGCGATGCTGAAGCACTTCCCACCTTACTTAAATACTTTGTCTCTTTTTTTTTTTTTTCTTTTCATTTTTTATTCATATTTTATTATAGGTACATCAATGTACACGTATTACATACGAACCTAGCATATGATATACATACAACATTTGTATGCTAATCAGAGATGAGATCCGTCTCTTCTGCCTCTTTTTTTCTCCCCTTTCGTTTTTATTTTTTTTATTTTTTTCTATATTCTTTTTTTTAATTCTAAAACTTTAGAGATTTTGAAATTCGATTAGCGATATCATTCTCTGATTCGATATCTAATCAATATTTAAAAACATACATCGATATAATTAATTTGATATTCGATTATCGAATCCGGAAATTATATAGATGGCTGAATCACGCAGCTGCGGTTCTTCGGCAATTAGAATGACCTTTTGTCGATGCTGGTCCTTGAAATATATATACTTACTTTTCTTTTCTTTTTTTATCAGGGATCGTAGTTATGGTAATATATTGTCAATAGTAGTTTAAATCCCGCGAGACTGCGAGCTAAACATTTTTTACTAGACTTTTTTTTTTTTACCAAGACGTAACAACGTCTCGTGCGGTAAAACTCCAGAATACTAATAGGTCAGAATTTATTACATAAACCTATAGTTATGTAGGCACGTAGTTTAGACTAGCGTATTTTTAAACAATCTCATTCAACTTTGGATTTTTTTTTTTTTTTTAAACAATATAAGTAGACGATGTAAAAAATTATTATAGCTATGAATGGGAGACGCGGGTCTCCATGGTTCTTTGTTCATCTTAAAATCATCTCTAAATATTTCAATGGGTTTTCAAATGTTTTACATATTCATTTGAATGATTCGATTGAATTTTGTTCATATAGATTTTAAGGCCGATTTACAAAGATTTGAAAAAAAAAAAACTTAAAATCGGAAACGATTTCATGATCAGTGGCTACAACCCCTCGACTACTGTCGGCGCGAAAAGGTTTGGCCCCTCTATTTAAGTGATCATAACTTCTACAGGAAAATTGGTAGAGCATCGAGTCTCGAAAGATCGGAAAGCGCCAAGTTTTCTGCCAAGTCTAATGGTTGTTCGCAAATTTCCGTGTAAAAATCGTGAAAGCAGCTAGGGGACAACGGCGGCTCCGCGCAAATTTGAAAAATTGTTGACGTCGATTACTGGAAGTCCGCTATTGCGAACCAAAAACTGATTACGGAATCAAAAGTGTATATCCTGACGATAATTTTGAGCCGGCTCAGGTTTGTCCGTACCGATCCGTTCCCCAAATCGCACCATTGGGCTTTTTGCACCTGGCGAGTTGAAGTTGACGTACGGCGATGGACTCCGAAAAACTACGTTTTTTAACTTTTCGGAAATCATAATGGCTTTCACGATTTTTACACGGAAATTTGCGAACAACCATTAGACACAGAAAACTTGGCGCTTTCCGATCTTTCCAGACTCGATGTTCTACCAATTTTCCTGTAGAAGTTATGATCACTCAAACAGAGGGGCCAAACCTTTTTGCGCCGACAGTATGTCGTCCCATAAACTCAGAAAAAGGTTTTGTTGACACAACCAAAATTTGGGTTATAAAAGGCACAATCACATTTTTTGTTCAGTCAATCAAATTTCAGTCAAAATTTTTTGTTCAGTCAACCAAAAATTTCGTTCGGATAACCAAAATTTTGTTGGGAAAACCAAATTTTGTTGGGAAACCCAAAATTTTTGGTTGACTGAACAAAAAAATGTGATTGTGCCTTTTATAACCCAAATTTTGGTTGTGTCAACGAGACCTTTTTCTCAGTGTAAGATCAGAAAACTGTTCAATTCTCTGCACAAATCATCATCGTTCAATTAAAAAATTAACCATACTATAGGCTAAATCTCGATTAATTCCAGCCCAATATCTCCTATAAATGAAAAATTAAAATTCCAGGCATTAGCGGTCAGAAATCACAGCAACAACAGGAAGATCCGTGCCAGACAAAATCTCGCGTTGTTAGTGACATAGAGTACTGCGATCGTTATTGGGAGTGCGTCAATGGTCGTCCAGAACTTTTTGACTGTCCTAACGGTCTGGTATTTGCTGGTAAACATCGTGGTGTAACGGAAGGCTGCGATTACCCATGGAGGGCAAATTATTGCGAGTCGAAACGGCAGGCAAATTCACCCATAGGAGCTGACCATTGCGGTTGGCTTTACGGCATATTCGGTCATGAAACTTCCTGCACGAGGTACTGGACCTGTTGGAATGGCACGAGTACGGAACAACTCTGCATCGGTGGTCTTCTCTACAATGAGAAAACCCACTCATGCGATTGGCCCGAGAATGTTGAGGGTTGCCAAAAACATCGTGAGTATATTCATTATTTCATTCTTTTTCATATATATTTAACGTAATTTGATTTTTCCTATTAATTTTCACCACCTAAACGAGACAAAGGAAACGAAATAAAAAAATACTCGAAACATCACCTACGTCCGGGTTCGTTTTTTCGATTAATATTCAAGTCTTGTGCCATACGCACGGCATGACTTATCATATATTAAATATCGACTCTATACTGCGTGAGTTCAATGGCATATAACGTTCGCGGAATGACAACTCTTCGCTCCTTTTTTATTTCTCAAATATATTCTATCGTACTCGGGTGAATTTTTAAACATTATTTTATAATGTAGAGACTAATATATTTCAATACCTACATATTAATAAGGAATTATTTATATTCGAGAGCATCGTTCGTATCTAGCTCCAGGGTATAGCGAAAGTTATAGCGTTTTCGATTTTCTGCTCGGGTGCGCTCTGCGATTGCTCCGAGCGCGAAACGTATGTTCGGTTTACGATAGATTGGTGCTCGCTTTTAGAGTGTTATGTTCGGTTAACCCAGTTGCACCAATCACCGAGCGAACACTGATACTTGATGCGCTCTTGTCTGCTCCGGTGCTCGATTCTAGAGCAATATGATGTCACATCAAAATTTAGAGCATTCTCGGCCCGGGAAAAAATGTTCAGACATGATCATGCCTGTTCATGTATGATCATGCCTGAAATTAGACATGATCATGTCTGTTCATGTACGATCAGGCCTGAAATGAGACATGATCATGCCTGTTCATGTCTGATCATGCATGATCATGAATGATCAGACTTGAAGCGCTCAATACGTTCGGGCCTGATCATGCATGACCACACCTGTTCATGTTTGATTATGTCTGATGCGGGACATGATCATGTCTATTCATGTCTGTTCATGTATGATCATGTATGATCATGCCTGTTCATGTATGATCCAGCCTGGAAGGTTGAAAACCTCCAGCTCTGATCAGGCCTGATACGTTGGTTCATGTCTGACTGATCATGTCTGATATTATAAATTGATTCAAACATGATCATGCATGATCAGATCCAATCATATGTATAAGATCTATGTATGAGCATTAGGGTGCTTCAAAAAAAAAATCCAATTTTTTTTTTCAACTCTTACCCCCCAAAATGTTCGAGGTGCACTGAAAAGTCTCTCGAATAGCCAGCAATATAGTCGAAAGTGGTAGCCGCTCTAAGGCTAGCGCAGCTACCACGCTCGCCAGCACAGCTAGCGTGCTCGTGAGTATACAGCTACTATACATTGAATCGAGTTTAGTCGCTACTCTCAACTCCCGGCATTGTAGTCAATCACCTCAGCGCGCTAGCTACTCCCGAGGGACAGCTACTACCCTCAAACTTGCATTAGCCACTATACCTAGATTCGGCCTACTAGCTGCGCCCTGAGATTGCTGGCTGTTCGAGAGACTTTTCAGTGTGGATGAGAAAAAAATCCTCGCGAAAGTCGGTCGCTATAGCTCAACTCTAAGAGGTCGCAATTTTCATTTTAGTTTAAAATCTCTAGATTTTAAATGATTTTATTTAATCTTCTAATGAAGGTAATCGACTCTTATTATATAGATTTGGAAAGCTTGAAAAACCAGCTTTCTGAATATACAATGGTTAATTAGAAAAAAATTAAAATGAATAGATGTAATTTCACTTTGAATAAAAAACCGAAAATTGCCATGTTAAATGAATGGGAAACTAAAATGAAAATTGCGACCTCTTAGAGTTGAGCTACAGCGACTGACTTTCGCGAGGATTTTTTTCTCATCCACCTCGAACATTTGGGGGGGGGGGGGGGGGGAAGAGTTGAAAAAAAAAATTAGATTTTTTTTTTGAAGCACCCTAATGAGCATATATGGTGTCACCCGGGAAAAAATGATCAGGCCTGATCAGACATGATCAGACATGAACAGACCTGATCAGGCCTGTTCAGTCCCGGTCATTTTTCATGTCTGATCAGGTCTGAAGACTCATGCCTGTTCATGTCTGATCAGGCCTGATCATTTTTTCCGGGGGTGCAACTCTATAGAGCAGCAAATCGAAAACGCTATTAGTAAATAATATCGGTATATCTTCGACAAACTGAATAGTTAATTCGACTTACAATTCTATGAAAAGTTTGGGTCAGGTTTAAATCATAAGTCGTATGAATTTTACGTCGAATAATTAATCAATTATTAATCGCATTAATTTTGAACAGCTCTCTGCACTGAAGACCCGAACGGAAACGTGCCTCTAGGTAAATCGTGTAACAGATATTGGCAATGCCAGGGTGGTTATCCACGCCTTCAACGTTGTCCAGCAATGTTAGTCTTCGACAGAAGATCGTTGAGGTGCGTTGTCCCTCCTACAGAAGATTGCGATGTTCCCACGCAGGCACCACCTTTAGAGGGTGAATTTCCTGAAGGAGAAAACGGAGAACCGGAAGAAGAAAATTTGCCCCCTGGTGTTCCTCCACTTCCGCCTGGCGCCGTCGCTGCTGCCCCTCCAAGAACAAGAGGAAGAAACTGAAGGGATAGCAAGGAGTGAGAGAGAAAACGCGTTTTGGATTTTTTTATTTTTTTTTTTTGTTTTTTGGAAATTGTTTAGATCCGGAAATTGAGGGGATTTTCTGTCTCAGATTAGACAAAACCTCGAAAAGAAGAAGAAGAAGAAGAAGAAGAAGAAGAAAATCAGATCTCGACTTCTTATACATATTGGGTGCTAAAAATCCTATCGTTATTTTTCGTCTTATTACTTTTGTACTATTGCTTTAAACCTCGATCCCCAATCTTTCATCCTAAATCAAAATGTAAATATTCCTCTTTCCATCCACGTATAAGTCTACATATATATACTTCTTTACCACCTTAATTGTTATATATACTACATATATACTTTATGTTAGTTTTTAGGATTGTGCAATAAAGTATTGTATATTTCTTTCCTTTTTTTTTTTTTTTTTTTTTTTTTTTCTTCCATACGTATTATATAATACCTGAACAATATTTTCATACGCATTCAAATTATTTTTTTCATTTATCAATTACTCCATTTCAACGATATGTATTATGTAACATACGATCTGCTTGGTATATACAGGGTGAGTTTTCTCCGGGGTCCGAAGAGGGTGTGGCTTAAATCGGCTGAGACTCCGCCTACTCGCTATTAATACTTATTATTATCAGGGGAATGATTGCTTTCAGATAATAAACAATCCATTCAGAAATTAGGGTAAATAGTATTGTGTCTCATTGTTTTGACAAGGCTACATGAATTTTCGTCTATTATGTATATCAAATAACACGACAAGAGCCAAATAAATATTAGCTGACAATCAGTGAGAATTGTTATTCTGAAAATTACAAATATGAATAGAAGGAGGCGGAGTCACCCTGTATATATTATAGACAGAAGCCAAAATGGCACAAGTCTGAGAATAAGAAAACAGGCATTTTTTTTTTTTTTTTTTTTTTTTTTTGTTATTTATTCTCTGTGCAAACTAAATATTACAAATATTGATCGAAACTTTTTTTTTCTGTTCTATTTTTTTTTTTTTTTTTTTTTTTTATTTATCAATTATAATTATATATGTTATTCACTGATTTACACGATATTTTCAACTCTGAACAGTTCGTTTATTAAATTAAGTGGTAATTCAAGACATGAGAGATTCTAGGTATACATACAACAGGGCTAGATTCTAGTTAACAATATTTTCTTGGGTTCTTTTTCGTACAGCCAACAAATTTTTGAAACATTGAAATCCTTATATCTTTATTCGTATATAATATAAATTATTCCAGCTGAACTCTTCTCTTCAATAATTATTCAATTATTACAAACAGCTTAATTGGCGTTGATGACGTTTCTATATGTTTCTTCGTATGAAATTATTGTGTAATCGACATATTATATATATATAAAAATTCATTTCTATATATTGTTTTTTTTTTTTTTTTTTTTTTCCCCTTTTTCATTTTTATTTCTTCCCGGTAGTTAGAATACCGGTCTGACACGTTATCATTAAATGTCAGATAAGATGACGTAGTCTTCAGGCAAAGTTTACAGGTCAAGTAAATTATGCAATTTTATAATATTCTATTACGTTCGTTCAAAATTCGTGAAAAAAAAAAAAAAAAAAAAAAAAAAAAAAACTAAAAACAAGCTTTCACGAAGAAAATAAAAAAACTTAATCAAAGCTAAAGATGTTCGTAAAAATTTCTTTCCACCCCCACAACAGCGAATATTTCTTGTTCAGTTACGTCTAGTGATTGGCACTGCAAATAAAATCAACAAAAAATTACAGTTCATTCATATTTGAATAATTCCAAAATAGTATAATCACAATCATACTAACCACTGAGGTCCTTCTTCAGGATCTAAGCAAGCCAGGCTAGTAGCGTCGAAAAGTTTTCCATCACCACATGTTATCAGACGAGGATTACCCTCCACGCAAGTAATTAGTCGGCCACAATCTCCGGGCACAGCAAATCTGTTGAAAAAGGATAAGACGATCAGTTGGTGTTCAAATTGCTGGATTGATGTGCACTGTTGGAAAAAATTCGAAAAAATAATGTTCCAGGAGGTCCACTAACATTTTTATGTCAATTTCAACACTTTTTTTTAGTTAAAACAACATTATTTTCACTTAAACGACAAATTTTTCTGTTGTTTCAAATGAAAAAAGTGTTGAAATCGACATAAAAATTATACTGGACCTCCTGGAACATTTTATTTCCAACAGTGTGTGTGTTTCTTTTTTTTGTTCTTAATCCCATAAAATTTTATAGCTTCTTCTTCAATCTGATGTGAAAAAAATTAATAAATTTCCACAAACCTTGGGAATGGCCAGAATTTAGCGGAAGCAGTATGTGCGGGTATTTTTTGCGGACATTTGAATCCAACGATAGCCTCAGGGTTACAATATGGCAAAAGTTGATCAGGCCAAACACAAGAGTGACTTTTTGGGTCGTAGGCTAAACCAGGATCGCATTGTGAAGGCAATGGTGTACCATGGACACATTTGAGATACGTTGTGCTGCACGTGTCGCTGTCTGGATAGATGCCAAATTGATATTCACAGCCAGGAGTGCTGAGCGGAGTAACTGAGGGTGTGAAAAGGTTGAAATTTACATTTCCGCGTCTAGGAGCACATCTTACCACAGAAATTTCTTACACAAGTATTTTCTCTCTCTGTAGGTGTTTTTTTTTAATTCTTTTTTTAATTTTTTTATTTCGCTATCTGAAGATAAAACTGTTTCAGTTATTGGAAAATCTATTGGAAAATTTGATTTCTATGAATAAAAATCATTTTTTTTTTTTTTTGATAATGATATAAGAGCCGATCAACGAATGTGTTTTTTTTTTTCTTTCTTTCTTTTTTTCCGGGTTGTTAAAAACACCTGCTGTTAAATACTGTGCGGTGAAAGTTGATCACATAAAGGATTTCATTTTACGCTTCTGCCGGACCTCTGCGTATAATTGTATTTCCTGAAGGTAAGTACAGCTATACAAGCCGCTCGCGTTAGTATAATAAAAAGTGAATTTATTCTCCGAGAAGATAATTGACGAGTATATATATTGAGAACTCTGAGTATTGGGAACATGGTGATGTAACTGCAGCAGCAGAAAATACGAAAATTTCTTAAAGTAGTTATTATATTCGAGCGTAATTACTGCGCAGTTTTCAGATACCCTATAAGATATAAGTATTCGATTACATATATAGGTCATTATGTGGCAAAGCCTGCCTAAAGACTTTTGCAAAGAATTTTAGCGAGATAAATGATAAGTGTACCAAGTTAATTGATACCGAAAGTCTTCCTGATCGAATTCAAGGACCATATGTATATCGCCCATTCTCCGTACTGGTAGCGTTATCACAATGTCCTATCTTTGGCTGTATATAGATGTAAATAGGCAAATGTACACCGAGAGACTTGTGGTTTGGATGTCCTTCAATGGATGTAAAGAATAAAAAAAAACGGTTTATCATAATAACAATAATAAGTGCGAATAAACCACTGAGCAAACTCACGATCGGCTTTACGTTCTCCGCAATTAACAGCCCAGTTGTAGTTGCAGTGATTGTGCACGGCGCCGTGACCGTCGAAGAGAAGTCCGTTCTCGCAATGTTCAAGGGACAACGTTCCGTTTACACATAGAAAAAACGCACCGCAATCTTCTGGGTGGGCGTAAGCTTGGACACCGTGTTGTTCCGGGCAAGCGGGTGCTTGAAGCAAAGCCGCTGCCATTGCTGGAAATAAAAAGATGATAAAATAATTATAATATATAAAAGTCGGACAATAATTATTATTTTTGGGTCATACTATCTATAATTAATATTAATATTATTTTTTCGGCATAGGCATTGAAAAGTCACTTTTTGACGCCTGTTTTCGATCCACAAAGTGTCACTTTATACGGTTGGTTTCAGAACTGCCCTATAAAGTCTTTATACGGCAGTCTGGATGCGCAGTTCGAAGTGCGCATTCCAAAGCTGCCGTATAAAGTCTTTATACGGCAGTTTCGATGCGCGGTTCGAAGTGCGCGACAGATCGCACCATAACCTCACTCTTCGTCTAGTGAATCTCAACAGGCGTCAAAGTGACTTTTCATGCTTATTTCGAAAAAAATACAGTATGGGGCGCACCCGTAAACCGATTTTGACTCGAATAATGATTTCAGGACGAGCTAAAGGCGAGCCGAACTTGGTTTACGGGTATGCCACATAGTATACTATTTATTGTAATTTAATTGGCGTGGGTCTTCGGGAACACCCCAATAACGAACGAACAACGTATATAGGTAGTATGTAATTGAATAATGAATAAGGAACTATAAAGCCATTATATCATAAGTCGAACACACAACTGAGTAACCATATGGCAAAACCGGCAGTGAAAGCTAGTCTTAGACCTAAGCATTCCAGCTTGATATAAAGTGTCGCAATTGCGTCGTCTCAGAGTATGAGAGTTGGGTATGGGATAATGTAGTACTACCTATACAGTATAGGTGATTTTCTATCGGATGGTACGTGTGACCGATGTAAAGAGGCGAGAGAATCTCAGGACCGTATCAATTACAGGATGCACTTGAATACGTATATATGTATATATAGATATATGTGTATACTCACCGGACGAGATGAGGCCCGTTAGGGCCAATAAGGTCACTCCTATACGACAGCTCATGTCTGGTCTCAGTACCGACTGACTACTGAACTTAGATTCTCGCTCATTGGCAAGTTGTCTTGGCCTCGGGCCCCGCAGGGCCCCTTCACTCCATCCGTTCATTCGTTCGTGCGTTCGTTCGTTCGTTCATATCCCGGGTTACCAAGACCCACTCCCCCTTAGACGATCACTTCTTGACGACGATATACATATTGTCTTGAGGTTTATTGGGGCAATACCGCAACTCTTGTTCGAGGGTACCATTTTTTTTTTCTTTTTTTTTCTTTTTTTCATTATATCTATTTCTTTTCGTTTTTTTCTTAATTACCCCCACACGTGAATAATTGGTTACCTTTTCTATGTTAGGAACGTTTGACCGAAATCCACGTGCCTAATGAATCTCGAGATGACCCTACTGAAAATTTCCAGATGGATTCACCTGGTCGTTCGAAATTGCTATGGATTACATCTGAAATCTAATGGATTCCTATAGCAGAATCCAATGAATTCCATCTGAAGCCTGCTGGATTTCCAGAAAATTCCATAGGAATTTCGAACGACCAGATGAATCCATCTGGAAATTTTTAGTCTAGGGGATAACCGATTTTAATTAATATCTTTTTTTCGTCTATATAATTTCAGGTGTATATAATATTTGCTTCTCGAAAGTCAACAGATTGCTAATTTCAGAATTAGGAATTTTGTACGAATGCGGATTCATCCCAAGGACAGACCCATGCATACATCAAAAATATACTTCGAGATATAATTTGATAACATATTTTTTTCTATTCTCAGCTGTAACACAATATTATATTTTCAACAAAATAAAATTGAACTTGGGGTTTTTCAAAATTGACACACGAATATTTAATCGAAATTCATGCCACTGTAATATAGATTATATAATTGGACTAAATCTTGGCTGAGACCAAGTGTAAAAATAAAATAAACGAAAAAAAGAAAGAAAAAAAAAAAAAAAAAATTGAGCCAATTTTTCTGAATGATTTCGTACACGTATAGTATATCGCGTCACTAATGCCATAAGGTCGTAAGCGCCAAAAAAAAAAAATTCGTGTTTTTGGTGGCAAAATTTTTTTCATGCCATATAACATCGTTTGGGCATATCCGCAAAAAAAATAATTTTTTGGCGCATACGACCTTATGGCATTAGTGACGCGATATTATGTACATATTATAAGGTCACTGCTCGCCCCAGGGTTCTGGAGCCACAAAGTCTCGCGTAAGATCAAAACCCACGTATATATGTATATTGTATATGGTAAATAATATAAAAGGCCCCAGAGAGCTGTTTGATCGTCTTATGCAACTTTGCGGTGTCGAGACTCGAATAGGGAACGAGATCGCGGGCCACGATACTGCGCGATGACGCGACGGTGAAAGCCGTTAATATCTGCCAATATGCGATGCTACGTTAAATACACATGAGATACTATGCAATATGCATTTAAATAAGAAGGAAGACCAGGGAGAGACGGTCTATTATAATATGTAAACTTTCTTCAATGATTTAAACGCTTTTTAGAAAATATTGTCACTGCAGATTGATACGTGTTTAATTTTCATTTTCTTTTTATTTTTCATTTTATATCATTACAGTATCGTATACCATGACGTAATATATAGTATAATATGTGATTGGTTAATCGTATCGAAGAGAAAGGTTTGGGTTAGGGGGACAATGAAACAGTTTCGATTATTATATAAGAATAAAATATTTATTGTTCTTAAAAGTAAAAGTCAGATGTTACATACATATATATAGATATAGCATGTAATTGATGTGGCACGTAACTCAGTTCTTTTTCTTATAGTAGTCCTCGCTGTAACATAGAGAGAAGAAAAAAAAAAAAAAAAAAAAAAATGAAATTCATGGATTCGAAATGTCAAATGTTTGAATCATCAAAAATGGTAATTATCGCATATATCGCTTCTCTTCGCGATATTTCGTAATAATCATTAATTTTGCGACGAGTTTAAACCGCGATGCGATGTTCAGCGTGTATCAAATGAGACAACCTTTGGACGCGCTCTAATTGAAATCGCATGATCACAGTCGAAAAAATTTCGAGAGAAAGTTTTCGTCTACTTTTACCTGCGGATCAGCCTAATTCACGTTTCTACTTTCGGTATATATTCGACAAAATTGCATTAACACCATTATTTCGATGATAGAAATTTACTGATATTTATTCAATATGGACTCACCACCCCGGGACATTCTCTGGCTCGGTGCACCTAAAGCTATCCTCATTATACACAGTGCCGTCATCGCATTGTCCCTTCTGTGGCCTGACTCCATTTTTGCAAATATAAAACTTCGCGCAATCTTCAGGATGCGGATAGGTCGGATGAGGAAGAGTTCTTCCCAATGGTCCAGAAACGTCACCGTCAGGACACACGAAACCATCATCTAAAATGTCGCGTTTTGGAGCCACACATTCTCTGGTAGATTCAGCTGGCCACACACAGGACGATACTGAATCGTCGTAAATCAAACCCGGTGGACACGGCATTGCCGAAGCTATACCGTCTATGCAATTAACGAACTGATCACAGGCTGTTGGATCTTCATGACGGAAGTAGCCGTTCGCACGTGGGCAACCCTTCGTCGTCTGAGGTTCCTCTGCAATGATTAATTCTCTCGTTCATACAGGAAAAATTGCAAAAAAAACATCAAATCATATCAGAGATGTTGGGGGAAAGTGCAAAAATGCTCTGTTTTATCTTCAACATTGCGCAGAATTTTTGTACACACGGAAAAAAATAAGCAGTTGGAATAGGGACAACACTTTTTTGCAGTACACGCAAAAAACAGTGCTGTGGAATTTACTCTATGAGCAGTGAATATATGGACAGCACTTTTTTGCAGTGGAAATTATCACAATTCTAGTATTGGGTACATTGGAGCAAGTGGCATTCAATGTCTACACGAGTTAATGATACCACAATTGTGATAATTTCTACTGTAAAAAAGTGTTGTCCCTATACCCAGACAGCATCAAAGTTCAAAAGATATCCATAGCACATCCATGGGACGTCGGTATGTTCATAGGACATCCATAGGACATATTTTGAAGTTTGATGCTGTCTGGGTACCAGCTGCTCAACATATTAAATTCAGCAACAATTTTTTTTTTTTCGTGCATGATGATTTTATTGATCTTTCGCTTCAATTGCACAAGTTCCTTCCTTCATTCCAATATGTGTATGAATCTTGCAGGACTTTGATTGGGGATAAACGGTGTAATGAAATGAATAAATTGAACGAAAGCTACTTACGTAGTAGTGTGCGATCGCCACATGGTACGTTTGAGGGTATATCGCAAAGTTCTTTCTTGGGATTATCATCCCTGAATACGAGACCATCTTTGCAGAGTTTCTCTTCTGCTTTCCCGTTAGAGCAGACAAAGTACAAATCGCACTGCTCGTTATCAGGGTAGAATCCTTTGGCTGTCGGGCACTGGAACTGTGCTGATGTAATTTCTAGGTGTAAAAACAGCCCTAGGACAACGGCAAAAATTTGACAATGTTTTAAAGATCCCATATTGAGGTAGTGGCGTTAGTTCTTTGCTCTTCAAAACGCGACTGGTGCTCGATACTCGTCTTGATCCTGATCCCCTCGACCATACACTCGCCATTTCATTTCCCAACCCCTCTCCACTTCGCTCTCTTCCCAGATCCCAGCCCCTCTCTTTCTCTTTCTTTCTCTTTCCATCTCTTTCACATTTGTTCATCTTTCTCCTTTTTCCTGAGGTGATATAGCGCCTTCACCCACCAGCCCGCAACATATATAAAGATATGCACATATATAAACCATATGTCTGCATGTATCTATGTACACCGCGCCCAGAATCCTATCAATCACCTTGTCGTCGAAAGTATCGCGGACCTTCGATCGAAGGGCCATAGAATTAATCGAAGGTTTAAGAGTCGATTTGCCAAAGATTTGATCCACATTTCGTAATGTATACCTATAAAAATTTCTTCAAGGTTTTTAAGGAGGTTTTTTTTCCTCAAATTTTGCAAGACATATTTGGCTTATTTTTAATGGCAAGGATCATTGAACAACGAGAAGCCGGAATAATTTCTTTTTTATTCCACATCATTTGGTTTAAAATCGTTGAATATACTTTGTTTGGCATGCTTGACCATGCATGCTTTTTTTCTCCACATATATACCTACCTACAACTCGTTTTCTCGATTATAATATCTGTTTGTGAATTCGATGCTGAGCTTAAGGATCGACCTGGTACGTGACTCGATTTCTCAAATATCCTCACCCCTTCCAGGTGGGCCAGTGGATATTGGTGCAGGTTTTACACCTGACAATGGGACCCCCTAATGACGATTTTTTGCCGGGCGAATTTTCACCTCGATATTTTACCACGCAGACATTAATTCACTGATCTGGTTCACCTTGGATCTGATAAATAAAATTAAGAAAAAATCTTCAGTCGCTCTCTTAGTTCTGAATATGTTATACATTATATATATATATACATACGTATATATAATATACTCTTCTCGTTATTCACAAACTAACATACGATAACTGTCCTATAGACAGTTTGTGTTTATCCCTGACATAGTAATCAGCTTTTAACATTTGAATAATGCACTTGATCCCATTTTTTATCGTCTTAATAATTACGCCCATTTATTCTATAATTTAATCGCTTGATGAAGCCGAATTTACTATTCCAAATGCCACGTTGCATATTAGAATCAATTCGACATACTTTTGAAAATTTATGAAAACCTTATACTACCTATGTGGGTTATAATAGTATATTATGTGGCATGCCCGTAAACCAAGTGTTTTTCGGCGAGAATAATGATTTCAGGACGAGCTAAAGGCGAGCCGGAAGCGAGTTCTGAAATCATTATTCGAGTCAAAAACGGTTTACGGGTGCGCCCCATACTGTATTTTTTTCGAAATAGGCATGAAAAGTCACTTTGACGCCTGTTGAGATTCACTAGACGAAGAGTGAGGTTACGGTGCGATCTGTCGCGCACTTCGAACCGCGCATCGAAACTGCCGTATAAAGACTTTATACGGCAGCTTTGAAATGCGCACTTCGAACTGCGCATCCAGACTGCCATGTAAAGACTTTATAGGGCAGTTCTGAAACCAACCGTATAAAGTGACACTTTGTGGATCGAAAACAGGCGTCAAAAAGTGACTTTTTAATGCCTATGCCGAAAAAAAATATTATTTTATACCGGCTTTGGCACTACTTTGTCTTTTTCATTTTTCGATCATAATAATAATTATGTTCATCGTAGGTATATGTTCATATTTTTCATCCTTCGGAATATCATGACCTTTGAATAAATTAACGACGGTTCTTTAGCATTTTCATTTATATTACTTTTATATCTGAATAATATTAACTTACGTCAAACTACTGTCAAGTTTTTCTTTTCTTTTTTCCAAATTTCGGCATTCAGATACAAATTGAAAATACAATATGCGGCTTATTCTTATTTTCAGCTGATTGTCGATCTAGAGTTCGGAATTTCTTTTTTTAGTAATATATATAATTACTCTGAATAGTCAGACAAGGTGTGTCTATTGCGGAATAGATTATATTAGGCATAATAAAAGGTAAAATATATTTGTAGACAATTAAATAATAAATGTTAATAAAAGGACGACAAGATTTTCATGCATTATTCATTCATCCTTCAGTGATTATTAATTCACTATAATGTATATATAATAATATGTATTTATGTCCTTCAAAAATTGAAGTACGGTGAACCTAGTATAGGTAATAAATGACAATTCTCTTTGTCAATGAAATTTACGGGGCATAATATATATATATATATATATATATATATATATATATATATATATATATATATATATATATATATATATATATGTATGTATGTACAGATATACTTAATAGATGCGATAAAACACTCAAATTTTGTGCCGGATTAATGAATGCGTAAATTCGTTACAACTGGTAATAAAAATTTACGCATCATTTTATCGCAGAGTAATATAATTTATATTCTGTATATATATGGGGCTTTCCACGCCAACTCGACCAGTGTTAAACCCCGATCATCTCGAAATCATCTCAGGTTTTTTTTCAACATTCTACTCAGTGAAAAATGCATCCAGATTTTTTTTCAGATTTTTTCATTTAGCCGTTGATTTTTTATAAATTTTTGAATTCCATTGAGAAAGCCCTTTTTCAAAAATCTGAAAATATTCTCAAAAATCCAGTGGATGATCTAGAACAGCCCCCCATACTCAAAAATGTGGAAAGAATTTTTCTTCCATTTATTTTCTCACCTTATTAGGAATTTAGAAGTTTTCAAAACTGAAATTGACCGTGTCAGAGATAAATTTGGGTTCAATCGTATGAGAAAAATCGTATGAATGGGATCGTACGGATCAAATTATAAGTGCCGGTATTTTCATTTTTTTTTTAGTTTTGAAAATTTCTAAAATCCTAATAAGGTGAGAAAATAAATGGAAGAAAAATTCTTTCCACATTTTCGAGTATGGGGGGCTGTTCTGGATCATCCACTAGATTTTTGAGAATTTTTTCAGATTTTTGAAAAAGGGCTTTCTCAATGGAATTAAAAAATTTATAAAAAATCAACGGCTAAATGAAAAAATCTGAAAAAAAATCTGGATGCATTTTTCACTGAGTAGAATGTTGAAAAAAAACATGAGATGATTTCGAGATGGTCGGGGTTTAACACTGGTCGAGTTGGCGTGGAAAGCCCCATATATATATATATTAGGGTGATTCAAAAAACAAGAGAATTTACGTTTTATCTTGGTACCAAGTTTAAAAGTTTTATTTAGGTACTCAGACAGGCTTGTTAAAATATAAGCTCTTAATATTAATGATAACATTGATAAAATATATAGTGCGCATCGCACTATTCGATTTTCCATAAGAATAACACAGGAAACATTATTTGTATTCCTTCTGATTTTTGTAACTAACCAACGATACGTCGGACGGTAAAGTTCTTGGTATGTTTTTGCAGAGAATTGAGCGCTCTACAAAAAAGGCCTGGATTCATTTTTTGGTAAATCAACTCGGTCGAACGTTATTCAAGGTCAAAGTAAAATTAATCGCCAATTTAGTCGATTTTTTGATGATACGGCGGAAATATTAGGTTTTTCGAAAAATATGCCCAAAATTTTCTTCAAAACACAAATTGGACTTTCAAAAAGTGTAAATCAATAGTTTTTTTGCTCTAATAAAGAAAAATAAAATACTTTTAACAATTTTTCAGTGAAAGTTAGCTCTAAATTGGGTTTTTCCCATTTGAAAAATCGCATTGATTATTCTATTGTGATAAGTTTTTATTTCATTTGATTTTTACTCTAATGACAGTTTTGAAATTATAACTGCCAAAAATATTCCTACCAGTAAATTTTTGAGCTCTTCGAGCTCAGAGTGTCGATAGTTGTGCTTTTTCGAGCCTTCGGAGTTCGAAATTATAGCTTCAGTGTGGTTTGAGCCCTTCGAACTTAAAAATCTAGGAGTTATTTGAAGAAAACGTTTTTTTTACGGTTAATTTTACTTTGACTTTGAATAACGTTCGACCGAGTTGATTCACCAAAAAATGACTCCAGACCTTTTTTGTAGAGCGTTCAATTCTCTGCAAAAACATACCAAAAACTTTACCGTGCGACATATCGTTCGTTAGTTACAAAAATCAAAAGGAATAAAAACAATGTTTCCTGTGTTATTCTTATGGGAAATCGAAAAGTGCGATGCGCACTATCTTATCATTAATATTAAGAGCTTATATTTTAACAGGCCTATTTGAGTACCTATAAACAAAACTTTTAAACTTGGTACCAAGATAAAACAAAAATTCTCTTGTTTTGTGAATCACCCTAATATATTCGTTAAACTTTGCCTAGTTGAAGGAACGATAATACCTATATACTTGGCAGTCCAGCTATATACGGTCTGCGATTTATGCAACGTGTAATTTAATATCGCGTGTGCTTTTTCTTCTATTTATTAAATAAATCTCAGTTGAAATATATCAACGCATGATTTGATTACACGTATACTATTATACTTAGGTATAAATACCTACCTAGTATAAGAAACAAGATGAAATATATGAATAAAATTTCATTCCCGATCCTTTTGTCATGAGCAATAATAATTTTTCCTCGTTTAATATTTCTAATCTTGTTAATAATCACAGTTATTTTCTCTAATGGAATATAAGAGAAAGTTTTTCCACCGTTTTCTATTGTCTGATAGAATAATAATCTCGCTCGACTCGAATCTGGTCATCGTGCGTCTATAATAATAATCTATTACAGCGGTTTAATCAGTCGGGAATAAATCTTGAACATGAATCGTGAAATCATGAAATATGTCATTGCAGATTGTCCCGACGATCACCACTATATTATACATACATACATACTTCAGGCTTGCTACTTTCACCCTCGGGGTAAAGTTGATCCTGACACAGAAACGAGCTCTGAGCCAGACCAAGGCGAGATCAACTTTATACCGCTAGTTAGATAGTTGGATAGAATTAAATGTATATAATATAAAAATCAAGTTGTTAATTTAGTTTCATTTAATTCCTTTCAAAATTATGCATTATTTATTCCATTCCCGGGAAAAAATGATCAGGCCTGATCAGACATGAATAGGCATGAGTCTTCAGACCTGATCAGACATGAAAAATGACCGGGACTGAACAGGCCTGATCATTTTTTCCTGGGCAATTGAAATAAAACAGTTGATTGAATTAAAAAATTATAGGAACTATCGTTTTTATATCTTTTATATTATGTCGCAGTGATCGGCAGTGATTCATGAATGATTATATATAGATTCATGTATGATCATGCATAATTGAATCTGACACCATATATGCTTATACGTAGATCTTATACATATAATTGGATCTGATCACGCATGATCATGTTTGAATCAATTTATAATATCAGACATGATCATGTCTGTTCATGTTTAGTCAGACATGAACCAACGTATCGGGCCTGATCAGAGCTGGAGGTTTTCAACCTTCCAGGCTGGATCATACATGAACAGGCATGATCATACATGATCATGCATGAATAGACATGATCATGTCTGGCATCAGACATAATCAAACATGAACAGGTATGGTCATGCATGATCAGGCCTGAACATATTGAGCGCTTCAGGTCTGATCATACATGATCATGCATGAACAGACATGAACAGGCATGGTCATACATGATCAGGCCTGAACGTATTGAGCACTTCAGGCCTGATCAGACATGATCATGCATGATAATGTCTGACATTAGGCATGATCAGACATAAACAGGCAATGATCATGTCTGAACATTTTTTTCCGGGTTATCAAAATAATGGCTAAATCAGCCAACAGCTTTGTCTATCATCAGCAAGATTCTTGGATCAACTATTCCCTACTTCTTGGATATTTAATTGCATATCCAGTAAGCCCAGATTGATGGTTTAATTAAATACTAAAATCGCAAATGAATTGTGATTAATTACTGCAGCTTTACTCTCGTTTACGTTACCATTTCATCAAGTGATCTAGCACTGTAATTAATTACAGGAAATTGACAATGATCACTTGGCAATATTTAAGCAGGTGAATACAAGTGACTATATTGTCGCGTTTAATCAGGCTTATCAGTTATCCCAGCGTTGTATTCGGTCTTATCATACCAACGTATATATCTTCTAATTATTTAAGATATTATGTTAGTACAAACGATCCTCCGTCCGTACAGGTCAAGTTTTATAACTGCCGAGCTTTCACTTGGTCTCTTTTCTCACTTTTATTCACTTTTTACAACGTTAGTGGTGTTTCTTTTTTCCATCGATCTTATTTATAGATTGTAATGTAGTTTCGTGACCGTGTGATGTACAGGAAAAAATTCTTCGGATACAGTCAATGATACTTTTCTTTGTGTGAAACATTTTTATTTGCGACGTTTCGGCTGGCGACGGCCGGCCATCTTCAGGCTAAACTTATTATAGACGTGCAGATTTCGAATGAAAAATTAGTCTTAAAAGCGTAAATTGAGAGGAAATCGAATCAACATTTAATGGTCAGTTTAGTTCAGGTCTTCCACAATTTGAGGATTTAAAATCCGGCGGAGTTATCAGAAAATCTGAAAAAGCTTCGTCACAATTTTCGCCATTCCTACATATTATAGCAGCTCCTCATTTTTCTATGGGGAATTTCATGTGGATTTCAACGATATCAAAATTGAGTAAAAAATAAAAGAAACATACGGTTTTGAGTTCTTACCCGAAATTTTCACGACAAAAAAAAAAGTTAGTCAGTGATACGGCTTTCGAGTGTTTAAGTTCTATTTCAAGTAGAATTGCATGAACCGGGTAATGGCTTACTATCGGGACGTAAAATCGGGACACGTGGGTTTGACACCCTACATCCAAGTGAAAAAAAATCGGACAGCTTTTGGATTCCAATCATTTTCAAGCTTGTTTTATTCCCCGTTAGATCAGCCAAAGACCATTGTTGTATGAAAATTAAGAGGGAAGTTATCGTTCACTGTATGTAAAAAAACGTAGTTTTTACACATTCTCTTTCGTAGCTTGACTTCAACTCACCGCCATTCTTCCAGAATAGCCGGAGAAAATATTCAAAAAATCATGTTCAATTTTTGAAGCTTTCTAAGTGCAATGCTTTTTGAATTTTGGATAAATTCCCAAAATTATGGCCACGGCAGTGGAAAATAGCCCAAGTGGTGATCTCGGAGACGAGTAACAGTAAAAGGTTCATCAATGGCTGAAAATTTGGAGAAAAATTATGGTAAGCAATTGCCGTTGCGATTTAATATGTTCGATGTATTGTTCAACAGTTATTCCTCCTGCAGCCGTAGGCACCTCGCGCGAGATACTGCTCCGAAAGCTCCACGCGGAATACTTTGCAATAACTGTTGAACAACACGTCGAACATATCAAATCGCAATGGCAATTGCTTACCATAATTTTTCCCTAAATTTTCAGCCATTGATGAACCTTTTATTGTTACTCGTCTCCGAGATCACCACTTGGGCTATTTTCCACTGTCGTGACTATAATTTTGGAAATTTATCCAAAATTCAAAAAGTATTGCACTTAGAAAGCTTCAAAGATTGAGCATGATTTTTTGAATATTTTTCCCGGCTATTCTGGAAGAATGGCGGTGAATTGAAGTGAAGCTACGAAATAGAATGTGTAAAAACTACGTTTTTTTGCGTACATTGAACGATAACGTCCCTCCTAATTTTCATACAGCAATGGTCTTTGGCTGATCTAACGGGGAATAAAACAAGCTTGAAAATGATTCGTATCCAAAGGCTGTCCGATTTTTTTTTCACTTAGATGTAGTATGTCAAACCCACGTGTCCCGATTTTACGTCCCGATAGTAGATTTATCAACACCCACCGTAATCTCAAGATATGTCGATGGCCTTCTAATCAAAATAACTTATCTCGTGACATACAGATTATAGTGGCATTCGGAAGCACTTATGATAAGGTGTTTAAAAACCAGTGTTCCGAACAAACGTGGTATTACTGCGATTTGCATTTCGTCAGATAAGTAATTTTTATGCAATAATTAGCTATTTTGCTTACAATTTCTCCCACTTTTTGACCAACCAGCCGAGTGAGAGTCTTGGAATTGGTATTCAACTTTGTCCTTAAGAAAATAATCATGGCGAGGCCAGGCACGATAACTCAATTGATCGTGATCACGATAGGTGAGAGGATGCTTGTTGTTTATGATATATCATATCAATTTACTATAGACTTCAAAGACGAAGATTAACACCGTATTATCTTCAACTGAAATTCATTTCAGCATGCGCTTCCGCATTCAACGCGGGATTCCACGTAGGCTGGATAACACCATCGCTGGTCAAACTGCAGGCAAATGATTCCGACCTTCCCATTACTTCTGCTGAGGGTGCTTGGGTTGCAAGTGCTTTCAATTTTGGATCCCCATTTGGTAGCTTATTGTTCAGTGCAGTAGTGAACAAATGGGGTAGAAGACTGACGCTTATTCCAACTGCGATTCCATACCTCGTTTGCTACGTTCTCATTATTCTAGCTCAGAATTACTGGTGGTTAATTATATCAAGGTAGGATAGAACGAGGATGGCTTTGAAATTTTCGAACTAATAACTTCCACTTTTTGATGCCTTAAATGTCTTCAGATCCATTGCTTCAATTGGCCACGGCGCGATAACTGGACTTATACAAATATATTTGGGAGAAGTTGCGAGTAGTAGGATCCGGGGTGCTCTTGGTGTGTTAGCAAATCAGATAGTGAACATGGGTGTTTTACTGGCATATTGTATCGGCCCGTGGACCAGCCGCAGAGTCTTTGCTGGTGTAGGATTTTTCATATCGATCATGCACTTGTTCGCTTCCGTTTGGGTACCAGAGACGCCTTATTTCTTGATGATGAAAAATCGGAACGATGAAGCGGAAAAAGTTTTGGTTCGACTAAGAGGGACCACTGATGTTGACGAAGAACTTAAGAGTATTAAAGAAAATATTTCAATGGGGGAAAGTGGACATATAAAGGATATTCTGATAATGATACGAGAGAATCAAAGGGTTTGTGAAATCAATTTAATCCAGGATATATAGAAACTTCATTCAAAGTGTTTCATACGATAAAGTTCCATATGTTTTCGGAGTAAACTTTCCGAGGGGGTAACTACTCGTGAAATAGTTGGGACAGTTAGCTATGAAATGGTATGAAATTATCTTGAAATTATTGTGAAATGGGTTGAAATGGTATGAAATGGTATGAAATGGTATGAAATGGTATGAAATGATATGAAATGATATGAAATAGTATGAAATGGTATGCTTGTGAAGTGGTATGAATTGCTTGTGAAATGATCGCGAAATGGTATGAAATGCTTGTGAAATGCCTGTGAAATGATATGAAATGAAATAGTTGTGAAATCATATGAAATGATTTTGAAATGTGAAATAGATGAGACACACAAATTTGAAGTGGTTACCCCCTCGGAACTTCCATAAGCAATGTTATAGAGACACAACGAATCTTGTGAAATCGAACGAAATCGTTAATATTTCTGTTCAAAAATCTGAACACTGTTCAGAAATGGTGACTAGAATTAAGACTTTCGTATAATTATCTGTATTCTTTGGTCCAGGCTCTAGGGGCTCTTGTCATATTGACACTGGCGCCACAATTGAGTGGTATTAATGCGATCCTCGCTTATAATGGCCTGATACTTGCGGAATCTGGGTTCGTGCTGAGTTCAAGTATATCCGTTATCATCATCGGAGTGGTTCAATTCATTAGTTCAGGACTGAGTATCTTCACTGCAGACTTGCTTGGACGAAGACCATTATTGATTTTGTCTCTTTCCGGTTCAATAATATTTCTCATAGGTAGGAGATGATGACTTCTCACTTAAAAATGACTAAAACTTTTTGTCAAACTTTGACTTTACCGCATAGTGAAGAAATTCTGTAAAACTTACATAAAAAACTTATGAATATCGTTTTTCACTTACAGCTGAGGCTCTGTATTTCCAGTTGCAAGCCATGGGAACTGACGTCACTTCGATTTCTTGGCTTCCGATAACCGCCATAGGCGGTTACATTATTTTTTACTCAATTGCTTTAGCATGTCTTCCGTACGTCATAATCGCTGAGTTATTTCCCTTCAATGTAAAGGCCATCGCCATGATATGCGCCATTTTTGTCAGTGCATTCAGTGGCTTGGTTGTTACGAAACTTTATCAAGTTGTAGCCGATGCTTACGGTATTCACGCTTCCTTTTGGGGATTTGCCGCCTGTTCCGTTGTCATGTTATTTTTCTTATATTTTTTCGTACCTGAGACAAAGCAGAGGTCCTTAACCGACATTCAAAAAGGATTAAGGAGCACGAAAGATTCTAAGACAGCGATAAAATAAACAATTTCTGATATTCAATCATTTTATGTTTTACATTTTTTTATCCTGTTTGTGTTAAAAATTGAAAGATAAAAAAAGGTCGGAAATCAGAGTTCAAGAAACCTGGGAATCATGGCCGAAAACGAGTCACGATGAGATTCGCGTCTTTTCCTCAAATCAATTGCGACGGCTTGTCAAGCAATGGAAAATGATAGGGAAAAGAAAAAACTAGGAACAATGATAGGATAGATTTTCAAATTTTTTTTACAAAATTTGGGGACCAAATTTCTACAGCTTTTATAGAATAGAACCTCCTTCTTGTAAACCGAGTGAAAGCTATCGGGGATCCGCCTCGCTGCGCATTTATAGAGATCAACGCTATATCGCTGGTTACTCGCCACTTGCTACTTGCTATTTGCTACCGAGGGGAAATTTCTTTTCAAACAATGTACGTTCATCGTTCTAGAAAACCTATTCCTTTCAACTGCATACCAATTTCTTGGCCGAATTTTCTAGCGTGCATTTACACTGACTATTCAATGGTTCCGGGTGAAGCTGCAAAGTAAACAAATTTTTGTAAAATTTAACACAAAAGTTTGTGTCGACCACTTTTTTTTTACACAAAATTTGTGTTATTCCAACACAATCCGTTGATGTTAAAAAAGTGACACAGCTGTATGTTAAAAATAACACAAAACTATGTTGAAATTTTGTGTTGATTTGAGAGTAACATTTAGAAAGTGTTACTTCTAAATATGTATCAAATTAATATTTTAGTGTGTTAAAAAATTAAAAGCAAAAAAACAACACTGAACAATATTGTTTGAATTAACACATGGGAACGTGTTAAATATTTAACACAAAAATTTTGACACGGACTTTTTTTTTTTACACAATGACGAAATTTTTTTCTACTGTGTGATGTCACTATACTTTCGAATTTTTCTTTACCAAAAACATCATTAGTGTGAATTTTGTTTCATAGTCTAACGCGCCTCCAGGTATATAATATGATGTTACTTCCATATAAAAATGGCGAGGCTATTTACTATATCATTAATATTCTTATATAAATTATCATTATTTTGGCTTCCACCGACGCCAGGAATAGACAATATATCGTTTCCGAGAAAATACAGTTCACTGAAAATAATTAACAAATTATTCACGAATACCTTAATTCTTTTCTAACCGTATATAAAATAAATGTAGACGCAGAACGAGATGATTTTGTAGTCCCGACGCGGGACGGATCAAAATGTTCATAGATCTCTTCGCCGGGCCTTTTCTCATCGTCCTGTACCAATTCTCGCTGTAATAGTTTAAGCAGAAAAAAATCCAAGCTAAAACGAAAACTGTGTTCTTATATGTGGTTTGGATGATGATTTTTTCGGAATTTTTTAGACCTTTGGTACATCGAAAACTCACATTTTATCAACATCAAACATTGGTATAATCTCGAAAATTTATTCAAGATAAAGTTTATCACTCGTTTATACGTTTTTTATACTATCCGGTTTTTAATGAGATACTAATGATCACGTCTGCAGGCAATCTGGGCAGATAAGTTATTGTTGTGTTCAATTAGGCTTATGATTAAAACATATCTTATCTTAACATATCTTAACTTATCAACCCAATTCAGAAAGTGACTACCTCCGAATCCCAAACAATATGTCAGTGATAACATTCCGCTATTCTTATAGATCAAGTCTCATGATTGCGGCGAGCTCCCTGCAGTTGCTCAATTTTATTTACTTTTCTACGACGACAATAGTGTTTTTTCTTCCATCTGATTTTTGATGAAAAAAATCAGTTTTGTCAGGTGTGAATTGAACGAAAAGCGGATCCGCAGTTGGTGGTAAGTTTAGTGCAACTTTTTCACAAATTAAATGGCAGAAACGAAGTCTACAGTGAATTAAATATACAGAGCGATTCTCTGGAAAGTAACGTGCCTCGCCGGAATACAGGCAACCCAAACATCAAGCGATTGTGCTTTATCTCGCATATCGCGTGCCGTTTGACTTACGCACGGGAAATAAAACCCACTCGTCGATGTTTGAGCTGCTCGATGAAGGCGTCTGCTTCGCGCTTCCCTGCCTTTTAGGCGAGTTGGTTTTCAGAAAATCGCTCTGTATATATCAAAATACTGTCTTAAAATAAAACTAAAGAATACGGGTTTCGGCTAGTTCTTAAGTAGTTGAGAAACGATGAATTCGCGACACGTAGGATCTAAAGATATTCCAGTAACAGTCGATTATCGTCACGCATGGGAGAAGGTGTTGTAGCTATTCCGAAAGGTTTTCAATATTTCAAAGATTTCATATTATGATCTATGATCAGATTCTGTATAACATAGGTATATGGGTGTTTCTCCACTAATTGGAAAAAAACTGCACAAAATTGTCCCCGCCACTTTTTTCGCATGTTTGGAAAAAATAATCAAATTGAAATCAAATAAAAACAATATTTCTTTTTATATCAAATCAACATGTCACAAAACCAAATTCTGACATCAACATCTCATAAAATTAACTTATTAACAATAAAATCCGGAAAAACTGGCATATTTCAGGCAGGGGACTGTGCGACAGGGGACTGACAAATATGGCAAAAACACATAATTATGCCGAAATTAACAATGTTTCATCAAATCAACTTGCAGTAATAGTTTATGACTTCTGCCGTTAGATGTTATCTTGCTGGATAGGGTGAATAAAATAATTTATTAAAAGAAAAAACCTAGCCAGGGGACTGTTCTTCTTAGGGGTCCAGACCACGGTCGTATATACAGGTCCGGAAACTCCGGTGGTGGGGGTGGGTCTCTTATTGAAGCCAGGTGCGCTTCAGAAAGCTACCACTTGAGCGAGGCGCTGCGATCTAGTAGTAGTAGTTTCAAATATGGCGATCATCAAGTGTCAAAATAACCTATTTCCTTTTTTGTATTCTTTCACGTAGCAATCTCCAATTTCGTCGGTTAACAAATGGAATGAAATTTCGTGCAACGAACAGCATCCGAATAATATTTGGTATCATGTGATCATGTAAAAAAAAATTGTAAGAACGCTGTTGTTATTACTACTACTACTCGACCACAGCGCACCAACTTGAGTGGCGAATTTAGGCAACTTTTTTGGCTTCAATAAGAGACCCACCCCCACCACCGGAGTTTCCGGACCTGTATATACGACCGTGGTCCAGACGCGTAAGCATCGCACTGAACGTGAAAAAACGGCTGAATAAAATGGCGCTAAATCGCTATCCATCATTTGCTATGAACTTTACATCGGTTACATTCGATTTAACGCAGAAATCGTGACGAGGACGCCACACACCATTTAAAAGAATTTTTTTTCTGTGCGACAGGGGACTGTTAGCAAAAATCAAGGACAAACTTTAGCTCACAATTTCGGCGTAAAAAAAGTAGATTAAAAAATTATAACCATGCAAATTGTAAAATGCCTTTATTGTAGACAACTTTGTTAGAGTAGTATTGAAAAATATTATTACTTGTTCACTATACGTCACAAAATAATTTCGATTTTGCATCTGGGACATCCCAGGGGACTGTTTTTTAGGGGTGTTGATGTGAAAATTTTCCTTTTTATGGATTTATTCTAATATTTTTAGACTATTGCCTCTATCAAACAACTTCTTAACATTACTATCAGTAAGAAATAATATCCAATTCGAGTCATTTTATGGGTGAAATCTTCGTGGGACACGGAATTTCCAGTTAGTGGAGAAACACCCATATAAGTTTCATGCCAAATTTCAAAAGTGGCGCTAGCCCCTCAGTCACTCCAGACTAGGGGCCGTCCATAAATGACGTCATCACTCAAGGGGGAGGGGGGTAGCCGAAAATGTGACATGTTGTGACATGGGGAGGGGAGGGGGACATCCAAATGTGATATCACATTTCGAAATTTAGAATTTTCACACAATATGTGCAGAAACATTATTTGGAATATCAATAATAGTACATTTTGCACCAGGGAGGTACCACCTCCATGATGCACAGGATACTTTATGTAACGCAAGCATATTTTTCTCGCTGTTTGATGCCTCTGTATAGGACCTAAAAGTGGTACTTTTAAAAAAGTGGCACTTTTAAAAAAGTGGCACTTTTAAGTCCTAGGATGATCCTAGGACTTAAAAGTACTACTTTAGTTCAGTTTCGGAGGTGCATTTGGTTCCCTAATCGCTGGTATGGTGGTTAATAAATTAGGTAGAAAACTATCGCTTATTTCAACGGCATGTCCTTTCGCCGTTTCCTGCATCCTCATTATTGCAGCGCAGAATTATTGGTGGCTGATTGTAGCGAGGTACAAACTCTTTGCCATTTTTGAATATTTTTTTGGATCAGATCTCCCAATCGTTACAACTAGTCCAGTGATCATTCTCAACCCTTTATGTATAATATACGCATGTTTATTCCAAATTTACACCATGTGGAAGTAAGTTCTTTCACATTACTGCCAAACTTTGAAAAAATGTTTTATTGGCTCACGATCCGTTTTGTCACGACCGATTATTACTATTTATTATGTGAAATAATTGAAAATTCACAAGGTCGCATCGTTCATTGAACCTTGTAATATTGTGAAATGATATTATTAAAAAAGAAAAGAAAATGGCTTTAAATGCAAAAGTTTCTTATCTCAAAATCAAATTCATCAAATATCATTTGCTTTAAGCGGCGAAATAACACATCAATATAGAATATAATGTCCTCAAAATTTGATGAACTTTCGATGCGTGATGCGACCCCTACCCTACGCCAACCAGTTTTCCTTCGTTGTAGTAATCAGTCTATATGTAAGCCAAAGTTCACAAAATGTCAAATAATTTCCAATTTAATGCCTAAAAAAGAAATACTTAGTAATTGGCTGTGAAAGAACTGAGGGAATCAAATATTTCGTCAGAGTGCACGGAGAAAAGTAGTTCGTGAAACTTTACTGAACTGTTGAACAAAGTTGGGATATAGGGACCAGTTGGTGAGTTTTTCACATTTTTGTAGTAATCAGTGACATACTGAATGTTATAAAATACATGACAGTCCGGTAAACTTTAATAATGTACAGTAAAATTCTCATATGAAGAGTGTAGCAAACTTTAAAAGATTTACGTGAATTATTCCCTAAAGATTAGTTAAGGAATGACTAACGTTGACGAATCATTCTTATTCAGGAATTGAAAAAGTACTCAACAGTTCGGTAAAGTTTTACATCGTATAAGCAGAGAAAAGTTTGTATATAACTTTACAGCACTGTAATGTAACTTTTCCCTCCTGGCACTTTAAATTTTACTGGACAGTTCAGTAAACCGAAAGACGTGAAACATCTCCCACCGCTCTGTTCGCTACTAGATGTCGCTGCCGCCTTTCCTTTCTCGCGAGTGCTAATATTGCTTCCAGTTAGTATATAAGAGAGTTCCAGTTCTCTAATATTAGCGATAGGCGTGCGTTAGCGTAGTCTATAAGTGGGGGATACTATGCGATGCGATACAATGCGTTTCATATAGGTGTGTTAGGTCCGTTCTATAGGCGTACTAGTATAGGTTTAGATGTGAATACGACGGACTGGGTAGAGAAAAAAAAAAAAAAAAAAAAAAAAAAAAAAAAAAACCGTTGAGTAAAACTTATTTTCGTTGACTCAAAACCAATACAATTTTTTCACTGCACATTGACGTTTTACCGAACTGTTCGGTAAAGTTTCATCAACTGTAAGTCATTCATTCATTCGTGTCATGTAAATCTACTCAAATTCTCTCAGTGCCGGCCTTAGCCTCCTTCGCGCCCTCGGGCAGTATTTTTCGGAGCGCCCCTTCTAAAATGAGGAAATGTAAATAATCTATTGATTTTTAGTCTAACGAAAAAAAAAAACAGATCGAAGATGTTCATAGAGAAATCTATATAATTCTCAGGTACAAAAAAATGCAAATTTATTTGAAAAAGGCAAAAAAAAATTTTCAACCAAGTTCAATTATTTGACATTCGAAGTTAACTTCTTCGACTCTTTTTTTTCTTGCGAAATCTTTGATTAGAGCTGAAAAATCCAGATTCTCAACGATATCGTTTTCGATCGATAGCCTTTCTAAACTGGATAGTCTGTCTTGCAACATGGTAGACCTGAGATAGTAGGGTGGCTCTTATTTGGGGGTCAGTGGAATTTTGCCGCGACGCCTCTAGCTCGGTTCAAAATGAATTGAAAAAAATCTGGGTGAAACTTGGGCTCTCTAGCGTAACGGGAAAGCGTGCCGGTAAGTTCGTACTTCTTTCCGTTTGAATAACATGGGATTTTTCACCAACTGAATACATTTTTTTTTCACAAGCCTGTCGTTCATTGAAAAAATCTGTCATTCCGTCACTTCATAGTATCATAGTGTGTAAGTTGGTCCAAATCTTTTACAGACTATAGGAAATCATAAGTAAAAAATGATACGAGCCTTTTCGGATAGACAAAGTTGTAATTTTTCGAAATCGTCGTCTTGTCTACTGCAGTGACTCATAAGTAAAACATGATTCGAGGTGACCTACAAAATTTGCACTAATTGACACACCATGATGCTATCAAGTGACGGAATGACAGTTTTTTCCAATGAGGGACACGCTTGTAAAAAAAAATGTATTCAGTTGGTGAAAAATCCCATGTTATTCGAACGGAAAAAGTACCGGCAAAAGTTGGGCTTACCGGCACGCTTTCCTCTTGATCTAGAAAGCGCAAGTTTTTCCCAGATTTTTTTGAATTAATTTCAAACCGATCTAGGGGGCGTCGCGGACAAAATTCGACCGTTCCCCAAACAAGGGCCACCTTACTCAGATAGGTCTTGATTAACTTTAGTTTAAAAAAAACTTCGTTCCCCACTCGCTACTGTAACAGAAATTGTTGATAAAATTCGCATAGCAATCCATACATTGGGAATGTTATGAGACCAAAAGTGGCTTCGCCTAGTCACCATTCGGGCGCAATGCTTTGAATCGCTGAAATATGTCAATTCTATTAAACGATTCTTATAATGGGGCATCCATAAAGGACGTCCATGCTTATAGGGGGGGGGGGGGGGGGGGGGGGGGGGGGATGGCTGAATGTGACGTCCATCACAAGAATCCCTTCTTCGGAATTTTGAAAAAATCCATGCTTCAATAATTGAATTGGTAATTTTTCTACTGATTTTTTGACGTTTATTCTAATTTTGGAAAAATAAGGGGGGGTCTTTAATCGTGACCATCGGACGTTTTGTAAGAGGAAGTGGTTCAAAAAGTCATAAAAATTTGCTGACCTCTTTTATGGATGGCCCCTAACCATAATATAGAATAAAAGCTGGGGCGTCTGGCGCCCCAACTCACTCGGCGCCCTCGGGCGGCGCCCGACCTCGCCCCCCCCAAAGGCCGGCACTGAATTCTCTGCTAAATGTCCTCAATCGCGGTTTACCAAACTGTTCGGTAGATATTCTTTTAAATTCATTAAAATTTCACGTTCTATGCATGAGGTTTTCTTGAATTTCGCTTTACTGAACTGTAAGTGAAACTTTACATAAATGTCCCTATGTCCGCAGTTTACTGAACTGAGTTCGGTAAAGTTTCACGAACTATTTTTCTCCGTGCGTAAACCGAGTGTTTTTCGGCGAGGATAATGATTTCAGTACGAGCTGAAGGCGAGCCGAAAACGAGTTCTGAAATCATTATTCGAGTCAAAGACGGTTTACGGGCACGCCCCATACGATATTTTTTTCGACATAGGCATGAAAAGTCACTTTGACGCCTGTTGAGATTCGCACTTGACACAACGAAGAGTGAGGTTATGGCTGGCGCGATCTGTGGCGCACTTCGACTGCGCATCAAAACTGCCATAAAAAGACTTTTTATGGCAGGTTTGGATTGCGCACTTCGGACTGCGCATCAAAACTGCCATAAAAAGACTTTTTATGGCAGTTCTGAAATGAGCGGTATAAAGTGCTACTTTACGGATCGAAAACAGGCGTCAAAAAGTGACTTTTCAATGCCTATGCCGAAAAAAGTCAATTTTTTTTTTTTCAAATAGAAGAAAAATTCGCGCGATCATGGACTTAGTAGCGTCATGTCCCTAGTGAAACATGAGATTTTTGAAAAAATTTTGAGATTTTTAAAAAGTGTCGAAATATTATTGGTAGTTTGAAAATTCATGAAAAAAAACGGGTCGATCAAAAAATCTGAAAAAATTCAGGGTAACCGTTTTAGTACTTGGAATAGATTTTTGTCCAAGCAAATCGAAAATGGTGGGGGAAATATATCATTTGGTCAAGTTGATATCCCTAGAATGTACTGTGGTCGTCTTACGTCTACCGCAGGATGATATCCGTAGGATCTCTTAGAGATATCCACGAAATATCAGAAAATTAAAACTCTACTCAAGATGTTTCGTACATCCCACAAGATATCTTCGAAATGTCCCACAGATATCCCACTAGCTCCCAAATTCGAATAATTCACAATATCGTATGAGATATGCACACGATCTCCTGAAGATATATAGGATATCAATGGGATATTTGGGATCAATCTTGGATATCGTATGGAGGTAATGTGCTGTGTGGGATTGTTTGAATTAACACACGAAAGTGTTAAATATTTAATACAAAAATTTTAACACGGACGTTTTTTTTTACACAATGACGAAATTTTTTTCTACTGTCTGATGTCACTATACTTTCGAATTTTTCTTTACCAAAAACATTATTAGTGTGAATTTTATTTCATAGTCTAACGCGCCCCCAGGTATATAATATGTTACTTCCATATATACTAGGGTGATTTTTTTTTCGACTATTTTTTTTTTTAGTCCTCACGTGAAATTTGGTTGAAAATGTCGAAAAAAAAATTCCCTGGAAGTTACAGCTCTTAATATTGACTTTAAGTACTTTCCCAAAGCGTGCGAAGATTTTACATTTAAAATACACGTAAATCGAGATTGTTTTTTTTTTTCAAATTTCTATAACTCAGCCGCATTTCAAGCTATTACATTGGTCTTGATCTTGATTTACTCAGAATAAAATACTCCACAAAAGTTCCCAATGCGGCCAAAGTGTAACTTGTACTGGTGAGTTGATACGGGTCGCTGAAGTTGATTTTTACCCAAAATTCTCGATTACCAGTACAAGTTACACTTCGGCCGCCATGGGCACTTTTGTAGAGTATTTTATTCTGAGTAAATCAAGATCAAGACCAATGTAATAGCTTGAAATGCGGCTGAGTTATAGAAATTTGAAAAAAAAAAAAACAATCTCGATTTACGTGTATTTTAAATGTAAAATCTTTGCACGCTTTGAGAAAGTACTTAACATTACTATTAATGGCCAGTTTCACAACACGATTTAACCAGAGTTTAGCGTTAAACTCGGGTTAAGTCTTCTAAAAGACAGTTCTGATTGGTCGAGCTCAAATTTAACCCAAGTTTAACGCTAAACTCTGGTTGAAATCGTGTTGTGAAACTGGCCCTAAGAGCTGTAACTTTCAGGAAAATTATTTTTCCCAACCCAAACGTAGAAATAGGCGAGTTTGTCGCCTGCTGAAAATGAACAAAACACGGTATTTCTCAATGAAGACGTGCGCGTTGGAAAATAGCTAACCATTTCTCCACTAGTGGGCAAATAGTACTTTGTGATACAAGTGCAAGAAAGCGGACATTTGACGAAGGCTGTGAAGTTGGCCGCACGAGCTGAAGGCGAGTGCTGTCAACTTCACGCATTTCGTCAAGCGTCTGCTTTCTTGGACGTGTGCCACATAATACTTTTTGTAAAGAATGCACAAAAACTGCCTGTTTGTGCCTCTGAAGTTTCGACTGAACGTCGACTTACTTCTATCTCGTCAGATGGCGCGTCGGTAGAAAAAGTAACTAGAGTGTCAAAAAAGTATGCGCAAAAGTAACTAGCGTATCATAAAAGCAGATGAAGCCGATTGACGCATGCGCGGTATATTTTCCTCATGCCTTACTAAAATACCCCACTTTTACCACACTTCAGAGGCACAAAAACAGGCACTTTTTGTGCATGTGTTACAAAAAACAGTTTTTGCCCACTAGTGGAGAAATGGTTCGCCGTTTCCCAACTTGCACGTCATTCATTGAGAAATAGCGTGTTTTGTTTATTTTCAGCAGGCGACAAAATCGCCTAATTTCACATTTTTGTTGGGAAAAATAGTATGTGAAACTCGTGGGCAATGACGATTTGAGGTGAGTGTGATATCCGCACTCGCCTTCGGCTCGTGCAGATAACTTCACACTCACTCAGAATCGTCATTTTTGCCCACTCGTTGCACAATATACTATTTCGATATTTTCAACCAAATTTCACGTGAGCACTAAAAAAAAAAAAAAAAATAGTCGTTTTAAAAAAATCACCCTAATATATACCAATGGCGAGGCTATTTACTATATGATTAATATTCTTATATAAATCATCATTATTTTGGCTTCCACCGACGCCAGGAATAGATATAATATATCGTTTCCGAGAAAATACCGTTCACTGAAAATAATTAACAAATTATTCACGAATACCTTAATTCTTTTCTAACCGTATAAAATAAATGTAGACGCAGAACGAGATGATTTTGTAGTCCTGACGCGGGACAGATCAAAATGTTCATAGATCTCTTCGCAGGGCCTTTTCCGATCGTCCTGTACCAATTCTCGCTGTAATAGTTCAAGCAGAAAAAAATCCAAGCTAAAACGAAAACTGTGTTCTTTTATGTGGTTTGCATGATGATTTTTTCGGAATTTTCTAGACCTTTGGTACATCGTAAACTCACATTTTATCAACATCAAACATTGGTATAATCTCGAAAATTTATTCAAGATAAAGTTTATCACTCGTTTATACGTTTTTTATACTATCCGGTTTTTAATGAGATACTAATGATCACGTCTGCAGGCAATCTGGGCAGATAAGTTATTGTTATTATAGTATAAGTTATTGTTAGGCTTATGATTAAAGTTGTATAAGTTATTGTTAGGCTTATGATTAAAACATCTTATCAACCCAATTCAGAAAGTGACTACCTCCGAATCCCAAACAATATGTCAGTGATAACATTCCGCTATTCTTATAGATCAAGTCTCATGATTGCGGCGAGCTCCATGCAGTTGCTCAATTTTATTTACTTTTCTACGACGACAATAGTGTTTTTTCTTCCATCTGATTTTTGATGAAAAAAATCAGTTTTGTCAGGTGTGAATTGAACGAAAAGCGGATCCGCAGTTGGTGGTAAGTTTAGTGCAACTTTTTCACAAATTAAATGGCAGAAACGAAGTCTACAGTGAATTAAATATACAGAGCGATTCTCTGGAAAGTAACGTGCCTCGCCGGAATACAGGCAACTAGAGGTGTGCGGGTAGTCTATTTTGTCGGGTCGGGTCGGTTCGGGTACCCGAGGGCGAAACCCGGGCGGGTACCCGGGTTTTCGGGTACCCGACTCAAGACCGGGTACTCGGTTTAACTCGGGTAAAGTCAGGTTTTCGGGTAACCGAGTCATAACCGGGTACCCGGTTTAACTCGGGTGAAGTCGGGTTTTCGGATACCCGAGCTTATATCTGAGTATATCCGATATTTTATCGAAGTGTTTGCATAGTGGCGTCGAGCGAATATCGGTTCGGTATCGCTGTTCCTGCACGGAGAGAATTTTATATTAGCGCTAACAAGACTTGTTTTGTAGATCCTACTATCTTAGATGGTAATTAAATTTGTAAAAGTTAAGATGATAAATATAATAATTTAAATATTATAGTCAATACAATATAAGATGATAATTGGTAAAATCGAGCGATCGTACGATTTACAATCTAGATGGTTACATTCACCATCAAAAGTAGTTAAAGTTACCAAATCTTATGATAAAAACTACACAGTAGAGACAAAAACTTTTTAAGAATAATAATAACAATAAGCCCGAGTTTACCCGAGTTAAACCGGGGACCCAGCCCTAACTCGAAGACCCGAGTTAAACCGGGTATCCGGTCTTATCTCCGGTACCCAAAAGCCCGACTTCACCCGAGTTAAACCGGGTACCCGACTTTGATTCGGGTACCCGACTTCATCTCGGGAACAGCAATACCCGACCGATATTCGCTCAACGCCACTATCCGACTCGGGTACCCGACTAAATCGGGTACACTGAGAAAAATTTACACAAGAAAGTAGCGTGACGCGCGCCACCTTCCAAGTCTCTGTCCTACCGCAGCAATATGAGAGTTGAAAATCGCCTACTCGAGTGGGGGCACTGCTAATCACGCCTGGCGACGTTCTTCATTTTACGCTGTTTATGGCAGAAAGTTTTTCGGTGCGCGCACGATGTTTTCCTCTGCACTCACGCTGATACTCAAACACTGCGCAACGAAAATCGGCTGCGCGCAGACGAAACCGGCGTGCATGCACAGACAATCCTCGTGCCATAGACAGCGTGAAATAGAGAGTACGCGTCACCGTGATTCGTTGCAGGGCCGGCGGAACACAATTTTCCGAGGTCTGGAATCAGGAAATTAGGGGGGGGGGGGGGGGGGGGGGGGGGGGATGAAATTTTTGGGTATTTTCAAAGTGCGAAAGTATACTATTTATATTTCTATAGATTTTTGTCCCAGGCTTAGCAGCATTTCAAACATTTTACAGAAAAACTGAAAAAAGTGAATACAGACTCAAAATTTGAGGTATGGAATTCCATACCCGCTAAAGTCCGAGGTCTGGAACGACCATACCTACCAGACACGTTTCGCCGGCCCTGATTCGTTGTACTGCCACCTAACTTCGTTATTGCGCAATGCCGACATGCGGCGCAACTGTAGCAGCCAGCGTGTTATTTCGTGTAAGTTTTTCTCAGTGTACCCGCACACCTCTACAGGCAACCCAAACATCAAGCGATTGTGCTTTATCTCGCATATCGCGTGCCGTTTGACTTACGCACGGGAAATAAAACCCACTCGTCGATGTTTGAGCTGCTCGATGAAGGCGTCTGCTCCGCGCTTCCCTGCCTTTTAGGCGAGTTGGTTTTCAGAAAATCGCTCTGTATATATCAAAATACTGTATTAAAATAAAACTAAAGAATACGGGTGTCGGCTAGTTCTTAAGTAGTTGAGAAACGATGAATTCGCGACACGTAGGATCTAAAGATATTCCAGTAACAGTCGATTATCGTCACGCATGGGAGAAGGTGTTGTAGCTATTCCAAAAGGTTTTCAATATTTCAAAGATTCCATATGATCTATGATCAGATTCTGTATAACATAGGTATAAGTTTCATACAAAATTTCAAAAGTGGCGCTAGCCCCTCAGTCACTCCAGACTATACAAGACTTGTTTTTTAATTGTTCATCTTTTTTTGTTAAGGGGAAATGAAAGCTGATGTGGTGCCATCTATCGGATTGGGATTTTCGGCCGCTATTTAAAAACGAAAAGGAACGAAAACGAAAATTTCAATCCGATAGATGGCACCCTGTCGCGCAACAATCAGCTTTCATTTCCCCTTAAGGGGATATGAAAGGTGAATTATACACCTCGAATTTTTGGCAGCCCGTTTCCCAGCTAAAACACATCCGATCGATGTGAAATTGATATCAGTGACGCAGAAAAAGTGCACGGAGGGCATGATGCTCTTGGATTTCAAAAAAGCGAAAATAAAATGTACAGTTTTATATCAAGAGTGCTCTGTAACGAATAACCGTTGTTGCTGACGTTATACTTGATAAATATGAAAACACCCGAACCATTTTTGCTTTTTGGAAATCCAAGAGCATCATGCCCTCCGTGCACTTTTTCTGCGTCACTGATATCAATTTCACATCGATCGGATGTGTTTTAGCTGATAAACGGGCTGCCAAAAATTCGAGGTGTCTAATCCACCTTTCATTTCCCCTTAACATTTTTTCCACGACTCTCCTCACTTTAATTATCTGAACATGTATTTTTTTTTCTCACATATAATCAGCCGAGCGATAATCCTGTGACTGGTACTCGAGTACATCAATTGACTGGCACTAAAAATGATCATGAAAAGGTCGGGCATCGCGATTCAAATAATCGTCACGTTGATAGGTCAGAAAACTTTCCATATGTTCGCAAAAAAATAAGTAAAAAAAGAAACTAATTCTGTAATGAATTTATGCCGGTGAAATTCGTCTATTGTCCCAACTGAACATGATTTCAGCATCTATATCTGCATTGAACGGAGGATTTCACTTTGGATGGGCATCACCGTCACTGGCTAAATTGCAGGCCGAGGACTCCGACCTACCCGTTACCTCTGCTCAGGGTGCCTGGATCGCGAGTACTTTCAGTTTCGGAGGTGCATTTGGTTCCCTAATCGCCGGTATGGTGGTTAATAAATTGGGTAGAAAACTATCGCTTATTTCAACGGCATGTCCTTTCGCCGTTTCCTGCATCCTCATTATTGCGGCGCAGAATTATTGGTGGCTGATTGTAGCGAGGTACAAACTCTTTGCCATTTTTGAATATTTTTTTGGATGAGATCTCCCAACCGTTACAACTAGTCCAGTGATCATTCTCAACCCTTTATGTATAATATACGCATGTTTATTCCAAATTTTACACCATGTGGAAGTGAGTTCTTTCACATTACTGCCAGACTTTGAAAAAATGTTTTATTGGCTCACGATCAGTTTTGTCACGACCGATTATTACTATTATGTGACATGATTAAAAATCCACAAGATCGCATCGTTCATCGAAACTTCTAAAAATTTTCAGCTAATATTGTGAAATGATGTTATTAAAAAAGAAAAGAAAATGGCTCTAAATGCAAAAGTTTCATATCTAAAAATCAAATTCATCGGATATCATTTGCTTTAAGCGGCGAAATAACACATCAATGTACTAGAATATGATGTCCTCAAAATTTGCTGAACTTTCGATGCGTGATGCGACCCCTACCCTACGCCAGCCAGTTTTCCTTCGGTGTAGTAATCAGTCTATATGTGAGCCAAAGTTCACAAAATGTCAAATAATTTCCAATTTAATGCCTAAAAAAGAAATACTTAGTAATTGGCTGTGAAAGAACTGAGGGAATCAAATATTTCGTCAGAGTGTATACGAATTTCGTATCTAAGAATCCCTGGATCGAAGTATCTCCTGATTTATTACAATAGAACGCATGATCTGTCGTAATTCTTTCATATCTTGTATTTAGATTTTTTGCTGCACTTGGCTATGGCGCCATGGCTACACTTATCACAATATATTTGGGTGAGATTTCGAGCAGCCAGATCCGAGGTGCAATGTGTATATTCTCAGCACAAATGGTGAACCTTGGAATTTTATTGGCATACAGTGTTGGCCCGTGGGTCAGTCGTATGGCACTTGGTGGTGTGGGACTGTCTTTGCCGATCGGATTCTTACTCTTCTCTTTTTGGATACCAGAATCGCCTTATTTCTTGGTGATGAAATACAGAAATGAAGATGCGAAAAAGATTTTGGCTTGGCTAAGAGGAACAAGTGATGTAGAAGAAGAAATGAAAGAGATTGAAGAAAATGTTGCAATGGAGGGGGATGGAAGTTTAGAAGATCTGATACGAGGAAATCGCAAGGTTTGTGAAATTGATTCAACTCAGAATATGTCTGGAATGCATTAAACAGTTTCACATGTGATATGTATGTCACAAATGCATCATTGCGCATGAACAGATTATCACTTTGATAAATTCGAAGAACAAGGCTCTCAGGTTCTTTAGTTTACTTCATAAACTTCTCCAAGTAAACTTACTTCTGTGATGTTTGTCAAATGCTCTAAATTCTGATTCAGGCTTTGATGATCCTTGGTATATTGGCACTGGCGCCACCATTGAGTGGTGTGAGCCCGATTCTAGTTTATACTAGCCTGATACTCGAGGAGTCTGGATTCGTGCTGAGTCCCAGTATATCCGTTATCATTGTCGGAGTGATTCTATTTCTTAGTGGAACATTGAGTATCTTCACTGCAGACTTCCTTGGACGTCGACCATTACTGATCTCGTCCCTTCTAGGTTCAATCGTATTCCTCATAGGTGAGAGTAGAATTTTTACCTTAAAATGACTCGAAGTTTTTCGCAAACTTTGACTTTATCGTATATATACAGTAAAAATACGTCTTCACAAGTAATCCGATATTGTTACAGCTGAGGCTACGTTTTTCCAATTGAAGGCCATCGGAATTGACACCACTCCGATTTCTTGGCTTCCGGTAACCGCCATAGTTGGTTTCATTATTTTTTACTCGATTGGCTTGGGATGTCTCCCGTGGAATATAAATTCTGAATTGTTTCCCTGCAATGTGAAGGCCATCGCCATGATGTGTGCCAGTATTATCAGTGCATGCACTGACATGGCTGCGATAAAACTTTATCAAATTGTAGCCGATGCTTACGGTATTCACGCTTCCTTTTGGGGATTTGCCGCCTGTTCCGTTGTCATGTTATTTTTCTTATATTTTTACGTACCTGAGACAAAGCAGAGGTCCTTAACCGACATTCAAAAAGGATTAAGGAGCACGAAAGATTCTACGACAGCGATAAAATAAACAATTTCTGATATTCAATCATTTTATGTTTTACATTTTTTTATCCTGTTTGTGTTAAAAGTTGAAAGATAAAAAAAGGTCGGAAATCAGAGTTTACGAAACCTGGGAATCATGGCCGAAAACTTAGTCACGATGAGATTCGCGTCTTTTCTTCAAATCAATTGCGACGGCTTGTTAAGCAATGGAAAATGATAAGGAAAAGAAAAAAACTAGGAACAATGATAGGATAGATTTTCAAATTTTTTTTATCAAATTTGGGGACCAAATTTCTACAGCTTTTATAGACCAGAACCGCCTTCTTGTAAACCGAGTGAAAGCTATCGGGGATCCGCCTCGCTGCGCATTTATAGAGATCAACGCTATATCGCTGGTTACTCGCCACTTGCTACTTGCTATTTGCTACCGAGGGGAAATTTCTTTTCAAATAATGTGCGTTGATCGTTCTAGAAAACCTATTCCTTTCAACTGCTTACCAATTTTTTGGCCGAATTTTCTAGCTTGAATTTACACTGACTATTCAATGCCCGGGAAAAAAAGATCAGATATAATTAGATATAATCAGATATAATCAGATATAATCAGATCTTTTTATATCTGATAATATCCAAATTTTTGATCCGATGATATATGAGGATATATACTTATATCTGATAATACATAAAAATATCTGACTATATATTGGGATTGTCACTTTGCAGTGAGACGTCTGGTGGCGTAAAATCAAAGTAGTACAACCAGGCTCGACAGGCTGTGTGACAGATTGTCAGTGATTGTTACGTATTGTTCCGAGTATAAGTCGACATCTAATTCTAAGCTTTGATGGCAGAAATTTCGTTTAGAGACTGAATATAACTAGTCGACTTCTACAAAGAAATTGTCATTCATATTTTGATTTATATTTAATCGTCGTAACTGTTTCGATCTTTCTGTTTCACGCGATTTTTGTTGCTAAAAACCTCGACCTATACTCAAAACAACACTATATTTGTCAGTGAGACGCCTGGTGGCATAAAATCACACTAGTACAACCAGGCTTTACAGGCTGTGTGACGTCATGAGGACATATCCCAATAGTAGGGTGGCGCAAAAAAACCGACTATTTTTTTTTTTTTTTGAGTCTCGGGTGAAAAAATGTTAGTTTTTGATGTTTTAAGAGCCCTCTCCAAAGGACAGCTCAAAAAAAAAAAAAATTTTAAGAGGTCGCTCCAAATTTTTTTAAATTTCAAAAATCGTCAAAAATCGAATTTTTTTTTTTCTTTTAATTTTTTTTCTCGTTACGGTATAATTTTACAGTCTAAAAAAAAATAACTTTCTGAAAGTTTCAGTTCAAAATTTGAATTTTGGAAGGTCGCTCATAATTTTTTAATAATTAAATAATTAAAAAATCTAAAGTAATGCACTGATAAATTAAAAAAAATTATGAGCGACCTTTCAAAATTTAAATTTTGAACTGAATTTTTCAGAAACTTATTTTTTTTTTTGGACTGTAAAATTATACCGTAACGAGAAAAAAAATTAAAAAAAAAAAAAATTCGATTTTTGACGATTTTTGAAATTTAAAAAAATTTGGAGCGACCTCTTAAAATTTTTTTTTTTTTGAGCCGTCCTTTGGAGAGGGCTCTTAAAACATCAAAAGCTAACATTTTTTCACCCGAGACTCAAAAAAAAAAAAAAAAATAGTCGGTTTTTTTGCGCCACCCTAATATATAGTTATATATAAACAGATATAATCGATGTCTCGAATGTTGGATCTGAGCATATATGATTATATATAACTATATACAGTAATAAATGACTATGTATTACTGTATATAGTTATATGTAAGTATATGGGCAAATCTCTGAAACCTCGAATTTTTTTAAGGAATTTTTTTTATTTTTAATTCTTGAGCACATGCCTGAAATTTTGAGTATACGTCCCGTCAGCTGTTAGAATACAGAATCTAACGTGGTGCAACGTTTTGAAGCAACGCACCAATCGTTATCAACGTTTTTTTATATTGTTGTGATTTTTATTCAAGACATCTCCAAAACCGACGAAAAAAAAATTGAAATAAACGTTTTTTGTTGAATTAAATTTTTTTTCTATGAAATCGCATTCTTTTACGAACAAAATGATTCCAGGATCAGTCTGCTCCGATGGATACTTTCGGAGATATGAATTTTCAAACATAGCGGTGCAACAGCGGTTTACAAAAATTAACATAGCTGTAAATCCGCCATTTTTTAAATTTTTTCGAAATCCTTGAAGTTGTATTTTTTTTTTCCATAGTACTAAAGATATTTTGAATGGCACAAAGTTCCGTGACTTGACGGTTTTTTTTTTAGTGAGGTGACGTGGATCCGCTCACCTAACGCGTGCAATTGTATGATCTTGGATTTTCCGCATTTACTTTTCGCTCCGTAACTTCTTGAATAATTATTGAGGAGATGGTGCGGGTAAATTTTGATTCAATAGTGTACTAAACAGCAGTGCACAAATGTATTCAGCTGGATTTTTCATTAGCAGACGATGTGCCAATAAAAAGTATGCGCTTTTACTTCGGTGCACGTATTGTCTACTTTTCAATAAGTTGTATTTTAACTACCCCCTCATGCGAGCACATAATCCTGTCACGTCTAGATTTATTTCTTTTGTGCCCTAGAACACCATGGATGTTGTCTGATAACGATTTCAGGTACGCACCAATCATGGTGCGCTATAAAAGTCATAAATATTACAAGTTTAAAAAAGTAGTGACACCACTTTGACTCTTCATAACTTTTCTCCTATTGTGAGCACATACTTCTAACATATTGCATTTCATTCTGCACTCTTAATGCTTTCAATTCATTACCAATTCAAACATCACCAACTAGTGCACCAAATTTTACAGCATAAAAATAAAATAAAAATGAGGGAGTGACATCTTCGAATGTGCTAATTTTGCTATTTTATACGTATATCATATGCATTTTTGACTTGAAAATTTGTGCGCTACTATTTTTTTTTGTATTCACATGATCTACACAACATATACAATCTGATTTTTCACTGATAAATTAGTAAAAATGATGTATTAGTATTAAAAATGTAGAGTGACACAAAAATTCGAAGTTTCAGAGATTTGCCCATATATCGTGATATATAGTTATATCCGGCCACATATGAGCCGTTCTCTCGAAGAACGACCTGAAGCGACTTAGGTCATTTTTCGGGAGAACGTATTAATAGGTAGACAAGGTCACAAAGTATCTATATACCAAATTTCATGAGATTTAATCAATTTTTGAGCAAACTGTGAGTGTTTGAAACCACGCGCCTACCATATTATCGCCCGCGTAGTCTCCCGCTCGACAAAAAATAAATAAAAAACAAAAAACAACAAAAACAGAAACAAACAAAAACAAAAAAAAAAAAAACATTAAATAAAATTAATAAAAAATAAAAAAAATTAAAATAAAAAAAATTTAACAAAAACAATAAAAAATAACTATTATTTGTTTTTTTTCATATCCTTGAATAAAATTAAATAAACAAATATCTCTTACTATTACATTTTTATCGTGTTTTTATAGCTATAAAACATATTTTTAGTAGTTCTCCTGAAAAACGACCTAAGTGCTCTTGCATAAACTGTCGCGAAAAATATTGTTAAAAAATGTTTATTGAAGATTTTATGCTTTAAATCCATTATTCGACAGTATAATGTTTGCAATAAATAAAAAAAATTTGATCAGTTATATTTATCGATGAGCAGTACAATGTTGAATTTTCAAATCGCTTTTTCTCGAAACGACCAAATTGCACTTAGGTTGTTCTTCGAGAGAACGGCTCATATAGTTATAAAATTATTACCGAATTTGGACAGATATAGTTATATAGTAATATATAATTATTTCTGCTCGTACAAAGCCACCTATAAACATACATAGATATACCGCGAGGACCAGGTGAAAGAGAATGGTCCATCCGCCCAGGCAGCTAATATTTCGTATTTTTAGGGGGATAGCCACTCGTTGCACTGAAAATCCCTAGGGTGATTTTGGTGCGCGGTCGATGCAACTCGGCAGCCATTGTTGATACAAGCCGGCTGACTGTCAACACATCGCGGAAGGTAGACAAGTGTGGTTATGTTCGTTTATTTGAAGGAAATGATAAATAAAGTGAATAAAACCTACGTGAATAAGCTATGGATATTTATTGATGCCTCAACCCCAGGATACAATCAATCATTTTGTTCGAATTGGTTGTTCTCGATGAACTCTTTGATTCTGATAACTTTCCAGTTATAGCTTAGGTTAATTCGTTGATTGCATTAAGATATCATTTAAAACTAATTGATCGATTTTTGATAAATATTCCTACCTTATTCACGTAGGTATGAAATAGGTAGGTGTGAAAAATATTATTTTTTATTTCTCAAATTACACGTAATTGTAGCTTCGAAACTGTGAAAATCGCGCGGCCAAGCTTTATGACTGTAAAACTGTGCAATCTAACCAACACATGCAGTGGCGCAGGTGGTAGCGTCTCTGATTCCGAATTCGACAAACGAGGGTTCGATTCCCGGCCTGACCTACTTTTTTTTTTTTTTTGCTATATATACCAAGATATCAGTACAAATGCTCAGATCCGAGTATACAGGGTGTTACAACTAACTATGTCACCCCGACGGGTGGTGATAGGGGGGAACTTAACTAACATTTTCGATATAGGAACCCATGTCCGGAAAGTTGACGTTACCTTGATATGAGGGATTCAAAGTTTTCAGTGAACGCCTGCAACGCTTGCTCACAGGCGCGGCGAAATCGTCGAGGATTTAGAAATAATCCAAGTCTAATTCAACTATTTATTAACAACATAATGAATCTAACGCAGTGTTCCAAATATCACAGAAAATAAGTATTTTCGTCGCTAAGGGGGGACTCCGCAGGTTTTGTTGAAAAAACCACGTTTCTGCTCTTGAAATCACGGAAAAACATCCAATCGAAAATTCCTGACAGCAATTTTTTGATTATAATATTATGTGTCTTGAAAAAAAAATGTCAACCTTCTGCGATGAAAGTGTATGCGCAGGAAACCTTTTGCAGCGAAGCGACTGCGAAGAAAATGCGAAAGGTTCCCTGCGCATACACTTTCATCGCAGGAGGTTGACGCTTTTTTTCAAGACACATAATATTATAAATCGAAAAATTGCTGTCAGGAATTTTAGATTGGATGTTTTTTCGTGATATCAAGAGCAGAAACGTGGTTTTTTCAACAAAACCTGCGGAGTCTCCCCTTAACGACGAAAATACTTATTTTCTGTGATATTTGGAACACTGCGTTAGATTCATTATGTTGTTAATAAATAGTTGAATTAGACTTAGATTATTTCTAAATTCTCGACGATTTTGCAGCGCCTGTGAGAAAGCGTTGCAGGCGTTCGCTGAAAACTTTGAATCCCTCTTATCAAGGTAACGTCAACTTTCCGGACATGGGTTCCTATATCGAAAATGTTAGTTAAGGTCCCCCCTATCACCACCCGTCGGGGTGACATAGTTAGTTGTAACACCCTGTATATATCCAGTTCCGAGTATATATGCTCGGATCGTGCCAGTTCTCGGATCCGAGTATATATAAGCATTTGGATCCAACCATATATGATTATATCTGATCTTTTTTTCCCGGGTGGTTCCGGGTGAAGTTGCACGATAAACAAATGTTTGCAAAATTTAACACAAAATTTGTACTATTTCAACACAATCAATTCATGTTAAAAAAGTGACACAGCTTTATGTTAAAAATAACACAAAACTATGTTAAAATTTGGTATTGATTTGAGAGTAACATTTGGAAAGTGTTACTTTTAATGTATCAAATTAACATTTTAGAGTGTTAAAAAATTAAAAACAAAAAACAACACTGAACCATATATTGTTTGAATTAACACACGAAAGTGTTAAATATTTAATACAAAAATTTTAACACGGACGTTTTTTTTACACAATGACGAAATTTTTTTCTACTGTGTGATGTCACTATACTTTCGAATTTTTCTTTCCCAACAACATTATTAGTGTGAATTTTATTTCATAGTCTAACGCGCCTCCAGGTATATAATATGTTACTTCCATATATACCAATGGCGAGGCTATTTACTATATCATTAATATTCTTATATAAATTATTATTATTTTGGCTTCCACCGACGCCAGGAATAGATAATAATATATCGTTTCCGAGAAAATACCGTTCACTGAAAATAATTAACAAATTATTCACGAATACCTTAATTCTTTTCTAACCGTATGAAATAAATGTAGACGCAGAACGAGATGATTTTGTAGTCCCGACGCGGGACGGATGAAAATGTCCATAGATCTCTTCGCAGGGCCTTTTCTGATCGTCCTGTACCAATTCTCGCTGTAATAGTTTAAGCAGATAAAAATCCAAGCTAAAACGAAAGCTGTGTTCTTTTATGTGGTTTGGATGATGATTTTTTCGGAATTTTTTAGACCTTTGGTACATCGTAAACTCACATTTTATCAACATCAAACATTGGTATAATCTCGAAAATTTATTCAAGATAAAGTTTATCACTAGTTTATACGTTATTTTTATACTATCCGGTTTTTATAGTGAGATACTAATGATCACGTCTGCAGGTAATCTGGGCAGATAAGTTATTGTTGTGTTCAATTGGGCTTATGATTAAAACATCTTATCAACCCAATTCGGAAAGTGACTACCTCCGAATCCCGAACAATATGTCAGTGATAATATTCTACTGTTCTTATAGATCAAGTCTCATGATTGCGGCGGGCTCCCTCGCAGTTGCTCCCTTCCCAACTGAAAATGATTATGTAATAAAACACATGATGTTATGAACGATATTGGCATGTATTTCATCTTGTAATTCGACATGTGATTAGGACTTAATACATAACCCAGCAAACACAGAACTGCCGAAATTATAATGGCCCAGCTTTGGCAGTGCTGGCAATGTGCTGGCTAGCCTTTGCTGCGCCACTATAACATGTAAAATAGCGGTACTTCGGTGAAGTTTTACCAGTATCCAACCATTGATGGAACGGTGTTGGTTACCAACTACTGATTTCCTGCAGGGCATTTTGCATCTTGCCACAACCGACTTGCCATCACTTGGCCGTTTTCAAACACACTTGCATCTGTATCTTGATGGCCCGGCATTGGCAACTCCGGCACTTTTCTACCGGCACCCGGTCGTTGATTCGCCGGCGTACATAGTATAAGTTTTTCTGCTGACTGCAGTATTACCAACACTTCCACCGAATTTACCGGAAAAAGAATGTTTCTATGCAATCGAACAAAAGTATATACTTTTTAATCATCAGAAATCTTCGAAGTCACCGTGAAATTTTGCTATCATTTTTTTTTTTTTTTTTAAGTACATATTGATTAGGGTGGTCCTTATTTGGGGGTCGGTGGAATTTTGTCTGTGCCGCCCCCTGGATTAGTTCGAAATAAATTCAGAAAAACGTGGGCCAAATGTGAGCTTTCTAGCTCAACGGGAAACCGTGCCGGTAAGCCCGTACTTTTTCCCGTTTGAATAACATAGGATTTTTCATCGAATGAATGCATTTTTTTTTTACAAGCCTACCGTTCATCGGAAAAATCTATCATTCCGTCACTATATAGTATTATAGTGTGTAAGTTAGTGAAAATTTTTTAGGTCACCCCAAATCATATTCCACAGAGTAACTGCACACACAAGACGACGATTTCAAAAAGTTACAACTATATTCATCCAAAAAGGCTCGTATCATTTTTTGATGATGATTTCACGGACAAAATTTAAATTTAAATTCAAATTCAATTTCAATTTTCAATGATTCTCGGCGACTGTTTGCAAATTTTGGGTCATTTGTGGTTAGTTATTTTTTGGGAACGATAAAAACCAATCCATTTCATATTTATGCTATTTATTTATCAATATAACAGAAATATTAATATTTTATTTAAATTTTTATTTAAATTTAAATTTTGTCCGTGAAATCATCATCAAAAAATGATACGAGCCTTTTCGGATGAATATAGTTGTAACTTTTTGAAATCGTCGTCTTGTGTGTGCAGTTACTCTGTGGAATATGATTTCGGGTGACCTAAAAAATTTGCACTAACTTACACACTATAATACTATATAGTGACGGAATGATAGATTTTTCCGATGAACGGTAGGCTTGTAAAAAAAAAAATGCATTCATTCGATGAAAAATCCTATGTTATTCAAACGGGAAAAAGTACGGGCTTACCGGCACGGTTTCCCGTTGAGCTAGCAAGCTCACATTTGGCCCACGTTTTTCTGAATTTATTTCGAACTAATCCAGGGGGCGGCACGGACAAAATTCCACCGACCCCCAAATAAGGACCACCCTAATATTGATGTCAATCTTCACAAATCGAAGTTTAGCTATCGAGTCAAAAAGTGTTGAGTATTGCAACAGGCGACGTTTGGGTGTAGATCAACACTGCACATCATACGATCAACGAAGTTAAGCAATTTCAACTGCAGCCAGAAGTCGGATGGGTGACCCACATAGATACATCTAATTAGTCTTCGAATAGCTTATTTCTAACATCCTGGGAATATGAACTTTGCTCTACCGCTCGAAAAAGAATCAACTATTAGTGAAATAGTATATTGTGCAACTAGGGGGGGAAAATGGCTATTTCTAACGAGGGTGAGACGTTTGCACGAGTCGTAGTAGAGGGCACCGAAGGTGCCCGAGACGACGACGAGTGCTAAAAACGTCTCACCCGAGGTAGAAATGGCCGTCCCCCCCTAGTTGCACACTGTATTTTTCATAATAAGGGCACGAAATAGGCCTTCTTTGATGCGCGTCGATCGGAAAAGGGATATATATAATATATATATATATATATATATATATATATTATATATATATATAAATATATATACATATACATATATATATTGTTACGTTTCGGTTCTTGAGCGATACCACCGGTATCGCGAACCGAGTGTAATTGTGAGTTCTTTGCTCGAATTATGTTTTCTAGACCTTTAAATCAATAATTTAATGTTCCCTATTACGGACTTGAGTCGCCGTGCAACTAAAGCCGCCTCCCCACAGACCTGAACACGTAAACGCGCTAAGGCTGCACTTTACCCACCTAACCTTTTGATTTTAATTTTGTTAAAGTTAGTTTATTCCCAATTTTCTAAACAATAGAACCTGCTGTGCCAGACCTGAGTGCGTCAGAGACACGCTAAGGCTGTATCTAGCTTTGGTTAGTTTTATCGATGAAGAAAGACCTGGAAATGGCGGATAAGGGATCTGCATAGAGTAACTTACTTTTTAAATAATCAAGAAATTCGATTTATTTTATTTTACTAAACCTTGCGGTTGCTACCAGTTACTTATCCTATATTTACAGTGTTCCTTACTTGCTAACTTTCTATATTGTAGACAATTTGTATCTCTAAGCGATGTTTGACAGGTTCGTCGTTTTTAAAGGAAGATTCCGTTATTTGACTTTATGATTTGATTTTCTATATTCTGATTAAATAATATATTTTCTTTTATGATAATTTCTTTTATTGATATTTTGGATTTTATTTGATTTCCGTTGAAATTTGCTATTTGAATAGAATAGAATTTATATTGAAATGAAGCTATTAGTTCACAAGGCGCTCTGCCTATTGTGACTGATGAATAAGAGCGTTGCGAGTCAACCCGGTGCTATACCGTAGAATTGCTGTTTAATAGATGCGCGGTGAGTCAACCCGGTCGCTTTGCCGAAGATTGCTGGTGATGAGAGCTGTGTCTCGACTTATATACTTGCTATGACGTCACGCGACTTGTCGCTCTCGTCGAATGTTCTAGAACGTTCGATGCTAGCAACGGTTGATGTTTGAATTGCTAACGGTCAGGCCTATGTTGTCTGATCCGTTACAATATATATATATATTGTAACGAGCAATTTTCCTACCCGGAGGAAATTAGATAGAAAAATAAATCCCGCTCAAAGAAGTCCCAACGTATTCTCACTCAAAACACGGTACGACACAGAAACGAAACGAAAGCTAAAAGATAGTGTTGGGCGCCAGGCACACGAAGGTGCCAGATAGAGTTAGCAAAACAAAACGCAGTAAGCCACAACTAAATTCAGAAACGAGACGATAACCGACTAGATAGAAGGAGAGGGGAACGTGGGGGCGTAGAAATAACACACTTTACGCAGATATAGGTAACAGATACGGTAACTATAATTTTCAAAAATCAAAAGCGACACAAAAATAAATAAGAAATAAATAACCAAAGATAATACAGGACGGCAGAATAATACAAAAGTGAACTTAAAAATAAGCAAAAGAACAAAAGAAAAGTCGGAGCACAAAAGAAAAGAAAATAACAACCTATGCCTAAAATAGGTAGCGCAAATTAATTCAAAAAAAAGTAGCGGCGGAATTCAATTCCGGCGTCGCAATACGATAATATGGCGGTTATGCCGCAAAAGATAACTAATAATAATAATACAAAAAAAAAAAAGGTGAAAAGATATTGAAGCTAACGCAAGCGAATATAAAGAAAACAAAGCGAGGTAATATTTAAATTTAAGTTAACGCATGCATTATTGGCAAAAAAAAAAGAAAACGTATAGATACGCAGACGATACGGTACGGGATTCTTCCCGTGCAGCGCAAGTCCAGAGAAAGATAGAAATAAATTAGGTCTAATTAGCCTAGCGAAAATAGCCGAGACCACGACTACCCGTCATACCCGGAATTCGAAATCTAGCCGTTAGGCGGTCACGCAAAAGGTAGCTGGAGGACGGATGGTCGAGGTCTGGACGAAAGCCTACCTTTCAGGTGGGTCGCAGCCCAGGTGGTTCCAAAGAAAACGCACACACTCAAAAGAAAACTGAATACAAGTAAGAAAACTAAGAAAAACCCCCAAAAGATAACAAACTACTAAAGAAAAACTAAAGAAAACCCCAGAAAGAAAAAGACAAGATAGAGAAAAGCCCAAAAGAAAGATAAAGATAAGATAAACTAAACGTAACGTAAGCGGTATCTCGACGTTGGTGATTTGCTGGTCGGCAACGGAGTGATCCTCGCATGTCTCGCTCGGAGATCGAAATTTGGGTGGGGGAAGCCTTTCCACACGCGACATGTTCTCCGCACCATAGCGTTGAGCATTTTCAAATTTCGGGCCGGGAGGTAGGGGGTAGCGACGATAACAGGCTGGGAGGTACAGCCCTCTCCCGGCCGGCAGGTGACCAGGCTGCGTTGACGGATGCATAGGCACGGGTACTAATGCCGCGGCTTCCAGGACATCCCCCAGATGACCCGGCGACGAACGGAGGTGCAGAGATCCCACGTCGTCCTAGGTGGCGAGATTCCTGCTTTTCACAAAAAAAAACTTAAGGCAGACACGGATCTTAAAAGATATAGGTTGGACTTGCGCTGCGGTGAAGAATTTCGGTACGGCAGCAGCATGGTCGCTCACGTTTGCGAGTGGAGGCGCGGTCCAGTGGCAGATGATAAATACAAAATATTAAATATCAAATCTGCCACGTTACAATATATATATATATATATATATATATATATATATATATATATATATATATATATATATATCGACAGGGCCGGCGAACCCCCTATGGTTTCGGTGGAGCACTCCATACCTCGGATTTGGCTGAGTATGGAATTCCATACCTCAGAATCCCGGCTCAATTTGTATAATACAGAAAACACTCCGTTTGGTGGCGCGGCCCATCGAAAAAAAATGAAATATCGTGTGACTCTGCATACCTCTAAATTTTCTGCATTACGTTGTGGCATTTTTCGCGTGATAAGGTAAACGGCCCAGTTAGTGACACTTTAAGAGCGGCGGTGTCGGATTTTTACTATTTAGTCACACGTGATACAGTCAAACCGAAAACTAAGGGTTTCAACACGTGCATCAAAGTCCTCCGAATGAGAATCACCTATTGTAAAAGTGAAACAATCAAGATTTATTGATGAAATCCTTGTTTTAATATCGCTATTCTGCTGCCGGGGTTCATGACACTAGAGAAACAGCATTGCTGTAGTTTGTGACCCCTGCGTGTACCCGATTCATGACCCCCATGCCGCAGTTTGTGACCCATGGGTGTACCCACTTTCTGACACTTCCGAACAGATTACGAATGGAGGGTCTACAACAGCGACATAACCTCAATTATGTGACGCACTTATTGACCCCACGAATTCGAACAAATACCTGACGAAAAGTTAAATTATTTCTTATCTCACCGATAGTCTGGTTCCTGCTGAAGATGTTGACACCATTTTCATGTCATTTTATACTTACATGGTAAACAGGATTCACAATTCGGTGTCCCTCATCGCTAGTCAATACCGTCTAGCACTGTCACTGCGGAGCCACTGAGACGCGTGCCGCACTATTCACCGGTCAATTTCTATTCTAAATATTTCATGTACAAAAGGGGATATCTTCAATGATTAAAAGTAAGAAACGCTCTTTGATTGGCCGGTAATTGGATTATTATTCGACAAAAACTGTATTTATGGCAGTTAAAATTGTGCCGTCGGGGTCACAATCTGGGACAGGGTCACTAACTGGGCCGTTTACCTTACATTTTGTAGTATGCGGATTCCCGCGTCAACACTCTTCTAGTGGAGGTTCGAGGAGACTTGACCCCGTATACTAGATACTAGAATTGGTTTCATAAGATGATAGAATAATAAGATATTATTATGGACGATTTTATTGAGTCAAAATACAGTAATTATAAAATAAATCGCGTTCCTGATGCCACAGCTTTTTAGCATACGGGGAATTCCACCTCAAATCGGCCAATTTTGGGTGTTTTTTGACCTCGTATTTTTTGAATCGCCTTAAACTTTTTTTACGTAAAATCTACGTCAAAAAAGTAGACCCGTATTTTTTTGTTGGTCCAAAAAGTTTTTTTTTACGCTAGTTATGAATTATCGAATTTTACTGTAAAAGTAGCGCGAGGGCGGCTTTGAGAATTAATATCTCGGGTCCCCTTCACCGTAGAGAGATGTTTAAAAACGCGTTTTAAAGGCGATGAAAGCCACTTTTCGATAAAATTTTTCAATTTTTCAAGAAATATAGTTTTGTTATTTTTATGAGCAATCAAAATGTTTATCGATTTTTTTCGCAATCTAAGGCCATTTTTTAAATTCTAAAAAAAATATGATCGCATTCCTTATTCAATTCTGAAGATGACGATTTTTAAAAAAAGATGGAGCTATTTTTCTAAGTATTTTTTTTACAATTATTTGTCCGGCGTTGCGTGAGGTTGCCGCGCTGCGCGCCTTGCTACTACCACGTTATTCCATGTATGGAAAGCCGCGCGTCACGCCATTGGCCGAGCCCCGTACGACGCGATAGTAGCGAGGCGCGCGGCGCGCCAACCTCACGCAACGCCGGACAAATAATTGTAAAAAAAATACTTAAAAAAATAGCTCCATCTTTTTTAAAAAATCGTCATCTTCAGAATTGAATAAGGAATGTGATCATATTTTTTTTAGAATTTTAAAAATGGCCTTCGATTGCGAAAAAAATCGATAAACATTTTGATTGCTTATAAAAATAACAAAACTATATTTTTTGAAAAATTGAAAAATTTTATCGAAAAGTGGCTTTCATCGCCTTGAAAACGCGTTTTTAAACATCTTTCTACGGTGAAGGGGACTCGAGATATTAATTCTCAAAGCCGCCCTCACGCTACTTTTACAGTAAAATTCGATAATTCATAACTAGCGTAAAAAAAACTTTTTGGACCAACAAAAAAATATGGGTCTACTTTTTTGACGTAGATTTCACGTAAAAAAAGTTTAAGTCGATTCAAAAAATACGAGGTCATTTCTCGGCCGATCTGAGGTGGAATTGCCCATATGTAACGTTGATATTTTGATATTACCAAGTACTATATCTTTGAACATTGCTCAAGTGTGATGTAGCTGTAATATAATTCGGATGTCGCAGTGTTATATGACCCAGAAAGCACAACTGATATGTGACTTTGATATCGCAGACTTCTATCTCTGTGCTTTCCATGAGTTTGCAACTAATTTGGAGGTTATGTGTATACTGGATGTCTGGAAATCTGTGGCAAGTCATTTATGCTCGTGATCAATGAATATATACTTCTACTCATAGTTATATGCATGCATGTGAAAGTGAAACTTGATGAGTAATTTGAAAAATTGATCAGGTCTATAATAATGTGAATTGCACAACCCGATACCAGCGAGAAAAACTCTGTATCTGTTCTAACCCAACTTAACCTAACAAATGTAATCTTCACCATCCACGTGAGTTTCGACGTTGCCGTGCATTTGACCGATCTGCATTGATTGATTTGGTGAAAATTTGTCACCCTAAGTAATTCTGATACTTCGACCATAATATTTGAAACTTAGTTACTGTAATAAAATACTAATAACCAACTATCATCGCCTGAATTATCGTTAATTATTTGAGCTTCATACTAAAAACTCAACTGTGTTATTCGTAAAACAAGAAAAGACATTTATTTTCACGTGAAATTGTGAATAAATAAAAAAAAAAAAATAAATAAATAAATAAATAAAAAAAAAAAATAATAATAAATAATAATAAATAAATAATAATAATAATAATAATAATAATAATAATAATAATAATAATAAATAACCAATATTCTGATGAATTTCTGTTGAACATGATAGAGTTCTGAATGCTTATTTGGAAATGTGTATCGTGGTGTCGAGGCAGCGTGCCTGACTACGAATAGGTAGGTCGTGTGTTCAAAACTCGGGGGTGCGCGCGTGCGACTTTTCGCGAATTATAATATGTCTATAAATTTAGCTAGCGTGAAAATTTTCAGCAGAACGCGTTCATATAGTATTCAGCACCACATTCTTACAATAAAAAAAGGATAATTGCTCATAATAAGCAATAATAAAATCTTATTTTATTTTTTATTGACTCGTAAATCCGTACCACTGGGATGTTGCCGTTACGTCACTGTTGCATGTACCGGGTACGTAACTATGTAATGTATCTGTCGTGATTCTGACCCATAGCTGATACGTAACTATTCTGTAACTTTGATCTGTAACTGTGACATATTAGCCATGGCGGCCTGTGGCGGACATTTTGATATCCTCGGACTATCTCATTTACAGTCCCGGTGATGTAGTAGTGATAAAGGAAGGAACGAAGTGACGTATCTGTGATATCAGAGTGACATGATTTTGCTGCCTGGGTAGCTTGTAAAAGCGGTTTTCGACAGATTTGTGTGAAATTTTACTGGTGAATAGCTTGAAACAAGTTCTACAACATGAGACGAAGTTCATTGACTTTTACCATATATTAGTGATAAAAAAAATGATTGAAGTTTACATTATTTGCATACCCGGGAAAAAATGCTCAGATATTATCAGATATGATCATGTATGAATACTCAGATCTGATCAGATCCGAAAAATGGTCCTGCATGATCGTATATGATCATACATGATCAGATATGATCATGTATGATCACACATGATCATATGTGGATATTAGATCATAAATACCAGCATATATGCTCATACATGAATATGCATGCTCATATCTGATCATGTATGATCCGATATGATCTTGCAGGACCATTTTTCGGATCTGATCAGATCTGATCATACATGATCAGATATGAGCATGTATGACCATGTATAATCGTATATGATCATACATGATCAGACAGTACCTTCATTTCGGATCTGATCAGATCTGAGTATTCATACATGATCATATCTGATCATATCTGAGCATTTTTTTCCTATATATGCGATCGTGCAGACGTGGAGGAGAAAGTGAAAAATAATAATATAATTGGTTATGGTATATTTGAGATTTTATATCTATATAGGTTAGGGTGTTTCATTTTTAGGCAATATATTTTTTTTCTATGGTATACCAAAAAATCTTATACTTGATAGAAAATAAAAAATATTGCCGCCTGGTAAAAGGTTTTAAGTCTAATAGCGGCTTAGCTCATTCAAAAATTCGATCTGCCACCTAAATAACACAGGAAATTTTTTTTTTTTTTGTTTAATTGAATTTTTCGTTGTTAAAAGTTTTTTTTCGAAAAAACCTTCGTATAGCTTTTGAAGGAAATTAAATTCTCTACAAAAATGTCTCTGTGGTCGAAGACCGTACAACCAGTAGTTTCGGAGTTATAGCGAAAATTGTTCATGTTTGACGCGCTATAACTCCGAAACTACTGGTTGTACGGTCTTCGACTACAGAGACATTTTTGTAGAAAATTTAATTTCCTTCAAAAGCTATATGAAGGTTTTTTCGAAAAAAAAATTTTAACAGCGAAGAATTCAATTAAACCAAAAAAAAAAAAAATTTCCTGTGTTATTTAGGTGGCAAATCGAATTTTGGAATGAGCTAAGCCGCTATTAGACTTAAAACCTTTTACCAGGCGGCAATATTTTTTATTTTTTATAAAGTATAAGATTTTCTGGTATACCATGGAAAAAAAAAAATATTGCCTAAAAATGAAACACCCTAATATAGGTATTTCATTATTTTACTTCACTCAGTGTGATAATGGGCGTTAGACGCACGCTTTGCGTGCATAAAACCCCCATTTCCACACCTGATAAAGTAAAATTGTGTACAATACTCGACGGAAAAACTTATTCTGATCTCGTGTGATTGCAATACTCGCCTTCGGCTTGTGCCGCAACCTCACACTCGCCAGAAAAAGTTTTACCGCACTCGTACCGTAATGTACTATTTTTTTTTTTTTTTTTTTTTTAATATATATAATATCCATCATGAGCTGAATCCTTCACTACGGTTTCCGATCTGATCATATATGACATCATGCATGATCATACACGGGGTCATATGGGTCATTCTTTTACAAACCGAACACTTTTAAAACTTGACATTTTAAAATCGTCTGAAATTTTTTTTACAACTTACATACATCAAATTACTTCACACGTATTTCAGGATTTTGCTGAAAATATTTTTTTTTTGAAAATATCCGCATATGAATTTTCGATAATTTGCTGGATTTTCTCCCATCTTCTCCTACTTGAAATTCATTATCTCCAGTTGTACTGATCGGATCAAGGTCAGCCTGGTTTCATTTTACACTTTGTTACGTGAGCTTTCAAAGTGTATTTAAAAAAAATTTTTAATTGTAAACAAATTATAATTATTAACAATTTGATTATTTAAATAGTCTAAACATGCCCTTCCCCCACCTTGAATCCATTTTGAAAAATATGATTTTGTTCATTATTTTCTCATCTACAAGATCCATCTTTTCAAAAAGTGGGGTCACCGTTAGATCGGAAGATATTAAATATTTCCGAGCGCAAGTCACGCAGCGCGCTCTGCGTGCAATCAAAATCTCACACTCTTGCACCTATTTTCACTTTTTATTTAATATCTTCCGATCTAATGGTGACCCCACTTTTTGAAAAGATGGATCTTGTAGATGAGAAAATAATGAACAAAATCATATTTTTCAAAATGGATTCAAGGTGGGGGAAGGGCATGTTTAGACTATTTAAATAATCAAATTGTTAATAATTATAATTTGTTTACAATTAAAATTTTTTTTAAAATACACTTTGAAAGCTCACGTAACAGAGTGTAAAATGAAACCAGGCCGACCTTGATCCGATCAGTACAACTGGAGATAATGAATTTCAAGTAGGAGAAGATGGGAGAAAATCCAGCAAATTATCAAAAATTCATATGCGGATATTTTCAAAAAAAAAATATTTTCAGCAAAATCCTGAAATACGTGTGAAGTAATTTGATGTATGTAAGTTGTAAAAAAAATTTCAGACGATTTTAAAATGTCAAGTTTTAAAAGTGTTCGGTTTGTAAAAGAATGACCCATATATGAGTTCATATATTATCATGCATAAATATACATGATCGTATCTGAGCATACATGGCCATATATGACATCATGCATGATCATACACGGGGTTATATATGAGTTCATATATCATCATGCATGAATAGACATGATCATATCTGAGCATTATTTCCGTATACAGCTGCAGATATAATAATGCATGACAGCATGTATGATCATATCTGAACTCAGATACGATCATATCTGTTTATGTGGGATCATGTATGAGCTCATGTATGATCATATATGATCATATCTGAGCATTTTTTCCCGGGTATACGTACATAGGGAAAATGCCAACTTTTATCACTCTCACGTTTTTTATGATTCAACTAGTCGACAAATTTCAATGAAAAACTAGTACGTTATGAATTGAAATTTAACGAACATTATGAGACTAGAAACAAACGTATTTAGCGTGTAAAGGCCGACGCTCACTAGACCGCACCGATCGGCACCGCACCGATCGGTGCGGACTAGTGGGCGTCGGCCTTAATAAGAAAGATCGAGGGGGTAACCACTTCAAACTTGTGTGTCCCATCTATTTCACATTTCAAAATCATTTCATATGATTTCACAACTACTTCATATCATTTCACAGGCATTTCACAAGCATTTCATACCATTTCGCGATCATTTCACAAGCATTTCATACCACTTCACAAGCATACCATTTCATATCATTTCATACCATTTCATACCATTTCATACCATTTCATACCATTTCAACCCATTTCACAATAATTTCAAGATAATTTCATACCATTTCATAGCTAACTGTCCCAACTATTTCACAAGTAGTTACCCCCTCGAGAAAGATATTGTTAGTTAAACTCAAACGTATTTAGCGTGTAATAAGAAAGATATTGTTAGTTAAACTCAAGTCTCTTTTAGATATTTGCGTGTAAATCAAATGCTGATGTGATAGACGTGACAATAGCGCTCACGTAGCTCAAACGGACGGCTCGAGCGAATTCTTCCGTTATATACACGCAATGTTGCCACGATCTATTATAACTTCGACTCAATGCGCGCGTGCCTACACAGTAAAAAAGAATAACTTGGGCCAAGCATTTTTTTTTTTTTTTTTTAACAACCGACAATCTCTCGAGCGAAGTTAAAATTCTCTGGAACCAAGAAAATTTTCATGATTCGAGAAAGATTTTACTTGGTCTCAGAGAATTTCACTTCGCTCGAGAGATTGTCGGTTGTTCAAAAAAAAAAAAAAAAAATGCTTGGCCCAAGTTATTCTTTTTTACTGTGTATGCCTAAAAGAAATGTGAACTGTACCTTGACAAAAGTTTGACAAGTTGGCCGTTCTCAAAAATTCTTGAAAAATATTAGAAAGAATTTCCCAGACAGCAATTGACGTCTTTACGAGTTCTTGAGGAGCTCTTATTTAAGATTTGGACGTCTTAATTTTCTTCAAAATGAAGTCTTTGAGACGTCATGAGGACGTCGGATGCACCACCACAAGAGCAAATTAGGACTTCTTGAAGAATTTGCGAAGAGTTCTTTCTTCTGAGTTCAGAAAAAAAGAGTTCTTCCAGAAGTCAGAATTAAGAGCTCTTTCTGACTTCAGAAAAAAGACTTCTTTAAGACTTCTTATTAAAGATAATTTAAAAAATATTTTGAAAATCTTAGAAATATGATTTTAGTAGCCATTATTCACAATTCGTTAAATCGTTTTCTCAAAGATATCCTGGTAGAAAATATTTTCTATTTATGAAGAATAATAAATTATTACATATTCATTTTCTTAATTCATTAATACGTCACCTGCTGTAAAATAGACTGATGTATCAAACAAATATCAATAAATCACAATATCATTCACAATCGAATGGAAATTAACATTTATACTAATCAAATATATTTTTGTGTTTTAATAATGGTCACACACTTACACTATTTTCGAATACTTGATTCATAAATAATTAATTTATTCAATTGAGTTGAATTTTCGAAAGAAAGTGAGGAATGTAAATAAGAACTGTACCGTTTTTTGTAGGTTATGATACAGAAATAACAAAGATGAAACATGTGCATGTGTATACCATGATACGCATGCGTTAAATTTAATCCAACCGAACCTCAGAAAAAATAATTTTTAAAGAGCTCATATTTTTGACATCTTACGAAGTCAGAAAGAAGCCTTCTTGCAGAGCTCGCATTTTTGACATCTTACGAAGTTTCATACCAAATTCCAAAAGTGGCGCTAGCCCCTCAGTCACTCCAGACTATACAAGACTTGTTTTTTAATTGTTCATCTTTTTTTGTTAAGGGGATATGAAAGGTGAATTATACACCTCGAATTTTTGGCAGCCCGTTTCCCAGCTAAAACACATCCGATCGATGTGAAATTGATATCAGTGACGCAGAAAAAGTGCACGGAGGGCATGATGCTCTTGGATTTCCAAAAAGCGAAAATAAAATGTACAGTTTTATATCAAGAGTGCTCTGTAACGAATAACCGTTGTTGCTGACGTTATACTTGATAAATATGAAAACACCCGAACCATTTTTGCTTTTTGGAAATCCAAGAGCATCATGCCCTCCGTGCACTTTTTCTGCGTCACTGATATCAATTTCACATCGATCGGATGTGTTTTAGTTGAGAAACGGGCTGCCAAAAATTCGAGGTGTCTAATCCATCTTTCATTTCCCCTTAACATTTTTTCCACGACTCTCCTCACTTTAATTATCTGAACATGTATTTTTTTTCTCACATATAATCAGCCGAGCGATAATCCTGTGACTGGTACTCGAGTACATCAATTGACTGGCACTAAAAATGATCATGAAAAGGTCGGACATCGCGATTCAAATAATCGTCACGTTGATAGGTCAGAAAACTTTCCATAAGGTAAAGGACCCAGTACCGGAACGAGACCCAATATCGGAACGATTTGACACTCAATCATTTATATTTAATCTCGTACGCGATGGAATTTTTCGAATCTTCGTTTATTTGGTACCTTAATCTTTTATTTACATAACATATATAAATGTGAGTTGAAAGTATATTCAAAGTATGAAATAAAAATTGTTGAATGTAGCAGAGGTATCAAATCTACGACTTATCCAAGTTCCTTAATGGTTTTGTTAAGAAATCAGTCGATGATCTTAAGCTTGTAGAAAGTGCATAAAAAAACTTTTCGGGTATTTTTTTTTTTTATACGCTTATAGAAGTATTTTGGAATCAGAATAATTTATTTATAATGTGAGCAAAATTCCCTTTTCATTTAAATTCTACCGTTCCTTTATTGGTCCCCTACAAATGAGCCGTACCCAGTGTCGGAACAGCTAGCCATGTTGCTTTTATCGCATGACATATGCGATGCATTTGACTTGGTGTAGAGATCGAGTGGGGACAAAAAATTAATTTCTGATTGAATATTTAATGCAGTAAGTACGTTTGTTATAAAAAATACATAAAATATACATAAACTTTAATTTAGATAGTAAAAATTAATCTCTGTGTTAAATGTTTTATTCGGAAACTACTTAATTCTAGCATAACCTTAAAATCATTTGTTTTTATTTTATTAATATTCACCTAATAAAATATATATTATATATATATATTTTTTTTTTAATCAAATATGAAATCATTAAAAATATAAAATGCTTTTTATATTTGTATATATTAAATAATTATTGAAACTCACTAAAAAAAAAAAAAAAAAAAATGAAAAAAAAAATGCTTCTATCACTATAATTATTATTGCCTTAACTCATTTATCATTAATTATTTCTTATAATTAACTGCAATTATTCAATCACTTTTACGGTAAGCATAATTCTTTCATTAAAATGAACTCATTTTATTCACTGTTCCGGTACTGGGTTAACTATGTTCCGATACTGGGTCTGGGCTCTTTAGGTGTTCCGGTACTGGGTCTTTTAGACTCATTCGAAAAAAATTTTTTTAACATATTAAATTTCGGTAAAACTAATCAATGTAATTACGCCTGAATAGCTAAATGTCCATTTCATCCAGTGGATTAATTTTTTTTTTTTCATCAGCTACTCAAGTATTTTAAAAATAAGAAAAATCAGTCATATACCCTTCGTCGTTCCGGTACTGGGTCCTTTACCTTATGTTCGCAAAAAAATAAGTAAAAAAAGAAACTAATTCTGTAATGAATTTATGCCGGTGAAATTCGTCTATTGTCCCAACTGAACATGATTTCAGCATCTATATCTGCATTGAACGGAGGATTTCACGTTGGATGGGCATCACCGTCACTGGCTAAATTGCAGGCCGAGGACTCCGACCTACCCGTTACCTCTGCTCAGGGTGCCTGGATCGCGAGTACTTTCAGTTTCGGAGGTACATTTGGTTCCCTAATCGCCGGTATGGTGGTTAATAAATTGGGTAGAAAACTATCGCTTATTTCAACGGCATGTCCTTTCGCCGTTTCCTGCATCCTCATTATTGCGGCGCAGAATTATTGGTGGCTGATTGTAGCGAGGTACAAACTCTTTGCCATTTTTGAATATTTTTTTGGATAAGATCTCCCAACCGTTACAACTAGTCCAGTGATCATTCTCAACCCTTTATGTATAATATACGCATGTTTATTCCAAATTTTACACCATGTGGAAGTGAGTTCTTTCACATTACTGCCAGACTTTGAAAAAATGTTTTATTGGCTCACGATCAGTTTTGTCACGACCGATTATTACTATTATGTGACATGATTAAAAATCCACAAGATCGCATCGTTCATCGAAACTTCTAAAAATTTTCAGCTAATATTGTGAAATGATGTTATTAAAAAAGAAAAGAAAATGGCTCTAAATGCAAAAGTTTCTTATCTAAAAATCAAATTCATCGGATATCATTTGCTTTAAGCGGCGAAATAACACATCAATGTACTAGAATATGATGTCCTCAAAATTTGCTGAACTTTCGATGCGTGATGCGACCCCTACCCTACGCCAGCCAGTTTTCCTTCGGTGTAGTAATCAGTCTATATGTGAGCCAAAGTTCACAAAATGTCAAATAATTTCCAATTTAATGCCTAAAAAAGAAATACTTAGTAATTGGCTGTGAAAGAACTGAGGGAATCAAATATTTCGTCAGAGTGTATACGAATTTCGTATCTAAGAATCCCTGGATCGAAGTATCTCCTGATTTATTACAATAGAACGCATGATCTGTCGTAATTCTTTCATATCTTGTATTTAGATTTTTTGCTGCACTTGGCTATGGCGCCATGGCTACACTTATCACAATATATTTGGGTGAGATTTCGAGCAGCCAGATCCGAGGTGCAATGTGTATATTCTCAGCACAAATGGTGAACCTTGGAATTTTATTGGCATACAGTGTTGGCCCGTGGGTCAGTCGTATGGCACTTGGTGGTGTGGGACTGTCTTTGCCGATCGGATTCTTACTCTTCTCTTTTTGGATACCAGAATCGCCTTATTTCTTGGTGATGAAATACAGAAATGAAGATGCGAAAAAGATTTTGGCTTGGCTAAGAGGAACAAGTGATGTAGAAGAAGAAATGAAAGAGATTGAAGAAAATGTTGCAATGGAGGGGGATGGAAGTTTAGAAGATCTGATACGAGGAAATCGCAAGGTTTGTGAAATTGATTCAACTCAGAATATGTCTGGAATGCATTAAACAGTTTCACATGTGATATGTATGTCGCAAATGCATCATTGCGCATGAACAGATTATCACTTTGATAAATTCGAAGAACAAGGCTCTCAGGTTCTTTAGTTTACTTCATAAACTTTTCCAAGTAAACTTAGTTCTGTGATGTTTGTCAAATGCTCTAAATTCTGATTCAGGCTTTGGTGATCCTTGGTATATTGGCACTGGCGCCACCATTGAGTGGTGTGAGCCCGATTCTAGTTTATACTAGCCTGATACTCGAGGAGTCTGGATTCGTGCTGAGTCCCAGTATATCCGTTATCATTGTCGGAGTGATTCTATTTCTTAGTGGAACATTGAGTATCTTCACTGCAGACTTCCTTGGACGTCGACCATTACTGATCTCGTCCCTTCTAGGTTCAATCGTATTCCTCATAGGTGAGAGTAGAATTTTTACCTTAAAATGACTCGAAGTTTTTCGCAAACTTTGACTTTATCGTATATATGTACAGTAAAAATACGTCTTCACAAGTAATCCGATATTGTTACAGCTGAGGCTACGTTTTTCCAATTGAAGGCCATCGGAATTGACACCACTCCGATTTCTTGGCTTCCGGTAACCGCCATAGTTGGTTTCATTATTTTTTACTCGATTGGCTTGGGATGTCTCCCGTGGAATATGATTTCTGAATTATTTCCCTGCAATGTGAAGGCCATCGCCATGATGTGTGCCAGTATTATCAGTGCATGCACTGACATGGCTACGATAAAACTTTATCAAGTTGTAGCCGATGCTTACGGTATTCACGCTTCCTTTTGGGGATTTGCCGCCTGTTCCGTTGTCATGTTATTTTTCTTATATTTTTTCGTACCTGAGACAAAGCAGAGGTCCTTAACCGACATTCAAAAAGGATTAAGGAGCACGAAAGATTCTACGACAGCGATAAAATAAACAATTTCTGATATTCAATCATTTTATGTTTTACATTTTTTTATCCTATTTGTGTTAAAAGTTGAAAGATAAAAAAAGGTCGAAAATCAGAGTTCAAGAAACCTGGGAATTATGGCCGAAAACGAGTCACGATGAGATTCGCGTCTTTTCTTCAAATCAATTGCGACGGCTTGTCAAGCAATGGAAAATTATAAGGAAAAGAAAAAACTAGGAACAATGATAGGATAGATTTTCAAATTTTTTTTACAAAATTTGGGGACCAAATTTCTACAGCTTTTATAGAACAGAACGTCCTTCTTGTAAACCGAGTGAAAGCTGTCGGGGATCCGGCTCGCTGCGCATTTATAGAGATCAACACTATATCGCTGGTTACTCGCCACTTGCTACTTGCTATTTGCTACCGAGGGGAAATTTCTTTTCAAATAATGTACGTTGATCGTTGTAGAAAACCTATTCCTTTCAACTGCATACCAATTTCTTGGCCGAATTTTCTAGCTTGAATTTACACTGACTATTCAATGGTTCCGGGTGAAGTTGCGCAGTAAACAAATGTTTGCAAAATTTAACACAAAATTTGTGTTATTTCAACACAATCAATTTATGTTAAAAAAGTGACACAGCTTTATGTTAAAAATAACACAAAACTGTGTTAAAATTTGGTGTTGATTTGAGAGTGACATTTAGAAAGTGTTACTTTTGATGTATCAAATTAACATTTTAGTGTGTTAAAAAATTAAAAACAAAAAAACAACACTGAACCATATCCCACATAGCACATGGTAGTCCTAACAACATCCTATAGATATCATTCAGGATATTTTGGATATCCTCGAAATATCCTACGATATCCGTTGACGTTCCGTAAACATCCCAGGGACATGTTTTTGGCCGGTCCCACAATAGCCTGTGGATGCCGACGATGGATATCCGACGATCTCCTCAAAATATCCCAAGGACAGCATAGGACCGAAAATTTATTTCCTAAAGAGTTCCCGAGGATATCCTGACGAGTTCATGTCTCAGATTCCAGAAATTCTGAGACAACCCCTATATTGAAAAATGCTGCCGGTATTTTCAACTTTGTACCAAAAAAGTGTGAGCAGCTATTGTTGTCAAAGTTATTTGGCCCAATGTTATAAACACCAATAGTATTTTCACTCAAGGGTTACTTACAAAACTCAATAGTTTGCGGTTTCACGGGATACGTAGATTTTATGAAATGATTCAAGAAGTGGACATTTCATACTGATAATATATATTTCATATATTCTCAAATAATAACGTGATCAGAATATAAAAGTACTAATCGAGATACAATGTGAACTGCGAATTAACGTCTATGACGAACTTTGAGACCATGGAGATTGTATTTCGATCTATGAAAAAAAAATTTCACCACATGAATGAATTTTTTTTTTTTAACTTCAAATTTTTTGAAAAATTTTTGAACAAATTAAAAAAAATTTATTCTGTAGTAATACCCCAAGACCTCCAAAATTATCGGATATTTCCCGATTGTTTTGCTGCGTGGCATCGAGAGGGCTAAGTTTTGCAGATCAAAAATCACGAGCGCGCAACGCGAGGATACGTAGATTGAAAAAATTTTGAGATTTTTAAAAAGTGTCGAAATATTATTCGTAGTTTGAAAATTCATGAAAAAAAACGGGTCGATCAAAAAATCTGAAAAAATTCAGGGTAACCGTTTTAGTACTTGGAATAGATTTTTTTTCAAGCAAATCGAAAATGGTGGGGGAAATATATCATTTGGTCAAGTTGATATCCCTAGAATGTACTGTGGTCGTCTTACGTCTACCGCAGGATGATATCCGTAGGATCTCTTAGAGATATCCACGAAATATCATAAAATTAAAACTCTACTCAAGATGTTTCGTACATCCCACAAGATATCTTCGAAATGTCCCACAGATATCCCACTAGCTCCCAAATTCGAATAATTCACAATATCGTATGAGATATGCACACGATCTCCTGAAGATATATAGGATATCAATGGGAGATTTGGGATCAAATTCGGATATCGTATGAAGGTAATGTGCCGTGTGGGTTACCACCAACTGAAAAATCAGATGGAAGAAAAAACACTATTGTCGTCGTAGAATTAAGCGAATAAAATTGAGCAACTGCTCAACCCTACTGAAAATGGTTATGTGATAAATCACATGATGTTATGAACGAAATTGGTATGTATTTTATTGTGTAATTTAACATGTGATTACGACTAAATACATAACAATTTTATGATAAATCATAAAATTCGACTTATAAGGTAAAATACATTACAAATCACATACCGAAACTTACGATTTTTCACATGAATTGTTATGTATATTATTACACTATGATCTGTACTTCATGATTTATCAGATGATTTGTTCCCAGCAAACACAGAGTGCAGGGCCATTGCTAGTTAGGTGGAGGAATGCCGATACTTGAGTTGCCGAACCGCTGCCGGAAGACTTGTGATGGCCCTGTACCCTGGTGTCACAGTGGCCGACAGCTGGGCCAGTGCCGGCAGTGTTATACCGGCCCAACGGTTGGCCAGCGCAGGGCCAGCAATGGCCCAAATTGGTTGTCGGGCAGTCGTCAATGGCCCAACAAGAGCCCAATATTGATCAGCCGATGACCCGATCATTCGATTTTTTTTATTTTCGATATTATCCGGACAAAAAATATTTTTTTCACTAATAGTTGATTCTTTTTCGAGCGGTAGAGCAAAGTTCATATTCCCAGGATGTTAGAAATAAGCTATTCGAAGACTAATTAGATATATTCATGTGGGTCACCCATCCGACTTCTAGCTGCAGTTGAAATTGCTTAACTTCGTTGATCGTATGATGTCCAGTGTTGATCTACACCCAAACGTCGCCTGTTGCAATACTCAACACTTTTTGACTCGATAGCTAAACTTCGATTTGTGAAGATTGACATCAATATGTACTTAAAAAAAAAAAAAATAATGATAGCAAAATTTCACGGTGACTTCGAAGATTTCTGATGATTAAAAAGTATATACTTTTGTTCGATTGCATAGAAACATTCTTTTTCCGGTAAATTCGGTGGAAGTGTTAGTAATACTGCAATCAGCAGAAAAACTTATACTATGTACGCCGGCGAATCAACGACCGGGTGCCGGTAGAAAAGTGCCGGAGTTGCCAATGCCGGGCCATCAAGATACAGATGCAAGTGTGTTTGAAAACGGCCAAGTGATGGCAAGTCGGTTGTGGCAAGATGCAAAATGCCCTGCAGGAAATCAGTAGTTGGTAACCAACACCGTTCCATCAATGGTTGGATACTGGTAAAACTTCACCGAAGTACCGCTATTTTACATGTAGTGGCGCAGTAAAGGCTAGCCTACACCAGCACATTGCCAGCATTGCCAAAGCTGGGCCATTATAATTTCGGCAGTTCTGTGTTTGCTGGGTTAATACTTTAGTACCTATTACATATATTATACTTCGTTACACATTATATCTCGACTAGTACTTTTATATTCTGATCACGTTATTATTTGAGAATATATGAAATATATATCCAGTATGAAATGTCCACTTCTTGAATCGTTTTATATAAAATCTACGTATCCCGTGAAACCGCAAATTATTGAGTTTTGTAAGTAACCCTTGAGTGAAAATACTATTGGTGTTTATAACATTGGACCAAATAGCTTTGACAACAATAGCTGCTCACACTTTTTTGGTACAAAGTTGAAAATACCGGCAGCATTTTTCAATATAGGGGTTGTCTCAGAATTTCTGAAATCTGAGATATGAACTCGTCAAGATATCCACGGGAACTCTTTAGGAAATAAATTTTCGGTCCTATGCTGTCCTTGGGATATTCTGAGGAGATCGTCGGATATCCATGGTCGACACCCACACAGCATTTGATATTCATTGTATATTCGAAAAAAGTACACAATGTTCAAAAAATATCCCGAATGAGTAAAAGATATTCTATATACATGTCCAGAAGAATATTCATCCATGGGCTTCAGGTGAATATATTATATATTCCATGCACGTTTCTAGAACATTCCACGATATTTCAGCGATATGAAAATCTAATATGCTGTGGACATTGACCCTACATATTCCAGGTATGTCTCCGAGTGTTTTTATCGATTAAATTTCAAATACATGCTAATTTTCCTGATAACTCTTATTATATATATGGGGCTTTCCATCCATAATCGCCCACGCATGACCTCGACATTTTTTTTTTTTTTTTTTTGCTTCATTTTTTGATATGTTGTAGTACTATTTTGAAAGATCTTCTGTGATTTTTTTTTTCAATTTTCCAACAAACCGTTTTTTTTTTTTTTCTTCATAAATAATACCAACTCTGAAAATAATACATCCTTCGAAAATTCTGAAAAAATCACTGATATTCTATGCCCGAAACTCGATTTTTTGATGCCCGTCCGATCGTGGACGGATTGAGATCTTCTATTTTTTCAACCAATGTCAAGATTCATAGTAGATTTAATCATTAGGCCGTGAGGCACGGTTTCACGGACGAGTGTGAAGTTTGCTGCACGAGCCGAAGGCGAGTGCAGCAAACTCACACTCGTCGGGGACCGTGCCTGACGGCCAAATGAATAACACTAATTTTTGTCAGACGTGTCAAAAACGAGTGACTCACGGCCTAGGCGAGTGCTTCACGGCTGCCATGGGCCAAACGCTCCTGTACCCGGATTCTGTAACTTTTCGTTAACGAAACGACCGTATCGGCTTGTTTTGTCTTGTTTTCTATTAGGTGGATTTGTATTTTCTGAAACGTTATTGGTCGCTGATATTTAACAACAGCGATAATTCTCGATAACGAGTTACAGAATCCGGGTACTTTTTGCGCTTGCTTGCGGCCTACCAACAGGCCGTGAGACCGAGTTTTTGACACGTCTGTGACAAAAAGAATCATTATTCAACACACAATCGTGGGCTGAGGGCATTTATTTTTTATGGAAAAAAAAAAAATACAATCCGAAAAACGATTTCACCAGTCCCTGCCCGCACAGAGAAAAAATCCTCAATTTTATAGGAAAAAATGTATTGATTTTAACTTTTCGCTATGATTAAATTGACGCGTTGAAGTTTAAACGATGAGAATCAAAGAATTACGGGCTTCTTTCAACCAAAACTGTCTAGAAATGATGCCAAATTTTCCATAAATTTTATCCTTTTTCGACTAGGATTGACAATCATTTTCATTCAATTAATCCATAAATTCAACATCAAAATTATCCTAATTTTTCGTTATTCTGAGCAATTTTTTGTCTCTGTGCGTCTACCCTATAATATGGGAACGTTAGTGACACGGTACCGATCAAATTTGTAGATTCTCAGGCCAGTTAATCGAATCAAAACCCGTACGTATACCTGGTGATAGCGATGTCAAACCCAATTAATATAAAAGCAGACAACTGTACTCGTGGTGACGGGCGAAAACAATGGATTGATCGCATCGTGTTAAAATAGTTCTTACTTCAGAGTTCAATTCGTCGAGTTAGACATCCGCACCTATGTGAATAGGCCGGAGAATTTCAACTTTTCCGAGTTTTTATTTTTTTCATAAATCGTTTATTTGTTTGTTCGTGATTATCGGACTAGTGAAATCGTTTGTTGGATTGTCTTTTTTTTCATCAAAAATGAATGCTATCAGCCCACAAGGATACTTGTGTGTGTTGAACAACGATTCTTTAATCTTGATATTGGTTGAAAAAATAGAAGATCTCAACCGTCCACGATCAGAAGGGTATCAAAAAATCGAGTTTCAGACGTAGAATATCGGTGATTTTTTTCAGAATTTTTGAAGGATGTATTCTTTTCAGAGTTGGTATTATTTATGAAAAAAAAAACGGTTTGTTGGAAAATTACAAAAAAAAAATCACAGATGATCTTTCAATATAGATAGATAGATAGAAGAAAATTTATTTGATCATGAAGCACAGCTCCTTAATGACCACAGGCAGTGATGGTAGCTTACAAAGTTGCTACCACCGAAGCATACAGGATAAGAAAATTTAAAAAAGAATACAAAATAGACATTCAAGTTGGCATAGCATAGGCATACAGCTGAGATAAGTAAAAGTAAAAATATAGATTTGGAAAATAGGATGTACAAGATAGACTCCTAGGCATACCGGATTCCCATCACATAGTACTAGTGTAGTATATAGTACTACAACATATCAAAAAATTGAGCAAAAAAAAAAAAAATGTCGAGGTCAAACGTGGGCGATAATGGATGGAAAGCCCCATATACATTTAAAGTATGAAACACACATTACGTACATTTGTGTACTAAGTATTCCATGGAACCATAACATACTTTCACTGAGGAATCTCTTGAATATTGGAAGAAAAAACTCATTGGTATCATTTGTGATTCTTTAAAATTGACAAATGATATTGAAAAAAAATCATTCTTCGGAAAAATGACTGAAGAACTTCGGATCCCAATTTTGACAAGGATTAACCCCTCAAGAGATTCGTCACGAATTCTGAATCATCCTGTATATGTACCATCTTTTATCCAATATCATTTGACAGTATTTGCTTGATTTCAAAATGTTTTGAATCATATTTGTCTCAAAATTATAGAATAGAAAGGATTTAATGGCAGTCGCTTCTTAAAAAAATTTTGAAAAATTCATATCTCTGGAACCAGGTACACTGTTAGAGACAAAAAAATGTTCCAGGAGACCCACTAACATTTTTACGGTAATTTCAACACTGTTTTTAGTTCATACGACAAAAGAATTTGCCACTTTGAGTAGATTTATGTTGTTCTAACTAAAAAAAAAAGTGTCGAAATAAACATAAAAATTTTAATGGAACTCCTGGAACATTCTTTCTCTAACAAAATGTCATTTGATTCGGATAAACATATGACCGCGTGAACGAAAAATGCATGATAAGATATTCAGTAATTAATCGTAATAATATATGCAAGCACTTCAATCTAGTCCTGCAAATGCAAAATTTTGATGACATTGAAATATTCCGAGTAATAACTTGACACCTTGATGGGCTCTGAACAAGTAGGAAAGTGTTCGATCTTATATCATATGGTAGTTTAGGGTAGTGGTTAAGGCGTGCGGCTGGTAACCGAGCGGACGTGGGTTCAAATCCCGGCGGGGACGAAAAATGCGGCGGTTTTTTCAGTGGATGTAAAATACAATATCGTCGATACGATACATAGGTAGAGTCAACTGACGATAAAATATGTCAAATTCTGTGTTTTTTTTTCTACCATTATTGCTTCTCATTTCATGATAATAAATTACGGGCTCCGATATGAGAGCTAGCCCTATCATCGGAAAGTACTAGGGCGCCGTTAAGGGGCACACCTAGTGTGACAGCCTAAAAAAAGGCAATTTTTGGGAATTAAAAAAAAAAAAAAAAAAACTAGTGAATCTATCGTTTTAAAATTTTGAGGGTATATTTATACATGTTTTGAGAATCCACAGTAAAATTTTTGAAATAAAATATTAAATATTTTTGAAATGACACGCGATCTCCGGCGGCGCCAAAAAAAAAAGGTCCTCCACTGCTGGAGTGATTGCAGCCTTCTCCGTTGATAAAACCTAAAAAAAAAAAATTCTCGTTAAATTAAAACATATTGTCTGTACGATGACCCTCGGGCGAACAAAAAAATCAAAAATTGACAAAATGGCGGCATGTTTAAAAAAAAAGTTAAATTTCACCCAAAATTTTGGTCGTTTTTGGCCTGCCAAAATTCGATTTTTGATCAGATCAAAAAACTGGAGGGCCATCGTATGGAGAACTATATAGAAAAGATGCAAAAAAAATTTGATAGCGATCGGATCATTTGTCTCCGAGTAATCACTCCAGCAGTGGAGGACCTTTTTTTTTTTTGGCGCCGCCGGAGATCGCGTGTCATTTCAAAAATATTTAATATTTTATTTCAAAAATTTTACTGTGTATTCTCAAAACATGTATAAATATACCCTCAAAATTTTAAAACGATTGATTCACTAGTTTTTTTTTTTTTTTTAATTCCCAAAAATTACCTTTTTTTATGCTGTCACACTAGGTGTGCCCCTTAAGGAATTCTGCTAAGCACCTAGTTAGCTAATTCACTGACCAGGAATTGATCTGGAAAAGTGTGACCTCACTGGCTAGGCGCTGGATAGTTTGCCACGTCAGCGTCTGGTTAATCATGAGTTTGTTCCCGTGAATATTTTCTGGACATGAATTTCACGTATTTTAGGGTGACATTGTCATGTTCATTATACGTTCTAAACACATTATTGAGGTGAAAGTGAATATTCTATGAATATTCAAATATTTTTTTCGGAACATGTCAAACATATACCATGAATATTCAATGTTGTGTGGGCATCCACAGGCTATTGTGGGACCGGCCAAAAACATGTCCCTGGGATGTCTACGGAACGTCAACGGATATCGTAGGATATTTCGAGGATATCCAAGATATCCTGAATGATATCCATAGGATGTTGTTAGGACTACCATGTCCTGTGTGGGAAGCTTAGTGCGACTTTTTCACAAATTAAGGTTGTTACCTTGTAAAAGCGGTTTTTGACAGATTTGTGTGAAATTTTACTGGTGAATAGCTTGAAACAAGTTCTACAACATGAGACGAACTTCATTGACTTTTACCGTATATTATTGATAAAAAAAAATGATTGAAGTTTACATTATTTGCATACGTACATACACGATAAAAATTTGTTTGTAAAATTTAACACAACAGCTTGTGTTAACTACTCTTTTAACACAAAATTTGTGTTATTTCGTTCTTCATGTGTCTAGGCCCGAAATACGGCGATTCTAACCTCAATTCGCTCGGTTTAAACGCGGTTTCTGGCCTAGACACATAAAATTGGATATGCCATACGGCCCATAAAGTATTTTCTGACGAATTTCATTATATAATCCCCGCCTTTGGCTCGGATTATAAACTCAAATTCGTCGAAAAATACTTCATCGGCTTAATGACATAATGTACTATTGAATTAACACACGAGAGTGTTGAATATTTAACACAAAAATTTCAACATTCTACATAATGACGAAATTTTTTTTACTGTGTAGGCATAGGGAATATGCCAACTTTTATCACTCTCACGTTTTTTATAATTCAACTAGTCGACAAATTTCAATGAAAAACTAGTACGTTATGAATTGAAATTTAACGAACATTTTGAGACTAGAAACAAACGTATTTAGCGTGTAATAAGAAAGATATTGTTAGTTAAACTCAAGTTTCTTTTAGATATTTGTGTGTAAATCAAATGCTGATGTGATAGACGTGACAACAGTGCTCACGTAGCTCAAACGGACGGCTCGACTGGATTCTTCTGTTATATACACGCAATGTTGCCACGATCTATTATAACTTCGACTGAACCCGAGTAGAAATTTGATAAGGCCAGCCTGACGTTCCATCAGGCCCTGACGAGGTTGAACTCAGGCGTGCCTAATAGAGCACACCGGATGCGGCCCTGACCAGGTCATCAGCAGGCATCCGTCAGCAAGGCGTACCTGTTGGGGCCCTGGTCAGGTTAACATCAGGCATGCATTACTATGTAACACCTGATGGGTTCCTGGTCAGGATTGCCTGGATCACCCTTACTAAAGTGCGCCTGTTGAGCCCCTGGTCAGGCAATGATCAGGCGCTACTTACTAAGAAGTGCTCATTGGGGCCCTGGTCAGTATGGCCTCAGTCGACCCTGATATCTCTGAGTGAGGCGAGCCTGTTGATCCCCTAGTCATGATAGCCTGAATCATCCCTTACTAAGGTGCGCCTGTTGCGTCCCTGGTCAGGCAGTGATCAGGTGCTACTGACTAAAGAGTGCTCGATGGGGCCCTGATCAGTATGGCCTCAGTCGACTCTGATATCGTTGAGTGAGGCGCGCCTGTTGAGCCCCTGGTCAGGTTGGCATCAGCAATTCCTTATCGAGGTAAGCCTGATGTGGCGCTGGCCAGGTTTTCCTCAGGCACTCCGTGTTCGAGGCAACCCCGATGTGGCCCTGATCAGGCTGACATCAGCTAGTCCTCATTGAGGCAAACCTGATATAACTTCGGCCAGGTTGACATCAGTCAGTCCGTGTTGAAGCAAACCTGATATGACCCTGTTTAGGCTGGCATCAGGCAACCCTCCCCAAGGTTTGCCTGTTACGCCCCTGACCAGGTTGGCATAAGCTGTTCCTATTAAGGCAAGCCTGATGCGCCCCTGTTGTCATGTTCCAGCTCATATTTTTTTACAACATTCTGCAGGCGTGATCTCACCTTGAAAATCATGAGATTGGTAGGTCAGATTGAAATGACTATAAGCTCTCAATTCGACATCTAAATCATAAGTTTCGACAAATAGGAAAATATCAGACTAATATCCATAGGGTAGTTTGGCGTAGTAGGTAGAGCGTGCGACTAGTAATACAACAAATGCGAGCGGACTTGGGTTCAAATCCCGGTTAGGTAGAAAAAAAAGGATGTCGTTTTTCTTAGCGAATCGGTCATGCTTCTCGATGTACGTGTGGAAGGTATGAAATGTGAATTCGAATATTCACACCTGCGTAAGTTTTTTCGTTTTGTTTTTTACGGTTGGTTTTTATTCCTTTATCAGGGCCTGGTGGAGAACCCTGGCCAGGGCCTGACCATTGAATCTGATCAGGCCCTGATCACCGAATCTGATCAGGGCCTGACAAATACAGACTGATCAGATGATTCTAGAACACAGCGTTACATTCTTAATCAGGGCCTTATCAGCGGGCCTGACAGCAGCCTGATCCAGGGTTGTAAAATTTTTAATGGAAAATATTTCCATTAACTCATTGAATTTAATTTTTTAATGGAAAATATTTCCATTAACCATTAAATTTAATTTTTTAATGGAAAATATTTCCATTAACCATTAAATTTAATTTTTTAATGGAAAATATTTCCATTAACCATTAAATTTAATTTTTTTAATGGAAAATATTTCCATTAACCATTAAATTTAATTTTTTAATGGAAAATATTTCCATTAACCATTAAATTTAATTTTTTAATGGAAAATATTTTCACTCACCATTAAATTCATTTTTTTAATGGAAAATGTTTTCATTAAAAAATTAAATTCAATGAGTTAATGGAAATATTTTCCATTAAAAATTTTACAACCCTGAGCCGCTCACGGTCATGCACACAGCGAATGGCTTTCTACTTTCCCGCCAAGTCTATTTAAAAATTAAAAGTGATCCAAAGTAATTTCAGAAAATTCCAGCAGTTGATGAGAATTTTTCCGAATAGAAAAAAATATTCAAAAATTGATGAAAATTTTTCTCATCAAATGATGAAATTTAATTTTTTAATGGAAATGTTTTCCATTGAATAATTAAATTTAATGGTTGATGGAAAAAGTTTCCATTAGAAAAATAAATTTAATGGTTAATGGAAATATTTTCCATTAAAAAATTGAATTTAATGGTTAATGGAAATATTTTCCATTAAAAAATTAAGTTTAATGGTTAGTGGAAATATTTTCCATTAAAAAAATTAAATTTAATGGTTAATGGAAATATTTTCCATTAAAAAATTGAATTTAATGGTTAATGGAAATATTTTCCATTAAAAAATTAAATTTAATGGTTAATGAAAATGTCAATGCATTAAAAAATTTAATGCATTATTTACAACTCTGGCCTGATCAGGCTGTCAGGTAAGCCCGTGCAGGGCCTGATCTGCGCCTGACGTCAATTTCTACTCGGGAATGCGCGTGCGCCTATGCCTAAAAGAAATGTGAACTGTACCTTGACAAAAATTTGACAAGTTGGCCGTTCTAAAAAATTCTTGAAAAATATTAGAAAGAATTTGTTTAACCATCAAAAGATTTTGATACGGTTTGCATATCATAGCATGTAATATCGATAGTGTGTAATATTTGATTTTGTGACTTATTTATTACTATCGTCAACTAAAATAAACTTTTGACTGTGACTATAACAAGCGAACAACCTTAAATGGCAGAAACGAAGTCTATCAGTGAATTTAATATACAGAGCGATTCTCTGGAAAGTAACGTGCCTCGCCGGCATACAGGCAATCCAAACATCAAGCGATTGTGCTTTATCTCGCATATCGCGTGCCGTTTGACTACGTGGGAAATAAAACCCACTCTTCGATTTTTGAGCTGCTCGATGAAGGCGTCTTCACGCTTCCCTGCCTTTTAGGCGAGTTACTTTTCAGAGAATCGCTCTGTATATATCAAAATACTGTCTTAAAATAAAACCAAAGAATACGGGTTTCGGCTAGTTCTTAAATAGTTGAGAAGCGATGAATTCGCGACACGTAGGATCTAAAGATATTCCAGTAACAGTCGAAACGGGTTTTGGCTAGTTCTTAAGTAGTTGAGAAACGATGAATTCGCGATACGTAGTACGATCTAAAGATATTCCAGACAGTGAATTGTCGTCACGCATGGGAGAAGGTGTTGTAGCTATTCCGAACGGTTTTCAATATTTCAAAGATTTCATATGATCTATGATCAGATTCTGTGTAACAAGGTATAAGTTTCATACCAAATTTCAAAAGTGGCGCTAGCCCCTCAGTCACTCCAGACTATACAAGACTTGTTTTTGAATTGTTCATCTTTTTTTCTTAACATTCTTTCCACGACTCTCCTCACTTTAATTATCTGAACGTGTATTTTTTTCTTACATATAATCAGCCGAGTGATAATCCTGTGACTGGTACTCGAGTATATATCAATTGACTGGCACTAAAAATGATCATCAAGAAGTCGGGCATCGCGATTCAAACAATCGTCACGTTGATAGGTCAGAAAACTTTCCATATGTTCGTAAAAAAAATAAGTAAAAAAAAAAAAAACTAATTCTGGAATGAATTTATGCCGGTGAAATTCGTCTATTGTCTCAACTGAACATGATTTCAGCATCTATATCTGCATTGAACGGAGGATTTCACGTTGGATGGGCATCACCGTCACTGGCTAAATTGCAGGCCGAGGACTCCGACCTACCCGTTACCTCTGCTCAGGGTGCCTGGATCGCGAGCACTTTCAATTTCGGAGGTGCATTTGGTTCCCTAATCGCCGGTACGGTGGTTAATAAATTGGGTAGAAAACTATCGCTTATTTCAACGGCATGTCCTTTCGCCGTTTCCTGCATCCTCATTATTGCAGCGCAGAATTATTGGTGGCTGATAATAGCGAGGTACAAACTCTTTGCCATTGTTGAATATTTTTTTGGATGAGATCTCCCAACCGTAACAACTAGCCCAGTGATCATTCTCAACCCTTCATGTATAATATACGCAATTGTTTATTCCAAATTTCACACCATATGTAGAAGTAAGTTCTTTCACATTACTGCCAGACTTTGAAATAGTACTTTTCGATACCAGTGCGAAAGTGTTGGAATTTCATTTTTCAACACAGCGCGCGTTAAGTTGAATTTTATGCACGCGAAGCGTGCGCAAAATCAAACTTTACGCACGCCGTGTGGAAAAAATGTTTTCCTAACTCAGTGTGCAAAATTCGATTTTGCGCACGCAAATGAGTGTGCAAAATAGTACTTTCCCGCACTAGTGCGCAAAATAAATATAATTGAAACACAACACCTTTTCTTTGTGTATTGTAACGTTGAATGAAAGAGAGAGAATTCAAGGTGCGGGGAGATAGAGCTGGTAAACGTAAATAAACAGGATCGGCATCGTTACCAATTCTTTTAAGCGGACACTTCATCCATCTTATATACAATAATTTGTATATACTTGAAAATTCAATATTTCATACAAGATACCAATGTTGTAGAATTTTGCGTAGCTCGTTAGGAAAAATAGTATACGTAACTAGTGCGCATAGGTGTCTCCCGCACTCGTCTCTTTTGTCGCCCTCGCTACGCTCGGGCGACAAATCCGACTCGTGCGGGATTCACCTATTTTGCGCACTAGTTACGTAATCTACTATTATTGGCTCACGATCAGTTTTGTCACAACCGTTTATTATACTATTACGTGACATACGTAATTGAAAATTCACAAGACGTCGCATAATTGATCGAAACTTCTAAAAAATTTCAGTTGCTATTGTAAAATGATATCATAAAAAGAAAAAAAAAAAAGAAAAAATGGCTTTAAATGCAAAAGTTTCTTATCTAGAAATCAAATTCATCAAATTTTATTTGCTTCAAGCGGCGAAATAACACATCAATGTAGAATATTGCCTCAAAATTTGATGAACTTTCGATACGTGATGCGACCCCTACCCTACGCCAACCTCTTTTCCTTCGGTGTAGTAATCAATCTGTGTAAGCCAAAGTTCACAGAATGTCAAATAATTTCCAATTTAATGCCTAAAAAAGAAATACCAATAATTGGCTGTGAAAGAACTGAGGGAATCAAATCTTTCGTCAGAGTGTATACGAATTTCGTATCTAATAATCTCTGGATCGAAGTATACCTCATGATTTATTACAATAGAACGTATGATCTGTCGTAATTCTTTCATATCTTGTATTTAGACTTTTTGCTGCACTTGGCTATGGCGCCATGGCTACACTTATCACAATATATTTGGGTGAGATTTCGAGCAGCCAGATCCGAGGTGCAATGTGTATATTCTCAGCACAAATGTTGAACCTTGGAATTTTATTGGCATACAGTGTTGGCCCGTGGGTCAGTCGTATGGCACTTGGTGGTGTGGGACTGTCTTTGCCGATCGGATTCTTACTCTTCTCTTTTTGGATACCAGAATCGCCTTATTTCTTGGTGATGAAATACAGAAATGAAGATGCGAAAAAGATTTTGGCTTGGCTAAGAGGAACAAGTGATGTAGAAGAAGAAATGAAAGAGATTGAAGAAAATGTTGCAATGGAGGGGGATGGAAGTTTAGAAGATCTGATACGAGGAAATCGCAAGGTTTGTGAAATTGATTCAACTCAGAATATGTCTGGAATGCATTAAACAGTTTCACATATGATATGTATGTTGCAAATGCATCATTGCATGAACAGATTATGACTTTGATAAATTCGAAGAACAAGGCTCTTAGATTCTTCAGTTTACTTCATAAACTTCTCCAAGTAAACTTACTTCTGTGATGTTTGTCAAATGCTCTAAATTCTGATTCAGGCTTTGGTGATCCTTGGTATATTGGCACTGGCGCCACCATTGAGTGGTGTGAGCCCGATTCTAGTTTATACTAGCCTGATACTCGAGGAGTCTGGATTCGTGTTGAGTCCCAGTATATCCGTTATCATTGTCGGAGTGATTCTATTTCTTAATGGAACATTGAGTATCTTCACTGCAGACTTCCTTGGACGTCGACCATTAGTGATCTCGTCCCTTCTAGGTTCAATCGTATTCCTCATAGGTGAGAGTAGAATTTTTACCTTAAAATGACTCGAAGTTTTTCGCAAACTTTGACTTTTTCGTATATATACAGTAAAAATACGTCTTCACAAGTAATCTGATATTGTTACAGCTGAGGCTACGTTTTTCCAATTGAAGGCCATCGGAATTGACACCACTCCGATTTCTTGGCTTCCGGTAACCGCCATAGTTGGTTTCATTATTTTTTACTCGATTGCTCTCTAAAATTTGAATTAGTGAAATAAGTGAATAGTCACTGGTTTGCAGTTATAAGTATGCCACTAATTGAATCAGTGGCATACTTATCACTGTAAACCAGTGAATATTCACTGATTGTTAGTGATTTTCACTAATTCAAATTTAGAGAGTGGCTTGGGATGTCTCCCGTGGAATATGATTTCTGAATTATTTCCCTGCAATGTGAAGGCCATCGCCATGATGTGTGCCAGTATTGTCAGTGCATGCACTGACATGGCTACGATAAAACTTTATCAAGTTGTAGCCGATGCTTACGGTATTCACGCTTCATTTTGGGGATTTGCCGCCTGTTCCGTTGTCATGTTATTTTTCTTATATTTTTTCGTACCTGAGACAAAGCAGAGGTCCTTAACCGACATTCAAAAAGGATTAAGGAGCACGAAAGATTCTACGACAGCGATAAAATAAACAATTTCTGATATTCAATCATTTTATGTTTTACATATATTTATCCTGTTTGTATTAAAAGTTGAAAGATAAAAAAACGTGGGAAATCAGAGTTTAAGAAACCTGGGAATCATGGCCGAAAACTTAGTCACGATGAGATTCGCGTCTTTTCTTCAAATCAATTGCGACGGCTTGTTAAGCAATGGAAAATGATAAGGAAAAGAAAAAACCTAGGAACAATGATAGGATAGATTTTCAAATTTTTTTTCATCAAATTTGGGGACCAAATTTCTACAGCTTTTATAGACCAGAACCGCCTTCTTGTAAACCGAGTGAAAGCTATCGGGGATCCGCCTCGCTGCGCATTTATAGAGATCAACGCTATATCGCTGGTTACTCGCCACTTGCTACTTGCTATTTGCTACCGAGGGGAAATTTCTTTTCAAATAATGTGCGTTGATCGTTCTAGAAAACCTATTCCTTTCAACTGCTTACCAATTTTGTGGCCGAATTTTCTAGCTTGAATTTACACTGACTATTCAATGCCCGGGAAAAAAAGATCAGATGTAATCAGATATAATCAGATATAATCAGATCTTTTTATATCTGATAATATCCAAATTTTTGATCCGATGATATATGAGGATATATACACGGAGAAAACGGAATGGAAAAAGATAGTAATAATTCCTATAAAATATAGTAAAACGAAAACGTCGAGACCAGTTTCGTAAAAAATACTACATTTTTTGAAACTTTTTACTACATTTTAGTACTTGTTAATACATTTTTGACGATTTTTACTATGCTGGGCAGTAATAAATATCACAACCGCGGAACTGGTTTTCGTTTTACTATATTTATAGGACTTATTACTATCTTTTTTTCTCCGTGTACTTATATCTGATAATACATAAAAATATCTGACTATATACAGGGTGTTCCAGACCTCGCGACGAATATTTCACAGGGTAAATCTTGATCAAAAATGGGATCGAAATTACCTCAGCCGATTTTTTTTAAAATGCATATCTTTTCCGTTATAATTAATTCAATGTCAGTCAATGACGCGCGGCTTACGAACGGCCGCACGTCGGTGTGCTTACCGCTCGGTTGTGTGCACTTTTTTTCGTGGCGACAATAGGGCGAGAGACGCGCATACAACCGAGCGGTGATTACACCGACAAACGGCCGTTTGTAAGTCGCATGTCATTAGCTGCAATTAAAATAATTATAACGGAAAATCCATGCATCTCCGAAAAAATCGGCTGAGGGAATTTCGATCCCATTTTTGATCAAGATTTACCCTGTGAAATATTCGTCGCGAGGTCTGGAACACCCTGTATAGTAGGGTGGCGCAAAAAAACCGACTATTTTTTTTTTTTTTTTTGAGTCTCGGGTGAAAAAATGTTAGTTTTTGATGTTTTAAGAGCCCTCTCCAAAGGACAGCTCAAAAAAAAATTTTTAAGAGGTCGCTCCAAATTTTTTTAAATTTCAAAAATCGTCAAAAATCGAATTTTTTTTTTCTCCTAATTTTTTTTCTCGTTACGGTATAATTTTACAGTCTAATAAAAAATAACTTTTTGAAAGTTTCAGTTCAAAATTTGAATTTTGAAAGGTCGCTCATAATTTTTTAATAATTAAATAATTAAAAAATCTAAAGTAATGCACTGATAAATTAAAAAAAATTATGAGCGACCTTTCAAAATTTAAATTTTGAACTGAAACTTTCAGAAACTTATTTTTTTTTTTGACTGTAAAATTATACCGTAACGAGAAAAAAAATTGAAAAAAAAAAAAAAATTCGATTTTTGACGATTTTTGAAATTTAAAAAAATTTGGAGCGACCTCTTAAAATTTTTTTTTTTTTTAGCTGTCCTTTGGAGAGGGCTCTTAAAACATCAAAAGCTAACATTTTTTCACCCGAGACTCAAAAAAAAAAAAAAATAGTCGGTTTTTTTGCGCCACCCTAATATATAGTTATATATAAACAGATATAATCGATGTCTCGAATGTTGGATCTGAGCATATATGATTATATATAACTATATACAGTAATAAATGACTATGTATTACTGTATATAGTTATATGTAAGTATATGGGCAAATCTCTGAAACCTCGAATTTTTTTAAGGAATTTTTTTTATTTTTAATTCTTGAGCACATGCCTGAAATTTTGAGTATACGTCCCGTCAGCTGTTAGAATGCAGAATCTAACGTGGTGCAACGTTTTGAAGCAACGCACCAATCGTTATCAACGTTTTTTTTATATTTTTGTGATTTTTATTCAAGACATCTCCAAAACCGACGAAAAAAAAATTGAAATAAACGTTTTTTGTTTAATTAAATTTTTTTGTATGAAATCGCATTCTTTTACGAACAAAACGATTCCAGGATCAGTCTGCTCCGATGGATACTTTCGGAGATATGAATTTTCAAACATAGCGGTGCAACAGCGGTTTACAAAAATTAACATAGCTCTAAATCCGCCATTTTTTAAATTTTTTCGAAATCCTTGAAGTTGTATTTTTTTTTTCCATAGCTCTGTCTCCTTATTTCCTCTTTCGTATGCTATTCTCAAACATTAAGATATCATTTAAAACTAATTGATCGATTTTTGATAAATATTCCTAGCTTATTCACGTAGGTTTCATTCACTTTATTTATCATTTCCTTCAAATAAACGAACATAACCACACTTGTCTACCTTCCGCGATGTATTGACAGTCAGCCGGCTTGTATCAACAATGGCTGCCGAGTTGCATCGACCGCGCGCCAAAATCACCTTAGGGATTTTTTCAGCGCAACGAGTGGCTATCCCCCTAAAAATACGGAATATTATCTGCCTGGGCGGATGGACCATTCTCTTTCACCTGGTCCTCGCGGTATAACCATACATACATCTATTCATCATGAAGGTAACACTCGAACTTCTTAATTTTTAGAGGAAGGTCTCAATCAATCAAGTCGAGTCAATTATTCTTTTTACATACATCTATTACATATTAGACCAGTTGAAAAAAGTCGACTATTTTTTTTTTTTTCAATCTTCGCATTGAAATACTTTCGCGGCAGGGGGGGGGGGGGGGGGGGGGGGGGGGGGGGGTAAAAGATGCCTTGTTGAAAGCGGAGCTCTTAATATTAATATTTAGAGGTCGCTCATCGCGGATTTCTATTTTCCATTTGAATAGCAAAGGAAATTTTTTTTTTTTTTTTAGAACTTTGTAGCTCACAAACCAATGAACAAATCTGAATGACTCATACATATTTTATAGGAAATTGAACACACTACAAAAAGCTTCTCTTATCATTTTTTGATAAATTGACTCCTTCCAAAGTTATTCAAGCTGAAAGTGCAATTTAAAGTTGAGTCAACTATTTTTTTTAGTAATTCTTCTTTCAAAATGATAGATACATTTTTCAGAGTGTTCAATTCCCTATAAAAATATGTATCAGTCATTTGGATTTATTGGTTTGTGAGCGACGAAATTCTGAAGAAGGCATCCCCCCTCCCCCTCCTCCCCTTCCCGTAAGTATTTCAAAGCGAAAATTAAAAAAAAAAAAAAAAAGTGGTCAATTTTTTTGAACCGGTCTAATATATATGTACTGCAAGGGTATTAGTACTTTTCGATACTAGTGCGAAAGTGTTGATTCTCGGACGAGTGTGACGTTTTTCGCCCGAGCGAAGCGAGGGTGACAATCACACGAGTCGAGAATCATCTTTCGCACGTGTATTGAACTTCATTTCCTAACACTACGCGCGTTAAGTTAAATTTTATGCACGCGAAGCGTGCGCAAAATCGAACTTTGCGCCCGCAGTGTGAAAATAGTAGATTACGTAACTAGTGCGCAAAATAGGTGAATCCCGCACGAGTCGGATTTGTCGCCCGAGCGTAGCGAGGGCGACAAAAGAGACGAGTGCGGGAGACACCTGTGCGCACTAGTTACGTATACTATTTTTCCTAACGAGCTACGCAAAATTCTACAACATTGGTATCGTGTATGAAATATTAAATTTTCAAGTATGTACAAATTATTGTATATAAGATGGATGAAGTGTCCGCTTTAAAGAATCGGTAACGATGCCGATCGTGTTTATTTACGTTTACCAGCTCTATCTCCCCGCACCTTGAATTTTCTCTCTTTCATTTAACGTTACAATACACAAAGAAAAGGTGTTGCGTTTCAATTATATTTATTTTGCGCACTAGTGCGGGAAAGTACTATTTTGCACACTCATTTGCGTGCGCAAAATCGAATTTTGCACACTTAGTTAGGAAAATATTATTTTTTATTTCTCAAATTACACGTAATTGTAGCTTCGAAACTGTGAAAATCGCGCGGCCAAGCTTTATGACTGTAAAACTGTGCAATCTAATTAACACATGCAGTGGCGCAGGTGGTAGCGTCTCTGATTCCGAATTCGACAAACGAGGGTTCTAATCCCGGCGTGACCTACTTTTTTTTTTTGCTATATATACCAAGATATCAGTACAAATGCTCAGATCCGAGTATATATATCCAGATCCGAGTATATATGCTCGGATCGTGCCAATTCTCGGATCCGAGTATATATAAGCATTTGGATCCAACCATATATGATTATATCTGATCTTTTTTTCCCGGGTGGTTCCGGGTGAAGTTGCACAATAAACAAATGTTTGCAAAATTTAACACAAAATTTGTGCTATTTCAACACAATCAATTCATGTTAAAAAAGTGACACAGCTTTATGTTAAAAATAACACAAAACTATGTTAAAATTTGGTATTGATTTGAGAGTAACATTTGGAAAGTGTTACTTTTGATGAATCAAATTAACATTTTAGAGTGTTAAAAAATTAAAAACAAAAAACAACACTGAACCATATATTGTTTGAATTAACACACGAAAGTGTTAAATATTTAATACAAAAATTTTAACACGGACGTTTTTTTTACACAATGACGAAATTTTTTTCTACTGTGTGATGTCACTATACTTTCGAATTTTTCTTTCCCAACAACATTATTAGTGTGAATTTTATTTCATAGTCTAACGCGCCTCCAGGTATATAATATGTTACTTCCATATATACCAATGGCGAGGCTATTTACTATATCATTAATATTCTTATATAAATTATCATTATTTTGGCTTCCACCGACGCCAGGAATAGATAATAATATATCGTTTCCGAGAAAATACCGTTCACTGAAAATAATTAACAAATTATTCACGAATACCTTAATTCTTTTCTAACCGTATGAAATAAATGTAGACGCAGAACGAGATGATTTTGTAGTCCCGACGCGGGACGGATGAAAATGTTCATAGATCTCTTCGCAGGGCCTTTTCTAATCGTCCTGTACCAATTCTCGCGGTAATAGTTTAAGCAGATAAAAATCCAAGCTAAAACGAAAGCTGTGTTCTTTTATGTGGTTTGGATGATGATTTTTTCGGAATTTTTTAGACCTTTGGTACATCGTAAACTCACATTTTATCAACATCAAACATTGGTATAATCTCGAAAATTTATTCAAGATAAAGTTTATCACTAGTTTATACGTTCTTTTTATACTATCCGGTTTTTATAGTGAGATAGGGGAGAGTGGGGCACATTCGGACGTGGGGCACATTCGGACATTCGCGATTACTCGCATTTATAGTGTGTGTATAGTGGTGATATCTCTAGGGTGCGTTATGAACTCCACAAGAAGACAACTTTCATCCAGGCAGTGCGAATACTCCGAGTAGGTCTTGTGTCAATCGCGATTGTCCGAATGTGCCCCACGTCCGAATGTGCCCCACTCTCCCCTACTAATGATCACGTCTGCAGGTAATCTGGGCAGATAAGTTATTGTTGTGTTCAATTGGGCTTATGATTAAAACATCTTATCAACCCAATTCGGAAAGTGACTACCTCCGAATCCCGAACAATATGTCAGTGATAATATTCTACTGTTCTTATAGATCAAGTCTCATGATTGCGGCGGGCTCCCTCGCAGTTGCTCCCTTCCCAACTGAAAATGATTATGTAATAAAACACATGATGTTATGAACGATATTGGCATGTATTTTATCTTGTAATTCGACATGTGATTAGGACTTAATACATAACCCAGCAAACACAGAACTGCCGAAATTATAATGGCCCAGCTTTGGCAGTGCTGGCAATGTGCTGGTGTAGGCTAGCCTTTGCTGCGCCACTATAACATGTAAAATAGCGGTACTTCGGTGAAGTTTTACCAGTATCCAACCATTGATGGAACGGTGTTGGTTACCAACTACTGATTTCCTGCAGGGCATTTTGCATCTTGCCACAACCGACTTGCCATCACTTGGCCGTTTTCAAACACACTTGCATCTGTATCTTGATGGCCCGGCATTGGCAACTCCGGCACTTTTCTACCGGCACCCGGTCGTTGATTCGCCGGCGTACATAGTATAAGTTTTTCTGCTGACTGCAGTATTACTAACACTTCCACCGAATTTACCGGAAAAAGAATGTTTCTATGCAATCGAACAAAAGTATATACTTTTTAATCATCAGAAATCTTCGAAGTCACCGTGAAATTTTGCTATCATTTTTTTTTTTTTTTTAAGTACATATTGATTAGGGTGGTCCTTATTTGGGGGTCGGTGGAATTTTGTCTGTGCCGCCCCCTGGATTAGTTCGAAATAAATTCAGAAAAACGTGGGCCAAATGTGAGCTTTCTAGCTCAACGGGAAACCGTGCCGGTAAGCCCGTACTTTTTCCCGTTTGAATAACATAGGATTTTTCATCGAATGAATGCATTTTTTTTTTACAAGCCTACCGTTCATCGGAAAAATCTATCATTCCGTCACTATATAGTATTATAGTGTGTAAGTTAGTGAAAATTTTTTAGGTCACCCCAAATCATATTCCACAGAGTAACTGCACACACAAGACAACGATTTCAAAAAGTTACAACTATATTCATCCAAAAAGGCTCGTATCATTTTTTGATGATGATTTCACGGACAAAATTTAAATTTAAATTCAAATTCAATTTCAATTTTCAATGATTCTCGGCGACTGTTTGCAAATTTTGGGTCATTTGTGGTTAGTTATTTTTTGGGAACGATAAAAACCAATCCATTTCATATTTATGCTATTTATTTATCAATATAACAGAAATATTAATATTTTATTTAAATTTTTATTTAAATTTAAATTTTGTCCGTGAAATCATCATCAAAAAATGATACGAGCCTTTTCGGATGAATATAGTTGTAACTTTTTGAAATCGTCGTCTTGTGTGTGCAGTTACTCTGTGGAATATGATTTCGGGTGACCTAAAAAATTTGCACTAACTTACACACTATAATACTATATAGTGACGGAATGATAGATTTTTCCGATGAACGGTAGGCTTGTAAAAAAAAAAAATGCATTCATTCGATGAAAAATCCTATGTTATTCAAACGGGAAAAAGTACGGGCTTACCGGCACGGTTTCCCGTTGAGCTAGCAAGCTCACATTTGGCCCACGTTTTTCTGAATTTATTTCGAACTAATCCAGGGGGCGGCACGGACAAAATTCCACCGACCCCCAAATAAGGAACACCCTAATATTGATGTCAATCTTCACAAATCGAAGTTTAGCTATCGAGTCAAAAAGTGTTGAGTATTGCAACAGGCGACGTTTGGGTGTAGATCAACACTGGACATCATACGATCAACGAAGTTAAGCAATTTCAACTGCAGCCAGAAGTCGGATGGGTGACCCACATAGATACATCTAATTAGTCTTCGAATAGCTTATTTCTAACATCCTGGGAATATGAACTTTGCTCTACCGCTCGAAAAAGAATCAACTATTAGTGAAATAGTATATTGTGCAACTAGGGGGGGAAAATGGCTATTTCTAACGAGGGTGAGACGTTTGCACGAGTCGTAGTAGAGGGCACCGAAGGTGCCCGAGACGACGACGAGTGCTAAAAACGTCTCACCCGAGGTAGAAATGGCCGTCCCCCCCTAGTTGCACACTGTATTTTTCATAATAAGGGCACGAAATAGGCCTTCTTTGATGCGCGTCGATCGGAAAAGGGATATATATAACATATATATGGGGAATTCCATGTGTTTTCACACAGCCTCGGACCATAACCATTTCCAATTTTGTCGTAACTCTGGTACCTTATAGTACTATCAGATAAACTTACCCAGATTTTTTTTTTTTTTTTAATCTCTTACCGTTCCAAAGTTACGCATCATTGAAAAAAAAAATTTGGGGCCACTTTTAAAATTCTGAAAAAAATACAGAAATTTCTGTGTTGAAATACAAGAATTTTGAGATCTTAACGAAAGTGGTATCTTCATTAGTTCAAAAGTTATGAATTATTTAAGATCATTCGAGGGGCGATTCACTCCCGAGTATACTCGCTTTATTACTAATACTCGCAAATACTCGTCAATACTCGGAATACTCGTCGATACTCCGTCGATACTCGTCGATACTCGTCGATACTCGTCAGTACTAGGAGGTACTCCTTCTTCGTGAGTACCTGCGATGACTAACGAGTATCGACGAGTATCGACGAGTATTCCGAGTATCGACGAGTATTTGCGAGTATTAGTAATAAAGCGAGTATACTCGGGAGTGAATTGCGCCTCGAGATCATTCGTGTCTGCATTTGGTGAAAGTTCGCGGTTCCATCGTTTTGGTTAGGCGACCACTTTCAAAATTCTGAAAGAAGTACAAAAACTACCCCGTAAAAATAGAAAAATTATGAGACTTCGGCGAAAGTGGTATCTTCATTAGTTCAAAAGTTATAAACTATTCACCACCGCGTATAGACTGGGTTTCCCGAGTTATGGTTACCCAACAAGCCCCCCTGGTGCAAAAACCATTCGCCAAGTAGATTAATATGGTCACCACCCTCAAAGAAATCCACCAACAAAAATTCCTCCTTAACAAACGTGGTACTATGAAAATGTCTACTTACGAAAGGATTGAAATCAGATACAATTGCCAAGCACATGTCTTCTGTAAAACAAAAGTTTACAACAGGAGAACAGAAGTCTGAAAAGTCTTGTACCGCTCACTCGATCGACTCTTGATAATTACAGGGAAAATATCAGGAAAAAAAATAATTTAGGAAGTGGTACTTGGCGGGTCATTATACCAATATGTATCGAACAAATGACACATAGACCTATTATAAGTAAATACTCTTTTACTTACTCAAGAATGGCCCGCTAGTACCACTTCCTAAATTCTTTTTTCCTGATATTTTCCCTGTAATTATCAAGAGTCGATCGAGTGAGCGATACAAGCACGAAGTAATAGTAAGGAGACCGGACTCAGCCGAGGCCTCGTTTCAAAATGGGGCAGCGGTTTCTGTATGACAAAGGAGGAGTCCGCTGAAAAGAATACCAAAATTTTCGCGCCGGCGCGTTACGCATTCTAGCGGTGTCTCTTTCTCTCTCACAGAAAGTGCAAGAGAGATAGCTCGGCCGTCATCACAAAATAATAAACAGTGATTTAGTGAGGTTATGGTGTTTTGTTGTTTTGTTGTTATCACGAAGTAATATAAAAGTATTAAAACCGGCAAGGGTATAACGAATATTAAACGAATATTATTATTATTATGATCGAACTATTCATCCAACATAATGACAAACATTAAATATATTTACGGAGGGAGCTCTGAATAACGTATGTTTGTTTTCATCATCCTAACCTCAAAATCGCAACTTCGCGATTTCTTGGCAATCCTGATGAAAAATAATGATCGTTATTTGTACTATTATACTGCAAATTGATCCTGTTTCATACTAGCTTTTTTCTTTATATTTTGTATTCACCAGTTAAAAACGCTCGTTAATGTCGCTACCCTTGCCGGTTCTAATACTTTTATATTACTTCGTGATAACAACAAAACACCATAACCTCACTAAATCACTGTTTATTATTTTGTGATGACGGCCGAGCTATCTCTCTTGCACTTTCTGTGAGAGAGAAAGAGACACCGCTAGAATGCGTAACGCGCCGGCGCGAAAATTTTGGTATTCTTTTCAGCGGACTCCTCCTTTGTCGTACAGTGAACATAGTCAAAATTGTATAACGAAGTCCGGTCTCCTTATTATTACTTCGTGGATACAAGACTATTCAGACTTCTGTTCTTCTGTTGTAAACTTTTGTTTTACAGAAGACATGTACTTGGCAATTGTGTCTGATTTCAATCCTTTCGTAAGTAGACATTTTCATAGTACCACGTTTGTTAAAGGCCTGTTCAGACCAGCCGGAATCTTCCGGAACAGGAGGAAACGGAAGAGTACGGAACCGAAGTGATGGAAGCGTGTGGAAGTCCGTGGAAGCAATCAGATGTTTTCAATGGCTAAATGAATATCGTTCGCTCAATCAGAAAACATCTGATGCTTCCACGGACTTCCACACGCTTCCATCACTTCGGTTCCATACTCTTCCGTTTCCTTCTGCTCTGGAAGATTCCGGCTGGTCTGAACAGGCCTTAAGGAGGAATTTTTGTTGGTGGATTTCTTTGAGGGTAGTGACCATAATAATCTACTTGGCGAATGGTTTTTGCACCAGGGGGGCTTTTTGGATAACCATAACTAGGGAAACCCAGTCTATACGCGGTGGTGAATAGTTTATAACTTTTGAACTAATGAAGATACCACTTTCGCCGAAGTCTCATAATGTTTCTATTTGTACGGGGTACTTTTTGTATTTCCTTCAGAACTTTGAAAGTGGTTGCCTAACCAAAACGATCGAACCGCGAACTTTCACCAAATGCAGACACGAATGATCTTAAATAATTCATAACTTTTGAACTAATGAAGATACCCCTTTCGTTAAGATCTCAAAATTCTTGTATTTCAACACAGAAATTTCTGTATTTTTTTCAGAATTTTAAAAGTGGCCCCAAATTTTTTTTTCCAATGATGCGTAACTTTGGAACGGTAAGAGATTAAGAAAAAAAAAAAAAAAATCTGGGTAAGTTTATCTGATAGTACTATAAGGCACCAGAGTTACGACAAAATTGGAAATGGTGATGGTCCGAGGCTGTGTGAAAACACATGGAATTCCCCATATATATATATATATTATATATATTATATATATATATATATATATATATATATATATATGGGCGGGAGGAAAAGTACTTTTCTCCCCGCTACAGCGGGAGGAAAAGTACTTTCCCTCCCGCTCTCGTCGTAGTTCGACACAAGCGATTTTCCCCACGCCCGACAAGCATGAAAGAAGGCCCATTTCATGCACGTATTATGAAAAAAATATTTTTTGTCCGGATCGAGGGGAAAATAACTCGTTGAATTGACGTGCCACTGTTCGGTGAATTAATAGAAATTAATCAAAATTAATGCGAATTAACACGAATTAAATGCATTATTTTGAATCGACATGAATGAATTCGCATCACATGAATCAATTCGAATTTAAAGAATTTAAGAAAAATATAATGACATTAACGTAATTAGATTGATTCAGACTAGGCGAAGTTAAAAAAAATTTATTTAGAAATAATCTGAATTAATCGGCATTCACCTGGATTCGTGTCCGAGTCACTTTTTTCCGGCTTTATTTTTTTTTATTTTATTTTTTTTAACTACCCACAAATTCAAGCCGAATTTGATTCTTACTAACATCAAATTCTGTGATGCATCGCGAATTAACTTTAACTAACGTGAATCATTAGAAAATTATTTAGAATTAATGCATTAATTCGAATTACAAGAATTAAATTAGATTGAAAAGATTAATGCGAATTAATTCAAACTAAAAAATTAATGTGTCAATCCAGGTTTGAGTTATTTCCCCCTCGGTCCGGATAATATCGAAAATAAAAAAAATCGAATGAACGGGTCATCGGCTGATCAATATTGGGCTCTTGTTGGGCCATTGCCCGGGTAGAAATTCAGACTCGCCGCCATCCAGCCACTATCCAGCTTCGGCTAGATCTATCTAGCCGTTTTCAACTGGTGGCCATTTAGTAATGTAACGCTTAGGCGATGTAGTGACTGTCCAGCCAAGGCAGGCAGCCACCATCTAGCTAAGGCTAGACAACACCACCCGGCTGACGTTCAGCAGTCACCATCTAGCCGAGGTTAGACAATGGCTACCTAGCCTAGGCTAGGTAGTGGCTAGATTCTAAAAATGAATGTTACTCAGATTTGAAAATTTTTTTCTTGCTATTTTTTCGTTTTTTTTTTTTTTTTTTTTTTTTTTTTTTCTGATGAGCTTTGATGCTGTTGATTTCATCACCTGGAACACATTGCGATTTTTTTTTTTTTTTTTTTACCTTTATGAAGATTCGAACCCTGGACCTTTGGATTATGAACCTGTAACGTTGCTCACTGCGCCACTGCCACTTGGATGACTTCGTACATTTTGTTTTCATCTATTAGTTTCATCGCAGATGATCTTAATTACTAGCCAGTCATTACCTAGTGGCTAGATAAGGTTTTGCTTTGGTAATGGCTGTCCAGACTCTAGACAGCCACTGGATAGCATCTCCCAACTAACAAGGGCCACCTGTGTCCCATAATTACTATCCAGTCACTGCCTAGTGACTGGATAGGGTTTTACTTTGGCAATGGCTGTTCAAAGGCTGGACAGTCACTGGATAGCATCTCCCAACTGAACAGCGTCACATGTTCCCCATAAAATTACTAGCCAGTCACTGCCTAGTGGCTGGATGAGGTTTTGCTTTGGTAATGGCTGTCCGGAGGCTGGACAGCCACTGGACAGCATTTCCCAACTGAACAGCGTCAAATGTATCCCAAAATTACTAGCCAGTCACTGCCTAGTGGCTGGATGAGGTTTTGCTTTGGTAATGGCTGTCCAGAGGCTGGACAGCCATTGGATAGCATTTCCCAACTGAACAGCGTGAAATGTATCCCAAAATTACTAGCCAGTCACTGCCTAGTGGCTGGATGAGGTTTTGCTTTGGTAATGGCTGTCCAGAGGCTGGACAGCCACTGGATAGCATTTCCCAACTGAACAGCGTCAAGTGTATCCCAAAATTACTAGCCAGTCACTGCCTAGTGGCTGGATGAGGTTTTGCTTTGGTAATGGCTGTCCAGAGGCTGGACAGCCATTGGAAAGCATTTCCCAACTGAACAGCGTCAAATGTATCCCAAAATTACTAGCCAGTCACTGCCTAGTGGCTGGATGAGGTTTTGCTTTGGTGATGGCTGTCCAAAGGCTGGACAGCCACTGGATAGAAATCCTATCTGGCCGAGGCTATCTAACCACTGGCTGGGAACTAGTGGCAGCTAGATTGATTTCTACCCGGGTGACGACTGCCCGACAACCAATTTGGGCCATTGCTGGCCCTGCGCTGGCCAACCGTTGGGCCGGTATAACACTGCCGGCACTGGCCCAGCTGTCGGCCACTGTGACACCAGGGTACAGGGCCATCACAAGTCTTCCGGCAGCGGTTCGGCAACTCAAGTATCGGCATTCCTCCACCTAACTAGCAATGGCCCTGCACTCTGTGTTTGCTGGGAACAAATCATCTGACAAATCATGAAGTACAGATCATAGTGTAATAATATACATAACAATTCATGTGAAAAATCGTAAGTTTCGGTATGTGATTTGTACTGTATTTTACCTTATAAGTCGAATTTTATGATTTATCATAAAATTGTTATGTATTTAGTCGTAATCACATGTTAATTTACATAATAAAATACATACCAATTCCGTTCATAACATCATGTGATTTATCACATAACCATTTTCAGTAGGGTTGAGCAGTTGCTCAATTTTATTCGCTTAATTCTACGACGACAATAGTGTTTTTTCTTCCATCTGTTTTTTCAGTTGGTGGTAACCCACACGGCACATTACCTCCATACGATATCCGAGTTTGATCCCAAATATCCCATTGATATCCTATATATATATCTTCAGGAGATCGTGTGCATATCTCATACGATATTGTGAATTATTCGAATTTGGGACCTAGTGGGATATCTGTGGGACATTTCGAAGATATCTTGTGGGATGTACGAAACATCTTGAGTAGATTTTTAATTTTCTGATATTTCGTGGACATCTCTAAGAGATCCTACAGATATTATCCTGCGGTAGACGTAAGACGACCACAGTGCATTCTGGGGATATCAACTGGATCAAATGATATATTTCCCCCACCATTTTCGATTTGCTTAAAAAAAAATCTATTCCAAGTACTAAAACGGTCCCCTGAATTTTTTCAGATTTTTTGATCGACCCGTTTTTTTTCATGAATTTTCAAACTACCAATAATATTTCGACACTTTTTAAAAATCTCAAAAAATTCTCAAAAACCTCATGTTCCACTAGGGACATGACGCTACTAAGTCCATGATGGTGCAAATTTGTCCAAAAATTTTTCAAAAAATTTGAAGTTGAAAAAAAAAAATTTCATTTAATTTGGTGAAAATTTTTTTCTTCTTAGATCGAAATACAATCTCCATGGTCTCAAAGTTCGTCATAGACGTTAATTTGCAGTTATAATTGGAAAAGTCCAATGAGCGGCAACTTCTACTTAAGTTACAGAACTTCCTGTTTGTGAGGATGTTTTTTTCTACCAAATCCCAAGTCTTGAGGGGTAGCAGCATGAAAAATAATTTTTCTTTTTTTTTTTAAACAACAGCTAATACTTAGAAATTATAATTCTATTAATGCTTTAATACTTTAGTACCTATTACATATGAGCCGTTCTCTCGAAGAACGACCTGAAGCGACTTAGGTCATTTTTCGGGAGAACGTATTAATAGGTAGACAAGGTCACAAAGTATCTATATACCAAATTTCATAAGATTTAATCAATTTTTGAGCAAACTGTGAGTGTTTGAAACCACGCGCCTACCATCCCAGATAGCACAGAGACGTCTTAAGGACATCCATAGGACGTCTGAAATTTTTTGAGACATCTTAGGAAAGTGTCTTTCAGATGTCTCTGAGACGTCTAAAAGTCGTCTGATGCGTCGAATTTAGACGTCTCAATGTCGTCTCACGAAAGACGTCTTAATTCCGTCTGAATGAAGACCGCTTAAAGCGTGCACTCCAAATGTGCACTCCACATGCCCAAATTGAGGTTGGAAGAATTTGGATGCAAAGAGAATTTTCAACCATAATTATTGATTAAAATCAGACTCCATTTTAGTAAAATCAGAATTCACTATTTATTTGAATATCGATATAATCTTATACGAATAAAATACCATTTTTTTTTTTTTAACAATAATAATATCTTCTGACAGTTCTCATTGATAACTGTATTGTGTACATGACTTATTTTACTCATTCAAGATTATCTAAATAGTTCAGAAACACGAGTGTAACTGTATAGTGTATACTTATCATCTAATTGAGCATTAAAATCTTATTGTAAATCCATTTAATTGTGTATTTGATTTTTTGTATTTAATTTAATTACACAATATTGTAATATGACAGTTCATTGTAACCTACGACGTGACAGCTACCACCATGGAGGTATAAGCCGTATCTCAATTGGTCAAGGGTGGTAAGGGTACTCTAGTACACTTGCCCAATACATCGGAGATATGTCTATATATATATAGATTAGTGGTGAGGGCAAGTGTACAAGGGTACACACCTTTACACCAAGGGTACCACCTTTGACCAATTGAGATACGGCTATAATATGGAGGGCCAGCTGCGCCAGCGGACCTGACTCCAATTCGCGGTCGGAGAATTAACTCGCGCCGTGGCCGACAGGCAGCGCTCTCGTCGGCTTGGCTATAAAGACTCATGAATTATGCATTCCGGCAATAGGCGCGCTTGACACATTTGAATCATTTTAACCGATGGAATCGCGTAAATTCGATTATTTGCGTCGGGTAAAGGAAATGAGAGTACGTTGATATGTTTATGAAATGTTTTCAGATGATTAATTTCCAGATTCTCATAGCAGAGGCTATAAAACTGCTGTCACGCATGCAGCTATAATTTTTTTAGTTCTGCACAATTTGATTAAAAGAAATTAATCTTTTTTATTGTATAATTAGGTACGTAGGTATAAACCCCTTCGTCTAGGGACGAATTGATCTGGTACAATTTCGAATTCCACTAGGTACCAAAGAGGTCACGAAAATTTTATGGTAAGGGCTCTCATACTGTATAGGAATTTCGTTGTATTCCGCACTTTTGAGAACTAGGACTATAAGTATGCTAACCATAACTTAAGATATGGTAACCATTGCCTCAATTGTGAGAATGGTTACCATACTTATAGTCCTGGTTCTCAAAAGTGCGGAATACATCTAAATTCTTATGTATGAGAGCCCTTACCATAAAATTTTCTCCGTGTACGAATAACTACGCACAATATAAAGATTTTGAATTGGAAGTTTTGTAGATAACTTTTTCAATATATGAACAACTATTGGTTAAAAATCAAAAATTTTTAATATACTAGTTTGGATGAAAAAAAATCTTAAATATTGACCTCCCTTGCAGCCTTCCAATGTATGATGACTAATTAATTATATGAGTGTATAACCATGATGGCTATTTCCCTAATTATTCGCCTGCGCCTTGGAAATAACCTTATTAGAAACTATACTTTCCTTTTATCAGCACCGTCATTTCAAATCTTCCGGAAAAATTGCACATAAGAATTATCTCGACTGTAGTTTCCATCCCCAAAGTCCAGATAATAAGTGTTTTACCTCTTCTTTGAGTAGATGTAATGCTACGACGTGTTTTCCCCGTAATAACTGGAATTAACTCTCGAATCTTACGCAGTACATTACCAGAACATTACCTGTTACGTAGTGAAGGATATGACAACTCTTCAAATCGAGCACGAGCACGATAAATCACTTTTATACAGTTATTAATTGTTACATCCCGTGCAATTGCCATAGAATTGCTGCGCTTTTTATTCAAAAGTATAGCCATGCCGCCCGTGACGCACTCCAGTGGCGGCCTGCCGAACTATTTCAGCGACCGCGAATCGGGATCCAAAATTACGGTCGAACGGGGGGAAGCTGGCCCTCCATATTATACCTCCATGCTACCACTACGTCGTCTATTATCAGTCACAGACGTATAAAATATCGATAGATCGCTTGTCCGTGGTCGTCCGGCAGCGTTGTCATTTGCGAAAAAAAAATAATTGTGCCGCCATTAGACTGACCACTATCCACAGAACATCTCTGATTTTCGGAACGATATCAAACAATGTAAACACGTGCCGGCCTGCTTGACGAATCTAACCTCAATCTGGCAGCATGCAGTTGCAGTGACCGGCCCATACATACGATTCGAGTTTGTAAAAATATTCAACGGATAATAATATATATTATACTTACGTTTGACTACAGCTAGTTATTGGAGATTTATTTATATGAAGCAAATGCTTCTATGTCTTGAATGAATTAGTCTCACTTGGTAGTATGGCAGTACACGAAACTATGCAGAGGATTGTAATGTGCGCGGACCACGCGGAAATGCGCGCGAAATAATGGCTGGCTTCAATTCGCACGACGGTGCTGCCATCTGCGATTTCACGTAGATTGGCTTACATCAAGACGTCTGATGAAAAAGTCTAATTCAAGACGGCTTTCCGACCATCGTTATTGAGACGTCTTAAATACGACGTCTTGAGGTCGTCTTGCGGGGTATATCTTAAGACTACTTGAAAATGACGTCATGAAGACGTCCTTTGGACACATGTGCTATCTGGGATATTATCGTCCGCGTAGTCTCCCGCTCGACAAAAAATAAATAAAAAACAACAAACAACAAAAACAGAAACAAACAAAAACAAAAAAAAAAAACATTAAATAAAATTAATAAAAAATAAAAAAAAATTTAACAAAAACAATAAAAAATAACAATTATTTGTTTTTTTTCATATCCTTGAATAAAATTAAATAAACAAATATCTCTTACTATTACATTTTTATCGTGTTTTTATAGCTATAAAACATATTTTTAGTAGTTCTCCTGAAAAACGACCTAAGTGCTCTTGCATAAACTGTCGCGAAAAATATTGTTAAAAAATGTTTATTGAAGATTTTATGCTTTAAATCCATTATTCGACAGTATAATGTTTGCAATAAATAAAAAAAATTTGATCAGTTATATTTATCGATGAGCAGTACAATGTTGAATTTTCAAATCGCTTTTTCTCGAAACGACCAAATTGCACTTATGGCCGGTTGCATAAACGTGGGGATCCCTTCGATCACGGGGCAAATTTTGCCCCGAGGGTAATTTGTCAAATGTTTCATAGCAATTGTATCCGCTCCATGGCAGCAGAACTGCGCCTATGTTCAATTTTTCACTCGTCTGATGATTGCATTGAAACAACGCTGAATTAATTAAAATAATATAACCATACTTTATCGTTAATTACGAAAATGGTTGGCAAAAAAGTCTTGGAGAATAAAAAAGAGCTGATAAATTTAGTAAAAGAATACAAGGACATTATAGAAAATAAACGGACGGACGCGACGACAACAGCACAGAAAAATCAAGTTTGGGAAGAAATAACAGTGAAATTCAACAGTAGACGAAAAGATTGTGTGAAAACGGCGAAGCAGTTGAAGGAACTCTACAAATCATTGAAGCGAACTTCAAAAGCAAATCTGCACAACAACAGAGTAAGTTGACTTTTATGCGTGAATGTATTGATACTTCGTGATCGTAGCTGTACAGCCCGGCGTCATATAATTTGCGATAATATGGTTCTAAGTGTTTATTCGCAACTGCTGATCATGAAATTATTCGTCTGGTAGATCGAACTTTACAAAACCGGTGGTGGAACGTTCACTCCGAAATCCACGGACGTGGATCTCGAAGTCCAAGGAGTAGTGAAGGAGCAATTCGAGCCGGATCATAATCCGTACGACGATAGTGCACCGCTCTACAGCCAAGGTAACGATAACGATGAATGCGAATGAATATGGTGCTGTCCGCGTCAATTTATCTAGCCTCCAGGTCTCACCATCTCCGATTAGATCTATTTCGTTTTGTTGTTATCGATTTTCTAGAACGTTATTGTGATTTTCTTGGATTTCTTACAGCCGACGAATATTCTTCTCTGTGTGATCGAGCGATTCCTGAAGATCCAGCATCACCCGTCGCGGAACCGATTTTAGGTACTTCTTTGTCCAAATTATGACTAGATTATACTTCAAGTAGCAGCTATTTACACTGAATCTATAAATGCACAGAAACTATATTTATTTAATCATGAGATAATAATACAAAATGCTTTCATTGCAGATTCATCCGAGGAACGCGCTCCGCTCAGACCTGTTGAGATTTCTTTGGCGAGCACTTCCTTCGCCGACGCGGGACCGCAACCGAATGCTCTGTTGGAGGTTCAAATTAGGGGACCATCTGCGTCTTGGCCAGGACCTCATAGAAAAAATTCATCTGTGGCTGGTGAAAAAAGGAGAACCTTGTCAACGATCGCCGATACTTTTATTCAGCGTAAGAGAAACAGGCCCGGCGACTATGGTATGGTGGGTATGGAGCGTACCATACCCGAATTATTCCCGGTGTGGAATTCCATACCCGAAAATCTTATATATTTAGTCGAAAATAATTTAAATGTACTTTCATTAATTCGGGCCTTACGCAAATTCTTGAGGGATGTGATTGCTCAATCGATATGCGCTCTACGTGACGTCTTCCTGTGTTCTCTCGAACTGCACAACTTTGTGCGGATCCCTACAGACCACGCTGTAACACGGCCCCCTCTACAGAGGCACTGAGTATAGATAGACAGAGGGTTGGTGGCATATGTACACTAGGGTGGTCCTCATATGGTTTTTTTTTCGGAATTTCAATGTTGGATGACCGTAAATCGGCTCTAAATGTGGAAAACAGAATTCTCTAATTTTTTCAGATTTTTATTTTGAGCCCCTATGGGTCTAATTTAAATTAGCGCGATTGCATCGGATACGTTTCATTGTTATATTACACACAGCTAGAGTGAAAAAATTAAATAGTATATTATGCTGCAAGGACCGAACGACAGTGATTTTTGACCAGGGTGAAGTTGGCTGCACGAGACGAAGGCGAGGGCGAATCACCCGAGTCAAAAATGAATGTCAATCTGTCCATGCTGCATACCATATTTTGCATAACAAGCGCACGGAAAGTGGGGTTTGTCCTCATTCAGAAGAAAATGAGTCTTTGAGTCAGTATTTAATTAACCCACTGATATATATATTCTAACTGGATAGCCGTTCGACCAAAATCGACCAAAATCGACGTCGCCGCATGGTGGCGACGTTCGGAACTGGAGGACAAATATTTTCATTTTTGACCAGCATTTTTGTCCTCGGACCTAAAAAACTAACGAATTGGATCCTGATTCAAAAAGACTTATTTTCCACTCTCAAATGAGGACAAAAAAACCCCCACTTTCGATGCACGTGTTACGAAAATTATTATCTTACAAAGTGATGAATATATCGATTAATTCATTATTTTCTATTGATTTTTCTTTCGTTAACGATGTAATTTTTCATTCTATTATTTTTCAATACAGCTCATTTTCTTGTATTGGTGAACTTGATGTTACACGGGGTCTCCGTTTCAGGTATTCCACATGAGTGCCTAATATGTTAATGCCACAGTTCTGCAGCTGATTCTTTCATTAATTTTTTGTTGTGAATAATTTTAAATGCTCGCGAAAAAAAATTACAACCATCGCCAGAGATTCAATCAACATGTGTTATGTTGCACTTGAATTGATATTGTTCAATTTGAATGGAGGCTTCTTAGCGCCAGGCTTGAATATGACTGAAAAAAAATGGATAGAAAATATTTAACCGAATATTTAACCCCACGACTCGTATGAAATAACCCATATACGATTTGTGACTATGTTTTATAGAAATATGAATACTATCATTTATTATTCAATTCAGGTTTGTTGATTCAATTTTTAATCTAAAAATTACTGAAATTAGTATTTTTGCGAATGAAAAAAAATCCATGTGAAAATTAGGCCAATCAGGGCTCAAAATAAAAATCTGAAAAAATTAAAGAATTATTTTTCCCACATTTGGAGCCGATTTACTTCCATCCAACATAATTTTCCATTTAACGACCACCCTAATGTACAGATAGACATTTTTTTAGTAGGATGGAGGAATTTTATTAGTAGGATTAAAGGTCTATAGCAAGCCGAGATGAACCTAATGATCTCCTTATTGCGCCCCCCCCCCCCCCCCCCCCCCCCGCCATCGTGCTTCTGAAGATATTTTTCCATACCCGGCAATGTCGTAAGTCGCCGGGCTTGAAGAGAAATAAAAACGATTACGACAAGGCGACTCACAGCGAGAAATTAAAAATTCTAGAGGACAAGGCTGTATTGCTGGAAACGAACAAGGAGATAAAGAAAATAGAACTTGAAATGAAGAAAACGGAAAAGGAAAATTCTGAGATCGTTTTCAACAAAAAAATGGAAATCCTGGAAGAGGAGTTACTTATTAAAAGAAATGAAAGAAAGCATGATCTGGAAATGAAAAGAATGGAAAGGGAAAATATGGAAATTGTTTTAAAAAAAAAATTGGAAATCCTGGAGGAGGAATTGCTGATGAAAAGAAATGAAAGGGAATTTAAGGAACGTGAATATGTGTAAGAAAAAATCTATCGCATAACAAATGGTGCACACGAACTAATAAATATCACCATTAATCAACGTTCATTACATGTTTTGTCTATTCATTTACATATTATAAGAAACTCCGTGTAGTTGTATTGTTAGCGACACTTCCAGAGTTCATCGATATCGTCAAAAAATGAAAATACTGTGAATATGCGTAATTAGTCCTAATTAAGAACTGACCCGAAAACTGTGTTGACAATATCATTCCTTAACTCTTGCCCCTGAGCGATCACATAATTGCTACCAGGGATGGGATCTGCCACGGCCGCCGCATCTACGTTATCAGCTTCGGCGTCTAATGCGGCATTTTTTTCTTCGATCGCGAAGTTGTGCAATACCGCTGCAGCTACTATTGCAGCCATCGCCGTCGGGCGACTATTTCTTAGTCCAACAGCCATAGCTGGAAATAGCCTTTTCCAAACCCCGAACGTACGCTCAATGGGATTCCGGGTACGAATTTGTGCAGCGTTGTACTGTTCCTCTGCACGCGTCGTAGGGTTAAGGATGGGTGTGAGCATATAATTTGTCGATCGATATGCACTGTCACCCAACAAAAAACAATTTTGAAATTCACCTTCTTCGAATCTTACGCGTAGCAGTGATGCGTTGAAAACAGTGCTATCGTGCGTAGAACCCGGCCAACGTGCATCGATACTCAAAAATCGTAGGTCAGCATCGCATACGGCCTGTACGTTGTACGAAAAGTATCCTTTACGGTTGCGATACAATTCAGCATGCTCGCCACCTGGAGATCGTATGCGCACGTGAGTACCATCAACGCAACCTATCGTTGATGGAAACCCATGAATTGCTATGAACTTCGCTTTACTTGCTGCAATCTCAATTTCATTCCTTGGCATGTATATATACCGTGGTTTCAAGCCAGCGATTATACGAACCACTTGCTTCACAATCCTGCACACGGTGGACTTGTGAACCCGCATGTCGTCTCCAACAAAAATTTGGAAAGCTCCAGTACACAAAAATCTCAGCGTGATTATTAGCTGGTTTAACGGTGATATAGGTTGATTTCTGCGAGTCAGGTATTCAAGGTCAGGGCCGACAATTTCTAGTAATCTTTGAACCCCCGCTTTACTCAGGCGAAATCTCCTTACGAATTCCGTGTTCGAAAACATCTCGTAAGGACAATTTCTTACGCGAAACACACGTGGAGCATGCACCGCACACTCACCGGCGATTACGTCCAGGACTTCCTCATCGGAGCTATTGGACGAGGAAGAAGAAGATGACGACGATGACGTCGATGCCAATGACGAAACGTCTAAGTCCATCAAGAGACTCGGTAGAGTCTCGCGCCAAGAGCAATAATAAAAAAAGCGCGAGACTCGACCGAGTCTATATACCCGAACGGCAGCTAAACGGCGTGGTGGGGAAACAGTATTTCCTAATTTCTTTCTTCTCGCGATATCCAGGGGATTGGAATATTTATCCTAGAATGTGGGTACCAAGAGCTTTCATTTGAGTCTAACTTCGATTGAATCAGTGCACGGAAAGCTGAGGTATGATTATTTCAAGTTTCCGAGTACCCGTTTCGTCTGAAAATTTTTTCGTCGTTTCACCTCCTTCAGCCAGATCTGACAGTTCACTAAAGCTATGCGGATAAAAATGAGGAAAGAGTGGCCACCACTAGACAGCAGTGACATCAGTTGCGAGATGGCGCTCTTATAATATTTTTAAAAATTCCGAGTGTTAACGGAGTCGTCGCCGGGAGTTGTCTTCATACATCATACGCTTTCGTTATTTGTGACCAGGACCACCGCTACGTCGCTTTCGTCCACTAGGTCGACCGTACCGTAGTTTCCGTCCTCCAGGTCGACCGCTACGTAGTTTCTGTCCTCCAGGACCACCGTTACGTAGTTTCTGTCCTCCAGGACTACTGCTACGAAGTTTCCGTCCTCCAGGTCGACCGCTACGTAGTTTCCGTCCTCCATGTCCACCGCACCGTAGTTTCTGTTCTCTAGGTCGACCACTACGTAGTTTCTGTCCTCCAGGACCACCGCTACGTAGTTTTCGTCCTCCAGGTCGACCGCTACGTAGTTTCCGTCCTCCAGGTCCACCGCTACGTAGTTTCCGTTCTCTAGGTCGATCGCTACGTAGTTTCTGTCCTCCAGGACCACCGCTACGTAGTTTTCGTCCTCCAGGTCGACCGCTACGTAGTTTCCGTCCTCCAGGTCCACCGCTACGTAGTTTCCGTTCTTTAGGTCGACCACTACGTAGTATCCGTCCTCTAGGTTCACCGCTAAGTATTTTCCGTCCTCCATGTCCACCGCACCGTAGTTTCCGTTCTCTAGGTCGACCGCTACGTAGTTTCTGTCCTCCAGTTCCACCGCTACGTAGTTTTCGTCCTCCAGGTCGACTGCTACGTAGTTTCCGTCCTCCAGGTCCACTGCTACGTAGTTTCCGTCCTCCATGTCTACCGCACCGCAGTTTCCGTCCTCCAGGTCGATCGATTGTAAGTAATTATTGATGAACAATTGATGTTGTACACACGACGTTCTTAACTACGTGGCGGTGGTCCTGGAGGACAGAAACTACGTAGAGGTCGACCTAGAGAACGGAAACTACGGTGCGGTGGACCTGGAGGACGAAAACTTAGCAGTTGGTGCGCGCAAAGTGAAACGCCCTATATATTTTTAACTATTTATTTTAATATTTAAATATCCATGAATCTGTGGACAATAGGAAGCTGCGTTTTTCATCAGCGCCGTTTTTAGAGCTCGGTACTTGTTTTTCCGTTTTTCACTATTTTCGTGTTCACTTCTTGTTTCGCGTAACCACATGAATAAATAAAATATATATATATATCGATGAAGGAGGAGGTTTGCGCGCAGGGTTGCACGTTGCAGGCATATAGAGTTATTATAACGGATTATAAGGAAACAATTCGTAGAACTTAATGAAAAACGAACACACATGTTACGACTGTCAAAAAAAAAAAAAAAAATTTATAAACACATACGTGTATAAAATACAAAATTGTACAAAAAGTAGTGAAATCAACAACAAAAGCACCTATGGTGCAAAAACCTTTCGCCAAGTGCAATAATGTGGTCCCTACTCAAAACGAAAGAATAAAAAGAAAAATGTCCACGTACAAAAGTATTGAAATCACATACAGTGCCAAGTACATGTCTTCTGTATACCATAAGTTAACAACAGAAACGTAAAGAGTCTTGTGCTCGTTCACTCGCAACAAAAATTTGGAGTCCGTGGTACTTGGCGGGCCTTCGTAGACAAGTACGAGAGAACAATATTGGCCCACCAAGTACCACGGACTCCAAATTTTTGTTGCGAGTGAACGAGCACAAGACTCTTTACGTTTCTGTTGTTAACTTATGGTATACAGAAGACATGTACTTGGCACTGTATGTGATTTCAATACTTTTGTACGTGGACATTTTTCTTTTTATTCTTTCGTTTTGAATAGGGACCACATTATTGCACTTGGCGAAAGGTTTTTGCACCATAGGTGCTTTTGTTGTTGATTGCTTATACTAATTAACCTATGTATCAATAATTGTCAGACGAGTGAAAAATTGAACATAGGCGCAGTTCTGCTGCCATGGAGCGGATACAATTGCTATGAAACATTTGACAAATTACCCTCGGGGCAAAATTTGCCCCGTGATCGAAGGGATCCCCACGTTTATGCAACCGGCCATTAGGTTGTTCTTCGAGAGAACGGCTCATATATTGTACTTCGTTACACATTATATCTCGACTAGTACTTTTATATTCTGATCACGTTATTATTTGAGAATATATGAAATATATATATCAGTATGAAATGTCCACTTCTTGAATCATTTTATATAAAATCTACGTATCCCGTGAAACCGCAAATTATTGAGTTTTGTAAGTAACCCTTGAGTGAAAATACTATTGGTGTTTATAACATTGGACCAAATAACTTTGACAACAATAGCTGCTCACACTTTTTTGGTACAAAGTTGAAAATACCGGCAGCATTTTTTAATATAGGGGTTGTCTCAGAATTTCTGAAATCTGAGATATGAACTCGTCAAGATATCCACGGGAACTCTTTAGGAAATAAATTTTCGGTCCTATGCTGTCCTTGGGATATTCTGAGGAGATCGTCGGATATCCATGGTCGACATCCACAGGCTATTGTGGGACCGGCCAAAAACATGTCCCTGGGATGTCTACGGAACGTCAACGGATATCGTAGGATATTTCGAGGATATCCAAAATATCCTGAATGATATCCATAGGATGTTGTTAGGACTACCATGTCCTGTGTGGGAAGCTTAGTGCGACTTTTTCACAAATTAAAGTTGTTACCTTGTAAAAGCGGTTTTTGACAAATTTGTGTTAAAATTTTACTGGTGAATAGCTTGAAACAAGTTCTACAACATGAGACGAACTTCATTGACTTTTACCGTATATTACTGATAAAAAAAAAATGATTGAAGTTTACATTATTTGCATACGTACATACACGATAAAAAATTTTTTGTAAAATTTAACATAACAGCTTGTGTTAACTACTATGGTATTAACGGCCATGGTCTCACTCGACTGGGACGGCAGAGCTCCCAGTCGCTGTGAGTTTGAGAGCTCGCCGCACGCCGTCCAAAACCATCGTATATTGAATTACTTTCTCCTTCCGAATTTGGATGATCGATCTATATCATGGAAATTTTTTTTCATACATATCAATCTGCTTATTAAGATGTGATTGGTAGATCATGAAATTGTTCATTTTTGTAATTCAATACAGGAATAAACGACATAAACGACAATCGTGATACGTTATCAATAAAAAATTGTGGAGATATTTTTATTTCTGATATTTGAAACAAAGTTCATTCAAACACATATTTTTTTCTACATAAAGCTAAAAAAATATCAAGAATTGAAAATTTGGAATTATAAAATTTTCTTGTTTTTTTTTTTTTCACAAACGTGATATTAAAGAGAAATATTTTACACACTCAAAAAAGAAATGTTTTCCAGACTACCATCAAAATTTGAAAGACGATTTCCAAGTTACGATTAAGTGGCACATGCATGGTGCTAAAACGCGCCGATAGCCAAAACAAAGGATAGAAAAAGAAGTTACGATTAACGATACTAAATATCTTAATATTTTTCTAATTATAATTTTTTTTTTTTAAATCACAGTAATCGGAGATTATAGGATAAATGTGTTATCTAGTAGTAATTTACTTTACTGCAAAAATACAGAATTTATTTATGAAGAGTAAAATTTACAGAGAAAACCTTGATACCTATCCCTAACTCGCAACACAAAAAGGCGCATGGGCACGCCACGACGGAATCGCAATCGTCTCTCTCGATTGGGAGGCCTGGCGTCCCAGGTCCGTTGGCACTCGAGCGTCCCTCACTTGCGCCACCGCGCGTTCAGCGGGAGACAGTACACCGACCACATGAGTGGTACTGCTATTACACGATAGGTTGGTACGCTGGGAGCGCAGTTTGTCTTTCCGTGTGCCTAAAAGAAATGTGAACTGTACCTTGACAAAAGTTTGACAAGTTGGCCGTTCTAAAAAATTCTTGAAAAATATTAGAAAGAATTTGTTTAACCATCAAAAGATTTTGATACGGTTTGCATATCATAGCATGTAATATCGATAGTGTGTAATATTTGATTTTGTGACTTATTTAGTACTATCGTCAACTAAAATAAACTTTTGACTGTGACTATAACAAGCGAACAACCTTAAATGGCAAAAACGAAGTCTATCAGTGAATTTAATATACAGAGCGATTCTCTTGAAAGTAACGTGCCTCGCCGGCATACAGGCAATCCAAACATCAAGCGATTGTGCTTTATCTCGCATATCGCGTGCCGTTTGACTACGTGGGAAATAAAACCCACTCGTCGATTTTTGAGCTGCTCGATGAAGGCGTCTTCACGCTTCCCTGCCTTTTAGGCGAGTTACATTTCATAGAATCGCTCTGTATATATCAAAATAATTTCTTAAAATAAAACTAAAGAAAACGGGTTTTGGCCAGTTCTTAAGTAGTTGAGAAACGATGAATTCGCGATACGTAGTACGATCTAAAGATATTCCAGACAGTGAATTGTCGTCACGCATGGGAGAAGGTGTTGTAGCTATTCCGAAAGGTTTTCAATATTTCAAAGATTTCATATGATCTATGATCAGATTCTGTATAACAAGGTATAAGTTTCTTACCAAATTTCAAAAGTGGCGCTAGCCCCTCAGTCACTCCAGACTATACAAGACTTGTTTTTGAATTGTTCATCTTTTTTTCTTAGCATTCTTTCCACGACTCTCCTCACTTTAATTATCTGAACGTGTATTTTTTTCTTACGTATAATCAGCTGAGTGATAATCCTGTGACTGGTACGCGAGTATACATCAATTGACTGGCACTAAAAATGATCATCAAAAAGTCGGGCATCGCGATTCAAACAATCGTCACGTTGATAGGTCAGAAAACTTTTCATATGTTCGTAAAAAAAATAAGTAAAAAAAAAAACTAATTCTGGAATGAATTTATGCCGGTGAAATTCGTCTATTGTACTGAACATGATTTCAGCATCTATATCTGCATTGAACGGAGGATTTCACATTGGATGGGCATCACCGTCACTGGCTAAATTGCAGGCCGAGGACTCCGACCTACCCGTTACCTCTGCTCAAGGTGCCTGGATCGCGAGTACTTTCAATTTCGGAGGTGCATTTGGTTCCATAATTGCCGGTATGGTGGTTAATAAATTGGGTAGAAAACTATCGCTTATTTCAACGGCATGTCCTTTCGCCGTTTCCTGCATCCTCATTATTGCAGCGCAGAATTATTGGTGGCTGATAATAGCGAGGTACAAACTCTTTGCCATTGTTGAATATTTTTTTGGATGAGATCTCCCAACCGTAACAACTAGCCCAGTGATCATTCTTAACCCTTCATGTATAATATACGCAATTGTTTATTCTAAATTTCACACCATATGTAGAAGTAAGTTCTTTCACATTACTGCCAGACTTTGAAATAGTACTTTTCGATACCAGTGCGAAAGTGTTGGAACTTCATTTTTCAACACAGCGCGCGTTAAGGTGAATTTTATGCACGCGAAGCGTGCGCAAAATCAAACTTTGCGCACACCGTGTGGAAAAAATGTTTTATTGGCTCACGATCAGTTTCGTCACTACCGTTTATTATACTATTACGTGACATACGTAATTGAAAATTCACAAGACGTCGCATAATTGATCGAAACTTCTAAAAAATTTCAGTTGCTATTGTAAAATGATATCATAAAAACAAAAAAAAAAAAAAGTGGCTTTAAATGCAAAAGTTTCTTATCTAGAAATCAAATTCATCAAATATTATTTGCTTCAAGCGGCGAAATAACACATCAATGTAGAATATTGCCTCAAAATTTGATGAACTTTCGATACGTGATGCGACCCCTACCCTACACAGTAAAAAAGATTTTGTAAAATTTAACACAACAGTTTGTGTTAACTACTTTTTTAACACAAAATTTGTGTTATTTCGTTCTTCATGTGTCTAGGCCCGAAATATGGCGGTTCTAACCTCACTTCGCTCGGTTTAAACGCGGTTTCTGACCTAGACACATAAAATTGTAAATGCCATACGGCCCATAAAGTATTTTCTGACGAATTTCATTATAATCCCCGCCTATGGTTCGGATTATAAACTCAAATTCGTCGGAAAATACTTCATCGGCCTGGTGACATAATGTAACTATTGAATCAACACACACGGAAAAAAATAATTAGTCGTTAGCCAATAAATTTGCTTTGCGCCAAGTAAATAATTACTTGTCTATTAGCAAGTAAATGTGTATTAAGATCAAATAAATATCTTATCGATCGAAATATTCCTTCATAATACAAGCAAGTAGGAGATATTCAACTCAAGAAATTAATTTGTTACCAACAAAAAACAGATGACGTATGTGTCTTGGTTCTTCCATCCAAAGCAACCACTGCGTTGAACATAGCAATATCTCGTTGCAACAACCAAATAGAGTATTGAAATCGAAAAATGTCATTAATCGTATCAAATAATCTTGTTGTCTTACTTCAGGATTGACCGCTTTTTTGTTTCAAAAAAAATATGTTTGTGGCAACGAAATAGAATATTTGTATCAAAGACATGCAGTCAAGAAAATTAATTAATAGGCGCAATGATAAATATAGTACGAAAACAAATAAACTTTTCTTGTGATGAGTAAATATGACTTGAGTAAATTGGTTTACTTGAATCAAATAACTTTTTTTTTCCGTGCACGAGAGTGTTAAATATTTGACACAAAAATTTTAACACAAACTGTTGTGTTAAATTTTACAAAATCTTTTTTACTGTGTACGCCAACCTCTTTTCCTTCGGTGTAGTAATCAATCTGTGTAAGCCAAAGTTCACAGAATGTCAAATAATTTCCAATTTAATGCCTAAAAAAGAAATAGCAATAATTGGCTGTGAAAGAACTGAGGGAATCAAATCTTTCGTCAGAGTGTATACGAATTTCGTATCTAATAATCCCTGGATCGAAGTATACCTCCTGATTTATTACAATAGAACGTATGATCTGTCGTAATTCTTTCATATCTTGTATTTAGACTTTTTGCTGCACTTGGCTATGGCGCCATGGCTACACTTAGCACAATATATTTGGGTGAGATTTCGAGCAGCCAGATCCGAGGTGCAATGAGTATATTCTCAGCACAAATGTTGAACCTTGGAATTTTATTGGCATACAGTGTTGGCCCGTGGGTCAGTCGTATGGCACTTGGTGGTGTGGGGCTGTCTTTGCCGATCGTATTCTTACTCTTCTCTTTCTGGATACCAGAATCGCCTTATTTCTTGGTGATGAAATACAGAAATGAAGATGCGAAAAAGATTTTGGCTTGGCTAAGAGGAACAAGTAATGTAGAAGAAGAAATGAAAGAGATTGAAGAAAATGTTGCAATGGAGGGGGATGGAAGTTTAGAAGATCTGATACGAGGAAATCGCAAGGTTTGTGAAATTGATTCAACTCAGAATATGTCTGGAATGCATTAAACAGTTTCACATATGATATGTATGTCGCAAATGCATCATTGCATGAACAGATTATGACTTTGATAAATTCGAAGAACAAGGCTCTTAGGTTCTTCAGTTTACTTCATAAACTTCTCCAAGTAAACTTACTTCTGTGATGTTTGTCAAATGCTCTAAATTCTGATTCAGGCTTTGGTGATTCTTGGTATATTGGCATTGGCGCCACCATTGAGTGGTGTGAGCCCGGTTCTAATTTATACTAGCCTGATACTCGAGGAGTCTGGATTCGTGCTGAGTCCCAGTATATCCGTTATCATTGTCGGAGTGATTCTATTTCTTAGTGGAGCATTGAGTATCTTCACCGCAGACTTCCTTGGACGTCGACCATTACTGATTTCGTCCCTTCTCGGTTCAATCGTATTCCTCATAGGTGAGAGCAGAATTCTTACCGTAAAATGACTCGAAGTTTTTCGCAAACTTTGACTTTATATCGTATATACAGTAAAAATACGTCTTCAAAAGTAATCCGATATTGTTCTTCGCTTATAGCTGAGGCTACGTTTTTCCAATTGAAGGCCATCGGAATTGACACCACTCCGATTTCTTGGCTTCCGGTAACCGCCATAGTTGGTTTCATTATTTTTTACTCGCTTGGCTTGGGATGTCTCTCGTGGAATATAATTTGTGAATTATTTCCCTGCAATGTGAAGGCCATCGCCATGACGTGTGCCATTATTATCAGTGCATTCACTGACATGGCTACGATAAAACTTTATCAAGTTGTAGCCGATGCTTACGGTATTCACGCTTCATTTTGGGGATTTGCCGCCTGTTCCGTTATCATGTTATTTTTCGTATGCCTTTTCGTACCCGAGACAAAGCAGAAGTCTTTAACCGACATTCAGAAAGGATTAAGGAGCACGAAGGATTCTACGAAAGCGATAAAATGAAAAAATTCTCATGAATCAGCAAGACATTCCATCATTTCATGTTCTATGTATGATATTTCATTCTGTTTGTATTAAAATTTTTAAAAAGAATAAAGAAGGTCGAAAATCTCAGTGCAAGAAACATTTCGGTAATGGGGGAAAATACGAGTCGCGATGAGACTTATATATATACGTACATGGGTGTTTTCTCAAGATCAATAATTGCGACGTCTCGTCGAGCAGAAACCAGTTTGGTGGGTGTGCGATGTCTGCGCAAGAAAAAAAAAAAAAAAAAAAAAAAATGAAAAAGGAAAAAAAAAAGGAAGAAAAGAAGAAAGAAAGAGAAAAAAAACCTATAGAAACGGAGATAGAACAGAACTTCCTTCTTATAAACCGAGTGAAAGTTATCGGGATGGATTCGCCTCACTGCGCATTTAAATAGAGATCAACGCTATCGCTAGTTCCTATTGCTACTCGCCATACTTAATAATGCTACAGAGTTAAATTTCATCTCAATTATAACGTGACTCGTTTTATAAAACCTATTTCTTTCAATTGCATACCAATTTTTTTGGGATTCAATGGATTCGTGGGGAATTGATGTCACTATATACTTTCGAATTCCTTTTTTACCGAAAATAACACCCAGTGTGAATTTTATTTCATAGTATCACGCGCCTCCAGGTATGATATGTATGTTTCTCACATACCAATGGCGAAGCTATTTATTATATCATTATTATTTATATATAGAAATTATTATTATTATTATTGTTATTATTATTATTTAGGTTTCCACCGACACCAGGAATTTATACAATATATTGTTTCAGAGAAAATACCGTTTATTGAAAAACATTTACAAAGTACTCATGAATACCTAAATTCGTTTCTAATCGTATAAAATAAATGTATAGACGTAGAACAAGGTGGTTTTTGGAGGTCCCGATGCGGGACAGGAAATGTTCATAGATCTCTTCAGGCCTTTTTGTCACCATCGTCCTTGTACCAATCCTCGCTGAAATAGTTGGAGCAAAAAAAAGAAAAGAACAATTAAAATTAAATTAAATGGGCATATACGTGCAATTTCTTATATTTTTAATTTACGATTCATCTGCAGCTGGAGTTTAAATTCAATCTGTTGTTACTAGAAATTTTATTCAATAGAATTAAATAATTTGGAAAGTTATATGAGCTGGTGCAGAAGTGCTACTGAAACCTGACCAAAAATAGGACAAATCCCAGTTCCACTTTCTATCACGCTTCGCAAGTCTTAGCGATAATTTTTGATGCAGTGAAGCAAAAAAAAAAAAAAAAAGGCAGAAAATTCTCACAGGTATATAAAATATAGGTACTGAAAGAAAGTTAAGAAATCGGGATACCCGATATATACGTGCGATGTGTCGTAAATTAATGAACTTCATAGTAAAAATAATTCATGTGCAAAAAAAAATAAAAAAAAGTATTTTTCTCTTTCATTTAGCTGTTTTTTTTATTTCTATCCACGTACCATCCGGGGACATTTTCTGGCGCGTCACATTTCTGCGTAACCTCGTTGTATACGGTCGATTCACCGCAGCCCTGTTCTCTGGGTGTTACACCGCTCAAACATATGTAAAACTTTTGGCAATCTTCTGGATGAGGATATTTCGGGTGATCAACTGGCATGTCACGACTATCGACCTGCGTGTTCTTCGGGCATTCGAATCCGTCGGCAAGTTTTTTTCCTACAACACCGCATCCCTGAATAGGAAAAAAAAAAAAAAAAGAAAAATAATTAGCAAATTAATATTTTTATGCCAAAGTGCAATTTCGAAAAATTCTAAGAAAAAAAAAAAAAAAATGTTATTCCATTAAATTTGAAGACAAAATTTCATCTCATTGCGGATTTACCTGACGACCAGCGCTGTCAGGCCATACACAGGTTCCACTGTATTCATCAAAATGCAAGCCGGTTGTACAGGTGTTCTTAATTGGCTCGCCGTCGATGCAATTGTAGAAAACATCGCAGACGGTGGGATCAGGATGAGCAAAGAACCCATTTAGTCTTGGGCAATTCTTCGTTGGTTGAGCAGGTTCTGATTAAAAAAACAAAAACCAGAAAGAAAGGGAAATGATAATGTTAAACGAAGATATAAGTGGCTGAAAGGAGCTTTAGTCAAGTTACGCAATGTCGAATGATGAGATATATGCGTTAAATTGGTGAAATTCGAAACTGAAATCGCTTATTTGTATACCATATGGAAATCATTCAACGTCGTTGTTCGCGTTTCGGCAGCATGAATAGCATTTCCAAATTTTTTTTTTTTTTTTTTTTTTTGGACACGATGTTCGCGAGAACTAGATTGATCACAAAAATGTTCTATCTAAGAACCTTGATAAAGAATGGTGCAAAAAAAATGAGAAGAACAAATTTTTATCCATGATATTTGATGATTAAAAAATTAAATCTAAGAACACACTCGTATAGCTAAGTTAATTTATTTTATATAATTATTTTTGAAATTTCATTCGGATCCACGAATTTTTTACACAGCTTAATAATGCGCTGCACATTCGTGCCTCTCTTAATTCTTTCGAGTGAAAACAGCGCCACTCCGAGAAAATAGAGTGAAATTTCAGTCTAAACGGAGTGAATTTCACTCCAAGCAGAGTGAATTTTCACTTCCTCGGAGTGAAAATAATGATAATGCATGTATTAGGAGCTTCTGACAATCAATTTTTTTTTTTTTTTATTTCTAGAAAGTTTTGTCACTTCATATAATAATTTCCGGTTGACAACAGATAAGATTTTCAATTTTCTAATTAAATTCGATCATAAGTCAATCCAAGCCAAGATAAATAGACTATTGAGAAACTCTTTGAAACTCACGTAATTCGAGACGATCGTCGCATTGCACATTAAAGATGTGATCACACTTGTTGATCTTGCGGTTATACGGATCGAATACAAGTCCGTCAGGGCACAATTTTTCGGTAGCAACTCCGTCGACGCATTTGTAATACTTGTCGCATTGAATCGCATCTTCAAACTCTCCGTTGTCCTTTGGGCACTTGTAGGAAGAGGCTGCGACTATAATAAAAAAAAAAAATGATAAATTTAATAAGGGATTAAAGTGATCGCATGCAGGTAGTTTCAGCCGCGAGTGCAGCATCATCATCTCAGATATTAGGTCAGTTGAGAAAGTTACAAAGATTCCTCGATTTCCTCGGTGATAATAATCAAACCCCGTATTGATATACCTTCGCGTTATAATATTCGTTATCCGAGAGTTTGCGATGTTGTTGATTATCCGTAATATCTTGCGTTCTTGCACAATAAATTGATACTCGCTATTCCCGGATCTATTACGTAACTTGGAGACAGCACTTATACATTTACATTTTAGAAAGTTTCTGACTACGCTTGTAACCTCGCTATCGTCTACCATCGTCGTGAACTGGACATCGCAGTTATACGTTCATATTATGCACGTGAATAAATAGTTTCTGTTAAGCGGGTTGAAAACCGAAATATATTATCAAATCGTAATATTAGAGTTCGTTGAAATTAGCGAAAAGAAATTCTTCAAATCGATCGTTCTCTAGTATAGAAAGTTTGTATAATTTCTTTATTCTCGCACCGGAATAGAAACACGCCATGAAAATTACGCCTCGATGCTAAAGCACACATTTATATAGTTGGAATTAGAAAGTGCTGTTGATTAACAATTGGGGACAATTATCATTTCCAGATTACGTCGTGTAGATATATATACCATGTACCTATGTATGATCCATTTTTTGAGATATAAAAATCCTGGGGGGTCATTTAGTAAATGAAATGTGGATAATTTTATTTCCTGATTTGAATATGAGATGAGAAATTGTAATCGATGTTAAAATATTGTACTTACATGCAACTGCCACAAAGGCCAGCACCATCACAAGACACACTCTACTCATGGTAGAAGTTTTATAGTCTTTCTTTAAGAAAAACTTAAAATTATATTTTATCGATGATTGCAGATGGTAAAGATAACTTGTTTAGCCCTTTTCGAAAAGACGTCTCAACGCGAGAGACTGCAGCTAAGGCGTTCCTCGTCTGGGTATACTTTGTCATCCCCCACTATGTCCGATCGTTCCCCACTCAAGTTTCTGGGGGTTTTGAGACGCCATGAAGAGCTATGATCACGTGGCCGTTTTGTTCCCTCTCACCTCATCCCGCTGATCTTTAATTTTCTATAACTTTTGCTCTTTAATTCATCCTGGCATGACATTTGTTCGCGGTAATTATTCGCGGTTTTAAAGAAAAATAAATAAAATAAGATACAGGCACACAGGTATACCTGTATATCTCATTGCGCCGATTGTCAAGAAGCACCGCTTCTAATGCCCGCGCGTTAATCCGTGGAAAGAAATTCTCCATTAGTTGCAGATCTGCTCAGTTCTTTAACCGCAAGTATAACAATCGGTGCAATGTCATTCTTCAAGCTTTCCCATAATTCTTCGGAATTTTTTTTTTTTTTTTTTTTATCGAATTAATCCAACGCACCTAATGATGCAAAGATAATTAACATTAGGTTTATGTATAAGATGGCATATGGTATAACGTAGTCGACATACACATACGTATATATATTATACGGTAACCTTATGCGTCTCTTGGTTACGTATAGGTTCGCGGAAAGGGTGGGGTACGAGTTTATGGTTTTAATTAACTCCGGTTGCATCTCTTAGCAGTTAGCTAAAAGTCAGAACCCACTACTTTCGGATTTTTTTTTTTTTTTTTTTATTTTATTTTTTTATTTTTTTTTTTTTTCACGCCCAGCTTATCATTGCGTAACTTTTTTTATTTGCATTCGATTTAATTTATTGACGTGACATATTTGAAGAATTTTCGAAATCCTTAAATCGAACGTGCGGCACTTATATTTTTATTATAAAAAAAAAAAAAAAAAATCCTTTCGAACAATATATTATATCGCTGTTTCATATTTTTAATCGAAAATTAAATTTCCTCGTATAATTTGTACGGCTAGCGATCATTGCCTCGATAAATCTATACGATCTCTTTTCATTCCTTCTTTCTCTGAAATTCCTGCATACGGCTTACCTTACGTCCCTGAATGCATCAATGCCAATTGAAATGCAGTCAGTAACTCGATATTGAGATAGAGAGAGATAGGGGATTTAGGTATTTGAAGCGAAAGGCTGGTACCATCATGACATGATGTCACTGCGGACGTTTAAGAACGCCTCTCGAACAAATTTTCGATTCGTATATTATACTATATATATATATACACATTATACATATATATATGTATATATAAATTTTTCTCCGAAAATTTTTAAGCCTTGGCCAAATGTACAACGAGGAATTATTATCCTACCTGGTTTAAGAATTCTCGTAAATATGTATAGTGGTACAACACACACGATCATATCCTATACATTTATTTTTAGGATGTCTTATACCGCTGGGCATAATGTGTTTACACATATATACTGAGAGACGGGTGTATTACTGGAAGAAACTGAAAGTTCAACAAGTCTGCTTCAGGCTCTGTTAGCTTCGAAATCGTCCTCAAAGAGAAATGAGGATTTAAAAATCGTAGATTGCCATAAGCATTCTTGCAGAAAAGTTTGAATTGACAATTCTGCGGCGTTAATTTCAATTTCAGGAACTAAATGATTCGGGAAATCTTTGTTCAAGCGTTAATACTTGAGTTTCACTGATGGCAGTCAGTTTTGTGCATAAATTATCGTATTTCAGGTTTCAATTAAATAAGTTTTAATCTTAAAATATAGTAGAAATACATATTTAATACAGTTTATTGTACAAATAAAATTAGGGCTACAGGCACTTAATAAAAGTAGTTATTTTCAATTTTGGACTCTTTGTGGACGCGAACTTTTCCTTCGAGTTGATCCACCCGAGGGTTTTGGTGGTGGTGGGTTCTCTAGGGCATCTAGTTGCTCGTCCGTTAGCTGACCCTTGTACCAATCTTTGCTGTAAAGTTGAAGAAAATTTTGTAAGATAATAAAAAAAATATGTGAAAAATTTTCATCATCGAAATTCTATTCGTATGAATTTTCAGAAAATGTCAAATAATATGAAAATTGAATATTTAAATGCAGAAATTTCCAAGGACACAAAATTTTCTGTCTTTTGTCTGAAAATTCTTCATTCATTAATGTTCCGCATTGGATGATCGACAGACGAATGGAAGTCAAAAACGACCCGAGCTTCACGAGACAAGAAAAGATATTCCAAAAATCTAAGACTGCAGGTAAAAGGGGAAAACATATTTGAGTATTACAAACCATTCGGGTATCTTTCTTGCCCAATCGCAATTTCCGGTTCTCTCATCGAATGCCTGTCCCAATTTGCACCCACTTCGTCTAAGAGTTATACCGTTTACACAGACGTAAAAGAACTGACAGTCTTCGGCGTCTACATATCTAGGATGCGTAGCAGCGACAGAATCAGGGACAGTGGGGCAGGTGAAGTTGAATATATCCTTTGAGCCGCAGCCTTTTTTCTGAGCCTCATCAGGCCAGTTACAAATTCCAGTTTTCTCGGAGAATACCAAGCCGTCAGGGCAGGTCAACATGTTGAATGTCCCGTCGACGCAGTAGTAAAATTTGTCACAAATTCCCGCGTCCTTGTGTGCAAAATATCCATGGAGACGTGGGCAGTTTTCCGAAGGAATAGGAGTCTCTGAAAGCATTGATATACTTCAGTTTCTTGATTCCGAATAATTGTGCGAAAATCTTTAATGACGTCCAATTAATTGCAAGAGAACTTTATTGGATATTTAAATACAGGAGTTTCATGTTTTACAGCAGTTCCATAATCGTCCTGAAAGTACTTACGGAGCTTCGGTTTCGTCGTGCAATCAATACCGAATGGAAGATCGCATTTTTCCTGGTCAGGGCTAAAGTCGTTGAACACCAATCCATCAGGGCAGAGTTTATCCCTGGGTTTTCCATCCTGGCAGTCATGATATTTGTCGCATTGTTCCGGGTCTGGAAAGTATCCGTTAGATTCGGGGCACTCGAATCCCTTCTTTTTCACAGGTCTCGAACGATCTTGATCTTCCTCTTCCTCATCCTCATCCCCTGCCTCTTCATCATCTTCCGCAGACTCATCTTTGAGTGGCTTGGAGTGGCTTGGCTCTCTGGACCTTGTCGCTATGCCAAGTCTTCTACGGGTCTGTTCAGCAGCCTGTTCCTTTCTGGATAGCTGTGCGGTGGCTAGACCTATAAAAATAATTATATTTCAAATTTGGTATCAAAGGTGATTCCTGCAAGGTTGATCATTTATATAAACTATGCCGTCTATACGTGTGCTATTTTCTTTACATTGACGATTTTTTATCGTATTGCCACGCCTAGACACGGAAGAACGGGTAATCGAACGACATTAAGTCCGGAGGGCACAGGGGGCAGGGACTTACGATCGGATTGATTTTCAAGGCAACCACGATGGCTACATATATATGCATATATGATATGTCCGTGAACGGAACTTCACGGAATGGAATGGAATGGAATAGAATGGAACGGGGGACATTCGGGGTAAAGAACGGAGGTACTGACGGATATAGGAGAGACGATCGGTAGAGGTATACCAGGCGACCTCGTGCGAAAAGAAAGCGAGAAAGTGGGTATAGGTACGTTCGACTCGGTTGGATCGGTATGAACTTAAATGTCATTTAAATGTCTTACGCCGCAAGTTATTATACAAACTGCAGAGCTGACTTAACCAGTTATAATTCATCTAAATAGCATAATAATATAATATGACGGCGCGGTTAAATCCTCTCTTGAATAACTAGTTTCACGATATTATTCTATAAGGTCGCACGGTTTAATGTTCTTTAAAATATAAATAAAGAGAAAGGAGACTAACAGCAAGGAACCTCGAAATCGATTTTTTGTTCAAACCGATTCCTCAACCGGTAAATGCAGAACATACACACGATGTGTGTATATCCAACATGTCCGCCTTCTAACGTTCGTTTCCTTTTCTCAAACGTGAAAGCAAGGCTTGACCCGGTTCCGAACGTCCGTTATAATATAAGTAAGCCATTAGGTGTTATATTGGTATTACCGATCAGCGAGTCAATTCATCAGGACTTACCGACGCAGACCAGGAAACAAAGGACCCAAAAATTCATCCTGGTGGTTGGGAGAAGCCCCAAACCTTTCGGGCACGGTTAAACTGCAGCGGAAACTAGTCTGGGAAAAGTGTTCACCGACTACGTGCGGATGGATCAATGATTATTCCACTACTGCGGGGACTGATCGAGACTTCGGAGCCTTATATGCCTCCCCCACTTCGGACAATATGCGAGCATGTTGAAAGACTGTTAATCGAGAATAGTAGAGGTCTTCTGCTCCTGCAGATTGCTGATGGATATCGTGCGAGAAGAAATGAACAAAGGAGAGCTGGGATTCCACGTTTATATGTACTTCACATCCCACATACTTACCATGTGCAAATTTAACGTCCTGGACATGCAGCCTCGATTATTCGACAGATTTACACATATACAAGTTTGTCCCCGCAGGCAAATCCTTTTCGGATTCTCTAAGATGTTATTCTGCCTCGGCGCAGGAGCACCGGGTTCAAGGATGACTAGGAGCATGAATATTAGTAGTCAATCCTTTCTTTTCAATATTCGAGCCCGCTTTGTTCATAATTTTAAAGAGGAAGCTACAATTTTATCACTTTTTTGGTTTCGAACTAACATTCTGTATCCAAGCCACGTACCATCTCCGGGATCCAAACATTCCGGTGATTTCGGTATTCACGAAACAACGCTGAATGCCTCGTAGAGTCTTCGGTTATTTGTTCTTTTTAGTAAGATGTCTCGCGGTCCCACCATCCACCAGGGTTATTTCTGATCCACATTTTCCTCAGCTCGTCGTAAGCGAATATCAAAATTGCGAAGGGAACTGGATAGAGCCACCATTCTGCACGGAGAGGGTAAGTTTTTAGGACCACATCCATGTGGGGAGCATAACTGACGATGAGCGCGACTCCCGTTTCAAATATCAAACTGAAATTCAGGACCCAGTTGTTCATGCCATGACGGAATATAGAGGCTCTTCGTGTCTTGCATATCACCACGTCAACCCACTGCACTATTACAATACTGACAAAGAAGGCTGTGTGGCAGGTATACTCTAGGACTTTACGGTCATCGTATGTCCATTCCTGACCGTAACTATCCTCTAGATCATTTATGGCTTTGCTATCCCACGATGGACGTAGACCGATTAATTTCCCTGGTAGAAAACCGTGCTCAGCCATTATCATTAAGTAGGAAAAGAATCCAGCGGCGGTTTCTATTATTCCGATCTGACCGTAGGCCATGAAGACCAACTTACGACTGACCAAGTGATCGACGTGAGGAATCCGCGGCATCCTGACAAATTTATATTTATTTTTAATACGAACGAAAATGTACAGAGAGACTTTCCTCCTCGCTGCAACCTACCTCGACATAATGTCAGACTCTGGTTTTTCATAAGCAAGTGAAATCGCTGGCCACATATCCGTTCCCAGGTCGATGCACAGCACGCAAATTATACCAACTGGTAATGGTATACCGAGAACAATGAAGATAAGAAACGGTACGATTTCTGGTACGTTACTAGCGAGCGTGTAAGCGATGCTTGATTTCAAATTGTCGAATATTCTTCTGCCCTCTTCGATCCCCGTTGTTATAGATGAGAAATTATCGTCCAGGAGTATAATGTCAGCAACTTGACGGCTAACGTCAGACCCTGAAGTTTCGAAGAATTAAAAAATCGCAAAATTCATTCAATTTCAAAAATACTTTCGCTTAAGGGGATATGAAAGGTGAATTATACACCTCGAATTTTTGGCAGCCCGTTTTTCAGCTAAAACACATCCGATCAATGTGAAATTGATATCAGTGACGCAGAAAAATTGCACGGAGAGCATAATGCTCTTGGATTTGCAAAAAGCGAAAATGTTTCGGGTGTTTTCATATTTATCAAGTACAACGTCAGCAACAACGATTATTCGTTACAGAGCACTCTTGATATAAAACTGTACATTTTATTTTCGCTTTTTGGAAATCCAAGAGCATCACGCCCTCCGTGCACTTTTTCTGTGTCACTGATATCAATTTCACATCGATCGGATGTGTTTTAGCTGAGAAACGGGCTGCCAAAAATTCGAGGTGTATAATCCACCTTTCACATCCCCTTAAGGGGAAATGAAAGCTGATGTTGCGCGACAGGGTGCCATCTATCGGATTGGAATTTTCGTTTTCGTTCCTTTTCGTTTTTTGGAAATCCAAGAGCGTCATGCCCTCCGTGCACTTCTTCTGCTTCATTGATATCAATTTCACATCGATCGGATGTGTTTTAGCTGAGAAACGGGCTCCCGAAAATCCCGAAAATTCCAATCCGATAGATGGCACCATGTCAGCTTTCATTTCCCCTTAAGGGGAAATTCTTTCTCAGCTAAAACACATCTGACCGATGTGAAATTGATATCAATGAAGCAGAAGAAGTGCACGGAGGGCATGACACTCTTGGATTTCCAAAAAACGAAAAGGAACGAAAACGAAAATTCCAATCCGATAGATGGCACCCTATCGCGCAACAATCAGCTTTCATTTACCCTTAATCAGTTTCATAGATTCCTAATCACCACCGATTCCCATGGCAATTCCAACGTCGGCTTTTTTCAACGCCGGTGAATCGTTCACACCGTCTCCTGTCACCGCGGTAATATGATGTAGCCTTTGACAGCTTTCAACTATCTGGAGTTTTTGGACTGGTGATGTTCTCGCAAATACGATTTCAGACACACTTTTTATTACTTTGTCTAAATCCACCGGTTCCAACTCTCTCAATTCCGTACCGGTTATCACTATCGACTGACTGTTCACTGAGGTCAAACTTTCGTCACTCCCGGTTATTATCCCCACAAATTTTGCTATCGCTTTTGCTGTGTCTGGATGATCTCCGGTCACCATTATCACCTTGATTCCAGCACAACGACACCTGTAGACCGCGTCCGCGACTCCAGGTCTTGGTGGGTCCATCATAGAGATTAGACCGACCTATTATAGTAATTTTTGCAATAGATCCGAATGTCTTGTTACTTTGGGAAAGAAAATAAGACTCCGAAGTTCATTAATTGCAACTTTATGAACCGAAGGAGGAGAAGGGGGAAAATTAGAACTATGTCGAACTGTTTTCTCACAAGCCGAAGATTTTCTAGTGGAAAATTTTGCGGATCTGTTTGGAAGTCGAATCCTGGTGGAAAGTCTTCTGGGGGTAATTGGAAGTCGGCAAATCCTAAAACACGTTCACCGTTATTAGCTAAGAGTTGACATGCCTTAGTGTAAGCATCCCGTGTTTTATCTTCCAGATCTGAAGTTGTTAATCCATTAGCTACGGTCGAACAACGACTTAGAACACTTTCCGGAGCACCCTTCAGTGAAATGCAATGAGACCGACCTCTGAGATGAATATTAGCTTGAAATTTGTCAGTTGAATTGAAAGGGACTTCAAACACCTGTAAGAAAATTATTCGGATCGATCAGTTCCATATTTTCGCAGTTTTTCTCCTAGAGTCTTGGAGTAAAATTTTACCTTGACGTAATTACTTCTGTAAGCCTCCGCACCACCTCTTACCAAGACTTCCATGCATCTGAGAAGCGCCGTTTCCGAAGCGTCGCCTAAAATTTTTCGTTTATTTAAAGGCAACGGTGGACCTGGTGGAGGCGATGCCCACTCTGCCCTGTTACAGAGGCTCGCGATTTTCGCCATTTCCGAAAAACCTGGGCTATCAATGTACCTTCTCCACGTATCGGAAGCCATAACTTCTCTGAGCTGTCCATTGTACCACAAATGACGTACCTGAACAAATTTTGAGGAGATAATCTCTTTACCTCTCAGAGACAATTCTCTGTTTCTCTTTTTAAGGTTTTCTAGATTCCATAAATCTTTGAAATGATTTATAGCCGGTGCGTACCGTCATTTTATTTTGAGTCAGGGTTCCGGTTTTGTCTGAGCAAATGACGGACGTGCTACCCAACGTTTCGACGGACTCGAGATTTTTGACGAGACAATTTCTGCTGGCCATTCTTTTCGCGGTTAAAGTGAGGCTGACGGTAACAGTGGCCAGCAAGCCTTCGGGTACATTAGCGACGATGATTCCGATCAAGAATACCATAGCGTCAATCCATGTGTAACCCAATGTTAACGACATGCCGAAAAAAGAAACTCCAAGAAATACTGCCCAGCAGGATATGTACCGCATGAACCACTTGATTTCAGTTGATATTGGCGTTTCTCTTGGCTTTAGTCGCGATGTTAGACCAGCCACTCGACCCATTGCGGTTTGGTCTCCGCATCCTACGACCACCCCTTTTCCAAGCCCTGGGAATTCATGAAATATCCAATGTATGCAGTTTATTGAAATTGGTACGAAAATTAATTGAAATACAGAGGAGGAGAAGGAAGAGAAAGGTTCCGGTATTTCGATGAAAGTAGAAATCGGTATTATGTCTTTTTAATTAAATGTCGAAAAGTGACACGCATTCAACAAAATATAATTGCAATGGACTAAAAAATTATTCTAAGAAAAAATGAGACACATCTCCAAGTTTCGTAAAATATTTGGTATTTTGAGAACTGACTTGAGCAAAATTTTTATGCTAAAGAATTACCCTTACGGAAAATACACTCAATTCTTGAGTGTAAACACTGAATTTTTAGTGTAAACACTGAATTTTGGGTATAAAACTCTTAAATTGAGAGTTGACTTTCAAATTTTGAGTGTTGAACTCCCAAATTGAGAGTTAACTCCCGAATTTCGAGTGTCGAACTCCCAAATTGAGAGTTAACTACCGAAATTCGAGTGTTGAACTCCCAAATTGAGAGTTGACTACCAAATTTTGAGTGTCCAACTCCCAAATTGAGAGTTGACTCCCAAATTTCGAGTGTCGAACTCCCAAATTGAGATTTGACACCCAAATTTCGAGTATCGAACTCCCAGGTTAAGAGTTGACTCCCAAATTGAGAGTTGACTCCCAAATTTCGAGTGTCGAACTCCCAAATTGAGAGTTTACTACCAAATTTTGAGTGTCCAACTCCCAAATTGAGGGTGGACTCCGAAATTAAGAGTCGACTCTCAAATTTCGAGTGTCGAACTCCCAAATTGAGAGTTGACTCCCAAATTTTGAGTGTCTAACTCCCAAATTCCCAAATTGAGGCTGGACTCCGAAATTTTGAGTGTCGAACTCCCAAACTGAGAGTTGACTCCCAAATGAGTGACACCCAACAGAGGGTCAACACTCAACTGAGAGTCAACACCCGGGTTAGGTGTACGAAAGTACACCTCAGTTGAGAGTCACTACTGAGTGTTATTTTAAGGGTTATTTTGAATGTTTTTTCCGTAAGGGTATGCGCAGTTAATTGAAAAACAACCTTCTCTTGAAAATGAAGGTCTTTTTTTTATACCTGGAGAGGAACATTTCCAAGATAGAAATAATATGTTTAGGTCGCCAGATATGGAACGAAGATAAATAATCAGAAGTTTACGTTATAGTCAAATAGTTTTTCTGCAATTTTTAGTTTCACAACTTCAAACTTGGTCGTTTTACGAGTCGATTTTACAACTCAAACACACATTTCGGGTCATAAAAATTTAACGATCTCGATTGTGTTACAAAAAAATGTATTTCTCTCATTAAACCAACCCTCCACAACATTTGACGAAAAGAAGGCCATGTTTTTAGCTTCAAGAAATGGTCCAGTTGATACCTGAGCGGACCTAGGCACAGGAATATTCTCACCAGTCAGAGATGCGTTGTCAACTTTCATCCCTATATTATAATAAAGTACATATTATATTCTGGGAGTAATAAGCATAATTGCGGAAAAAGAAAGAAAGAGAGAGAAAGAAATGAGATCCACAAAAGCACCTTGACATTCAAAAATCCGAATATCGGCGGGTATTTGATTCCCAGTTTGAAGAATGACGATGTCTCCGACAACCAATTCCATAACTGATATTTCTTTCCTTTCTCCATCTCTGATGACTGAGGCTCGTTCCGGAAGGAGCAGTTTGAACGATGCCATGATTTTAGAACTTTTTGCATTTTGATAGTAGCTGAATATCCCAGTGACGAATATCAGCGTTAGAAGAACCGCACCGAGCCACAAATGATCTGATGATCCATCTTCCTTCAAATTACTTTCTACCAAATAATTTGCGAAGCATAAGATCGCGCCTACCTAATTCAAATTAATAATATTTATATTTTTATGATTTCTTGCGGGGCTTATCTCATTCTTCTCTATCTTATACGGAATTCTAATATTTATTTTCTATAATCTGTAATAAAATCAAAAAAAAAAAAAAGGCGTCAAATACATTTCCGGGGTTCTAACCCAAATTAGGAGAGAAAATCCACCGCACAAAGAATGGATCAATTTGTAAATCTCTGCCGTCTCTTTCGGTGGCGTTAGTTTGTTAGCTCCATGTTTTTGCAGTAATATCTTGGCTTGGGTTGTCGTTAACCCGTTTAAACGGTCGGTATCTAAATTTTTGAGAAGTTGATCGAGGTTTATCGTGTGTACGTCAGTCTCAACGTCTCGACGAAGAGATTCTATGTTGGCTGCTGTATGTCGTTTGCGTGATGCACGCATTTTTTTCTTTTTTTTTTTTGTTTTTTTCTTCGCCTTTTTATCTAATTTTATCTACTCAAATTGGAATTATTTTGGATGAAAAAAAATGTAAATGTGTTTGACAAATTATCTAATCTAGAACGAAGCTAGGAACGAATGATTTCTGTTGAGAAATAATTCGATATTTCATTTGATGCTCAATTTTTCAATTTTCAATTTTTCAATTTTCAAATTTTGGGAAACAAAATTTCCTTGCTAGATCAATAAATTAATGATGAATTGTTTGAACTAATTTTCGCATAATTTTATTCATTATTGTCTTATACATTATAATTTTGAATATTATTCGATGATAAAAGGTTCTTGTAACTAAAAAAAAGTGAATGTGCAATATCTCGAACTGCGTAAAATTCAAATTTATGAATTATGAGCAACAAGCTTTGAATTCGCGTTCCAATAGTATTAAAATTTTTGGTCTTGTTGTGCCCCAGAAAAGAAATCACAATTGTTCATTATCAGACATAAAAATTGCATATCCTTGTGTTGTTTTTTTTTTTTTTTTCTTCTTTTAATCAATATTTCAAATAAATCAAATTCAAACTATTTCAGACAAATTTTCTAAAGAATTTTCGAAGTCTTTCAACAATTTTCAGTCTATACTTAGATTTTCGAAGATATAATATCGCGTCACTAATGCCATAAGGTCGTAAGCGCAAAAAAAAAAAAAAAAAAAAAATGTCGTGTTTTTGTTGGCAAAATTTTTTTCGTGCCATATAACATCGTTTGGGCATATCCGCAAAAAAAATAATTTTTTGGCGCTTACGACGTTATGGCATTAGTGACGCGATATTATAACACTAACTATTTACATCAGCTTGAAAGAAGCTGCATTGTTCGCCCTTGGATTTGTCCTAACCTCCCCCACACTAATTAACAATTATCTATACAATAAATCGCAATGTATAAGACAAAGAGTAAGAGTCTAGTGGTTAAAACATCTCTCTTATTCTCTCTTACACATTGCTGCAGCGCAAAGTCTGTCTACTGTCTAGACTGTTAGTATAGACTTTTCTCTATAATATTATTATCTTCTACATTAGTTTATTGTAGATTTCAATTTGTCTTCAAATAATTGTGCAACGTTTGTTTAAAATACTTTCAAATAGTCAAAATATCATAATATAGTACATCAATGACTCCAGACTCCCGATAATAATTACATGTAGGTATATTATTATCTTTTTCAAAGTATATATCTTGGTATTGTCTCAATTCAATAGATCGAAGAACTCTAGCGGTAGTTACGCCAAGTACCGCAATCCCCGCAACGATTAGTAAATAGTAAGTCGCTATCCTGCCGGTTACCGACCGAGTTGAAAAAACGAATCGATACACAAAGCGTGGCGCTAGTGAATGAATACCGCGTTGTTCGCTACTCCCAGGACGCCACGCGAAGGGAAATAGGCGCCCGAGTCTCCGCCATACTCCGTAGCGGTATATCGTAATTCGTATCCCATTCGTGAGTACGACGCGACGCTTACCGACGCTCGGCGTCGTTTTTATTGATGAATTTCTGTAAATAACGTTGTGAAAAAGGTGTTATCAAAACTGTTTTATAGTTATTAAAAGTATAAAATGGAAAATAGACCGGCACCGTTAAGATCTAGGCGGGTATGCCGATTCTGCCTGACAGAGTCGGAGCCACTCAACTTCATCTACGAACGGGACCACAGCAAGCCGTTCCAAGTGCCGCTTACCCTACAAATAATGTCGTGCGTCGCTATCGAGGTAACAATATATTTATTCCAATTATATTTTTAACATAAAAAATATCTGAAACCCTACTAGTTCCATACGACCTAGAAACATTATAATTAGTATAGAAATTCATCGGTGAATAGATAGTATACAGTCAATAGCGTTGACTTGTGTGGATAACGTTCGAATCTAACTTACCATCAGAACAGGCCATTGAACGGTATCACATCATACTCATACGTCACGTATACCCGCTCAGTATTAACTCTCGTTAGCAAAAAAAAACAAAAAAAGCTATAGTCTCTTGTTTTGGCGGGAATCATAACCGAATTATTCAACAAAGACTAATAAAGTTACAAATGATGATTAGAATGCGAAATATTATTGGAAAAAAATAAACAATTTATTAACAAGATTCAAAAATTTATTCGAAAATTTAAATTTATGTTATTTCAAGGTGTATGCTGCCGACGGAATGCCACAGATGATATGCTCTGTGTGTCGTTGGAATCTCGATCGTTCCTACAAGTTTAAAATTCAATGTAAAAAGGCTGACGAAGCATTGAGAGCTTATCCAGTATCGGGTGTTCTGCCTAGACCGTTTCCTCTATTACCTAGCAGCCCGCCTGAAATTGGAAGCAAACGACAAACGGAGCAGAGGTCGCAGAATGAACAGACTAAGAAACCAAGAATTGAGGAAGGGGAGAGAGCGGAGAGAAGAGAACAGCGAGAAAGGGAAAGGGAAAGGGAAAGGGAAAGGGAGAGACAGCCTGAAAAGCAGCAAATAGATAATGCAGATCATCACGATATGTACGGTGATGAACAGGACGGTGGTAGCGACGGTGAAAATGATAATCAGAATAAAAAAGATACAAGAAAATTAGAGCCAGGAGAGATTAGAGTTCATGCTTGCGATCAATGCGATCGTACCTTTCCGCTGAGACAAGCACTTCAACTTCATATTCAAGGAGCTCATAGAGACAGAAATTACAAATGTACAGAATGTGACAAGTTGTTTTTTAGCAAATATGATTTGTCTAAACACGTCGCTACTCATTCCGAGGAGAAACCTTACACTTGTCAAATTTGTAACAAACACTTTTCTAGAGTCAGTCTACTTCAAAGACATGAAAAAGTTCATAGAGACGAACTTAGGTACGGATGTCAGCACTGCGAACGAGAATTCTTTACCACTGATGAACTCGAGAAGCACGAAGCTACTGTGCATAAAGCTGTTAAGCCTTACCAATGCAATATATGCAACAAGAGATTCACTTACAGACAAGGCCTGGAGAGACACGAACTTTTGCACAGCGACGACAAGAGCTTTGTATGCGAATATTGCAAGGAGGCATTTAGATCAAGCACCAAACTTGCCAGACATTTGACTACGCACGCAGGACACAGGCCTTACTTGTGCAAACTTTGTCCAAGATCGTTTCTGCTCTCTCATCATTTGACTAGACACATGAGGACTCATTCGGTAGAAAAACCTCACGTATGCGAGGAGTGCGGCAAGGCTTTCAAACGTAAGGAGAGCTTGGAAGTTCATCAGCTTACGCACGCCAAACGTGGAATGGGATTAACTTGCGAAATATGTCAAGAATCTTGCAGGAATAGAGCGGACTATGTCACCCATATAAAACAGCATATTGAAGCCGGTGAAAAGATGGGCCCTGATGGACTGAGGCCCGAAGTTCGCAAAGAAAAAATTGACTCTGACTCAGAAGAGGAAGAAGAAGAAGAAGAGGACACGGACGGCGATGACGACTACGAACCGCCGGCTTATGTTGCTAAAAAGATTCCAAAGAATGAACCGCCAGATAGCGACGAGGAGGTCGATAAACCGGATAGAAAAGAACACATCGTTTATGTCAGAAACAAGGACGGAAATGTCGTCAAAAAGACCATTAAGACACTCATGCCCATTCATAGGAGGGAAATACAGGATACTAAGGGCAGATCAACTCCCAGCAGCTCACAATCCCCTGCTAAAACTGGTGCGATTAAATCAGAGGGCAGATCTGTACCCTCGGACAATGAATCGACTCCTAAACTTCGCTCCCAGCATCGAGTAGACGACACGGAAGCTGAAGTGCAAAAGATAGTTGCTTCTGTGTTCAAAGAACACAAGATACCTCTCAAGCACCAAAACATTCCACAGGGACAGTCCAGAGATTCACCGGGTCCAACTCGCGCCCAGCCAGCTACTCCGGCTGCGGCTACTCCTCAGTCTTCGTCGAACACAGCTGGTAGTCTGACTCCGAAAGATGAAGTACAGAAGTCGGATACTGCTACTCCGAAATCAGTCAATACTGTTAAAGTTATAAAACGGATTGTCGTCAGAAAGCCGATAAGCAGCGCCGAGGGCGCGCAGGCTCTTGCTTCCTGTGTTAAGGACGCAGAATCTTCAACCACAACTGGAAGCGGGACTAAAATCACTAAGAGAGTAATCGTCAGACGGATCATTAGACACGGAGATACTACACGCGAAGTTATACTCAATCCGGACGGGACTGAGCTCGATCCTGCTGAGCTTGCTAAATTGCCAACAAGAAATGTCGTCAAGCGAGTTGTGGTCAAGAAACCTAAAGATAGAAGTCAAATTCTGGGAGATCAGCAGCAATCTCAAACCGTCAAACCCGGTACCTCTGATTCTAAGCTGATAGATTCTGCTAAGTTTGAATTAAAGACTTCGCAATCGGCGACTATCACTTCTCAAACTGATGTTAAACCGTCAAGTCCTTCGCTGAAACAGTCCGAGGGAAATAAGGCGGAGACAAAGGGCTGCGAAACGCCGGTAACATCGACCGAGGGAAGCGAGGAGAACCCTGAAAGCACTAAGGAGAAATTGGAGAAGCTTGAGAAACGTGTTGAGCAGCAGAGATTGAAGATCGAAGAACTGCAGGCTAGGAAACATCAGGAGATTGAATCTGTTGAAGACATGCTACCAGAAAGGCAGGACGAATCTGAAGAAGAACAACAGCTTCCATTGAAACGTGTATTCGTCAAGAGAAAGCAGAGCGTCTATGACGAAGAGAAGGAATATGACAGCGACGATAAAGAGCCGATCATTATTAAGAAAGATAATCGATCCGTGGAGTACGTCTCTACTTCAGAAACACCGAAGAGAGATTATAAGAAGCCGATTGTAACCAGTACTTCTAAAGTCTATGGTAACAAGAAGATAATTTTGGTAAAATCTGAGGAACCATCGCAGATTGACGACAGCTTGATGAGCCGTGAACTTAGCAACATTTTAGACTCTACCGAGAACGTGGTCAAGATGCAAGACCATGTTCTCAGCAATCTTAGCCAAATATCTGCTCTGGATGAAAATTTAGAAGTTAAAATAGAGGAGAATGTATCCGCCGACGAACCGATGGAGGAAGAGACTATCAGCATTCAAGAGCAGGCTAAAACCGCTGAAGATAAAAGCCGAGAGTCTTTGTTAGAGGATCTTCAAGCTGGGGATAAAAGTGAGGATGAAATAATTCCTGTGCACGACAGCAGCAGAGAAGTGGAAGAAATACAAATAATTGATAATACCGGCGGTAATGAAGAAAGCCAGCCAGATTCTTCGCTATCTATGGAACATCAAGACGTTACCGATCCATCAGAAAATTTTGATTCATCTGATGATAGAAAAATGCAAGTTACCGACGCTGATGACTCTGTAATCGAGCTGACGCATGAGACTATTACTTTGAACGATGCTAACGAAACTCAGGACAGCATTGAGGACAAATTATCACAACTTGATAGTTAAGAAAATCTTTAGCGATTTATCAAGCCTTTTAGGCATCGTTGGTAAAGATCGAAGATTCTTCTAAGATATCAGAATAATTTTTCAAAATTATCATTTTGTTTAGATATATAAATATATATTTACATATATTAGGGTGTCCGTTATTTCCCGAATTGACTTTTTCTACTTGGGTATGGGCCAAATCATTAGTTTAGAGCCTAAAAACAATTATGTTATTATTATTTTTTTTTTTTTTCAAGTGCCATCAACCCCTGCCTGTAGGACGATACTTGTCCCATTTGATTAACATGGGATTTTTGCCCTTTTTAGACTTTATTTTTTTTTTTTCGTTTACAACTTTCATTACCTCATCAAATATTGTTGATTCTACTACTGTTCTGACCTCTTTGGATGGACATATTTTTACATTAATGGAAAAAAATGTTGAGTTTTGAAGCGGTAAAATTTTTTTTCTACCATATTGTCTAATATCTTTCGAATATTTTTTAATTTAAACAAAAAGCATTGAAAAGTCAATAAATTCAAAAATATTTGAAAATTACTGAAAAATACGGTAAAAATAAATTTTGACAAAAAACTTCAAACTCATGAAAACTTTTTTTTTCACCAATGTAAAAAAATATGTCCATCCAAAGAGGTCAGAACAGTAGTAGAATCAACAATATTTGATGAGGTAATGAAAGTAGTAAGCGAAAAAAAAAATTAAAGTCTAAAAAGGGCAAAAATCCCATGTTAATCAAGTGGGACAAGTATCGTCCTACAGGCAGGGGTTAATGGCACTTGAAAAAAATTAAAAAAATAGCATAATTGTTTTTAGGCTATAAACTAATGATTTGGCCCATACCCAAGTAGAAAAAGTCTATTCGGGAAATAACGGACACCCTAATATACATATATATTATAATATGTATGCAAAGTATCTCGAAAGGGTTGAAGAACAAACATGAATCCCTTGTCTCTTTACGTTAGATTAAGTATACCCAGATTATAACATAGGCAAAATTTTCATCATAAAAATAACTAATATTTTGAATAATCTAATTCGTCATTACATGACATTACATTACATTACACATAATACATTCATAATAATGTGAAAATCATATATTTTTTTTTTTTTTTTTTTTTCTATTTTTATTTCTTTGTTTCATAATCGAAAACCGCAAATCAGATCCGTGCATTACTACTAAATAATAATAATAAAAAGAAAATAGAAAAATTATATTTACATAGAGCTTATTGAAAGTTTCCATGAAATATGCACGCCGCCAATATTATTATAATTTGTCAATCTTATAATTATTCTTAATGTCGTAGCTATACGTTGGTGAAGTAATGTGGGCAACAAATCTGCGAATTTTAAGATTAGATGTGGGATTCAGATAGGTAACTATAATTAACAGTCGATAAAAAATGTCTACTCTTATCATAATAATAATTATTATTAGTTTTTATTCTCTTTTGGTTTATTGTCTGCTTATCATCAATGCCCTGCTACTTCCTATTTTGGATAATTTAATTTCGTGTGCCGTACTTCCAGAGGGAATGTTCTTACATATATTATAGAGTTTCAAATTTATTAATTAATTATTGATCGGTTTTGCTGCCCACTTTATACATCTGTACAATTAAATATCAGACATAGGTGATGATCACAATTTATATAATTATGTTATAATGGCATAATATTATTTGAAATCAATAAAGCCATGTAGATTTTAAGACTAGCATGTATTTAAGAGAAAGCAGTCGCTTTGATATATACTGTATGAAATACAAGTGACTGTATACACATGCGTATAAATAATCATTTTCTCTCTCACAACTCAATCTCTATTTCCTTATGCATAAAATTAGATTATTTTATGAAAAACGAGGAAAATATATTATCAAGCATTAAAAAAAGTCGCGGAAAAGCGCAGGAACAGCGAGAAACTCAAAAGGATATTTGGAACTGAAATTAATTATTTGCATGAAAATTCTTGGAAATAATGATGTGGGTTTTTGAAAATGCTTCATATTACGTATAAAATATTGTCATATTTTTTTTTTTTTTTTTTTCTTTTATTACAGAACATACATATATATAGTAACATACAAGGCTTACGATTAAAAAATTTACACGATTAAATTACGTGACATATATATATATACCTAAATAGATGTATGTATGTATGTATAATGCTACCTATTTTATAGTATATTAAACATTACGTAATTATTGTTAGGCATGAATGAATAGAAGGATACTCGCGACTGTTAAATCATAAATTAAATGTTCATGAGGTATGAGATAATAATACGATGATATAGAATTCTTTTTTTTTTAAACTTTAACACGAGAAATCGACGAGGTCCTAAACTCCACTTTTACTGACATCTCAGTCTCATTCCGCTCTCGTATCTTTGAGTTATCTCACTACTGCAGGATTGAGCGTGCGATGGTAAAATAATGAGTTGATAAAGTTATTATTAATATTATGATTATTATTATTATTATTATTATTATTATTATTATTATTATAATTTTTAGACAAATTTTCTGAAACACTACTGAATAATGAGAATGTAACATCACCGTACAAAATATTCTTTTAACGACCTTATAGTATATAATATATGAGATCAGTGTGTGTTTTCACGCAGAAATTTTTCGCTAATTTTGAACAAAAAAACAAAAAATAAAGAATAAAATAAAATAAGAAAAACGTAAATGAGTGAGTCGAGTTAATCTTTGGATTAAAATTTTTTTTTTTTTTTTTTTTCTTCAATTTATTATAATAACTACGAATGATTTCGAATCTGAAAAGTGATGAGCGAAATAAAATAAAGAACGAGGAAAATATATGTGAAAGAATAAAAAAAAAAAAACATTTGACAAGCGACGATTTAAAAATATTGCGTAATTATATTATGTATATGTCGGTTATGCGTAATTGGCGATTTGTATTGCGCAGCATGCTGGTTAATTTCGGCGTTACAAAGACCAGTTAAGCACCGGATCAAGCGGGAGTTCCCTTCTTGTTGAGCCGCTGCAGCTGCAAAAGAAGGTTGGTATTCACAATTTGGTTCTTTTTTGGTTTAATTTTTTCTCTTTTTTTTCCCCCTTTTTCTGCTTGACTCAAAGATCACCCTTCCCGCTGTCTATGTACTCCAACTGCAGAGCAAACACAATAGCGTTTGTTACACACGCTTTAAGTATTCTATATCTGTAGTTTTTTTTTTTTTTTTTTTTCTATTATTCTCATGCTATTATAATTCTAAGACTATAAATAATTATAAATATAATCTTTAGTTTGTTAAATTTCGATCAATAAGTGTAATGAAATTTTTTTTAACTTTTTTTTCTTCATTCCACATTATTCGGATGTTTTACCAAAAATTATAGTCGTAAACTGAATTTTGGAGAAAAAAAAAAAAAATAAAAAAATAAAAAAAAAAAAAAAACAGATCCGGACAATAATATTTTATCTAAAAATTTTGCCAACTAACAGAGCTTTTAGCTCGAACTATGTTATGACATCGCCGGTTAATTTTTTTTTTTTTTTTTTTGTCTATAATTAATTTCGAACGCGATATCGTCGCGCTCTGTTCATCTACATTTTCGTCTCGAATACCTCTTTCTCCTCGGTGACTGTAAATCCGTAGGATTGACGAGGTTCAGGTTCTACCGCCGGTCCCAAAGCGTGTTCGTAAATAAGGGCTCCGGCAATTCCTCCGAGAATTGGTCCTACCCAGTACAACCAATGGTCTGCGAATTGTCCCATAATCGCTGCACTTCCAAGAGCTCTGGCTGGGTTCATTCCGGAACCAGTCCTCGGTACCTGATGTTGGATAACGGAGAAGTTGGAATATCATTAAATAAGGTCCTGGCGATTATTTTTATTCCTGAAGCTAGAAATTTATCTTACCCCAATAAGGTGGCCGACAGTTATGGCAAATCCAATGATTATTGGCACAACACCCTTGCTTTCGTGTTTTGCTGCATCGCAGGCACCGCAGACTACGAGAACTAGGACGAGACCCAGGAAAAATTCAACTCCAAGACCTTGGGCGGCCGTTGTTTTTCCTTGGAGTGAAACAACTCCTAGTACTGAGATATGCTCTTCGGACGTTAACGCCTTAACAATTGCTGATCCGGCTATTGCTCCAACGCTCTGCGCTATCACGTAGAGAAACATTCGGATCACCGGTACCTTTAGAAATGAAAAAATGATCCGTTAGTTCTTCTTTAGTAAAATTTTACTTAAATTGATAACAGTATACATTAGAGGTGTTCAAAAATTTTCGATGTTCAAATCTTTCACTTCTCAGGGTCTAAAAAGTTTTGGACCCTTAGAAGTGAAATTCGTTGGTTCATAATTTGAGAATGACTGTCTCCAAATGCATATGTGCCTGTCGACGGACAATTCACCACGCGGCTCATCACTTGTTTGTATTTTCCATTTAAATAGCACATGAAATTTGTTAATGTCTGATTGCATGATTTCAGGACATGTATAAGACCTAACAGCTGACGGAAGAGCGAGATTAAAGATGAAAACTGTAAGCGAGGGCGATGAAGGCGAAAAAACTGTCTTTTCCACTTAACTCATTTCTATGAGCAGAATTTTTTTTTCTTTTTCTGCTCATTTCTCAGGTTTTATACATGTCCTGAAATCGTGAAACATTCATCGAGGTAAAAACATTCCTTATGATTGAATTTTCGATGCGATTAGACATGAAAAAATTTAATTTACTATTTAAATGGAAAATACAATCAAGTAATGAGCCGCGTGGTGAATTGTCCGTCGACAGGCACATTTGTAGACAGTCATTCTCAAATTATAAACCAACTTTTTAGACCCTGAGAGGTGAAAAATTCGAACATCGAAAATTTTTGAATACCTCTAGTATACATATACTACGTCGAGGAGATTATTTTTTACAACGCGATATGGTATAACGAGGCAGAAACTCCTAGTATGACACACATGTGCATATAAAGACGCGCAAGATGCGATACTTATATAGGAAAGGCAAAGGCCTAGTTTTTGTTATTGCGCAAAACGCAAAGTCCATGGACCGGTTCGATTTGACCATTCGGGGAGCGCGCAAGCAGTCGTAACTCCAATTTCCGAGGTCAAGCTTGATCAGCTAAGATCTCGACGTTGAATCAGCAATCAGCGTTACCTTTCCTATAGCGGCGAGACCGACGGTGACCGCTGGGTTAACATGGCCTCCAGATATGTGCCCTATACTCTGTATGACCACGGCTACTGTGAGTCCAAAGCAGAGACTTATCGCGACCACGTTGGACGTTATCACTGCGCCGCATCCAAAGAAGCTCAAAAGCATTGTGCCCAAAAACTCGGCAAACAAAGCTCTGTAAAGTCCAGCTTTACGGTCCGTCAACTCAGAGACACCCAATACAGATTTCAGTCCTCCCATCTGCAAACATATAATTGTTCATATTTTTTACCAAATTTTATGAATATTTTCAAAATGGGTCACTAATACGTTTGCCATTCCGACTTTGTGCGATTATCTTGCACGGAAAAAAAATTGTTGCTGAATTTGCTATGTTGAACAGCTGGTATAGGGACAACACTTTTTTTCAGTAGAAATGACCACAATTCTAGTATTTGGTACATAGGATCAAGTAGATTTCAATGTCCTAATGAGTAAATGTTACCACAATTGTTGTCATTTCTACTGCAAAAAAGTGTTGTCCCTATTCCAACTGCTCATTTTTTTCCGTGTGTGTGATATTATATGCAGCGAAAAGTTCAAGAGCTAATAATCCACAATCAGAATCAGTCGTTGGATAAGAAGGACGAAAATAGTGATACATGCAGATTTGAAGAGCGGCTACCCCTACAGTTTGGTATTAGTTTTATTTCACTGCCGATATATACCATGCGACGCGTTAACTAGTGATATCCTGTAATCTTTTGCAGCCCCCTCGCGTTGTTCTGCACAGCATCAATCGTAGAATTGAATGAAATGTCCCACGTGCAGATTAACGCTAATTGCATTCATGTGCCGATTTGTCAAACTCTGATTAGAAAAATATTCATAGACAAATTCATTCTCGTCTATTTTCAATACATATAGCGCGCTCCAATTATTTGGACGATATTCTACATGACACTCTGTATGTTATACACGTTGATGAATAGAAAATGAATGTACATCACGTAACTAATACTCTCGCGCATATTCTCGTGTCTCATCGTCAATTTGCATGCATCAGGATCAACGCGTACCTTACATGTATTTACATATAGGTATATGAACTTGATAATACGTGGGGAATTGTTATTTCAATTCAAGCCACGGACTTCCAATTGGTTAGTTGCAGGCTTGTCAAATGATCAGAATGTAAATCTAAAGACAGACTATTTTCGTATAAGAAAATTTTTATAGATAAATCTTATCTTCCTTTTTGAACAACGTCATATATTGACTCAACGGTTCCAATTTAACCGCGTACGATATTTATCAACAAATCTGATTATACCGACTACTCTATCTGATACACCCGATCATCGGAATAGAAAGAACCACGTCAGTATTGTTATCAATCTAAAAAATTGGTGATACACTGTATTTCAATTGAATCATTATCAAATGGTTGGATTTTAACACCGCTATAAGCTTTTACAACCAGTGGTCCCACAAATCTTTTGATAATTGTTTCCAATCAGCGTTTAAAGAAACAAATTTTCTAATTGCACCTAAATCTCGTTTTATTGATTGGTAATCGCTTGATTTGAATAATGTCAACCCTATCTTGAATAATAAATGCGTGTCTGTATATGTATGCGGTGACGTTGCAAAGTTTTGTATTACACATGCAGATCATTACATCCTGAAGGCTATAGGTCTATTTAGTAGCCACGTGAAATAATTTAATCGCTCTTAAATCATTCCGTCACCCACATTCATTAATCGTATAAACGAACTACTGCAGCACATCGGGCGTCGTGTATTATGCTTAGGTATAGGTTGTACAGTGGGATTGTGCTACCTATAACAAATGTACGTAAACAATTCTGGGTATGTGCCAGCAGCTTCATTGCCACCACCTTTTGCCACAGCATCATCATCGCCAATCGTCACAGTAAAATAAGACTTTATTATTCCACCTACGACTTATGACTTACCTACTTGGAAAGATTAGACGCGTTTATTTCTAACGCTAATATTAGGATGTCCTCAATCAAAATCATACACATTTCAACTGATCTCATAACTTATCAATTACTTCTGATAACAGAATAAAATATTATGCTATTAAGGTGGTCCTCGATTCGGTCATATTCGAATTTCGATGCTCCCATGTGCCAGACGTCTGCAAATATATGTATACAAAAAAAAAATGTAGTCAGGAGCCCAGGTTCCTACCTCAATTCTAAGTACTGTCCCAAAGCCTTTGAACATTTCCATTTCAATGACACACGATTTTTAGTATAGTTCGGGGTTATTTTTTACCTTCTATTGCATTATAGCTTCTCTGAATCTGAAACTCCTTACACTTCTTACCTAGATAGTAGTAAATATCCGTGAAAGATTTACAGATTTTTGACGACGAAATTTTGTTCATTACAATTTGTAGATACGAAATTTTTTTTGGTGCCCTTTAGCACCGAAAATTATATCGTTGAAAATCTGTCGAATTTTCATGAAATACCTACTACCACAGGTAAGGAGTGTACCAAGTTTGAAATTCTTCGAAGCTATACTGAGTGGAAAGAAAAAAAATGAACCGCGAAACGTCAGAAATCCTGTTTCAATTGAATTATGGGAATAGAAGATTCGAAGGCTTCGGGGCGGTCATATTAAGAGCCTGGAGTTGTTTTTGGCTACATTCTTTTGTATGTATTTTAAGACGTCCTGCAGGCCCATGGGAGCATTGAAATTTGAAAATGATCAAATCAAAGACCACCATATCAATGTATTTATAAAAAAAAAAAACAAATCGTATAGAGATACCGAGACAGAATTTTTGCACAGAAGCATTGAGAATCGAGTGCGCTATACCCCACTCAACTCCAGTTATTGTATTAATAATCGTTTATCTTTACTTTACTTTTCTACGTTTCAATGAAATGTATAATGCAGTTAATCCATCCTCAATTATGGATTACGCGTTATCAAAGGTCGTATATTAGTAAATAACTATTTCATTAAATGGCATCAATTATGTTATCAGACAATCAGGCATTGTCGATTCATTAATTATATATCTATGATAGAATTAATATACGCCATTAAATTGAACCAAACTAGAGAACAACAAAAAAAAAAGACTCAATTCTATTTTGGCTGCAGCCACAGCATGATAGATATGATCATCACGATTTAAAGTCAGACGAATGATGTCATCTCCAGGATTATACAAAATTTAAATATAATGTGACCGTCATATGTATAAATGTATATATGCTCATTTCGTTACTCAAAAATTCTATATTGCAATTTATTAATTTGCAGTCATTAACCGCAATTACTATATTAAACAACTCATTAGGATTTATTCTCACTTATGGTATACACGATTGAATCATATCATTAGTGCGGCAACAGATAACCATTCGATTCAATGCCATTTACAATTTATAGTAAACATCCTATATACCGAGAAGTTTCGTGGACGCGGAACGCTAGGGGTACCAACCCGAAATTTTTGCTATTCCATAGGCGTAGGTCATACAGCAAACTGCAGCAGCAGTTTGGTAACTTACTAGATGTTTTTAGTAAAATCACTAGAGATCACTAGAAATCTAGTGATCATTGGTCACTAGATTTCTGGACTAGAAATCTAGTGACTAGATTTCCAGTGATTTCTAGTGATCTTACTAGAAACATCTAGTAAGTTACCAAATTGCTGCTGCAGTTTACTGTATGACCTACGCCTATGGAATAGCAAAAAATTTCGGGTTGGTACCCCTAGCGTTCCGCGTCCACGAAACTTCTCGGTATAGTTCGGCAAGAATTAACTCCATAATCGTTTAAAAAAATTCTTATAGTGTTTTCACTTGGGACAATTTTTCGTGCACCGTGCAGAACTAGTGCAAAATTTTCTCTATTTGTCACTCTCACTCCTTTTATAGCTAGAGAGAGAGAGAGAGACAAATAGAGCAAATTCTGCACCAGTTCAACGCGGTGCATGAAAAATTGTCCCAAGTGTAAACGCAGCTATTACAAAAATTGATCTCTATGTCTCTGAAAAGACATTATTTTACTGGGCGTGGTGCGAAGAGCGTTAAAATTTCTGAACACAGATAGCCGTGTAATAGGAACTAGGTCTCATTCAGAAAACTTATGTTAGCCAATCAGTTTGATGCCCTATATAAAATACAACACACGCTAGACAATTACATATTGTATCACGTAGTCGTCGAGTCAGTGGGCAGTTGTGATTTTGGACCTCTTGAAAAACAGAACCCACATAGATACACATCGCACGTATATAGTTCCACCGATTTAATACCACCGCGGTGTACCAAATAACATTTTTTTTTATATTCATCACGCTATACATGAGCTCAGTTTTTTTTTTTTTTTTTTTTTTTAATCCACGTATATAATTTGATTTTACATATTATATTTTCTTATTTCCTTACTTCATCCTTTTTTTTTTTTATCATAGCTGGCAAAGGTATACATACTAATTTTACATCTGTATCGCCTATGCCTAGAAACACTTATATTATATATCTAATTTTCTTTCTCTATCCTCTATCTCAAGGCGAGTCGAGGTATTGAGTTAGACAAGTCTTGCTAACCGCCTGTCCCAATAACTCTTTGATCACGGTGGATCATTCTTTATATAAGACAGTTTACTTTCAGTTAAATATTGTTTACTCCTCTCTACCTACATATTATATACATATAAATAGCGACTAAATACTGATAAACTGATACTTATACAGAAGGTGGACAAATATATCGACAGCTTGTTAATTATATAAGAAGTAAATGTTTCCGCGATTGATATTTTTAACACTGGCTAATATTGTAATTAAATTATTTTTTATACAACGCAAGCATGTTTTACGCGTTTTTCATGCTCAATTTCGGTACACAAAGTAGGCGTTTTAGCGACAGCTGACCGGGTCTGCGAATGCGCATGTGCAGAGTCTACTTCCAGCTACTTTTAAGTCCTAGGAGTTAAGGGGAAATGAAAGGTGGATTATACACCTCGAATTTTTGGCAGCCCGTTTCTCAGCTAAAACACATCCGATCGATGTGAAATTGATATCGGTGACGTAGAAAAAGTGAACGAAGGGCATGATGCTCTTGGATTTCCAAAAAGCGAAAATGTTTCGGGTGTTTTCATATTTATCAAGTACAATGTCAGCAACAACGATTATTCGTTACAGAGCACTCTTGATAGAATACTGTACATTTTATTTTCGCTTTTTGGAAATCCAAGAGCATCATGCCCTTCGTTCAATTTTTCTACGTCACTGATATCAATTTCACATCGATCGGATGTGTTTTAGCTGAGAAACGGGCTGCCAAAAATTCGAGGTGTATAATTCACCTTTCATATCCCCTTAAAAGTGGTCTCTGACGTACTCCGCGCATGCGCCGTAGCGTTGGAGACCCGTGTTGTTATTGTATGTAGTCCGTCTGCTTTGTGTACCGGATCGAGCATGAACTTGTAAAACATGCTCTTGTTGTATAAAATATTTCGACTCGTCTACGACTCGTATTGAAAATTTACGCTCGGCGTTAAAAGACCTTCTTTGCCTCCTTGGTACACAATATACTATTCTATTTTTTTTTTTTTTTCCTTTTTCCTTTTTCCTTCCCCGCAGTTGCTGTTATTCTGATAATCAGGTGTGCGCGCGGCATTAAGACGCGAGTACCTACTATTTGTTCAGTTTGAAAAAAGAATAATAAAACAAGAAACATATCAGCAGCTGATCTTTATTAAATCTTTATATATGAGATGATGATTTTTGGAAAGAATTAGAAAAAGAAACTATTTTTGATGCAGCAGCGAGTAACAAGATCGTAAATAAACCTGTTTTCGATAACATTTTAACGAACGAACAAAAACATTCTATTACATTTGTCATTGTAGGTAGGTATAATATACCCCGGAGGGTTTTAGTAGTACCGTGACTGATATTTTGATCATTTTTACAAAGTTATATTTTTCAACGTGATTTTTAGTTCATATATATATATATAAATACATAAAAATATATGTTTCAATCTGATAATATTAATATAATTAAATAAAGAAAGACTTGGAACACAAACTTATATAGTTTCGTAATTATTGCACTCGCTATAATGTTGTTTCTATCTCGACATGTTTCATATATATATATATATATATATATATATATATATATATATATGCTGTTTTTCAGCACCGAACACAATATATTACGCAGTTATTTATATTTATATATGACAATCGTGAGTATATAAAAGTTTTAAAACTCAATATATTCCCGCAATTTCTATTATTATAAAAAAAAATCATGTGCACATCAGGTATGTATATAATGTATGTGCAGACTGTTTATAAATAATCTACAAAATTGTATAAAAATTTTCTATAAATTTTTATACATTATGTGAGAAATAATAACTACATAATAATTGTTACGAAATAATAGCGACGTTTTTTTGTAATAACGACGGAACGTTATCCCTGTTGCTGCAAAGTAAGTGATTTCCTGCCGTAATAACTAACAAACCGCTATACCGCGATAATGTGCGGTATAGATATAGTATGGACATATGCGTAGAATGGTCAACGCGTACAGTTGAAGTAACTTATATATATAAAATGAATGACCAAAAAAAAAAAAAAAAACTCCATATGTACAGAAAAATAACGATTTCTCCAAAATCTCGGTATACGAGTATAATTATGACAAATCCGGCAAAACCAATCATGACATATGAGAGATACTATAATTATTGTTCGGTAGAAATACGATTTTGATTCAATAATAATTTTGCGGTCCAAAAATGAAGACCGAAATTTTCTCGGATCAAATCAAAAATTTTTTGCTCGAACCAAGAAAATTTGGAAAATTTGGACTTGATTCAAGATAATTTTAGGGGTCCAAAAATAAAGACCGAAATTTTCTCGGATCAAATCAAAAATTTTTTGCTCGAACCAAGAAAATTTGGAAACATTGAACTTGATTCAAGATAATTTTAGGGGTCCAAAAATAAAGACCGAAATTTTCTCGGATCAAATCAAAAATTTTTTGCTCGAACCAAGAAAATTTGGAAAATTTGAACTCGATTCAAGATAATTTTAGGGGTCCAAAAATGAAGACCGAAATTTTCTCGGATCAAATCAAAAATTTTTTGCTCGAACCAAGAAAATTTGGACTTGATTCAAGATAATTTTGCGGTCCAAAAATGAAGACCGAAATTTTCTCGGATCAAATCAAAAATTTTTAGCTCGAACCAAGAAAATTTTTCAAATTTTCTTGGTTCGAGAAAAAAATTTTTGATTTGATCCGAGAAAATTTCGGTCTTCATTTTTGGACCCCTAAAATTATCTTGAATCATTAAGTCAACCTTTCTTTCTGTGTAGGGTATTATAAGATATGAATTAAAATTCAAACTTACCCTGACGAAGTGTGTAGTTAATTATTATGTTAATAATATGAGAAATATGAATACGAAGAGCGTGAATTAATGAAATTGAAATTGAAAAAATAAACCGATTAATCACTGGTATAAATATATATAACTTTGTATATTAATTAGAAATCGAATTAATTTCAACTTATAATTTATATCACCGGATTATATTATATACTCCGCGGAGCGAGTCGCACAATAACCGTAGGGATCTCGAGTCTCGACTGTGAAGCGATATAGCTTGGCACTGTGTCATATACCTATATAGTACCGCAGCCACCGCTGCTTGCTGCTGCTGCTGCTGCTGGTGCCTCGCTGTTGAAGACATTGGAAAGTGCTGGGGTAGGGATATCATTGTTGGAACTAGCAGCTTGTCATTTAAACCTAAGAAATCGCCTCTAGCTGTGCTTTACAATCTTCGAGCTTTGGTCGCAGGAAATGGTAAAAAGGAACAAAATTTAGTAGAAAAATGTGGTGGAAGAAAGAAAGAAAGAAAGAAAAAAAAAAAAAAAATCCCCTACTTAATAGAATCGAATTTAATAAAACCAAATTTTCACCTCTTCGATCTCGGAAATCATATATATATATATATATATATATATATATATACTACGCGCTTTTTTGCATCGATTCTTTTATACAGAACGTGAAATGAGAAACGATTCTTTATACTCTGATATATATAAGATAAAAGAAAGAAATCAATGGATTTTTTTATTAAGGGGATATGAAAGGTGAATTATACACCTTTTCCCAGCTAAAACACATCCGATTGATGTGAAATTGATATCAGTGATGCAGAAAAAGTGCATGATGCTCTTGGATTTCCAAAAAACGAAAATGTTTCGGGTGTTTTCATATTTATCAAGTACAATGTCAGCAACAACGATAATTCGTTACAGAGCACTCTTGATAATAAAACTGTAAATTTTATTTTCGCTTTTTAGAAATCCAAGAGCATCATGCCCTTCGTTCACTTTTTCTACGTCACTGATATCAATTTCACATCGATCGGATGTGTTTTAGCTGAGAAACGGGCTGCCAAAAATTCGAGGTGTATAATCCACCTTTCATATCCCCTTAATGTATAAAAACAAAAAAATTTCGTTGTCGTTTGTAGTTGAATTCCTTAACAGCAGGTTGTGCCATTAAAATTTCAAAACTTTATCTTGGCAGTCATAACGTTCACCTTCTCCATCGTCTCGGGTATGGTGCATGCAGATATCTGTTGCGCTTGGATCGGTACCAAAAAAAAAAAAAATAAATAAAATAAACAGATCTGCATTCTTTGACTCGTGACGATTAATGATACTCGCAGAAAACAGTTTTACACCGTAATAAATCGTGCGGTATCATAATTTCTATACACCTATAGTCATGATTCTTCGAACGTAGATGATTTACATGAAATTAAATTAAATTAAATTAAATTAAATTAAATTATGATCATAATGGAATAAAATAATCTACGATTACGGAGTTGTAAGTATGACGGGTACAGTTGCGTTCGCGGAGAATACTATATGTAATAGATCGTGGAAATATATATTGCGGTTTAAAACGGATGATTGTATGATAATTATTTTAGAATATATCTCATATAACTATAATAGGATTGTTGAGTTCTATTATTTTTTTTCTTTTTTTTTTTCTTTTTTTTTTTATTAACGAAAGTCAAGTCAAGTTTCGAAGAAATTTATGCCGATTAACCTGGTTATTATACGCGTATATATATATATATATATATATATATATATATATGTATGAGCGGATGCGGCCTCAACCGCTTTACCACGCCGAAGCTTCTGTTCTGTTCTTGTAATCTTTTACTGTACAACCACCAGTCACAATTCACGCGATTAATTCACTGTATACGTGTGCGTGAAATGGAAAAGAAAAAAATAAAAAAATAATGTCGAGCCAATTTTATTTCAATGTTATGGTATATATATATAATATAATGTGTGGATATCTTTCAGAAATATAATTGTGACGCGGAATATATGATCATTTCTTTTTTTTTTTTTTCTTTTTTTTTTTCTCATATTTTCTTTCTCTCTTTTTTTCTCTGTAGTAAAATCTGCGGTGTCATTATTTCGTGGTAATTCTTATACGATAAATAACTTCGGTATTACATATGTAATATATAGTACCTACATATGCGTATATCACGCGTGTAACCAAATTTCGAGAATTATACTATATATACTAGTACGATGATAAAATCGGGTCACCGCACATCTAAAAACAATTTCTATACATACATATATAATATGTATACATATATATATATATGTAACATATATATATATATGTAACATATATATATATGTAACATAGCGTTTTTAACTATCTTAAAGTTACGTCCGTTGCCAAGTTTGCGAAAAGTATAATTGGCGGAGATTATGCACGCGGTTCTATGTATTATGAAGGAAGAAAAAAGATTCTTATATTGCAAAGCGCAAGACTGAACGCATAAATGAGTTGTAAAACATCGCGTTAAAGAGTTTTATAGGCATCTGGTTTCCAGGGTCCCATCATAGTCCAGGGACGAATTGTTATCGAATTTCAAGTATACCTACACAGAAAGAAAGGTTGACTTGATTCAAGATAATTTTGCGGTCCAAAAATGAAGACCGAAATTTTCTCGGATCAAATCAAAATTTTTCTCGAACCAAGAAAATTTGGAAAATTTGGAAAATTTTCTTGGTTCGAGAAAAATTTTGATTTGATCCGAGAAAATTTCGGTCTTCATTTTTGGACCGCAAAATTATCTTGAATCAAGTCCAAATTTTCCAAAAATTTTCTTGTTTCTAGAAAAATTTTGATTTGATCCGAGAAAATTTCGGTCTTCATTTTTGGACCGCAAAATTATCTTGAATCAAGTCCAAATTTTCCAAAAATTTTCTTGTTTCTAGAAAAATTTTGATTTGATCCGAGAAAATTTCGGTCTTCATTTTTGGACCGCAAAATTATCTTGAATCAAGTCCAAATTTTCCAAAAATTTTCTTGTTTCTAGAAAAATTTTGATTTGATCCGAGAAAATTTCGGTCTTCATTTTTGGACCGCAAAATTATCTTGAATCAAGTCCAAATTTTCCAAAAATTTTCTTGTTTCTAGAAAAATTTTGATTTGATCCGAGAAAATTTCGGTCTTCATTTTTGGACCGCAAAATTATCTTGAATCAAGTCCAAATTTTCCAAAAATTTTCTTGTTTCTAGAAAAATTTTGATTTGATCCGAGAAAATTTCGGTCTTCATTTTTGGACCGCAAAATTATCTTGAATCAAGTCCAAATTTTCCAAAAATTTTCTTGTTTCTAGAAAAATTTTGATTTGATCCGAGAAAATTTCGGTCTTCATTTTTGGACCGCAAAATTATCTTGAATGAAGAATAATTTTCTTGGCTCAAGTCAACCTTTTTTTTTTTCTGTGTACCTTAGATGGTCTATAAATTAATTTATATTTTGTTTCTCTGACGCTAAAATGTTTTACCGATGATACGAATGTACTGCATATTACGTCTAGAGGGAAAAACCAACTGGCCTTGTTACTGCTTTTTATTTAACAGAGAATTTTTTTCAGCAATTACATATCGATATTCAACACCAGCTGTTTTCATGACTTTACCGATCAGACACTGACGCGGGGAAAACAGTCTATCGCGTTTGCCAGGTCCTTGAATTCCGCATTGTGTTGTATTTATAATTTATATACGTATACGTATATATATATATATTGTAATATTGTTTTAGCTATAAAAATGTAGAAACTTATACCTATATATACATATACTGCATAGTATTATTGCGTAACATAGTATGAGGTAAATCGATCGAAATAACTCATACAATATGATAATATAAAAATTTCGTCTCGAAAAATTAACTCCAATATGTTAAAAATCTGCAGCAAAAAAATTCTGGAATTAGACATTTTTAATATTAAATTAACAAAAATTTCCGAATTTTTTTAGGAACAACGAATTCCGAGATCTAACGATTTTTGCAACGTACCTACGTATATAATATCCGGTCGAAGATCCCCAGGGTATAATAAATTATATGAATCACCGATCTGTTACTACGAACATCAATCCCGCATACATAGCTGTATAACTATCGCACATATGTATATCGATAACGTTTCGGTTATTATTATTATATACATAGATATGCTTATATTACTAATAGCTTGTCGTGTCATTAAATTAAACTTATATCGATGAATGGGTTCTTCTAATCTTCTATTAGTACCGAAGCTCAGTCATCAAATTTCGGATCACTATAAATGTATAGTACAGCGGTTTTGGAAATACCGCAGAAATTTACAGTAACCATATATCAATGTAACAGCAGTGATGGGTGCTATAGATAAATCCAAAAATAATCGACATACGGCTGTAAGATGAACGAAAAATTTAATTTATTCATTAAATTAATTTATCGTTGAAGGACGAAACGTCAATGAACTTTGTCATTTCGATGAAGAATACTGACCATATAATCTCCTCAATGGAATATTTGAAGAAATAGTATATTGTGTACCAAGGGCGTAAAGTGGGCTTTTTTAGACCGAGTGTGGAGTTTGCAGTACTAGTCGAAGGCGAGGGAGCACGAATCGAAGACGAGTGCGTCTGCGAGCTGAAGACGAGTACTGCAACCACACGAGGTCAAAAAGCCCACTTAGCCCTTGGTGCACACCATATTTTTTGTGACAGCACGATTTTCGCGTTTTTGAGCGATTTTAAGGAAGTGAGCAAACAAAATCGGTAGCGGGCAAAAAAAGTCAGTAGCGGGCAAAAAAAAGTTCATTTTTGCCCGCTAAAAGTCGGTGGCGGGCAAAAAAGAACTTTTTTTGCCCGCTACCGACTTTTTTTGCCCGCCAGTCAATAAACGGCTACTTTTAGCCCTATTATTAGGCCAAAAAAACGCAAAAATCGTGCATGTGTTACAAAAAAAATTTCTTCTGCTTCTAAACGTTAATTATAGCTTCAATCAGGAAATTACTTTTATAAATAGTAGGTATAAATGAGCTTTTAATACGTCGTTATCGACGATAACTGAATCTGCAGTCAGGTATAAAGCGGCCATGACGGATAAAAAAAAAAAAAAAAATTATGTAATTTAGCCGAGTGAATTTAAAGTTTTTGGAATCACGTAACTATTTGGTATTTTAGAATTGATTGAAAAGATTTTAGCGTCTAAAGTCAACATTTATCAGATGGGTGGGTTTTGAGACGTGTGAAAAAGCGTAAACAAAATAAAAATATTCCTATTATACAATATAATAGTTTGTTTAAAACTTTGTGTTATAGTGTCTGTTACGTGTATACAATCCCAAAGAGTTTTTTTTTTTTTTTTTTTTATTATTATTATCGGCCTAGAATTAAACGTGATCTAAATTTATTTTAGAATTTTCAGTTTTATTCGTCTTTTTTTTTTTGTTCTTTCATCTTTTTTTTTTTTCCAAACAGCGTGAACACGTCGTGTAAATTTCCGCAGGGTTTTTAGACTAAATATTTTGCGATCTAACTTTCGAATCTTCTGCCTGCAGGATTTATATTCAATCGAAATTTGATTCGCTGTAAATTACTCAATCATTCTTTCCCTATATGTATATTGAATGTATGTATAGGTATACACGCTCATAACTGTTAATCATCAAACCTGCGCTAATACATACCTATGCAGCGGGCAAAAACTGACCGACAGTTATTCCGCGGCGGTATAATATTATAAGACCTTGACAATTCGAGCTAGGAACAAAGTGGCGTGTCTCCTGTTGGGTAACTATACTTACTCAGTGCCCCGATCCCGGAAGCAAAAAATGTACGAAGTATATAAAACGGCTTATATAAATATATACCGTGAGGTTCTGTGGACTCGGAACGCTAGGGATACCAACCCAAAAAGGGTGCCATTTGATGGATATTTCAAATCTAGTCACTATAGATTTATAATGATTTCGAGTGATTTGACTAGAAATATCTAGTAAGTCACTAAACTGCCCGAGTAAAAATGTTTTTATAGAATTATATAGAATTATATAGAATTCTATAAGATTATAAATAATTCTATAAAATTATACGGAAGCCGGACTCTTTCCTAAATTTGAAACGAAAATAATAATGGGTAAATTTTTCAAGAATCGAGTAAAAATGATTTTATATAATTATATATAACTCTATAAAGTTATATATAATTATTAGACCGGTTCAAAAAAATCGACTATTCTTTTTCTTTCAATTTTCGCATTGAAATACTTTCGGGGGGCTGAAAAAAGATGCCTGTTAAAAGCGGAGCTCTTAATATTAAGATTTAGAGGTCGCTCATCGCGGATTTCTATTTTCCATTTGAATAGCATAGGAAATTTTTTTTTTTTTCTTTTATATAATTTTGTAGCTCACAAACCAATGAACAAATCCAAATGACTCAAACATATTTTCATAGGAAATTGAACACTCTACAGAAAGCTTCTCTTATCATTTTTTGATAAATTGACTCCTTCCAAAGTTATTCAAGCTCAAATTTCAATTTATAGTTGAGTAAACTATTTTTTTTTTGTGATTTTTTTTCCACAATGATAGACACATTTTTTAGAGTGTTCAATCCCCTATCAAAATATGTAAGTCATTTGGATTTGTTCATTGGTTTGTGAGCTACGAAATTCTGAAGAAAAAAAAAAAAAAAAATTCCTATGCTATTTAAATGGAAAATAGAAATCCGCGATGAGCGACCTCTAAATCTTAATACTATTAAGAGCTCCACTTTTAACAGGCATCTTTCCCCCCTCCCCCCCCCCCCCCGAAAGTATTTCAATGCGAAAATTGAAAAAAAAAGAATAGTCGATTTTTTTGAACCGGTCTAATAATTATATAAAGTTATATGTAATTATATAGAATTCTATAAAACTTACATATAGGTAAGCTTATTTTGGATCCTATATAGAACTCTATATAATTATATATAACTCTATAAAGTTGTATATAATTATATAGAGTTCTATAAAACCCACAAATAAGCTTGTTTTGGATCCTATATTGGCTCCGTGCACGAAAATATTAATACTATTTAATTATCAGTGTGTAAAATATTCTTGCATACTGTCAGCGCCATCTAAAATCATGCTCAGCATTCTTTTCTTCATGCTTAACGTATACGCAATACACACTTATTTTTAAAGTAGTATATGTGCGTGCACCCAGCCAATATAACTCTATATGATTCTATATAACTCTATAAAGTTATAATATAATTATATAAAGTTCTATAAAACTTACATGGATATTTATATATAATTCTATATAATTCTATACAATTCTATATAACTTTTATATAATTCTATATAATTATATATAATTATATAAAATCATTTTTACTCGGGTGCTGCTGCTGCAGCTTACTGCCCGTGAAATAGCACCCTTTTTGGGTTGGTATCCCTAGCGTTCCGCGTCTACAGAACCTCACGGTATACATAGGACTTTGTAGTCTCCTTTGAATTTTCACAATTTTCTCGATCTCTTATATTGTTATAGATCGATATAATTTTCGATCTTTCGAACAAAAAAACATTCCTAATGCATTATACCATATAGTCCTATAGGTGAATAAAATTTTGGTCACGTAGTTATTACACAGTATTCTGCCATTTTAATATATGACGTATGTGATTTAATATGTAGCTATATATGCTTGCATATACAATATACGTGAAACGGGTATACTTTTATAAGGAAGTATACGTCAAGACGAATTAAAAAATGACGCATACTTATGCCTGCGTATACGCCTTTGCATGGACTATAGTATAGGTACGCGTGTCCTCAATTTCTTATGAAATTTATTTATTTCCACCATATACCTTCTCCCCGTAAGAGTCATGAAAATTTCCTAGCCAATTATCTGTAAATAAAATTAAAAAAAATTCGGTGTTGAAATTGCGGTGAAAAAGTTACCTATTTCGTTTTTAATTCCAGCAATAAAATGACTCCACACGTATATTAATTAGGGTGAAAGCAAATTTAAAAATCTCTAAAACCGTTAATGTAGGTACCTATTAGACCGGTTCAAAAAAATCGACTATTCTTTTTTTTTTTCAATTTTAGCATTGAAATACTTTCGTGGGGGTGAAAAAAGATGCCTGTTAAAAGCGGAGCTCTCAATATTAAGATTTAGAGGTCGCTCATCGCGGATTTCTATTTTCCATTTAAATAGCATAGGAATTTTATTTTTTTTTCTTCAGAATTTCGTAGCTCACAAACCAATGAACAAATCCAAATGACTCTTACATATTTTGATAGGGGATTGAACACTCTAAAAAATGTATCTATCATTGTGGAAAAAAAAATCACAAAAAAAAAAAAATAGTTTATTCAACTATAAATTGAAATTTGAGCTTGAATAACTTTGGAAGGAGTCAATTTATCAAAAAATGATAAGAGAAGCTTTTTGTAGAGTGTTCAATTTCCTATGAAAATATGTTTGAGTCATTTGGATTTGTTCATTGGTTTGTGAGCTACAAAATCATATATAAAAAAAAAAAAAAATTTCCTATGCTATTCAAATGGAAAATAGAAATCCGCGATGAGCGACCTCTAAATCTTAATATTAAGAGCTCCGCTTTTAACAGGCATCTTTTTTCAGCCCCCCGAAAGTATTTCAATGCGAAAATTGAAAGAAAAAGAATAGTCGATTTTTTTTAACCGGTCTACTATATATATTATAGATTTCGTTCTGTATGAAGTATATGAACAAACAAATGAGAAACACGAATTATATTTGATAAACTTGATTTGCAATAATTATTTTAAACGAATCATAAAAAAAAATAAAATAAAATAAAATAACAAAAATCCGTTCCACTTGCCATATATAATACCGTTATAAATATTTGATTATGATTGCTTGTCAGTTTGATACGCGCGATAAGCTATATGCAGAGATATATACACTCATCTCTCTCGGTCATAATAAAAATGAGAATATCTCATATTTAATAATAATGATTATTATTTCTAGGAGAGATCTCATTCATTGTCTCATGTATTCATATAATTATATATATATACGATATCGTAATCCTTCGCCCCCGCGATATGAGCAATCAATGAATATATGGCTTTTATACGATTGGTTATAATTTCTCTTTACAACTATCGTGGGCAAATTGAATTTCTCAAATCTGATCATACATACTATACGTATAATGTATATAAATGAGAAAAAAAAAAAAAAAAAAAAATTAGCGAGCCTAAAACCTGATTGCAAGAGATTTTTTTTATTCTCACGAATTATTACATCGCGTGGGTTACCTTTCAGTTTTTTTTTTTTTTTTTTTTTTTTTTTCTATTTGTCGCGATTCTATAATATTATACATCTGCCGCACTATTCCGTGAATCACTTATATCCTTGACAATCGCGGTTTAAATACACACGTTATTTAGTGTCGATATTTGTCCGTTATACGTCGCGTTTTATGAATAATAGTTTTTCATTTTTTCTTAATTTTTTTTTTTTTTTTTTTTTCATTTGCTAACAAAATTGAGAACAGCTCCAGAGTTCTTTCACCCACATCCTTAGTCATATAGTCCTGTATGTACATATACTATGTCCATTCCGGATTATGAATAAATAATAAATAAAAAAAATAAAAAAATGCCCACAATTTTAGTTAAAAATATGAAATTTCGTTTTTTTTTTAATTTTCTCTCTCTCTCTGTCTCTCTCTCTCTCTCTCTCTTTTTTTTATTACTTATTGCGAATATAATGAAACGATTTGTTAATCAAAAAAGAATTTTTAGTTTCAACAAATTAATTGTCTAGAGATAAGAACGACCCCCATACCGTCTAGTTTGTTCTAGATTTTCTCTGATTTATCACCTTATCACATACTCGACATGTGTATATATAATATATCCCTCTATATAATAAAAAAATCTAGACGAAAAACAGACGAGCGCGATGAGTCGCATAATGCTGTCGGGTTGCATGCCATCAGGCGTTTCACGCTGTTTTTTGTATGTCTGTTGTTTTTACGGTGAATGACAGTTGTTCACTGTGAGCGATTGACAGATCAAATAAAAATATTATTTTATCGGTTATGCACTGTGAGCAATTGACAAATCGAAACAAAAATATTATTTGTCTACAAAAAAAAATGGATAAAAAGGTAGCGCAGATGAAACCAGATGGGAATTGTCTTTTTCGCGCGCTGTCGTATTGCTTATCAAAAAAATCAGGATAGGCATCAGGAGCTAAGATTGACCATCGTTTCATTCATATTGCAACATTGGGATAGCTATGGAGATTACATCATTGGTGACGAGTCACACGGCGTTTCCATAAGGTCAGCAGAAGACTATGGATTACATATGGGTAAGAATGGCGTTTACGCCGGTGAAGTAGAGTTGACTGCAGCTGCATCAATATTCAAGGTAAATTTCAAAGTTTACATAAATAATAATACTTATCATTGCATAAATTATGATAGTCAGCTAGATAGTTCACATAACTTTGCACTGTTGTATACCGGTAATGGGGATAGTGGGCATTATGATGTTTTTGAAAAGTTTAACGAAGAAAGGATAGAAAAAAGGAAGAGAAAATTGCCAACCATAATAAGCGTTGAAAAAGTGTGTCTTCCTTTCATATCAAAAGGCAACATAATAAAGAAAATAGAAGAAGAGAGAAAAATTATAAAGAACAACCGGGAGGCACACACCCGCGATATCAAAGAGGTACGGTTGGATTCGAAAAATTCAGGAAGAAAAAACGAGTGTGGCACATCTGAAACAGACGAGTCATCGGTGGTTAAAAAAGGGCGACCGAAGAAAATGAATGAAGAAGAAAAGAGAATTCGAAGGAATGAAAGACAACGTGACCTTCGTAAAGTAAAAAAGATGGGTACAGATCGAGATACAGATACTGGAAAAGTAGAAGAAATACAAGTTGCTGACAAGGAGTTACGAGACGTGGATCAACTGAAAGTCTTGGGAAGTCTCCCGGTATGTGACAAAGTGAGGCGCGAAGCGCCGAACAGCGAGGCGCGCAGCGCCGAGTGCCCGAGGCGCGTAGCGCCGAGGCATCGGAAGCGAGCGAAGCGAGCGACGAGGCGGGGTTGGCGCGCGAAGCGCGCAGGGGCGGAGCCCCTAGTATATATATAATATAATTTAATAAATCTGTATATCTAATACCCGCACATACAATATAATTTCCTAATCAATTCAAGAGCAGCAGCAGCAGCATAAAATCGTGTCATGGAATAAAATTAATTCAATTTTAATACTATGTGTGTGTACCTATGTCGAATTTTTGGTAAATTTCAAAAAAAAAAAAAAAAAAAAAAAAGAATGTGAATCATTTTCAACATCATATTATTATCTTATCTTATACGTGTGAAAGAAAAACAAAGACAAAAGAAAAAAAAAAAAAAAAAAAATGATCATAATAACTGCTCAGATTCCAATTCTATATATTTCTATAATTTGTGCGTGAGATATTATAATTCTCGGAGTTTTATTTTTCTAAATTATATTACTTCGTCCTGACTGACTGAAGTACCTACACAGAAAGAAAGGTTAACTTGATTCAAGACAATTTTGCGGTCCAAAAATGAAGACCGAAATTTTCTCGGATCAAATCAACAATTTTTCTCGAACCAAGAAAATTTTCCAAATTTTCTTGGTTCGAGAAAAATTGTTGATTTGATCCGAGAAAATTTCGGTCTTCATTTTTGGACCGCAAAATTGTCTTGAATCAAGTTAACCTTTCTTTCTGTGTACACTAAACGTAATGGATTCTGATCCGGACGAGTTGGACAATTCTAGAAACAGCCAATCGGCGCTCTGGATTTTTTTAATAATTTTTTTAATCCAGAGCGCCGATTGGCTGTTTCTAGAATTGTCCAACTCGTCCGGATCAGAATCCATTACGTTTAGTGTACATAAATGTAGTCCACTAACTGACAGAACCAGTTTCTATAACGGTCAGTATAACCTACGATTATAACGTGTAATTTCTTCACAAAGACCGTACGTACGATGTGTTGTTGAAGTTTGGCCTCTCATACACTAGTCTAGATTTTATTCCTGCGCGTCTACTGACGAATAATAACGTCAATTGTGTGATGCGCACGTGTATAGGTATTACTAACCGTGTACGAATATAATATACAGGTCGAGAAAAACGGTTGGAGAATGAAAAAGAATAATAAAAAATAGAAAAAAAAAAAAAAAAAATTTCACGAACATCTGCAATAAAGGGTCGAAATTTTTTATTTTTTTATTTTATTTTTTGAAAATTCGATCGTTTTACCTGAATTTTTTTTTTTTAATTTTATTCGCAAATCGATGACAAAAATGTAGGTCCATAATACTAGATCATCGATTACAACGATAATTTGAAAGGAATGAATAATTTATTATATAATGGAAATCGATAGTTCGATGAAAAAAAAAAATGCAGGACTGTCCCGATATAGTAATTGCTTTTACACAGGGGTATGAGAAGGCTACCGGACTGACCTCACGTATGCTAATTGTCCGAACGTTATCTGCACGCGACTCTACTATTGCATTGGCGTAATGGAGTTCTGGAGTCTTACTATGCAGGAAGGGTATGCAGAGTTAGGATGAGTTTGATAACAGAGTAAAAAAAGATAAATTATCTGCTCTAAGGAGTCGTTGTATATCTACCTAAATGAGAAATCGAGGAACTAGTGTAAAAGAAGAGCGCAGGGTTTTCAAACCGATTGCAATAAGGGTTGTAATATGGAATTAATTAATAGCCCTGAATTATCTGTTTTATAATCAATTTAAAAATCATACGCTGCATAATCGTGGACGTGCAAAGTCATTTTCCCATTTTCCCATTTTTTGCTTTTTTTTTATTTTTTCAACTCTATTCTATTCTAGGCAACCATGAACTGAGAATGTCAAGGACACTGGTTGTACACCGTGTTAGAATTTTCATAAGGCTATATCACGTGACAATGATACGTGTTGTACGAGGTTGTCTGTCATTTGCCGGAAAACCGTCAGGTATACGCGGGGAATGAGAAATAACAGAAGTTTCGGATGGGAAACCGATTCTTTCCTATCCTTTATTAAAAATAAATAAATAAAATTAAACAAATAAATAAATAAATAAATAACAATAATAATAAATAATTGGAGAACAGACTGGAGAGTTATCGGTACTTACATATTTAGAAAAGATATATATAAATATGCAACGAAGGAACAACCCTCGTAGAAATTATCTTCAACTTTGGCGTGAGTTTGCGGCCTTCCACGTACCCGAACAATCCGCAAAGCATTTCTGGTTCGCGCGCAACCCACAGGTAAGTAAAACTGTTGGAAGGGATCAGAACTGTGATCATTTCTCATTCTCACAAAACCGAGAGATTTTTTAAATAGCGTTGAGCTATGGGCTAGAACACTAGTTCAGAGTTTGTGCGGTGACATAATATACCCGCAATTGAGTGATTAAAAAAAATTAATTATTTCAAATTATTTGTGTAGTACCTGCGTTTAGAAAATTTGTAATTATTCAATTTAATTAAAGAACTAAAAACGTGTAAAAACATTATCTTCTCTATAATTAATTTTCGTACTACACTCAGAAAAAGGTCTATTGTTGACACAACCAAAATTTCGGTTATTATATGCACAATCACATTTTTTTTTTGTTCAGTCAACCAAAAATTTTGTTGGAATAGCCAAAATTTTGTTTGTCCCGCAACAATAAATTTAGTTTTACCAACAAAATTTTGGTTATCCGAACAAAAAATTTCATTGACTGAACAAAAAATGTGATTGTGCATATAATGACCAAATTTTGGTTGTGTTAACAAGACTTTTTTCTGAGTATGTGTAGATTTCTGGTGCTCGATACTACTCTCACACTTGTTGTTTATCGATAATACAAAAAAAAAAAAAAAAATCGTGTATCATACTAATAATACCTGCAGTATACCTATCGACTTGTTTTCCTACGATATTGCAACTATACGAGTCGATCAACGTAAAATTTTTCGGGAAATTATAGCCATCCATATACTAAACCCACGATATTACCTACTTCATAATAAATTTATATATACAAAGCTTTGAAGAATCGATCACTGATAATGTTTTTCGATTTCTCTTCCGTACTGCAGTCATATAAGTATACTTCGATACTTAAAATGTACAGAGGCAATGTCAATCCACTTATCTGTGTCTGCTATCTGTAATAATTGGTTATTTATTTTATATTTTTTTCTTATACCCTGCAGATAATTCCTTATCAAATTGTATATATATATATATATATAGCAGTATGTGTATATCAATGAAAGAAGATCTGTTTTCGCTGGACCGTGCTAAAAAACAAAGTAAAGAAGAAAAAAGAATTAATCGGGGGTCAAATATTCTGCAGCAATGCCTTTGTTGTCCTTTTCTTTATTTTTTTTATTTTTTTTTATTTTCATTCTCAACCAAGTCTCAGAGCGCAATTAATTTCCTGGAATCTTTCGTCGATTCGAGTTCCACTAATTGTTGTAAGATTAAAAAAAATGAATTAGCAAATATAGCAATTGTATAATTACTGTTATTACAGTAGCTGTTAAAACGATTGAGATTCAATCTAATTGATTTATCAAACGATTATAAGAATCCGCGATAACGTCGGCATCATTCTTCGATCTCATACTATAATCATTCGCGTTTCTACAACCGTGACAATTAAATCGCTAACGTGTTGATTTATAATTCGAGAGAATATATCGCACGACGGTTCATATTTTGTTATAAATATTTTCCAAATTGTGTTTTTATTTTTATTTTTTTTTTTTTTCAAGCCAGATCAAAACGAAAGAGGAAAAGACCTGAACATGCACAACGCTACGGTTCATCCTGAAGCTAATTCAAGAGCATTTAGATCCCCGGTTCCCACAGAAATCGACAAGGATAGTCTCGTCTTAGAGCGTCTTAGTGGTAAGTCAAATCTAAAATAGAACTCAATTTATATTGCAACTAGTATTATATTATTATATTTTTATAATTGTGGTTCGGTGTAAAAAAAAAATTAAGTCATTAGTATGTGCGCACGTATATGAAAGTAATTCCGATTTCCGGTATAAAAATGTCAAGGCAATTCGGATGACCCTTCATAATATTTCCAAAGGTTTTCCAAAGTTTTACATTCTTCATGCTTTCAAGAATAATTCTTAAGTGCCACAAATTTTAAAATAGCTCATTTATGCACTATGAGAAGTAACGATTTCGTTCATGCATAGATGCGAGATACTTGAAATTGAAAATGTGTGAAATTAAATTATTTTCGGTCGTGATATAGGAATGTTCCCAGACAGCATCAAAGTTTTCAAAAGATATCCATAGCACATCCATGGGACGTCGGTATGTTCATATGACACCCATAGGACATATTTTGAAGTTTGATGCTGTTGAGTTGTACATGAGGTTGAAGTTCGCAACGTTAACGCAACAAAATAATTGTGCAAATTTCTTGATTTCATTACTTGAACGGTTCAAAAACAGCAAAATACGATCCAAAATTTCCCGAATTGAGTAAAACACACCCATCTCGCCTATTTGGCAACTTTAACAACGTTTGAGTCATGCGAAATAGTGAATTTTTTCCAAAGATTGTATTACGTCAACGTTACGAACTTCAACTTTATTGTTGTACCAATTATTTTGATGCTCTGTAATTGTTGAGAGCATCTGATGCGCAGTAATAAGGAATCTGAATCTGAATTGGCGTCAAATTTGATGACCTCTGGGCCAAAAAGACGTTTCCTATTCCACGTGAAACACTTCGCCTGTGTACTTTGTTGTGTCATGTCATAACTAAAGATCTAATCTCCTGGTACCTAGACGATGACAATAAGATGATGTACGTGGTTTGACAAATATTTATCATTGCCAATGTCAGTGTCATCAACCCAATAGGTTTGGAGTACGGTGCCGAGATGCGAAGGCCAATAATACAAGTGACATTAAATTTGATAACTCATATATTTTGCTCAGTGATGCGCAGTTGATCAATCCGACCTTTACATATATACTACCTATAGACGCGCGCGTTGCAATTCGTGTCAATAGCATTCTTGTAGCCGATGACTCGCTTTCAGCATTGTCAAGGACTTTCCAGTTCTTGTCTGGTTATCTGGGAACGCATCGCATATTATATAAAATCTGTGTAAATACTCTCTAAATTCGAATCAGTGGAAAGTCACTGATGGCAGTTATAAGTATAACAAAATTACTGACAATCAGTGAAAAAGTTACTGATTGTCAGTGAATCTGGTATAATTATCACTGCCATCAGTGACTTTCCACTCATTCGAATTTAGAGAGTATCGAAGTGATTGAATTTCTGATTGCATATTTTTTTTTTTTTTTTCTCCATAATTATTTACCACCATGTATATATATGCTATTAATTCTCTGATGAAAAATTTGGACTTTAATATATATGGGTCAGACAGATCGATATAATCATCGGAATTTTATCGCTATCTATATTTTTGCAAGAATTAAAACTGATCCACGCTGATCCATCCCGCTCTTATGATCAACCTGAAAATTATCAAGTAAATGATATGCGGTACGTTTATAGAAATAAATAGCGTGGCATCGTGCGTGCAGGAAAACCATGTAGCTTGTATATCTAAATAAACAATTCATTTGTTAATCGAACGTATACGAACGTGAATGTGAAGAATTGTGAAACCCGCTGGAATTTTAATTAATATAAATTTTCAAATTCATTTCAACTTCCGAAAGATCAGCTTGAGTGAACCAGTCAATCATGACTTGACTGATAACCGTTGCAAAACTTAATGAGGAAACAGCAATCCAATTCAAATCAATGTCTCATTCATTACAGCTGTCGCTACAGAGATGAATCAGGTAATCGTAACTCATGTCAGTCGGCGAGATTGAATATCAGAAAATGACAATGAATTCTGAATTTTCTGACACTAGAACTAAATATTATTGTAAACGAAATTCTAATCAGCGGATATGATGCAGTGAACGAACCAGTGGTTCCATATGTATATTGTTAGAACTACATAAGGCAAAGTTTAGAGTGAATTACGTAATAAAAATGACAATAATTCATTCAACAGCTGTATAAACTTCATAAAGTAAATTAACACAACTTTCATTTAATATAGGAACAGATGAACCGGGTCAGCCATGGTCATTGGACACATTATGCGTAAAAAATAATTTTGTCGGTTACGAACGTGAGATTTTTACAGATATACCTATAAATAATATACCTAAGATTTGAACTTTGATCGCATTATCATTTTTTTCTTTTTTTCCCAAATTATACAATTTTCAATAATAAAAAAGACTTGATATCCTTCCAATTAATTCTAGGCATGAAAATGATCGCCGCTAATAGGAAAGATGATGATTTCAATCTTGTGGTCAGTTTGATGTTATCAGTACGCAATACTCATGCAATCTATAAGTGCCAATGATTAGCTTGAGTGTATTCGCGACATAATTACATAATATACTATTGGCTCGCTGAGTTTGTTTGAAAATAAATGTATTCCACCTATTAGGGTGGTCCTTATTAGTTATTTCGATGAATTTTGAAATGAATGTTACGTGCCACCTGGATACCTTGAAAATATATATATATATACCTATATAGAAAAATTCCTGCAAAATTTGAGCTCTTCATTTCAAGATTAAGACGTGCCCCAAATCTCCGAAAGTTTTAAATGAAAAATACATGTAGTTTTTCCAATCAGTTATATTTTTTTTTTTTTTTTTTTTAACTTCATTATTCAAGAGTTTCTGAAGATCTGTAATGGATTACATATCGTTCAATTCCAATTACATAACGTCGATTACAATTATCCCTAATTCATTTCAATTCAGAATCTCCGACGATGGGTTTACTAATTCATATTTATTTACTGAAGCTGCAGTAAGGCGAGAACTCTAGAATAATGTACCTCTTGTTAGAATCTCTTTCTTCTCACGTTTGGAAACCGTAGTTAGATTTTTTTATTTGCTCGCGATTCTTTCAAAGCTACAAAATTCACTTTTTTTTTAATATAAATTTCAAAATTCCGATTAATATGAAGTGATAGATGCGCGTGGCAACACTATGGGAGTAATTTTAAGATCTACTATTCTTTTACGGAAACGGTGATGCCAAAATTGCAATATTTTCGTCCTGATTTGAGTTTGTCTCTCTGATAACTGAATCGAATAATTCAACTCATGAAAGTAGTTCATATGGACAGGAAGTATGTAAATGCCAGCGAATTATTACACCGCTTGGATTCAAACTGATTTCTTGTAGTTGGTATTTTTTTTTTTTTTTTTTTTTATCTTTATTGACCGTAGGAAAAAAATTAGCAAGAGTAAACATTATTATCCGATATATTATGTTAAAACCTTGAGAAACTAGGTATTCTAGGATACTTTGATGCAAGATCCAGTTGCAACCACTTGCAACCTTCCATACAAGATCGGATTTTGTATGCATGAGTATATTATGTGATTGTAATTTCAGTATTTTCTGGAATCAATTGAATATATTTCATCAGCTCATGAAAATGATCAAGCATCAGGCACGGAATAAAAATATAGAAAAATTTTTTTCGCAGTAAACTGACCTTATAGTTTTCGGATATCTTCGGGTACCTAATATCGAGCGTCGTTCTTTTAAAAAATTCAAAATTTCGATGATAGTTCCCTATAAGTTGTGGGTTGGATTTACTCAGTTGAATCTAAATAAATTCCGTCCTTTCTCGACCTTGAAAAACCGCAGAATTTAGTTTCTATACCAATTTCGTTATGAAAAATGAAGAAACTTAAGTATTTCGTCGATTTGTTATAATTTTGCAAGGATTTTTTTTTTTTTTTTTTTTTTTTCTTAATCGCTGAATTGTGACGCAGAATTTCCCATATATATATCTTTCCCAGAATTATTCAAGGTCTTCGCGAATAAAAATAAAAGAATACCAATTAAACAAGCGGAAATGTTCAATCGCATACGGACATTAGAAGTATAGGTACTACATTATTAATTTTTGAAACATGTTCGCTTATCTAGTTTTAAGTATAGGTTTTACTAAGAATTTGGAATATCACTGAGGAATTTTTTGGTCTAGTTGCAGTCAGTCACGTACAACTTGACTTTGTCTCGTCTCTCGATAAAGTCTTACAGAATATATGTCAGACTACTACTAGTTATCAACTTTTGAATACAATATGTTTAAAAGTAGGTAGTATCTTTGAGAAGACATTAAGTATTAGTATATACCTATAGAAACGGCTAATCATTGGATCCTCTTTCACTAAAGCTTCCGTGTATACATATATACCGAGAATATTCGGTGAGAGTAGACAGTCCCCTTCCTACGGCAAAATCAACACGGGCGTGCACCGCGTGCGTGAGGCTCGTGCGGGAGGGGATGCAATGCTACTGGCACTTAATTTCGTCCCAGCAAGGGGACTGTCTACTCTCACCGAATATTCACGGTATATCGAGTGGAACATACTCATTGCTTTCGGCTTTCGATTTCCAAAAACGTGTATAATAGTATATTGTGCAACTAGGGGGGGAAAATGGCCATTTCTATCGAGGGTGAGACGTTTGCACGAGTCGTAGTAGAGGGCACCGAAGGTGCCCGAGACGACGACGAGTGCTAAAAACGTCTCACCCGAGGTAGAAATGGCCATCCCCCCCTAGTTGCACACTGTATTTTTCATAATAAGGGCACGAAATAGGCCTTCTTTGATGCGCGTCGATCGGAAGAGCGATATATATATACATATATATATACATATATATATATATACATATATACATATATATATATATATATATATATATATATATATATATATATATATATATATATATATATATATATATATATATATATATATATATATATACATATATATATATATATATATATATATATACATATATATATATATATATATGGGCGGGAGGAAAAGTACTTTTCCTCCCGCTCCAGCGGGGAGAAAAGTACTTTTCCTCCCGCCACAGCGGGAGGAAAAGTACATTCCCTCCCGCTCCCATCGTAGCTCGACACAAGCGATTTTCCCCACGCCCGACAAGCATGAAAGAAGGCCCATTTCATGCACGTATTATGAAAAATAATTGTTTAGCCAAAGACGAAACAAATATTCAATCTAAAGTTAATTTTTTTAATTTTTGCAAAAATTTTCTATCATTCATATTTCAATCTATCGAATCCGAATGAACATATAAGCTTCTGCTCCTTATTAAACTTGTGAGAAAAACAGGGTAAAACGTTTTTCCGAATTGGTACGAAAACATGATTGCAAATTAAGTCTGAAAAAATATAATAATAAATATAATTCTCACTAGGTGACCCCATTTTCTTTACCATTTCCGGAACTTGTTATTTATACATATGAATATGTATTGCACTGCACGATTACGATTCCGTCATCATCACCTCATTTATAACCATTGAAGATCTGATATTATATGTCGTTTTATGAAAACTCACTCATTCAAGTTCGATGAAAACGCCAGTAAATTACGTTACAAAAACTTCTCTTTTGAACATTAATTAATCGAGTCGAATTTCGTGGCAACAATTATTCAGAAAATCAAAACCCAAAAATTTCGGGCTCGCCCTAATACACTTATGCCTATTAGAGATGAAAATTGTATCCTAATATCTATGTGCAGAATTCGTCATAGTAAATTAATTAGTCTGATAAATGTACCAGGTAGCGTAAAATTACATTTCATAATATGCGTAAGTCAGAATCTGATTACGTGTATACCTATATAGACGCATAGTAGTTATACCTAGAATTGGCGCGACCGCAAAACACATCGAAATGCTATAATATCTTCTTGATAATCTTGTGTCTAGAGATACAATGAAGATGGATAAATATCCATATTACATGTTGTTATATAAGGTGCTATAATTATTTTTAAATTACGAGTTAATGCGGTATAGGTAATTGGGATGATTCAACTGAAAACTAAATCTGACTCAAGACTCAAAAGAAATAGATGAATCCAACTCTGTATAGGAATAGTAATTTGATAATTACAAAAATAAGAGGAATTATTTAGTCTGAGGTATGAAAGAACCTCGTAGGGGTCAGAATCTGCAATTCAAATGTCAGTATCGAGATAGGATCAGGATTTTTGTTGAATAGCTAATTTAGTATCGTCCTTTTAGATTTCCGGCTGCAGGCTAAAATCAATGCCATGTATTCTATAAGGTGGGAATATTCGACCCCGCACACGGAAAAATACGGAGGTTATTATATTGTGACGTGCACTTTCGACGATTGGGGCTGGGGCTTTGACTCCGGACAAGCTACGCCAGCATTATTAGTTTTTGACGTAGAGGTCGTCCGCTTCGTAGTTTTAGAATCCAAGTCCTCGGTTACGTATTTTCAGTAGTCCAGGTCCTCCGCCACGTAGTTTTCGGTGTCCAGGTCATTGGCTACGTAGCTTTCGGCGTCCAGGTCCTTCGCTCCGTAGTTTTGTGTGTCCAGGTCATCCGCACCGCAGTTTTCGGTGTCCAGGTCATTCGCTAGGTAGTTTTCGGCGTTCAAGTCCTTCGCTCTGTAGTTTTTTGTGTCCAGGTCATCCGCACCGTAGTTTTTTGTGTCCAGGTCATCCGCACCGTAGTTTTCGGTGTCCAGGTCATCCGCTACGTAGTTTTCGGCGTCCAGGCCCTTGGCTCTGTAGTTTTCGGTGTCCAGGTCATCCGCACTGTAGTTTTTGGTGTCCAGGTACTCCGCTCCGTAATTTCAGTCGTACAGGTCTGCCACCTCGGAATTATAGTAATTCATGTCCTCGTTCTCGACGACCGCAACTACGAACCGGAGGACCTGGACACCAAAAACTACGGAGCGGAGGACCTAGACACCAAAAAGTACGGAGCGAACCTGGACACCGAAAACTACGGAGCGGAGGACCTGGACACCGAGGACTACGAAGCAGAGAACCCCGTACACCGAAAACTACGTAGAGGAGGACCTGGACGACTGACAATGAGTAGCCGAGGATTTGGATACCTAAAACTACGAAGCGGATCACCTCTACGTCAAAAACTGATATATGGACCCCCCACGCCCAAATTACTAGACGCGAATCTTGTTAAGGGGAAATGAAAGCTGATGTTGCGCGACAGGGTGCCATCTATCGGATTGGAATTTTCGTTTTCGTTCCTTTTCGTTTTTTGGAAATCCAAGAGCGTCATGCCCTCCGTGCACTTCTTCTGCTTCATTGATATCAATTTCACATCGATCGGATGTGTTTTAGCTGAGAAACGGGCTCCCGAAAATCCCGAAAATTCCAATCCGATAGATGGCACCATGTCAGCTTTCATTTCCCCTTAAGGTAGTTCAACACTTAATCGAGTTTCTATAGATGTTCATGAAATTTGAATTATGTGTTAAGAATGACCTAATACATGCACAGTTAAATCTTTATGAATTTCTGACGTACAGAAAATAAGACATTCGCCTCGGAAGTTGGACGTTTGTACACGGAAAGCATAGGATCAAGGCTATCAAAACCAACGTTTTGATTGATAGCGTCATTTTGATTCTATAGAGTTTGATAAAAAAAAAAAAAACTAACATATAGTTTTTTATCATTTTCCGAATGTTATTCCAAAAGATGAAAGCGATCTGACTTATATAATTGTGTAAAATAAGCTTCTTTTTCTTCTTCTTTTCCTAATGGTTATGCCCTCTTAGAACTGATGTTCGAGGGATGTACCAAATGTGAAATGTGAAATAAGCTGTGTCAATGCGTATTTGGCGAGGGAAAAACTAGAGGGAAGGAGGCACAGCAATGCTTCGCAGCGGCGTAGTCGTACACACATGTAGGTATATGACACACGGAACGAGGAGAACAGTCACCCACTCAAGAGCGATAAGTCGTAAAATGAAGAGAGAAAGAGAGAGACAGTCACCCACGGAAAGTTTTCTCTAGAGAGGAGTTATTGAAACATGCGCGGTATATGTATGTTCAGCGCGCTAAAATTTTTGGATTAGAACAGACAATGACACAAAATTGCACATAATGATAATTAATCTCGACGATTTGTCGAAAACCCTAAAATATTGTATCTAAAATATTCAAATTGACTCTAATACGATATCAGATAACTATTATTACAATAAATCGTAATGGCGTTTATACGCAGTATATCAAATATAATCAGTAAAAATCAAACTTTGAGTCGTGAGGGGTTGAAAACTTACCATAATTGCACAAGACACAAATCTCAAACTGATGTTAGTTAGTTATAAGTTTCAATGACTCTAGGAATGAAATGGACAATCAGCGATTAATTTCTTAAATTCGACAAGCAAATGGTACAAATTGTCAAAACAGGACTATACTGGACGAAGTACGAGAAGAGACGTATAGTTTCGCTACGCGTTACTACTGTGAAATTATTGTAAAGGGGAGTAGGGGAGTACTACGCTTAAAATTAATGGGCGGGTTCATTCGTCCTCAAATCTTTGGCGGCAGGGCTTTTTACGCACTCAGAGCTTTGGCCAGGGGGTTGTTAGATGGCACGTCGTGTCCTTGATACCCTGGAAGGTCGGCAGAGGCTGCATTTGGACCGATGGACCAGGCCGGTAAGGGACCGAATGGGGGGGGGGGGGGGGGGGAGGGAGGCTACCCCATGCGACGGAGATTATTATTGCAGCGCTCTTCCAGGTGTATCTCTGGATACGATGATCTTTTCGCCCTGGCTAATGACTTGGAGGCTTTCCGCAGGTTACATGCCAAGTGTGATCGGATTAAGGAATGATGTCCAATCCGAGACAGCGCGTATACAATAAAAAAAAAAAAAAAAAAAAAAAAAAATAGGAACGGAACAGAAATTAAAACACAGAACTTTAAGAAATAATATTACGGAAACCTTGTGAATCTGAACTATTCGTTGATTGCTCGTATAGATATAGTTTATTCAACTATTGGGAAAGGTTCACTCTCGGCTGAGAAAGAAGAGATGGTCAATTATGAGGCAAAAGACAGCTGCGTCCTTACAGTATATGTATGTATGCATTGAAGTTTGCTTTAATTAAATAGATACCGACTGTGACCGCTCGGACATGCAGGTAACTGAAATTGTATGGCAAAAAGCTCGACTGGTGCTGCCTCGTAGAAAGTTATTATACTGATGTGAGTACTGGACATATTGAAGCACTATGTAGTTCATTATTATTCAATAAAATAGTATCGGGTTGAGCAGAAAAAAAAAAAAAAAAAAAAGAAACGAAACGAAAATTATAAATCAGCTCTTGGTTTTATTAGTAGGTACAGCACATTGCGGTAAATAACAAATTGTTTTTGTTATATCTACTCATAGTGGTGATAGATAAGATTTGTTTGAAAAATTTTATCTATCACCTATACTTATTTGTCTGTAACATTATATATCAGGTCGAAGAAAGTGTTGGAAATATTTATCACTATTACAGGTGTGTTCTAATAGTCTATATAGTATCAGACTGTGTCAAAAAAAAAAAAAAAAAAATGACATCTTTTTGTTCGAGCCCTTTCGAAAATAGTTGGTGCTTAATATAAAGAAAATTGTCCCCAAAGCTCAGCTATGTAGCTTGAACACAGAATTAGCGCATTTGAAAATAAGATTTCCCATGTATTTCAAATGTCAAAATTTGTTTATCCTAGTTTTATTTTTATAACTCTCTTTATTCAACTGATAAGAATAAAGTAGATATACGGTTTTGTAGAAAATTTTATGATCTACAAAAATAGTCCTTTGGCCCAAGTTGCTCGATTGAACCGTTAACGAGTTACAGTGGTTTAAAAGTCATATGTATATTTGATTACTACTTACTTTTCGACAAATTAATTGAAATTTTTTTTTTCATGCATTTTCTCAGAATTTTTTTTCCCTTTAAAACCGTATATTTACTTTATTCTTATCAGTTGAATAAAGAGAATTATAAAAATAAAACTAAGATAAACAAATTTTGCCATTTGAAATACATGGGAAATCTTATTTTCAAATTCGCTAATTCTGTGTTCAAGCTACATAGCTCAGCTTTGGGGACAATTTTCTTTATAATATTCTAATTTTTTTTTGACACAGTCTAATATAGTATACATGTTGCATATACATTATACATCTAGGTATGGGTATATGGCATTGTGTCTGCGTTATTGCAAAGATAAAAATAAAATTAGATCCTTATGTGTGTTTGTGAGATAAATAAATAGTGGAAACACACACAAAATGTGATAGAATATTATAGATATCGGGAGTGATGATATAACGATATGGTAAACAGATCGTGTAATCGGTAAATATATTTTCAACAACTGTAACTATATAGGTATACATGAGTAAAATAACTTGAGGAAGAGATAACAAACGATTAGATAATATAATTTAAAACTGGAAAATTGACTAAGAGAAGTAATAACTTTTCCTAATGGAATATGATACTAGTACAGATTACATAGCGATTTGTATGGAGACGAATCAGTGAGGAAAAATGCGATGGTCACATTTACAATATTTAAACCGCAATATGGGATGTAAAAACTGCAGGAAAAGAAAAAAGAGAAATTTGAAACATTGATACAATATTATTATTAAATCAATTATACTGGACTTGAAATTCTGAAATTTTGCAATCCCAAACGATCGAAGTTCCGAATTTGTTTGAGATGATTACGAATTTTCAAAATTGTTGAAATTTGGAATATTACAATTCCGAAAGGTCGAAAAGCCCGAGAATCTGAGAATTTCGGTCTATTTCTCAGGATGTAAAGACAAAATATAGTATATTCTAATCAAGACCCTCTTTTTTCTTTCACCTCTGGTATATGTTCTTCGTTTCAAAGTTTTTTAAATCGGCTATGTAGACTTTCGGAGATATATATTAAACTTTGGAATTTTGACGATTCGGGACTTTTAAAATTCAAAACCCTAACCCGGCCCCATATCAATATTCAAGCTTATTATATGTCTACACATATATATGCTAAAGTTAAACGTAAATATAGCGGTTCAAAAATGTATAGCAAAGAGAATTAGTTCATTGCAAGTATTTGCATTCGCAACTTCGCAGCTCTAATTGGTCAAAAAACAAATCTCTATTAGTCGAACGCTCATATGTTATCCGGAAACGACTGAAGTATAAACGATTTCTGCTACCAAATTTTGGAATTGACGAACTTTCTCTGCCTACAGTGAGGAAACGTGGAAAGAGATGGTTTCAAATGCGCAGGCGCTGATTTATTCGAATATTACGAGGACCGCCAATTTCAGACTTGCCACGAATATATCCCTAGAGTCCGTCTTCTATTTGTTTCCGATTGTTGTCAAATACAAATGGCGGCAGACCGTGGCAGGAATAGGTTATGTTTGTTGTCAATCTAGCAGACGACAGAGCTAGGGATATTACTGAAAAGTTGGTGGAGTTGCTAGCGCGATTCTGCCGACCAACGATATTCGAATAAATCAGCACCTCCGCGCTTGGAACCATCTCTTGCCACGTTTCCTCACGGTATATTCTTCAATTGAAAAAAAAAAAAGATACGTACACTTTATGAGGGTGGTCTTTAATTCTGTCATATTCGAATTTCAATCTATGGGCCAGAATGTCTTTAAATATATACAAAAAAATGTAGTCAAAACCCCAGATTCCTATCTCAATTCTAAGTATACTGCCCCAAAGCCTTTGAACCTTCCGATTTAAATAACGCACGATTTTTAGTACTTCGGTGTTATTTTTTTACTCCCTACTAAAAATGGCGTATAAAAATTTATAGAAGCGGATAGGACTGCGGATAGTGTTCCGTGCAGGGTTCAATCGGATTTGGTTCGTTTCTATCCGCATTTAATCCTCCTTGTCAATTTTGTGTGAACCTTATAAGGTCCTATCAGGAATTCGTCCGAGTCCGATGATTGAAAGAGTCGGTGATCTATCTTGTCTTATACCGAAAGTATCTGCCACCGAAATCCTATACCGAATTGCGTCCGTCCCTATCAGGATTTTATACCACAGATTACAACGCGTAGGAAATATTTCAAAGTCCCAAGTGGTGCTCGATCCGTCTCTATCAGTCTTTGAGTCGGCAGATATTCAAAGTCGAAAATATTTATTCTCTCACACGGGTTTCTATACGTCCCTGTCAGGTTTCGAATCGGTACGTTTTAAGGTGATTGAAATATTGCCACGAAAATATGTCAGAGTCCCACACAGGGCTCTATCCGTTCCTGTAAGGTTTCCATGTAACATTGTACATTACTTCAATATTTTCTCGTAAGGTGGCGACCACCGGTTTTGATGTTCTCGCGAGTGCCACTTATAGGAGTTGGTGAGTATATATATTAGGGTGTCCGTTAATTTCCCGAATTGACTTTTTCTACTTGGGTATGGGTCAAATCATTAATTTAGAGTCTAAAAAGAATTACGCTATTTTTTATTTTTTATTTTTTACCCGATATTTTTCTAAAAATCACAGTGCAGTATAACGCATAGATCTCTATACTTACGGCATTTAAAGCAGAGTGAGCGTCGGGATATTCGCCGAATCGAATCCGCATAGAGATTCCAGTTAAGTTGCGGATAGCTCCGGATACAGAGCTGCGAACGCCGAACCCGGATGGGATCCGCAAAATTACCAGATCCAAAAAATGGTATGGTATGGTATTGTATGGTTCATAATAACATAAGAGATGATAACCATTACCATCAGAGTGGTGAACTTTTTTTATACAGATTGTGAATTTTTTTTATACAGATGGTAAATATTATCATCAGAGTGTTGAATTCAATCATCGCTTTTAAGGGGGTATATACACCTTTGAATCTTCAAAAAATCGTTTTTGTTTTTATATTTTTTTTGGAATGCTAGTGACCTACTTTACCTGCAAATAAATTAGCGTCCGAAAATCTAGAGGGTTTGAAAAGTTACAGCCATGACAGTCCCGAATTGCGAAAAAGCGCCGCCGCGCGGTGCGTGGACGCTCATATTGGTCCCGTAAATATTGTACAATACCGCCAACACCACTGTCTTGCTTTTTTTGACGTTTTTATATATTTTACTTTTGAATTTTATTTTGTGATTTTTCAATTCTTTGTAATTATGATTTTTATACATATTTAATTTTTAATTTTCTTTTGAATTGTGATAATTGACAGAACACATGGCTGCGATCTACATTTTTTCGAGGTTAGGTGTCTACTTGTTTGTAAATAGTCGTGCTGTCATTGCGAATTCAAACCAATAGTAATTTTCAATATTGAACAAACACAGTGTATATATCTGAGATGAGATGAGACGTCGGAATCGAAAGAAGATGATCCATCAAAAAAGTGCATTTGAAATCGATGCCAGGAGACTACACATTCAGATTTCTAAAAAGATGAGTATTTCTATAATATATTAATTGCGAGAGTTTGATAAATATTATAAGAAAAAAGGTATGATTGACGCAAGATGGGAGAATTTTTGGAGTACTGACAAAAATTGTGCTAGCATCTTCTGAATCTCGAAAATATTGAAGATTAAGGGGAGACTTCGGTGAAATTTTGAAAATCGCTATTAGAGGTTGTATAAAAAAATCCTTCCAGCAGTTTTTTAATAATGTCAGTATAGACGGTGAAAAAAAATTTCAGCCTCCTGCGATGAAAATGTAAGCGCAAGGAACCTTGCGAAGAAGATTTTTCTCACTGCTGTCAAAAATTCCTTGCGTCTACACTTTCATCGCAGGAGGCTGAAACTTTTTTTCACTATCTATACTGACATAATTCAAAAACTGCTGCAGAGATTTTTTTATACACGTCTTTTTAAAGTTGTAAGAATTAAAAAACCTGTTTTTGCCAAAAATTTCACCAAAGTTTCCCCTTAAGAATTTTGAATGATTTTCATGTTTTGAAAAATTTTGATCAGATTTTTCCTGACGCAATTCATTCTTTTTCTAGCAGTCTTACTGGACACCTACCGGACACTGTTGTTGGACAGAACAGGTCAAACTCACTACAAACCTCCGCCTGGCACATGTGTCTAGACTCGACTCATAACACATCTATGCGAGAGCAGCTGCGGATCCAGCATATTAATCATTAGCAAAATCTTAGAACTTGATTTTCTGTATCTACATTTCCTTCTCTAGAAGAAGTAGAAAATAAAAAAAAAATAAAAAAATAAAAAGTTCAAAAGTTGATTCCTGAACAATCATTATTTTGACCGGTTGCCGTAAAGAATAAAATCAACCGTTGGACCGATCTCTGATTTTTAGGTCCTGAATTATTCATGAGAGATGCCTCTATCAGATGAACATAGAACTTTTTGATAAACCCATTTTTAGTTGAAATATTAGAAAAATAAGCAAAATTTTTTTTCAAATTCAGAAAAAAAATCGAAAAAATTCAATAACTCAAGTAATTCTTGCAATATCAAAAAGTTCTATGTTCATCTGATAGAGGCATGTCTTATGAACAATTGAGAACCAAAAATTCCAAGATCGGTCCAACGCTGGGTCTGATTCTTTACGGCAACCGAGTGATTTTGTATTTTCCTGTCTTCAGCGCAGCCACTGTTAGACTGGAAGTAATACATGATGTAAGATATGGATAATGAAGGTCGAACCCTCCCCAAACATGATGATTTTTTTAAATTTTATCAGAGTCTTCAAGTTGAAAAAAAAAGGAAAATTGTTTTTCAGAAATTCAACCCATTTAAAGGTGTATATACCCCCTTAAGTAGGGCTTCCTATGGCATTATCGCTTCTCTGAATCTGAAACTATCCTCACACTTCTTACCTGATGTATAGTAGGTATCCGTGAAAAATTTACAGATTTTTTTTAACGACAAAATTTTGATTCGTCACAATTTGGAGATAAGAAATTTTTTTTTTTTTTGTGCCCTTTAGCTCCGAAATTGATATCGTTGAAAATCTGTCGAATTTCCATGAAACCCCACTACCCACTACTACAGGTAAGGGGTGTTACCGAGTTTGAGATCTTCGGAGCTATACTGCAATAGGAAGAAAAAAAAATGAACCCCGAAATGTCACAAATCTTGTTTCATTCAAATAGGAAAATTCGAAGGCTTTGGGGGGGTACTTAGAATCGAGATAGAAAAGGGGTCCTCCCCCTTACGGAAAAAACCCCTCAAAATATCACCCTCAACTGAGCCCTCAACTTTCAGGGTGATTTCGTACCCCCAACTTAGGGGTTATCCCTGAATTGAGGGGTACCTTCAACTTAAGGAATAACCATCAGATGGGGGTCCCTTCAACTTCAGAGTTTTTAACGTGACTTTTTGAAGTGACTTTTGAAGTGACCCGCCACTCATCAGGGTTGACCCCTAACTATTCAGGGTCATCCCTCAATTTTCAGAGTTGTCCCAGAACGTTTCAGGGTTATCCCTCAATTGTTGGAGGTTGTCACTCAATGTTTGAGGGATATTCCTCAATTCTTGGGGGTTTTCCCTCAATTTTCAGTATTGACCCCCAACTATTCAGGGTCATCATTCAATTGTTGGAGGTTGTCCCTCAATGTTTGAGGGATATTCCACAATTCTTGGGGGTTTTCCCTCAATTTTCAGGGTTGATCCACCAACTTTTCATGGTTGACCCTTCAATTGATGGTTCATTCATAGGAATTGAAGGTATTACCCTGAATATTGGAGGTTGAACCCTGAAATTTCAGGGTTTCACCCCCAGAATTGAGGGTGAAACCTTGAAAATTGAAGGTTCACCCTCAAACTTGAAGGATTTTTTCCCTAAGGGCCCTACTGAAAATTTCCAGATGGATTCATCTGGTCGTTCGAAATCCCTATGGATTCCATCTGAAATCTAGTGGATCGCTAGCAGAATCCATAATGAATTCCATTTGAAACCTGCTGGATTTCCAGCAAATTTCATAGAAATTTCGAACGACCAGATGAATCCACACGCAAAAAAAAGTGCTGTCCAATTTACTATGTGGGCAGTAAATATAGGGACAGCACTTTTTTCCAGTAGAAATTATCACAATTGTGGTGACATTCACTCATGTAGAAATTGAAGGCCACTTGCTCCAATGTACCCAATACTGCAATTGTGATAATTTCTACTGTAAAAAAGTGCTGTCCCTATATTTACTGCTCACATAGTAAATTTGACAGCACTTTTTTTTGCGTGCATCTGGAAATTTTCAGTAGGGCTGGCTACACTTCCGTACATATTTGGATACGTCCTGGCCATTGGGGGCATTAAAATTCAAAAAGGATCAAATTAAGGATCACCCTAATATCGTGCGTCCGAATATAGAATAAGTTTATTGCAAATTTGAACTGAATCTAATCACAAACGACGACGACGACGAATCATAAATCTTAAATTCCATATCTAAATCGCTATATGATCCGCGAAAAAACTAATCGATTAAAAAGTTCTTCGCCGTTGAGAAATGCCTCTTCAATAAGATGCGAATTATTATTTAGGCGAAATTTTTGTCTACTTTTTTAATCTTGTTATTCACTTATATATTTTATACCAATGATGAATAAAACGAGGGCGAAGTGAAACTATGTAATTCAATGATCTGGAAATCGTCGTCTCGGTTCTATACCCCTATATAGATGGTATATATACGTTACGGTACTGATCTTGACCATTACCGTCACGGCCTGGAGAGGACCTTGACTTTGATCATGTGCCTTGCGTGATATAATATAACTGACTAACGATTGTCCATAGTCTATACTTACGCTATTTAATGTATTACCTTCCCTATGTATATACCTATACATATATAATATATATTATATACATGCATATATATACACACTCTGACAGATATATACTTCGATAGCATTTCTTGCATCTACCTGACCGTCACGCTAGGCTAGCTACGCTAATGTTAACTGATACATTTCCATTTGTGAGTATTGGTATAAGTATATATAAATCAAATTGCAAGTAGGTAAACGTAAGTAAAGGCTTTACGAAAATCTTGGTAATTAAGGGGACCAGTACAACGACTTTTTGAGAAATTATCATAGTCCGAAATCAATTTATTTCATAACCAAAGTTCATTTCACATCAAAATATTTTTCTTTTTCAAAATCATGTGTCGTAAGGATTTTAGAGCACCGTTGGACCGATTCAGGTCATCTTGGATTCATTTTCTTCAGAAAACAAATCCTCATCATGTGAATGTAGGAATTTTGAAAATTTTTTGTTTTGGCCAAGTTATTTAAGAAATGAGTGATAATAATTTTTGCAAATTTGGTAAATTGATCATAACTTGTGACATAATTTTTTATTCTAAAATTCCTACATTCACATGATGAGGATTTGTTTTCTGAAGAAAACGAATCCAAGATGACCTGAATCGGTCCAACATGATCTTGAAAAAGAAAAATATTTTGACGTTAAATGAACTTTGGTTATGAAATAAATGAAACAAATGAAACAAATCCTCATCATGTGAATGTAGGAATTTTAGAATAAAAAATTATGTCACAAGTTATGATCAATTTACCAAATTTGCAAAAATTATTATCACTCATTTCTTAAATAACTTGGC